>OW284518.1:18122519-23122519 GCA_935413205.1 Polydrusus cervinus | reverse complement strand
GACTCTCTCTCGCGAATTTTAGTTTTATTTCTTTAACTTTACTTTTACCTTAAAATCCTTTATTGTCCAAAGAATACATTCTTGCTGACAAAGTAATAAAGCAACACTATAATATTTACTTATACATATAATATCATCACAAAACATAGGTACCCTTAGTGCTAATGGCCAATGCCAATGCTGTACGATATGATCGAAATATAATATAATATAATAAGAAATATACAAAGTTAACAACACAAAAACCAGTAAAACAGTCAAAGGTTAAAAAAGAGAAGTCAGTTAGAACTAACAGTTCATGGTCAAGGGATACAAAACAATTAAAAACAATCATTAAAAACTCTGGAACGGTATAGTAGGCTTTCTCTAGCAAAAGCCCTTTCACAGACGATTTTAATTTTTTAGGGGTTCTCGTAAGTGGTTGAATACTTTTTTCCCTTATAAAAGATGGCATTTTTTTACCAGAGAAGTATGTGGTATGGGCAACTGCAAAACTTCCAGTTGTCTCGTGCCGTAGTGATGCACCCTTAAACTATCTTGGCTCTTAAATTTTCAGTTCAGTTCAATTTCTGTTGTATTATATTTAAAAAGCCATGTTTTTTTTAGAAATAGATGTCAGTTTTTTGCCTCTAAACCAATCAACGATACTAAAAAAATATTTTAAGCACTATAGGTTGACAAGTCAACTTCGAACTTCAATCAAAGAGGTCTTATAGATTTTTCTTTGGATCTATGTTTTACTCAAAATGCCACAATATACATAAACAGAAAAAACTTTAAAAGGGACTAGTGTAAAAAGTTAGGCCGCACTCTCAAACAGTTGTTGCAGTTTTTGGCAACTATAGACAATTGTATTGTGTGTTATTCTAATATCATTAAATTATTTTAGAATTTATAAAGTGAATTTGTTTCTAGCAAAAATTATTCTGCAATGGCTTATCAAAATAAAGCTAAGAATAAGACAGTACATCAAAGATTAAAAAGTGATATAAAGAATGTATATTAGCAATAACAGTTTGGGCTACTCGGTCTGCCTGTGCCTACAATAATACTACACCAAAACAATAGACATAAATAATTGTTAATTATATTTTTTAAACTAATTTGAAAAAAGCCATTTTCTAAAGTGTTTCAAATTTATAATTTATTGTAATATGTTAACGATAAAACTGGTACTGGAGACTGAAGCATTTCAGGTGGGAAGGTATATCGGAACAATCAGTAAAATAAATATAATGGGCTATAATAATTCAACTAAGTACAATTATTCTATTACCTACCTGTGGGAGCATGATTTCTTATTTCAAAAGTGCTGGCATGCATGTATATTTGTAATATTAAATGCACTTTTTTCTTTATTCCCTTACTAAGATAATACTTTAATCTGGTTCTGGGATGGGAAAATGTTTTCAATTTTTCGAGCCATATGCGTATCAATGCCAATTTATGCTTTCTTCATATTAATTTACCTCTGCATATTATATTATGTTTACGTTGCATACATTTTATCATTGGTTTGGTTCATAATTGAGCAGCTAAAATATGATGCAAAATATAAATATAACAAATAACTTGTTACAGTTTTTTGTGAAAAGCTTATCTTATGCTAACTTTAAAATATACTTTATGAAAATATAAACTAAGCTAGTCACATTGTCCACTATTTAAGAAAAAAACCTTATTTATTATTATAACTTGTGGGTACTTACTTCGTGTTTTAATCATCAATGTTTTTGGTTAGAATTCTCCCTTTTATCTTTGCATAATATGCTTTTGGTATTTTCATAATTTGTTATTAAAAAAACTTAAAAAACTCTGCTTTATTCCAATTTACATTTTATGTAAACATTCCGAAAACTTTTTGACACTTCCAACTGACAACGTGCTGACAGCTTCTAACCTATTTCTTTCCGTATTTTAGGCGCTGTCGCACCAAAACGAAGTATGCGTTGCCACACAACTTATAAATTTTGTTTCTTATCCATACATAACTAATTTTGCTTCGTGCAACCCGCTGTTAGCCTTTTAAAGTTGGTAACTTGTTAATTTGAAATTTTCTGCAGTCTGAAGTTTTCACTTGTTTCTTAAAAACTCTCAACTTTTTTATTTTTCTTTATTGGTGGAAAACGAGGCCTTAAGTTTTCACTTATATTGAAATAAAATATGTACAGAATGTTGAATAATTCGTAGACGGATTAAATAACTAATAATATTTAAGAATTATGAAAATCCAAAAAAAATTATTACCTATTTTTTGAATTTCGAAAACAAACGGCTAGATATTGTTCATAATTTAATATCTTATAGTACCAAGCTATAGAGGAAAACAAATAGGCATAGGTTGATGCAGAGTATATTGCCTGGTTGTTTATTTTTCAAGAAAAAATTAAAATTCACCTGAGAACGTAATAAACGATTTTAATTTTTATGTTGAATTGATTCAATAATTTATTATCCAATCTGTAACAGTTTGTTTACAATAATTATTTTCTAACGCATTCGTCTATTTACAGAATTATCCAGTTATAATAATTTACCTACTTTAGAAAAAACTTTTAAAAATAAGAATATTAAATAAGTTTTTTTTTATTAAATGACAAATTACCATTGTTTTTTGGTAGAAGAAAACTTTTTAATTTTCCTATTTTTAAAAGTATTCACTTGTGTATTATAACTAAATCACCCTGTATATCTAGGATTAGAATGTGTTAAAGATTATTATTGTTAAGGCGGAACTTTGTGCAGCAAGAAATTTATTTGCAAGAGAGTCTCACCCGAAGTGGGCATACTAGCGAGCTTATGACGTGGTGAAAAATATTCCGTAAACATCGACATACACTGAAACCACGAGACGAGGCGGCAGGTTCTTTCTTATGCTAATGAGTTTCGGTTGATTTTATTTCGAAGATGAGAAATTTGTTTTGAGGAAAATAAGTATTTTACTTGTTATTGTATTAGTTAAAATAATGTATCTAATCGTTATACGGATATATCTTTTAAATTTTGTCTTATTTTATTATTAAAGCTATAGAATATTTACAAAAAATAAAGTTAGGTAGAGCAGAAAGTTTGAAGAAACAGGGTGTTCGTGTTCCACCGGGAACCGCTTCGAACTATATATGGAAAACTATACATAGGAAAATTTTCAAAATTTGCCATCGTGGTAATGCTGATGGGGACGACCGGACTAAAAAAATTTCATAATGGTGGTACTTCCGGTTATACCGAAAGTTAGTGTCGGCTAGGGTAGTCATGTTTTAAAAATTGAAAAGCGGGAGGTGGACAGTGCCTGGAGGACAAGTTTTTTTTGAGGTGCTTAAAATAATTATTGATTGATGATTTCTAAACAAAAAGTCGATACCCCGTTGACCTTACGCTGTGGCGTGCCTTTTATATTTCTTCCTCCTCTCATCAAACGTGCTTTCTAAAAAAAAAGGTTGCCCCTCTCTAAGGCAGCTGTACAGTTATTAGGCGTCCGTCGTGTTATCGGAAAAGCGGGAGTTTTGTTTAAGTGCGTGGGCGGCGGGAGGTTTAGTAAAAAGCGGGAGCCTCCCGACTAAATCGGGAGGGTTGGCAACCCTAGTATCAGCGTGTTTATTTTAAATAGAACATCCTATATATTATTACATTTTTGCATTCTACGTAAGATTCTAGGCAGATTTTGTACAGGGTGGGGACTTTAATTGGAATAAATTCGATATTATTAAAACTGCTGAAGTTACGCCTACAAAATTTGGTATGTGGGGTTTTGAAGCATGCGGAATTGAATTATAATGTCGGCGCAGTTGCCAGATTTCTCAGCTTCGCGCTACACGTAGTAATTTTAATATTTTAAATGGAATGCCCAATTTATTTTTATTGCAGTGCATTGGGCGTGTCCAATTTAATAAGATGCCAAATTTACAAAATTCTATCTTCACTAATTGCTCAGCTCTGGCAACACTGCAGTTCCATTAAAAAGTATCATGAGAATTTCTATTTTTAAAGTTTAAATTAAATTGGCCATTTTGAAAAGACAAGAACTTTTCTTGAAGCTTGTCAATAACTTAGTAACTATGGAGGTAGACAAGCGTCCCGGTACTTTTTAAGGGAACTACAGTGTTGCCATAGCTCAGAAACTAGTGAAGATAGAATTTTGTAATTTTGAGATCTTACTAAATTTGACACTACCAATTCACTGCAATAAAAATAAATAGTGCATTCCATTTAAAATAACAAAATTACTACGTGTAGCGCAAAGCTGAGAAATCTGGCAACTGCGCCGACTTCATAATCCAATTCCGCATGCTTCAAAATTCCCACATACTAAATTTTGTAGGCGCAACTTCAGCAGGTTTAATAAAATGGAATTTATTCCAGTTAAAGTCCCCACCCTGTATACCTATACCTATAAATATCTAAGCGTTTTTGACATATTTGAATTTTTCTGATTAGAATGACGTTTGCAAGCCTTAAAATAATTATCAATTTTTTCCATAAAGAAGCCTTATATTTATTTAATTTATGCGGGATTCCTTGTTATAAAGGACCTGCTTTATTAGATTTTTTATAATATTTTGATAACTATTAATTCAGGGTATTTAAACAATAAGATTGAAAAAACTGCAAAAAGTCTAAATTTTATAATTACTTTTAGTTAAGCATTAAAAAGGGTAAGTTTGTATATTCCAAAAATGTTTAGTTTTCGAAATATTGCTAATTTAATATTTTTATATGGCAATTTTGCTGCAGATTTTTAGTTCAGTGACTCTTAGTTGTCTATGACGGCGTTGAAAACCAGCAAAATCTAATTTTACCATTTGAATATTATTAATAAGCACATTGTGATGGCTTCTGTTTTGAAGATATCGATTGGCAAATGTGTCCAATGTTCTTAATATAACTTTAACACATTCTCCATAAATAATAAATAAATTTAAATAATCTTCGTTTGTACAATTTAAGCGCACAGACATGATAATTAATGATGTTTAAATGGTAAGTGACAGCTTCATAAATTTTTCTCGCATTTGATTGTTTTTCAACGCCGTTATAGCCAACTAAAAGTAACTAAACTTAAAATCTGCAGCAAAATCGCCATATAAAAATATTAAATTGGCAATGTTTCTAAAACTAAAATTTTTTGGGATATACAAACTTACCCTTATTTTTAATGTTAAATAAGGAATAATTATAAAATTTATGTATTTCCATTTGAAAAACTAGTCTTTTTGCAGTTTTTCAATTTAATTTTTAATCGTATTGTTTAAACACCCTGTATTAATAGTTATTAAAATATTATAAAAAATCTATTAAAAATATCTAAAACGCTTAGACATAGGTATAGGACATGGTATACAAGATATGCCTAAATTCTTGCGTAGAATGCAAAAATGTAGTAATATATAGAGTATTCTATTTAAAATAAGCAAGTTGACACTTACTTCCGGTATAACGGGAAGTGCCACCATTATAAAAATATTTTAGCCCGATCGCCCCCATCAGCATTAGCATATACTGTCAAATTTTCAAAATTGGGAGGCACAGGCCTACCCTGAAACTAAAGGTTTTCAGCATTGGTTATCAAATACTTCGTAAGGTCAATAGTTTTTCAAACAAAATTTTCTTATATTACAAATTTTTCACCGTGTTTATTTAAAAAACAAAAGATAAGTCCCGCTGGTTCCAGGATTTGTTGACTGTGGTTACTAACTCGCGCAGTATTTTGTCCGTCGCATTCCGTGCCATTATAATTATTTTTTTTTAAAGTGGTATGTTTTTGACGATTAGTTGCGCTGCACCCTCAAAAGAGGAAAAAGTAAGTACCTAGACTTTTTTTTAGTAACACAGAAACAACAGGAGGTAGTACCGTATCGTCGCGCCAATCCGATACAAAATCACGGTATTAATGTTTTTTATAAACATAAAGTGATAGGGGGGTAGCCAAAAAAACGTGTAAGTTCTCAAAAGTGACTTCTATAAAATAAAATACTTCGCAGCCTTTTCTACACTTTCTCCACTGTTCAAAAGTGGCTACAAAAAAAACAAAACTTTGCGTTTTCAAGAACTTCTATCAAAAGTGATTCCTACAAAAAAAAATGTCGCAGTCGTTTCATAAACTCCCCCTAACAAAAGTTAGTAAAAAGTATATCTACCTCCCCCCCCCCCCCCCCCGCTCCCCCTGTTAGTAAAAAGAATATCTACCCCCCCCCGGTCCTCCTTGGTCAAGAGATGGGGGCAACAGCCCTCTCTATGGACGCCTATGCCTAACAAAAAATTGTATTTTATTACTCTGCGTGGCATACTGTCCAATTTTTATTTAATACCTACCTAGCATTGTCACTATACAGTAGTCTCGCTGCACCAAATTGTAGCTGCGAGCCAATAACATGGACAGATAAATATCATGTGACCAACGCCAAATTCGTGCCTGACAACTACTTTTAAATCGTTAAACCATGGATAAAATAATAAACACATTTCACCTTTAAGATGAATTCATATTTTAACAGGTTTAGACAGACTATATAAACAATATATAGAGCCTGTATAATGAGCATAAAATATAAAAACAATCGAATAGAAATAGATTCATTATGCAACAGTTGGTTTCCTTACTCACTAAGAACCTTCATAAATGGCTTTATTTTATTGCACCTATCACCCTTTACCAAGACAAATTAAACTTTAATTTTAGATCTAAGAGTTAATATACCAGGGTTACCATACATCCTGGGATTTGTCATAAGTTCCCGGTGATCCAGTTTGGGCCTCTAATACCAATAAGCTATTTACCTTAGTATATTTTGTTCACTATCAAGACAATGGCCCATTTCGATAAAAAACGAAAAAAAAAAAATTCAATATAGCCCATTTTTGATTGCAATACATCAACAAATCCACTGCATTTCGTTCAATTCTTATCCTTACCTAACATGAATAAAAAAATTTGAAAGCCCAAACACCCGTTTTGACAAAATGGTGAAAGCGCCTTGAACATTTTGCCTTCCGGCGCATTATAAACCATTTCGGTCTAAGCCGAAACATTTATGGCAACCCAGAGTATATAGCACAACTACTAGTTACGTCTTTTTAAAATTGACGCTTAGATATTCTGTTATTGGCATTGACAATCCAAAAAGAAGAACATAAAATTTAGCCCAAAATTACCCCCGAAATTACTTCTTGTTCGACCACCTATAATTTTTTTCAGTGTATCATTATTCTCTCTGGATGTAAATTGTTTCACGTCAGCCGAGAATAAATTCAGCTGTATATAGGCAACTTCTATAACATGACAACAAAATTTACCTAAAACATGAGTTGCGCGCTGCAAGATAACGGACTTATTACGACATTGTTTTGTCTCAATTTTTGAAGTCTTAAAGATAAGACATGGAAGTTCTAAGGTACATGGCTATTTTTTTGAAAAAAAAATTCTTAGCTACGATATTAACCTTGGAAAGTGCCTAAAAATACGCACCTTTAGTGGGCATTTTCTTATACATATTCTTATTTTTTTCAAAAAAGGGCTTTGTACCTTAGAAATACAAACATTCCTTTATTAAATTTTAAATTGTCCCGACAAATATCTCAAATAGCCTTTGCAGAATCCTGCAGTAGCGAAACGGTGTTTTTCATCCTCTAAATTTGCGCGTGGTAGAGCCTTAAAGAAAATTGTTACAGATTGGCATAATAGTTAAATGAATCAATTAAAAGTCGTTTATTACGTTTTCAGGTAAATATACCCATTTTTTCTCATCCACAGCTTGGTACTACAAGATATTAAAATATAAACAAAATATAACCATTCGTCTTCAAAGTTCAAAAAATGAGTACATTTTTTTTTGGATTTTTATAATTTTTTAAAATTATTAATTATATAATCCGTCTACGAATTATTTAACATCCTGTACATATTTTATTTCTATATAAGCGAAAGAAAACTTAACGCCTACTTTTCTACCAATAAAAAAAATAAAGAAGTTGATAGTTTTTAAAAAACAAGTAAAAACTCCAGACATGCATAAAATCTCAAAGTAAAAAATTGCCAACTTTAAAAGGCCATAACTCAAAAACTAGTCATACGATTGGATTACGTCAATGGACACTCTTAATCAAGACGTCGAGATCTAGAAATTACTAAAAATTCAGAAAAATTAGCGGAAAGCCATTTTCCATAAACTTTGTAAGGGGTCCTTTAGACGTGGGCGTGGGTTTATTGAAACAGCTGAAAAACATGTGTGCAATATTTAAATATATTGATATGGAGTGTTATAACCGTGGAGATAATACAACACGAGTTTTTTTTTTATTATTACGATTTTATGTTTATTTTCGGAGCCTTAGATCGATCTACCTGGAATGTATTTATAAAAGATTACCAAATAAAAGGCGATAAAATCGTGCTCTGAAAATATCAATTTTTATTTAATTTTTCTCCCACTAAGTATTCTATATAATGGCCGATTTTTTAAGTCCCCCGCGAATTTATTTCCGTTCGAATTCAAATTCGCAAATTTTTACATATAAATTACGTTATTTGCCGTCTTCTTATACAAAAGGACCTCGAAAAACGTATATAACAAAAGAAGCTTAAACGGGAACGATAAGAGGGAGGTGAGTGCTCTAAAGAACAAAGAGGGGCAAATCAACATTCTTTGATTGGATCAAAGATAACAAGTAATTAGGTTGGATCTTAATCTATTTTCGGTGATATAAATCAGAAATAAGAACAGTTAAGAGTTGTCCCGTTAGAACAGAATTTGTCGCTTTTTACATCTACAAGGTAAGAGATGGATCAGGTTTTTATATAGAACCGCCCACCAAGAATCGCTTGGACCCGTGAAATACATTTTTTTAGAAAATAGATATTATACAAGGTGAATCATACAAATTCTATGTGTATCATATTTTCTTTTAAATGTAAATTTTTTCTACTCCTATATTAGTATAAACATCGTTTTAACTCTATAAGTGAATCCATTCTTACGCACAACTGTGTGTAAAGAATAAATACGTACATTTGTGCGTTATGACACATAAAAACACACAACTGTGCGTTATGATGCCTAGTATAACAATCAAGTTAGCCTTGAACCAATAAAATCGTGATATTAATCTACCTTGCGTTTTGAATATTTGACAGTGACATTGTCATTATTTGATATTTCAAGTTCAAATCGATACTTTATAAATTATAAACCGATCTTTAATTTATTAGTAAGAGGCGTAAAAAAAGTATAGCACGTATTGCGTGTTGTAAAGCAATTACGTACTTATGTACTGACCGCACTCGCCGCTACGTGGCTCGTTCGCAATTTTTTAATTCGTGCTTAATATGCTTTTTCTACTCCTATATTAGTATAAATATCGTTTTAACTCTATAAGTGAATCCATTCTTACGCACAACTGTGCGTAAAGAATAAATACGCACATCTGTGCGTTATGATGCCTAGTATAACAATCAAGTTAGCCTTAAACCATTCAAATCGTGATATTAATCTACCTTGCGTTTTGAATATTTGACAGTGACGTTGTCATTATTTGATATTTCAAGTTCAAATCGATACTTTATAAATTATAAACCGATCTTTAATTTATTAGTAAGAGGCGTAAAAAAAGTATAGCACGTATTGCGTGTTGTAAAGCAATTACGTACTTATGTACTGACAGCACTCGCCGCTACGTGGCTCGTTCGCAATTTTTCAATTTGTGCTTAAGATGCCTTTTCTACTCCTATATTAGTATAAACATCGTTTTAACTCTATAAGTGAATCCATTCTTACGCACAACTGTGTGTAAAGAATAAATACGTACATTTGTGCGTTATGACACATAAAAACACACAACTGTGCGTTATGATGCCTAGTATAACAATCAAGTTAGCCTTGAACCAATAAAATCGTGATATTAATCTACCTTGCGTTTTGAATATTTGACAGTGACATTGTCATTAATTGATATTTCAAGTTCAAATCGATACTTTATAAATTATAAACCGATCTTTAATTTATTAGTAAGAGGCGTAAAAAAAGTATAGCACGTATTGCGTGTTGTAAAGCAATTACGTACTTATGTACTGACCGCACTCGCCGCTACGTGGCTCGTTCGCAATTTTTTAATTCGTGCTTAATATGCTTTTTCTACTCCTATATTAGTATAAATATCGTTTTAACTCTATAAGTGAATCCATTCTTCCGCACAACTGTGCGTAAAGAATAAATACGCACATCTGTGCGTTATGATGCCTAGTATAACAATCAAGTTAGCCTTGAACCATTCAAATCGTGATATTAATCTACCTTGCGTTTTGAATATTTGACAGTGACGTTGTCATTATTTGATATTTCAAGTTCAAATCGATACTTTATAAATTATAAACCGATCTTTAATTTATTAGTAAGAGGCGTAAAAAAAGTATAGCACGTATTGCGTGTTGTAAAGCAATTACGTACTTATGTACTGACAGCACTCGCCGCTACGTGGCTCGTTCGCAATTTTTCACTTCGTGCTTAATATGCTTTTTCTACTCCTATATTAGTATAAATATCGTTTTAACTCTATAAGTGAATCCATTCTTACGCACAACTGTGTGTAAAGAATAAATACGTACATTTGTGCGTTATGACACATAAAAACACACAACTGTGCGTTATGATGCCTAGTATAACAATCAAGTTAGCCTTGAACCAATAAAATCGTGATATTAATCTACCTTGCGTTTTGAATATTTGACAGTGACATTGTCATTATTTGATATTTCAAGTTCAAATCGATACTTTATAAATTATAAACCGATCTTTAATTTATTAGTAAGAGGCGTAAAAAAAGTATAGCACGTATTGCGTGTTGTAAAGCAATTACGTACTTATGTACTGACCGCACTCGCCGCTACGTGGCTCGTTCGCAATTTTTTAATTCGTGCTTAATATGCTTTTTCTACTCCTATATTAGTATAAATATCGTTTTAACTCTATAAGTGAATCCATTCTTACGCACAACTGTGCGTAAAGAATAAATACGCACATCTGTGCGTTATGATGCCTAGTATAACAATCAAGTTAGCCTTAAACCATTCAAATCGTGATATTAATCTACCTTGCGTTTTGAATATTTGACAGTGACGTTGTCATTATTTGATATTTCAAGTTCAAATCGATACTTTATAAATTATAAACCGATCTTTAATTTATTAGTAAGAGGCGTAAAAAAAGTATAGCACGTATTGCGTGTTGTAAAGCAATTACGTACTTATGTACTGACAGCACTCGCCGCTACGTGGCTCGTTCGCAATTTTTCAATTTGTGCTTAAGATGCCTTTTCTACTCCTATATTAGTATAAACATCGTTTTAACTCTATAAGTGAATCCATTCTTACGCACAACTGTGTGTAAAGAATAAATACGTACATTTGTGCGTTATGACACATAAAAACACACAACTGTGCGTTATGATGCCTAGTATAACAATCAAGTTAGCCTTGAACCAATAAAATCGTGATATTAATCTACCTTGCGTTTTGAATATTTGACAGTGACATTGTCATTAATTGATATTTCAAGTTCAAATCGATACTTTATAAATTATAAACCGATCTTTAATTTATTAGTAAGAGGCGTAAAAAAAGTATAGCACGTATTGCGTGTTGTAAAGCAATTACGTACTTATGTACTGACCGCACTCGCCGCTACGTGGCTCGTTCGCAATTTTTTAATTCGTGCTTAATATGCTTTTTCTACTCCTATATTAGTATAAATATCGTTTTAACTCTATAAGTGAATCCATTCTTCCGCACAACTGTGCGTAAAGAATAAATACGCACATCTGTGCGTTATGATGCCTAGTATAACAATCAAGTTAGCCTTGAACCATTCAAATCGTGATATTAATCTATCTTGCGTTTTGAATATTTGACAGTGACATTGTCATTAATTGATATTTCAAGTTCAAATCGATACTTTATAAATTATAAACCGATCTTTAATTTATCAGTAAGAGGCGTAAAAAAAGTATAGCACGTATTGCGTGTTGTAAAGCAATTACGTACTTATGTACTGACCGCACTCGCCGCTACGTGGCTCGTTCGCAATTTTTCAATTCGTTCTTAATATGCTTTTTCTACTCCTATATTAGTATTAATATCGTTTTAACTCTATAAGTGAATCCATTCTTACGCACAACTGTGCGTAAAGAATAAATACGCACATCTGTGCGTTATGATGCCTAGTATAACAATCAAGTTAGCCTTGAACCATTCAAATCGTGATATTAATCTACCTTGCGTTTTGAATATTTGACAGTGACATTGTCATTATTTGATATTTCAAGTTCAAATCGATACTTTATAAATTAGAAACCGATCTTTAATTTATTAGTAAGAGGCGTAAAAAAAGTATAGCACGTATTGCGTGTTGTAAAGCAATTACGTACTTATGTACTGACCGCACTCGCCGCTACGTGGCTCGTTCGCAATTTTTCAATTCGTGCTTAATATGCTTTTTCTACTCCTATATTAATATAAATATCGTTTTAACTCTATAAGTGAATCCATTCTTACGCACAACTGTGCGTAAAGAATAAATACGCACATCTGTGCGTTATGATGCCTAGTATAACAATCAAGTTAGCCTTGAACCATTCAAATCGTGATATTAATCTACCTTGCGTTTTGAATATTTGACAGTGACATTGTCATTAATTGATATTTCAAGTTCAAATCGATACTTTATAAATTATAAACCGATCTTTAATTTATTAGTAAGAGGCGTAAAAAAAGTATAGCACGTATTGCGTGTTGTAAAGCAATTACGTACTTATGTACTGACCGCACTCGCCGCTACGTGGCTCGTTCGCAATTTTTCAATTCGTGCTTAATATGCTTTTTCTACTCCTATATTAATATAAATATCGTTTTAACTCTATAAGTGAATCCATTCTTACGCACAACTGTGCGTAAAGAATAAATACGCACATCTGTGCGTTATGATGCCTAGCATAACAATCAAGTTAGCCTTGAACCATTCAAATCGTGATATTAATCTACCTTGCGTTTTGAATATTTGACAGTGACATTGTCATTATTTGATATTTCAAGTTCAAATCGATAATTTATAAATTATAAACCGATCTTTAAATTATTAGTAAGGGCTTTTTCACACGGTGCGACTGCGATGCGATTTTCCGTTTGCGGTATATTGCAACGATATCGTGGAACTATAAAATATATGTAATCATATGTATAATTTTCACATTATGCGGAAGCGACAAAAAAAACGGGCGCTTAGTGCGGCATTTTTTATATCGCAAGACAGTGCGTTTGTTGGTCAGATACGGCCGATTTTTTTCCGTGCGATATTAAACCAACCACTAAAATAAATGCACATTTCCAGACGTGTCGCTGCTTGCCGCGAGATGTATCAGTAAAATAAAATTTCAGTGTTGCAAAACTGTCGTCAGTGCTGCAAATACACTCCACTAACTGCAAAGATCACCTCATCGTCTTCAGGCTATTTAGTATTCACCTGGAGACGACAGGAGATATTTACCAGTTAAAACGTTGTGATTCAAAACAAATAAAGACAATGCAAGTCCAAAACTCTACTGCCATTCAAGAATCGTTATTGTCTTCAACCTTCAAACAGACACATGTACAGTCAGCAAGTTGCTTTATTGATAAAACTATTATCGATGCGAATGTTTATTGAAATGTAATTTATAACATTTTGGATATAAATAAAATATTATTATAATATTATATTGAACAAATTAATAACATATTGTAAAGTGTATCCTAAAGTATATAGTCTTGATTTTTGCTTTCATTCAACTCCATAATCCGTCACAGGTAATAAAATGGGTTCCTTCTAGATATTTTACTCTAGGCGTCAGAGGTGGACTGCAGGTAAATGTAAAAAAGTGATTATTTTTACCTAAAATTACCGTATAACACCGACCGACCTTTTTCATCTATTCCACCCCTGGGTAGCCAGGTAGGTAGTAATGATAACATTTAAACACCTAATTATGCAGTGACAATGGGTATGTTTTATAAATGATTTATTGGGGGTAAAATCAAGACGATATACTTTGGGATGGACTTTACCATATACATATAAATTATATAATTTATTGTCTTGAAATAGAAGACAGAGCCTTAGTAAATAAACTGTGATTGGTTAGTACTTTATAAGAACGCCACAGAGAAATCTAATTTTTATAATAACATTGTGAACTAAAGGGAAATTTCCGGATTCGTAAGAACAAAGCACAGAGGAATTATAAGTCGGCGCTGTCTCCAATGGGACAAGAGAAATTCTTACGCGCAGTGTTATATTTGTAGGGTCTTTTTTAGGATCACTTGTGGTTGTGGTCTGCTAAAAAAGACTTTTTCCGTATTGTGTGCATTCGTGAAGTTTTTCTTTAAAAATTAGCAATTTTATTCTTAAAGATACGTCGCAACACTGTCGTACAGTTAACTGGAATAGCCTACTTTTCTCGTCACTTAAGTGTAAAGAAAACAACAGCAATTGTCGAAAAAAAGCTCTCTCGTTATTATTAACATAGTATCCCTTGTGAAACAATTCACTAATTTTAACGTTCGTAATTGTTATTGATAGTATATTATACAACAAGCATATAATGGCGGCTATTATTCACGCGGATAAAGTTTATGACACGCGCAGTAGGCGAGTTTCATAATTTAATCCAAGTGAATAAAAGCCATTATATGCGAGTAGAATACTATACTTTGTCCACGACTATCCAATAATAATTGTAGCCAGAATTACTAAACATCTTTATGTATTTAGAAATATGAATAGTAATATTTTGTATTCACACAATGTGCCAAGTTAATTGTAGGAATTAAATTTAATTCTACATTAACATCTTGGTTATTCGTTGTAGTTGATCTAGATGAAGATGTTTATGCAGATACTGCCTCATTGCGTATATACGGCTAACCAAAAGGATTTTTCTGGATCGCGTCTGATATTTTTTTAGCTGTTTCCATTTTATTTTTCATTGAGTCATCAATATATCTTTCTGCTACCGCCGTAGATTTCCATCCACTGTGTCTTATCAATACAGTTATATCCCCCCTCCCCCTGCGTCCACAAGTATAGTGGCTGAAGATCTGCGAAAACTGTGACCAGAATATTTCTCTGGAGTGGGTAATTGCAGAAATGTTGATAGTTGTCTTCCCATTTGCTTAAATTTATTAATTCCTATCCTTTGTGAGGTACATTTGCCATTTTGATAATTGAAAAAAAAATATTAGATGTGACGAAAGATGAACGAAGGCTGATATACTTCTTGCCAATTAGGTAATAGTCGTCTGATATTGTAAATTTGGGGGTAAATCGATTTTTCCGGTAATAAACTTAAACTTGCTATTTTTGTTGCTTCCTGTATATCTGGTGGGGTATAACATATCTCATCCTTACTATCTCTAATCATTTTGTAAGTTCTTTTAATACAATTCTTACCTTTAAAGTTGATAGGTTGAACTATATTTTGACGATTCAAAATAAAATTGCAAAGCGCTTCGACTTGACATTTCATGGCATGCTTGAATTCTTCATCATACACACAAAATCGTATTATGGATGGACCTTACAGGGAAAACGTCCAATGATATTTTTTTATTTCTTCTTGGTTTTTCTTTAAAATGCCAGGAACCTTGAAATGTTTAATTACGATTACATTCAAGTCAAAAAATTTTTATAAATCAATTGTGACAGTAGAGCGATGTATTTTATTTCTTGTCACAGTTCCAGAATAAAAAAAATCTGCCAAGTGCAGAAAGTAATTTTAATAAATTTCGAAAATATTACTTCCTTATACGTAATCTTTGAATTAAAGCACCCTGCTTATTTTTCTGGCACAAAAGGAAGCTTGAAAAGCTTTAAGATTAAGTTATTAAACCGCTCTGAGAAAGAATTTATAAAAAGAAGAAAAGTATATACACCAGAGGATTAAAACCCGTTTAATTTTATATTTTACCATCTTCGGCGGGGATTTGTACTTTTTGTTTTCATTTCTTTAACGCGCTTATAAGACTTACAAAGAAAGTGTTAAATATAGTTTTAATCCTCATTTTCCGACAATATTCGACTAAGGATAATGGTTGGGAACTTGTTTTTCTTAATTTAATACATAAAAATATTTAAATAGAAAGGAAGGTCTAGTAAAATCTAATTTTACAGGTTTTTACGTCTATTTCAATCCGCGAAATTTTAATATCCCAAAATTATAGCTATTTTAAATTGGCCATTTAAGAAAACCTATTTTGGCAGATCTTCGTCATCTTAACTATAATATAATAACGAAACAATTTTATATGTGTAAATGATGATTTTTACTTTTGAAAAAATATACAGGGTGATTCCTAAGTTGATACTTCTTTTTTAGCTGTGTATAGAAGGCATTAAAATAAACAAAATTTTCAAATACCTTTTTCAAAAAACTCAGAAAAAAGGTACTTTCATTCATTTATTATACTATGGATCAAATACGGTTCTGCCTAACTTGCTCGTTAAAACTTCTGGGTGTAGGATAAGCCCGCAAGGGAAAGCGTTCTGCGTATCATCTCGAGCAGCAGCCACACGTTGACGATACTCACCGTAAATTAACACCATATCTACTAGTTCATTGTTTTCAAATTTTACAATTTTCACGTGTTACCAATTTAAAATTGCTTCAGAAAAACACACCGCAGGGTATTGCCAAATAACTCACCACCGACCCGTAAATTGCATGACTAATAAGAGATAATACAAACAACATAAAGTATAGCAGGCTACGTTTTGATGACCAGGCCCGCACTTAGATTTTTTACTTCTGTATCTCTGTAGATTGATTACACGGCCAAGCAGCTTGCACCGAACAGATGGGCAGGGTTGACAACCTGTAGTACATCCAGGCAACTGTGGCCCACATTCGATAAAAAGAGAACCGCAGAGCTATTGCGACACAGTCGAAAAGACGTGAGAAATATTACTGCGGTTGTTACCGGACATTGCCTCTTCGGTAGACATGCCGAACGTATGCAAATACCCAATAACGACTTCTGCAGAAGTTGCAGAGATGAGGAAGAGGAAGAAAGTATTCAACATTATCTGTGTGAATGCCCGACCTCGCAAGAAGAAGATTCACTGCTCTGGGTGAACCATCTTTCGATAGCCTGGAGGAACTAAGCAACTTGGACGGCTGAGCAGGTTTCTGAACAGTAGTGGCTGGTTTGAATAACTTGTTAAAATCCTTCTGCGGTGTACGCCGCACTAACCATCAGAGATCTGATGAAGGTGGGTTCTACGGAACATGTGTGGTGTCACAACGGACCTAATTAGGACTACGTGAGACTGTTTGGTCAGAACCAAAGGTCTGTCACTCTTACCTAACCTAACCTAGATTTTTTACTTCTGTATCTCGCCTGTGTAGGGTCTGCATAAGGGTAAGAGTTTATAATTTTTTCCTAAATAAACAAATATGAAAAAAAAAACCTAAGGCGAAACAAAGTTTATAGAATACATTTTGTAAACTTTGGCTAAGTATAAGATTTGATTTAAAAAAAATTAATATCAAAAGTAACGAGTTTTATCCCAATATCTTAACTCTCAAATAATGCTGACATTTTGCAAACCAACAAAATCCCGCTAATCGATTTTTCAGGCGGTAAAATCTCCGCATTGGCTGATACTTGATACACAATAGGTTTTTACAAAATTGTTTGTGTGGATTCCGAGAAAATTACGTTTGAAATCGCGGTTAGTGGGATTTGGTTGGTTGGCAAAATGTTATTATTATCTCTCATACCTTTAATGTAATAAAACCGTTTTTAATATAAAAAAGTACTTGAACTTCAAGAGCCCATATTTTCATCAAAATCCAATTAACCCATTCCATTTTAAGTTTATTAAGTGGGTTGTCTCTCGGACTACTAAGTACTATATGTTAGACTTCCCTTTATGTATTTTTTATATAGGGTGAGGGCTAAAATGTCATGCTGTGTAAAATATGCTGACTTTAAAATTGAGTTTTCAAAAATACGAAGCTACAAGCTTTAGGTGCTTACTGTACCCACTACAGCGCAGTGCCGTTAGTTTTAATTTTAAAAAAAATTAAATTCCAAAAATCATAGTATTATTTAAACCCACTCTTCATCAGTTTTCGAGGATGGAGAATAAGAAAAATTATTGATTACAGCATGATGTTAGGTACCGGTTGTACTCATCGCAACTCAGTGCCGGTCATGCCAATTAAAATCCAAAAATATGTATATTGTCAATTAAGCTTCCTAGCATCACAATTGGCAATATAAAGATTTTTGGAATTTATAATTTTTTTAATTGACCCAGCGCTACTGCGCTGTAATGGAAATAGTAAGTACCTAACAAAAACCTGTAATTGATATTTTTTTTTATAGTTTCCATCCTCGAAATGAGGGGGAGACTGGGTTTCATAGCAGCGTAATTGGTATTTTAACAATTTTCGGAATTTACTTTTTTTTTAAATTGACACGAACATAAGTGCCTACCTAACATAAAGTTGCAACCAACACAATAATAATATTTTAATTTTTATAGCTTCGTATTTTTAAAATCACCAGATTTCACCCTGTATGAAAAGACATAAAATGAAGTCAAGCACTTTGTACTTAGTGGTCCAAGACACAGCCTATCCAATGAACTGAAAATGGAACGGATTGATTGAATTTTGATAAAAATGTAAGCTTTGGCTTAGAGTTTAGTTTAAAATATATTTTATATGGTAAAAAATGTTTGGGTCTGTTCGGTTGGCTTAAGGCGGGGGTCGGGAGATTGGCCCAAGCTTTCTGCACTGCAGCCTAGTGGCTTATTGTGCGCCCCTATCTTGTTCGCCGCAAAGTCTGCATTCAATGGGACCATTATCAATTCGTATTCGGTGTAGGTGTTTCCTTAAGTGGCAGTGGCCTGTTAGTAGGCCAACGACTTGTTTTGGCTGGGTGCGCTTTAGAAACAACATTCCAATTGATAGCTTTTTGGCTTGGGTTTGATCAGGTATTCTGTTCCACCTGCGTCCACCTGTCTGATGTTGCTTCGGTGGCCTGTTTTGATATGCCAAGGGCGGGTTCAGGGTAGGTTTAGTAAGGTATGTTTATTTTCATACAAGTACCGGGTTTGTATTTTTTATGCTTACCGTATAAAAAACTAATTTTTCCATAACGTAAATCTTATTTACTTATATAATTAAAAACCTTCATTAGGAAGGACATTTACATATCTTTGGTCTATTTGTATCCTTCTAAACACCATCCGCCGACATTAGTAAACAATGTTTTAGAATTCTTATATTTTATCTACTACGTCATACCTTAAGAAAGCCGATAAAACGTCTTGTATGCCACTCTGCCACAATATAATATACAATACATCTTTTATAAGGCAAATTTTATTATTGCACGTTTCAACCATTTTCTTGAAATGCATATTGCTGATGTCTTCGCATACGCTGAATGTAGAATAAGCACTGACAAGTTAATTCAAAAATGTTATACAAGATGCTTTTCCTAACAATGAATCAAAATACTTTGTTTTTCTACATCATTTCCCTTTACTTTAACGCACTTGCATCATCTGTGTTGGCTGTAAGGACTCACCTTTCACACAAACCCATTTCACGCATATTATAAGTAGTGGTTTAGCTCGAGAAAGTTACACACACGGAGAATATGTCGGAATTAGAAATGTTTAATATAATGCACTACGTTTTCGGTCAATAGTCTTAAGTAATATTGTTACCGTAGGTTACTGATATTACTGCAGTATTATTTAGCATGTATTTAATATTATTACTAATAATAAATTGGTTCCAAAAGACGATGTTCCTAGATTACATAATATACCCAAGTCTCAACGCCTATTACTATATAAAATGTGCTTCTTAGGTATTTTTGATTCGCAAGCCAAGACTCTTAAAACCGACTTTGCTGAAACTCTGCTTATCAAACAGTTCATATAAGCTTTGTTTAGAGCTTTGTCAGTGTATTAAGAAACAACAATCAATCGATAAAATATGTTTAATGTTATCACTTCTAATAAAATAATCAGTCTTCGAGATTTTTTTTTTATCAATCAGTCTTACGAAACCGTTGATTGCTTTTTGTAATCACTTCAATAAATGAATTGGTTCAGGATTATATTTTAAACTACTTTACTTAACATGTGAATGGAATTAAAAATACATTTTGCATATTATTGCCAGGTTGCATAATTTTCGTCATCAAGACGTTGACAGAAATGGTTTCCTTACACTAAAAGTGTCCCTGTTAGCTTTATTCTTGATTTACTAAACAATCAACTTTTAATATCTATTTGTAGCCTGATATATGTCACCTATAATGGTGTTTTTTTTATTGTTTTATAATTCAACGATTGTAAGTGACAAAATATATCTAAACTAGTGAAAAAATATTTTGTTTTATTATTTCTCTATAAAAAATTGAATATTTATTTAATAATATTTATTTCTGGTAAAAAAACTAATAATTGTTAACAGAAAAATTATAGCTACTCTCATTGTCAAATAACTAAAAAAAAATTCAACATTGAAGAAGGTAGATAGGGCTATTGAATTGGTCTGAAAGGGAATTTATAGAAAGCAAAAAAGCATTAAAGGTGGTAAATTTTACCATTCCGGTCAGGAATTATAAATTTTATTTTATATTCTCTCACGCGCTTGTACATATTGTCTACGAGGATCATAATGCTTTTTAAATATTTATGTTATGTTGGAATAAAGCAAATAATTATAAATAGGTCTATAAACATTTTAAAGTGTTCAGAAACGTTAGAAATAAAAATTAAAAAATGACAGAAAGATCCTTTAAAAAATCTAAACGATTATTACGAGTGAGTACACAGGATGGCCAGTTCTCGATGTATTTATAGAGAATATTCCTTATGATTGTAGATAAACTAAGCAGTTATTTTTTCGACACTCGTGTGTACCAAAAAATGTTTAATTCAACAAAATATCAATTTGATAATCAGATATTCAAATTAAATATCTTTGAATTTTTTTTAAATTAGAGCGATTAATACTTTCAAGGACATAATATACTAACCACCGCAAAATATATGTATATTTACTCCACTATATCCCAGGGGTAAAAATTCGGTCGGAAAACAAATTAATACCAAAAGTTAGATAATAAAACTTACCTTTTAAATGACTTGGAAAGAACAATGACATAAACTAAACACACTTGGCCTACGAACAGTTTTTATTTCCATTGTTCTAGAGTTCCACTAAATTTTAATTCCCTTTAGCGAATACTGGGGTTAATGTCTGTAAAAGAGAATTTCGTGTTTTCTCGAGAAACTAATTTATTTAGTCGGTATGTCAGGTATAGTAGTGCTAACAATTAAAAAACTTAAAGATGCGCATAAAGCTATTTGACACATATATCAAGAGCTTTATTTAAAGCTTACAAACTTAAAGTTGTAACCAATATTAGAGAGCAGAATAGTTACGAAGGTGTTATTTTGTTCACATCCTCTTTACAAAGATGTGTCTCTTAGCTTCAGATTAAAAGGTGCTTCCGAATCTCTCTTAGGTATTCTCTGGACATTGTAGATATTTCTGAGTTGTTACTATATCAAAGTACTTGAGTAGCCGTTTCGAAAAATCACAATTAGTTCTTTCATCCCCTAGTTGTATGAATCTTCTTGGAATAATTTTTAAAATCTATGGCTGCTGATGCCGTTTTGGCCCAATTCATTTGAAACCGGCAGCTCCTTTTGCTAGTGATTCAGTGATTCTATTTCATGTCCTTTCGTCCAGACCACTGTGACCAATTCCCTTTGAGTAGCTGTGACCAAGGTTTGATGACATTCTAGTTTTAGTGGTGAAGTGGTGTATAAATAGGCAAAATAAAACACTTATATTAATTTCCACTTATTCATATGTACATATGTATTATATTATAATACTTATAATAAATATAATATAAAATAGAAAATTGTAATTATTATAGGCCATCAATGTTGATTTAGGTAACAAAAGTTTATCAACATCGAATCAGTCCGATTTTGTACAGCCCGAGTTGTGACCGGGTATTTTATTTCCGTGGACCGGTACCGGGTCGCGACCCATCATTTGGGAAGCGCTTCTGTAAACTAACTACAGTTAAGTAAAAGTAAAAGAGTCACAGATTCCCGTCGGCTAAACTACTAGGGCATAAAGTTAAATTTAAAAATGTAATATCCTTAAAAGTTCACATCACTTGCCGACACTGGTTCATTAAAACTTTTATTGCATAACATAGTACGCGGTGCTAGCAGCCGTATTATTTTATCCAGAAAATATAAAAAACAAATTGAATTTATAGCGTCAACAAGCCGGTAGGTAAATTTTGTATTTATTCGGCACCAGAAAGAAATGCATGGGTTATTCTTTCGAAAGAAATTCTTTTCGAATATCAAATATTCGGTTTTATAGTAAAAATTGATTGGCCTTTTTAACTGTAAGCTCTTCTTTTCTATAGAAAATGATGACACTAAATCTCGAAATATCAAAATATTTCAAAAATTATTAGAGATAGAAAAAGGACATTCTTCACGAGAGTTTAAGGGCTTATGACGGGCTCTAAGATGACAGAAAAATATAGAGGGTATCCCATTTAATATAAGTGTTAGTTTTCAATTAGAAGTTCTCTGACTTTGGTCCCAGAAAGAAAACACCCTGTAAATGAGATGTCAAATATTCATAGTGAATATGTTTTTTTGACTTTATTCAGTAAGGATAAAAATTATGAATCGCTTGAAATCAAGACTTAGTAGGACTACACGAGCGATATTTCCGTTGCGGACGACTCGCAACGGAATTTCTGCCCGGATTTTCGTCAATTTCGACTGCGATATTCACGACGCGTACAGTCTCATTTTTTCTGTACTAGTCGTACATTTTCTTTTAAAAAAGCGAAAAAAATGTCGGCGTTGGTGGATACATCCCTTATTAAGTAATAGATTGTCAATGGAATTTTTGATCTAAAATTTAGGAACCACAGAAAATATCCAGAAAAGTTTTTTTCGTTCTATCGAATGTCTGTATCCGGTTTTCACGAATTGCTAGATCGGTTATATGAAATATTACAAAAAAATTACACTAACATAAGAATGTCCATTCAGCAAAGATTGGTAATTACTTTAAGGTCTCTGTTGCTATACTCTTTTAATTTAACGTTATACAAATCTGGACGTTTCTCTACCTCAGTAATTAATTTTTCCATATCAAACATTTTTATATTAGCCTGTACTCCGCTGTCGTATCTAGCGCTCGTGTAGTCCAACACGTACTAACCCATGTTTTGCATCTTTAGAAATCCGCCGACGAGCAGCGATGGAACGGATTGAACGCTCTCGGTTGCGTACGACTCGCTCTCGCCAGCGGAGCTGCGATATCGTCGCCGAGAAACACGTTCGTGTAGTCGGGTTCCTTTAAATGTGTGGTTTCTATTTTGACGGAAATTCCGTCTCGTGTCGTCAGCAGCGGAAATATCGCTCGTGTAATCCTATAGGGAGCATTTTTACAATAACAGAATTCGAATTATCTTAAAAACTATAACTTTTTCATATATTAAACCATTAACAAAAATGTATGAAATAACATGTAGAATTCATAAATGTATTCAAATATAGGGTGCCCCATTTAAAAAAATGTGCCTGATATCCAACCATATCTTAACCCAAAAGCTTGTTGTCGACAAATTTTATCTTCAAGGCATAAAATTACTCCTCGCAATCGTTGACTCACCCGATACAGTAAAATTCGGGTAATCGTATTTTATGCAGAAATAATTTTAGTAAACTAAGTTTCCTTGTTTATGAGTGCATTATAGTATATTTCAGAAAGGTAGTAATAAAATGGGAAATTCCATTAAGTTCGGCCTAATTTTGATGTCGACCATAGACGCACGATCAGTTAGTGAAAAATTAATTATTTTAAATGTACATAATCACTTAAAATAATGAATTTTTTACTAACTGATCGTGCGTCGACACCGAAATTAAGCCGAACTGGATGGAATTTCCCATTTTATTACTACCTTTCTGAAATAGACTATAATGCAATCATAAACAAGAAAACTTAGTTTACTAAAATTATTTCTATACTTTTTTCAATATTAAAAAAGAATCCAACTTTGTTGAGTTAAAGGGTATTATTTATTCTCACAGAATTCTCAAACAATAGTTAATCCACTTTTACAAAACTTCTGATGAAGATAAAATGACTCAGCTAAAACCAAGTAAACTTTATCGAGGGATGCAAAATGTGGCATCTGGCCAGATGTCAGAAAAATATATAATTTTAGCATGGTTATCTTCAAAAAATGTTAAAAAAGTTGGACGAGCTTATGGAGAAAAGTGGCAGTTGAAGATTTGATTTATATGGCTAATAAAATGTACAGGGTCGTCCAACCAGGACTGAATATGGGCTTATTCTTTGAGTTTTCCTATATTTTTATTAAAACCAACAGAGCCATCCTGTTTAAGTTTGGCCTTTGCCATTTAAAAAGCGACTTGGCTTAAAACAAAGAAACTGTGGCGTACAGTGTTGTTTTGTTCAATTCACCACTCTGTATGTATGTTCTGTTTTTTTATGAATAGTATTTTTTTGCTGATTCTAAAAATATATAGGGGAACATGGGATAGAACGTTCGGCCCCAAGCATGGGGTGGAATGGGGTAAGGAACCTAAATGTGTAGAACTATGTAAATAATTACCTGTACAGTAAAAAATTTGCCTAAAATAGTATATTTAATATTAGGGCACTATAATAACTCTTTATAACCCAGGTAAGGCCAAAAACGTGCTGGCATAGTGGGGTGGAATGATGTACCCCGTTCTAACCCGCATACTGATACCCCATTCTACCCCGAATGCCATTTGTTTTTGAGAGATATACAAATAATTTTAAAAAACACCAATAATTTCTGCAATTTACACACATGCCATAAACAAGAAACCCTGTTCTCACTACCAAAATAATATAGGTAAAAAAACTTAAGATAATGCTTTAAAATTATTGAAAAATGATAACAAATAACATACATCTGACCGAGACAACAATCTATCGTAGACTGAAAAGCTAAATGTTGTATCGAATACTTACAGCAAGTGGCGGGAGCGTTACACACCACAAAATATTTGATATGATTTGATAATGTAAGGTGTATCCTAAAGTATATAGTCTTGATTTTTGCTTTCATTCAACTCCATAATCCGTCACAGGTAATAAAATGGGTTCCTTCTAGATATTTTACTCTAGGCGTCAGAGGTGGACTGCAGGTAAATGTAAAAAAGTGATTATTTTTACCTAAAATTACCGTATAACACCGACCGACCTTTTTCATCTATTCCACCCCTGGGTAGCCAGGTAGGTAGTAATGATAACATTTAAACACCTAATTATGCAGTGACAATGGGTATGTTTTATAAATGATTTATTGGGGGTAAAATCAAGACGATATACTTTGGGATGAACTTTATTAACGATGCTTTAAAATTATTGAAATATTATAACAAATAACATACATCTGACCGAGGCAACGATCTATCGTAGACTGAAAAGCTAAATGTATTGAATACTTGCAGCAAGTGGCGGGAGCGTTACACTTCACATAATATTTGATGATACAGGCTAAACATAAATATTGGCGCCAATAAAGGCCATACCCCTTTCTACCCCGTTACCCCGTTCTACCCCATTTTCCCCTAATTTGTCTATATTATCTCAAATCGTGTTTTAAATAATTATGAGAAATGAAATTTTTAAAAAGCTCTTTAGATTCTGGAGTGACTTGGAAATTATGTTCAATATGGCCCCCACAACGCTATTCGATTAATATTTATAAGGTTTTGTTTTCCAAAGCACTCTAGACATATTAAACTAAAAGTGACACAGCATTTTAAAATTTTGATCGCTTATATCTTAAAAACGGCTTGAGCTTATATAGAGTTTGTCTACATTTTTGGATCAGGAGAGATATAAAAATAAAAATCATACAGGGTATTTCATTAAAAAAACAACTATAGGCCACAGCTCCTTAGTTATAAGTAACGTGACCATACGTCCCGTTTTGAACGGGACAGTCCCGTTATTTGACACTCAGTCCCGTTGTCCCCAAAAAAAGCTTCGGGACGCCAAAATGTCCCGTTTTCGGGAAGTGGGCGAAGTTGGTATATATAAAACTCAATTGCAAGTATCAGTCCTTAAAGTAATGTTGATTATGAAGGTGAATGTGAATAAAGCCTGTCAAGAATACCATTCTTTTCCAAATTCGTCACCCATATAAAAAAAAATTCTTCATCTGAGAAATACCAAACTTAATTAAGCCGCCTATTATAATGATGCTTAAAAATAAATTTTTCAATTATGTTGTGCTTTTCTTTAACAAACCAAACAGATTTTGCAGGGTCCCGTTTTGAGGAGAAAAATAAATAGTCACGTTAGTTATAAGCCAAGTGGCTCTTTAAATAGCAATTTTAAATTCTACGATCATTGGTTTTAACAAAAATACAGGGAAACAAAAAAAATAGGCCCATGTTTAGTCCTGGTTGGATGACCCCCGTTCAAGATATCTGCAGTGTTCTAGCGGCAATTACAAATTAAGGATAAATTAGAAATTTTCCGGTCCAGGCTTAAAAGTCCTAGAACTAAGTGTAAATCCCCATTTTAAAGGACCCCGCACAAAGCTTATGGAAAATGGCTTTCGGCTAATTTTTCTAAATTTTTAGTATTTCGTAGATCTTGACGTTCTGATTAAAAGTGTCTATTGCCGTAATCCAATCCTATGACTAGTTTTTGAGTTATGGCCTTTTAAAGTTGACAACTTCTTACTTTAAGATTTTATGCATTGTCTAGAGTTTTCACTTTTTTCTTAAAATCTATCAACTTTTTTATTTATTTTTTTGGGTGGAAATGTAGGCCTTAAGTTTTCTTTCACTTTAATGGAAATAAAATATATACAGGATGTTGAATAATTATTTATAGGAGGATTAAATAAATACTAATATTAAAAAACTATGGAAATCCAAAAAAAAAAATTTACTCAATTTATTTATTATGCCAATCTGTAACAATTTTCCTTTACAATAATTAGTCTCTAACACATTTTTATCTTAGATATACAGAGTGAAACAGTTACAATGATTTACATAAGTGAACACTTTTAAATATAGGAGGATAAAAAAAAATTATAAAAAAAAACATTTTGTTATGACTCTAAGATAATCTAAACGTATCATATACAGCCAAGATATTTCACGAAAAAAATATTTTATAATTTACTAACAATAATATTTTGTCATTTGATAAAAAAAATAATATTATTACGATTGGCATAATAATTACAGAATCACATTTTCATGTGAATTTTCAATTTTTTTTTGAAAAATAAAATACAATACAATATATTCTACGTCAACCTATACTCATGTTTTTTCAACCACAGCTTGGTGCTACAAGATATTAAAATATGAAGAAAATCTAGCCGTTTATTTTCAAAATTTAAAAAATGAGTAAATTTTTATTTTGTATTTCCATAATTTTTTAACATTAGTATTTATTTATTCTGCCTATAAATTATTCAACATCCTGTACATATTTTATTTATATATAAGTAAAAGAAAACTTAAGACCTACTTTTCCATCAATAAAAAAAAAGTTGATAGTTTTTAAGAAACAAATGAAAACTCCAGACAATGCATAAAATCTAAAAGTAAGAAGTTGCCAACTTTAAAAGGTCATAACTCAAAAACTAGTTATAGGATTGGACTACGGCCATGGACACTTTTAATCAGAACGTAAATATCTAGAAAATACTAAACATTCAGAAAAATTAGCCGAAAGCCATTTCCCATAAACTTTGTGCGGGGTCCTTTAAAAAAAACAATCCTATTAGAGTCAACGTACTTGTTATTGAAACGTGAAATTAGTGATTACAGACCTCAAGGATAGAAGTATACGACATCAAATGCTTAAAGGTGATTTAAGTATATCATTATGAAAGAGAGAAAGGTAACACGTGTTTCGAAATGGACATATTTTTAGGTTAGAGAGGGGATAAGAGTGGGGATAGGAGTGGGGGTAAGAGAGGGGATGAAAGTGGGGTGAGAGTGGGGGTGAGAGTGGTGATAAGAGAGGTGGTGAGAGAGGGGATAAGAGAGGGGGTGAGAGAGGGGATAAGAGTAGGGGGATTCCGATCCGTGGATGGGGCAGGGGGATCCCGATCCATGGATTGGATTATTTAGATATATATAGATAGTTAAATACTCTACTTACGTAAGAAAATATGTTGGAAAAATGAGTGTACCTAAAGTAATTGAAGTAACAATAAGAATCGCTGAATTCATTATCGTTAGTTAACGAATTTATGAATAGATATATATAGTGTAACAGAATAACTTTTTTAATTTAAAATTAATTTAATAATAAAAAAGTTTCCTATATGCCGCCAACTTACGTAGACACACTGTAGATAGAAATGGGAACCTAAAAATGACCATTTCATCTAGAGTTACCCTGAAACAGGCAAGTCTTGCTACCTAAAAACTCCATATTCAAGAAAAGTAAGATATGAAAAATGTATCTCATGAATTTGGAAAAAGTAATGAAATTACATCGCACGGAGTCGGTTCCCTGGGAATAAACAGGATTCCTGAATAATTATTTTTTTTCGCAAACAAAAATGTTCTGTCGGATATTTTCCAAGCTCGTATTGAATTTATAACTTTTACTCAAGAACCAATAAAACCTGCAACGCCCCTTACAAAGTTTATGGGAATTTGCTTTCGGCTAGTTTTTCCGAATTTTCAATATTTTGTAGATCTTGACATTTTGATTAAAAGTGTCCATGGTCGTAATCCAATCATATAATCAGTTTTTGAGTTATGGCCTTTAAAGTTGGTAACTTTTTACTTTAAGATTTTATGCATTGGCTGGAGTTTTCACTTGTTTCTTACAAACAATAAACTTTTTTTTATTTCTTTCTTAATTTTCCTATTTTTAAAAGTTTTCACTTGTGAAAATTATTATAACGAATCACCCTGTAAATCTAAAATTGGATTGTGTTAAAAAATAATTATTGTAAAAAAATGTTATAGATTGGATAATAAATTAATGAATCAATTATAACAAAAATTAAAGCGTTAATTACATTTAAAAGGTGAATTTACAGGAAATGCCAGACAATATAAAGTCACGTGGGGAAGAATTAAAGGGAACGAGTCTCCATAAAGCCACACTTTATTTGTACAAAAATCTGAAAAGCAGTTAAACAGTTATCAAAATTATAGCTACTTACAAAAACATGGTTCAGCTAAGGGAAAGCTCTTTAGGGGCAAAGGGCTGTTGATTGGACCCGTACATGGGGCCGCTACTGACTAGTATCGACCGACTGGTATCGACCGGCTCTACTGGACCGAATGGTATCTACCCAAATGGTATCGACCTAATGGTCGAAACCTAGTGGTCTTGACCCGATGGTGGTCTGAATGGTATCTTCTGCATAATACCGGCCTGCTATTTATATTACTTTACTGGGTTAGTTTACTGATTTGTAATAAAAAGCAAGCTCGGTATTATGCTAAGATAGCATTCTTTGTAGTTTATGTTTTAATAAATAATGGGGTCTGTATATTTAATAATAACTTTTTAAATAAAAAAATGGAATTTTGGATAAAATACTGATATATGTCTATATATGACAACACTCTACATCATTCTACACCCAATTCTTTTCCCTTATAGCTTGGTACTACACGTTATTAAAGTATAAACAAAATCCAGCCGTTTGTTTTCAAAATTCAAAAAATGGGTAATATTTTTTTTAGATTTTCATAATTTTCGAATATTATTAATTATTTATTCTGCCTATAAATTATTCAATATCCTGTACATATTTTATTTCTATATAAGTGAAAGAAACCTTAAGGTCTATTTTTCCACCAAAGAAGAAAAATAAAAAAGTTAACAGTTTTTAAGAAACGAATGAAAACTCTAGACAATATGCAGAAAATCTTAAAGTAAGAAGTTGCCAACTTTTAAGGGCCATAACTCAAAAACTAGTTATAGGATTGGATTACGGCCAGGGACACTTTTAATTAGGATATCAAGATCTACAACATACTAAAAATTCAGAAAAAAATAGTAATTTCTCATAAGCTTTGTGAGGGGTCATTCGCTTATTGATAGAAATGTGTGTGTAAATTATTTTTTAAATAAATATTTGAAAAATAATTACAGGCGTTTTCGCCTGTTAGAAAATATCACCAGTAATAATGAATTTAACCAGTATAAGTCCAAGCTTTGTTGTTTGACAGTTCTCGCACCGATTTAAAAGTTGAAAGATAGAAAAGTTTTGGACTTGTCTTCATTTCTTTGTATTCACCTGACGAAGACTTGAGATATTTACTAGTTAAAACATTGTGATTTAAGAATAAATAAAGACAATGCATGTCATAAACTCTTTTATCATTTAAGAAACATCATTGTCTTGAATCTTTAAGCAAGTTTGTAGGTACTTATGAAATTGACGGATTATATTTAAATCTCCTGTCCTTCTGCATACTTTTTCCTTTAATCAACTGTGTAAGAACCCTTAAAATCAGACCTAATTTGGCGGATTTCCAATGCCATTTTCAATGTAAAAGAATCTAACATATTGTTTTTTTGATTGTTTTACGTGTTAGATTACGTGTCAGACCGCATCGCCGCGACCGAACTCAAACGAGTACGAGCGACGCTCGACATCGAAACTCCAGACTAATAATGGCGTCGGCCCGATCTATCTTGTTTTGTCTGTTTAGCTTAATTTATTTATTACACTATTTAAATGTTTGTGTACTTTGTGGTTAAATGAATACTTTGCAATATCATGTTGCAGTTGCGCGTGATATGTTATAATTTTTTTTTTGAACATTAGTGTTTAAATGCAAAAGTTGGTTGTTTGTTGTGATATTGTGAAATTCGGTAAAATTTTAGATCGTAGATTGGATGTATAAGAATTTGTTACTTTTTTTATGTGCGTTGTACAATTTATGACAGTCTTGGATTTTTGAGGTAGGTTTAATTTTTTTTCTTAATTTAGAACAGGTGTCTTAGTGTAGGTTACTTGATCTTTGAAATAAAAACAATTACATGGTTTGTTCTTTGTCCCTACTTCAGCGGCAGCGCCGTCGAGGTATTAAACTAAAATAAATAGTGAGATTTTGTTTGTTGATGCAAATATTAGTAAAAGTTTCCAAATTTTATATTAACTATTTCTATAATAATTTTTTTAGACGCCATTTTATGATCCAATTGTCTATAAGTTAAAGCTTTTGATTTATTTATGTTATTAATTTTTTTATTCTTGAGAATTCGTCGACAATTTTTTTTTTCATCTAGAATATTGTGGCAAAATATATATTTTAATATTGACAGCGCAAACTGATAATTTGTCGTCCTCAGACAAGGAAAATTAATTTATTTTTAATTATAATAATAATAATAATAATAATAAGGTTTTTTATTTAGCACCTGGCTAGTAAATACAACTAAGTATATACAACTATATAATACTACTATTAGTTACAATCTTATTTAGTCTGTAAATATTTCGAAACATTTTTACTAAAGGTGACCAGACTATTTTCACTCTTTAATGCACCCGGTAGGGCATTATAGAGACAAACACCCTCATAGAACAACGATTTTTGTAAACTTGCTGACTTTACATACTGAATATTGTAGTTATGTCTTGATCGAATGTTATATTCAAAAAAGTTGGATCTTTTTTCAAGAAAATCCTTCAAATAGGCAGGAAGTTGACCATGTTCGATTTTATACAGTAATTAAAGTGTGGTTGAATAATTGTATTATATTATATGTTGTTTGTTAAGTGCGATTTAAAAAGAAATCAAAAAAGCAAAAACCTATAAATCTTGGCTTTTAAAATGAATATGTTCTTTATCAGGGGATCAGTTATGAGAAAGATTAACGACCTTACAGATATTAATTTTTTTTTAAGTTTTTTTTTCTATTAAATATTCAACAAAGTATGTGATTTTTTTATCATATCACCGGCTCGTCAGGTGAAGGTGGTGAAGGGGCTCTTCACCAAAAAGAAATAAAACCAGGAGGAAAGTTTTTCGACACTATTAAATATTAATGTACCAATACAGCTGCCATTATAGTCCTTAAAAAAATTATTATGTTCGAATTAATAATATTAATTTAATCCGAATGTAGCTTTGCAATAGAGCCACGCTTAACTCCGATGGACAATAATTATAAACACTCGTGCATTTTGGCGCGCCCCAGCCGACCGTGTTCGTTAGCTCAAAACTAGTGAAGACCCATCGCCCAACATGGCTTTGACATTCACTGTTGCTATGGTTACGTGACGTCAGTCACGCAAACAGCATGTAACAATTTGCATTATGTTGAAGGGCAATTTAAAAATATATCAGTCGTATGCAACATTGTTTTAGCATTGGTTCGCTTAACCTTAAGGTATTTATTTTGAGGGTTCGCGAAACTTACGGTTATAGATATCGTTTTTACGTGATTTACTGTGTGATTATAAAGTTTTGTTTTTATTTTTCAGTTAATTCAGTAGTGTACGTACCTACTTAGTTGTGTGTTTTAAAAATGATCCCAATTAATGACATAGTTTGTAATTTGCTGGAAACTCCGTCGTTGGACAGATGAGGATAAGAGAGACGTTTTGTTACACAGGTTTTTAGCCAATGTTTGTTTAAGTACCCGCACTATACCTAGCTCTTCACCATTTTTTAAGACCGCGAGCCGCCACTGTATCAAATAGTTTATAAAGCTCTCCATTTGCTTAATTTTTTAACTATTTCATCCTTTTGTTAAAGTTTCAGGATTATTTTTATCATTTGCGAGCAACATGTGCCTTTAATTCGTATTTTACAAAACAAGGTGCAATCAGTCATAAATATTCACAATTGATTTAATAAAATATTCCGGAACAATGACGTTTTAAAAGCAATTCTTTGTTTTTAATTTATTGACAGGGTATAGCTATTCTGTTTTTTTTAAATTACATTGCCTGCTTTCCCTAATAAAATATATATAACCTCTTTCAGTTCTTATTTGCGCCGGAGCAGCAAAGGCCGTAGTAATATTTTATTCCTTGCGGTTTAATCATATCTTTTATTAAATATGAGAAAACTCTGGACGCCTATATCCAACGAACACATAAATATTTTATTAAGTGTAGTGGGGAGAAAGAAACATTGCATAGGCGTTAGCCAGGCACCAAATCATTATTTCAACAAAAAGTGACTTCTTAAAAAAAAACGTAATCATATTTACAGCGCTTCCAGAAAAATCGCTGATGTTTCAACTAGGGCGGGTAATAGGGGGGCTGTGGGCCCCTGCCCGCTAGTATACACCGTCAATCCATATCCAACATTTATGGGTTACTGAAACTGTCCGAAACGACTTAATTAAAAGTCATTCTCGCTCACCACAGGGTTAGCAACAACCTAGTTGGAGCATTGCCCCAACGTAGTCCTGGCCAGTTGCCAGTGTCCAAATAAAAAGTGTGTTTTATGTAATTGTATGTTATATTGTAAAATATATGAAATAATACTAGAAGTAGGCAAAAATTACATGTTGTTTTAAGCAAAGACAAAAGTCAAAAGTGTATAGCACAAAAGTCGCTCGAAATTGTAGAACTCCACTGAATATCAAACACTGGCACAGCCTTTGTGTGTTGGTAAATTGAACAAACTTTGTTCTTTGCGCTTGAGAACTACTTCTTGAACCAACTAGATTAAAATACAATCAAATTAGCTTTTAGGCTTCTTCGCCCAACTGATGAGGCCCGGAAGGTCGAAAGCATCGATAATTCACCTTAAATATCGTTGGGTTAAGGTGAAAACTGGGATTCGGGTTTCACCTTAACCCAACGATATTAAAGGTGCATTATGAATGCTTTCGACCTTTCGGGTCTTATCAGTTAGGCGAAGAACCCTAAGAGCTAATTTCATTGTATTAATAATTACATGTAAAAATATATACAGAATGAATACAGTTCTTTTGAAATGAAATGAACAAAAACTGACATTGTTTATGTTTTATACCCATGTAGACTCTATAGGTATTTGTTTTTTTTTACTCGCACATAGATATACCGGGTGTTGCATCGTCGGGCGGGACATAGGAAATCCCATGTAATTTTAAATGGGGTCAATTATTGGCTTCCCTAATTATTTTAGAGAAAAATTCTATTTAGGCTTATTAAAGAGCACTAAAACCCACATTCAAAAGAATAACTTTAGATATTTTTGATGAGCCCGTTTACGGGTTATCGCCGATTTCTTTGTAACTATTTCTCCTTTTAATGGCCCCGTATTTGCGGGCACCAGTCAAGGTAAAAGATGACTGTCAAATAAAGTTGTCATTTTGAAATGTGTGCTTTATTGTTATAAAAACTAGTACATCGAAAATATTAGCAATAAATTACACTTCTGAAAAAAAAATATTGATGATTAAATGGTATTATCAAGGAAATAGTTATCAAAATGTGTCAGACATGTTTGCTGCTCTGTATCCGAATAGACCGATACCTGCAAAATCTACAGTTGAAAGGACTATCAAGAAATTTGAGACAAAAGGCACTGTAATAAATAACTGCAGATGTGAAGAAAGGCAGGTACAAAGAAGAGATGCAAGAAATGATAGGGACTTGCAAAGGCAGGAACAAAGAAGAGATGCAAGAAATGATAGGGACTTGCAAAGGCAGGAACAAAGAAGAGATGCAAGAAATGATAGGGACTTGCAAGTTTTATTGTGCGTGGAAGAAAATGATGGGAAGATCAGCACAAGGAAACTTGAGGATGACATAGGATTAGATCACACCACAGCGTTACGAGCTTTGAAACGAAATATTATTCATACAAATATGAAAAAGAACCAAGAGCTAAGAGATAGGGACGAAATACGACGACAGGAGTTTTGTTTTGGTATGATTGAAAAAGCAAACATGGATAGAGAATTTTTAAAAAACATTTGTTTCACTGACGAATGCACATTTACCTTAAACAATGAACCCAATGTTCAAAATTATCGATATTGGAGCAAAGAAAACCAACACAGGTTTGTTAAAGTTAAAGTTAATGTTTGGGCTGGGATATTCGGAGAAAATATTATCGGGCCATTATTTCTTACACGAAATTTAAATGCAGAATATTTTTTGGAACTACTTGAAGATCATATTTTACGTACTTTACATGATGCCGCCAGGGAAAATCAGGAAGTTTGGTACCAAATGGATGGCTGCCCGGCACATAGTACCCTGGCTGTCCGGGAATATTTAAACTGTGCTTTTAATGGAAATGTTATTGGCTTAAATCATACAGTAAATTGGCCAGCCAGGTCTCCTGATTTATCGCCAAATGATTTCTTTCTCTGGGGCCATTTAAAAAACAGGATAATATACAAAGATAAAAAATAGCCAAATCTACACGAGTTAAAAAATGCTATTTCTGCCGAATGCAATAGAATTTCAGTTTACCAACTAGCGAATGTAAGAAGAGAATTTTATGATCGCCTCGGTTATTGTCTAGCAGTCAATGGAGGAATATTTGAACATCTTCTTAAATCCTAAAGTTCTAACAATTTAATAGTACCTACCTATTAATTAGTAAAATATTGAAACATGTAAAATGTCATAATTAACCTTATAATTGGATACTTAATTTTAGTTTTATTTAGATTAATTTGTACTCATAAATACACCTTTAATATTTTCGATGTACGAGTTTTTATAACAATAAAGCACACATTTCAAAAGACAACTTTATTTGACAGTCATCTTTTACCTTGACTGGTGCCCGCAAATACGGGGCCATAAAAAGGAGAAATAGTTAAAAAGAAATCGGCGATAACCCGTAAACGGGCTCATCAAAAATATCTAAAGTTATTCTTTTGAATGTGGGGTTTAGTGCTCTTTAATAAACCTAAATAGAATTTTTCTCTAAAATAATTAGGGAAGCCAATAATTGACCCCATTTAAAATTACATGGGATTTCCTATGTCCCGTTCGACGATGCAACACCCGCTATACGAATCTATAATAGTTTTGTGAATAATGTAACCTACTGAGTGTAATCAATAATAATGTAGCATTATTATTGAGTTGGTTTTACCATAATTTCTAAGATAAGTATCTGGCCGAAAGTGTTAAACGGCGAACTTTGGATCCAATGGTCGTGAGTTCACGCAGTGTAGCCTGCAAGCTTTTTAAAAAAATTGTAGCATAACGTTCGTAATTTTGGCCGTTGAAAAAATATACTGTTCAACTCGAGTGGATTGTCCATATTGTACTTGAATGTTTGAGCACTCCGCCTACGGCGTCGTGCTCGTCTTACGTCTTCGAGAGATATAGACATCATATCCACTCTTCTTTGAAGGCTGAAGACAATGATATTTTTTGAACGGCAGTAGAATTTTGGATTTGCATTGGCTTTATTTGTTTTGAATTACAGCGTTTCAACTGGCAAGTATCTCCAGTCGTCTTCAGGTAAATCCTAACAAAGATGGATTTGAAATTATATTTGTTCAGTTAACTCGTATAGCTCCTGTATCCAGTAGCTTGGTTATAAAGGAAAGAGACAATATCGATGTGGGAGTAGAAAAAAAAATCTTTTCACCTGTGGTCTTTAAGTCTTTAGTGTGTATGGATTTCTTTTAGTTAAAATAATTAAATAATTTTAAAGAAAAATATGCTTAAAAAATATCCGTTCAATGTCTTCCTTATTCTATTATTACTTGCCAAAATGGATTTGTTTTTTATTTTATAATTTATCTTTAGCACTTATTTATGACTTTCTTTCCTGTTCATTTATTATATTAATAATTTATTTATTTATCCAATTGGATAAATTGAATTGACTCCAAAAATAAAGAAATTTCATTCAATTTTATTATTCATGAAATAAATTCTTGATGTCGTTCTTTCCCTTATATTGACAATCGTGCGTTTTTTCTAGAAACGTCACCTTTTGGTGTCAAATAAACACGGAATTTACTTTGGGCGCTGTCCGCGGATAAAACCAATTTATTTTTATATATTCTGGATAAATTTTATCACCAACCGCTGTTTGGTCTCCAATTCTACAGGAAAGGTGGAGAAAATTACTCAGAGGCGGAGTTTAGCGTCGTATAGTGGGATAAAAATTGGGGAAAAAGATGGAATTTAAAACGTGACTTAGAGCACTTAAACTTACTGTAAAATATAATTAAAGTTAAAGCCATCTATGAATAAAAAACTTAGCTCTTTTTTACTATTTTTCAATTGAAAAAAATATATTCTAGTATGGTTTACTTAAATATTGTAAACCCTAAAATAATAACCAAATCTGAAAAACCAATTGTGCCAATATTTCTTTGACTTCTTTTCTTTCTCGTTTTCTTATTCTTCTTCTGTCTATATCGACGCATCATTTCTTTGTGGTTCCAGGAATAGGGCGTGTTTATATACCATGCGCCTTTGTTTGCAAGTTCAGCAGGAGTGCACGTGTCATTACGTGCAAAAAGACAAATATTTTCTTCTTAAAAATACCATTTTCGTTCTCTAGATGAAACAGAAAGGAGCATCTCTATTAAAAAAGAAAACATGTAAGTAAGTTCATACAATTACTGGCTGGATGTATGTATGTCACAGCTTCTGACGTAATTTTTAATTCGATGATTACATAATATATTTTTTCAATTATGTCAGGATTTAATTAAACTTTAAAATGAGTCAATGGTAGACTGTATTTGCTATTCCTGAATAACTGTTCTATTTGTTTTAATGCTTATCCTATTGTTGATTCATAATTACGATTATCATTTATTTAACTATAAGGTCTCATTAGTTTATATGAATATTCCACTGGTTCTCAATGAAATAATATATTTGGCATAAAAGCATTGTTATTTAAACACCATTGGCTTTCAATAACAATCTATGATTGTGGCAAAATAAGCTAAAATGCGATCAAATATTTATTATATTGTAGGATTACTTTCATATTTTTTTTATAGCTTTAGTTCTTGCAATCCCCAATAGAGCCTCAATTCTTGGCTCATGGGAGTAGATTTTCCCATGGAGATATGTAATTTTTCTCATAAAAATGGCGATCACACATTTCGTAGGGAAAGTTTGTAATCAGACCACTGGAACTCCAGTTTAACACCGTAGGGACATTTCGACCAAAATATTTCCCCTGAGAAATAAATTACATTGCTTGAAAAATGGAGGTCCACAAGTAAATCTTCCATAATAGAAGGCACTAATATAAAACTCTCTTATTCTTACAAAATAAACAAAGCAACAACGCATAGAAAAATACTATAGGAGGCAAGGCGACAGCGCGACGGCAGCCAAAAAAAAATATGTTCTTTATTCCCGCTACGCAGGTGAAGAAGTGTTGCCTACCTTTTCTATGATTGAATTAAACATAAGTAACGTTGAAATAAAAGAAATTAATCTTATTTTAATATTTCCTAGTTACTGGATTGGATAATATATAATCATTTGCTTAAAACGGTATGTAATTTATTTAAATTACAGTAATATTATATAAATTAGTTATACTCTTGATACAATTGTTTTTGGTTTTATAGGCAATCTTAAAGTTTATCGGTTTTTAATACATACTGTAATTGGAGAAACACAAGTTTTAATTGATTAAATAATATTTTCTTAAACAGGTCAATAATAATTGTATAATTAATCAAAATATTTTAATTTTATTGATTTAAATATAATTTATTGTTTTAAACTTAAATTTTTAAAAAACAAAAAATATTATTATTGGTATTAAAATTTTTTTCTGTGTACTATATTTTTTCTACGTCTCTTACTAATAGATCGGTTTATAATTTATAAAGTATCGATTTGAACTTCAAATCGCAAATAATGACAATGTCACTGTCAAATATTCAAAACTTAAGATTGATAAATGCCACAAATTGAGTGATTCAAGGCTAACTCGATTGTTATACTATGCATCATAACGCATAGTCAGTTGTGTGTTTTTATGATGCATTTTAACGCACAGTTGTGCAATTTCATTCTTTACGCACAGTTGTGCATAAGAAAGGATTTACTTATAGAGTGAACTGTACGTAAAACAATGTTTAGGAGTAGAAAAAAAGGTAAACTATACAATAAAATTATGGATTTTAAAATTTGTTTACATATTATTTTAATTTTTAATGTAAACATACGTTTAACACCCGTATTCACCAACAACTGTTAAATTTTATTCTTGTATTCACCATTGGACTTTAAGCCTTATCAGAGAGTTAAAATTAACAGTGAAATTTTGAGCTGATAAGAAATAACAAGCTTTCAAGTTTTTAAATTGTTGTTAGATTTATAACAACTTGACAAACACATGACAAATAATAACAATTATTAATAGGTTTTTCGTTTAAAAATTAATTTAGACTATTGAATACATTTTCCACGTTTACTATAGACTCGTCAGACTCCGATGATGAGGAAATCGTACGAGAAAGGAACGTAAAAGTGCGTAACAATGTATTTGAAGAAATAGACGATTTTGAATTCAAAAACGGTTTAGAATTAATAAAAACACATTTGAGCAATTGGCGAATCGAGATGGAGTAGTTGAACCAGTAAATTATAGAAATCAACCTATTTCGAGAATATATTAAATACTAATTTGTTTAAAATATTATGTTACAGGATCATTTCAAATAAATATCGGGGATTTCCGATTTTAATGTACTTTTGTTCCAATGAAATTAAAGTTCTTCTTCCGCATAGTATAAATACTGGATGTCTTCCTATATCCTGTTATGTCCATCATTAAATTTTACTACTGGATCCGTAAAATTATATTATATATTAGCGTAAAGTGACGTAAAGAACGGATTTGATTGATAAAACGATATTTCAGAAGATATGAGGTTGGAATATTTTACTCTGAAGTTAGTTATAAACTAGAATTGTCAGCTCAGACGTACGTACATCAACCTAACTCTCTGTTAATAGAGCGTCCCTGATTTATGGTGAATACGATATTTCATTAACAGACTGTTAATCCTTATACCGATGTTAACTATTAGACTGTTAAGTTAAAGATGGTGAATACGGCTGTTAGTAATCAGAAAATATTGTCATATAAGTACAATACGGGTCAATTTTACAGTGTATAATTTTCCGAACAGTCTAAAATCACATATCTTGTTCATCACTTAATCATTATTTAAAAAGTTTAAATATCACTTTTCAGTTTTAATCGCTATTTACGACAGTATATAGTTAATAAAAAACGAACACATTAACAGACTAACGACCACTATTTTCTCCAAAAATGTACTTTCCCAGTAATATATGTGCTTTTTCCGTACCGCCCCTGGTCATCTAAAACCTCCATATGTTTCGTCGTTCCAAGCGTAAAGCGAGGACCCGATCTCGTTTACTTAAGGCCCCCAGGGGCATGTTCGCAAAAGTTTGGTGCTTTAGTTCGCTTTATTTTATATCAGTAGTTGGGAGACTTAATTTTCAAGAGCCGGCCGTCGTCGCCTGGATCTAGGCGAATAAAGGATAATTGTATACGGATTGGTGGTAAAAAAAATACCAGATTTTATAGGGTACTATAAATAATTTAATAATAATATTGTCGCGTATCAAAATGGTAGGCGACTGAAAAGGTTGACTTAGATGATTTGAAATTACGTTTTAATGTATTTTAATTTGTTGTGCGCTATTTATTTACTGAAACACCAAAGATTTTTAATAGTTTTATTAAAGCAAACCAATTCACGATTACATTAAGGTGAATAACATACAAGTCTTAGGAAATAAGAAAATTTAGAGAGTTTTCTCTAAAGAAGAGTTGTTCCCTTAAAACTCACATATGATACTATTTCAAATAAGTTCAAGAGAAACAATTTCCGCTTTACAGTCAACTCAGACCAAAAGAGAAATAAACATTTTAACACCTAAATAAACATTACAAAGATCACTTACTCACTGTCTGAAAACGGCTCTGGTTCTGGGATTGTGTTTTTACATCATTTAGACAGACTTGAGTTATCAAACGGGCCGAGGTTACCCTTACACTTAAATACGTTAAACAACCCCACTAAGTAAGTGTTTTTTGAGTATTTATAATGTTTTTTAACCCCTGCCAGAATCGAGAAGGGGTTCCTTTTTGGTGTGTCAGAAATTATTAACATTAGAAGAAGAGCTTCTTAAATGTACTAATCACCCTTTTTTCAACCAATTAAAAACAGTTTTTTTTTATAAACATTTGTCTACTGACTCCTCCTACGAAACTAGAAATGTTCTTGTCCTTGTTCTATGCACTATTTTTCCACTACATCTATTTTTATCAAACTTATCGCCCATTAGGAGTCTTAACTTCACAGCGAAGTATTAGATGAGCAATCCATCCTTAAGGATACCAATCCATATCCGAAAAGAATCAAACAAGATAATTGTTTGGACGAAAAAAAAAATTTGCTTTAAACAAATATTATTTAATTGAAATAAATATTTGTTAGGATATTTTTCCTTCGTTTTTCTATGTAACAAGCGTGAATATAAAATTTTATTGGTTCAGTTAACTAGAATAGACCATTTATCCAGTCACTTAAGTATAAAGCAACAACAAATATCCATGTGGGAGTAGAAAAATAGGTTTGTTCGGGTGTTTGCCACTTAATACTCCGCATACAAAAACCAATTTTAGCATTTGCATGCTCCATTAATTCAAATAATTTGTTGTATAAAAAATAAATCGACCAATTTTCTTAAACATTTGTCACATGTCTAAACTCACCACCATTTCTCAGTTAAGCGAAACTGATTTATTTAGAAAAAAAGTTTGTAGGACTCCTATTTGCAGAATAAACTTTTTAGGCGTTTTGCCAAGTAATTTGTCAAAAACAGGATTATACTTTAAAAAAAAATGTTTATTGGATTATTAACTTTAAAAAAGTTTAGAGAAATTGCCTTTATGCCATTGTGTTAAGGGCACCTACATGCCCACGGGGCATAAAAATTTAGTTTTCCTACGACCACCTACGAAAATGAGAAAAAAAGCACGGTTAACTTGGCTCGAAAGCGCCGAATAACACACGCGTGTTGAAAAAAAATATTTCAACTCTAGAGATGAAATACAAGGCACACTATTTAAATTAAACATGTGGTGCCAATTTGACAGACCACCCCTATTTATTAATAATAATTTAGAAAGTAGTAATTGTAAAGTGTGTAACCTATTTTTCATGTAATTGTCGAGTTATTTAGAATTAAAGGGTGAAAATACGCCATCTGAAATTATAAAAGATGATAATAAAAATATGCTCTAAAATCTATTACCAGAAAAAAATCGCGCTGAAGAGTATCATATATTAAACAATAAATGTTTATCGGTACAGATCGCAAGGTAATAGGTTCAAATTCCGTTAGGAGTATTTAACTTTTTTTTTATAAAAACATTAAATAATATATAATTAGGTATTTTGAATTGAAATCTTCCTTGTTGGGTGGATTTTTTAAAATTATGTTAATGCATTTTTCCTCAATTAAATTTAAAATTCTTCATTCTGGTTATTCTAGAAGTCAATCCAGGATTAGTTCTTCGTATGATAATTATATAAAATATGAAAAAATTAAAAAGTTAAACTATAAATAAAGGAGAAGCCTATTGACAAATTATAAAACCAGACAATAAGTAGTACATAATCCTAAGTATGCTAATTTCAATACTAGTGTTGATATTTTTTTTTCAACACTAGTGTTGAAATATTTTTTTTACAAATCAAAGGCGTTTTCAATAATTCTTTGTGGTCGTAGGAATAATAGTATACATTACTTGTGTGAAAGTGATTATTCTAAATCTCGTCATTTGAAAACCATCACTTGTTATGTAATATACTTTTTTGACGATATTTCTGTTTTTAAATTAAATTAAAAATTTGATCACCATTAATCTCTGGGATTACTAGTTGTCCATCGTTGGAAACAAGACAAACTTGTTTTAAACTCTCTAAAAAAATTGATGGGTTCATGGCAGTGGCGGCTTGTAGATATTGAGTGTAAGAAGGTGTAGATTTAAGTATTTAAAATTGAGTGTCTATTGATATTTTTGTAATTTTTGGGGAAATGTCTAAAATTTGTAACTTACAAATTCATATCGAAAAAATTTGCTAAGAAAATTGGCCACGATATGAATCACATTTCTTTATTTTTTTAGCAGCATCCGAAATTATACCTGCATAAAGAAAACAGTCTTGTGGTATCATAGTAAAACTTATTAAATCAATGGTGAACTGTATTTGCTATTCCTGAACAACTGTTCTATTTGTTTTAATGCTTAACCTATTGTTGTTTCATAATAACGATCATCATTTATTTAACTGTAAGATCTCATTGGTTTATATGAAAATCCCATTAGTTTTTAATGAAAGGATATATTTGGCATAAAAGCATTTATATCTAAACAACATTGACTTTCAATAACAAGCTATGATTGTGTCAAAAGTAGCTACAATGCGTGAAACTATTTATTATATTGTGGGATTACTTTTATAGTTTTTAATAGTTTTAGTTCTTGAAATCCCCAACAGGACTTCAATTCTTGGTTCATGGGAGTACATTTTCCCATGCGGAAATACAATTTCTCTCATAAAAATCTCGTACTTTTGAACAAATTTCGTAGGGAAAGTTTTTAATAAGACCACTGGAACTCCAATTTAACACCGAATTATTACCCCCAAGGTAATAAATTCCACCGCTTAAAGAATTGAGGCCCATCAGACAAGTAAATCTTATATAACACAATGCACTAATAAATTTCTTTATTTCAAGTCATAATCAAGAAGAATATAAAATGAAATGACGTCATAATAGGAGGCAAGGCGATGACGCGACGGCAGCCAAAAGATAAATATGTTCTTCATCCCTGCTAGACAGGTGAAAAAATGTTGCCTACTTTTTTCATAATTGAATTAAACATTTGTACCATTAAAATAAAGAAATTAAATTTATTTTAATATTTTATAATTACTGATTGAATAATATATTTGCTTAAAATAATACGTTATTTATTTAAATTACAGTACTATCATATAAATTAGTTATGCTCTCGATACAATTATTTTTTGGTTTTACAGTCAATCTTAAAGTTTATTGATTTTTAGTATAACGCACGTTTTCCATTTATAATTAGGTGGTCATCCGGGATATTTCTTTTATTAATGATCATCAGTAAAAGAAATATCCCGGATGACCACCTAATTATAAATGGAAAACGTGTGGAAAGAGTACAAAAATACACATACCTGGGTACCTGTGTTAATGAAGAGTGGGACCATTCACAGGAAATCAGATGCAGGATAGAGAAGGCCCGAGCAGTGTTCAATAAAATGACAAAGTGCTTCAAGAGCCATGACTTGAACATAAACCTAAAGATCAGGTTGTTAAGATGCTACGTCTTTCCTGTTTTGTACTACGGAGTAGAGGCTTGGACACTGACTGCTGCTACTAAGAGGAAGCTGGAAGCCTTCGAAATGTGGCTGTATCGAAGGATGCTGAGAGTGTCGTGGACGCAGATAGTGACCAATGAAGAAATCCTACGCCGCATGGGGAAGGAACGTGAGGTCCTTTACACCGTAAATGCAGGAAATTAGAATATCTTGGGCACATAATGTGCAATGAAAATCGATACCATCTCCTCCAATGCATCCTACAAGGTAAAGTTTACGGTAGCAGAGGACCAGGAAGAAGGAGAATCTCATAGTTAAAAAACCTAAGAGTCTGGTTCGGAAAGTCAACCACGGGACTGTTCAGGGAAGCAGTCAACAAAATTATGATCATTCAGATGGTCGCCAACATCCGACCCGGATAGGCATACGAAGAAGAAGTATAACCTGTAATTGGAAAAACCCAAATCTTAATAATTTTCTTAAACAGGCCAATATTAAATGTATAATTAATCAAAATAATTTAATTTTAGCTTACATTTTATTGACATAATTTAGAGACAGTCAATTAAAATACTATTATTGGTATTCACATTTTTTTTGTGTATAAAAAAATACTTTTAAAAAAGAGGGAATACAAAATTCACTGGAGTAACAGACATGGATTACACTACAGCAAAAGCTTCATTGGGGATCCAGAACCAAAACTTACGAAACAGCCACTTCAAATGAAAAGGAACCAGCTGACAACCACTACAGGAATTCTAACAGGACACATCACTGTCAAGAATCATCTGCACAGAATGGAACTGTACAATGGTGACCTTAACTGCTGATTATGCGAACAAGAAACTGAACAGCACATAGTTTTCCATTGCGAGTCACTAGATCGGAAGAGGCAACAAATACTCCGACAACCAAAATTGGAACCATCTCCCTATCATGGAATATGTGTAATAACCAAATAGGATGAGCTGAGCACAATGTGCCAAACCTGGCCTAAGTACATCCGGCGTAAGGACGCGCCTTCGAAAAAAAAATGGTTTAAAAATAAGGGATTTTTAAAACAATACATAAGTAGGATATTTTATAGTTTTAAGTTTATTGTAAAGTAACTAAATTTCATGTTTATAGTCGAAGAACAATTTTATTTCCATAGGAACCAATGTTTCCTAAAAGCCGGTCTTTTGTTTATAGCAATTTTAACTATTTCTACTCATTCCGCTCTTTCGAAAAACCCTTCAATTGCACTATTACTCTAGTTTAACCCATAAAAACTATTTTTCTGTAGTTTCCGTATCACGAGCTCCCTCGAGTCCAGCTCTTTTCTTTTAGAATTATAGCTCACATAAAATTCTTTTACTGTCGAAGTTCAACCTGGACAGGAAATTAAAAGTTCCCGGTCACATGGGAACATTATTTAATTTGATAAAACAAGACTATTAGTTTACCTTTCTTGTATTTCGTATACAGTCAGTGGTATAGGGCTTGTATTTTACGAAAGATGGCCACGAGGGCTGAATGAAGCCTATAACGGGCAGGGTATATTATTTAATAGACTTGGTAGGTCCGGGCCTAAGCGACCTTATACATCATAGTCCTGCAACTCACCTTCCGTCTTCTATAGCTCACTTATTAAGTTAGAATTTTAATATTTTGCAGACTTTACCTGTATCCTAGGGCACATTTCGGGAAAATATTTTTGTTTATACAGGGTGTTCCAAAAAAGTGTGACGTCATAAGGATCTATTTTTTTAGATTACATGGCATAAATATTCTTACTTATTTGGATGCCTCTTTTAGTTGCCTTCATATCCCCAAAATCTTAGTAAAATCAGTTCAGTATTATAGGCGAAAAAAAATTTAAACTAACAAAAATCAGTTTTGCACCACTGGTTTTAAAAATAAATAAAAAATAAAAGTAATGCCTCGCTAATAAAATTATACAACGGTTCTTAATAAATAAGGTGAAACAGTCTCGTTAACCAAATTTGAATAATACGAATTGTACAGGGTGTCCAAAGTTTAGTGTCAAACTTTGAAAACTTTATAGCAATTTATTTTTCTTATTTTAAATTGGAACGTCAGTATATTATTATGTCATTCGATGCAGAATTAAAAATCAAATATTTGTCCTAATTACAACCCTATCGCAATTTCTAACTTATCAAGACTCATTTGCAGAAAACTAATTTTATCAACTATTCCAACAGTCATTATTATGAATAAATATCGAAGGTGGCTTTAAAAAACATTTCCAAATGTTAACAAAGTCTCAAGGAAGAAGGCACTAGCCGGCCTTTTCCATAGGCCCCGCGATTATTTAAGACATGTGTTAAAAGCCATTTATTTTCTTTATAAAAGTGAAAATATGGGACAAGAATGTCGTAATATAACCCATATAACCATTTCCTTTATCTCTTATAATATAAGAGACGGAATAAATTATTACCGTGTGGACGACATTCATAAAAGCCCTCTTTATTTCCATAAAAGAGGAAATGAAACGACATTTTTTTCTCTCTAGGGTGCAAAATTGTATTTCCATGCTGACAACAAACCATTTGTATTATTGTGTTCTGTGTTTTTGTTGTTAGATGAATATTAATATACGAGAATGAAAATAGTCCAAATGAAGTACGTATTTATTATATTACGCACTTGGTTCATTACATCCCTATACTGTAAAAAACGCATGTAAATTTGTTTAATTTTCCGAGTAAATACATTAACCTCTTATTAATTTTTACTTACTTTAATGTAATTTTTATGTTTCGTATATTATCACCAAGTAATTATGCCTAAAAGAACTTTACACTATATTGTGACTATATTATATAATTTTACAAAAAAATACCACACTGTAAAAAAGGATGGTACAATTTCACAATATTTACAGTGTACGTAAAAAGCCAACGACGAGAAAGCAAAGATAGACCCCGCATCTCATTCATAAAATTACTTTTGCGCCGAGCCTACAACTCACTATTTATAAGAGGGCAATAGCATGTGTAGACTATTATGAAATCCAGACACTGAATCGGTTATTTTGTAAACCTGACACTGTCTAACCATATTGTTTTTTTTTATAATTAACTTTAACTCAAAACTTTCAAACACTAAACTATTACCACTTTTTATTTAATAAAGCTGGAAATAAATAATTTATTGTGCTTTATGTCAAAATTGTTATTTTTCATTTCCGTATTTTTACTTGCTACCGCTAGGAGGCAACCGTTGCCAAGTTTTGCATGATCGATCCAAAAAATAAATTTATAATGACTGTTCGTTGACTGTATATTAAAGGCAATTATAAAATGTCATCGTAGTGCTGATTCACTACGTATTAAAATATATATTTACTTCTCGAATTTATAAAGAATAGATGAATATGTAGTATACTCAATACGTTTTGACAAGATAACTATTTTATAATTAATTTCTACAATAGTTTAGCTCAAAAGTTAGGTTAAGTGATATCAAACTAACAATCACGTTCCAAGTTCGATTTTGTTGTGGTTTTCATTTAAATCGCGATACGGATACAAATACAGAATATGCCAACTCGACCTTGAATAATCGAGCTCAATGCCTGTGTGGGTGAAATTTTTAATTCGCTACGTAGATTCAGGTCGATTTATGGAAATAGGTACTTCATGAAAATGTCGTAAATTCTTAGGAATACGAGAATACCACCTCTGGTGGCAGTCATAGAAGTTCTCGTTATTAGTAATTTGACTAGTTTTAGGTTAAAGGATTAATTGGGCATATTCTTTTTTTCATCGGCGAGTCCACCGGTGGCACCGGTTGAGCCTAAGCGCGTTCTCAAATTGCCTATTGTATTACCGGTTGGACATACATCATTTTTTTTTATTCATGGTTGATTTTTGTTGTAGTGACAATACTTTCGCATTAATAAACAACTTTATTAGAAAAACTTTTGTTTAGTAAAATAAACAACTTTCCTCAAAAAACACTAATTTTATTTAGACAACACTCACAACCAAACCTTTTAACTTTGTCCCATAATTCTAGGTTCATTCTGTCTCTATAAAAACACAGAAAGTGTTCTAGCTTTCAAAGCGTCCTAAAAGAAAATTAAAAGTTATTAGCCATGGGGCAGTGACGTAACATTGTTTATAAAAGACGATCAAATAACATGTATGTATACAGGGTGATTCACGTTGAGTGGCCTATTAGAAGATCTCGGAAACGAGTAAACTTATCTTTCTAAAAATTTGATAGGAAGCATAATTGGCTTTGAGCTTTTAAAACATTATATTTTAACGTTTTATTACTTCCGGCTATACCGGAAGTTAATGCCAACTTTGCTATTTCAAATGGAATACCCTGTATATTTTAGCACTTTTGATTACCTTATTAAAATCTAAATAACTTTTGTTAATAATAATCTATTCCTATATCTAACCGTTTTTGAAATATGAATTATAAAAGGATTTTTTTTGTGTAAAAACGCTCCGGGAAGAAAGTTTAGTAACTCTGAAACTAACAAAGGTATACATTTAAAATTTTGTAAGCTTTTAAGTAATACATAGATCTTTATTTTAAACAACATGTACCTACACCCGTTTTAATTTGACATAGCGTTGTCCTAAAAACTAGTGGTGGGTCGGTATCTCCACCTCATACATTGAGGAAAAAGTCTGGTTATAGGTAACAAACGGATTTATTGGGACAAGATTTATTTGGAATTAAGTTACTTTATTATTACTTAATATGACATAATCTTTTAATTCTAATGAGCGATGTAACTTCATGTGGTATGTTTGAATGCTTCTATATATTGGTGAATCCTGAGCCTTTTTTGTTCTTGCAAAATCAGTACGATAATTTAATTTTTGTCTTATGTTATATTGATGGAATTCGTTTGCTTGTTTTAGTTCAGAGTTTATTTTGAAATTTTTTGTTTTTATGTTATATATTAATTTAGTTTGTTCTAAAGTTCTCAATTTGTTTATGTTTAGTATTCTTGTTTGGTTGTAAATGGTTACTGAAGAAGAATAATAGTTCATGTTGTATAATGCCTTGATAGGTAATATTTTTCAGCTATCGTTTTTTAGTAACAGGTCATAGCTGTTATCTTTAGAAATAAATAACAAGTCGACAACAAAATTTGGAAAAAAGCTAAATAACACTAACCTGTTATTTTTAAATAACATAACAGTCGCAACTGTTATTTAAAATTAAATACTTTGCCCATTTCTACGCTTAAGTTCTTTTGTATTGTGTATTTCATTCATGAACTCATGACGTTTGCATATTATGTCTTGTGATAAAAAAAGGGAAACCTTGGTCTGTTTTACTCCGTCGTCGTTGTGCACGCCACTGCCACTCGACCTATTACTTAATTTGGCGAGCCAGTGATTTCAGTTTATACGTTCCCTTTCAATGCTTTTATAGACTTACTTTTCGGGGCATGAGCTTTGTCTCTTTTCTAGATCTATCTTTATAAATAGGGCTTAGGTTTTTGTGTAAAAAATAATAAAACGACCCTACTAAACTTCTATTTGTCACATAATTTTAGGACTTTTATGTCCTTATTGGATTATAAACATGTCCCTTTTGGATAAGTGTCATGAACAGCCGTGGATACAGGAATTTTATTTATTTATTTTTTAAAAGTCCAAGAACGAAATACTTGTTTCAACCAGTTCAGCGAAGATTGTTGGTTTGGAATATAGGCAACCTCAAATAAGTACATAATTACTGTAGGTAAATTTTAACGACTTACTAAGTCTGACAAGAATTTTGTTGCAATCCTGATTAAAAATTCAATACACAAACAGCCCTCACTCTTAAAAATAGCTTGGTATTTGGTTACCGAAAATAACTATTTTTGGTTAGAAAAACAAAAAAGGTTTTTTTTCTTGATTAAATATTTACCAAATAATAGTGCCATTAGAACAACGAAAACATCCTGTTTTGATATTAGTTTGCAGAAGTAAAATATGTTGTATAGCTGAATGTGACTCTGTATATATCCTATTTAAATGTTCCTACAAACTTGTATTTATCAATCAAGCTTGTTGTAATAAGACATTATGAATTTATAGTCCCTACCATTTTGTTAATTTTGATTAAGATAATTCTTAGTTACCTGAACTAACTTTTCTCGTGATATTATTCTTCATATATATGTATAACTAACGTCATTGCTGTTTTCGCCACTTTACTATATTCCGAACAGAGACTGTCGCCACCGTTGACGAACGATCATTCTAGACAGGAGCCGTGTATGGCAGGGTGCTTTTTCCGTGCTGTGTCAATTTCTTTGTGTTTTCAGGAGAAGAATCGGCCATTCTCATGTTGATTGCCTGGTTATTGCACGCATGCTTGGCTGTGACAATATTTGGTGTAATTTATTTGTGTTTATGTTCTTTCTTGTGTACCTTCCTATTGGCAGAAGGAAGTTAAATCATAAGTAAAGTTGTACATTAGAAAGTTTAAATGAGTTTTAGAAAGGTGACCTGATGAAAGATACCTTAAAAATATTTTTTCTTGTTTTGTTTTTGTTCTATGTTCCATTTCTATAAAAGAACGTCACATAGACGACTTTTTATTCTGACCAAGTACCTACAACAAATTTCATATAGCTGTTATTTTTTTAAAATTGCAGTTGCAGATAAGAAAATTTAAAACAATTCAATTCTTTAAGCAATTGAACAACCCAAAAGGTTGATTAAAATAAGTTAAAATCTAGTGTTTCTGTTTTGTATTGCATAAGTATGTATTAAAAAAAACATAAGAGAACAACGACATTGGAAATAATTTTTCGTAAAGAAACCATAATATCCCTGATAATTTATTCCAATTATTTTACATAACCTAAGAAAGTAGTAATACCAAGGTATTTTTTTATTTAGTTGGGGACTCTAGGAAGTAATATTTTTCGTTACTAAGTATAAATTACATGACTTTTTTTTAGAATTAAAAGATTTTTAAAAGTTATTTCTATCAAATCAACTTGCGAATTTTGCCATGCTTTATAAGCAGTTTATTTAAACTTTCTTATGTGCAACTTTTTTTTTGGCTCTATCTCTTTTAAAACTGTATATAAGAGGGCGATAGCATGTGTAGACTACTATTAAATCCAGATACTGAATCGGTTATTTTGCAAACCTGACACTTTCTTACCATATTGTTTTTTATAATTGTGGGTTAATTAGTATATATAAAACTTTCAAACACTAAAACTCTCACTACTTCTTATTTAATAAAGCTGGAAATAAATAATTTATTGTTCTTTATGTCAAAAGTGTAATTTTTTTATTTCCGTAATTTCACTTGATACCGCTGGGTGGCACCGGTTGAGCCGAATCGCGTTCTCAAATTGCTTATTGTATTACCGGTTGGACATAAATCATGTATTTTATTCATGGTGAATTTCTGGTGATTTCTATCAACGTCAACGAGATCATAAACTAATTCACCAACCGATTGATGGTACCGGTTATGTACCATTTCCGGGGTTATTTCGCGAATTTCGTGTATAAGTCGTTGCCTAAGTACCTCTACATTTTCTGGTTTCGTTACGTAAACTTTAGTTTTTAGGTGCCAAAACCAAAATTGTAATATGAATTGTTGCTAAAATGGCCAGTTCTTATTTTTTTCTGGCTTTCTACATTACCAAAATGCAAAAGTAAATAGTGGGTCGTATTCCTTTTCTTATGCCCTTTGCAACGAGCTATCGCATATTTGAGAAAAAAAGTTGGGGGCGGTTTCTACCCCTAAAAGAGGGGTTAATTTCATGACGGAACGACAAAAGTGTAGCAAACTAAAAATAGAAGCCGGTGCTGTCGAACTTTTTAAAAATTTAAAACAATTTCATTTATATAGATTTAATTTCAATCATCCTTGCTTCTTTATTAATTTTTTCGAGGACATTTTTTTTATTTCGATATTCGATAGTTTTTGCAATAAACCATTTTAATAAAATATAAATAATTTACCAGTTGTACGTACGTCTGACGACAGTCGAGATGTATTTTAATTGTTTTCTGTAGAATAATTTTAAAAATATGTAACTTGTACCAGTGTTTTTTTTTTGTAATAATTGATCAATTTTTGGTTGTCTTTGTGTTTATGGACCTTATTGCCTGTAAGTTTTTAGTTTTTTTTATTGTATTCATATTCCTTGTTTCTTATAGCATGTCTTGAGGATGGCCCTTTTGGCCGAAACGCGTAGGCACTAATTTTTATTTTTAATAAATGTAAGAAGGAAGACACGGCTTTCTTTCCTAACCCCTTATTTAAAAACAGAAACGGGTGCTTCTATTTTTATTTTGGTACACTTTTTAAAGTATTTCCATATTTTCTCCGCAAATAAAAAGGTTTTCTAATATATACTGAATTTATTCCAGTTAAAAATTCCACCCTGTATAACTCCGATACACAAATCTATTGGACAACATAAAATATGACTTTTTAAACACGATAATCTCGAATACGAGATGATACTCAACGTTTTTAATAAAAGTCTAATCTCATGTCTATTAGTTCCACTTCTTGAAGTTTTGTTGCCAAACGGTTTAGATAATTGGTTTCTCTAGCGGCAATTGGCATTTTTTCAATATACTCAATAATTTCATAAATTAATATGAATATTCAATAACAATATAGAATTTTTTTATTGATACCTACGTAATTAACTTTAGAGTACATTTAAAATGACTTTAGTGTAGATATAATAAACTCATGTTAATATTTCGAGATCTTCGTTCCGTTATATAAATTAGGTCGCGAATAATTAACAATTTTATGTTTACAAAAGACAAGCCAGGAAACGCGGCATCGTTTCCTGGCTTGTCTAATTAAAAATTTAATACAATAATTTTACTAAGGGGTTTACAAGAACTTCTAGTTTGACGCATAATACCTTTTTTTTTGTTAAAAAAAGTTATAAAAGTTTCAATTATATAGGTTCAAATTATATCATCTGCCATGCAGAACATAGAAATATTGCTGCTATTCATGTACATTTTTTATCATTCATTACAATCAGAAACGATGCCCTGATATTGAATTCTGGTGAAATTCGTATATCTAATATAATAATATATAGTATTTTGTATAAAAAAAATAGTCATCATAAAAAGAAAATGCTAAGTAGGTTCGATTTACTTTAAAATATTAAGATCCGGTTGTACAATAAGAGCTTAAGTTTGTAAAGCTCGACTTAAAGTTAAACTTGGTTCGAAAAGGTAATTCTGTTGTATAATCAATTCTTAACCACAGGTCTGCATAGGTGGGATCAATAATATAATTAAATTACCATGCTGGCAATGGTTACGCTGTCGAAAAACCATCAAACTTTATTTGTTGTATTGGTTTGGGGTATTTACAATTTGCAGATACTTTTTCCATGTATTCTAACACAAAACTATCTGCACAATTTACTTTCAAAGAAGAATGTCTGCTATTGGCTTTTGTTAAGAATCTTAAAGGCATTTTGGAAAACAAAAAAAACCAGATATTATTATTAATAAAGAAATAATAGAATGAATGATAGAATAGTTTTGGACTTGCATTGAAGACAATGCATGTCCAAAACTGCAATGAATACGTTGTGATGTAAAACAAATTAAAGAAATTTGTTTTACATCACAACGTTTCAACTGGTAAGTATCTCCAGTCGTCTTCAGGTGAATACTAAATAAGTAAAATTTACCATGGAGAGAGAAGAAAACAGTCAATTACCTTTCCTGGATGCAGACGTAAAGAAAAATGGCAACACCATCCATACTTCAGTGTACAGAAAACCCACGCATACAGGTCAATATTTGAATTACACCTCAAATCACTCAAATAGCACAAAACATGGCATAGTAAGAACGCTTGTGGATAGAGCAATTACCATCTGTAATTCAAATGATGCCCTCAAACAGGAAACTAACTACATCAAGACCGACCTCAACAAAAATGGCTACCCCGGGCATCTAGTTGATAAACTAATGGAAAATCGCAAGAATCGGTCAAATACACAAAAGAAGCCAGTAGAGTCACAATCAACACTCAACATTCCGTATGTCAAAGGAGTATCTGAGAGAATTAGAAGACTAGGACAACGATACAACATTAATACGGTATTCAGCTCAAAAGACACTTTAAGAAGCCACCTGACGAAGACGAAACCAACAAGTCAAAAAAGATAGGAAAAACTGTGTCTATCAGATTCCCTGCGAATGTGGCAGATCCTACATTGGTAAGACTCTAAGGCCACTTGAAACTAGGGTCAAGGAACACAAAAACAACATGCTTAAAGGAGAAACCGAAAAATCAGGGGCAGCTGACCATGCCTGGACACACGGTCATCACATTAAGTGGACAGAAGCTCGAATCCTGCACAAAGAACCACATTGGAGGAAGAGGAAGTTCAAGGAAGCTGCTATCATATACCAGAACCCAGATTGTTTTAGTAAGCCCTCACTAGATATAAGAAATATCTGGAAACCTTTGTTAAGTAGATGTAAACTTAAAATACCGCATAAGAATTAAACGCATGACTGCACCCATCTCAGTCATGCTCCAGTACATCTAGCTAGTATAAATAGAGCTGTAGTTATTTACTTATTTAGTATTCACCTGAAGACGACTGGAGATACTTACCAGTTGAAACGTTGTGATGTAAAACAAATTAAATGCAAGTCCAAAACTATTCTATCATTCAAGAAACATCATTGTCTCCAACCTTCAAACAGACAAATAATAGAATGTTAGAAAAATATTGAGACTAAATTTAATTACGAAAATTTGAATATGATCAGGTCTTGGTGTATAGTTTTGGGGCTGTCTTCGAACGTTTTCTATAGCTCATAGTACATCCATAAAATCTTTATAATCCGATTCGTGTGTTAAATCCAGAGAGTGGTCAACCTAATCATTCGCATTTTTACTTTAAAATCTTATTACTACAAATTTTAAGTCAAAAAGAATTTAAAAGGTTTGTTATATGGGGTATGTGTCATCAGTCATTAATAGCTTGGTTTAAGGCGGAACTTTGTGCAGCAAAAAATTTATTTGCAAGAGAGTTTCACCCGAAGTGGGCATACTAGTGAGCTTATGACGTGGTAAAAAATATTCCGTAAACATCGACACACACTGAAACCACAATGCAAGGCGGTAGGTTCTTTATTATGCTAATGAGTTTTAGTTGATTTTATTTCGGAGACGAGAAATTTGTTTTGTGGAAAAAAGTACTTGTTTTTGTATTCTTAGTTAAAATAATGTACCTAATCGTTATACGGATATATCTTTTAAATTTTGTCTTATTTTATTATTAAAGCTATAGAATATTTACAAAAAATAAAATTAGGTAGAGCAGAAAGTTTGAAGTGTTAATTAATAATAGGTATAAAAGCACCTGCAAACAGGGTGTTCGTGTTCCACCGGCAACCGCTTCGAATATGGAAAACTATACATAGGAAAATTTTCAAAATTTGCCATCGTGGTAATGCTGATGGGGACGACCGGACTAAAAAAATTTCATAATGGTGGTACTTCCGGTTACACTGGAAGTTAGTGTCAGCTAGGGTAGCCAGATTTTAAAAATTGAAAAGCGGGAAGTGGATAGTGCCTGGAGGACAATTTTTTTTTGAGGTGCTTAAAATAATTATATTGATGATTTCTAAAAAAAAAAGGTCGATACCCCGTTGACCTTACGCTGTGGCGTGTCTTTTATATTTTTTCCTCCTATCATCAAACGTGCTTTCTAAAAAAAAAAGGTCGCCCCTCTCTAAGGCAGCTGTACAGTTATTAGGCGTCCGTCGTGTTATTGGAAAAGCGGGAGTTTTGTTTAAGTGCGTGGGAGGCGGGAGGTTAAGTAAAAAAGCGGGAGCCTCCCGACTAAATCGGGAGGGTTGGCAACCCTAGTGTCAGCGTGTTTATTTTAAATGGAACATCCTATATATTATTACATTTTTGCATTCTACGTAAGATTCTAGGCAGATTTTGTACAGGGTGGGGACTTTAATTGGAATAAATTCGATACTATTAAAACTGCTGAAGTTACACCTACAAAATTTAGAATGTATGGTTTTGAAGCATGCGGAATTGAATTATAATGTCGGCGCAGTTGCCAGATTTCTCAGCTTTGCGCTACACGTAGTAATTTTAATATTTTAAATGGAATGACCTATTTATTTTTATTGCAGTGCATTGGGCGTGTCCAATTTAATAAGATGCCAAATTAACAAAAATTCTATCTTCACTAATTGCTGAGCTATGGCAATACTGTAATTCCATAAAAAAGTACAATGAGAATTTCTATTTTTAAAGTTTAAGTTAAATAGGCCATTTTGAAAAGACAAGAACTTTTCTTGAATCTTGTCAATAACTTAGTAACTATGGAGGTAGACAAGCGTCCCGGTACTTTTTAAGGGAACTTCAGTGTTGCCATAGCTCAGAAACTAGTGAAGATAGAATTTTGTAAATTTGAGATCTTACTAAATTTGACACTACCAATTCACTGCAATAAAAATAAATAGGGCATTCTATTTAAAATAACAAAATTACTACGTGTAGCGCAAAGCTGAGAAATCTGGCAAGTGCGCCGACATCATAATCCAATTCCGCATGCTCTAAAACCCCCACATACCAAATTTTGTAGGCGCAACTTCAGCAGGTTTAATAATATCGAATTTATTCCAGTTAAAGTCCCTACCCTGTATGCCTATACCTATAAATATCTAAGCGTTTTTGACATATTTGAATTTTTCTGTTAAGAATGACGTTTGCAAGCCTTAAAATAATTATAAATTTTTTCTATAAAGAAGCCTTATATTTATTAAATTTAAGCTGGATTCCTTGTTATAAAGGACCTGCTTTATTAGATTTTTTATAATATTTTGATAACTATTAATTCATGGTGTTTAAACGATAAGATTGAAAAAACTGCAAAAATTCTAAATTTTCAAAGGGAAACACCCAAATTTTATAATTACTTTTAGTTTAGCATTAAAAAAGGGTAAGTTTGTATATCCCAAAAATGTTGAACATTATTTATAAGCACATTGTGATGGCTTCTGTTTTGCGGATATCGATTGGCAAATGTGTCCCATGTTCTTGATATAACTTTAACACATTCTCCATAAATAATAAATAAATTTAAATAATCTTCGTTTGTATGTACAATTTAAGCGCACATGCATGATAATTAATGATATTTAAATGGTAAGTGACAGCTTCATAAATTTTTCTCGCATTTGATTGTTTTTCAACGCCGTTATAGCCAACTAAAAGTAACTAAACTTAAAATCTGCAGCATAATCGCCATATAAAAATATTAAGTTGGCAATATGTTTCTAAAACTAAAATTTTTTCGAATATACAAACTTACCCTTATTTTTAATGCTAAATAAGAAATAATTATAAAATTTGTGTATTTCCGTTTGAAAATCTAGTCTTTTTGCAGTTTTTCAATTTAATTTTTAATCGTATTGTTTAAACACCCTGTATTAATACAGTTATCAAAATATTATAAAAAATCTATTAAAAATATCTAAAACGCTTAGACATAGGTATAGGACATGGTATACAAGATATGCCTAAATTCTTGCGTAGAATGCAAAAATGTAGTACTATATATAGTATTCTATTTAAAATAAGCAAGTTGACACTTACTTCCGGTATAACGGGAAGTGCCACTATTATAAATATATTTTAGCCCGATCGCCCCCATCAGCACTAGCATATACTGTCAAATTTTCAAAATTGGGAGGCACAGGCCTACCCTGAAACTAAAGGTTTTCAGCATTGGTTATCAAATACTTCGTAAGGTCAATAGTTTTTCAATCAAAATTTTCTTATATTACAAATTTTTCACCGTGTTTATTTAAAAAACAAAAGATAAGTCCCGCTGGTTCCAGGATTTGTTGACTATGGTTACTAACTCGCGCAGTATTTTGTCCGTCGCGTTCCGTGCCATTATAATTAATTTTTTTTAAAAGTGGTATGTTTTTGACGATTAGTTGCGCTGCACCTTCAAAAGAAAAAAAAGTAAGTACCTAGATTTTTTTTTAGTAACACAGAAACAACAGGAGGTAGTACCGTATCGTCGCGTCAATCCGATACAAAATCACGGTATTAATGTTTCTTATAAACTTAAAGTGATAGGGGGGTAGCCAAAAAAACGTGTAAGTTCTCAAAAGTTAATTCTATAAAATAAAATACTTCGCAGCCTTTTCTACACTTTCTCCACCGTTCAAAAGTGCCTACAAAAAAAACAAAACTTCTATCAAAAGTGATTCCTAACAAAAAAAATGTCGCAGTCGTTTCATAAACTCCCCCTAACAAAAGTTAGTAAAAAGTATAGTTACCCCCCCCCCCCTCTCCCCCTTGGTCAAGAGACAGGGGCAACTGCCCTCTTTATGGACGCCCATGCCTAACAAAAAATTGTATTTTATTACTCTGCGTGGCATACTGTCCAATTTTTATTTATTACCTACCTAGCTTCTTAGAAGCATTGTCACTATACATACAGTAGTCTCGCTGCACCAAATTGTAGCTGCGAGCCAATAACATGAACAGATAAATGTCATGTGACCAACGCCAAATTCGTGCCTGACAACTACATTTAAATCGTTAAACCATGGATAAAATAATAAACACATTTCACCTTTAAAATGAATTTATATTTTAACAGGTTTAGACAGAAGCTCACTATATAAACAATATATAGAGCCTGTATAATAAGCATAAAATATAAAAACAATCGAATAGAAATAGATTCAAGAATATCCTTACCTAACATGAATAAGAAATTTTGAAAGCCCAAACACCAGTTTTGACAAAATGGTGAACGCGCCTTGAACATTTTGCCCTGCGGCGCATTATAAACCATCCCGGTCTAAGCCGAAAAATGTATGGTAACCCGGAGTTAATAGCACAACTACTAGTTACGTCTTTTTAATATTAACGCTTAGATATTCTGTTATTGGCACAGACAATCCAAAAAGGAAAACATAAAATTTAGCCCAAAATTACCCCCGAAATTACTTCTTGTTCGACCACCTATAATTTTTTTCAGTGTATCATTATTCTCTCTGGTTGTAAATTGTTTCACGTCAGCCGAGAATAAATTCAGCTGTATATAGGCAACTTCTATAACATGACAACAAAATTTACCTAAAACATGAGTTGCGCGCTGCAAGATAACGGACTTATTACGACATTGTTTTGTCTCAATTTTTGAAGTCTTAAAGATAAGACATGGAAGTTCTAAGGTACATGGCTATTTTTTTGAAAAAAAAATTCTTAGCTACGATATTAACCTTGGAAAAGTGCCTAAAAATACGCACCTTTAGTGGGCATTTTCTTATACATATTCTTATTTTTTTCAAAAAAGGGCTTTGTACCTTAGAAATACAAACATTCCTTTATTAAATTTTAAATTGTCCCGACAAATATTTCAAATAGCCTTTGCAGAATCCTGCAGTAGCGAAACGGTGTTTTTCATCCTCTAAATTTGCGCGTGGTAGAGCCTTAAGCGTAGAAAATTGACAATTTACTTAAAGAATAAAAGCTCAGTAGAATCTAGTTCAACTTTAGGTCGAGCTTTACAAAACTCGTACTTAATGTACAACCGGACTTATTATACAACCGGATCTTAATTTTATTTATTTATATTGCAACAATAGGGTATAAGCGTTGCTATAGAAAATTGTACTGCCAATGTCAACAAACATTTGTTAAAAGTGCCACTTTAATTTCATAGAGTGGGTATTAAAAATGAGCCAGATTTGAAGAACAATGAAGAAGCTGGAAAAGCTATAATAGGTATGCATTTATGATTAAATATCGTTATATAAACATTAGTGTTAAAATAACTTTCCATTTTAACACTAGTGATACACACATATTTGACACCGAAAATCAATGTTAAAATCATAACTTTTTGTATCTGAACGACAAAAAAGAAATTTTATTGTCATCGCGGGCAAGGGCCTGTCGACATATTAAGCACCGGTTCCCGCAGATCACCGAAGTCAAGCGGTGTCGAGCGCGGTTAGTACTTGGGCGGGTGACCGCTTGGGAACACGGCGTGCTCTTGCCTTAGGGAAGAGTGTAAAATGAATCGACACCTAGCCATCCTATTCACGCCGGACAGGCCGGATGAGATCGGATATCTCGTAGGATGAAGGTGCCGTTTCACACTCCCCAGTCGGTAGATCACATGTGTGGTCGATGACCGGTTCAAGATGGCCTACGTCGTCGGCGAACCGTAAAAAAAAAAAAAAAAAAAAAATTGTCATCGCCGATACATGTATACAAAGAACATGCGTGATGCGGTGGAAACACACGGTTTGTTCGTGATAATTCATAGCCTACTGTTTATTCTTAATAATCAAAATTCATAGAAACCGATGCCTACTAAAAAGTTTACCCAAATTTAAAATTACCTCGAATAATTTCTAACTTTTTCTTCATACTAAAAGCATAAAAATATCCATGATTAAGCTATGGAAAAAAGCATTGTTTTACACACGACGATAAAATGACATTATCGTCTTAGCTCTGTTAAACGAAATTACTTCGTTTATTTTTATTACTTCGACAAAAAGGTCCATGTCAGAAATCAATCGATATTTTATTTTTAGCATTCATGGTGGGTATAAAAGACCTTTGACCCATTTACATTTAGAGTACAATGCGAATAACCAATGTTACGATCTAAATGTGGATGCAAAAATGGATGGGAATAGATATAATAGGAATGAGTTTTGGAAAAAACTTTAACGAGGCCAGTGGCAGATATCAATAGAGCTATACTTATAGGGTGTTATTATCCCAAGCAGCAGACTGACGTTTGAATCACGTCATTTTTTGGGATATTTAGGTTTTCGACGTCGTATTACCAAAAAATTACGTGATTTAGACGTCACTATTTTACGCCATTTAGACGACATAAGTTTCATGTCAACATAACGTAATTTTTTCGATATTTTTAAAGTAATAGACCATAATTTTAAGTTTTTAACTTCGACACATAGATGTCGTCATGTCGCTTTACGCCTTTGATACCTAATAGGGCGTCATTGCATTTATCAGATTTTATATAGTTTCACTAAAGAACTATAATGTTATGAAATGCATCTGGGGATGGGTTTAACAAAATAAAACTCTTCTCCAACCATCTCAATTGCTAACTTTTCTTAGCAATAATAATACAGCCTTAACCGTCATAATAAATAACTAAATTTATATAGTAATGTTTTGAAACGTGACATTTTAGCACTAATAACGTCATTATTACATCGTCAGCACGTCAAATAAATAACGCTCTACTAGAGTCTATTTCAGAAAGGTGTGGAGTCATAAAATGGGAAATTTCGTCCAGTTCGGCTCAATTTCAGTGTTGGCCATAGGCGCAGGTAAATTTTGCGCATTAAATTATTTATGATAACTAACCAAAGAAAAAAAGAAGATAATTTGATAAAAAAGGAGCCATTAGCTATAGCAAATTTACACAAAACACCATTTTATGAAATATGCCGTGGAAGATATAGCCGAAAAAACCAGTGCAACTGTGCTGCGCACACCGCCATATCATTGCGAACTAAATCCTATAGAACTTATATGGACGCAAGTGAAAGGATTTGTGGCAAGACACATTTCATTTAAAATGAAAGACGTCAAGCTACTGTTTGATCAAGCCATTAAGGAAGTGACACCAGAGAACTGGCGAAAAGCGGTCCATCATGTCATTAAAGAAGAAGGGAAAATGTGGAATCTTGAACCACCTGCTCAATCCGACCGTCGACCCGTTTATTATAACATCAAGAGGAGAGGACGAAGAATATTATAATTTTTTAAAATTTAATTTCTATATAATGTATTTTTTGCATTTTCTATTTTTTTAAAAAATGTTTAATAAAAAATAAGTGTACCTACCTAATACTATGTACATAATGCACGCCTTTGTCACACCATTTTCAGTATTTGCGTATCGATACCAACAGGCAAAACCCATAAATTTACCCAAACCCGGGTAGTACTACCTACACTTGATGAAAAGAAAACATTTTGCAATTAAATCAATGCCAAATTATGAAAGTGGCTTAAATATTCATCGGGTCACTCTGTAGTTCCTTTGCATACCTAATGAGCTTTTATTACTCTACACCTTTCTGAAATAGACTATAACATAGTTTTTTCTCTGTACTATTTAATGCTTTTGTTGCATAAAAAAATTATTTTTTTAACTTGAGATTAATGAACAGACGGTTTTACACGACAAAAATCCTGTTAGTTTATATTAACCTGACACCTAAAAATGTGGAAAATATTTACTGTAAAGAGGATTTTGTCTGGGTAAAATGTTTTCCTAAAAGCTTTTTGCAGTTTTAAGGAAAAATAACGTTACAATATGGAACACTTTGTTGGATTTAATTATTTTAAAATGTTAATTGAATGCTTTAAAGGCTCCCTGTTCTTAGTTTATGCTGGAGGGCAAGGAATATTTCAAGGTATTTTTGCAGACTCTACACGATCATTCGAACTGACAGTATTGATAACGGAATGACAGTAAGGGCAAATTTCAAGTATTGATGGCCGAACTGATATAAATTCTCATTGGAAACAAGTCTAATGGGTAAATAAAGAAGGCCTAATATTACTTAGGATTTTCAGTCTTAGTGATCGTGTAGAGTCTGCATAAAAGTCGAATGTCGGATTGCACAGAAAAGTTTAATAATCATTAACTAACAAGCTACTTTGACTGTGAAATACATGACATTGGCAGAAATCATTTTTTCACAATACTGGCCTGGTTACCTTAATTTTCAATTTACTAATTGAGCATCTTGGAAGTTCAAAATGCATGTCAATGTCAGTTATGTCACAGTCAAACTTGCTGGTCAGTTATCTCAAAAACAGTTTGAGCTATGGAAAAAAAGTTAGAAATTAAACTTTACCATCCTGTATCTCATTAATTGACGAACATTTTACTAAGGCATGGTTATAGACTATTTGAAAAAGGTTCCCCCCACCTCTCAAGAACTAACCCTCGGTGTCGTGCGCCATTCCATGACCTACCGATTACATTTTATCTTATTGTGTTGTTGCTAAAATTGTCACATACCTGATTCTGGTTTTCAGTCCGGTAATCTTTTTTCTGGGCCATTACCACTGGGCCGGTAGATTTATAACCATATAAAATAAAATATTACTTTTCTTTGTGCGTAATATCCACAAAAAAAGTTATAGAAATCTGCCAACATTTTTTTATTTCCAATATTTATGATCCCCGAGTGTTGGGACCTTTGACTCGTTTGCATTTGATGCCTGATCTGAAAAGCCATTTTTTTTTGTGATTTAAGTGACCAGGAAAATGGAATAAAATATTCAAGAAATATTATACAGCCCCGCGAAAAATTCTTTTAATCGTGAAATTTAAAACAAAATAACTTTCGAGATTGTTTTTGCTTAATTAGAAATAAAAAAATAGTAAAATATTTGCTGCTTAAGCAGTTTTGAGTTATTCTTTTCTTTCGTCGGACCGTAGCTCTACTGACGAGCCATGATATAGCGAAACGCGTCTAAAGATTGATCTGACGAAATAAAAGGATAATCATTATTTGATTTGATATTAATGTCCCGATAAACCGATACTTACAGTCAGCGCTGCCTAGCGGGACCCCTGTTTTTGTGACGAATATCTTTACAGGGGATTTTCTCTTAATATTTAGCTTATTTCTAGTTTGGTAGAGGTGCTGGTATGCTCGAGAGTGTCTAACAATGACACAGATGTCGCTCCGTGCAATAACTTGCTGGTATGTCCCACCAAATACTGCTAAAACAGTTTTGAGTTATTCCTTTCTTTCGTCAAATCCTAGTTCTATTGATGAGCCATGATATTGACGAAACGCGTCTAGGGATGGATCTGATGAAATGAAAGGAAAATCTTTTTATTTGTTTTAAAAATAAAATAAGGATTTCTTTCGTTTTTGAATAGCAGTCCATGATTTTGTATTCGGACATAACTTTTAATTCTAAATGACTTTTACAAATGTGTAACTAAAATATAAAATACGAGAACCTCAATCTTGAGCTACTTTAAAAAAATTGAATATCCCTCGTATGCACTAGGTACTGTATTTGTCAATTTTAATAAGCTCTTTTTTAGTTTAAAGGGACGCAGAAACTTTTATCAAGAAAACAATTTTCTATAAAATTAATAACAAACACATTTTCCATATGAAGCGGGAATTCTACAGGTCACTGTGTATATTCAACTAAATAATCCTGATAATTTACCTCACATATATAGAACCAATCAGAACGCTAATTCTCATAGCAACCACCTTGGCAACGTGGTCTTACCCGATAAGACCTACCGCTAGCTCGGTAAGACCACTGTGGCTTTTTGTCAAACAAACAGTAATTTATTTCAAGAAATCAAGTTTAATATATAAATATTATAACCCCTACAAAATTAAAGTGACACACAACACTATTTGAGGTGAATAGGGATTTTTGTATTAAATCTAAATTTGTTCAAAACGATTTCAACGTCTAGACAGTCGGTTTTTATTATACCGTTTAAGTGGATTTGGCTAGCAAATATAAAATGAGTCTGAGTAATCGGAAATTTCTTGTAATACAAAATGTTTTATTCAATACAATCATGTAATATAAATTTATACTTGAATGATGTAAGAGTTTTAGAATTGCATTGTCTTTATTTGCTTTACATCACAACGTTTCAACTGGTAAGTATCTCCAGTCGTCTTTAGATAAATACTAAATATGTCAAGTAACTACAGCTCTATTTATACTAGCTAGATGCACTAGAGCATAACTGAGATGGGTGCAGTCAGGCGTTCAGTTCGTGTGCAGTGTTATACTTAACAAGGGTTTCCAGATGATTCTTATATCTAATAAGGGCTTACTAAAACAATCTGGGTTCTGGTATATGGTAGCAGCTTCCTTGACCTTTCTCTTCCTCCAATGTGGTTCTTTATTAAGGATTTGAGCTTCTGTCCATTTGATGTGATGACCATGTGTCCAGGTATAGTCAGCTTCACCTGATTTTCCGGTTTCTTCTTTAAGCGTGTTGTTTCTTTGTTCCTTGGCCCAAGTTTTAAGTGGCCTTAGAGTCTCACCAATGTAAGATCGGCCAGATCTTCGCGGGGATCTGGTAGACACAGTTTTTTCTGTCTTTTTGACTTGTTGGTTTCGTCTTCGTCAGGTGGCTCCTTAAAGTTTCTTTCGAGCTGAATACCGTATCGATGTTGTATCGTTGTCCTAGACTTCTGTTATATATTTGGGGTAATTAATAATTTGATTAACAAGCGCCGTGAGAAATAAAAAGGCACTAATCTAAGTGACTACCTATTTATTACTGAAATTCAAAAGTAGTACAATTAAGGTGAAACGTTTCAGGTACTCACAATAAATATAAATTGTTTATGTTGTGATTAGAGACCTATTGCAGAAATCCGTAAAATAAATAATATTTTATGGGTATATCTTACAACTTCTAATTCTCTCAGATACCACTTTGACATACGGAATGTTGAGTGTTGATTGTGACTCTATTTGCTTCGTGTGTGTATTTGGCCGATTTGATATTTGATAAATCGGAATGAAAATTTGAGAAGTCATTATTCAATAATTCTTCCATACACTAAAAATTAACCAGAATTTAATAGTGCTGACATTTGAATCAGTGGTAGCTCGTACAGTAGGGCCACAGTGCCATGGCCCTCCCTACCTGTACACCAAGCTTTTTATTTCACACACATTATTATTAATACTTTGTCGCCCTACTCTTCGTTCTTTTTGTAAATGTAAATAATTTATAAATCAAGACGTTGATATCTGATAACGCCTAGCTATGCAAAAACTCCCTCATGTGTGGGAGACGCCACGAAAATTCCCTGCCGTCATGCTGCTCCGGCCAACTCTGTATTTGGCCCGATATTAAACGTGTATGAGAGAGATAATAACAGCACAATTACTGACGCGTAAGGAAATCGGCCTGGTTTGGTCTAACCAGATCCTCAAATGATGCTTTATTTTATCGAGAGTGAAGAGTCCCAATCGGGTTAGGGCACTACCAGGATATATAGTTATGCTTTCGGTTTTGCTACCTCTACCAGATACCAGGTGGCAGCTATTTTTAAAACGGTTTTGGCTGTCGAGATATTAATTTTAAAATAATTTTCTTTTAAACAATTTTTACTGTTTAACATAAATTATTCTTGTAGGTTAGGTTTAGGTCAGTCCGTCAGTGGATTATATTCCTGATTCCGGGTTTAGGTTTATTACATTGTTATGTAAGGTTTATCAGTTTTAAAATAATAAAATAAAAGAGGAAAGACTTAGCGCTTAGGTATGTTGTCTGCCGAAAAGCATCTGGTAAAAAATATTGATAACTTCAAGAACAAAAATGATTGAATCATTTTAAAATAAAAAGAGAAAGACGTATAAAGTTTATAATAAAAGAAAAATTGAGTTTTTGTGAATATTTTACTGTAACACCTTATTAAATGCTCTATTTAATTAGTCTGTAGGTTTTTTCCATTGTTAACATATTTTTACAAATCCGATGCCTTAGCATTGATATCTCGGTAACTACAAGAGATAGAGAGTTTGTTAAATGAAGGCAAAGTTGTATATTTTAATGCTGAACAATTTAAAAAAAATAAATTTAATTAAATTTCGATGACTTCCGGACATATCCGAAAAAAGAAAAAATGAAAAACTACAAAATAAGTACTGATTATTTTAAAAAACTAAAAGCACTCTCTTAAGGTACTTTTCAAGATAATAGTTTAAGAAGTCAAGAACTACTCAATTTTGAAAAAAATATTCAGGTCCGTATTTAAAAAAATTAAGTTGATATAGGTATCTAAAAAACGAATGTCGTATCTAAAAAATTAAATTATTTTGTTAAAGAGCATACAAAATTGTCTTAATTGAGTGCTCTTGGTTTTTTAAAATAATCAATATTTTGTTGTAAAGAAAATAAGAACAAAGATTCATTTTTTCGGTTTTTTTTTCGGATGCTCCGTAATTTTTTTAATTTTTTTTAACAAATAATTCGACATTAAAACATGCAACTTTGCCTCCATTTAACCAAATTTATATCTCTTATAATTACCGAGATAACAATGTTAATGTATCGAACACCCTGTATTCTCATTAAAGTTTTTTGACTTGATATTTTTACCCCACCTGTATCGACAAACGTATTTTTAAATCTGTTTTGGTTGTAAAGGCCTTAAAAGTTCTTATTATTCATAAATTTCTCTTCAAGTAAAACAAGTTCAGTCTACCTAGCGCATTCTATCGATCGTACTGTTTTTATTTAAATTATGTCTTCCAAGACTTGCTATTTGAAGACAAGATTACCAATTAGGTTAGTTTCATATTCAAATTTTGTTTTAATATATTTACGGCTTTATATTCTGCGCATACGAGTATTATTATAATTTTCTTAGAAATATAGTGCATTAAATTTCCACAAATAAGTAAAGTAAGAACAAGGTAGAGAAATAAAAACATTTTCTTCCTAAAAGCTTTTTCTAGTTTTACGGAAAGTAATTTACTAGGGCAAGATGTAACAAAAAATTGACTAGTATATTATTATTTTTTCCCATGAAAGTAGGAATGTTATATTGTTTCAGTGTCTTGCAGATGGACTTAAAACGCTTCTTAGATTAGAAAAAGTTTTGCTATTTCTTTGCTTTTTCATTTTATCTAAAAAAAGTCAAATATCGGTGTTTAGAGCTCAATTACCTAGAGAGTCTAATAATGACCCTCGTAAAATGAAAAAAAAACACAAAATTTATCAAACTTGCTTTTACTTGTTCTGTTTTCCTAATTTATAAATCAATAGTTTTTTACCTAAAACGATTGGTATACAGGGTGATTCCTAAGGTGATACTTCTTTTTTAGCCGTGTATAAAAGGCATTAAAATAAACACCATTTTCAAATACCTTTTTTCAAAAAAGCGAGGTACAGAAGTAAAATATCTAAGTATGGGCCTGGTCTTCAAAACGTAGCCTAATATACTTTATGTTGTTTTTGTCTTATTAGACATGCAATTGATTGTGGTCAGTTATTTATTTGGCAATCTGCTGCGGTGTATTTTTCTGAAGCAAGTTAATTTTAAATTGATGACAAGTGAAAATGGTAAAATTTGAAAACAATGAACTAGTTGATATGGTGCTAATTTACGGTGAGTGTCGTCAAAGTGCGACTGCTGCTTCGAGATTATATGCAAAATACTTTCCCTTGCGGGCTCATCCTTTTCCCAGAAGTTTCCTTAATGTTATTCAACGAGCAAGTTAGGCAGGACCGTATTTGATCCATAGTGTAATAAATGAATATAAATACCTTATTTTTGAGTTTATAGAAAAAAGGTATTTGAAAATATTGTTTATTTTAATGCCTTCTATCTATTAATTTAGGAAACAACATAACAAGTAATGACCAGCTGTTAACCCCACATCATAAATCGACTATTTCTGACATTTCTACGATTTTAGAATTATTTTTCGGTTTAAACCTAATTTTAAAATTATCTTTAAGAAAACTTTATAAAATTGGGCCTAAAGGAAATAGCTGAATCTTTATTTCGCATTACAGGTGTTATATATTGGTTGTATTTGTATTATTACATTTAATAAAAGTCCTCCGCACGTAGGACAAGAACGAGCCGCGTGAAAAATAACATTTCTCTTTGACATTATTTGTTGCTCTACGTAATAAATCTAAAACATTTTTCACTAAAGTTTCATAACATTTTAATTTTCATCATATGTCATCATACAATGGTCATTTATTTTCATAAATTTCCTGTACTGCCAGGTATAGTTTTATATTTTAAATTGCCTATTTGGACATGATACAGGATGTCCGCTTTGTGCGGAAAACATACAATTTTATTAATGTTGACTCTACAGGATGGCTGGAAATAGTTTATTTTATTTATTTATTTATTTATTTATTTATTTAGACAAACAAGGTCACTTAACAGACTGCTTGGAGCAGACCAATTATAGAGTGAATAGCATAGCGGGGCCAGAAAATGTAATGTTTTTAAAGGAGACACCTTATAATTAATTGCTATACCTTTTTAAATTACAGTGATGTCCGGATATAGTGAACTCGAAAAGTGCATCAAACTGGGTTCACTACATCCGAGGTTTACTATAAAAGAAAAGTTGAAATTGGTACACACCTGATGTTTGCTTGCTAAATGGGGGTTTTATGATTGTTTAAAAAAAATGCCATGATGCATAACTACCTATGTTGTTTAAAGTTAGTTTATTTATGTACCAAGTGTGGAAAATAAATGACATTCTGTATAACCTAACCTAAATAAACGTAGTACAAAAAATATAAAAAAAACTACTCTTTAATATACAACTCTGGTATTTTGGTTTGTACAAGTCTATTAGAAAAACTAATGTTACTTATATAGCCTTCAAGGTTACAAAAAGAATTCCAAACTTTTTCGGGAACATTGCGTGATTCCAAAATTGTGCGAATCTATTATTTTTTGTGCTATCTCTTTCACTGAAGGAACACTGACCATGCCATCATCCTCATGTGCCTCCCCGTCCAGCTCATCATCACTCAATTCTGCATTTGTCACTGAAAAAATTACATTAATCAGTCATAATTACATATCTTAATGTTACAATACATACTATACATACCTGTTGAGTTCAGACTGACTGAATCCCCAGGGGATTCTCCAAAAAAGTTCACTATAAACGAAAAATGTACCTTAACCTTGATGAAAATTGGTTCACTTTACCCGAAAGTTCATTATATCCGGGTTCACTATAAACGGTAAAAATTTACATTGCTCTTATGGGAAATTGGAGTATTTGAAAAAGCGTTCATTATAACCTAGTGTTCACTTTAAACGGGTTTGCTATATCCGAACTCCACTGTATAAGGATTAACTAAGTATACGAATACACACAAAAAGTGTTTCATTATCAAGGGTTTACCAGAGTTTCTCGATAATTTCCACTATAGTCTATGTTAGAAAGATGTAGAGTAATTGTAACATACATCACTTTTATTATTAAAACACATCACATGCGCATGTTATCACTTTATTAGTCAACACAAGGAAGGCTCGGTATCTAATCATATATCTCATATTTTACATTGCCAATACGTTTCTTAGTCATACGATTGTGTCATCATTCTTATACTCTACCTACAGTAATAAAATGGGAAATTCCGTCCAGTTCGGCTCAATTTCGGTGTTGACCATAGGCACAGGTAAATTTTGTCCATTGAATTATTTATGATAACTAACTCAAGAAAAGAAAAGGAGATTATTTGATAAAGAAGAAACTATTAGCTATAGCAAATTTACACAAACATCATTTTATGAAATATGCCGTGGAAAATATAGCTGAAAAACAGTGTAACTATGTTGCGCACACCGCCATATCGTTGCGAACTAAATCCTACAGAACTTATATGGGCGCAATTGAAAGGATTTGTAGCAAGACACAACACGACATTCAAAATTAAAGACGTTAAGCTGCTGTTTGATCAAGCCATTAAGGAAGTGACACCAGAGAACTGACGAAAAGCAGTATATCATGTCATTAAAGATGAGGAGAAAATGTGGGCTCTTGACCACCTGATCGATCGGACCGTCGACCCGTTAATTATAACGTTAAGAGGAGATGACAGTTCCTCAGATGACGAAGAATATTATGATTTTTGTTTAAATTTAATTTCTATATAGTGTATTTTTTGTATTTTGTATTTTTTTTATAATGTTTAATAAATCAGTATAAATCAGTTTAAACCGAGGTCCAGTTTAAATCGAAGAAATATCAAAAATTGTCATTTTATTTTGTGGGACAACATAACAAGGTATGATCAGGTTGATTACTCTTAAATTAAACTTTGCTCTCAACCCCACATTATAAATTGAACTGACCATTTCTGACATTTCTACGACTTTAGAATTATTATTCATTTTGAACCAAGGTTTAAGAGGACTTCGGCCTTAAAGCATTTCCTTAAGGAAATAATGTATTCTAACCAGGAAGCAACAATTAATTATTATCAGAACCACGCAAACCACTAATTATGTTGCCGCCCATTCAGCTACATTACTGATATGGTAATTTTCCTGAAGTGGGAATGCTATTCTGTGTTCTACTCGACTCTATAGGGAGTTTCTGGCCTTAGAATGTGATGTGTTTGCATCTTAATGGCTTTATTCTTCCTGTAAATAAAGTTCTATACATCTGGTAAATTATGGAATGCTACACGGAAAAAATTCTAATCCTTAAATAGGCTGTAGTCTATTTCAGAAAGGTGTAGAGTAATAAAAGCTCATTAGGTATGTAAAGAGACTACAGAGTGACCCAACGAATATTTAAGCCACTTTCATAATTTGGCATTGATTTCATTGCAAAATTCTTTCTTTTCATCAAGTGCAGTTAGTATCTACAATCCGGGCTTGGGTCAATTTATGGGTTTTGCCTATTGTTATCCATTTTCAATTACTGAAACTGGTGTGACAAAGGCGTGCATTATATACATAGTATTAGGTACACTTATTTTTAATTAAAAATTACCAAAAAAATACAAAATACAATAAATACATTATACAAAAATTAAATTATAAAAAATCATAATATTTATCGTCATCTGAGGAACTGTCATCTCTTCTTGACGTTATAATTAACGGGTCGATGGTCCGACCGATCAGATGGTCAAGATCCCACATTTTCTCCTCTTCTTTAATGACATGATCGACTGCTTTTCGCCAGTACTCTGGTGTCACTTCCTTAATGGCTTGATCAAACAGTAGCTTAACGTCTTTTATTTATAGCTACACTCTTAAAAATAACATGTTATGGCTTACTAAAATTTGGTTCTGACAACTATTTATTTTCGTGAAATCGAACTCAACCCAAAAATTAGTTTATACAACCAAAAAAAATTGTCGTTATTGAACTGTTGAACTAATTAATAACATTAACCAACCTAACCTACAACTTTTAGTTGTCACAACAAAATTTTATATACAGATCACTAAATTTATATGGTACTCCCGCTTTTAAAATTAGTTGTCACAACTAATGTGTAAATATGGAAAATTGAAATTTTTTTTTTAAGCAAAAATTGTTTCTGGTTATGATGCAATCTACAAATATTGCCAAAGCAATCATTTATTTCGGCCAAACTTGAAATTTTCATAGAGTGACAATTACGTATGTAGTCACAACATTGTGTTTATCATCTTTTTTCTGTACTTTCTAATTGTAAGAAAGAAGTTGAATCATAAATAAGTAATAATTTTATATTTTTATCATAGCAGTTGTACATTAGAAAGTTTGAATGAACTGCTTATACCGCATGGCAAAATTGGTTGATTTAATAGAAATAACTTTAAAAAAGTCTCATTTCTAAAAAAAATGTCATATGTAATTTATACTTAGTAACGAAAAATATTCCTTCCTAGGTCCCCATTGAACTTGGTCAGATTAAAAAGTCATTAATATGACGTCCTTTTATAGAAATGAAACATAAAATAAAAACAAAACAAAAAACCTTGCCATGCTTTATAAAAATCTCATTTAAACTTTCTAATGTACTACTGCAATGATAAAAAATAAAATATTTACTTACTTATGATTTAACTTCCTTCTGCCAATAAGAACGTACACAAGAAAGACAATAAACACATAAATTAAACCAAAAAATATTGTCATATCCATTGTCCATACGGCCATGAAAATGGCCTTAAAAACACGAAAAAATGGACATGGGACCGCAAAAGCACCTTAACATAAACATAACCTCCTGACAGTCCTGGCTAGAATGATGTCACATGTCACCCACCGGGCAAGGGCGTCAAGTCTCTGTTGATGCCGTTAGTTATAAATATGAAGAATAATATTTCTTGAAAAGAAAAGTTAGTTCTGGTAACTAAGAATGCATCTTAATCAAAATTAACAAAATGATAGAGACTATAAATTCATAATGTGTTATTACAATAAGCTTAATTGATAAATACAAGTTTGTAGGAACCTTGATGTAACATTTAAATAAGATATACTATACAGAGTAAAATTCAGCTAAACAAAATATTTTATTTCTGCCAACTAATATGAAAACAAAATATTTTCTTTGTTCCGATGGCATCATTTTTTGGTAAATATAACCAAGAAATAAATCTTTTTTGTTTTCCTAACTAAAAATAGTTATTTTTGGTAACGTAAACACGAGAACAAATAAAAATTAGTACCAGATACCAAGTCATTTTTAAGAGTGTATAGTTTTTTAGATATATATTTTAGGTTCTCAGACGTCTGACGGCAATTTTCGGAAATACACTTAACCTATATCTATTATTAGTATATTTTTTAATATTTGGATTCTACGTAAAATATATAAATATAAAATATGTATCATACCTCTTGCCCTTTTTCAAGAAACTGCGTTTGAAAATGTTAAAAGAGCCGTAAACTTTACTGTTGTAAAACAGTGTGAAATGTAATATGTTACTCTTACTTCTTTTTAGGGGCCTTGTATGCTTACATGTCATACTTCCGGTGCAACGTTACATGAAGGGTATAAAATATAACTTTCAGACACATATTACTTTAATAGTTTCCATGTAAGACGTCCTACATTAAATTCAAAATTTCAATTTATCTAACTTTTCTCAATAATTTTTGTTAACACTACGATGCTCGGTCCAAAGTTGATAGCTACCAATTGGGATACATTTTAATTATTAATCAAAAACGGTTTTACGGTTTAATATGTTAAACTCGATTAGATAGAGAATAGAATAGAAAAACTAAGATAAGAAGGCGGAAACCATTTTTCTCTAAGATGAACCGTTCTAATGTTCCAGCCTGTAAGAGTTTGAAAATACGATACATTAAATGCTAATATCTTAAAACATTTAAATATAGACATGACATTTTAAACAAAATAAGCGTAGAATCTTGCGGGGAATTAAGAGAAGAAGATAATATAATATACCGGGTGGTGGATCGTCGTTGGAGATGTTGACTACATATTATGCGGACAAGACAGAGTAACTGTACAGCATATAGTTTTCCATTGCGAGTCACTAGATAAGAAGAGGCAACAAATATTCGGGCAACCAAAACGGGAACTAAAGGACATCCTTACCCTCTCCCCAGTAGACCTACACAAACTAGTGCAAGGAACTGAGATCACGGAACAACCAAACAGGGTGAGCACAATGGGCCAAGCCTGGCTTAAATGCATCCGGCGCACGGACGAGCCCCAGTGGCGGCTCGCGGTCTTAAAAAATGGTGAAGAGCTAGGTATAGTGCGGGTACATAAACAAACATTGACTAAAAACCCGTGTAACAAAACGCCTCCCTTATCTTATCTATTTTTAAATTGCCATTTATCATAATGTAAATTGTTACATGCTGTTTTCGTGACTGACGTTACGTAACCATAGCAACCGTGAATATCAAAGCCATGGTGGGCGTTGGGTCTTCACTTGCTTTGAGCTAACGGACACGGTCAGCTGGGGCGCGAAAAAATGCACGAGTGTTTATAATTATTGTCCATCGGAGTTAACCGTGGCCCTATTATGCATAGCTATATTCGGATTAAATTAATAGTAATAATTCGAACATAATTATTTTTTAAGGGCTAAAACGGTAGCTGTATTGGTACATTAATATTTAATATTGTCGAAAAACTTTCCTTCTGGTTTTATTTTTTTTTTGGTGAAGAGCCCCTTCACTTCACCTGACGAGCCGCCACTGACGGGTCCTCGGAAAAAAAAAAGTCGTTTAAAAGTTTTAAAATTTAATTTTTGTAGAATACACTAAGGTTTACTTACTACCCTATCATACGTAAATAGTTTACTTCGCATACATATATTATAACGAATTTGCAATCCCAAATTCATTTGTGAACTCAGAATCGATAAATAGAGGCTATTTTTAGTTATAAGCTTCAAAATATAGTTTGAGTTCTTCAATTTGTTTCGAAACATCTATTTCAATAATTCAATCCGGCACATGCCTTGTTCGACAGTTACTTATACCTAGTTAGAGTACACTTTATGAAGTTGTTCAATTTGCTTTGGACTTTATAAAGTGCAACTCAAGACGCCAGCAAGTTATGAGCTGTCAAGGAGATAAATCAGTTTCAGTTTGTACTATTTAACATCTGTAGTGTTGAGTAAATTCATACAAAATATTAACGCATTTAGAACCTAAAATAAAGCCCGTTAGACGGTATAAATTATATCTAAAACTATTGTTTATACATTATAATCAGTTTTTAAGATGTAAATCATTCAAATGTACATCAGTTTTATGGAAAGGATCAACGACGAGAAAGCAAAGATATACCCCGTATTCTCCTTTATCAAAACACACCGACAATAATTAAAATTCATCACTTAGTTCCTGAAGGAATGAAACCATATGGAAAAAGTAAAAAAAATTTACGAGCGTATAATAGGCTGTTGCCAAATGATTAAAAGAATCTCCTATTTTGGGTGTTATTTGGGATGAAATAGGTATATTCTTTTTTTGCCGGTGAATTCAACCAGAACTGATGAACTTATAATTGACAGCTGGTGGAATGACGTCACCAACCGGCTGGTAAATTATTTTACGATCTCTCTTTTTGACGTTGATGGAAATCACCAGAAATCCACCATAAATAAAAGAACATGATTTATGTCCAACGGGTAATATAATAGGCAATTTAAGAACGCGATTCGGCTCAACCGGTGGACTCGTCGGTGAAAAAAAGAATATACCTAATTAAACACATCGTTGAATTGCTTAAATTATATTTTAACCTCAAACTAGTCAAAATACTAATAACGACAAACATGTCGAGAAAATTTCTCATAGAATTACAGCTAAGAAAGCTTCTGTTACTGCCATTAGAGGTGGTATTTTCGTATTCCTAATAATTAACCACATTTTCATGAAGTACCTATTTATTTTTTAAATTATTTAATTAAAAATGTAAAAGTTTCAAATACATTTTAATATACAGGGCAGCTGTTTATAGAAGGCATTAAAATAAACAATACTTTTAAATACCTTTTTTAAAAGAACTCAAAAATAAGGTACTTAGGTACATTAATTTATTACACTATGGATCAAATACGGTTCTGCCTAACTTGCCCGTTGAATAACATTAAGAAAACTTCTGGATGTAGGATAAGCCCGCAAGGAAAAGCGTTCTGCGTATAATTTCAAAGCAGCAGCCGCACTTTGACGACACTCATCCTAAATTAGCACCATAGTTCACTGTTTTCAAAATTTACCATTTTTAAGTGTCATCAATTTAAAATTAACTTGCTTCAGAAAAACACACCGCAGCGGATTGCTCAACACCACCCGTAAATGGCATGACTAATAAGAGATAATAAAAACAGCATAAAGTATAGCGGGCTACGTTTTGACGACCAGGCCCGCACTTAGATTTTTTACTTGTGTATCTCGCCTATTTTTAAGTTTTTTGAAAAAAGGTATTTCAAAATGTTGTTTATTTTAATGACTTCTATACACAGCTTAAAGAGAAGTATCAACTTAGGAATCACCCTGTATAACCTAGATATGGTCATTTCAGTTGCATTACACTGTCCTCTTCCATATTCCCCCCTCCTCCCCGCTTATTTTTTCTCCCGTAAAACGACGTCCCCCAGCTCGCAAACTTAAAATATAAATACATTTTTGTGACATGTTTAAAATTTAAAAAACTCGACAAAAAAATGTTTCTATTTTCACACATAAAATTTGAAGAAATATAAAACAGCCCATTGCTATTTTATATTTAATAATTGACGAATTTAACTCTTGAATAAATAGTCCACTCGCTGTCGCATAAGGACAATTTAAATGCACTCTGGCCGCAAATAACAAACTAAATTTCCCTTTATCTTCTAAGTAATGTTCCCTGTATGCATTATATTTCTTGTGGGATAGTTTAAATGTTCGAATTTCGTGAAGTTAAACAAAAGCGAGCGGGTTTCGATTATCTTCTGAAATTTACGAGGGGACGGGGACTATTCGTGCTCAAAACGCAGCAGTTGTGAAGATGAAAATTTCCGAAAATGTACATAATATGCTGAAAAGTTTGTGCAATATGCGGATTAACTTTTCACATAGTATATACTACAGTGGTGCAGTTGAAGAAATAGATTATACATAGAAAATAAAATAAACTGTGAATAATAGTGTATAGTACCAAGGTCACTATTAAAATTGACTTGGTATTTGGTACTAATTTTTATTTGTTCTCGTGTTTACGTTACCAAAAATAACTATATTTAGTTAGGAAAACAAAAAAGATTTTTTTCTTGGTTATATTTACCAAAAGTGATGCCATCAGAACAAAGAACATATCTTGTTTTCATATTAGTTGGCAGAAATAAAATATTTTGTTTAGCTAAATTTTACTCTGTATAGTATATCTTATTTAAATATTACATCAAGGTTCCTACAAACTTGTATTTAATTAAGCTTGTTGTAATAACACATTATGAATTTGTAGTCCTATCATTTTGTTAATTTTGATTAATATACATTTTTAGTTACCAGAACTAACTGTTCTTTTCAAGTAATATTATTCTTCATATTTATAACTAACGGCATCAACAGAGACTTGACGCCCTTGCCCGGTGGGTGACATGTGACATCATTCTAGCCAGGACTGTCAGGAGGTAATGTTTATGTTAGGGTGCTTTTGCGGTTCCTTGTCCATTTTTTCGTGTGTTTAAGGCAATAATTGGCCATTTTCATGGCCGTGCCCGTGTGGAAAATGGATGTGACAATATTTGGTGTAATTTATTTGTGTTTATTGTCTTTCTTGTGTACGTTCTTATTGGCAGAAGAAAGTTAAATCATAAGTAAGTAAACATTTTATTTTTTATCATTGCAGTTGTACATTAGAAAGTTTAAGTAAGATTTAACCCAATGAGAAATAATTTAAAATTTTTTTGTTTGTGTTATTTTTGTTCTATGTTCCATTTCTATAAAATGATATTGATGACTTTTTAATCAAGTACAACAAATTTCATATAGCTGTATATTTTAAATAGAAAGTCCAGGGGATATTTTTTGTTTTTTAATACCTAATCGCAGTTGCAGATAAGAAAATTTAAATAAGGACAATTCAGTTCTATAAGCAATTGAACAACCCAAAAGGTTGAGTAAAATAAGTTAAAAATCTAGTGTTTCTCTTTTGTATTGCATAAGTATATGTATTATAAAGAACATGAGAGAACAAGGACATTGGAAATCATTTTTTTAAAGAAACCATAATATCCCTGATAATTTAAAATTAGTTTAAGCATACCTAATAGAGTAGTAATATCAAGGCATTTTTTTATTTAAATGGGGACCTAGAAAGAAATATTTTTCGTTACTAAGTATAAATTACATATGACATTTTTTTTAGAAACGAAACAGACTTTTTTTAAAGTTATTTCTATCAAATCAACTTGCTAATTTTGCCATGCGTTATAAGCAGTTCATTCAAACTTTCTAATGTGCAACTGCAATGACAAAAATATAAAATGTTTACTTATTTATAATTCAATTTCTTTCTTATAATTAGAAAGTACAGAAAAAAGATAATAAACACAATGTTGTGACTACATACGTAATTGTTACTCTATGAAAATTTCAAGTTTGTCCCAAATAAATGATTGCTTTGGCAATATTTGTAAAAAATTTTCAATTTTCCATATTTACACATTAGTTGTGACAACTAATTTTAAAAGCGGGAGTACCATATAAATTTAGTTATCCATATATAAAATTTCGTTGTGACAACTAAAATTTGTAGGTTGGTTTGGTTAATGTTATTAATTAGTTCAACAGTTCAATAACGACAAGTTTTTTTGGTTGTACAAACTAATTTTTGGGTTGAGTCCGATTTCACGAAAATAAATAGTTGTCAGAACCAAATTTTAGTAATCCATACCATGTTATTTTTAAGAGTGATAATTGTCTAAACCATTGTTTCCTAAAGTGGTCCAGGTAGACCCCCAGGGGTCCACGGGAGACTCGACGGGGGTCTACTTTAGTGTGAAAAAATGGAGGTTCGTTTACAGTTCGTAAGCGGAGATCCAAGGAAATGTACCTGGTTTCGATAGTGAAGAACTAAAATGTTGGCTTGACTTCAACTATCAATGTAGGTAGATAATATTTTAAGAAGTTCGGCGACTGTTACTTGTAAAAATTTGCATTTTCCATATTTAGTACAACGTGTCGAGAACACAAGAAAATATACTATTTTATTTTTATTTTTACCACTCCGGGAGTTTCCTAAAAAAAAAGAATTGGGAATTGAGTGGTTTCTTTTACTGTGAGTAGATGTCAAAAAAGTAAAGTTGGATGGAATCACTTTTTTAATTAGCCAACTTAACTTTTTTGACATCCACTCACAGCATAATCAATTAATTAATTAACCAATCAATTCTCACTGTTTTTTTTCGAAAACTGTTAATTCGTGGCCGCAACCCAATTTCCATAGTTAGATCCTTCGCATATTTTGTCGAGTTTTGGGAATATGATAGAAATATATGTAGCTGCAGGGGGTCCACCGGAACAAACAAAATTTTTAAAGTGGTCTATGAGAAAAAAAATTTTGAAACCTCTGGTCTAAACCATGGTTAATATCCACTACTAACCTATTCACAAGATACTTATTTTTACAGTAATAATAATTATAAATATGTATATATATTTAAAAGATTTCTTCTATAATAGCGGCGGCTCATCCAGTAGGGTCACAGTGCCATGGCCTTACATACCTGTACTACACCAAGCTTTTGATTTCTCACTAATAATTAATATTTCCTTGTCTCCCAACGCTTCATTCTTTTTGTAAATGTGAATAATCTAACTTTTAAGACGTTGATATCCGATAACCCCTAATTATGCAAAAAACTCCCTAATGTATGGGTGAGGCCGTAAAAATTCCCTGCCATCACGCTGCTCTGGCCAACTCTGTATTTGGCCCGATGTTAAACGTGTACGAGAGAGATAACAACACCAATGAATAAATTGCCCTCTCTTACTGACGCGTAGAGAAATCGGCCTTGTTTGGCCTGGCCAGATCATATGAATGATGCTTTATTTTATCGAGAGTGAAGAGCCCCAGTCGGGTTACAGCACTACTAGGGTATATAGTTATGCTTTCGGCTTTGCTACCACTACCAGATACTAGATAGCAGCTGTTAAAACTGCTTTTTCGTCGAGATATTAATTTAAAAATATTTTTCTTTTAAACAGTTTTTACTATTTAACATAAATTATTCTTCTAGGTTAGGTTTAGGTCAATCCGTTAATGGAATATATTCCTAATTCCGGGTTTAGGTGTATCAGTTTTAAAATTAATAAAATGAAAGAGAAAAGACTTTGGCGCTTTAGGTATGTTGTCGACCGAAAAACATTTAATCAACAATATTCGTAACTTCAAGAACAAAAGTGATTGAATCATTTTCAAATAAAAAACAAAGAAGTATGGAGTTTTAAGTGTTCTGTGAAAATTTTTTGTTAGAATTAATGGAATACCTTATTAAATGCTCCATTTAATTAGTTAGGTAAGTTTTTTTCGATTTTTTTTATTTACAGGATTTTATAAATTCGATGCACCAGTAACTATAAGAGATAGAGAGTTGGTTAAATGGAGGCAAAGTTGCATATTTTAATGATAAACAATTTGTTAAAAAGGAATTTAAACAAATTTCGATGACTTTCGGAGATTTCCGAAAAAGAAACAAAAAACTTGTTTTTATTTTTTTATGATAAAGTAAGTACTGATTATTTAAAAAAACCAAAAGCACTTTCTTAAGGAACTTTTTAAGATAATAATTTTAGGAGGTCAAAAGCTACCCAAAGATTTTAAAAAAATTCAGGTCCGTATTTAAAAAAGTTGTTATAGGTATCTAAAAAACGAACGTCCTATCTGAAAAATAAAATTATTTTCTTGAAGAGCATAAAAAGTTGTCTTAAGCAAGTACTCTTGGTTTTTCAAAATAATCAATATTTCGTCGTAAAGAAATAAAAAACAAAAATTAATTTTTTGGTTTTTTTTTCAGATTTTCCGGAAGTCATAGGAATTTTTTAATTTTTTTTTTAACAAATAATTCAACATTAAACTAGCAACATTGCTTTCATTTAACCAAATCTCTATCTGTTATAGTTACCGAGATAGCACTATGTTAATATATCGAATTTGTATTCTCATTAAAGATTTTTGACTTGATATTTTGGCCCCACCTGTATCGACTATCACGAGCCGCTACTGTTTACAATAAGGGCTATCGCTAAGGCAGCAATACGATAATTTCCATAGTTAATTTTATGCAACTACAAATTAAACTGTAGTTTGAAGGTATTAATAGCGTTATTGAATTTTTTTTACAAATGCAAACAATATGACTATTGTGTGAAGATGAATGTACCCAACTAACTTTTTTACAATGTAGGTCATTCAGTCAAATATTTCAGAATTTTGTAGGTACACCACATCTCCGTATAATATAATAATTATCTTAAACCCGAAATCCGGATATCTCATCGCGTGACTGCCCTTCTCTCTATACCCAGTTCTGGAACGCGCAACGCCATGATTTACATAATCCGGAAAGCTGTTTGTTACACTGTTGGAGTCCCAAAGCCAAAGGGACGATGTACTGAATCAGCAAAGATAAGAAAGGACATAATTAGTTAGATACTGGAAACAGTTCACGTTATCTGTTGTAGTATCAATGTAAGGTGTGGAAAAAGTTGAAGTGACGCATATTTTTAAGTAATAGAAGTTTTTGAACTTGTATTCTCTTTATTTGCTTTAAATCACAACGTTTCAACTGGTAAGTATCTCCAGTCGTCTTCAGGTGAATACTAAATAGGCACAATAACTATAGCTCTCCTCATACTAGCTAGATGCACTGGAGCATAACTGAGATGGGTGCAGTCATGCGTTCAGTTCGTGCGTGGTATTCTTTAGTTTACATCTACTTAACAAAGGTTTCCAGATATTTCTTATATCTAAAGTCTATTTCAGAAAGGTGTAAAGTAATAAAATGGGAAATTCCGTCCAGATCGGCTCAATTTGGGTGTCGGCCATAGGCGCAGGTAAATTTTTTGCATTAAATTATTTATGACAACTAACAAAGAAAAAAAGAAGATAATTTGATAAAGAAGAATTAGCTATAGCAAATTTACACAAACATGAAATATGCCGTGAAAGATAAAGCTGCACACACCACCATGTCATTACGAACTAAATCGTATAGAACTTATATGGGCGCAAGTAAAAGGATTTGTAGCAAGAAACAACACGACATTTAAAATGAGAGATGTTAAGCTACTGTTTGATCAAGCCATTAAAGAAGTGACGCCAGAGAACTGGCGAAAAGCAGTCCATCGTGTCATTAAAGAAGAAAAGAAAATGTGGGATCTTGACCACCTGATCGATCGAACCGTGGACCCGTTAATTATAACGTCAAGACGAGATGACAGTTCCTTAGATGACGAATAATAGTATGATTTTTTATAATTTAATTTTTGTATAATGTGTTTTTTGTATTTTGTATTTTTTTAATAATGTTTAATAAAGAATAAGTGTACCTAATACTATGTACATAATGCACGCCTTTGTCACACCATTTTCAGTGTTTGTCAATGGATAACAATAGGCAAAACCCATAAATTGGACCAAACCCGGGTGGTACCTACTACCTGCACTTGATGAAAATAAAGAATTTTGCAATAAAATCAATGCCAAATTATGAAAGTGGCGTGAATATTCGTTGGGTCACTCCGTAGTCCCTTTGTCTCTTTTCTATGGTTGCAGCTTCCCGGAACTTTCTACAGTGTGGTTTTTTGGTTGGAGAAAGAGGATGTTCAAGGAAACTTTAACCATAGACCAGAACCCGGATTGTTTTCGTAAGCCCTTATTAGATATAAGAAATATCTGAAAACCTTTGTTAAGTAGATATAAACTTAGAATACTACGCGCAAATTAAACGCATGACTGCACCCATCTCAGTTATGCTCCAGTGCATCTAGCTAGTATGAGGAGAGCTGTAGTTATTGTACTTATAATTAGGATTAACCTGAAGACGACTGGAGATACTTACCAGTTGAAACGTTGTGAATTAAAGCAAATAAAGATAATGCAAGTTCAATACTCTTTAATTACTCAAAAAACGTTATTGTCCCCTTGTAACCTTACATAGAAATCATTATAATACGGCCCCGAAAAGAAATACTAAACTATCCTGATCGAAAATTACAAGCAAATTACATCGTTTTTCTAACTTAACTTAAATAAAAGCTATTCTTCATTTAAAATTATACGTTTACGGAAAACAATTAGATCAAAACTATTTTATTTATATGGTAGGGAATAAAAGTCGGTCTAAACCACAATATCTTTAATGGCAATTTCTTTCAGGGGTAAATTACATAGTTGGGCGAGAACATGTTTCGACCTTGGTAAAGGTCATCATCAGCTCTAATATATAAGTTACGTAGAAAGGCTTTACATTGGCACAACAATGTTGGTATAAATATTTTAAAACATTTATTTATAACCTATAACATACAGGGTATTTCACTTAAAACTTGCTATGGGATAATTAATATCTGCAAAAAGATTTTGGTAGCTTTAGGCGGACTCTATAATGTCAAGTAAAAATTAAACCGAAGCCGGCAATTTCCGAAGCGTCGCGACGCTATAAACCTGTTAGTCGATGGCGAGCACCTTAAAAGTATAATATTAAAAAAATTTGTATATTGTTAAAATTAATTAAACTTTTTTTTCGTTTGTAATATATCATTATCAGATAAATTTTGTTAAATTAATATTAACAACTTATGCCGGATACTGATGACAAAGTGAGTGCTGGCAACCAGTGGCCTGCAAGATCACCGGACTTGAACCCAATGGATTATTTCATGTGGGCACCTTTGAAAGATGTTGTATACGAGGATCTCATAGAAGATATGGCAGATTGTGTAAACAGAATTCACGCATAGTATATACTGTCGCAAAAACAGCATTCGTCTCGTGAGAACGAATATGAGAGTGAAACACTACTTCCACTTCACGAATTCAACGCGTTTATTGAAAATTATAGGTAATTTTGGATAAATCTACATTCATGCAATTTGGATCAAGCAAAATACCGATAATTGTTACAATATATTATTTATTAAAGTTATAATTCTTCATATAGTCTATTTCAAAAAGGTGTAGAGTAATAACAGCTCATTAGGTATGCAAAGGCACTACAGAGTGATCCAACAAATATTTAAGCCACTTTCATAATTTGGCATTGATTTCAGTGCAAAATTATTTATTTTCATTAAGTGCAGGTAGTACCACCCGGGTTTGGGTCAATTTATGATGGGTTTTGCCTATTGTTATCTATTTACAAACACTGATAAAGGCGTGAAATAAGTACATAGTATATGGTACACTTATTTTTTATTAAACGTTATACAAAAATACACAATACAAAAAATGCATTATACAGAAATTAAATTATAAAAAATCATAAAATTCTTCGTCATCTGAGCAACTGTCATCTCCTCATGACGTTATAGTTAACGGGTCGACGGTCCTATCGATCAGGTAGTCAAGATACCAAATTTTTTCCTCTTCTTTAATGACACGATGGACTGCTTTTCGTCAGTTTTCTGGTGTCACTTCCTTAATGGCTTGATTAAATAGTAGCTTAACATCTCTCATTTTGAATGTCGTGTTGTGTCTTGCTACAAATCCTTTTATTTGCGCCCATATAAGTATAAGTTCTATAGGATTTAGTTCGTAATGACATGGCGGTGTGCGCAGCACAGTTGCACAATGTTTTTCAGCTATATCTTCCACGACATATTTCATAAAACGATGTTTGTGTAAATTTGCTATAGCTTATAGTTCCTTCTTTATCAAATTATCTTCTTTTTTTTCTTTGGTTAGTTATCATAAATAATTTAATGCACTAAAATTACCTCCGCCTATGGCCGACACCGAAATTGAGCCGAACTGGACGGAATGTCCCATTTTATTACTTTACACCTTTCTGAAATAGGCTATAATATAAATTAACGTAAAAATAAAAAAATGGAATGGACTACTTCTTCAAAATATTTTTAATCACTTGGAGCCGAAACTCTGAATAAAAACACAACTGTATTTATCAACGGTCCGAAAAAATAAAAAATTGTCTACTGAAAAATCTAATTTAAATTTCTTTGGTTTCCCTTTTCTGAGAGAAACCCTTTGCCGATTGTACTATAGCTGATTAAACCCTTTCCTTTCCAAGATCCCAAATCCACTTAGTTCTTTTCTCTTTGAAACCGGTAACAGACGGCCATCGAAATTATTCAAAATAGATTTGTACATGGCAAGCGATTTCACTTGAAAGTTTTATTGAAAACTAATTAAATCGAAAAGGAAATTTTCCTATTTGGTTAAAACGAGTACACTCTTACGCGAAGCCTTTTATGTCATTAAAAATGTATATCAACAAAAAAATGCTCGGCCGCGAACGGTATTCTATAAGGTGAGCTTGGCGATAGCTATGCAATAATTTGGGTGTGATGCGATGATGGGAGATGGTCAAAACTGCTATTAGATCTACGCTCCTAAAATACATGATTTCTGAAAAATTTATCAATTTTGGCTTTACTTTATTTTTAATCATGAAAAACCGAACCAAAAAAACGCTGTTTAGAGTCATACATACGTCTTATGTTAAAGTTTTAGATTGACACCAGTATTCATATTTTTCAGAAATTTAATATAAAAATATTTTTTTATAAAGAGCCCAGCTAGGAATATCAAAAAAAAGTAAAAAAACATTTACGAAAACAAATTTTAATGTTTTAATTTTCGAAATTTGATAGTACTTAGTTGAATTTTAAACGAACGGCGTGGCCCTGAAAATTTTGAATATTTTGACAGTTTTCAAATTTGATGGATACACCTTTGTCTTTAACGTCCGCGATCTTAGGTATGCCCTCTGAAGACTGATTAATGACCGAGCCAGCACTCCTTTCGATTTCGTGCGGTTCCCCAGTGCTTAATCCACTGCCGGAAACATCGCCGATTTGAAATTTGCGAGCAATGGAAGCTTTCTTAGTCACACTTTCTTCTAAATACCCTCTAGCAACCTTCGCCGATTCCCATCCACCAAGTTCTTGTAGGTCTAATATATCTCCTCCAGCATTACCAAGAAAATTTGCCGAAGATCTTCTAACGCAGTGACCAGTATACAAATTAGGATTTTCAAGTGAGAGATACTTAGCTATTTTTTGAGGTATTTTAGAGAAGAAGTGAATGCCGCAGGGCTGTACCGTACATTTCCCTTTTCTATATGATACAAACAATCTTTGGTGAGTGACATGGTCTGGCCTTAACATTGCGTACTTTTTAAATAAAAGCACAGGATTGACTTCGCCGTCAAATATCACAGCGAAAATACGTTTCTTGTGGGTTTTTGAGTCGGGAATAGTAACAATCAGCTTGTCCTCTAAAACGTCAACATCTTTCGTGGTCATCTTCGCTAATTCATTAGTTCGACAGGCTCCTCCAATTCCAATTAAAAAAGCCACTTTCATCATTAAAAACTTCTCGTCTGAGGCAGAACACACAAATTCGTTGACTTGTTCTCTTGTAAATACTATTGATTTTTTTGCTCTATATCTAACATTTTTCTTCTTGATGAAACGTATAAAGGCTCCGTATTTGTCGATTTTCACGCTTTCCTTCAGTTCTAAGGTCGCTCGTAACATGGAATATTTCGGCCATAGGGATGAAGCAGAGTATTCCTCATAGAGTTTTGCGAAATACGCCAGCGAGCCGTTTTTTCTGCACCTTGAACATGTACTTTGTTTCGCCACTCACAAAACTGCCGATATTCTTTTTCATAATGGATTTTAGATTTGTCCGGAAGCAAGTTTAACCTTATAATGTTGGCTACAGCTAATATATCGTCAGGAATATCAAAATATAATGACTTTTTAAAATACCAAAATGAAATGACATAAAACTTTGTCTTTATTTTCGCATCGCCGTTGTCAATGATACGATAAAGCTTTGAATACAACTCGATTATTAGCGATTTAACACCGTCTCGGACATTGCGGGTGACTCGGCTGTTGCCTCGTCACCTAGTAATGTCCTCGACTATTATAAATCGCATAATAATCTCGTTATATTAATAGCTATAAAATATTGCCAATAAAGAAAATTACAAAACTGTAGGCATTTAAATGTCCCGCTTCTTGACTCAAGGTTCTCGCCAGACACGATGGTGACGCCACTTGTTCTTGATATTTCTTTGTTTCGACCAATTAACAAGTTTGTTTGTCTTCTTTCTCTATTTGTCCTCGTTGCTTGCACTACTTAGACATGCGCTTGACAGCCGAATGAGCCGAATGATCGTAAGACGTATTGCAAAATATAAAATAAAAAAAGAAATGATCGTGTTTTAAATTTTAACATTAGAAACTGCATTTTCCCTGTTCTGATAAAACTAATACTTTATAAACTTTTATTCCTTGTTTGCTGTACCACTTAAAACCAACCCCGGAACATACCCATTATGATAATAGCAAAGATAAATCTGATGCTATCGTGAGACTTCGATGAATAAATGAATTCAGGCGCTATTTTAACACCGACTTAGAAATAGGTCTGGTTTCCCATTGGAATCGAAATTTTATAGCTTTTCCTTTTACTTGGATTGAAATATACCTGCATTAGTTTAAAAAAAATGAGATAAAATTTCGATTTATTTTTTATTATTATTCATTATAGTCTTTTTCAGAAAGGTGTAGAGTAATAAAAGCTCATTAGGTATGCAAAGGGACTACAGAGTGACCTAACGAATATTTAAGCAACTTTCATAATTTGGCATTGATTTCATGGCAAAATTCTTTATTTCATCAAGTGCAGGTAGTACCACCCGGGTTTGGGTCAATTTATGGGTCTTGCCTATTGTTATCCATTGACAAACTCTGAAAATGGTGTGACAAAGGCGTGCATAATGTGCATAGTATTAAACATTATAAAAAAGATACAAAAAATGTATTATATATATAATTAAATTATAAAAAATCATAATATTCTTCGTCATCTGAGGAACTGTAATCTCCTCTTGAGGTTATAATTAATGGGTCGACGGTGCGATCAATCATGTGGTCAATACCCCACATTTTCTCCTTTTCTTTAGTGAGATGATGGACTGCTTTTTGCCAGTTCTCTGGTGTTACTTCCGTAATGGCTTGATCAAACAGTAGCTTAACGGCTTTCATTTGGATTTAGGATTTAGTTCGCAATGATATGGCGGTGTGCTTAGCATAGTTACTTTATGTGTTTTTAGCTATATCTTCCACAGCATATTTCATAAAACGATGTTTGTGTAAATTTGCTATAGCTAATAGTTCCTTCTTTATCAAATTATCTTCTATTTTTTTTTGGTTAGTTATCATAAATAATTTAATGCACAAAATTTACCTGCGTCTATGGCCGACACCGAAATTGAGCCGAACTGAACGGAATTTCCCATTTTATTACTCTACACCTTTGTGAAATAGAATATAGTAAAAAAAATCCATCTAAAGCCGAACACAGACACAGATGTATAACTGCTGAATTAAAAACAAGATTAGATCGTTTGACCGATTTCCATAAACGTCGTATTTCATGGCCGTTTGTTTATGCAAATCGTACAACTGCATACAAGGAACTTAAATGTGGCCTATTAGAGTATAAATTGACATTTGACGTTCCAGTCTCCTGAATTTCCAAAGGCCATATAGAAATTAGCATTTTAAAGGAACTGACAGCAAATAGGCGGTGTATAACGGGTGACATCACTTGTATTATTAATTAATTAATTATTATTTTGAAATAAGACTAATTAAAAAGTGGTTCTAGGAGATCGATACACACACAACTGATTTTGGGTTATTTTTATTTTTTAACAAGTGACAAAATGAAATATAAATATTTTTAATGGGAATGCTTTTAAGGTCTTGCTTTTTGAAAGAGAGAAGTTCTTTTAACATTCGAAGTGAAACATCCAGGTCCGTATTTAAAAGAATGAAGTTAATGATGTGTCCAAAACATCGAAATGTCGGATTCAAAAACTAATACTACAACCCCTTTTAACTGTAATATTCCTAATTATGACCAATCAATATTTCTGCAACCAATCACTAACAAAAAGTTATTAGACATAGCGCAAAAATTTAAAAAAAAATACAGTAGCGGTGATGATGAAATCTCAACAAGTATTGTAAAACTCTCGATTGTTGAAATTATTAGTGTTCTGAAACACATAATAAATAATTCACTGAAATATGGTGTTGTACCAAACCAACTTAAACTTGCTAAAATAAAACCTTTTTATAAAAAAGGCTGTCCAAAAGATTTAAATGATTTTAGACCTATAAGTTTACTTTCTAGTGTTTCAAACATTTTTGAACTTGTAATGTGTTCTCGATTTATCAATTTCATGAATTCATGTCAGCTTTTCTCTCATACACAGCACGGTTATTTGAAAGGTAGGTCCACTACTTCTGCCATATTTCAGTTCACAAAAGCTATTTTAGATCAATTAGAAAATAAAAACATGGCTTTAGGTATGTTTATGGACTTAAGCAAAGCCTATGACTGTATAGATAGGGATTTATTATTGTACAAATTAAATAAATATGGTATTAGGGGAAATGCATATGAATGGATAAAGTCCTATCTGTCGGATAGAATGCAAAGAGTAGTGTTTCAGGATGGTAGCAGGAAAACCAAATCTGAGTTAAGGAAAAACGGTATAGGGGAGTATACTAGGGCCTATACTATTTATTATTTTTTTAAATGATCTTAGTAGTATTGAAGAGAATTTTTTAGTAACAAACTATGCAGATGATACGAATCTCCTTGTTTAAGGATTAAATATCCAGGATCTTATTATCAATGCAGAAAATGCTTTTGTCATGACCAGTAACTGGTTTTCACAAAATAAATTAATTTCTAATGATGAGAAAACTAAATTAATTCTTTTCAGGACTAATCAAAACAAATTAGATAGGCCCGATACTGTTGCTCTATGTGACAGATGTTTTACTTTGGATAATAATGCGAAATTCTTAGGAATTACCATGGAGCAACCATATTAATGGTTTGTGTCTGAATCTGGGTAGTATAGGTTATAGAATGAAAGTAGTAGCTAATTATATGAACTTAAACACCTTAAAAATTCTATACCATGCAAATTTTAAATCTGTCCTGAGATATGGCATACTGTTCAAGGGGCAGTAGCTTTGAGCTACAAACGGTTTTCGTAATACAAAAAAGAACAATAAGGTTAATAAATAAAATGAAATTTCTAGATTCTTGTAGGGGAATATTTAAACAAATGAATATATTAACAGTGTATGGTCTTTATATTTTTGAGTGTTTGATGTTTTTGTTTAGAAATTAGAGCAAGTTTCAAACTGTAAATATCCATAGTAGGACGAATAACTTATTATATACCCGTCACCGCTTAACTATCATAGAAAAAAATCCTTATTACATGTGCATCAAACTTTACAACAAACTGCTAAATAATATAAAATCAATAACTAGTGTGTCAAAGTGGAAAAAAACCATTAAAAAAAGTGTTAATAGACATTGAGCCCTATACATTAGCGGACAAGGAATGGTAAACCCATTCCATCCTGTGACGTCATTTCATTTTATCCTTTTTTGTAAACAGTGTAATTTGAAATAAAGAAGTACTATTAATAATGTTACTTTGTAGAATAGAAAAAGTGCCAATGAAAAATTGCAATTTATTTCATAATTATTGTTCTTTAATTAAATTTAGGAAAAAATAAAAGCAAATTATGAAAATTTCGCTTGTTTCCAGATATCTCCGAAAATACGCCTTAAATACTGAATACTGGACTAGTATACCATACCAGATTCTTAGTTTCCGTGACAAGAAAAGATAGTTAAAATAGCCTCAAGAGAGGCTAAACCCATTCTGGCATTGAATACTAGTCATTTTTGTCATTAGGGAACTTGCTATATGTTAGTTGAAAGAGTATGTTTGTTGCAAATACTTGGTTACCAATAGAGGTAAGAAATACTGTTACCGATATCAAACGTTCCATTTCATACCGCGACAGGAAAATGCGGAGACTAAATATCCGCTACTTGGAAACGAACTAGATTGCAAGGTTTGCAAAAAAAGAGTAAATTATTTGTCGACATAAAACTAATCTATCATTCCTAACTGTTACCTTGAAATCTCAAACAAATAAATGATAAAATTCATATTGTCTGTTAATTAAATTAAACGATATTTAAGAGTAATTTTCGATGCGATTTTTGCTATATTGGAAAAAATATCAAGAAATTCCTTTGATTGGTCAAAACTTAAAGTGTGAATCCTTTCTTTTATTTAAAAAGTTTTTTTCATTGGTTCTGAAACTTTTTTTTTATTAAAACTAATTTAGTGATTGTTAAAAATTATAATTCCTCTATTTTATTACCTATCCCCATGCACAAAACTTTTTTGGGTTTTTAATAATATTAAAATATTTTAGTTAAATTGACAACAACGCATTTCAACTTCTTGAGTCATTTCTTTCATTATCGATAAACGGCAAATAAGGGATCCTCAAGACCGCGTCCATTAAAAAATACTATACCACTGTGGCTACAGCACCAGCAAAACACCGGCACTGTAACTAAACACCGTCAAAATTAAGCGGTCCCATGACATATACGCGAACGGCGGCCCCAGGTTCCCTAGGTAACCTTTCGTCCCCAACCTGACAAAATACATTCAACGACAAAATACCGTCAACCACGAGACCGATACCGTTTGGGGTTGCGCGCGCCACTTTATTGTAACACCTAATTAAAAACGTATTGAGTAACATTTATTACAAATTTTAATCAATCACAAGGTAACATTTATCATTGGTTAATAAGTATGCCAAATACGGCAAACCCGTTTGAAAAAATCCACCGTGCTAGTTTTCTAATGGATTAAATAGACTGACACCTCACCAGTATGGATCAATAAAATTTTAAGCTCAGTGCACACTAGTGCGGTTGGAACACACTCCGGATGACCCAATTGCATAAAATCATATGTCTGAATAAATTTACAAAATTTGTATTTTACTAAAACGACCATTGTTTTGTCGCAACATAAAAAGATCGATTCACGATGTTTGTTTATGATAAGCCAATATTTGTGACATTTTGAACAGGAGAAAGGATATTTACCAATAAATGGGTAAATTGCATTACAAATGGAATTGAAATTTAACATGCGAATTGTGTTACCATTCGATACGTCGACTGCTTCGACCGCGTGTTCTAAAGAATGGAAGGTAGGAGGTAGGGAATAGCGTGTTCTCTATTTAACGTGTTAAAAGCTACTAATAATCTCCGTCTGATGCGTTTATATCGGCACCCTAGATTCGAGTTTGCCAATAGTGTATACCTACAAAATGAACGTTTTTTACTCATCTTGGTTGTTTTTCTTGCAAATATTTGCCCACCGCGATAGTTTCTGATATATTTTGAACAGGGGTCCCCATTGACCTTAAAACTTTTATTATATACGCAACAGATATAGAAAATTAACTGGTAAATCTTCCTTCAATGGTGAAACATTAAGATGAGTTTTGAGGAAGTAGTCCATTCTTAAAGTGGAGTTAATTTATAGGAATAAGTAAAAACATAAAGTCTTTCTCCACTGGTTTATTGAAATAATAAAAAATTTTTAAATTCTACATGTTTCGGGTGTAGTAACACCCATCATCAGGAAAAAATACAAAGAGAGAGCATTAGTAAATAAAGGAGCAAGATTAACTGGTAGTGAACATCGATGGAGCTCTATCGAGCCATGAGAGATAAAAATTAAGAACTGATGATATAAAAAAATTGGTATACTTAGAGCCTCGAGGCTAAGTTTGGACACTGACCGTGGGCAAAAGGTAACAGTGACAGGGCTGAGAAAAAAAATATATAGGAAAAATGGAGACTCATGGGTCCAGAAATCTCGTCCTGAAGAAAACATGGGGAGAGAAAAGAAAGTGGTATGGAAATAAAAATTTTTGAAAAAATTGGGGGAACTAGTCCAAAAAAGGGACTAGTTCCCCCAATTTTTTCAAAAATTTTTATTTTACAACTTTGACTTAAGATTAATATAATATACAATATAATTGGCACATCCAATTAAGCTCCATGGTAGCCCCAAATAATTAATTTTTCTTTCCATACCACTTTCTTTTCTCTCCCCATGTTTTCTTCAGGACGAGATTTCTGGACCCATGAGTCTCCATTTTTCCTATATATTTTTTTCTCAGCCCTAACGGGCCCTCTTGTCACTGTTACCTTTTGCCCACGGTCAGTGTCCAAACTTAGCCTCGAGGCTCTAAGTATACCAATTTTTTTATATCATCAGTTCTTAATTTTTATCTCTCATGGCTCGATAGAGCTCCATCGATGTTCACTACCAGTTAATCTTGCTCCTTTATTTACTAATGCTCTCTCTTTGTATTTTTTCCTGATGATGGGTGTTACTACACCCGAAACATGTAGAATTTAAAAAATTTTTATTATTTCAATAAACCAGTGGAGAAAGACTTCATGTTTTTACTTATTCCTATTAAGATGAGTGCTTAAAACCACAAAAAAAAACCGACGAAATAAAAAATTTATTTCATTTTTAACTAAAGGTTTTAAAGCGGGAGGGGGGTTGGCAGAAATCCAAACAACCATAAGATTTAAAATATAATTGGGAAACGAAATTGCGGCAACCCTATCAATAACGCACCAAATGAAATAACACATCATCTTACATAATATTATACAAAATGCTTGCAAGACATCCACGCAAATCTTAAAACTTTTAAATACAACCGCGGCGCGCGACACCCTCTTCGGATTTTATTTATTAATTTAAAAAGTTTTATTGGTGTTTGCATGCTTAATCTTTACATGACTATGGCTTCTAATAATTATCGATTATAGTTAATTTATTTTTTTGGGTTTTCAATGGTGACATTTTGCAAGCTAACAAAATCCCGCTTATTGATTTTTCAGGCCGTAAAATCTTCGCACTGGCTGATATCTAAAACCGGATTCTCGATTTGCTGGAAATAATTATAATTGCGCTTAATCTGAAACAGGTTTTTACAAAATTGTTTGTGTGAGAAACGTTTCAATTAGCGTTTAGAGGGATTTTGTTGGTTTGCAAAATGTCACCATTAACTAAAAACTAAACTTGACTTTTAATAATAATAAATATATAAATAAAATACTTTTTTTATATAAGTTTTATAGCTATTTATATTAGTTTATTAGTATAACTCCCTACAAGTTTCTATAAAAATACTACTTATATATTTTTTCTAATTTTAAGTTTTTCTTATGGTCCAAAATAGAGGTTTTTTGGTGTGGCACCCAAAAAATTGTTCGCTATTTACTAGGTTTCAGTTCCTTTTACCTCCCCCCCTAACTAAGTTCTGGCTACGCCACTGCCGGCGTCCATTCTTATTTGGCCACTCGGTGGTGTAGTGGCAATATTTAGGTATTAAAATGTTATTTCGCGCTGGAAAGTACTGTAATATGAGTGTGGAAAAAATAAACTAAAGTTATTAAAAATGATATTTTTTTGGAAAAACGCTTAATTGCAGCTAAAAATTAAATTCCTGTGGAAGGGGGGTAATTACCCTATTTACACCCTCCCCCCCCCCGTATAGGCGCCACTGCGGTACCCTGTACTCTATGATGTCTCTGGCTTTATTAGGCTCTCGATGGGTTCGTCTTCCTCTAATTCTAGTGCATCACTTAAGGTCTTCTGCGCCTTTGACAAAATTCGGGAATTTATCACATATTGCTAATACCATAATTCAATGATGATACCACTGTAAGCAGATGATCAGGGGCCGTTGAGTTTGCGCAGATCGGAAATTTGCTTCTTGATGTAAACATTTGACAGGGCCGACTTGCAAAATATATTTACAATCTTTTATTTAAATTCACCCGTTAGTTTGGGTGTGTACAGTTTATGGTCAAATAAAACTAAGTAACCAATATTTTACATACCTGAAATACCTTATTCCTGGTATTCGGATTCGTGCAAAAAAGGATCATGCACTTTTTTCTACCCATCTTGAGACACAAGTCGCTAACAGTAACAAAATGTCTGGTAAAGTTTTATATCTAAATTCGCACCCAAAACTTAAAAATGATATCCACAATCACACACGAAACATCCGAACAAATACAACGTAAAAAAGATGAAAACGACTATAACTTACAAACTAACAAAAAAAAAATGTCTAAAATAAAGTTTGATAAATATTAACACCCAAAACTTGGAAATTATAACAACACACGAATGGACGAAACAAAAGATGGTGACTAATAAGAATATAACGGCGAGCCGGTTCTGTTCAAGAGACCTTGGGTTCTGTTTACGTTCTGTTATAAATCGTGTGGGTTGCCTAATTTTTTTCCCCACTGCGCAAGCGCCATGGCCCCCAACTCAGGTTATTTTAAATCGCACGATGGCCTGTATTCTTGCTTCGCGCGGCTGCTTGTATTGGCAATATAGTGTATGTATATATATGTGGAATTTATACGCAACATAATCCTCATCATAAATTTTGTGATTAATTTCCTTATAACGAATTTTCGGCACATCGTCCACCGCCTTGGTTTCAGTGTAGGAAACCGTTTTGGTTAGTACTAAAACTTTTAGTTCATTTTTAAAAACCAAACTGGTGAACCCGAAAAATCATATCCCCTTTTTTGGAATTTTGGCCCCCTTTTTCGTAAAGCCACGAGCCTATACCCCACTGAGATCATCTTATTCGGAAAAGCTATCGCGACGGACGTCATATAGCGAAAATTTCCGGCAAAAAATAATTTGTAAAGTGAATCTCTTAGGATCTACAGTTTTTGCGGCGTACAATGGAAACTTAAGCCTATGATTAATAACGTCTACAAAAAAAAACGTCCGTTAACCACGACGAGTCATCAATCTCTCGGGCTTAATAAAACGCGGCATCTTACCCCAACCAATTATCTCTACAACAACAGCTCTGACAAGAGCTTGAGTGGAAATAATCGGGGTTTTTATTAAGAAAAAGAGGATACAAACTAATAAATATTTTATATTGGGCTATTTTAACAGTTTGTCAAAAAAGTTTTTAATATCGCGAATATTTCAAAAATTGCTTAATATATTTTTTTTAAAATTATTGTTACATTATACAGGGTGTTACAAATTCGATGCATCAGCATTGCTATCTCGCTAACTACAAGAGAGTTGGTTAACTGAAGGCAATAAGGCTTAAATTAAGTTAAAATAATTTTGCTTATTTGAATATTTTTTTCTACTTCTTTCTGTCTTCTGTGCCCCGTCCAAAAATGTTTCATAATAAACTTTCTATTAAAATCCCTAGATTTACACTTTGTGGTCTGTAGGTAATTCTGGGTTTGGTCATTTTGTAACTATAGCGCCAGGGCTTAATTATTATGATAAAATAAATAAAATATCCCGTAACCATTCTATTTAAAATATAACAGCTACTTGAAATTTATTGTACTGATCAGATTAAAAATACGTTCTTTTATAGAAATGGAACAGAGAATAAAAACACAACAAAAAACCAATATCTTTAAGTTATTTCTATCTGGTCACATCGCCATGCTTTATAAAAAGCTTATTTAAACTCCCTAATGTGCAATTGCAATGATAAAAAATTAAATATTTACTTACTTATGATTTAACTTTCTTCTGTCAATTAGAACGTAGACAAGAAAGACAATAAACACAAATATATAACACCCAATATTGTCACAGCAAAGCATGCGTGCAATAACCAGGCAATCAAGATGAGAATGACCGATTATTGCCTTGAAAACACGAAGAAATATACGCGACATCTTTTCGTACTACGACTCCTGTTCTCAATGTTGTCATCGTCAACAGTCTCTGTTCGGAATATAGTAAAGTGGCCAAAACAGCGATGACGTTAGTTATACATATGAAGAATAATATTACTTGAAAAGAAAAGTTAGTTCTGGTAACTAAGAATTATCTTAATCAAAATTAACAAAATGATAGGGACTACAAATTCATAATGTGTTATTACAACAAGCTTGATTGATGAATACAAGTTTGTAGGAATCTTGATGTAACATTTAAATAGGATATATATACAGAGTCAAATTCAGCTAAACAAAATATTTTATTTATGCAAAAATATGAAAACAAGATGTTTTCTTTGATCTAATTTTTCGGTAAATATAACCAAGAAAAAAAATCTTTTTGTTTTCCTAGCCAAAACTAGTTATTTTTAGTTACGTAAACCCGAGAAAAAATAAAAATTAGTACAAAATACCAAGTCATTTTTAAGAGTGATATTTTTCATACTAAAACTGATGTGTTAAGCTACCACTGATGCAGTTTTATTTAGTTTCTCAAAAACCTTACAAAGGCATTTGAATGTTTAGAATTTATTCCATTCTTTAATTTTATTGCAAATGAGTTGTTCTCCTTGAAACTAAAATTTTCTTATTTAACGTTATTAAATACATTGGCTTTCTGAAAGCGTCGAATACAACACCGTTTTCTATGTGCTCATTAACACCTTAAGTCCCATTGTCGAAGCTGCCACATTCCCTAAACAAACGACGGTAGTTTGTAGTATTGTTTGCTTGTTTTGCTGCAGGTATATGCATAATTGAAGTAGGAGCGCTCTATCTCGGGTTGAAGAAATAATATAATTTGCCAGTGCTACTTCGCCGCTTGATGATAAAACGATAAACTCAAGTATAAATAAAGTTAATTTTCCACATAAGTTCACATATTCAGACCAAGCACAATCTAGATCAAAGACTAAGAAGTAAATAAAGGCAAAGCTATCCATAATGCGGGATTTATTTAGTAAATACTATAAGCAAGTCATGTCTCATTATAGTCTATATATTAGTCTAGAATTTATTTTTAAAAAAGGGGGAAACTCAAAGTCAAAAGTCTCAATCCTGCATTAAAATTTAATAAATTGGTGACATGTTTCGCCCTTAAATATGGGCATCATCAGACCTAAAAACTATCCAGATACAGTAACCAATTAAAAATATAAAATCTCTTCCTACCTAACATTCAGAATAAAAAAACAAAAAAATTAAAATTAACACATCGTATGCATGACTTTACAAATAAAGTGACAGACTATTTGGTCAATAACCCAAAACAACAAGAGTAGTAGGGTAAGGGATTCGGTTGTCATTTGATTTAAATAAATCGCCCATGTTCTTAAAACCTCCATAAAACTTTAAGAAGAAGAGACAAGTGTCAAGGATAACATTTCGCACGCATGAAAAAGAAAAATATAAGGTTAAGTATATTTACCAACTAATTGTTTATATTATTAAAAATAAAATAGGGTTCAAAATTGAAGACGTCGTTAACACAGGCAAGGACCGGACTCTTTTTTGCCTTAGTGATTTCAAGTTTTTCTAACAAATCCAACTTCTTGCTTTTATGGCATTCGTGAATAACATTTATATTTTCAGGTACTGAGAATCGATGTTTGGATTCCAATAAGTGGTTAGCGAAGGCGGATTTTGTGTTAGTTATATCAGTATTTTGGTATTTATTCACAAAACTAAGGTGTTCCTGAACTCTTGTTGATATCCTTCTACCTGACTGTCCCACATATACAGCCGAGCAATCACCGCAATGTAAAGAATAAACACCGGACTTAGCAAGGGGATCGACCTTGTCTTTTGTTTTAACTATATTTTGTTTAAGAGTATTTGTGGTTTTAAATGCTATTGATATTTTGTGAGGTTTAAAAATTTTACCCAATTGATCAGAAATTATGCCAAAATAAGTTAATGATCTATAGTTATTACTTACCACCTTAGTACTAGAGTGTAAGATATTATAAGATAGTTTATATTTGTTTAGAAATTTGTAATAAAGTTTATTAATTATTTTCAATGGAAATCCATTGTTTACAGCTATTTGTTTTATTATTTCTAGTTCCTAATTAAAAGCATTTTTTGATAACGGTAATTTAAATAACCTATAAAAGAATGAACTGAATGCTGAAAATTTATGTGAAAACGGTGAGTTTGATGTGAATTGAATTATGTTATCAGTTGATGTCGGCTTTCTATAGACTTCAAAGTCGATTTTGTTATTATTTCTAAATAGAAGGAGATCAAGGAAAGGCAACTTGCCTTCTTTCTCTACCTCGAGTGTAAAAGTAATTTTAGGATGTAAATTATTGACAAAATTTAGAAACTGCTTCAATTCATCATCACTTCCGTTCCACACAATACAAATATCGTCCACGTACCGTTTGTAAGCCAACAAGAAACCCGAAAAGTTACTATTCATTATTACATTTTCCAGACCATTCATAAAAACCTCGCTAAGAAATGGAGAAAGTCAAGAACCCATTGCTAAACCCGTTTTCTGTCTAAAATACTAAGGTGGTAAGTAATAACTATAGATCATTAACTTATTTTGGCATAATTTCTGATCAATTGGGTAAAATTTTTATACCTCACAAAATATCAATAGCATTTAAAACCACAAATACTCTTAAACAAAATATAGTTAAAACAAAAGACAAGGTCGATCCCCTTGCTAAGTCCGGTGTTTATTCTTTACATTGCGGTGATTGCTCGGCTGTATATGTGGGACAGTCAGGTAGAAGGATATCAACAAGAGTTCAGGAACACCTTAGTTTTGTGAATAAATACCAAAATACTGATATAACTAACACAAAATCCGCCTTCGCTAACCACTTATTGGAATCCAAACATCGATTCTCAGTACCTGAAAATATAAATGTTATTCACGAATGCCATAAAAGCAAGAAGTTGGATTTGTTAGAAAAACTTGAAATCACTAAGGCAAAAAAGAGTCCGGTCCTTGCCTGTGTTAACGACGTCTTCAATTTTGAACCCTATTTTATTTTTAATAATATAAACAATTAGTTGGTAAATATACTTAACCTTATATTTTTCTTTTTCATGCGTGCGAAATGTTATCCTTGACACTTGTCTCTTCTTCTTAAAGTTTTATGGAGGTTTTAAGAACATGGGCGATTTATTTAAATCAAATGACAACCGAATCCCTTACCCTACTACTCTTGTTGTTTTGGGTTATTGACCAAATAGTCTGTCACTTTATTTGTAAAGTCATGCATACGATGTGTTCATTTTAATTTTTTAATTTTTTTGTTTTTTTATTCTGAATGTTAGGTAGGAAGAGATTTTATATTTTTAATTGGTTACTGTATCTGGATAGTTTTTAGGTCTGATGATGCCCATATTTTAGGGCGAAACATGTCACCAATTTATTAAATTTTAATGCAGGATTGAGACTTTTGACTTTGAGTTTCCCCATTTTAAAAAATTAAATAAAGTCTCTTTGAGAAATGGACTACTTCTTTGAATTAGAATTTATTTAATGACTAATCTATATCAATTAAAGGAATGATATATGGTCAAATACTTGACTAAATTTTAATTCCCTTAATGAAAATCGTAATTGAATTTTTCCTACGACCACCTATGAAAATGAGAAAAAAAGCACGGTTAATTTGGCTAGAAAGCGCCGTATATCACACGCGTGTTGAAAAAAAATATTTCAACACTAGTTTTAAAATATCAAGGCACACTATTTAATTTAAACATATGGTGCCAATTTGACAGACAACCCCAATTTATTAAAAAGAACAAATTTTAGAAAGCAGTAATTATAAAGTGTTTAGCTTATTTATCATGTATTTCTCGAGTGATTTGCCATCTGAAATTATAAATATGTAAATAATATACTGGAAAAACAAATCGCGCTGAAGAGAGTATCAGGTATTTAACAACAAATATTATCGGTAGCGCTAGCGTAAAAAATGAAGCTCTAACCTACAGATCGCAAGGTCACAGGTTCAAATCCCATCAGGAGTATTTGAATTTTTTTTAATAAAAATATTAAATAATTTATAGAATTATTTTCAATTGAAATCCCTTGTTGGGTGGATTTTTTTAACTTTATGTTTAATGCAACTTTCCTTGATTAAATTTAAAATTTTTCATTCTGATTAATCTAGAAAATAATACAGGATTAGTTATTCTTATGATATATGAAATATAAAAAAACTAAAAAGTTTGACTACAAATAAAGGAAAAGCCCATTGACAAACTATGAAACCAGATATCAAGTGGAACATAATCCTAAATATGCTAATTTCAACACTAGTGTTGAAATATTTTTTCACAAATCAAAGGCTTTTTTAATAATTCTTTGTGGTCGTAGGAAAAATAGTGTACATTACTCGTGTGAAAGTGATGATTCTAAAACTCAGAGAATTTCCGCACTCGACTAACGCCTCGTGCTCAATACCTCCTCGTTTGAAAAGTATCACTTTTATCACTTGTTATGTAATATACTATTGCAATATCTGGGGTGGGGAGGATAGTGATTCAAAATTTATCGAAATTCCGAGCCTCCTTAATTAGGGACTAATCGTAATATGCGACTTCTATAAAAAGGGCCAAACTTTCAATTAAATTGTTCTTCAGTGCTGCAGGCTAAAATAATACAGAATATACCAAAAAAATCTCTTAGCAATCTCGACTAATCAGTGGCGGCTCATAATAGTCAATACAGGTGAGGCCAAAATATCAAGTCAATAGTCTTCATACAGGGTGTTACAAGATCGATGCATTAACATTGGATTTGGTTAAATATGAGGCAAATTTGCATAGTTTAATGATGAATTATTTGTTAAAAAAAAGTTACGATGACTTCCGGAGCATCCGAAAAAAAGTTTTTATTATTCCTTTATGGTTGCCTGAAGAACAATTTGTAACATTTTATAATATCATTGGTTATTTTCATTTGATTGCATAATATATTTTTATTTTATTTCAGTAATAAATTAATAAATATTCTTTCTGTTTCAGGAGTTCACTTTGATACATCAAGCCAAAGTCTTGTCAATGAGATTACAGCTGCTATAAAAGTAAGTAACTATATTTAAATTTTTTTATGATGTGACCTCGACTGTTAAAAAAGAAAAATCTTTCCCACCCAGTCCACCGAAAGTGAAATCAACTTTTAAATTGTAAATGAAAAGCCCTTATTTTTATTCTATGTATAAATTCTATTCAAAGAAGTAGTCCATTTCTCCAAGAGACTTTTTTTATTTTTCCAAGAGACTTTTTTTCCCCATTTTAAAAAATATAAATTCTATAGAAGATTCTCTTTTCAATGACATGTTACACTTTATCACTTGTTTTTAAAATGGCTTCCTAGATTAATTTTTCTTTGTTTTTTTTTTAAATGTCCGTAGTTTTGGTAAAACAAAGTAAGTAGTAAAGAGTGGGCCATGGAAACGTTAAAATGGTTCATTTTAACCTACTTAATAGTATAAAATTGACTTGCTTGAGAAAAATGTATTCGTTAGGGATATTTTATTTACAGCGTGTTTTCTAAAAATCAAAGCGCAATTTCTCCATTTTTTTTAAATGGCAATACATCTTTATTTTAATAAAATAATATTGTTTGTTTAATTTTATTTTTATCGATGTAACACAGGTTAAAATTATTTATTAGTTAATAGTAGAAATTAACAAGAAACATCATAAATGTAATTTCTAAACTCGAATAAGCTATAAGAATTTTAGTCAAGACCAGTCTAGTGTGTTGTGGAAAATAAAAATATTATTTCTGCATTTATTATACCATGTTTTCCACGGCATATTTGACGTAACTTATTATGGCTTGTACGGGTCTAGAAACATTTATGATATATTTGTTTATTTCCACTATTACCTAAAAAATTATTATTAGCTTCTGATACACCGTTAAGGGCCCCGCACACGCCTAATATATTAATCAATACAGGATAATATTGATCAGTATTATTGACCATGTGCGGGGTGTATTGAACAAGGGATTGAAGTCGATATCAAATATTGACGGAATTTAAACATTTTAACATCCGGACTTCAATACTACTACGTGGTGGTGATATTGATCAATATATTGCAAGTGTACGGCCTAATGTAAATATTGTACACGCTTTTTTATTCTTCATTAGTTCAACCCCTCCGCAATATAACCTAACTTTAACATGACACTGAACGTAAATATTGACGAAAATATCGTCAAGAATAGTTATGGTATGCGGTGGTAATAATATTGAGATGTGGATTCACAATAATGTTGACGATCCCGTATTGATCAATATATTGAGCGTGTGCGGGGCCTTTAGAAAGAAAATTAATTGAAGAATTTTATTATAATAAAACAAAGATGGGTTACTATTTGAAAAATTTCGTTTTTTTTTAACAGGTTGTAAAAATAATAATCCGTGACTCTTTACTACTTAGGTACCTTCTTTTATTAAAGTTATGGATATTTTAAAAAACAAAGGAAAATTGACCTACGCCTCCATTTTAAAAAAAATGGTAAAGTGTAACATGTCATTAAAAAGAGAATATTGAATTGAGGGTTTCCATTTAAAAGTTGACTTCACTTCCGATTAAACCGGAAGTGGAAAAATGGTAAATTACACACTTATTAACTCCTCAAGTCTTTAAATCTTTACTTTTAAATTATGGGGGTGGGGGGGAGTGTGTAGTAACACTTTCTTACGTCACTCGGTATACCTAAGAAAAATGTCACATTTATTTTTTTCTAAATTGAAACGTCTATAAACCGTGCTAACTGTAACAGTAAATATTGCTAAATTAAACATAAATTTTAAACAGACATAAATTAAATTAGGCATGCTGTATTCTCGTTTTTTCGTTAAAAAATCTGATATTTTTCGCAAATGTAATATTATTACAAACGATTTTTCTCTTTGCGAAACCATTTCATGTAGAATGCGTTCATGAGGCAGAAGGTTTTAGGGCATCACGGCTTAAATTAACCATATTTATTTTAAATTTAAAAATTATTGTAGTATACGAAAGGTCAAGTCAAAATTGTTTGTATTTGTGCGAATAAAGTGGGTCTTATGTTAAATTAAATTGCTGTACAATTTACAGTTATTTTTAAATTGTGAAAGTGTAATCAGTGGCGATATATTGAATAAGCTCATTTATTATTATTAACCTTTATATTATTGATATATTAAACTAATATATCAATAATAAGCTCATCATATCAAAAAAATGTCTTACATTACTCAAATCTAAAGATTTAAGAACCCTGGAACCCTGGAAGTCTGATTCCTTCTCGAGTAAGCCACTTTTTCAACTTTTCTCTTATTTAAGTCTAAATTCTAAATTAAGTATCTAAATATTATTCTTTACTAGGTTAAAGATGATCTCAACTGAGGCTGAAACATGTCCCTCATAACCTTTAACCGATAAACTTGGTGGTGTAAGACTGTAGCATTTTATTTAGTTAATTTTAAATATACATGAGTTACCTACCTTATTTTGGTATCTATTTTCCTGAAAGTATAAAAAATATCGTAGATACTACAGGACCACATTAACTTAATGGGCGACTTAATAGTCCTTTTTATCTAACATACAATAAAAAATAATGTTTTTCTAATGATAATTCTTAATTTCAATGTTTGCGGTATATTATTGGCAACTAAAAAATTGTTCTTTCCTGAATATAAGCCCAAAACTCTTCACAATAAAGCATCCGTTATGTAACAAAGTAAAGGCGGGGTGAGGGAGTCCGCCCAGGAGTGATGGTCCTGGTACGTAAAATAAATGGAACCATAAAATTGTGTGTGTGTGTATGTATGTGTAATTTGGTTTTATGGCTCTGGTTGAAACCAAACGGCCAGCATCTATCTTTGTTTCTTTTTTTTTTCTTTTTTTAAATTTAATTTTCGCAGTGATTGGATTTTTGTTAGCGACAATTTGAATTATGATTTTTGGGTGAAATTCCAAAATATGTTCTTGTAGATCTGCGTAGGGCGGAGTGTCTGATGAGTAAATGCAATCAATAATCTGAGTAATCCAGGAATTCCTAATAGCCATGTAAAAAGCGGCTTTTTCCTCCAAATAACAAAAATCTAAGCAAGATATTGGATTTCTGTATTTACCAATGGATAGATGGTAAGTATCTATGTAGATGTAAGAATGTTATTTTCGTTCAAAAAAAAAATTCTAGGAAAAAACATCAGCTAAAATTACATTATATTTTACATTACATAAATTATTTTATTTAATTAAAACAACTTTTTCACACTAAATTCATAATCTTGCTTAGTTTTTTGTAATTCGGCGAAAAAACTGCAATTTAACAAAGGGAAATTCAGCACGTTCGGATCCACTTTCTCCAAAGTATCAAATAATGGACATTTCTTCTTATTTTCATATATTCTTTAACACAATAAAGCCTTGTAACTTCACTATACTATGCACATGTAGATGTTGATTGCAAAACATATTTTTATTTATAAGATTAAAAAGCAAGGTTGTTTTGAGATCTTTTCTCCTGTGAATATAAAAATTGTTTATTCAGACCACGTTCACATAAAGCAAATTTAAAGATTTAAAGCGATGAAGCGTAAATTGAGTCAGATTTTCCCTCGTGTTTTACTTGTTTTTATTTCGAATGTAGAAATTATTCCTCGGAAATGAAACTCCTTTATTTTGAATAAAGAACAAATTTTTAATGAACATAAATTTTTATTTTTTATTACTCTGTTAGGCAGTGACTGTTATTTTCGTTTGTTATTTTTTTATGTTGCACCAATTATTGCAGGAAATAGTTTTAAGCATGTATATATACAGGGTGATTCACGACTAGCGGTCGCTAGAACTTTCGAGAAAACTACTGAAAATATTTTCTTGAAACTTTGCTTTTTTTATGTTTTTCAATTTTCTTTTATATTTTTTAATTTTGTATAACTTCCGGTTATACTGAAAGTTGCTAAATTTTTTAAACAAAGTATCAAAGTTACGGAATTTTATGCCCAGTAATGTAAAAAAAAATTCAGCTTTGTTTTTTACTTTTTGAATTAGGTATTCGAAAAAAAACTAATATTTTTTTCCCCATTTAACTTGCAACTTAACTTCAAGTATGGACTACTTCTTCAAACTAATATTTTGAGTTTTAATTTTTAATTTAATTTAATTTATCTGACTTACTTCAACCGGTCCTAATTACAAAAATAGTAAAAATTTGACGGCTTTTTATGTCAGGTTAGAACCGTCCGTCAGTCGCGTCAAAAGGTTATGCAACCATTCTCACATCCTCGCTCGCGACGACATGCGCGGCGATGTTCAAATTTTAACTTGCTGATTGGCCTAATAAATATGTTTATTATTTTATATTTTTCTCGAGCTTGTATGGTAATAATTTTAATAGAATTCTCGAGATCGTGGCCCAGTCACCGGACATGAATGGCATGCTGGTTAATTTTAGTGTGTTATGTTGATATTATTTGACGTACATACCAGGATTGGACTTGGAAATTTTACATTTTTAATATGTAAAGTTTACTTTTTAAACAAGTAATATTCTTTATGCCATTAATAGTAACTGTTATCATGTCAAACAAGATTATATTAAGATAAGTAAGTAAATCTACAAATTTTAGCGAAAGTGTAAAATTGAAGAAAACATGTACAGGTGGAATAAGTGAATGTAAAAATATCGAAATATTGGAAATTTGATTTAAGAAAAATTGAAGAATCCTAAAATTTCTGTTGGAAAAACAGCATGGTAAATTAATGGAATAAAAATATGGTTTAGGCTTAGTTATTAAAATATTAAATCTAAAAATGGTATAACGAAGTCGTATCTACTCTCCAGAAGGGACATGATAAAGTAGGGTTAGAAACAGAAAACCCTATCTTCCTTCTGACAAATAAATATATTAAATTACAACCTACGCGTTTCGGCCTACAAGGTCATCATCAGGGCGTAAGGTAATAAGGTCACCACATAAAGATGACAAGTAGGACGCACCCTAGTCAACAAATCATTTAATAAAACACCATTTTACCTTAAAAAACACATTTACACTTTTAAAAAGGTGGAAAAACAACGACAATCAAAAATTTTTTAGTCCGAAACGCGTAGGTTGTAATTTAATATATTTATTTGTAAGAAGGAAGATAGGGCTTTCTGTTCCTAACCCTACTCTAAATATGTTACTTTATGACAAAACAGTTTGGTAATTATCTGTTATAGCTCCACACAAAGTTGGTTGTCATTTGTTTTTGGACTGTCACATGAAAAAGTATTTAATTGTAGTCGAATTTGCATTGGTTATTTTTTTGATTTAAAATAGCTTAAAATTAGGGGAATATATAATATTGCCCTCATTACTCGTTTTTCCTTTAAAATTGAACCCCAAAAAATTTAATCCGCAGTAACACTTAAGCGTTATCGACAAAAACGACATTTAGGTTCGTAATCAACGCCCTAAAATACATCGTTCCTAAAAAAATCATCCTGTTGTGGCCATTTTGTAGTATGAATTTATTACCAAAATTTCTTTCGATCAACAGTTTTTCTTTAAATAAGTTTAGTGAGTATGAAAATATCTTGTAAATCACCTCATACATATATAATAAAATTCAGATTTTTTTTATTTTAAAAATTTTAATTCAATTTCTTAGATTTTTTTTAGGTGAAATAAATAATTACTAAAAAAAGTTTTAAAAAAAATTAATAGAAAAAAGGCATTAGAAACCGCGACTCAAACAAATTGGTTTAAATGCCTTACATAACTCTAAACGCTAAATGTAACTTGTAAAAATAAATTGAAACTGTTTATAATTACCTTATTCTCTTCAGCAATGGCATAACCGAAGTACTAAGCGAACAAATATTATAATCCATAATTGTTTTTTTTTCCGGGATTGGCGGAAGAACCAGTATATTTAGGCCTATATGAGGCCCATTGTATCCCCTATCGTCTGGGTAATGTCAGCCAGACGGGACCTACAGCTTAACGTGGAATCAGAACCTGAATACTGAATCCACTGAATTTCGGACATACTTTTTTTATTGTACGTATGCCCACTCCGGGAATCGAACCTGGGTCGTCACAGTTGAATGCCAGTAACTCAACGTCTGAGCCACTGCCGCGGGGTATACATAATTGTTAGTTATAGCTTTAAATATAAAGGTTACAGTCTAAAACAAAATATCATACATTTATGGAGCAATACATTTTGGGACAAATTAATTTTACTTACTGCGAATTTAATAAAAACTTCAACAATCAAATACTAAATAAAACGTTCAATTTAATATCCAAAGTTGCAAAGTCTCACACTCAAACATCGTTTAAAACTTCGTTAAATAAAACATCACAATTTGACAACTGCCTGAATACGTCTCTGTCTTAATCTGGGTACATTTTGAAGGTCCTAGATCAGCTGACCGATGTCATGTATCTGGATGTCAATTGTCGAAAAACAACTTCTCTGGTTATTTTTTCTATACCAACAGTTTTTTTAACATTAATAGAACGAAACACTTTTTAAAGTTTGATTTTATAAGCAATTTTTCGTAAACAAAGCCCAACAATTGTAAGGTGAAAAGTGTAAATAGGTACAAACAATTCCGTTATATTTGGAAAACTGTTCTTGCAAAATACTTTCAAAAAGCACACTTTAAAGTTTAATGGCACAACATAGTTGATTGACTCGAGTGTTTCGCAAATTCAGCATTTTGTTTTTATTGCAAATTTAGAGTTAGTTATTGAGTGAATAAAAAAATGCCGACGCGACGCTTAATAATGGTTATTCATGGCGCTATAAATTCGTGTGAGTACATTAAAAACTTGAAAACCACAGCAGATTTTTATAGTCCACAGCATGGCCTTATCAGTTTTGATATTTGACTTTTCGTTTTTTAGTTATCATCAAGTTAACTTTTTAAATCCGAACTTAAAATTATGTATAACGGTTTAAATACTTTTATACCTTAATATTTCAAATTATTATTAAATTTTAAAAATATAAGAGTATCAATATTTTAAATTATTATTCGTTTTTGTTGCTCACTATCAAATTAAAGTAGCTTAAGTATGAATATTAGATAAATTATTCAAATAACTAGCTTTTTAAATATTGCTTAGTCTGAAAATAACCCTAAACTATTTTTTCTACTCCCACATGGAAATTTGCTATTTCCTTTACATTAAAGTTACGAGAAATGTAGGCTATTCCAGTTAACTGTACGGCAAAATGTCATATTATACTGTTTAGTGCTGCAAAGTATTGCGAGCTTTAAAAATAAAATTTCCAATTTTTAAAGAAAAGTTTTACGAATGCCTTCAATACTGAAAACATATTTTTCTACTCCCACATGGAAATTTGCTATTTCCTTTACACTAAAGTGATAAGAAAAGTAGGCTATTCCAATTAACTGTGCGGGAATATATCATATCCATCCTAGATAGGTAATAAACCAATCATCAGTAGTCAAGAAGCCAAATTGACATGTTGTTTTTAAAAGTACTGACCAATCACAGTATTTTATTTTTACTGAGGCTCCGCCTTCTTTTTCAAGACATTAAATTATATAATTTAAATGCATATGGTACAATTTGTTATTAATTTGTTCAATATAATAAAATCTAGACGCATTTATAATAGATTCATCAATAATGCAACCTGTTGGATGTGCATAGAAAATTAATTTCATGTAGCATCATTTATCAGTTGGTTTTCCGATAATTAACTAAACGCTTTGATAGTCCAGACGTTAGAGCGTTGGACTATAGAACCAATGGTCGTGAGTTCGAGCCCGGCAACCCACAAACTATTTTTTTACATTTTTTAGCATGTCTATTTGACAGAGTTACAATTATGTAAATAGACTTTATATACTTTCATTTAGTAATATGAATTTTACAGTTCTATAAATCGTTTTGTAAGGGCATCTATTACAGCACTAGTGATATAATAGATGCCTTTACAGCACTAATGCTGTAATTTAAAAAAAAACGGTTTTATTAAAATTTTGCTGTTAAATAAAACCACACTTTTTAGAAGAATGATTTATTATTAACAATTATAAAATAAAGTCCCAAAAATACCGATTATCATAACAACCTTCATAAGTAAATATGTTTCATCATCTGCAGTTAGTACTAAGAAACTTACATACGTCTTCCTTTGTGAAAACTTTGGACTTTTTGGCCTTGTAACCCTCTGAACTTCTTTTCAAAAATGCGATTAGTTGAGAAAATCTGCTTATATCTTGATTTTTCTTGACTGAAATCATAGTTCTCAACATTGAGTCCATAGTGTAGATGATGTCTGGGAGCGTTGCTTTACCCAAAAGTATTTTCTCAGACACCTCCTTTATTTTGTTAGCTTTGCACCAATCTTCAAACTTCTGATACTCCAACTCATACCGCGCCTTAGATTTGGTCGAAACTAAACTTGAGATCGCTTCGTTTGCCGCTGCTTCTATATCAGAGGGTAAACTTCCATCAGAATCGCTCGTTTTGAAAAACGCTTTTTATATTTTTGAATTTGTTTGACAAAGTTTCGACAGTAACCATGCGAAACAGTAACTATGCGAAAGGTAACATAAAAAAAACTTTATTAGTAAACTTAATAGGAGGTACATTTTTGCAGGTGCATTTTTATTTTTAAAAATGCCCTTTGCCAAATATTTTTATTCATAGATGAAAGTAGATAAAATTTTGTACAATATTCTTGTTGAAAATTCATATTACTACACTCGATGTTTTATTAAACTCGGCTGACGCCTCGTTTGACAACTTTAACATCTCGTGTTGTAATATGAATCTTTACAACACTTATATCGTAAATAACTATTATCAATTTTACAATAGTTATTATTTTACAGTATTATTGGAAGTTATTCAACTATTTTTTAATAAATAATAAAATGCAATTTATACAGCAAATAAAAGCAAGCGTTTTTATACAGAAGTTGGAATTACAGTAGTTTCCTAGAATCATGTTGTTTGGAATGCACTCTATTTTTTTCTGTGTAGGTAGCCAATCTACAAGTTGCGCAAACAACCTATCATTTCTCTGTGCTTTGTTCTCACGAATCGAAATTTCCCATTAGTTGACAACATTGTTAGAAATATTTAATTTCTCTGTGACGTCCTTATAAAGTACTAACAAATAACAGTTTATTGTATTTACTGAGGCTCAGCCTTCTTTTTCAAGACAGTAAATTATATTATTTATAAGTATACGGTACAAGATGTCATTAATTTATTCAATATTACAAAATATGTACGCATCTACAATAGTTTTATCAATAATGCAACTTGCTAAATATGCATAGATTATTATTTTATGTTACATTATAATTGAGTTGGTTTTGCCATGATTTCTAATATAATTTTGTGGCCGATGCTGTAAAGCATCGAACTTTGAATACAATGATTCAATGTTCGTAAGTTCGAGTCCAGTAGCATGCAAACTTTTTTTTAACATTTTTTAGCATAAGGTTCGTAAGTTTGGTCGTAGAAAAAATATACTGTTCAACTCGAGTGGATTGTCCATATCGCACTCCGCCTACGGCGTCGTGCTCAATTTACTTTCTAGTGAGATATAGGCAATATATCCACTCTTATTGTACAAACTACTATTTTCTACTCGCACATGGATATTTGCTGTTTCCCTTCCACTTAAGTGATTGGATAAGTGGATTATTACGGTTAACTGAACGGATATAATTTCATATTCATCCTAGTTAGAATATGAAGCTTACCAATCAGAGTGGTCAGTTACAAAGTTACCAAGTTTACACGTAAGTTTTGCGCATCGTTTTATATTATTTAATAATGGTGAGGTTAAGAATATACTTTAAAAAGATACAATCTGTGAGATCAAAGGACCCCTCACAAAGCTTATGGGAAATGGATTTCGGGCAATTTTTCTGGATTTTTAGTATTTTGTAGATCTTGACGTCCTGATTAAAAGTGTCCATGGCCGTGATTCAATCCTATGACTCGTTCTTGAGTTATTACCCTTTAAAGTTTACAACTTTTTACTTAGAGATTTTCTGATTATTGTCTGGCGTTTTCACTCGTTTCATAAAAACTATTAACTTTTTTATTTTCCTTTTTTGGTGAAAAAGTAGACTTTAAGTTTTCTTTCACTTAGATAAAAATAAAATATATACAGGATGTTGAATAATTTATAGGCGGATTAAATTATTAATAATATTTAAAATAAACTCATGGACAAAATTATCGAATATTTTTTGTAATCATTATTATTTCAAAATTAATTTAAATAATCGCCGTAAACTTACATGTGCTGATATTAGTTATCTAGTAGGCTGATTACTTTCTAGATTTAAAATATTTTTACGTTGAATTAACATTAATGGCGCATATTACTGTCTCTTGTGCATTTTATCAAAATCAATTAATTACATATTTTATAAAAAATTAAAAATATCCCCATTCCATGAGTTTATATGAAAATTCAAAAAAAATACCCGTTTTTTGAATTTTGAAAACAAACGGCTAGATTTTGTTCATCTTCTAATGACTTGTACTACCAAGCTATAAAGGAAAATAAATTGGTATTCTCAAAAAAAATTCACCTAAAAACGTAATATACTAATTTAATTTCTATATTATAATTGATTCATTAATTTAATATCCAAACTGTAACATTTTTTTACAATAATAATTTTTTAACACATTCTAATTTTAGATATACAATCCAGTTATAATAATTTATACAAGTGAAAACTTTAAAAATAGGAAAATTAAAAAGAAACCTATGAAATGACCAAATATTATTGTTAAATTATTGTATACATTTTTTTGGTAGAATTCTTACCTTGGCTGTTGTACAATACGCATTTAAACTACCTTCGGGTTCAAATTTTTGTTTGTTTGTAAATAAAAAATTGTTTACCAGACATTAAAGCATTTCAAATGCTTTTGGAAAAAGATCCAGTGTGAACTTTACGTAAATAAAAAATATATTCATAAAATTAAAACAAAAAAATACTGATATTTTCGAGGATATTTTACTTTAACTTTAGAACAATATATAAATTATTAAAAAAAACATTTTATAAGAACTCTAAGGTAAATTAGTTTTAGAAAAATCTACCAATAATGTAATTTATAATTTAACAAATTTGTTATCACTTGATAAAAAAAAACTTTTAAACTTTCTTAATTTTAAAAGTTTTCACTTATTATGTAAGATTAGAATATGTTAAAAAATAATTAACATAAAAGAAAGTTATAGATTGGATAATAATTAAATTAATCAATTATAATATTAAAGTAGTTTATTATGTTTTCAGGTGATTTTTTTTTGAGAAATAAAATACGAGGCAATATACTCTACATTATCCTATGCCAATTTTTCCCTATATAACTTGATACTATAAACGTTTGTTCTCGAAATTCAAAAAATGGGTAATAATTTTTTTTTGGATTTGATAATTTTTAAATATTATTTATTATTTAATCCGCCTATAAATTATTCAACATCCTGTATATATCTTATTTCCATATAAGTGAGAGAAAACTTAAGGCCTAATTTTTCACCAACAAATAAAAATAAAAAAGTTAATAGTTTTTAAGAAACAAGTAAAAACACCTGGCAATCAGAGCTGTGAAAGTTACTTCAGAAAAGTAACTAGTTACTTTTTCGATACTTTTGCCCAAATGTATCTAGATACTTATAAGGAATAGTTACTTTTACCTAAAAGTAACTTAGTTCTTAGTTACTTAGTAAAAGTAACTAGTTACTTTTTCGATACTTTTGCCCAAATAAATAAATTTACCAGGTAGTGCTAATTCATTTTCATGTACACACTACAGACTGTGACAAGTGACTTCTAAAAAAAAAAACGGCCGCCGATCGTCCCTTGGTCATCATCTGATTGTGTGCATTATTTGTTACTTTTGAAAAGTAACTTTTATCTAGTTACTTTTTAGGAGTAACTATACACTTAAAAAGTAACTAGTTACTTTAAAAGTAACTTAGTTACTCCTAAAAAGTAACTAGTTACAAGTTACTTTTTTGCCAAAAGTAACTGTAACTTTTGGCATGATTCAAAAAAGTACTAAGTTACTAACTATCTAGTTATTTTAAGTAACTAGTTACTAAAAAGTATCTAGTTACTTAAGTTACTCATAGCTCTGCTGGCAATGCAGAAAATATCAAAGTAAGAAGTTGCCAACTTTAAAGGCCGTAACTTAAAAACTGGTCATAGGATTGAACACTTTTAATCAGGATGTCAAGATCTACAAAATACTAAAAATTCAGAAAAATTAAATAAAAGTCATTTCCCGTAAACTTTGTGAGGGATCCATTGTTTTTTTTTATTTGAATCAAAACATTTATTCCAGAGCCTATGCATACATCAATTTATTCCATAGAGTTACAAAGTGGTGCGAAAATTAAAGATATAAATCCAAATGTATTATTACCGAGCTATTGTTAATTTTTTTTTTGTGACCCAACTAAAGATTTGTGCACGAATGCCACATTCTTAACTCATTTTTAGACCATTACCATAAGATCGAATGCATAAAATGTATATGGTTTATAAAACTGTACTTCAATATACTATTACATAAAATTTCCCCATCAATTTTAAAATTTCCCCATCAATTTCTCTGCTCACATTGTTTTTATTTCCAGGTTTACGCTTATGGTGTCGAAGACTTTCTCGCCGATCCAGCTAATAAGCATCGCTCTCTTACTACCCACTTGTCCTGTGAGGGGGAGGGAGCGGCTAGATGGGATACTGGCGATCGCTTCTTCCGGTATCTCCGTAACGTGAGCGTTGAGGCTGAGCCGGGCAGACCATACTTGGAATTCACTCAAGATGGAGTGCTTAAAGCGGCCGAACTTAAGATTATGAATTTGAGACCGGGAGTTAGCAAACAGCTGGTGTGGGAAGAGGTAAGATTGTTTTGATTTATTGTATTTTTTTTAGGTTGGTTGGAGAAATTATACTAGTTTGAAAATGTATTCAATCTAAATTGTTCACAGAGCAATGATGCCAGAGAAATTTAAAAAAAAAATTATTATTTTCCAAATATTATCGATATTTTGTGTTAAAATAAGTAAATAATGTTCTAATGACAAATTAACCATCTAACTCATAAAACTTTCGACGAATGAGAGTATAGTTGAAAATATCCTAACCTATATTGTTTGTTGACGTTTCGTGTTTGTTACTATTACTGCCAAGCCTTGCGTGCTTAGAGCAGCTTGGCGACGCAACCACTGAATATTTGTTTTGTCCATAAAATCTTCATAAGCCAGCCTTGCATGCATGTAGATAGGGAGAATCAACTTCACACTTGACCAACTTCCAGTTTGACCACTTTTATTCTCTTTAAACCTAGAAGAGTTTCCTTTATACCAAAACAAGCCTCATCTTCTCAATGAGTTCTCAAGTAACAACAGATAAAGTTACTTCAACTCTCTGTCAAAAAAAAAGATGCATAGAAATGTATCCGAAGGTGTAATGAGTAAACGATAGAGTAAAGTTAATTTTTGCCATTATCTTAAGAATTAGATAAAAATTCGAAATACAGAAGTTGTAGAGACCATTGAGGTGCACATTTTAAAATTATGCTGGAGTATTCGGGGTGGTCCCAAAAAAAAACGTGACGAATATACAGGGTGGCCCATTTGTCTGACAAAGTAATATACCGCACTCGCACCGCTCCCAGAGCGCCTTAAAGGATTTTTCCTACAGTGCAGGTGTTTTATCATAAAAAAAAAACCGTCTCTACTATTAAAGATATCAAAAAAAAGTTTATATAAAAGTTGTGAGGTATAAAAAACTATATGTTCTAAAATTATTTTTAAACATACAGGATGGTCCAGAAAAGTAGGACAATAAAAAGATACATTTTGTTAAATGAAACACCGTATAAATTTTAGCATTTTTTGTTTCCTTATAAAATTATCCATATGACGCCATATTTAGTTTTTTAATTTTTTGCAACGTTGCCAAACAAAATGCAAAATTCTTAAAATTTTGGAAAAAAAAATGATAATAAAAAATTACCTGTATTTCTCAATAAGAGTATCGAAAATGTCTTGTAAGCTCTTAAGTTTAGGGATAGAAATACTGTCTTAAACCTTTAGGTACCGAAAAATTTGTACAGGGTGTTTTCTGTTGACATCCAAATATACAAAATTTTTAAATACAATAACTCTGTTTTTTCAAATGAAACACGTAAGTATATTTTATTATTGTTAAGTCATACCTATACCTAAATTTACTAGTTTGGGCAATATTTCGATTTTTATTTAAATTTTGGTGAAAAAAACTATAGTTTTTATTTTTCTAGTAAGCCATGACCAGCAAAGTAAAAATAAATGTAATTAAATATAATGTCATATTAAAATAAATTGATAACCATAGTTAGTTACGTATTTATTTAATTAAATAAAATTTCTTTTTGATTACACAACTTGATATTGAAAATAAGTTCAGAATCATTATAAATATAAATATAATAATTATAAATATGACATTTTATATTCAATTACATTTGTTTTAACTTTGCTGGTCATGGCTAACTAGAAAAATAAAAACTATAGTTTTTTTCAACAAAATATAAATAAAAATCGAAATATTGCCAAAACTAGTAAATTAAGGTATAGGTATGACTTAACAATAATAAAAGATACTTACAATATCTATCAGACGAGCCTAATAAATATAGGGTGTTTCATTTGAAAAAACAGAGTTATTGTATTTTAAAATTTTGTATATTTGGATGTCAACAGAAAACACCCTGTACAAATTTTTCGGTACTTAAAGATTTAAGACAGTTTTTCTATCCCTAAACTTAGGAGCTTACAAGAAATTTTCGATTTTCGATACTCTTATTAAGAAATACAGGTAATTTTTTACTATCATGTTTTTTCCAAAATTTTAGGGATTTTACATTTTGTTTGGCAACGTTGCAAAAAATTAAAAAACTAAATATGGCGTCATATGGATAATTTTGTAAGGAAACAAAAAATGCTCAAATATATAGGGTGTTCCATTTGAAAAAATGTATCTTTTTATTGTCCTACTTTTTTGGACCATCCTGTATGTTTAAAAATAATTTTAGAACATATATTTTTTTGTACCTCATAACTTTTATATAAACTTTTTTTTGATATCTTTAATAGTAGAGACGGTATATTACTTTGTCAGACAAATGGGCCACACTGAATTTTGGGTTTTTTAAATAGAACATCCTCTATATTGTATTATCTTCTCATCCTCGCAAAATTCTACGCTTATTTAATAAATGTCATATGTCTAAATTTAATAGTTTTTGATATATTGACGTTTAAAATATGGCATTTTCAGACTTTGACAGGCTGTAACATTGGAACGGTTCATCTTAGAGAAAAATGGTTTTCACCTCTCTATCTTAGTTTTTTATTCCTTATCTAATAAAACTTCCAATTTACCATGTTAAACCAAAAAACCTGTTTTATCTCCGTCGGTCTTCTGGAAACGTAGTGATTCAAAACAAATAAAGACAATGCAAATCGAAAACTGCCGTTCAACATACGTCATTGTCTCCAACCGTTAAACAGACAAATTTAGTCTGTCTATTGTAAGGCCCATGAACATATTTTAACCTATAAAAACTGTTAAAGTTAATAAATTTGATATTTTACATACCCTCAAGGGCGTTTTAACTTCTTTTCTCAGATTTCTTTAGCTGTTTATAAATTAAACGCTAAACACTTAAACCTCAGAATTCTCGCCACCTCTCAATTTTACACCGCTCAACTTAATTAGACTTCTTTAATAAATCATCCCTAAATCTCTTGACTTTGACGACTTTTTTTGGTAGAGGAGATTGTTAAAAGTAACTCAAGAACTGTTCGCTTAATTTAACAAACAAAGAGCCAATTATTGTCGTAAAGCAATTAGGGAAGTGTTTTTAAGGAAACTTTCTTGTATTGTAAAATAATTGAAGCAGAATTAGGCTGGGTAGGATTATGCTTTAGTATTTAAATTCCTTGTCGGAATTGGAACACCGAATTTACGATTTTATATAAAATCACACGATTCGCGAGTCAAATTTATAGCGTTTACTTCCTACGTTAATTTACGGATTAATATAGTCTTACAAGTAAAACAAACTTAGCGAAAGTTTCGGAATCATAAATGTTAATATAATATGATTACAGCATTAGCAGTTACCGAATTTTTGCTTTAATAATTCATATTAAGTTTTTTTTTGCTGTGGTTCAAGGAAAAGCCACACTTAGGCCCATAAGACCCATTGTATCCCCTATCGTTTGGGTAATGTCAGCTAGACGGGATATACCGCTTAACGTGGAATCCGAACCACGGGTATGTACCATTGCGATAAAAAAAAGTAGTACAACAAAATATAATTTAATCTCCTGGTCTATTATAAAATATTTTCTTTCAAACTCAGTGTCACTAGAATTCTTGTGTCACTGTCATGTTATTTTAAAAAAAATGCCTTTAACTTCAGAGCAAAATCGATCATATTTATGCGATCAAGGAATGGGGTTCCCATAAGGAACATTGCAGGCGCATTAGGGATAAACAAAAAAACAGTGTTATTGGCTAAATCCAAAATTCGAGAACATGGAAGTATTGTGAGAAACCCAGGTTCTGGTCGCCCAATAGTTTTCACCGATGACGAAGATACAAATTTAATTAATTATTTAAGGGACAACCCATTCGGGACCGCTATTAAGGCTAAAGAAGAAACTCATTTTCCTGGATCATCAATTACAGTTCAAAGAAGAATTCGAGAGTCTGAACTCAAAAATAGGTGTTCTGCAAACAAAATATATTTAACAGAACTAAATAAGCAAAGACGAGTACAATTTGCTCACGAATACCAAAATCAACTGTGGGAGTCTGTAGTTTTTTCAGATGAGAAAACGTTCCAGTCCTGTAATAATGGAAAAGTCCTAGTATATAGACCCATAAACACAAGGTATGATGAAAGATATACGCACAAGACAAATCAAAGTGGACGTTTTTAGTAAATGTGTGGGGTTGGATTAGTGCTAGAGGTCCAGGAGTTTGTCAATTTGTGCAAGGGCGGCTAACTGCAGGAACATATTGCAACATATTAAATAATGTTATGGTGCCATCGGTTAAAGCCATATTCGGTGATCAAAATTATATTTTCCAACAAGATAATACTCCCATTCATACTGCCTGCATAGTAAAAGATTACTTTCGACAAAATAACATCCAAGTTTTACCATGGTCTTCGAAGAGCCCCGACCTCAATCCCCTAGAAAATGTCTGGGAAGAAATGACCAAGTTCATGTATAAACATGACGTTCATCCAAGAAATGAAGAAGAACTGCGCCATGGGATAAACGCAGTATGGGATAATATAACACAAGAGTATACAAGAAGCTTAGTCTTAAGTATGCCGCGTCGGTTACAAAAAGTGAAAACAACTGCGCAATAACTAAATATTAAACAGCTGCTTTTAAGTGTATATTATTTTAGGATTTAGAAATGTTTATTTTTGGTTAAAATTTTGTATTTTTACTGTTTTTCCACTTTTGGCTTGTGTTGTTTTTGTTTTTTTTTTATATTCAATATATAAATCGATAGTTGTTATACATACTCTATTATTTTATTTAAAAACCATTTTTAAAAGGTAGGTAAATTTTTTAAAGCACCTTTATTACAATACTTTTATTTCGCCACGTATATAGTAAATTACCAAATTCATGGTGACGACGATATCCACTTCTCGATATCCTTATAGACCAAGAGTTCTATCTGAGACTACTAATTCTTGTACTACTTTTTTTTATCGCAATGGTACTAGTTATCCTTTTTACGTCCCCAGAGGTCCATAACGCCCTTCTCGGACCCGATATTAGGAATCACTAGTAGCATACTGCATTCTTTTATCCACTAAATTTCGGACATACTTTTTTTATTGTACGTATGCCCACTCCGGGGATCGAACCCGGACTGCCACGGTCTAATGCCAGTACCTCACCTCTGAACCACAGCCGCGGTTTTCAGTTCAGTTATTTGTTTACAGAAAAATACGGGCGTACACATAAACTGTAGTTTTGTCTCGTAAAGTATATTTTTAAAGTATTTCAACTTAAAATAATAGTCTATGTATACCGACATCAATCGTTTTATTTGTACATTAATCAGTATATCTGTAAAACTCTTGGTATAGGGTATCGTACTACAAAAATGGATATGATAACCATGTCACACGAGGAAGTAAATTAAGCACGACGTCGTAGGCCAACCTTTTGTTATAAGTCCTTTCACATCAAATGGTTTAATCTGTTAACTGTCAATTATTTAGTAAAGTTTAAAGGTAAAAAAAAATGGTCGGGCTAAGGAAATTAAATTATTATACTCGTATGATGTGATTATATAAATTTAATTAAATAAAAACACAACTACATATTATAAATTTTTAAATACTACTTATACAGGGTGGCCCATTTGTCTGGCAAAGTAATATACCGTCTCTACTATTAAAGATATCAAAAAAAAGTTTTTATAAAAGTTGTGAGGTATAAAAAAATATATGTTCTAAAATTATTTTTAAACATACAGGATGGTCCAAAAAAGTAGGACAATAAAAAGATACATTTTTTTAAATGGAACACCCTATATATTTTAGCATTTTTTGTTTCCTTACAAAATTGTCCATATGACGCCATATTTAGTTTTTTAATTTTTTGCAACGTTGCCAAACAAAATGCAAAATTCTTAAAATTTTGGAATAAACATGATAGTAAAAAATTACCTGTATTTCTCAATAAGAGTATCGAAAATCGAAAATTTCTTGTAAGCTCTTAAGTTTAGGCATAGATAAACTGCCTTAAATCTTTTAGTACCGAAAATTTTGTACAGGGTGTTTTCTGTTGACATCCAAATATACAAAATTTTAAAATACAATAACTCTATTTTTTTAAATGAAACACCCTATATTTACTAGGCTCGTCTGATAGATATTGTAAGTATCTTTTATTATTGTTAAGTCATACATATACCTAAATTTACTAGTTTTGGCAATATTTCGATTTTTATTTAAATTTTGGTGAAAAAAACTATAGTTTTTATTTTTCTAGTAAGCCATGACCAGCAAAGTTAAAACAAATGTAATTGAATATAATGTCATATTTATAATTATTATATTTATATTTATAATGTTTGTAAACTTATTTTCAATATCCAGTTGCGCAATAAAAACAAAATTTTATTAAATTAAATAAATACGTAACTAACTATGGTTATCAATTTATTTTAATAAGGGATAATATTTAATTACATTTGTTTTTAGTTTGCTGGTCATGGCTTACTAGAAAAATAAAAATTATAGTTTTTTTCACCAAAATTTAAATTAAAATCGAAATATTGCCAAAACTAGTAAATTTATGTATAGATATGACTTAACAATAATAAAAGATACTTACAATATCTATCAGACGAGCCTAATAAATATAGGGTGTTTCATTTGAAAAAACAGAGGTATTGTATTTTAAAATTTTGTATATTTGGATGTCAACAGAAAACACCCTGTACAAAATTTTCGGTACTTAATGATTTAAGACAGTTTTTCTATCCCTAAACTTACGAGCTTACAAGAAATTTTCGATTTTCGATACTCTTATTAAGAAATACAGGTAATTTTTTACTATCATGTTTTTTCCAAAATTTTAAGAATTTTGCATTTTGTTTGGCAACGTTGCAAAAAATTAAAAAACTAAATATGGCGTCATATGGACATTTTTGTAAGGAAACAAAAAATGCTAAAATATATAGGGTGTTCCATTTAAAAAAATGTATCTTTTTATTGTCCTACTTTTTTGGACCATCCTGTATGTTTAAAAATAATTTTAGAACATATATTTTTTTATACCTCACAACTTTTATAAAAACTTTTTTTTGATATCTTTAATAGTAGAGACGGTATATTACTTTGTCAGACAAATGGGCCACCCTGTATGTATTTACATGTATAATGTTATTTTATATCTAGTTCTGCTTCGCTGTCGCTACCCTCATTTAAATTAATTATAGTCGGTTGAATTGTATCATACAGAGTAACATACTCTAAAGGAGTGAACACAAATTCCACTGGAGGAACAGACAGGGATTACACCACAGCAGAAGCTTTGTGGAATCCGAACCACGTGTATGTACTAGTTATCCTTTTAACGCCCCCAGAGGTCCATGACGCCCTTTTCGGACCCGATATTAGGAATCGCTAGTAGCATACTGCATTATTTTATCCACTAAATTTCGGACATACTTTTTTTATTGTACGTATGCTCACTCCGGGGATCGAACCCGGACCATCACGGTCTAATACCAGTTATACCTCACCTCTGAACCACAGCCGCGGTTATCATATAATTAAGTTGTGCGATTCTATAACATTTTCTGAAGTGATATGAATACATCTTGATATCCTATAATAGCGAGTTGCAAATAATCACTTTTTATAGATTTATATAACTAAATAACAAACAAAGGCTAGTTGTATTTCCTGTTTATGGTATGTCCTCCGAGAGTGGAATTTGGGGAGGATCCGACCATTTATTGGCGATATTTCGATATTTTAAATGGTAGGAAGTACAAAATAATTGCTGAACAAACAAAGATTAACTAAACTAGAGGATTTTTATAATTTACAATTTAAAATTTGATAACATTTTATTACGTGTTACTAGTATTTGAGAACTTATATAGGAGAAATGGTGATTACTGATAATATGACCAAGAGTTTTATAATACATCATAGCCAACATCACCATCTTCTAGTTTTTATAAACGTGATTACCATCACTTCTACATAACTATGGGTATTTTGGTTGTATAAATGAGGTTGCGACAAACCTTATATCAATTCATTATAAATAGAATGGTAACCATTACTACAAGTTTTATAAAATGGTGATGGAAACAGTTATATTACCTTATTATATACTTGTAACTCATTGTTATCTTATAAACCCCTTATAACCTTCGTATATGATAACTGGACATCGAACGTGTCACATTGCCAAGCCAGGTCACTGATGTGCGCCCAGAATCAGAAACAAGGATGACCTCACATTTCATTTTAGGTGAGGCAAGGAATGTTAGACATCGGAGCAAAAAAGGAAGAATCAATAACACCGCAGTATTCACATTACATTGGTGGGTCTATTTTCAACGACCCGGTACTGCCGAGAACCCTCCTTATAATGGACTGGCCTTAGAAGCCAGAAATGAGTTTTATGGCGGGTTTACAAGTCAAAGTACATTGAGTGACGATTTATCACTTAGCTCGGCCAGGTAGCCTCCATCAACTTCCACTATTCCGCGGTCTTCCTATTGTACTTTGTGAGACATCTCAATCCTTTTGTTGTTTCGTCCTACTGGGACTTCAGAGACGCGCGACCCTTATATACTTTTATTACCTTGCGTTGCAAAAAATGTTTATTGGGTTTGGTCTATTGTTTATAATTATCTTATCTGTATGCAGAGTTTGTATTTTTCGTTTTCAAGGATTTTTTCAGGTGTGTATTCATAGTATGGGATATATGTGGTGTTCAGTTGGTGCTTTGCAGCCAGTTCCTGGTGTATTATTTTTTCTACAGTGTTATTATCATTATTATTATTTTATTTATAAGAACGTCATTTCGAGACTACTATGCCGACGTTGATTAGAATATTGTAGGATATGATACGCACATTTTTACAGAGAAAACAATTTTTCGCAGTACGATGTGCTGTTTTATTTATAACACCATTACTCTTAAGAATATAATACACACGGCATTAATAACGGCATAATTTTCTAGGTTGTGATCAACACTTTATTTATTAGAATATAATATTTTAGGAAACGATAATCACGTATTCATTCGAAATATATTATTATTTAGGGTATTATGCTTCTTTTTATACTGGGCGATTTTGATAAATGGCTCGCATTTATTACATAATTTGTCACTTTACTTTGTCACTACTCGTTGGACCGGAAAATTGAAAAGGAAATATATTTTTAATGAAAAGTGGTGCTGGATGACGAGATATTGAAAAAAATTAATTGAAAATAGTGTTTGTATTATATTGTTATGCTTACTTGCAAAGTTCAAAGCCAAAACTCAAAAAATATGTCTTCTACGGCAGTGCGCCCTTACCGTGCTAAGGCTGAAATTTCCCTCCGGTTCGCTTGTCACTTTAGGCATCGCTTGCAACACACTATTACTCCTGTGCCGTGCAGCCCTTTAGTGCGACGATACTATACCGTGGGCTTAGGGATACTCTTCTTGCCTTGCCAATTTTATCCGCGCCAGAATATGGCCTATAAAATTTTATATCCGATAATCTAAAGTCATTTACATTTCCTTGCAGACTTTTAAATTGTAACAACTTTTAACCTAAAATATTTACTACTAAATTTAGAAGAAATAATAAAACTTATCCCGTTGGAATAAAATACATCTGGAGCGATCATAATTTTTCTGGAAATGACTGGCAGTTATGTTTATTACAAAGTTATTTTGTTTACAGAAAAATACTGGCGTACACATAAATTGTAGTTTTGTCTCGTAAAGTATATTTTTAAAGTATTTCAACTAAAAATAATAGTCTATGTATACCGACATCAATCGTTTTATTTGTATATTAATCAGTATATCTGTAAAAGTCTTGGTATAGGGTATCGTACTACAAAAATGGATATGATAACCATGTCACACGAGGAAGTAAATTAAGCACGACGCCGTAGGCCAACCTTTTGTTATAAGTCCTTTCACATCAAATAGTTTAATCTGCTAACTGCAATAAAGCTAAGGGGTCGATCCCATTGTGTGGACTAGAGTTTGTCAATTAATTAGTAAAGTTTAAAGGTGAAGAAAATGGTCGGGCTAAGGAAATTAAATTATTATACTCGTATGAGGTGATTATATAAATTTAATTAAATAAAAACACAACTACATATTATAAATTTTTAAATACTACTTATATGTATTTACATGTATAATGTTATTTTATATCTAGTTCTGCTTCGCTGTCGCTACCCTCATTTAAATTAATTATAGTCGGTTGAATTGTATCATACAGAGTAACATACTCTAAAGGAGTGAACACAAAATCCACTGGAGGAACAGACAGGGATTACACTACAGCAAAAGCTTCATTGGAGATCCAGACCCAAGACAGCTCTTTCAAATGAACAGGAACCAGCTAAGGACCACTACAGGAATTCTGACACGACACATGGCTGTCAAGAACCATCTGAATAAAATACAACTGTACAATGGAGACCTTGACAGCAGATTATGCGGACAAGACAGGGAAACTGTACAGCAATATTGTTTGCCATTGCGAGTCACTAGATCGGAAGAGGCAACCAAAACTGGAACCAGAGGACATCCTTACCCTCTCTCCAGTTGACCTACACAAACTAGTGCAAGGAACTGCGATCATGGAGTGAGTGTAACAACCAAACAGGAAGAGCACAATGAGCAAAATCTGGCCTAAGTGCATTCAGCGCACTGACGGGCTCTCGAAAAAAAAACACACTATAAAAAATGAATTGATTGCTGAAGCTAATTTTTTCTTGCTAGATAAATTTGACTATACCTAACAATAATCTTGAGTTTCCAAAACGAATTTTAGCTAATACTTGGTTGGACAAAATGGTTTAGTTTTGGAAAAAAATATTATTCTTAACTGTATTTTAGTATTGGCTACTAAGGCGACATGTTGCAACCAACAGATTAGCTTCCATAGTTCCCACAACTAGTTTAAATATTTTTATTAATCAAACACACCACGACTACCAAGAGATGGCGCTAAAAGTTATGTACATCCCTAGGAAGTTGATAATGTTGTAATTTTTAGTATCTCAGTCTGCAGGTGGTTGCATCCTACCAATAGTAAAGTATTCATTTCTTGGTGGTGCAATCTTATTTGTATTTTTATATCTAACATAGTGTTGACAAAATATGACCTTATATTACTTTTTATGCATTTTCCAAACAAATTAGTACTGGCAACAAACATACCCTTTAACTTAACAAGCGGTTAGTTTACTAATGACAAAAGTGACTAGTAACCAATGCTGGAATCGGCCTAGGAATAAAATGTAGTCTCCGTTACTAAGTTTTCTCTTGAGGCTATTTTAACTATCTTTACTTGTCACGGCAACTAACATTCTGGTATGGTAGACTAGGCCAGTTTGAAGAGAGCATACGAATTTTCTACAGTAATTACATGATAAATTGAATTTTTCCAACTACCTGGGGAAATATCAAATCAAATCAAATACTAAAAAGTCGGAAAAGTATTTTCTGACCTAATAATTGATTTTAATTTGTGCCACATGTGCTTGAGGGCATTAAAAATAAATGATATTACAATGCAACTGAACACTTTCCGTGAGAAATAAAGACTGATATTCTTATTTCAAAGTAATAGGGGGATTTTAAATAATTTAAAATTATCTTATTTTAGTTTAACCGTATCTATAAATTGCACTTAGCCCTCATTTTATTGCAAATTAAAACCCTTTACTTAATAGTGTCGGATATGGATTGATATCCTTAAGGATGGATTACTCATCTAATACTTCGCTGTGAAGTTAAGACTCTTAATGGGTGACAAATAGGTGTAGTGGAAAGATAGAGATAGAATAAGGACAAGAACATTTCTAGTTTCGTTGCTGGAGTCAGTAGACAAAAGTTTATAAAAATAACTGTTTGTAATTGGTTGAAGAACGGGTTCCATTTTGAATCGTACATTTAGGAAGCTTTACTCCTAATGTTAATAATTCCTGACACAGCGAAAAGGAACACCTTTTCTATTTTGGTAGGGGTTACAAAGCATTATAAAACTCAAAGAAATACTAACTCAGTTGAGTTGTTCAACGTTTTCAAGTGTAAGGGTAACCTCTGCCCGTTTGGTCACTCAAGTCTTTCTAAATGATGTGAAAACACAATCCCAGAACCAGAGCAGTTTCCAGCCAGTGAGTAAGTGATCTTGGTAATGTTTATTTAATTGTTAAATTGTTTATTTATCTTTTGGTCTGAGTTGACTGTACAGCGGAAATTGTTTCTCTTGAACTCTTGAATAGCATCGCATGTCAGTTCTAAGGGAACAACTCTTCTTTAGAGAAAACTCTTGCTTCGCTTTAATAAAACTATTAAAAATCTTTGGCGTTTCAGTAAATAAATAGCGCACAACAAATTAAATAAATTAAAACGTAATTTTAAACTATCTAAGCTACACGTTTCCGTCGCCTACCATTTTGATACGCAAAAATAGTATTAACAAGCATATTTATAAAATATGCTTCTAAAATATCCATTAATTAATAACCGGTAACGAGATAAGACAACTTATACCTAAAAATGTTTTAAAAGTACATTTACTACTAGCATAATAAATTCAGACCGTATACGCGAGGTCAAAGTTCATAAATATAATTTAATACCGCCATCGGATGCAGACAGACTCCTATAAATGAAAATACAAAAAGGCAAACAAAACCTCTAAATGTACAGCGTATTGGAATAGCTGCCGGCGTGGAATAATATTTTATGCCACTATTTATAAAAGATATGAAATGTACTCGAACGACGTTAATGTGATGAAAAATGCGAAAGGAAATTCAGTGAAATCGGTTCTGTATTTACTTTCTGTTAAAATTCTCTCGTACTATGTCAAGAATTTAAAAAAGAATGTTTTTAGAAATTTAAAATCAAAAACTTATTATGTACCGGGTGTTCCGCTAAGGTCGGCCAGCGGTTGTATTATTCATATATTTTCGGGAAAAAAAAAATTTATAGGTAAACCGCCAAAAAGAAAGTACTGGAAATTATTTTTAAAGTTGTACGATTGCCGCTAGACGGCGTAACTGATGGGACAAAATTCAATTTATCTAAAAATAGCCGAATTATGGTACTGTTTTGATGACGAGATTGGAAAGCCTATCCATTCTTGCCTCAGTTTGATCCTAAATATTTTTTCTATTTCCAATAATAAGGATGGTACATAAGTTATTACTAAAAGTACCGAATCTTTCACATCTTTAATGAAATTTTAATAAATTTGATCCCATTTGAAAGATAATTTAATGCTTAATAAGAAAGTAATTTTGTTGATGGTCGTTAATTCGTATTATGTTTTACAGAGAGCGCTATGTATAAAAGTTTCAGTATTCCCTAATTTTCTTTAAAAAAATTAATGAAACGGTATACTTTATGTATATGTTTGAAAAGCATAAAAATACCTACATTTTTTCGAAAACCACGTTTTGATATCTTTATTCGTTTTTGAGTAATTTCCAAAACACCTTATTTTTCACCAGGAGATTAATAATAATAATAATAATAATAATAATAGTCTTTATTAAGAATTGAAGATACAATAATTTGCAATTCTTAAAGGGCGAAGTCTAGCTGATAAGCGTCAGCTACTCAATTCAGATTAATGTTAGCAATTTCAAATGATTTTTATGCAAGGTATCTTTATTGAGGAGGCCTTGGCATTGACTCGGCGCTGTTCTATTGTTCTACCTGTAAAGTTAAATGGGTAAAAAAAGTTTTTTTTATTAAAATCACCCCGTACCCACACAAAGTTGTGGATCCGCGCCTACCGCGACGATGGTGGGAGCTTCTTTATAGTTTCTAAGAAAATATGATTTTGTTATTTTTAAATTATTTTAGGGCGATATTTTATTTCAATTTAAATTCATTTAAAAATTCAAATTTCTACCTTATGAGAAATTTATCCAAAATTATCTATGAATTTATATTATTTGAGAAGCTTTTCAATTCTTTTTTGATTTATGTTTATACCTATACCTATACCTATTTTGTGTGTGTGTGTATTTGTTTTATGGCTCTGGTTGAAACCAAATGGCCTACTTCTATACCTATTTTAAGACTGTTTTTCAGACTAGATAAGCATTTATTTCAAAACAAATTTGTAAAATTTACAAAGTTTGAAATACGTCAAAAATTTTTTGCAAAAATACATATTATAAATCCTATAGACAACAATAAATTGTAAAATACACTTAATTTGTACCAGGTCCCTAATCACAAATTTTGTTTTTTATAATCAAGATATTCCTGAATCCTTGAAGGTAATATTATTAATATAGACAAATAATTATTTTTTGAAATTATTTATATTAATGCATTTTATATACTGTGGCTTTGAATTTCAACATTTAATGAAAGCCGAATAGATAGGCGCACTATTATGATCCATTCTCTACGTAAGAACCGACGTGACTTCGGAGCGCGCCGTGTTTTATTGGGTAAATGTCTGAAATCGATCGAAAACGGAGAAAAACATTAGTTTGTCTCCAAAAATGGTTGCCACATTTTTGCATCCGTCGTTCTTTAAATATTGAAATTTAAAGATTGTGGCAATATATTAAGAAACGTGATGGCAGCATAGTGACAGCTTTGCTCCGTCAATGTTAAAGAGTTTTTTGGAAAATTATAATCAAAAAGTTTACCTCTCGTATGATGTGTGTGTGTGTGTATTTTTTTAAATGACCGAATTTGCCTTGATTCTTTCTGAAAAACAAAATGCATTTATGAATAAATACCCGGAGTTGTTAACAATTTTTGCGTCTCGACAACTCTAAATATAACTCCTGTATAGTAGAATCCTTAAAGCTTTCTTTTAATATTATACCGAAACGCAGTAAGAATAAAAACTTACTATGATATATCATACAAGATTTGTTAAAGTTTAGATATCTAGACACTATTCTCAGCATATAACAAGATGTGGCAAGGTTTCTACTAAGGGCGTCTGTATGGATATTCCATTTAAGATTTGCATCGATGTGCATACCCAAAAATTTGCAAGTCTCAACAATATCAACATGGAAACTATCTATAGTGATAAAATTAGGAGTATCTTCTTTATTTCTAGATGTCTTAAAAATTAAGCATTAATCAATTTATATAATTAATTAATAAATACTAATTATTATTATTTTTGTATAAAAAAGCAAGAAGCATGGGGCCTATAAAGGGGGGGGGGGAGGTGGCGGTGCCCCCCTTGACCCTGGGGATTGTAGAAGTCACTTTTGATACCACATACCGCGGCCACGTTTTTTTTGTTTTCTTTTTGGCTGGTTGCGCTCCCCCTTCCCACCTGAAAATGGCTCTACGGGCGCCCTTGATTAGGGGCCCCGAATTGCGTTACGGGCTTAGGGCCCCCTATAACCAAAAATGGGTCCTGAAGTTCCCTAAAGGAGGGAATCTTTTAAGTGTACTGTTATATGCTGTTAATAGTTGTTAACATAATAATCGGTAACCCTGCTCGAAACAAAACAATACGACATGACCGCAATAGCAGACCAGCGGGAAACAATATTTTTACCGTTTTAAATTGAAACAGGTGTGCCCTGAAAAATTCTCTATTTTTTATTAAAAAAACCCTGTTCCGACCATCTCTAATATAAACTCCATCTCTAATGGTCGAGAAACATGAACCGATAATCCTTTGCAACGTGCTCGACTTTTCTCATAAAAGTGTAAAGCTCCGTAGAGCGAAGGTGACAGCTTGAAGACAAAATGTTGCAGCCCTGTCGTGTAAAATCAAGGGGTTATGATTTGTAAGGACAAAATGTCTCGAAAAGATGGCACGAAATAGAAACACGATTTAAAATTTTCTGCATTAAGAAGTATTTTTATACTGGGTGTTTATTTAGTGTGCCGATATCTCCTTAATGGTTGATTTTAGCTTAAAAACTATAGATACAAAGTTGTAGCGGGTTGATGGTGTGCATTTAAAAACATGGACTTTCTAATATATAACGTCATATATTTCCTTTATGGTCTTAAATTCCCCATGGATTCTTTATTTAATTCCATATATATATAAATTTTAATTGTAAGATCCTTACTCCCAGTGGCGGCTCGCGGTCTCAAAAAATGGTGAAGAGCTAGGTATAGTGGGGGTACTTAAACAAGCATTGACTAAAAATCCGTGTAACAAAACGTCTCTCTTATCCTCATCTCTCCAACGACTGAATGGAGTTTCCAACAAATTATAAACTTGAATGATAATTCGTATGCGGTATTTTAAGTTTACATCTACTTAACAAACTGTGTCTACCAGATCCCCTGCGAATGTAACCAATCCTACATTGATGAGACTCTAAGGCCACTTGAAACTAGGGTCAAGGAACACAGAAACAACACGCTTAAAGGAGAAACCGAAAAATCAGGTGCAGCTGACCATGCCTGGACACACAGTCATCACATCAAGTGGACAGAAGCTCGAATCCTGCCTAAAGAACCACATTGGACGAAGAGGAAGTTCAAGGAAGCTGCTACAATATACCAAAACCCAAATTGTTTTAGTAAGCCCTCACTAGATATAAGAAATCTCTAAAAACTCTTGTTAAGTAGATGTAAACTTAAAATACCACATACTAATTAAACGCATGACTGCACCCATCTCAGTCATGCTCCACTGCATCTAGCTAGTATAAATAGAGCTGTAGTTACTTATTTAGTATTCACCTGAATACGACTGGAGATACTTACCAGTTGAAACGTTGTGATGTAAAACAAATAAAGACAATGCAAGTCCAAAACTCTTCTATCATTCAAGAAACATCATTGTCTTCAACCTTCAAACAGATAAATTACAAACTATGTCATTAATTGGGTTAATTTTTAAAACACACAACTAAGTAGGTACTGAATTAACTGAAAAATAAAAACAACACTTTTTAATCACTAAATCAAGTAAAAACGATATCTATAACCGTTAGTTTCGCAAAGCCTCAAAATAAATAACTTAAGGTTAGGCGAATCAATGCTAAAACCATAATGGTGCATACGACTAATCTATTTTTAAATTGTTTTTCATCATAATGCAAATTGTTACATGCTATTTGCGTGACTGACGTCACGTAACCATAGCAGCGGTGAATATCAAAGCCATGTTGGGCGTTGGGTCTTCGCTCGCTTTGAGCTAACGGACACGGTCGGTGGGGCGCGACCAAATGCACGAGTGTTTATAATTATTGTCCATCAAAGTTAACCGTGGCCCTATTATGCATAGCTACATTCGGATTAAATTAATATTATTAATTATTAAACATAATTATTTTTTAAGGGCTAAAATTAATTGGTATTTAATATTGTTCCTTTCCTCCTGGTTTTATTTTTTTTTTGGTGAAGAGCGCCTTCACCTACTTCACCTGACGAGCCGCCACTGCTTACTCCAATTATAATTAAAAGTGCAAAGTAACGTCTCCTAAGGAACTTACTGAGTTAGGAGAAATTCAGACGGAGCCAAATAAGAAATATATGATGGGTAGTCATGCACAAGAAAGTTGTGCTAATCATTCAAACAGCGACTCGCCAATCTCTAACGGCCCTATATTGTCTCGGAGAAGAAAAACATGTTGTAGCGCAAACCCGAACCTTTACCATCAATGGCGGAAAACAACAACCACAAATTGGCTAAATGGAGAACTTACTAATCACATCCATTCTAAAAAAAATTATTATCTTCTCTCATACACGGTTATAATGGAATAATTAGAATTGGCTTCTCAGTCCTAATTACTTTACAAAAGAGGGCTTTCCCCCCCTATATTTGCCTTGGTTAAAAGACAATTCCTTGTATTTAAGAGCTACTTTGAGGACGCCGAACTACAGGAATTAGCAAGAGGGAGGAAATAAACGACCGGTGCTTTGTCATTATCAGAAAAGTTTTTGGTGTTTCGGATTTCTGCTTAACTCTCAGAACGGGCGGCGGGTGATAAAAGTGGGTGTCGCGTGTAATAGAATAGAATTAAACTTTTTTAATTTTACAGGTATAGAACAAAAAGTTTAATTTCGATACTACAATGCTCCCAAATTAGAGAAACTCAAAGATAAAAGTTGAAACAAGGAGGAAATATAATATATATGTTACATCAAGGTATTTATCAATCAAGCTTGTTGTAATAACATATTATCAATTTATAGACCCTATAATTTTGTTAATTTTGATTAAGATAATTCTTAGTAACCAGAATTAACTTTTCTTTTCAAGTGATATTATTTTTTATATGTATAACTAACATCATCGCTGTTTTTTTACTATATTCCGAATAGAGACTGTTGACGATGACAACATTGAGGACAGGAGTCGTAGTACGGAAGGATGTCGTGTCCATTTCTTCGTGTTTTCAAGGCAAGAATCGGTCATTCTCATCTTGATTGCCTGGTTATTGCACGCATACTTGGCAGTGACAATATTTGGTGTAATATATTTGAGTTTATTATTGTCTTTCTTGTGTGCGTTCTAATTTTCAGAAGGAAGTTATATGATAAGTAAGTAAATATTTTATTTTTTAACATTGCAGTTGCATATTAGAATGTTTAAATGAGCTTTTTATAAAGCATGACAAGGTGACCTGATGAAATAACTAACTAATTTTTTTTTGTATTGTTTTTGTTCTGTGTCCCATATCTATAAAAAACATCATATTGAAGACTTTTTAATCTTATTAAGTACAATTATTTTTAAATAGCTGTTATATTTTAAATAAAAAGTTCACGGAAGAGTAGTAATACAGAAGATTATAGGATTTTTATCGATAATATGCCAAATTAAGTTATGTCAAAACCTAAGGGCTTCATTTTTTGAAATATACGGCATAACTTAGCTTAAATATGGCAAAATAAACTGAGGGGAAATGCCCTTGTTAAAACATTTAGTACATAAGGCGCAATGGGTTAATATGGATATACTGTCATGCAGTGACGGCTCGTCAGGTGAAGTAGGTAAAGGGGCTCTCCACCAAAAAAAATAAAATCAGGAGGAAAGTTTTTCGACAATATTAAATATTAATGTACCAATACAGCTACCATTTTAGCCCATAAAAAATAATTATGTTCGAATTAATAATATTATTTAATCCGAATGTAGCTATGCATAATAGGGTCGCGGTTAACTCCGATGGACAATAATTATAAACACTCATGCATTTTGGCGCGCCCCAGCCGGCCGTGTTCGTTAGCTCAAAGCAAGTGAAAACCCAATACCCAACATGGCTTTGATATTCACCGTTGGTATGGTTATGTGACGTCAGTCACGCAAACAGCATGCAACAATTTGCATTATGATAAACGGCAATTTAAAAATAGATCAGTCGTAGGCACCATTGTTTTAGCATTGGTTCGCCTAACCTTAAGGTATTTATTTTGAGGCTTCGCGAAACTTATTGTTATCGCTTTTACGTGATTTACTGTGTGATTAAAAAGTTTTGTTTTTATTTTTCAGTTAATTCAGTCGTATACGTACCTACTTAGTTGTGTGTTTTAAAAATGAACCCAATTAATGACATAGTTTGTAATTGTAAAATCCATTGAGTCGTTGGACAAATAAGGATAAGAGAGACGGTTTGGTACACGGGTTTTTAGTCAATGTTTGTTCGGGTTTATTCAAGACCGCGCGCCGCCACTGTTTTATTGCCTACGAAGCAAGATTGCCATAATATGTACTTTTTTTTATTATATTGCTATATTCTTGAGAAATGCGAATTAAAAAAATGGTTAAAAAGTTAACCCTTCAAATATTGAAGTATTATTTCCAGTAAAAGACATTATTTTGGTAAAAAATTATTTTTCAACACCCGTTGACATCTAACAGGTGTATATTTCTGAAAAGAGTCCAGGGCCATTTAAAAATGGCGCATTGAGACGCACAAACGATGATTTATGCCGTCTCGGGAAATGGAAAAATGATAAGATATGAGTCTTTTACGCCGCTGTGGTTAGAGCTTCGCAGGTGACTGGGCCCGGGCCTTACAAGCTTAAGATGGATATTTACGATGTTCAACTTATGTAAAATAAAAAAGGAAATACCCCAAGAAGTTGTAAAAAAGAGTGTATATTTTATAAATGTCAGTTTGTGTTGTCTGTATTAAATATAACTATAAAATGTTTAGCTGCTTACAGACAAGAAAAATTTAAAGTTGAATGTATTAGCTGGGAATTACTGACAATAATTGTGCCCAGAATCGATGTAACCAAAATATCCAAATATGAATTGCTTAAAATAAAACTCATGTGCTATTAAATACACCAAACGCGGCTTTTCGTCAGTGACCGACCTACAAATTTGATCCACCTTATTTTTTAAAACAAAAAATAGGTATTCTTCACAAAATGCAAAAATTTCAAAGTCATGCGAAAAGTTCCCATTGTAAATCGAAGCCCTCGGCCGTATTTTACTTAGACCAACAATTGACCTTATGGGTTTATGTTAAATAGAAGATGATACAAATGAATTGGAACGTAAGAGCGAAACAAATATATATTATATAAGCGAATCAGAAAGTTAAAATGAGACCCGTATTTTGCAAAACATACTGTTATATTATTTTAAAACTTATTTTGTTTTTGGAATTATTGGATTTGCATAGTGCAGTGCTTGTCTTGTGGTGCAAAATAAAAATACAGTATATTTCAGATAGGTGTAGAGTAATTAAATGAGATATTTCGTCCAGTTCGGCTCACTTTCGGGGTCGCACATATGCGTACGTAAATTTTGTGCATTAATTTGTTTAGGATAACTAACCAAAAATTTTGGAGAATAAGGTTAACAGGTATTAAGATAAAATAGTATTGTTTATAATATTAAAATTTCAAGTAATTGCGTAATCAATTTCGGGAGATTACCACGAGGACATGAATTCGAATGTTTTTTAAGGACTAGTTTAGTGAAATGATAAATTATCTTCCAGCTGATTCAGTAGTAGTTATGGATAACGTAAGCTATCATTCACGACGCACAGAGAAAACTCCAACGTCATCTTGGAGAAAACAAGAAATTATCGACTGGTTAACCACCAAGAGTATTGAATTTGAAGATAATTTTATAAAAAAGAAACTATTAGCTATAGCAAATTTACACAAACGTCGTTTTATGAAATATGCCGTGGAAGATATAGCTGAAAATATAGTGTCTAATTCCTTAAAAACATAAATGGGTGCAAGTGAAAAATCCTTCCACTTTGCACTTGCAAATGTAGCAAGACACAACACGACATTCAAAATGAAAGACGTTAATCTACTGTTTGATCAAGCCATTAACGAAGTGGCACCAGAGAACTGGCGAAAAGCAGTCCATCATGTCATTAAAGAAGAGGAGAAAACGTAGGATCTTGACCACCTGATTGATCGAACCGTCAACCCGTAAAATAACGTCAAGAGGAGATGACAGTTTCTCAGATGACGAAGAATATTATGATTTTTTATAATTTAATTTTTTAAGTGTATTTTTTTATGATGTTTAATAAAAAGTGTACATATTGCAGGCCTTTGTCGCACAATTTAGTGTTTGTGAATGGATAACAATAGACAAAACCCATGAATTAACACAAACCCGGGTGGTACTACCTACACTTAATGAAAATAAAGAATTTTGCAATGAAATCACTGCCAAATTATGAGAGTGGCCTAAATATTCTTTGGTTACTCTTTAGCCCCCTTTGCATACCTAATAATCTTTTATTACTCTACATCCTTCTGAAATAAACTATAGTTGCCCTCAAAATTTGTCCTACATGTAAAAATACTCACTGGCCTGAGAATGAATATAGTCTCTGGTCGCAATTCACAGCCCAGCTAGAGAAAAGTTCTGGGTGCAATTGCCAAGAAAGCCATAAAACTTTCCTAATTTTAGCTTTGCACGCGTCGCAAAACAATAGAGATTGAGGGCATTTTACTTAATAAATGCTTAATAAAGGCAAACACCTGCCCTGTATCAAATTTAATTTATTTGACACAGAACATAATGACGCAAGGCAACTCGAGAATAAAAAATACCCGGGAATCACACTACTGGTTGCTCAACATGCTTTGATAAGGTCGATTATTTTCAACCTGACACCTACATAATGCTACAAGGAACCGTATACCATCACATAAAGCTCTGTTTTCCTGTTTATTTACTAGCTTGGAAGCGAAATGCTTTAGCCCATTAATTCCGGGCAACTAATTTATTGAAATTATACTACCATTAAAAGTTTGTTGAACGTTTGTTTTCACTTAATCAATCTAATCGGCTTAGTTTCCCCGGGGAGATGAAAATTAATTAATAATAATTGAACATGCTTAATAAATTTCCCTGAATATTAATGTCCGAACTTATATCGATTAACAATTCAGGATGTAGCTTGAAGTTCTTACTTGCCAGATATAACCCGGGCCAGTGGCGTAGCCAGAATTTCATTTCGGGTGGGCGAGGGGGGGGGGGGGGGGGGGTAGGGAAATCGATAAGGCAGCGCCGCAGGCAAATCGGCGAAGGCGAAAAATTTTTTGGGTGCCACGCCCAAAAAACCCTTTTTTTGGACAATCAAAAAAATTTCAAAATAAAAAAATACATACATTTAAAGAAACTTGTAGTGAGTTATACAAATACACTAATATAGGTAATATAAAACAGATAATATATACCTGTTAAACAAAAAATGTTTCATGAAATAAGCATAATTGAGCAAAAAAATACTAACAACAAGGTATATGTTTTATTTATTAAAAAAACCAAAATTAACCATAAACTTAGGGCACAACATATTTTTTTGGAAAACTAAACCGTAATTCGTCGTCTTTTTTGACAAAATATATTGATTATTTCATATATCAATGTGGATTTTTTTATGAATACTTATTAAAGCTGAACTTGTTGTACGCTCTTCACCTGAATGATTTCTCAGATATGTTTTTAATCTTTTTTAAGTGGAAAAACGTCTTTCTGCTGAAGCTTTAGTTACTGGGAGGATGATTTGTTATTTTATTTGACGCGTTATTGATAGCGTTGCCGTCAAAGATTTTTTATGTTGCCTAATTATAGTTTATATCATCGATTTCGGGGGGGGGGGGGGAGGCTGAACCCCCTGGCTACGCCACTGACCCGGGCAGAGTAATGCGATAATGGACAAAAGTAAAAAACTATAATTAATTTAAATATTAATTTGATTAATGAAAAAAAGATAATATGTATTGTCCTACTAAACTTATTTACTTTTAGTTAATTTATTTATATATATTAAGGGGGCCTATTTTTAATTATAGCGGGCCCTACGCTCATTCGCTTTTCGGAGCCCCTAATTATGGGTGTCCATAGAGACAATTTTAGGCTGGGAATAGGAGGGTTACCAGCCAAAAAATAAACATGGCCACAGTATGTGATATCAAAAACTTCCTCAGGATCTAGGGTCACTCCTTTCCCCCCTATGGGCGCCCATGCCCCTCACAACTTCAGGGTGTTTTTCTCCTTGGTTGGTTGGTTGGTTGGTTTAAAGTGGGGGTCGGGCGTTCGGCCCAAGGTTCCTGCACTGCAGCCTAGTGGTTCCCCTATATTGCTAGAAAAGATTTGTTCCTTTTTTAAGGTTCAGTAAATTACTACCAAGTTTATCATGCGGTAGGTTATCCCCACATTGGATTCCTCCGAAGATTTTTAATCTTCTTCGGGTCAGTGCCTCGCAGTTATGATATGTGAAGCGGTTTCGTCTTCTTCGCCGCAAAGTCTGCATTTAATGGGACCATTGTAAATTCCTATTCGGCGTAGGTGTTTTCTTAAGTGGCAGTGTCATATTAGTAGGCCGACCATTTTTTTTTAGCTGGGTGAGCGTAAAAAGCAACATTTCAGTTGATAGCTTTTTGGAGGGTTTCCCAATTGTGGCTCTCGCTTGAGTTTAACCAGGTATTCTGTTCCATCGGAATAGGTGTTGTTGTTGCGTTCATCTGTCCGATGTTGCTTTGGTTGCCTGTTTTGATATGCCAAGGGCGGGTTTAGGGACACTGAGTTTTTGAAATGACCCAGCTTTAGCCAGTTCATCGATTTTTTCATTGCCCGCTATCCCCGAGTGACCAGGAACCTAAAGAAGTTCTATCCTGTTATTCCTTGCCGCTAGGTCTCTCAGGTTGTTTAGGCACTACTCCATTGCTCAATTGTAGTTTAGGGCCTTGAGGGCAGCTTGACGTTTTTTTCCTTAATAAGTTACGAAATAATAATATACAGGGTGTTTCCTAAGTTGATACTTCTTTTTTCGCTGTATATAGAAGGCATTAAAATAAACAACATTTTCAAATACCTTTTTCAAAAAACTCAAAAATAAAATACTTACATTCATTTATTACACTAGGGATCAAAATATACTTGTCCGTTGAATACCATTAAGAAAACTTCTGGGTGTAGGATGAACCCGCAAGGAAAAGCATTCTGCGTATAATCTCGAAGCAGCAGCCGCACTTTGACGACCGTCACCGTAAATTATCACCATATCAACTAGTTCATTGGTTTCAAATTTTACCATTTTCACGTCACCAATTTAAAATGAACTTGCTTCAGAAAAACACACCGCCAGCGTATTGCCAAATAACTCTCCACCGACCCCCGTAAATTGCATGACTAATAAAAGATAAGACAAACAACATAAAGTATAGCAAGCTACGTTTTGATGACCAGGTCCGCACTTAGATTTTTTATTTCTGTATCGCGCCTATTTTTAAGTTTTTTGAAAAAAGGTATTTGAAAATGTTGTTTATTTTAATGCTAAAAAAGTATCAACTTAGGAATCACCCTGTAGTGTCGCTCAGACTGAGCGCGGGGCTCAAGTCCTGGGCTTACTGGGTCTATTGTGAAAATAAGCCCTGTGCATATTTCTATAGAACGTGCCCTAGAAGTTCTGAAACCCCTTTTTTTGAGTGATAGAAGAGTTTTGAAGTTACATTTCCTTAATTTTTTTTTAAATCACAACGTTGCAACTGGTAAGACTCGTCTTTAGGTAAATACTAAATAAGTATAGTACCTACAAATCATGCGCGGTCTTATTCGAAGATGACTTTTTCTAAACAAAGGTTTCCAGATATTTTTTATATCCAATGAGTGCTTACTAAAACAACCTGCGTTCTGGTGTAAAGTGGCAGCTTTCTTGAACATCACCTTTCTCCAGTATAGTTCTATATGCAGGATTTCTGCTTCTGTTCACATAATATGATGGTCGTGCATCCATTCATGGTTAGCTGCACATAATTTTTCGTATTGTTCTTTGATCCTTGTCTCGATTGGTCTTAGTATTTTATCAATATAAAATTGGCAACATTCGCAGGGCATCTGGTAGCTCTTAAATAGAGACTTTCATATGTGAAAAAAATATTATCTCAAATTACCAGTTGTGTATGTATTTATAAATAATAGTCTTTCATTTTTAACTATAGCAGAACTTGATTACTGCTAGCTAAAAATGCTTTCAGTGTAGTGGAAAATAAACTGTTATTAATTTATAATTTCTATGAGAAAGGGTATTTTGTAAAAAAACACGATTGAATTAGTCTACCCGAAATTGCGAGGACTTAACAGTATAATATTAATTTTTTGTTTTTAGATAGGAGTTTGGAAATCGTGGCAAAACGAGGGCCTGGACATCAAAGATATCGTATGGCCTGGTAACAGCCACACCCCTCCACAAGGTGTACCGGAGAAGTTTCATCTTAAAATTACATTTTTGGAAGAACCACCTTATATTAAGTTGGCGCCCCCGGATCCTGTAACCGGCAAATGTTCCATGGACAGGGGAGTGTTGTGCAGGGTTGCCAGTGATGAAGCAATTACTGAGTAAGTTCTTTTTCGTTTTTAATATTACTGGAAGTAAACTCTTGATAAGGTATTTGTTTATAAAAAGAGACACATTATTAAAATAATACTTTGTCTTTGTATAGAGAGTAATATCTATATGTATTCTTATTCGAAGCTTATATTAATCAATGGACGCGCGCGTTGATATTTTGCGCTGTATAAAGTTGTATGTTGTATACCAAACCCAAGCTAGGTTTGGTGATAAGTAACATTTTGAATTAAACTGGGTACCTTTAAAAGCAACTAGATATGCTATTTAGTGACGCCAGCTTGTGAGTAAGTAACCCAAAAAGAAATAGTCATTTCAACGGTGTTTCCATAGCTACAAATAGAAAATTTCCTTTTGTACTTTAAAGTGTCGGCAGGTTCATATCTATACTTGAGGGTAAAAGTTAAGCTTAAGAGGAAAGATAGAACTTTATCATGTCCTTTTTGGATAGTAGTGTAGTTACGACTTCGTGTTATTTATTTTTACTTCGTTGAATACTACTTTTAAGTGTTTAAATATCAAAACATAAGCAAATTATTTCCTAAGAAATTAAATTGGTATGAAAAAGAACTCACAAAAACCATTTAACATCAAATTTCCAGCGAAAGAGTCACAGAACGACGGAACACCAAGGCAAAAATTTCATTCTAGATTGGTCGTAGAGCTGATTAGGAGTCCTTCCAATAAGGATAAAGGACATGAGATGAGGCTCGAGGATTACTCTGTAGAGCCTCGAATTTGGATTATAACAACAACTGCGGTATCTGGCGACGAAACACCGCACCGGCTGCCCATGACAATACTTTCAACCGATATCATTGATGACTTGTGAGAACCAGAGTGAAACGTACAGAGTCTACCTGCCTATCTTCGGACAGCTAACCGGATTCACCAATAAGCGCCACTTACCCCGCCTGGTCAGAAGAGGGCATCAGTACGTAGAATTACTCACCATCACTCATCGAGGCTCTACAGAGTAATCCTCGAGTCCCCTGGTCAGCAACACGACCAACTCAAAGTGAAATGTTCGTGCGTTGGTGCTCCGTCGTTCTATGACTCTTCCGCTGACAATCTGATGTTAAATGATCTTTGTGCTTCAAAAAGGTTCTCCAGTGTGTCTTAGCCCGTTTTTTTTGGTGATTTGGTCAACATTCGGGAGGTGAACGGAATGGATTTTCCGTTCCTTGAATCTGGTAAGCGATGAAACCACTAATCCACAATTGTATGAAAAAAAATGTTATGAATTAATTTACAACAATATTGATACAATATCAAAAACAAATAGTTTTCGTATCGTATAGTAAAATTTAATTCCCGGAATTCAATGTTTGTTGACTCCATGTATGTCCGTGAATGTTTTGCTTTTACCCTACACCATATACTATATCTATGTCATTTTAAGAACGTCTTATCTCTTGGTATTTTACTTACATTCATATCTGATCAATGTTTCTAGTATAACATTACTGACCTTACATTGTCTACACTTTAATAAAAATATAGGCGTTACATCGTTATCCTTAGGATTTCTTATAAATAAGTATTTTCCAAAGATATATTTACATAAAATCCTTCATCTGAGATTTTCAATTTTATCTCGGGGCTATTTTCGGCAAACTAAAAAATGACACATCTCCACAACCCAGTGAAAAATAAATCGGACTTGACTGAAATCGCCAATTTAAATTCGGTTTCGTTGATGACAAGGGTAGATGTAAAAAGTTTTATGAATTGCAGGGTTTAATATTAGTTTGGAGCTTTAACTATCTGGTTCCAAGAATAAATTGGATTTTTTTTACAGTGAATTATTTAATATAAATAGTTAAATACATATACAGGGTCCTGCACCTCACCTCCCGTCTTCTATAGCTCACTTAATAATTAAGTTAGGTTAATTAGTTGCAAATTTTACCTGCATCCTAGGGCGCATTTCAGGAAAATATTTTTGTTTATAGAGGGTGTTCTAAAAAAGTGTCACGTCATAAGGATCTATTTTTTTAGACTACATGCTATATATATTTGAACATATTTGGATGCCTTCATATCCCTAAAATTTTAATGACATCGGTTTAGTATTATAGGCGAAAAAAAATTAAAACTAAAAAAGTTTTACACCACTGGTTTCAAAATTAATGAAAAAATAAAAATAATGCCTTGTTAATAAAATAATACAAAGGTACCTAATAAATAAGGCCGAATAGTCTCGTTAACCAAGTTTGATAAATACGAATTGTACAGGGTGTCCAAAATTTATAGGCATACTTTAAAGCAATTTATTTTCCTTATTTCAAATTGGAACCTCTGTATATTATTATGTCATTCGATGCAGAATTAAAAATCAAACATTTGATTTAATTACAACCCTATCGCAATTTATAACGCATCAAGACTTATTTGCAGAAAACTCATTTCATCAACTATTCCACCAGGCATTATTATAAATAAATATCAAAGGTGGCTTTGCAAAACAATTCATTGGTATTAAAGTGACAAAAGCCCATTGACTTTAGTTATTATATAATTGCTAATATTGTAAGATTATTATTAATTATTTAAGCTATATTATTTTTTGTGATGGAATACAACCAAGAAGAGCTCGTAGATATGATTTTCATATTAGGAGCATGCGAAAAGAATTATTTAAGGCCACTTTAGTAAAAGTTGATACCAATAAATCATTTTTCAAAGCCACCTTTGATATTAATTCATAATAATGACTATTGGAATAGTTTATTAGTAAAATGAGTTTTTTGCAAATAAGTTTTGATGCGTTAGGGTTGTAATTAGGACAAATGTTTCATTTTTAATTCTGCATCGAATGACATAATAGTATACAGGAGTTCCAATTTGAAATAAGAAAAATAAATTGATATAAAGTTTACAAAGTTTGACACTAAACTTTGGACACCCTGTACAATTCGTATTAATCAAACTTGTTTAACCAGACTTTTTGACATTATTTATTAAGTAGGTACCTTTGTATAATTTTAATAAGAAGGCATTATTTTTATTTTTTAATAATTTTTAAAACCAGTAGTTCAAAACTGATTTTTCTTAGTGTTTATTTATTTTAACCTATAATACTGAACCGATTTTATTAAAATTTTGGGGGTATGTAAGCAATGCAGAGACATCCAAATAAGTAAGAATATTTATGGCAAGTTATCTAAAAAAATAGATCCTTATGACGTCACACTTTTTTGGAACATGGGCTATAGAAGACGGGAGGTGCAGGACCCTGTATAGATTTAATATCAGAGAAGAAGGCTAAATAATTGGTCAGTGCTATATTATTTACTTAACTAAATTTACGTTGTTAAAATTAGAGGTAAAAGCATGTTACATTTTTTTTTTATAAAAGTATGTTTTTAAATGTAACAATTAATTTGCAATTATTACCCAGTTATAGCTTTAGATTTATGTAAATTCACATATATGTTTTAGTATATGCAGGGAATTTTTTACGAAAAATCTGAAAAAGCAATTGTATTTTTTTTTGACATTCCCATTTAATATATATAAAAAAGTTTATACCTCCATATTTTTGGTTTCCCCGTACAGGAACTTTTGACTTCATATTTATATCATTTTTTACCAAGAAGTTTTATTTTAACTTTTTATTCGGTTAGAAACTTTTTAAAAACGCGATTTTTCTCTTAGTGGATATTTTGAGTTTTCCCAAAGCGAAGTGGCGTAGACTAAAATAAATATGAAAATTAATCTTAGGCGCGTCTTAACGACCTTTCTGCTTTCTTTTTTCATAGATAACGTTATGCTCATAAATAACGGCCCTTAAGGCAGAAGGCTATAATTGGGAAGGTTACGTTGCGTATTTATTCGTAAAAAAAGTTTTTTGAATTTCTTACCGTCCTAAAAGAGAAGAACAAAAAATATAATAATTTATTTTTAGGGTCTGGATACAGACAGTATTTATAGAATAAAAAATTATATTTGACAAAATAAGCTATTAGGGTTAAAAGATATTTAACTTTAAAGTTTTTGTTTGGAATTTAGTTTTTCTACTCCCAAAAGGATATTTTCTGTTTCCTTTACACTAAAATGATTAGATAAGTGGGCTAATCCGGTTAACTAAACGGATTATAATTTCATATTCATCCCAGTTAGGATTAGAAACTGGCCAATCACAGTCGTCAATTACAGAGAAACAAAAATGAGGTGTTAAGAATATGCAAATCTGTCAGATTAATTTTGTTATTTTTAATATTCAAAACGTTTATCCCAGAGCCTATGCCTCCACCAACATTTCCAAAGGGACACGAAACGGTGCGAAATTAAAGATATAAAACCAAAATAAAGTTTTATCGAGCCATTCTTAAGCATTTTCTGGCAGAACTAAAGATTTCATCACAAATGCAATTTCTCGTTTCAAAAATCTCTAGTTTTCCACTCATTTCGAGACAGTTACTACAAGATTTAATGCAAAAAATGTGCTTACAAATTTAATGTTTTTTTTCATGACGAGGTTCCAACCCCAATCAACCTTAAAATTTTTTTTCCTACGACCACCTATGAAAATGAGAAAAAAAAGCACGGTTAACTTGGCTCTAAAGCGCCGAATATCACACGCGTGTTGAAAGAAAATATTTTAACTCTAGAGTGGAAATACAAGGCACACTATTTAATTTAAGCATATGATGGCAATTTGACAGACCACACCTATTTATTAAAAAGAACAAATTTTAGAAAGCAGTTTAGTTTATTTATCACGTATTTGTCGAGTGATTCAGAATTAGAGTGTGAAAATACGCCATCTGAAATTATAAAAAAGTTAAGAATATACTGGAAAATTTATTACCAGTCAAAACAAGCCCCGCTGAAGAAAATGTCATATATTAAACTTAAGCAGAAAATGTCTATGGGTCGCCATAGCCTAGAGACTAGAGCCATGACCTACGAATCGAAAGATCACAGGTTCAAATCCCATCAGGAGCACTTGACTATTTTTTATGAAAACATTAAATAATTTATAGAATTATTTTGAATTGAAATATTCCTTGTTGGGTGAATTTTATAAATTTATTTTTAATGCATCCTTCCTTGATTAAATAAAAAAAATCATTCAAGAAGGAAGATTTCAATTCAAAATAATTTTATAATTTATTTAATGTTTTAAAAAAAAAGTCAAGTACTCCTGATGGAATTTGAACCTGTGACTTTTCGATCTATTAAATTGGTATCATATGTTTAAATTAAATAGTGTGCCTTGTATTTCCACTCTAGAGTTGAAATATTTTTTTTCAGCTCTAGAGTTGAAATATTTTTTTCACAATTCAAAGGTTTTTTAATAATTCTTTGTGGTCGTAGGAAAAATAGTGTACATTACTCGTGTGAAAGTGATTATTCTAAAACTCGGAGAATTTCCGCACTCGGCTGACGCCTCGTGCTAAATATCTCCTCGTTTAAAAAGTATCACTTTCATCACTTGGTATGTAATATACTATTGTTCGCAACATATGTATAAAAATAACTGGTAAATATTCCATAATGGTGGAACATAAAGTACATCAAACCAAATAAAAAGACAAAATTATAAGATTTTTATATATCTTGTTCTGAATTACTTATGGTTTTAAGGTTATGTTATTTAGTCTTGTTTTGTGGTGATTCATTAATGGTGACGAGCGGTCATATCTTGGAAACTACTGGGCATAGAAATTCAGGAAAAAAAATTATAACTAAAGTGGCCATGAGAAAATCCTGGAAATAATTTTTAAGTTCCGCATTTTGCCGCAAGAGGGCGTAATTGAAAAGTAAATTATAAAAGTTTACAGATCTCAGAAAATTCCACATTAAGGTATATCTTTGATAGCACCATTAAAAAGCTTGGACAATTATGCATTATTTTGGTCCTATGCTCATTGGCGTACCGACCTTAATAAGAGGGGAGGAAATTGTTAAAAGTGTAATCAGTTAAATCGCTGTTACTTATAAACGACTTATTCGATTTTAGCAAACTAAAGACTGTTTGGAAGAGAAATGTATGCACTTTCACCAATCGTATTTTTTGATTTTACTCCGAAAAAATAAATCATATGGTATAATTATTATGATACCATATTTGAAAAGTAGATAAAATTTGATAGAAAAATTTTAAAACCGCAGCTCGATATCTCCGTTCGTTTCAGCGTTATCGCAAATAGAATAATTTTTAAGATTTTAAATAAAGAATATTTTTTAGAAAAAAAGTGGGACGCCACTGATATTTTTCAATATGAATATTATTTCGGATTAGCCTGGTCAACTCTGCATAAAAATGGTATCTTGCGTTTTTTTCCTCAGGCACACAATGTTGCGGGTTTCTTCACTTTTTAATTAATTGAAATAAAAAATATTAAATTTGTGAGCATTTACTATTACTTAAATTAAATTACCTGGCCTTGTCAGAATTTTCATTTTAGGTCTGTTATTTTAATTTTCATGACCTTTGTAAAATGTCATATTTATATTTTAATTATTTATTTATTCATGTTTAGTTCACGACGTCATTGTGTGTATTATTTGAATTGTCATTTTGTCTAAGTTTAGGTTATTGTTCAAGCATAAATAATTATATTAATATGTACCAAATTCATTTCAAGCATTGCGTACAAAACTCTTTTTGACTAGTAAATACTCTTATTTCATTGTTATTTTACAACTTGTAAATTTCATACTTACTTTTAGGGTTAAGCCCTGATGATGGTCTTGAGTAAATAAGGCCGAAAGCGGTTGGCGTCAGTATTAATAAATAGTTTATAACGTTTTTTCCTTTCTTAAGAATACAGTGTACAACCAACTTCCCCCCCTTTACTTTCAAAAATAGTAAACTACAAAACACCAGTGATGCTATTTTTTTCTTTTTTGGACAAGCTATATTTGGGACTTAATAAACGTGACGTTGCCGCAGCGTGTTCTGTGACTTTTCGAAAGCTTTTGATTGCGTTAATCACAGAACATTGCTGTGAAAGCTTGAGAAGTATGGTATCAGGGGGAGCTCACTGGCGTGGTTTAAGTCATACTTGGGTGATCGCCTCCAGAGAGTTAACTTTAAGAATGCGTTCTCGGAGCAGCGGACAATTTCATATGGCGTACCGCAGGGCTCTGTTTTGGGGCCACTGCTCTTTTTGATTTACATTAACGATTTTACTAAAGTTGATATCAAGGGTTTTCTCACATTGTTCGCTGATGACGCCACAATTTTATGGATAGACAGGGACACTGAACAATTAGAATTAAATATTTCTGAAGATCTACAGAAGATTAAGGATTGGACAGATGCAAATGGATTGTCCTTTAATATTTCTAAAACAAATATTATACAGTTTAAATGTCAACTTATAACATTTCCATAGCAGGACAACCCATTGCAGAGCAAAGCGAAACTAAATTTTTGGGGCTGTATATCGACAATAAACTCAAGTTTGATTCGCATGTCTTACAACTTAGGAAGAAAGTTGTTTCAGGCTGTTTTCCCATAAGAGTTATTGCCGACGAGCTGGATGAATCCATAGTTCGGAATGCATATTTTGCGTTGATAGAGTCCCGTTTGCGTTATGGCATTTTATTTTGGGGTAGTTGCTCTCAGTATTTGTTTAAATATATGTTTATTTTACAGAAAAGAGCTTTGCGGTATATGTTCAGGATTGGATTTAGAGACTCGTGTAGGTCCTTTTTTGTTAATAATAGAATTTTAATTTTGATGTGTTTGTTTTTGTTAGAGTCATCCTGTTTGGTCTATAGAAAGCATAGGGAAGAACTGGGAGCGGCCTCGGCATACAATACGCGTCAAGCGTTTAATCTTAATTTACCTATACCTACATGTACTCAGGTATATAAGAGTATTGTTTATTAGAGTAAAAGAATCTTTAACCACCTCCCAGAAGGATTAAAAAATATCCAGTGCGAAAGAAAACTCCGGGGGAAACTTAAGAATATTTTTATAACTAAAGCCTACTTACTATACACTGGCCGAATTTTTTGATGACACTATTGACCTTTAGGCACTGGATAGATATAGTATTATTTATTTTACACCGTAAATTTTTCCTTTTGTACTTTTTAGTGTTGATTTTATATTATTTGTTTGACTCTATATTTGTTTAGTGTTGATTTTATATTATTTCTTTGACTCTAGGTTAACTAATGACACGTTTTTTCGAACTATATGTAGTACGTCGCTTAACCGTAGTTTCTATTTAAATTTTTTTTTGAATTTTATATATCCGAGTATTACTTATTGTAAAACTTTTTTTTTTGCTTTGTCAACGAGACATTGTCTTAGACAATAAAGCTTTTTTGATTTGATTTTGATTTGATTTGACATCTTAACAAATATTTGATAATTTCCCCGTGCAAAAAAAAAACATTTCGGCCACATTTAACAAATCATAATAAAATATTAATGCAAAGCTCAGGAAATAAAGTAGGTTTTAATGAAGTGCAACCAATAAACTGTCTGCAAAGTCCGCAGACCTAACTTCTCGACCACACTTAGTCTATTATTCATTAAACCTTGCAATTTCGCATGCCATGCAATCATAAATAACTTTATAATGTTATAAAGTTTGGCCATTACTTCCAGCGTCAGATTTATTTGCGGCGACTTGTGATATTTTGTCGATGAATGTACAGGATGTTATAAAAATTACTTATTATTATATTTAAACCTGTAAATCCCAATATAAAAGCACATTACAGAAAGTGTATTTGAAATGTCGCTATGCTAAAGTAAGTGACATAATTCGTCATTTGTCTTTGACATTTTTATGGCACTCGCGCTCCTCCTTACTGAGTATTTGTCAATAAAGCAGCATGGATGAAATGTCAAGTAAAAATTTAAAAACAAATTAAATCTACCTTAAAATCCCAAGACTGGCACACAATATATGGTACTTTACTAATTCAGCAAATAGTTATAAATCGAATGAGGTTACTTAGATGAACGCAAGGGAAAGGATTTGTAGCAAGACACAACACGACACTCAAAATGAAAGACGTTAAGCTAATAAGGTAAATTTTGTGCATTAAATTATTTATGATAACTAACCAAAGAAAAACAGATAATTTGATAAAAAGGAACTATTAGCTATAGCAAATTGAAAAACATAGTGTAACTGTGCTGCGCATACCGCCATATCATTGCGAGCTAAATCCTATAGAACTTATATGGGTGCAAGTGAAAGAATTTGTAGCAAGACACAACACGACATTCAAAATGAAAGACGTTAAGCCACTGTTTAATCTAGCCATTAAGGAAGTGACACCAGAGAACTGGCGAAAAGCAGTACATCATGTCATTAAAGAAGAGGAGAAAATGTGGGATCTTGACCATCGGATCGATCGGACCGTCGACCAGTTAATTATAACGTCAAGAGGAGAAGACAGTTCCTCAGATGACGAAGAATAATTTCGCGAATAAATTCTGTATCTCCTTTCCACATTTTGACGACACATGCGAGACGGCTTGAGGCCGGTTAACATGAAGTACAAGAAAATTATCGTTTTTTTTTATCAAAAAAGTATGCCTAATATAAAATATTATAAACGATTCACTGCGTTAATTTATCTCAGCTACTTCATTTAGAAGATCCTAATTAAAAAAATAGGAATCTATATCAGGTTAGAACCGACAGACGCGTCAAAAGGTTATGCAACCGTGTTCATATCCTCGATGTTCAAATTTTAACTTGCTTATTGACATATCGTTGTAGTTGTATTGTGATATTTAGTTCAGTTTCTATAATTAGAAAGATAACCGGAATAAACCCAACCAGTTGGATCAAATTTAAACTAGTATAATAAGGAATTTTTATTTTAATAATTTTGTGCTGGCATATTTCATTAGAAAATGTTAAATGCGCCTCTGTAGTACCTACAATGCCGTTTTAATACGAAGGATTGTTATTCACATTTTGGTGTGGAATCGTCCAATCAAAAATATTTCTATTGTCAGACGTGTTATAGGAAATAGTCAAATAAACATTAAGAGCAAACAGTAGTCGATGAGTCATCACGAACAGATAGTTCATTTCCATCACATCGCGCACATTGTACCTGTATCTGGCGATGGCAATTTTTTCATATACAAAATATTGTAAAAACGATGGAAAATAAGGAATTAGCATAAACATCCGCACTATTTCGATGCATGGCGTATGACATAAGTTGATCCTATATAATTGAAACTTTAAAATACATTTTCAATTTTCCAATTTCTGATAATACCCAATTAAAATTGTAAAGAAACCACTACTTAAATTTTAATATTAACTATTTTTTAATCGTATATTAGTTTATAGAAATATAAGTTAATTAATGTTTATAAAAAAAAAGTACAAAAAGATCTAAAAAAAATAGAGTTAACAATAAAAAAGAGCAAAAAATAATTCAAAAGAAGACAAAAAATATTTAAAAAAATGCAAAAAAAAGTTAAATTTGAAAAAAGTAAAGAACATTTAAAAAAGTAAATTAGTTTTGTTACAATTAATTAGCTTTTAAGTAGATAGATGTAAGTTAGATTGTTATTAGTATATTAGTGCTTGTACATAAGATGTCAAATTTCGAAAAATTAAAAAAAAAAGAGATGCTGGCCATTTGGTTTAAACCAGTGCCATAAAACAAACACACAGACATTTAAAATTTTTTTTTTTGGAAAAAAAATAAGGCATTATCCGTCAAACTAGAAGTTCTTTTAAAAAACCCCTTAGTAAAATTGTTGTATTTAATTTTCAATTAGACAAGCCTGGTAACGATGCCGCGTTTCACGCTGGTATGGAAGGCTCTTAAGAACAGAAACTTACGAAAAACAAAAGCTATAGGCCTTAATGCTTAGTTAACAGTAAATTAACCTAAAATGCTCAAAGGAGACCTCCAAATACAAGTTTAGTTTATAAGTAATTTATAAACTAAAACCTTTTATGCTCGGTTTTAAAAGACCTTAACAAATTCTTGATTGCCACTGAAAATGAGTATTTTTAAAAGAGTCTGTATAGGTTAATTTAAATTTGAAACGGTTTTTTATCATTTTCTTCTTGTAAGTTACCTAATTAGGGTCTCTGCTCTTTAATTAAACCCTTGACCTAATAAAACTGTTCAATTTGTATGCCTTCATATTTTTAGAAATTGTATTGAAATTAATGTTTGAAGAACAAATAGAAACATTTTTCATATTAAATTTTTTTTAAATAAACTTCGTTTAGGTAGTTACCGTTAATACACCAGTGTATTTTTGGAAATTTTAAACTATTTGACGAAATTATACAGTGCGTCCTAAATAGTCGGAACATATCAAAAATGTTTCCTTTTTAAAGGAACACCCTATATATTATATTCCTTTCTAATTTCTCATTAAATTTCCCGCATATTTTGTATAAAATATCATGTGTCTAAATCCAATTGATTTTGAGATATTGACGTTTAACATAATATGGCATTTTCGGACTTTAACAGGCTCTAACATTGGAACGGCTCATCCTAGAGAAAAATGGTTTTTACCTCTGTATCTTAATATTTTATTTATATTTATTATATACAGGGTGTCCCATAACTTATGGGCCGTAGAGTAACTGGAGATATTAGACATCAAACTAAGCCGATTATGTCATATAAGTTTTTTTTTTGATAATTAAAATATTAATTTAATTATGTACTATGTTTTTTATGCTTTGGGATGTTTAAAGAGAAATATCTTGAAAACCGTTAAAGATGTTAAGATCAATCAAGTACACCTTTTTGAATCAGAAAATGCCCTTCTTTAAGAAACTATAAATGAAAAACACCTAATATCACTGGTAAGAAAAGAATCATAGATTTATGTAGCCCAGTGTATATAACTAGCGCCCTCTAGTTTGAAACTTAAAAGTTTCTACAAATTCTTATTTCTTGCTCATAAAAACATAATATTGCCAACTTTCAATTCGATTCATTAAACCGTTTTAAAATTATGGCTTATTTTCGAGAATAAACTTTTACTTTCAACACCTTGTATCTCTAGAACGAGTAACAATCCGAAAAAACCTATATGATTTAATCAGCTTAGTTTGATGTCTAGTATCTTCATGCAGTTACTCTACGGCCCATAAGTTATGGGACACCCTGTATAGTGAAAGATATTTTTCTCTAAGATGAACCGTTTCAATGTTACAGCCTGTCAAAGTCTGAAAATGACATATTTTAAACGTCAATATCTCAAAAACTATTAAATTTAAACATAATGACCTTTACAAAATAAGCGTAGAATTTTGTGGGGAATCAGAAAATATTACAGTATATAGGGGTAACATTAAAAAACCCCCGAGTTACGTTCGTCACGTTTTTTTAGGCCACCCCGTATACTCCAGCATAATTTTAAAATGTGCATTTCCATGGCGTCTATAACTTTTGTATTTCGAATTTTTATCTAGCTATTATTCTTAAGCTAAAGGAAAAAATTAACTTTATTCTATCGTTGACTTACCCTGTATATTATTTTCTGATTCACTATAAAATTTTATTTATATTTTGTATAAAATGTCATATGTCTAAATTCAATTGTTTTTGAGATATTGACGTTTAAAATATGCTATTTTCAGACTTTGACAGGCTGTAGTATTGGAACAGCGCATCTTAGAAAAAAATGGTTTTCATCTCCCTATTAATTTTTTATTCTCCATCTAAAAGTTACAACTTCCGGTTTAACATGTTAAACCATTCAACCGGTTTTATGTAAGTAAAACATTCCATTGAAATGCGTATGATCTCGGAGTATTAAAATAAAAAAATATAAATAATATTTCCGAAATCACTAATGCTTAAAACTTATATCTTAATTTGTCTTTGGTAACCTATGTTAGATTGAACCAAGGATCTTAAAGCAAAGGGGGATGCGTAGTTGGATCACAGTCTTTGAAGCACAAATAATGCCCATTATTAGCTCCATTGTGAACAACTTTTTAGAAAAACACTCGAGGAATTCTGAAACTAGTATAATTTTACCTTGGTCGTTATGGGACGTCAAGTTGCGTTTAAGCGATCACAACGTATTTTCTATTGGGACGCCCGTCTTTCATGCTGGTTTGACGTTTATCAGTGCCTGATTAACAGCTGTCATATATTTATTCGTTTTTAATGTTTCTGTATTAAATTTAAGTATTGTTGAGTAAAGAAAAAGCAACTCAACATTTTTAAAAACATACTTAGGAAAATTGATCTAGGCGGCCATTTTTAGAACAAATGATACAGTGTGATATGTCATTGAAAATAGAATCTTCTGTAGAATTTAAATATAGAATAAAAAAGGAGTTTTCATTTAAACGTTGATTTCACTTCCGGTTAAACCGAAAGTGGTTTCGAAGATTTAAGTTGATCGAAAAATGGAAATTTACATACTTTATTTAACATCTCATATTTATAAATCTTTACTACTAAAATTACGAAAAAAAAACTGTGTCACCCGGTAGAATTGATAGAATGTAAAAATATATATCTGTTTTATTAAAAAATTAAAGTTGCTACGCGTAGCATTTTTATGATCCACACTGTATAATATCTTTTTTTCAAAATAAAAATCTTTATAAAAGAGTTAATCCAAAGGGTCTGAGCGATTCCTGATTAAACGGATGGTAATGGCCTGCTAATTTTCTTTATCATAGGAAACGTGCGAATTGCCTATTTATAATACTCGTAGTTGTGAAATTTTCAAAGAAAAATGTTAAGTATTTTTGAATCATCTTTTTAATTTCCGAACGTCACAAAACAGTTAAAGTTTATCGCCGCACTTATGCTCTTACACTGGACAATTGAACTGCGTTTGCACAGGAACCGATTAATTTATCCTGTCAATCCTGGAAATGTTCAGCAAACTTTCCAAACTGATCTGACAATGGACCAGCATTATCGATAACGCTCTGGCTATAAGGACGATTTAACTGAGGACTTAACTTCCGGGATACGATGTCCTTGAAAGATAAAGTAGACAACCTAATTAGTGGTGAATTGTTAAAGATAAGGGGGTAGCCATTGGAGGACAAGGGACATTTGCATCTTTCTTACTGCGAAAAGTTTATTTTTGAGATGGTGGATAGCGTTTTTTTAAGTGACATTCTTTCACTCGCTGATTATTGATGTTGTATCATTGTCCTTGTCTTCTTATTGCCTCAGATACTCCTTTAATATGCGGAATGTTATATGAATAATGTACTCAAAACGTAAATGAATATTTCAACATACATTTTCTTACCAATACACTTTAATTTAATTTTTCTATTCCTATATTAGTAAGCATTGTTTTTTCTACTCCCACATGGAAATTTGCTATTTCCTTTACACTTAAGTGGCGGGTAAAGTATGCTATTCCAGTTAACTGTGCGGCAAAATTTTATAACATTCCTAGATAGGTAATGAAACTGACCAATCACAGTAGTCAATTACAGAGAAGCCATTGTTGTTCTTCAAAGTACTGGCCAATCACAGTATATTATTTTTACTGAGGCTGCGCTTTCATTTTCAAGACACTAAATTATATAATTTAAATGCATATGGTACAATTTGTTATTAATTTGTTCAATATTATAAAATCTAGACGCATTTATAATAGATTTATCAATAATGCAACCTGCTGAATGTGCATAGAAAATTAATTTCAAGTAGCATCATTTATCAGTTAGTTTTTCCATAATTAGTTTAACGTTTCGATAGTCGAGAGGTACAGCGTTTTACTATGGAACCAATGGTCGTGAGTTCGAGCCCGGCAACCTGAGAACTTTTTTTTACATTTTTTAGCATAAAGTTTGGTCGTAGAAAAAATATACTGTTCAACTCGAGTGCATTGTCAATATTGCCCTCGGAAGTTTGAGCACTCCGCCTACGGCGTCGTGCTCAATTTACTTCCTCGTGCGATATGGACATCATATCCACTCTTGTTGTACAAACTACTATAACGTACCTACAGTTCACTCTATAAGTAAATCCAATCTTGCCCACAACTGTGCGTTATGATGCCTAGTATAACAATCAAGTTAGCCTTGAACCACTCAAATCGTAACATTTATTCTTGCGTTTTGAATATTTGACAGTGACATTGTCATTATTTGAGATTTGAAGCTCAAATCGATACTTTATAAATTATAAACCGTTCTTTAATTTATTAGTAAGAGTCGTAGAAAAAGTATAGTACGTATTGCGTGTTGTAAAGCACTCATGTAATTACCGCACTCGCAGCTACGCGGCTCGTTCGCAATTTTTCCATTTATGCATAATATGCGGAGCAAAATTTTCCTCGTCAGCCCTATTCAATATTGTGTACTATTACAAACTTTGTCGGGAATAGCTAGAATCTTTTTTACGGCTCTTTTGAAAAAACAATCATATTATTATAAGTTTCCAACAAGGGCTTTCCGTTCCTTAAAACTTCTTTAAATAGGTCGCTTTATTCAGAATGAATTATTACTAGTTATCCGGTTTTTAGTAGAAGTTTTAAGCAAGTTGAGCGAACATAAGGAAACAAGTCTTTTGTAAAACTCTCTAAATTTTGAGTTACTAACTGGTTAAAATACAAAGAATCTGTGGATTTTACACGAAAGCTATTATTTTATGGAAATATATCATATTGAAGAGAAAAAAATTTTAAGTTACGTGGCAAATAGTTTAAATTAGAAAAAATCACAATATTTAATGACAGACCTGATAATAAAATTAGTATATTACATACTAAGTAATGAAAGTGATACTTCTCAAATGAGAAGATATTTAGCACGAGGCGTCATCGTCAGCCGAGTGCGGAAATTCTCCGAGTTATAAAATAATCACTTTTACAAGAGTAATGTACACTATTTTCCCTACGACCACAAAGAATTATTAAAAAAATATTTCAACACTAGTGTTGACAAAAAAAAAATATGAACACTAATGTTGAAACTAGCTAAGGATTATGTTCAACTTAATATCTGATTTTATAGTTTTTCAATAGGCTTTTCCTTTATTTGCAGTTTAACTTTTTCATATTTTATATATCATAGGAAGAACTAATCCTGGATTGACTTCTAGATTAGTCAGAATGAAAAATTTTAAATTTAATTAAGGGAAGATGCATTAAACATAAATTTAAAAATCCACCGAACAAGGAAGATTTCAATTCAAAATAATTCTATAAATTATTTAATGTTTTTATAAAAAAAAAAGTCAAATACTCCTGGTGGAATTTGAACCTGGGACCTTGCGATCTGTAAGCTAGAGCTCTATTCTCTACGCTATTAGTACCAATAAGGATTAGTTGTTTAATACATAACACTCTTCAGCGCGATTTGTTTTTCTGGTAATAGATTTTCCAGTATATTATTAACATTTTTTATAATTTCAGATGGCGTATTTTCACACTCTGATTCTGAATCACTCGACAAATACATGATAAATAAGTTGAACACTTTACAATTACTGCTTTCTAAAATTTGTTCTTTTAATAAATAGGGGGTTTCTGTCAAATTGGCACCATATGTTTAAATTAAATAGTGTGCCTTTTCTATTTTAACACTAGTGTTGAAATATTTTTTTCAACACGCGGGTTATATACGGCGCCTTATAGCTAAATTAACCGTGCTTTTTTTCTCATTTTCATAGGTGGTCGCAGGAAAAGTAGTTACACAAATTGTAAAAGGATAATATTTCCAAAACAATATTAGAAATATGAACAGTAAAAATTATTTCTACACTGATGTCAAACTTTTTACTTTTCAGTAACCAGCTAGTTAGACAAAGAAGTTTTCACCGTTTCCACGAACAATAATTTTCTAAAATCTGAATAAATTCATGACAACAAAACTTCATTGAATTGTAACCACTACACTAAGTTTCTACAACTGCCTTTTGAACTTTCGTGACGTGTTTTCTTATGAAGGTTTTGTGTGCAGTAACTTACAATAAAAAGTTTTGAACAAAGTTCAGAGAGACATATTAGCGTGGAAGAATCGTTGAAAATATTCAGCAAAAGTTTAGCTACTTTTAGGTTTGAAGATGATATGGTTGTTTTTAAGGGTTTATCTATCAGGTCTATTTTATTTCTCTGTTGCGATAATATCCTTGACTATTATAAATCGCATACTAAACTCGTTATATTAATAGCTATAATTGTTACAACATAGCTAACATTCTATTTGCTAATATTGGACGCCCATTATAAAAGTATTAGGCCTTAGAATGGCATCCAAAATAAATTACTTCCATGACTCAATATCCAAATAAGTATTCAATGGCAAATAGATATAAATGACACTTCCACATAAAATATTGCGTCGACAAGAAACAGTAATTATTATTTTCGTCTAGGCTTTATGTGACAAATGACACACGTCACCCGTAATAAATCTACAGCAATAATTAATGACCGAACTTTCCAACATTCATTCTATGGCAGCGAAGCGTTGTTATGAAATATTTTAGGAAATATGGAACAACAAACTTTTCACTTTTAAACAGTAAAAAAAGTTTTACGGAGCGTCCTTATTTATATTCATTTAATATTGCAACAATTTATTTATACGAATTATAAATATATAGTATATTTCTCGTACGTTTGTAATGCTTTGACATTTCTCTGGTTAAACGCTTTGGTCAACATGTGACTTAATAATTCTTTAATTCCTATGACGGTTTTTCTTCATGAATATTGGCAAGATTCATTCGAGATGGAATATAACTGACTGTATATTTACATGTACAAGACAACGATACACACTAAACACTCCAATATGTTGCCCTTCCATCAGCTAAAACCCGTGAAGAGAATATTGTTATAGAACCTGACATCGATGCCGTTAGTGTGTATCTCTTTCTTACCCTTATGCCCTAGCATATCTTCCTTTCTGTACAAAAAAATTCTCAAACTCCTTCAAAAGTCTTTTTTAGCAGATCACAATTACAAGTGATCCTAAAGAAAATCCTACGAATAGAACACTCTGCATAAAAATGTCCCTTTTCCATTTAGAGACAAGGCCTACCTATCATTCCTCTGTGCTTTGTATCTTTATTTCTCACGAATTCGGAAATTTTCCATTAGTTGATAAGATTGTTATAAAAATTAGATTCCTCTGTGACGTCCCTATAAAGTACTGACCAATCACAGTTTATTGTATTTACTGAGGCTTCGCCTTCTTTTTCAAGACACTAAATTATATACGTTATATGTAAATGGTACAATATGTTCAATATAACAAAATGTATATGCATCTATAATAGTTTTATCAATAATGCAACTTGCTGAATGTGCATAGAAAATTAATGTCATGTATCATTATTATTAAGTTATTTTACCATAATTTTTAATATGGAGATCTGGCGAAGCGACAAAACAAAACTTAGATACTTTTATGTTTCGGATACTAACGCGTACTTATTCTACCTGTATCGGATACTTTATATCCGCTATTTTGTATACATCGACCTAGAAACTTAAGTCTATTTCCTAATTTTTGACCGGTAAAGAGTGACAAACACTGTGAACTTGTTACAGAAGCTGATTCTTCGGGTTCTTTTGAATGTAAATATTATACAACGATTTTTTAATAAGAAGTTTTGGTAGATTACCTTTAGAAGAAACAATTAATATTAAAAAGCATTTTCTGTGTCAGCTGCCGCGACCTTGGTCGCTAGTGCGGTGGGGGGGGCTCTCTAAAGGTTATGCTAACTCATAATGAATATTTTTCTTTGGTAGCTGTTTATTATAGAAAGTATGCCCACCCAATCAGCAAATCAGAAATACTCAGCATTCCTAAATTAAAATTGCGGTTTGGAATAATTGACGCCCAATGTTATTTTGCCCTCAAGCGAGGTTGTTTGGTCAGGAACTTTAATCTACGTTATTTTGGAATTCGGATGGATAATTTAAAATGTTAACAAATGTTCATATAAGAACACCTAAATAAGTATTGAACTGAAGAATGTTAAGCAGCGTGCATATAATATATGCACCCAGCCTTGCGCCAACTGGTATTCTATGTATTTATCGTGTTCGGGAGTTGGGATATTTTTTTTGTTGGAGTTGGCGGAAGAGCCAGTATACTTAGGCCTATAAGGCACATTGTATCCCCTATCATATCAGCCAGATGGGGCCTACAGCTTAACGTGGAATCCGAACCACGTGTGTGCACTAGTTATTCGTTTTACGACCCCAGAGGTCCATGACGCCTTTCTCGGTCCCGATATTAGGAATCACTAATAACATACTGCATTCTTTTAGCCACTAAATTTCGAACATACTTTTTTTATGATGCGTAGGCCCACTTCGGGGATCGAACCCGGACCGCCACGGTCGAATACCAGTACCTCACCTCTAACCCAATGCCGCGGTTAAGTTGGGACATGCCCAAATTATAGTATAAACAAGAAATTTTTAGTAGAACAGGGTCCACAAAGAAACCCATTGAGTATAGCGACAGCGACGACTAATCATTTCTCTGTGCCCCTCTTTTGTCATTTTGTATTTATTTTCGTAGATTTTTGTGGAATTATTATGTGCTGTGTTGTCTTAAATTGCAAAAAAACTATTTAGGGCAATTTAGGTGTTGTTTGTGAGTCTGTTCACTATTTATATGATCTAGAAAATGATGTAAAATGTGCAAATTCTGTATCTTAGTTTAGTCCTTCATCTGGATCACCAACATTGTACATGTAATCAGCAATATATTGGGATTGTATATGTGATTGTAACAGGCAGCTGCCAAGCTCTTATATCTTATCGACGCCGACGACGCCCAGTATATAAAGCTATTTCCTTCCCCGCTCAGTCATGTTATCCGGCCAGCCACGTCTACACAGGGCGAGAGAGAATGTTTGGCGTATTTGGCGTCCTTGCATAACTTTTTGTTGGGGTTCGGGCAGATAAGCCGAATTGCTGGAGAATTTCTCCGAGATAGCACACGCTTTTGCGAGCCACTTTGCGGCAGACAAAGTTTGTTGTGTACGGTTTTTGTCAAATATGCTTTATCGTTGCAATTTCACATTCGCGCTTTGAAGTTTCGGGTTGTTTTATAAATATCCGTCGGGTCTCGAGCTTCTGGAGAGTGGAAATTATATAGTCCTGGTTATTATACGACTTTCTACGGTTATAGACAACGAAATTGATAGCTGGATTTCCTCTGGTTTGTTCAATTCCGAATCTTTAAAATCGTGTTGTCCGAAGGCGTACCCTTTTTACAAATCCAAATTAAAAATGCAAAACAAAAAGCTGAACTAACTTGCGTAGACAGCTCGCAAAAACTGCCGGCGGTTCGCAGCGAACTTGCAATGGCTTGGGGAATCCTTATGCTATTGGTATAAATATCATATTTTGCCAGAACCTATAAAAAACCTTCACCGCGTCGTTGAGACGTGTGATTGAAAGAATACCAGCAAGTGTAACGGGTGATTCAATAAGAAAGGTAGCCGGCTATATCTCGGAACTACTGAGCATAGGAACTCGAAAAAAAAAGGATAACTAAAGTGGCCATGAGAAAATCCTGGAAATAATTTTTAAGTTCCGCATTTTGCCACACGAGGGCGTACTTGAAAAGTAAATTTTAAAATTGTATATATCTCTGAAAATTCTACATTAAGGTATATCTTTGGTAACATCATTAAAAAGCTTGGACAATTATGCATCATTTTGATCTTATGCTCATTGGCGTACCGACTTTAATAAGAGGGGGTACTATTTATTATTATTATTAACATTGATAATGAAAAATGTTGTTTTGTAAAAATTGTTGGAAATTACCACCTTCACTTAATAGGAAAGCTTCCGCCTGTCTAATTTAATTTAATTATTTAGTTAAGAACGGTGTGCCTGAGGAGAAAAACGCAAGAGACCATTTTTATGCAGAATTGAATGAGGCTAATCCGAAATAATATCCACATGGAAAAATATCAGTGGCGTTCCACTTTTTTTCTAAAAAATATATAACAGCTTTTTCATTTAAAGTTTTAAGAATTATTCTATTGGCGATAACGCTGAAACGAACGGAGATATCGAGCTGCAGTTTAAATCTTTTTTCTAGCAAATTTCATATACTTCTCGATTATGGTATCATAATTATACCGTATGATTTATTTTTTCGGAGTAAAATCAAAAAATGTGTTATTATTACAAATTGCGCCCTCTAGCATTTTTTTTTAGAACTATTATGGACAACTAAATCCAATTGGTGAAAGTGCATACATTTCTCTTCCAAACAGTCTTTAGTTTGCTAAAATCGGATAAGTCGTTTATAAGTTACAGCGATTTAAATGATTACACTTTCAACAGCTTCCCCCCTCCTCTTATTAAGGTAGACCAAAATGATGCATAATTGTCCAAGATCCTCAGGCACACCGTTCTTAACTAAATAATTAAATTAAATTAGACAGGCGGAAGCTTTCCTATTAAGTGAAGGTGGTCATTTCCAACAATTTTTACAAAACAACATTTTTCATTATCAATGTTAATAATAATAAATAGTACCCCCTCTTATTAAAGTCGGTACGCCAATGAGCATAAGATCAAAATGATGCATAATTGTCCAAGCTTTTTAATGATGTTACCAAAGATATACCTTAATGTGGAATTTTCGGAGATATGTAAAATTTTAAAATTTACTTTTCAATTACGCCCTTTTGCGGCAAAATGCGGAACTTAAAAATTATTTTCAGGATTTTCTCATGGCAACTTTAGTTATCATTTTTTTTCCCCGAGTTTCTATGCCCAGTAGTTTCCGAGATATAGCCGGCTACCTTTCTTATTGAATCACCCGATACGTCGGTGACGGCTTCTTTATAGTTTTCGCAAAAAAAAAAATATTATTATTTCTCAAAATATATCATTTAAAAAAAATTGTATACCTATATATTATAAGACGACAAACGTATGCCGCAACATATTGTCGGATATGGATTGGTATCCTTAAGGATGAATTACTCATCTAATAATTCTCTGTGACGTTAAGACTCTTAATGGGTGATAAGTTTGATTAAAATAGCTGTAGTGGAAAAAAAGTGCATAGAACAAGGACAAGAACATTTCTAGTTTCGTAAGAGGAGCCAGTAGACAAATGGTTATAAAAATAACTGTTTGGAATTGGTTGAAGACAGGGTTCTATTTTGAATAGTACATTTATGAAGCTTTTCTGCTAATGTTAATAACTCCTGACACAGCAAAAAAGAACCCCTTCTCTATTCTGGTAGGGGTTACAAAACAATATAAAAACTCAAAGAAACACTTACTCAGTAGAGTTGTTTAACGTTTTCAAGTGTAAGGGTAACCTCTGCCCGTTTGGTCACTCAAGTCTCTCTAAATGATATAAAAGCACAATCTCAGAACCAGAGCAGTTTTTAGCCAGTGAGTATGTGATCCTTGTAATGTTTTTTTAAGTGTTAAATTGTTTATTTCTCTTTTGGCGCGAGTTGACTATAAAGCGGAAATTGTTTCTCTGGAATTTACTTGAAATAACATCTTATGTGGGTTTAAAGCGACAACTCATCTTAGAGAAAACTTTCCAAATTTACGGATTTGATTTGACTTCATTTTTATTTCTTAAAACTTGTATGGTATTCACCATAATGTAATCGTAAATTGTTTTGCTTTGCGTCCCTTTAATAAAACTATTAAAAATCTTTGGTGTTTTAGTAAATAAATAGCGCACAACAAATTAAAATGTAATTTATAATCATCTAAGCTGCACATTCCAGTCGCCTAACAATTTGATACGCGACAATATCAGGATTTTTTTACAATTGTTTTTTGTTTTGCACATTAATAAATAAATCTCTCAATTGGCTTAGATTTTATAAAATGTTTTTACAAATGAAGTATTTTGTCTTAAACTACATGAATAAGTATAGTGTCGCTCAGACCGAGAGTGGGGTCCCTCTGAAAACGAGGCCCAAGACCCGGGCCTATTGGGAAAATTGGCTCTGTATAGCGGGCCTTAGAGTCAATGTCAATATATGTCAGAAAGAAACATTTAACATTTTTTGTGAGATAAACAAAGGTTTTCAAGAATCCTTAGATCTGCAACGAGAGAGATATTGTAAAGTTAATAATTATTAATAAGGTTAAAAAAAGAGATTAAAGTTTTGGGCATTTAAAATCAACGCGAATAGTTAACAATAGGTCGTTTAAGAGACTTGCTTTTTTTACTTTGCAACTTGTTCTTGTTAACTCGGCAAAGCTTTTCTAATGAAATATTCCTGATTAGCACAAAACTGCTAGTCTTTCACTTCGAAAAGTTGTACTTAAAATCTATTTTAAAGAACTTTTTAATGAGGTATTATTCTAAAGTTAGGCGATTTTTTTGCTTCAGAGGTTTTTAAAAAACTTGTTTGTGTTTATAAAATGTTTCAATATTTAAGCATTGGCGATCGGTAGCACGAGGCAGTTGAGGCTAAGCCTCACCGAACACTAAACAAATTTCGAATAACATATACCAGGTACAACGTGGTTGGAAACATGGGAAATCCAATGCAAGTTTTAGTCTGTCTTGCGGTTGGTAGGTCTTCTGATCTCTCACCAAACGACTTCTTCCTCTGGGAGCATTTAAAAAAATTTCTTTATAAAAGTGTTGAGTTTAAAAATTGAGTGTCGTTAAAAATGCAGTTGTAATGCAACTCGCCACTGTTCGTAAAGAATTTTACGATCGTTTAGGATTTTGTTTACCAGCAAATGGCGGGTTATTTGAACATTTATTTAAGAATTAACAATATTCCAAACGATTGTACCGGGTGGTCAACTAAGAATGACCGCCGGCCATATCTCAGAAACTAGTAACCGTACAGCGTCCGGGTAAATTTTTTTAAGACAAAAGGGCCCAAGAGAAAATGCTGGAAATTATTTTTAAGTTCCGCATTTTGCCGCAAGAGGGCGTAATTGAAATGTAAATTTTAAAATTTCACATATCTCCGAAAATTCCACATTAAGGTATGTCTTTGATAACAACATTAATGACAATTATGCATCATTTTGGTCTTATGCTCATTGGCATACCGACTTTAATAAGAGGGGAGAAGCTGTTGAAAGTGTAATCAGTTAAATCGCTGTAACTTTTAAACGACTTATCCGATTTTAGCAAACTAAAGACTGTTTGGAAGAGAAATGTATGCACTTTCACCAATCGTATTTAGTTGTCCATAATAGTTCTAAAAAAATGCTAGAGGACACAATTTGCAATAATAACACATTTTTTGATTTTACTCCGAAAAAATAAATCATACAGTATAATTATGATACCATAATCGAAAAGTAGATGAAATTTGCTAGAAAAAATATTAAAACCGCAGCTCGATATCTCCGTTCGTTTGGGTCTGTTCGGGTCTGTTCGGGTATCGGGTATCGCCATTAGAATAATTTTTAAAACTAAGCGATTATATATTTTTAAAAAAAAAAGTGGGACGCCACTGATATTTTTCCATGTGGATATTATTTCTGATTAGCCTGGTCAATTCTGCATAAAAATGGTCTCTTGCGTTTTTCTCCTCAGTCACACCGTTCTTAATTAAAATAAGTACGTTTTGTGTAAGATTTAGACTGAAAAAAACCAAAAACCGAACGTGATAAGGCTTGATTTGAAGTAATAGAATCATAAATTCGGGAAAAGAGGCTCCGAAAATGGGCAGTTGCTTAGGGTGCGGTCGTTTTTGGGCTAAAAGAAAGAAGAGAAAAGAATAATTTTTTACCAGTAAATAATATATGAATTCATTCACGAAACTTAAATTAAACTGGCAAAACGAAAAATAATATTTTGACATTTTGAATTAAATAAATGCGAAAATAAGTTGTTTTTCCGTTTGTCTTCTTCCGCCGTTCATCATGTCTGTCGTCCCCATTTTCAGTATAGATAATTAACTTCTAATTTAATTCCTCACTTTCCTGTTGTAACGCTTTAAGTTCGGAAGTGGTAAACAAATTTCTAACTTTATTTTAGAGGGGTCGAAGTCAGTTGTGCGGAAAGATGTGTAAGATAATTTCAAAATTATTTAATACTGTTAAATTTTCTCGAAAGGTAGATATTATTTAATTCGCAACAGTTAAAGTAAATAAATAGGTAAATATTTATCATTTAGTACATCAGATATTAATATTTGTTCATTCCTTATCTGCATGAATTTATTTGAATAAAATCCAAAGTAAAAGAATTGCAAGAAATAAGAACTCAAAGAATTTCTCCACATTAATGAAAAGCTTATTTTAAGATAGACATTCTCCACATGTTTCAAATGCAGAAGCATTTATCTTCAGGAGAACAAATAAAATTAAGAAGAAAAGGGTAGATATCATTACAACGGAGATTCGATATTAGATGAAATAAAAGTTCAATCATTGTCAAAATACACGTCACCCCATGAAAATGGAAATTACAGTAAGGTTTATAGTTTTGGGTACTATCCGAGGTTAAGTGCATAATAAAAGGTTTAACAACCAGGTGTAAGGAAGAGAATTGGAAAAAAAGTGGAAAGTAAACTGGGTATAAATTTAATAATACATTTTGAAAAATACTATGAGCTCGGCATAATAAAAACTATTAAAATGAAGTGTATGTAAGTGTGAGGAACATAAATGTTAAAAAACATGTTAATTTAATTTTTTAAACATTTGTGTTCCTCACATACACTTCATTTCCGTAGGTTTTATTATGCCGAGCCCATAGTATTTTTCAAAATGTATAATTAAATTTCTAACCAGTTTACTTTCCATTTCTCTTAACAATTCTCTTCCTTACACCTGGTTGTTCAATCTTTTATTCTTTACACGTCACCTTTTTCACAGGGTGACGTGTATTTTGACAATAATTGAACCTTTATTTATTTTCATCTAATATCTAATCGTCGTTGTGATCTACCCTTTTCTTCTTAATTTTTTCTCCTGAAGATGAATGCTTCTGCATTCGAAACATGTAGAGATTTTCTATCTTAAATTAAGCTTTTCGTTAATATAACAATGGAGGAAGACTTTGAGTTCTTATTTTTACCTTTCCTTCTAATTATCCACTCCACTTCAAGTATGGACTTCTTCAAGTTAAAAGAATTACATATATTGAAAATTTCGCACCAACTTTTTGTAACCAATAAGAAAGATTTCATTTTCAATCATTACCATGGCAAAAATATTCATGCTCTTTGCACTTGATTTAAATTAAAAAAGAACAAATGTTATCCGACAGATTTACATATTTTTGAAGTATAGTCTTAACCTCACTTCTGTTAAGTGTCAGAAAATGATTTGTAAAATTTACAGCGTGTAAATTTGGATTTTTTGTATTTAACCACTGTGATTTATCAGTTTTATATCCTAATACTAGAATGGATATGAAATTATATCCGTTCAATTAATCGGAATAGCCCAGTTTTCCAAACACTTTAGTGTAAAGGAAACAGCAAATTTCCATGTGAGAGTAGAAAAAAGAGTTTTCCTACGACCACCTACGAAAATGAGAAAAAATCACGGTAAACTTGGCTCGCAAGCGCCGAATATCACACGCGTGTTAAAAAAATATTTCAACTCCAGAGTTGTAATACTAGGCACACTATTTAATTTAAACATATGGTGCCAATTTTACAGACTACCCCTATTTATTTAAAAGAGTGTAAAAATACGCCATCTGAAATTATAAAAAATGTTAATAAAAATATACTGGAAAATCTATCACAGAAAAAACAAATCGCGCTGAAAGAGTGTCTTGTATTAAACAACAAATGTTTATCGGTAGCCATAGCGTAGAGAATAGAGCTCTAGCCTACAGATCTCAAGATCACAGGTTCAAATCCCATCAGGAGTATTTGACTTGTTTTATTAAATAATTTATAGAATTGTTTTGAATTGAAATCTTCCTTGTTGGATGGATTTTTTAAATTTATGTTTAATGCATCTTTCCTTGATTAAATTCAAAATTTTTCATTCTGGTTAATCTAGAAGTCAATCCAGGATTAGTTCTTCCTATCATACATAAAATATGAAAAACTTAAACTACAAATAAAGTTTTTCAACATTAGTGTTGAAATATTTTTTTTACAAATCAAAGACTTTTTCAATAATTCTTTGTGGTCGTAGGAAAAATAGTGTATATTACTCATGTGAAAGTGATTATTCTAAAACTCTCGGCTGACGCCTCGTGCTAAATATCTTCTCGTTTGAAATGTATCACTTTTATTACTTGTTATGTAATATACTATGTTGACACTTACAGTGTCTTACTTAAAAAAAACTAACCCGAACCACTAGTAAAAACCTTACACTAACTGTTTTTTTTTTTGAATTAACAGTGCAATTACGTTACATTTAATACCTATGTAATATTTATTAGAATAAAGGATAACGCTACTGCAACATCAAATACTTATCACATTCGTACGTCGCTGTAAGCTTAAGGAGATGTAAATTTCAATAGAGAATCGATTCATTAAATTCTATTTTTTTAGTGGAACAGTCCCAACGAAAGCTCAAGTTTAAAGTGGTGCGTTAAGTTTATTAACTTGTGGTATTACTGCCATGACAGCTGCTTAATTTAATTCAAGTTGCTTTTCTTTCCCTACAAAATTATAATTAGCAAAGCCAGGGGCGTAGCAAGTTAAGAATAGGGACCTCCAGGACTGTAGATATATTTCCGGTCTTTTATCAATTGTGCCTTGACTTCTCCAATCAATAATTTCTGTCAATTGATTTACATGATTTTTAAACTGGTTATCTGTGAATAATCATTAAGACCCTTCCATAGCGGTGTGAAACACAGCATCGTTTCCTGGCTCGTCTAATTGAAAATTAATTACAAAAATATTACTACACAGAGCAAAATCGACTAATTAAACAGAATTGTTAAGAAAAGTCTTATACCAGTAGCAACATTTTTAATAATCACTATTAAACAATCTATTACTATAGCAAAAAAGGTCACTAATGAACAGCATACAGAATTGCTACCTCTTTATTTATATGGACAATAAAACGAAATAATTATGAATATAAGTTCAGAATTGTAAGAATGTATTTTAATAAAACATTCTTATTGGAAATAAAAATGGTTTTATACAACATAAAGATTATACCAACAATAAAACGCTTTTTTGGGGGTATTAGTTAAATTATTATCTGATATTAAACGTTTATTTACCCTTATGCAACACACTTTTAATTGGCAAGAGTGGGGGAGACTTCGACGTATCAAGACGTGTTTTACGAGACCATTTGCATTTGTTCGGCTGTGCGGGTTGTCTCAGATGTTTGTTGTTTTCTGTGAACAGTGTTGTAAGGTTATTATTAAGCTTTATTTGTGGTGGTGTAAAATTATCAGTATTTTGTCACCTAAGAGCTGTGTTTATGATCTCAGATTTTTCATTGTTTCTTGATTAGAAGGTGTTGAGGGTAAATAAACTTATTTGTTTTTTTTAGTTAAATAAATACCTTTAAAATGTTAACCTATTTTTATTATTTACTATATTTTATATTATCGGCCATTTATCTGTTTATTTTAAATTCTGGATGTACGATTGCACATGTTTTAAAGCGAAGAATAGCAGTAGTTACGTGGTAAAATCAAAAAATAAAGTTTGTCAATACCAATATAAATATTGTAAAATATAATTTCTTTACCTTTATTATTTTTTGGTCTTATAACATACAATCATCCAAAATTACGCTTGTTGCTTGGAGTTTGCGTAAAGAGATAAGTGATCGATAAATTTATAAAAAATTAATATTATGAATGCGTAAGCGCAAAATTTGAATCGACAAACAGTATAAAAACGTTTTATATTGGCAGCTAAACAATTTTATACCGGTTATAAAACTGGACTATAGTCTTTTTCAACTGTGTGTTTACTGGTTATAAAGCGTCTTATAGTCGCTATAGAACAAACCTTTATGGTTATAATCCGTGTCATATAAACAGTATAATCGTTTTTAACTAATGTGTATACCCACAGAGGTACGTTTTATAATCGCTATGGAACAAACCTTCATGGTTACCATCCGTGTCATATAAACAGTATAACAGTAAAGGATCAAACAGACCTACGCGACCACGCGTCAGCGGCGCGTTGGCCGCCATGTAATCAAATGGCAAATATCGCCCGCGAAACGCCCGGACGGAGCGATTCCGCGTAGGTCTGTTTAAAGCTTTATCCTTATGCACTGGTCGTAGCAAAATCTGGTATATAACTGATATTGCTCGTATTGCTGTCCCAAATAGTATTAAATATTCTTATTATGAGCATAAGAATTCTTATAATGGTTATAATTCATTTTTCTCACAAGATTTTCTAGTTTGGGGGATGATACCATATTGAATGATGGAAGAGTTTTGGACTTCCATTGTCTTTATTTGTTTTTAAATCACAACGTTCGAGCGGTTTTAGGTGAATAATATTTAGTATGGAGATGATAGGAGATAGTTACTAGTTAAAACGCTGTAATTTAATAAACATAAATAAACAAAAGTGCAAAATTGTTCCATCATTCAAAACGTAGGGTCGTTTTCTAGAACAACTAACTCATTTATTTTTTAAAAATATATGGGATTTCAATTTTATAAAATTATATTTCCAGATGAAATTAACAATTATATTGACAATAATTAAATGTTCAAACTTAATATCCTAAGAGAAGAAACTTAGGATGGGCATTCAGAAGAGCGGGGAATTTAAATAGTGGAATGATATAAAGAAATATTTGACAGCGATCTGATAACAATGTTTTGTTACGTTGCACTGAGAAAAATGAATTATAACCATTATAAGAATTCTTACGGCCATTATAAGAATATTTAATACTATTTGGAACAGAAATACACCAGATATTGCTAGGACCAGTGCATAAGGATAACTAAAATATGTTATACTGTTTATATGACACGGATGGTAACCATAAAGGTTTGTTCCACAGCTACTATAAAACGTACTTTTATGGGTGTACACATTAGTTAAGAGCGATTATACTGTTTATATGACACGAATTATAACCATAAAGGTTTGTTCTATAGCGACTATAAGACGCTTTATAACCAGTAAACACAGTTGAAAAAGGGTATAATCCAGTTTTATAACCTGTATAAAATTGTTTAGCTGCCAATATAAAACGTTTTTATACTGTTTGCCGATTCAAATTTTGCGCTTGCGCATTCAGAATATTAATTTTTTATAAATTTATCGATCACTTATCTTTTTACGCAAACTCCAAGCAACAAGCGAAATTTTGGATGATTGTATGTTTTAAGACCAAAAAATAATAAAGGTAAAAAAATGATATTTTACTATATTTATACTTATTGGTATTGACAAATTTAATTTTTTGATTTTACCATGTAACTACTGCTATTTTTTGCTTTAAAACATGTGCAATCTTATATCCAGAATTTAAAATAAACAGATAAATGGCCGATAATATAAAGAATAGTAAATAATAAAGATAGGTTAACATTTTAAAGGTATTTATTTAACTAAAAAAAAAACAAATAAGGGTATTTACCCTCAACACTTTCTAATCAAGAAACAGCGAAATATCTAAGATCATAAACACAGCTCTTTCTGATAATTTTACACCACCATAAATAAAGCTTAATAATAACCTCACAACACTGTTCACAAAAAACAACAAACATCTGAGACAACCCGCACAGCCGAACAAATGTAAATGGCATCGTATAACACGTCTTGATACGTCGAAGTCTCCCCCACTCTTGCCAATTAAAAGTGTGTTGCATAAGGGTAAATAAATGTTTAATATCAAATAATAATTTAATTAATACCCCTTAAAAAGCGTTTTATTGTTGGTATAAAACCATTTTTATTTCCTAAAAGAATGTTTTATTAAAATACATTCTTACAATTATGGGCTTATATTCACAATTATTTCGATTTATTGTCCGTATAAATATAGAGGTAGCAATTCTGTATGCTGTTCGTTAATTAACTTTTTTGCTATAGTAATAGATTGTTAAATAGTGATTATTAAAAATATTGCTACTGGTATAAGACTATTCTTAACAATTCTGTTTAATTAGTCGATTTTTCTCTGTGTGAGATTTACAGTGAACATGTGCATTGAAATTTATGTTAGATTCGTTATAATATGTGCATGTTGAACCTGTGAGCGCACAACTCCTTAAGTAATGAACAACGGTTGTTACGCTACTGAGCAAAGCAGAAAAGGGACTTGACGATTAGTCGGATCTGAAGTCGAGAGGAAACTAAAAATAACGCGAGTGTCAAAGTCATTTTCAAGAGTTTAGGCGCTTAAAATTCGAGTTTAAGGTTTACTTTAGGGGATAATTTGGAAGTAAGAAACTTCTTGACGGCAATGGGAAAAGTAGAGGACAACCGGGTTAAATCGACACATTATATTGAAAGTATTTCTACTCGCGAATAACCATATTCTAAATTATTTTTTATAGACATAAAATAATAATAATAATAATAATAATAATAATAATAATAATAATAATAATAATAATAATAATAATTTTCCAGTAGTAGCAGCAGACGCTGGATATATAGCCCTTAACATACAGCAAAACGGATTATCCAACATCCACTCATAGATAAAGGAATGTCACTGAATTCGTTAGAAAAAAGGCAGTTACATGCTGAAACAGCAGGTTTTATAATCTCTATTCAAGACCGTGTCATTCGAACTCGAAATTATGAAAAGGTAAAAAGAAATATGGAAGATGTGTGCAGAAAATGAAATTGCCCAAGAAAAATGATAAAACATATTTCTGCGGGTTGTGGTGTTATCAGACCCAGCGCTTATCTGGGGAGACATAATCAGGTAGCCAAGATCATCCACAAAGAACTAGCTTATAAACCTTTCCACCATATTATCAATACTCACCCGAGCCAGTCCTTGAATCCCCTGAATATCTCCTATACTGGGACAGGCCAATTATAACGGATAGAACAGTAGACCACAACCGTCCGGATATTCCTCATTTTCGAAAAGATGACCAAGAAAGCTTTCATAATAGATATAGGTTGCCCACTAACACACAACCTCTCTAAAACCGAGTCGAAGAAGAAAACCAAATACTCGAATTTGGCGATAGAGATAAAAAAATATATGGAAGCTAGAAAAAATAGACATCATTCCGATCATAATATCGGTGGAGGGAGCTATGATGAAAAATTTTAAGCGCAACTTGAAAAAACTTCAACCTTTTAGGTTATTTATACCAACAAATTCAGAACAGAATCATTTTAAGAAGTTTCTAAACAGTACAGGTTAAAATGAATTTCTTCTCTGTACTGTTAATAATACCAGCATAAAGTACAAAAAGCTGTGAAACATAACATTGAAAGAATAATAATAAAGATACTTATTTATTTGTGCCAAAAAAACAACAATATCACATTTAAAAAAATAAAAGTTCTAAAAATCATTATTCTGAAAATCTCCTTATTGGAATTAAATATTTTTATTTTATAAATTGAAACCAGGTTCTTAAACTGCGATACTGTTATAAACATCATTTTTTTGTATAAATTTTATACCACTGTAACCTTACTGTGATAGAATAATGTTTGACGTATGTATCTATTAAAAAAAAACAGTGTTTCCTTTCGTCAGATCCATCTTAAAACACGTTTGGCCATATCATGGCTCATCAGTTATTAGTGTTCCCAGTCGAGACTGATTACAGTTCGTGCGACTGATCATCAAAAATCATGAGAACCAGAACTGTCCCTCTAGGATTTTTATCACTCCTTTCGCCTCGAAAGTTTTCTTAAAAAAAGAAAAAGGTCGTCGGTGTAAAAATACATACAAGGTTCAAGGAAAATCTTAAATTATCTTAAAATAAGAAACCGTACATACACGTAGCTATGATGTTTTATTGATTTTAGGGCGGCAATAGTATATTACTTATAAGGTGTAGTTAAGAGAATATTACACAAACACATGGAAAAATTGCGAACGAGCCGTGTAGCGGCGAGTGCGATAATTACATGAGTGCGTAATTGCTTTACAACATGCAATACGTACTACCTATACTGTTTTTACAACTCTTACTAATAAACTAAATTTCAGTTTATAATTTATAAATTATCGATTTGAGCTTCAAATCTCAAATAATAACGATGTCACCGTCAAATATTCAAAACGCAAGGATAAATATCATAATTTGAGTGGTTCAAGGATAACTTAATTGTTGTACTAGGCATCATAATGCACAGTTGTGTATTTTTATGTATCATAACGCGCAGTTATACGTTTTTATTCTTTACACATAGTTGTGCGTAAGAATGGAGTTACTTATAGAGAGAACTGTACATAAAGCAATGTTTGCTAATATAGGAGTAGAAAAAGTTAGTTAGAGAATCACTCAATAAGGCCTATATTTAATTTGTTTTAAATATATACAAAAGATAAATCCTATTTTTTGTCTTTAGCAGTGTTAACCAGAAAACTATTTTTTTTTTAATTTTTGAAAACTAAAATTTTTTATTGTTAGCAGCTTTTGAAAGATGATGAAAGAATGAAATATTATTTTAATGTTTAACTCTTTTTTCTTAGTGTGAACCATGGAATATGAAAGATTATAGTATTATGAGTACCTACCAATAGAAATATAACATATATTGGTATACTTACACTTTCTTTCAAATTACCCGCTAAAACATCTGTCACTTTCCCCACCTTGAAAATATGTGTCAAGTGAAGAGTCACTGGGTTAAGCGCTCAAGTTCTTTTCCTTTTCGCCACGTGTTGACTGAAAGTCTAACAAAAGAACTCCTGTTTTCTGGATCTCTTTCCAAGTTTTACTAAAATTCTAAATAAAATTTTTTCTAATTATTTAGTTCTAGCTATGCTGAAATTAAAACCCACCGGGGTTCCAGTCCATTTGTTCGGACTTGTTCCCCGAACTTCTATAATCTTAAACTAAGGTAAGCCACTGTTTTTCATATATATATATAAAAGAATTTTTGAAATAAATTATTCAAATGTTCTTTTCAATATATTAAACTAAATATAACTTCTCATTTACTGTATAATTTCTTTTATTCTTTACATATTAATACATTATAACTGGTAACTCTAAATTTTCTTTTAATGAAGTTTTAAATAAACAACTTTTCTTCCTTTCTACACCACCTTTCTTACTCTCCCCATGGTTTTTTCTGGATGAGACTTCTGGACCCATGAGTCTCCATTTTTCTTATATTTTTTTTCTCTCTGCCCAAACGGGCCCCCTCTTGCCACTGTTACCTGTTGCCCATAGTCAGTGTCAAGACTTAACCTCTGATCCTTAAGTATACCAATCTTAAATCACCACATTTCTTAACATTTTATCTTTCATAGCTCGATGAGAGCTCCATCGATGTTCACTACCATTTAACTTTGTTCCTTTTACTTACAACTATTTTCTCATTGTATCTTATTCCTGATGATGGGTGTTACTACACCCGATACATGTAGAGTATCTACTAGAATTTAATTTCATTACTTTAATAAACCAGTGGAGAAAGACTTCATGTTTTTACTTATTACTATATTTATATCAGTTACCTAACATATTAATGTATTTGGAGATGATGTATTTACCTACTATCATAAATACTATATACCTATTATTTAATAGTCAATTGTAGATACTTTATATTTTAAATACTAAATATTAAATTAAAAATTTTTGATTTCTAGCTTCGTCAATTGCTATATATGTATGTATTTTGCTCGTCATATTACCCATATCTCCCCTAAAGCAGAATAATTTCTAATTTCATTCCCAACTTAAAATGTTGTTAAGTTTGAGAATAGTAAACAATTTCTGCAGTCAATGTCACATTCGTCAAGTTTACGAATAATAAAGGATTACTTTGAAATTATCAATTACTATTAAATATATTTAAAAATTGTTCACTCTACATAATAGACTAATATACCAAACCAAAACCTTAGTTGCCGTAAGAAGAAATGTTAGTTAAAATAGCCTCAAAAAGTAATTTTATTATATTTTCTTGCCAGACCGATTTCCGATTGGTTACTAGTCACTTTTGTCATTGGCAAACTACCTGTTTATTAGTTTAAAGAGTATGTTGGTTATATGCTTATTTCTTTATTTTGCATGTAAAGAAAAGAAAAATAAAATTCCAAGCGCAGCATGATATAATTTTATTAAAAAATTTGACTTATATAATATATCATAATATATAATAATATTCTAAAAACGATCTTCATAATTGTTAATAAAAGTTAATCTCGGAAATAGACACTTTTAATGACAAAATGGTCACAAAATTTGCGAAGACAAAAACGCAGGACATAGATTTAATTTATAAAAAATAAGTTTTTTTTTGCAAAAATTACCGAAAACCTTAAAATTTTTACCAAGAGCCGCTACTAAAATGGTGTCTATTATGTATGTATCAATTTGGAAAAAGGCGATGACAGCGGACGACAATAGTAGTTTGTACAATAAGAATGGATATGATGTCTATATCTCACGAGGAAGTAAATTGAGCACAACGCCGTAGGCGGAGTGCTCAAGCTTTCGAGTGCGATATAGACAATCCACTCGAGTTGAACAGTATATTTTTTCTACGACCAAGCTTACGAAACTTATGCTAAAAAATGTTTCAAAAAGTTTTCAGGCTGCCGAGCTCGAACTCACGACTATTCGATCCAAAGTTCAAGGCTCTACCGTCTCTACTACAAAATTATTTAAAAAAATATGGTAAAACTAACTTATTAATGATGCTTCATGAAATAAATTAATTTTCTATGCACCTTCAGCAGGTTGCATTATTGATAAATCTATTATAGATGCGTATAATTTTGTTATATATCGAACAAATTAATAACATAATATTGTACCATATACATATAAATTATATAATTTAGTGCATTGAAAAAGAAGGTGGAGTCTCAGTAAATATAATAAACTGTAATTGGTCAGTACTTTTAAGAATGCCACAGAGAAATATAATTTTAATACCAATGTTGTCAACTAATGGGAAATTTCCAAAGGGAAAAGGGAAACTTGTACTCAGAGTGTTATAGATATTCGTTGGATATTCTCTAGGATCGCTTGTGGTTGTGATCTGCTAAAAAAAGACTTTTTCCGGAATTCCTGGAATTTTTCTATAAAAATGGGTAATTTTATTTTTAAAGGTTACAACACTGTGCAGCACTGTTATGAAATTTTGCCGTACAGTTAACTGGAATAAAAACTTTTCGCGCCACTTAAGTGTAAAGGAAACAGCAAATTTCCATGTGGGAGTAACAAAAAATAGTATTCATTCGCAAGGCGTTTTAAACTGTTTTCAAAATGTCTTCAATATAAACAAAATATTCTACCTAAGAATTTGTATTTTTCCTTTAAATGTTATTTTTACAAAGACTAAAGAAAGTTATTAATTACAAAATTAACCACCGAAAATTAATGTTTTAGGCAGACAAACACAAATTAACTTTATCGCAGTGGGGTATTTAAATCCGCTTACGAAATTAATAATTTTAGTCGATTCTCGTTCAGAGTAGAATGGTGTGTAGTCGAGTTTACAGATTTTAAATTTTATTGGATTATTCTTGTAAACTTTTTTTACTGAATAAGTGTGTAAAACGTGTAAGCTCCTGGTAATTTAAGTATAAACTTTACTTGGGTTTGAGCTAATGAAATGCAAGTTTTTTTAAATTTATGACTGCAATCCTGATGTGAATGGGTTATATAGTCTTTGTTCCTTTCTCGCTGCAAAATTTGTTTAGACTATTTAATTTAATTAAAATTTTCTCATGCGCGTGATTTAAGTAAAGGCTTAAACCGAATAAGATACACAAAAGAGTGTTTTAATCCCAAAAACGGTAAATTTTGCTTCAAGGCAATAAACACTGGTAATTAGATATTCTTTGTTTAAACAAATAAACGGTTTTCCTTTAAACGTCGAGTCAATAATAGATATAAGATATAATATATTATTTAATTAAAATATCACGCTTTTTTTTAATAATAATAATTTTTATTATACAGGGTGATTCCTAAGTTGATACTTCTTTTTTAGCTGTGTACAGAAGGCATTAAAATAAACAACTTTTTCAAATACCTTTTTTCAAAAAACTTAAAAATAGCCGGGTTACAGAAGTAAAAAATTTAAGTACGGGCCTGGTAATCAAAACGTAGCCCTTTACTTTATATTGTATTTCTCCGTTTTTTGTATTGTTAGTCATGCATTTTACGGATCGGTCGTCAGTTATTTATTTTGGCAATTCGCTCCGCGGTGTGGTTTTCTGAAGCAAATTAATTTTAATAAATTGGTGAAAATCTTAAAATTTGAAAACAATGAATTAATTATGGTGCCAATTTATTGTGAGTGTCGTAAAAGTGCGTATGTTTCTTCTCTACACCCAGAAGTTTTCTTAATGTTATTTAACGGGCAAGTTAGACAGAACCGTAATTGATTTGTAGTGTAATAAATGACTGTAAGTACTTTATTTTTGGGTTTTTTGAAAAAAGGTATTTGAAAATATTGTTTATTTTAATGCCTTCTATACGCAGCTAAAAAAGAAGTATCAACTTAGGAATCACCCTGTATTAATCATAACCACTAATCGCTGACGACAATGGTTTGTGAACATGTTTGTTTTCCAAAAAACTAACAGCTACTCCCAAACTTCAAAAAAACATTGTTATTAGTCGTTGAAATGGGTCGTAGTCGCTAGCTACTAGAAACCGTGATGGAAAACCTACCCCAAGAAGTGCCTGGCTCAGCTGGAGTTCGGCGATGCGCTGGCATACGATTATGCTTACTATCATAAAGGAATGTTTTCCTCCACTGTCGCTAGTCACTGGCGACTACGACCCAAGACTAATTCGCCCAAAGACATGTCTAGGTACCAAGTTTAGTAGCAGCGGTTGGGGAGCTTTTAGGAAAACAAACATGTTTAAAAACTATTTAATATGTCTTGGATAATTAGTCGTCGCTAATGGCTCATAGTCGCCAGCGACTAGTGACCGTGAAAAACAACATAGTACCTTTCGCCCATATCGACGACGTGCCGTGCCATGCATTTCTTAAGGTAGGTCTTCCTCCACGGTCGCCCACTGACGACTTTGCCCAGTAGCGATGACTGATTCGCCAAGACATGTATATTACTTCTTTCAAGTTGAGTAGCGGCGGTTGGGAATCTTTTAGCAAAACACGCATGTTCAAAAACCATAGTATACTTCTTGGCGAATCAGTCGTTGCTGCTGGGTCCTAGTCGCCAACGACTACCAACCTTGGAGGAAGACTTTTTTTATATACTGCATGTGCCGGCGATCGTCAAGTGGCTGGCAAAGGACTATGCATACGGGCTTAAGTCGTCAGCTAAATGAACTTAACATATACCGGGTGTCCTAATATGGATGGCCACCGGTCGTATCTCGTAAACTACTGGGAATAGAAACTCAGTGACAAAAAATCGTAATTAAAGTGACTAAGAGAAAGTCCTGGGAACAGTTTTTAAGTTCCGCATTTTGCCGCAAGAGGGCACAATTGAAAATTAAATATAAACGTTCTAAATATTTCCGAAAGTTTCCAAATTAAGATATAGGTACCTTTGGTAACATCATTAGAAAGCTTAGACAATTCTGCATCATTTTGGATTCGGGCTCATTGGCGTACCAACCTGGATAAAAGTGGGAGAAGCTATTGAAAGCGTAGTCATTTAAACTGCTGTAACTTCTCCACGACTGTATGTACTATTGTGCCGATAAAAAACTGGGACAAGAGATTTACAAAAACAATGTAAGAAATACATATCCCCTAGACTATAAAAGGTGTCTAGAGCTAAAAAGGAAAAACATCCAAAATTTAAAAAGTAACCTAGGTTACATAATGGAATGTTTTGTATTTTTCGATACGGGGTGGTTAAATTTGAGAGACATCATATAATATGGATAAAGTAAATTTATTAGATTTTTTTAAAGTCAAATATTTTATAAATTATTATATTTACCATTACCACAAAATAATAAATAAAGCTAATACAGGTAATAAAATACATTTAATAAAAAGAAAAAAATTGCGAACACAAAGTTTGTCAAAACAACACAAAATTAATATTTGGTCATAGAACCATTTCTGTTTATTACTTTTTGGAGCCTTTGTGGCATACTTAAAACTAAGTTTCTACATAATTCGACAGTTATTTCATCCCAAGCTTGATTTATCCTATGACGTAATTCATCCCTGTTTCTAGGTTGAAAATCATGTTTTTACATAGATTTGACCATGGCACCCCAAATGTTTTCTATCGGGTTCAAATCGGGACTCTTCGAAGCCCAGGGAAGAACTGCTATGTTATTTTCTTGGAGAAAATTTTGTACAATGCGCGCTGTGTGTATTGGAGCATTATCATGCTGAAATGTGTAATTTTGACCGTATACAGCGTTTACCGATGGTATCATCACTTCGTTTAGTATATTAACGTATACTGCTGCAGTTAGTCTTCCTTCGACGATTTGGCAAAGTCCTGGTCCTCTAGCGCTAATCCAGCCCCAAACATTTATGGAGAAACGCCCACTTTGGTTGGTTTTGTGGGTGTATCTCTCATCATACCGCATGCCGGAAGGCCTATACACCCGAATTCTCCCATTATTGCATGACTGAAAAGTTTTCTCGTCAGAAAATATAACTGTTTCCCATAAATTTATTTGATTAATATATTCATGTGCAAATTCTAACCTGCCCTGTTTATTTATTTCCGTTAAAAAATATTTATTGGCAGCACAACGGCTTCGTATATCGGAATTCGTCTCTTAGAAGAGACGAATTTTCCAGGTTCTGCAAATACCGCTAGAGACAGGGTTCGAAATTCCGATATACGAAGCCGTTGTGCTGCCAATAAATATTTTTTAACGGAAATAAATAAACAGGGCAGGTTAGAATTTGCACATGAATATATTAATCAAATAAATTTATGGGAAACAGTTATATTTTCTGACGAGAAAACTTTTCAGTCATGCAATAATGGGAGAATTCGGGTGTATAGGCCTTCCGGCATGCGGTATGATGAGAGATACACCCACAAAACCAACCAAAGTGGGCGTTTCTCCATAAATGTTTGGGGCTGGATTAGCGCTAGAGGACCAGGACTTTGCCAAATCGTCGAAGGAAGACTAACTGCAGCAGTATACGTTAATATACTAAACGAAGTGATGATACCATCGGTAAACGCTGTATACGGTCAAAATTACACATTTCAGCATGATAATGCTCCAATACACACAGCGCGCATTGTACAAAATTTTCTCCAAGAAAATAACATAGCAGTTCTTCCCTGGGCTTCGAAGAGTCCCGATTTGAACCCGATAGAAAACATTTGGGGTGCCATGGTCAAATCTATGTATAAACATGATTTTCAACCTAGAAACAGGGATGAATTACGTCATAGGATAAATCAAGCTTGGGATGAAATAACTGTCGAATTATGTAGAAACTTAGTTTTAAGTATGCCACAAAGGCTCCAAAAAGTAATAAACAGAAATGGTTCTATGACCAAATATTAATTTTGTGTTGTTTTGACAAACTTTGTGTTCGCAATTTTTTTCTTTTTATTAAATGTATTTTATTACCTGTATTAGCTTTATTTATTATTTTGTGGTAATGGTAAATATAATAATTTATAAAATATTTGACTTTAAAAAAATCTAATAAATTTACTTTATCCATATTATATGATGTCTCTCAAATTTAACCACCCCGTATCGAAAAATACAAAACATTCCATTATGTAACCTAGGTTACTTTTTAAATTTTGGATGTTTTTCCTTTTTAGCTCTAGACACCTTTTATAGTCTAGGGGATATGTATTTCTTACATTGTTTTTGTAAATCTCTTGTCCCAGTTTTTTATCGGCACAATAGTACATAGTATTAGGTACACTTATTTTTTATTAAACATTATAAGAAAAATACAAAAAATATATTATACAGAAATTAAATAATAAAAAATCATAATATTCTTCCTCTTGACGATATAATTAACGGGTCGATGGTCCGATCGATCAGGTGGTGAAGATCTCACATTTTCTCCTCTCTTTTAATGACATGATGTTCTGCTTTTCATCAGTTCTCTGGTGTCTTCCTTAATGGCTTGATCAAACAGTATCTTAACGTCTTTCATTTTGAATGTCGTGTTGTTTCTTGCTACAAATCCTTTCACTTGCGCCCATATAAGTTCTATAGGATTTAGCTCGCAATGATATGGCGGTGTGCGCAGCACAGTTACACTCTGCTTTTCAGCTATATCTACCACGGCATATTTTATAAAACGATGTTTGTGTAAATTTGCTATAGCTAATAGTTCCTTTTTTATCAAATTATCTTTTTTGGTTAGTTATCATAAATAATTTAATGCACAAAATTTACCTGCGCCTATGGCCGACACCAAAATTGAGCCGAACTGGACGGAGTTTCCCCATTCTATTACTCTACACCTTTCTGAAATAGACTATAAACAGTTTAGCAAAATTAATTTCGTTTAGATGTTTGTTTGACATAAAATGTGGAAATTTTTCTTTAATGCCCGGTAATCGTTCCGCAACATTTCATCCCATCTGAAAAGGGCTTATTGCTTGCCTGAACTGAAAGACTTAAGTATATATTACAATTTCTTTCTCAAAAAATTAACCCTTGTAAATTAGGTTTCCTAATGCTTCTAAAGCCGGGTCTCGTATAAAAAATATTATTCATGTCAACTTTTTGGGTTTATGTCCATTAGAACAGGCCGGCATAAATAACATCCTAAGCGCTTTTTTAAATGTTCCTTAATTGCCTTTAAGGACTGCTAACTCGAGATTAGGTAATTTCGTTTCGCAATTACCTACAGGATTCAACTCATTTCCGCGCATTTCCCGGTTTTATACAAATCCTGGTTAATTTGACCGATCAAATATAATGTGAAAAAACGGATCTATAAATATAATTCACGGTTAATTAGTAGGAGTGTCTGTAAAAATAAAATAGAAAGAAAAGTTAGCGACAAGCGCCAAAACAATGGGTTCACTGGGGCACATGTAGGCGCAAAATGTCGTCCCCTCTACTAGATGTCTGGCCTACCATGTTTTTTTTTTGTTGTAAAAAAATGGTGAAGAACTAGGTATAGTGCGGGTATATTGACTGAAAACCCGTGTAACAAAACGTCTCTCTTATCCTCATCTGTCCAACGACTGAATAGAGTTTCCAATAAATTACAAACTATGTCATTAATTGGGTTTATTTTTAAAACACACAACTAAGTAGGTACGTACACTACTGAATTAACTGAAAAATAAAAACAAAACTTTTTAATCACACAGTAAATCACGTAAAACCGATATCTGTAACCGTAAGTTTCGCGAAGCCTCAAAATAAATACCTTAAGGTTAGGCGATCCAATGCTAAAACAATGATGCATACGATTAATCTATTTTTAAATTGCCCTTGATCATAATGCAAATTGTTACATGCTGTTTGCGTGACTGACGTCACGAACCATAGCAACGGTGAATATCAAAGCCTTGTTGGACATTGGGTCTCCACTCGCTTTGAGGTAACGGACACCACGGTCGGCTGGGGCGCGCCAAAATGCACGAGTGTTCATAATTATTGTCCATCGGAGTTAACCATGGCTCTATTATTCATAGCTACATTCAGATTAAATTAATATTATTAAAAATTAATATTATTAATTCAAACATAATTATTTTTTAAGGGCTAAAATGGTAGCTGAATTGGTACATTAATATTTAATATAGTCGAAAAACTTTCCTCCTGGTTTTATTTTATTTTTTGATGAAGAGCTTTACCTACTTCACCTGACGAGCCGCCACTGTTGTCTTTTGTATTGGAGTTAATTCGTACTAGGTGGCGGTGCTGCGCTTGCAATACTTATTTATTCTTAAGTAAGTCTTGAAAACGCGATTTCGCTGTCTTTGGAGTTGCTTATGGGTTATGACTTTCCGTAGAGTTCTAATACGGAAGAAACGACCGTCATTGTCTACCTGTGCCCCAAGGAACCTATTGTTTTTTCGTCTCTGTGTACTTTAATGCAAAAGACAGATGCACCACGTAATTTTTTTTTCTATTTTATTATCACGAACACTAAACTACTTCATTACCAAGTGACTGTGAAATGTGCAAAGTTCCAAAATTCTAAAATATATAAATAACATTTAACCTTTTCATGTATATTAAATTTGAATCCCCTGGGATTTTCAAATAATAGGACTATGGCAGTATATCATACGGTAAAACTAAAATTACAGTTAAAACTTTTAAAGAGAATCACTAAGGATTAGAAAGCATGAACTCACAAACTCACTTCTAAAACTTAAATTCGAATACCTACGCAGGAAGTACAAGTTTTCCAAACTTTTCCTAAAACTTGCATTCACAAGTTTTTCCGAAAGATATCTTCAAAAGCTAAGTTAACTATATTTATAACGAAACCATTTTCTTTAAAATCGTCAAATAATGGGTAACAAATTGTGGATAGAATGAACTTTGATACATTGATACATTTAGTTCAAACAACATTCGCAAGACATCTTTTGCTTTTAAATAAAACAACATTTTTAATAAAGAAGCAGCCCTCCATAGTTATTCAACAATTTACCTAAGAAATTTATTTATAACAATGAAGATCATAACTATATTGCCCTGAGGATGATCTCATAAAGGTCGAAACGTAGGCTAAGTACAAACTTTAAATTTCTGAGCTGTTTTACTAACCATTACCCAACTATTTCTACCCCCAAAAAAAACTTTTATATGTTATATTAATAAAATAAATAAAATTCTATACAAAAATAGAATTACTTCTCATGCCTTAAAAACTGATTGCCTTCCTAGAATATTATTACGGTAAATCATATTGAAATAAATACATAAACACCAATTTTCTGTAATTTAATTTAAATATTTAAGTAAAAAATAATTACCAGGGCCGTAATAGTAAAGAAAGGATTTGAAATACTAATGATGTGTTATTTGAAGACAAAACCTTAAAATTTTAAAAACCTTTAATTTGTATTGAGTTTCTAGAGCTTAGTCCCTAAAACTATTTTTAAAATTCCTGGTCCGTATTTAAAACAATTGAATTGAGGTTGGTATGTAAAGAACAAAACGTGACGTCAGTCACGCAAACAGCATGTAACATTTTGCATTTTGATGAAAGGCAATTTAAAAATAGATCAGTCGTATGCACCATTGTTTTAGCATTGGTTTGCTTGTCCTTAAGGTATTTATTTTGAGGCTTCGAGGAACTTACAGTTATAGATATCGTTTTTACGTAATTTACTGTGTGAATAAAAAGTTTTGTTTTTAATTTTTTAGCTATTTAGCATTTTTTAGGACCGCGAGCCGCCACTGCAATGTTCTCTTTAAAAGAGCTTTCCAAAAAGGTATAATATTAATTTTTATAAATGGGAAGATACCACAAAATATTTTTTTCTAACCCTCTAGCGAATTTGTTTCAGTTAAAGTCAGCGCCCTGTATACACTTTTCAAAGTTTCTATATCATCGTTTAAACTTTGTTTTTTATTTTCACGAGAATATAATCCTGGAGTTTAAATGTTATCTTGGTAGTTTCTGACATTTCCCCTAAGACCATAATAGAAAAGTTAAAATTGCCATCCATGGCATTCTGGAGGTTCATTTTGCATAACTTCAAAGGGGATTTACAGAGAATTATGTTAGTGGCTAGTGGTTACTAAGCTTCGTCGGGTTATACGGATATTTGAGTCGAGGTTAAAAACCACATAATCAAGTTTCTTTGTTTGTATACGGGAAAACGATCTAAATCATGTTTGGAATTTAAAATTTCGATTCTTATACATACATACAGTGGAGTATTTAGGGGGGGCGGGCTGCAGCCCCCCCCCCCCCCCCCGAGCTTAGGAGCTCGGTTCTAAAAGTCTAATTACAACCTAATTTTTCGTCTCAGGCTTGGACTCTTAATTTAAATCTTTAAATATTGTATGCTTGGCTTAGATTACAAAGGTCTTTTAAAAGTCCTGTTTTATATAGAGATTAAGGTTTCAGACGCATATCGTTTTAGTCATTGATTTATGATGCTATATTATAGGAAAACGAGTAAAAAGAATAATATTTTATGGTATTTTTCTATTATATACTTGTCTGTTCCGTTTTCCCTTTTTTTATAGCTATTTTAAATTAATAACAAAAATATAACCCAAAGCAATAAAATATTTTTACAACAAATTAGGTATTTATTTTTAAAGAGAAAAATTTAAGCAAGAATTTTAATTGGGACATTTTTTATGGAAGTAGTGTGATAATTTATAATGTAAAAAATAGTGCGGGAAGAAACGAGAATTCTTTATTATGAATATACAAAATGGCCCTTTTAAGAAGGAGTTTTTCAAAACCTAAACATTTGTACCAAAAACTGCTCTTAGATCTACGCTCCTAAAATACATGTTTTCTGAAAAAATCATTAATTTTGACGCGGTGAGCGATATTTACTTTTTAATCATGAAAAACCGAGCTCGAAAAACGCTGGTTAGAGTCATATACGTCTATGTTAAAATTTTGAATTGACACCAATATTCATATTTTTCACAAATATAAAAAATGTTTTTTTTAAACAAAGAGGAAATCAAAAAAAAGGAAAAAAAACATTTACAAAAACAAATTTATTCCAACAATGCAGAGGGGAAGAGGAAATAATTTAATTTTCGAAATTTGATAGTAGTTAGGTGAATTTTAAACGAATTTTGGGCGTGGCCCCAAAAATGTTTCGCCTACGGCGCTTTTCTGCCTTCTTCCCTAGGTACAATATCAACCCTGATAATCTTAATATTAACGAATGATTTCCAAATTTACCAATTTACAAAAAATTTAATTTTTTCAAAATAATAAATCAATTCAGTACCCCAACTATTAACAAATATTCCAAATAACGCTCAAAAATCATCCATACATACACAAAAATTCCAAGATTATAATAATCAATCTCATTTTATTACAAATTTGGGGCAAAGGACCAATGTTTTGTACATAAATAAGAACAATTCGACAATAAAATTGTAAGGTAAGCATGTTTTCATTGAATTTTAGAAAAAAATGGTGGCATTTTACTGCTCAAAGGGACACGCTGTGCTAACAATAAACCAAGTACGGTACGCCAACACATCCAGTATAAGGAACGTTTTTGCACATCCCTACACTTTTTCTACGGGTTTGTAGATTCAAATATAGATCGCGCTGCAGTAGCCCGCTGGGGTGCCGCACTAATCCATAATAGAACGCCGTGTTTAAAAGATAAAGTAGTAGAGTTTTGTGTTCGTATAAGTAAAATAGAAAGAAAGTTTTAGCGGCAGAACACTAAACTCTATGACTTGGTTGCCAATACTAAACTGCTGAACAATTGCTTTCGAACAAGAATTATTTCGCCTAAATTTAACAGTTGATATTGTCTGAACCAGATATGATATCGACCTGCGATTTTAAATGGTTGATAGATTCATTCCTTTGGAAACGATTGTCAATGTTGAATTTACTATAACTGTCAGAAAATTTTATATACAGGGTGTTAAAGAAGACGATGATTTTTGCTCCAATTTTAATGACGTGTAACTTTCACAATAATATTTTTAAATTTTATCACTCTACGTCAATTCATAGCAAAGAAAGTGATTTGTCAAATTTTTGATATCTGCTATATTTTAAGAAATACCGATTTTTTTGGAAAACCTTGCTTTATTTCAACTTATTAGTAGCTAGATCTCACTGTGCGTCGTATCGTGCAAACTTTGCCAGTGATTATTATACCTTATGAAAAGCTTGATTATGTTCAGTAACAATAGTTGTACCTAAATGTTATGATGTACAGTGGCGTACATATAAACTTCGAAGAATTCGTCCATTTTTACTCAAAGAGACATGATATTTGATATTTTGTACATTTTTTACATTTTTTCTAATTTTTTAGTTTTTCATATCGCACTACAGGTATATTAAACAGTGTTTACAAAATTTTAACAAAGATAATTTTCTTAATTTAATATTCTTGGAAAAAATGTATTTATTACTTTCTAACACTATTCCTAAAATTAAACTTACATTGAAAGAGACTTTAATATTAAATATCACTAGCTGCCGTCAAACCAAAGCCCATCCATCCGAGGAGAGCCTACAAGGTAATAATCCCGTCAAAATCAAACTAGCGTTACTTAATTTTAAGGATCCCTTTTAATGTAAGTTTAATATTAGGAATAGTGTTAGAAAGTTAGAAATTAATAAATACATTTTTTCCAAAAATATTAAATTAAAAAAATTATCTTTGTTAAAATTTTGTAAACACTGTATAATACACCTGTAGTGCGATATCAAAAAATGAGAAAAATTTACCTTATCTCGGGGCGAGTACTTTCCAATATAAAACAATCGTGAAAAATTGTGAGATATTCGTAAACTATAGACATATAGGTGTTTTATAAGCCTACGTCACTGTACATCATAACATTTAGGTACAACTATTGTCACTGAACATAATCAAGCTTTTCATAAGGTATAAGAATCACTCGCAAAGTTTGCACGATACAACGCACATTGAGATCTAGCTACCAATAAGTTGAAATAAAGCAAGGTTTTTCAAAAAAATCGGTATTTCTTAAAATATAGCAGATTTATAAAATTTGACAAATTACTTTCTTTGCTTTTAAACCAGTGATTCAATTGACGTAGAATGATAAAATTTAAAAATGGTATTGTGAAAGTTACACGCCATTAGAATTGGAGCAAAAATCATCGTCTTCTTTAACACCCTGTATATAAAATTTTCTGATAGTTAAAGAAAATCCAACACTGACAATTGTTTCCCAAGGAATGAGTCTATCAACCATTCAAAACCGTAGTTCGATATCATATCTAGTTCAGAAAATATGAACTGTTAAATTTAGGCGAAATTTTTCTTGCTCGAAAGCAATTGTCCAGCAGTTTATATTTAGTTTCCTAAACTAAAGAGTTTTCTTTAAACCAATTAAAGTAATGGCTAAAATTGGTTTGGGAAGCTAAAGATTATTGAAAAGTCTATCTAGCAAGAAATAATTAACTTGAGCTATCAACTAACTTTTTAGAATGTAATAAAATTTTATTTTGCTCTAAACATTAGTTTAGTTCTACAGAATATTGTTATATTTAACCAAATATGTATATGTATAACCATACATAATCATTTTTATTAATATTGTCGCGCATCAAAATGGTAGGCGACTGGAACGTGTAGCTTAGATGATTTGAAATTACGATTTAATCTATTTAATTTGTTGTGCGCTATTTATTTGTTGAAACACCAAAGATTTTTAATAGTTTTATTAAAGCGAAGCAAAGCAAAACAATTTACGATTAAATTATAGTGAATAACATACAAGTAAGAGAGAGATAAGATAAAAATAAAGTTATTAAATCAGTAAATTTAGAGATTTTTCTCTAAAGAAGATTTTTTCCCTTAAAACTCACATACGATGCTATTTCAAGTAAGTTCAAGAGAAACAATTTCCACCTTTTGGTGAACCGAGACAAAAAGAGAAATAAACAATTTAAAACCTTAATAAACATCATAAAGATCACTTACTCACTAACTGGAAACTGCTCTGGTTCTGGAATTTTGTTTTTACGTCATTAAGAGAAACTTGAGTCACCAAACGGGCAAAGGTTACCCTTACACTTGAATACGTTAAATAACTCCACTGAGTAAGTGTTTCTTTAAGTTTTTATAATGTTTTGTAACCCCTACCAGAATATAATAGGGATTCCTTTTTGCTGTGTCAGGAATTATTAACAACAGGAGAAAAACTTCTTAAATGTACTATTTAAAATGGAACCCTTTCTTCAACCAATTCCAAACAGTTATTTTTATAAACATTTGTCTACTGACTGCCTACGAAACTAGTAAATGGTCTTGTCCATGTTCCATCTTTCCACTACATTTATTTTTATCAAACTTATCACCCATTGAGAGTCTTAAATTCATAGCGAAGTATTAGATGAGCAATCCATCCTTAAGGATACCAATCCATATCCGACAATATGAGAGGCAAAAAGTATCTGTTTACTTTCGTCACTAGAGATATTTGCTTGACCGAGAATTGCAGAGAAACTTCACATAAGTTTGTTACAAATCCGATACTAATATTTAGCAAATCATTTTATTCCTTAAAATTACTAACAAACTCTTCCACACAAATAACTCTCTCTAGACTATTTAAAAACAATTTTAAACATATTCAAAATTTTACAACAAATAAAACATATGTAAAGAGATAGCACAAAACGCGCGTAATATCCCATGGCATGTATATAAATTTGTAAGATTACTCTTCCCAGAGACATAAACAATTTTAGAGGCCTTTACCTAGAGATTAATGGATTCTTGTGGGACCATTAACCTCAAATGCTAGAAAATGTGGGAACTATTTCATTTTACTGAACAACAGTCTAAATCTTTGAAGATTGTTATTATGATTTAAGAACGCATTTGTCTGTATGTATTCGGGGTTTAAAAACTTTTCTCCAACTTTTGTATGTACGGTTTTTGCGTTTTTTATGCATATACTTTGCCACACTATATTACAATCCAGTAATATAGAATGATACACAGGGTGTAAAGTAACTTTGTTCTTTAAATATTTTTGGACTAAATCCTGTATATTTAATTTTTTAAAGTATATAAGATATTTTTAAAAACCCTAAAGTTTTTATATTTAGCTAATAAGCAACAATGTAACCTTAAGACTGGTATGGGAATGTCAAGGGGAATTGGAGGCGCTGGCAAAAGTAATACTGCAGTTTGTACCAAGACACGAAGGTATTACAGGAAATGAAATAGCCGATGAACTTGCGAGAAAAGGTTTAGAAAACACATTCATTGGTCCAGACCCGGCACTCGGAGTGCCAAGATGCACAGTACGAGATGCCATAAAGTGATGGATCAAGAATGAACACAAAATCCACTTGAGCAACAGATAGAGATTACAGCACAGCAAAAACTTCATTGGGGTTCCAGGCCCGAGACTTACGAAACAGCTGCTTCAAATGAACAGGAACCAGCTGAGAACCATTACAGGAATTCTGACAGGACACATGGCTGTCAAGAACCATCTGCACAGAATGCAACTGTACAATGGAGACCTTGACTGCAGATTATGCGGGCAAGTCAGGGAAACTGTACAGCACATGCAATTGCAAGTCACTAGATCGGAAGAGGCAACTAATACTCCTGCAACCAAAACTGGAACCAGAAGACATCGTTACCCTCTCCCCAGTTGACCTATACAAACAAGTGCAAGGAACTGGGATCACGGAGTGGGTGTAACAACCAAGCAGAGTGAGCGCAATGCATCAAACATGGCCTAAGTGCATCTAGCGCACGAACGGGCCCACGAAAAAAAAATGTATTTGTCATTGAGGTGCCGTGTAATTTTTAGCTCTCCTCTACTAAAACTTATAAAAAAAAACTATGAAATAAGTATAACCGAGCAAAAAAATATTAAAAATAAGGTTTATTTTTAGTTTATTGAAAACCAAAAAATATATCAACTATAATCGATAATTATTAGAAGCCATAGTCATGTAAAGATTATGCATGCAAACACCAAGAAAAGTTATTAAATTAATAAATAAAATCCGAAGAGGGTGTCGCGCGCCGCGGGTGTATTTAAAAGTTTTAAGATTTCCGTGGATATCAGTTTGTCTTACAATCATTTTGTATAAGATGATGTGTTATATCATTTGATGCGTTATTGATAGGGTTGCCGTAATTTTGTTTTAAATCTCTGGTTTTTTGGATTTCATGGGAGACACGGGCTCCCTGCCCCCCCCCCCCCCATCCCGCGCTATGCCACTGATAGCAATGTATTGGTTATAAATATGGGCACTAATTCGGGAGAATTGCTGCGTGTTATTTAAAATACGCAAAAAAGATTTTAGCATATTTATTTTAAATTTTATCAGATCGTAAAACAATGGCACAGAAGACCTTTTATTACACATAAATTGAAATACAATGAAACCCGCTCGGAAATCTTGACTTCTTTCTTTATTTGCTTTTTAAATCCCCGGACGCATCCGAAATAAACTTAAAAATACAATACGAAGTTAAAGGCTCTTTTTCCCGTTGACAAGAAAAGTAGATACTTATAACATTTACCGAACAGCAAGAACGAGAAAAACAAAAACCAACTGAGTTACCGTAAGAGCATTAAACTTTGTGATCGAAATTTCGTATTTTTTTTCTTAAGGTAACTTAGATTACTTATCTTTTTAACTTATTTTGGCTTTTTTTAATTCTTCGGCAACTTCTAGGCTGTCTAACTAACCTTAGGGGCCCATTAAATTGTTTTGAAATTATTATTATTATTATTATTATTATCATTATTATTATTATTATTATTATTATTATTATTATTATTATTATTATTAGTATTATTATTATTATTATTATTATTATTATTTTTCTCAATGTTAGGTTTCACAGCTTCTGGTTGGTATTGCTGGTATTATTTACAGTACAGAGAAGAAATTCATCTTAACCTGTACTGTTTAGAAACTTCCGTACTATATGGCATGTTTGGAGGATGACGCTTTTCTGAATTAGTTGGTATAAATAACCTGAAAGGCCAAGTTTTTCCAATTTTTGCACATATTTGTAATATAAGTAAAATTTACGTATTGTGTGCATCGACGTATATATTTTGAACGTTGGCAATCTAATGTTAATCATACACCATTTCGCGCGGTTAGGTACCTGGAAGTTCGCCGGCATGATTAGTTTCATAACCTACCACCAAAAACGACCCAGAATTAAGTCCAACTCGGGATAGGGGCGCTTTACATTAATTAGGTTATTACTTGTGGTGCAACTATTATTTACCCAAGTTCTTTTTCTCGACAAAACCCCTCATATATTTTAGGTGATCTTTAAAACAATGGTAGAAAATATTTCTCACCGCCAATTCAATTAATCTTACGAGAACAAAGATCACTGCAATGAAATAACATTTTTGAATAGATTGGTTTTCCGTGCAAAACTTGAATATAACAAAAGATACAATTCAACTGTTCGTTCGAAAATAGAACAATTTATTTCTAGAGTTATTTCTATTTAGTGGTAGTAGTAGAGTAATCGTCGAGTTTTAACCAAATTTATAGATTGCTGGCATACTATTGGTATAAACAGGGCCCAGTGGCGGCTCGCGGTCTTAAAAAATGGTGACGAGCTAGGTATAGTGCGGGTACTTAAACAAACATTGGCTAAAAACCCGTGTAACAAAACGTCTCTCTTATCCTCATCTGTCCAACGACTGCATGAACTTTCAAACAAATTACAATCTATGTCATTAATTAGGTTCATTTTTAAAACACACAACTAAGTAGGTACGTACACTACTGAATTAACTGAAAAATAAAAGCAAAACTTTTTAATCACACAGTAAATTACGTAAAAACGATATATATAATGGTAAGTTTCTCGAAGCCTCAAAATAAATACCTTAATGTTAGGCAAACCAATGCTAAAATAACGACTGATCTATTTTTAAATTGCCCTTCATCATATGCAAATTGTTACATGCTGTTTGCGCGACTGACTTCACGTAACCATAGCAAAGGTGAATATCAAAGCCATGTTGGACTTTGGATCTTCACTTGCTTTGAGCTAACGAATACGGTCCGCTGGGGTGCGCCAAAATGCACGAGTGTTTATAATAATTATTGTCCATCGGAGTTAACCGTATGCATAGCTACATTCGGATTAAATTAATATTATTAATTCGAACATAATTATTTTTTAAGTGCTAAAATGGTAGCTATATTGGTACATTAATATTTAATATTGTCGAAAAACTTTCCTCCTGGTTTTATTTTATTTTTTAACTGACGAGCCGCCACTGACAGGACCAAACTATAAATTTTAAATATATTTATAGGTGTGTTTCGTACAGAGAGAAAACGATCGTTGTCAAGGGTGTCCATATAAAATTTGATGATGGTTTTGAAAAAACGAAACGTCGATTAAGAATCAGATTACACCAGCTTGTAAAGAAGAAAAGGTGGTAATGAGAATGTTAACTTTATTTTGAAATAAATGAATGGATTTTTTTCTTTTCAGTTCGAAATCGCGGAAATTCGGTTTTGCCCAAATATCTTCGAAAGGATTTGAAATTTTTTAAATTTGAAAATACAATGTTGCAGAATTTAGTAGGGCGCAACTTTTTTCGTTTACAAAATCCCTGTAGAGGGCATCCTTATAAGGGACACCCTGTTTTTTTTTTTATGATAAAACACCTGCACTGTAGGAAAAATCCTTTAAGGCGCTCTGGGAGCGGTGCGAGTGCGAAAAAAGCGAATAACGTTGGTCTTGAAACGTTGAAGATTGTATTCATTGGGAAACACGACCTCAGGAAGATCATTCCACAAAGATGACGTTCTCCAGATGAAAGAATTCTTGAACAATGAAGTTCGAGGAGTACTAAGCTGAACAACATATGGATGAGCGGCAGTGGTTCGCCGTGTATTTCTGTTTTGCATTGCTCTAGGTGGAATCAAGTGGGCAATGTCAGTCGAACACCTGCCATGGAAATATCTGTAAAAGAGAGCCAAATCACCAACCTGTCTTCGATGCTCCAGGCTATCGAGGGTCTTGGTCAGCTCGGGGTCGCCGATCAGACGAATGGCTCTCCTTTGAATGGAATCCAGTAGCCGAAGGGTGTGCTTGGGTGCAGAGCTCCAGACATGAGAGAGTTGATGAGGTGTGTACAACCTTTTGGTGCGGAAAAGTACACCAAGTTTCTGTGCAGCTGTCTTGGCAATTGCGGCAACGTGATCATGCCAAGACATATTACCTCCCAGATTGACCCCCAGCAAATTAATAGACGGTGCCAGGGGAATTGCGTGTCCTGCCATGACTATATCCGGTTCTGCAATTTTTTTTTTTTATGATAAAACACCTGCACTGTAGGAAAAATCCTTTAAGGCGCTCTGGGAGCGGTGCGAGTGCGAAAAAAGCGATTAACGTTGGTCTTAAAACGTTGAAGATTGTATTCATTGGGAAACACGACCTCAGGAAGATCATTCCACAAAGATGGAAGAATTCTTGAACAATGAAGTTCGAGGAGTACTAAGCTGAAGTGGTTCGCCCTGTATTTCTGTTTTGCATTGCTCTAGGTGGAATCAAGACCCTGTATAATAATGATTTTTTATTGTTATCAGTAGATCAATAAAATAAGCGGCAATAATTCTAAAAATGAATTTCAAGGAACATATTTTTATATCATACAAATGCCTGCACAAACAATTTTTTAGTCGGGACAAAAAGATCAATGCATGAATATAACAATATCCGATGGATATTGCAATATCATGCAAAACCCTGAATCCATATCACAAAAGACCCAATTCAGCAAATCATTTGAAAATAAAAGCTGGAACGATTTATTTCAAGAATGCTTCCTGTTTTCTGGAATTTTATTGTCGAGTGATACATGGCATTCACCTTTGAATGCGATATGCAGATTGTCAGAAAAGCTTGTCTTGTCTTATACAGGGTGGGGACTTTAGCTGGAATAAATTCGATATTATTAAAACTGCTGAAGTTGCGCCTATAAAATTTGGTACGTGGAATTGGATTATGATGTCGGCGCAGTTGCCAGATTTCTCAGCTTTAAGCTACACGTAGTAATTTTGTTATTTTAAATGGAATGCCCAATTTATTTTCATTGCAGTGAATTGAGCGTTCACCTAACTACTATCAAATTTCAAAAATTAAATTATTACCTTTCCCCCTCTGCATGGTTGGATTAAATTTGTTTTCATAGCTGGCTCTTTATTAAAAAAAAAACCATTTTTTATATTTGTGAAAAATAATATAATGGTGTCAATCCAAAAATTTAACATATGACGTATGTACGACTCTAACCAGCGTTTTTCGGGCTCGGTTTTTTATGATTAAAAATAAAGTAAATATCGCTCACCACGCCAAATTCTTCAGAAATCATGTATTTTAGGAGCGTAGATCTAAGAGCAGTGTTTGGTTCAAATGCTTAAGTTTTGAAATAGTCCTTCTTAAGTGCCGTTTTGTATATTCATAATAAATCATTTTCGTTTCTTCCTGCACTATTTTTTTATTATAAATTATCACACTTCTTCCATAAAAAATGTTTCAATTAAAATTTTTACTTTAATTTTTCTCTTTAAAAATAAATACATAATTGTTTTTTGTTTTTACTGTAAAAGTATTTTATTGCATTGGGTTATACTTTTGTTGATTTAAAATAGCTCTAAAAAAGGGAAAACGGAACTGACAAGTAAATAATAGAAAAACACTATAAAATATTCTTTTTACTCGTTTTCCTTTAAAATTGCATCCTTCATCAATAGCCAAGAATACATTATTTAAAAATTTAAATTAAGAGTCCAAGCGTAAGACGAAACATTAGGTTGCAATTAGACTTTTAAACACGAGCTCCTAGGCGCCTAAGTACGCCACTGGGTATGGTTTAAAAGCAGAAGTACCATATAATAAATTAGATGTCACAATTGCTTTAGATACCCATATATAAAATTTCGTTGTGACAACTAAAATGTGTAAGTTGTAGTAATGTTATAATTTAGTTCAACATTTCAATAACATCAATTTTTTTTGGTTGAATAAATTAATTTTTGGGTCGAGTCCGATTTCACGAAAATAAATGGTTTTCAGAACCGAATTTTAGTAATTATACCATGTTATTTTTAACAGTGTAATATAAACCATATATTGATTTACAAATTTGCAAAGTATTTTATACTATTCAAATATTATTTAACTTCGTTTTACGATTCTGCAGTTTCCAATTTGGATCTAACTTTCATAAACGAAATCCAAGTTTATCCCATTAAATTGCTGAAGATATAGTTATTCCAATAATAAAAATGATTTTATAGTTTGCTCTTTTTCTGCAAACTTAATATCAATAATTTTTTACTGCTATTAATACTTTATTTATTGCTGTGAATATAGGGTTTGCTTGATTGCTGTATTGTGAGCCGAAACGAACATTACTGTATTTTTTTCGACGATTATTTAGCAGTTCTATCCTATCATTTAATAAAATAATAAAAATCATCTATACTGCTGGACAATTGCTTTCGAGCAAGACAAATTTCGCCTAAATTTAACAGTTAATATTTTCTGAACCAGATATGATATCGACCTACGGTTTTGAATGCTTGATAGATTCATCCCTTGAGAAACAATTGCCAATGTTGGATTTTCTTTAACTGTCAGAAAATGTTATAGGGTGTTAAATAAGACGATGATTTTTGCTCCAATTTTAATGGCGTTTTCACAATAATATTTTTAAATTTTATCACTCTACGTCAATTGAATCACTGGTTCATAGCAAAGAAAATAATTTGTCAAATTTTGATATCTGCTATATTTTCAGAAATACCGATTTTTTTCGAAAACCTTGCTTTATTTCAACTTATTGGTAGGTAGATCTCACTGTGCGTTGTATCGTGCAAACTTTGCGAGTGATTCTTACACTTTATGAAAAGCTTGATTATGTTCAGTAACAATAGTTGTATCTAAATGTTATGATGTACAGTGGCGTACTTATAAACAGCTATATGTCTATGGTTTATTAATATAGTGTTAGAAAGTTAGAAATTAATAAATACATTTTTTCCAAAAATTAAATTAAAAAAATTATCTTTGTTAAAATTTTGTAAACACACTGTATAATATACCTGTAGTGCGATATAAAAACTAAAAAATAAGAAAAAATGGACCTAATCTAGGGGTGAGTACTTTCCAATATAAAACAATCGCGAAAAATTGTGAGATACACGTCATTAAAATTGGAGCAAAAATCATCGTCTTCTTTAACACCCTGTAGATAAAATTTTTGGACAGTTTAAGAAAATCCCGTATTGACAGTTGTTACTTAAGGGATCAATTTGTCAACCATTCAAAACCGTAGGTCGATATCGTATCTGGTTCAGAAAATATTAACAAATTTAGGCGAAATTTTTCTTGCTCGAAAGCAATTGTCCAGCAGTTTAAATCTAAGCAGTGGAGCAACCGATGCGATGAAAATAAATACAGGGTAATTCCTAAGTTAATACTTCTTTTTTAAATGTGTATAGAAGACATTAAAATAAACAACATTTTCAAATACCTTTTTTCAAAAAACTCAAAAATAAGGTACTTACATTCATTTATTACACTATGGATCAAATACGGTTCTGCCTAACTTGCCCGTTAAATAACAAGAAAACTTCTAGGTGTAGGATCAGCCCGCAAGGGAAAGCATTCTGCGGATAATTTCGAAGCAGCAGCCGCACTTTGACGACAATTAGCACTATATCTACTAGTTCATTGTTTTCAAATTTTACCATTTTTACGTCTCACCAATCACCCTGTATATATATTTTATTAAAGATGTAAAAATAAGAAAATACTACATTTTTAAATTCAGAAAACCGAGAAATCAAATATGTTTGTGTATATGTTTATTTGCAAGTTAGTTAAGTTGCATATTATGTTTTTGAAAATAAGATAATATATTCGAAATATCTGTGTCTGTTTAAAGGTAGCAGACAATGACGTTTCTTGAACGACAATAAAGTTTTGGACTTGCATTGTCTTTATTTGTTTATAATCACTACGTTTCAACTGGTAAGCATCTCCAGTCGTCTTCAGGTGAATACTAAATAAGTACGGTAACTACAGCTCTATTTATACTAGGCAGGTGCGGTGACGCATGACTAGTGGGCGGAGTCATGCGTGTGACGCATAACTGGATGAGTCATGCTCGATGATGTCATGCTTGATGACTCATTCGTTTAACTCTTAGGTGGTCTTATTCTAAGATTATATTTACTTAACAAGGGTTTTCAGACGTTTCTCATATCTAATGAAGGCTTACTAAAACAACCTGGATTTTGGTGTATGGTGGCAGCTTCCTTAAACTTCCTCTTCCTCCAGTGCGGTTCTTTTTGGAGGATTTCCGCTTTTGTCCACATGATATGATGGCCGTGTGTCCAGGTGTGGTCAGCTGCACCTGATTTTTCAGTCTCTCCTTTTTGGGTGTTGTTCCTATGTTCCTTAATCCTTACTTCGAATGGTCTTAGTGTCTCACCAATGTAAGATTGGCCGCATTCGCAGGGAATCTGGTAGACACAATTTTTCTTGTCTTTCTGGCTTGCTGGTTTCGTCTTCGTTAGGTGGCTTCTTAAAGTGTCTCTCGAGCTAAATACTGTGTTGATGTTGTATCGTTGTTTCGTTGTTTTAATCTTCTTATTTTCTCGGATACTCCTTTGACATACGTATGTTAATTTAATGAAAATAGGTTATTACTTATTTCTCTCTAACGTTATCATTATTTTTTTCAGAGACCTAGTTTCCATATTAACTAAGAGAAAACACAAAATAGCTATACTCAAAAAATCCAATTTATATTTTTAAGTAAAAGGTTATATGAATATTAATTATTTATGTTACATTACATATAAAAAAATGTTTAATCCTTACACTCAGTCTTAATCAATTTCTGAATATTACTCATCGGTCATTGTGTAAATCTACTTAATTCTATCTATTTAAAGACGAGATATTTTGCCACATAACGTATCAGTTAGTTTTGTCATTGACCGATCTGCTATAAAAATGTTTATGTTTGGTATTACTAGAGTCCTAAAAGGACTTAAAGTTTTTATTAATGGTAAAATTACAACAAACACACAAACCAAGTATTATTCACTTTATTATATGCGTATATTATGAAAATTGTCTACTTAAAGACTAAAATTACTTACACTTGCATATTCATTCTCTCTATCAGTGGCGTGCATACAATATAGGCTTAAAAGCATTGCCTACCCTGGGAACAATAAAACAAACAGAAACATTTTTTTTATATATTAGTTTTTATCCGTGTAATCCAACTTTGGCAATTTATCTCTACATTAATATAATAAATAATATAGGACAGAAAAATGAATCCTATATCATTTCCACGAACGCATGCTTTGCTTATTATATCGTAAACTAGATCCCTGTATAAGCATTCCGTAAGACCATTCTAAAAGCAAAGATCTCGTTGTACATTAGCGTCTTATGCAAAAGCAAAAACACTGCTTTTGTACGAGTGGAAGCAAGCGAGAGAGCCGGTAGGCAGTAGGGTAGAAAGAGTTGTAACACATAAACCCGTCGCAACCTTCGACCTTCCTTCATCTATCACTTCGCGCCAGGAAAGCCCGCGTTTGGTGTGTGCATTGGTGCCAATCTTCAAGTTTTATCGTAGTTTGGAAAATACTTTGCTTTCTCAATATAAAATATGAAACACGCCTCTATAAGTTTTATTATTAATTAGTTTAGTTAGGATATTTTTAAAGGTATAACGTAAAATAAGAAGCACTTTTGTGACAATTAAAATAATTTTTGTTAATAGGTTCATAATATTTAATAATCAATAAACTTATAATATTTCACATAATAATTGACCTCGTTTTTGGCAACATTGGTTCAATCAGGTGGATGAGAGATTTTTAAATTATAATTAGTGTTTTCGCCCTTTGCTAGACCTCGCGCCGTCGGGTTGCGGGAAAAAATAAATATGGAGTCGTTAATTGTTACTATTCCGGCTAGAAGCGCATCTGCGGAACGATCCTTTTTTGGACTAAAAAAAATATCTAATCTATTTACAAAACACACAGGGAGAGACACGCTTATTAATAATAATCTCTCTGATGAGCGACTTTTGCAGGATATAAAACGCAAAATAAACTTTTCATGACGATGTTTTAAAAGAATTTTTACGTAAAGACCGCCGCGTTGAACTAATTTACAAATAATGTCGTTTTATTCTTTTTCTGTCACAGTATTATTTGTACAAACTCAAAAACAAAACATTTTGTGACAAAATTTGAAATTTAGATGCTTAAATGCTACGGAAGGTAAATTTTTGTCTTAAATGCAATTTTTGCCTACTCTGATTGAAACAGCATTACTCGCCACTGCTCTCTCAAGTATAAAACAGTAAATCATAATCATTCAGAAACAAAGAATTAACATTTCTCTGTGTATTTTCCTGTATAGAAGAAGAGAATAGATCGCAATCAAAACATAAATTACTTCGGTGGATTATCGTAATTAAAACAGAATTATTATTGTTTTGAATACGGCGTTACGTTAGCTGACAAAAACAGATTCTCAAATTCTATATTAAGCAATTCTTGATGGGTTTAAATGAAGCCAAAAACGTTTAAATTAAATTTAAATTTATTTTAGCAGACAGAAGGCTTGAAAAAGAGAAGAAAAACAAAAAAGATAAACTTAATGTTAAAAATGATAGAGATTAAAACGACAAATTAGTGTGAGAGACTTCATAAGTGAGAAAAACATATCTTTATCATATTACAAATCTTCTATCTGAATTTGCTTTCTGCGAAGAGATCGATTAGAAAATCAAGACTTAAAGCCTGAGCTCTTTCGTTTTTAATGCTCAAAAAAGGCAGACTACTAAGTCTTGTATAGTTTGACATAGTAGTCCCCCTTGCAGAGACAGTAGTCACAGGCATTATTAAAAATATATATAAATATTTTAAACAATGCGTGCAGATGCCTGGCGCCGTAAAAGTACAACATTTAGACAGGTGGCATTGAATTTCCGACATAACAGAATCGGCTTGGTGTTCCGATTTTGTATTTTAGAAAATAAAGTAATTTAAGGGAATAAAGGTGCTATGTTGTGTAAGTAGTTCTAAAGGCGTCAATGCGCCTAAATCTTGCCGACGACATGTAGCAGTGTTTTAGATGCCCCTTTATCGTCTAGTTAATCCTAAGAAGCAATTATCAATTATTCAACTGCAACCACGACGCGCTGGTACAAAATTTACATTTTTTTTAACAGTTCTCTCTGCATTTTTCAAGCTGTACGCGCTTACACCAAAATATAGCCTTTCCACCAGCAGTGGCGGCTCGCGGACCTAAAAAATGGTGAAGAGCTAGGTATAGTGCGGGTACTTAAACAAGCATTGACTAAAAACCCGTATAACAAAACATGTCTCTTATCCTCATCTGTCCAACGACTGAATTGAGTTTCCAACAAATTACAAAGTATGTCATTAATTGAGTTCATTTTTAAAACACACAACTAAGTAGGTACGTACACTACTGAATTAACTGAAAAATAAAAACAAAACTTTTTAATCACATAGTAAATCACATAAAAACGATATCTATAACCGTAAGTTTCGCGAAGCCTCAAAATAAATACCTTAAGGTTAGGCGAACCAATTCTAAAACAATGGTGCATATGACTGATCTATTTTTAAATTGCCCTTCATCATAACGTAAATTGTTACATGCTGTGTGCGTGACTAACGTCACGTAACCATAGCAACAGTGAATATCAAAGCTATGTTGAACGCTGGGTCTTCATTTGCTTTGAGCTAACGGATACGGTCGGCTGGGGCTCGCCAAAATGCACGAGTTTTTATAATTATTGTCCATCGGAGTTAACCGTGGCCCTATTATGCATACCTATATTCGGATTAAATTAATATTATTAATTCGAACGTAATTATTTTTTAAGGGCTAAAATGGTAGCTGTCTAGAAACTTTACTCCTGGTTTTATTTTTTTTTTTGGTTTTTTTTAAACTACTTCACCTGACAAGCCGCCACTGTCCACCAGACGTAACTGAAAATACAGTTATGTCCCAGCGAGACTTTTTCTTGTTACACCAATGATGAAAAAACTACTTTTTTATTGAAAAAAAAATATCATGCTTCGAAAATTTTATATCTACCAACGTAAAGTGCCACTTCTTTACACTACATCAATTTTTTTACATATTTCACCCAAACATCCAATAATAGCTATTTTATTTCACACCCACGAATTGCAACTACTCCGTGTAATGGCTTCTCCTTTATTCAAAAATCATATTACGTCAGACGGTTCTAAAATGTTCCTTTATCTGGCATATTTCCATTTTGGTTATATTACGTAAAGGTTTTGCAAGTTTTCTTTTCTATTTCACGTCTTGTTGTAAACTACATTTCCTGGCACGTCGAAGCAATTTTAAATATTGCTCGATGAATAAATAATGTGTTTTAAACAGAATAGAACTAAAACGATGAACAAATTCCTTATGTTAATAAACATAATGTAACCTTTGTTTATCCAGTAAATGATAATCGTTAATTAATACAATGTACAAGTCAATAATCTAAAATTTTTACCGGGTGTCCCATTATGGATGGCCATCGGCCGTATCTCGGAAACTACTGGGCATAGAAACTCAGGGAAAAAATTTGTAATTAAAGAGGCTAAAAGAAAATCCTGGAAATAATTTTTAAGTTCCGCATTTTGCCACAAGAGGTCACAATTGAAAATTAAATATTGAAATTCTATATTTCGCGAAAATTCCTACATTAAGGTATACTTTTGGTAACATAATTAGAAAGCTTAGACAATTCTGCTTCATTTTGGTTTAGGGCTCATTGGCGTACCGACCTTGATAAGAGTGGGGGAAGCTATTAAAGTGTAATCATTTAATTTGTTGTAACTTCTAAACGACTTATCCGATTTTAGTAAACTTAAGCTTGTTTGGAAGAGAAATGGAAGTACTTTTAATTTTCGTATCCATTGGTATACGATAGTTCCTAAAAAATTTGTTAGAAGGCACAATTTGTAATAATAATGTTTTTTTTTTATTTTATACCAAAAACCTAAATCATACAGTATAATTAAAACATTATAATTGGAAAGTAGATATAATTTTAAAGAAAATATGTGAAAATCGTAGTCCGGTATCTCTATTTGTTTCAGAGTTATTTATAATAATAACAGTTTTTTTGATTTTATCCAGAAAACTGAAATCACGCAATCCACGAAAAAAAAATATCTTTAAACTTTATGATTGTGCAAGTTTGTTACTCATTATTTCATGGTCCAAAAACTACTTTAGAATTAATAATATAATTAGGGGAAATTTATAATTTAGGTATAATTCTAATAGGGTGTTTTAACAAATAGATCTATATGGCAGTGAAACAAAATCAACTATGAACGATAGAAGAGTTTTGGACTTGCATTGCCTTTATTTGTTTTACATCACAACGTTTCAACTGGTAAGTATCTCCAGTCGTCTTCAGGTGAATACTGAATGACTAGGAATAACTATGTCAAAATTAAATTAGTTGGCCACTAGATAGTTAAATTTAATTATCTTTATGGAAACCTGCCAATTTTGTTTTACAGCTATCTAGATTAATTTTTTTAAATACCATATTCGAATTATGTCTAAATTAGAAGTATTTAATGATTATATGATTAATAAGTAGTTTTGGACCATAGGAATAATGAGTGACATAATCATAAAAGTTTAAAATATTTTTTTGTCGTGGAATGCTTGATGACAACTATGAAAACAATCACATCTTCAGTTAAAGTTTTAAAAATTATTCTTTTGGCAAAAACTCTGAAACGAAAGAAGATATCGAACTGCGGTCTTTACATTTTTTCTTGCAAATTTAATCTACTTTTCGATTATGATATCATAGTTATACCGTATGATTTAAGTTTTCGGAATAAAATCAAAAAAACTGTTACTATCACAAATTACGCTCTCTAGATATTTTATTAGTAACTATCGTGTACCAATGAATACGACAATTAAAAATACTTACCTTTCTCTTCCAAACAAGCTTAAGTTTACTAAAATCAGATAAGTCATTAAGAAGTTACAGCAAATTAAATGATTACACTTCAATAGCTTCCCCCACTCTTATCAAGGTCGGTACGCCAATGAGCCTTAAACCAAAATGATGCACAATTGTCTAAGCTTTCTAATGATGTTACCAAAGATATACCTTAATATGGGAATTTTAGGAGAAATTTAGAATTTCAATATTTAATTTTCAATTGTGCCCTCTTGCGGCAAAATGCGGAACTTAAAAATTTTTTCCAGGATTTTCTGTTAGCCACTATAATTACGATTTTTTTCCCCTGAGTTTCTATAACTAGTAGTTTCTGAAATACGGCCGATGGCCATCCATAATGGGACACCCGGTAAATTAATATAAGGAATACTGGTCGTTAATATTCAAGAAATATATTTACTCACTATATCTGTCAACATAATTAAGCCAAACAATCAAGTGTAAAGTTTCCGTCATAGTCACCTTCGGTTTATTTAGCTTTATTTTTCATTCTTTATTTTAATTTATATTAAATCTTTAAGTTGAGTTTTTCGTCAATATGGCTGGATTAAACTTTTTATTTGTTCAGTTTTTTATTTATTTTTTTTTGTTTTTTAATAATCTTCTTTAGATATATTATTATCAAAAACTATAATTAAATATGTAATTTTTGGTTGATAGTTCGATAGCCCTTTAATATACGCATCGGTAATCTAAGTAATAAAATTTGCTCGAAACAGATATAAATAAATATTGTACAGTTAACGACCTTCTAGTGAAAACCCAAAATCCAATTTATAGCTTTGCTGATGACAGCACACTTGTCTCATCTTTTACCTTGACTCCCCAAACATCCGCTGCCGACGCACATCTTCGCAGGCAGCATGAAGTATTGCGCCTCAACAAGGACCTGGAAGAAATTTTGGCTTGGGGTGACAGTAACCAAGTCGAATTTAATGCTAAGAAAACCCAGGCAGCAGTCTTCTCCAAAAAGGTTAACATTGCAGAACCGGATATAGTCATGGCAGGACACGCAATTCCCTGGCACCGTCTATTAATTTGCTGGGGGTCAATCTGGGAGGTAATATGTCTTGGCATGATCACGTTGCCGCAATTGCCAAGGCAGCTGCACAGAAACTTGGTGTACTTTTCCGCACCAAAAGGTTGTACACACCTCATCAACTTTTGACACTCTACAAAGCCCAGATTCGACCATCATTAGAATATTGCTCTCATGTCTGGAGCTCTGCACCCAAGCACACCCTTCGGCTACTGGATTCCATTCAAAGGAGAGCCGTTCGTCTGATCGGCGACCCCGAGCTGACCAAGACCATCGATAGCCTGGAGCATCGAAGACAGGTTGGTGATTTGGCTCTCTTTTACAGATATTTCCATGGCAGGTGTTCGACTGACATTGCCCACTTGATTCCACCTAGAGCAATGCAAAACAGAAATACACGGCGAACCGCTGCCGCTCATCCATATGTTGTTCAGCTTGGTACTCCTCGAACTTCACTGTTCAAGAATTCTTTCATCTGGAGAACGTAATCTTTGTGGAATGATCTTCCTGAGGTCGTGTTTCCCAATGAATACAATCTTCAACGTTTCAAGACCAACGTTAATCGCTTTTTTCGCACTCGCACCGCTCCCATAGCGCCTTAAAGGATTTTTCCTACAGTGCAGGTGTTTTATCATAAAAAAAAAGTTAATTCATTTTATAACTATTAAATTCCGCATTCATTTGCATGTCATATTTGGTATAAATTGTTAAATAATTGACACCATAGCCGTATTTATTTAAAAGTAATTATCAAATTCCTGATGGTGTAAAGATGACATCAAAACGACTAAAAATATTAAGTCTGGTGAATTTAGGGCTTAAAGAGATCACAAAAAATAAAATAAAAAATGCTGGTCCGTATTAAAATAATTAAAGTTGATAGATCCACAAAAATGGAACGTTGTCCCGAAATTCTAAAAACACAGTAGTATAAAGCTAGAAAAGTTGCTTTAACAATGTAGTATTTGTTTTTCTGTAGCGATTATAATAAGTCAGATAAATTTAAAAAACAAAAACTGAAAACCTTTTTTTTTCGAATATTTTAAAAAATAATAGAGAAAGCTAAAAAAACTTTTAACAGTATTACTGGGCAGAAGATTCCGAAACTTTGCCAATATTTGATCGCTGCTGTATCTCTATAGTTGCCGAGATATTAGTGATTAGAATCGAATTTGGGACACCCTGTAGATACAAATCATTATATAGATAAACATGGATTCATAATATTATTGAATGAGGTTATTAATCTATGAACATCATTTCGTTATAATGATGAAAAAGTTTATTGTTGCAATGAAACTAATGATTGCCATTCATTGATATTATGAACAAGTGTATAACATGCTTTAATGTTTAATTTTTTTTTCAGGGTGGACATGTCCCAAGCTCACCGAAATGGTAGTTTTTACCAGTGCTGTTCGGGTTTCTGCATCGACTTGCTACAGAAGTTTTCCGAAGAACTCGGTTTTACCTACGAACTTGTCCGAGTGGAAGACGGAAAATGGGGAACCAATCAGAACGGAAGATGGAACGGCCTTATTGCCGATTTGGTAAACAGGAAGACGGATATGGTATTGACATCGTTAACTATTAATGCTGAAAGGGAAGCAGTGGTAAGTACTTTTTTACTGCAGCAAGTTTTCCATTTTGTTTTTACGAATTATAAGCAATTTTTCGGGAATTCTTGTTATTTTACTGTCAGTAGCTATAACGATATTTATTATTAAATGGCGGAATATATGCATATTTTGTCAATTTTCGATTTCAATACTTTCAGTGTGAAACTAGTGATTTTAAATTTGTGTTCAAAATGTCGATAGTGGCGAAAACGTCTTCGTGGATTAAAAATTTCCCAGAGTTAAAGTTTAGTTGAGAAAAAGTTGTCTGTAAAGCTTGTGCAAAAAATATTGTTTGTGAAGTTCCAAAACGATCAAAATTTGAAAACACCGCGGCTTAAATCAAAGTTACAAGAAATTTAATCTGAGCCAGTTCAGCTGAGTGTAAAAAACTCATTCCAAAATGTTGGAGAAAAATCAAAATCTGAGAAGGAAATTTTTCAAGAAGATTTATGCACGGCTCTGGTCGAAGCAAACATATTTTTAAAAAAATGAAAAATCCTCAATTTAGAGGAGTAGATAGACAGCACCGCTTTACCGACAATAAGGGTAGTTTTTCCATGTAAATTCCCATAAGAAAATTTAAGGATCATTCTGGTTTTCAAAGTCACCGACGCCCGACATCAAGATATTGAGATTCCAAAAATTTGACGTCGCGACGCTAGCTATTTAATGAGTCATCTGTCACATGTCTTTAATCAGCTGTCACTATGGCACTAGCTACTTGGGCACTAGCTATTTAGGCACTTACTACATGGGTACTAGCTACTTATGCAATAATTGGATATTGACTATCCTAATTGAGGAGGACTATGTCATTATGGACTGTCAATTAATAACTTTTATTTATTTAACACAAAAAAGTACATGTTTTCGTCAAGATTCGAACCATCGACCTATACACCGCACCAGCGAGGTATCTTACTAAATTCTGGTGTTAAGTTGAAGGCTATCTGAAGCCGTGTCGCGTGCGCCTACGAGATTCATGCTTGTGGCTTGTGACGTGACAGGATAAGTAGTTTTTATAGGGGAGGCGGAGTAATAATAACATATTTGTTAAAGTGTAGAGGGAACATTTAAGCAGCAAAAAAATACCATAAACTGCGTCTATAAATAAATTTTTTATACCGGCAATTACAATAAAAGCAACACACCTTTTTTATCAAAAAATTAAAGTCATCAATATTCTAAATACATTTTCTTTAAAAGGATTTATTTTTCAAAAGGACACTCGGAATAACTAAAATATTATATTATCGGAAGACAGTTTTAATGAAGTTTATTTTAACTAATTTTGAAACGAAACCGACAACTGCTGATCTTATTTGTGCAATTTACGTTTTTGTCAAAATAGCAAGGCCGATTCCATTTTTATATCTTACTGCCGAAATTTTTGATTCAAAAAAGTATTTCCCATTTTGTCCGGTTATATGAAGGGTAAATTAATCAATATTTTTTAATTTTATTTGATAACTAATTTTAATTTTAAGAAGTAATCTCTTTCTCGCAGATTGAGTCACACACAAACATATATTAACTTTTCTTCTTTTTTTACCTACTGCATAAAATTGACATAAAATTGAGTAGCTCTGCAGGCAAAAATTGTTACAGATTTTTAAAAATATATCGATAATCGATTCCTGAAAGCAGGCTCAAAAGCGCCGAATATCACACGCGTGTTAAAAAAAATATTTCAACACTAGTGTTGAAATACAAGGCAACATATGGTACCAATTTGACAGACCATCCCTATTTATTAAAAAAAACAAATTTTAGAAAGCAGTGATTGTAAAGTGTTTAACTTATTTATCATATATTTGTCGAGTGATCCAGAATTTGAAATTATAAAAAATGTTAATAATATACTGGAAAATCTATTACCAGAAAAAACAAACCGCGCTAAAGAAAGTGTCATGTATTAAGCATCAAATCCTTATTGGTATCGATAGCGTGGAGAATAGAGCTCTAGCCAACAGATCGCAAGGTCACAGGTTCAAATCCCATCAGGTGTTGACTTTTTTTTATAAAAACATTAAATAATTTATAGAATTATTTTGAATTGAAATCTTCCTTGTTAGGTGGATTTTTAAATTTATGTTTAATGCTTCTTTTCTTGATTAAATTTAAAATTTTTCATTCTGGTTAATCTAGAAATCAATCCAGGATTAGTTCTTCCTATAATATATTATAAAATATGAAAAAATAAAAAGTTAAACTACAAATACAGAAAAAGCCTATTGACAAACTATGAAACCAGATATTAAGTGGAACATAATCCTAAGTATGCCAATTTTAACACTAGTGTTGATATTTTTTTTCGACACTAGTGTTGAAATATTTTTTTCACAAATCAAAGGCTTTTGTAATAAATTATTCTTTGTGGTCGTAGGAACAATAGTGTACATTACTCGTGTGAAAATGATTATTCTAAAACTCGGAGAATTTCAACACTCGGCTGACGCCTAGTGCTAAATATCTCCTCGTTTGACAAGTATCACTTGTTATGTAATATACTATTTCCTACCGTTTAAATGTTTTTGAGGATATATCTCAGTGCAGGCAACTTAACATAAAATTGATTTTTTTCGGTTTATCTTACTGTTGCTTTCAGGTATCGATATCTAAATTTAAAATGCAAAACATATAACATTTTTAAAAACAGCCCGAGCATCCTCACGTAAAGGCCCAAAATGAAAGCCCGGCTCGTGCGGTCCTCTACCTCTGGATCTTATAAATCACCCAATTACAACATCATTTATTACGTAAAACTCGTGTGCACATAACGTTTTCCATTTACGGGATCACCACACGGAGTTTTTTATATTTTCCACCCCACCTATTTATTGAACACACCAGGCAGAAAATTGAGAAAATATATGCCGTGCTATTTCCTATTTTATTTCCTGCTGCTTTAAGACATTAAACTGCTAAGGGGCGTTGTGAAAACAAAGCTCCTGCAGCTTTCATTGCCGGCATTATGGAAAACACAAATTATTTATTTTCCTTTGGACAGAGTTTATGTTGAGCTTTCCGGTGAAAATATTTGCTAAATTTATTGGTTGGGCCATATTTTAAAATCAATGTAATACTTTTTTTAATAAATAGTCAAAAATTATTAATATTGTCGCGTATCAAAATGATAGGCGATGGGAACATGTAGCTTAGATGATTTGAAATTACGTTGTAATTTATTTAATTTGTTGTGCCCTATTTAGTTACTAAAACACCAAAGATTTTTAATAGTTTTATTTAAGCGAAGCAAAGCAAAGCAATTGACGATTACATAATAATGAATAAAACAGAAGTCTTTAGAAATAAAAATAAAGTTCTTAAATTAGTAAATTTTGAGAGTTTCCTCTAAAGAAGAGTTGTTTCCCTAAACCTCACATACGACGCTATTTGTTCTAAGTTCAAGAGAAACAATTCCCGCTTTACAGTCAACTCCAAAAGAGAAATAAACAATTTAACAATTTAAATAAACATTATCAAGATCACTTACTCACTGGCTGGAAACTGTTCTGATCTGAAATTATGTTTCTACATCTTTACTTGAATGACCAAATGGGCAGAGGTTACCCTTACACTTGAAAATGTTAAACAACTCCACTGAGTAAGTGTCTGTTTGAGTTTTTATAATGTTTTGTAACCCTTACCAGATGGGAGAAGGGGTTCCTTTTTGCTATGTCAGTAATTTATTAAAAGAGGGGATTTCTCTAGATGGATTATTCAAAATGGAACCCTTTATCCCAACCAATTCAAACAATTTAACTTTCGTCTACAAACTCCTCCTACAAAACTAGGAATGTCCTTGTCCTTGTTCTACACACTATCTTTTCACTACACCTATTCTTATCAGCAGACTCAACACCTATTAAGAGTCATAGCACCACAGCGAAGTATGAACCGATTAATTCATCATTAAGGGTACCAATCCATATCCGACAATATAGAGTGAACTCCACAAACATATAGCAATCTTGTATATATTTCCGTGTTCTGTAAAAAATACCAACAAAAATATAAGAAATGAAGCGATGTTGCCATACGAAGAATTTAAAGTGCCAACAAGAAAACAAATTCTAATGAACATTCTATTAGCCATCTGAGCTCATTTTCCGCTCCTCATTGGCTTAATCAGTTAGAAATGAATTATCATTCACCATTTCTGATCGGTCAAACTCGACGCGCCGGTACGGCTTCGCTCCGTTCTTATCTATGTATCACGTTAAAAAAAATTAAAAAAGTTATATTAACAGACATATAAAATTGCCCAAAATACTTGTAAAAATACCTTCTGATGCCGCGCAAACCCCTATTTTAAAAAAGAATGTTCTACATTAAACGTTATCCGCTGCGCGATAATGACCAACGAAGGCAAATAGAAAAAGGAGGCAAACAAACTTGTTAATTGGTCGAAGCAAATAAACGTCAAAAACAAGTGGCGTCACCGTCGTGTCTGGCGAGAACCTTGAGTCAAGAAGCGGGTCATTTAAATGCCTACCGTTTTGTAATTTTCTTTGTTGGCAATATTTTAAAGTTATATTTAAGCCAACAAACTTTTTAAAATCCCATTAGTTGATTCCAGAAATGCGGTATGCCATTATTTTATTAAAATTTAAACGTACCACAGTTATCATTCGAGTGTTATATTTCCTCGTAATCTTTTTTTTTCTACTCCCACATGGAAATTTGCTGTTTCCTTTACACTAAGTGGCGAGTAAAGTTCCAGTTAACTGTGCGGCAAAATTTCATAACAATCCTAGATAGGTAATGAAACTGACCAATCACAGTAGTCAATTACAGAGAAGCCATTGTTGTTCTTAAAAGTACTGACCTGCCTTCTTTATTAGGACACTAAATTATATAATTTAAATGCATATGGTACAATTTGTTATTAATTTGTTCAATATAATAAAATCTAGACGCATTTGAAATAGATTTATCAATAATGCAACCAGCTGAATGTGCATAGAAAATTAATTTCATGTAGCATCATTTATCAGTTGGTTTTCCCATAATTAGTTTAACGTTTCGATAGTCGAGAGAGAGCGTTTTACTCTGGATCCAATGGTGGAGAGTTCGAGCCCGGCAACCTACAAACTTTTTTTTTACATTTTTTAGCATAAGGTCGTAGAAAAAATATACTGTTAAACTCGAGTGGATTGTCCATATTGCCCTCGGAAGTTTGCTTCCTCGTGCGATATGGACATCATATCCACTCTTGTTGTACAAACTACTAATCGAGTTCCTTGTTTACTGGTTTTTCATACATTCTCTAGGTACTAAAAGTTTTTCAGCAATGTATTTTCAATAAAGATTTATTGTTTCGTTCGTAAGAAACGGCTGATCTAAAACAAAAATACACAATGCAAGAATAGTTCCAAAGTAGATTAAAATGATTTAAACATATATTCAGTAGTCTGCAAAGAACTAAAATATATTATTTCGCAAGTTTAGGATAATTAAAATAATTAAAAGTTTTGGCTAGTTTAAATATTAATATGAATATTATAATTTGTATAATTACAAAGATGCAGTATATTAAACAAATTTAACGAGAACATGTTTGAATTACATACCTTTAGCAAAATGACGATGCTCTTTATCATGAACAATTAGAAAATAAAAAAATTAAAATAATAATCACTGTCAACCATTTTCATCATTAGGAGAGGTTGGTTGGTCGATTTCATTTGGCTCGTTAGGTAGAATTATAAAATGAACTGCTCGTGCCAGTCAGATCATATTGCTGTTTCTTTCTGCAATCCACCGATAGTTAAAGTAAAAAGAGACAAATATACTTAGAACAAGAACAAGTTCGCTTGCCTTAGTAAACATGCTCCCTTAGAAATAACTACGTAGGTCTAAAATTGACACATAAACGATAGGGATAAACGTAGGTCCTAACTTGAGTGAATAGTCTGGAGTTCTGACGTCACTAGCTTCAAACCCGCCCATAAGAAGTTTCAACGGGTTGATACTGACTGTTCCGTAGGTAAGTTAAATCCCAATTTAATAAAACCAAACAAATACAGCAAAGGATAGACCATTGACTTAAAAGAAATATCCTTGGATAGACAGTTACCTGTCTACGCCACTATTTCATGTTAAGTGGCCTTTGTTTTAAAAACGCGTTACTTTTTAACGTAGACCTAATTACTGACAACGTAAAATACATGCTTACGTTGTTAAAACAGTTATTTATTTTAGGAAGCTAAACAACCCTGAACGTAGTACACTATATAATAAACATTTTATTTAGTTGAATCCTTGGCAAGACAATCGTTTTAGTCGGATTTAGAGCTTTAAAATAAACAAGACTTATGTATATTCTTTGTCCCTTCACGGTCTAATAACATTACAAGGCTTAAATTAATAAATTGAATAGCACTATTTAGCGTGTCTCTAGTTAAATGGACATGCACCATCGAAACCTCGGTTAATACTATATAGAAGGTACGTTATAATATGTTCTTGTGCAGGGTCGAAATAAACAAAATAATTAACAATGGGTGAAACCAACTGGAAATGATTTTTTAATGGCCGCTTGCACCACCTTGCTTAAATTTAAATGTAAGCTAATGAGAACCTTAAGTTTCACCTTAAATTAAAATTCGATGCACAGGGTCAACACACCTGAAACTTAGCTAGCTTTTCCAGAAGTTTGACAACAGCGTTGATCTGGTTATTAAGATGTTGGTAAATGTTTTGTTAAAAAATAAAACTATTTTGACAAGTTCCAAGCATTTTATTAAATTCAATATTAAAAAAATACCAATAACATAATAAAATTGTAGGCTTCAACCAAGATAATTTCACTTATTGGAAAAATAGTCTAAAACTAGGGCAATGATTAGATGCAGCTTGCCATTACTTTTAGTTTAACTTAGCCTGAATTAGGTTAGGTACTAACCTATTAGAGTGACAGAGCTTTGTTACTGCTCAAGCAGTCTCACGTATTCCGTATAATCCACCTTCATCTGATCTCTGATGGTTATCGCGACATACAAAGAAGGATATTGACAACTAATTTAAACCAGCCACTACTATTCATAAGCCTGATTAGTCATTCAAGTTGTAAGTTGCTTACTTCCTTCAAGCTATTGAATCCATTTTTCTTTAAAGATAAAACTTTCTTTGAAATATTTATGCGCTCTTAAAAATAACATGGTATGGATTACTAAAATTTAGTTCTGATAGCTATTTATTTTCGTGAAATCGGACTCAACCCAAAAATTAGTTTGTACAACCAAAAAAAATTGTCGTTATTGAACTGTTGAACTAATTAATAACATTAACCAACCCAACCGACAAATTTTAGTTGTCACAACGAAATTTTATATACGGATAACTAAATTTATATGGTACTCCCGCTTTTAAAATTAGTTGTCACAACTAATGTGTAAATATGGAAAATTGTAAATTTTTTTTTAAGGCAATATTGTTTTTGTTAATGATCTACCAATATTGCCAAAGCAATAATTTATTTGGGCCAAACTTGAAATTTTCATAGAGTAACAATTACGTATGTAGTCACAACATTGTGTTTATTATATTTTTTCTGTACTTTCTAATTGTAAGAAAGAAGTTGAATTATAAATAAGTAAAAATTTTATATTTTTGTCATTGCAGTTGCACATTAGAAAGTTTGAATGAACTGCTTATAACGCATGGCAAAATTAGCATGTTGATTTGATAGAAATAACTTTAAAAAAAGTCTCTTTCATTTCTAAAAGAAATGTCATATGTAATTTATACTTAGTAACGAAAAATATTCCTTCCTAGAGTCTCCATTTAAATAAAAAATGCCTTGGTATTACTACTCTATTAGGTATGCGTAAACTAATTGGAATAAATTTTATCAGGGATATTATGGTTTCTTTAAAAAAAATTATTTCCAATGTCCTTGTTCTCCCATGTTCATTATAATTCATACTTATGCAATACAAAACAGAAACACTAGATTTTTAACTTATTTTCCTCAACCTATTGGGTTGTTCAATTGCTTATAGAACTGAGTTGTCCTTATTTAAATTTTCTTATCTGCAACTGCGATTATTAAAAAACAAAAAATATCCCCTGGACTTTCTATTTAAAATATACACCTATATGAAATTTGTTGTACTTGGTCAGATTAAAAGTAATTAATATAACGTTCTTTTATAGAAATGGAACATAGAACAAAAACAAAACAAAAAAATTATTTTTAAGTTATTTCTCATCGGGTCACCTTGCCATGCTTTATAAAAATCTCATTTAAGCTTTCTAATGTACAACTGCAATGATAAAAAATAAAATGTTTACTTACTTATGATTTAACTTCCTTCTGCCAATAAGAACGTACACAAGAAAGACAATAAACACAAATAAATTACACCAAATATTGTTACATCCATTTTCCACACGGGCACCGCCATGAAAATGACCAATTATTGCCTTAACAACACGAAAAAATGGAAACGGAACGACAAAAGCACCCTAACATAAACATAACCTCCTGACAGTCCTGGCTAGAATGATGTCACATGTCACCCACCGGGCAAGGGCGTCAAGTCTCTGTTAATACCGTTAGTTATAAATATGAAGAATAATATTACTTGAAAAGAAAAGTTAGTTCTGGTAACTAAGAATGCATCTTAATCAAAATTAACAAAATGATAGGGACTACAAATTCATAATGTGTTATTACAACAAGCTTAATTGATAAATACAAGTTTGTAGGAACCTTGATGTAACATACAGAGTAAAATTCAGCTAAACAAAATATTTTATTTCTGCCAACTAATAGGAAAACAAGCTATTTTCTTTGTTCTGATGGCATCATTTTTTGGTAAATATAACCAAGAAAAAAATCTTTTTTCTTTTCCTAACTAAAAGTATTTATTTTTTATAACGTAAACACGAAAACAAATAAAAATCCGTCAGGCGCTCCGTGCCACATATTACTGGTGTGTCCCACCACTGTGCTGCCATAAGCAGCTTTGAGTTCTCTTTGCTTCGTCGGATCCTAGCTCTACTGATGAGTCATGATATGACGAAACGCGTCTAGGGATGGATCTGACGAAATAAAGAGAAATTCTTCTTCTAAATAAAAATTAGTTCCAAATACCAAGTCATTTTTAAGAGTGTGATTACACTGACACCGGACATCACAGACTAACAAATAAAAAATCCGATTATAAGCTGAGCTTTACTGAAAAAGTCAACGCGCGCAAACTAATTTCTTAAGATAAGTTGCACCTTAGACTAATTAAAGTAGCATTTTTGTGAACACAATGGGCCAAACCTGGCTTAAGTGCGTCCGGTGCACGGACGGGCCCCTCGGAAACAAAAGTAGCACCTAATCCAAGCGATGCAAACGGCCATCAGCTTCCTTAGCGATAGCAATATACATATATGGCTGTTCCTATACTAATTAGGAGGTATTGTTAATTTAACCATATAATATGCTCTTGTTGACAATAATTAAGGAATTTTCTTTTAAAGACAATTATTTGTAAATTCAACACAAAGTAATTATGTTCCAAATAACTTCAGTTTTCTGAAGTAGTTATTTAGCTAAGACGACATGTGCACACAATTTCCCAGAACCGCAGATAACTTTTAAACTGTTGTTTACCTTTGAAAGTTAAACAAACCTTAGCAGAACAAACTAATAACGTTTTGTTTAGAGGATTCCCCACCAAAGCCTTAAAGCTTTATGGAATGTTATGTTATTTAGAGACAAATAAAATAAAAGTATGTTTGGTAATTTTGCTTTGCATCGACGTAACTAAACTCGAACTTAATAAAGAGATTAAAAATGTAGGTCGGAAATAACAGCTTTTAATCCGCCAGTCGACACTTTCCTATCCTACAAAAATATGTCGTTTTTGTTATTAAAGAAAACAATTTTAAAATTGTTTTTTAATTTCCACTTTTACTGTATACACTATTGGCAAATTCGAATCTGGGGTGCGAAATCTCTAATACAACCAAGAGAGAAGGCACATGTGGGCAAAACCTTCAGTTAAAAAGAGACACATAACCACTACTACATTCCAACTGAAAGGGGGGATATGTGGGTGGTGTGGCCCAGTCGACGTATCGATTGCTCTGATGGCTGCTTCGACCGCATGTTCTAAAGAATGGAAGGTGGGAAGTAGGGGATAGCGTGTTCTCTGTTTAACGTGTTAAATGCTACTAATAATATCCGTCTGATGCGTTTATATCAGCACCCTCGATTCGAGTTTGCCAATAGTGTAAAGGGGTCCTGCTCCTCCCCTCCCATCTTCTATTGCTCACTTATTATTTAAGTTAGAAGTTTGATATTTTGCAGACTTTACCTGTATCCTAGGGCGCATTTTAGAAAAATATTTTTGTTTATATTTTTATCCATTTTTTTATATTACATGCTATATATATTCTTACTTATTTGGATGCCTCTTTTAGTTGCCTTCATACCCCTAAAACTTTAATAAAATCGGTTCAGTAGATATTATAGGCGAAAAAAAATAAAAACTAAGAAAAATCAGTTTTTCACCACTGGTTTTAAAAATTAATAAAGAAATAAAAATAATTTTTCGTTAAAAAAATTATACAAAGGTACTTAATAAACAGTCTCGTTAACCAAGTTTGATTAATACGAATTGTACAGGGTTAAACTTTGAACACCCTGTACAATTTGTATTAATCAACCTGGTTAACGAGACTGTTCAACCATATTTATTAGGTATCTTTATATAATTTTATAAATAAGGTATTATTTTTATTTTTTATTAATTTTTAAAACCGGTGGTACAAAACTAATTTTTCCTAGTTTTTATTTTTTTTTCGCCTATAATACTCAACCGATTTCATTAAAATTTTAGGGGTATGAAGACAGCTATAAGAGGCATCCAAATAAGTAAGAATATATAGCATGTAATTTAAAAAAATGGATCCTCATGACGTCACACTTTTTTGGAACCCCCTGTATAAACAGAAATATTTTCCTGAAATGCGCCCTAGGATACAGGTAAAGTCTGCAAAATATCAAACTTCTAATTTAATTAATAAGTGAGCTATAGAAGACGGGAGGTAAGGTGCAGGACCCGGTATATTTAGAAAATTTACAGCTGCTGTACTATACCGGGTGTCCACGGAAGGTGGCTCGCCCCTATAACTTTTTTGACCGATGATTCAACTTTATGGTACTTGCGGTTTAACCGGACGTGACACAGTGGCGGCTCGTCAGGTGAAGTAGGTGAAGAGGCTCTTCAAAAATAAAAATAAAACCAGGAGGAAAGTTTTTCGAAAATATTAATATACCAATACAGCTACCATTTTAGCCCTTAAAAAATAACTACATATGTCTGAATTAATAATATTAATTTAATCCGAATGTAGCTATGCATAATAGGGCCACGGTTAACTCCGATGAACAATAATTATAATCACTCGTGCATTTTGGCGCGCCCCAGCTGACCGTGTCCGTTAGCTCAAAGCAAGTGAAGACTCAACACCGAACATGGCTTTGATAGTCATCGTTGCTATGGTTACGTGATGTCAGTCGCGCAAACAGCATGTAACAATTTGCATTATGATGAAGGGCAATTTAAAAATAGATCAGTCGTATGCACCATTGTTTTAGCATTGTTTCGCCTAACCTAAAGGTATTTATTTTGAGGCTTCGCGAAACTTACGGTTGTAGATATCGTTTTTACATGATTTACTGTGTGATTAAAAAATTTTGTTTTTATTTTTCAGTTAATTCAGTAGTGTACGTACCCACTTAGTTGTGTATTTTAAAAATGAACCCAATTAATGACATAGTTTGTAATTTGTTGGAATTTCCATTCAGTCGTTGGACAGATGAGGATAAGAGAGACGTTTTGTTACACTGATTTTTAGTCAATGTTTATTTAAGTACCCGCACTATACCTAGCTCTTCACCATTTTTTAAGACCGCGAGCCGCCACTGACGTGACATAAACTTTCCATTTTTAAAAATGACACCTGATATATTTTTTTTAACTCTACATGTCGATCTAAATATGTGCACTTGTCACTCACAGAATTCAAACAGAAAACTCTACTGCCATTCAAGAAACGTCATTATCTTCAATCTTCCAAGTTTTTCATTGCCTAAGGCAAAGTTTTGATTGAAATTACATGATTTACGGAGCTCTTCGACTGGTTCCATAAATGCCTATTGAACCTGATTGAACAACTGATGCCGATTGAACGCGAAGTATGCCGAAGTCGACGACGGATTTTTCTCTTTCCCATCTCTTTTTAACTTTCGTTTCGAATTTATTTATGTAATCTTTTAACTCAGTATAAACTCATAAGATCAACCGTGAGTTGTACTGGAATACGGCCCAGCCGAGCGGGTGCTGTATTGGGGACTTTTCGCATGACACATTTTGGAAAAAAAAATTTATAATAATTTTTATTTGTTTTGACAAATAAATTAATTAGGTGGGTGAAATTTATATTTGGGTCATTAACGAAATGATCTTATAGACAAGTAGCGCCTCGCACAGACGAAAATAGCCCAAACACAATGGGGCAACACAATTACAATTCTCGTTAGATATTCCATTATAATAAAATTAGTTGATTCATTCGGGTCCAAGAACATAATATCGGGAAGTTGTTCGGGGCGTTAATTTTCGAAACAATAATAGCCCTTGATATTGCCGGTTTCACTAATAATCTAAAGGGCATATTGTGGCAGGAAACTTAGTTAATTACGTGTTGCTAAATTTAATTGCCCCTGCTTTATAATGGTACGGTTTCTTATATAATTTGAAATATAATAATGCTCATTTTCGAGAAATTAATCTAGGTAATTTCGTGATAATTTAAGACCAGTAGATTCGACTGCGGTAAAATTTGCCGCCTTGTGTGCGGTTCGTTTTTTTTATGATAAAACACTTGCACTGTAGGAAAAATCCTTTAAGGCGCTCTGGGAGCGGTGCGTGTGCGAAGAAAGAGATTAACGTTGGTCTTGAAACGTTGAAGATTGTATTCATTGGGAAACACTACCTCAGGAAGATCATTCCACAAAGATGACGTTCTCCAGATGAAAGAATTCTTAAACAATGAAGTTCGAGGAGTATTAAGCTGAACAACATATGGATGAGCGGCAGTGGTTCGCCGTGTATTTCTGTTTTGCATTGCTCTAGGTGGAATCAAGTGGGCAATGTCAGTCGAACACCTGCCATGGAAATATCTGTAAAAGAGAGCCAAATCACCAACCTGTCTTCGATGCTCCAGGCTATCGAGGGTCTTGGTCAGCTCGGGGTCGCCGATCAGACGAACGGCTCTCCTTTGAATGGAATCCAGTAGCCGAAGGGTGTGCTTGGGCGCAGAGCTCCAGATATGAGAGCAATATTCTAATGATGGTCGAATCTGGGCTTTGTAGAGTGTCAAAAGTTGATGAGGTGTGTACAACCTTTTGGTGCGGAAAAGTACACCAAGTTTCTGTGCAGCTGCCTTGGCAATTGCGGCAACGTGATCATGCCAAGACATATTACCTCCCAGATTGACCCCCAGCAAATTAATAGACGGTGCCAGGGGAATTGCGTGTCCTGCCATGACTATATCCGGTTCTGCATGTTAACCTTTTTGGAGAAGACTGCTGCCTGGGTTTTCTTAACATTAAATTCGACTTGGTTACTGTCACCCCAAGTCAAGATTTCTTCCAGATCATTGTTGAGGCGCAATACTTTATGCTGCCTGCGAAGATGTGCAATGGCAGCGGATGTTTGGGGAGTCAAGGTAAAAGATGAGACAAGTGTGCTGTCATCAGCAAAGCTATAAATTGGATTTTGGGTTTTCACTAGAAGGTCGTTAATATACAGTAAAAAGAGGGTCTTTTTGGCCTGAATTACAAAAACTCGGCAAAATATTGAATAGGAAATCCCATGCAAGTTTTATGGCTGTTTACATCATTGAGATTAGGAACTAATTAGTGTAAGGTACACCTTATTTTAAGAAGTTGGTTTGCACTCGTTGGCTTTTTCCTTAAAGCTCGGCTTACACTCGGACTTAGCTAATCCTCAGAATTATTCGGTTTATTTTGGATATCTCACCTTATTACATTTTTAATGTCTCAGTCTGTGATATCAGGTATAATCATAAATCTCTCAAAGAAAGTTCTGCCTTAAAAAAAAAGATTTAATAGCCTGGAGGAAGTAAGCAACTTGGTTGACTAGCCAGATTTATGAACGGTAGTGGCTGGTTGAATGTCACGGTAACCATCAAAGATTTGATAAATGTGGGTTCTACCGAACATGTGTGGTATCACAACGGACCTCATAGGACTACGTGAAACTGCTTGGATAGTACCAAAGGTGTGCCACTCTAACCCAACCTAATCCAAGCTAAGTTAAACTAAAAGTGATGCGAGCTGCATCTAACGAGTGACCTAGTTTTGGACCATTCTTCTAATAAGTGAAATTATCTTGGTTGAAGCCTACAATTTTATTAAGGTATTGGTATTTTTTATAATTATATTGAGTTAAATAAAATGCTCGGAACTTGAAAATTTTTACCAACATCTTTCCAGAAGTGGTAAGGTGTTACCAACGCATATCTTGTAATATACTGGGTGTAATATAATCTTTTTGTCTATTGTTATCCTTTCATAAACACTAAAATTGTGTGACAAAGGTGTGCAAAGACACTTATTTTTTATTTAACATAAAAAATACAAAATACAAAATACAAAAAATACATTATACAGAAATTAAATTAGGAAAAATCATAATATTCTTCGTCATCTTAGGAACTGTTTTCTCCTCTTGACGTTATAATTAACGGGTCGATGGTCCGATCGATCAGGTGGTCAAGATCCCACATTTCCTCCTCTTCTTTAATGACATGATGGACTGCTTTTCGCCAGTTCTCTGGTGTCACTTCCTTAATGGCCAGATTAAACAGTGGCTTAACGTCTTTCATTTTGAATGTCGTGTTATGTCTTGCTACAAATCCTTTCACTTGCACCCATATAAGTTCTATAGGATTTAGTTCGCAATGATATGGCGGTGTGCGCAGCACAGTTACACTATGTTTTTCAGCTATATCTTCCAAGGCATATTTCATAAAACGATGTTTGTGCAAATTTGCTATAGCTAATAGTTCCTTCTTTATCAAATTATCTATTTTTCTTTGGTTAGTTATCATAAATAATTTAGTGCACAAAATTTACCTGCTCCTATGGCCGACACCGAAATTGAGTCGAACTGGATGGAATTTCCCATTTTATTACTCTACACTTTTCTGAAATAGATCCCTGCATATTCTGTAACATTCTGTAACAATCTTGAGCAAGCTACAAAACTGGGTTAAGTGTTTTCAACTTTTTTCAAAGAAAATCTCTATTTTTAGTGTTTAACTTTAGGTTTTTATTGCACTACATAAAAATAAATATCTGATACAAAAATTAATAATCTTAAATCATTTTTCATCTTCGAAGTTAAAAAGGAAATTAACTTTTCTGTTCTTAATGAACTTTAATATTGGGCAAGAAAGAAACTATAAAACGTTTATTAAAACCCAGAAAGATATTGCCAATTATTTTAAGAAATAACGTTTTTTTTTACGCCCAATAAGGTATAAAAGTGGATTTTTAGAATCGACAAGGTTTATAGGTACAAAGAAATATTTTTTATAGATCTAGGGGTCAAGGTTAATTTTACCTATTAAAATTCAGAAAACCCAGTTTTATCGTATACAGTGTGTCCAAAAAAGTATGCAACTTATGGAAAAAATGTTATTGCCGATGCATGCTTTAAAACTATTAACGCATATTTCGAATTTTACCTGCGTCTAATAGTAAGGGATGAAATGCCATATTTTTCGAAATTGTCTTAAGAGTAAATTTAAAAAAAACTGTTGGTGCAAATTTATCCGGTCAAATTAAACATTCGAAAATACGTAAATTTACAACAAGCTGAAAATCAGTAAAAACGTTTAAAATACAATTATAAATAAAATTTGTAAGTTCCCCATCATTCCCGTCTATGGAAAAAATTTGACTTGAGGTCAAAGGTCAAAAGAATAAGTTTTTCGCGATTTATAGCAAAACGGTAAGTTTTATCATAAAAGTACCTCAAAGAAAAATTGTAGATCATAAAATGATCTATAAAAAATGTTTCAATACTTTTTTTCTATGAGCCACCGTTTCTGAGATATGATAATGTTGATTTCTTACAAATACTAGTCTCGGTTCATTTCAATGTTGACAGAATAGTTTACTGCTGAAAATATATTGGTAAAACAAGCTAATAATGATGCTGATGTATTGATTATTGAAACAGCAATAGAGCAATTCAATTCGACAAATACAACTATCGTTGTTGGTAAAGATGTAGACTAACTCGTATTACTCACCGCTCGAACTCTAACTGAAAAAACTATTTTCTTCTTAAAACCAGGCAAAGCTCAACATCAATCGGAAATATATTCATCAAAAAGTTTATCTACTTTTGCATAGTGACAAAATCATGTACTATTTTTAGACGCAATAACTGTGATACGACATCTGCATTTTACAGGAGGGGTAAAACGACAGTTTTCAAAATGTTCGAGAAACAAGATTTAGTTCAATGTGCTGAAGTTTTTAAAAACAGCAATTCAACTCAACAAGAAGTTATCACTAATTGCATTCGTTTTCTTCTTTCAATGTACGGAGCTCCTAAAATAACTACATGCTTTAGATAAGCATCGATATGCACGTTTCGTTAAAAATACTAAACATAAAAAACCGGTAGATACAATTAGCTTGTCCTTCTCCAACCTCAGCTGCTGCTCATCAACATCGTCTTCGGGTATATAATAATATAAGTTCAAGTATGGCTTGGTTATTAGCAAGACCCTACAGACTGGGCTTGAAAGTTGGTCAACAATACATTAGATCCAGTTCAAACTTTACTCACATCTGCGCAGGAGAAACGCAATTTTGTGCAACTGCAAAAAGGGATGCAGTGCTAAATGTGGTTGCAAAAAGTGGGACTGTTTTGTTCTCTGGCATGTACAAATTGTCAAGGCCGGTCTTGCTCTAATGTTGAATCACCAACAATTGAGGATTCGTTTGATTCCAACGAGGTGACTTGCCATACATCGCTATTGACGCAATTTACTTGCACCCAGAATAAAGATGAAGTAGAAGAAGAAAAAGAAGAACAAGCAGAAGAACAAGGAGAAAATCAAGAAGAACCAGAAGAATAATTTGAAAGTTACGAGTCAGACGAATAAACTTCACTACTTTTTTTTAATCGACATCGCTTTTATCTTTTCCAATCTTTACTAATTTCCATTATTTTGCAATAGTTTCAAATTAAACAGGATCACAACTGATTTGTGAAGTAGGACTACTGGGGAGACCACGTTAAAGAAAAGCGCTAAGTACACTACCTCATAGGTGGCGTGGAAACGTGTGCATATTATGACGATTACAACTTTTTGAATCGTTATATCTCAGAAACAGTGGTTCATAGAAAAAAAAGTTATGAAACATTTTTTATAGATAATTTTATGGTCTACATTTTTTCTCTGAAATAATTTTATGATAAAACTTACCGTTTTGCTATAAATCACGAAAAACTCATTTGACCTCGAGTCAAATTTTTTCCATACACGGGAATGATGGGGAACTTACAAGTTTTATTTATAATTGTATTTTAAACATTTTTACTGATTTTCAGCTTGTTGTGAATTTATGTATCTTCACTCTAATTTTTTGGTGTAATTTGACCGGATAAAATTAAAAACTTAGTCCAAATACGAAATTTGAGTTTTCACGGCCTGCTCTTTAAAAAAGGAAAATACCCATTTTATATGTAGGGTTTTGAAGTTAGAACACAAGTTAAGTCAAGTGCGTTTAAATATGCGTGATCTCAACCAACTCGTACCATTAAAAATAAAAAGTTTGCAATTATTTAATACATTTAAAAAAAAAAAAGTTTTATAAAAAAGTTAAAAATTGACTTAAATAACTTAAAATATGTATTTGCACTAAGTTTTTAATTTGCAACAATATTTCCATATAAAATTTTGCTTTATTTTGCATAATTGAGGTACTTTACTCTTAAGACAATTCGAAAGAATGGCATTTGCTCCCTGACTATTAGCTGCAGGTGAAAGCTTAAATATACATTTATAGTTTTAAGGCACGCGCCAACTTTTATCAAGAATACAATTTTCTGTGAGTTTTGTAACAATACATGTTTCTATAAATGTTGCACATTTTTTTGGGCACACTGTCTATAGCAGGGATGGCTAACCAATGGCACGCGACAAAATAATTTGGACACGGCATTAATTAAGCAATTTATGTGGTAAATATATATTATACTCCCACCATGACAAAATTGATTAATTTTCAGACACGGTGTATTTTGGGGCGTAGATTACTAATTTAAACCCCGTTTTTTTGAAAATGATCAATTTTTTAAATATTCCTTCTTAAATTGCGATTTTATAGACATTCGTTTCGGATGCATAATGGCAGCAATTTGGTGCTGATCACTATTTTTTTTATTGTGAATATGTAGTCACATTTACCCTTTTTTATCAAAAAAAACTCATTTGCTTTATTTTTTAATTAAAATTTGTACTTAAAATAATAATATAATCAATATTAATATTCTAGTATTAAAATGGGCTAGTTGTCATTTGCTTTTGAACTGTCACCGCCCAGGGCTTCTAAGGGGGGGGGGGGGGTAAATAGGGCACTTCCCTCTCCCTCCTAACCCGCAAAATTATTTTGTTTTTAGCATATGAGCCCCTTTATCTATTAAAAGTTATTGTTCTTTGGTACTTAATCCCCCCTAACCTGGAATTTAAAATTTTTGATATTATAATGTGGAGATCAAAAAGATGGTTACTTTCTTTTATTTGGAAGTCACAGTAGGGAAGAATAGTAGATTCTGTAATGAGGTTGGAATGAAAATTTGATCCGAGTGGAAGATGAAGACGCAAAACACATAAGAAGCAAGTGTTTTGGAGCGAGAATGTTTACATTCTATTACCAAAAATGATTTTGGAATTATTGCATTTAGTAATGGTCGTGGACAAAGGGACTTTTTCTCTTTTTTATAAGTCACTAACGAAAGACGGAGAGGCCTTTAACATACCAGTATCTATAAAAGATTGCTCTCTTGACTTGTTCTTCCTTTAAAATTGTTTCACAAACGAGTGAATACGGCCGAAAACTCTACAAAATGGCACTTTAAGAAGAAATATTTAAAAAACTAAGCATTTCCTAGAAAAAGATTTCAGATTCGTAATCTTCGCCACAAAATATTTCCTTCCTAAAAAAATCAGTTTTGTTTGATGCTCCCGTAACTAACATTTTTTTTTCATTAATTCCTAAGTCAAAATTGTTTGTTGGCACATCATGGCCATATTAAACATTTCTTTGAGGAAAATGACACGTAAGTGTAAAAAGGTTCGCCATCCCTGGCCTATAAAGTGTTCAGTAAGTATGCAGAAAATTAACGCTTAAAAGCGCGTATAATAATAAACTTCTTAAAATTTACATATTTTTCATTTTTAATTATGAAAATTAATGCAAAAGGATAATTAGGTTTGTTTAGGTAAATATTTTTTTCTTTATTAAAATTCAATTAACATTATTGTTTATATTTCTTTAAAAACGAATATAAAGGGTTAATTTAAGCAACATATTTTAATCTAAATAAATTACCAAACCTGACAGACATATCGCGGCCGCGGGGAAAACACATTTCGAATTCAAACAATAAACCCATTTACATAATTATTTTAATTTAGATTCCAGAAACATTTTCATGTAATAAAAACAAGGAAGATTGACCTCTATATTTTAAAAATATCTATAAAATTCTACTTTTTAACGTTAACTCTACAACCAGGGACGTAGGGAAAAATGGATTTAGGTGGATCCAACCGCAAGTTCATTTTCTTGTAAAAAATATTGAAAATTATTTTTTTATATAAAAATTATTTTTTTTACAATATTATAAGTCCAAATTTAAATATTTTAAAAATCTATTATAGTCTATTTCAGAAAGGGGTAAAGTAATAAAATGGGAAATATCGTCCAGTTCGGCTCTATTTCGGTGTCGGCCATAGGCGCACGTACATTATTTATGATAACTAACCAAAAAATTTTTAGAATTAGGTTATCGGGTATTAGGATAAAATGGTATTGTTTTTATTATTAAAATTTTAAGTATTTGCGTAATTCAATTCGAGAGATTACCACGAGGACATGAATTTAAATGTTTTTGAGGACTATTTTGGTAAAAGAATAAAATACCTTCCAGCTGATTCAGTTGTAGTTATGGATAACGCAAGCTATCATTCACAACGCACAGAGAAGACTCCAACTTCATCTTGGAGAAAACAAGAAATTATCGACTGGTTAATCTTCAAAAGTATTAAATTTGAAGATAATTTGATAAAGAAGGAACTATTAGCTATAGCAAATTTACACAAACATCGTTTTATGAAATATGGCGTGGAAGATATAGCTGAAAAACATAGTGTAACTGTGCTGCGCACACCGCCGTATCATTGCGAACTAAATCCTATAGAACTTATATGGGCGCAAGTGAAAGGATTTGTAGCAAGAAACAACACGACATTCAAAATGATAGACGTTAAGCTACTGTTTGATCAAGCCATTAAGGAAATGACACCAGAGAACTGGCGAAAAGCAGTCCATCATGTCATTAAAAAAGAGGAGAAAATGTGGGATCTTGACCACCTGATCGATCTGACCGTCGACCCGTTAATTATAACGTCAAGAGGATATGACAGTTCCTCGGATGACGAAGAATATTATGGTTTTTTATAATTTAATTTCTGTATAATGTATTTTTTGTATTTTGTTTTTTTTTATGTTTAATAAAAATAAGTGTACCTAATATTATGTACATAATGCACGCCTTTGTCACACCATTTTCAGTGTTTGTGAATGGCTAACAATACGCAAAACCCATAAATTGACCCACACCCGGGTGGTACTACCTGCATTTGATGAAAATAAATAATTTTGTACTGAAATCAATGCCAAATTATGAAAGTGGCTTAAATATTCGTTGGGTCACTCTGTAGTCCCTTTGCATACCTATTGAGCTTTTATTACACTAAACCGTTTTGAAATAGACTATAATAAACATAATAAACGCAATGTTTTTGGTCGAATTTAAATATATACAGGGTGGCCCGCTTTCAACGCAGGTTTTTATAATATCTAAACTACTCAACTTTTTAATATTTTTCAAAAACAGGCTTGTAAGGAGGATTTAGATCTACAATTTAAAATTATTTTTATATAGGATGTCCCAAAGAGTATCTTTCCAAAGAGAGTATAGGAGTATAAATATGTCCATGGTAATGATTCAAAATTAAATCTTCTGATTGGTTAAAAAAAGTGGGAGCGAAAATTTAAACAAAATAATATTCCTTTACTCGCTATGAGATTATATTTTTCTACTCCCACATGGAAATTTGCTGTTTCCTTTACACTTAAGTGGCGGGTAAAGTAGGCTATTCCAGTTAACCGTGCGGCAAACTTCTATAACAATCCTAGATAGGTAATTAAACTGACCAATCACAGTAGTCAATTACAGAGAAGCCATTGTTGTTCATAAAAGTACTGACCAATCACAGTATATTATTTTTATTTAGGCTCCGCCTTCTTTTTCAGGACATTAAATTATATAATTTAAATGCATATGGTACAATTTGTTATTAATTTGTTCAATATAATAAAATCTAGACGCATTTATAATAGATTTATTAATAATGTTGAATGTGCATAGAAAATTAATTTCATGTAGCATCATTTATCAGTTGGTTTTTCGATAATTAACTAAATGCTTCAACAGTCCAGACGTTAGAGCGTTAGACTATGGAACCAATGGTCGTGAGTTCGAGCCCGGCAACCTACAAACTTTTTTTTTACATTTTTTAGCATAAGGTCGTAGAAAAAACATATTGTTCAACTCGAGTGGATTGTCCATATTGCCCTCGGAAGTTTAAGCACTCCGCCTATGGCGTCGTGCTCAATTTACTTCCTCGTGCGATATGGACATCATATTCACTCTTGTTGTACAAACTACAATTAACTATTATTTATTTGTATCACCTGGATAACCATCGCCGATAAAGGTTTATTAACGAAGTCGTATCTAACCCTACATTAAAGATATATTGTATGATACTTAAAACTATACCCCTTTTTTGTATCAAACTTTCCACCTCAATTATTTGAATTTTCCTTGGAGTAGTACCCCCTCCTCAACGTCAAAAGATTTGTGAGAGAAAGACCATTTTTGGGGATTGTTGGATTTCACTTAGTTAGTTATTAAGAAAGTTGAGTGGTTATCAAAGTTTGTTTGATATTATAATATTCCCTTTCCAAAATGGCCCAATTTAAATTGAATAAATACTTTTAGTGTAGGCAAATTTATTAGATGAAAGACTACGGTGCTTAGAAGATTTAAACAATGTTTAACTTTGTTATTTGTATAGAATTATTATTTTACTTCTTAATTACTTAACTTTCAGAGAAATTTATACAATTTGCTTTTTAAAAAAATATAATTTATGCAAGGAGTGCCACAAGATTCCCAACGCTTGCCAATCCTATACAACATACACGGCGCAGACATGGACAATAATAAAAATTGTTACTTGCTACAATTTGCAGATGATACAGGTATCATAGCTCACAAGAACTCCACTTGGAAAGCCACAGAAGAACTACAGGAAGCAGTGTTAAAAATTGAAGAATGGTTTAAAAAATGTACCAACACCAAACCCCAAAAAACTCAACTTCTCCTCGAGAGATAACCAAGAATCTAGATATTGACACCCACAACAAACTATATTAGAGATCCTGATTATATCAAATAAATCGAATTTGTTTTTTTTTTGTTGCTCGTCTTTGTAAATTACATTTAATCGTTTTATATTTGTAAATACTATATATTCTTAGTAATAATAATTCATTAATTTATTGTGGCTGAAGGACTTCGGTCGATGGCCATTTGGAAAACCAATAAACAACAAAATACCCAACATTATCCGCGCGCCGCCAAGTCAACAGTTTGTAACTTGGCAAGAGAGGGCTCAACTTGGCAAATACCTTACTGCGCTTCAAAATCCACTAGATAGAGAAATGTCAATGAACTGGTTAGAAAAAAGGCAACAGGTTTTATAATCTCTATCCAAGACCGTGTCATTGGAACTCGAAACTATGAAAAGGTCATCTTGAAAAGAAATGTGGAAGATGTGTGCGGAAAATGCAATTGCCTCGGAGAAACGATAGAACATATTACGGCGGGTTGTGGTGCTATGGCACCCAACGCTTATCTGGGGAGACATAATCAGGTGGCAAAGATCATCCACAAAGAGCTGGCTCATAAACTAGGTCTAAAGGAAAACTTCCCACCATACTACCAATGCTTACCCGAGCCAGTCCTTGAATCCCCTGAATAGCTCTTATACTGGGACAGAACAATAATAATAACGGATTGAACAGTAGACCACAACCGTCCGGATATTCTTATTATCGAAACTCACGAGGCGCGTCTGGTGTATTATGGCAATCAAAATTTATACGCTTAAACGTTAAATTATTTTTTTTATTTTTAAAATATTTCTTTTGTTTTCAGAATGGTTTAAATCTTCAGGTTGTGAATGTCTCGACATTTATATTGGCCGTATTTTCGAGTTCTAAGCGGAGCATGTAACGGACGTTTCTATAGAGGCGAAAATATTGGGTTTTCGGGCGTAAATCACCTCGCGCATTTTGGGTAATGTTTGTGAATAAAAGGAAAAGAAAAACATATATAGAATTCTTTATGATATAGGTTTTGCTTGCCGGAAATACACACAATGATTTTTAAAAGGAAATTGCTGAAGTTTTTAAAAAATGGCATCCCTTTTCCCTGTTGACATTAGAAATTCATTGGCGCCTTCCAAGAGAGGTCTTACGTCAGGCTTTGTGAACTACAGTAGCGAAACTACCGAAGTTTCATGTTTTACTTTAAATAAAAATAAATAGAGAATCTTATCTTCTAGTCTAATTCTGTAATATTACAAATAATAAATATTTTACCGGGTGGTGCATCGTTGTTGGAAACATAGGAAATCCCATGCACGTTTTAGACTCTCCAAATATTTGCTCCCCTGTTGACTTTAGAGCGGGGTTGTAAGATAACTTTTTTAGGGTCTCTGTGTGGTGAGTGCACATACGGAGTTTAAACAGTATTGGACAACCCGATCTCGACTATGTCACTATGATAAAATGGTACTATGCAGGGAAAAGATTAAGTATTGTATCTGATATGTTTTCCATTTATTTCCCTGATAGACCCGTTGCTACCATGTCGGCAATACAAAAAGATATTACTTAGTTTGAGGCGAACGGCACTATAATAATCTAAAATTCTAACCGCTATAAACAGTAAACAACAAAATGTCAGTTATGACGTAAATCCCTAACCTTACTTTTTCAACTTGTCAAAAATGAAAATTCTTGCATTTTTTTATTGTAAAACGGGTTTCTGTCATCGTTCGCAATCGAAAAGAAATAGACCATAGAACTCTCGGGCAAGGGGTAGAAAAACATCACACCACAGTACTACGAACTTTGAAAAAGCATAAATATCATTCATATAAAAGTATCAAAACCATCAAGAGTTGCTAGAAGGGGATGAAGATAACTTTTTTGTTTTCAAATGATGGCGCGAGCTAACAACAACAGATATTTTTTATAAAATATTTGCTTCTCAGACGAATGCACGTTTACATGAAATAATGAGCCGAATATACAAACCTATCGGTATTGGAGCCTACAAAATGAACATCGTTTTGCATGGACTCGAACCCAATAACCCTCACAACGTGAATGTTTGGGCATGAATTTTTGGACATTGCGTCATTGGACCATTTTTTATTGACGGAAATCTTACGAGTCCAATATAATTAGATCTTCTTCAAAATCAAATTAAACCTGCACTGGAGCAAGTCGCTGATGAAAATCAGGAGATTTGGTTCCAAATGCCTTTAATGGGCACGTTATCGGTCTAAAATTAACAATTAATTGGTCTCCTAACCTCTCACCAAACGACTTTTCCCTCTGGGGCATTTAAATTTTTTTTTTTATAAAAGTGTTTGATTAGAAAATTTAGAGCAGTTAAAAAATCTATTTTAATGCAATGTGAAAGAATTACCCAGTACCAACTCACTTATGTTCGTAGAGAATTCTGCAATATTGTATTTCCACTTTAAAAAAGTCCAAGATCTTTGGGCAAAACTGAATTTTTGTGAGTACTTTTTTTTTACTCCCAAAATGATCATTATTGAGTTTAAGGACGTGGGTTCTTCGGATTCGAAAAATAAAATTATCACTTCATTTCCCTGTCCTTTTGGTTCTGTAACGAGGCTTTTTACAAAATATATATACAACTTTGTATTATTTGCTTCAATTACATGTCCTATGAAGGCTTCCACTAAAGTAATTTGCTTAGTTTTCAGGTATTTGTATTTTTTATTAGAGGAAAGTAGCCTACTTTCGGATAGTTTCCTAATTTCGGATAGCAAGATATTTCAGCTATTAGACTGTATCAAGAAACAAATACCTTTCCCTGTCGAAGGTAAGTGGTAAAGGAATCTGTATAGCTGAACAATTTTGTATTTTGGTACTTCTGTGTAAGATGCTAGGTTAGGTTAGGTTAGGTAAGAGTGGCAGACCCTTGGTTCTGACCAAACAGTCTCACATAGTCCTGATTAGGTCCGTTGTGATATCACACGTGTTCCGTAGAACCCACCTTCATCAGATCTCTGATGGTTTGTGCGACGTAACCGCGGAAGGAGGTAAGATGCTAGCACAGTAGTCATAAAACGGTATGGCGAGTTTTTAATTGTTTGTTTTGGCTAGTGATTTTTAGTGCAAAAAACATTTTGACTTCTGATTTTTGAACCTTGGTAAGTTAAAATGTTACTTAATATGACTGGCTAGTCAAAATTAATCAACTATTATGCAAAAAATATTAAGCATCTAACCTAAAAAGTGTGAAGTTGCCTAATTTCGGACAGTCGGGGGTTCCCAATTTCGGGTCTCCGAAATTAGGAAAACAATAAAGAAGTTACTCCCCCACGAGACGTGTTGGCTAAACAACCACCAAAGCAAAATGAACACACCTTTTTATAACAGGGAAATGCACTAAAAAGGATTGGGGCACCTAAAAGAAATTTCATAGGAACGTAGAACTTTAGCTCGTTACCTTGTCATAGTGGCACTTCAGGATTTAATAAAGGAAGGAAACCTAGACAAGGTTCTAGCCACATAATCACTAGTGCGCCATACAAAGACGAACTTGAAGAAAGCATGCGAGAGTAAGAGAGAAAAAAACTTAATTAAAATAATAAGGAAAGAATTATTGTAGTGATGATGATTCATCGGATTCTGGAAGTGAGCCAGTGTTGAATACGTTGTATGAAGTGCTTTAAGTGGAGCCATAAAGAATGTTCTAACTCAGATAAGAAGTGCTTTAAGTGGAGCCATAAAGAATGTTCTAACTAAGATAAGAAAAACTATTTGTGTGACTTTGTTTGGACATTTAGTCTACATTAAATCTAGTTAGAATTTTTTTATAAAGTGTTCCCAAAATCGGACACTGTATCCGAAATTAGGAGCCTATTTTTTATTCAGATATAAATGTACTTAGTTTAGTTTTCTGAATATATTATAAAAAAACAATGATGATAATATTTGCTTGGACTATCTCTTGTTTTACTATAACCCATGGCATGGAGGTTTCACAGGAAAAAATATTCATTTATGCTTTTTTCTAAATTTTTTTTGCCAATTTTAAAACAGTATCCGTAATTAGGCATCTTTCCTCTACAATCAGGAATTTTTAGCACACAAATAATTATTTGAACTTATCTACCCATATAGTTACAACGAATGACCCATTAATCTTGATGGCTAGAGTTTCGTTGCAGAAATCTATATTTGTAAATATGTAAAAATATTTTTAATAAATAATAATGTTACATTACTATTTAGGGGTCAGATACCTACCTATAAAAAAATAAATCAAAAAAAAAGTCGGACCTTATTGAACTCGGGCAAAGAACGAATATCTACACCTTCTATAGCAAAAATGTATATTTATTTATAAGCCACCCTATGTTAAACAGGAATTTCCGTAAAGCCGAAAAAGCGCAATCTGGCTCTTGCTTTATCCTTATCTTGTGACAAATTGTACGACGCTCTAAAAATTCCGGAAATTTTTCTCGCACGACGTTTTAACGGTGAAAAGCAATTTTTCCTTAGTTGGCTTAGAGGAAATAGGAAACTCTTAGTAACAAATATTCACATCCCGACGCGATTCTTTATGAAGGTCTTCAGTTATAAAAAGGAAAAAACATTTTAGAACTTTTTTACAGATAATTTAGCGTTTTTAGCTTTTGATTAAATGTTTCACTCTGCACTGAAAAAATCTGTGTTATAGTCAAGAGTCAGAGTCTTCAGTTAAGGACATATTAATCTTGCATATCCGACAGAATACGAGTTCTTAATTTAAACCACACGTTCTTCTTGAAATTACAATCTCATCTATTATACTTAACTTAAGATAAAAGTAAGTAAACTTGAAATATATACAGGGTGCTACAAATTCCTGTGCGTACAAGGGGATCTCGAAAACGGTAAGGGACTCGAAGATGATTAAATTGAGGCTAAGTTGCGTATTTTGGGGTTTAATAATTGGGTAAAAGAAAATTATAAATATTCCGAATATTTTCGGAGGAACCCAAAAAAAAACGAAATTTCTATTTTTAGTTTCTTGCGCCTTTATTTTTGATTTGGGAAAAAACAAAAAACAATTTTTCATAGCCATCTTTTACGTTCTACAAGATGGCGTTATTAGTTTTTAAATTCGACGTTTTGTTCTTTAAATACCAACCTCAAGTCAATTTTTTTACATAAGAACCTGGAATTTTTAATACAGTTTTAGGGACTTATAAGCATTAGAAATGTATTACAATTTAAAGGTTTTCTAAATTTTAAGGTTTTGTCATCAGATAACCCATCATTAGTATTTGAAATTATCCTTTCTTTACTGTTACGGCCCTGGCAATTATTTTCCATTAAATTCGTTCATTTTTACTCAAAGAGATCTGATATTTGATATTTTGTAATAAAAAAGGCCTAAAATCTCAGCCTCAAATATTTTTCTGTATTTTTATTTTTGTTAGATATGTCACCTGAAACTAGCATCATCGGACCGTATAAGCAGTAAAAAAAATTGAAATTGTTTTTGAAACAAACATAAGCGCATCACAGTAACATAACCACACTCCAATTCTCTTTTCTTTACTCGGAGCATTAATTTTTTTCTGTTTTATAGTATTTCGGTCTAGGTCTAAGGCAAAAACCATAGGACTTAAGATATTAATAAAATAAACAAAAAATAAAATTACTACTTATCATGCATTAAGAATTTGCTTACTTGTATTGTTACGGTAAATCTTATAAAACTAATTTTTTAAACGACCTAAACACCATAACTTTCTGTAATGTAATGTAATTTTAATATTTAAGTAATCTTAAAAATAATTGCCAGGGCCGTAATAGTAAAGAAATAATACGTTGAAATAATAATGTGTTATTTCATGAAAAACGTTAAAATTTTAAAAACCTTTAAATTGTATTAAATTTTCAAAACTTAGAAGTCCCTAAAACTGTTTTTAAAATTCCAGGTCCGTATTAAAAAAAATTACTTGAGATTGGTATATAAAGAACGAAACATCGAATTTGAAAACTAATAACATCATCTTGTACAACATAAAGAGCGGCTATGAGAAAGTGTTTTTTGTTTTTTTCCCAGGTCAAAAATGAAGGCTCATAAAATTATAAACCAAAACTAAAAGTCTCCGAAGGTATTAGGAATATTTACAGTCCCAAAATACGCAACTTTGCTTTAATTTAACTATCTTCGTATTTCTTACCGTTTTCGAGATCCCCTGGTACGCACACGAATTTGTAGCACCCTGTATAGTAATATCTCAGCAACCTCTGTCTTGAATGACAGGACAGTATAAACAGAGCTGTAGTTACCATTCTTATTTACTATTCACCTGAAGACGACTGGTGATACTTACCAATTGAAACGTTGTGATTCAAAACAATGCAAGTCCCAAACTCCTCTATTATTAAAAAAACATCATTGTCTCCAACCTTCAAACAAACATCTGTCTTATCATGATGTAAGAATAAACTTACGTCAACTGGTTTTAATTCTTAAGGTGAACCTGAAGACGACTGGAAATACTTTCCAGTTAAAACCAGAGCTAGGTAGTAATTGCCTCGAAGGGGCAGGTGAAGTTTTAAAATATAGTGCTCGGTAATTGGTATAATTGAAACCCTTTATAAAAAGTGCTTGGTAATTGGATTTCGTATTTCAAGCCATTTAAACTGCTTCCAAGCTCCCAAAATCACCCAAAATTACTTTTGCCGGTGCTTAATACTGGCAATAACTTTTTAAAAGGGCTTGGTACTTGATGCTCGAAGCACTTTTTTTGAGTGCCCAGCTCTGGGTAAAACATTGTGATTTACAACAAATAAAGACAATGCATGTTTAACACTCCTCTATCATTAAAGAAACGTCATTATCCCCAACCTTTAAACAAGCTATATAATAATAGTTTCCTTTTTGAATGCTGTTTATTGTCTTAAATAAAAGTTTTAGTTCGACATTACTCCACAGATTCTCAATGTGCTGTTAATTTATTGCTGGATAAATTCCATTCCATTTAAAGCCACATAAAGTTTGGCGATTTTACTCTGATTGGTAAGATAACAATACATTTAGACACTCTGCGTATTAACCTCCTTCTTTATCTTGTTGTTAAATTTACCATAAAGATAAAATAATGGCACATAGAGCCACAGGAAAAAAATAAACATAGAAATAATACTGTTGATTAACACTACCAAAAAATAAAATAAACCTGGCTCGAAGCAAAAATATATTTGTCCACGACTATTGTATAATATATTTATTATATATGTGTTTGCTCAATAATAATACCCATTATTCACTAGTGAATAATGAACTCATAATTCACTAGTGAATAATAAAATCGACAGGTATTGCGATTTGAAATCAAAAAATATCATTGGTCGATTCCCCTGTAAGGTCCATCCATAATACGATTTTGTGTGTATGATGAAAAATTCATGCATGCCATGAAATGTCAAGTCTAAGCGCTTTGTAATTTTAATTTGAAACGTCAAAATATAGTTCAACTTATTAACTTTAAAGTTAAGAATTGTATTAAAAGAACTTACAAAATGATTAGTGATGATGAGATGTGTTAGACCCAACCAGATATACAGGAAGCAGCCAAAATAAATTGAAAACACTTTATGTGTCTGCTTATGATTCGTTTGTACAATGGAGGATTGATAAGAAAAGTTTTCACAGATCTTCAGCCATTATACTTGTAGACGAAGGCGGGGATATAACTGCATTGAAACAACACGGTGGATGGAAATCCACGGCGGTAGCAGAAGAATGTATTGATTACTCAATGAAAAATAAAATGAAAACAGCTAAAAAAATATCAGACGCGATCCAGAAAAATCCTTTTGGTCAGCCGTATATACGCAATGAGGCAGTATCTACATCTACATCTTCATCTACATGTACTTCAATGAATAACCAAGATGTTAATGTAGAATTAAATTCCTACAATTAACTTGGCACATTGTGTGAATACAAATATTACTATTAATATTTCTAAATAAATAAAGATGTTTAGTAATTCTGGCTACAATTATTATTGGATAGTCGTGGACAAAGTATAGTATTCTACTCGCATATGATGGCTTTTATTCACTTGGATAAAATTATGAAACTCGCCTACGGTTCGTGTCATAAACTTTATCCGCGTGAATAATAGCCACCATTATCTGCTTGTTGTATAATATACTATTAACTATTACACAGTGATTCAGTTTATTTGATTCAAAAAACAGCTTCAAAGTACTAATAATTCAGTCAATATTACACCTGGAAAATTGTTATAAAGTCCGTACAATTACTGGCTGGATGCACGTCACAGCTTCTGACGTAATTTGTGATTCGAGTCATGATTTTTTGAATCAGGATTTAAATGAGCTTCAAAATGAGCATTCATTTTTTTGCTAAATAATGAGACGTATTATTGGCCGCCAAATAACACAGCCAATTTAAATTATTATTGTAGTTTTACTCTACCATTTGTAAATTCCTCTTAAAAATCGCTGTGAAATTAGTGTAAAATATTATATAGCAATTCCACAATTTTAGTAAAAATAATGCACTTTTACATTTTTTTTACAGTAAGATAATGTAAATTCATTATTAAAACAATAATTATTATCATTCCAACTTGAACTCCAGTTTCCGACCCGGTGATGTAAATGTTTTCTAATTTCTAACAATGTTATACCGAGTATTCAAAATGACGGCGGCTCCATATTACTTTGTTACTAAAAGAGATACGATTTCAATTAAATTAGTTAAGAGTTGTAGTTTCATGTGTTGATGATTTTGGTGATGTTAAAAAGACAATTGAAACTTGATATTAACAAAAAAAAAATATTCGCGATTTTCAATTAAAATGGGCTTAAATGTAAATATCTCCGTTATTATTGAGTTTAGCGATATGTAGTAAAAACAAATTTTACTTTCTATCAAATAGTTATAACAGAAATAGCACTTTTTTGACATCACCATTATCATCACCACATGAAACTACAACTCTTATAATGAGAAAGTTAGTAATAGCACCAACACACGTTATTTGAGGCGCCTATAACCAGCAAATAACATTACCTGAAGCTCTTGCAAGCAGGACATTTCTACCAGGATAACAGTTTTTGCTGAAACTTTATAGGTTGCCATAAGAATTTTATCTCCTTAAATATACTGTTTCGAAACTCAATATTCCTCCCTATAATAGTAAAAATGTCTTATTAAAACTATTCAAGAAATTAAAGTTCACTTCCTTGGGTAAGTAAAATTTGAGTGTCTATTGAAATTTTATGGTTAACCACTATTTTATTATTAAGATCCTTCTATGCCAGCGTGAAACGCGGCATCGTTTTCTAGTTTGTCCAATTGAAAACGTATTACAAAAATTTTCTTACTTCTAAACTGCTGGACAATTGCTTTCGAGCAAGAAAAATTTCGCCTAAATTTAACAGTCAATATTTTCTGAACCAGATATGATATCGACCTACGGTTTTGAATTGTTGATAGATTCATCCCTTGGGAAACAATTGTAAATTTTGGATTTTCTTTAACTGTATATACAGGGTATTAAAAAAGACGATGATTTTTGCTACAATTTTAATGGCGTGTCACTTTCACAATAATATTTTTAAATTTTGTCACTCTACGTCAATTAAATCACTGGTTCATAGCAAAGAAAGTAATTTGTCAAATTTTTGATATTTTATATTTTAAGAAATACCGATTTTTTTGGAAAACCTTGCTTTATATCAACTTATTGGTAGCTAGATCTCACTGTGTTTTGTATCGTGCAAACTTTGCGATAATTATTATACCTTATGAAAAGCTTGATTATGTTCAGTAACGATAGTTGTACCGAAATGCTATGATGTACAGTGGCGTACTTATAAACACTTTCTTGCTCGAAAGCAATTGTCCAGCAGTTTAGTTTGGCGGATGATACCTTATATTGTTGTTTCCAAAGATAGGCAACTATAGTAGATTTCTCCAGAGATTAATACTGACCAAAGTTTAAATTTTTAGTTTAGAGCGAAAAAAAGGGTGATTCCTAAGTTGATACTTCTTTTTTAGCTGTGTATAGAAGGCATTAAAATAAACATTTTCAAAAAACTCAAAAATAAGGTACTTACACTATAGATCAAAAACGGTTCTGCCCAACTTGCCCGTTCAATAACATTAAAAAACCTTCTGGGTGTAGGATGAGCCCGCAAGGGAAAGTGTTCTGCACATAATCTCGAAGCAGCAGGCCCCCCTGTGACGACACTCACCGTAAATTAGCGCCGTATCTACATCTATTGTTTTCAAATTTTTACCATTTTCACGTGTCACCAATTTAAAATTAACTTGCTTCATAAAAACACACCGCAGCGTATTGCCAAATAACCACAAATTGCATGACTAATAAGACAAACAACATAAAGTATAGCAGGCTACGTTTTGATGACCAGGCCCGCACTTAGATTTTTTACTTCTGTATCTCGCGTATTTTAAATTTTTTTGAAAAAGGTATTTGAAAATGTTGTTTATTTTAATGCCTTCGATGCACAGGTAAAAAAGAAGTATCAACTTAGGAATCACCCTGTATAGTTAAAAACTTAATTTATATGCCCTGAGGTCATGTAGGTGATAAATTGCTTTTAAGACAATGTCTACGCCCCTGCCTTTGGAAAGAAAATTATTATAATTCGTTCACCTGTTGTCTAAGTAAAATATTTGGTAAATATCTGTATACCGACCGAATAAGCCTTTTGAACTCGAATGAAACGCAACTCTAGGGCTACCGGAATTTCAATTAATTTCCATCTTGTTTTGCGGAAAAGCGAAACAACAGAAACCGTATCGCACCGTGTTTCATATTATTTTGACGAAGGTCCGGAATTATTAATGTTGCGGGGATACTGAGTACTGAGCAGACTTCATTAGTGAAAACTTAACGGTCCCAAGTCGACCTTCAAAGCGATAAGTAACGAACGAAGAGCGTATGAAAAACGTTCTTTCCAACTCTAAATAAATCTAAGAGCACCTGAGTTTTTTAAATAGCAAAATTGTATCTACTCTCCAGAAGGGCCACATTTACCTGGGAAGAAAGAATTAAATTTTAAAGTAGTTATATTGGCGTTTTAATCGTGTCTGTAGGCCGGCAAAAACATTTTTTAAATTTTAAAATTTTAAATGTCGAAGCTGCCTACGTGTTTCGGTCATAGACCATCCTCAGGGCAAGCGTGTTGTATTTAAAAGGATCTCACTAAGATTGAACAATAAACCAGATAAGCATTACTTACTTAGGTACAGAGGGTACATGTTAAAATTTAGTTAACTGGACAATCTAGACACATTTTGATACCAAGTATGTAGGTAGTCAACGAATGGTTAAAATTATACCTAACAGGCTTTACCAAGACAAATACAATAATTATAACATAACTAACATGGTAAGGCGTGTTATATCAAGGTGGCCCGTTCTCAATATAAATTCTCTCATGTCAAAAAAAAAAAATTGGGACCTCTAAGGAGGGGGCGCAGCCCTAACCAACTTTTTTTTCAATTTAGAGGATACCATTTGTGGCACCTTTTTGTAAAGCTTATCGAAAAAGGAATTTGTCCATATATTTTTTTTACATCTGTCAAACCATTTAATAAAAACTAATTATTGTATTAACAATAACTATAAACTGTAATGTCACTTTTTTAGCATAGCAATTGTGCCCCATGAATCTGTTAGCACAGACCACACCAATGGTAGAACTCTTCCCTTACTCTTTCCAAAACTTCTGGCGGGATTAAACGTATCTCTGCCCCAATTCTTGCCTTCAACTTTTTCAGATTTCTAGGTCTGGTGACATATATTCTTTTCAAATCGCCTCATAAATAAAAATCTAAGGGTGTAATATCCGATTTGAGCGGCCAATTTAAAAATCCTCGCAGTCCTATCCACCTATTTGAAAATGGAACATTTAATAATTCTTTTACATTTATTGGTGCTGCTGGAAACATATCCTTTGGTCTAGATTTCCATAATTAGAGAATATTCTTTGAAGTTCTGGTATTAGAAACTTTGCAGGAAAAGTAAGAGAATTATTAAATGTTACATTCCTAAATAGGTGGATAGAACTGCGAGGATTTATAGAGTGGCCGCCCAAGTCTCCGGATATTACACCCTTAGATTTTTATTTATGAGGCGATTTAAAAAGAAGGGTATATTTCAACAGACCTAGAATATGGAAGAGTTGAAAGCAAGGAATCGGTGAGAGATCCGTTTAACTACGCCAGAAGTTTTGGGAATAGTCAGTGAAGAGTTCTACTATCGGTTTGGTCCGTGCTAACAGATTCATGGAGCTCATTTTCAACAATTGCTATGCTAAAAAAGTGACATGACAGTTTATAGTTATTGTTGATGTAATTGTTCCTTAAGGTGGATTTATAGTCGCCGTAACGTAAGCCGTAAGACGTAAGGAGTAGTTCGTAAGACGTAAGAATTAAGCCGCAACAAGAAACCAATTTATAGATCAAATTAGTTAAGAAGTAACAGAACAAATAGTTAGGTTATAATTTAATGTTTTGCTTTTGGTTAAAAACTCTTGTTTCAAAATAGGAGCTGTTGTGTCTCAAAGTTGGTCTTTTTTACACAGTTTTGTACGAGAAAATTAAATTTTAAAACTCAAAACAACTGTAAATCAAAAGAAAATGCCTGACAGTTCATTGCGGTTATGTTCGAGTATGACCGATCCCGGCCGAAGCCGTAAGACGTAACGAAAGAAATGAAAATAAACCATTTCCTTACTGCTTACGGTTTGGGCTTAATTCTTACTGCTTAAGTTTTTTGGACTATAAATGAACGTGTTACTAATCATATGTTTATTTTTTTTACGGCATACGTTACTTCTTACGGCTTACGTTACGGCGACTATAAATCCACCTTTAATCTAGATTTTAATAAATTTCTGACACATGGTTCGACAGATGAAAAAAAAATATATGGACAAATTTCTTTCGAGAAGGTGCCACAAGTGGTGTTCTCAAATTTAAAAAAAAAAATGATTCGGGCTGCGCCCCCTCCTTGGGCTTTCAAGTTTTTTTTACATAACAAAAGCGAGGCCCATAAAAAATCTTTGAGGACGTATTTTTGGTTATTAGAGAAATCCTATTCCCAGATCCGCAATAAGCAGCATTCCATTTAAAATCCCCATTCTGTAAGTGCATTTTTATAATTTCTGCGTCTTGAAGATGGTTTGCGACAGTCGAAACGCGTAGGCATTTTTAATTTAATACATACATTGAAGAAAATAGATAAGACTTTACTGATTTATTAATCAGGAACCTTTAATTTTGAGTAAATCATGTCATTTATGTCACAGTCAAAGTTGCCTGGTTAGTTGAATAAGTATGTATAAGGTAACATATAGCTAGGCGCACATAGTCAATACTCATACAACACTACACTGTGTAATTAAAATGTTTATTATTGAAAAGAAAATGATTAAAAAAAATTATTATTGAATTCTAAAAATGTATAAAATTGTTTTATGAACTAGCCTATATTGTCTCTCACTCACTTTCCTTAAATTCTAGAAAGCCATGGAAATTACATTAGGGTGGCTAACAAAATTTATTATATAATTTCCTAACATCATTTAACTAAACTTAATGGAAACCCCATTTTGTCATAAACTGATTTTTTTGAAAGTTCTACAATATTTTACCGAGCTTACTCTTAAAACCTGATAAACTTGGAGTTTATTATTTTTCACAAAGTTTCAGTATACAAAAAAAAGGGTTTTTGCTGGTAAAATAATAAACATGATTTTAGAGCCGTTACCAACTCGTTTTTTTTTCATAATGATGTTTTAGTTTTTGCTCTGGTTGGCCGGTTTTTGGGCTCTTTATTTTAATTAAAAGCTTTTAGGAATTTGTTTATGATTCTTGAAGTTTGAACAAATATTAGACTCTCAAAACAAAAATGTATGCTGAGTTACAAGAATCTGGAGATTATTCGTCATAAAAATTTAACTTTATTAGAACATTTTCTTTTTCCTACCAGACCAGCTGTGAAAATAAGAAAAAAAAACATGATTAACTAAGCTATATAAAGTGCTTTTTCGTCAAACGTCACATAAGTGATAACTTATGTGACGTATCTCAATGACATTAAATTTCATTTATATGACTAGGACTATAAGTACTTATACTTCTAGGCGTATATATACATTATATTGAAATATTTGTTTTGATAGATGCCAAATAAGTACGTATCCATGATAAAGATACCAAAAAGGGAATATACCGTGAAATAAGTTAAAAATGCAATCTTGTTATCTTCATTAAAAATTCATTTTGTTTTATTTAAATAATTTTTTAATATGATGCACGTTTAAAGAAAAAATAGTATATGATATTCGGAGAATACGATTCTTTATGTGCTTCGCTTTCCACGCTCAGCCCATAAAGTAACTCTTATTCTCCTAATATCATAATGTACTATTATATGCCGTGGGGGCGCCAGGATTATTGAGACGGGTGGGCACAAGTGGGGCCGATGATTTTAGGGTAGGCACTACCCAAATCAAATATGATTACTCTGTGTGCGGTGTTACTCTAAGATTACATTTACTTAACAGAGGTTTTCAGATATTTGTTATAACTAATGACAATATCTAAAAGAACCTGGGTTCTCATGTATATTGTCAGCATTCTTAAACTTTCTCTTCGTCCAGTGCGGTTCTTTTTGGAGGATTTGGGCTTCGCCCACATGATATGATGATGTACAGGCATGGTTCTTCCTATGTTCCTTGCTCCTTGTTTCGAGTGGTCTAATGGTCGATTGCACCATTTGTTAAATCGTACTTAAGGTAATCTTTTCTATTGTCCAGGATAACTAAAGTTTACTTAAGCCTAATATAAAGCGTTCCTAACAAATATTGCAATCCACTTAGTATCTTACCAATATAAGATTAGCCACATTCGTAGGGGATCTGGGAGACACAATTTTTCCTGTCTTTTTGTCCAGTGGCTTCTTAAATCGTCTCTCGAGCTGAATACTGTATTGTTGTTGTATCCTTGCCCTAGTCTTCGTATTCTCTCAGATACTTGTTTGACATACGGAATGTTGAGTATTGTTATGTCCCTTTTTTCCTTTCTGTGCAATTTTTAATATTTTGTCAACTAATTTCATGGGGTAGCCAGTTTTGTTGGGGTCGGTCTTGATGTGGTTAGTTTCTCTTTTCGTGCTTCGTTCGAGTTACAGAGGGTAATTGCTCTATCCACAAGGGCTCTATGCTTTGTGTTGTTTGAGTGATTTGATGTATAATTGAGATATTGACCTGTATGCGTATAGGTTTCCTGTACACTGAAGTGAGGATGGTGTTATCATTTTTCTCTATATCGACATCTAGGAAAGGTAATTAGTTATTTACTCAAATTCACTAAGAATTTGATTTAAAAAACAAATATAGACCTTGCAAGTCCAAGAAACATCATTGTCTCGAACCTTTAAACAGACACGAGAAAAATATTAATCCAACTTTTCAAGGTCCTCCAAAATCTAATTCAAACAAATGGAAAAGAATATCCAATAATCATTTTGTTCCAAATTCGATTAAGACTGTCTGTACTCCAGTTCGACAAACTTAGATTAATTTATAATTTAATAAATTGAGAGCGGGACGAGAGAATTTAATAAATCGAGAACAGGAAGAGAGAACTTTTGTCCTTTTTCTTATAAATTCTGAACTGACGCGGGGGTAATCCCTCCGAAATTAAAGTAACAATCGTTTTGGGTCAGAGGAACTTTTGCTTTTAGTAGGGTCGGTCGGTGAGATCGCTTTGTTTTATTGTCTAGTCAAGCGTCGGGCTCCTTTTAACTTTGCCCCAGGGCCGTGGACAAGGGAACATTTTAAATAGGCCGACAATTTACCTGTCGGCACTCAAGGGATTGGTTTTCTAAATCTTTCGTATTTAACATTAAATGAATAGTATACAGGGTGTATTGTTACACAGAGCAAACTGGCCTTATTATAACTTTTTAGTGTTCTGTATAATAATTATCATAAAATCTAGAATCTCATTATTGTACGGCGATTAAAAGAATGCATCCTTAAATAATATAGGGGAGTCAGTGGCGGCTCGTACAGTAGGGCCACAGTGCCATGGCCCTACCTACCTATAGACCATGTTAATGCATTAATTTTTTTGATTCTAAATTTTAAGACATTTATATATTATATTGTATTTTGTTTGATAATTTTATAAATGTAAACCCGGCAACGCTGGAGAAAGGGACTTTTTTTAATGGCTTCGAGAAGAGACGCAGCAAAGACAAAGCCGAAGACCGCAATTAAGGGCAATTTTTGTAATAAGTAAATAAATAATTATAACTGGACATCGAACGTGTCACATTGCCAAGCCAGATCACTGACGAGCACCCAGAATCAGAAACAAGGATGACCTCACATTTCATTTTAAGTGAGGCAAGGAATGTTAACATCAAATTAAATGACAGGCTAGCCATGGTACCATACAAACCCGATGGACGTACCTATCGGTAAACGATTCGTTTATTGGTAGCTCTCCACGGCATCGAGCGTCCGGGGTTTGCACGCTGTGCACCCCTTCGTCTATTACCCGCTGTCCCCTCACCTTGTCAGTGGGGAATGGCAGTTTACGGAGGTTTTAGACTCACTGCTAACAACGGTATGCCCTGTCTTCTTCCGTTAACATCTCAATCCTTTCGTTGTTTCGTCCTACTGGGACTCATCAGAGACGCGCGACCATCCTGAGGCCGCGTCCCGCAAAGGGTCTGCGCCTATGGATGGTCAATCGTCTGACAACTGGCGTTATTCATCATCGTCATGAAAGGTATCAGTCTCCACACTCACGGACCTCCCTTCAAGGATCCGGACTGGGTCGGCTTTTGGTGAGCTTAGTTAAAGCCAATAGTTGTCTCGAAAGAGAACTCAGTTTGTTCGTTCAGCGGCAGCCTGGCTTGACTGTCGCAAGGACAGAAAATGGTGAGCCAGGTAAAGGACCTGTGGAACTCTGGGCAAGGACTACAAAGATTGTAGTGTTGCACGATCGAGAGTGCAGGGGTGATTCCCCTCTCGGCACCAGACAACCGCCGGTTGCTCCTTGGCAACAGACGACTTTGTGACATGAGCTCCACACCCCCAGCCATAAACGAACATCCGGGTTATGATTAAGCCTTCCCTTCGATCATAAATAAATAATTAGTTCTACAGTCCACTAGTTTTATTTATGGGCCAACAGACCAAGCTTTTTATTTCTCACTCATAATTAATGCTTTGTCTCCCAACGCTTTATTCTTCTTGTAAATGGGAATTATTTATGATTTAAGACGTTGATATGTGTGGGTGACGCCGCTAAAGTTTTCTGCCGCCACGCTGCTCCGGCCAACTCTGTATTTGGCTCGATGTTAAACGCGAATGAGAGAGATAATGAATATATCGCCCGCTTTTACTGACGCGTAAGGAAATCGACCTTATTTGGCCTGGTCAGTCTCATGATGTGATACTTTATTATATCGAGAGTGAAGAGTCCCAATCGGGTTAGGGCACTACCAGGGTATATAGTTATGCTTTCGGCTTTGTACCGCTACCAGCTGGTAGCTGTTTATAAAACGGTCTTGCCTATCGCGATATTGATTTTAAATTATTTTTCTTTAAAAGAGTTTTTACTATTTAACATAAATTATTCTTGTAGGCGAGTTCTGTGCTTGTAGGTTAGGTTTAGGATATTAAGTTAAGAATTTTTTGTTTTTCAACTTACGCTTTGAAAATTTATGAAGTTACGATTGCCACTTTATAAAATATTTGTTTATTACTCTAAGATTACATTTACTTAACAGAGGTTTTCAGATATTTGTTATAACTAATGACAATATCTAAAAGAACCTGGGTTCTCATGTATATTGTCAGCATTCTTAAACTTTCTCTTCGTCCAGTGCGGTTCTTTTTGGAGGATTTGGGCTTCGCCCACATGATATGATGATGTACAGGCATGGTTCTTCCTATGTTCCTTGCTCCTTGTTTCGAGTGGTCTAATGGTCGATTGCACCATTTGTTAAATCGTACTTAAGGTAATCTTTTCTATTGTCCAGGATAACTAAAGTTTACTTAAGCCTAATATAAAGCGTTCCTAACAAATATTGCAATCCACTTAGTATCTTACCAATATAAGATTAGCCACATTCGTAGGGGATCTGGGAGACACAATTTTTCCTGTCTTTTTGTCCAGTGGCTTCTTAAATCGTCTCTCGAGCTGAATACTGTATTGTTGTTGTATCCTTGCCCTAGTCTTCGTATTCTCTCAGATACTTGTTTGACATACGGAATGTTGAGTATTGTTATGTCCCTTTTTTCCTTTCTGTGCAATTTTTAATATTTTGTCAACTAATTTCATGGGGTAGCCAGTTTTGTTGGGGTCGGTCTTGATGTGGTTAGTTTCTCTTTTCGTGCTTCGTTCGAGTTACAGAGGGTAATTGCTCTATCCACAAGGGCTCTATGCTTTGTGTTGTTTGAGTGATTTGATGTATAATTGAGATATTGACCTGTATGCGTATAGGTTTCCTGTACACTGAAGTGAGGATGGTGTTATCATTTTTCTCTATATCGACATCTAGGAAAGGTAATTAGTTATTTACTCAAATTCACTAAGAATTTGATTTAAAAAACAAATATAGACCTTGCAAGTCCAAGAAACATCATTGTCTCGAACCTTTAAACAGACACGAGAAAAATATTAATCCAACTTTTCAAGGTCCTCCAAAATCTAATTCAAACAAATGGAAAAGAATATCCAATAATCATTTTGTTCCAAATTCGATTAAGACTGTCTGTACTCCAGTTCGACAAACTTAGATTAATTTATAATTTAATAAATTGAGAGCGGGACGAGAGAATTTAATAAATCGAGAACAGGAAGAGAGAACTTTTGTCCTTTTTCTTATAAATTCTGAACTGACGCGGGGGTAATCCCTCCGAAATTAAAGTAACAATCGTTTTGGGTCAGAGGAACTTTTGCTTTTAGTAGGGTCGGTCGGTGAGATCGCTTTGTTTTATTGTCTAGTCAAGCGTCGGGCTCCTTTTAACTTTGCCCCAGGGCCGTGGACAAGGGAACATTTTAAATAGGCCGACAATTTACCTGTCGGCACTCAAGGGATTGGTTTTCTAAATCTTTCGTATTTAACATTAAATGAATAGTATACAGGGTGTATTGTTACACAGAGCAAACTGGCCTTATTATAACTTTTTAGTGTTCTGTATAATAATTATCATAAAATCTAGAATCTCATTATTGTACGGCGATTAAAAGAATGCATCCTTAAATAATATAGGGGAGTCAGTGGCGGCTCGTACAGTAGGGCCACAGTGCCATGGCCCTACCTACCTATAGACCATGTTAATGCATTAATTTTTTTGATTCTAAATTTTAAGACATTTATATATTATATTGTATTTTGTTTGATAATTTTATAAATGTAAACCCGGCAACGCTGGAGAAAGGGACTTTTTTTAATGGCTTCGAGAAGAGACGCAGCAAAGACAAAGCCGAAGACCGCAATTAAGGGCAATTTTTGTAATAAGTAAATAAATAATTATAACTGGACATCGAACGTGTCACATTGCCAAGCCAGATCACTGACGAGCACCCAGAATCAGAAACAAGGATGACCTCACATTTCATTTTAAGTGAGGCAAGGAATGTTAACATCAAATTAAATGACAGGCTAGCCATGGTACCATACAAACCCGATGGACGTACCTATCGGTAAACGATTCGTTTATTGGTAGCTCTCCACGGCATCGAGCATCCGGGGTTTGCACGCTGTGCACCCCTTCGTCTATTACCCGCTGTCCCCTCACCTTGTCAGTGGGGAATGGCAGTTTACGGAGGTTTTAGACTCACTGCTAACAACGGTATGCCCTGTCTTCTTCCGTTAACATCTCAATCCTTTCGTTGTTTCGTCCTACTGGGACTCATCAGAGACGCGCGACCATCCTGAGGCCGCGTCCCGCAAAGGGTCTGCGCCTATGGATGGTCAATCGTCTGACAACTGGCGTTATTCATCATCGTCATGAAAGGTATCAGTCTCCACACTCACGGACCTCCCTTCAAGGATCCGGACTGGGTCGGCTTTTGGTGAGCTTAGTTAAAGCCAATAGTTGTCTCGAAAGAGAACTCAGTTTGTTCGTTCAGCGGCAGCCTGGCTTGACTGTCGCAAGGACAGAAAATGGTGAGCCAGGTAAAGGACCTGTGGAACTCTGGGCAAGGACTACAAAGATTGTAGTGTTGCACGATCGAGAGTGCAGGGGTGATTCCCCTCTCGGCACCAGACAACCGCCGGTTGCTCCTTGGCAACAGACGACTTTGTGACATGAGCTCCACACCCCCAGCCATAAACGAACATCCGGGTTATGATTAAGCCTTCCCTTCGATCATAAATAAATAATTAGTTCTACAGTCCACTAGTTTTATTTATGGGCCAACAGACCAAGCTTTTTATTTCTCACTCATAATTAATGCTTTGTCTCCCAACGCTTTATTCTTCTTGTAAATGGGAATTATTTATGATTTAAGACGTTGATATGTGTGGGTGACGCCGCTAAAGTTTTCTGCCGCCACGCTGCTCCGGCCAACTCTGTATTTGGCTCGATGTTAAACGCGAATGAGAGAGATAATGAATATATCGCCCGCTTTTACTGACGCGTAAGGAAATCGACCTTATTTGGCCTGGTCAGTCTCATGATGTGATACTTTATTATATCGAGAGTGAAGAGTCCCAATCGGGTTAGGGCACTACCAGGGTATATAGTTATGCTTTCGGCTTTGTACCGCTACCAGCTGGTAGCTGTTTATAAAACGGTCTTGCCTATCGCGATATTGATTTTAAATTATTTTTCTTTAAAAGAGTTTTTACTATTTAACATAAATTATTCTTGTAGGCGAGTTCTGTGCTTGTAGGTTAGGTTTAGGATATTAAGTTAAGAATTTTTTGTTTTTCAACTTACGCTTTGAAAATTTATGAAGTTACGATTGCCACTTTATAAAATATTTGTTTATTGGTGTTTACTGGAAAAACGATCGAAAAAACCAGCATGCACCCGATGTGTGACCTCAAAATACTATACCGAAATGCAGTAAGGATAAAAAAATGCTATGATATATCATACAAGATATAATAAACTTTAGATATCTAGCTCAGCATATAATAAGATGTGGCAAGGTTTCTCAAAAGGGCGTCTGTGTGGGTATTCCATTTAAGATGTGTATCGATGTGCATACCCAAAAATTTGCAAGTCTCAACATAATAGTGATAAAATCAGGAGTATCTTTCTTATCTCTAGATGTTTTAAAAATTAAGCATTGAGTTTTTTCTGTATTAAGAATAAGGCCATTGTCGTGGAACCACTTTTTTACTAATAATAATTGTTCTTTTAAGATACTTTCTAAATTAATGATATTTTTCTTTCTAATTAGTAGATTGGTGTCGTCAGCATAATTTACGATGGATACAAGTGCCTTAATAAAATTGTTTGTAGGCCATTTAGATAAATAATAAACAAAAGTGACCCTAGAATGCTTTCTTGTGGTACACCAAGGTTAATTGCAGTGGCGTAACAATAAAACAAACAGACAGAATTTTTTTTTGTATTTTAGTTTTTATCCGTGTAATCCAACCTTGACAATTTATCTCTACATTAATATAATAAATAATAATATAAGACCAAAAAATGAATCCTATATCATTTCCACGAACGCATTCTTTGCTTGTTATATCGTCAACTAGAACCCTGTATAAGCAATCCGTAAGAAACTTTAAAGCAACGATCTTTCTATACAAGGGTCTCTTATGTAAAAGCAAAAGCAGTGCTTTTGTACGAGTGGAAGCAAGCGAGAGAGCCGGTAGGCAGTATGATAGAAAGAGATGTAATAAATGAACCCGTCGCATCAACATTCGACCTTCGCCAAGAAAGCACGCGTTTGATAGATGCATTGGTGCCAATACTGCCAATCTTCAAGTTTTACCGTAGTTTGGAAAATTTCGCTTTCTTAACATAAAATATAAAACACGCCTCTATAAGTTTTTATTATTAATTAGTTTAATTTTAGGATATTTTTAAAGGGACAACGGGTAAGGTATCGTAAAATAGGAACCACTTTTGTGACAATTAAAATAATATTTAATAATCAGTAAGTATCGTCATATTTCACATAATAATTGATTTCGTTTTTGTCAACATTGGTTCATGGTTCAATCAGGTGGATGATAGATTTTTAGTTTATAATTAGTGTTTTCGGCCTTTTGCTAGACTTCGCGCCGTCGGGTTTCGGGAAAAAATAAATATGGTGGCGTTAAATGTTACTATTCTAGCTAGCAGCTCGTCTGCAGAACAATCCCCATCCGGATTAAAAAGAATTCATGCCTATTTACAAAACACACAGGGAGAGACACGCTTTATTAACAATAATCTCTCTGGAGAGCGACCTTTTGCAAGATTTAAAACGCAAAACCAATTTTTATGACGATGTTTTAAAAGAATTGTTACGTAAAGACCGCCGCGTTGAACTAATTTACAAATATTGTCATTTTATTCTTCTTCTGCCACAGTATTCTTTCTACAAACTCGAAAACAAGACATTTTGTGACAAAATTTGAAATTTAGATGCGTGACTGCTACGGAAGGTAAGTTTTTGTCTTAAATCTAATTTTTGCCTACCCTGGTTAGAACAGCATTGCACGCCACTGGTTAATTGTCCTTAATAACAACTTTTTGGGTTCTATCTTCTAGGTAGGATTTTATCCACGACAATGTCGAACCTCTCACTCCATAAGTATATTTATAGCTTATCTAATAAATCTGTATGAGAGAGACAATCAAAAGCCTTAGAGAGATCAAGGAAAAGACCACACGCCAAATATCCTTCCTCCAAGGCTTTTAGAGTCCTCCAATACTGCTTAAGTCGATTATAAAAAACATTTTCAAAAATTTTTGAAAACGAGGACAAAATACTTATAGGACGAAATTATATAGGGTCTCCATTACAAAATAATTTTATTATTATTGGTATTTATCTGGTAACAAATAACTTTACTTTAATCATTTTAATTGATATCATTTTTAGGACTGTCCATAATACTGTTGGTGTGTCGCCCATTAAGAAATCAAAGCGATGGTAAATTATATACAACAGATTTTTTAATTATTTTTTTTATATGAAGTAAAATTAATAGTGAATAACGAGTTCTTTTTAAAAAATATTAACTTTTTATAGTAAAAGATAATTTTAAAAGTAAATGAGGTGAAATTTTAACTTAAATTAAATTCAAGTAATAAAAACGTAGGAAAGAAGTCCACATTTTTCATTCCATAAAATAAGGCAAAGGCCGCAATTTCGCTTATTCGCGCTAAATTCCTTGGAAATTCCAGTAAAAAGCCCGCAAGGTATCGGGCTTTAAAAGACAAAAAGATCAGGCAGCCTCGGTTATATAACTTTATAATAAAGGTAATAAAAATGCTTGATTTACTACCGGCTTCGAGTTTTAAGTATTAAAGAATTTAGGGTTTTGCATACCTTTGACGTGCCCACATTTAAATTTTTATGAATATTTTCAACAACCACCCAAACAAACGAATATATTTATTACGTTGTTATTAAATCTAAATATAGGTATTATTAACGGAGAATTTGGCCTGGAGAAAAATAAAGGCAAATAAAGATAACAGTAAAGATTCGTTTTTATCGGGATAACTTTTAAATTTATTTCATTTTTTTTATATTAGAACGGACTGATCAATGATATACCGGGTGTTGCATCGTCGAGCGGGACATAGGAAATCCCATGTAATTTTAAATGGGGTCAATTATTGGCTTCCCTAATTATTTTAGAGAAAAATTCTATTTAGGTTTATTAAAGAGCACTAAAACCCACATTCAAAAGAATAACTTTAGATATTTTTGATGAGCCCGTTTACGGGTTATCGCCTATTTCTTTATAACTATTTTTCCTTTTTATGGCCCCGTATTTGGGGGCACCAGTCAAGGTAAAAGATGACTGTCAAATAAAGTTGTCATTTTGAAATGTGTGCTTTATTGTTATAAAAACTCGTACATCGAAAATATTACTTGAAGATCATATTTTACCTACTTTACATGATGCCGCCAGGGAAAATCAGGAAGTTTGGTACTAAATGGATGGCTGCCCGGCACATAGTACCCTGGCTGTCCGGAAATATTTAAACCGTGCTTTTAATGGAAATGTTATTGGCTTAAATCATACAGTAATCATACGGGGCCATAAAAAGGAAAAATAGTTATAAAGAAATCGGCGATAACCCGTAAACGGGCTCATCAAAAATATTTAAAGTTTTTCTTTTGAATGTGGGTTTTAGTGCTCTTTAATAAACCTAAATAGAATTTTTCTCTAAAATAATTAGGGAAGCCAATAATTGACCCCATTTAAAATTACATGGGATTTCCTATGTCCCGCTCGACGATGCAACACCCGGTATATGAATTCTATGTGTGTGACACAATTGTAATTTTAGCAGTAAAGATTTAAAAATATGAGACATTATTAAGTATATAAATTTTCATTTTTCCATTAGTTTAAACCTTCAAAAACACTTCCGATTTGTTCGGGTTTGTTATATAACCAGAAATGAAGTCAACCTTTGAATTTTAAATGAAACCCCCTTATTTTTATTCTATATTTAAATTCTATAGAAAATTATCTTTTCAATGACATATCACACCTTATCATTTGTTTAAAAACTGGCCGCCTAGATTAATTTTCCTTTTAAAATGTTCATACTTTTGGTAAAACAAGGTAAGTAGTAAAGAGTAGGCCATCGAAACGTTAAAATGGCTCATTTTAACCTAGTTAATAGTATAAAATTGACTTGCTTGAGAAAAATGTATCCGTTAGAGCTATTTTATTTACGTGTTTTTTAAAAAATAAGGCGGAATTCCTTCATTTTTTTAAATCACAACCCATCTGTGTTTTATTATAATAATATTGTTCAATTTTCTTTCTAACGATGTATTACAAGTTAAAATTATTCATTAGATAATAGTAGAAATTAACAAGAAACGTCATAAGTGTACTTTCTATACTCGAATAAGCTATAAGAATTTTAGTCAAGACCAGTCTAGTATGCGGTGAAAAACAAAAATATTATTTCTGCATTTATTAGATCAAAATGTGAAATGGCATTAAATAATATTAACGAAGTTTAAAATGAATGAATTGTTTTCCACGGTATACTTAACATAACTTTTTAAGGCTTATACGGGTCTAGAAATTACATTTATGATATTTTTGTTAATTTCCACTATTACCCAAAACATAACTATTAACTTGTGATACACCGTTAGATAGAAAATTAAAGAAAAATTTTATTATAATAAAAAAATATGGGTTGTTATTTGAAATATTCGAGAAATTCCGATTTTTTTTTAACAGGTTGTAAATATAAAAGCCCTAACGGGCACATTTTTCTCAAGCAAGTCAATTTTATATTATAAAGCAAGTTGAAATAAACCTTTTCAACGTTTCCATGACCTACTCTTCACCACTTACATTGTTTATAAAAGTTAGGGACATTTTAGAAAACAAAGGAAAATTGATCTAGTCGTCCATTTTAAAAACAAATGATATGTCATTGAAAAGAGAATTTTTCATAGAAATCAACGTGGTAAGTTTAGGCGCTTTCAGTCTGTCCTCATATGAAAGATTTCTCAGACTTTGAGGAATCCTCGTGGCTCTTCGTTGGACTTGCTCTAAGGTTTCTGTATCCTGTCTCAAATATGGACACCACGCTACAACTGCGTGCTCAAGAATCAGTCGTACATGTTTTATACACTCTCAAAAACCTCTTTGAATCTATAAAAACAGATAATTTTTCCAAATTCATTGAACTTGATCAATGAATATGCCAAATTTAAATTTAAAATTCTTACAAGGCACGTTTTCAGAATAACAACGCCGTAAAATATATATTTTACGCACTTAAATTTTTTCCGATATATGATACGCGTATCGTAAAAAATGTTTTTCTGTTTTGCTTTGTTCTGAAATACCATCACATACTTAGGGCCGTTTTTATCTTCATATACCAACTGAATACGTTAGCACGCTTGACGTGTAAAAAATAATATATGGAATTTTTCACCCAGTCCCAAGCAATAATGCAAATGTGAGAAATAAGAGTTTATTACGGCATATTGTGCAACCTTTTAAATATTTCCTTATATTTTTTTATATATAAAAAATATTTTTAATATAAAGGTTTATTCAGGTCGATGTTTTTTGTTGAGATTTACAAAAAAATTTTATAAGGACAAGATGTAAGATTTTCCACACTTTGACAACGCTACACCTTCTTTACGATACACCATGGAAAAAAACTGCTTTCAAATTAGGACCTTAGTGTTTCATTCATTAATTTTATTTAAAAACCTCAGGTTTAACTGCAAAAACAGTCGAGCCAATGTATATTACAGCATTTGTTTGAATTTATTTAACTATAATAGCATTTAAAAATATATGAAATAACGACATATCGCTGTTCCGGAACGACAATGACGCAAGTGCAAATATGTGTAAAAATTAGTTAAGTACTCCACTGTATGCCAAAAATCCAAGTTTATTTAGGGAAATAACGCCGCAATTGTAGTTTTATTTTCAACCGCTACATGGCAGTTGCGTCGTTGTTGTAAGAAGGGAGATGGAATCGAGCGCTTGGAAAGGACATCGACGCATTCGTCAATTGTGCTTAGACTTGCGAGGAGTAATGCACCTGTTTGAAGCGAAAATGTCTTAAGCGCTATTTGCGACGACACGTTCTTAAATTAGTCTACCGTAGTTTGGAGAAATAACGACGTAAGTGTATTTTGTGTCATTTTTGTCTCGAATTCGCTGTTTTGAATTGACATAATTGTAACTTATATTTTGCGTTTTGATGAAACAATGTCTTAAAAGTATTTTATGTCAATGTAGTCGTGAAATATTATAATACATTTTGACATAATTGTTCTTTACGTTATTGTTATTATAAAAATGTTTGCCCCTTTGTGACAAAAATTATTTTGTGTCATTGATGCCTTATAACTTTTTTATGTCAACTTTATCATTTAAACTGTTTAAAAGGTTCCATAGATTTTAAAAGTTACAGCAGCATCAGCAGCATTTTATTTTTTCTATTATTATTATAACCAAATTAATTTTCAAACAGTTCTCCTTTTAAAACGCTGTTTACCTACTGTACCTTTATCATTTTACAAAATCTTCAAATGATTCATTCCTATTAGTTTATTTTTTTATTTTAAATCCCTTATTTATTCAAAAAGTCTTATTACTTACAGAAATAATAACTATCTTCGATATGGGTTCTTGAACAGATAAAATCTTCAATCTTCTACGCAAAAATGCAAAAATTGATCAACCAACTAACCCAAATCAATCATTCTCTACAGCCCTACAGAAATTCAATTGTTACCTTTAAGAAATCAAAGCAGTAATGAGCTACTTTTAAGAAGTACGGATTTACAGGAGAATAAATCGCCTAATACTGCTATAAAAATGAAGATGCAGTTCATAGTATTATTGAGAAGGCATGAAAAAAAAATCTGGTCCTATTTACGTACCAAGTCATACAAAACGCGAAGAAAAAAGGAAATGCGATAATGGTTAGAGAAATGGGATATAAAGACTTTTTAGATTTAAAAGGGTTGTTTGATGAGATGGGTATTAATATTTCAAAAAATTCGGATGGAAACGACTTTAAAATCAATGATGTTCGAATTTTGCAGTTCCAAAAGGGACAGGAAGAATTTCTGTATAAAACCAGTTACAAACAGGTGGAATGGAATGGTGTGAAATTTAAACCAAAGAAGAGGCATTCTGATTTAAAAAGCATCAATGAAATTATCCCCAAAAACGCGTATCATAAACCAATTCAATTGTCTGATAACAAAAAAAAAGACCTTAAAAGTCTCGTTAAGAGTAACATTATTCTCCAATTTTATAGATATTTTTATGATTCTATATGCTAATTTACTTTTAATGATGTTTTTTTTAGTTTATTCATTTATATCTTTTCTAAGAAAATTTCAAGTTTGTTAGTTTTGTTAATGTGCCATGTCATAATAAAAACGTTGACATAATGATTAAAATATGCTGTTTAATTTTAAAGAAACAATGGCATAACTTCAAAAACTCAAAATTCACATCACACATCATCATATGTCATTTTATTGTTTAACCTGTTCTAAAGTAGCATACAGTTTCCTCACATAATTAAATTTCATAACTGTAAATGAATTTCCCTTTTTTTTAAATGGTAAAATTCTTTATTCTTTTCGGTTTTTAATCTCTCCTGAAAAAGTTACATATTTGCATTTGCGTCATTGTCGTTCCGGAACAGCGATATTATGAATGATGTAGAAGAGTTTTGGACTTGCATTGTCTTTATTATTATCACAATTTTTCAACGGGTAAGTATCTCTACCACAGCTCTGTTTATACTAACTATGTGCACTGAAGCATAACTGGAATAGCATTTAATTCATGTCCAGTTTTATTAGATTATCTTACTTAAAAAATGTTTCCAGACGTTTCTGATATCTAATAAGGGCTAACTAAAACAATCTGGGTTCTGGTATACAGAACTTTCTCTTTCTCCAGTGGGTTTCTTTATTCAGGATTTCGGTTTCTGTCCTTATGACATGATGGCCATGCGTCCAGGCATAGTCAGTTTCTGTGTTCCTTAATCCTTGTTTCGAGTGGTGTCTCACCAATATCGGATTGGCCGCTTGAAATAAGGATTAATGAACACAGAAGCAATACTATAAAAGAAGAGATAGAAAAAAACAGGTGCAGCTGACGGCTATGGACGTAAGCCGAAATCCTATATAAAGAAACACACTGGAGGAAAAGAGTTCTATGAAGCTGCTATCATACACCAGAATCCAGATTGTTTTAGTAAGACCTTATTAGATTTAACATCTGACACCTTTGTTTAGTAAATGTAATTTTACAATAACAGGAGATACTCCCACAGTGTTCCAAGCAGAAATCTACTCCATATTGCAATGTGCGACAAAAACAATAGAAGGGGTTACCTCCATAAGCGGATCAATATATATTCTGACAGTCAAGCAGCCCTTAGATAGCTAATATACAACAAGGTAATTTCAAGACTGGTATGGGAATGTCAAAAGGAACTGGACGCCCTAGCAAAAGTAAACAAAGTAACACTGCAGTGTGTACCAACACGAAGGTATTACAGGAAATGAAAATGCCGATAAAGTTGCAAGAAAGGGCTCAGAAAATACATTCATTGGTCCAGAACCGACACTCGGAGTACCAAGGTGCAGAATACGAGATGCTATAAAGCGATGTGAACACAAAATCCACTGGAGCAACCGACAGGGATTACACCACATTAAAAGCTTCATTGGGGATCCAGACCCAAGACTTACGAAACAGTTGTTTCAAATGAACATGATCCAGCTGAGAACCATTACAGACAGGACACATGGCTGTCAAGAAACATCTGTACAGAATGCAACTGTACAATGGAGACCTTAACTGCAGATTATGCGGACAAATCAGGGAAATTGTACAGCATATAGTTTGCCGTTGCGAGTCACTAGATCGGAAGAAGCAACAAATACTCGGGCAACCAAAATAATATAATAAAAACAGGAATACTTGCCAGTTGAAACGTTGTGTGTTAAATAGAAGTAAAGATAATGCAAGTCCAAAAATCTTCTATCAACATCAAACATCAAACATCATTGTCTCCAACCTTTAAAAATATTTTTGAGTCACCCTATATCATCATCAAGATAGAAATATCCAAAAGTAACACTTGTTTAGACAACATGATAAAATTATCGCCAGAACAAAGGTTTAATAAAGTTTACTCAAATATACCTTTTGAATATTTCACCCTTTATCCATGATAATATTTGTTTATTATCATGGATGCTTCTATAGAACTGTGAACTTTCGGTATATTAATAATCCAAAGTATCCACACTACAAACAGTTTGTGTACATAGACCGCATAGACACTGAAGGTTTGCTAAAAAGCTAGTAAAACAGTGCCACTGATGTGATGGGTCAGAAAATAAGTTAATATTTGCTGTAACAGTTGTTTGGCCTACATTTTGTCCAAGCTTTTAGCAAAAGTTTTCTTGGATAATAGAGTTTCTAATCGAGGTCTAATCAGGACCGTATTGTGTACATTGCAAGGAAAAATAAGTATATTTTTATACGCAAGAGGGCCCATGAATACGGATTTAAATATTCTCGGCCAGTGGCGTAGCCAGAAAATATGCTACTATAAATTCCGAAAATTAAATTATTACCTAGGGGGATCCCTCTGCATGGTTGGATTAAATTTGTTTTTGTAAATGTTTTATTTTTTTTTCGATATTCCTAGCTCTTTATTTAAGAAAAAAACTTTTTTTATATTTGTGTAAAATATAAATATTGGTGTCAATCCAAAATTTTAACATAAGACGATGTATGACTCTAACCAGCGTTTTCCGGACTGGGTTTTTCATGATTAAAAATAAATTAAATATCGCTCACCACGCCAAAATTGATGATTTTTTCAGAAATCATCTATTTTAGGAGCGTAGATCTAAGAGCAATATTTGGTGCAAATGCTTGGGTTTTTAAATACTCCTTCTTACGTGCCGTTTTGTATATTCATAATAAAGCATTCTCGTTTCTTCCCGCACTATTTTTTTATTATAAATTATCACACTTCCTCCATAAAACATTAACATTAAATTATAAAATTATTTTTAATTGAAATCTTCCTTGTTGGATGAATTTTTAAAATTTAATCAAGGAAAGTTGCATTAAACATAAATTTAAAAAATTCACCCAACAAAGAAGATAAATTATTTAATGTTTTTATAAAAAAAAGTCAAATACTCCTGATGGGATTTGAACCTGTGATCTTTCAACCGGTGGCCCATGGCTCTGTCTCTACGCTATGCCTACCCATAAACATTTCCTGTTTAAGTTTAATATTATGACATTTTCTTCAGCGGGGCTTATTTTGACTGGTAATAGATTTTCCAGTATTTATATTCTTCACTTTTTTATAATTTCAGATGGCGTATATTCACACCCTAATTCTGAATCACTCAACAAATAAATAAGTTAAACACTAAACTGCTTTCTAAAATTTGTTCTTTTTAATAAATAGGTGTGGTCTGTCAAATTGGCACCAATGTTTAAATTAAATAGTGTGCCATGTATTTCCACTTTAGAGTTGAAATATTTTCTTTCAACACGCGTGTGATATTCGGCGCTTTCGAGCCAAGTTAACCGTGCTTATTTTCGTAGGTGGTCGAGTGGTCGTAGGAAAATAATATTTCCTTACAGTACAATAATAAATATTTCCTAGCAGTTATTTTCCGTTGTCTAGCATCTCAAAGTTACGAGAATAAAAAACTAAAATGGGGAGGTGAAAACCGTTTTTCTCTTAGATGCGCCGTTTCAGTGCTGCAGCCTGTCAAAATCTGATATGTAATATTTTAAACGTCAATATCTCAAAAACAATTAAATTTAGACATATGACATTTTATACAAAATATACCGAGGAATTGTATAGGGAATTAGAAAATAATATATAGTAATGCTCCATTTAAAACAACGATGTTGCCACCTGTTTTGAAAAAAACGTATCACCCGTTTTCCATAAACGTCTAACGTTCCATCCACCGTGAAACACCCTGTATAATTGGGTTTTTTAAAAATAGTTTTATGAATAAAACACTTAAGGTAAGTTTCGCGTCTAAATTCTAGATTTATAATATTATATTGTCGATTATCTTTAAAAATAAAAAAGTTATACTAGCGTGCCACCTTTCGCAAACACCCGGTGTACGTGAACTTTTGATATATTATGGTAAATTTATTAAACAAGCTTTTATTTACCTAATATGTTTTAAGTTTTGCCTGCTATTTACGTGAAGCAGTATATTTTTGTACCCATAAACTCGTATTGTAGACCACTGTATTTTTTGTGCTGTTTTTTGTTTTTCACTATCAAAATTACTATCGGTAACGCTTTGATGGACAAGTTAGTCAGTTGTTTATTATTTTCCCATTAAGAAAGTAGTGTATCGTACTTGGTTTTTTGAAGATGTTACCTAATCTTTTAACTTTAGGTAAGTCGGAATATTGTCAGTAAACTATTATTTTAGGTAATATAACAAATATTTTCTCAGTAGACTTTTCTAGCAACATATTAATAACAAAGTAGTTTCTCGAATTTTCTCATTCGTTTCGGCTAAAACAATACAAACTTAAAATTAATGCAATAAATTGCACAAAAATGTAATATAATTTTGTCGGCCGTGGCGACCCGGGTTCGATTCCCGGAGTGGGCATACGTACAATAAAAAAAGTATGTCCGAAATTTAGTGGATTGCCTAAGAACTTTAAATAGTCAAATAATATACAGGGTGTTCCATTTGAAAAACTTGAGAAAATTTAATTTAAAATATGTCGAATTTGAAATATTTTTATGAACACCCTGTATAATTTAGATAAACCTTAGTAGATTTTTAATATCTCCAAACTCCTTATCATAAATTTCACCTAATCCGATGATAAAAAAATAATTTAGATGTTTTTTTTCCAGGACCGTAAAATTTAATTTTTTTAGTTTCAACTACCAAAGTAAAAATAAATAAAATTTTGGACAATTATTAAGGACACTAATACGAACCTAAATATGGAATAAAATATTGGGTGTTTCATTTAAAAAAATACAAGTTTTTATTATCACAGTCGTTGCTAGGCAACGGAAAATAACTGGAAATATTTATTATTGTACGTAGGTACTGTAAGGAAATATTATTTCTGTACGGCTACTTGTAAACTAAAATGTGTTAAGCTTGACAATTTAATATTAATGTATTTCCACAGTTACAACACAAATATTTAATAGCATCCTTTATTTGTGAACAAAGTTAATAATATTTATTTCAAAATTTTAACAAGTTGATTGTAATAAGTTATGTCCTTTTACTAAATTTCGATTTACGGAAAAATAGTATCATACCTCGTAGAAAAAGACACATTCCCGGGCTACCTCGACTTGCGCCTCGACATACAATCTTTATGGTCGTCCGGGAATGTTCAGCTTTTCCTACTAGGTATACAATATACTATTCTGAAATACATCCTCCCATACTTCATAAGTCTGAACATGAATGAAATTCCTAACTTAATTCTTATAGGAACTATAGAAGCCTGACGCACTATAGCAGGACCCTGTATAATTATTAATTTATTGAATAACCAAAATCGTTTTTCTTAAATATTGCTTATTTTTATCATTTGAGTACATATGATAACCCTTTTTAAAGGTTGTGTATAAAACTTTGTATTTTATAATAATTAAAGAAAGTTGGTGTAAATATTTTTGGCAATTTTTAAATTTTTTACACAAATGACAAAATAAAAACTAACCAAATTATTGTTTCCAGGTCGACTTCAGTGTTCCCTTCATGGAAACGGGCATTGCTATCGTGGTGGCCAAAAGAACCGGAATAATTTCACCGACCGCCTTTTTGGAACCATTTGACGCCGCTTCATGGATGCTGGTGGGCGTGGTCGCCATTCATGCGTCCACGTTTACGATATTTATGTTTGAGTGGCTCTCTCCGAGTGGATTTGACATGAAAGTGCATTTTAACAATGTAAGTTGATTCTATTCCATCGAACTTATCCTAGAAATCATCAACTTAATTGCTTTCTTTTTGTGAAACTTTTAAACCAGTGTAATAACCTTATTCTTGCGGTACTTTGTTTTTCGCTAAAGAATATTTTTCAATAATTATTATCTTTGTGCTACCCAGCCAGTGGCGTAGCCAGAATATATGCTTGGGGTGGGGGCGATTTGCCGTTACGGTTGCGCCCCCTAGCGATCGATTAAGAAACATGAAAATAATTTCCAGCAATTTCCTATGATCACTTTTCCTATAAAAAAAAAAGTCCGCAAGCCATACGACTAACACTTTCTGAGATACGGCCGAGTCATTCTTTGTGAGACACCCGGTACTCAATCTCCTCTTTGAACAGAACATACTAAAATTCGTATTTCTTCATGAATAAATTTAAAGAACTAATAGTTATTTACGACATAAGTGTTATAAAGATTCATATTACAACATGAGTATAGTAATATGAATTTACAACAAGAATATTGTACAAAATTTTATCTATGAATAAAAATATTTGGCAATAGGCATTTTTAAAAATAAAAATGCACCTGTAAAAATGCACCTGCTATTAAGTTTACTAATCAAGTTTTTTATGTTACCTTTCGCATAGTTACTGTTTCGCATGGTTACTGTCGAAACTTTGTCAAACAAATTCAAAAATATAAAAAGCGTTTTTTAAAATGAGCAATTCTGATGGAAGTTTACCCTCTGATATAGAAGCAGTGGCAAACGAAGCGATCTCAAGTTTACTTCCGACAAAATCCAAGGCGCGGCATGAGTTGGAGTATCAAAGTTTGAAGATTGGTGCAAAGCTAACAAAATAAAGGAGGTGTCTGAGAAAATCCTTTTGGGTTATTTTTCCGTAAAGCAACGCTCCCAGAAACCATCTACACTATGGACTCACTACTCAATGTTGATAACTATAATTTCAGTTAAGAAAAATCAAGATAAAAGCAGATTTTCTCAACTAATCGCATTTTTGAAAAGACGTTCAGAGGGTTGCATGGCCAAAAAGTCCAAAGTTTTCACAAAGGAAGACGTCTATGTAAGTTTCTTAGTACTGCAGATGATGAAACATATTTACTTATGAAGGTTGTTATAATAATCGGCATTTTTGGGGCTTGTCGGCGCGAAGAACTAGCTAAGTTAATGTTGGATCATATTGAACACAATGATTTGTATATAAAAATTGTGATTCTATTCTCGAAACCCAAAATTATGCGAGAATTTGTTATAACAGAAGAAAATGTGACAGGACCGTTTAGGTATTTTTCGAAGGTATGCTAAACTTCGTCCTCTTAATGCAACTCACAGGCGGTTTTTTGTATTCTATGGAAAAGGAAAATGCACCTCCCAGCCTGTCGGAATTAATAGTTTTGGAAGTATACCAAAAAAGATTGCAACAAAACTTGGATTGAATAATCTCGAAAACATTGTTTTATGAGGTCCTCAGCCACCATTCTAGTTGATGGTGGTGCAGATGTTAAAGCGTCGTGGGGGCTGGAAATCCTCTTCTACGGCAGAAGGCTACGTTGAGAATTCTTTAGAAAATAAGAAACAAATAGCAAAGAAGATCATGGGGTCAGACACGGATTTAATGATTGGAAATTCGAACGTAAAGGGCTCCATCACATCCACTTCTGGTATACAAATTTCTAACTGTAAAAAGTGTATTATTAATTAGAAAAGAAGGTTTTTTAGCGGCAGGCGGACAAAGTAGTGCATCCATCTTTTACATTGAGTACACAGGGACGCCAAAGGTAATGGGTTCCCTGGGGCACAGGTAGACAATGACAGGCTGTTTCGTTCTTATTACAACTCATCAGAAAGCCAGCAGCAGCAAGCAGTTGACACCTGTCACATTTTCTTCTGTTATAAAAACACTTTATAATAAACCTTAAGTGTTATATTTTAATTAATAATTGGTAATTAATTTTATAATTGTCAATAAATCATTCTTCTAAAAAGTGTGGTTTTATTTAACAGCAAAATTTTAATAAAACCGTTTTTTTCCATTACAGCACTAGTGCTGTAATAGATGCCCTTACAAAACGATTTACAGAACTGTAAAATTCATATTACTAAATGAAAGTAGATAAAAAAATTTACAACACAAAACTTCTGACATTTGTCATTTTAAACACACAACTAAAAATTTAGGACAGCGAAATAATTTAAAACCCATCATAGATATAATATTCACAGGCTGTCACACCATCTTGTGAGTAAAATTTCTATTCGTAACCATGAAAACATAATGAAAATAACGATCTATTTCTTTTTGCTACTTACTCAGCAGAGGACATCATAGCTTCTGAATATCGTACATTGTAATCTATGTTTCATGTTTAAAACTCTTTAGTGAATACGGCTGGTTAAATTTCAACCTCTCCTTCCTCTTAAACAATTCTGCGTTGTATGAACTCAATTTTAATAAGATTTCCTATAGTAATATTATATATTATATAGTTATATTGTTATTCTTGATCGCTATTCATGTAATTATTTTATGGTAATTTCATTAAAAGGCAAAAAGAAATTCAATCCTCTTAGCTTTCATCTTTATGTTTGCAAAAGAAATAAGGTCCGAATAAATTTGTTTATTTAAAATAAACTTTTTATTTACTTACTTAATAATCATGTTTTTTACCTCCTTAATTAAGTAAATATTCCCTTAAAATAAACCTAAAAAATATCGTTACTTTTTTTAAGTCACTACACATCTGGTAGTCGGGGTAGTGCACAAAATTACAGGATATAGTTGACACCAGTGGCGTATTTACGAGGGGGGCAGCCGGCCTGCAACAATTAACTGAAACATTTTTTAAAAAGAATTGTGATAATTTATAATAAAAAAAATAGTGCGTGAAGAACAAGAATGCTTTATTATAAATATACAAAACGGCACTTAAGAAGGATTATTTCAAAACCTAAGCATTTGCATCAAAAACTGCTGTTAGATCTATGCTTCTAAAATATATGATTCCTTGAAAAATCATCAATTTTGGCGTGGTGAGCGATATTTACTTTATTTTTAATTATAAAAAACCGAGCCCGAAAAACGCTGGTTACAGTCATACATACGTCTTATGTTAAAATTTTGGATTGTCAGCAATATTCATATTTTCACAAATATAAAAAATGGTTTTTTTTAATAAAGAGGCAGCTAGGAATATCAAAAAAAAAAGTTAAAAAAAAACATTTACAAAAACAAATTTAATCCAACCATGCAGAGGGGGGAGGTAATAATTTAATTTTAGAAATTTGATAGTAGTTAGGTGAATTTTAAACGAACTTTGGGCGTGGCCTCAAAAATTTTTTGCCTTATTCCCTAGGTACAATGTCATGAAATATATATAGTCTCATCTGTCCCACTCTCCAGAAAAAATATGTCCTATACGCCCTTCACCTTAATTTTTTTTAAGTAAAAGATTTTGAAGTTTCCAAAAGTTGTTTGTTTTAAAAGTTTTATATTCCATTTATAAATCTGAATATCCTGCAAAATTGTGTTAAATAATATAGGTACTTTATTTTACACAGCTTGTAAACGGATAGCGTCGCACCCTTGTGGGTATTTCGGTGTGATCTATTCCTGAACCCGCGAATAGCAGACTGTTATTTATAGTGAACTGCAAAATGTTGTGACCTATACTAGATATGTATGGCCTACCGTGCCTTGGGTTTTTCGTTCTAGATGCCATGTTCCGGTGGGTTTGTCTTCTGCATTGGATTTGATTCCTACTAGATGGCGTTGCCGCGTTTTCACTACTTTTTTATTCTTAAGTAAGTTTTAAAAACGCGATTTCGCTGTTTCTGGAGATAAGAATAAAATGGGTGTCATTGTCTACCTATTTAAAATCATTTTTATTCCATGTTTTGGCCAAAACAAAGTTTATTTTCGGTGGATTTCGAGCATACTTTCTCTGTTTTACTCAACTATTTAAAGGAGGACGGCATACAACCGGTGTATAAATGAATCATTCAAATAATAGAAGGGTTTTGGACTTGCATTCATTGTCTTTATTTGTTTTGAATCACAATGTTTCAACTGAAAAGTATCTCCAGTCGTCTTCAGATGCATACTGATTCACCTTAAGACGACTGGAGTAAGTACCTCAGATGTACAACAGTTGAAACGTTGTGATTCAAAACAAATAAAGATAATGCAAGTCCAAAACTCTACTATGATACAAGAAACATCATTATATTCAACCTTCAAACAGACAATAACTCACATGTGTTGTGTGTGTGCTAAAAACACGATACCACAACTATAATTTTTATTTATTTATCTTTATGAAGCAACTGTATGGATTTTATCAGGAATTTTCCTATTTACAAAGAACAAATCCAATTACAGGAAAACTAGTCCAGGGCTTAAAATTTACTATATTTCTAAAGTTTTGGTCGGATAGACCACTTAAACAACCTATTTCACTTAAACGAAACCTTCAATTCCAAGTTAAATTGACTTTCCTTAAAAGTTTGCTTACTAAATTGTCTATTAAAGTTCGCCGATGAAACACAAAGGATTATGGGTTTCCCAGGAGTGGCACAGTCATTCATATCGCGAAACTTTATTGAGGTAGGTGGAAAACTGTGTCGACTGCATCCGACTTATCTACGTCATCAAATAAACTGCTGCTCAATTGGTACAATGAGAAAGGTTCAAGTTTTAGTGGCAATGATTCGTCGCCTTCTTACAATTGATGTTCTGTGTGGTATTTTTCCTAAAAGTGTAATTTACTTCCAGGCGCAGTTCGAAATTATAGCTATACTATTTGCAGTTGGTTTATTGTATAAAATCAAGAAAAATTTCGGTATTACAACTATACAGGGAGTTACAAATACCACGTAAGATCTCGGAAACTATTATACTTAGGGCAAAGTTAAGTAGGTACATTTGTGTTTAATGAAATACCGTTGAAAAATTTAGAAAATTCCGTTTATATCCGAAGATATCTGTTAAAGAACTAAATAAACCAAAATTTTGAATATTTGTTTTTAATTTTTACCGCTTTTAATTTTGAATTTATAAAAAAATTGGCTGGAAATTCTTAATGTAGCTTTTCAAGCTCTACAAAATCATACATAGAGTTTTTTAGTTCAACTTCTCGTTTTTTATGTACCTTTATCAATTTTTTTTAATACGGACCTGGATTTTTGTTAACTTTTTTTATGCTTCAGTCCCAGTAATGTATTGCCGATCTTTGTGTCAAATAATAATGACGTATCATAGCTAAAACTAGTTTAAAATATTTTGAATCCTGACCTGACTTTTAATTAATAATTTATTTATTTTAAAATTTTTATTTATAAATTAAATAACAACTTAATTTATATGATAAACTAACAATCAGTAATTCCTCCCTAAATGTTCAAAAATATGTGCGTCTCTAACGCACAAGTTGATTTTTCTTCCAATTCTAGTTATAGCCCTTTCAATAGAGTTTCAATTTAAAATTACTGTTGATTAGCAATAAATGAGTGCAACTGCAAATTTCAAAAACCTATATTCAATTTTGAAAAGGGTTATATGATATACGTGTTAAAACAAAATAATTTTATCACAGATGATTCTTTACATCTTAATCTTAAGGAAGCATTATCTAATATTTCTCTTAAAATTATATTTTCTGATAAAGAAAAACGTAATATGGTCGGATTTTTTTTATTTATGTCAATTAAATTTATTTCAGAAAGGTGTAAAGCGGTGTAAAGTAATAAAATGAAAAATTCTATCGAGTTAGGCTCAATTTTGGTGTCGGCCATAGGCGCAGGTAAATTTTGTGCAATAAATTATTTATGGTAACTAACCAAAGAGAAAAAAAGAAGATAATTTGATAATGAAGGAATTATTAGCTATAGAAAATTTACACAAACATCGTTTAATGAAATATGCTGTGGAAAATATAGCAGGAAAAACATAATGTAACTGTGCTGTACACACCGCCATATCATTGCGAACTAAATCCTATAAAACTTATATGGGCGCAAGTGAAAGGATTTGTAGCAAGACACAACACGACATTCAAAATGAAAGACTTTGAGCTACTGTTTGATCAAGCCATTAAGAAAGTGACACCAGAGAACTGGCGAGAAGCAGTCTATCATGCCATTAAAGAAGAGAAGAAAATGTGGGATCTTGACCACCTGATCGATCAAACCGTCGATCCGTTAATTATAACGTGAAGAGGAGATGACAGTGGGGACATTTTGCCAACCAACAAAATCCCGCTACTCGATTTTTTAGGCCCTAAAATCTCCGCAGTGGCTGATACCTGAAACCGGATTCTCGATTCGCTGGAAATAATTATATTTACGCTGAATATAAAACAGGTTTTTACAAAATTGTTTGTGTGGATTCCGAGAAAATCACGTTCGAAATAGCAATTAGAGGGATTTTGTTGGTTTGCAAAATGTCACCAGTTCCTCAGTTGACGAAGAATATTATAATTTTTTATAATTTAATTTCTGTATAATGTATTTTTTGAATTTTGTATTTTTTTGTATAATGTTTAATAAAAAAATAAGTGTACCTAATACTATGTACGTACATAGGTAATGCACGCCTTTGTCACACCATTTTCAGTGTTTGTAAATAAATAACAATAGCCAAAATCACGGTGGTACTACCTGCATTTGATGAAAATAAAGAATTTTGCAATGAAATCAATGCCAAATTATGAAAGTGGCTTAAATATTCGTTGGGTCGCCCTGTAGTCACTTTGCATACCTAATGAGCTTTTATTACTCTACACATTTCTGAAATAGACTATAGTACTGGCCACGGACATGTAGGTCACCACTGTCCGTTAGGCAACCGCACCTGGATCCTTCAAAGTGCCAAAATAAAAGGGACATTTTATTTCACTCACTCCTTTTAAATCGAGGAGGCCATATTAAACTATATGTTTTCTTACAGGGTGTTCCATCGCAAGCACACCGTTTCTCTCTCTTCCGCACGTACTGGCTAGTGTGGGCGGTGCTCTTTCAAGCTGCCGTTCACGTGGACTCTCCCCGCGGCTTCACCTCCAGATTTATGACAAACGTGTGGGCAATGTTCGCTGTGGTGTTTCTCGCTATCTACACTGCCAACCTGGCTGCCTTTATGATCACTAGAGAGGAGTTTTTTGAATTTTCTGGTAAGTACATGTTAGTAAACTTTAAATGTAATATGAAGAAAGTGGCTTTTGAGGAAGAATAGGTATTAGACTGAAGCCTGGGTAGGGTTTTCATCTCGGGCCTTGACGCGGTCCAGCTCGACTCTCGGGCTCAGATCGGGCTTGGCTACTTAATTAATAAAGGTTCGGGTTTTCTGGCCCAAACAATTTTTTCCGGCCTGGCCGTGCCGGTCGGGCTTGACGGGCTTACCAGGCCTGCTGCGCCTGCCGGACTTTAGTGGCCAGCCGGTCTTTCGGGCCAGCGTTGATTTGCTTATGTGCCTTTTTTTAAAAAATATTTGTAAAATAATTTTCAAGCCCTAATAATTTTTTTCGGCCCGCCCTGCCGGGCTTGTCCGACCTGCCAGGCTCTTCGGTTTTAGTTGACGGGCCGGACCGGACCGCGTCGCAAAATTCCGGCTCAGTTCGTGAAATTTCTGCCCGTGTAGCCCTCTAATTGGAATACGTTAACTTCAGTGGGGAGTGACTATCTCTGTTCTCAGTCTTCTTGTTTACCAACGGTATTATAAAGGCGACAGGGTCCGATGTCTCAGGGGACCCAGGCCGGTTATTAGAGTCCAAGATAGACCAGACCGTTATCTAAAGTTCTGGCCACACATCGGTATTTTCATTGGTAGGGAAATATCCGAAATCTGGGGGAAAAGCCAAGGAGCAGGGAAAAGGAATTAACCACAATTTAAGGAATTTTTATCGTCAAGAAAAACTTCAACTTTTGGAGGAGCACGGAAAATCTACATAGCAGTTAACGACCATTTTATTAGAAGTCATTCAATTTGGAGGAGCAGAGGAGATCTCTATGCTAATAACGACTTTATTTTCAGAAGTCACTTTATATGGAGGAGCAGAGGTCATCTCCACGGTAGTAACGATCTTTTTTTAGAATTAATTTTTCTTATGAATTTTCCCTTTTAGTTTTGTAAAAAGTCGACAAATTTCGGGAATTTTTGGACGTTTAAATAGAGATGAAAATTTTGGACCTGGCATCACTGCCACACATCGGAAAAAACAAACATGTGATAATTATCGTACGAGTTTCGTTCTTTATTAACAGATACTGTTAAATTGGGATAAAATTGAGCCGTTTATTGACGACTAACAAGCCATCGAGAAATTTGGAAAGTACCGAATATTTTCTCCCAAAGATATTTGGAAAAGTTGAATAAAAATAACCCTTTAACATTAAAAAAAATTCATGATATTTAGAGCTTTTTTGAAGTCGATTTAATTTTGTTTTTATAAATTAATGTGTTTTACCTTCATATTGTAAAGAATAGACGGGTATCAAAAACATTTATATGATTTTTACCACACAGACTAGAAAATAAAGTTTTATGTAACCTTATAACTCAGTTACAGATAAAACAAAATTTTACAATATGTTTTTTATGACTAGGTTTATAACAACCAAATCCTATTACGTAATTAGGTTTACGGAAACGTGTGGTACGTGTTAGGATTACCTACTTTTGTCTTTTAAAGGTATAATTAAGTACCGACCTTGATAAAAGGGAACTGGGATTCTTCGACGCCGCCGTTTCGCCACAGCCATTTTGCCGCGGCCGTTTAGCCGCCGGAAGGTTCGCCGCCTGCCGATTCGCCGCTGACTGTTCGGTCACAGACAATAAAAACTTCATAATTTATCATGTTATAAATAATTTTATTATTTGCATTAGAATTTCAGGACTTATTACCAATTTTTTTTGGTTACTGATTCAATATATTGAAATTATGTTCAATTCCTCTTTATAATCTAACACATTTCTTAAGTCAAAACCCCCAGTCTTAGGATCCTTTGGTTCGCATGTGCGTATTTTCTCAGCTTCCGTGGAGGCTTATGTCCCGCTGTTATTTACTTTAAAAACATATCTCGTCCCCTTTGGATTGTTTTTACGACTCTATAAATCGCCAGATGGTATACCGGGTGTTGCATCGTCGAGCGGGACATAGGAAATCCCATGTAATTTTAAATGGGGTCAATTATTGGCTTCCCTTATTATTTTAGAGAAAAATTCTATTTAGGTTTATTAAAGAGCACTAAAACCCACATTTAAAAGAATAACTTTAGATATTTTTGATGAGCCCGTTTACGGGTTATCGCCGATTTATTTTTAACTATTTCTCCTTTTTATGACCCCGTATTTGCGGGCACCAGTCAAGGTAAAAGATGACTGTCAAATAAAGTTGTTATTTTGAAATGTGTGCTTTATTGTTATAAAAAGAATAACTTTTACCACGTTACACTCTTAAAAATGACTTGGTATTTGGTACTAATTTTTATTTGTTCTCGTGTTTACGTTACCAAAAATAACTATGTTCAGTTAGGAAAACAAAAAAGATTTTTTTCTTGGTTATATTTACCAAAAAATGATGCATTGTATTGCATAAGTATGTATTATAAAGAACATGAGAGAACAAGGACATTGGAAATAATTTTTTTTAAAGAAACCATAATATCCCTGACTGATAACACTGGTCAACAAAATTTAAGATTTTTTTTGTCCCACGAGCTGAAGTGGGTGTACTTGGTAGTACTTTTTAAACATATTTCATATATGTTTTCAGAATTTTTCCATCACGCAGGGTTTTAAAGTGATAAAGCAATGAATTTTTGTGGACGTATATATTATAATATGGGTATAAGTTATGAAAAAATAAAGTACAAAGTGATATATTTACTTAGAAAATGTGGTCATATATGACTTTCGACTGTACTTTGCATCAGAAACATCTCTCTTCAGCGTCCAGCAATAGTCTGCCAACATAGCGGGGCTCCATTTGCCTTGGTATCTCTTCTCCATGTCCAGAATGTCCTGGTGAAATCGCTCGCCATGTTCGTCACTTACTGCTCCAAGGTTTTTCGGAAAAAAGTCCAAGTGTGAATGAAGAAAGTGTATTTTTAGACTCATGTTGCAACCCATGGCTTTATATGAGACCAATAAATTGTTAACATCCTCTACGTAATTTTCGGATTTACGATTTCCCAAGAAGCCGTTGCAAATGTCCTTGAAAGAAAACCATGCTGCTTTTTCAACTCCATTCAGAGCCTCACTAAAGTTTTCATCTCGAAGTAGCTCTCTGATCTGAGGTCCCACAAAAATACCTTCCTTTATCTTGGCATCACTGATTTTAGGGAACTTACTTCTCACATATGCAAACGCACTGTTAGTTTTATCCATACCTTTAACAAAATTCTTCATTAACCCAAGCTTAATGTGCAAAGGTGGTAAATAAATTTTTTGGGGATCAACAAGTGGGATACCACTGACATTCTTATTTCCTGGTGTCAGGGAAGTTCGTTTAGGACACTCTTTCTTTTCATAGTGATTTTTCCTATCTCGACTGTCCCATTCGCATAGGAAACAACAATACTTTGTGTAACCGAGTTGCATGCCGAGCAAAAGTGAAACAACTTTCAAATCGCCACAAATATTCCACTTAAAGTCTATAAATTTAATTTTTTCCAAAAGAAGCTTCATGTTGTCATATGATTCTTTCAAGTTGCCTGCATGAGCCAAAGGAACAGAGGGGAACTTATTTCCATTGTGGAGTAGTACCGCTTTTAAGCTTGATTTGGAAGAGTCAATGAACAAACGCCACTCATTTGTAATATAGTCATGCCCAAGTGCCTTCATAGCAGAGCATACATCATTACAAAATACAAGCCCGTCTTCCATAGAGAAGAATTCTTCAAACTCTGCATGGCGCTTACAATAAAAAGCAACTTTTGTGCCACTCTGTAGAAGATTGCAGTCTTTTAATCTAGAACCTAGAAGTTCGGCTTGCTTCTTAGACAAGTTTAAATCGCGGACAAGGTCGTTAAGTTCTTCTTGACTTAGAAGATGCGGCGCACAAGAAGACGAATCTGGTGTAAATGTTGGATCCAGATCAATATTTTCGGTTGAAAAACTTTCGTTGTTTACTTCGTCATCGGCAGTTTCATCGTCGCTCGGTGTCATATTTTGTGGGGGGTCAGGCACAGGTAATTCCGGACTGTGCGGCACTGGTCTCAGTGCAGATGGAATATGAGGATATTTAACAGTATGTTTGGATTTAGAAGTTATACCACTGATATTTGTAAGACAAAAATAGCAATCGGTAATATGGTCTGATGGTTCCCTCCAAATCATGGGAATAGCAAAAGGCATATGTCGTTTACCTTTTGCCCACGCTGTAAGAAGTCTGACACACGTAACACAGCAAATATGGGGAGCCCAGCTTTTGTCTTGATCGCCGACTTTACACTTGAAATACTGTTCATAGCATTTATTAACGAGAGGCGTGAAAGACCGTTTTCGAGATTTAAATGTCAATTCACCGCAGATGTAGCAAAAAGAGTTCGGGTGGTTTACACAATTTCTTGGCATTTTTACAGGTGAGTTACACTACAATAGCTTAAAATGCACCACAGCACATTCTTCAAAACGTTAAAAAAGTCTGCGTATATTATGTTCATTCACCGAGCTCTAGCCGATAACTAAAACTGCTTGCAGGTCTCAACAAGCCAAGACATGTTCCGCGTGACACACAGAGCACACTTTGTTATTTCTAGTCACAAGTTATTGTTACAATACACAAATAATAAAATAGCAATACCTGACACAAGTTTTTTGTTAGATGACTCTTATAGTACAGACCTATGCGTGCATTTTATAGGTAAATAATCACATATACTGGAACATAAAAACTAAGGGTGATGGAGAAATTCTGAAAACATGATTGATTTCAGCATGCAAAATTATATTGAAATCAGACATTTTTGCGCTTGGGACAAAAATCTTGTTAACCAGTGTAATTTATTCAAATTAGTTTACGCATACCTAATAAAGTAATAATACCAAGGCATTTTTTTATTTAAATGGGGACCTAAGAAGGAATATTTTTCGTTACTAAGTATAAATTACATATGACATTTTTTTTAGAAATGAAACAGACTTTTTTTAAAGTTATTTCTATCAAATCAAGTTGCTAATTTTGCCATGCGTTATAAGAAGTTCATTCAAACTTTCTAATGTGCAACTACAATGACAAAAATATAAAATTCTTACTTATTTATGATTCAACTTATTTCTTACAATTAGAAAGTACAGAAAAAAGATAATAAACACAATGTTGTGAACACATACGTAATGGTTACTCTATGAAAATTTCAAGTTTGGCCCAAATAAATGATTGCTTTGGCAATATTTGTAGATTTAATCATTAACAAAAACAATATTGCCTTGAAAAAAAAATTTCAATTTTCCATATTTATACATTAGTTGTGACTACTAATTTTAAAAGCGGGAGTACCATATAAAATTAATTATCCGTATATAAAATTTCGTTGTGACAACTAAAATTTGTAGGTTGGGTTGGTTAATGTTATTAATTAGTTCAACAGTTCAATAACGACCATTTTTTTTGGTTGTATGAACTAATTTTTGGGTTGAGTCCGATTTCACGAAAATAAATAGTTGTCAGAACCAAATTTTAGTAATCCATACCATGTTATTTTTAAGAGTGTAATTATTAAAGAATTGACTGTTTCATAGTTCCGTGTTCAAGCATTCCACGACAAAAAAATATTTTAAAACTTTATGATTGTGTAATAGATTAGGAATTCCAATATATTAAATAATAACAGGTCTACAAAATGAATATTTCTTGAGAGATGTTTTGATTTTGAGAAGTGATTTCTTTTAATTATGTTGATCTTATTCCGAAAAGCTCATGGTTTTTTTTGTATAACGTAAGGTATTACAAACGATGAAGAAAACGTCAATTATTTTTTCTACAACTAAACTTCCGAACTTTATACTAAAATTGTTTAAAAAAATATTTAAATCAGGCATCTTAAATATTATTTTTACTTGGCCGTGAACCTATGAGAAATAATAAAAAACAATCGAATAAAAATTCATTTCGTTGGCAAATCGATGTATTTAACTTCATTTTCCACTATTTAAGAAAGATTTACCAGTTATTTTCCTATATCTTTTGAGTATGATAACAGCTTTAAGGTCGTTTTGTGTTGGATCCTCGTTCAAAATAAATCAGAAAATATCGCGGTGGACAAATATTTTCATGGCAAGAAATTAACCAAGGTTAGTAAAAAACGTTCATTTTGTAGTACATTAGTACCATGAAATGGGGTGACTTTGCCTTAGGGGGGGGGGGGGGAAGGATTTTGCCTAATTACGACCAAAACTATTCTGAATGTACTCCTAGCTACAACTTGAACGGACCGCAGCAAGTGTCACTTGAAAGTTATTAGTGGGGACGAACTACTTCTCGAACGGTGCCTGAACAGCTTGGTGTCAGTTGCATATAGCAGTTACAGGGCCGTGTAACCCAGCCATTTTTTTTTCGTTAATTTTATGAGTTTCAAACTTTTACTTGGTTCCCACAGTTAGCAACGATATTTTGAGATAAGTGCTTGACAAAGGTTTACTATAATATTAAGGATAATGTTTAAAGTAGTTATGTTAGCGTCTGTAAATAATTTTTACATTGAAAAATGTTTTTGCCGGCGTACAGACTCGATTAAAATTGAAAAAGTTTTATGCCTCCGCTGGGAATCGAACCAAGAACCTCTCGATTACATGTCAAGCGCGCTGCCAATTGCGCTACGGGGGACCTGAAATTCTCTCACCAACTTCGGTCATATAACTTATTCAATTTTATGTTAGTAGTAATTGTCTATAATCTACTGCGATTCACAGACCGGGGAGGGTGTTATAAGGGGAAAGGGAACTCACTCACTACCACTGAACATTAAGATCTATTTTTCTTTTATCCGTACATCGACGACATAGCGTTATTAGCCGGAATCAGAAAGAGATCTCTGAACAGTGACATCTAGCCGTAAATAGTTTAAAGTAGTTATGTTAGCGTCTGTAAATAATTTTTAAATTGAAAAATGTTTTTGCCGGCGTACAGACGCGATTAAAATTGAAAAAGTTTTATGCCTCCGCTGGGAATCGAACCCAGAACCTCTCGATTACATGTCAAGCGCGCTGCCAATTGCGCTACGGGGGACCTGGAATTCTCTCACCAACTTCGGTCATATAACTTATTTAATTTTATGTTAGTAGCAATAGTCTGGAATCTCCTGTGATTCACAGACCGGTAACTCACTCACTACCGGGTACGGGTAATAGAAAAATTATATCTTAATGTTCAGTGAGGTGTAAAATGTGGTGGGCAAAGTAACCCCCGTTAACGGAACGGACTTAAAGGACTATAAGAGTTAAGCAAAAATGTGTCTTAATTATATCTTGTTAGTTGCTTACTTATATTATGTTACGTTACCATTTTCAAGTAACCAAAGATAGTGTTTTATATCTTAGTGATAATGAGTTACCTATAGTTGGATAAATTTGTATTTTTTATAAATAAATATGTTATACTGCGTCCATAAGTCTTTGTAACTAACAAAATATATCGGTACATATATTTTTTAAAACGTATTTTTCGTAACTACACTTTGAAATAGGGTGACATTGCTCTATCACTTAAAATAGGTGGGTGGGCAAAGTCACCCCATTTTGGCAAGTAACTTTGCCCACCCAGTTTTTAATTTTTTTTTATATTATTTTTTTTAATAAGCAAAAAACAACATTGTTGTTGTGTTGTCCTTATTGTCACTTGTAGCACAGCCCATACGCTTTTTCGAAAAAACAATATTTGATAAAACAAGAATGATTTAAAATTCAGAATTGGGCAAAGTCACCCCATTTCACGGTACCTAGATTTAATGCAATAAATCTTGTAGTAATTGTCTAGAAATGAGTGGAAAGCTGGAGAGTTTTGATATAAGAATGTGTGAACACATCTTCAGTTTGGTCAGAAAATAACAATAGTTCGGCATGATGCCTTCAATTTTTGAACTATTTTGTGCACTCTTTAGGAAATCGTGTATGCATGGACGCTGGGATAAATGTGTTATTTTAAATTAAAAAAGAACAAATTTTATCTGACAAATTTTTAAAGTATATTCTTAACCTCACTTTCGTCAAGTGTCAGCAAGCGACTCGTAAAATTTACAACATGTAATATTGGTTCTTTTGTAGTTGACCACTGTGATTGGTCAGTTTCATATTCTAACTAGGATTGATAAGAAATCATATCCGTTCAGTAAAACGGAATAGCCCACGTTCCCAATCACTTTAGTGTAAAGGAAACAGCTAATTTCCATGTGGGAGTGGAAGAATTACTTGACGTTGTTATATTTCGTAAAATAGGGCTCTACCTGTATCTCATGTCGTTCAACTCGTCGCCGCCGACATATTGCTTTAAATTTTCGAATTTTCCAATACCATTATGTCGAATTTCATATGAGTGATCGATTTTAAATCAGATTATACCGATCGTACATAAGATGTTTACAGTTCCCTGGATACGACTTAAGTAAAAAAGTTATATTTACAAGATTGTTGAAAAGTTTAGTGAATTATTTCTATTACTTTACAACGAACGAAATACACTTATATACAGAATAATGGTTTTAAGCGAAAACTTGGGTAACAAAGAATCCATTAAATCTTTAAAAAAATTTAAAATTCCTTGAAATATTTGAACCGTTGGCATGAGGATTGACAGCTGTATTTTCAATACTGGTATTGTGAATATTTTTGATCGTGTAGTGCCGTATTCAACTGAATCCCACATATTGAAATATCAATGATGATAGGATTGGGAACTAGCAGCAGTAGCGCGTTTGTTTCCTTGTGCCCTGATTTAGCACCAATTTCGCTGTTTAGTAGTTAACAGCTGTTGGTTTAACTTTTTTTTTAAATACTGGTCCTTATAGTATAGTTATGTTAGCGTCTGTAAATAATTTTTAAAGTGAAAAATGTCTGTCGGCATACAGACAAGATTAAAATTGAAAAAGTGTTATGCCTCCGCTGGGAATCGAACCCAGAACCTCTCGATTAAGCCACAAGCAACAATATAAATTATATAACATAACTACTTTAAACTATTTACGGCTAGATGTCACTGTGCAGAGATATCTTTCTGATTCCGGCTAATAACGCTATATGTCGTCGATGTACGGATAAAAGAAAATAGATCTTAATGTTCAGTGGTAGTGAGTGAGTTCCCTTTTCCCTTATAACACCCTCCCCGGTCTGTGAATCGCAGTAGATTATAGACAATTACTACTAACATAAAATTGAATAAGTTATATGACCGAAGTTGGTGAGAAAATTTCAGGTCCACCGTAGCGCAATTGGCAGTGCGCTTGAAATGTAATCGAGAAGTTCTGGGTTCGATTCCCAGCGGAGGTATAAAACTTTTTCAATTTTAATCGTGTCTGCACGCCGGCAAAAACATTTTTCACTGGTCCTTATATTCACATAATTTTTATATACACCACGTCTGGATTTGTTAATTACAACACTGCAGTGTGTGCAGTGGCGCATGCAATTGTGCAATATCATTCTTAATAACTTATGTTTATTTTTTCCACAGTCACATGACAGTACTTTTCAGCGAAATGATATTTTAATACTTAAATATTTCTAATGCCCCCACCAGACTCAAATTCTGGATGCGCCACTGAGCATGTGCCTTAAATGTAAAAAAAAGTACACTTTCGAGAGATTACTGATTGGAAAATTTTTCGTCGAATGGTACAGGGTAAGTCAGCGATAGAGTAAAGTTCATTTTCTCCTTTATCTTAAGGATTACATAAAAATTCAAAATACAAAAGTTTTAGAGATCATTGAAATGCACATTTCAAAGCTATACGGAATGGCCCAAAAAAACGTGGTGAATATAATTTAGGTTTGGAACACATATTGTATTATTTTCCAATTCAATACTTAATTCTACGCTTATTTTATATGAAATGTTTTATATGGGTAAATTTCTGAGATATTGACGTTTCACATGTTATGCTATTTTCATACTTTGACTGGCTGTAACATTGAAACGGTTTATCTTAAAGAAAAATGATTTTCACCTTCCTAGCTTCATTTTTTATTTTCTATCTAAAGGTTACAACTTCCGGTTTAACATGTTAAACCGTTAAAACCGGTTTTTTAATTTAACATGGTTAATCGGAAGTTGGATTCTTTGGATAGAGGATAAAATAGGGAGGTGAAAACCATTTTTCTCTAAGATGAACCTTTCCAATGTTACAGCCTGTCAGTTTAAAAATGAATATCTCAAAAACATTGAATTTAGACATATGACATTTACAAAATAAGCGCAGAATTTTGTGGGGAATCAGAAAATAATACAATATATAGAGTGTTCCATTAAAAAAAAACTACCCCGTATTTATACTCCAGCATAATTTTAAAATGTGCACCTCAATGGTCTTTTGTATTTCAAATTTTTATCTATTTCTTAAGATAAAGGAGAAAATAAACTTTACTCTATCGTTATTCTGTTATTAATTCTAAACTACTTTTAAAATAATTTTTAAAAAACAATTAGGTAGGTACGGTTATTTTTTAAACTTAATCTATTTTGTAAGCCTAATTATAATCCATCCCAGTCACCCACTGAACTCTAACTTTGCTCTAAATATCAGCACTGATTAAATTGATTTTAGTATAATTATTATGTATCGATGATGTAAATTCTGCATCTGTCACTGCTCTGAAATCAATATTAATTAAATTTGCATTTTGTTCACGGAAATTTTAGAAGCAAGGGGAGCAATACCAATATAGACTGGCAATATTGGGTCAAATAATGTAGGATATCAATAGTATAAAAGAGAATTGACTAAATCCCCTGGATATTCACTAACCACAAATTTGCGGCATTACGTCGATATTTGGAGGAATTAGTTTTGTAATACCGAGATATTATGGTACAAAATAATGAAGTATTTTTGAAATAATAATGTATGTTAAAAGTCACTGGCGCATCCAGGATTTCGTGCTGGAGGTGGGCTGAAACACGTCTCCTTCCCGTAACTTGTTTCCCAATCAAAAGTTACTTCTAGAAAAAAAACTGTTTCCTTTTCGAAAATTTTTCGCCCTATGAATAGTGACTTCTAAATAAAAGTCGTCTCTGCCATCCAAAACTTCTGTTGTTGCAATATCGCTATACTCCATCAAGTCAAAAAATACTTTCAGTGACTAATCGCTTTCAGTAGAGAGCAACGGGTTGTACGAAGTCAGAGGAAAACACTTAATGAAAACAAATTTTCTACGCTCTTAGAATTTTAAAAATACAGTGGAATTGTTTCCTCTAACTTCATACAACCCTCTCACAGGAAAGCGATAAATCATTTGTTCATTTCCTTCCCTTATTTACGTCCACTGAATACCCCTGCTAAATATCTCATAGATGCTCAGTACGAAATGTCATAAAGCGATTGATTGAAAATTTACTGGAGCAACAGTCAGAGATTACACCATAACAAAAGCTTCATTGGCGATCCAGACCCGAGACTAACGAAACAGCTGCTTCAGGTGAATAGGAATCAGCGGAGAACTACTACAGAAATTCTAACAGGACACATGGTTGACTAGAATCACCTGCACAGAATGTAACTGTACAATGGAAACCTTAACTGTAGAGTATGCAGACAAGTCAGACGCAAGAAATACTTAGGCATTCAAAACTGGCACCGCAGGATATCCTAACCCTCTCCCCAAATAACTTACACAAACTAGTGCAAATAAATGAGATCACTGAGTGATGAGAATTGAATTGGAAAAGCACAATGGGCCAAGCCTGGCATAAGTGCATCCGGAACATGGAAAGTCAAAAATACCAATTGACCTACCAGAAATAAGACGCTTTACGCGCAAATAATTAAGAGTCTTAAACATATAAAAAGATTGTTCCCAAACTCCTCGTTTATTTTTTTATGGGTTTAAATATTACGTACCCTCCGTTTTGCCATTCTTTCCCCTACTAGTTAACCGGATTTGTATGGTCATGATTAAAATATAAAGCGCCATGTAGCATTGCCAATCAATTAACAAAGTGGTGAAATTTTAGAGTGCGGCCCGACCAAGGACGTTTGAGAAGGACTCGGACGGGGAATTACTTAACCATAGACAATAAATATATATAATTAATCTGTGCAGATTAAATAAACATGTGTAAACTTGAAGAAATAGTCCATACTTAAAGTGGAGTGGACATTTTTTTTTTATGATAAAACACCTGCACTGTAGGAAAAATCCTTTAAGGCGCTCTTGGAGCGGTGCGTGTGCAAAGAAAGCGATTTACGTTGGTCTTGAAACGTTGAAGATTGTATTCATTGGGAAACACAACCTCAGGAAGATCACATTTTCACAAAGATGACGTTCTCCAGATGAAAGAATTCTTGAACAATGAAGTTCGAGGAGTACTAAGCTGAACAACATATGGATGAGCGGCAGTGGTTCGCCGTGTATTTCTGTTTTGCATTGCTCTAGGTGGAATCAAGTGGGCAATGTCAGTCGAACACCTGCCATGGAAATATCTGTAAAAGAGAGCCAAATCACCAACCTGTCTTCGATGCTCCAGGCTATCGAGGGTCTTGGTCAGCTCGGGGTCGCCGATCAGACGAACGGCTCTCCTTTGAATGGAATCCAGTAGCCGAAGGGTGTGCTTGGGTGCAGAGCTCCAGACATGAGAGCAATATTCTAATGATGGTCGAATCTGGGCTTTATAGAGTGTCAAAAGTTGATGAGGTGTGTACAACCTTTTGGTGCGGAAAAGTACACCAAGTTTATGTGCAGCTGCTTTGGCAATTGCGGCAACGTGATCATGCCAAGACATATTACCTCCCAGATTGACCCCAGCAAATTAATAGACGGTGCCAGGGGAATTGCGTGTCCTGCCATGACTATATCCGGTTCTGCAATGTTAACCTTTTTGGAGAAGACTGCTGCCTGGGTTTTCTTAGCATTAAATTCGACTTGGTTACTGTCACCCCAAGCAAGATTTCTTCCAGGTCATTGTTGAGGAGCAATACTTCATGCTGCCTGCGAAGATGTGCGTCGGCAGCGGATGTTTGGGGAGTCAAGGTAAAAGATGAGACAAGTGTGCTGTCATCAGCAAAGCTATAAATTGGATTTTGGGTTTTCACTAGAAGGTCGTTAATATACAGTAAAAAGAGGGTAGGCGACAATATGGACCCTTGAGGAACACCGGCATTTAGAAGGAAAGAAATAAGAACTCAAGTTATAACAGTAGAGGAAGACTTTGTATGTGGCTATGTTTTATTAAAAGAATGCGGAGAAGACCCGTGGATTGATTAAGTATAGAAAGAGAGATATGCGAGGGCATAACCGTAAGAAAGAGATACATCTGGTGGAGATGTATCTGGTAACAATAATCTCTTGACGGGTTTTAGCTGATTGAAGTGTTGGTTGTGTAGGGCGCAGGCATGCCAGCTGTTTAACAAGTTTCATTCCCCCGATGATGAACATCTACACGTTCGAAACAAGTAGTGAGTTTCCATAAAAAAGATTTAGTCAATAGACTAGTGGAAGATGACTTTTTCTTACATTGACAATGTCGCTTTTCAAGTACGCGAACCCGGACCATACAAAGCCTTTAAATTATACCGCTGCTATTAGCTCGAGCTGCCAACAAACCCCTTTGTATTTTGCGCTAGAACATAACTATTTCGATATCAAACAGGAACAAGGATATTATTTACCCAAGCCTTTATCGGGATCGGATCGTGATCAGTCGTTTGAAGTGGTTTTAGCGTTACTGATTAAATAATTTTGGGGCACTAATAAATTCGGTTAATTAGCAAACGCACTTTACGTATAATTTAGTATTTTGGTAGATCCTAAATTCAATTAGGACTTTGGTAACCAACTGACAATTAAAATTACAAACCTAACCTTGCCTTTGGTGAAATTTCCAGGTAAATAATTTAACCCGTATTATTCAATTGGCTAAAGAGTTTTTAAATGTAATCGATTGATTTCTAAGCGAAGTCCTTAACCATACACACAAAAAAGCAAATACTTGTTTTGAAAATATTGTACAGGGTAAATCAACGATGGAGTTTATTACTCCATCCATGAACTTTAGTTCATTCTCGACTTTATCTTAAGAATTAGATGAATTAGACACCATTGAGGTGTACATTTTAAAATTATGCTGGAGTATCCGGGGTGACTCAAAAAAACGTGGCGAATATAACTTGGGTTTTTTTAAAGGAACACCCTATATACCGGGTGTCCACGGAAGGTGGCTCGCCCTTTTTTTGTTTTTTAAGATAGTGAAATGAAAATTGGAGGATTTATATATGACGTAAAATTGCATTTTTTGACAAGTGATTTAACTTTATGAAACTTCCGGTTTAACCGGCAACTTTTAATTTTTAAATGGAACACCTGGTATATTTTTCCTTTTTTTAACTCTATATGACGTTCTTAATACAACCATGCGTCACTTGTCACTTTTTGTCACCAAAATTTTTTTTTATATATATATTTTTTTATCTAGCGGGCTATGAATACGTTTAAATCACTTATTTTAGTCCTAAAATCTTGGTAAAAATACAACTTGACTGTTTTTGGTCAAAATCTATCTGCTGTGTGAAATTAAAAATTTGTACTTGTTTTACTAATTTTTTTTAAATTGCAACATGGTGGCTCGTCAGATTAAAAACAAAGAGCACTTTGTTACGATTAATTTGATACCACACACTATCAGGTTTTAACTAAATTTCCATTAAAAAACTTTAAAAATGTAACGTTAGAACGTCCCTAAAATAAAACATCTTTTTTGAATAAAATACGCTTCAAATGCATCGAGTAGCCTCACTTCGTTCGTTCCGCAAAAATCTCACGCGTTACACAAAATTTCATTTCGTAACGTATTGCATACAAGATTTTTTTTAATTTTGAAGAAAGTAATAAAAAAATAAAATTTAATATAATTGATAAAAATTTGGAAAACATAAATTTAGTTTTTCTAATTTTGACATATAACTGATGGCATAAATAGCTATTGTTGCTGTTACTTCATGTTAGTTGTCAGTTTGACATTTTGTAAAAAAGTCTAGACGGAAGGTTTTTAGCGAGATTGATATATTTTTAGTTTTATTTTTTTTAAATGAGTCATTTAAGTTCTGAACAGCTACCAAGCGATATTGAAGAGACAGCAGGTAATGCTTTATTATCAGTAATTCCCAAAAAGTCAAAGGCAGTTTATGATTTGGCATACGAAAAATTTGTTACGTGGTGTGATGAGAAGAAAATTAAACATGTTAATGAGAAAGTTTTACTTGCATATTTCGAGGGTAAGAAAGATCTAAAAGTTTCCACATTATGGACACTTTACTCAATGTTAAGGTCTGAACTAAATCTGAAAAGGAATATTGATATTAAAAAATATACAAATTGGTAGCATATATTAAAAGGCAAGCGGACGGGTACAGTGCTAAAAAGTCAAAAGTTTTTATTAAAAAAGATTTTGCCAAATTTTTATTGGAAGCTGATGACAAAGAATACTTAATGGCTAAGGTTGCAATGATAATTGGAATGGCAGGAGCATGCAGAAAAGCAGAATTAACTTTTCTTCCAGTTGAAAATGTTATAGACGAAGGAAGCCATTTTCGTGTTGATATCCCACCTTCAAAAACAAAAGTTATACGGCAGTGTGCAATTACCACTGGAGACATTGAAAATACGAATCTTGTGGAAATATTAAGAACATAATATTAAGTTATTGCGTCCCCAGATTCTTAAACACAACAGATTTTTTGTAAAATATGCGAATGGAAAATGTACCAGAAATCCTGTGGGCATTAACACATTTAGCAGTCTGCCAAAAGTTATTGCACAATTTCTTGGTCTTTCAAATCCTGTTCTATATACTGGCCACTGCTTCAGAAGAAGCTCTGCCACTTTCCTAACAGACAGTGGCGCTGATCTTTTAAAATTAAAAAGGCACGGAGGTTGGAAATCTAGCTCTGTTGCGGAGAGATATGTTGAAAATTCCATGAATAATAAAAAACTTATAGCGCAAGAAATATTTGGTGAAACATCTAATGCAATGTGCGTCGCTTCCCAAATAACAGCAAGTTCGAGCAATGAAAAAAATATTTCGTCGGGAATTAATTTGAATAATTGCAAGAATTGTGTTATCAATATTTATAATAATTAATTAATTTATAATTTATGTTTTTAACTTGTATTATAACAGTTTAACAAATGGAATAATTCTTTTTGTCACTAATTTTGAAATACATTTTTCGTCACTAATTGCATAACATTTTACTTTATGCAACTAGTTACAAAAAGTAAGACGTTTCATAATGTCAATCAGTTTTAAAAAGTGTCACTTTATATGTCAAAATTATAAAAAATAATTTTGGTGACAAAAAGTGACAAGTGACACATGCTTGTATTAAGAACGTCTTATAGGTTAAAAAAAAGGAAAAATATACCAGGTGTCCCATTTAAAAATAAAAAGTTTATGTAACTTCCTGTTAAACTAGAAGTTTTATAAAATTAAATCACTTGTCAGAATATCCAATTTTACGTCATACATAAATCCTCCAATTTTCATTTCAATATCTTTAAAAACAAAAAAGTTATAGGGGCGAGCCACCACCGTGGACACCCGGTATTGTAATATTTTCTGATTCCCCTTAATATTCTACGCTGATTGTGTAAATGTCATATGTCTAAATTCAATAGTGTTTGAGATATTGACGTTTAAAATATGGCATTTTCAGACTTTGACAGGCTGTAACATTGGAACGGTTCATTTTAGAAAAAAATGGTTTTTGCCTCCCTAATTAATTTTTCTTTCTATTTAAAAGGTACAACTTAAAACCGTTTTTTTGGTTTAACATGGTAAAGCTAAAGTTGTACCTTTTAGATAAAGAATAAAAAATTAAATTATAGCTGTGAATGTCATTTTTCTCTGAGGTGAACCATTCCAATATTAACAGCGAGTTGTTAAAGTTTAAAAATGCCATATTTTAAACGTCAGTATCTCAAAAACTATTGATATTTACAAAATAAGCGTAGAATATTGTGGGCAAATGAGAAAATAATACAATATAAATATAGAGTGTTCCATTTAAAAAACCCAAGTTATATTCATCACGTTTCTTGGGCCTTCCCGTATACACCAGCATAATTTTAAAATGTGCACCTCAATGGTCTCTACAACTTTTGTATTTCGTATTTTTATCTAATTCTTAAGATAAAGGTGAAAATAAACTTTACTCTATCGTTGACTCACCCTGTACAATTAGTTTATTTAAAGATGGATAGTATAAATATAAATGACCTTTTCAAGATAGTTTTCAAACTAAAGACAACTTGATGTATTTGCCATAATTTTATTAATTTCTCGAATTTTAGGAAATAACGCAGTGCTGCGCTTCAATCGAATAGATCCATCAACATCAAACTCGCATTTTGTGATAAAGTGATGTTGCCACATAAATTTCTCAAGAAATTTCTTGGTAAAAAATTTAATATATCATGATCAAATAATGTTTCATTTCCCGACAGCGAAGTTAATAGGTATAAAATGTAATCTATGTTTTTATAACTTCGCAGTTTTTGAGTTAGAACAGGTTTAAATAAATTAGAAGATGTTTGTTTGCCCACCGACCATAAAGTATAAGAGAAAATATCACTGAATTAATGCATTTGGGAAAATCTATATTTTAACGATTCAATAACAAAGTTAATTTAAATGCAAATATATAAGAAACTTTAAGTCTTCCTCCTCCACTGATATGAGTGGAGAAAGACTTAAGCCGCGTTGACACGGTTCAAGTGACTTGAACAACTCACTTGAATTCAACTGAATTGAACGCTTGAAAAAGTTTACACGTTTCATTTGACATGTAGGCATTTCAGTAAAAAAAAAATGGCGCCGAGAAAGATTCATCTCGTTATTTTACAAGCAGCAATCGCACTTGCCCGCAAATCTCTATTTCTATAATCTACACTTTTTGTGTTCCACAAACATGGATATTTTTGATAGGCTAAAACAAATTTCAGCGACTTTTCCTCGGTCCACCTAGTGCCGGCCATCTTGAATTTGTCGACTTGAACTAAACAGTTGAAGCTTGTTTAACTGGCGATTCTTTCAAGTGAAATGAATCAAGTCAGATGAATTGGGGGTTTACACGTTCAAAAAGCGTTTAAGTCAGTTGAATTCAAGTGAATTGAACGCTTGAAAAAGTTTACACGTTTCATTTGACATGTAGGCATTTCAGTAAAAAAAAAATGGCGCCGAGAAAGATTCATCTCGTTATTTTACAAGCACTTGCCCGCAAATATCTATTTCTATAATCTACACTTTTTATGTTCCACAAACATGGATATTTTTGATAGGCTAAAACAAATTTCAGTGAGTTTTCCACGGTCCACCTAGTGCCGGCCATTTTGAATTTGTCGACTTGAACTAAAAAGTTGAAGCTTGTTCAACTGGCGATTCTTTCAAGTGAAATGAATCAAGTCAGATGAATTGGGGGTTTACACGTTTAAAAAGCGTTTAAGTCAGTTGAATTCAAGTGAATTGAACGCTTGAAAAAGTTTACACGTTTCATTTGACATGTAGGCATTTCAGTAAAAAAAAAATAGCGCCGAGAAAGATTCATCTCGTTATTTTACAAGCACTTGCCCGCAAATATCTATTTCTATAATCTACACTTTTTATGTTCCACAAACATGGATATTTTTGATAGGCTAAAACAAATTTCAGTGAGTTTTCCTCGGTCCACCTAGTGCCGGCAATCTTGAATTTGTCGACTTGAACTAAAAAGTTGAAGCTTGTTTAACTGGCGATTCTTTCAAGTGAAATGAATCAAGTCAGATGAATTGGAGGTTTACACGTTCAATTCAGTTGAATTCAAGCGAGTTGTTCAAGTGACTCGAACCTTGTCAACGCGGCTTTAAAGTTTCTTATTCCTGTTTATTTAAATCTCCACTCTACTTCAAGTATGGACTATTTTTAAGTTGAACATTAATTTAGTTATTACAAAAAAATATATTATTTAAAGTGGCACGATTTTTAGATATTTTAACAAAATAATTTAATACTCTTATTATAATATGTCTGGTTGTATAAAGATTTTTAACCACAATTAACTAATCAGCAAGTTTGATTGTGACATACATGACATTGACAGAAATAATTTTCTCCTATGATTGTGAGTAAACAATGCCTGTCAAAGTCATCTATGTCACAGTCAAACTTGCTGCTTAATTAATTGTGTTTAAAAATCTTTTTCTACTAATAAAATAGTAAACAATGTTTTATGTATAGTTCATTAGTAAATCTATTATAACGCACCACTGTGAGTAACGAATAAAAACGCACCAAACTGTGCGTTATGGTGCATAAAAACACACACTGACGCCTAGTGCTAAATATCTCCTCGTTTGAAAAGTATCACTTTCATCACTTGTTATGTAATATACTATTTACGTACAGTTCACTTTATAAGTAAATCCATTTTTACAAACAACTGTGCGTTATGATGCCAGTTGGCATAGAGCCACTTAAATAGTGACATTTATCTATCTTTGCTTTTGAATATTTGACAATGACATTTTTATTAGTTAAGATTTGAAATCGATACTTTATAAATTATAATCTGATCTTTAATTCATTAGTAGTCGTGGAAAAAGTATAGTACGTATATCGCAATATAAAACAATTACGCACTCATGTAATTAACGCATTCATTTAATTAACGCGCGTAATTTTGTCGCGTATCAAAATGGTAAGCGACTGGAACATGTAGCTTAGATGATTTGAAATTACGTTTTAATTGTTTGTGCGCTATTTATTTACTGAAACACCAAAGTTTAATAGTTTTATTTAAGTGAAGCAGAGCAAAAGAATTTACGATTCCATTAGGGTAAATAACATACTAGGTTTTAAAAATATAAATAGAGTTATAAAATCAGTAAATTTAGAGAGTTTTCTCTAAAAAAGAGTTGTCCCCTTAAAACTCACATACGATGCCATTTCAAGTAAGTTCAAGAGAAACAATTTCCGCTTTACAGTAAACTCAGACCAAAAGAGAAATAAACAATTCAACAATTAAATAAATAGCAGGAAAGAAATAAGAACATAAAGACTTCCTCCACTTTTATATTAAAGAAAAAATAATTTTATGGGTTGAAAAATTCTCTACATGTTTCGAATGCAGAAGCATTCATCCTCAGGAGAACAAATAAAAAGAAAAATTATTAGATATCACCTTAACGGAGCATCCAAATTTGCAGGCACAAAGAACCGGTTTAATGAATAGAACGGAGAGAAAATCATAATGTGACTGAAAAAGAGAGAAAAAAAATGTATGGGTTTATGGCTTAGGGCACATAAGAGTTCAAATGTAGAACGAAGGGTTCAGCAGAAAAAGTTAATGTTCGATTATATTGAACAGGATGTAAAATTGAAGAATTTTTTAAGAAAAATCATTATGAAAACTTATTGAAGAATTTTTTTAAGAAAAATCATTATAAAAAATTTGGAAAAGAAGTTTGTTTTTTTTATGTGAATCGCAGGAGATTCCAGACTATTACTACTAATATAAAATTGAATAAGTTTTATGACCGAAGTTGGTGAGAGAATATCAGGTCCCCCCGTAGCGCAATTGGCAGCGCGCTTGACATGTAATCGAGAGGTTCTGGGTTCGATTCCCAGCGGAGGCATAAAACTTTTTCAATTTTAATCTTGTCTGTACGCCGGCAAAACACTTTTCATTTTAAAATTATTTACAGACACCAACATACCCACATTTTAAAAATTCTTAAAGTAAGTCTGGTTTAAAAGATATCCAATTGTTTAGTCATTTGCATTATAATTATATGTGGTTTTTATTTGTGCGGTGGTAGCTAGAGGGCACTGGTGACGTTTAAAATTAAGTTTTCCAGTTTTTCTCATTTTAGTATAAACAACAGGAACACTAAAATTGGAATGCTATTTTGCCCGGCACAACAAAAACAACAATTTTATTGCGGATTTTGTATCAAAAAATAGAAGTTTATGGAGAAATTCGATAGAAATTCCACCCATACACTTATCGCATACTTTAAATTTCTATTTCCACACTTGACCTACTTTTCCAATTACCACAAAGGCATTTCGTAAATAGATCCAAAACTCTCAGCGAGATCGTGGTTTTGTTTTCGACTATACTTTATTTGTGCTGGTTTTGTCTAACTCACTGCTCTACATAGCAAACAGTGCGTGATAATTTGTTTAATTTTGCATAAAAGTTTATTTTTAATGTTAATTTTTAGCTCCAACTCAAGTGAATTTTTGTAAATCATTACAAGACTGTAATAGTATATTTTTTCGTTATTTTAACAGTAAGGATTCAAAAATTTAAGGAGTTAATAAGTGTGGAAACTACCTAATTTCGGTCAATTCAAACCTTTAAATTTACTACGGTTTAACCGGAAGTGAAGTCAACTTTTAAATGGAAACCCCCTCCCCCCATATTTATTCGATACTTAAATTCTATGAAAAATTCTCTTTTCAATGACATATCACACTATCATTTGTTTTAAAAATGGACGCCTAGATCAAGTTTCCTTTGTTTTCTAAAATGTACTTTAATAAAATAAGTGAAGTAGTAAAAAGTAGGACATGAAAACGTTGAAATGGTTCATTTAATAAACCTGCTTTATAATATAAAATTGACTTGCTTGAGAAAAATGTGTCCGTTATGGCTATTATATTTACGACTTGTGTCGAACTTTTTAAGTAGCAACCCATTTTTGTTCTATAACAATAAAATTCTTCATTTATTAAATTGACAAAAATATCATAAATGTAATTTCTAGACCCATTAGAAGTTATATCAAATGTGCCGTGGAAAACAATTCATTCATTTCGATCTTCGTAAATATTATTTAATACCATGTGACATTTTGGTCTAATAAATGCAGAATTTTTTTTTTCCAAGGCATACTAGACTAGTCTTGACTAAATTTCTTATAGCTTATTCTAATATAGCAATAACATTAATGATGTTTCTTGTTAATTTCTACTATTACCTAATGAATAATTTTAACTTGTGATACATAGTTAGAAAGAAAATTAAATGAACAATATTATTATGTTAAAACAAAGATGGGTTGCATTAAAAAAAATGGAGAAATTCCGCTTGGTTTCTTTAGAAAACACGTTGTAAATAAAGTAGCTCTAACGGATACATTTTTCTCAAGCAAATCAAGTTTATACTATTAACTAGGTTAAAATGAACCATTTTATCGTTTTCATGGCCTACTCTTTACTACTTACCTTGTTTTACGGAAACTATGGACATTTTAAAAAACAATGGAAAATTGATCCAGGCGGCCAGTTTTAAAACAAATGATAAAGTGTGATATGTTATTGAAAAGATAATTTTCTATAAAATTTAAATATAGAATAACAATAGGGGGTTCCTATTTAAAATTTAAAAGTTGACTTCATTTCCGGTGAAACCGGAAGTGATTTCGAAAATTTAAATTAGTCGATAAATGACAATTTACATAGGTACTTATTACCGCCTCATATTTTTAAATATTTACTCCTAACCTAAAATTACGAAAAAATTGGGGGTTAGCAGTTCTTGTGTCACTCGGTATATTAACCAAGGTTTAGACAACTGTCATTATTGCCCGAACGTCGAATTTAAATCACGAGGAGCGAAGTATAGCAATGCAGTACGCCGGACAATGACATTATAGTCCGAGAGTCCGCGAGACATTTCGATCATATTTTCCTCCGTAGCTGATTTTTATAAATGCGATTAATTTTATGCTATAATGAAGCTGGAAACCCAGCGATAAATTCATATTATTTATATAAATCACAATCCGTTAGTGCGATGTTGGTAATTAAAATATATTTTTGTGGCTCTCGGATACTAGGATAAGAGAACTTGTTGTTTTATGAGTAATTATAATAGCACTTGTTATATTAACATAAAATATTGTTCTTATTATTACAAATATTATGCGCCTATTCTTAAATGATTGTAGCATAAACTAAGTAAACCTAGACATAAAACCTAAAGGGGCTACAGCGAGGTCCAAGACCACGAGGTAAATACCGAAAAACGAAGTGAATTTAGACGGGCGTCACCGTGGGATATAAGGAATTATTTACTGAGTGGCTAACTAAAAATAAACTCCGGCCATATTTCGGAAAATCGACCATTAGAAATCACGACACAGTTCCTAAATTTACCGCTAAAAAAAGAAAATAGAATTTTTATCGTTAATATGCCAATTGAAAACACCACAAGTGGTGGTAGAGTCTTAACGAAAAAAGTTAATAGATTATTTTTTGAGTTTTTTCAATATCAAAATTCAAATCTTGTACAGAAATTAAATCAACTAACAACGGCAAGATATCCATGATAAGCCTCGAATTTGAGACACACCTTATATACCAAGAAGTAAACTAACCAAGTCTAACTTGCTTTAAATACCGGATTTTTTTTTAAATTTAAGTGCATTGAACTAGCAATAATTAGCTTATACCAGTCAAAGGAGTCTACTCACGTCCAGTCGGCCGGCTGGCGGTTGTCATTTCGTCGAATGTCCATCCGCCAGCCGGCAATTATCCGTAGTCATACTAGACCTTCAGTTTTTTTCGCCGATGATGGCCGGTAGTTCTGGGCCGGATTCGATGCGGCCTCCATTTCACTACACACGCACAGTTTTGTATCGTCAGATCAAACATGTTACAAGAAGAGAGCGCAACGGGAATTGTTATTATAATACACAAGCAGAGAAAAGGATAAGGAAAAACAATTTGAATGAGAGAGTGGTTAAAAGGACATTGCACTTTCTCCTACATGAAGCTTATACGAGAACTCAGACAAACGAGTGCAAGTAATTTTAAAAACTTCTTAGGGTAAATGATAATTGTTTCGAGTATTTATTAAATTCTGCTTCTTTTTAATAATTTCACCTATTTTAAGTTCTTTTCCGAATGCCCTTCTCATATTATGTATCTTATGTTCCACAGACAGTAGCTTCAACATCTAATGTTTTTTACAGTAAAAGTAATTCCTCATAAGCTTTCGCTCGCAAAAGCTCTATTGGCATATAAAATATTTTATTTTCCACAAACATTTATGTTTGAGGTACCATTGCGATCAAAAAAAAGTAGTACAAGAATTAGTAGTCCCAGATAGAACTCTTGGTCTATAAGGATATCGAGAAGTGGATATCGTCGTCACTATGAAAACAATATAATTATGCCACCTAACTTTTTAGGCGTTACCATGAATTTGGTAATCTACTATATACGTGGCGAAATAAAAGTACCTATTGTAATAAAGTAGCTTTAAAAATTTACCTACCTTTTAAAAATAGACAATTTTTCAAGTTTTTCAATAAAATAATAGAGTATGTTTCTATCGATTTATATATTGATTATAAAAAAATCCAAAAACAACAAAAGCCAAAAGTGGAAAAACATACAAAATTTTAACCAAAAATAAACATTTCTAAATGCAACATTCTAAAATAACATATACTTAAAAGCTGCTGTTTAATATTTAGTCATTGTGCCATTGTTTTCAAATACTTTTTGTAACCGACGCGACATACTTAAGACTAAGCTTCTTGTATACTCTTAGGTTATATTATCCCATGCTGCATTTATCCCCTGGCGCAGTTCTTCATTTCTTGGATAAAAGTAATGTTTATACATGAACTTGGTCATTTCTCCCCAGGCATTTTCTAGGGGATTGAGGTTGGGGCTCTTCGAAGACCATGGTAAAACTTATGAGAACCCCATCCCTTAATCGCGTAAATATGAGCGATTTTTGCTCTGAAGTTAAAGGCATTTTTTTAAAATTACATGACACTGGCACAAGAATTCTGGTGACATTGAGTTATCAGCTTGAAAGAAAATATTTTATAATAGACCATCAGATTAAATTATATATTGTTGTACTACTTTTTTTTTATCGCAATGGTACATATCATTGAAATCTTTAATATTTTACCCTTTTCGACTTCTATCAGCCATTTTCAATACAAAAATTTTCGTGTGAAGTAAAAGTAGGCCTGCAGCCCAATGCCAATGGCAAACGACTCCACACGTTCAGTTTTAACAGCCGATTATCGGCCGTCCGGCCATTATCTCTCCGGTAAATTCCGGCCGGCCGATTGAACGTGAATAGGCTACTTAACTTAACACTTTATAATAAAACTATTCTTAACCTGTATTTTGATGAAAATCAAAACGTCGTTATCGTCGTTATTGATTTTAAAAATAAGGAATATAAACAAGAAGTTAAGAACATTTTAAAACGATTCATGATATTGCACTTGAAACTTTCTTTTTGTTTTATCAGCCAATTTTCAATGCTCGAGCTCGATTACTTCGGTTCCTCTGAGACCGCGAAGTAATAAAGAGAAAAGCCAATTATGTATAAGTAGCAATAAAGCTTGTTAAAAATAAGGGCGTAGAAAAGCAAAGGAAAAGAGGGTAGAGGGGTAAATACCCGCTTTTCCAAAACATCGAGAAAATAGCGATTAATCTATAATATTTTGAATAAAAAAAGTTCACAGCAGCGTCGCTGTTTTATTGTTCACTTTTGAATAAAGCAACTTGCATTAAAATTATTTTTTGATAATAGTCAGATGGAACCAAATCAGCACTAAATGGTGGGTAGACCGACTGAAAGTTAGTCCCCACAATTACTGGCTGGAAGCACGTCACAACTCGCAAATACATAATCATAATAGAAACAAAAATAAGGGAGGTCTATGTTATTAATTAAAGGGTCAGTAGATAGGCTATGACAGTTCGGCGATAAATTTCGTCATTTTTGCATTTAAATCTCCATAAGAAAATTTAAGGTTCAAATTGCAAAAGTATGGCCATTTTAGGGCATGACACTTTAAGCGTCTCCAAGAGGTTCAGAGCACCCAGTACATTAGCTAACTATTCTACTAGAGACTTACAGCTAATTCTCGAGACTACTCTCAGTTCTCAAGGTCGCGTTAGCTAGTTGCAGTTACCGCAGAAGCTCGGGATACCTCACGACCTAGAAGTCAACGTCCTCACCCCGATCAGGATAACCGAATCCCTCGACTTAAGCGTTAGAAGGTACAAACACTTTACACAGTTTCATCTAATCCCATATCTCGGGTAAGCTCGGGTTATCACTTACCATAATAGTATAATATAGTATATAGCCACGACTGATTCATCGCTAATTAGCATATACGATGTATAAAATGCAAAGTGGTTTAAACGAAGGGACTAGATAATTCCCTAAAACATAGTAAACAACATGTTATACTGAAAAGTGTCAATTGACGTATTATAAATTAATAAATTCGTTTTGACAACGTGTGTCATTTCGAAAGATTTTAATCTTACTTACGGCCGTTGCACGACCGCTCTTGTTTGCACCTTCTCTTTATTACGGGCACTATACTGACTTATCCTGTATAATATCCAACTAGTACATCTTATAATAAATTATAATAGCACCACTTAGTTACAGATAACAAACGTTAAAAACTATGTAATACCATATAAGAAAATAATTAATAATAACTACAAGAATATTTTATAATTGTTACAATAAAATCTAGTAAATCTTACAATAAAATATAGTACATTTTACAATAAAATGTAGTAAAAAAAAATATTTCCCATTAGAAAATATCGTAATATTTAAAATAAACTTAACACCTTTATCCATTTACCCCTTCAATTGTAAAGTAAATATTACATTTAAAAACATATACTTTCATACATTAATTTACCATGCATAGTAAGTATAACGTGACCATACGTCCCGTTTTGAACGGGACAGTCCCGTTATTTGACACTCAGTCCCGTTGTCCCCAAAAAAAGCTTCGGGACGCCAAAATGTCCCCTTTTCGGGAAGTGGGCGAAGTCGGTATATATAAAACTCAATTGCAAGTATCAGTTCTTAAAGCGATGTTAATTATGAAGGTGAATGTGAATAAAACCTGTCTAGAATACCATTCTTTTCTAAATTCGTCACCTAATATATTAAAAAAATCTTCTTCATCTGAGAAATACCAAACTTAATTAAGCCGCCTATTATAATGTTGCTTGGAAATTTACTGTTACATGGAAATTTGCTGTTTTCTTTACACTTAAGTGGCGAGTAAAGTAGGCTATTCCAGTTAACTGTGCGGCAAAATTTCATAACAATCCTAGATAGGTAAGGAAACTGACCAATCAGAGTAGTCAAATACAGAGAAGCCATTGTTGTTCTTAAAAGTACTGACCAATCACAGTATATTATTTTTACTTAGGCTCCGCCTTCTTTTTCAAGGCACTAAATTATATAATTTAAATGCATATGGTACAATTTATTATTAATTTGTTCAATATAATAAAATCTAGACGCATTTATAATAGATAATGCAACCTGCTGAATGTGCGTAGAAAATTAATTTCATCTAGCATCATTTATCAGTTGGTTTTCCCATAATTAGTTTAACGTTTCGATAGTTGTAAGGCAAAATATTACCTATTACAAAACAAGAAATTTTGTCCCTTACAAAAAAGTTATAATTTTCATAAACTAAAATCATTCGTTAGTGAATATTTTAGAATTATTTTTGTTATTGTCTTATTTTATTAAAACAAAAAAAAACAGCAATCAATAATTATTAAAATTATAACGGTACACTAGTTAAGTTCCCGTTTTAGAATTAACCTTAACCTGTCGCCCTGAACAATCACAACTTTATCATTTTAACACGTTTATCTTTACAAACGTTTTCTTTCTTATTTAATCTTTATCCATTCGCCCTTTATGTTTAATCATCTTGGATTACGCCCAAAAATCATACGGATTTTGTAAGCGTCATAAAACACCTTTTTCTTTGTTATTATTTTTCCGCTCTGGTGGCGGAAAGGTTAATTAAGCTGAAGTAACACAACACCCCTAAAGAAAAAAGAAAATGCGCCTTCTTCAGGCGATATTATTGTTGATATTTAGACGAAAATGTCTTTTGTCTGCTTTGTTACCTCGAATTTATGCGACAATGGAAATTTTTTATAAATCCATTTTTACCCTTTAAGTTTATATCAAAGGCAATATTTTTTTGTCAAGGTTCTCTTGATAAAGAATTTATAATTTTACCTGTCTTGAGCCGCGTTCGAGGGAAAAAAAAGATAAAAATAGTAGATAAAAATAGTAAAACTTTTGCTTCTAAGATATTATGACTTAGAGCCACTTGTATAGATACCGTTTAAACTACAACTGACAGTAAAACTTAAGAGCAAACAGTATTCAATAAGTTATTACGAACAAATACTGCATTTCCGCCACATGACGCATACTTGTGTCTAGCGATGGCAATAACATTTCTTTTTTTATATACAAAATATTATATAAACGAATTTTACGAGAATTAAGTGACGCGGCCTCAGTGGAGATTTTTAAGATAATATCGGGACATCGTTTGTAATTTTAATGGAAATAAGAAATTAACATGAATAGACGCAATATTTCTATTTTGATGTTCTGTCAAATGGCGGATGACATAATTTAAATCTATTTGTTTAAAACTTTAAAGTAATTCTTTTTTTTTTTTTTTGAAAAAAAAATAAGGTATTATCCGCCAAACTAGAAGTTTTTGTGAACCTCCTCGAAAAATCCAAAACCATAATAAAAACAATAGCTATAAATTCAATCTGCGATTTAAATCTGGTGCTGTTTATTATATTACAGTACAAAATACAACTAAGACCAACGTCTAATTGAAAATTGAGCATTACACATGTTCCTAATAAGGTTTTAAACATGCCTCGAAAATGCAGAACTGGGTGGATCTTCTTGTCTAAGCAGGGAATTATTTACTATTGCATCGCTATACTGCTAAAGATTTTAGGCAATGTTCTTAACTTCCTACATCATGTAAATATTTTTTCTACTCCCTGCTTGGTAAGGACTCCTTATTGATAGTGATTTGGGGGAGGTAAATTACGTTTTATTTCCCTAGGGAGGTAAGTAAATATTTACCTCCGTAGGAAAGTAAGTACATACTTAGATTAAAGAAAGTGAATAAAAAATAGACTGCAATAGTTATTAAAAAATACAAAGTTTATTTTAGATTAATATTTGTAGTACAATTTGATAAATTGCAATTAAAAAAATTTGCTAAATAGCAAATTGGGCATTGTAATTATTCTGAAGAAAGACATGCCATAACAATCCAAACTATCATTATCACCTTCATTAATAAAAAAAACTTTTATCTTCGGCCTCTGTTAAAAATTTGTCAATTTTCTCTCGGGCGAAAATACAGAACTTCTTTGGCTTAAAACCATAATTTTTTCTTTTTATATTTTTTTTATAAACTTTGAGATACATAATGTTGTCTTTAATGAATAAAGTGGATTTAAGCATGGAATACTTACTCCGTAAACTTGCAGGGGACTTAAGGATCTTTGATGTCTTCACACCTTAGATCAGCATAGAGTTTTCTAGCCATTTGACAACAAGTTTTGAAATTTTTGTTGGCATTTTCGTATTTTTCTTTCGACTTTTTGGACAATAGAGCTGCGCAAGCAGCCTCTGCAGCTCTGCATTAACATTCATTTTAACGTTTTTCTGACAAGACTCTTCCATTCCAAACCAGATTCGTCAATGAAAATTTGATTTTTAAATTTATTATTTGTACAAGGTATTTAACCTGAATTGTACATACATTAAAAAGAAAACTTGAATACATAACAATTGGAATACAAAAAATATAATACACAACTCGGGAGGTAGTGCTCTTGACCAGTCTTGGACTATTTTGCCAGCCCTCGCTATCGTTCGGGCGCAACGAAGACAAATAGAGAAAGAAGACAAACAAACTTGTTATTTGGTCGAAGCAAAAAAACGTCAAAAACAAGTGGCGTCACCATCGTGTCTGCCGAGAACCTTGAGTTAAGAAGCGGGACATTTAAATGCCTATAGTTTTGTAATTTTCTTTGTTGGCAATAATTTAAGGTAATATTTAAGCCAAAAAATTATTTAAAATTCCATTAGTTGGTTTTATAACCAATAAAAACCAAATAATAGGATTCTTAATAAACTTTTCGGCTTTAAATATTACTTTAAAATAATTCCTTCTAAATTATTTATCATTGTCTGTAAGAACGAAAAATTAAATTCCAGAAATGCAGAATGCTATAATTTTATTAAAAAATTAGATGTATATGATATAATCTTTTTATCGAGTTCCTTGTTTAAGGGTTTTTCATTTATTCTCTAGGTACTTAAATTTTTTAGCAATGTTCGTATTTTCAAAAAAGATCTGTTATACTCACAGTCAGCCCGGGCCTGGTTTAGAACTTTTTATTGGCAAGCTGAATAGCAATGACCAAATTATGTCTCCATAATGCATTCGTTCTTAAGAACCAGCTAATTTAAAACAAAAATATACAATGCAAAAACAGTTCAAGGTGGGTTAAAATGATTTCTACTAGTATTCAGTAATCATCAAAAGGCTGAAAGATATGATTTCACGAGTTTAGGATAAGAAAAATAATTAAAAGTATTTGCAAATTTTGGCTAGTTTAGATACTAATAATTTGATGATTTGTATAATTATAAAGATAAAATCTATTAACCAAAGTTAACGAAAAGGTGTTTGAATTACATACCTTTAGCAAAATGACGATGCTCTTTTTCATAAACAATTAGAAAATAAAAAAATAATAATAATCACTGTCAACCATTTACATCATTGGGCGAGGTAGGTTGGACAATTCCATTTGGCCCCCGACGGAGAAGTTAGAATTATAAAATACACTGCTCGTGACACTTAGATCATACTGCCGTCTCTTTCTGCAATCCACTGGTAGTTAAAGTAAAAAGAGACAGATATAGTCTAAACAAGTTCGCCTGCTTTAGTGAACATGCTCACGTTGTAGAAATAACTACGTAGGTGTAATATTGGCACATAAACAATAGGGATAAACGTTGGTCTTAATTTGAGTGAATAGTCTGGAGGTCTGACGTGGTCTGACTGATCCCGCTCATAAGACTACCTACCCACTGTTCTTCCGAGGGTAGTGACCTACCTATCTTGCAGTGTAAATGTCTATTAAAACAGCGTAAGTTTGGGAAACAAAATAGAAGGGAACAATATGCACCGATTTACTTTAGACTAGAATAGATTAATGTCAATATATTTATTTGTTATTATTTTTTTCTTATCTCTTGCAGGTATCGATGACCATCGATTATGCCGGCCGTACTCCCACAAACCGACAATCAAATTTGGAACTATTCCCTGGTCTCATACCGATTCCACTTTAGCTAAGTACTTCAAGGACATGCACAACTACATGCGACAGTTCAACAAGACCACCGTATTACAAGGAGTGGAAAAAGTACTCTCCGCTGAGATGGACGCCTTTATTTACGATGGGACTGTGCTCGAATACCTCACGTCGCAGGATGAAGACTGTAGATTACTCACTGTAAGAATAATTAATGTTACTTATCCATCAAGTTATTCAGACAAGGGAGAAGTTTGTCCTTTTCACGTAACAAAATGATACTAAAAAATCGTTCGTATTTAATTTGAACCTGTGATTGCTACAGACGCACTGTGGTTTGGATGATGATTCTAGGGTATAGAATTAAACATTCATTATTGAATATACAGAGTCCTGCAATAGTGCGCCATGCCGCGGCAGAGGCTCAGAGGTTGAGCTACTGGCATTGGACCGCGGCGACCCGGGTTCGATTCCTGGAGTGGGTATACTAATAATAAAGAAAGTATGTCCGAAATTTAGTGGACTTAAGAATGCAGTATGTCACTAGTGATTCTTAATAACGGAACCTAGAAGAGAGTCATGAACTGGACTTCTGAGGGGGTTAAAAGGATAACTCTCTGGCTGACATTACCCAGACGATAGGGGATACAATTGGCCTCATATAGGCCTAAGTATACTGGCTCTTCCGCCAACCCCAGCAAGCAAAAAAAAATAGTGCGTCATGCTTCTATAGCTCCTATACGAATTAAGTTAGGAATTTCAATCATAATGAGACCCTTACTGTATTATAGGGTGTATTTCAGGAAAATATTTTTCCATATACAGAGTATGAAAGTATGAAAACAAAAAGGTGATGAAATTTTAATTAAAAATTTATATAATTTACTCCATATTATAACCAGAACACTGTTCCTCAGGTTGGTCAATGGTACGCCATGACTGGTTACGGACTGGCATTTCCAAGAAACTCAAAATACCTAAAGATGTTCAACAAAAGACTGCTAGATTTCCGGGAAAACGGCGATCTGGAACGGTTGCGGAGGTACTGGATGACGGGAGTGTGTCGGCCTGGAAAACAGGTAAAGTAAAAACAAAATTAAACGACTACATCTTATAATATACTGGGCTCTGCACTGCGTTGTTCTTCAGTAAGTTTCAAGTTACATAAAATAGGATACAGTTTTAAAGAAAAAAAATTATTTCGAAAAAATTAATTGTCTGATTTATTTATACAGGGTGATTCCTAAGTTGATACTTCTTTTTTAGCTATGTATAGATATACCTTTTTTCAAGAAACTTAAATATAAGGTACTTACATTCATTTATAACACTATTATCAAATACGGTAATGCCTAACTTAAACAATGTTTTTAAATTTAAAATTAAGTTGCTTCAGAACACATCGCAGCTGAGAATCCAGGATTGCCAAATAACTGACCACCGACCCTGCATGACTAATAAGACAAACAACATAAAGTATAGCAGGCTACGTTTTGATGACCAGTCCCGCACTTAGATTTTTTACTTCTGTATCTCGCCTATTTTTAAGTTTTTTAACCAAAGGTATTTGAAAATGTTGTTTATTTTAATGCCTTCTATACACAGCTAAAAAGGAAGTATCAACTTCTTTTAAAAATAGAGATAATTACATGTGTCAGATACTGAAAAAAAACTGGTTTTCATTTTAATGTTTAAACCTAGGTTTAAACTGAAGAATAATTCTAAAATCGCTTTAGAATGTGGGATAACTGGACAGAAAAAGTTTAATTTAAGAGTAATCAACCTGGTCATAACTTGTTATGTTATGTTACATTATATTAGGTTATGACCAGGTAAATCACTTTTAACTCAAACTTTGCTGTCAATTCTACATTATAAAATTACCATTTTTCACATTTCTTCGTTTTAAGCTGGACCTCGGTTTAAATCGACTATAAAATTGGGCAAAAGAATATCTATGATTTAAACCAATGTCCATTTTAGATCGAACAAATGTCAAAAATGGTAATTATATAATATGGAATTGACAGCAAATTTCGAATTAAAAATAACTTACCTGGTCATAACTTAATATAATGCAACATAATATAACAAGTTATGACCAGGTTCATTCCTCTTAAATTGAACTTTGCTCTCAATTCCACTATAAACAGACCATTTCTGATATTTCTACGATTTTACAAATTATTTTTCGGTTTAAACCTAGGTTTAAACTTAGGTTTAAGAGGACTTAATAAAATTGGGCATAATAACAATAACAACAATCTGTGGTAAGATCAAAAGTAAAACAAGGATAACATTCTTTAAAGTTAGGTTTTATTAAAAATGTGAGTCATGTAGTGAAATATTTTATAAGTAATAAAAACAATAGTTTATCATAGTCTAAAAAATAAGCGTGAAATGCGGCATCGTTTCCGGGCTTGTCTAATTGAAAATTTAATACAAAAATATTACTAAGGGGTTCACAAGAACTTCTAGGCGGATAATATCTTTTTTTTATTCTCTCCGCTGACGCCGCGCCACTTAATTCTCGTGAAATTCATTTTTATAGTATTTTTTATTTGAAGAAAGAAATTTTATTGCCATCGCCAGACGCAGGTACAATATGCGCGATGTGGTGTAAATGCAGTTTTTATTTGTGATGACTTATCGACTACTGTTTGCTCTTGAATTAGATACAGTATGTAATCTTATAAAAAGTAATAATATCAAAAATAAAACGCAGAGAATATCCCAAACAATATGGCCTGTTTAAAACAATACATTTAAAAAAAAAATTATACAGTTTATGTAGAATTTTAAAAGGAACACAAAAATGGCAAAATAAATAGGGGTTGCCATTTAAAATTTTAGGGGTAGGTGCCCTGGGGGTTAGGGGGTTGAAAGTAACACGACAACAAATGTCTTAAAAAATGTCCCCCTCGATATATCAATTGACGTGTTTCGCCAAATGTTCATACTATCATTGGTAGAGGCAATATTAAATGCTGTTCGTTTTCAAATTGTCACCCTGTATGTATCAAACCATGTAGACTGATTTTTAATGTTTAAAATTAATAACATCATGCCACATTACAATTAATAAAAAAATAAAATATAATGTTTTATTACTAAAAATGGACTTGCATGCCTAAAATTTTTTTTTATTATTTAAATAATTCCTTCAAAATAATTATATGATTCCACGTGTTATTTTTTCGTTATAAAAATTATTAAGATTTATAAATTTAAAAGTGTGGGCATCATAGGCAGAAACTGAATGCATTAAAGGCATAGATCAATATTAAAACAAGGAACTAATAATCACTGGTCAACAAAATTTAAGATTTTTTTTTGTCCCACGAGCTGAAGTGGATGTACTTGGTAGTACTTTTTAAACATATTTCATATATGTTTTCAGAATTTTTCCATCACGCAGGGTTTTAAAGTGACAAAGCAATGAATTTTTGTGAACGTATATATTATAATATGGGTATAAGTTATGAAAAAATAAAGTACAAAGTGATATATTTACTTAGAAAATGTGGTCATATATGACTTTCGACTGTACTTTGCATCAGAAACATCTCTCCGTCCAGCAATAGTCTGCCAACATAGCGGGGCTCCATTTGCCTTGGTATCTCTTCTCCATGTCCAGAATGTCCTGGTGAAATCGCTCGCCATGTTCGTCACTTACTGCTCCAAGGTTTTTCGGAAAAAAGTCCAAGTGTGAATGAAGAAAGTGTATTTTTAGACTCATGTTGCAACCCATGGCTTTATATGAGACCAATAAATTGTTAACATTCTCTACGTAATTTTGGGATTTACGATTTCCCAAGACGCCGTTGCAAATATCCTTGAAAGAAAACCATGCTGCTTTTTCGGACAAGGTCGTTAAGTTCTTCTTGACTTAGAAGATGCGGCGCACAAGAAGACGAATCTAGTGTAAATGTTGGATCCAGATCAATATTTTCGGCTGAAAAACTTTCGTTGTTTACTTCGTCATCGGCAGGTTCATCGTCGCTCGGTGTCATATTTTGTGGGGGGTCAGGCACAGGTAATTCCGGACTGTGCGGCACTGGTCTCAGTGCAGATGGAATATGAGGATATTTAACAGTATGTTTGGATTTAGAAGTTATACCACTGATATTTGTAAGACAAAAATAGCAATCGGTAATATGGTCTGATGGTTCCCTCCAAATCATGGGAATAGCAAAAGGCATATGTCGTTTACCTTTTGCCCACGCTGTAAGAAGTCTGACACACATAACACAGCAAATATGGGGAGCCCAGCTTTTGTCTTGATCGCCGACTTTACACTTGAAATACTGTTCATAGCATTTATTAACGAGAGGCGTGAAAGACCGTTTTTGAGATTTAAATGTCAATTCACCGCAGATGTAGCAAAAAGAGTTCGGGTGGTTTACACAATTTCTTGGCATTTTTACAGGTGAGTTACACTACAATAGCTTAAAATGCACCACAGCACATTCTTCAAAACGTTAAAAAAGTCTGCGTATATGTTCATTCACCGAGCTCTAGCCGATAACTAAAACAACAATAAATGTTATGTAGGACTCGGAACTGCTTGCAGGTCTCAACAAGCCAAGACATGTTCCGCGTGACACACAGAGCACACTTTGTTATTTCTAGTCACAACAAGTTATTGTTACAATACACAAATAATAAAATAGCAATGCCTGACACAAGTTTTTTGTTAGATGACTCTTATAGTACAGACCTATGCGTGCATTTAATAGGTAAATAATCACATATACTGGAACATAAAAACTAAGGGTGATGGAGAAATTCTGAAAACATGATTGATTTCAGCATGCAAAATTATCTTGAAATCAGACATTTTTGCGCTTGGGACAAAAATCTTGTTAACCAGTGTAATTATTACCTACTTGGATTTTAATTGGTAATTTCGAGCTTTCCAAATGTTCATTGGAGCTTTAGTAAAGCAAGAACCAACAAGTAAATTTATAATCTCCCCATCCTGTCAATCTTACCTTTGCCTAGAACGAGTCTAGACTATAATTAGATGGAGTAATCGAGTTGGGTATGGGAACTGATAGGTAAACGTATTAAACAGAAACTAAATTGATTGTGGTATATCTGTGTGGATTCCTTATCAATTATATGCCTCGGAGCATAAAGATTTAATGATATAATTTTAAATTAAAATTTGTTTTAATATATCTATAAAATAATTGGACTTAAGAGTCTTTCATACCAGCGTGAGACGCGGCATCGTTTCCTGGCAAGTCTAATTGAAAATTTAATGCAAAAATGTTACTAAGGGGTTCAGTTTGGCGAATAATACTTAATTTTTTTTCCAAAAAAATTGAAAATTTATTTTTAGGTTTTAGTTACATAGGTTCAAATTATATCATCCGCCATATAGAACATAAAAATAGAAATATTACGGGTATTCATGTTAATTTCTTATTTTCCATTAAAATTTTGGACGATGCCCTGATATTATCTTAAAAATGTCCACTTAATTCTTGTGAAATTAGTTTTTATAATGGCAGTAGAGTTTTGGACTTGCATTGTCTTTATTTGTTTTAAATCACTACGTTCTAACTGGTAAGTATCTCCAGTCGTCTTCAGGTGAATACTAAACAAGTATGGTAACTACATCTCTATTTATACTAGGTAGTTGCAGTGACGCATAACTAGTGGGCAGATTCATGCTTGTAACTCATACGTGTTCTATTTATACTAGCTAGGTGTATGATGCATAACTGGATGAGTCATGCTCATCCCCGATGACTCATGCGTTTAACTCTTACGTGGTCTTATTCTAAGATTATATTTATTTAACAAAGGTTTCCAAACGTTTCTTATATCTAATGAAGGCTTACTAAAACAACCTGGGTTTTAGTGTATAGTGGCAGTTTTCTTAAACTTCCTTTTCGTCCAGTGCGGTTCTTTTTGCAGGATATCGGCTTCTGTCCATATAATATAATGGCCGTGCGTCCAGGCGTGGTCAGCTGCACCTAATTTTTCGGTCTCTCCTTTTTGGGTGTTGTTCTTATGTTGTTTAATCCTTATTTCGAGTGGTCTTAGTGTCTCACCAATATAAGATTGACCGCACTCGCAGGGAACCTGGTAGACACAATTTTTCTTGTCTTTTTGGCTTGTTGGTTTCGTCTTCGCCAGGTGGCTTCTTAAAGTGTATCTTCGTGTTGATGTTGTATCGTTATCCTAGTCTTCTTATTTTCTCGGCTACTCCTTTGACATATGGAATGTTGAGTATTGGTTGTATCTCTTTCTCTGCTTTATGTATATTTGGCCGATTCTTGCGATTTTTCAAGTGTGTGTCAACCAATCTCATGGGATAGCCATTCCCGTTGAGGTCAGTCTTGATGTGGTTAGTTTAAGTTTGAGTTACCAAAATCCAGGTTGTTCTAGTAAGCCTTCATTAGATATGAACAACGTCTGGACACCTTTGTTAAATAAATGTAATCTTCGAATAAGACCACGTAAGAGTTAAACGCATGACTCATCCACTTATGCGTCATACACCTAGCTAGTATAAATAGAACTTTGCTGGGGTTGGCGGAAGAGCCAGTATACTAAGGCCTATTGTATCCTCTATCGTCTGGGTAATGTCAGTCAGATGGGACCTACAGCTTAACATGGAATCCGAACCACGTGTATGTACTAGTTATCCTATTTACGCCCCCAGAGGTCAATTACGCCCTCCTCGGTCCCGATATTAGAAATCACTAGTAGCATACTGCATTCTTAAACCTACTAAACTTCGGAAATACTTTTTTTATTATGCGTATGCCCACTCCGGGGATCGAACCTGGACCGCCACGGTTGAATGCCAGTACCTCACCTCTGAGCCACTGCCGCGGACACGTAAGAGTTACAAGCATGACTCCGCCGACTAGTTATACGTCACTGCGCCTACCTAGTATAAATAGAGCTGTAGTTACCATACTTGTTTAGTGTTTACCTGAAGACGACTGGAGATGCTTACTAGTTGAAACGTAGTGATTCAAAACAACATTCATAAACACAACGCAAGTCCAAAACTCTACTGCCATTCAAGAAACGTCATTATCTCCAACATTTAAATATTCGTTTTTATAATATTTTTTGTATAAAAATAGACATTTTATTGCCATCGTCAGACGCAGGTGCAATATGCGCGATGTGGTGGAAATGCACTATTTGTTGGTAATAACTCATCGACTACTGTTAGCTCTTAACAATATTTTATTTAATGTGACACTGTTATGTAACTAAGAACTTTCAAATTATGTACAATGCACACTACATAAACTATTTATAAAGCACGTACCCAACTCGTCTCCTCTTAATTAGATTTATTAGAGCTTGATATCTTTATCTCTTTGTAATATTCCGTATTTAAATGGGAAATTTTGTGAAGCTTGGCGCGCAAACTATCAGGGATTAGTATTGTACCCAAACCCAAATTTCCCTGCTTATTATCGGAGAATACAGTTTACATCATTCATCATGTGACAGATTATCTTCTTATTGGTAACTAAATAACGACTAAGAGGTTTAATAATAGAGTTTACATTATATTACCAAATGTAAGTGTGCAATTAACAGCTGCTTTCAGTAAAAGGTATAAATAAAAAAATGCTATATGGTAGGGATCGTTTTACAGAAAATAATCAAATAATAAAAACACTTTTTCAATTGAAGAATGTTTGCCGGCGTGCAGACAAGATAGAATAGAAAAATTAGATCTTAATGTGCAGTGGTAGTGAATGAGTTCTCTTTCCCCTTAACACCCTCACCGGTCTGTGAATCGCAGGAGATTCCAGACGGAATGGTGAAGAGCTAGGTATAGTCGGGTACTTAAACAAACATTGACTAAAAACCCGTATAACAAGACGTCTCTCCTATCCTCATCTATCCAATGACTGAATGGAGTTTCCAACAAATTACAAACTATGTCATTAATTGGGTTCATTTTTAAAACACACAACTAAGTAGGTACCTACGTACTCTACTAAATTAACTGAAAAATAAAAACAAAACTTTTTAATCAATCAGTAAATCACGTAAAAACGATATCTATAACCTTAAGTCTCAAAATAAATACCTTAAGGTTAGGCGAACCAATGCTAAAACAATGGTACATACGACTGATCTATTTTTAAATTGTCCTTTATCATAATGCAAATTGTTACATGCTGTTTGCGTGACTAACGTCACGTAACCATAGTACTGGTTAATACCAAAGCCATGTTGGGCATTGGGTCTTCACTCGCTTTGAGCTAACGGACACGGTCGGCTGGGGCGCGCCAAAATGCACGAGTGTTTAGGATTATTGTTCATCGGGGTTAACCGTGGCCCTATTATGCATAGCTACATTCGGATTAAATTAATATTATTAATTCGAATATAATTATTTTTTAAGGGCTAAAATGGTAGCTGTATTGGTACATTAATATTTAATATTGTCGAAAAACTTTCCTCCTGGTTTTATTTTTTTTTTCACCTGACGAGCTTCTACTGATTCCAGACTGTTACTACTAACATAAAATTGAATAAGTCATATGACCGCAGTTAGTAAGAGAATATCAGATCCTTTGTAGCGCAATTGGCAGCATGCTTGAGGCTTAATCGAGAGGTTCTTGGTTCAATTCCCAGCGGATCTTGTCTGCGCGCCGGCAAACATTTTTTAATTTAAAAATTATTTACAAAACTCTTTCGTTTCGCAGGAGCATAAAAGTTCCGATCCACTGGCCTTAGAACAGTTCTTGTCAGCCTTCTTGCTCCTCATGGCTGGTATTCTATTGGCCGCCCTTCTACTCTTTCTAGAACACCTGTACTTTAAGTACGTCCGAAAACATCTGGCGAAGACCGACAGAGGGGGATGCTGCGCTCTTATCAGTCTTTCCATGGGCAAGAGCTTGACGTTTAGGGGTAAGTTACTGTTGTTTCAAAATCCAATAACAATGTAATTATATTTTGTCCAACAGGGGTGGATACCGCATGGGGAAGTAAATTTAGCACAACACCTTACGCGTAAATATCCAGATAGAATAAACAAGGAGGCGTTATTACCATTTAATTCAGTCTGCTAAAAACGGTACTAGGGGGCGGGGCTTAGGATCATACCAATATGGCCGATTCATAAGGGCCTGATTAAATTTATTTTGAATAATTCTAGAAATACTTGGATCAACTAGAATAATATAATTTCATTAAGCAATGGACAGCTTTGTAATGGAAATAACGGATAGGGGTATTATATATACACATGTTTGTATAGTGTGGTTAGTACCTAGAAAAATTTGGTAAAACCCGTCTGTGTTCATTAATTTGATTGATTGGTGACATAGAAAATATTGAGAATATAGTATTTTAATTAAATATTGTTCCATTGCAAAGGTGCACAATGGGAACCATTGTGCGCAACAAAATGAACCATGAGACGAGTAGTGGCATAGTTGCCCAGTTGCCTAAATTTTTAATTTATAAATATTGCGAGTTCGATTGTAAGTAAATAATGCCTGCCAATGTAATTTATGTCACAGTCAATGTTGCTGGTTGGTTAAAAATCTTTGTGGAACCCAACATACAACTTGTGTTTATTTAGCACATAGAAAATAATGACCTGTATTAATAGACAAATAGAGAAATTGCAGCTAAGCGGCTAGTCCTAAAAAGTCCAAAGCTGCTTTACCTTAATTGTAGATGTATTGTTTTTACATTTTTTTGTTATTATGTATTTATATCGGTTATAACGTTCTCCGACGTCTTCCGATTTCCAATCTCCATCTCTCTCGGTCATTCCACAAATCTTCATCGAGATTCCTCTCTCTTACTTCTTTGTCAATGCCTTCTTTTCAGCTTTTTCTTGGTCTTTCTGGTCTTCCTGGTCTTCTCCTGCCCCTTGGTTGCCAGTCTAATATTTGTTTTGGCAGTCTGTTCTCGGGCATTCGCTGCACATGTCCAAACCATATTAGTTGTTTTTCTCTAATATTATCAGTTATTGTATTTGTTATTCCCATTTTTTCTCTCACTCGCTCATTTGTGATTCTATCCCTTCTTGAAAAACCAGCTGCTCTTCTCCAGTAATCCATTTCAGTAGCTCTCAGTGATTTTTCTGCTGTGTCTTTAAGTGGCCATACTTCGGAACTATAGGTTATTATACTTTTAACGATAGTATTATAAATTATTTTTTTATTTTCCTTGTTGATATGCTTATCCCATAAGATGCTGTTCAGTAAGGTGATAGCCCTTCTTCCTAGGTTATTCCGTTCTTTAATTGCTGCGTTTAAGGTTCCGTCGTTGGTAATTTTTACTCCTAGGTATTTCTATTCTTGTGTATGTTTTATATTTTGTCCACCTTCCAGTAATAAATCATGTCCTTGACCACCCATACACATAAATTCAGTTTTTTTCTTATTGATCTCTAGTCTCCACATTTTATACTCCTCCACGAGTTTTCGTGTCATGTAGTTTAGGTCTTCGTAGTCTTGAGCTATCAAAACTTGGTCGTCGACGAAGCATAATGTATATAGATTATTTTCGTTCAGTGGAATACCCATAGCATTACATTTTCTTTTCCATGTTTTTAGTACCTCTTCCACGTATATTTTAAAAAGAGTGGGAGATACGCAGCAACTCTGTTTTAACCCCTTCGATACTGTAAATCCTTTGGACAGTGGCTTCCTGGTTTAATCTTTGTTATAGGTTGGTCATACAGAAGCTTGACAGCTTTAAGTCACTCAGTATTTATATTTGTTTTTTCTAGGCTTTTCCAAAGCTTTTTTGTTATTTAATAATTTAAATAAAATTGCAATTAAACAAACCATAGGCAACAATTTGCACCCAAAGTTTATAAATACGGATTTGCCCATTATTTATACTAATCTATGAAGCCTAATTTTCGCTGTTTTCTTCTTATCCACAGCATTTCTGCTGGAACAACTTCGCACGGTACGGCACAACAAATAATTAATATCTATCACAGAGTAGCAATAGTTTTACACAAAAATTGATAAACTTTTTATAAAATCTAAAACCACCTCGATTATGATAGATCGAACAGCTGTTGCGAATGACATAAGTGTCATACCAATATGGCGCAGATAGGGTCACTTTTTGTCACGTGATGTCGCCTCCTTGTTATTCTACCTCGATTGTGTAGATAGTTATTTAAAAGCTTTTTCCGTCGACCGTGTATTTACATCCGATATTAACGTTCCCAAAATCATTCATTAATGACCCCTATTAATGCATAATTTTCTGTAGATGTACGATTTCCCAAAATCATTCATTAATGACCCCTATTAATGCATGAGTTTCTGTAAATGCACGATTTTGGTAATTAAAATTAAAGGCAGCCATGCAAACAAATCAACAAAATAATAAAACGTCAATCCAAAACGTCGTCCGCTGTCATTAGTATTTGTAGAAGTGTGAAATCTGGATTGTAAAATAAAAGTTGTTAACTGTTTTTCTTCACTTTAGTAAAAAATACGATCGACGAAAAAACAGTGTAACCAACCCTTACATTAAAATGCGATTAATGATCTCGAACATTAACGCGTTCGCTACGCTCACGCGTTAAAATATTTCGATCATTAATCGCCATTATTAATGTACTTGTTGGTTAAATTACTATTAAATTCGAACCTGTTTATTAAAAGTATTTTTATATTAGGCGCGGTATACGAAGCCCAAGATATCCTTCGAAATCACAGATGTCGCGACCCCATCTGCGACACCCACCTATGGAAAGTAAAGAGAGAGCTAGACGTAGCTCATATGCGAATCAAACAGCTGGAAAAAGAGATGGAAATACATGGTATCAAGCCGCCTCCTTGTAAACGGTAAGTTCGTTAACTGAAATTAAATGGTTTTTACGGGGATATATTAATTTCCTTACAAACAACGTTATAAGTTTCAGTTGTTTTGACTAACAAGAAATTGATATAGCCCTTCCTATTCACCATATCGTCGCATGTATTTAAATTTTATTAAATAATTCCTTTTTAAGTACTTTGATAAACGCAGAATGTACATATTTATTCATAAGTCAATTTTTGTATGTTTTTACCGTACACGTCACGGATTTACGGTTGTATTTATAAAAAGGTGACATGACTCGTTACCAAATACATAAAAAGGGGCACCTGTCATTTGGAGCCCTAAAATCATCAATACCACATTATAAAATAATGACATATTATTATCCATTCAAATGTTTCTTTTTATGAATACAGCTGTATTAAAACATAATTTTGTGCACGAATATTTTCTTTTTGGAGTACATGTAGCAGAAGAACGTGGATATTTCTTTTTAAATGTAATGTTCTTACTTGCATGAATTTTAAAGCATTTATTAATTTCTCACGATGAAATTTAAGTGCAAATAGGTAAACAACACCCGATAAAAAATATTTAATTCTGAAGTCTATAGTCTGTTTCACAAAGGTGTAGAGTAATAAAAGCTCATTAGGTATGCAAAGGGACTACAGAGTGACCCAATGAATATTTAAGCCACTTTCATAATTTGGCATTGATTTCATTTCAAAATTCTTTCTTTTTATCAAGTGCAGGTAATACCACCCGGGTTTGGGTCAATTTATGGGTTTTGCGTATTGTTAGCCATTCACAAACACTAAAAATGGCGTGAGAAAAGCGTGCATTATGTACATAGTATTAGGTACACTTATTTTTTATTAAACATTATAAAAAAAAATACAAAATACAAAAAATCCATTTTACTGAAATTATATTTTAAAAAATCATAATATTTTTCGTCTTTTAAGGAACTGTCATCTCGTCTTGACGTTTTAATTAACTGGTCGACGGTACAGTTGATCAGATGGTCAAGATCCCACATTTCTCCTTTTCGTTAATGACATGATGAACTGCTTTTCGCCAGTTCGCTGGTGTCACTTCCTTAATGGCTTTTTCAAACAGTAGCTTAACGTCTTTCATTTTGAATGTCGTGTTGTGTCTTGATACAAATCCTTTCACTTGCGCTTATATAAGTTCTATAGGATTTAGTTCCCAATGTATGGCGGTATGCTCAGCACAGATACACTATGTTTTTTTTAGCTATATCTTCCACGGCATATTTTATAAAACGATGTTTGTGTAAATTTGCTATAGCTAATAGTTCCTTCTTTATCAGATTATCTTCAAATATAATACTTTTGGTGGTTACCAGTCAATAATTTAACTAGAATCTTATCTGGGGTAGGTATTTCTTTTTTAAAATAAAAAAGAGTGAACTTTTCTTCGGACTACACTTTTGGTGTCTTCATCAAGGACTTTTACTGGTATGCCTGGACTTTTCTTGGGAAGTTCCACTTGGCCTGCGGTCTTTCTCTTCCGCAATAATTTAAAAACGGTGGGCTTTCCAACTCCAGTCATTAGGGAACATCGGTCGACAGTTTATTGTATAGTAAAATTCGGGTAATCGTATTTTATGCAATCATGAACATTTAAAATAATAACTTTTTCACTCACTAATAGTGGAGAATTATTGGAACATCTTTTTGTTGGTGTGAATGTCGCCATTTTATTACTAATCTTATACTGGGAACAATATATAGGGCTTAACAGTAAATACTAATGCGTTAAACTAAATAAATATTAAGGTCATGCACACACACGATATAATGAACTTTATTCGAAATTACCACCTATTTATATGATCCAGCCAAAGAGGCCAAAGCCAACACGGTACCTGTTAAATGGTACCTGTTAAAAGCAAAACGTATTTTTATAATCTACTACCTAACTAATGTCTACCCAATATTTCGATTTTTGACTCTTCAGGCCAGAAAACATACCTTTCCTAATCCTCTTACGCAATTACTTGACATTTTAATATTACAAACAATACTATTTTATCTTTATACCCGTTAATCTAATTCTCTAAAATTGTTGGTTAGTTATCATAAATAATTTAATGCACAAAATTTACCTGCGCCTATGGCCGACACCGAAATTGAGCCGAACTGGATGGAATTTCCCATTTTATTAGTCTACACCTTTCTAAAATAGACTATAATCAGTAATTAAACTTTAAAACTACTATTTCATTATTTTCGCCTTCTACAACAAGCAACCGAAAAATAATTCAATCTTTACCCATCACTAAACTAAAGCCTTACCAATCGCACGCTTACCTGTAATATCTGTATGGCTGACCAGTGCTTACCTACCCAGTATATGTTATTGATCCTATTATTAATTTTTCTATCATTGTGTAATCGATCGGTAGGCGTCACCGTAGCACCAACTGCATCACGTCCTGTCTGGGCTCGTCCAAGTCACCTGAGTAAGTCAAAGACTTACATGTATTTAGAGTAGGCTGTAAAGTATGCTATAGAATAGACTGTAGAGGTAGATTGATAGAGTCGATTTGTCAGTGTGGTGATGCCTTGTTTAATCTACCGCATCATGTATTATGGTCACTTAATAAATTTTTTGTTGTCTCTTATAAATCCATTATCATTTTTACGACAGTATTTGTACGCTGTCATCGTCAAAAAGTGAAGTTTATAGATCTTATTGGCTCTCGTTACAACCATCATGAAGTAGTTCACCCTCGCCTCAGAGCCAGTGACGTAGCCAGGGGGGGCAGGGGGCCCGGGCCCCCCCCGAAATAAAAAAAAAAGAAGAAGATATAAACTATAATTAGGCATCATAAAAAATCTTTGACGGCAACTCTATCAATAACGCGATAAATAAAATAACAAATCATCCTCCCAGTAACTAAAGCTTCAGCAGAAAGACGTTTTCCACTTTAAAAAGAATAAAAACATATCTGAGAAACCATTCAGGCGAAGAGCGTACAACAAGTTTAGCTTTAACAAGTATTCATAAAAAAATCCACATTGATATATGAAATAATCAATATATTTTGTCAAAAAAGGCGTCGAATTACGGTTTAGTTTTTGGCAAAAAAATATGTGGTGCTTTAAGTTTATGGTTAATTTTTATTTTTTCAATAAATAAAAATTATACCTTATTTTTAGTATTTTTTTGCTCAATTATGCTTATTTCATAATGAATTTTTTGTTTAACAAGTATATATTATCTGTTTTATATTACCTATATTAGTGCATTTGTATAACTCACTACAAATTTTTTTAAATGTACGTATTTCTTTATTTTGAAATTTTTTTGATTGTTCAAAAAAGGGTTTTTGGGCGTGGCCCAAAAAAATTTGCCTTCGGCGCTAGCTCGTCACTTTTCCTACCCATTTAAACCCCCCCGAAATAAAATTCTGGCTACGCTACTGCTCAGAGCAACAATAGATTTTGAGGTTAATGTCAACGTCCCGCATGATAAACTTTGTGGAAATATATTTTACCTTATAAAAGGAACGAATAATTTCCTAAAATATCCATAAATCTGTTAAAGTTAAATGTGGTGAATAGTGGACCATAGAAACTTTAAAATGATGAATTTTAACATGCTTTTTAATATGACCTGCTCCAGAAAAATGTCCCTTAAGGGTTATTTTATTTAGAGAGAATTAAGCTTAATTTCTCCATTTGTTGTTTGATGTAATGGATCCAAATGCATGTTATTACATCAAAAAAAGAAAAGGTGATTAAACTGAAAAATTGACTCTGTCGTATGTTAGCACTTTTCATAATACAGCATAATAATAATCAGCATAAGTATCGATACATCTTTTGTCATTATAAATCTGTTATATCGATGTATTTTTGCAATTCTCATTGTCGCGCATCTCTACCTTTTTTATTTAGCATGTTTTATTGTTTGCTACTTGTTAGGCAAGATTGTTTTTATTTATACAAATATTATACAGTGTGTGTACACTGAGAAAAGCTTTAGCAAGAAATTCTTTGCTAAGATTATTTTGGCTGTAATATTAAATTTTCAACCTACGATAGCAAAATGAATTTCTTATTGCAAAAGAAACAATTTACCTGAAAACTCTTTATACCCGTTACAAAAACCTTTGCTATTATAGAAAACTTACATTATGATACCAGCTAAGTAAGTATTTATAAAAAATTATTTTCTAGGACTACTATTTGCTTTGCTGAGGAAGTAATGCAGATAGCTGTTTTTGAAAAAAATCTTTATAAAAAAAATCTTTTCTAGCGCTCTAAAGAGTGTTTAAAGGGGTAGCAAAATTTTTTGTTGGAATTGGAAAAATCGTAACTGTTCGGTTCGAATCGGATTATTTCGTGGTGACAAATTCAGTCTAATTGGGCCAATTTTTATATTGAGCATCAGTCGTCCCGTTCCTCTCTCCACATGTCTTCAGGTATTCATTTTTTCTGATATTTAGATGCTCCTTCCTTCATAAAGTTAAATCGTCGCATCGGTGGCTGTTGTTGGTGACCATTATGACTCGACATTTGTCTCATTTTTTCCAATAAACATTGTCTTGGCTCAAAAATGTTTCCAGTGTGCAGTGCTTTATTGGATTGTGACATCAATGACAGTGTAGATTTTTAATATCAGTGTTAAAAGACCAAAGTTATTTTAGTTTAATGTTAATTTTTTTATGTTATATGTTTAGTTTAACTGTTGTTTATTTAATAATAATTTTTGTGCGAGTCAAGTTTTAGAGAAAACAAAATTAGTAATTCTTTAGCAAATGCTATTCATAATAAAAGTCCTTAAACTAAAAGACAACTTACCAAAGTTTTAAACACGGTATGATTTTTAAAAGGAAGATTTTCAGAAATATCTCAAAAGTAAAATACTTTCTTTTTCTAAATAAAATACAATGTAATTATTATTTTACCTAATATTCGATCTAGATGCAGAAAAAAAATTTCAGGTTATGAAGTGTTGTTTTCTGTTGAATTAAATAATAAAGAGAAAATTTCTTTTTAGTTTCAAATTTTTGACAACCTATTCAGACGTGGGGAGTTGCATAATATAAAATATGATGGAGTTACCTGAATTAATTTTTTTAAACTTACGTATCCAAAGTAAAAAAACTTGGTTTATATAAATGTGTTATTAAGCATAATATGTTCTCTAGAGTATATTAAAAATTCAACAAAATATACGGCTTCTTTTTTGGGCCACACCCCACATATTATAGCAAATAAGTGGTGCTGTCATAATAAACCACTTTACTATTATAGCAATGCTTACTTGCTACCGTAGCTAAAAAAGAGTTCCTGAAGTAAGTAGGTACATTCTGACGCAGCACTTTCTTGAAATAAATAAAAAAATCTTTCTAATATAGCAAAATGTTATACTGATATTGAAAAAAAATTCTTGTTTCAATAACGATGCAAATGGCGTAGAAAAGTATCTTTATTGTTCTAGCCAAGTCTCTTTATAGCCGATGGTCAGTTACTTTGCTAATACAACATTTTTGTTTACTTGAGCTAAGTGATCATTCTTTATAAAGTGACTTTATTATGACAGCAACGAAATTACAGCCAAATGGATTTTACTGTCTCAGGTAGTTTTTCTTTTGTCCCCTATGTTAGCATTTTTTTTTATAAGCGGTATAAAGATTTTTATAAGGACAGCAAGAATCTTCTCTCAGTGTAGAGTTTTAGTTGACAAATAAGCCACTTTTTTATTTGTATTTGAAACTTATACCTGATTTAGAAATTAGAATAAGGACCAAATTTAAAAACGAAACAACAACTGACAAATGCAATTCGCAGGACGTCCTATTTATTGATATAAAAGTAAATTGAAAGTTGGGGTTTTACTTTGTACTGATACCTTCACGTCTCTTATCTGCTACTTTGGATAATCAGGCATGTATAAAGTAAACGGTATTTCTTATATCTAATGAGGGCTTACTTAAACAATCTAGGTTCTGGTGTATGGTAGCAGCTTTCTTAAGCTTCCTCCAGTGTGGTTCTCTATGCAGGATTTGATTTTTTGGTCTCTTCTTTCAGCGTGTTGTTTCCGTGTTCCTTAATTCTTGTTTCGGGTGGCCTCAGTGTCTCATCAATGTAAGATCGGTCACATTCGCAGGGAATCTGGTCGACATAGTTTTTCCCGTCTTTTTGGCTTGTTGGTTTCGTCCTCGTCGGGTGTCTCTCGAGCTGAATACCGTGATGATTTTGTATCGTTTTCCTAGTCTTCTAATTCTCTCAGAAACTTTTTTACATAGGGAATGTTGAGTTTTGATTGTGATTCTATTTGCTTCTTTTGTGTATTTGGCCGATTCTTACGATTTTCCAACTCAACTTAACATTCCGTATCTCAAAGGACTGGTTAACGTAACACACTCTTTAAAATAACATGGTATGGATTACTAAAATTTGGTTCTGACAACTATTTATTTTCGTGAAATCGGACTCAACCCAAAAATTAGTCTGTACAAATAAAAAAAAATGTAGTTATTGAACTGTTGAACTAATTAATAACATTAACCAACCCAACCTACAAATTTTAGTTGTCACAACGAAATTTTATATACGGATAACTAAATATTATATGGTACTTTAAACCATACATATTAGTTGTCACAACTAATGTGTAAATATGGAAAATTGAAAATTTTTTTTCAAGGAAATATTGTTTTTGTTCATGATGCAATCTACAAATATTGCCAAAGCAATCATATTTGGGCCAAACTTGAAATTTTCATTGAGTAACAATTATAAATAAGTAAACATTTTATATGTTTGTCATTGCAATTGTACATTAGAAAGTTTGAATGAACTGCTTATAACGCATGGTAAAATTAGCAAGTTGATTTGATAGAAATAACTTTAAAAAATTATAAAATAATTGATAGAAATAACTTAAAAAATGTCATAATATGTAATTTATACCTAGTAACGAAAAATATTCCTTCCTAGAGTCCCCATTTAAACAAAAAAATGCCTTGGTATTACTACTCTATGCGTAAACTAATTTAAATAAACTATCAGGGATATTATGGTTTCTTTAAAAAAATGTATTGTATTTCCAATGTCCATGTTCTCTCATTTTTTTTATAATACATACCTATGCAATACAAAATAGAAACACTAGATTTTTAACTTACTTTAATCAACCTTTTTGGTTGTTCGATTGCTTATAGAACTGAATAGTTCTTATTTAAATTTTCTTCTCGATCTTCGATTATTGAAAAACAAAAAATATCCCCAGGACTTTCTATTTAAAATGTACAGGTATATGAAATTTGTTGTACTTGGTTAGATTAAAAAGTATTCAATATGATATGACGGTATTTTATAGAAATGGAACATAGAACAAAAGCTAAACAAAAAAAAAATTTAAGTTATTTCTCATCGGTTCACCTTGCCATGCTTTATAAAAAGCTCATTTAAACTTTCTAATGTACAAAACTGCAATGATAAAAAAAAAATGTTTACTTACTTATGATTTAACTTCTTTCTGCCAATAAGAACGTACACAAGAAAGACAATAAACACAAATAAATTACACCAAATATTGTCACGGCCGATTATTGCCTTAAAAACACGAAAAAATTGACACGGAACCGCAAAAGCACCCTAACATAAACATAACCTCCTGACAGTCCTGGCTAGAATGATGTCACATGTCACCTACCGGGCAAGGGCGTCAAGTCTCTGTTGATAGTGTTGATGCCGTTAGTTATAAATATGAAGAATAATATTACTTGAAAAGAAAAGTTAGTTCTGGTAACTAAGAATGTATCTTAATCACAATTAACAAAATGATAGAGACTACAAATTCATAATGTGTTATCACAACAAGTTTAATTGATAAATACAAGTTTGTAGGAACCTTGATGTAACATTTAAATATGATATCTACAGAGTAAAATACAGCTAAACAAAATATTTTATTTCTGCCAACTGATATGAAAACAAGATATTTTCTTTGTTCTGATGGCATCATTTTTTGGTAAATATAACCAAAAAATAAATTTTTTTTGTTTTCCTAACTAAAAATAGTTATTTTTGGTAACGTAAACACGGGAACAAATAAAAATTAGTACCAAATACCAAGTCATTTTTAAGAGTGCACGTAAAACAACTACAACTATAATATCAGTGATAGTTCGATTATGTGTATGTCTTTTTACCTAATCACACAGCCCTCTTACTGTGGTTAAAGGCTGACTGACGTTTCTTTCACGCGAACTTTTGAAGCAGCAATGTTGGCGATGGTACTAATTCTACCACGGTTAGAATTATATAACTGTGCATATCATTAAATTCCTTACCAATAATCCTTATTGTAAAAAGTAGCAAAAGGATATTATCGCGAAACACAATGGTAGGCGACTGGAACGTGTAGCTTAGATAGCTTGAAATTACGTTTTACTCTATTTAATTTGTGGTGCGCTATTTATTTACCGTAACACCAATACAGAAACGTTGTCTTCTTAAAACTCACATACGATGCTATTTCAAGTAAGTTCAAAAGAAACAATTTTTGCTTTCCAGTCAACTCAGACCAAAACAGAAATAAAAAATTAAATAAACATTATCAAGATCACTTACTCACTGGCTGGAAACTGCTCTGGTTCTGAGATGGCATTTTTACATCATTTAGAGAGACTTGAGTAACCAAACGGACAGAGGTTACCCTTACACTTAAATATGTTAATCAACTCCGTAGTAGTAGTAGTAGTAAGTGTTTCTTTGAGTTTTTATAATGTTCTATAACCCCTACCAGAATAGAGAAGGGGTTCCTTTTTTCTGCATCAGGAGTAAAGCTTCTTAAATATACTATTCAAAATGGAACCCTTTCTTCAACCAATTACAAACAGTTATTTTTATAAACATTTGTCCACTGACTCCTCCTACGAAACTAGAAATGTTCTTGTCCTTGTATCAGAGCTGTGAAAGTTACTTCAGAAAAGTAACTAGTTACTTTTTCGATACTTTTGCACAAATGTATCTAGATACTTATAAGAAATAGTTACTTTTACCTAAAAGTAACTTAGTTACTTAGTTAAAGTAACTAATTATAGTAACTACGATACTTTTACAGTAACTCGTTACATTGATTGTAACTACGATAATTTAAAAGTAACTAAGATACTTTTAACGTTACTAGTTACTTTGATTGTAACTAGTTACTAAAAGTAACTAAGATACTTTTGAGTAACTAGTTATTTTAATTGTAATTACGAAACTCTAAAACTTATTAAGATGCTTTTGAACTAGATATCATAAATTTACCAGGTAGTGATAATTCATTTTCCTGTACACACTACCACTATTACCATCAGAAAACTAAACTAAAAAGTGTTAATTCGAACAACGAACAAGTAGAATAAAATACTTCGAATTTCGCGTTCCAACCAGTTTGCTGTTTGACGTTCGCGACTCGCCGCTCGTCCCCTCGTGCAAATCTGATTAACGGCCGCCGATCGTCCCTTGGTCATCATCTGATGGACGGCACGTGTGCATAATTGGTATCCTAGCCAAGAGGAACTCTAAAAGTATCTAACTTAGTTACTTTAAAAGGAACTTAGTTACTTTAAAAGGAACTTAGTTACTTTAAAAGTATCTAGTTACTTTTTAAGTGTATAGTTACTTCTAAAAAGTAACTAGATACAAGTTACTTTTCAAAAGTAACGAAGTTACAGTTACTTTTGCCATGATTCAAAAAAGAACTAAGTTACTAAGTATCTAGTTACTTTAAGTAACTAGATACTAAAAAGTATCTAGTTACTTAAGTTACTCACAGCTCTGCCTTGTATGCACTATCTTTCCACTACATCTATTTTTATCAAACTTATCACCCATTAGAAGTCTTAACTTTATAGCGAAGTATTAGATAAGCAATCCATCCTTAAGGATACCAATCCATATCTGACAATATTGTTATAATAACAAACATAATTTAACAAAAGGTATGTAGTTCTGGTAGCAAGATGTATGACTGTGCCTATACTAATCAGGCGGTATTGCTACCCTAACTAGATATATGTATGTTTACGATAACCATATATTTTCTTGGCGCAATATCTAAAGTTTTGAATGATTGTAAAGCAGAAGTATCTGGTCGTAAGTGACTGTTATTTAGCCATCACTTCCAGGTCATTTTTTAATAGATTTAATTTCTCGGTATGGGGTTTTTGCAAATTATTCTTATGGTTGGCCACTTTGTGAGGCGTTGTCTATTAATCATAGGCTAAGAGATCGCTTTGTGAATATTGCATCGGCCAAAATAAGACTGAACGACCTGTATCCTATCATTTTTGTTCCTTTCAAGGTGCCTTGCAAAAAATTTATCAACTTTATAACTCGACAGCACAAAGTTGGGTATGAAAATTTCCTAAGTTTATTCAGCGGAGCACCAGTATTACCATAGAATCACAGAATGTTTTCCAGTAGCGAATATACGCTCTAGATATACTATTAAACTCATAATGGACTTTATAAAGTTTATGTTCTAGTCATTAAAGAGTCTGAAAGTTATTAACGACGTAAAGGTAGAGGAAGTTTAGTTAGTACATTTTAAGTATAGTTGCACTAAAGAAGAAAAATTTATATACAAAAACGAAGCACAAAATTGTCATTTTGTTTTGAAATAACCGATAAATCTTGAAGTGTTAACGAATGATCGGGATTAGCGTTAGCTCTCATAAAATAAACGGATTTTATTACTCTTTTATCTTCAAACGCTTAAATTAAACTTTTTTGCGCTTTACTATCATAAGTATTTTCAAAAATTTTATACAGGGTTGCTTTTATGTATGGAAACGATCGATTATTTCTCAGAATATACAGGGGTCCTGCAATAGTGCCTCAGGCTTCTATAGCTCTTATACAAATCAGGTTAGGAATTTCATTCATTTATTTATATTGTTTCATAGGGTAAATTTCAGGAAAATATTTTTCCATATACAGGGTTGCCCAAAAAAGTGCGATAACAAAAAGTTTTATTTTTTTAAATGGAACACCCAGTATTTTATTGCATATTTAGGTTTGTATTAGAGTCCTTTATAATTGTCGAATATTGCATTTATTTGCTTTGGTAGTTTAAGTGTAACAAATTCAAAACTAAAAAAAACATTTTACGGTCCTGGAAAAAGAATCAAAAAAACAATCTAAATTCCTTTTTTAAATCTTATGAATCTAATAGTGTTTATCTATTCTATACAGGGTGAAAGACTTCAAAAACGACACATTTTAAATACATTTTTCTAATGTTTTTCAAATGGAAGTGTTTATTATTATTTAACCATTTAATGCAAAATTTTTAAGCTATTATTTTTATACTACAAGAATATAAGTTATTTCCATGCATTTTCGAGATAATTGCAAATTTCATAAATGATGTTTAAAAATAACGTTTTAATATTGTCTGGCTACAAAATGGTAGACGACTGGAACGTGTAGCTTAGATAATTTGAAATTACGTTTTAATGTATTTAATTTGTTATGCGCTATTTATTTACTGAAACGCCAAAGATTTTTAATAGTTTTATTAAAACGAAGCAAAGCAAAGCAATTGACAATTACATTATAATGAATAACATACAAGTCTTAGGAAATAGAAATAAATTTATCAAATCAGTAAATTTAGAGAGTTTTATCTAAAGAAGAGTTGTCCCCTTAAAACTCACATACGATGCTATTTCAAATAAGTTCAAGAGAAACAATTTCCGCTTTACAGTCAACTCAGACTAAAAGAGAAATAAACAATTTAACACTTAAATAAACATTACAAAGATCACTTACTCACTGGCTGGAAACTGATGCTCTGGTTCTAAGATTGTATTCTTACATCATTTAGAGAGACTTGAGTGACCAAACGGGCAGAGGTTACCCTTACACTTGAATACGCTAAACAACTTTACTAAGTAAGTGTTCCTTTGAGTTTTTATAATGTTTGTAACCCCTACCAGAATAGGGAAAGGTTTATGCTGTCAGGAATTATTAACATTAGGAGGAAAGCTTCGTTAATATACTATTTAAAATTCAACCCTTTCTTTAACCAATTACATACAGTTATTTTTATAAACATTTGTCTACTGACTCTTCCTACGAAATTAGAAATGTTCTTGTCCTTGTTCTATGCACTATCTTTTCACTACACCTATTTTTTATTAAACTTATCACCCATTAAGAGTCTTAACTTCACAGCAAAATATTAGATGCGCAATCCTTACTTAAGGATACCAATCCATATCCGACAATATTATAAATTGATTGGACAAAGCGGTGCAATTGAACGACCAGCTAGGTCTCCCGATATAACTTCTTTTGACTTTTTCCTGCGGATTCATATAAAAAATCGTGTGTGTGTACAAGAATAGACTAGAAAATGATAATTGTAGCGTGACACTTGGCAAAATATGGCGAAGGGGGAGCTTATCTTTATCACCGTCGCTATATAACTGGCATAAATCTGATAGATACGCTAACTAATGTCCTGTTAAGATAGGTCTTATATTTTTGTTACCACTGAATGAAGTAGTTAAGAAGTAGCACTTTTCTAGAATAGACGCCTACCATATAGATAGAATGTGGCATGATGCATATTGCATGGAGTGGTTATCACCGTCTTTAGCTGTCCAGTTTCTACAGGAACGAGGCATCACAATTATCAATCACAATGGTTACAACTGTTAATTAAAACAATCAATTGATTTCGTTATTTTAAATTTAATTAAAGAAGTGAACTTTTACGAGTAGCGATATCTAGTCAATGTTCGACATGTTCGACATTGACTAGATATCGCTACTCGTAAAAGTTCACTTCTTTGATACTATGAAGACTGTTGATACAGTAGATCGTTTCCCTTCACTCATCGACTTCTAGCCCTACTGATGAGTCATGATATGACGAAACGCGTCTAGGGATAAAGTGCGATGAAGGAAGGGAAACAAAACTCGTTTCACTTTAAATTTAATTGATTACCTACATTGTAAACCAAGTCGCATAAAGCCATTGATTGTAAAGCTATCCTATAACGACATCTGGGCGTACCGAAGAGAAATACATCCCGGTGCCGTCAGCATCAACGACGAGAAAGCAAAGATAGACCCCGCATCTCATTCTAAAATTGCTATTGAGCCGAGCCTACATACTCATTGTTTATAAGAGGACGATAGCATGTGTAGACTTCTATGAAATTCAGGCACTGAATCGGTCATTTTGCAAACCTGACACTGGCATTGTTTTGTTATAATTTCCTCACAAAGGTTTTAAACACTAAACTCTCACCACTTTTTATTTAATAAAGCTGAAGATAAATAATTTAATGTTCTTAATGTCAAAATGTTCATTTTTCATTTCCGTATTTTTACTTGCTACCTCTAGAAGGCAAACGTTGCCAAGTTATGCGCTAGTGTGGAATAATCCGAAAAATAAATTTATTATGACTGTTTGTTGATTGTATGTTGATTATATTTACTTCTCGAATTCATGAAGAATAGATGACTATGTAGTATACTCAAATTAATTTGACAAGATTTGATCATTAATTTCTACAGTAGTTTAGCTCATAAGTTTCTGCTGATTTCTTTTAACGTCAGCGAGAGAAAGATCGTAAAATAATTAACTAATCGGTTAATGACGTCATTCCACCAGCTGTCAATCATAAGTTCATCAGAATATACCTATTTGAACTCAAATAAAACCCACAATGTGAGAATCTTTTAATCATTTTGCAACGCTCGTAAAAATATCCTACTATTTCCATATGATTTTATTCATGGAACTTTTCATAACCATTCAGTTAACTAGTATAGCTCATTTATCCAGTAATTTGGTTATAAAGGAAACAGCAATATCTCTGTGGGAGTAGAACAAATATTTTTTACTGATACTTACATGAAGTTAAAATATATATTTTTACAAAAAAATAAGGTAGCACCATAGCTCCACAGCGCTACATTACGAACCGCCTGTGGCCATAGCGCTATCAAGTTTACTTAGGTCCAATTTTATAAAGACCACTTAAACCGAAGAATAACTATAAAAAGGTAGAAATGTCAGGAATGGTCGATTTATAATGTGGCATTGACAGCAAAGTTTAATTTAAGAGTAATCAACCTGATCATAACTTGTTATGTTACATCTGTTTAATGGTTGGAGACAATTACGTTTCTTGAACGGCAGTAGAGTTTTGGGCTTACATAGTCTTTATTTGTTTTTAATCACAACGTTTTAACTGGTAAGTACCTATATCCAGTCGTCTTCAGGTTGAAACGTTGTGATTCAAAACAAATAAAGACAATGCAAGTCCAAAACTCCACTGTTGTTATGTTATATTACATTATATTAAGTTATGACTAGGTAAATCACTTTGAACTCAAACTTTTCAATTCCACATAATAAACTGACCATTTTTGATATTTCTCCGATTTAAACTGGACCTTGGTTTAAATCAACTTTATAAAATAGGTCCAAGGAAAATCTATGATTTAAACCAAGGTCCATTTTAAATCAAAGAAATGTCAAAAATGGTCATTTTATAATGTGGGATTGACAGCAAAGTTCCAGTTAGAAAAGATTCGCCTGGACATAACCTAATATAATATAACATAACAAGCTATGATCAGGTTGATTACTCTTAAGTTGAACTTTGCTGTCAATCCCACATTATAAATCTACCCTTTCTAACATTTCTACGATTGTAGAATGATTCGTCAGTTTAAACGTAAGAGGACCCCAAACACCGATGTGTACTCTTTCTTTGATAAACTGTTTCCTTATGTCAATGCTACTTTTAGTAGCATACGTACATTGCCAAAGTTATTGATTAATATAATTCATTTTAGTTTCTTTATATTCATTTTGGTTTAGTTACTTTTCTTAGTAGTTTCATTATCTTAGTTTTCTTTTATTCGCTTCCTTAATTTGATTTACGGTCTCGGAAATCCCTTTCATTTTTTGCTAGGATTGCTTTATCGACTGAAAATCTAATCATTGGTTTTTTTTACCTTGTATCTTGATTTCTGCTCTAGGGATTTTTTATATGATTTCAGCATAATACTACATGGACCAATCCTACAAAAATTTGAGCTTGTTGGATGAAATAAAAAATAACATTTTATTAAACCAAAAAATATACAGTATCCACAGTGGTTCTTTACGCGTGCGTCATTGTTTAACGATTAAGTGACAACGTGATTTACTATATTTATTTATTATAATAATAAAGGTGAATAAAAACATAACCCAACTTCTTCCGGGCACTATTCTATGACACAATACGTCATTGCTAATGAAACGTACTACAGCGAGAAAAAATTGTAGGGAAGAGTTGCATATTGATTTGACTATTTAATTTTATTATTTTTTGAAGTTTGTCCATTGACTCCCGACGCCGATGTAATCGTTTTTTTGATTAACATTTTGACTTATAATTGTTTTACATTTGCGTCTTGAAAATTTTTTTAATCTTAAAAATAGTTCTTTTCGGAGCTTTTATTATCGTTCTCTTGTGTTTCCGGTACGAAGTTTATGATACGTATTTATTTATTCTAAAACGTTCTAGCTTTTAATGTTGTCACGAAAAAAAATTAAGGCAGTGGCTAAAGTCCTCTAAATGAAAATATGCTAAATAATTAAATATTCATGTATATTTCGTTGATAAAAATATTGTGCGAAGTGCTTTTGAACGATGTATTAAATGTATAAATAACATTGGTATTGTATAGACTTAAATTTTTGATTCAAAACTTTAAAATACTTTTAGGTACCCGTACATCGGAACATTAGATACATATATTGTAATAATTCTTTCGATTTGATTCTTACGATTCTAATGACGTTAGTTATTACGCAGGGTAATCATTCACTGAGAATACTGTAACTTTTTTGTTTAGTTAAAGCAATTAGACACTGATGTCAATTTAAATTTTAAAGTTCTGTGAGGTAAATAGAAAAAGTTATGCAACATGTCAACAAACAATAATACTCAATCTACAAGTAACGTAAAAAGCCCGAGAAAAGTTTTAACTGGCTTGATAGATCCATGTTTTGATGGGAACTTAAACAGAAAAGTAGTTTTAAATAATTTTGAAAAAAAAACATTATTCAGACAATTGTTTCCAAAGAAACAATCTCGCTGATAAAATTATCAGGAGATGGATGTAACGGGCCTAAAGCTCGCAGCTTTTATGTAAAATGTATTGTTTCTCACACCACTGCACAGGCAGGTGGCAACCTTCCTTATTCCCTTATAAGGCATTATAAATATTTAATAGATATTAGGTTTTTTCCGTTATACCAAGGATTAAGATTACTTTTAAAACTAGGTATACATTTGGAAAAATATAATGTTGTATAAATAACTGAAACTTGGAATTCCCTTCATTTAGAGTTTTTAAAAAATTTAAAGCTAGACATTTTTCAATCCGATAGTAACCCCATCATTATAACCAATATTATCGCTGATGGTATGCAGCTAAGCGTCCGCCAAATGAATCTCCTATGTAGCTCGTGCCCTGGTTTGTAACCGTGCGCTATACTTAGAACTGGATCTTTTATTATTTTGTGTGTCTTTATAAACTAATGTGGTAGGTATAGTGCCACTAACGTGCCGTGTAATCTCTACATCGAGATAGAATAAACACGGGGGAGCTACTACCATTTATTTTCGTTTAGCACAACACCTTAGGCGTAAATATCGAGATAGAATAAACAAGGAGGCGCTATTACCATCTAATTCAGTCTGCGAAAAACGGTACCAGGGGGCGGGGCTAAGTGTCATACCAATATGGCCGATTCATAAGGGCCTAATTAAATTTATTTTGAACAATTCTACAAATGCTTGACTCAACTAGAATAATATACTTTCAGTAAGCAATGAACAGCTTTGTAATGGAAATAACGGATAATGATATTGTATATACACATGTTTGTATATTGTGGTTAGTAGCTAGAACAGTTTGGTAAAACCCGTCTGTGCTCATTGATTTGATTGATTGGTGACATAGAAAATATTGAGAATATAGTATTGTAATTAAATATTGTTCCATTGGAAAGGTGCACAATAGGATGAAAAATGGTTTTATTTAGAAGTTGTAAATGTTTTAATAAATAAACTTTAACCCATAAAATTTGACTTACATGCAACAGCAGCAAAAATGAAAATTTGTTTAGGTACACTTTTTTATGAACCATGTGACTTGTTAGACGAAGACGAGTAGTGGCATAGTGGCCCGGTTGCCTCAATTTTTAATTTATAAATATTGCACGTTCAATTGTAAGTAAATAATGCCTGCCAATGTCATTTATGTCACAGTCAATGATGCTGGTTAGTTAATTCTGGTTGAAAACCTTTGTGGAACCCAACATACAAGTTGTGTTTATTTCGCACATAGAAAATAATGACCTGTATCAATAAAATGACGAAATTGCAGTTAAGCGGCTAGTCCTGAAAAGTACAAAGCTGCTTTAATTTAATTGTAGATGTATTGTTTTTACATTTTTTTTGTTGCCCTTTATTTATACTAACCTATGAAACTTAATTTTCGCTGGTTTCTTCTTATCCACAGCAGTTCTGCTGGAACAACCTCGCATGGCAAAAAAAAATAGTTATTATCTATCACACAGTAGCAATAGTTTTACACAAAAATTGAAAAACTTCTCATAAAATCTAAAACCACCTTTATTATGACACATCGAACAGCTGATTACACGATTGACATAAGTGTCATACCAATATGGCGCAGGTAGGGTCACTTTTAGTCACGTGATGTCTCCTTCTTGTTTATTCTATCTCGATGGATCTCTAACTCCCCCCTCTATCGGCCCTGTTCAATAACAAACCTTAATGGCTTAACAATTCAGCAAAATATTACCATTTCTAGAAAAGCCCTCCTGAGTTAATTCGAAACGTTATCTCGATAATGCAAACTGTGTTGTTTTGCAACAAGAAGCGGAATAATCTCGTTTGAACTTTGGTGGCCTCCAGTTAACTAGTATAGCTCATTTATCCAGTAATTTGGTTATAAAGGAAACAGCAATATCTCTGTGGGAGTAGAACAAATATTTTTTACTGATACTTACATGAAGTTAAAATATATATTTTTACAAAAAAATAAGGTAGCACCATAGCTCCACAGCGCTACATTACGAACCGCCTGTGGCCATAGCGCTATCAAGTTTACTTAGGTCCAATTTTATAAAGACCACTTAAACCGAAGAATAACTATAAAAAGGTAGAAATGTCAGGAATGGTCGATTTATAATGTGGCATTGACAGCAAAGTTTAATTTAAGAGTAATCAACCTGATCATAACTTGTTATGTTACATCTGTTTAATGGTTGGAGACAATTACGTTTCTTGAACGGCAGTAGAGTTTTGGGCTTACATAGTCTTTATTTGTTTTTAATCACAACGTTTTAACTGGTAAGTACCTATATCCAGTCGTCTTCAGGTTGAAACGTTGTGATTCAAAACAAATAAAGACAATGCAAGTCCAAAACTCCACTGTTGTTATGTTATATTACATTATATTAAGTTATGACTAGGTAAATCACTTTGAACTCAAACTTTTCAATTCCACATAATAAACTGACCATTTTTGATATTTCTCCGATTTAAACTGGACCTTGGTTTAAATCAACTTTATAAAATAGGTCCAAGGAAAATCTATGATTTAAACCAAGGTCCATTTTAAATCAAAGAAATGTCAAAAATGGTCATTTTATAATGTGGGATTGACAGCAAAGTTCCAGTTAGAAAAGATTCGCCTGGACATAACCTAATATAATATAACATAACAAGCTATGATCAGGTTGATTACTCTTAAGTTGAACTTTGCTGTCAATCCCACATTATAAATCTACCCTTTCTAACATTTCTACGATTGTAGAATGATTCGTCAGTTTAAACGTAAGAGGACCCCAAACACCGATGTGTACTCTTTCTTTGATAAACTGTTTCCTTATGTCAATGCTACTTTTAGTAGCATACGTACATTGCCAAAGTTATTGATTAATATAATTCATTTTAGTTTCTTTATATTCATTTTGGTTTAGTTACTTTTCTTAGTAGTTTCATTATCTTAGTTTTCTTTTATTCGCTTCCTTAATTTGATTTACGGTCTCGGAAATCCCTTTCATTTTTTGCTAGGATTGCTTTATCGACTGAAAATCTAATCATTGGTTTTTTTTACCTTGTATCTTGATTTCTGCTCTAGGGATTTTTTATATGATTTCAGCATAATACTACATGGACCAATCCTACAAAAATTTGAGCTTGTTGGATGAAATAAAAAATAACATTTTATTAAACCAAAAAATATACAGTATCCACAGTGGTTCTTTACGCGTGCGTCATTGTTTAACGATTAAGTGACAACGTGATTTACTATATTTATTTATTATAATAATAAAGGTGAATAAAAACATAACCCAACTTCTTCCGGGCACTATTCTATGACACAATACGTCATTGCTAATGAAACGTACTACAGCGAGAAAAAATTGTAGGGAAGAGTTGCATATTGATTTGACTATTTAATTTTATTATTTTTTGAAGTTTGTCCATTGACTCCCGACGCCGATGTAATCGTTTTTTTGATTAACATTTTGACTTATAATTGTTTTACATTTGCGTCTTGAAAATTTTTTTAATCTTAAAAATAGTTCTTTTCGGAGCTTTTATTATCGTTCTCTTGTGTTTCCGGTACGAAGTTTATGATACGTATTTATTTATTCTAAAACGTTCTAGCTTTTAATGTTGTCACGAAAAAAAATTAAGGCAGTGGCTAAAGTCCTCTAAATGAAAATATGCTAAATAATTAAATATTCATGTATATTTCGTTGATAAAAATATTGTGCGAAGTGCTTTTGAACGATGTATTAAATGTATAAATAACATTGGTATTGTATAGACTTAAATTTTTGATTCAAAACTTTAAAATACTTTTAGGTACCCGTACATCGGAACATTAGATACATATATTGTAATAATTCTTTCGATTTGATTCTTACGATTCTAATGACGTTAGTTATTACGCAGGGTAATCATTCACTGAGAATACTGTAACTTTTTTGTTTAGTTAAAGCAATTAGACACTGATGTCAATTTAAATTTTAAAGTTCTGTGAGGTAAATAGAAAAAGTTATGCAACATGTCAACAAACAATAATACTCAATCTACAAGTAACGTAAAAAGCCCGAGAAAAGTTTTAACTGGCTTGATAGATCCATGTTTTGATGGGAACTTAAACAGAAAAGTAGTTTTAAATAATTTTGAAAAAAAAACATTATTCAGACAATTGTTTCCAAAGAAACAATCTCGCTGATAAAATTATCAGGAGATGGATGTAACGGGCCTAAAGCTCGCAGCTTTTATGTAAAATGTATTGTTTCTCACACCACTGCACAGGCAGGTGGCAACCTTCCTTATTCCCTTATAAGGCATTATAAATATTTAATAGATATTAGGTTTTTTCCGTTATACCAAGGATTAAGATTACTTTTAAAACTAGGTATACATTTGGAAAAATATAATGTTGTATAAATAACTGAAACTTGGAATTCCCTTCATTTAGAGTTTTTAAAAAATTTAAAGCTAGACATTTTTCAATCCGATAGTAACCCCATCATTATAACCAATATTATCGCTGATGGTATGCAGCTAAGCGTCCGCCAAATGAATCTCCTATGTAGCTCGTGCCCTGGTTTGTAACCGTGCGCTATACTTAGAACTGGATCTTTTATTATTTTGTGTGTCTTTATAAACTAATGTGGTAGGTATAGTGCCACTAACGTGCCGTGTAATCTCTACATCGAGATAGAATAAACACGGGGGAGCTACTACCATTTATTTTCGTTTAGCACAACACCTTAGGCGTAAATATCGAGATAGAATAAACAAGGAGGCGCTATTACCATCTAATTCAGTCTGCGAAAAACGGTACCAGGGGGCGGGGCTAAGTGTCATACCAATATGGCCGATTCATAAGGGCCTAATTAAATTTATTTTGAACAATTCTACAAATGCTTGACTCAACTAGAATAATATACTTTCAGTAAGCAATGAACAGCTTTGTAATGGAAATAACGGATAATGATATTGTATATACACATGTTTGTATATTGTGGTTAGTAGCTAGAACAGTTTGGTAAAACCCGTCTGTGCTCATTGATTTGATTGATTGGTGACATAGAAAATATTGAGAATATAGTATTGTAATTAAATATTGTTCCATTGGAAAGGTGCACAATAGGATGAAAAATGGTTTTATTTAGAAGTTGTAAATGTTTTAATAAATAAACTTTAACCCATAAAATTTGACTTACATGCAACAGCAGCAAAAATGAAAATTTGTTTAGGTACACTTTTTTATGAACCATGTGACTTGTTAGACGAAGACGAGTAGTGGCATAGTGGCCCGGTTGCCTCAATTTTTAATTTATAAATATTGCACGTTCAATTGTAAGTAAATAATGCCTGCCAATGTCATTTATGTCACAGTCAATGATGCTGGTTAGTTAATTCTGGTTGAAAACCTTTGTGGAACCCAACATACAAGTTGTGTTTATTTCGCACATAGAAAATAATGACCTGTATCAATAAAATGACGAAATTGCAGTTAAGCGGCTAGTCCTGAAAAGTACAAAGCTGCTTTAATTTAATTGTAGATGTATTGTTTTTACATTTTTTTTGTTGCCCTTTATTTATACTAACCTATGAAACTTAATTTTCGCTGGTTTCTTCTTATCCACAGCAGTTCTGCTGGAACAACCTCGCATGGCAAAAAAAAATAGTTATTATCTATCACACAGTAGCAATAGTTTTACACAAAAATTGAAAAACTTCTCATAAAATCTAAAACCACCTTTATTATGACACATCGAACAGCTGATTACACGATTGACATAAGTGTCATACCAATATGGCGCAGGTAGGGTCACTTTTAGTCACGTGATGTCTCCTTCTTGTTTATTCTATCTCGATGGATCTCTAACTCCCCCCTCTATCGGCCCTGTTCAATAACAAACCTTAATGGCTTAACAATTCAGCAAAATATTACCATTTCTAGAAAAGCCCTCCTGAGTTAATTCGAAACGTTATCTCGATAATGCAAACTGTGTTGTTTTGCAACAAGAAGCGGAATAATCTCGTTTGAACTTTGGTGGCCTCCATTAATGTAATTGAACACAACTGAGAGATAAGTTTTAAACTTAAATTATAATTGGTCTTAGGTGATGTTCGGAAAACTTACGAATAATTTGGGATGGGTCTACAACGTCTAACTTGTTAAAGTTTGGTTTTTATAAATTAATAAAGTATGTAATCCACTGGCGATAAAGAGCAAGCCACTTGCCTAGAAACCACTCGGACATAGTTAAAAAAAAGTTCGTCATAATTTTTCTTTAGTTGTTGTCGAATATCTATATCTTAATTAAAGGGCGGTTCCTCTCCTTCAAAACTCAAAAACTTCTAATAGTACCTAGAGCTGTATTAAAAAAATGTTGCTAATAATACCCCGTACATTTTGATGCAGCGTGATTTTACCAGCAACTTTAATTAGTGGATGTTATAAACTCTCTTTTATCTTAAGCACTTCTTAAGAATCTTTTCTACTCCCACTTGGAAATTTGCTGTTTTCGTTACACTAAAGTGATTGGAAAAATGGACTATTCTGGTTAACTGAACGAATATTATTTCATATCCATCCTGGTTAGGATATAAAACTGACCAATCACAGTGGTCGGTCATACAAAAGAAACCAAATTTACATGTTATAAATTTTATCTACTTTTATTTAGTAATATGAATTTTACAGTTCTGTTAATCGTTTTGTAAGGGCATCTATTACAGCACTAGTGCTGTAATGAAAAAAAAACGGTTTTATTAAACTTTTGCTGTTAAATAAAACCACACTTTTTAAAAGAATGATATATTATTAACAATTATAAAATTAATTACCAATTATTATTAATTAAAATATATCTTGATTTTTCTTGACTGAAATCATAGTTCTCAACATTGAGTAGTGAGTCCATAGTGTAGATGGTTTCTGGGAGCGTTGCTTTACGGAAAAATAACCCAAAAGGATTTTCTCAGACACCTCCTTTATTTCGTTAGCTTTGCACCAATCTTCAAACTTCTGATACTCCAACTCATACCGCGCCTTGGATTTTGTCGGAACTAAACTTGAGATCGCTTCGTTTGCCGCTGCTTCTATATCAGAGGGTAAACTTCCATCAGAATCGCTCATTTTGAAAAACGCTTTTTATATTTTTGAATTTGTTTGACAAAGTTTCAACAGTAACCATGCGAAACAGTAACTATACGAAAGGTAACATAAAAAACTTGATTAGTAAACTTAATAGCAGGTGCATTTTTACAGGTGCATTTTTATTTTTAAAAATGCCTTTTGGCAAAATATTTGTATTCATAGATGAAAGTAGATAAAATTTTGTACAATATTCTTGTTGTAAATTCATATTACTACACTTGATGTTTTATTAAACTCGGCTGACGCCTCGTTTGACAACTTTAACATCTCGTGTTGTAATATAAATCTTTACAACACTTATATCGTAAATAACTATTACTAGTCGTTTTCTGACACTTTACAGAAGTGAGATTGAGAATATACTTCAAACATATGCAAATCTGTCAGATGGAAATTGTTCTTTTTTAATTTAAATCAAAACATTTATCCTAGATTCTAAGCATCACAAAAATGTTTCCTTGAGTGCACTAAATGGTACAAAAATTGATGATATAATACCAAAATATATTTCTACCGAAGAATTGTTATTCTCTGATCGAACTAAAGATTTGAGCACAAATGCACTTTCTTATTTCACAAAATCTCCACTTTTACACTCATTTCTAGACAATTACTACAAGATTAAATGCAGAAATATACTACATACCTACAAAATGTGGTTGGTTCTTTGCTATGCAAATATTGGTCCACCACGATATTTTCTAATATATTTTGAATGGGGATCCAACCCCAATCGATCTTAAAACTTTTATTATACGCAACAGATATAGAAAATTAACTGGTAATTCTTCCTAAAATGGTGAAACTTGAAGACGAGTACATAAAACCAGATAAAACAGACGACATTTCTAGAAAAAAATTAATTCCATTTTTTACCAAAGGTTTTAAGATTATGGTATTTCTCCAGTATTGCCACTTCTCTTTCCACGTTGCTAGTATGTAAATTAGCGATTATTTTGAAAAACTTTACCTTAGCGAGCATTAAAAGTTCATATTACTGCACAAAGGCCGTGTTTAACCGTTTAAAACGAATTCTACAGCTATTTTGTTGTACTTTCGGAGTTATAATTCTTATGCAAGCAGAAAAAAACAACAACAAACCCTTTTTGCTTCTGTGCATTTCAGCAGAACAATTTAATCAAACTAGCTATGGTTGAGAAAAATAAATTGTTCATTTTTATTAATAAATATATTGCTTTTTGTCTGTTATTCTGCAAAAGGCCGATTGAGAGAAAAATAAATGTTCAAAGTGATTTTGTATTAATATAAGGAATTACCCAAATTGAGAAATATTTTACAGTGTAACTTGGTCCATGAATTTGCCAACGAAATGAGTATTTGTTTGGTTGTTTTTTATTATTTTTCTTACAAGTTCACGGCCAATTAAAAAGACAAGTTATGATGCCTATTTAAAAAATTCATTTTAATTTTAAATATAAAGTTCGGAAGCTAAGTCGTAGAAAAAATATACTGTACAACTCGAGTGGATTGTCCATATTGCACTCGAAAATATGAGCCTACCGCGTCGTGCTCAATTTACTTCCTCGTGCGATATGAACATCATAACCACTCTTGTTGTACAAATTACTATTATTACCATTTCCCCTTTTTATCAAAAAAAAATTAAACTCAGGCTTCTTTATATTCCATCGAACAAATGGCGTTTTCAACAAATTACACACTATATAATTAACAGGTTTCTTAATAATACAGTCTCTACTAGCCAGCCCAGCATAAATTCATTATCACTTAAACATGTTGAGCGCTATCCAGCCGTTCGATCGGAAATGGCTGAGTCTGGATACGTTGGAGAACTTTGCCACGCGAAACACCTCACCGGCCTTGTTCAAACGGATCAATACAAAACAAGAGAATATTTGACTTGTTCATACTGTTCATGGCAACCGTCGCGTCGGCGTCGAATCATGTCACCCATAAATAACATCGCCGCGACGCGCTGCGTTTCGTGTTGTTCCGCTGTCGGAAGGAAGAGGATATTGAAAAATATTGGTCGATGTTAAGAAATTGAAATTGCGCCACCTGTTACTCACTTCTTTAAACAAATGAAATTTTTATATTTGTAGGGTTTCCCTGGTGAAGTGAAACTTCACTCCTTCACCTAAATAATCGTCAATGCTATTTACACTAGCATAGCTTACGGTGTATTTAGAAAATGGAAGTTAAATGAAAAAATCCGTTACTTAAGAAATGCTGTTGAAAAATGAGTCAGTCAATATCTGAAATTAATTGGATATTCTAAAATGAAGAAATTCAGTCAGAGCGGAGGGAAGAAATGTTTTTTTTATATATATATACCAAGATTAGCATTTAAAGGCGACTGTTGTCTACAAAATAGACTAAAACACTTCAGCAAAGGCGAGAAAGATAATCGATCAGTTTCGCAAACAAAGGATAATTTTCTGACAAACCATAACCGTATTTTGCAGATTTTCGTTATTTTCTTGTTTCTCCAAAGTCCAAATAGAATAGTAAGTAGCAAAAAATAAACAGTAATAGTATTATTTGTCGGAATATTGACTATACCCTAAAAATGGGCAAAAGCTTTTAGCCTGATGATGAGGTCAAAATAATTTTACTTTCTCCTATGAACATGTATTTAAATTTTATAACAAACTTAATTTTTTTAAATGTAATAACTAATCTACCGGGTTAAATAAGAAATTTTTTTCGTAATTTTAGCAGTGAAATTTAAAAATATGAAACGTTAATAAGTGTGTAAATTATCATTTTTTGGCCAATTTAGACCTTCAAATCAACTTGTGGTTTAACCGGAAGTGAAGTCAAATTTTAAATAGAAATTCCCAATGTTTACTCGATGCTTAAATTCTATGAAAAATTCTCTTTTCAATGACGTATCACACTTTATCAATTGTTTTAAAAATGGCCGCCGATATCCATATTCCTTTGTTTTCTAAAATGTCCATAACTTTGATAAAAACAAGGTAAGTGGTAAAGAGTAGGCCACGGAAACGTTAAAATAGTTTATTTTAACATGCTTTATAATATAAAATCGACTTGCTTGAGAAAAATGTCTCCGTTAGGGCTTTTAAATTTACAACCTGTTTAAAAAAAATTCGGAATTTCTCGAATTTTTCAAATAGCAGCCCATCTTTGTTTTATTATATTAAAATTATTCATTTAACTTCGTTATTCATTTAATTTATTTTCTAATGGTGAATCACAAATTATTTTTTAGGTTATAGTGAAAATTAACAAAAATATCATAAATGTAATTTCTAGACCTGAATAAGCCATGAGAAGTTATGTCAAGTATGCCGTGGAAAACAATTCAGTCATTTCAATCTTCGTAATTATTTTATATTATTTAAGGCCTTTTGACATTTTGGTTGGCATACTAGGCTGGTCTTAACTAAAATTCTTATAGCTTATTCGAATCTAGAAATTACATTGATGATGTTCCTTGTTAATTTCTACTATTATCTAATGAATAATTTTAAAGTATGATACATTGTTAGAAGGAAAATTAAATAAACAATATTATTATAATTAAACATAGATAGGTTGCTATCTAAAAAAATTGGACAAATTCCGCTTTGTTTTTTTAGACAACACGTAAAGAAATAGCCCTTGCGTATATTTTATATTAATGAGTAGGTTTAAATGAGAAATGTTAACGTTTCTATGGCCTACTCTTTACTACTTACCTTATTTTACCCAGACTATGGACATTTTAAGAAACAAAGGAAAATTGTTGTAGGTGGCCATTTAAAAAAATAATTAAGGGTGATATGTCATTGAAAAGAGAATTTTTCATAGAATTGAAAAACAGAATAAAAAATAAGGAGTTTCCGTTTAAAATTTAAATGTTGACTTCACTTCCGGTTAAACCGGAAGTGGTTTCAAACGTTTAAATTGGTCGAAGAATGACTATTTACACACTTATTAACATCTTATATTTTTAAACCTTTACTATAAAATTACGAAAAAAATTTCTATTGTCAAACGATATATCTAAACAAAATATCATATTATGTTGCCCTGCGGGCAACACTGCGGCGAACAAAATGCAGGATCTCGTAAATGAAATTTTTTGGCGAAATGCATTTTATTATCTTTAAAATATATCTCCACCTATTAGGTTTTGTTAAAAATACAAATATTTTACATTTATGCTGAAAATTATAGAAAACATTACCTCGTATTTGAAAAAGCGGCTATTTAATAAGCAGAATCACGTATTTCCGGTAGTGCTATTTGAACGATTTTTGTCTGCGTTTGTATTTTGGAGCAACGTGTTTACTGATTGGTTAATCTTTAGAATACGTTTCAGGTTCATCTTTAGAATACATTTTTGACGAAAAAAGTGTATTTAAAAGTTACTCGTATTTCCAGTTCATTTAAATGCAGTACCTCGTATTTTATCATATTTTCTTAAAAAGAAAAAAATAGTGACTTTTCATTATTTAGTTTAATTTGAAGTACCTACTTTAAACTGTAAATATTTTTTCTATCAATATACCTAATTTAAACAGTTTTCGAATCACTCGTGCAGTTCGTCCGCGTCTCGTTTCGCAAATTCATCCTAAATTCGAAATCTTATAAAAGTTCCATTTGTTAGATACGATGTCTTGCGTTTTGACCCTCGACAGGTCAAAGTAAGGTAGAGCCAGCGGCGGCGCCAGGGGGGGGGGGGGGGGGCAGGGTAAAAGAGTGATGTATGTTATTTTGAAGAGAACGATGACTTTTTTTTTTGTTTTGTTTTTAGACATCGCTTTAGATAATAAGGAAGTTTTGTTCGTCCCCGCTTATGGCGTAATAGAGCTTGGCGGGCGACGGCGACCTTTTTTTTTTATCCTGGCGCCGCTGCTGGGTAGAGCCCTGCACGGGCCGGAATTATGAGACGAGGTCCGGTCCGGCCTGTCAATCAAGACCGAAAGACCCGAAACGCCCACCAGACCCGAAAAGTCCGATAAGCCTAAAAAGCCCAGAAGGTCCGAAAGGCCCAGCTGACCTAGAAAGCCTGGCTGGCCTAGAAAGCCTGGCTGGCCCAGAAAGCCTGGCTGGTCTAGAAAGCCCGGCTGGCCCATAAAGCCGAGCCCAAAATTTGTCGATTTTCTCCTAGAAATGTTAATATGGGGAATTCAGAAAAAAACTACTTTACTTACTACTACCGTATGAGAGATCAAAAAGTGACTTTAATGATTTTGTCGGGCCCACTTCTTGAATTTTTTTTATTTTTTCTTGCTTTATACTGTAGGGTTAACAACAAAATTTGGTGAAAAGGCGCACTGCAACAACAGGTACTATTGTCGCGTATCAAAATGGTAGGCGACTGAAACGTGTAGCTTAGATGAGTTGAAATTACGTTTTAATTTATTTAATTTGTTGTGCGCTATTTATTTACTGAAACATCTAAGATTTTTAATAGTTTTATTAAAGCGACGCAAAACAAAACAATTTACGATTACATTATGGTGAGTCACGTAAGAAATAAACATAAACTTGTCAAATCAGCAAATTTAGAGAGTTTTCTCTAAAGAAGAGTTGCTCTCTTAAAACTCACATACGATGGTATTTCAAGCAAGTTCAAGAGAAACAACTTCCGCTTTACAGTCAACTCGGGCCAAAAGAGAAATAAACAATTTAACATTTAAATAAAAATTACAAAGACCTTTTTACTCATTGGCTAGAAACTGTTTTGGTTCTGACATTATGGTTTACATCATTTAGAGAGACTTAAGTGACCAAACGGGCAGAGGTTACCCTTACACTTGAATACGTTAAACAACTCCACTGAATAAGTGTTTCTTTGAGTTTTTATAATGTTTTGTAACCCCTACCAAAATAGAGAAGGGGTTCCTTTTTGCTGTGTAAGGAATTATTAATATTTGGAGAAATTAAAAAGTCATATCAAAATAGTGACGTGAAGGACAAGACAACGGTAATGGCTAGGCTATTAATATTTTCATGGACTTCTTGATTTTCAATATGGTTGAGGGCTACGTCATTGCATTTGGGCTAAGTCATACTTTGAAAAATAAAATACAAAAATCTAAGTCCTTATTTAAAAAAGAAGTTAATATAGTCAGATCTGGTGTTAACGTGCGGGTCCAAAGGTCACTGATCATATGCATCAAATCAGACAACACAGAGGCTATCAAAATGTTGTGAGATTATTTACAAATATACCGAAGGAAGGAAAAATAGTTTCATTATTTTAGCTATCGCGAAGATAGCCACATATACCTGTATTATTAGTTTTGTAAAAATTATGTACAGGGGAGTTGAAAAAGTTACAAAAAAATTATATAATCGTTAATTATATACCTACTGTACCCTTTAATTAAAAACGACAATAATAAACAGTGCAATTTATTTTAACAATTTTACTACTAAAACCTAAAAATACAATGGCATTTAGTCTGATAAACTATTTCGATAATGAAAGAAAAAGTGGAAATTCGCAAACCAATATGCAGGAAACCGTAATGAAAACACTGAGAATTAGTTTAAGGACTATGCAGAATAATTTGCATACAAAAAAAGCATAATATAATACCCAAGAATACTAAAAAATGTAAACGAAAAACACCGTTTATAATTATAGCCTAAAAACTCTCATCGTCACTTATAAAATCTGAAAAGTCTGAGTCGTCTGCGAATGAAGCAATTATCATTGGCGCTACTTCGACACCTAGTACTTGTTCTCGATCCCACCAATCCCTTATTAATATTTCTGTATGTTCCACCGATTTCTTCCAGTACTCTTGTGTAATATGATATAATGAACCTTGCCAAACTATTTGTACTTGGTCGGATTTAAGACCATCACCTACATGTTTTTCATAATAAGACTTTGCACCAGCCCATATTAATTCTATTGCGTTAAACTGGCAATGATATGGTGGCAGTCGTAGAACCTCATGACCATATTCACGCAGTATTTCATCTACCGCGTATATTTTGGGTTTTTAAGAGACTTTGCTATTGATAGGAGTCCCGATTTAAGCATATTTGGTAAAGGATTTTGGTTGTGTTTTTCCAGCCACTCATAAATATCACTTTTCCTCCAAGATGAAGTAGGCTGTTTATTTAAAATTCTTGAATGATATGATGCATTATCTAATACAATTAAAGACGGAGCATCCAAATTTGGTATCAATTGAACTTTTAACCATTTTTCAAACATTTCGCAATTCATATTATCATGATAGTCAGCACTTTTCGATGTTGAAGAAAAAATTAAACTCGCACCTGCAACATATACTGTTGCAGAACCGGCATGCAAAATAATAAAACGCTTTCCCGTATCGCACCCCTTTTTCCTTTTAACACTTTTTACAGACTCATCTTGCCAAGATTTTGAACCACTTCAATTCGAAAATATCCACGTTTCGTCTAAAAATACCACTTTTCTAAATTTCGATTTGTAATTGTCCGTATATTTTTTTAAAAACTGAACACGCTGACTCACTATCTGTGGCTGCTCACATAAAAATCTTCGGTTACAGTCTTTTTTATAGCGAAAACCTAAATTTTTTAATAATTTTGATAACGCTTCAGGTCCAATTTCCAAAACACCCCGAATTTTTAATGTTTTTTGTAAAACTGGAAGAGTTACATTGGTTTTTGATTTGTATAAATCGTAAATCACATTTCGAACTCCAATTTTAATATTTTCGCTTACATCCTCAGTCTTTGGCTTTCTTCGTTTACACTTTTTAGTATTCTTGGGTATTATGTTATGTTTTGTTTCATGCACAATTTTCTGCACAGTCCTTAAACTAATTCACAGTGCTTTGGCTACTGTTTCCTGAATATTGGTTGGCTAATTTCCACTTTTTCTTTCCTTTTCGAAATAGTTTTTCAGATTAAGTACCATTTTTTTTGATTGGGGATGCAAAAACCCAGAAAATTGTTTCATTTTGTCACAAACTGTCAAAGTCACAAAACTGGCATATTTAAAATAAAACGTAGCTGGTGCTATTATAATGATTACTCAGATAGACATGTCGAGTTTTGAATTTAAATATTTTAATTTATTTTTATGGACCTGCAAAACTTTTTTATTGATGTCTAGTATTATATTTTATAAACGACAATACTCCATTAAAATTGTTTTTTCTTCTCATCAAGTTTCTATCAAGCAATGGAAAATTTACAAATTAAAATCCAGATGTTGTTGGATCTAGGTCGTCCGGTTTGGAAAAAATCCACTTTTTCGTTATTAGATTTTTATCCTAGATAATCGAGTCTTGGGAAATCGCGAGGAAAGACGATCAAATCGAATTATTGTTAGTATCATTTTTCATCGAACGAACGGAGTAATCAGATCAAATTTAATATAATCCTGCAATACAGTCGGCAAAGAAGACAACTGAAGTATGTTTATACCTGTTTTAAGGTTGGAGACAATGACGTTTCTTGAACGGCAGTAGAGTTTTGGACTTGCATTGTCTTTATTTATTTAGAATCACTACGTTTCACCTGGTAAGCATCTCCAGTTATCTTCAGGTGAATACTTAGACTGGAGATGCTTACCAGTTGAAACGTAGTTATTCAAAACAAATAAAGACAATGCAAGTCCAAAACTCTACTGCTATTTAAATGTTTATACCTGTTTTATAAAGAAAGCTCATATAACCACAATTTTTAATTTTAAGCTTAATATGAATCATTGTTGTTGGATTTGTAAACACGGCCGCATGGGATGCAATGACAAGTAAATACGGTTGTGTAATTACACTTACCTTAAAAATCCAAAATTTACACAAAATGTACAACATCAATAAATAACTGAAAAAATTATTTCAAACCTAATCGACGATTAAAACTTTGAAAAATATTCTACCTTTTCAGGTGACAACATACCCGTTTACGAAGGGACGGTTCTAAAAAAAATATTGTTTTAAACCGTTTACAGTCATTTATTCAGAGCAGGTATACATTATCTGTACAAATATGTATTTGTTATTATAAAAACCACGAGACGATTGTTCACAACCGTAATTTTATACTAAGACCCAATTTTATAAAGTCATCTTAAACCGTGGAAATCGAAGAATAATTCTGAAATCGTAGAAATGTCAAAAATGGTCGATTTATAATGCACATACTGGGTGTCCCATTATGGATGGCCACCGGCCGTATCTCGGAAACTACTGGGCATAGAAACCCGGAAAAAAAAAGAATAATAACTAAAGTAGCCATGAGAAAATCCTGGAAATAATTTTTAAGTTCCGCATTTTGCCGCAAGAGGGCGTAATTGACAAGTAAATTTTAAAATTTTACATATCTCCGAAAATTCCACACTAAGGTATATCTTTGGTAACACCATTAAAAAGCTTGGACAATTATGCATCATTTTGGTCTTATGCTCACTGGCGTACCGACTTTAATAAGAGGGGGGAAAGCTGTTAAAAGTGTAATCATTTAAATCGCTGTAACTTATAAACGACTTATCTGATTTTAGCAAACTAAAGACTGTTTGGAAGAGAAATGTATGCACTTTCACCAATCGTATTTAGTTGTCCATAATAGTTCTCAAAAAAAATGCTAGAGGGCGCAATTTGCAATAATAACACATTTTTTGATTTTACTCCGAAAAAATAAATCATACGGTATAATTATGATACCATAATCGAAAAGTAGATGAAATTTGATAGAAAAAATATTAAAACTACAGCTCGATATCTCCGTTCGTTTCAGCGTTATCGCCAATAGAATAATTTTTAAAACTTTAAATAAAGAAGCGGTTATATATTTTTTAGAGAAAACATGGTACGTGACTGATATTTTTCCATGTGGATATTATTTCGGATTAGCCTGGTTAATTTTGCATAAAAATGGTCTCTTGCGTTTTTCTCCTCAGGCACGCCGTTCTTAATTAAAATAATTGAAGTAAATTTGACGGGCGGAAGCTTTCCTATTAAATGGAGGTGGTTATTTCCAACAATATTTATAAAACAAAATTTTTTATTATCAATGTTAATAATATCAAATAGTAGAGCTAATTTAATTTAATTATTTAAATTAAGAACGGTGTACCTGAGGAGAAAAACGTAAGAGACCATTTTTATGCAGAATTAACCAGGCTAACCCGAAATAAAATTCACATGGAAAAATATCAGTGGTGTACCACTTTTTCTCTAAAAAATATATAACCGCTTTTTCATTTAAAGTTTTAAAAATTATTCTATTGGCAATAACGCTGAAACGAACGGAGATATCGAGCTGCGGTTTAAATATTTTTTCTATCAAATTTCATCTACTTTTACTTACTTATTAAAGTCGGTACGCCAACGAGCATGAGACCAAAATAATGCATAATTGTCCAATTTTAATGGTGTTACCAAATATATACTTTAATATGGAATTTTCGGAGATATGTAAAATTTTAAAATTTTCTTGTCAATTACGCCCTCTTGCGGCAAAATACGGAACTAAAAAATTATTTCCAAGATTTTCTCTTAGCTACTTTAATCACAATTTTTTTTTCCCTGAGTTTCTATGCCCAGTAGTTTCCGAGATTCGGCCGGTGGCCATCCATGATGGGACACCTGGTATACATGACAACCTCAACCTGGTCCAGTGGCGTATTTAGGGGGTCGACCCCCCACCGAGGTAAGAAGTTCGGGATCAAATAATAGTCTAATTGCAAACTAGTTTTTGCAAGATTCATTAATTTCTTTTAGAATAACCCATTTTTGGTCCAGGTAGATGTCGGCTAAGTTGTTTGATGTCGGCAACTTTTATAAATGAATTTTCGATGGTTCCTTCTATTCTAACATGACTTCATTCAGCTTGCCTTAAAAGTTGTTGCTATAAAATCCGGTGGATAAATAAGTAGGTATTATAAAGATTTTTAACAATGATTAAGTAACCAGCACTTTGACTGGGGCATTATTTTCTCAAAATCAAAGTTGTATGATTAGTAAATCGAGAATTAAGCAAACCAGGCCACCTTGGCTGTAAGAAAACTATTTCTATAAATATCATTTATGCCACAGTGAAAGTTGCTGGTTAGTTAATTGTTGTTAAAAATCTTTATGCAACCCGGCATTATTGTTTTATTTTTAACTTGAAACCCCGAACCCTAAACTGACCTAGTCATAACTTATTATGTTATGTTACATTGTATTAACTTATCACTTTTAACTCGAACTTTGCTGTCAATCCTATAAAATAATGTGTGTTCCTAAGGTATTAAGAAGGTACTTTAAAAAAGAACCTGAGAATAGTCAGTACAAGTCAGAAGATTTTCTTCTATTCTCAAAAATCTTCGAGTCTATATCGTTGCTTTTGTGAACCATAAATGTTTTTTAAATTTCTTTATAGTTATTACTTTTTGCCAAAGTCAGTCCGTATAGGTGTATCCTCTTTCCTTTAATTATACTGTGATTCTAATACTATTTTCTTTTTTAGCATTGTTGTATCCGGGGAACAAGAAAAAGCGCGTTTAAGAAGCCTACAACCTGCTGAGGGTGGAAGCTGTTCGGACCTAAACGGGTAAGTATTTTTTTTTATTAAAAAGGGACTATACCGGGTGTTGCATCGTCGAGCGGGACATAGGAAATCCCATGTAATTTTAAATGGGGTCAATTATTGGCTTCCCTAATTATTTTAGAGAAAAATTCTATTTAGGTTTATTAAAGAGCACTAAAACCCACATTCAAAAGAATAACTTTAGATATTTTTGATGAGCCCGTTTATGGGTTATCGCCGATGGCCTTTTAACTATTTCTCCTTTTTATGGCCCCGTATTTGCGGGCACCAGTCAAGGTAAAAGATGACTGTCAAATAAAGTTGTCATTTTGAAATGTGTGCTTTATTGTTATTAAAAACTCGTACATCGAAAATATTAAAGGTGTATTTATGAGTACAAATTAATCTGAATAAAACTAAAATAAAGTATCCAATTACAAGGTTAATTATGATATTTTACATGTTTCAATATTTTACTAATTAATAGGTAGGTACTATTAAATTGTTAGAACTTTAGGATTTAAGAAGATGTTCAAATATTCCTCCATTGACTGCTAGACAATAACCGAGGCGATCATAAAATTCTCTTCTTACATTCGCTAGTTGGTAAACTGAAATTCTATTGCATTCGGCAGAAATAGCATTTTTTAACTCGTCTAGATTTGGCTATTTTTTATCTTTGTATATCCTGTTTTTTAAATGGCCCCAGAGAAAGAAATCATTTGGCGATAAATCAGGAGACCTGGCTGGCCAATTTACTGTATGATTTAAGCCAATAACATTTCCATTAAGAGCACGGTTTAAAAATTCCCGGACAGCCAGGGTACTATGTGCCGGGCAGCCATCCATTTGGTACCAAACTTCCTGATTTTCCCTGGCGGCATCATGTAAAGTAGGTAAAATATGATCTTCAAGTAGTTCCAAAAAATATTCTGCATTTAAATTTCGTGTAAGAAATAATGGCCCGATAATATTTTCTCCGAAAATCCCAGCCCAAACATTAACTTTTTGTGGATATTGCGTCCTTGTTTCGACAAACCTGTGTTGGTTTTCTTTGCTCCAATATCGATAATTTTGAGCATTGGGTTTATTGTTTAAGGTAAATGTGCATTCGTCAGTGAAACAAATGTTTTTTAAAAATTTCCTATCCATTTTTACATTTTCAATCATAACAAAACAAAACTCCTGTCGTCGTATTTCGTCCCTATCTCGTAGCTCTTGGTGCTTTTCATATTTGTATGAATAATATTTATGTCGTTTCAAAGCTCGTAACGCTGTGGTGTGATCTAATCCTATGTCCTCCTTAAGTTTCCTTGTGCTGATCTTCCCATCATTTTCTTCCACACACAATAAAACTTGCAAGTCCCTATCATTTCTTGCATCTCTTCTTTGTTCCTGCCATTCTTTACATCTGCAGTTATTTATTACAGTGCCTTTTGTCTCAAATTTCTTGATAGTCCTTTCGACTGTAGATTTTGCAGGTATCGGTCTATTCGGATACAGAGCAGCAAACATGTCTGACACATTTTGATAACTATTTCCTTGATAATACCATTTAATCATCAATATTTTTTCTTCAGAAGTGTAATTCATGACTAATATTTTCGATGTACGAGTTTTTATAACAATAAAGCACACATTTCAAAATGACAACTTTATTTGACAGTCATCTTTTACCTTGACTGGTGCCCGCAAATACGGGGCCATAAAAAGGAGAAATAGTTCAAAAGAAATCGGCGATAACCCGTAAACGGGCTCATTAAAAATATCTAAAGTTATTCTTTTGAATGTGGGTTTTAGTGCTCTTTAATAAACCTAAATAGAATTTTTCTCTAAAATAATTAGGGAAGCCAATAATTGACCCCATTCAAAATTACATGGAATTTCCTATGTCCCGCTCGACGATGCAACACCCGGTATACAAATAAAATAAAATTAAAATATTGAGAAAACCCAAAAATGCAATACAAATAATTACATCCTATTTAAAATAACAGAGTTATTATAATAATAATAACTCTGTTGTGACAGAAAAATGCTAATATTTTCGTTTAAGAGGGCACATCAAAAATATATCTAAACAAGTTTTTAAAAAAAATCTTTTAGAAATTTTTTCAAAAATTTGCTCGTGAATCACCCTGTATATAAGGTAATAGTATGAATGAAATATAAAACGAAATGAATTTAGAAACTTTTTTTTTAATAAAAAAATTACCAAGTTACCAGTATTCACAGTGGGTCTTTACTCTAAAACTCGGAGAATTTCCGCACTCGGCTGACGCCTCGTGCTAAATATCTCCTCGTTTGAGAAGTATCACTTTCATCACTTTGTTATGTAATATACTATTTCTGTATTTCTAACCTACAGTTTTTTTTATTTAAGAACATTATACGCCTTCAATTGCTACTGAATCAAAGGTAAGGACTACAAAATGAGTCCTAGGCCGGTAACATTCAATTTTCTGGCCTGCAAAGCGGTTGAAAAGTACTAATTCTCCAATTCGTTTTAATAAAAATTTCATTTGGCCAATTTTTCATAATTATTTTTTTAAATTTTAATACTTTTCAGGCCAACCACTACGGAAATCGCAGAAATGGAAACAGTGCTGTGATGTACGGATGAACTAGATGAAACGGAGGAAATAATATACATTTTAAACACCAAGGAACAATTTCAAAATTTAAACACCAAATACCTTACAATCTAGTTGTAGACTCTCATCGACTTCGATCTTGCTTTCTAGTAAACGCAAGTAAATTTGATTCTAAGTGCGCGACTGACTTTAAAATATGCTGAGGGCTATAGACTAAGGGGGCAGTTGTATATTTACTAATTACGCCATGGATAAGATATCAAATGTCCTTTTTTGAAACGCCTTGTATGGTGCTGATGTTATGCTCGATGACGATGATAAATAATTAGACCTCGGACGATCGGGTATTCCTACAGGGTCGGCTTTAAACTTTATATTTATTTTCTCACAATATTTCCATAATTTTTTTTAATAAGAGCAATATACTTATTATTTAACTCTACAGATAAAATCTAAATATTTGTTTTGATTACAAAAAGAGGAAAACAAACGTCGTCTACTTCTTTCATGATAAATTAAAAGTCTGATTTCGACTGTTTGGACATTATCGATTGAATAAATAAATGTCAACGTTTCGGTGTAGTCCACACTATCATCAGGCCTGAAGCACTAAGAAATAAAGAACTACTTTAAAAAATTGTAAAACAAATAATATGAATAAGTATAGTAATGATTGAACAATCATTATTAAGGGTCCGAGGTCCAATTACGACAATTTTCTGTGTTCCAATAGATTGTTATAAAAGAAACGTGTGTTAGAGAGAGAGAGAGAGAAGTTACAATACATCAGTAAAGTTTTACTGCAGTAATATACCGGGTGACACAAGAAAGTGCTAAGACCCCCTAATTTTTTCCGTAATTTAAAAATTTGAGGAGTTAATTAGTATGTAATTTATCATTTTTCGGTCTATTCAAACCTTCAAATCCACTTCCTGTTTAACCGGAAGTGACGTCAACTTTTAAATTTTAAATGGAAACCCCCCATTTTTTTTCAATGCTTGAATTCTATGAAAGATTCTCTTTTCAATGACATATCACACTTTATCATTTGTTTTAAAAATGGTCGCCTAGATCAATTTTCCTTTGTTTTCTAAAACGTCCATAACTTTAATAAAGCAAGGTAAGTCGAAAAGAGTAGGCCATGAAAACGTTGAAATGGTCCATTTCAACCGACTTTATAATATAAACTTGACTTGCTTGAGAAAATGTGTCCGTTAGGGCTATTATATTTACAACCTCTGTAAAAAAAAAACCAAACGGAATTTCTCGAATTTTTCAACCCATCTTTGTTTTATGATAATAAAATTCTTCATTTAATTTCCTTTCTAAAGGTGTATCACAAGTTGACAATTATTTTTTAGGTAATAGTGGAAATTAATAAAAATATCATAAATGTAATTTCAAGACCAGTATTAGCCATAAGAAGTTATGTCAAGTCTGCCGTGGAAAACAGTTCATTTATTTCAATCCTTGTAATTATTATTTATTACCATTTGATATATTGGTCTAATGAATGCAGAAATAATATATTTGTTTTCCACGGCTTACTAGACTGGTCTTGACTAAAATTCTTATAGCTTTTTCGAGTCTAGAAATTACCTTTATGATGTTTCTTGTTAATTTCTACTATTACCTAATGAATAATTTTAACTTGTGTTACATCGTTAGAAAGAAAATTAAATGAGCAATATTATTATATTAAAACAAAGATGGGTTGCCATTTAAAAAAATGGAGAAATACCGCTTTGTTTTTCAAGAAAACACGTTGTAAATAAAATAGCCCTAACGCCCCTAACGGATACGTTTATCTCAAGCAAGTAAATTTTACACTATTGAGTAGGTTAAAATGAGCCATTTTAACATTTCCATGGCCTACTCTTTACTACTTACCTTGTTTTACCAAAACTATGGATATTTTAAAAAACAAAGGAAAATTGTTTTAGGCAGGCATTTTTAAAACAAATGATAAAGTGTGACATGTCATTGAAAAAAGAATTTTCTATAGAATTTAAATATAGAACAAAAATAAGGGGCGTTTATTTAAAAGTTGACTTAACTTCCGGCTAAACCGGAAGTGGTTTCGAAGGTATAAATTGGTCGAAAAATGGCAATTTACATACTTATTAACGTCTCATATTTTTAAGTATTTACTGCTAAAATTACGAAAAAAATTTGGGGGGGGGGGTCACGTGGTATATTTTAGGATATACGGATTTCATACTAGAAATGATACTTATTAGACAGTTTTTGCCAATCAGCAAAATCTCGCTAATCAATATTTCAATTACATAATTCTCCGAAAGTTCACACACAATTCATATTCAACGGCAAATATCATTCTTTTTAGAGAAACTAAATGCAGGTTTGTGAATGCCGAGATATTCGCATTTGAATATTTTGAATAGCGGGGTTTTATTCGTTGACAAAAACTGACTTTGACCTTCAAGAAAATCACTACAATTTTATATGGAACCTGAATTTTCGAATCGTCTGAATTGCCATGCATCAGGTAAAAAAATCACTTCACAAATATGATCTTGTGTCAATGGCGGAAATAAATCTACACTCGCGCTGTTTAATCTATTAAGCTGTACTGAAATAAAGAACAGAACAAGGAGCATGTAACATATAAATTGTTTCGCCTTCCTAATAATGACAAAATAATTTTGTTTATTCTTTTGCGAAAGCTGGAATTGATAAGGAGGCATACAAAAAACCATGAATATTGCAAGAACACGGTGTATTAGCTTGCCTCTTTAAATATAATAGGGAACATGCATTAAATTTAAAAAATAAATACTCTTAAAAGCGTAAACTCTTTAAAAGACCCACAATTCACAAAACAACTAATTTTTTAATGATCTAGCTAGATTAAATATAAGCGAATAAAATTTGCGATTGTGACCTCAAATCCTATTACGAACCATACATGGCGCGAGAGCGCGGGTTGTTCATACTACGTGTCGTAACACGGCGGAATTTAATAAATAAAATTAAGAAGTGATATTCAAGACGTAATATTTTCATATGAACCTTTTTATGTAATAAAAGAAAATATGTGCAAGTTCCCTATTCAGCTTCAAGTTTATTGTTTTTATTTCAGTATTAGCTTATACCCTAATTTAGAAATGTTGATAACATTCACAAAGAGCCAAAAACATGCCATGTCCTTGTTTCAGTAATGATGACATCAAAATACAAAATGTGACAAACTTTATAACATCATAAATTAATGATTTTGTAAAATTTTGAACTAAATAATTTCAATTTTTCGCGTGAATGGTATAAAATTTAATACCTCTTGCCTGGTCATATCGTGTCTTTCTTCGTTACTAAGCCGGATTTTAATGAGTCCACCGTGGATTTAATTACCAAAATTGTGAAGACATCAGTATTAATACCCGAAAATATAGGAAATTCCATGCAAGTTTTAGACTGTTTAAATAATTGCTCCCCTGTTGATTTTTTAGGGTCTATGTGCGGTCAGTGCACATGCGGAGTTTGAACAATTTTCGATAACCCGATCTTAACTTATTTGAATTTAACTATATTGAATAAAATTATAGGATTGCGGTTAGTTTTTTATTGGAATTAAACAGGTGATGCTGCGGACACCAGCATTGATTGGATGTGTCAACCTGTAATTTGAAAGTATTAGATTTTTTAATAGAAATAATATTTTACTGAGTTACACAATAGAAGAAAAGTCACCATGATAAAATGGTACCTACTATGGTGGGAAGAGCTTAAGTATTGTATCTGATATGACCAGGGGAATAAACTTCCGTTTATTTCCCTGGGCAGATCCATTCCTACCAAGTCGGCAATACAAAAAGTTATTACTTAGTTTGAGACGGAATGCACTGTAATAATCAACTGCAAATGCACAACAGAATCGTGAGAGAGCTGAAGAAAACAATGATAGAGATCTTAATATTTTACTTCACGTCGAAGAAAATAAAAATAAGATTTGGTTCCAAATGGATGGTCGCCCGGCCAACAATTCGCTTGTGGTACGCGAATATCTAAATAATGGCTTTAATGGGCACGTTGTCGGTCCAAACTTCAAACAAACAATTAATTGGCCAATGAGGTCGCCTGACCTCTTACCAAACGAGTTTTTCCTATGGGGGCATTTAAAAATTTTCTTTATAAAAGTGTGTACGGTTGACAAATCCAATCAATGCTGGTTGCCGCAGCATCACCTGTGGAATTCCAATGAAAAACTAGCCGCAATCCAATTCAAATAAGAGTTAAGGTCAGGTTATATAAAATTGTTCAAACTCCGCAAAACGTTCTCTATACTAGATATGTGGCCTACCGTGTCTGGTTTTTTTTTGTTCTATTATTTCACGTTGTGGTGGGTTTTGCCTTCTGCATTGAAGTTGACTCCTACTAGATGGCTGTGCCGCGTTTTCACTACTTATTTATTTCTAAGTAAGTCTTGAAGACGCGATTTCGCTGTCTCTGAAATCATGATACAACTATACAAGGATACAAGGTATGATATCAAGAAGGTGCGCAGTGGATCGTGACGTCACATTGTGATGAATTTTGCGTTATTAAAAAGCAATTTTATATAAAATTTTTAAAATGTATTTTTAATCATATTAGCCTAAGAATTTCTACTGTGACTTTAATCTTGAAACATACATTTTATATAGATAGATTGATTATTGTCAAGATTAAAAACTTAATATACTTACCTTCCTTTAACTCAAACTTGTAGATGTAATTATGTTGGAAGGAACCAAAATTTTACATATATAATTTAAACTCTAACTTAAAAACAACGGAGAATATCGCAATATGGCGGCTTTAAGGCACAAGTGACGTCACGAAAACCTGCGCGGTATCATATCTTCTTGTAGTTCTATCATGCTCTGGAATTGCGTATGGCTTATGGCTTTTCGTAGAGTCCTAATAACCTATGTGCGCCAGGGGATCCATTTTTTGGCGTCCGTGGGTACTTGAATGCAAAAGACAGATGCACAACGTTTTCCGCTTGCCGCTAATTTTTCTTTTTATAGTATTATTACGGAAACCATCGATACGGACGCTAAACTTCTACTACTTTATAAAATGTAACTTTTTTTATTTTTACACAAGCAAATGCCCACCCCAAGACCTATAGCTAAGCTTGTTATGGCTGTTGTCTTTGCGAATGTTATCAATTAATGAGATAACACATTTCAAATGATGGAGTGTTAATGGACCTTTCTGATTTTTGACTTTTTTTTTCTAATTTTCAAATTTGATAATACATTTATTATAACAGGTAATCGTGACGGTAAAGTTAATCAAAAAAATATCCATTTTTTTCTATAGTGCCTCGTGACCGAGATATCGGCCCCAAAGGACCACCACGCTATGAACCTTGCTCGAATTTATTGTTAAAACATCTCCTATAGTATGTTACAATTTTAGCATTTTATACAAGGGTTAGGAAGGTAGGTACTCAAAAATAGGTGCTACATTAACATTAAGTCCCGGTTGTACAATTACCACGTAAGCTTAGTTCAGCGTTGAACCAAGCTCAAACTTCATTTTGACAACATCTTTATATTGTTGTTATTAATTATTATTTTTAATTCGTTTCTACGACATTTGTCAAAAATGTTGACTTGTGTGCCATGAGGTGAATCCATTTTTGTCTTTCCTGAGACAATAAAGCTGGATTTAATAACTCGAAATTCGCGTTGGCGCTAGAAGTTAAAACAATAAAATTCGCTGGCGTTTGCGTTGACGCTGGCAGCCGATCGACTTGAACCAACTTTAACTTCAGTAATGACGTCGAGCCAATAGTGTTTTACTATTATACCTCCGACTTGCAACTAACTTTTGACCAAATTTAACATTTTGCTGGCAAAAATGGTTGCCCAAAAGGGCCTATACTACCCAACGTTGTATAAATATCGTTTTTACGTTAATACATTTTAATTTAGCACCACGACGTTAAGTATCGGAAATTTAAGTTCTCGCTAAAAACGTCTCCCAAGTAAGACCATTCGCGACGTTACTTTACGTCACCTGTTGCGACGGAGATGTATCCAACGTACAAGAACGTCCTTCAACGTTGTAAAGGGCAACTAAATCACTTTTCGTTGGAGGTCAATACGGTACGCTATTCTGTTCCGAAGAATGGGGAACAGGATCTATTTCATTTCACTGCAATATATAAACTATTTTAAAGTTTGGCATAAGGGGCAAGGGCCTGTCGACATATTAAGCACCGGTTCCCACAGATCACCGAAGTGAAGCGGTGTCGAGCGCGGTTAGTACTTGGGCGGGTGACCGCTTGGGAACACGGCGTGCTCTTGCCTCAGGGAAGAGTGTAAAATGAATCGACACCTAGCCATCCTATTCACGCCGGACAGGCCGGATGAGATCGGATATCTCGTAGGATGAAGGTGCCGTTTCACACTCCCCAGTCGGTAGATCACATTTGTGGTCGATGATCGGTTCAAGATGGCCTACGTAGTCGGCGAACCGTAAAAAAAAAAAATTGGCATAGTTAATTTTAAAAGTAACTAAAACAAGTATAAAAAATAAAAATTAAATTGCCGAAGCAGCTTTAGAATTTATAAGGTTATGTTGTTCCCTTTCCAGGGTTCTTCTTTTACAGAAATAATGTATTAAATTAGTTGTACATTTCATCGATTTTGGCGCTTTAAGGTTAGGTTTGCACTTGGTTGCGACACCTATTTAAACTTTGGTTCAAAAAAGTCTTAAATAGGTGCAATGTTTTAAACTTAGTGTAGATTTTCCAACTTATTGTGTGTTCTTGTTAAATGGATAATAATTCCGTTGTTTAGTTTAATTCAATTAACCTAAAGTTAAAAAACATGTTTTAAATTAAGGATAACAACGGTTAACAAAATAATCCTAAAAAAAACCTTAAGACGCGGGACGACGTCGTAACAACCCGGATTTTATAACCCAAACTTGTGTAAGTAAAGGTTGCTAGGACGTCGTGTTAACGTTGTGGGGCAACGTTAAGTCAAAGGCACCGACGTTGACCCAACGTTAAAATGCTGGTTGGGTTAACCGCAGTTCGACCGGAACGACGCCAACGTCAAGTTTATAAATGCCGCCTACGAACGTCGACAATGAACGCTGGCGCCAACAACAACGTTAACGCTAACGAAAGTATATAAATAGCTTTAATGTTAATATACAGAGTCCTACACCTCACCTTCAGTCTTCTATAGCTCACTTATTAATTAAGTTAGGATTTTGATATTTTGCAGAGTTCATCTGTATCCTACGGCGCATTTCAGGAAAATATTCTTGTTTATACAGGGTGTTCCAAAAAAGTGTGACGTCATAAGGACCTATTTTTTTAGATTACATGCCATATATATTCTTACTTATTTGTATCTTATAGTTTTCCACATACCCCTAAAATTTTAATGAAATCGGTTCAGATTTATAGGCGAAAAAAAATAAAAACTAAGAAAAATCAGTTTTGCACCACTGGTTTTAAAAATTAATAAAAAATAAAAACAATGCCTCGTTAATAAAATTTTACAAAGGAACTTAATAAATAAGGTCGAATAGTCTCGTTAACCAAGTTTGATTAATACGAATTGTTCAGACTGTCCAAAGTTTAGTGTCAAACTTTAAATCAATTTATTTTTCTTATTTTAAATTGAATCCTCGGAATATTATTATATTATTCGATGCAGAATTAAAAATTAAACATTTGTTCTAATTACAACCCTATCGCAGTTTCTAACGCATCAAGACTTACTTGCAAAAAATTCATTTTACCAATTATTCCAACAGTCATTCTTATAAATAAATATCGAAAGTAGCTATTGGTATTAACGTTTATTAAAACGATAAAAGCCCATTTTAATTTTTGTTATTATGAAGTCTCAAATATTTTGAGATTATTATTAATTATTTAAGCTATATTATTTTTCTTATGGAATACAACCAAGAAAAGCTCATATATATGATTTTCATATTAGGAGCATACGAAAAGAATTCTTTTTTGTCACTTAAGTAAACGTTTATACCAATAAATTGTTTTTCAAAGCCCTCTTTGATATTTATTCATAATAATGACTGATGGAATAGTTAATAAAATCAGTTTTCTGCAAATAAGTTTTGATGCGTTAAATATTGCGATAGGGTTGTAATTAGAACAAATGTTTGATTTTTAATTCTGCATCGAATGAAATAATAATATACAGGGGTTATAATTTGAAATAAGAAAAATAAATTGATTTAAAGTTTGCAAAGTTTGACACTAAACTTTGGACATCCTGTACAATTCGTATTAATCAAACTTGGTTAACGAGACTGTTCGACCTTATTTATTAATTACCTTTGTAAAATTTTATAAACGAGGCATTATTTTTATTTTTTATTAATTTTTAAAATTAGTGGTGAAAAGAAAAACTGATTTTTCTTGGTATTAATTTTTTTTCGCCTATAATACTAAACCGATTGCATAAGGGTACGAGGGCAACTATAAGAGGCATGCAAATAAGTAAAAATGTTTATGGCATGTAATCTCAATAATAGATTCTGTATAAACAAAAATATTTTCCTAAAATGCGTCCTAGGATACAGGTAAAGTCTGCAAACTATCAAAATCCTAATTTAATTAATAAGTGAGCTATAGATGACGGGAGGTGAGGTGCAGGACCCTATTGACTTATTTTCGGGTACAAAATGCCAAAATTGCATCAAAATATACAAAATGTTTGAATATTAATAAGAAAAAGGTTATTGCTTGGTTCTCCCTTGAATCCAAATATGTCAGTCAGGGGGCACTGTAGAAAAAAATATATATGAAACCTTAGTCGTATCTTAACGTTACCGCACCCTTGTATATGATTAGCAAAGAACAAATCAAAAATCGAGATTTCTATAAAAATGTTATACCCAGTAGGATTAAAGTACGATTATTCTGTCTATTCCATAGTGACCTCAGTAGAATAACCACCATTTATTTTTAGTCCCATAAAGTCACTGTCATTCCTTATAGTTTAACACATTAAAAGGACTCTTATGAATCTGGTGCATTTATAAAAAAAATAATTTTAAATAGAAGGTACAGAGGTAGTGGTGTTTAGAAAGTACGCACTGAATACGTATAAAAACCTTATTGGGTTTAAAAAAAAACTGTGAAAAATATGGTAATAATAAAATTTAAATTCATAATGGCTGTCCTCATTAAGGACCTTAAGGAAAAATATATTTACAAGAATTAAATAAAAACATTGTTAGTAATTTGTTACTTAAAAAAGCTTGATGGAAACGGTGAATACAGCAATAAAGGAACTGCGGTAAAATTTACATTTTTAAACAGTTTTTAAGATGTTCGCCTTAAATGATAAATTTTATTTTCAAATTAAAAATAAATGTCGAGGTGGAATGTAATTTGTTATATTCGCAATTAGTAATCTGTATTTACGTAAAGAAAACTGATTGCTCTGTGTGTGTGTCTACCTTTTTCTTCAATTTAGAACTATACAGTTGCTAACTAAACTGCTGGACAATTGCTTTCGAGCAAGAAAAATTTCGCCTAAATTTAACTGTTAATATTTTCTGAACCAGATATGATATCGACCTACGGTTTTGAATGGTTGATAGATTTATCCCTTGGGAAACAATTGTCAATATTGGATTTTCTTTAACTGTTAAAAAATTTTATATACAGGGTATTAAAGAAGATGATTTTTGCTCCAATTTTAATGGCGTGTAACCTTCACAATAATATTTTTAAATTTTATCACTCTACGTCAATTGAATCAGTGGTTCATAGTAAAGAAAGTAATTTGTCAAATTTTTGATATCTGCTATATTTTAAGAAATACCGTTTTTTTTGGAAAACCTTGCTTTATTTCAACTTATTGGTAGCTAGATCTCACTGTGCGTTGTATCGTGCAAACTTTGCGAGTGATTCTTATACCTTATGACAAGCTTGATTATGTTCAGTAACAATAGTTGTACCTAAATGTTATAATGTACAGTGGCGTACTTATAAACACCTATATGTCTATGGTTAATGAGTATAGTGTTAGAAATTAATAAATAAATTTTTTCCAAAAACTAAATTAAAAAAATTATCTTTGTTAAAATTTTGTAAACACACTGTATAATATACCAGTAATGCGATATGAAAAACTAAGAAATAAGAAAAAATTGACCTAATCAAGGGGTGAGTACTTTCCAATATAAAACAATCGTGAAAAAATGTGAGATACTCATTAACCATAGACATATAGGTGTTTATAAGTACGCCACTGTACATCATAACATTTAGGTACAACTATTATTACTGAACATATTCAAGCTTTTTATAAGGTATAATAATCACTCGCAAAGTTTGCACAATACAACGCACAGTGAGATCTAGCTCCCAATAAGTTAAAATAAAGCAAGGTTTTCAAAAAAAATCGGTATTTCTTAAAATATAGCAGATATCAAAAATTTGACAAATTACTTTCTTTGCTATGAACCAGTGATTCAATTGACGTAGAGTGATAAAATTTTAAAATATTATTGTGAAAGTTACAAGCCCTTAAAATTGGAGCAAAAATCATCGTCTTCTTTAACACCCTGTATATAAAATTTTCTGATAGTTAAAGAAAATCCAACATTGACAATTGTTTCTCAAGGGATAAATCTATCAACCTTTCAAAACCGTAGGTCGATATCATATCTGGTTCAGAAAATATTAAGTGTTAAATTTAGGCGAAATTTTTCTTGCTCGAAAGCAATTGTCCAGCAGTTTATATAGTTTCGGAAGTAATTCAGATTTGTCAGTTGTAATTCAGAAAGCATTAAATATAACTCAGAAACAGTTTAACGGACACTAAATTCTGCTATTTTTCTTAATTTTTTACACGGCAGTTTTACAGATTAGTGCTGCATCCCAGTGGGTGACTGCAGCGCGATCTAGATCTGAATCTACAAAACCTTAGAGATGTGTAGGAAAGCGCAAAAATGTTTCCTATACTGAATGTATGGCCTACCGTGCTTGGTTATATTTATTGTTCTACGTTTTCTCTTCTGATTGATGGCTATCTTTTGCATTGATTTAATTCCAATAGTTGGCGATACTATAGGTTTTCATCATAAATTTAGTCTTTAAAATCTTGAAAACATATTTTCGCTATATTGGGAATTGCTTACAGGTTATGGTTTTCTGATTCGAAACAGCCTGTCATTGTCTACCCGTGCCCCAGGGAACCCATTACATTTGGCGACCCTGTGTACTTTAATGCAAAAGATAGACGCACTACTCTGTCCGCTTGCCACTAAGTTTTCTTTCTATAACTCAAAAACATTAATTACCAACCTCAACATTTTTTGGTATCCGAAAGGGCTTAATATAGTGTTTTTCGTAAGAGAGAAAGCTTTACTAGAACCATTGTAGGACCAAGCTAAAGCGATGATAATTATGTCTAAAATAAAACTTCTGTCAGAATACTAAAATTTTACATCTGGCTATTGCCAGTTTTCGAATAAGTATAAATTTGTTCAGCGCGTAATTTCTGAGAATCGCGACCTCCTGTACGGCGTCAAAAAGAATTTATCAAACAATTATAAGATATAGATAGAATAAAATTAAAAATCACGTAATAATGTAAGATAAACGTAGCAGTGATACAATTTTTTTTGCAGCAAATTGTACTGTTTTAATGCAGCTTGATCCATTATAAACATAACATATCTAGATATCTAGAGAATTCCCCTATACTTATACTGATATTTAAAAAATTTAACGTGCTTTTTTCCAAGTTTGAGAATTGATTTAAAACCAAATCAAAACTTACTATTCGGTGGATGGATATACAGGGTGTCCCGAAATTAGGTGACAATATTTTAAGGGGATAAAGTACATCCAAAAATTGGACTAAAATCCTCTATTAATATACCTTGAAAAACGCTTCGTTATAAGGCTAGAGCCCCCCGAATGGAAGTTATGATAAGCGGGTTTTTCACAATATCTCAGAAACTGATTGAAGTATCAAAACAAAATTTGATACATGTTTTACCTATGACAAGACTCAATAAACGGTTTGTTTAGCTTAGGTGTATTTCTTCCAGTGGCGTCCCACTGTGTAGGCAGTGAGGAGAATATTGCCCTAACTTTTTTATTTATAGGATTTTTTAATGCCAGGTACAATTTTTAAAATCACTGAAGTCTTTTATTAAAAAAAGGTACTCTTGCTTCATTTCGGTAGGATTCACCATTTTGCAGTAAAATCGATTTTAAAATTTTCGGTTTTTTACAAGTTGTTGAAAAGGTTAAGGTGTTTTTTTGCATATCTTAGCAATGAAATGTTAATATTAAAACATAAAATTTATTAGAAGTTCTACTAGCGAAAAGGCATATTTATTATAGGATGTTACTAAAAAAAATTTCCAGTGGCGTCGCACGGGGTGGAGCCTAAAGTAAATATTACTATTTTTTTTTAATTTGAGGGGCTTTCATACTTTAATTGTATTTTTTTTTATTTTTAAATTTTTTGTTCATAAAACCTTCTATTATTGTAATTTGATAGAATAAAACATTTACTTAAGAATTAGTTTCCCGTGTGGTTTTAGAATTAAATTTGATTTGCAATTTGTTATTCTTTTTTGTTTTATTTTAAGTCCCAGTGGGACGCCACGCTAAACAAACCGTTTACTGCTTCTTGTCATGGGTAAAACATGTATCAAATTTTGTTTTGATACTTCAATCAGTTTCTGAGATATTGTGAAAAAAACGCTTATCATAGCTTCCATTCGGGGGGCTGTAGCCCCATAATGAAGCGTATTTTAAGGTATATTAATAGAGGATTTTAGTCCTATTTTTGGACGTACTTTATCCCCTTAAAATATTGTCACCTAATTTCGGGACACCCTTTATGTATATTGAGATATCAAAAACCGTTAGATTTTTCAACTTGCTTATTAAAAATTGAGAAGGAATTTTGAAAATTTGGTATTGTTGCCAAGTTATTTTGACACTCTGCTATTTTTTAATATTCTTGGTAACTAACGAACCCATATTTTCTGACAACATAACTTGAGTAAACATGTTCGAGAATTTTTAAAACCCTTTCTCAAGTAAATTTTAAATTATGAGATACGCACAAAATTATGTTGAGCGTCACGTCAGTCGTCTGTTTATTTTCTTTACGGGCTTAATGTTGTTTTCATAGAAAAATATATTTTTTTTGAACTAATAATTCAACAGAAGTGTTGGAAACCTACAGTATTTACAGTGGTTCTTTACTCGTGTGTCATGGTTTGGCGATTAAGCGACAACGTGATTTACAACTGCCCATCAATAAAGGCGAATAAAAACAACCCAATGAAACATTCTGGACATAAAAAAAATTATAAGGAAGAGTTGGAGACTGACTATTTAATTTTATTATTTTTTGAAGTTGTCCATTGTCTCCCGACGTCATCAGTTTTTTAATTGCCATTTTGACTTATAATTTTTTTGAACATTTTTGTGTCTTGAAAATTTATTTATTCGTGAAAATAGTTCTTTTCGGAGCTTTTATTATCGTTCTTTTGTGTTTTCGGTAAGCAATTTATGATAAGTATTTAGTAAATATTTTGTCCTGTTAATACGCGGTTAAGCTAAACGAGAACTATATTTATTTATGCAACCCACTGTAAATTTTACGGTTTTTTATATCCCAATGGTAGGACAGCTATAAAAGATAAGGATATTATATATATACAGTGATGCAACATGTTATTGCATATAGAAAAACTAAATAATATTATTCTTTTTCAATACTCTTCTCTTTCGAATTATAGGTTCAGACAAACAAGAATTTTATTTTGTTTTCTCAATAAATATATATTATATTGAGACATCTACAAACCTCAAAATGATGCGATTAATTTTCAAAAATTCTAAGGCTGTTTTAAATTATGCTGATTTTTTTTAAATACATTGTTTATATAATTTGAGATTGGTGCATTTTAACATTACAATTATATACTTGTAAAACTGCTACAATATTTGTAGAATATACATATATGGAAATATGCATTTTGTAGATAGGCGAAAGTATTCGAAATAATCGTTATAAAAAACTAAAAGTATAATGAGAGGATTATACAGAAACCCCTCTGGTCAGTATGAAAAAAAGACTTTTATTTTTTCGGCGTTATCGATGAATTGACGTGAGTTTTTCATTTAGTTTGTGAACTTTTTGATATTTTACTGTTTTTTGAAAACACCCGCGCAATACTTAATAAATACGACATATCCACATTACCTTCATATTTTTAAAAAATCAATGGGGAATTTGATAGTAAATATGTCTCTGTAATTTTACAGACAATAATATAATAATAAAAATGTTATCTAATTTTTGAGGATTACAAAGGCAACCAACTCGATGAATTTTATCAAAGATAAAAGTTTTCATTTTTCGTCCTGACATTCTGATAGCTTTAAACTTATATAATATACCATTCCGTATAATCCTTTGGAAAATTACACAAAAAAATATTGTTGCTGAATTGTTGTTGCTGTTAATATATATGTTGTTGATGTTTTTCACCTATAAAGTTTAATAGGAATTTCAGTTTCAATAATAAGACAACGTTTCTTTTTTTTAATTGACATATATTTTTAGTTTGGCGGAGCGTACAAACGAAGACGAAATGCGTCTGCTGTACGGCCGTGAAATATAAAATTTTAAATCGTTTATAATACCTAAAATTATAACACGGCTTATATGATTTTGCTAAAATTTAGTACTTTAACATACTTTTTTCTACTCCTTTATTAGTAAACATTGTTTTACGTAAAGTTCACTTTATAAGTAAATTCATTCTTACACACAACTGTGCGTTATGATGCCTAGTATAACAATGAAGTTAGCCTTAAACCATTCAAATCGTGACATTTATATATCTTGCGTTTTGAATATTTGACAGAGACATTGTCATTATTTGAAATTTGAAAATAAAATCGATACTTTATAAATAATTATAAACCGATCTTTAATTTATTAGTATGAGTCATAGAAAAGGTATAGGACGTATTGCGTGTTGTAAAGCAATGACGCACTCATGAAATTACCACACTTGCCGCTACGCGGCTCGCTTGTAATTTTTACATTCGTGCGTAATATGCTTTTTATCACACTTCACACTTAATGCGTAATATATTATTATGGGACAAAATAAAGCCCATCAAAATTATGAAAATAATGTGGGGACGTACAACTTGGGTTTTTCACTAAATTTTGATTTTCCACGGTTCAATTTTTAATTTCTTAAATTATTTACTGAGAAAATAATTTAACACAATACGCTGTTTAGCAAAAACACGCGAAACCTTTTACCTACGTCACAACAAATCCAAGCAATCAGCAGCCCTGGACTGCTCTTTAACCGACTCGCTCCTACCTGACTGATGTCTCGCGTCTGGTATCTTTTCTGATCTGTTGTTTTCAATTAAAATTATCGACAAAGATACCAAGATAATCGGTTTAAGAGGATGATGTAACTACAAAAGAAGTAATACTTTTGATAAGACTCTATTTCTCTTATTTCTAACAAAATGGTTCGTCTTGAGACTTTAAAGGCAAATAATGTACATACCTACCTTAAAAATATTGGACGACCCAAAAATAGAATAATAGGCCATAAATGCGAGCTACTAAAGTCCCGCTAAACTATATTTCAAAAGCGAATGTCTCCGAAACTACACAAACAATTTTTTTTTTTCGAGGGCCCGTCCGTGCGCCGGATGCACTTAGGCCAGGTTTGGCCTATTGTGCTCACCCTGTTTGATTGTTATACCCACTCCGTGATCTCAGTTCCTTGCACTAGTTTGTGTAGGTCAACTAGGGAGAGGATGTCCTCTGGTTCCAGTTTTGGTTGCCCGAGTATTTGTTGCCTCTTCCGATCTACTGACTCGCAATGGCAAACTATGTGCTGTACAGTTTCTCTGTCTTTTCCGCATAATCTGCAGTCAAGGTCTTCATTGTGCAGTTGCATTCTGTGCAGATGGTTCTTGAAAGCCATGTGTCCTGCCTGTCAGAATTCCTGTAATGGTTCTCAGCTGGTTCCTATTCATTTGAAGCAGCTGTTTCGTAAGTCTTGCTGCTTTAAATGAATAGGAACCAGCTGAGAACCATTACAGAAATTCTGACAGAACACATGGCTGTCAAGAACCATCTGCACAGAAGAAAACTATACAATGCACAAACAATTTAGTAAAAACTGGTTTCATATTAAGCGGCTAATATCATTATTTCTAGGGAACCAAAATTAGGGTTTCAGGAATTATTAGCGTTTAAAAAATTGAATAGCGGGGTTTTATTGGTTGGCAAAAACTGGCTAATAACACAAAACACCTTTGGGATGGGCGGAAACGAAAGAGACTAAAGATATTTATAAAAAAAAGCTTCCTTAATTTAATCTAAATAATAATTGCAGACGTTACACAATCATTCATTGATAATGAAATAACAGTAATACAGTCAGGGTAAATTTTAAGGATAGAAGGCCGACTGAAGGTAATCTCATTTGGTGACGCTAGTTCAGTATTACTGACAGAATATTACTGATGTTAATCATAAAATGACTAAAGTAATATCATTCATTTCTAAACAAATTATAATAATAATAATGTCATTATTTTGTAATGGAGACCCTACACGATCATTAAAACTGTCTAGTGTAAGAAGACAGTAATAGTGTGAGGGAAAATTTCAAGGATTTATGGCAAGAATGATGTGATTAATATTATTTACGACTGTCACTGTTACTGATCGTGTAGGATCCCCAATAAAGAAACAAGACTGATGCGAGAATGACTAAAATTAATATCATTCATGACTGTTAGTCCGAATGATCGTGTAGGGCTAATTTTTATTATCGTACAATTTTAAATAATTTTTTAGTCATACTGCGAATTGTTAAAATACAAATTTCACAAACATAAAATATATTTGAAAAAATAAGAAACGTTGTTAAAATAGTTAAAAATTATTAGTTTATTTACAATGGAAAAGAATATGCACTCTATTTTTATTGTACATTTAAAAATTGCATATTTTTGGCCAGACTGATTTTACGTAACAAAATTTGCTCCTATATACAGGGTGTTCGTAGATGTGCCAAAAATGTTTACTTATAAATAAGAATATTTAAGTACCTAGTTATTTATGTGACTAATAGTGCAAAGAGATGGTATTTGTGGCACAAGTGGCGTAAAATAAACGTGGCAATAACATCATTCAACAGTATGTAAATGGAGATGTCAGTGAGTATGCCCAGTGTCAATAAAACACTTTTTGCATTGAATATTTGTTCTCTGCGATCCGATTTAATAAGATAAAAATTCAAAAAAGAAATAATTTTTGATAAAACTTTAATGCAACATTGAGCATGAGGCGTATATTTTGACGTCTGGTGGTACTTTTTCAAGATAACTAATTATGAACTAAAAAAATAAAGTCAGACAACATGATCGTAGAAAAAAAATATTTATCAAGCTATTCTGCGGCCTAAGAACTTATAACGTACTAACTAAAATGGTTCAGAGTATAATAAAACTACTAAAAATGAATAGTTATATGGAGTAGGTGCTTAGAAAAAATATATTGGGTTGGGAAAAACGCTCCCTATATATGTTAAATTAAAATCACTGATTGGAAAGTGTCATAATTATAGAAAAACAAAAATATTTAAACATAGATAAACGATTTTTGATTATAGTATAAAAAAACACCCTGTAAATATATGTAGGTGCTTTTATAAATGATTTTTTTTTAATATAAAAGTGTTAAATTTGTTCGAAGTCGTCGAGCAAGTCAAAAAACACTGCAATGTTCTCAATGCTCAAATATTTTTCTTGATCCAGTAAATTATTAATGTGCTCAAAATATAACAATATTTCAAATTTTTAAGAGATGCAGATGGCTAACTTTTTACAGGCGCCCTTGAAGCCAAGAAAAATCACCTGATTCACAGTTTCACCGACTGTGTCTCATCACTATTGTAATATCGCTGAGACAGTGAGTTTAAGATTTTTAACCACATACATACATATATGTACATATTTTTTACAAACATAAGCCAGACTTTATTTAATACGTATTTTTTATAAACTTTAAGAGGGAGGTCTAGTGATGCCTTCGTCATTTCATTTTTTGATCAATATTTCTTATCCTTTTCGCCTTATTCAAAAAGGGGCCAAATAGCCGTCCTTGAGTAGCAATTACTTGCAGTTTTGAACTAATGAAATTTTGATTAATGAATTAATAAAAGCAAAAAACCAAAATTTGGGAAATTTGCCCATTTTTCTTTTTCTGCTTTTATTACTTTATGAATTCAAAGTCGGTTATTTTTTTTTTTATGATAAAACACCTGCACTGTAGGAAAAATCCTTTAAGGCGCTCTGGGAGCGGTGCGAGTGCGAAAAAAGCGATTAACGTTGGTCTTAAAACGTTGAAGATTGTATTCATTGGGAAACACGACCTCAGGAAGTTCATTCCACAATGATGACGTTCTCCAGATGAAAGAGTTCTTGAACAATGAAGTTCGAGGAGTACTAAGCTGAACAACATATGGATGAGCGGCAGCGGTTCGCCGTGTATTTCTGTTTTGCATTGCTCTAGGTGGAATCAAGTGGGCAATGTCAGTCGAACACCTGCCATGGAAATATCTGTAAAAGAGAGCCAAATCACCAACCTGTCTTCGATGCTCCAGGCTATCGAGGGTCTTGGTCAGCTCAGGGTCGCCGATCAGACGAACGGCTCTCCTTTGAATGGAATCCAGTGACCGAAGGGTGTACTTTGGTGCAGAGCTCCAGACATGAGAGCAATATTCTAATGATGGTCGAATCTGGGCTTTGTAGAGTGACAAAAGTTGATGAAGTGTGTACAACCTTTTGGTGCGGAAAAGTACACCAAGTTTCTGTGCAGCTGCCTTGGCAATTGCGGCAACGTGATCATGCCAAGACATATTACTTCCCAGATTGACCCCCAGCAAATTAATAGACGGTGCCAGGGGAATTGCGTGTCCTGCCATGACTATATCCGGTTCTGCAATGTTAACCTTTTTAGAGAAGACTGCTGCCTGGGTTTTCTTAGCATTAAATTCGACTTGGTTACTGTCACCCCAAGCCAAAATTTCTTCCAGGTCATTGTTGAGGCGCAATACTTCATGCTGCCTGCGAAGATGTGCGTCGGCAGCGGATGTTTGGGGAGTCAAGGTAAAAGATGAGACAAGTGTGCTGTCATCAGCAAAGCTATAAATTGGATTTTGGGTTATCACTAGAAGGTCGTTAATATACAGTAAAAAGAGGGTAGGCGACAATATGGACCCTTGAGGATCACCGGCATTGATGGTGAAGGTGTCTGAGAGAAACCCGTCAATCGCCACTTGCAGAGAACGGTTCTTAAGGAAGCTGGTTAACCATAAACAAAATCCATTAGGCATACCGTAGGATCGCAATTTACTTAGAAGCCCATCGTGCCAAACACGATCAAAAGCCCTAGAGATGTCCAGTGTAACAGCCCGGGATTCTCCATGATGTTCGATGGTGTTGCTCCAAAGATGGGTTAACTTTAAATTGTAGGTAATTATGCTTCAAATGTCGGAATTTGTCCAATTTTTGGATTAAAGGAAAAGTAATGAAATATTGATCCAAAAAGTAAATGGCGAATGCGTCACTAGACCTCACTTTTAAAGGTATCGTTTAATTTTTTTTATGTATATTTTGTGCTCCAATTATGAATATTCTAAAAACCTGCCATAGATTAATTATGAAATCTAGTGAAAATCGAAAAAATCAAATAATCATTAACCTTTTTATAATTAAATTTTATTTTTCTAACATATATATATCTGTAATAACGGCACACCATCCAATGCCTGATGATACAAAGAGCTAAAGATATTATATTCAGAGGCTGTGACCTGATCTGTTTCTACATAGAGTTATACTCACCAATGACTTCACAGTCTTTAAATGTCATATTACTAGAATTGTTGTATCATGATCTGATACTATAGAAAAATTTGTCCTATTCCCTTTGACTTTTTAAGGACCGGCTGGTTCTTTAATATCGATAATTTAACAGATAACAGGACGTCAAAATAAACTGTCAAATTCTATGTTAATGGTGACTGTCATTAAACCAATGAGAATTTGATAGTCTTGGCTCCTGTACGAGTCTTAAATAGGATTACACCAGGAATTGTTTTTTTTATAAGGCCAGGTAAAAATCGGTAAGGTACCGGGTACTTACTCACAGGACAAAAAGTCTTTTTTCGAAAATCGATCGGAAATATTGCCATTTTTGATAACATTTCTGAAAGAAAAAGTCCTATTTCCTTAGTCGTTGCTAGGCAACGAAAAATAACTGTTAGGAAATATTTATTATTGTACTGTAAGGAAATATTATTTCTGTACGGCTACTTGTAAACTAAAATGTATTTAGCTTGACAATTCAATATTACTGTGTTTCCATAGTTACAACACAAATATTTATGGCATGCTTTATTTGTGAACAAAGTTAATAATTTTAACAAATTGATTATAATAAGTTATGTCCTTTTAATAATTTTCGATTTACGGAAAAATAGTATGTATACCTCGTAGCAAAAGCCACATTCCCGGACTCCGTATTGTCAGTCTCGGCTTGCGCCTCGACATACAATCTTTACGGTTGTCTGGGAATGTTCAGCTTTTCCTACTAGATATAGGTACTATATAAACTATATTTTTACGAAATTTTTTTAAATATTGTCATAAGTTTTGTCGAACAACACTATCAATCGGGAACTTGTAAAATCGTCAAAATTTGAAGTATATTTCCTAAAAATATTCAAATATAATTACGTTTATGTTTTCTTTAAGTAGGTACCCGGTACAACTCGTCGGCTGCCTGGTTCAAACCTATTATCTCAAATGCACTTTGATTAGTGCCGAAAAGGTTAGATGTTTGACAGATGCTCGCATTTCGGCTTGCTGTGTTCGAGCAAAGTATAACATTTTAAAAATGTTTCACTATTTTATATGGAGTAAAGTAAAAACTATAGTATGAAATGTAAATAAATGCAATAAACTATAATATTATAAAAACAGTCAATAATTATAGTAAAAAAATGGAATAAATGTTGAATATGTAATCCATATATTTCAGTAAATAAATCATTGATGTAAACCTCTTTTAAGCTATTTGGTTTTCTTGTTGGGTTTAAAATTTTTTACAAATTAATTTACGAATTATTTTGTCAGTTAAAACAGTTGCACGGTAACCTGTTTTAAATCAATCGGAAGCTCGCTGACTAATCCGTGATTTTTAAAAATGGGGAACTCAAAGTCAAAGTCTCAATCATGTCTTAAAATTTAATCAATGGGTGACACGTTTCGCCCTAAAATATGGGCATCATCAGACCTAAAAACTATACAAATAAAGTAACCAATTAAAAATATAATTTTATATTGTATTTGTATAGTTTTTAGGTCTGATAATGCCCATATTTTAGGGCGAAACATGTCACCCATTGATTAAATTTTAAGACATGATTGATACTTTGACTTTGAGTTTCCCCATTTTTAAAAATTAAATAAAGTCTCTTTGAGGAATGGACTACTTCTTTGAATTTAATCCGTGATTGCTGTTGTAGAAACACAGCTTACATAGTCACTTTAATCCAGCACTGCCATTTCCTAAATTGACTATGAGTGCACAAACTTTAAAGGCCTTTTTCCATTAGATGCAAGTGCAAGTCACTGGTTGTTTTAAATGGGAGAACTTGCAACAGCTGATTAAAATGTAATGTTTAATCAGCTGATGACAAGTTTCCCCATTGAAAACGACCACTTGCACTTTCCACTTGCATCTATGTAATGTTATTCTTTGATTGATATGTGTGTTTTATTTTAAAATCAATCAAAGATTAACATTAGATGCAAGTGGTCGTTTTCATTTTCAATGGGGCAACTTGTCATCCGCTAATAATAATTTAATACTTCCAAAATGTAGTCTCTGAATATCTATTACTGTGTACCAAGTTTTAATAAAGCAGAATTTATTTTAACACCCTGTAACTGGAAAACAGGGCCGTTGCGGAGATCCATGCTTAAATCATAGTGTAATATGAGGGTAAAACACTCTGTATTAGTATATTGTATTAGTGTTCTAATTAGTTATTATGATTAGCTAGTATAACAATACTGTCGATATAACAAATATGTAATATAAACATTTAGCGTAAGTGGAACAACTATGCATGTGGCGACATGGACTAAGATTCAGAATATAGTTTGATGTTGAATATGAAACACCGTTTTCTTTGAACCCTTTGCTGCCACCTATCTGAACATCAAATTATTACATGGCGATCCTGCCAAAAAACCTTAAGAAGAAAAGCACTTATATGGAATAAAATGGGTAGTGCCAAGTCTAAAGAGAAAATAACCAGGCCTCGAATGGAGACAGAGTACATTTTGATAACACTTGTAATAGCCGTTATCCTTTTAATCATATATAGTTAGAATTACCAAGAACGAGTTGAAGAAAATCAAGGGATGAATTGGTGACGAAGCAAGCAGTATACCATTTTTTTTAGGTTCTTTTTAGGATTATAAAGATGGAGTTTTGGAGCTTAAAATTGTTACATGGTTTTATTATACTTATGGTTTATTACACTTATGGAAAAAGAAGACGGAAACAAGGAAATTTGTAAAAAATAGAAGAAGAAAAAATAGACTCGGTTATAATTACCAAATTAGTGATTAAAAAGAAACATTTACTAAGTAAGTGTTAGAATTAAGTAAATTGTATTGAAATAGGGCCTATTTAACAAGTACTTTGCTATTAAATAATTAGATTAGAGAATACTCTAAGAGTGCTATAGAAATTTCTTTTTAAAAATGTATCAGGAAATTATAAATTTTAATAAACAAATCGCGGAAGGTTTAAGTAGTGATAACCAAAATGAAGTATAAACCGGGATAACCACGCGAAAAATATACATTCAAATATGTCAGCTTTTGACTTAAAAGTGGCCACGAGCCTCTTGCCTGTAATGGATGACTCGGAAGCTATTACACATAAACTAATCGACGCGGCAGAATTTTATCATTCTATGCTTAACGATGATGGCAAGCCTATTTTAATTAAATTCATTCTGAAAACACGAATTTCAAATAATGCGAAATTGAGATTAAAGTCTAGTTACGATTCTATGGATTCATTATTAGGAGACATCAAAAAACATCTTTTAACGAAACAGTCCGATACCGCCCTTCAGGCAAAATTGTTTTCCGCCAAGCAAGGCGATAATACTGTTTCTGAGTTTGGTAAAAATCTTGAAGATATCTTAGTAAATCTGACAATTTCTCAAGCAGACGGTGATTCAAGAGCTTTTGATATTTTAAGACCAATAAACGAAAAAATCGCTATAAAAAGGTTTACAGGTGGCCTTAGAAATCATAAACTCAGCACAATCATATCTGCTAGAAATTTTGAATTTTTAAAGGATGCCATTAGAGCGGCGCACGATGAAGAAATTTCGTCTCAAAGCAGTAATCAACAAATTTTCAATATGTTTAGAGGAAGAGGAAACAACAGAAATTTTTCTGCAGGTTTTAACAGAGCTAGAAACTCTGGAAGACATTTTAATAACAATTTCAATAGAAACGTAACTAATAGAAATAACAATTATGTTTCTAATTATCAACAAAATAATTCTCGCTTAGGTAATGGTAATAGCAATCCGCAAAGTCAGCGTTTTCAGGGGGGACACCGAGGACGTTCGTTTACTCGCGGTTATTATGGAAATTCGCGGAGACAAATAAATTTTGCTGATCAAAACATTAATGCAGGTCAGGAAACGTTGAAAGTTGAAAAAAGTCATAATAATATTTTTACTTACTCCGAAAATTGCTCAAATTCAGTTTCTTTTAGAGTAAACAGCAAAAGTTTAGGATTCTTAGTAGATACGGGAGCATCATTGTGTGCGCTTAAGTTAGAACATTTAGACGCAAGTATACCTTTACATAAGGAAAATCTTGAAATAAATGGCATAGGTGGTAGAGTATGTTCCGTAGGTTATGTATACTTAAATCTCGCTATAGGAAACATACAATTTAGGGAAAAGTTTTATGTATTTGATTCGTTGGAATGTCATACAGATGGTATAATTGGGAGAAATTTTTTAGGGAAGTATAAAGCTAAATTAAACTATGAGGAAAATACTTTAGATCTTTTCAATGAGGGAAAGAATGTTATTTTAGACTTAAATGCTTGTTGTAGTCATATATTAGTGTTACCTGCAAGGTGTGAAAGTATTCAGTACCTTGAGACAGGGTTAAATGAGGAATGTGTTGTTATGCCAAGTGAGTTATGCCAGGGTGTGTTTGTAGCAGGAGTGATTGCACAACCAGTGAATGGGAAAGTTCCGGTTAAAATTTTGAATACACGGGAAAGTGAAGTACGCTTGAGAAATTGCTTACCTAAAACTGAGAAGCTCAGCAATTATGATTGTTGTCAGTTTACTTCTCAAAATATTTCAGTTAATCGAGTAAAACAGTTATTTGACATGCTTAAACTTACCTACTTAAATAAAGAAGAGAAAGATTCAATAGATCAATTATGTGCTAAATTTGCAGACATATTTCATATGCCTGGGGATAAATTATCTGTAACAAATATTTATAAACAGTCAATTCAAGTCAAACCGAACACTCAACCAGTTTATATAAAACCTTATAGACTGCCTCAATCCCAGAGGGAGGAAATAAATAAGCAAATTTCCCAAATGTGCGATAATGATATAATTGAGAGTGCGCAGAGTGAGTGGTCGTCGCCTGTTTTACTGGTACCGAAAAAGAGTGAGACATCAGGAGAGAAACGTAGCAGATTGGTTTTAGATTACAGATTTTTAAACCGTAGTTTAGTAGATATCAAGTGGCCTATTGCAAATGTGGTTGATATTTTGGATTCTCTTGCGGGAGCTCTTTATTTTTCGCATTTAGATCTAAGTCAGGGGTATTATCAAGTGGAACTAGATGAACAAAGTAGAAAATTGCCAGCCTTTACAACTGATCGGGGACAATGGCAAATGAAAAGATTGCCCATGGGGCTAAAACTTAGCCCCCGTGCCTTTTCTAGGATAATGACAGTTGCAATGGCAGGTCTAAACTACGAAAAATGTTTTGTTTACCTTGACGACCTAATAGTATTCGGGAGAAATCTTAAGGAACACAACAAAAACCTTATGGACGTTTTTACTAGACTTCGTAAAGTAAATTTAAAACTAAACCCTTTAAAATGCGAATTTTTAAGGAAAGAAATTCTTTATTTAGGTCACATTATTAGTGATAAAGGAATATCTCCTGATCCTGAAAAAATTAAGGCTTTAGACGAATATCCCGTTCCAAAAAATTCGGACGAAGTTAAACGTTTCGTGGCTTTTGCCAATTATTACAGAAAGTTTATTCCAAAATTTGCGGAGCTATCTGTACCACTAAACAAATTGTGCAGAAAGTATGCAAGGTTTGAATGGACGGATGAATGTAACAACTCATTTAAAATCCTAAAGAACGCACTAAGTCAATATCCAGTTTTACAGTATCCTGATTTTGCAGAGAAAAATAAATTTATACTTCAAACTGATGCGTCAAAGTCAGCTATTGGAGCAGTTCTCTCAAATAAAAATAATAGACCAGTGGCGTACGCCAGTAGAAGTTTAAATAAAGCGGAAATAAATTACCCTATTATTCACAAAGAACTTTTAGCTATCTACTGGGCTGTAAAGCATTTTCGGCCTTATTTATATGGACGCAGATTTAAAATAGTAACTGACCATAAACCTTTATTGTACTTATTTAGCCTTACTGACCCATCCAGCCGGTTAACAAAATTTCGATTAGGCCTTGAGGAATATGATTTTTACGTTGAGTAGGTGAAAGGAAGTGAAAATGTCACCGCGGATGCATTATCAAGAATTATCTTGACATCTGAGGAATTGAAAAGCATGAATAATGACATGATTGCTGTTTTGACCAGAGGACAGTGTAAGAGTATGAAAGAGCAAGATTGTGTGTTGGACAAGGATAACCTTAATGTTTGGCCTGATCAACCAGATATTGTGGAAGTTCTTAAACAACCTAAAAATTGCACTGAGTTAGTTTTAACGACATCGTCCAAAATAAAAACATTGTCAAAAGATATAACTGAACACTTGGGGAGTTTTTATTATGTTCCATTGCAACTTAGTTTGTACTTTAGTCAAAATACTCGATCGGCATTGGCGCGAGACGAAATGCTGAGAGATTTGGCCAAAATAACTAAGAAAGCAAATATAAATGAATTATATATTTTAAAAAATGAGAAAAATAAAATGTTTATTAAATGGATAGGTAAGGAAATAAATAGTAATCCTAATTGGGGGGGCCCCCGTATAAATATTGTACAAGGAGCTAGCAAAATAATAGATAATGATGAGAAACGAATTATTTTGAATGATTTTCATTTACTTCCCACAAGTGGACATGCAGGCATAAATAGAATGACAAATAATATAAAAAAGTATTACTTTTGGCCAGGTCTAGATAACGATGTTGCAGACTTTGTAAGAAAATGTGACACTTGTCAAAAACAGAAGCATTGCAATCGTTATACTAGACAGCCAATGGTTATTACGTCGACAGCCAATTATTCTTTTCAAAAAGTATATTTAGATATTGTAGGACCACTACCAACAGATGTAAACGAATTTGCATACATCCTGACTCTACAGTGTGAGTTAACAAAATTTGTGGAAGCATATCCTATAAAAAATAAAGACACCGTATCTGTGGCAAAATCATTTGTGGAAAACTTTATCTTACGATATGGAATTCCACAGGAAATTGCAACGGATAGGGGTTCTGAATTTATTTCTTCGACTATGAGTGAAAAAGGCTCATGAGGATGCAAGAGCTAACTTATTACATTCAAAATTTAAAAGAAAGCAAAGTTATGATGAAAAAATTAAACCCATTCAATACAAAAAAGGCGATTTAGTACTTGTAAAAAATGAAGTGGGAAACAAAATCGCAAGTCCTTGTTTTCTTGGTCCTTATTTAGTTATCGAGGATGAATCTCCAAATGTAAAACTAATGAAAGGTAATAAGGAGATTGTAATCCACAAAAATAGAACTAAGTTATATCATAGTTAAGTAATTTCTAGGTAATAATTTAGTAGTAAGGAATCGGCCGGCCCTACTTTCGTATTCTTCTCTATCTGCTATTTATTCTAGGTCTGACTACTCTAATTTTCTTCCTTTTCTTTCTTCATTTCTTGAATTCTTATTGACTAAGAAAATGTTTGTTATAAGTATAGTTATTATTTCACATGAGTTAATTACTTTCATATTATAATTAGCAGGAATTTCCATTTGAAAACAAAGTGTAAATTCCTTAAATTGCCCGGGGAGGTGTAATATGAGGGTAAAACACTCTGTATTAGTATATTGTATTAGTGTTCTAATTAGTTATTATGATTAGCTAGTATAACAATACTGTCGATATAACAAATATGTAATATAAACATTTAGCGTAAGTGGAACAACTATGCATGTGGCGACATGGACTAAGATTCAGAATATAGTTTGATGTTGAATATGAAACACCGTTTTCTTTGAACCCTTTGCTGCCACCTATCTGAACATCAAATTATTACAATAGATTAGTTCTATTAAAGATTGGGCACGAACTTAATCAACTGTTTACTCCAATTGGAATGGAATCATTTGGCTTACAAAACTACGCCTCCCATTTCGAAAACAGTCAATCATATTTTTAATATCTTTATATTTAACTCATTCCTTTGTGTTTCCACAGGTTCAAGGTCACTTCAGGAACATTTGACAGACCAGAAGAAACAAAAAAAAAAACATTAAAATAAAAATATTGATATATCTATATTGTATTTATTTTGAAAATAAATAAATTTTAAACAATTCGGCTTTTTATTTGCTCCCCTTGCGTTATACCTTACTCAAAAAATTATATTGGAAATGAGATACCAATTGTTTTCCTTTAAAAGAGACAATTTGCACAATAAAAAAAATAAGAAATTTTGCACAATTTGGCAATACCGCGTACTAGGATCAAAATATATAAAATAAATAAATGTAGGGAAATTTGTATTAGAAGCTCAGACGTTATTTTTTAAAACACGGAAAATTTTACACAATCTGGCAACCCCGCAAACCAGTAGCAAAAAATACCACCTCTCATTTTTGTACTCCTAACAGAAATATATTTTCAAAATTGTTGTCAATAATGACTTCAAAAACGAATAATTACGTTTTGTATTAGAAGCACAAATGGTTTTAAATTTAATTTTGTATCAGGAGCACAGAAGGGCGAGAAGGTATTTCCGATTTTCCTGATAAGCGGTGTTGCCACATTGTGCATTTTACACTTTTTGGCGTTTTATGCTTTAAAAGTGCCCAGAATAATTAAATTTTTAATTTTGTATCAGGAGCACAGCACGGCGAGGAGGTAATTCCGATTTTCCTGATAAGCGGTGTTGCCACATTGTGCATTTTACACTTTTTGGCGTTTTATGCTTTAAAAGTGCCCAGAATAATTAAATTTTTAATTTTGTATCAGGAGCACAGCACGGCGAGGAGGTAATTCCGATTTTCCTGATAAGCGGTGTTGCCACATTGTGCATTTTACACTTTTTGGCGTTTTATGCTTTAAAAGTGCCCAGAATAATTAAATTTTTAATTTTGTATCAGGAGCACAGCACGGCGAGGAGGTATTTCCGATTTTCCTGATAAGCGGTGTTGCCACATTGTGCATTTTACACTTTTTGGCGTTTTATGCTTTAAAAGTGCCCAGAATAATAAAATTTTTTATTTTGTATCAGGAGCACAGCACGGCGAGGAGGTATTTCCGATTTTCCTGATAAGCAGTGTTGCCACATTGTGCATTTTACACTTTTTGGCGTTTTATGCTTTAAAAGTGCCCAGAATAATTAAATTTTTAATTATGTATCAGGAGCACAGCACGGCGAGGAGGTACTTCCGATTTTCCTGATAAGCGGTGTTGCCACATTGTGCATTTTACACTTTTTGGTGTTTTATGCTTTAAAAGTGCCCAGAATAATTAAATTTTTAATTTTGTATCAGGAGCACAGCACGGCGAGGAGGTATTTCCGATTTTCCTGATAAGCGGTGTTGCCACATTGTGCATTTTACACTTTTTGGCGTTTTATGCTTTAAAAGTGCCCAGACTAATTAAATTTTTAATTTTGTATCAGGAGCACAGCACGGCGAGGAGGTATTTCCGATTTTCCTGATAAGCGGTGTTGCCACATTGTGCATTTTACACTTTTTGGCGTTTTATGCTTTAAAAGTGCCCAGACTAATTAAATTTTTAATTTTGTATCAGGAGCACAGCACGGCGAGGAGGTATTTCCGATTTTCCTGATAAGCGGTGTTGCCACATTGTGCATTTTACACTTTTTGGCGTTTTATGCTTTAAAAGTGCCCAAAATAATTAAATTTTTAATTTTGTATTAGGAGCACAGCACGGCGAGGAGGTATTTCCGATTTTCCTGATACGCGGTGTTGCCACATTGTGCATTTTACACTTTTTGGCATTTTATGCTTTAAAAGTGCCCAGAATAATTAAATTTTTAATTTTGTATCAGGAGCACAGCACGGCGAGGAGGTATTTCCGATTTTCCTGATAAGCGGTGTTGCCACATTGTGCATTTTACACTTTTTGGCGTTTTATGCTTTAAAAGCGCCCAGAATAATTAAATTTTTAATTTTGTATCAGGAGCACAGCACGGCGAGGAGGTATTTCCGATTTTCCTGATAAGCGGTGTTGCCACATTGTGCATTTTACACTTTTTGGCGTTTTATGCTTTAAAAGTGCCCAGAATAATTAAATTTTTAATTTTGTATCAGGACCACAGCACGGCGAGGAGGTATTTCCGATTTTCCTGATAAGCGGGGTTGCCACATTGTGCATTTTACACTTTTTGGCGTTTTATGCTTTAAAAGTGCCCAGAATAATTAAATTTTTAATTTTGTATCAGGAGCACAGCACGGCGAGGAGGTATTTCCGATTTTCCTGATAAGCGGTGTTGCCACATTGTGCATTTTACACTTTTTGGCGTTTTATGCTTTAAAAGTGCCCAGAATAATTAAATTTTTAATTTTGTATCAGGAGCACAGCACGGCGAGGAGGTATTTCCGATTTTCCTGATAGGCGGTGTTGCCACATTGTGCATTTTACACTTTTTGGCGTTTTATGCTTTAAAAGTGCCCAGAATAATTAAATTTTTAATTTTGTATCAGGAGCACAGCACGGCGAGGAGGTATTTTCGATTTTCCTGATAAGCGGTGTTGCCACATTGTGCATTTTACACTTTTTGGAGTTTTATGCTTTAAAAGTGCCCAGAATAATAAAATTTTTTATTTTGTATCAGGAGCACAGCACGGCGAGGAGGTATTTCCGATTTTCCTGATACGCGGTGTTGCCACATTGTGCATTTTACACTTTTTGGCATTTTATGCTTTAAAAGTGCCCAGAATAATTAAATTTTTAATTTTGTATCAGGAGCACAGCACGGCGAGGAGGTATTTCCGATTTTCCTGATAAGCGGTGTTGCCACATTGTGCATTTTACACTTTTTGGCGTTTTATGCTTTAAAAGCGCCCAGAATAATTAAATTTTTAATTTTGTATCAGGAGCACAGCACGGCGAGGAGGTATTTCCGATTTTCCTGATAAGCGGTGTTGCCACATTGTGCATTTTACACTTTTTGGCGTTTTATGCTTTAAAAGTGCCCAGAATAATTAAATTTTTAATTTTGTATCAGGAGCACAGCACGGCGAGGAGGTATTTCCGATTTTCCTGATAAGCGGGGTTGCCACATTGTGCATTTTACACTTTTTGGCGTTTTATGCTTTAAAAGTGCCCAGAATAATTAAATTTTTAATTTTGTATCAGGAGCACAGCACGACGAGGAGGTATTTCCGATTTTCCTGATAAGCGGTGTTGCCACATTGTGCATTTTACACTTTTTGGCGTTTTATGCTTTAAAAGTGCCCAGAATAATTAAATTTTTAATTTTGTAACAGGAGCACAGCACGGCGAGGAGGTATTTCCGATTTTCCTGATAAGCGGTGTTGCCACATTGTGCATTTTACACTTCTTGGCGTTTTATGCTTTAAAAGTGCCCAGAATAATTAAATTTTTAATTTCGTATCAGGAGCACAGCACGGCGAGGAGGTATTTCCGATTTTCCTGATAAGCGGTGTTGCCACATTGTGCATTTTACACTTTTTGGCGTTTTATGCTTTAAAAGTGCCCAGAATAATTAAATTTTTAATTTTGTAACAGGAGCACAGCACGGCGAGGAGGTATTTCCGATTTTCCTGATAAGCGGTGTTGCCACATTGTGCATTTTACACTTTTTGGCGTTTTATGCTTTAAAAGTGCCCAGAATAATTAAATTTTTAATTTTGTATCAGGAGCACAGCACGGCGAGGAGGTATTTCCGATTTTCCTGATAAGCGGGGTTGCCACATTGTGCATTTTACACTTTTTGGCGTTTTATGCTTTAAAAGTGCCCAGAATAATTAAATTTTTAATTTTGTATCAGGAGCACAGCACGGCGAGGAGGTATTTCCGATTTTCCTGATAAGCGGTGTTGCCACATTGTGCATTTTACACTTTTTGGCGTTTTATGCTTTAAAAGTGCCCAGAATAATTAAATTTTTAATTTTGTAACAGGGGCACAGCACGGCGAGGAGGTATTTCCGATTTTCCTGATAAGCGGTGTTGCCACATTGTGCATTTTACACTTTTTGGCGTTTTATGCTTTAAAAGTGCCCAGAATAATTAAATTTTTAATTTTGTATCAGGAGCACAGCACGGCGAGGAGGTATTTCCGATTTTCCTGATAAGCGGTGTTGCCACATTGTGCATTGTACACTTTTTGGCGTTTTATGCTTTAAAAGTGCCCAAAATAATTAAATTTTTAATTTTGTATTAGGAGCACAGCACGGCGAGGAGGTATTTCCGATTTTCCTGATAAGCGGTGTTGCCACATTGTGCATTTTACACTTTTTGGCGTTTTATGCTTTAAAAGTGCCCAGAATAATTAAATTTTTAATTTTGTATCAGGAGCACAGCACGGCGAGGAGGTATTTCCGATTTTCCTGATAAGCGGTGTTGCCACATTGTGCATTTTACACTTTTTGGCATTTTATGCTTTAAAAGTGCCCAGAATAATTAAATTTTTAATTTTGTATCAGGAGCACAGCACGGCGAGGAGGTATTTCCGATTTTCCTGATAAGCGGTGTTGCCACATTGTGCATTTTACACTTTTTGGCATTTTATGCTTTAAAAGTGCCCAGAATAATTAAATTTTTAATTTTGTATCAGGAGCACAGCACGGCGAGGAGGTATTTCCGATTTTCCTGATAAGCGGTGTTGCCACATTGTGCATTTTACACTTTTTGGCATTTTATGCTTTGAAAGTGCCCAGAATAATTAAATTTTTAATTTTGTATCAGGAGCACAGCACGGCGAGGAGGTATTTCCGATTTTCCTGATAAGCGGTGTTGCCACATTGTGCATTTTACACTTTTTGGCGTTTTATGCTTTAAAAGTGCCCAGAATAATTAAATTTTTAATTTTGTATCAGGAGCACAGCACGGCGAGGAGGTATTTCCGATTTTCCTGATAAGCGGTGTTGCCACATTGTGCATTTTACACTTTTTGGCGTTTTATGCTTTAAAAGTGCCCAGAATAATTAAATTTTTAATTTTGTATCAGGAGCACAGCACGGCGAGGAGGTATTTCCGATTTTCCTGATAAGCGGTGTTGCCACATTGTGCATTTTACACTTTTTGGCGTTTTATGCTTTAAAAGTGCCCAGAATAATTAAATTTTTAATTTTGTATCAGGAGCACAGCACGGCGAGGAGGTATTTCCAATTTTCCTGATAAGCGGTGTTGCTACATTGTGCATTTTACACTTTTTGGCGTTTTATGCTTTAAAAGTGCCCAGAATAATTAAATTTTTTAATTTGTATCAGGAGCACAGCACGGCGAGGAGGTATTTCCGATTTTCCTGATAAGCGGTGTTGCCACATTGTGCATTTTACACTTCTTGGCGTTTTATGCTTTAAAAGTGCCCAGAATAGTTGAATTTTTAATTTTGTATCAGGAGCACAGCACGGCGAGGAGGTATTTCCGATTTTCCTGATAAGCGGGGTTGCCACATTGTGCATTTTACACTTTTTGGCGTTTTATGCTTTAAAAGTGCCCAGAATAATTAAATTTTTAATTTTGTATCAGGAGCACAGCACGGCGAGGAGGTATTTCCGATTTTCCTGATAAGCGGGGTTGCCACATTGTACATTTTGCACTTTTTGGCGTTTTATGCTTTAAAAGTGCCCAGAATAATTAAATTTTTAATTTTGTATCAGGAGCACAGCACGGCGAGGAGGTATTTCCGATTTTCCTGATTAGCGGTGTTGCCACATTGTGCATTTTACACTTTTTGGCGTTTTATGCTTTAAAAATGCCCAAAATAATTAAATTTTTAATTTTGTATTAGGAGCACAGCACGGCGAGGAGGTATTTCCGATTTTCCTGATAAGCGGTGTTGCCACATTGTGCATTTTACACTTTTTGGCGTTTTATGCTTTAAAAGTGCCCAGAATAATTAAATTTTTAATTTTGTATCAGGAGCACAGCACGGCGAGGAGGTATTTCCGATTTTCCTGATAAGCGGTGTTGCCACATTGTGCATTTTACACTTTTTGGCGTTTTATGCTTTAAAAGTGCCCAGAATAATTAAATATTTTATTTTGTATCAGGAGCCACAATTAAAAATTTAATTATTCTGGGCACTTTTAAAGCATAAAACGCTAAAAAGTGAAAAATGCACAATGTGGCAACACCGCTTATCAGGAAAATCGGAATTACCTCCTCGCCGTGCTGTGCTCCTGATACAAAATTAAAAATTTAATTATTCTGGGCACTTTTAAAGCATAAAACGCCAAAAAGTGTAAAATGCACAATGTGGCAACACCGCTTATCAGGAAAATCGGAAATACCTCCTCGCCGTGCTGTGCTCCTGATACAAAATTAAAAATTTAATTATTCTGGGCACTTTTAAAGCATAAAACGCCAAAAAGTGTAAAATGCACAATGTGTCAACACCGTTTATCAGGAAAATCGGAATTACCTCCTCGCCGTGCTGTGCTCCTGATACAAAATTAAAAATTTAATTATTCTGGGCACTTTTAAAGCATAAAACGCCAAAAAGTGTAAAATGCACAATGTGGCAACACCGCTTATCAGAAAAATCGGAAATACCTCCTCGCCGTGCTGTGCTCCTGATACAAAATTAAAAATTTAATTATTCTGGGCACTTTTAAAGCATAAAACGCCAAAAAGTGTAAAATGCACAATGTGTCAACACCGTTTATCAGGAAAATCGGAAATACCTCCTCGCCGTGCTGTGCTCCTGATACAAAGTTAAAAATTTATTTATTCTGGGCACTTTTAAAGCATAAAACGCCAAAAAGTGTAAAATGCACAATGTGTCAACACCGTTTATCAGGAAAATCGGAAATACCTCCTCGCCGTGCTGTGCTCCTGATACAAAGTTAAAAATTTAATTATTCTGGGCACTTTTAAAGCATAAAACGCCAAAAAGTGTAAAATGCACAATGTGGCAACACCGTTTATCAGGAAAATCGGAATTACCTCCTCGCCGTGCTGTGCTCCTGATACAAAATTAAAAATTTATTTATTCTGGGCACTTTTAAAGCATAAAACGCCAAAAAGTGTAAAATGCACAAGGTGGCAACACCGTTTATCAGGAAAATCGGAATTACCTCCTCGCCGTGCTGTGCTCCTGATACAAAATTAAAAATTTAATTATTCTGGGCACTTTTAAAGCATAAAACGCCAAAAAGTGTAAAATGCACAATGTGGCAACACCGCTTATCAGGAAAATCGGAAATACCTCCTCGCCGTGCTGTGCTCCTAATACAAAATTAAAAATTTAATTATTCTGGGCACTTTTAAAGCATAAAACGCCAAAAAGTAAAAAATGCACAATGTGGCAACACCGCTTATCAGGAAAATAGGAAATACCTCCTCGCCGTGCTGTGCTCCTGATACAAAATTAAAAATTTAATTATTCTGGGCACTTTTAAAGCATAAAACGCCAAAAAGTAAAAAATGCACAATGTGGCAACACCGCTTATCAGGAAAATCAGAAATACCTCCTCGCCGTGCTGTGCTCCTGATACAAAATTAAAAATTTAATTATTCTGGGCACTTTTAAAGCATAAAACGCCAAAAAGTGTAAAATGCACAATGTGGCAACACCGTTTATCAGGAAAATCGGAATTACCTCCTCGCCGTGCTGTGCTCCTGATACAAAATTAAAAATTTAATTATTCTGGGCACTTTTAAAGCATAAAACGCCAAAAAGTGTAAAATGCACAATGTGGCAACACCGCTTATCAGAAAAATCGGAAATACCTCCTCGCCGTGCTGTGCTCCTGATACAAAATTAAAAATTTAATTATTCTGGGCACTTTTAAAGCATAAAACGCCAAAAAGTGTAAAATGCACAATGTGGCAACACCGTTTATCAGGAAAATCGAAATTACCTCCTCGCCGTGCTGTGCTCCTGATACAAAATTAAAAATTTAATTATTCTGGGCACTTTTAAAGCATAAAACGCCAAAAAGTAAAAAATGCACAATGTGGCAACACCGCTTATCAGGAAAATCAGAAATACCTCCTCGCCGTGCTGTGCTCCTGATACAAAATTAAAAATTTAATTATTCTGGGCACTTTTAAAGCATAAAACGCCAAAAAGTAAAAAATGCACAATGTGGCAACACCGCTTATCAGGAAAATAGGAAATACCTCCTCGCCGTGCTGTGCTCCTGATACAAAATTAAAAATTTAATTATTCTGGGCACTTTTAAAGCATAAAACGCCAAAAAGTGTAAAATGCACAATGTGGCAACACCGTTTATCAGGAAAATCGGAATTACCTCCTCGCCGTGCTGTGCTCCTGATACAAAATTAAAAATTTAATTATTCTGGGCACTTTTAAAGCATAAAACACCAAAAAGTAAAAAATGCACAATGTGGCAACACCGCTTATCAGGAAAATCGGAAATACCTCCTCGCCGTGCTGTGCTCCTGATACAAAATTAAAAATTTAATTATTCTGGGCACTTTTAAAGCATAAAACGCCAAAAAGTAAAAAACGCACAATGTGGCAACACCGTTTATCAGGAAAATCGGAATTACCTCCTCGCCGTGCTGTGCTCCTGATACAAAATTAAAAATTTAATTATTCTGGGCACTTTTAAAGCATAAAACGCCAAAAAGTAAAAAATGCACAATGTGGCAACACCGCTTATCAGGAAAATCAGAAATACCTCCTCGCCGTGCTGTGCTCCTGATACAAAATTAAAAATTTAATTATTCTGGGCACTTTTAAAGCATAAAACGCCAAAAAGTGTAAAATGCACAATGTGGCAACACCGTTTATCAGGAAAATCGGAATTACCTCCTCGCCGTGCTGTGCTCCTGATACAAAATTAAAAATTTTATTATTCTGGGCACTTTTAAAGCATAAAACGCAAAAAAGTGTAAAATGCACAATGTGGCAACACCGTTTATCAGGAAAATCGGAATTACCTCCTCGCCGTGCTGTGCTCCTGATACAAAATTAAAAATTTAATTATTCTGGGCACTTTTAAAGCATAAAACGCCAAAAAGTGTAAAATGCACAATGTGGCAACACCGTTTATCAGGAAAATCGGAATTACCTCCTCGCCGTGCTGTGCTCCTGATACAAAATTAAAAATTTAATTATTCTGGGCACTTTTAAAGCATAAAACACCAAAAAGTAAAAAATGCACAATGTGGCAACACCGCTTATCAGGAAAATCGGAAATACCTCCTCGCCGTGCTGTGCTCCTGATACAAAATTAAAAATTTAATTATTCTGGGCACTTTTAAAGCATAAAACGCCAAAAAGTGTAAAATGCACAAGGTGGCAACACCGTTTATCAGGAAAATCGGAATTACCTCCTCGCCGTGCTGTGCTCCTGATACAAAATTAAAAATTTAATTATTCTGGGCACTTTTAAAGCATAAAACGCCAAAAAGTAAAAAATGCACAATGTGGCAACACCGCTTATCAGGAAAATCAGAAATACCTCCTCGCCGTGCTGTGCTCCTGATACAAAATTAAAAATTTAATTATTCTGGGCACTTTTAAAGCATAAAACGCCAAAAAGTGTAAAATGCACAATGTGGCAACACCGTTTATCAGGAAAATCGGAATTACCTCCTCGCCGTGCTGTGCTCCTGATACAAAATTAAAAATTTTATTATTCTGGGCACTTTTAAAGCATAAAACGCCAAAAAGTGTAAAATGCACAATGTGGCAACACCGTTTATCAGGAAAATCGGAATTACCTCCTCGCCGTGCTGTGCTCCTGATACAAAATTAAAAATTTAATTATTCTGGGCACTTTTAAAGCATAAAACGCCAAAAAGTAAAAAATGCACAATGTGGCAACACCGCTTATCAGGAAAATCAGAAATACCTCCTCGCCGTGCTGTGCTCCTGATACAAAATTAAAAATTTAATTATTCTGGGCACTTTTAAAGCATAAAACGCCAAAAAGTAAAAAATGCACAATGTGGCAACACCGCTTATCAGGAAAATCAGAAATACCTCCTCGCCGTGCTGTGCTCCTGATACAAAATTAAAAATTTAATTATTCTGGGCACTTTTAAAGCATAAAACGCCAAAAAGTGTAAAATGCACAATGTGGCAACACCGTTTATCAGGAAAATCGGAATTACCTCCTCGCCGTGCTGTGCTCCTGATACAAAATTAAAAATTTTATTATTCTGGGCACTTTTAAAGCATAAAACGCCAAAAAGTGTAAAATGCACAATGTGGCAACACCGTTTATCAGGAAAATCGGAATTACCTCCTCGCCGTGCTGTGCTCCTGATACAAAATTAAAAATTTAATTATTCTGGGCACTTTTAAAGCATAAAACGCCAAAAAGTAAAAAATGCACAATGTGGCAACACCGCTTATCAGGAAAATCAGAAATACCTCCTCGCCGTGCTGTGCTCCTGATCCAAAATTAAAAATTTAGTTATTCTGGGCACTTTTAAAGCATAAAACGCCAAAAAGTAAAAAATGCACAATGTGGCAACACCGCTTATCAGGAAAATAGGAAATACCTCCTCGCCGTGCTGTGCTCCTGATACAAAATTAAAAATTTAATTATTCTGGGCACTTTTAAAGCATAAAACGCCAAAAAGTGTAAAATGCACAATGTGGCAACACCGTTTATCAGGAAAATCGGAATTACCTCCTCGCCGTGCTGTGCTCCTGATACAAAATTAAAAATTTAATTATTCTGGGCACTTTTACAGCATAAAACGCCAAAAAGTGTAAAATGCACAATGTGGCAACACCGCTTATCAGGAAAATCGGAAATACCTCCTCGCCGTGCTGTGCTCCTGATACAAAATTAAAAATTTAATTATTCTGGGCACTTTTAAAGCATAAAACGCCAAAAAGTGAAAAATGCACAATGTGGCATTACCGCTTATCAGGAAATTCGGCAATACCTCCTCGCCCTTCTGTGCTCCTGATACAATATTAAAAATGTAATTATTCTGGGCACTTTTAAAGCATAAAACGCCAAAAAGTGTAAAATGCACATTGTGGCAACACCGCTTATCAGGAAAATCGGAAACACCTCCTCGCCGTGCTGTGCTCCTCATACAAAATTTAATTATTCTGGGCACTTTTAAAGCATAAAACGCCAAAAAGTGTAAAATGCACAAGGTGGCAACATCGCTTATCAGGAGAATCGGAAATACCTCCTCGCCGTGCTGCGCTCCTGATCAAAATTAAAAATTTAATTATTTTGGGATAGATATATCATTCTAGGAACATTTCTATTAGGAATACAGAACAGTGAAGAGGTGTTTCTGCTTCTAGTATGCGGTTTTGCTAGATTCTGCAGCAATTTCTGATTTTTGTACGTCCAATTTAAATTTCCCTAGATTTTCGGAAATTTTGTCCAATCTGGCAACATCTCAATTATCAGGAGCCAATAAATATACCTCCTTACATTTCTGTACTCATGATAAAAATATAAGATTTTATAATTTTTGTCCCAAATGGCTTCAAAAATGAAAAATTAAATTTTGTATCCGGAGCACAGAAACGCAAGGAGGTATTTTTGCCCTGATATGCGGTGGTGCCAGATTGTGCAAAATGTCAATTTAAAAAATGATAAATTTGGCAATGGTAGAACACCGCATACCAGGGCAGTTACCTGAAAGGCCCTTGATTATTCTGGTGTTGCCAGATTGTGTTTATTTTCCTAAAATCACGAAAAATATGTTAGGTACACAGAACCATTAGCAGCTGTTATGTTAAAGGTTTGTACGGTTAATAAAAGATCGTTAGTTCAAAAATAAATGTTTATTTAATATAGTTCTTTACAAGAATCCTAATATTATCAAGAAAATAAAATTCGTAGAGTCAAGATAAAATTTGAAACGTCAAACTAAGCGGGACTGACTTATTTGTCCCGGCCGTAATATAAAAAAAGTTATAATTAATAATAAACGCGTCTTTCTCTTTAAACGCAATAATTTTGGAATAAATTGATACAAATTTATTCTAGATTTATGTTAAACAAGCTGTGTGGGTGGAAATTTTAACTAGAATAAATTTAGTATTGCCTTTATTTTTAGTTTGGCATACTTTTGTCGTGTCTTAATGAGATTTACCCCTCTTTTTGGGGGTAGAAACCGCCACAAACTTTTTTTCAAATTTTAAGGTATTTATTGTGATAGTTCGTTGGAAAGGGCATAAAAAAAGGAATACGACCCACTACAATTACTCAAATGCAAAAAGAAAAATTGGATCACATTCCCTTTTTGATGCCCTTTCCAATAAGCTATCACATACATTTGAAAAAAAATTGGGGGCGGTTTCTAACTAAAGACGCGCAAAAAGTATGCCAAACCAAGAATAAACACAACCGCAGGCTTTCTAATACTAACAGAATTCTAGTTAAAAATTACACCATCTATACAAAAAATAAGTAAAATGTTAATGCTTCAAGTTTATAAGACATAAAAGCGAACATGTCTACTTTAAATCAAAAAAATTAAGTTTGCTTTGATAAAATGTATTTTTGTGCTTTATGCCAACATATACCGGGTGTTACATATTCGCATTAGCATTGCTATCTCGGTAAATACAAGAGATAGAGAGTTGGGTAAAGCAAAATATTTTAATATTAAATAATTTTTTAAAAATTAGTCAAAAAAATTCCGACGACTGTTGGAGATATCCGAGAAAAGTAATTTTGATTTTATTTTTTTTTACAACAAAATACTGTTTATTTTTAAAAACCAAGAGTACTTTCTTAAGGCATTTTTTTGCCCTTCAAAAAAATATATCTCCGGAAATCACCGCAATTTTTTAAATTTCATTTTAACTATTTATTGAGCATTAAAATATGCAACTTTGCCTCCATTTAACCAACTTTCGATCTATTATAGTTACCGAGATAGTAATGCTTATGCATTGAATTTGTAACACCCTGTATACTCATAGTGCAACAGTTTTCCCAATGAAATTGTCATTTATCTTACCTTTTTGTAAGGTTAATAAGGGATAGATATACATTCGGTACGCACTACAACTTTATCAAAGAAAAACGGCCAGTACAAAAAATTAAAAATAAAATAGTTACTAATTCGTATAAAGCCATAAACACAAAAATCAGAATATAATTTAATTACAAAATAATACAAATATATCTTGGAATACAAAAATGTTTCCTATGAACTGCAAGCGGTTTTCAGGAATATTTATTTACACCTTCAAGGGATGTAAGCCCTCGCTATCCCTGGGGCGCAAAATCGTTCTCGACTCGTAAATATACTTACATTCCGTAAGTATATAACATTTTTTCTCCTCCCCGCAGAATTTATTCTTGGATTTTTATTAGTTTAATTCGATACTTTTCGCATGAAATTATGGGCAGCTTTGACAACTTTCTATAGCATCATAAGCATTGTTATTTTATCAACAACGTTATGCTGACAGTTTATTATCAAAAATTGAGAGAAATTGAAATTATTGATTTGTATAACAGCCAAATGGATATAGAAGAATCAGCATATATCGCTTGTCTGTCGCTGCTGCCAGAAAAATCGAGAAAGAGGTATGAAGCAACGTATCAATACTTCAAGAAATGGTGTTAAACAAAGACTGCTACTGCAGTTTCAGAAACCGTGCTTTTGGCATACTTTCACAAAAAATCTGCTGTATTAAAATCACCATCAAGCTTATGCGCTCTTTTCATAGAGAAAAACATAGATATTTCCAAGTATACTAATCTTCGAGCATTTTTAAAAAGAAAAAATGACGGATATAAACCCAAAATATCTAATGTGTTTGACAGGGAAGATGTAAATAAATTCCTGTTTAAAGCCCCCAATCATATTTATTTAATGATGAAGGTTGTAATGATAATGGGAATTGCTGAAGCGTGCCGTTCTAGTGAACTCTGTGCAATGAAAATGGACAATGTTGAATTAAGGCATGACGTCATATTTGTTACTATTTCCGATTCCAAAAATGGAACGGCACGTAAATTTATAGTGAGTAAAAGTGACGTAGAGAAGGTTTGTTATTTTAAAATAGTTCGAAATTACATTCATATAAGATCCCACATGACGAATTTTAATCCTCGCTTCTTTATGCGATATCAAAATTTTCAGAACTTTAATGAGTATACTGGACACTCCCTTAGAAGAACGTCGGCCACTTTATTAGCAAATACTGGAGTTGATGTCTTAGCTCTCAAGCAACATGTCGGATAGAAATCTGCAACTATTGCGGAAAGTTATGTAGCGGAGAGCGTCAACAATAAAAAGGAAGTTGCAAATAAAATTGTATACGATATAACGAAGCCAGAAGTCTCCTGCAGTACTTCAAGAGTAACAGAAAACTTGGTTAGAGATGGAGAAATTATGGAGTCAGAACATTTATACTAATTGAGAAAAAACGAGAAAACATTTATGCAAATTATGTAAATAATATTCATAATTGTACTATTAATATTCATATCGCTTAAGATTATTCAATTTTTATAAATCATTGTTTATTTATGGCATAAATTATTACCACCCAAGGGTGGTAAGTTGACTTACAACCCGTCGTCGAGGGCAATCGATACCTTTTTGGTAATTGTTACTTACGTCCTTCAAAACGGTGTCAAAATGTGTTGTTTACAATATAGGGAGGAGAAAAAATGTTTTTCTTTTGAGGTATTCATAACAGTAACTAATTTTTAGTCACTAAAAAATCACTTCATTTCATTACTTTTCACTCTAATTATGAAAACATATTTGCGTATCAATTAGATGCTTAAGAGTTAGGTCTAGTGACGCATTCGCCATTTAATCTTGTGATCCAATTTTAATTTAAAGAAACTGTGATTGATGAATTAATGAAAGCAAAAAACGAAATTTTATGAAATTTGACCATATAAAGATTACTACGCCAAAGTATTGTATTTATCTTTAAAATCGTTAACCAATCTTTCTGGTAGCGCCTTCACAGCTTTGTCAAAAATGTCACGTTCTTTCTCGTTCTGGTCAAAACTCCTGAAAAGAAAATAAAGTTAAAAACACAATTTTAAAATATATTTGAACCTACGCTAAAACAACGCCGACAGAACGGGTTCCTTGGATTTTACCGAAATCTGTCAGTGTTATTTGGTATAGTTCTTTTCACGACAGTGTTTGGTCGGGTATATATTATTCCTACATATAAAATTACCTGTCTTCACGATTCAAACTGATCCACTGAATCCACACATCTACATCCTGATGACCAAACTGCTTAGCATAGAGGGCCATTACTTTCAGCTGATTCTTCAATTCAACGCGATAGTGCTCCATCTGCTCGATCTGTATCATTTCCTCGTGCAACTCTTTGCAGTATGGCGGTTTGTCGGCCATTTCCCAATAGACCTTCCTACCCTCCTCGAGTCCAATGGAAAGTACTGTCCAGGTTAGGTACCGCGGCTTGAATAACCTGAAATAGTAATAGTAAATAAATGACACAGAAAAGTGTTACTCTCCAATTATTTCCTTAATTTTTGAAGTAAAGATTACAAAATTGTGAAATTCATCAATACCTTACCCGTGGTAGACATGATTTGCATACAACAGTAAGTAGACTAAATATTAGCAAAAATTCGCCTCATAACTTAGGGCCAGTTGTCTTCAACAAGCTTCCCCAGAACATTAAGGACGCCAAAGATTTAAAAACATTTAAAAATCTTCTCAAAAGTTTTTTGATTAATCGAGAGTTTTATAATATGAATGAATATTGGGCACAAGCATGGTAAGGTATGAACCTATAAATCGGTGTTTTATATTTAATGTTTTTTTTTAAATTGTTGCTTGTTTGTGATTGCGTTATTTACACTTGATGTATGTATTTTATTGACGGATTCCATACATATTGTTATGTCACTTTGGAAATAAAAATTATTATTATTATTATTATTATTATTAAACGTTGGGAGTTAATAAGCGTATAAATTGGCATTTTTCAGCCAAATCAAACCTTCAAAACCACTGGTCTCACTTCCGGTTTCGGTCAGTCATTAAATTTTGCATGCTTTTGCTTTAATTCTATAGAAAATTCTCTTTTTAATGACACTAAATCGCTTGTATTAAAAATGACCGCCTAGATCAATGTCCATAACTTTGGTAAAATAAGTGCTAAATAGTAGGCCATGGAAACGTTAAAATGGTTTCTTTCAACCTACTTTATGAATAAAATGAACTTATTGAAAAAACATGTATCCGTTAGGGCTATTTTTTTACAACCTGCTTTTTAAAACACACAATGCGTAATTTTCAAATTTTTCAAATCAGTATCCCAATTGGTATTAAAAAAAATTCTACATTTAATTTTCTTTCTAACGGTGTACACGTTAAATAATTCATTAAGTAATTAACGAGAAATATCACAAAAGTAATTCCTAGACCTGCATACTTCATAAGAAGTTTTGTCAAGCCCAGTCTAGTAATCTAGTATGGAGGAAAACAACTCATTCATTTTATTCTTCGCGATTATTATTAACATAATCTGACATTTTGGTCTAAACCTTGCAACTCATTTGATTTTTATAACAAGTGTTCGAAATGTTTACCGTGTTCCTGAAAACATAAATTAATTCTTTTCAGAAAATTAAACTTTACTTTGTATCGGGCTTGTGTTTAAAATAATCTGCAGCATTGACAATTCTTTCCAATTACTCTCTTTCGTAGCGATGGGGGAAGCATACTTGATTTAAGAGCGCCCACAGAAAATAGTCCAGCGGCGTTAGATCTGGGGTTTATGCACGACGAGACGCCACCCCATTTCAACGTACGAGGATTTTTAAATGAAAGATGGATATCTATTAGGATTAATAAATGGATCGAAAGAGGTGACGATGCACCCGATAATTGGCCAACAAGATCCTCAGATCTAACGCCTCTGGACTACTTTCTGTGGGGTGCTCTTAAATCAAAAGTGTATGATTCCCCCATCGCTGAGAAAGATGCGTTATTGCAAAGAATTATCAGTGCTGCAGATTATTTTAAAAACAAGCCCGACACGATGCCCAAAGTACAGTTTAACTTTATGAAAAGAATTAATTTATGTATTCAGGAACACGGTGCACATTTCGAACAATTGTTATAAAAATCAAATTAGTTGGTAGTCATTTTGGAATTAAAAATGTTTTCATATTTTCTCGTTCTGAATAAACAGCAATGATCAATTACAAGGTACCGTAAATATTTCTCTTGTAGAGAAACTGCATGTCTGACTAAAATTTTACAAGAGACAAAAAAGTTTCACCATGAAGTCAGCTAGTGTCAAAGATATAATTAAAGTCATTTATACGGGTGGTAACAAAAAGACAAACTTTTATTTACCAATCCACGGCATTTTTAAATTTGCAGGTATTAAAAAAAGATGGCATACACATCAAAACACGCTATTAACAATAGTCACTCTTAGTCCCAAAATTAGTGGAAATGTATGCATTATAGAACCCAAATATAATCTGGTTATTAAGAATTAATCCTAAAAGCTTACTTAGATATTTCGCCATAGGGTTCCGATACGGCCCTCTTGTACAACTCGTTGACATCTGCCAACGGACTTTTCAGTAGATGGTAATCGATATACATGTCCCATATGAAAGAAGCTCTTGGTCCCAAAGCTTTAATGGCCTTGCCAAAGATTTGTTCAGCCTGTGCAGCCTTGTCCTTCAGTATGTAATGTTTCAGGTAGAGTGCCCACAACATAGCGGACTGGGGTTGCTCTCTGGTACCTGGTAAGTTTAGAACAGTTGTTTAGTAATTATTATTGGAGAGTGGTTTGAGGTTAAACCCTCCTAATTAAAATGTACACTTTTTTGACGTCCCATGTGCATAGTTTCATAATCACATTTTTTATGTGTTAGTCTGTGATGTCAGGTGTCAGTCTGTGATGTCAGGTATCAGAGAAATTCTAAAAAACCCAAGAAAGTCCCGCCTTTAAAGAAAAATTGATTCAATAGCTTGAAGGAAGTAAGCAATTTACAACTTGGTTGACTAACTAGGTTTATGAACAACCTCATTGTCATTACATTCTCACGCTCTATTCATGACGTAGATCACCCCTTTATGAGGTCTGAAAAAACAAATTTTTGTTGAGTATAAAGCCTAATAGTCCAGGAAGCAGTGAATTTTTTTTGTACTTATTTTCCCAGTCGGTGAATATCAAATAGTCTGCTCGGATGATGACGCAAAACGACAATTTGTGAGTCTGGTTAAAATTTTCGGATGGGTTCACGAGATAAAAAAAAAGTCAAGTCCACTTATTTTCCCAGTCATAAATATTTGACATTAATTAAAGTGAGTAATTTTATTAACGGAAATAACAGTCTGGCACATCCCAAGTGGAGGAAAGTCTGTCTGGCTGAAAATTTACGGATGCAAAAATTTGACCGATTTTTGGAATCCGTAACCCTTATTTTCCCATGCTTGAAATTTATCGTATCATTTGGTACGATCATCAACTATAATCAAAAGTAAGTCTGGTTGATTTGCGAAATTGGCAAATGAGTCTGGCGGCATCTTGAAAATAGTGAAAATTACAAAATTTTTGCTCTTATTTTCCCAGATTTGAAAATTTGTCATTTGATAAATAATACTATAATTTCATAGAAAATACACGTCTGGCTCTTATTTACAATCACTAAAGCCCCGCCAGACTCACAAGTCGGATAGTTAAATGAGGAGAGGAAGCGGCAGGTGCGTATTTAGGTAACGACGCTGGAATTTATTTAATTATATATCATTTTAGTTTCATTTTTCCGTATTATTTTTAATTTTTTACAATCCAGATTTTTGCATGTATATTTTTTAAAGTTCGATGTTGAAAAAAAACTTTTTTAGCGATTTTCATAGAAATTCAAGATTTCGCAAATAAATATTTTTCAATCTGCCCAATAAAAATTCTGTACTTATAAACCTACTACAGTGAATTTGCTTATCTTGATGTTTTAAACAGCCAAAAGTGATATTTCTCGTGTTTTAGCGAAATGTCTACCCGCTCGTTCATCCGTCATTAATATTTTTGTTGGAAATTTACTTCTCTACAATATTGCTTCTTAGTCTTGTTCGTATAATTTATATAATTCCAGAGATAGTCGCGTCTGAATGTAAGAATTATTCGCAATTTTGTATATTTTGACTATATCTCAAAAACTAAACGAGATACACAAAAATGTTAAAAGATCTTTTTTGTAGAGAATTAATTTCCTACAAAAAACAACAATTATCTCGTATCTCTGATAGTTACAAAGTTATTCGCGAATAAAGTTTTTTGATGACGGACGGACGGACTGACATTTTGCTAAAACCATATTTTTTGGATTTCTGGGGTCTCAAAACTGAGAAAAATGTTTTTGCCCTAAACCAATACTTTTCCTAGCAGAAATTATGATAAATAAAAACATGTAGAGATGACAACAATCGCCTGTATAATTGAACATGCCGAATTTAGAGCGCCTGTCGAGCGTTGGACGAGTCTGGCAAGGCTGTCGGGGTGTTCCACATTAGCCAGACTATATTTTCAGCTGTTATTATAATATAAACTATCATCTGACAAATTTTTAGGACTGCGAAAATAAGGGCAATGGTTTCGCTAAATTTTTTTTAATTTTCCACCTGCCAGACATATTACCCATCCTCACAGATTAGCCAGACTATTTTTTTTCTTAAATTCACTGTATCTCTCACTAATAGAACTATTTTTAACACTGGAAAAAAAAGTGCAGTATATTTGTACTTTCTAACGCATTTCCATCGAAACCCCCCCCCCCCCCCCCCCCCCTACATATAAATGAATTTTGCTTAGAATAACAAACTCAATAATTCTATCCATGCTTGTAGACTGGGAAAATAAGTACCGAAAATCGTCACTGCCTCCTGGACTATAAAAAAAACCTTAATCGGCGTGTTATTGCATCAAAAATAATTTTTCCTAACCTTCTAGCGAATATGTTCCAGTTAAAGTTCCACCCAGTATGTTTCTAAATTAATGACTGTCTACAATTTACCTTCATTCAACTTTTCGACCAGAAGCTCGTCATTCGTTCCGCAAACGTCGATCCAAGCCGCCCAGTGAGTCTCATCCAACTTGATGTTCGCTTTTCTTGCGTCCTCCAATGCTAGTTTTAATGATTCCGCCTAAAAAATTCCATCTACTGCTCCTTAATTGGCAAAATTTTGTATACTTTATACTGCGTTTTGTTTATTCAAATTCAAATTTTGGTCGCGTTTCGCCATTTTATGAATTTACCTATTTGTTTATTATCTCGGTAACATTGCCTTATTTTGTGCTTATTGTTTTCTGTAAAAATGACAATTCGCTACCTTGACTGCCATCAGAAAATTATTTTTGCAATTAAAATTACAGTTCACTACAATATGTGTTTCTTCCACACATATACATACACTATATTGCCAATACAAGTAGCCACACGAAGCAAGAAGATACCCATCGTGCGATTCAAAATAACCCTTTTTTGGACCCCTGGCGCTTGCGCAGTAGGGAAAAAATTAGGCAACCGACACGATATCTAACAGAACCGGCTCGTCATTGTTTGTATTCTTATTCGTCGCCATCTTCTGTTTCGTTCCTTCGTGTGTGGTTATAATTTCCAAGTTTTGGGGTTAATATTTATAAAACTTTACTTTAGACATTTTTTTTTTGTTAGTTTGTAAGTTGTTAGTCGTTTCCATCTTTTTTTACGTTGTATTCGTTCGGATGTTCCGTGTGTGATTGTGGATATTATTTTTAAGTTTTGGGTGCGACTTTAGGTATAAAACTTTACCAGACATTTTGTTATTGTTAGCGACTTGTGTCTCAAGATGGGTAGAAAAAAGTGCATGATCCTTTTTTGCACGAATCGCGGTTCAATACCAGGAATAAGGTATTTCAGGTATGTAAAATATTGGTTACTTAGTTTTATTTGACCATAAACTGTACACACCCGAACTAACGGGTGAATTTAAATAAAAGCTTGTAAAAATATTTTGAAAGTCGGTCCTGTCAAATGTTTACATCAAGAAGCAAATTTCCGAGCTGCGCAAACTCAACGGACCCTGATCATCTGCCTACAGTGGTGTCATCATTGAATTATGGTATTAGCAATATAGTGTATGTATATATATGGTTTCTTCATTTAATTCTACATTTACCTTTAAATGTAAGAAGGAAGAAAGCCCTATCTTCCTTCTTACATTTACCTTTAAATGTAAGAAGGAAGAAAGCCCTATCTTCCATCTTACATTTACCTTTAAATGTAAGAAGGAAGATAGTTGTTTCTTTCCTAACCCCCCGGACCCTTATTTACAATGTTGGTAATAAAAAAGTTTATCAGATAATGCGAGAAATTCGCGGGTCACTATATTTAATGTAATTGAAGGATTTTGTTTTCTAAAAATGCAGTTTGAAAACAATATAAATATTGAGAGAGACAAATCCAAAATATATGTTTGCGATAATTTAATTTATTAGAAATCTGTCTATGGAAAATATAATAAAAATACAATAAGTATGTACTTCCACAAGTCAAATAAGGGTAAAATATATAAAATCAACTTAGTAAATTATATATACTTATTATATATACTTAATTATATAAAATAATATTCAGTATATTCGCGAATGAGCTTTGGAAGAATGGACCAAAATGTGACAGTTACAAAAAAAAATTATTATTTTTAAAAGTTCTTACTATTAACATAAATGTAATAAGGATAAAAAATACGAAAACGTTATTTTGGGTAAGAGTCAGTGATGTGAGTCGGTCATATGACCATGTCATATGACTTGGTCACGACGTCATGACGGTCACGTCACATTCAATCGTGACGTGACCGATTGGTCATTTAACCTCACTTTTTAGTTTGTAGCCATGCTTTGATGACTACACTTTAATAAACAAATAAAATGTAAGTTTAAGGCATGATAATTGAATTTATCTAGTATAGGAGCTATAAAGAATTCAAAAGCATTACCTATGTAATATTGGTATAAGGAAAAAATTAGTAAGATATTTATGTCCATTGTTATCATGAATGAATAAAAACTTTTACGTTTTTTCCTTTAAACCAGTAGAGTATTATTGTTCCATTTGTTCCTATTATCAATTTAAAACTCCTTATGTTATGTTATACTGTAAGTTATAACCCCAAAATATACTACATATAAAATAGTAACTGAAATTTCTTCACTAAATATTTAATTGACCGTCACTTAAGTCATATGACCGTCATATAACAGTCATTGGTCACGAATTATAAATGACCGTCATTTTACATCACTGGTAAGAGTACTTACACTCCTACACATACCTTGTATATTATGGTTTTCTACAAATATTAAATATGTTTTGGAATATTCTAAAAGTAAAAGAAAATCTTTTTAATTCAGTCCCAACCAGGATTTCCCCCCGGATTTCCCTTAATGCTTCTCACAATATTACTAGTCTGAAAAGATCTTTAATTTTTAAGTATTTATCCTTTAAAAATAATTTTATTAACAATGGTTTATTTACCTTTAAAACAACAGCAGCATCTCGATGTTCTTTCTGAAGATCAATCACTCTGTTTAAATAAAGTTTCCACAGCGCAGGTTGTCTTTTTGTTGGTAATTTCGAAATTCCTTCCTTATATCTGGATATACATCTCTTGATTGATCTACGTGTCGTTTTGTTCTCTTCGTCTTCAGGGGATGGTTTGTAATAAAAACCTAAAAAATGTATTCAGATTGTCATGCAATAAAGAATTGCTCACGATTTTTTTTAAAGACATATTTATTTTTTTCCAAATTTATTTTTGTTAACACTGGGACACTGTCATGGGCGTAATTTCAGCTTTTTAACTAAGATGGCAAGCTCTGCCAGGGGTCTATAGAATTTTTTTTTTAATTTGGCGTTAAAATAATGTGGTTTAAACATTTTTAAAACTTTAATATGGTCGGGGGGGGGGGGGGGGGCTCAGTGGGCGTAAGTAGCACATTTTTTTTTTCTGGAAAGAGGGACAGTCGGGACTACATGTATTTCTAGTATTTCATGATATTGTACCTAGTGAAGAAGTCGGAAAAGGGCCGCAGACGAAACATTTTCGGGGCCACGCCCAAAGTTCGTTCAAAATTCACCTAACTACTCTCAAATTTCGAAAATTAAATTATTACCTCTCCCCTCTGCATGGTTGGATTAAATGTGTTTTTGTAAATGTTCTTTTTTTACTTTTTGCTGTTCCTAGCTGGTTCTTTATTTAAAAAAAAAATATTTTTTATATTTGTGAAAAATATGAATATTGGTGTCAATCCAAAATTTTAACATAAGACGTACCTATATGTATAAGCAGCGTTTTTTTATGATTAAAAATAAAGTAAATATCGCTCAACACGCCAAAATTGATGATTTTTCAGAAATCATGTATTTTAGGAGCGAAGATCTAAGAGCAGTTTTTGGTGCAAATGCTTCAGTTTTGAAATACTCCTTAAGTGCCGTTTTGTATATTAATAATAAAGTATTCTCGTTTCTTCCCGCACTATTTTTTTTATTATAAATTATTACACTTCTTCCATAAAAAAAGTTTCAATTAAAATTTTTACTTTAATTTTTCTCTTTAAAAATAAATAGGTACATAATTGTATTTGTTTTTGTTGCCGGGCTGTCCTGGATGGAGATATTCCACAGACAATATTTTTTGAGTTTTAATGTTTAAACTTAACTAGTTACCAACCTCTAAATTCCCTTAAAGCAATAACATCCCAAACTTTCTCCTCAAACCAAAACTTCTCCAGTAAATTATCTATAATATAGTTCTGCACCTCCATCAAATGAGGATGCTCCAATGAAGATAAAATTTCAATTAAAGCTTCGTGGCGGGGAATATTCTTCGAAATATCATCAATATATTTTTTCAGTCTTTCTTGTAACCTATTTAAATCTGGATCCTTTAATTCTAGCTCTATAAGGTCAATATATAATTCTATGTCTGATGGATGTCGAGCTAATCCACGAAGTAGGATTTTTATAGCTTCTTTTATGTTGACAGTCTTGTAAAACCAAGCAGCTGCTACTCGAAAGACCTGTATATTGCTTTCAAATTTCTGAAATAAAATACATCCTCAATCATTTATTTACCTAGATTAATATATTATAATTTTCATTATATATGAAAATATCACTATTACAGTGAGGTGTGGTACAAATACAAGATTAAACCTCTACCTACATTCAATGCAATAAAATATCCTTCTTTGAAAAAAAAAAAGATAGGCTGTGGGCAAATACTGCTTTGTAATTGGTATTATAAAAATAACCTTGCTGGCGCAAAAGTCTACCAGAGTCACCAATAATAATACTAAAATAAAAATTTTAAATCTAAACTTACTTGAATCATTTTTTTAACATGCTCCGTAACAGCTGTATGAAAAGTTTGATACTGTTTAAAAAAATTATAATACTCAAGATGTAATTCATAATCGTCTGAAAAATGGACCATGGCTGTACTATAAAAACTTTGAATTCTTTTAATAACCAAAAAATCTACATTCTGCCTTTTTAAAGGCATATTTCTAGCTCTGCGGCGTTTCATTAATTCGAGTAACAAATCCCTTTCATACTGTATAGCTTCACTGAAGTCTTGTAGACGCTTTGTTATCCCATTTATTTTAAAGTCGAAGTGTCTTCGTTTTTTAATAAGATTACTGAAAAAAGAAAAGTATAGTAAGGATGTTTTTGTAATACGAGCTATTCCCTAATCTATTTATTTATAATTTACATACATACCTTATTTCAGAGTCTTTAAAAAGTTTACTTGCTTTTAACTCAATTATTTCTGGAAACATAAGCTCCATATTTTTCTGAACAATTTCCGCCATCTTTAAGCCTTTTATTGATAATAGAAAAACAAGAACTATAGCTTTTCAGCCAGAAAAAGTTAATATAGGTATGCTACGAAACGTGTGTGTATTTTAAAACTTTTAAAATGTTTATTTTTTTTATGGTTAGGTTAGGTTAGGTAACAATGACAGCACTGTCAACATTTCAGATAATTTATTAGTTACTTTCCTTTCTTGACTGGTGCTACAGAACACACTGGTGTTCGGAGATCTATATTGACTTTAATCCACCGATATGTTCAGTATATTATGTGCTCCTCAAATCAAAAGTGATTTCTTCTCGCCTTGCCTACCCGAAATGTGTGAATAACGATGTATTTTGAAAACTATCCATTTTTCGATAGATCGCACCTGATCTTCATTGAAGTCAAAAAACATCGACTCTTTCCATCGATGTATCGATATCGGAAACTATCGTGCGCCCCTTGTAAATATTCGTTTCTTTTAAGGACTTTGGCCGATTCGTTACTTTGGGTAATAGGACTCGTTACTTTATGTAAATCGGTAATTTTATTTTAATTGTGTTATAGCTTTGATCGATTACTATATACTTGCTTTTTTCAGTATAAACATATTAAATCTAGGTGTATGTTAATTCTCAAATATGTGAATAAAACAAAAAAATAAGTAAGTAGCGAAAACTCCAGAGTAACGTTACTTTTAGTGATCACATAGTAACGCTTACTTTGTAACGAATCTTTTTTTTATTTTACATCACTATTGAGTATGACTGCACATGAGCAAAGTTGTTCTTGTTCATCTTCATCATTATGATAATTTTTTTTTGTTAAACATATATAATTTTCAGAAAATCGATGCACAAAACAAAAAAAATACAGTTATTTAAATCCCATTCGACTAGTTCTTTGTTCATTTTACTTTGACTTGATATAATGCACCCCTGGACCAATCCAATCTACAAAATTATCTGTTTCCTATTTTATTATCTTAATGCAACTTAATACTAATAGTAATTTACAATACATCTTATTTATCTGAAGAAAATTTGCCATTGTAGTAAGGAAGGTATTCAACAACAACTCTCCAATCAGTAAGGTACAACATTAGTGCTCCAGCTGTCGCCCCATAAACTGAGGCAGATCCAAGCCTAAAAAAATACATAATGTTGGTGAAAAGTTTTGCCATATAGATTGTAAACTTCTAGTGCATTTTAACATTTCCTCATCGTTCACATCTCATTTGATGCTTGTGGCCGACTATAAATAAGTATATTGATAAGCCTAGCTTCCACTTCGCCTTTTGTAATTTTCTCTTCCCTAATTACAATAAAGACATTTATTATTATAGAAATGCTAAAGATTGTTTTGTTATTTCCTTCTGTAAACTCTTTGTGCTTAAATGGAACTTAACATCATTTTAGAATTTATATAGCAAGTCTGGTTTGGATTTTTTCAAGTGGCCAAATAGCCACCCTAAAAAGTAGTAAGTTAAAGATGCTCGTAAAATTATGAAACTTTCATGTTGGGCACTAATTTATGATTTGCAATTGAATAACTTTAAGAAAAATGATTTAGGTATAACCTTTTATTACATAACTGATATTTTGCGTGAAGTGGTGAAAGAACATTGACTTACCAACTAGTAGCAATTTCTGCTTGTTTCCTTCCTAGAAATCTTAATGGTCCAATCATTTTTAATTTTTATTAAAAACTCTGCAGTTGGATGGCCCAAAAAATGAGAAATACCAAAAAATCCTAAAAGCAAGGAACAAGGAGCAAACCAAACTGACAACTGACAGCAGGACAGATCGATACTCGATAGGGATGGCAAAGATATATCGATATGTAACAATTGTGTACGATTACTCAATTACTGTCAAAGTAAATATTATATTTAAAAAAAAATTAATGGGAATCGTGGTGAAATATTAAAACTTAAAAATACAGATATTATTTATTCCGGATATCAATAGCATCGATATATATCGACATTTGTTATGCATTTGAATACGAATTAATGGACTCACTTACCTATTGTTTATTGTACTGTAAATTGTTTACCTACTGTTTACTATACTGTTAATTATATATTGTATATTAATATTATATTACCTTAAAATGTAACCTGTTACCTATTGTAAATACTTAAAAGTTTAGGCCTTGTTATCAGTATTATTACTGTTTAAAGGTCAGGAATAAATTTGTTTAAAAAAAAAATATCCATAACGGAGTCTTGCCGAGTTGAGGCCGTATATGATATCTTTCCAAAACTATTTTTCGTTGAATACTTCTGTACCGATTCCAAATGGTTGACGGTGATAAAAACCATTAATCTTTTCACTTTGTACTTATAGCAGAGAGAAATGATAGGCGTCAGAAAACTAGGTGCGAGTTCAAAAATTATTCTAGTGATCACTCTCGCCGGTCGAAAAAATATTTGGACGCATGGTCGGGTATATAATATGGTGAAACGCACCCAAATAACCATACCGATAAATAGTATCGTATTTCGAACGCACCCCTGTGTTCTGACTTCAAAAGCTTTTGGTTACTTTTAATTAGCATAGCACCAACGGCTAAGTTGAGTGCCCCTTTAAAAATTTTAACTCAGCTCAGCAAAGATTTTCAAAAAGGAATGTTCAACTTAACTATTTAAAAAACACAAAAAGAAAAGTACCTAATGTCTCTAAACTTCCTCAAATTCTAGAAGGCCAAAAGTCGATCACAGGCTTCACAGGGATATTATCAGTACTACCACACCTATTACAGAAAAATTGCAGTTGTTTAGAATGTTTTTTTTTTAAATTACGGGACAATAGTCTTTGCCTAGTGCGATTTGACCTTAAGAGCGTTTTCACATGGCACCATATATCGCGCGCGACAAATGGTCGCAGTATTGCTTTTACACTAAATTATGTGTTTTCTAATGAGCTATTTTCACACACAAGCGATATTAGAGCGTTTTCACACGGCACCATATATCGCGCGCGACAAATGGCCGCAATATTGCTTTTACACCAAATTATGTGTTTTCTAATGAGCCATTTTCACACACAAGCGATATTAGAGAACACATAATTTGGTGTAAAGCGATATTGCGACCATTTATCGCGCGCGATATATGGTGCCGTGTGAAAACGCTCTAAGGCCTTGTACTCCAATATTCTTTATGACCACTTTCTCCTCTGTGTCACTACAAAACAGCCAAGCGAATGCCAAATGCCACAAATAAAGAAGATTTAAACGTCAACGTGACGTACACAGTCAACAGTGACAGCCGGTTGTCTCGTTGCATGTTTGGTATTTACGTTAGGATTTTTATATTTTTGAAAATGTATTAAAAAGTGTCCTTTTGGAATCCCCAATCAGTTTTCCCATTTATTTTTAAAAGCCCTTTTTAAGCAAGTAAAATGAATGAAGTTTTTGATGAATGGGACGAGTTGGCGACCGATTTTAAAGATTTAGAGGTTAGTTCATTTCTCAACATTTTTCTTGTGTAGGAACTTTTAACCTTTGAGGTCAGTTCAAGATTAAAAAAATATCCATTTTACTAGTATTTAAAGGCTAGAATGTTTGCCAGTGATATTTCCTGAGAAAACACATCAGTAATCTATGTAAAAAAAAATTAAGTATATTTTGTAAGCATTTTACTTAGTCCTGCAATTATAATAAAATTCCTTTGGTTCATATACAAAATTATAACTTTTCTGCGAGCTTTACTTATTTTAACTAAAAAAACACCTTTGAATACTTCCTTATAAGTTTAACTGCTTAAGAAAACCAACTTAATGTTCTCTAGATCAACCCAGTTTTTATTTACTTATGATCAACAACAGTTATAGCTACTATCTCTAGTTATACTTTATTCAGCACACGGAGTAGTTAGCATATTCTGTTAAATTTTCTTTGTATACTTGTAGGTGGTTAATAGAGAATATCTCAAACATTTAGAGGAACTCTCAAGTCATCAGAAAAAATGCCAGGAACACATAAAACATCAACGGTATCGATTAGGGATTATTACCAAGAAGTTATCCAAGTAAGTAGCCACAAATATTGATATTGGCCAAATATAAAATTTATAATATATTGTTAGATAAGAATTTTTATATTCTGAATACATTTTAATTGTGACCCTATGGTCTAGTGACTCTAGTGGAAGAAAAAATAAAATTTGCTATAGTGTTAGTCAGTTTGTGTTCTAAAATCTTGAAATATTTACCTGAACAATGTCTTGAGTTCGAAGTTTTCGGTTTCTTTTCTATTAATGTTATTGCAACAAAGATAGTGGGTGTGAGTGTGTGTAGATTGTAGATAGTAAGAAGAGTTTTATTATTGGGATATGTTTTTCAATAGGTTCTAAGTTAGTGTTGAATATAATAAACCCAGTTATAGTGAAAAGGCTAATTGGTGATTAGGCTACTAAAAGATCAAAATTAAACCATTTTTTTTGTAACATATTTGAGTTCTACATTTTGTACTCCATGGGATATAGAATGTTCAAGCTATATTATGTCAATTTTGACAACCTTCAGTATTTGTAGTAATAACTTTAATAGCTTTTTGTTTTAGAATGAGTAAAACCAAAGAAAATGAAGAAAAGCTCAATGAATTAAGTAGTAATATACTGAAACGAAAAGCACAGCTATATGAAGTAGAACAAACACTACCCAAGGAAAATGGATTGTATTTAAAAATCATTTTAGGAAATGTAAATGTTTCAATACTAAATAAGGAAGATAAGTAAGTTTTAATTAGCTAGTATTTTTTTATACAAAATTTTATACAGATATGGTATAATTTAAAATAAAAACCATTATATATTCAAAATATATCATTAAAGACGCCTAGCTAATTAAATAGCTGTATGCGTCACAGTCACAAAGAAACATATTTGTTTTCATATTTTTATTTTAAGCAATATATAAAGTATTTTTTTTACATCACAAGTAAAGATAGTTAACAATAATTAACGAACCAGCAACTTTGACACAATCATATTGACCCAGTTACGGTAATTTCTAATTTTCTAATCAGGCAAGTTTGATTGTGAGTAAGTAATGTCTGATAATATCATTTATGTCATAGTCAAAGTTATTGGTTAGTTAATTATTGTTAAAAATCTTTATGCAAACTAACATAGTCCTACCAAAGAAAATCTGAATTTTTATAATGAAATAAACTTTTTTTATCTAATTTTCCCTGTGTTTTTAGATTTAAATACAAAGATGAATACGAAAAATTCAAGCTCATTCTAAGTAGTATAGGCTTCATAATGGCAGTACTAAACTACTTCATACGATTCAGAGCTCTTGAGCTCAGCTACATATTTTTACTAGTCTGGTATTACTGCACACTTACAATCAGAGAAAGCATTCTCAAACTCAACGGGTCTCGAATCAAGGGCTGGTGGAGGTTCCATCATTTCTTCTCGACGGTGGCTGCGGGGATTTTGCTTATATGGCCTGATAATGAAACATGGTTGGCATTTAGACACCAGTTTGTATGGTTTAACATTTATATAAGTAAGTTTTTTCATATTTTATTTCTAAAAATTTTAATAAGTTCAATAATGTGTGGATTAATGGATTGTTTTATGACAATACTATAGAAATTAATGTAGGCCATGCTAAATTATCTTAAAGACTAAAAAACTAAATAAAATATCAATGTATTTTAGGTGTTGTCCAGTATCTTCAGTTCAGGTACCAAAGGGGTGCTCTGTATCGACTTAAAGCTTTAGGGGAAAGACATAATATGGATATAACGATTGAAGGCTTTCATTCCTGGATGTGGCGGGGATTAAGCTTTTTGTACCCCTTTTTGTTCGGCGGCTACATATTTACTTTGTACAATGCATATACATTATACAAGCTCAGTTCTTATCCTAGCGCTACATGGCATGTAAGTATTTTCAATCAATTAACCAATGTTTATATACTAATACAAATAAAATAAGTTATTCCACTACTAACCTATAAAACGGCCATTATTGATTAACCTTAGAAACCGGGTTTCTTTACCTTGACAATTATTATTGACCAATTTTTAAAGTCGACAATAATATGGAACGTGATTTCTTGTAAGTTGGCAACCAGAATTGACTATATACAGGGTGATTCACGTTGAGTGGCCTATTAGAAGATCTCGGAAACGAGTAAACTTATCTTTCTAAAAATTTGATAGCAGGCATTGAACTTTTAAAACATTATCTTTTGAGGTTTTTGTTACTTCCGGTTATACCGGAAGTTAATGCCAACTTTACCATTTCAAATGGAACACCCTGTATATTTTAGCATTTTTGATAACCTTATTAAAATCTAAATAACCTTTGTTAATATTAATCTATTCCTATCTCTAGCCGTTTTTGAGATATGACTTATAAAAGGATTTTTTTGTGTAAAAACGCTCCGAGAAGAAAGTTTAGTAACTCTGAAACTAATAAAGGTAAACATTTAAAATTTTGTAAGCTTTCAAATAATACATAGATCTTTAGTTTAAATTACTTAAGTTTCACGTTTTTTATACAGGGAGTTCTTAAAATTGTGCCAATGTTTCCATTTAAATAAATGTGCATAAGTCAATTTTTGCAAATGGAACATCCTATTTTTTAGCTTACTAACGTGTAGAGAATTAAATTTCCTATCTAAATGCCTTATAATAATAAATAATAATAATTTCTTTATTAGTTCTGTCAAAAATACAAAACAGTATAGAACTTGTCATCTAAAACTAGTAGAAAACATATAAAACAATAAAAGGAATAAAAGTACAATCACCAAAAAAACAGAGGAAGAACATTCCACATTTTTAGTCGTTTTGGAATTATGAACAATTTAAATAAAAAATCTTAAAATTTCTGTTTGTGTTAATGCGACATTTTTTTTAAAAAGAAGGCTTCGACTGGGATTTTCGTTTGACTTTGAGTTTTGTTACCATTTGCTATTAAGCGCCTATGTTCGTTGCTTAGCTATTTCTAATTTTCAAAGTCAGATAGGAAATTTAATTCTCTACACGTTAGTAAGCTAAAAAATAGGGTGTTCCATTTGCAAAAATTGACTTATGCCCATTTTTTTAAATGGAAACATTGGCACAATTTTAAGAACTCTCTGTATAAAAAACGTGAAACCTAAGTAATTTAAAATAAAGATCTATGTATTACTTGAAAGCTTACAAAATTTTAAATGTTTACCTTTATTAGTTTCAGAGTTACTAAACTTTCTTCTCGGAGCGTTTTTACACAAAAAAATCCTTTTATAAGTCATATCTCAAAAACGGTTAGAGATAGGAATAGATTAATATTAACAAAATTTATTTATATTTTAATAATGTAATCAAAAATGCTAAAATATACAGGGTGTTCCATTTGAAATAGCAAAGTTGGCATTAACTTCCGGTATAACCGGAAGTAACAAAAACCTCAAAAGATAATGTTTTAAAAGTTCAATCAAATCAAGAAAGATAAGTTTACTCGTTTCCGAGATCTTCTAATAAGCCACTCAACGTGAATCACCCTATATAGGGTCCTGCAATAGTGCGATGGGCTTTTATAGCTCCCATGCGAATTAAGTTAGGAATTTCATTGATATGCAGACTTGTTCTGTATCATAGGGTGCCTTTCATTAAAATATTTTTCCATATAAAGTGTGACAACAAAAAGTTGTATTTTTTAAAATGGAACACCCAGTATTTTATTGCTTATTAAGGTTCGTATTAGAGTCCTTCATAATAGTCCATAATTGTATTTATTTTACTTTGGTAGTTTAGGAGTAATAAATTAAAAACTTTTACGGTCCTGGAAAAAAAATCAAAAAAAACTATCTACATTCATTTTTTAAACCATGGGATTGGGTGAGATTTATGACAAGGGGTCTAGAGATATTATGAATCTAATAGTGTTCATCTATTTTATACAGGGTGTTCATAAAAAGGTTTTAAAAACAACACATTTTAAATTAATTTTTCTCAAGTTGTTTGTTTTTTGTTGTTGCAAAATACCTTCACATTAACCTCACGAAGAAAACGTTTTGTTAGATTGAGATTTTACGAACGAGAAAGTTGGCTCTCCCTGTAAGATTTAAGTGTGTTTTATTGTGCTTATTTTTTTTATTTCTTTTTTTTCAGGTGCCGGTATTATGTGTAATGTTCTTCATTCTGTTTTTGGGCAATACTGCTACTACCATTATGGTAATACCTATTAAACTGCATGAGAAGGTGACGTTGCAGTATAGGATCATGAGTCAAAGATTGAGCAGCCAGTTATTAAACCGAGAGGTAAGTATTTTCAAACCTAATTGAAATATATAATGGTATAATATTCACGTCCGGTATGACAGTCAATATTTAATTTTTAATTATGAAATTGGTCATAATTCATCTGAGTAACTAGTAATAATACTTGAATGATAGAAGAGTTTGTCTTTATTTGTTTTAAATCACGATTTAACTGGTAAGTATTTCCAGTCGTCTCAGGTGAATAATTCTTCTAACTCTTATCTAATATTTATAAATATCTAAATCTTTTATCATTCAAGAAACATCATTGTCTCCAACTTTCAAACAGACAGTAGTAATAATAAAATTACCTAAGTATTCAAAATACCACTTATTATTTCTGTTCTGTGATAACATTCGCGTAACCGTGTATTTTTATTATTTCAGACTGAAGACAACGATCTAGCCTCTGATGGGGACAAAAAACATGAATAAGATGAATCTAATTAATCTCTTTTTAGATCTTTTACGTTAAGTGTCCAAGGAAATTATAATTTATCAGAATAATTTGCCTTTATACACATATTTATTTTATGGTCAGATAGTAAGTTATAAGTCATCTTTACGTGAAGTTTGTCAATTACAATGATTTTTATTAGTTTATCAATATTGTTTTATTTTCCTGACTCGTTGAACAAACTTTGAAACAGCTGTATTCCCTCTGGAAAAAAAAACTGTTCGAAAAATGTATTTCATTTCGAAACGCTTATATTAAAGTTAATAATTTAACTTTTGTTAAAAAGGAGATTATAATGGGCAGTGCCTCAGAGTTACTGGCATTCGACCGTGGCGACCCGGGTTCGTTCCCCGGAATAGGTACAATAAAAAAAAGTATGTCCGAAATTCAGTGGATTTAAGAATACAGGGAAGAGTGTAAAAGGTATTATCTCCCAACCCACCCCATTCACGCCGGTAACCAGGCCGGATGAGATCGGACATCTCGTAAGGTGAGGAAGAAGATGCACACTCCCCAATCGGTAGGTCATGCAATGGCAAAAAACCAAGCGTTGATAGCCCTCAGGGGGTGTCGCATGACCGAGGCGCGTGGCTCGGAACCCACGTTAAGCTGTAAGTCTCCTCGGGAATGGCCCTGGCAGCGAACGAAGAGGGAAAAAACCGAAAAAGCAAGATTAAAATGAATGAATTGTTTTGTACGGCATACTAGACTTGAATGATAGAAGAGTTTTGGACTTGCATTGTCTTTATTTGTTTTAAATCACAACGTTTTAACTGGTTAGAGTCGATGTATACTTTTGAACGCTCACTTAAAATGTTTAACACACAAACTGCACCGTGTCACTGCCAGTCGATAAATGATGATCTCTATAGAACAAAAACGACAAAAATACACGAATTTAGGCTTTTTTCTTTCTTATCTCTAATTATCTAATCTACATTTACAATAACAGAATAGTATGATAAAAGAGTTTTGGACTTGCATTGTCTTTATTTGTTTGAAATCACCACGTTTCAACTGGTAAGTATCTGCAGTCGTCTTCAGGTGAATACAGTATTCAGTAACAGGTGAATACAGTCCAAAACCCTATCTATTATTCAAAAAACATCATTGTCTCCAACCTTCAGAAAGACAACAGAATATTAGTTTGTATGACAAGAGTGGATATTGAACGGCAGTAGAGATTTGGACTTGCATTGTCTTTATTTGTTTAGAATCACCACGTTTCAACTGGTAAGTATCTGCAGTCGTCTTCAGGCGAATACAGTATTCACCTGAGGTAAAACAAATAACAACAATGCAAGTCCAAAACTCTTCTATTATTCAAAAAAGATCATTGTCTCCAACCTTCAAAAAGACAACAGAATATTAGTTTGTATAACAAGAGTAGATATTGAACGTCAGTAGAGATTTGGACTTGCATTGTCTTTATTTGTTTAGAATCACATCGATTTAACTGGTAAGTAGGTATCTCCAGTCGTGGATTTATAGTGAAACTATTAATATTTTCTAATTAATAATTATTTCTGTTACTCTCCCAGAAATATTAATGAACGATCATCCTGTATGGTATGTAAACATGATATTTGCAATTCCCATGAAGAGGAATCGAAAAACACAACATGATAATCTGGTTTGTTTGATTACTGCAAATAGGTTTGTCGAATAAAAATAATCTTGTTAACATGGATATTCCATTTGAGTTTTATACTAGACGTCATATTAAGGCCTGCCAAAACAAAACGAATTTCTTTTACACCAGTTCCGTTCCAACATGCACGAATTTTACTACTATTTTCGCCCTTTGGCTCTTATCGGCAAACTATGCGGTAGTTTCCCCATCGAAAACGCTTTCACTTCCGATCCACAGCAGCTTCGCTACAAGAAACTTAGTTTCAGTACCGCGTATACTTTCTTGCTTCACTACACTTTGCTTATTCTAATGATCGTATATTCGGACCTCAATTTTGTTGCCAACAAACGAATCCTGGTGTTTCTCCAGTTCTTAGTTGTGTTTATGGTGGTAAGATCGGTAACATCTTTTTCGCTTAATCTTTTTATCCATGCGAAAAGAATGCCCAGACTGATTCAGCTGTTACATACTTTTGATAAACAGAAGAAACATGTTTTAACTATTAAACACTCAAACACGTCGGTTAATGTTTTACTTAAGATCGTCGTTCCACTCTTCATTTTCGGTGCCTTTGCTTCTTCATATTATGTAGCTTCTGCAAATTTAATACGCGAAGTATATCCGTCGTGGGCTAAGGCAGACAGACTCCTTACTGCAGCAGAATTTTTTGGTGTCCTGTCTACTTGGCATATCATGCCTTGTCTTTACTACCTCTTTTTCAGCGTTAACATCTGGAGAGGGTTCAGGGAAATTAACGATACTTTAAAAAGCAAACAATATATCGGCGATTATTACAACATTGATACAGTCCCCAAATTTGACAGTGACATGGCGGATACCATCGCGAGTATACGAGTCCTCCATAATATGTTATCCGAAGCTACGGTAAATCTGAGTAAATGTTACGGCAGTTTCATGGCGTTGGAAAAATTGTTTGTTATACTTGCTGTCGTGGTGAATATCAGTTGTTTTGTGTTTGAGGATCATCATGATTGGAGCTTATTGTCATTGGCTATTATTAATTTATTTACAAATTGTGTGGCGATTGAAATTTCGGAGCGGCTTAAAAAAAGGGTAAGTTCATCGTTGTACTGTGCTTATTAGCTTAGTTTTTTATTAAGAGTTAGATCTAGTGAAGCGTTCGCATTTTTTTTTATCAATATTATGTTAATAAAAGAAATGTGGGCAGCTTCGATGAATTTTTTTTTTTTTGAAAAATTATTTATATTTTAATTATATTTATTTAGTTTTTATTAAAATTCAAAAGTTTTTATACTTGAAATTGTAGGTAATTATACCCAATAGACGGATATCTTGGTCCCTGTGCGCTCTGTGGCACTTTAATTGTATTGCCTTGCATTTGTTACTGGTCAACATTAAATGGTACATATGTAACCAGGGCAGATAAGGTGAAAACAGTAGACTATAAAGTTGAAGGACCATCCATAGATCGCTTTGTAAATTATGGATCTCAATTAAATGAAACCCAGTCAGCAGTTGTTGTTTGAATTTGTTTATTGCATAAACACCCAGTATACAGGGTGGCCCATTTGTCTGACAAAGTAATATACCGTCTCTACTATTAAAGATATAAAAAAAAGTTTTTATAAAAGTTGTGAGGTATAGAAAAATATATGTTCTAAAATTATTTTTAAACATACAGGATGGTCCAAAAAAGTAGGACAATAAAAAAATACATTTTTTTAAATGGAACACCCTATATATTTTAACATTTTTTGTTTTTTTACAAAATTATCCATATGACGCCATATTTAGTTTTTTAATTTTTTGCAACGTTGCCAAACAAAATGCAAAATTCTTAAAATTTTGGAAAAAACATGATTGTAAAAAATTACCTGTATTTCGTAATAAGAGTAGGTATCCAAAATAGAAAATTTCTTGTAAGCTCTTAAGTTTAGGGATAAAAAAACTGTCTTAAATCTTTTGGTGTTTTGTGTTGACATCCAAATAAACAAAATTTTAAAATACAATAACTCTGTTTTTTCAAATGAAACACCCTATATTTATTAGGCTCGTCTGATAGATATTGTAAGTATCTTTTATTATTGTCAAGTCATACCTATACCTAAATTTACTAGTTTTGGCAATATTTCGATTTTTATTTAAATTTTGGTTAAAAAAAGTATAGTTTTTATTTTTCTAGTAAGTCATAACCAGCAAAGTTAAAACAAATGTAATTGAATATAATGTCATATTTATAATTATTATATTTATAATGTTTGTGAACTTATTTTTAATATCAAGTTGCGTAATAAAAAAGAAGTTTAATTTAATTAATAAATATCTAACTAACTATGGTTATCAATTTATTATAATATGACATTATATTCAATTACATTTGTTTTGACTTTGCTGGTCGTGGCTTACTAGAAAAATAAAAACAATCGTTTTTCTTGCGAAAATTTAAATAAAAATCGAAATATTGCCAAAACTAGTAATTTTAGGTGTAGGTATGACTTAACAATAATAAAAGATACTTACAATATCTATCAGACGAGCCTAATAAATAGAGGGTGTTTCATTTGAAAAAAACAGTTATTGTATTTTAAAATTTTGTATATTTGGATGTCAACAGAAAACACCAAAAGATTTAAGACAGTTTTTTTATCCCTAAACTTAAGAGCTTACAAGAAATTTTCTATTTTCGATACTCTTATTACGAAATACAGGTAATTTTTTACAATCATGTTTTTTCCAAAATTTTAAGAATTTTGCATTTTGTTTGGCAACGTTACAAAAAATTAAAAAACTAAATATGGCGTCATATGGATAATTTTCTAAGGAAACAGAAAATGCTAAAATATATATGGTGTTCCATTTAAAAAAATGTATCTTTTTATTGTCCTACTTTTCTGGACCATCCTGTATATTTAAAAATAATTTTAGAACATATATTTTTTTATACCTCACAACTTTTATAGAAACTTTTTTTTGATATCTTTAATAGTAGAGACGGTATATTACTTTGTCAGACAAATGGGTCACCCTGTATAAACATCAACGTACAACCACTAACATAAATAATACAATACTATCCCAATCGAAAAATGTCCAAGATGTAATAAATATGAATCGCCCTTGGTTAAAACCATTGAGTTAACGCAATTGAACGGCATGGACCGGAACAACGACGGTTCCCGCGCTTAACTCGAGATCTGCGTACATGCGAGCTCAAGGCGGTAGTTGCGACTGACTGATCTAATTTTAGCAAGCCAGGTTTACGACGGTTTACCAAAGAGACATCGCGCTGTTATTGCTTTACTACACCGAGTTAAATTGTAGCGCGAAGTAACTTATACATAAATAAATAATATGAGTAAATTGAACACGTTTACAAACTCAAACAGTCCCTTTGGTAAAAAATAAAAATATTGATGAAATGACAATTCAAGACAATTTTATATTTTTTAGTGTATTAATAATTGTTAGCCTATCGATTTTGGAAACCAACAAGAAAGAAATTGAACGATAGAAGAGTTTTAGACTTGCATTGTCTTTATTTGTTTTACATCACAACGTTTCAACTGGTAAGTATCTCCAGTCGCCTTCAGGTAACTACTAAATAAGCACAGTAACTACAGCTCTATTTATACTAGCTTGGTGCACTGGAGCATAACTGAGATGGGTGCAGGCATGCGGTTGGTTCGTGTGCGGTGTTATTTCAGATTACATCTACTTAACAACGATTTTCAGATATTTCTTATATCCAATGAGGGTTTACTAAAACCACTTGGATTCTGGTGTATGGTAGCTTCCTTAAACTTCCTCCAGTGTGGCTCTTTATGCAGGATTTATGTTTCTGTCCACATGATATGGTGGCCGTGTGTCCAGGCATGGTGAGCTGCACCTGATTTTTCAGTCTCTCCTTTTAGCGTATTGTCTCTGTGTTCCTTGATCCTTGTTTCGAGTGGTCTTAGTGTCTCATCAATGTAAAATCGACCACATTCGCAGGGGATCCGCTAGACTCCCTGTCTCTTTGGCTAGTTAGTTTCCTCTTCGTCGGGTAGCTGCTTAAAGTATTTCTTGTGCTGAATACCGTATTGATGTTGTATCGTTGCCCTAGTCATCTAATTTTCTTAGATACCCCTTTGACATACGGAATGTTGAGTGTTGGTTATGCCTCTTTTTGCTTCTTTTGTGCATTTGGCCGATTATTACGATTTTCCAATATTTTGTCAACTAAACTCTAGGGTAGCCATTTTTATTGAGGTCAGTCTTCTTCAGCTAGTTTCTTTGTAGAGGGCTTCATTCGCAGATAGTAATTGCTCTATCCACAAGGGTTCTTATATGCCATATTCGATGTTTTTTGAGTGATTTGATGTATAATTGAGATGATCTGTATGTGTAGACTTTCTGTATAGGTACTGAAGTTTGGATGGTATGACCATTTCTTTTTTACTTAGACATCCATTCATCGGAAACGTAGTTGATTGTTTTTTTTCCCCTTGGTAAAATTGATGTAATGTATGAATTCCCTGAATTCGTTATAGTTGCTATTCCAAATAATAAAGGCGTCATCTCCATATCTCAGCAACATTTTTGGTTTCTTCTTTGCTTTGTGTTACCATTTGAAACGTTGTGATTTAAAACAAATTAAGACAATGCAAATCCAAAACTCTTATATCGTTCAACAAATAAATTATCTGAGCAATTTAAACACTGTGGCGAAATTTTGTCCATTATTCACAGCCCCCTCATTATATCAAATATGATGTCTCAAATAAAACATCTACGGTATAGGTAATGTGTGTACATCGAGCACCTGTAAATATTTCGGGGGGGAGCATTCTGTAACGGCATCAGTAGACACTTTCTTCTCGTCTATACCAAAGAATATGTATTGTTCAATTCGATCGAAATAAATAAATACCGTTATAAGTAAAGAACAACAACGAAAAATGTAACCACTTACTGGTGTACCTGTCACAGTTACATCCATCCTAAAAACACACACAAGCAGCTCTGTAAGATCTTACAGAAGCCCCCTTCCCTGGACTAAGTAGGAAATGTCCTTAGTTTTGCGACACTTCTTGCACCCTGTATTTCTATAATATGCTCCATATTAATTAACCAAATAGGCAAAAATGATACATTGTGGTGCCTGGCCATAGGCATAGTACACTAGAGGAAATTACTTTCAAAAATAATTTAAGTTTGTAAAAACAAATTATAAATTCGTGAATTAAATAAAAAAAGGGTCGCGTTTTCAAAAAGAAGGTCAAAGTCTGATGTTTAGAAAAATAATTAATAAATAAAAGTGCTTGGTATTTTAAAAAAGCAAAAAGAAAGTGTTTAAACAAGTTTATAACATTCTGCCTTTGTAGTAGAGGGAACAAAATAGAGAAATTAGGTTAGGAAAAGGGCAGTGCATTACAACATAAACGATAGAAGGTCTATATTAACATATGCAAATTGATGTTTCATAAAGAATCTATAAAAAATAACAATTATTTATCAAACGTCAATATTTCAAAATGGAGAAAATAGATAGAGATGTATGTAATATTCACTTTCCTAGCGTATACTGCACAAACCAATTAAAGTTAAAACAAGATAGTGACAATAATAATAAAATATTTAATACACCATTTCGTTACAAGTAAACTCCATTTAGGCCGATAAGCTGTGATAATTACCTCTTCAACTAATAAATTAGCGTATCTTTTAAATAACATTAGTACTCATCAAACAAATTTAGCAAACAGTTGTGAAAATGTCCGATTTCTACTATTATTTCCGTCCTCTAGCCGTGCTGGGACAAATGGGCGGTCATTTTCCCATTAAGAACGCTGCTAGTGCTAATCCCTATACGCTCAGATATAAAAGACTAAGCTTTGTTTTTATATATTGTTTCTGTATGCAATATGGTTTATTCTTGAAAGTAATGACGACTCCTACTGTGTACAAAACCCATACCGTAGCTGGAAAATTTGTTAAAACGTTGGTAGCTCTTATGATAGTACGATCTGCAGTGTCTTTCACGCTATCCTTATTTCTCCATGCTCAAAAAATGCCTAGGTTGATACAGCTTTTACATACGTTTGATCAAAAGAAAAACGACGTTTTACTGCAGAGTAAGAGAAAGCACTATTACAGCGTAACCGTAAGAATAATCTGTCCTGTAGCAACTTTCTTTTTAATTTCATCTGTCTACACTTTCGCTAGTGTACAGCTTTTAAGAAGAATCGATCCAAAAATGGTCATGGGACATCACTTTATAGATTCTTTCTTTATAGGACTCATAACTCCCTGGCATATTATGCCTTTTCTGTATTACATTTATTTCTCTGGCTTTATTGTCAGAGGATTCAAAAATATTAACAACACTTTGATTCAAAAAGCGTATTGTGCTGATTACCACAACCTTCTTAAAACACCAAAGTTTGATTCTGAAATGAGCTCACAACTAGCTCAAATGAGGATCCTACACAACATGCTATCAGAGGCAACAGTTGAACTGAGCAAGTGTTTTGGAACCTTCATTGCAATCGAACGAGTATTTTTGATTGTAGCTGTGGTCGTTAATATTAGTTGTTATTTTTACGCTTCAAAACATGACATTTATTTGATTGGGTTAACGGCCATTAATGGTATCATCGTTCTGTGTGCAATCGACTTAGCTGAAAGAATTCAAAAGACGGTAAGTATCTAATAATATTTTTTGGTAAAATAAACTTAGTTCCACAGATTTATTCAAAAGTACAAACTTTTGTCTAAAGTTAGTCAGTATAAACCGACATGATTTCAATATGTATTGTAATAAAATTATTAGAAAGATTGTAGGTATGTTGGTGTCTGTAAATAATTTTTAAATTGAAAAATGTTTGCCGGCGTGCAAACAAGATTAAAATTGAAAAAGTTGTATGCCTCTGCTGGGAATCGAACCCAGAACATCTCGATCAGACCTCAAGCGCGCTGCCAATTGCGCTACGGAAGACCTGATATTCTCTCACCAACTTCGGTCATATAACTTATTCAATTTTATGTTAGTTGTAACAGTCTGGAATCTCCTACGATCCACAGACCGGTGAGGGTGTTAAGAGGAACCACTGAACATTAAAATCTAATTTTTCTACTACCCGTAAATCGACGACATATAGCGCCATCTGCCGGAATCAAAAAGATATCTCTGAACAGTGACATATAGCTCGTGCATATAGCCGTAAATAGTTTAAAATGTAGGTATGTTGGTCTGTGAATCGCGGGAGATTCCAGACTGTTACTACTAACATAAAATTGATATATGACCGAAGTTGGTGAAAGAATATCAGGTCCTTCGTAGCGCAATTGGCAGCGCGCTTGAGTCTTAATCGAGAGGTTCTGGGTTCGATTTCCAGCGGAGTCGTAAAACTTTCAATTTTAATCTTGTCTGAACTCTGACAAACATTTTTCAATTTAAATATTGGAAAGATTACACGGGTCAACAAAATTTAAGATTTTTTTTGTCCCACGAGCTGAAGTGGGTGTACTTGGTAGTACTTTTTAAACATATTTCATATATGTTTTCAGAATTTTTCCATCACGCAGGGTTTTAAAGTGACAAAGCAATGAATTTTTGTGAACGTATATATTATAATATGGGTATAAGTTATGAAAAAATAAAGTACAAAGTGATATATTTACTTAGAAAATGTGGTCATATATGACTTTCGACTGTACTTTGCATCAGAAACATCTCTCTTCAGCGTCCAGCAATAGTCTGCCAACATAGCGGGGCTCCATTTGCCTTGGTATCTCTTCTCCATGTCCGGAATGTCCTGGTGAAATCGCTCGCCATGTTCGTCACTTACTGCTCCAAGGTTTTTCGGAAAAAAGTCTAAGTGTGAATGAAGAAAGTGTATTTTTAGACTCATGTTGCAACCCATGGCTTTATATGAGACCAATAAATTGTTAACATTCTCTACGTAATTTTCGGATTTACGATTTCCCAAGAAGCCGTTGCAAATGTCCTTGAAAGAAAACCATGCTGCTTTTTCAACTCCATTCAGAGCCTCACTAAAGTTTTCATCTCGAAGTAGCTCTCTGATCTGAGGTCCCACAAAAATACCTTCCTTTATCTTGGCATCACTGATTTTAGGGAACTTACTTCTCACATATGCGCGCACTGTTCGGCAGTTTCATCGTCGCTCGGTGTCATATTTTGTGGGGGGTCAGGCACAGGTAATTCCGGACTGTGCGGCACTGGTCTCAGTGCAGATGGAATATGAGGATATTTAACAGTATGTTTGGATTTAGAAGTTATACCACTGATATTTGTAAGACAAAAATAGCAATCGGTAATATGGTCTGATGGTTCCCTCCAAATCATGGAAATAGCAAAAGGCATATGTCGTTTACCTTTTGCCCACGCTGTAAGAAGTCTGACACACGTAACACAGCAAATATGGGGAGCCCAGCTTTTGTCTTGATCGCCGACTTTACTCTTGAAATACTGTTCATAGCATTTATTAACGAGAGGCGTGAAAGACCGTTTTTGAGATTTAAATGTCAATTCACCGCAGATGTAGCAAAAAGAGTTCGGGTGGTTTACACAATTTCTTGGCATTTTTACAGGTGAGTTACACTACAATAGCTTAAAATGCACCACAGCACATTCTTCAAAACGTTAAAAGAGTCTGCGTATATGTTCATTCACCGAGCTCTAGCCGATAACTAAAACAACAATAAATGTTATGTAGGACTCGGAACTGCTTGCAGGTCTCAACAAGCCAAGACATGTTCCGCGTGACACACAGAGCACACTTTGTTATTTCTAATCACAACAAGTTATTGTTACAATACACAAATAATCAAATAGCAATGCCTGACACAAGTTTTTTGTTAGATGACTCTTATAGTACAGACCTATGCGTGCATTTTATAGGTAAATAATCACATAATATACTGGAACATAAAAACTAAGGGTGATGGAGAAATTCTGAAAACATGATTGATTTCAGCATGCAAAATTATATTGAAATCAGACATTTTTGCGCTTGGGACAAAAATCTTGTTAACCAGTGATTATCTGTAGAGTTGTATCGAACCAGATTGATAAAATGAATTAGCATTAGGTTACTATTCACACGCGCCAAAAAAAAACCATAATCCATTTGTTAAACAAAAATCGAAATTTGAATTATTAAAGTATGGTTTTTATTATTCTTAAATATAGACTTTGGTTGTTAGCAGACGTGGCTCGTAAGTTTTTTTACAGGTGAAGCAAATTTTGATGGCAGTAACCTACAACTGAACATTAGGGTGGATCGCTCTTATATGAAAGAAAAAAAAAATTACGATTTTCATCTTAGCGGGGTAAAAAGTTGATGCTCGTATTGAATACGAATCGAATGGTAACTTTATTTTTTTAATTTTTTGTCGTTTTTAACTGCCGCAAGAACATTGAGTTTTTTTAAATTAAAATTTTCAACATGTTTTCGAGTATCTCGTTACAAAATTCTTTTTTACATTATTTTCACTTTTATAATGGTTTGTTCATGACATTTTTAACCTATATTCAAATCGATTTAATGATAAGTTTATATTTTGAATGATAGATACTAGTTAGTGATAATCTTAAACATATATATCAACACCTATTGTATATTCGCGCAGCCCACCTGTAAGATATGAAGACAAGAAGATTCATCTCGTGTAGTAGATCGGAATAAAATCCGTCGAGCTCGTTGTAGAGCTAGGAATGGAGCCCATTAATTTTCAGTATGAAAGGAAGGAAAGACAAGACCCTAGTGTATGAAGATAATCGACGAAAAGTGGTTTAAGAGGAACACATTACTTTACTGAAAGACCCAGGCTCAAATTACCTTGTACACATCTCCTTAAAAACAGAAGACGCTAAAGCAATTTGCATTCCTTACCTCGAAGTCTATCGAGGAGAATAAGATTTTAGCGATTGGTTGTGATGGAACCGCTGTAAACAAGGGGAGTAAAGGTGGTGCAGATTATTAGGAGAAAGGTTACAATGACCACTTCAATGGATAGTTTGTCAGCTTCACAGTAACGAACTCACATTGCGCCATCTATTTACACATTTAAATGCATCTACTACTGGACCAAAAAGTTTTAATGGACCAATTGGAAAACCACTTGTTAACTGTGAGCTATTGACAGTAGTTAATTTTTCTTGGATTGAATGTGCGTTACCTGAAATTATTTAATCAAAGCAGAATTAAGTACAGATCAACTGTACTTGTGAGAAATATGCCAAGCGAATAACAGGTCCTACGATGAAAACCTCGCAAAAAGAAATACAGGAAAAATTGTTCAGTCCAGATGGCTCAAAACGGCTAACCGTGCATATGCTTCAGCCGAAACACCATAAGAAAATCTAAAAATACTGGCTACGGTTATTTTGATGATTTATGTCCCTATGTCGTTTAACATGAAGACTGAACCGCTATGCATTTTTGGCACCAAGCATTTGTTTAAAACAATACAACTCTCAAGATATTTACTGGAAAACTTGAAATCTGTTGTTGACCCAGTCATTCAGCGGAATGCATTTTTTGTGCATTCTGAAAATATTTTACTTGCAATGCTAGCTGACAACAGACCAGGTTTTGCAGTTTTACGGACATTTAAAGTGCCAATTTTAAATATGGATGCAACAGACTATATAGATTTGATAGACTGGAAAACAGCAACTGAACCTCCACTTATAAAGAAAATAACAGACGATGTCCATCAGCAGGGAATGATGGAGCCACACACTATTCCAGTCAATATTTTGAATACCATAAGTCAATTTCCATGCCACACCCAAGCCACTGAAAGGCGCGTAAAATTAGTAACAGAAGCAAGTTCGTCTGTCTGCAGTAAACAACGAAGATAAGGTTATATTAAAAATAAACTAAAATCATGTCTCATCATGCCTAAATTCAATACCAAAAAAGAGTATGGTTTTTAATAGTTGATTTGTTTATTTTCTAATGTTTCACTGTTTTCTTTTATAACAAAATCTGCAAAAAATTCAACTGTTTTATATTTTTTTTCCTTTTATAGTCTCTCTAATTAGAATAGTAGTATCTAATTGTGGAATGGGACATTTAAAATAAATAGTTTCAAAATTTAAAAGCGTGTTTTTCCCTAGATAAAATTTAAAAAAATTTGAAATTTCAGTTACGTTGCGGCAGTTAATATACTAAAAATATCGGAAAGTGCCCGTATAGTTTTTTATTCGTATCTTTAAGGAGCATCAATCCCGCACCCAGCCGAGTTAAATATCTAAAAAAAAAAAATTCGATCCACCCTACTGAACATTGTGAGTTTTGGACTTGCATTGTCTTTATTTGTTTTGAATCAACGTTTCAACTGGTAAGCATCTACAGTCGTCTTTAAGTGAATACCAAATAAGTATGGTAACTACAGCTCTATTTATACTAGGTAGGTGCAGTGAAACCAACAAGCCAAAAAGACAAGAAAAATTGTGTCTACCAGAACCCCTGCGAGTGCGGCCAATCTTACATTGGTGAGACACTAAGACCACTTGAAGTAAGGATTAAAGAACATGAGAACAACACCCAAAAAGGAGAGACAAAAAAAGTGACTTCTAAAAGAAAGAGCCTATCCCGGCTGTAAAAATCTTCCTTTTCGCAAAAGTGACTTCTAAAAAAATACTTCATACACCCTACAATGTTCATTTTGTAAGGGGGGGGGGGGGGGGGGGGTAAAGTTTCCAAGAAAGTGATATAGCGGGCCTCACCGTTATAAATTAAACTTTCAAAAAAATAACAATATACATCCATCCATGGAAAAACAATAACTTTACGCTACAGTTTCTTTGTTTTAAGCTACGCCTCTTTTTAAATGGCAATTTTAGATTCTATAGTAATACATAAACAAGATGACAATATTGGTTTTAATAAAAATACAGAGAAACTCAAAAATAAGCTCCTGTTCAGTCCTGGTTGAATTACCCTGTACAATATTCTTTATCATTATTATCATCATGCTCAAATCAGCCGATTTAACAACTGAACATCACAAATACATTTGGTTTGTTGACATACGAAGTCCATTTATAATAAAGTTGTGATAAGCATCACTTTAACTAGAAAAAATACTCAATTTAAGTTTAGTATTGATAAAAAAAAATATCGGTAGAGTCGCGACAATGCCCGAATTTTACTATTATTTTCGTCCTATGGCCTTACTTGGCAAAATCACTTGCAATTTTCCCATCCAAAACGCGTTCAATACTGATCCGTTTAAACTTCAATATAAACGTCTAAGCTTTAGCTTCATATATTCTTTCTGTTTACAGTTTGGTTTATTAGTTTTCGCAATAATCAGGACACCAACGATAGGTACTAAAACAGTATCCGAAAATTTGCTTACAGCTTTTACCGTTGTCATGACGATGAGAACAATATTATCATTTTTCTTGACTCTATTTATTCATGCCAAACGTTTGCCTCGTCTGATACAGCTTTTACATACCTTCGATCAAAAGAAAAATTTGTTCCTTGTTCAGAGTCAGCGAAAACATTATCAAAACATAATAATACGCACTGTCTGTCCAATGGTCTCTTTCTTATCATTCGTGTCTACTTATAACTATGTAGCTACACAACTTTTCAATCAAATATATCCTCATGTCAGCTTTATTGATTATTTATGTACTTGCCTTTTAGCACCATGGCATATAATGCCTTTTCTCTACTGCATTTATTTCTCTACTGTCATAGTCAGAGGATTTAAGGATATAAACGATACACTTATTTTAAAAGCTTATTGTGCAGATTATCACAACCTTCTTAAAACACCGAAGTTTGATTCTGAAATGAGCTTACAACTAGCTCAAATGAGGTTCCTACACAACATGTTGTCAGAGGCCACAGTTGAACTGAGCAAGTGTTTTGGTACGTTACTCGCGCTGGAGAAAATAATTTTCATTGTAGCTGTGGTGGTCAATATAAGCTGCTATTTATATGCTTCTCATCATAATGTAAATTTGATCATGTTGACAGTGATGAATGGGTTAATCGTTCAGTGTACAATCGTTTTGGCTGAATTAATTCAAAAGAGGGTAAGTGAATATTCAATCATTTCACAAGATTTTTGAATTGTTGTATTAAATATCAGATTATAGTTAAAGGTATACGACATATCAGAACAGATTTAAGAATACAAATTTAACTATTATACCGGGTGACAACGAAATTACTACCCAGCTTGTCACGTCCTTATAAAATAATATATTATTATGAAATTTTGGTAGGTTATATAGTTACACTGTGCGCACATTTTCAGTATCCGAATATCTGACTGTCACTTCCGGTTAGACCGACCTTCAAAATTTTCCCAGATTTTGGCAGAAACGTATTCAGGTCGTCATCAGTTTGTGATGTTTTATTTAACGTAGATTTAAACAATGTTGTAATTTTGGACATTAAATTGAACGTTGTATTTGGTATTTGATTGTTGGAGTTATTATTAAATTGGCGGTAAGTAAAACTATGTTTTCCCAAAATGTATTGCTTCATAAACGTATGATATTTTGTTGTAGACTTTAACTAACAATTGTGGATCATAATTAATGTTCGCCTAGTACTTCGCTGATGCCATTGCTGATTTATTGATTGATAAGGTAATTATCAACAGTTTCAATTTATTTTTACAAATATTCGTCACATTTAGCGTTTAAAGTTATGTAAGGCATCAATTAGTTAAAAGTGTACTCTGGCGGGGGGTACGGGTTTTCACTTTGGAACCAATGGTCGCGGTTTCAACTCCCGCGTCGGACAGTTAACTTTTTTTTATTTAAATAAATTTTTTTAGTTTTAAACTTTTTTTTAGTACTTATTTATTTTTTTAAATCTGGGGTACGGGTTTTCACTTTGGAACTAATGGTTGCGGTTTCAACTCCCGCGTCGGACAGTTTACTTTTTTTTATTTAAATAAATTTTTTTAGTTTTAAACTTTTTTTTAGTAATTATTTATTTTTTTAAATCTATTTCAACTAAAAAAGAATTTAAGAAAATTACTAAAAAATGTATAGCTATTAATATAACGAGATTATTATGCGATTTATAATAGTCGAGGACATTACTAGGTGACGAGGCAACAGCCGAGTCACCCGCAATGTCCGAGACGGTTTTAAATCGCTAATAATCGAGTTGTATTCAAAGCTTTATCGTATCATTGACAACGGCGATGCGAAAATAAAAACAAGGTTTTATGTCATTTCATTTTGGCATTTCAAAAAGTCATCATTAAAATCATGCAAGATTTTGATATTCCTGACGATATATTAGCTGCAGCCAACATTATAAGTTTGAACTTGCTTCCGGACAAAGCTAAAATACATTATGAAAAAGAATATCGGCAGTTTTGTGAGTGGCAAAACAAAGTACATGTTCAAGGTGCAGAAGAAACGGTTTTGCTGGCGTATTTCGCAAAACTCTCTGAGGAATATTCTGTTTCATCCTTATGGCCGAATTATTCCATGTTACGAGCGACTTTAGAACTGAAGGAAAGAGTGGAAATCGACAAATACGGCGCCTTAATACGTTTCATCAAGAAGAAAAATGTTGGATATAGAGCAAAAAAATCAAATTCAAATCGGCGATGTTTCCGGCAGTGGATTAAGCACTGGGGAACCGCACGAAATCGAAAGGAGTGGTTGCTCGGTCATTAATCAGTCTTCAGAGGGCATACCTAAGATCGTGGACGTTAAATTCCATCCATCAAATTTGAAAACTGTCAAAATATTGTTTTACATGTTCATGAAAAATAGTTCTAATATTATTTGGTATCTAACGTATTATGCTTTCGTAACTAACATATTAAATTATGGTAACTAATGTATTATGACTAACTAAGGTGTTATGTAGGTTTTAGCACGTTTATGATTTTAATAATTATTAATAAAGATATCATATAAAAATGACTTAATCTTTAATGATGCGATAAAGTTTTTAAAATAAAAAAATATTGAATTTTATTATGTATGTATATTTAATTATTTAATATGAATATGTAAAAAATTTAACGTAATTCTTTTACTTCTTTTTAGGTATTCCGTATGGGCGAGTCACAACTACTCGCATTAGTTCCCAAAATATTCTAATATATTAAAAACTCTAACAAATGTCGAAAAGTTTTAAGAGTTAATATAAAAAAGAAAAATTAATTTATAAAAACTGAAATACAGAAATATAAGGTCAATTGAAATCGACAAAACACATTTTAAAAAACGTGTTTTCTGTAAGTATGGGCCTACTTAATAAATCACATCATATTATGTAATAAAGTACTTGTTAACTGATATATTATTAATTTTGGAATTTATATTTTTTTTTGAGATTTAAAAATTTTAATTTTTCAATAGTTTTTATTCACCCAAACATAATAAATATTTATAGTGTTGGTCATAAACTCAATAAAGGAATAAGGTCCAACTGTTGTGTAGGGTTAAAGACATTTGTAAAAAATTAAATACTGTTCTTTAAATAGTATATTACGTATTAAGTGTCGTGAAAACTATAAGCACAAATGGAAAAATTGCGAACGAGCCACGTAGCGACGAGTGCGGTAATTATATGAGTGCGTAATTGCTTTAAAACACGCAATACGTTATTATACTTTTTCTACGACTCTTAGTAATAAATTAAAGATCTGTTTATAATTTATAAAGTATCGATTTGAACTTCACATCTTAAATAATGACAATGTCACTATCCAATATTCAATACTCAAGATAGATAAATGTCACGATTTGAGTGGTTCAAGGCTAACTTGATTGTTATACCAGACATCATAACCCACAGTTGTGCGTTTTTTTTCTTTACGCATAGTTGCGCGTAAGAATGGATTTACTTATAGAGTGAACTCTACGTAATAGTAGTTTGTACAACAAGAGTGGATATGATGTCCATATCGCACGAGGAAGTAAAACTTCCGGGGCAATATGGACAATCCACTCGAGTTGAACAGTATATTTTTTCTACGACCAAACTTACAAACCTTATGCTAAAAAATGTAAAAAAAAGTTTTCAGGTTGCCGGGCTCGAACTCACGACCATTGGTTCCATAGTAAAACGCTCTACCTCTCGACTATCGACAAAATGCCTGAATTTTATTATTATTTTCGTCCTATGGCATTCCTCGGAAAAATCACCTGCAATTTTCCAATCGAAAACGTGTTAAGTCCTAATCCTTTCAAACTTAAATATAAATACTTAAGTTTCAGCTTTATATATTCTTTCAGCCTACAGTTCGAATTACTCATTCTAGCAATCACCAGAACTTCCATGATAAGTACTAAAACAATATTTGACAAATTTTTTAACGCTTTGACAATTCTGATGATTGTAAGATCAATGGTGTCCTTTTCATTTACATTTTTTAATGTCAAAGGGATGCCTCGTCTGATACAGCTTTTACACACTTACGACCGAAAGAAAAAAGATATTCTAGTTCATTGCAAAGAAAATATTATAATAGGCACCATCTGCCCCATAACTGCTTTCTTTTTAATTTCATCGAGTTATAGCTACAACACTACACAGCTTCTAAAAGAAATACACCCGCATAGCAACACTATTGATTATTCTTCGGCATGTCTTCTTGCGTTCTGGCATGTGGTGCCTTTTTTCTATTATATTTACTTTTCGCTCGCCATAGTCAGAAGATTGAAAGCAATAAACGATACCTTAATTCAAAAGAAATACAGTGCTGATTATCATAACCTGTTCAGAGCGTCAAACTTCAATTTTGAAATTAGCTCACAGTTGTCTGAAATGAGGGTTCTGCACAACATGCTATCAGAGGCAACGGATGAACTGGGCAAGTGTTTTGGTCCCATACTTGCAATAGGGAGAATATTTTTCATTGTAGCTGTAGTGGTTAATATAAGCTGCTATTTTTACGCCTCAAGTAACAATTTGCATTTGCTCGCCTTGACATTGGTTCATGGTATGATCGTACTGTGGGCAATCGAACTGGCTGAAAGAACGCAAAGAAGGGTAAGTGTCTATTTAATAATATACATACTAACACTTAACTAATATAAAAAGTTTTCATCTGTATTAGAGTTGGTTGGTCGTTTTAAGGCGGGAGTCGGGCGTGTGGCCCAAGCTTCTTGAACTGTATTAGTGGCCTATTATTGTGTCTTGTTAGGAAATATTTGTTCCTTTTATAAAGTCCAGTAGATTTCTACCAAGTTTGTCATGCGGGAAGTCGTCACCGCATTTGATTCCTCCGAAGATCTTGAATCTTCTTCGAATCGAATCAGTGCAAGTGTATATAATATGATCAATTCGATCGAAAGAGAAGGCTTAATCAGTCTTAACTAGAACTCAGGAGCAGCCAAGCTGCCTACCTCTCAAGAGTAGTAGTAGACGATTGACTGTCCATAGGCGCAGACCCTTTGCGGGCCGCGGCCTCAGGATGGTCGCGTGTCTCCGATGAGTCCCAGTAGGATGAAACAACAAAAGGATTGAGATGTCTCACAAAGGTACAAGAGGAAGACCGCGGAATAGTGGAAGTTGATAGAGGCTATCTGGCCGAGCTGAGTGATAAATCATCACCCAATGTGCTTGAACTTGTAAACCCGCCATAAAACTCATTTCTGGCTCCAAAGGCCAGTCCATTATGAGGAGGGTTCTCAGCAGCACCGGGTCGTTGAAAATAGACCCACCACTGTAATGTGAACCCTGCGGTGCTATTGATTCTTCCTTTCTTGCGCCGATGTCTGACATTCCTTGCCTCACTTAAAATGAAATGTGAGGTCATCCTTGTTTCTGATTCTGGGCGCACATCAGTGATCTGGCTTGGCAATGTGACACGTTCGATGTCCAGTTATGTATATAATATGTGAGGTGGTCTTGATCTCTTCGCCGCAAACTCTGCATTCAATAGGTCCATTGTAATTGGCAGTGGCCTGTTAGTAGGCAAACCATTTGTTTTATCTAAATACACGTTAAAAAAAACATACCAGTTGATAGCTTCTTTGAAGGTTTCCCAATTGTGGCCCTCGCTTGGTTTTGCCCGCGCCATCGGGATATGTGCCCACCTGTCTGATGTTGCTTTGGTTGCCTGTTTTGATAGTCAAAGGGCGAGTTCAGGGCCTTTAAGTTTTTGAGCAGAACCGACTATAACCAATTCATCTACTTTTTCGTTGCCCGCTATCCCCGAGTCACCAGGAACCCATAGGAGTTCAACCCTGTTGTTCCTTGCTGCTAGGTATTTTAGGTCGTTCAGGTACTTCATTTGTATTAGGTTAATATTCACCAATTCTCACTGGCAATTCCGCCACATTTGTATTTCTCCTCAAGATGTCGTCCAAAATATGTACAGGAGTCCCTATTTATTTACTCTTTAAAATATATCAGTGAAGGAAGAATTTTATTGCATTTAATTACCTGTAGACTATTTCTTCAAATTCAAATATATAATTCCTTTAAAGAAGTCTACTTCGCAAGAAAATTAATATATGAACATGTTTTATGTTTTTTTTTCTGTTATCAGATAAGCGTAATTAGGTTCATTGAAGTTAAGAAGAGAACATGATAAATACATTTCAAAATTTTCTGTTGATTTACAAGCCAACTCCATTTATAATACAGAACGTTGATAACCTAACAATAACAGAAGTTTTTACTTATCACATCAGTTCTGATACAACAATCTCGGTAAAAAGTGGTGAAAATGCCCGAATTTTACTATTATTTTCGTCCTTTAGCCATCCTGGGAAAAGTCAGTTGTGTTTTCCCCATCAAAAACGCACTAAGCCCCAATCCTTTTAAACTTCGCTATGAGCGATTCAGCGTGACTTTTATATATTCGTTTTGTTTTCAATTCGGATTATTAATTTTAGCTATTGCCAGATCTCCGAAAACAAGCACTAGCACTGTCGCTGAAAAATTTCTTAAAGCTTTAACAATCCTCATGTTAATAAGGTCAATAGTGTCCTTAACGTTTATTCTGTTTCTTCAGGCCAAACGGATGCCCCGTTTGATACAACTCTTGCATACTTTTGACGGTAAGAGGAAAGAAACTTTTCTTGACTGTGAGCGCAAGCATTATCAAAACATCATCGTATGCATTATATGCCCTTTGACTGCGTTCTTTATTATTACATCTTCTTATAGCTACGTTATTATGCAGCTTTTAAAAGAAGTAACTCCGAACTTCGGCATTATCGACTGTTTGTATATATGGTTTCTAGCACCTTGGCATGTAGTCCCGTTCCTTTTCTACATTTATTTTTCTATCGTCATCGTCAGAGGGTTTCAAATGATTAACAACACCTTGAGTTTAAAAGAATATTGTCGGGATTACCAAAATCTTTTTAAAACGCGAAAGTTCGATTCCGAAATGGGTTCGGAGTTAGCTCAATTGAGGTTCCTGCACAACATGTTGTCTGAGGCGACAGTTGAACTGAGCAAGTGTTTTGGAATGTTACTGGCAGTTGAAAAAATATTTTTTATCGTAGCTATGGTGGTCAATATAAGTTGTTATTATTATGCCTCTCGTCATAATGTACAATTGATCGGGTTGACAGTGATCTATGGCCTGATCGTATTGTGTGTAATGGATATGGCCGAAAAAATAAAAAAGAGGGTAAGTAAATTAATTTTTTTGTTATTCTAAGATTTCATTTACTTAACAAAGGTGAATGAAGCCCTCAAAACGAAACTAACCACATCAAGACTTATATATTTAATTTCTAAACTAATCCAAACTTATAAATTAAGAAATATTAATATTAATTGTAGAATTTGTAACATTTCCAAACGATATCGATGAAGGAAGTTTTTTACTATCCGATGAGACACAAGAATTAAAAGTTACAGATTTACTAAAACAGGAGGTTCTCTCTGCATATTCTTCTACATCATGTATTTGCTTTGCAATTCCTATTTTATTTTGAACCGAAGTTTTAAAATAGCCCTCCGCAGCACTGGAGGACTTCCATCCACCATGTCTTTTTAAACTCATGATATCCTCGCCAGCATCTACTAATAATGTAGCTGACGTCCTTTGATAACAATGTCCCGTATATTCTTTGGGACTGGACAACTTTAAATATGATGCAATTTGAGAAGGTATTTTTCCAAAACTACAGCAAAATGGCTACCAAATGCGATTAGTAGACGAAATATTGAAAAATAGGAAAAATTGGCCAAACGCATAAAAAGCAGGCAAGGGAGACAACCAACACAACAGTCTGTATGACAAAGGAGTATCTGAGAGAATAAGCAGGCTAGGTCAGCGATACAACATCAATACAGCTTGAGAGACATTTTAAGACGCCACCTAAGGAAGATGAAACTGAAGAAAGTCAAAGAGACAGAAAACACTGTGTCTACCGAATGAATGAATGTAGCCAATTTTATATTGGTGATATAATAAGATAACTCGAAATAAGTAACACAGAAAAAAGCTAAAAGAAAGGCCGAAAAATCACGTTCAGCTGACCAAGCCTGGACGTACAGTCATTACATCAGGCGGACAGAAGCCGAAATCCCACATCACACTGGAGAAAGAAAAAGTTCAAGAAAGCTGCTACCATACATCAGAACACAAATTGTTTTAGTACGCCCTCGTTAGATATAAGTAATATTTGGTAACCTTTGATCAGTAAATGTAGTCTTAGAATAACACCGCCTGAGAATTAAACGCATGACTACACCCATTCCAGTTTAGCTTCAATGCATCTAGCTAGTATAAACAGAGCTATATACTTATTTAGTATTCACCTGAAGCCGACTGGTGATACTTACGAGTTGAAACGTTGTGATTTAAAAAACATATAAAAACAATGCAAGAAAAAATTTCTATTATTCAAGAAACATCATTGCCGGCAACCTCTAGGCTGGATTTATAAACTTTCGCTGGCGTTGTCGTTAGCGTTCATAGTCGACGTTCGTAAATGGCATTTATAAACTTGAAGTTGGCATTCTTTTAGGAAATAATTCTTCTTCTTTTAGGAAGCAGTTCGATGAGGTTCAAACTGCGATTGACACTGTTAAGATAACCCAACAGATTGTTGTTTTAAGCTGTCAACTTCGAGTTTATTTTAATCAGGCAATAAGGCAATCCAACGATGTGTCAAAATGGCGGCTGGATGGCAAATACTGGTTTGTAATTGGTACACGTGACCATAAAAATAATGTTGCTGGTGGCATTTAGCGGGTGACTCAATGCTTTTTGCCATCCAACCGCCATATTGAATCACATCGTTTGGATTCCATAATATAATATATTATTTGACAAATTAATAACAACAAATCCAAACCTACCTGCAACTTGACTTTTTATGGTAGGTACCTATATTAGTCATTAGTAGTAAATTTAAAATACCACTTTCAAATGCCATTAATCTTGGCATCTTCGTGCTATAACTATACTTTTTGTGTTTATATCATAAGTGGTTGGATTTTAACTGTAAAAATTTAAAAACGAAACGCGTCAAGATTTGATTCTTAGTATCATTATTCTGGTAAAAGCGGCTGTGAAAAAGGTCAGTTGTGTAGGATGTGGTCATTCCCGGACGAAAAACATGAAAGAGAAAGGGCGAAGAAAATAACTTTTCACCAGTTAATATATTTGTCATTTATGCTTAGAATAATAAATCAGTTGATTTTAAATCCACCAAAAGACCAAGACTGAGAACTTACAGGCCATTTTGGTCTATTTCCAACTGTTCGCCTGATACACCACAAAATATTGATCAAAAATAAAAGGAGGAACTTGATACTAAAATTAGGACAGGTACTATTTTAAATGACCCGCATCGATATTTTTAGTTCTCAGTCAGGCCTAGTGATGACGCTTCATTACAGTAACTAATATAATTATAAATTTTCCCGAGATCATCCCTTTTTTGATCCAATCAATATTGTTTTAACAAGGAAAAAATAGCAACACAATAATTTGATAATTACTTATCGAAAACATAACTTCACCCACGTCAATTATCATTCTTGTTTTACAGAGTTATTACTTTATATCACTAGACTACATGAAAAAACTTTTAATCTGCCATATGGAAAAAAACGTTAAAAAGCTCTTCAGATATGATTAGTACATATTTCAAATTCGCGTTTATTATTCAGTTATAAGCTAGTAAAGTATAACTTTGCAACAAACTTCAAATACATGTCTTTTTACAGTAATTTTCGGTGGTTAGTGTTGATTGGTAAAGCATGCGGTCATTTTCCTGCTCAAAACGTTTTCACCAGAGATCTGTGGAAGTTACGATACCGGGCCTTCAGTTGGGCTACATTATACTCCATATGCTTATATTCCAGCAATTTCTATTTCCAATACGTCGCCTATGGATTTGAATTTTCCGTCTTAACGCAATTCCATAAACTCCTAAGAAGTTGGATTTTCCTAACTATCTTCAGATCTGCCTTCTCATTTATATTCTGTATTTACTATCAAGCCAAACGAGCCCTAAAAATCATCAAGCTCCTGGATATCTTCGAGAAACAACGTGACCAACTATTGATTCACCAAGAACATTCGCAAATGTTTCTTGTTGGAGTAAACGTGGTTCTTCCTTTATTCCTAAACGGAGTTCTCTCCGCTCTTTACGTAACAGAATCTTCGAATTTGGCGCAACAAATCTACGGCCAATCGGAGGATAGAAAATGGGCAGGCTTTTTCTTTGGGTGCGCCGCAGTGTGGCATATTTTACCTATCATGTACTATATTCATTTCTCGGCTAAAATAAGTGCTGGGTTTCAACAAATCAATCGAACTCTTATTGATAAAGGCTACTATACACCGTACATTCAGTCTGGAAATATCCAACAGTTTGATAATTCCATGGACAAAAATTTGTCAGATCTTCGCTTGCTTCACAACCTTCTTTCTGAGGCAACTTATGCCCTAGGCCATTGCTATGGAACGTTTTTAGCTATGAACAGCTTTTTTATTATTGTTGCGGCTGTGATAAGCATAACTGCATATCTATGTGATACAAAGGAGTTTAGCCTCATATCCTTGACGTGTGTGGACTCTCTTTACTTCATCGTCATGACGGTAGTCTCGAATATCATCAAGAAAAGGGCAAGTATAACATAGCCATTTTATATTGTAGAGTGGACATCAACTTTTCCTTTATGTACAATCATGTTTTCCGAAAATCGATCGGAAATATTGACATTTTTCATAACATTTTTGAAAGAAAAAGTCAATATTTCCTTACACTTAGTCGTTGCTAGGCAACAGAAAATAACTGTTAGGAAATATTTATTATTGTACTGTAAGGAGATATTATTTCTGTACGGCTACTGGTAAACTAAAATGTGTTGAGCTTGACAATTCAATATTACTGTGTTTTGATAGTTACATCACAAATATTTAATGACATCTTTTATTTGTGAACAAAGTTAATAATATTTATTTCAAAATTTTAATAAGTTGATTGTAATAACTTATGTCCTTTTAATAATTTTCGATTTACGGAAAAATAGTATGTATACCTCGTAGAAAAAGCTACATTCCCGGACTCCGTATTGTCAGTTTCGGCTTGCGCCTCGACATACAATCTTTACGGTCGTCCGGGAATGTTCAGATTTTCCTACTAGGTATACAATGTACTATTATTTCACCTCTGATCTATCACAAAAAATAAATTATTTTTTATTGTGTTTATAGAATCTGCTTAAAATCTGAATAGTTTATTTATTTAATAACCAGGATGTTGCATTAGGAATGGCTACCGACCATATCTCGGAAACTACTGGGCATAGGAACTCCGGAAAAAAATCGTAATTAAAGTGGCTATGAGAAAATTCTGATTTCCGCATTTTGCCACAAGAGGGCACAATTGAAAATTAATTATAAAAATTCTAGATTTCTTCAAAAATCCACACCACACAATCCACCTTTGGTAACTTCAGCTTGGGCAATTCTGCATCATTTTTGTTTAAGGCTCATTGACGTACCGACCTTGATAAGAGTGAGGGAAGCTATCAAAAGTGTAATGTAAAGGCGCTTTAATTTCCTGTATGCATTTGATCTTGATTTTGCTCAAGTCGCTTACTCGTGATTAGATGGATGCGACTATAGGACAACAAGTACTTTTTCAACGGTGTCTCGTAGTGATGTAAAATAAATAAGTACTCGTTATAAAGTAAGCGTTACTATGTGATCACTAAAAGTAACGAGTCCTAATGTTATAAAAGACTCGTTACTTTTGGCTTTTCGTTACTCTAAATTTAAATCTAACTAACTATTCTACCCAGAATTTTACAACGGACGGCTTCGTTTTATGGACTTGATAGCCAATAACGAACGGAAGACAAAACGTATCATAATTATTTTTCGTGCTGGATTTTGTTTTTACCTCGTCGATCGACCGACGATGTGTCGTTTTGCATGTACGTCGGAGAGATGGCGTATTAATATTTTGTTTAATTTGTTGTCGGGAAGCCATTCAGAAAGAACTTTCGATCCGATTAAGTCCATTTCTATTGTAATATCTATCGACTTTTAATTCTGTTGGGTTTTAACAGACACTTATTTTATAAAAATAATATAAAATGAGTATTCTGTTTGTTAGATTGTATAGCGTAAACAAATTGTGTAGTCAAATTTACTCTGCACGCTTTGGTATTTAAAGAATTATGGAGCCTCGATTTCTAGAATCAGAAGCCAAAAAGCAGAAACGAAGTGTTATTTGTTTATATTTTACTTAAATTGAAAACAAATAAATATTATCATTTTTTAATTCAATACGCGATGATCTATTCCTATTTGTTGTCATATTGTATGTTTTTCTGTGTTTTTTAATCACATATTTGAGAATTGATGACAATCATACCTAGGTATAATATACTGATTTATACTACAAAATACGAGTATTTGGCAATCGATCAAAGCTATAACAATAACACTAATTAATTAAAAGTAACGATTTACATAAGGTAACGAGTCCTGAGTAACGAGTTTTAATACCTAAAGTAACGAATCGGTTCAAGTCCTTAAAAGTAACGAAACTCTACATCACTGGTGTCTCGGGCGCCACCTCTTGGATTTATATGGTAAGAGGCCCACAGTTACCCCCTTGAGTTTCTATGTCCAGTAGTTTCCGAGTTATGGCCGGTGGCCAGCCTTAACGAAACACCCTGTATAGTGTAATCATATCTAAACCTGTCATTGTTCATGTGACTTAGAAAATTGAAATTATTCACCTATAGACGACGGGATATACCAGTTGAAACGTTGTAATACAAATAAAGACAATGCAAGTCCAAAACTTTTAAATTATTCAATAGGAAATTTGGTCAGATTCGATCATTTTCACTTTGGTGTAATGGTAATGGTAAAAATGTAAAGTATTTGACTGAAAATATGGTTGAAAAACAAATGTTCGATGACGTAGGAGGAACTAAGAATTATTTGCCAAAATAAAAACGTTTAAATGCAATTTCCGCACATTTTTTGGAACATCAGATTAATTAATGAGTTTCCGATTATTCAACATTGTTATCTTTTTCGGAATCACTTCTAATGAAAACATTGGTACATGGAAAGGATTTTAGCTGTACATACTACGGAAAACCAAAATTATTTTATCGATAAAGTTTATGGAAACTAAAGAGTTCCAGCATAGTTAAAGTACCTTTGCTCGTGACAGTGTCGCGGTAATCAGTGTACCGTGTTCTAACATATTCGAGAACAAGCATAATGGGTTTCTATGTCCATTTCCGTTGGTTAGCCTTAGTTGGCATGATAGTCGGAACTTTTCCCATCCAGAACGTCCTAAGCCGAGATGCGTTCCGGCTTAGGTACAATATTTTGAGTTTAGGCTCTGCCTACTCTATCATATTGTTCACATCCCTTTTACTCGGCCAATACTATTATTTCGGTTTCGATTTTAAAATCGAAACACAATATAACATTCTTCTAGGCGCTCTCATCTTCTCTATGCTCGTACGCTCAATACTGTCATTTTTCTTTTGCCTTTCTCGCCATGCAAAGAACGTCCCGAAGCTTATCAAGCTTCTAGAAATATTTGATCAACAACAAAGTAAAAAGCTGATGCCCATCCACCACTCTAAAATGTTTAGTTTATGTTTTAAAGTGCTTTTTCCCATAGCCTTCCATTGTTTTCTCGGAACGATATACTACAGAAAATCCTCTCAACTAATTTGCCAGCTCAATAAATCACAAGAAAACGAATATCGGGCATCCATATGCTTCGGAATCCTTAGCATTTGGCACATAATACCTCCGCTTTATTTTAATTATTTCGCAATCAAAATAGCTGTAGGCTTTCAACAAATCAACGATACATTACTGAGCAGAGGTTATTATAGCAACTATTTCTCCACATCCGTCAATTTCGATAATTCCATGAGTGATATTTTGTCCGAGCTTCGTATCCTTCATAACCTCTTATCTGAAGCCACCCATGCTTTGAGTCGATGTTATGGAAGTTTCATATGGGTAAACCAGCTCCTTGTTATTCAGGCTGTAGTGGTGAATATTAGTGCCTACTTATGTGCCACGCAAGATATGAATTTGATCTTGATAACGTGTATGGATATATTTTATTATTTAGCGATGACAGTATTTGCGTCGATACTCAAAAAAAGGGCAAGTAATAGTATAATATCAGTTTTTTTTATAGGCATACATAAACAATAAGCCATTAAAGGCATTCTTACAAGGCTTATATCGGATTTCACAACAATTTTAAACAATAATAATTAACTAAACAGACAACCTTGAATGTAATACAAATGGCATTGGTAGAAAGGATTTTCTCACAATCATAGAGGTGTTAGGTTAACTTATATTTTTATTCACTAACCAGACCGAAAATACCTACACTAACCAGACAACTTTAATGGTAAATAAATGTCACAATCAAGGTTGTCTGACTAGAGAATTTTTATTTAGAATCGTTCTGCCACCGAACAAAAAGTCTTATGAAAATAGATGTGGGGAGTTGGTTGTGTACACTGTGTTCTGAAGAAAGGAAAAAACTAGAGATGAGCGATAATTTTGTACCGGTGACTTATACCGGCGACCTATCTGGTCACCGGTATTAGCGGTGACCAAATTGCCCAGGTCACCGCGACCGCGACCTACCGTACCACACCCAGGTCGCCGCTCCAAGTATCGGGCTTACCCGGTGACCGATCAGATCAAGTCACTGGTAACTGCTCGAAAGGCGAATATTAAACAGCGACCAGCGAGCTAAACAGCGACCAGCGAGCTAAACAGCGACCAGCGACCTAAACAGTGACCTGCGAGTACAGATAACAGCGCGATTGGATTTTCGATTCTCATCGCGCCGGGCTGTGCAGCGACCTGTATGACTGGTTGCTGAACACAGCGGAAACAATATTAAAATAATAAAATTTATTTCTGCTTGTAGTTGGTCAAGCTCGAGAAGGTAGTATTTGCATAACTTGCAGGGTGATGCCACGGATTGACGTGGTTTGAGAGGATTATAGGATTTAGGTTACGTTTTGGTTTTTATTTCACTCTCACCGTATATTTTTATTTTTGAAAGTTGTGTTTATAGATTAGTGATATTTAATGTTTAGTTTTTATGAGAGCTTGTGTGAAAAGTTGATTTGTTAAAAACTTTTTTTTTTTAAAGATTTTTTAAATAATATGAAGGTATGCAAATATATTTTTTATATAAATTTTAAATGATTTTAAAAGGGTTACACGCAGTGATTGAATCATCAAACAGTAAGAACAAGCTCTAAAATATTTTAAAATCCAAATACCTAGTGGTTAAGTGAGGGAGCTTGCTTCAACTTCGCCGTTTGTAAATTATTTACAAAAAAATAATAATAATAATAATAATAATAATAATATTATATTATTATTATTATTATTATCTCTATAGTTTTTCCTCTTAAAAATATTTTCATCTAAAGGTAGAGATTTTTATGAAAGTCACCGGGTCTGAAGTCGCTGTTAAAAATACCGGTGACCTTAAAGTCGCTGTCACCGGTATACCGGTTACTTGAAAGTCACCGGTAATCTCACCTCTAGAAAAAACGTTGTATTTCAGTGTAACTGTTTATTAACACTTACACCAAACGCTTTCGGCCTTATTTACTTAAGGCCATCATCAGGGCTTAACATAGTCAAATAGAGTTTTGAAAGCAAATGACAGGAAATTTGAGGTTAGAACTGGCACTCGCGTCGAACGGTTACTAAGCAACGTCCTCATATGTGACGACGCATGCAGAGATGTTCTAATTTCAGTTCGCTTATCGGCATACCGTTGTAGATGTATCGTGCTTTCAACTAACTATTCAAATGATGGGTGAAACATATTGTGTCTAAGGCAAGGTCTGTACTAAACGAAAACGTATTGGGGGCGTGCAGACAAGGGTTTTAAAATAAGTGGAATAAGTTATATAATCACCAAAGGGGGAAGCTTGGCGCAATTGGCTAGCGCACTTGACATGTAATCGAGAGGTTCTAGGTTCGATTCCTAGTGGAGGCATCCAACTTTTTCAATTATAAATATCTTGTTTGTACGCCGTCAAAACATATCTATACAGGGTGCTACAAATTCGTGTGCGTACAAGAGGATCTCGAAAACAGTAAGAGATACGAACATGGTTAACTTAAGGCAAAGTTGCATATTTTAAGGCTTAATAATCTGGTGAAAGAAAATTGTAATATTCCGAATACTTTGGAAAAAAACGAAATTTTAAATTTTGGTTTTTATTTTTTTCCTTTCTTTACTATTACAGCCCTGGCAATTATTTTTAAATAATATTAAAATTACATTACAGGAAGTTATGGGGTCTAGCCTGTTTATTATTTCAATAAGATTTACAGTAACAATAAAATCTAAGAAGTAAATAGGTTTTTAAGGCACGAGAGGCAATTCTATTTTTTATTAGGATTTTATTTATTTTATTAACATAACATATATCTTAATTCCTATGGTTTTTGCTTTAGACCTAGACCGAAATACCGTAAAACAGAAAAAATTAAAGCTTCCGAGTGAAAAAAAGGGAACTGCGTGGAGTGTTAGTCTAGTTAAGTTACTGTGATGCGCTTATGTTTGTTTTAAAAACAATTTAATTTTTTTTTACTGTTTATAAGGTCTGATGATGCTAGTTTCAGACGAAACATGGAACAAAAATAAACAGACAGAAAAATATTTGAGGCCGAGACTTTGGATCTACTATTTGAGAAAATATCAAATATCAGGCCTCTTTAAGTAAAAATGGACAAATTCTTCAAATCAAAAATATTTTTTTAAATTTGGCTTTAAGTGTGTGGGGCCGTAATGATATAAAACAATAATTTCAAAAATATTGTTATTAGATGACAAAACGTAAACATTTAAAAAAATTCAAGGTCCGTATTTAAAAAAAAATTGACTTGAGGTTGGTATCTAAAGAACGAATCGTCGAATTTGAAAACTAATAATGCCATCTTGTAAACCATAAAAAGACTGCAAAGAAGTGTTTTTTTTATTTCTTTCCCAAGTCAAAAATGAAGGCGCAAAAAATTAAAAACCAAAACTAAAAATTCGGTTTTTTTTTCGGATGTCTCCAAAAGTATTCGGAATATTTCCAATTTTCTTTCACCAAATTATTAAGCCCCAAAATGCGCAACTTTGCCTCAATTTAATCTTTTTTGTATCTCTTACCGTTATCAAGATCCCCTTGTACGCACACAAATTTGTAGAACTCTGTATAAGTATACACTCAGTAAGTTTTGAAATATTTTAAATATTTCAGACTTTCTTGATAACCTGTATAAAAAACCTGGTATACCATAAAAATACTCCACAACTTGATTGTTTATTCTAATTACCAAATAATGTCACCCGTTATCTTTTACACCGATGTCACACTACAAATCTCATCAAACCCTTTTAAGCAGTACATAAAAAGTCTTCTGAGCGCAATATGGCGCCATTAACTGATAAAGGTTTTCGTTTCATCCATTTAAAACTAGTTTATCTCTTATATTCAAGTTTCACCGTTCGTGAGTGTTTCGCGCCCAGCATGGGATTCAACGCCCATTTTCGTTGGTTAGCGTTCCTTGGGAAGGTAGCCGGAAATTTTCCAGTGCAAAACGTTTTAAGTATAAACGGGTCCGAAGTTACTTACAAACCGTTTAGTTTAATTTCGCTCTACTCAATCATTTGCTATTTAAGTTATTTCCATGTTCAGTACGTACACTATGGTTTCCATTATCGCATTGAAACTACTTATCACCAACTTCTTCAAACGTTGGTCTTCTTTATGTTCGCTAGATCAATATTCTCCTTTATGTATTGTCTACATCATCACGCCAAACACTCACTAAAAGTTATAAAGCTCTTAGAATCGTTTGACGGTTATCGCGACCAAATCTTCACCGATCGTTGTCACTCTCATACCTATCATATGTGGGTAGGTTCAGTGTTACCAATTGCAACACACTCCGTCTTCGCTCTTTTCTACTTTACAGAATCCTATCAATTGATTGGAAAAATCTATCAGACTCCTGATCATTGGGCAGCTTTATGTTTTGGGTTCATCAGCATTTGGCATTTGATACCTCCTCTATATTACGCGTATTTTGCAATTAAAATTTCCATCAACTTCAATCAAATTAATCACGCAATCACCAAGCGGGGGTTTTCGATGAATTACTTTACCGAACCAGTGAATTTCGATGAAGATATGGATGAAACTTTATCGGTTTTAAGACTTCTTCATAATCTCTTGTCTGAAACTACAGATGCTTTAAGTAGGTGTTATGGTTACTTTTTAGCAATGAATAATATTTTTCTTGTGGTGGCTGCTGTTGTCAACATAAGCGCTTACATTTGCTCTAGCAGGGACTCGAACTTGATATCTCTAGTGTGTATTGACTTTTTTTATTTCGTTGTTCTGACCGGAGTAGCTCATCAAATTAAAAAAAGGGTGAGTGGGAGTAACCATCAACATTGAATGGGACAAAACATAAAATTGTCTTGTGGAAGGTTTAGTTACATCGATAAGATAGCATAAAGAAATAACAATTCCAATCCAGCAATATTCAATGACCAGCTTATTAATTCAATAATAAAGTTTGATTATTATTTGGATAAGAGTTTTAGATGGTAAGATGGTAAATGACCGTCAACTTAAATGTTAAATAGAAACTACTACTTTTTCCTTTACTTCTAGATAGATAGGTAGAGAGGTTACAGCATGACAACTTACGTCATCTAACACTGTTTGTTTTTATTTTAAAGTATTAATTATCTTGTAACATCTTGATCTGCCCTTCCTCACCTGATTGGAAGTGTCTAGCGAACAATCCCTGTCGAGATCATGATACAAAAAACAAACGCAAAGAACTAGAGATAGATAAAGGGTAAGGGGTTGTGAGACGTCGTGTGGTGGGTGAAATGTATATTCGTAACCATGGGAACACTATCTTTGTTTGTTTCTAGGGTAACGCGCCGAATTACAAACTCACTAGAATGATAGACGGGTTTTGGACTTGCATTGTCTTTATTTGTTTTACATCACAACGTTTCAACTGGTAAGAATCTCCAGTCGTTGTTTAGGTAAATACTAAATAAGTAAAGTTACTACAACTCTATTTATACTAGCTACTGTACTGGAGCATAACTGAGATGGGTGCAGACATGCATTTAGTTCGTGTGCGGTATTTTAAGTTTACATCTACTTAACAAAGGTTTCCAGATATTTCTTATATCTAATGAGGGCTTACTAAAACAATCTGGGTTCTGGTATATGGTAGCAGCTTTCTTGAAGTTCCTTTTCCTCCAATGAGGTTCTTTATGCAGGATTTGAGTTTCTGCCCACTTGATGTGATAACCGCATGGTCAGCTGCACCTGATTTTTCGGGTTCTCCTTTAAGCGTGTTGTTTCTGTGTTCCTTGATCCTAGTTTTCAGTGGCCTTAGAGTTTCACCAATGTAAGATCGGCCACATTCGCAGGGGATCTGGTAGACACAGTTTTCCCTGTCTTTTTGACTTGTTGGTTTCGTCTTCATCAGGTGGCTTCTTAAAGTGTCTTTCGAGCTAAATACCATATTGATGTTGTATCGTTGTCCTAGTCTTCTAATTCTCTCAGATACTCCTAAGGAGTATCTTTGTTAAGTAGATGTAAACTTAAAATACCGCACACGAACTAAACGCATAACTGCACCCATCTCAGTTATGCTCCAGTGCATCTAGCTAGTTACTTTACTTATTTAGTATTCACCTGAAGATGACTGGAGATACTTACCAGTTGAAACGTTGTGATATTAAACAAATAAAGACAATGCAAGTCCAAAACTCTTCTATCATTCAAGAAACATCATTGTCTCCAACCTTCAAATAGACACAAACTCACTATTTAGGGTGGGCTGCCAGGATGAGGCGAGGTAGACCAAGATATTGTTACAATGCAATTAAGATAGAGATACTGTTGTTGAAATTTGTTTTAATTCGATCTGGATGTAGAGTTTACATATTGGGCAGAAAAAAAAATTGTAATAAAAAATGTCAACGGAAAACTTCGATAAGAACGTTGTCCTGTTAAATTTATTAGTGGCACTAGAAAAGTTGTCGTCCCGTCTCTAAGAAGATAACTGTCTATTGTCGCTCGAGCTATCACAACGTTCCAGCCTATTACCCTAAAAGATAATAAATTTGGTTCCATGAATGTGCCCGTAGAACTTCAACATTTACTAAAAAATTATGATCTTTAATACAGGGTGATTCACGTTGAGTGGCCTATTAGAAGATTTCGGAAACGAGTAAACTTATCTTTATAAAAATGTGATAGCAAGCATAATTGGCTTTGAGCTTTTAAAACATTATCTTTTAAGGTTTTTGTTACTTCCGGTTCTACCGGAAGTTAATGCCAACTTTGCTATTTCAAATGGAACACCCTATATATTTTAGCATTTTTGATTACCTTATTAAAATCTAAATAACTTTTGTTAATATTATCCTATCTATTCCTATCTCTAACCGTTTTTGAGATATGAATTATAAAAGGATTTTTTTTGTGTAAAAACGCTCCGAGAAAAAAGTTTAGTAACTCTGAAACTAATAAAGGTAAACATTTAAAATGTTGTAAGCTTTCAAGTAATACATAGATCTTTAGTTTAAATTACTTAGGTTTTACGTTTTTTATACAGGGAGTTCTTAAAATTGTGCCAATGTTTCCATTTAAATAAATGTGCATAAGTCAAGGTTTGCAAATGGAACACCTTTTTTTTAGCTTACTAACGTGTAGAGAATTCAATTTCCTATCTAAATGCCTTATATGTTACAATCCACATTTTTGGTCGTTTTGGAATTATGAGCAATTTAAATAAAATATCTTAAAATTTCTATTTGTGTTAATGCGACATTATTTTTGAAAAGAAGACTTCGACTGGGATTTTTGTTTAACTTTGAAAATTAGAAATAGCTAAGCAACGAACATAGGCGCTTAATAAATGGTAACAAAGCTCAAAGTCAAACGAAAATCCCAGTCGAAGCCTTCTTTTCAAAAATAATGTCGCATTAACACAAACAGACATTTTAAGATTTTTTATTTAAATTGTTTATAATTCCAAAACGACTAAAAATGTGCATTGTAACATATTAGGCATTTAGATAGGAAATTTAATTCTCTACACGTTAGTAAGCTAAAAAATAGGGTGTTCCATTTGCAAAAATTGACTTATGCACATTTATTTAAATGGAAACATTGGCACAATTTTAAGAACTCCCTGTATAAAAAACGTGAAACCTAAGTAATTTAAACTAAAGATCCATGTATTACTTGAAAGTTTACAAAATTTTAAATGTTTACCTTTATTAGTTTTAGAGTTACTAAACTTTCTTCTCGGGGCGTTTTTACACAAAAAAATCCTTTTATAATTCATATCTCAAAAACGGTTAGAGATAGGAATAGATTAATATTAACAAAAGTTATTTAGATTTTACTAAGGTAATCAAAAATGCTAAAATATACAGGGTGTTCCATTTGAAATAGCAAAGTTGGCACTAACTTCCGGTATAACCGGAAGTAAAAATAAATCTCAGAAGATAATGTTTTAAAAGCTCAAAGCTAATTATGCCTGCTATTAAATTTTTAGGAAGATAAGTTTACTCGTTTCCGAGATCTTCTAATAGGCCACTCAACGTGAATCACCCTGTAAAACTAACATTTTTTATACAAAATCCGGGAGTTTACACAAAAACTTTGAAATTTTTTATTCGTGCGAGTATTTAAAATTCCCATTTTTCTTAGTAATAAACTTAAACTAATTCCATAATTTATTTCAGGGAGCGAAAGTGGCAAGGCTATTCCAGGGAATACCGATGTCAGCTCTAAGTGAAAAAAGCAAAGAGGAGGTAAGAAATATATTTCATTCAAAGCCCCAAAGGGGCCACAGCCTGTAAAAGTTCGAAAAATGCCAAGTTTTATCTGTTCGAAATTTGGTTGAGAGAAAATAACAAAAAAAAAACAAATTTTTGATAAACTTGTTTTTTCCAGATCCAGCTTTGGTTGCTCCAGCTCAGCGTACATCCAGTGCAAGTCAATGCTGCCGGATACTTCATTTTAGACAAAAGTCAATCGTTTGAGGTAAGCAAAAAAAAACATGTTACATACTTTGATAAGTACGTTATATATTTACAATATTACGGTAATACTATAGATAGGCAGTATAATACATTATAGGTCGTTTACATGCTCAGAATATTGCCAACCTGACTAAATCAACAAGAAAAATCATTAAGTGACATGACCAAAATAAGCATTGCACGTGGAAAAATCGAATGGGCCTTTTTACTACATTTTAATTTTCACCTTACCTCATAGAGAAAGAAAAAATAAAATTTTCTATGGTTTCGGTTCTTAAATTTTTGAATTATTTACGTAGAAAATAATTAAATATCTTAGCTACGTCACAAGAATTACAAGCAATCGGAAGCCAGGAACAGTCCTTCGTTGAATGATCTATGGAGTTTGGTTTTCTATTTTTAAATTGTTCTTTTCTATAATACACGTCATAAAAATGAAATAACCATAAATAAGTCCATAGGACAAAATTTTTTTAAATATTTATGTTTTTAGAAGGAAAGGAATAAGAACACAAAGTCTTCCTCCACTTTTATATTAAAGAAAAATTATTTTAAAGGGTTGAAAAATTCTCTACATGTTTCGAATGCAGAAGCATTCATCTTCAGGAGAATAAATAAAAAGAAAAATTATTAGATATCACCTTAACGGAGCATCCAAATTTGTAGGCACAAAGAACCGGTTCAATGAATAGAACGGAGAGAAAATCACACAAACTATTCATTGAACCGGTTCTTTGTGCCTGCAAATTTGGATGCTCCGTTAAGGTGATATCTAATAATTTTTCTTTTTATTTATTCTCCTGAAGATGAATGCTTCTGCATTCGAAACATGTAGAGAATTTTTCAACCCTATAAAATAATTTTTCTTTAATATAAAAGTGGAGGAACACTTTGTGTTCTTATTCCTTTCCTTCTAAATTTCCACTCCACTTTAAGTATGGACTACTTCTTCAAATTTATGTTTTTATTTAAACGATTATTTACCACCAAAAATTTAAAAAATATATTTAATTAAAAAAATATAGTAGAAATAAAAGCAGGGATATTGGAAACGGATAATATATAGAAAATTTTTGGAAATGTTTTAATTAATATTGTTATGAAATGCACGAGTGTTTATAATTATTGTCCATCGGAGTTAACCGTGGCCCTGTTATGCATAGCTACATTCGGATTAAATTAATATTATTAATTCGAACATAATTATTTTTTAAGGGCTAAGATGGTAGCTGTATTGGTACATTAATATTTAATATTGTCGAAAAACTTTCCTCCTGGTTTTATTCTTCACCTACTTCACCTGAGGCGCCGCCACTGAAACCTATAGTTAATAATTTTACAAAAATGTTTAATTAATGAGGCAATTATATCCAATTTGATATTGAAGAAAAGTTCAAACACTTAAATCCAAGTTGACGATGCAAGTTTTAGAGTTCCTTAAAGGAGATGTTTTTAATAACTTATACAAGCCAAGCGAAAAGTAACTTTTGTAGATTTTGACATACTATTTCTAGAATTTTTATATTTTGTCTCTGGATATCCAAAAACTAATTTTCTCTAAAACATTTCTTTCAATATGAAACATCCATTTCAAAAACAACAATTTTTTGTCCGTAAAATCGCAAACTATTGAGCATATAAACATACCTAAAAGATTGAGAATTAGGTGGTAAAAACTACTTTTTCTTATTTCCTAAATGAGAACAACAATAGCACCAAATCTCCCCCTCCCCCCTCCCCCCTCCCACTAATTTTCGCAGTAAACACAATTTATTTTGTTACGAATAACAAAAAAATTAAGTAATCTTGACTCCACGTAAGGATTATTAAATTTTGGAACATTTCTGCTACATACGCCTGCAATTATTGGACATTTACCAGAGAACCTCAAAAGTTAATTTTTTTTTAAATTTCTCATTGGCAAGCAGCCACGATACACTAACACCGGGATGCTAACGCGCATAAATCTCTGTCCCAAATTGTGACTACACGTGCGAGTCCAACATTTTTATTACACACGGTATAAAACGATAATTAAGTTTTTATCACAAATAGCGAAAACTATGACATTGTCAAGGAACCAACCTACAGACCAAAAAAAATCAGAGGTTCAATCAAAATATAGCATCAAAAACGTGGAAAATTTATGATGTTGCGGTATTTTGTCCAGGAGTTTATAATATGAAAAGCGATCATTTAATGCTGTAAATAGATTTTTTTAAAACCATCATAGTTTTTATCTACAGTTAAAATAAAAAAATTTTAAAAGAAATCTGATCGCAGCATTTTTCGTCTCTTAAAAAAGTAGTATCTTAGTGCTACACCTCCTTACCTTTATTAATAAGAGGAAACCCCAATAAAAACATCAAAACCTGGACACCCAGAATAACTCCAACAACTGGTAAGTTGTCGACACATTGGGAACCCAATCCTAAAGACTTAAAACTTCGATACTATAACTTTTTGGAGATTAACCCATTAACACTCAAGCGCGGATCCAGGGGGGAATTTTTTATTGTTTTGACTGCAGCTTTGTCACAAGATTCATCGCAACATTAGCAATAAATAAGGTATATTTCCCAATTTATTAAATTTAAAAATAAATACCTAAATAAGTACAAAAAAATGATTTTTAGAAATAACTGCTTTATAGAATTACTTTTTAATAATACTCTTTGAGTCGCCGCCGGTCCCGCAGGTGGGGAGGTTAAGCTGCAGTATCAAAGAGAACGGATGTGCCTTCGGCCTACTTTGGCAGCAATGCCGAGAACGTAGAAAAACACTAAAAGCCAGAAGCCGACAAGCCTTCTATCGCGATTTGCTGGAACTTCTTCCTACTTGGTTCAATCAACAAAAATACAACCCAATGCAATAAAATATTTTTACAACGAAAACAAAAAACAATTAAGTATTTATATTTAAAAAGGAAAATTAAAGTAAAAAATTGTAAGTGAAACATTTTTTATGGAAGAAGTGTGATAATTCATAATAAAAAAAATAGTGCGGGAAGAAACGAGAATACCTAATTATGAATATACAAAACGGCACCTAAGAAGAAGTATTTCAAAACCTAAGAATTCGCACCAAAAACTGTTCTTAGATCTACGCTCCTAAAATACATGATTTTTGAAAAAATCATCAATTTTGGCGTGGTGAGCGATATTTACTTTATGTTTAATCATGAAAAACCGAGCCCGAAAAACGCTGGTTAGAGTCATACATAATACGTCATGTTAAAATTTTGGATTGACACCAATATTCATATTTTTCACAAATATAAAAAATGTTTTCTTTAAATAAAAAATAGAAATATCAAAAAAAAAAGTAAAAAAAAAACATTTATACAAAAACAAATTTAATCCAACCATGCAGAGGGGGAGCGGTAATAATTTAATTTTCGAAATTTAATAGAACGAACTTTGGGCGTGGCACCAAAAAAATTTTCGCCTGCGGCACTTTTCCGCCTTCTTTACTACACAACAATATCATGAAATACATGCAGCCCGACTGTCCCCCCCTCCAGAAAGCTTATTTTTTGGCTACGCCACTGTCAATTTTATCGAGTGTAGAATTGTTTCGTGTTCTTAATACTAGGTATCAATATTTCAAAAAAATATTAATGTCGATAACGAACCTGGCAATTTTGCTTATTAGATAATTTTTCGCCTGTGGCGCATTTCTTGTCGAACGTTGGGCGTGGCCCCAAAAAAATGTTCACTGCATTTACATGATTTGACCCCCCCCCCCAAAAAAAAACAAAGTTCTGGATCCGCGCCTGTTAACACTGTCTAGCGAATTATAGTCACTATAACATATCAATGTTACAACCTCATAGAACGGCAATATGACCTTTTTTTGCTAAAATATCTCAACAAATACCTCTCACACAGACAGCTTCTTGCACTGTACCAACGACAGCAATCTGCGACACAGTTTTCGTTTCTTTGGTTTTCTTCTGTAGCATCTGATTCCGTAATAAGCGACGATCAACGTTAAAATCACCAGGACGGTCAAGGAAAGGTCGAAACTTTCGGGTTTGTTCGTCGAGTCCGCCGGTTTGTTGCGCCAGCTCCACTCGATAAACTCGCCGCCATTTTCTACGCCGGACGCATCTGCAATTGATTAATCTGGAATAAATTGTTAGTGAATTCTTGCGGCCGGTAATAAAATTTCATAAGTTTTAGGCGGAGAGGCGAGCGTCGAAAATTAGGCTCATTTCTAAAAGGATAAAGCTGATAGAACACAGTACCGGGTGTCCCATTATGGATGGCCACCGGCCGAAACTACTGGGCATAGAAATTCAGGGAAAAAAAACAGTAATTAAAGTGGCTAAGAGAAAATCCTGGAAATAATTTTTAAGTTCCGCATTTTGCCGCAAGAGGGCACAATTATTAAATATTTAAATTCTAAATGTCTCCGAAAATTCTCACATTAAGGTGTACCTTTGGTAACATCAATACAAAGCTTAGACAATTCTGCATCATTTTGGTTTAAGGCTCATTGGCGTACCGACTTTGATAAGAGTGTGGGAAGCTATTGAAAGTGTTATCATTTAATTTGATGTAACTTCTAAACGACTTATCCGATTTTAGTAAACTTAAGTGAGTTGTTTGGAAGCGAAAGGGAAGTACTTTTAATTTTCGTATCCATTGGTACACGATAGTTTCTAAAAAAATTGTTAGAAGGCACAATTTGTCATATTAATAGTTTTTTTGATTTTATACCGAAAACTTAAATCATACGGTATAACTATGACATATTCGGAAAGTATAATAAATTTGCAAGAAAAACTGTGAAGACCCCAGTTTAATATCATCGTTCGTTTCAGAGTTATTGCCAAAAGAATAACTTTTACCTCTTTAATTGAAAAAGTGATCGTTTTCATATTTTTTTTCCACGACAAAAAATATTTTCAAACTTTATGATTGTGCAGTTTGTTACTCATTATTTCATGGCCCAAAAAACACTTTAGAATTAATAATATATACTACGTTTTCATGAGGACTGAGTTCGATCTGAATATTTTTTACCCTATTACATTCCAAGGCGTTTTCATTGCAGTTTTCAAATCGAATTGAAATCGATTTCAATTCGGATTTGAATTTTCGACATTTGTCAGCTGTCATGCGTCAAACCTGTGGTTATAACCGCTCTTTTTTCGTACTTGTCTATGTTTTTGCTTTTAGAATTTGTTTCTATTGCTTTTTTGGTCGGTCATATTTACAACGGTTATAAAAGAACCGCCAAAACCAAACATAACATAAGAACTATTTGTAGGTTATGAGAATCATATTCCGTTCCGATCTCGAACCGTTTTCATGATTAAATATTTCGGTACGATCCCGATACGATCCCAAAAATTGGCGAATCGATCTTGAACTGAAAACGAACTCAATACGGTAAAAATACCTGTTTTCATGTGTTCAATTCGGATTCAAATCGAACTGAATCCTCATGAAAACGTAGTAAAAATTAGGGAAAATTTATAATTTCGGTATAATTTTAATATGGTGTTTAAAAAAATAGATCCAGATAACTGTGAAACAAAATCAACCCCTGTCAAAATTAAATCAGTTGGCAATTATTTCAATTTATTTATTTTCATGGAAACCTGCCAATTTTTTTTTTTTTTTTTTTTTTTTTGTTTTACAGCTATCTAGATTAAATTTTTAAACACCATATTCGAATTATGTCTAAATTAGAAGTATTCGATGATTATATGATTAATAAGTAGTTTTGGGCCATAGGAATAATGAGTGACAAACTTACATAATCATAAAAGGTAAAAATATTATTTTGTCGTGGAATGCTTGATGACAACTACTATGAAAACAATCACATCTTCAATTAAAGTGTTAAAAATTATTCTTTTGGCAATAACTCTGAAACCAAAGAAGATATTGAACGAAGGTCTACACATTTTTCTTACAAATTTAATCTACTTCCGATTATAATGTCATAGTTATACCGTATGATTAGAGTTATCGGGATAATATCAAAAAAACTGTTACTATCACAAATTACGCTCTGTAGCTATTTTATTAAGAAGTATCGTGTACCAATGGATACGACACTTAAAAGTACTTACCTTTCTCTTCCAAACAAGCTTAAGTTTACTAAAATCGGATAAGTCGTTTAGAAGTTACAGCGAATGAAATGATTACACTTTCAATAGCTTCCCCACTCTTATCAAGGTCGGTACGCCAATGAGCCTTAAAACAAAATGATGCACAATTGCCTAAGCTTTCTAATAATGTTACCAAAGGTATACCTTAATGTGGGAATTTTCGGAGAAATTTAGACTTTCAATATTTAATGGCAAAATGCGTAACTTAAAAATTATTTTCAGTATTTTCTCTTAGCCACTTAAATTACGATTTTTTTTTCCTGAGTTTCTATGCCCAGTAGTTTCCGAGATACGGCCGGTGGCCATCCATAATGGGACACCCGGTACACACAAGAACTAGGGTTGCGTTGGGGCTTAATGTTCACACGGATAACAACAGGGGGGGGGGGGGGGGGGTTATGGTTTAAAATACAGAAAAATATTACAAGCAGGTAGGTTTTAGCCTCAAAGGCCCACTTGTACAGTGATGGGCTAAAATATGGAACAAATTCATTTAAAAATCACGTATTAATTTTTTGAAAAAACGCTCGGACACGTCGATAATAATTTTTTCTTCCGGATTTTTGCCTCAAAAAGAAATTATACAGGGTATGTCAAAAAGTAGATGTAGCAAAAATTTTTTGGTATTTTAAATGGAACCCTATTTTTTTCAGTCGAATTTTGAATTCTACGTCAAATTCTGCGCATCATAATTCATGTAGCATACCATATCCTTATCTCTAACGGTTTTAGAGAAAAATTAAAATTTCGATTCTTTGAGTTTCATTTAAATGCACCATGATCACAGTTTTTCAAAATTATACTTAAAGTTATTTTTGATTGACACATGACTTGCTATCGTAGTGACAATTCATTTAAATTTACCTGTTTACCTTTGAGTAGAGGCAGGGCCCGCTCTAGGGGGAAAAAACCTGGGCCCCTGCCCAGGGCGGCAAGTTGGAAGAGCGGCATGATAATTCTAAAAAACATCATAAATCCCCGTTTTGCCTAGTTACGTTCCTACGTATATTTGAAGTTTGAACCATCCCAATTCTCAGTTAACAACATTAATTTCTTTTGTTTTGCTGTTTTATTTTTTAAACAGTGACTATTTCAACCGATCTCTTTTCTTTTTAATATTATTAAAATATCAAGCAATTCCGCGACAAAGCATGCCGAACAACGCCGGCACCGGTGCTTTGTTCGGTCATGACGGCGTCGCAGCAAAGGGCTTAATTTTTTTAAACATATGTTTATAATGTGCAATTAGATTGCCTAAAAATTTTAATGTTTTTTTGTTCATTTTCACTTTGTTAGTATTTAGAATTTATTTAAGTGCAATAAATACGCAATAAAAAAAAATTCAATATTTTTTTTTAATTAAAAATACCTGGCAAGTGTTTTATTTTTTTAAATTAGAAAAAACACTTTCGAAATTATGTGCGAGACTAGGAAAAAGGCGGCAATTTTTTGTTTTGCCCAGGGCGGCGTTATTGCTTGAGCGGGCCCTGAGTAGAGGTATGGTACAATAGGTACCATCGCGTTTAATGAAAACTAGGACAATAAACTTAAATTAAATCTCCTGGCCTATAAGGACAGTGTAAAATTTAAAGGTTAGACTTTTGTACTGACATAGTGGCTCTTGAACCATAAAATACTTATCAATTTTGACAATCTGCCAAGATGACAAAGTCAAATTCTTGTAGACCTAGAGCTCAAATTAAAATTTTCATGTTCTAGTCTTCATTTGAGGTCTTGGTCTATAAGAATTTGACTTCATCTTGGCAGATTGTCAAAATTGACAGTATTTTATGGTTCAGGAATCAAGACGTCAATACAAACGTCTAACCTTTAAATTCTACACTGTCCTTATAGGCCACGAGATTTAAGTTTGTCCTATTTTTTATTTTACGCGATGGTACCTTTTTTTAAAGAAAAATTTCGTTTTATGATGTAATTTTTGTTTAAAACCGTTAGAGATAAGGATATGGCGTACTACATGAATTATACGCAGAATTTGACGTAGAATTCAAAATTCGACTAAAAAAAATAGGGTTCTATTTAAAATACCAAAAATGTTTGCTACATCTACTTTTTGAGACACCCTGTATAATTTCTTTTTAAGGCAAAAAATTATAATCGACGTGCCCGAGCGTTTTTTCAAAAAATTAATACCTGATTTTTAAATGAATTTGTTCCATATTTTAGCCCATCACTGTACAGTTACAACCTTGGTTCAACGCTGAACTAAGCTTAAGCCGTAATTGTACAACCGGATCCAAATGTTACTATTTAAGCTCTAGTTAAGAGCTCTCTTCAGCCGCGGCCGTCCGTGCATGTTTAGCCAAAACAATGATTGTGCATTGTTATGATAAGTATGTCCTATTTGCTATAAGCTAATTTTAGCAATGAACCTAGTTCTTCGACGGTCGCAGCTCTTGGTATATTACTACAACTATGTTTAGTAAGCTTTTTTTGTACCATATTGCAATATTCCAAATTGTTTTGACACCCTGTCATATTAATCATTCCCATCCTATTCACCAGAAAAATCTACTCGTGACCCATGATTTTTAACCTCACCTTTAATGGTATTATCCGCATTATTGGGTAAAGGCACATTGGTATCCTCCATCAACGACAACAGCTTCTGTGATTGGTAGAGATTCCCGGGCGCGGACTGGTTAAGCGGCACCGGATTGGCCCACACGAGATGGGGACATTGTGGAAGGGGCCTCGTATAGGTTTCCCCTAAACGGCTTTCTAGAACCTTCGAGAATCTGTAGAGTCTGTTACCTTCCATTCGTACTGGTCTGTAGGTTTCGGTGACGCCGTCCCAAGTCTCCATTTGATTGTCCTTGAAACATTTAAGTTTAGTTAAAAAGTTCAAACGAACAAGGCTTATTTGAATACGTATTGACTAAGTAATAATGATTAAACATCACTATGATGGTTAAATTGAGTTGCGTATTTTGGGGATTAATAATTTGTTGAAAGAAAGTTATAAATATCCCGGATACCTTCGGAGATATAAAAAAAAAACGAATTTTCAGGTTTAGTTTTTAATTTATTTGCGCCATAACTTTTGACTGGAGACACACAAAAATTATTTTTTCATAGCTGTTTTTTATGTTATACAAGATGGCAGTTTGGTGCGTTGGTATCATGTAGTGTATTCTCAATTGCCTGCTATTGCAAGAATCATAACGCCGAACCACGAGCGAAATAGTTGTAAATTCGTTTTAAAATACTGAAAACGGTATGTGTGCATAACTAATAAACGTGATAAGTGACAATACCGCCTTCGAAATTGACAAAGACAAAACAACGACATAAGTTTAATTTTATTGTTTTCTATAACTTTTATGCTTTTCTCTGATTTTATATACCAATATTCATTTTTTATAATTTAAGGAAGAATTAACAGTTATTTTTCCATTTCTGTTGCATATAAAAAATTATTTATATCGCAAACAAGCAATAAAAGTAAGTACCGGTAAGTACAAACTTTCATTTTGATAAAGCATTAAGTATACAAATTTTATAAAACTTGATATATGTATAGGATCTGGGATAAATGTTTTGATTCAAATAACCAATCTAACAGAGTTGCATCTTCTTGAAATATATTCTTAACCTCACTTTTGCTGAAGTGTCATAAAACGACGCGTATTATTTAGGTGTAAATTAGGTTTCTTTGTCATCATTCTCAAGTTATAATAATCTGACAACTGTGATTGATCAGTTTCGTATCCTAACGAGGATGGATATAAATGTATATCCGTTCAGTTAACAGGTACAGCCAATTTATTCAGTCACTTAGTTATACAGGAAACAGACAATATCCATGAGAGAGAGAGAGAAGCATTAAGTTTATTCACAGATCTTTAAAGCTAGTTTTTTATTAAATAAAATCATAAAAATATTTACTAAATGTACCTTAAATAACGACGGCAAATGAGAGGTCGAAGTATACTCTAACAGGGCTTCCAACAGCCAATAACAGCTTACTTCTAAATGACTAGTATCTATGCAATTAGAATCTCCATAGACGATTACCCGACCACCCCGGGTTGCAGAATTCGTTTGCAACAAGCCCAGAATGGGCACTTTGTACTTGTTGGTATCGGTTTCTCCCAAAATCTAAATTAAAAAAAAATCTGTGTGTACTAAGATAAGGTTAATTTGTTTTTCAAATTCCTAATATAAGCATTTATAATAATAATAAGCAATACAGAATTTATAGTTAACATACTATTGTTGGGTTTAACTAACCAGCAAGTTTGACTATGACATAAATGATATTGACAGGTATTATGTACTCACAATCAAGTAGTACAATAAAAATTAAGGTAACCGGGCCAGCAGTATAATTGTGAGAATGTCAATGTCATGTCTGTAACAGTCAAACTTGCTGGTTAGTTAATTATTATTAAAATTCTTTGTTGTTGAACCCCTCCATGACAATGTTCCTGATGAACGACGTCTATTATTATATTTTACTAACCTGGGCACCATTATCTTCTAACTCGGCACTCAACATGATACCATTTTCAGGAAATTCGTGGATACTTGTCCCCGAAGCGAACGACATATCGTGGTCGTTCCATTTGAAATGGCCTGCGAACGTCCTGTCGCCAAACTGTATGCCCCACGAGGCGAGTAGTTCGTTGAGGGCGGGTAAATTAGCACCACCTAGGTTTTAAGGCATGTTAATAGTAGTTTGTACAACAAGAGTAGATATGATGTATACAGGGTGATTCCTAAGTTGATACTTCTGTTTTAGCTGTATATAGAAGTCATTAAAATAAACAACATTTTGAAATACATTTTTTCAAAAAATTTAAAAATAGCCGAGATATAGAAGTAAAAAATCTTAGTGCGGGCCTGGTCATCAAAACGTAGCCCTTTACTTTATGCTGTTTTTGTCTTGTTAGTCATGCATTTCACGGGTCGGTCGTCAGTTTCGCTGCGGTATGTTTTTCTGAAGCAAGTTAATTTTAAATTGGTGACACGTGAAAATGGTAAAATTTCAAAACAATGAACTAGTAGATATGGTGCTAATTTACGTTGAGTGTCATCAAAGTGCGGCTGCTGCTTCGAGATTATACGCAGAACGCTTTCCCTTGCGGGCTCATCCTACACCCAGAAGTCTTCTTAATGTTATTCAACGGGCAAGTTAGGCAGAACCGTATTTGATCCATAGTGTAATAAATAAATAAAATAAAATAAAATAAAATAATTTTATTGAAAGAACAAATACTTGTACTAACAAAAGGTGGTTAGACCGCACAGCGTGTATTAGTAACCACCTGTAGTAAATATGAGTATAAGTATACCTAGTTACTTATACAATAATTAAGAATATTTATAATGAAGACTGGGTGTCTAGTATGTATTTCTTGATCTTATTTTTAAAGTTAATGCTGCTAAAATCAAAATAAGCGGGAAAAAGGTTAAACACATGAGCAAAAATATATAAAAAACAAGATTTAAAGAATTCGGTACGGTGTTTAGGAATATCCAGTATTTGCTTATTACGTGTGTTTACCTGGTGGATCTCCTCGCGCCTGATCATTAAATCACATAGATAGGATGGAGATTTATGGGATATGACTTTATGAATTAAACAGCTCATGTGTATAAACCTTCTTTGACCCATACTAAACTTAAATGTATTAACAACATGTTGACTGACATGATCTCTACGCGATAAGTTATGTACAAATCTCACACAAGAGTTCTGGATTTTTTGAATTCTGTATTTATGGAAATTTGTTAGATAAGGTCCATATACTATATCTAAGTAACCAGGAATGGAAAGCACTAGTGATTCAGTCAGGGTTGTTTTAGCAGTGGTGGGCAATAAGTCCCTAAATTCATACAATGATTTAAGTCTCAGGTAAGACCTCTGGGATATCTGATTGACGTGTTTATTGAAGGTTAATTTTTTATCCATCGTGAGTCCTAAATTTCTCACTTCATCTTTCCACTGTATTTTGACATTGTTTAAGAAAATATGTAAATTGTCAACATTAACATCAGTCTTAGAAAACAATATACCTTGAGTCTTATTAGGGTTAATTACAAGAGAGTTTTTTGCTGCCCAGCGCGATATATTAACCAAGTCATCGTTTATGGCTAAGATGCAATTCAAAATATTTTCTGGGGATGCGTCTAAGTAAATTTGTAAGTCATCCGCGTAGATGTGATGTAAACAGTATTTTATGACACTAATTAAATCTGAGATAAAAATGGCAAAAAGGATTGGTCCGAGGATTGACCCTTGTGGGACCCCAGACTGCACTTCTTTCCAGCTTGATGTCTCCATCTCACCTTCCCTGCTTATCCTAACAGCCTGCTCTCTGCCCAATAGATAGCTCCGGAACCAACCATTACAATCTATTTTATAGAAAGCCAACTTAGATAATAACAATTCATAATTAATGGAATCAAATGCCTTGGTCATATCTATTAAAACTAGGGGACAATAGTTTCCTCGGTCCAAAAATTGAGTGATGTCACTTGTAATTTTTAGTAGCGCCGTTGTGCAGCTATAACTAGGCCTAAACCCAGATTGATATTTGGGTAAAATATTATGTAATGTGACAAACTCATTGAGTTGGTATTTAATGATTTTTTCAAGCACCTTAGATGCAGCAGGTAGAATACTGATAGGCCTAAGATCATTCAAAGTGGGATTTTCAACTTTGGGGACAGGGGTTATAAGAGATTTTTTCCATATGTCCGGAATAGTACCTGATTCAAGAGAGAAATTTATTAAATTTGTAAGTGGTAGTAGGCAATAAGGTAAGCACATTTTTAACATCCTAGCAGAGATACCATCCACCCCAATTGCATTGCTCTTAATGTCAGCAAGGGATGACAACACCTCAGCCTCGCCCACTAGTCGGAACTGCAATGGTTCCCACTCTTTTGATGCACCCATAGAATCGTTAAGGTTAAAGTAGTTTGTTACAGTATGTGGAACGCTAGAAATTAGTGCTTCATTAATCGCATCAGGCATCTTTAATTCCTCGGGTATATCTACAACTTTCCTAGAGGAAATATTCCATTTTTTCATTTTCTCCCAAAAATACTTGCTTTTATTTGAACCGTTGTAACTGTTTATTTGAAAATTGTAATATGCTGATTTCTCAGCTTTAATAGCTGTGCTAACATAGTTTTTCATATCTAAATAATATTGCTTGCTACCTGAAGTTTTAACCTTAGTGTACCTTCGAAAAGCCTTGTTTTTTAAGTAAATTATTTTTTTTAAATTTGGAGTAAGCCAGGGGGGCCTAGTCTTACCTAACCTAATAGTTCTGAGGGGACAGTGCTCATCAAAGACTGATAATATATTTGTATTAAAAATGTCTACTTTAGTATTGATATTGTTACAAAGGTAGAGATCATGCCAATCAATATTAGCGATACTAGAAATAAACTCGTTTGAATCAGCATTTGAAAAAGATCTACATTGTATGATTTTATGAGGAGGTTTTATTTTATCACAATTTACATTACAATATACCGCTTCATGATCTGTGTGTATCGGGTCACATACACTTACTCCACACTCTGTAATTAACTCAGGTCTATTAGTCAATATCAGATCAATTAATGATTCTGATTTACCCAACCTGGTACTATCTACGATCAACTGCCTAAGATTAAAAGATTGAATAATATCATTAAAAAAATTGTAATCGACAGCACCTGGGTGCAATGAATGCAAGTACCTTCTTTTTGAGTTTTTTGAAAAAATATATTTGAAAATTTTGTTTATTTTAATGCCTTCTATACACAGCTAAAAAAAATATCAACTTAGGAATCACCCTGTATATCGCACTCGGAAGTTTAGGCACTCCGCCTACGATTTGGACAATCCACTCGATTTGAACAGTACATGGGGAGAAATAATACTCTAAGTCAACCTTCACTAAGATATATTTGATAAGAAACCGTTATTTTATTGTACTCTATATGTTTCGAATGTATAAACGTTCATCTTCAGGAGAAGTATAGCTTATGTTGGAATAAATATTAGGAAATTGTGAGTGACACCCTCATAAAGCTTTTGAGGAAGTTAATTTATTAAAGAAAAGTGATAAAGAACTTCCACAGAAGTAGGGGAGAAAAACATACTACCAAGTTCTATAGATAAAGATGGGGGAATGGTTGATAAAGGGTATTTGAAAGTGACGAAATAAGAAACGTTAGGTGAGAATGATATTGAAACTGAACAGCAACTTCAGTGATGAAGTATATTATTAAAATAAAAAATTCTGACTATTTGAAGAGTATGTTAAAATGAAGTTTACATTATCATTAACATATTTCTCCTCTACAAGTTGGTGTAACCAAAGCAACCAAAGAATATTTAATTTCTAAGATAGTGAAAAACTTAATAAATATTACATTACGTATCAAGTTTATAAAAGTGAAACTTTACTTGACGAGTACGGTTAGTTTGAATCCGAGCGAAGTGAGGATTTAATTTCCATACGAATCAAGTAAAATCACTTTTCTGACGAGGTGCGTATACTATTTTTTCGCATTTTGTAAGTAATTAATTATTTTGCATTTCATATTAAAATCTAAAAAGAATAATTACTGAAGAAAACCTACAAAAACTTAGTAGTATGACTTCTCGGTAACTTAGCAATATAAATAGGATGTTTTTTTGTGTTTGACGACTATTGACAACATCCAAATACAATCAAATTTGAAGAGTGAATTTCACAAGAATTATGGAAATGACTAATGAAAACGACTTGGAAGATATCCTGAATGCGGCCCGCGAAGCTTCTTCAAGTTTGCTTTCAGTAAAATCCAAGAAAAGATACGAGAAAGCATATAATATGTTCTGCGAATGGAGAAACACCAAGAATTTTAAAGGCATTGACAAAAATTTAATGCTGGCATACTTTTACGAGAAGGTAAGCTATTTTATATGGTTAAAGTGTGCTTCTAGGTACTAATTTTGTTATTTGTTTTAGGCAAAAGTCCTCAAAGCTTCCAGTTTATGGTCTACGTACTCTATGATTAAAATCACAATATTTATCAGTGAAAATACGAATATTTCACAATATAAAAAGTTAATCGCTTTTTTGAAACGTCAAAACGACAAATATGAATCTAAAAAATCAAAAGTTTTGACCATGGAAAACGTCACGAAGTTTTTGAAGGAAGCTCCAGACGACACGTTTCTGTTAATGAAAGTGGTATTAATTTTTAGGCTGAATGGCGCGTGTCGGCGTGCAGAACTATGCAGTTTAACATCTGAAGATATAGAAGATTCAGGAACAATGCTAATAGTAACGTTACATGAAACAAAGAAAAGACCCAAATCAGTAAGGCACAATCGATTTTTCCTGTTTTATCGTCATGGCAAATGTACAGTACAGCCAGTTGGCATCAACACTTTCGCAAAAATCGCGCAAAAAATTGCGAAATATCTAAAACTTCCTGATGCTTCAAGCTACACCGGTCATTGTTTGAGAACAACATCTGCAACTTTTTTTGCTGACAATGGCGCTGATATTCAGGATCTCAAACGGCATGGGGGATGACGGTCCACAAGCGTAGCTGAAGGATACGCAGAAGAAAGCATTGAAAATAAAATGAAAAATTCTCAAAGGGTATTCAAAAATGTCCAACTGGGATTACCCCACGAAGTCCCCATAGGAATTTTGGTGAATGAAAAAAATGTTCAGCAACATCTACTTAATACGGCGAGGTCAGCAGTTGCATCATTTTCTAACTTAAATAATTTTTCTTTTAATATTAATTGTAATAAGATTTAAAATAAAAGAATTTATTTCTTGAAAAATTGTGTGTTGAAGGACATTGACATTTTATGCAGTAATGGTTGCTATGCTGTAATGGTTGCTATGCTGTAAAGTGACCCATTACTGTACGATTTTGAGGTCATTAATCTAGTGCATTACTGTATAAAATGCGAAAAAATTACTTACCCGTATCCGGCATCCACCACTGCCTCGTATTCTCATCATAGAACTTAACCTTCTTCATCACAGTGACGTTATACCAATCGGCAAAAACAATCACCGACAAACCCGCCTCGACGTCCCTCTTCAACTTCACGATTTCTTCCGGGAAGAACTCCTCCTCTGGATCGACGATAAGAAGCGTCCCGTATTGGGAAGCATCGAAACAATTGAACGGCGATCCCAAAACTTCGACGTAGTAACCGGCGTTGCGCAAATTCTGATACATATCCTTGAAATTTGTGTGTATATGGTCGCCATTCCAATCTAAGGGGTCGTTTTTCACCTTCAAGTTATCTCTTGGAAAGTAACCCGGAGGATATCGGAGGTTGTGGTACTGGTCCCAGAGGATTCTCTTGTGTCGGGGCGGAATTGGAATTATTTTGGCCCTGTTAGAAAATAAAATAAGAAGATATATACACTACAGGGTCCTGCACCTCACCTCCCGTCTTCTATAGCTCACTTATTAATTAAGTTAGCATTATGATATTTTGCAAACTTTACCTGCATCCTAGGGCGCATTTCAGGAAAATATTTTTGTTTATACAGGGTGTTCCAAAAAAGTGTGAAGTCATAAGGATCTATGTTTTTATATTGCTTGCCTTAATATTCTTACTTATTTAGATGCCTCTTATAGTTGTCTAAATACCCCCAAAAATTTAATGAAATCGGTTCAGTATTATAGGTGAAAAAAAAATTAAGAAAAATCAGATTTGCACCACTGGTTTTAAAAATTAATATAAAATAAAAATAATGCCCCGTTATTAAAATTATACAAAGGTACTTATTAAATAAGGTCGAACAGTCTCGTTAACCAAGTTTGATTAATACGAATTTTACAGGGTGTCCAAAGTTTAGTATCAAACTTTGCAAACAAACAACCCCTGTATATTATTCTGTCATTCGATGCAGAATTAAAAATCAAACATTTGTCCTAATTACAACCCTATCGCAATTTCTAACGCATCAAAACTTATTTGCAAAAAACTCATTTTTTCAACTATTCCAACAGTCATTATTATGAATAAATATCTTAATAAATGGCTTTGAAAAACAATTTATTGGTATTAACGTTTACTAAAGTGACAAAAAAGGATTCTTTTCGCATACTCCTAATATGAAAATCATATCTACGAGCTCTTCTTGGTTGTATTCCATTACAAAAAATAAAATAGTTTAAATAATTAATAATCTAACAAAATTTAAAACTATTCAATAACTAAAGTCAAAATGGGCTTTTGTCGTTTAAACAAACTTTAATACCAATAAATTGTTTTGCAAAGCCACCTTCGATATTTATTTATAATAATGACTGGTGGAATAGTTGATAAAATGAGTTTTCTGCAAATTAATTTTGATGCGTTAGAAATTGCGATGGGGTTATAATTAGAAGAAATGTTTAAATGTTAATTCTGCATCGAATGACATAATAATATACAGGGGCTCCAATTTAAAATAACAAAAATAAATTGATTAAAAGTTTGTAAAGTTTGACACCAACTTTGGACACCCTGTACAATTCGTATTAATCAAACTTGGTTAACGATACTGTTTGACCTAATTTTTTAAGTACCTTTGTATAATTTTATTAACAAGGCATTATTTTTATTTTTTATTAATTTTTAAAACCAGTGGTGGTGCAAAACTATAAGAGGCATCCAAATAAGTGAGAATATTTATGGCATGTAATCTAAAAAAATATATCCTTATGACGTCACACTCTAACTTAATTAATAAGTGAGCTATAGAAGACGGGAGGTGAGGTGCAGGACCCTGTATATAATATGGTGTGATAGTTTCAAAAAAGTACTTACCTAATGGGTAAGTTAACGGTACTGGTCCGCGGTTCCACCTCGCCGTTCTCAGGCGGCGATTCCACAGTTACAGTTATGTGACCTTGGGCCAGACCCTCGTAAGTGGCGCCCTCTAAGCCTACAGACAAACTGACTGCCAACCAACCCGACCAGGGCCACAATATTTCCGAGTAAGATATGGACAAATCCAAAAGGTGGCCTTAAAAAGAAATTTTTAGGTAAAAAAGAATTATGGCACAGCACTCGGCATAGGATATCCTCCACAATAGAATAATTAACATGTTACCAACTTTATACCTTTGCATGTGCTGTACAATGTTTACCAACTCTGATTAAACATAGCAACCTTACAAATGACACAAAATACATATTCACAACTATGGAGATGGGAAATAAAGGCAAAAAATTTCAAAAAAGTATTTTTTACAAGATGTCTTAGAAAATGTAATCTTGCATAACATAAGCTCATCCAACACTTTATTCAAACTCGCTACTTAAAGGATTATTTACCTTACCTTGCTGAGGAGTATAAGGATGCCAAGTGGGCTTATTCACTATCTTCCCCATAACTCCCATTCCGTTTAGTATAGTGACGTTGACAATGACGGGCATGGACCCATAGTAGAGCGGCTGAGTGCAATAAGGCCACATGTAGGGGCACTCGCTAAGGTCTATGTAACTTGGACTTAAGCTGGCCTAAAATTTAAAAAGCAATTTTAGGGCCATCATTTTTTAATATTTTATTTATTTATCCTTTATTGTTAAGAAGACTCTTACAAGCATTAACAATGTCTTAAATATAAATCTATATAGTAAGTATAAAAATTAATTATCAAATTTAAAAACATTCAGTAGCACAAGAGTACAGTAACAAAATCTATAAACAAACTTACACAAGACAAAAATTAAAATATTATTGGTGGACACTCCAATGTGGAAGATATTCATTATAATAGTATAGAAATAGTTTTCAAGAAGATAGCACCTAAGAGACTTTTTAAAAGTACGAAAAGAGGGTTCTGATTTAATATTATTTGGGAGTTTATTAAAAACATAACTACTAAAGCAATGCGGACTTTTCTTGTAGGTGGATAGTTTATAGTTAGTAATTAAAATGTCTTCATTTTGTCTTGTCTCATAATTATGAACATTAGAAACAGGTGGAAAGTCTGATAAATGTTTCTTAACGTAGATAGCCGATTCCATGATTAAAATAGAAGGTAAAGTTAGTATTTTGTTATTTTTAAAGTTGGTCTACATGTTTCTAACGGTTTTAGGAAAAATACCTTTCTTATAATTCTCTTTTGTAAGACGAAAATTCTGTTTAGGTCAGTGGCTTGACCCCAACATAAAGCCATATACTTTAGGTGGCAGTAAACCAGGGCATAGTAAACATTTAAAAGCTGTTTTCTTGACAGAATATTTTTTAAGTTAATGATGGCAAAGTATGCAGATTTAAATTTACTGACTACATGTTCGATATGATAATATATAATAACTATATTAATGATTTATTTAACGTAAATTGTGATGGAGAAATTCAGTTTCGCAGATGATATTGCAATTTTTTATACAGATACAAATTGGGACAACTTAAATAAGAAAATTAAAAAATATTTTAAAATAATTAGAAATTTGTTTGATAAAAATTTATTAACAATTAATTTTGATAACACTAATTATCTTTCGTTTACTTTAAATCAAAATAACATACCACAAAATATGAATAGTATTAAAATAAATTATGACATTCAAATTTTGAAAGTTAGTGAAGTAAAATATTTAGGAATAATCTTTGACAGTAAATTAAATTGAAATTTTCACATAGAATATTTGATTAAAAAATTAAGAAGTTTACTATCAATTTTTAGAAACATTAAAAAAATTTTGAACGTAAAACATATGGAAATATCATATTATGCATTAGTTAAAACTCATTTAAATTACGAAGTTTTAGGTTGGGGAGGAATAAATAGGACTTTAGTTAAAAAATTAGAAATATTACAGAAAATATTTCTAAAAATTTTATTTAATAAAGATTATCTTTATCCTTCAATAAAATTATATTCTGCAACAAAAAAAAATTAATGTTAGACAACTTTACATTCATAACATCTTAATATACATATTTAAAAATAAAAATCGTATACAATTTAAAAACCATAATCATAATACACGTCATAAAAATGAAATAACCATAAAACCTAAAATAAATAAGTCCTTAGGACAAAAAAAATCAAATATTTATGTTTTCATTTAAACGATTATATACCATCAAAAACAAGATATTTCATTAAAAAATGATAAAGTCAAAATAAAAGCATGGATATTGGAAACAGATAATTTAAAAATATTTTTGGAAATGTTTTAATTAATATTGTTATGAATAATATATTTTTCAAAATTTTATTATCCTATCGTCGGGTTGCACAAAGAATTTTAATAATAATTATTTAACTGGCAAGTTTTTTTAATTTACTAATCACGCACCTTTGAATGTGAGTATATAATGTCTGCCAAAGTCATTTATGTCACAGTCAAACTTGCCGGTTAAATAATTATTATTAAAATTCTTTGTGCAACCCGACATTAATCTTCAAAAAACTGCGTTTATATTTATATATACATATACTTAAACGTAACTTTATTTGCAATTTAACTTTTATATAATATTAACAAATATTAAGAAAGCACTTTATTGAGGTACTTTTTGACGATGCATTTAAAGATATTTTCCTAATTTAAAAAATGACGTTTTGATTTTTTTGCAATGCGGTCATGATAATTTTATTATTAATATTTAAGTTACTGATGATGGATGTTGAGTTCAAAACGGTAAGAGAATTAAAGAAAAAAGACAGTAAATGTCTAAGTAACACTGTACAATTGGAAATTGTAACTTTTAGATAGAGAATAAAAAATTAAGATAGGAAGGTGAAAACTATCTTTCTCTAAGATGAACCGTTCCAATGTTACAGCTTGTCAAAGTGTAAAATGCCATAGTTTAAACGTCAATACCTCAAAAACTATTGAATTTAGACATATGACTTTTACAAAATAGAATTTTGTGGAGAATCAGAAAATAATACAATATATAGGGTGTTCCATTTAAAAAAATTCAAGTTATATTCGCCACGTTTTTTTCGGCCACCCCGTATACTCCAGCATAATTTTAAAATGTGCACTTCAATGGTCTCTACAACTTTTGTATTTCGACTTTGTATCTAATTCTTAAGGTAAAGGAGAAAATGAACTTTACTTTATCGTTGACTCACCCTGTACAACTACAAATTCCTAGGTGAGCCGTTTCTGTGTGCCAATTTCCAGTACCAAAATTAGAATCAATAGTTTTTGACATATCTGCACTATTCCAGAGTTCTTTGACACCCTGTATAACACAATGAGAAACATATGCTGCACTTACCTGGGGCTTATAACTATTAAGTATCTGATGGGCCTTTAAAAGATTAAGCTTTCCATGCCCTTGTTCAAACATATTGACGCCAGGCAACCTTCTGGCGGACGCCATTAAGGCTTGCTTCATACTGGCGGGATTTATAATATCTTCACCTCGGTGGAGTACTCCACTAGCTAGTAGAGTTACTGCACCTAGAAACGAATAGAATAGGCTAAAAAAAATTAATTATCGATAGCGATGTCGCTAGAAATCGATCGCTTTCGTTTTTGGACATAGTTGCACCCCTGGCCTTTTCAGCTAGATGCACAAAAAATCATTAACATCACTAATTGTCCAATGTGTGCTTCGCCACCAAAAAGTACACACACAAAACAAAATAGACTATTCTGTCTCACAGCCACACATCCACCCATATTTTATATACAGCGTGATCAGTTAAGGGTACGGAGCGGCCGTATCTCGAAAGCCATTTATGTTACGATTATGAGGTAAAAACATTATTAATAAATTACGCCAAAAGAATTCGATTAAAAATATCAATACAAAATCCAAGGCGCGGTATGAGTTGGAGTATCAGAAGTTTGAAGATTGGTGCAAAGCTAACAAAATAAATAAGGTGTCTGAGAACATCCTTTTGGGTAATTTTTCCGTAAAGCAACGCTCCCAGAAACCATCTACACTATGGACTCACTACTGAATGTTGAGAACTATGATTTCCGTCAAGAAAAATCAAGATATATTTTATTTAATAATTGGTAATTAATTTTATAATTATTAATAATAAATCATTCTTCTAAAAAGTGTGGTTTTATTTAACAGCGAAATTTTAATAAAACAGTTTTTTTTTCATTACAGCACTAGTGCGATTTACAGAACTGTAAAATTCATATTACTAAATGAAAGTAGATAAAGGTACTTTTATGTTAGTAAATTAAAAAATACTCCATGACTATTTTTTCAATAATTTTCAAACGAAAAGAGATAACAAGCGTTGCGACCAAAAGCATACGTCACCTTTCACCTTTGATTCATTCAATTGTTAGGTAGCCGCGATTGTTTGTGGGTTAGACAATCCACATAGATGAAAATTATATTAAATAAAATAAAAAATTTTGGTAGGTATTGCAAACATAATAAATTAAGACACAAACATACAAAATTTAAAACAATATACAGGGTGTTACAAATTCGACATATGAGCATTAGAATTTCGGAAATAGATAGAGAGATGGTTAAATTACCTACTAATCAATATTAATTTTAAAATAAACTAACTATAAAAATGATACGATAGTGTTACAGAGCTGGAGCAGCGCATACAAAATGCATTCCATAGTGCAAGAAGATCCATTGAAAGGGCTATAACCAAAATTGGAAGAAAAGTCGACTTGTGTGTTAGAGAGGACGGAAATATTTGTGAACATTTAAAGAATAATTGATTATTAGTTTATTGAATTAATTAGGCTTTAAAAATAAATAAATGATTAATTAAAAGTGTCAAGTCAGGATTAAAAATATTTAAAAATTCGTGACTAATATGGGAGACGAATATCGGCAATACATTACTGGGACTGAAAAAACTTGATGATGGTACATAAAAACGAAACGCCGGACTGAAAAACTGTATGTATGATTTTGTAGAGCTTGAAAAGCTTTTCTATAAATTCAAAATTAAAAGCGTACAAAATTAAAAACCAATTATTCAAAATTTCTTGCGTTTTTTTGCGGATATCTCCGGAACCAAACGGAATTTTCTAAATTTTTCAACCGTGTTTTATTAAATACCAAATTACGCATTTTTGCCCTCTCTCTGTTATAGTTTCCGAGGTCCCAATGCTTGTATCTCGAATTTGTATATAGTAAATAATTTAAGTATTGTAATATGCTAAAAATAGTTTTTATTTTTTAGAATTTTTGAGGTCAAATCCAGTTATTATTCCACATATTGAAAATTATTTTTAGGGAAAAAAAGGTCAGTTCCTAACTTATGTATACCTGCCACTACAGGAGATGCGACACTTGTCCCTGATAAAGTTCTGCAACCGCCTTTGATATGCGATCCCTTTACTGCTGAACCGTACGTGACAATATCGGGCTTAACCCTTCCGTAACCTAAAAAAAATAACACAGTAAATAAAACATGTTTACTGATGTTAATTTAGATTGTGTAAAGTTTATTGAATTAATATTTTTTTCCTTCTTTGCCGCGCTATGAAAACGAAGTTAGAAGAATGGACCAATTAGTGTTAAAGTTAACTAGGTAGAGTTAAGATAGAAAAATATTGTACATCAGTTTATTAAACACAAGTGTAAAAAGAATTTTTTAATTTTTTAACTAAAAATTTTATAAACCTTGCGGTAACTCCCACGTAGTCATTCCCCTAGAAGAAAACTTTGCTATTTGATCTTCAAAATTTATTCCACCCACACCGATCACGTCCATCTGATCAGCAGGATTATTTAAAGTACCATATAGTGGTCCATCGTTGCCAATAGCTGATACCATAATAACCTAGAAAATTCAACAATATCTTAAAGTTATGTATGGTATATATGTTTCTGGGGCTATTGTAGATGTGATTTATTTCAGTCAATAATTGTGTGGCCGGAGGGCCCATCAATGCCTCAAGATTTTTTTAAAAACATATTACATAATTTGTAATTATTTTAAGTTAAACACACCTTGTTGACAAGATTGTATTTTCTCCAGATAATAAAGTATATTAAGTAAAAAAATATAAAAATCTGAACAATATAATGTTATTAAGTGCCAATCAACAACAATTTATAAAAAAACAATAATTAAAAAGCTTTGTTCATTCTAGTTTAATGCATCTAGAAAGCCTTGGAAATTAAAATATTCAATATGGCCCACATAATGCTATCCTATTACTATTTACATGATTTTGTTTTCCAATGCACTCTTAAAAGTTTGAGCTGATATAGACAAAATATATATTTTTGGAATCAGGATTGAACGACCTTTCGTAAAAATATACAAGGTGTTCCATTGAAAAAACTACAACTTTACTCCACTGTTCCTTTGTTTTAAGCCAAGTCGCGTTTTAAATGGCAATTTTTAATTCTACGGTCAAGCATAAACAAGATGGCTATATTGTTTTAATAAAAATACAGGGAAACTAAAAAAAACAGATCAATCCAATCCAAAGATATATCTACCAAAATTTGAAAGATAACTATACAGAACACTAATGAAAATATTGAAATAAAAATTTATTAAACAAAAATGAATATTACTTATACTAAAATTAAAGTTTTTTTAATAAAAGAAAAAAACCTACTTATGTTGTATAAAAGGTTTTGGTGGAATCAATTTTAAGATGTGGTGTTATGGATTAGGGTGGTATTGGGGCCACTTAACAAATAACAAAAATAGTTAATGTAATAAATATGAGTGACTAATTGTACATTAATTTTTTATATTTTTTATGTATTGCTGCGCATCTAATAATAAGAGATTTATAAGGAAATGTATATCTCTACTTATATTTTAATAAATACAAATTAATATATTTGAAAAAAGCAATATTTTTTTTAAAGAATTTTATTCACTCATCTGGATACCCCTTTAGGGGTTTCTTTCATTACATAATTTTTTAGGTACCAGTAAACTATTTGAGATAAAGAAAAGTAAAAATTATTTGATCATTAATATTTGCTTTAAAAAAAGACCAATATAGTAATTGGGCAATAACTTTTTTATTTAAAAAAATGCTTTCATCTTACCTTGTTAGCTGTCAATTCCCACACTTTATCAACGAAAGGATGATCCTTAAAATCAGGACCTCCTATGCTAAGATTAAGCACATTGATTTTTTTCAAAATTGCATAATTAAAAGCATCTAGAAACCATGATGTATATGAAACCTGAAAAATATTTCTTATGGGTAAAACCGGTTATTTATATAAACACCAAGCTAAAATTGATTTTTTCGGGAATAATGTATTTAGTGGTCAGGGGGTGGGGGCTTCCCCAAACATATATTCTAGTTGCAGCTTAGTTCTTGAGATTTTTCTTTTAAATAGTTACATTTTACCATTTTTTCTTTATCTAAATTTATTATAAAATGCATAATCCCTGAAAAAATTGAACATTAATTTTTCTTGAACTATAAAGTCATAACTTACTTGGTTATTAGTAAAAACTCTAAAAATATGAAGCTCCGAATCTGGTGCGAACCCCAAACATTCTTTATATGAAGCTATAACGCCCGCAACAAATGTACCATGGCCCAAGCCATCATCATATGTCTTTTCGTTAGTCCAGTTGGTTCGCTCTTTAATTTTCTTAAAATGCGGATGACTCTTTGAGAGACCAGTATCAAAAATGGCTACTCTTATACCTAAAAATATTATTAAAGAAACCTTAAGGTCTGTTTTGAAATAAACATACCTAATAAAAAGTTTGTATTGAAAATATTTTTTTCTTTAAAATCTAAAAAATTCTTTATCTTGTATAAACTTTATTAACTAAAAAACAATCACCAGACTTATAAGTGTAGGTTAAAAAGGGTATGCTATATGCATGAGGTAGAATCACAAATTAAAGGGCATTCTACAAGTACCTACACATTGTATTCAAATTATTTTAAAAAAATCTTAATGACAAGAATATTTTCGAAATTATCAGCATCAAAAACAAGGAATTATATTCTGAAAATGTTCACGGCCAAGAAAATTTTTTTTTTCCAATAAAATACAATTTAAATTTCTTTTTTGAATGACAATAACATTTACCTTTTCCAGTGATTCCCATGTTCCACAAAGAGTCAGCCTGAAGTACTGAAGTTATCTGTTTAGGTATAGCTCTAAGAAGTTTTCTAGCATTGTGATGCCGAGCTGTAGCCTGCCAGAATTGTGCCTTGGAGTTCAAGTTTGTTCTACCATATCTCACATTGTTTGAATTAATGAATTTTAAGGTGCGGGACACCATGCGCTGCGCTGTTACCCTTTTGATAGCTGGATGGTCATCGAGAGCATTTAACCCTAAATCACAAAGTTAAAAGTTACTATAAACACCTACAAAATCAAATAGCCTTAAAAACGTGTAACATGAAAAAACACACTTTTTATGTAAGAATGGTAACTCATCACCATAAGTACTTATGTACCTTCAAGGGAATTGGTGTCCTCAAGTATAATAACATCAAAATCACTTGGATAATCGCTTGCCGGATTCTCTCTGGCAACAATGGTCCATTTTTTGACTCCTGTGCCATTTAAGGCAGTATTTATATAGCTAGCTCGGGCTTGGTTCTTATAATACCCGTTAAACATAACAATATATTCATTTTCAACTATCTTAGAACTATATTCTACATCGATTTCCTCTACAGTTAAATTACAACATAATGGGGATTCTAGAATTCCTTCTGTAGAGTCTGAAGAGGAGTCTACATCGTTTATGTGTTGGTCTTGAGTGTTGATTTCAAAAACATGTAAACATAGGAATATGTTTAGGAGGAGAAATTGGATTTTCCTCATTCTTAAGTGTCTTACTTTACAATTTCCACTTCTTTTTTCTTCGGATCATTGTTTAATGTTGGATTAAACGATTCATGATGAATATAAAACAAATATTACTCATTTTTCTCAAAACTTAACGTTTTTAACTTTTTTTTATCAATTGAGCTGTCAGTGTCACTCACAGAACACGAACAAAGAGAAAAGTTATTAACGTGTTAAATGATAGATGCCGCTGTGACTTTTAGGGCGATGCTAACACCGAGAAGCGGAGTGGGATGAACTAATTAGGGCGGAAGGGGGGTAGGGGAAGCCACCATATGTTTTTATTTTTTGAAGGTTAAATTAGTATTTTGAAATTTAAAATTTGTAATAAATTTTTTTTTATTAATTACGTTTTTATTACTAATAAATACAATTTGCACTGCACGATTCGTAATAACAACGTATTTTTATAAAAAATTATTTAAAACAAATTTTAAATGTCAAAATATTAATTAACCTCGATAACAAATATTATATATATTATTTTTAGGAAAACAATCAATAATACAACGTTTTTATTGCACAAAATCATTAAATTTATATAAAATAGTCTTTAAGGAACGCCTTTGAAGTATTCCTTAATCTCTACAAAAGCAGAGGCCAAGGAACCCTGCATCAAAGTGTTCTCAAGATACTACATACCACCCTCGACAAACACCCACAGCATAAATAAATTTATTAACAAAATAAATAACTGAGATCACACATCTATGGTACACAAATAAGTTTAGGGTCATAATAATTATTAAAGTTCAGAATTTAGAGAATGATAGGTCGAGATCCAGTACCAGTGAAGATCAATAAATCAGGTGGAGGCCAGTATCCGTGAGGGGCATCTTCAAGTTCAGGTCTAAATCCAGTGGCGGTTGGTTAACATCACGTTCATCAACATTCTGAAGGATTTATCATGAAACAAGAGAACAGCGACAGAGTCTAATATTGGCAAATTATTTCTCTTACCACTAGTTAACACACATATCAGGTACAAAGTCAAAAAAGGGGCAAAGAAAGAAGAATTTATGTAACTTTTAAGATTTTATTGTTTATTTTGCTTTTACAAAAACTTTTGTATATTTAAGTGACGAACTTATATAGACTACCTTGGTTATTTTGTTCACTTAAATTCTTGTGAATCCTTAAATAGACAGTCAGCTTGATAATATCAATAGTTATATAATGTTGCTGGCAAAAATTGGGTAATGTACTACCTATCCCTAATATGTTTAATAACATCGAGCCTTTTTTTTAACCTCGATAAGAAGCTGACTGAAGTTTTCAATAAGAAATTTGATATAACTAATAGATCACAACATGTAAAAATTGGTGAAAATATCAGTATATCTAAAATTTTTAATTACGGAGTTCCACAAGGAACAGTATTAGGACCATTATTTTTTAATATATATTTAAATGATATATTTAATCTAAATTGTATGGGTAAATTACACAGTTTTGCAGATGATACTGTAATATTTTATGAAGGAAAAAAATGGAATATTATAAAAGATATAATTAAAGATGATTTTATAAAAATTAATAACTGGTTTAACAATAATTTACTAACAATAAATTATAAAAAAACAAAATACCTTCCATTTACTTCTTATAAAAATGATTTACCGAATGAAATAAATTCAATTAATATTAATGAAAATATCAAAATAGAACAAGCAAAAAATATTAAATATTTAGGAATAATTTTTGATAAACATCTAAAATGGAATTTACAAAGCGAATATGTTACTAAAAAATTAAGAATACTTATTCCAAAATTTAAACATCTAAAACAATTTTTAAATATAAAACAATTAGAAATTTTATATTATTCTTTAGTACAAACTCAAATAAATTATGGAATATTAGGTTGGGGTGGAATAAATAAAAGTCATGTCCATAATATAGAAATAATTCAAAAAAGAATTTTAAAAATTATTTATAATAAAGATTGTTTATATTCCTCTGATATACTTTACAAAGAAAGTAAAAAAATGGATATCAGACAATTATTTACTTATAATATGTTAATTTATATTTTTAATAATAAAAATAAATTAAATTTTATTAATCATAAATATAATACAAGAAATAAAAATCAAACTACATTTAAAAATAAAACTAACAAAATTATAGGACAAAAAAATTTTTTAAGCATAATTCCTTTTATTTTTGATATAATACCAAAATCAATTTCATCAATAAAATCAATAATAAAATTCAAAAAAGAAATTAAAGAATGGATAATTACAAATCAAAGATATATATTTCATAATATAATAAATTCAAAAATAAATATATAATATAAATACATATTTGCATACTTACGTATATACTTACGTATATTATTGCTATTATTATGATAAAATAAATTGAATTGATAAATTATATTCAGAGATATTATAAATATTATAATCAAAATATTCACTCACAACAAGTTTTTTTCTTCGTGAGTTATAAAAAAATATTGTTTTTAGTTTATTCAAATTTCTTCTTTAAATATTATATTATAACTACAATATTGTATATATTTGAATAAACTTTTTATTATATATTATTATTATTATTATTATATTATATTATGAAAATAGATGTTTTTTAAATCGGCCAGTGAACAAATAGATACATATCACGATACTTGAATTATTTCTTGCAGAGAAAGTAGTAAAAGTAAAGTAAAAATTTGAACAAATTGTTTTGAAATTTAGGGTCGTTGACCTTAACGATAGAAAATAATTGAAACTGTTTTCAGATTATTTTTCTTAAATATAATAATATAACTTCTTACCCAGACATGCAATAGGACTTTCTTTTGCATTTTCAAAGCACGATCTTGAGATATTTTTAATAAAAACCCAAAATAATTTCTTAACAAGCCATGTCATATAAAATAACAAAACACAAGACACAAGGAAAAAGGTGGTTAAGAAGTGGAGCAACGTGATTGGTTGCTATTCAAATATGTATTTTGATTTGAGCCAATCTCTTTCATATCCTAAAACGGCAGACATCTTTTGAAGTGGCAGACAAGTGACATTGACATAACTGACTGATGCGATATTCCGCATCCAAGTTTCATACCCCTGCAGTGGAATTCTAAAAATACGATACGATACGTGTCGTCGTCGATTAGTCGATAGTAGTGATTCTAAATTCATTTGTGGTCGTGACTTGTGTTGCGGATTGTCTATTTTTTCTCGATTATTAGTCGACAGCATTTGTTATGTCGTATGATCGTGATATATCTTAGATTAGGAAAGAGAGGGGATACCGCGCATTGTATTCGGGCAAGGTTATCGATCTGTGACCGAAAACGACAAGCCGCCATTTGTTTGGTGGTAAACAAGCGCTTTGGTACAGTTGAAATTTTTTGTGTTTATTGGAGTGTGTTGAACTTTATTATTAAAAAACTGACTTGTGCATAATGGTGGGGTGTGCCGCTTATAGCTGTAAAAGCCACAGCAATAGAAAGGAGCCTGGAGTTACATTTCACAGGTAATTAGTAAATCGTATATTTTATCTATAACAAATCATCGCAAATATCTGTAAAATTAGTTGTTGCAAAACCATGGGTTCTTAATAGGATTTATTACTTACCCTTTCAAAGCCAATAATAATATTTTGGGGCTTATTATTTCAAATTTTCATTCATAAATTAGCTTTTGTATGCCATTTCTTCTATCCAAATAACGTTTTCTTCAGTGGCGTGCATTGGATGTAATCGAGAAATTAAGAACACTTTCAAGAACAATAATTTACTTTTAAATTTCTTTAATATAAAGGAGTTTGCTGATACTTTATTTTATAAATTGCAGATTTCCAAAAGATCCTCAGAGACGTGATTCTTGGATTAATAATATGAAGATTGCCGATTGGGAGCCATCCAATAACGACAGAATTTGTTCGAGGCATTTTGAAGCGCGTTTTTTATATCGGACAGATCAAAAAATGTGTCTGTTAAATGAGGCAGTCCCGACCATATTTCAAGAACTTCCCAAATATTTGCAACCAAAATTGGTATGTTATTTTCTGGCTTAATAAATTAGTTTGACCAATGATATGATATTCTACTAGATACTGTTCTGTTAATTTCATGTACTATCCCATATGTATGTACGTGTAATATATTTGTATTTTACACTTTATTGTGTTCTTGACTCGTTCATTTTCATAGTACATAAATTAACAAACAATAACATTAGAATAATGACCACTCGGTGATTAATTTTTTTTACTAGTGATACTTCATTACACAATGTAGACTTTATTAAACATTACAAGAAACTATAGTCATATTTTTGGAATAAATTTAAGGTGTTTATAGTAAATTGTTTATTGCAGGTCAAAAAAAGGCCTCGTAGCTCTACTCCGGAAGCAATTCCATCAACTTCAGCAGTTGCGCCAGATACACCTCGAAAGAAAAAACTGAAAAGGCAATTATTTCGTCAAGTGGCTAGAAGTAAAGCAAAAACATATTATATTTACTATTTTTAATTTAATAAATAATATGTTATATAGATTACCGTTGTATTTTTTATAATCCCTATATTTGTTAAAATGTCTAGGAAAAAAATGAATTTAATAATTAATAATGTGCTTGTACAATTTAAACTTTAAACTCTTATAAAACAAAAAAGTAAGAATAATATTTAAACCATCAAAAAACAATAACTTCATAAAAACAACTTAACGTTATTATTGTTTTTTGTTGCACTTGTGATCTGCAATCTTGTCCAATGCAGACTGGACACCTTTAAGACAGTTCGTTACATCTTGCAAACAGCCTTTAATTTCCCTTAATTCAGTAATTGTTTCTTTATACATAGCCTCCATGGGTTCTTCACTTTTGCTTTTAAAACGCTTTGGGGTTGTCATAGGAGCTTTTAAATAGTCGTGATCTAGCATTGGTCTTTTTAGTGTAAATGCTTCAACCCTAAAACAGCAATAAAAAATAAATCCATGTCAACAAAAATTAAACTGGTAGATTATTCCACAAAAAAATATATCAAAACATGGCATTGATTAATCATAGGTAGTATAGCATAGGTTAATCTTACAATAAATAGCTTACCTTGGGGTTTGCCCTTGGGTTGAAGTAGCTATTTCAAAATTCTGCTGTTGGCTAGACTCGCTTGAAGTAGGTAAGTCCTCACTCAAATTAGGTAATTGTATTTCTTTAAAATTTTCTGTTTCCTTAGCTTTATTGCATTGCAAAATCCTTACACCATTTTCAGGTCTTCCAATACCTTTATAAAAAGTTGGACCCAAAATACATAATATTCTGTTTTCAATATCTGTCAAGCCTTTAAGTTGTGGCGGCCCACCCCCGGTGGCATTAATTTCTACTTTAATTCCAGCTGCTTTCTTTTTTAATAAGTGTTTGAAATCTGTCCAAGTCTGAAAAAAGCAACATAGTTATATTTCGTTGAAAGCTTTGCTTTGCAGTACCAATTTAAAGACATCCTGAAGAACCTAAAATATTACAAATTTGTATTAATATTAATTAGATAAGTACATAATTATAAAAACGCCAATCCTACCTTTTGCCATTTTATTATCGTTCTTTCTCCAAAACCTGCAGAATTTAATTGAATGGTTAATTCTTCCCACAGTTTTTTTGTTCTATCCTTTCCGGAAGCACCATTTACAAATCCCTTGGCAAAATCTTTGTTTTTTTCCATAAATGCTATCATTATTTCCCAATGCGTAACGTTAGTTCGGAATGTCATGATTTTTATTATTAACAAAAATTTAAACCGCCTAAATAATTTGAAATTATATACCTAACCTAATTCTGCATCAAAGCAAAACGTCAAATTTCGATCTGTCAACACTTTTTGTTGTTCGGTAAAATGGGTATTCTTTCCTATTTCACCGAAAAGAGATCGAGTACCGAGTTTTACCGACGATCACATATTAGAATCACACTTGTCGGCACGACTAAGTCGATATCGAATTTCTAGTCGTGATCGAATCGAGTATCGAATCGTGCTTTTAGAATTTCAGCACTGGTGTCACTCCTGAACTCGAAGTGACACTTGGGTCGTTTGCACAGACAATTTTTGGTTGTTGTTTAAAGCTTTCCAACCTCCAACCACAGAGAAATGATAATTCGTCGCTGTCGATATAATCAAACCAAAGTTTCACTCGGTGCCACAGTTAACTCCGTACAGCGCTTAATCGGGACCTCGATTAACATTAAGATAATCCTTAAGAATGACCATGTCTTTCTCGATGAACGTGAAGACAAGGAAAACACTTAACTTTCTACTCTACAGACATCGAGAAGGCCATGGGAATGATCTCACCTTCTCTATAGTCTGACGCACGGTTCTAGAGCTACAATGCCTGATAAGGCAGGGAGATAACGGCCGCATTAAAAAGGCAATTCCCCTTAAAATAAGGTAAAGTCCATACAATTATTGTCTGGATGCACATCACAGCTTCTGACGTAATTTTTCATTCGAGTTAGGTCGTTATCTCCCTGCCTTATCAGGCATTGTAGCTCTAGAACCGTGCGTCAGACTATACGTCGTGTTCAATTAATTTAAGTGATCCTATAATTTTCTTAATTCACTTGGGATCACTTTAACCGTACTGGGTACTAGTGCTCATATTTGCTAAAAAAGCACCCTTTATCTTTAATTATAACATAATCGGAACATCGATTAGAAGAAATAAGAGATCTTGGAGTTGTGTTCAACTCGCAGTTGACATTTAGGGCGCACATAGGTATCCAATATCTCAAACAGGGCATGTAGTATTAAGTACGGGTTTGCTTAAAGGTTGGAAACAATGACGTTTCTTAAACGGCAGTAGAGTTTTGGACTTGCACTCTCCTTATTTGTTTTAAATCACTACGTTTCAACTGGTAAGCATTTTCAAGTTGTTTTCAGGTGAATAAGACGTATTCTATCGCCATCGAACTATGGATAGTTTTGACTTTACTATCGATAGTAAGGTATAAAAGATTTTGGGAGTCAACTTTGGGGTATGAATAGATACTTTAACGGTAGACATGTGTTTCACATTTTTAGTCACTTCAGGTGGGAGGGCAGAAATTTTTTTTAGAAATCTTCTTGACACATTGGACTGAAACAAATATGTTTTTCTTCTAGAAGTGCTTTTTTATGGGACCAAAAACTATCGATATATTGAACCCTACCCACTATCGATAGTTCTCCACCACTACTGTAGAGATAACTGCAGTTCTCTGTAACTATACTAAATACTCAACAATCATTAATAGGGAATTATTGAAAAAATAATTTTTATGTCAGTACTAATAAGGGAACGCCCTATTTTAATAAGGTCCTAACCTTATTTCTCTAAAAAATAAAGACTTATTGGAACGCTTTCATTTTTACGACAGCGTTATTTTTAACCTATTTATTTTTGTGTTGTGAATTCTGTTTGGTACCTTTGTTAAGTGATTGTATTTAAAAAATAACCGACACAAAACATAAAGTTCACCAATTATAAGATTATAATGCAACCATCTATTTTTTGGCATTTGGTTTTTCGAATAAGGGAAATAAGGAAACGTTATTTTACTTACGGTAACTAGTCGTAAATAGGGGAAGGCAGTATTTTATTATCGTTCCCATATTAAATTTTTTTTTAGTGCGCATGCTTAGCTGTCATTTTAAGAATGACCATAATAAGGCCTTTACCTTATAGGGCTTCCAATAATTCCCTATTAATGTACGTTGGTTTTAATATACTACACAAACATTATCATTTTGTTGCAGGTCTTGTCATCTATTGCCACCTACCTAATTGTAGCAGTGCAGCTACTACAGGAAGAAAAATCCAGCAATGGATCCACTACTTAGATGAATTTTATTTAAGTAGAGCTAGAGTACTCCTTAAAATATATATTTAATTCGAGACTTTTGAAAAGTATGACGAGAGACTAAATGTAGTCATATTTTTTATTGTTTCTTATTACCAAGCAGCTACAAAGGCATTTTCAATTGTACCGACAAACAAAAATTAATAAATCCATTCATTCATTTTATAAGCTTCGATCTCTTCAATGAAATTTTCTTGATTATTGCCGGCTATATTAATCTCCTGTTAATACCAAGTTATTTAATACTAACAGCAGTATATAATTTTCACAGCAACCATTATTGTTGCAATTGTTTCCATGGAAATTATCTTGCTATGTGAGGAGAGGAGATCAATAACAGCCGCCGGCATTTGATAAAAGGAGTAGAATACCTATATTATATTATTTTCTGCGGTGAAATGATCAACTCTCCCGTTATTAATTTTAGCCAAGAATATGGACAACATGCTTATATATCAAAAAAATTATATCAAAGTGATTGTTCTTTCACTATAAACATATTATATAGAATATGTTTGCAAATTAAATTATATATAATTTTTGAAATTAATATATAGGATTTTTCCAATATTAAAAAACAAAAGGATTGTCTTATTAAGAAACCATTACTCTTGTAAACATTATTAATTGTTTTTTTTATGAAATTTATTTGGCTGTTATAAGAACATTATCAGGAAATTCATACTTATACAAATACTACGTTATTGTCCATCTTAGATCAATCGCATATTAACTATAATCACAGAATATATAGCTTGCGTAGCTATATATTCTGTGCTATGATATAGCATCAACTAATTATAGGATCATTTCCACTATAATATAGAGGCGGGTTTCTATCTGGAAAACTACCTTGCTGTTATATTAGTAGGAAGATAGCATAGGTGGGGCGGCTCAAAGTACTCTAGCTGGATTAGTTTCATAACTATTGTATTAGAACTTACTGCTTGATAATAATAATATCTCCAAAGAAACCGGCCGTTATTTCCATTCAACGATCATAAGATGTCTTAAGAATAGCGCGTCATCTATAGTGTCGTTGTTAGACACTTTAAAATCATATCTGTTTAGGGATCCACAAAATTCGAAACCCATCAATATATAGAAATTCGGTGGATGGAATTTCAATCCATCGATATAGGAAAACCATCGACCTTTTAATCCATCGATATATATTATATAAACTATCTGTCCAAGTCCATCGATGTATCGATCGTTCTGAAAAGTGACTTCCAAAAAAACGTTCCTACTTCCTCAAATTTTCTCCTCCCTCAAATCCAAAGTGACTTAAAAAAAAAATGTTCCTCCTTTCCCTAATATTCTCCCCTTAAAGGAAAACGACGTATTCGTCCCAAAATTCATTAAGAACGATGTATTTCGAAAACTATCCATATTTCGATACATCGACAAGGGCTCCATCGATGTTATAAACCATCGACTTTTCCATCGATGTAAAAGCTTCGATATTTTTTCGAAAACTATCGTGCAGATATAGGGCGATCTGTTACAATTGTTTCTATGATTATGATATTTCAAATTTCTGTTAGTGTTAACAGGAGATTGATAAGAGACAAATGAAATTAATATTAGTTAATTATTTAATAGATATTTATTGTCGTTAGTCGTAAAAAAGGTTTGTGATAATAAAGATTTTTTTTATGTTAAAAATTATACTTTCTTCCGAAACCGGCGTTATTCCTTTCCTTTTTTGGTAGGTGAGTTTTTTTGCTGCTTTTAAACAACTTAGCAAAGTTAAAATCTTTGCTTAGCTAACTTGTAAATAGAACGGGAGTTGATTTTGTAAAAGGAACGTTCAAGTTAGCCGTTGACTTTGCTATATGGCTAATTAATGGCAATAAGTAAAAGGATCTCAAGGGTCCATATTGTCGCCTACCCTGTTTTTACTGTATATTAACGACCTTCTAGTGAAAACCCAAAATCCAATTTATAGCTTTGCCGATGACAGCACACTTGTCTCATCTTTTACCTTGACTCCCCAAACATCCGCTGCCGACGCACATCTTCGCAGGCAGCATGAAGTATTGCGCCTCAACAATGACCTGGAAGAAATTTTGGCTTGGGGTGACAGTAACCAAGTCAAATTTAATGCTAAGAAAACCCAGGCAGCAGTCTTCTCCAAAAAGGTTAACATTGCAGAACCGGATATAGTCATGGCAGGAAACGCAATTCCCCTGGCACCGTCTATTAATTTGTTGGGGGTCAATCTGGGAGGTAATATGTCTTGGCATGATCACGTTGCCGCAATTGCCAAGGCAGCTGCACAGAAACTTGGTGTACTGTTCCGCACCAAAAGGTTGTACACACCTCATCAACTTTTGACACTCTACAAAGCCCAGATTCGTCCATCATTAGAATATTGCTCTCATGTCTGGAGCTCTGCACCCAAGCACACCCTTCGGCTACTGGATTCCATTCAAAGGAGAGCCGTTCGTCTGATCGGCGACCCCGAGCTGACCAAGACCCTCGATAGCCTGGAGCATCGAAGACAGGTTGGTGATTTGGCTCTCTTTTACAAATATTTCCATGGCAGGTGTTCGACTGACATTGCCCACTTGATTCCACCTAGAGCAATGCAAAACAGAAATACACGGCGAACCACTGCCGCTCATCCATATGTTGTTCAGCTTAGTACTCCTCGAACTTCATTGTTCAAGAATTATTCTTTCATCTGGAGAACGTAATCTTTGTGGAATGATCTTCCTGAGGTCGTGTTTCCCAATGAATACAATCTTCAACGTTTCAAGACCAACGTTAATCGCTTTCTTCGCACACGCACCGCTCCCAGAGCGCCTTAAAGGATTTTTCCTACAGTGCAAAAAAAATAGGTTAGTTCCGTTTGCTTCTTTTAAACAACTTAGCAAAAGTTAAAGTCTTTGCTTAGCTAACTTGTAAATGGAACGGGAGTTGATTTTGTAAAAGTGTCGAACCCCACACTGTTGCCAGATTGTGTAAAAAATCTTTTATTTACGGAAATGAAGGTATTTCATTTCTGGCTATCTTCAGTGTGTTTGACAAGATTATAGTGGGTTCGGGACTTTGGGCATTATTGCCTATGTTGATATTTTCACTACTATATTTTAGAATTTACTGATTTACTGAATATTGAATCTTAGAGTTGGCCTAATTATCTTATTCCTTCCTAATACGAAAATCAAACACTGATGTTGTATAAAGGGAGCTTAATTTATTAACTTATGAGTTAACAGTGTACAATGTACATTGTACAAACAACATTGCAAACATGAAAATAAAAATATCAAAATTAAGAAAGAACGCAAATTTTTTGCATACACTAACCTACAAATACTCGAAGCAAACCCAACCCAGCCTTAATCATCGTAATGTCAAAATCTTTGCTATAATGTAAAAATGTCTAGTCTAAGCAAACCTGATCGTCGACGGTTAGATGAACGATTTTTCACCGAAAAGCACATTTCACAATTCACTTAATTTTTAAATAACATTGTTTTTTAAAAAGGTTTAACTTCACTATGAATGGAAAACTGATTATATGTGACTGTTGACTGACTGAATTCTACCACTGAATGACTCTACTGAATGACTTCTACTGAATGACTTCTACTGAATTAATCTTTGTTCATAGTTTGCTAGCGTTTATATAGAAAGATTTTTCCATTAATCCTAAATTATTACAATAATTAATTACTACTACTAAGTAATTTAAGTAGCCATCTGTCACATAATTTCATGCGGCTTCTTTGATACTGAAAATGTATGACTAATTATTGTCTATAAACATCCGGCAGGAAACAATAAAATATCAAAAATTAGGTGACAGTTTCCGGCTGAAAATTGCATAAGATAGGCGGATACATAACTTTATATCTTTGACATTTATTGAGGATACTTTGAAACATAAAATAACTTGACATTTCCGACATACGTCTTTAGAAAATATGTTTGGGAAATTATAAATATAAAAATAAAATGACAGCAGGAAATATAAATTTGTAACAAAAATGCTAAAAGTAAACAAAGATAAAAGTACCGCTTCTAATAAATAATTGATATAATCGACAGATAGTAATAAATTATGATATACGACTTCCGGTTAAATAGACGAATGTGGTAATTGCGCACCATCCGGTATAAATTTAAATTCTTTTAATTAGTTAAATTGCTTTGGCTGTTTGTATAACAAAATAATAATGAAATGAATAGTAAAAAAATATATTACTTCAAAGGTCCTGTTGTCGCCAATTTTTGCTATTACCACATTCCTCGATACCCTGAAAAAGATGTTATTATCTTAATGATAAAACTTCTTGAACTTATCTTTAATTTCACTTCTTATTCCTTTCATAAAATAAACTTATCAATTAATATTTAAATGTGACACGTCTCGTAAGTGTGAAACATAAACCGACCTAGACTGTTTAAGTGCCAAGATGACAGATTTATTGGTAAAGAAGTTAAAGGGATACAATTATAGATTTAAATTTTTAAAATATGAATAATTTTTAAGTTTTGGCAAAAACTGTAACTAGCCCAAATAGAAAAACATTATAATTTTTTTTTTTTTTACTGAATAAAGCTAGTTAGAACGGTTTACTTACTAAGTTTCGTTTTGTTTTTTAAATTTAAAAATGATATAGGGTTAGGTTTGCATTCATCGTACTATTTAACTAAGTTCTAATTACTAATTAATTTTTATACCTAATAGTATATAGTAGTTACATATAAAAAAAAACTTGAACAACAAAAAAAAAACTGACACAACACATATCACCTGTTAAATAAATTCACTCCATGAGATAGTCATCTAAAATGTCAATTTCCTCTGGAAGCACTCCATGACGTATCCATGCGATTATCATGGCGGCAATAATATCTACCAGCTGGTTCAGGTCATCAGGCTGGTTCTGTGGGGGTTCTTCATTAACGTTAGGTACTACTTGATCTGGGTATTGGGGAGGAATGTTTGCCTGTGGAAGTTCAGGCATGTATGGGCCCGCTTGGTCATCTTGTTGTGGATAGTTCGGTGGAACCTGTTGTTGGGGCGGATACATGACCCTATCTTCTTCTGGCACATGAACATAATTCTCCCTGGGTGGGAAGATTCGCACCCCTACATCGCATATTGCACAGTTGCACGGGGGAACTTCGGCTAGCCCTTGGTCAATAGCGCGAAAGGTATCGACGCGCCGAAGTTCATTATGCGAGCGATCGGTAAAGAGGCGATTTACAGCCCGTGGCGCGATTAACAGGGGATGACATGGCATGTCGGCCCCCAACGTATAAAATTCCTCCCGTAAATCGCGGATGGCCATTAATAATAGTGCCCGTTGCTCCTCCAATGAAATATGCCGAATATATCTTAAGAATCCTTCCATTTTTTCTTTTTCGTTAAAATTTCGTTTCGAGAAGACGCGGTGTTAAGACGATCAGACTTAAACTAAAGCCTTTTTCTTATTTCGTGTTGGTCCAACTTCATTTTTATTGACATCATATTTTACTTATTATAGTGTTTATGTTATTATAATGTAAAAACCTTATTCGTTTAATTAAGTCTTCGAGTGGTTACAGGCACTGTCAATAATGTTTATTTTAAATAAGGTCCATCCATTCATTCCCGTAAAATTTATAGGTTTGCTTTTCTAATTAGTTCGATGCTTAATACTAATATAGTGCGTATAAATCACTCTGTATAGTGTCTTTCTGCCTTGGTATGACGTCACGCACTCACGATTACGCGAAGGCGGGTTTCTCGGGGTTGCTTTTCTTAAGTTCCGTTTTGTACCCGTATGGCCATCTGTTACCGAATAGTAAAATAGATTAGTGCATGCAGTTGGGAGAAACGAAGCACCTAGTCAATTTATTTTTATGACTTTTAAGGTTTAGTTATAGGGGCCGTTACTAGTGTGATTTTTGGAATAATATTAAACTTGAGCATCATTGGCATTTTTAAATGGAATAAGTTTACTGACTTAACGTGTGAAATGTCCAAAAATGTCTGCTTTCTGGTCCACTTATATTTTTATAGGTTTCTAGTTCCTGTTGTTGATTATCTTGTGAATGAGATGATCCTGCAATTGTAGAGATTACCGGGGTAACGCACTGTGGATTTTCGTCTAAATTCTGCTCGTCGTTAGCTTGTCTAGTTTGACTATTTCTCTTGAGTATTTTGGCTTGTTTTCGGTTTAAAACAAAAAGAGTTAAGGTATTCCAGAACGAAGCTAAAAGGTACATAGAACAGCCATCTAATTTATGCAAAGCCATGGCATTTAGAAGAGTTTCAAACAAAAACTTTATGACTCTATAGATGAAATAACAGCCTAATATGCTGCTTGTCCACTGTCCAAGAATAATAAAATATCCGTATAATCTTTTAATTGTTGAATTCGCCATCTCTTCTAACTCTTTGGTGTCAAATAAATTTAAAGATGAATATCCCTGTGATTGCACGGGCTTTCCAGCGAGTTTTCTTATTAAAATGTTACTTACAGCAGGCCTTTCTAATCCAAATAACATAGTTTCTTGGGCTTTTTGTATTTCTTCTTTGGTGTATATTCCGCCATTACTAACGCCTTTAATGGTTTCAAAAATCATATTTTCTTCTTGGTCTACTTTTATTTCTACTGGTTCTATACCAGTTAATGGGTAGGGATTAAATCCGATCCATTTTTGATCTAGATAGTAAAGGGGTGGTACTAAAGATGAACAATCTACTTCAACCGCATGGTCTTGCAAAATTCTAGTAACTGGAGACATAAAGTAGCTTTTATTATGAGCTTTTACAGGTAGCTCGCTAAAACATCCTCGTTCTTCTCGTCGTACTTCTACGATGACTGGTAGGCATTTTAAGATATATAATACTTCTCCAGCTACTCTACCTACAAAGCCTAAAGCATTATTTACTATGGCAGCCACTGAGTTAGGTGATAATGGAGCTAGTAATAATCGATTTTTGAGAATTTCTCGGTGTAAGATGCAACGTCTGTGTACAGTTTGTTTAAACATATCATCCATAGTTCGCTTAAAAGATTGCTCAACATAGAATAATTTTGTATTGACGTAGGTCAGTAGATCGGCATGGTGAGTTCCAGGTCTACCACTCCACTGGGTGCGGGTGTAAGCATCTGGTTTTTCTAATATTAGAATTCTAGGGTGTTCTGTTATCCATACTATTGAACTGCACTGCGTCTCTTTTTTATAGAGTTGGATTGCAAATACTCTGGCTCTGTCTTCCACAACAATGTATTTGTTGCCTTCTGTTTGACCTTCGCGTTCAGTTATTAGACTACCCTTTCCATCATAGAGTAGATCAAATTGTAAGCATTCTTGAGGTAGTACCGTATTCCAAATAGTTTCACCAATTTTGAAATCCATACAATAAGACTTTGTAAAAGGACAAGTGACTCCGTCGGCTAATATAATCTCATTAGTTTCTAGTTTTGCTTGAGCTTGATACTCCTGTAGACTTATTTTAACTGTAGCACTAACTATAACTTTTTTCCATTGTTCTCCATTTTCTGAATATACAGTACCTTCGCAATTGGCATTCTTATCATTAGCGCCGGCTAACGTGATAGAGGTAGTGATGGTACCATTGACAACAAGTCTGGAAATTATTTGGTTACTAAAGCCGCGGTATTCTTTATACTGGTGCATTTTTGCACATTCGTCGGCTCCAACTTGGTGAACATATGACAAAAGTGATCCTTCTGGTACAGAGCTATGTGAAAATGCTCCACAATGGGTAATTAATCTGGTTACTTCAATAAGACATGTTTTAACAGGAACGGTTTCAATCCTACGTCTTTCTAATATTTGAATAAATTTTTCTTTAGCTTGATATCCTTTCTCGATATCAGGACACGGAGCTACGTCTCGAAGTGAAATAGCGGTTATTTGGGTTTCTGGATTATGACAGTCATATGCAATTAACGATGCCTTGAGTCTTGGGAAGCTTATTACTTTCCACAGTATAGTTGAAACTGTAATAAAAAGTTTCAGTAAGAAATTTTATCTAGGCAGATAATTTTAAAGCTTACTTACTAAATTTTTAAAATTTTGTATAATATTCTTCATACTTCTTAGGTCTAGTTATATTACGTTTAGGTCTAGTTTCAATTTTAATGTTTTCAGTGGAGGTATTTTCTTTTGTACTCTCCAATTCACTCTCTGGCTCTTCAGAGATATTAGTTTTACTTTCGGAACGAGATTCTGACGATTCATCAGTGTCACTTGATTCTAAAGTTTGGTTAGGTTCTTCTATCGATAAACTAGACGATTGACCTTCCAGTGTATTACTGCTCTTTTCTAAATCTGCATCAGTATTATGCTGTCTATCAGTGTCTAATGGTAGGATTTTCTGAGGAAGGGTGTTTTGATTTATAATCTCTAGGTTGTCAATTAAATTAGTATTCTTTGATTTCTCTTTATGGCTTATATTTTCTACATAATCATCAATATTATTTTCTATTATTCCTTTAAAGAGTTTTAGTCGATTAGCATGGACCATTTCTTCCTTGCGTCCATTTAGTTTACGAATTTTAAAAGTAACTGGCCCTTTTTGCTGAATAATCCTATAAGGCCCTGACCATTTAGGTTGTAGTTTTCGGGAAAGTAGTTTATTTTTTATTACTGGAGTATGTAAATACACTCTGTCTCCTACTTTAAAGGGTTTTCTGATTTTCTTTTGATTATGTTTTTTACATCGATCATCGATGCTTTCCTGTATATTTTTCTTAGCTTTTTCATGAGCTATCTGAAAACGAGTGATAAGCTCACTTGCATAATTATCATCGATATCATATCGAATTTTGTCTTCCCTGATTTGCAAATGATGAGGTAGTTCCATATCTCTACCAAACATTAGATAAAATGGCGATTCCTTGGTGGCGTTATGAGGTAAATTTCGATAAGCCATAAGGGCATATGGTAAAAAGGTGTCCCAGTCAGTTTCGTGATCTTTCATATAATGGCTTAACATTGTTTTTAGAGTTCCATGCATTCTTTCAATGATTCCATTAGCTTGAGGATGATAGGGAGTTGTTTGTAATTTTTGAATTTCTAGTATTTCACAAACTTTCTTGAAAAGCTTAGAAAGAAAATTTGAGCCACAATCTGTAATTAATTTTCTAGGAGTCCCAAATCGTAGTATAATGTGTTCTACAAATGCTCGAGCTACTGTTTCTGCAGATATATCCGGTAAGGGTATACATTCTGGATAACGAGTAAGGAAATCCACACATGTAAGTAGGTATCGGTTATTTTTGGAAGTTCGGTTTAGAGGTCCTACAATGTCAAGACTAATAAAACTAAAAACTGCTTCAGGTACTGGAGTCTTCTGTAGTTCTGCTAAAGGCTGATTCGGACTTTTAATTAAATTGCATGAATGACATTGTTCGCAATATTTGATTACATCTTGTTTCATATTTTTCCAATAAAAATCTTTTTTAATAACTTCTAATGTTTTTTGTTGTCCTGGATGTGCCGCAAAGACGGACGAATGGTAAACTTTTAAGATGTCATTTTTCATTTTCTCTGGAGCTACTATTTTATCATTTCTTTCATTTGTATACCTTTTTTTATAAAGAATATTATCAGAGCTTATATAAAAGTCATCCTCATCGTCAGCGTATTCCTTTTTAGTAATTAGGGTTTGTAAATTAAGGTCTTGCTGTTGTAAGGGAGCTATTTCTTCTTTAGACCAAATAACGGGAAGAATGGGCTGAAGCTGTTCATCATTAGTTATAAGAGCTACTCTCTGGGGTGTTTTATTTTCTTGTTCCTGTATGTTTAGTCTAGATAGCGTGTCTACATTCGTATTCCTTTTTCCAGGTCTATACTCGATGGTAAAGGTGTATTCCATTAAAAACATAGCCCATTTAGCTAGTCTTGAGCTCGGATCTTTAATGGTTAATAAATACTTTAGGGGTCGATGATCGGTAACAATGGTAAAATGTGCTCCTGTAAGATATACCCGATATTTTTTGACAGCCCATACTACGGCTAAAAGTTCTCTTTCTATAGTGCTGTATCTTCTTTCAGCAGTATTTAGAGTTCTGCTTGCATAACTTACGGGATGTTCTAATCCATCATATTTCTGTGTTAAAATGGCTCCCAATGCTGTTCCGCTGGCATCAGTATTTAGAATAAACTCTTTTTGAAAATTAGGATATTTTAAAATGGGTTGGTTTATAAGTGCTGTTTTCAGGATCTCAAATGCTTGTTGTTGTTTCTCGGTCCATTTAAAACTGACGTCCTTTTTTGTTAGTTCGGTGAGAGGTTGTGCTATTTTGGAGAAATTCGGCACGAATTTTCTATAAAATCCTGCTAATCCTAAAAAGGCTCGTATGTCTTTTACTTTCTTGGGTATTGGGTAGTTCTCAATTACACGAGTTTTTGAGGGATTAGGTTTATAACCATCTTTTGATACTATATGTCCTAAATATTCCACTTCTTTTTTAAGAAAGTGACATTTGGTTGGTTTGAACTTCAGATTACTCTCCCTTATTTTCTCAAAAACGTGTCTTAATCGTGAAAGGTGATTGTTGATATCGTCTGAACTGAAAACAATAATATCGTCCAAATACACTAAACATTCCTTGTAGGTTAGATTACTAAACAGCTGATTCATGAACCTTTGCCAAGAGGAAGGAGCATTTTTTAACCCCATCGCCATCCTCTTGAATTCATAATGATTATTAAAAGTTGAAAATCCTGTTTTTTCTTGATCCTCGGGGTGAATAGGGATTTGGAAGTATCCAGAAGCCAAATCCATGGTGGAAAAAAGACTAGCTTTTGCCAATCGATCTATGGTATCTTCCAAGTGTGGCAGAGGATAAAAATCACTTTTGGTCACTGCATTTAATTCCCTAAAGTCTATACATAACCGGTACTGAATCTCTTCCCCAGGATGAGCTTTCTTTTCGATTAGTATGGCTGGAAAACTCCATGGTGACTCACTTTCTGTTATGATTCCATCAGAAAGCAATTTATCAATTTCCTTCTTTAATATTTCTTGACGATGGTAGGGTACACGGTATGGTCGTTTGCTAATAGGAGGAATGTCTTCTGTAATTATTCGATGAGTTATCTTTGATGTACAGGTAAGTTTTTGCTTAGGTGCTCTAAATATATCGATAAATTCCAACACAAGTTTTTTCAATTTTTCTTGGTCTTCGGACAGATCTTTGTCTAGTCTTAGTTGTGACAGTATATCTGATGCGTCATCAGTACTTATGCCTCTTACTTCTTGGTAAGACGAATTTGGTTTTGTATCTACAGCTGCTTCATATGCTTCTGCAATAACGATTTTTCTTTGAATTATAAGCGGTTGTTCTGTTATATTCATTAATCGAATTGGAATTTTATTATTAACTTTACTAAGGCTTCTCGCAATGAGCAATCCATGAGGAACATCTTCACGTGGTTCAACGACTACGTGCTGGGCCTTGACTCGAGATGCTCTCTGGAGATTGGCCATGCAAGTGACTTGACATCTTGCTGGAATCAATAAATCTTCTGATAAGAAAATTGTGGAGGGAATCATATTCTCATTTCTCATTTGATTTTGCTTAGCATGGGCATTCCCTTGATTATCTTGTTCTTTCTGCTTGTTCTTGCTGTTGTTTTTCTTCTCATTCGCGAATTCTTTTTCTTTCCTATCTTCTTTTTGTTGGTTGTCATTTAAAACTACACTATCTTCCTTTCTGTTAATAGCATTATTTTCCTTTTTATTTTTGGACGCGGCCGCTTCCTTAACCATTTTGGTGGAACCGTTATGATTTTCTTGTTTTTCTAATGAGTTCAGGTGAATGGCCATCACCTGATCTACTAAATCTTCCTTCATGGCCATTGACGAAAGATTTTTCATAACCGCTTCCTCCAATTTGGCGTCTAACCTTTTAACTTCTTCTTTAAGATACCTTAATTCCAATAATATTTGGTTATCAGTTCTCTCCCTTAGTGATGTTGTTAACCAACTTGCTCTATTCAATTTAGCTTTTTCTTCGAAAAGAGCTATTATTTCTTCAAAAGCATACATCCATCCATTTCCCCAATCTACTTTGATTCCATATTTATGCAAGAAATCTAACCCTAGTAAAATGTCAGCTTGAAAACTCATTGGTGAATTTACTACTACAAATGAGTGTTCGATTAATTTTCCTGGTAGCAACATGATAGGCAATACTACTTCTCCTTTGCACGGTATACCACCTCCTTGAATATCAACTAAATTATTTTCTATATCTTGAGAAATTTTAAACCTCTCGGCAACATCGGGTTTTGCTAGGGATACAATGGCTCCTGAGTCTATAAGGGCGGTACACTCTCTATTTCCTATTACCACTTTAGCTATATTACGAGGGCGTAATAACTGTTCAGAGCACTGTATCCCAACCTCATTTACTTTTACTGATGAGTTCCGCCTTGCTGAGCAGCCGGACTTCGGGGTTGAAAAGGAGCTGCTCTGGCGTTTAAACCTCTTTGGTTATTTATTGTCCTGGACTGGTATGTCGGGCAGTTGATGCGTAGATGTCCAATCTTATTGCAATTATAACAGGTACGCAATTCCCTTGTATTTTGAGTTCGACACGAACTTGCAAAATGTCCCAGTTTATTGCATTTGTAGCACCTTAAGTCGCGAATTTTAGATTGTCTACACTCCTTAGCTACATGACCTGATTTTTGACAATTATAGCACTTTAAACTTTGATGACGTCCAGTATTCTGTGTAGGTTTGTGAGTAAATCCCATACTCAAGCCTCGACATTCTCTATGTGATGTAGAAGGTCTTATTATGCCTTCAATAGCTTCCTCTAGTTCTGCCATTTTCAAAGCCGAATTTAAATCACTTGGAGATTTTGATAAAATTTTTGCTTTTAAGGGCATAATTAATCCCATTACAAATTGAGTGGTTAATTCTTCCTCAAAGTTGGCTTTTAAAACGGTATCTATATTTTTTGTTCCAGTATACGAGACAGTTTTATTTGCAAGCATTTTTAATCTAGTCAAAAATTGTCGACAGGTTTCACCATTTCGTTGTTTACATTCCATATATTTTCTGCGCGCTTCTCCATTGATTTCAGATTTTTTAAATTGTTTTTTCAGTCCACGAGATAAAGCATGCCAACTTGGCGTAGTTTTCAGGGTTTCTTCGGCTTCAATGAATTGTTTTGCTTCCTCTCGGAGTTTAAGGCGAGTAATCGCTACTTTTTGTACTTCGGTCCAATTTGCAAGTAAAGCAGTTTCTTCAATTATTGATAAAAATTCTTCGATATTACTTTTTCCATTATAACTTGGAACTGAATCAAGTCCAATAACGACATTATTTAAAACAACGGGATTTACTGGGTTAACAGTTTCTTTTCCTTTTTCTTCGGTCATGGTCAAGTTTAAATTTTCCTATTAGGCAAAATGCTGTTGTGGGGGAGTATTTAACATCCACAGTCTCAAAGTCCTAATTTAATAATAGCTCACTGTTTTCTTTTAATCTACCCCACACCTGACACCATTTGTCGAACCCCACACTGTTGCCAGATTGTGTAAAAAATCTTTTATTTACGGAAATGAAGGTATTTCATTTCTGGCTATCTTCAGTGTGTTTGACAAGATTATAGTGGGTTCGGGACTTTGGGCATTATTGCCTATGTTGATATTTTCACTACTATATTTTAGAATTTACTGATTTACTGAATATTGAATCTTAGAGTTGGCCTAATTATCTTATTCCTTCCTAATACGAAAATCAAACACTGATGTTGTATAAAGGGAGCTTAATTTATTAACTTATGAGTTAACAGTGTACAATGTACATTGTACAAACAACATTGCAAACATGAAAATAAAAATATCAAAATTAAGAAAGAACGCAAATTTTTTGCATACACTAACCTACAAATACTCGAAGCAAACCCAACCCAGCCTTAATCATCGTAATGTCAAAATCTTTGCTATAATGTAAAAATGTCTAGTCTAAGCAAACCTGATCGTCGACGGTTAGATGAACGATTTTTCACCGAAAAGCACATTTCACAATTCACTTAATTTTTAAATAACATTGTTTTTTAAAAAGGTTTAACTTCACTATGAATGGAAAACTGATTATATGTGACTGTTGACTGACTGAATTCTACCACTGAATGACTCTACTGAATGACTTCTACTGAATGACTTCTACTGAATTAATCTTTGTTCATAGTTTGCTAGCGTTTATATAGAAAGATTTTTCCATTAATCCTAAATTATTACAATAATTAATTACTACTACTAAGTAATTTAAGTAGCCATCTGTCACATAATTTCATGCGGCTTCTTTGATACTGAAAATGTATGACTAATTATTGTCTATAAACATCCGGCAGGAAACAATAAAATATCAAAAATTAGGTGACAGTTTCCGGCTGAAAATTGCATAAGATAGGCGGATACATAACTTTATATCTTTGACATTTATTGAGGATACTTTGAAACATAAAATAACTTGACATTTCCGACATACGTCTTTAGAAAATATGTTTGGGAAATTATAAATATAAAAATAAAATGACAGCAGGAAATATAAATTTGTAACAAAAATGCTAAAAGTAAACAAAGATAAAAGTACCGCTTCTAATAAATAATTGATATAATCGACAGATAGTAATAAATTATGATATACGACTTCCGGTTAAATAGACGAATGTGGTAATTGCGCACCATCCGGTATAAATTTAAATTCTTTTAATTAGTTAAATTGCTTTGGCTGTTTGTATAACAAAATAATAATGAAATGAATAGTAAAAAAATATATTACTTCAAAGGTCCTGTTGTCGCCAATTTTTGCTATTACCACAAAAGGAATAACGGTCAAGTTAGCCGTTGACTTTGCTATATTCTAATTAATGGCAATAAGTAAAAGGATCTCAAGTAATAGGTGAGTTCCTTTTGCTTCTTTTAAACAACTTAGCAAAGTTAATTAGCTTAGCTAACTTATATATGGAACGGGAATTGATTTTGTAAAAGGAACGCTCAAGTTAGCCGTTGGCTTTTGCTATGAATTAATAGCAAGTAAAAAACTCAAGTAATAGGTGAGTTCCTTTTACTTCTTTTAAACAACTTAGCAAAGTTAAAATCTTTGCTAAGCTAACTTGTAAATGGAACGGAAGTTGATTTTGTAAAAGGAACGCTCAAGTTAGCCGTTGGCTTTTGCTATGAATTAATAGCAAGTAAAAAACTCAAGTAATAGGTGAGTTCCTTTTACTTCTTTTAAACAACTTAGCAAAGTTAAAATCTTTGCTAAGCTAACTTGTAAATGGAACGGAAGTTGATTTTGTAAAAGGAACGCTCAAGTTAGCCGTTGGCTTTTGCTATGAATTAATAGCAAGTAAAAAACTCAAGTAATAGGTGAGTTCCTTTTACTTCTTTTAAACAACTTAGCAAAGTTAAAATCTTTGCTAAGCTAACTTGTAAATGGAACGGAAGTTGATTTTGTAAAAGGAACGCTCAAGTTAGCCGTTGGCTTTTGCTATGAATTAATAGCAAGTAAAAAACTCAAGTAATAGGTGAGTTCCTTTTACTTCTTTTAAACAACTTAGCAAAGTTAAAATCTTTGCTAAGCTAACTTGTAAATGGAACGGAAGTTGATTTTGTAAAAGGAACGCTCAAGTTAGCCGTTGGCTTTTGCTATGAATTAATAGCAAGTAAAAAACTCAAGTAATAGGTGAGTTCCTTTTACTTCTTTTAAACAACTTAGCAAAGTTAAAATCTTTGCTAAGCTAACTTGTAAATGGAACGGAAGTTGATTTTGTAAAAGGAACGCTCAAGACAGCCGTTGGCTTTGCTATGATAATTAATAGCAAGTAAAACGAACTCAAATAATAACGATATTAAATAGCATACATATGTCTCCTTGATTGGTTAGAGTCATCAGAGTGCCGATTGTGCAGAAAAATTATTGGTCGATGCTCTCGCACTTGACCAAAGGGGATATTATATACTTTAGCTTTTGACCAATCAGAAACTTTTTTAAAATTGACGGAAATCATATACCAGAAATGTGCTCTCGTGTGGTTTGAATTTATTTATCTAATTAAAATCACGTGCAATTTTAAAAATCATATTTTTAAACAAATTATTTTAATTATACTATTATATTGAGTGTTAAATGGTCGGTACTGTCCAAGGTCTTTAGATAGATAGGTTGCCTTGTAAGCTTGGTGTCATGGCGGGCGAAACGTCATCGCCTACGTCACAAAAAGTCTTTTCAGACATTTGTATACCGAATTAGCATTGTTTATTCTGTTATTTCTATTTTTGAAGTGGTTTTCAGCGAATTTTCAAAGTTGTAAGGTGTTTTAGAGACTTATATTTAAAGGTAAAGAGACATTTTATCAATATATTAATCAGTACAGTACAATAAAAGGTAATTAATTATTATTCTCTTTAAATCTTAATGCCTACCTACACGTTTTTGTTTACCTAAGTAATAGGTATATTATAATTTTTTTAAATTTTAGATAAGAACGAGGGGGGCCTTCGTTCATGACCACCCGGCACCCCTTAATACTATAGATAGAATAAGAATGATAGTACTTGGCAAAAATCCCGGAATGGTACAAAGAAATACTAATGTTGAGGGGGAGCAAAGTGAAGAATTTATCTTGTCTACTGCCTTAAACCGGGCTGGTTATAAAGGCTAGCATAAAGTGACTAAATTAGTAATACTTCCTCTACTTCATCACGCAGATCTGCTACAAATATATGTGAAAAGATGGGTTAGTGTATGTGGCAAGCTTTTTAGCACGAAAAAATCGCAAAGGGTTTCCTAAGCTGGGTTGCTACAATTATGAACCAAAAAATGCATTCGTATGCTATGTCATCTTGAGTTCAGAGTCTTTCTTTTGGGGGTTTATCTGATCCTTCAATTTCATGGAAGGAAAGTGTAGAAGAAATAATGGACAAATGGTTTAATAAATTGAATTGTAATAACTTTAAATTTAAAACAAACATTATAAAACGAACTGCAAAAATTATATTTCGAAAAGTTTCCAATATTCCCTTTAAATTAGTATATTCTTTTGCGAGACAACGGGTATCTATAAGAATTAAATATTTAAATACCAAAGATATTAAAAAGAAAACATTTATAATGCAGATGTTGTTATTTTTATATGTTTCTTTCCTTTTTGTAGTTAGATCTCATGATGCTCAGTTGCCAGCGAATCATGTAACCTCGACGTTGTTAAAGGGAATTTTCACAAGACCGTCTTTATGTGTGTATATAGTTTATTACTTGCGTTAAGCTGTAGTTTCCCTTATAATTTAGCTTAACTGAGTCCTAAGTTTGATCTTTATAACTGTTACCTTTTGCTTCTTTGTAATAAATTAAAGTTGTTTTAGTAAAAATATGTATTTTATATTCAAACAATAATTTTTTACTTTTTTATCTGTACAGAACAATAATATATATTTTTGAAGAAGTAGTCCATTCTTAAAGTGGAGTTAATTTATAGAAATAAATAAAAAAACATAAAGTCTTTCTCCACTGGTTTATTAGAAATAAAATGAGGTGTTACTACACCCGAAACATGTAGAGTATCTACCACCTTCTAATTTTATTTCTAATAAACCAGTGGAGAAAGACTTTATGTTTTTCTATTTATTTCTATAATATATATGTTTTATAAGAAATAACCAAAATTTATATATATATTTTCTGAAATAAACATTGAAAACAGCAGCTACATACACATGCGTTTTTTTAAAGTAATCTTTAAAGTTAGTAAAATTAAATTGCACCCTGTGCTCGGTCTATATTTGTAGACTTATCTACTTATATTAAAAGAAAAACAGAAAACTGAATATTTAAAATTACCGTCTAAGTTTCAGTTCAATTTTATTTTTATAAAATTCGCTTCCAGAAATAGGAAAACTAATTTATTAGGTCCATAAATACTTAAATTTTCTAAAAACGATCAAATATATATACCGTGCTCTGTTCATTTCATAGAAAGGCGTATCTGTCTCACTGTCTCTCTATGTCTGTTGCATTCATAATAGACCCGTATAACAAAGACGTTTTGTGACGTCATCAGCAGGCAAGCTCTAATTGGTCAGAAGTTACCAGACAACCGTTCTTTTTAGTAACCGTGGGTACTGTCGGTATGCATGCATCCTTGATCTAGTATGATTCAATCATCTCCTCTGTGAATTTAGGCCACAGAGAAATGATAAATCTAACCTTGTCGCTGGGCCCAATCACATGTCTACCTATCATTTGTCTGTGGATAACTTTACATCGATGGTAATCTGCCATCTGTCATTCTTGTTGAAGTTGTTGATGGAGGAGAGTGGCAAATTTCTTGGTAGGCCGGCCAAATTTATTTAAAAATTTAAGATTTTACAGGCACTAATCCTTTTACGATGGAAAGTATTTTAATTAAGCTTTTAGTGCCAAACAGCAATACGATTCTCGAGGTAAGCATACGAATTTCTTAAAAAATCCGAGCATATTTTTAACGTAACCCCACTTTCCACGTGCGAACCCGTTAAAACTTCTAAAATTTGATTTAGGGAACAAAGGAATTGAAAGAGGCTTTTAAAAAGCCAGAAGCCGTTCCAGCTTTATGTGAAGTTATTGTTTCTTCCTCGAATCCACAAATAAGACAGTCAGCAGCTGTATTGCTTCGGAGACGACTAGGGAAACGTAGGCAGTGGCATAAACTTAATGTTGATACAAGAAATAGGTAAAAGTTTGTTCTTAGTATTATAATTTTAGGCTTGCAGTGTTAAGGAGAGAGTTTGTTGTAAATTAGATAACTAACTAATAAATTTCATAATGTGGTATCAATATGGTATAGCCACGAAATAAATTAATAACAACAAAGAATTCTTGCAGGATGTAAGAAAAAATTGCTTATTTAAATGATATTCTTTTAGAATTAAGCAGGGTATGCTTCAAGCACTGGTAAACGAACAGGAGAAGTATGTTAAAAATTCCATTGCCCAATTTATAGGCATCATAGGAAAGCATGAGTTTCCTGAAAATACTTGGCCTGAGGTGTTGCAGTTTATTCACACTTTGTGCAGTAGCGATGTCACCATTGACAAAGAGGTTCGTATTATTTTTTTTATAATTTATAATAATACAGGAAAAAACATTCTATAGGTAAAGTCAATTTTTTTTAAGAAAACGCCAAGTCACTTGTCATTTATGGCACCCTGTTGACGTCTGGTCTATTTTACGTTTAGAGGTTGGCTAAAAGGACAGGAACGGACTATTTTTATGTTTCATTAACAAACAAAAAAATATTAAAATATTAAGTTCCTTATCTCCCATTTTAATTTATCAAAGAAGACTTTACAAATTTTTCTATTTAAATCATCGTTCTTAACTATAGTTGTCAAGAAACTTTTGGAGATGTTATCCAAATTGGAACAAAAGTAATGTACTAGTAACATAAATATTATCGACAAAGCTTTTAAAAAATTTAACTTATCGACACACTACTCTCCTTTGCTTGTGAATATTAAAGAATGTAATGAATGCCGGTAATACTGCACCAGCTAGGTAGAATATGTAAAACATGGTATATATGGTTAAAATATTGGTATACAAAACAATCACTATGTTTCATTTTAGTTATGACTCTAACTTTCAATCAGAAAACTCTATATACACTATATAAAAAACAGCCACAAAAATACTAAAAAACACCGAAAATAATAGGACGCGAACTGACATGTGAACTTGTTACGGTCCACACTAAATCTAGTAACTTTTCGGCGGAACTAGAATCAGCTGTGAATGTCATCTGTGGCTTTCAACTGTCGAAACGCCGTTTTCTATCGCGATATGATCTCTACTTAGTAATTGATTCCGTCATTGGAACAAGAGCCCATGTACAAAACTTCAAAAGTGAGACAAGGGCCCAAAAATTACAATTTTTTTCTGTGTTCATTAATATATTTTTATTATTAAATTACCACAAATAGTAAAATTATATTGTGAGAGGCTATATAAATATAGTTTTATAATAATAAATAAATGTGGTTGCTGGTTTTTTCATATTCAGTTTTTGGTCCCACCTGTAAAATTTTAATTTTTGGATCTGGCTCTTTTTCCTCTGACCTTTTCAATTATTTAAAAAATACATACCATACCAGCTCAGCTGTAACATTTCCTTTTGGTATTTGAAGAAACATTCTTCCGGGTCACCATTCATCATCCAGTCCTAAAATAAAAATAAAAGTTAAATTAGTTTTTCCTTTATTTTTCAATCACAAGAAAAAGTAAAGTCATTGCGGTGCCAAATATTTTGAGAGATTTATTGAGTGGTTCTTATTGCAAATATTTTTCTTATGTAATTTGTTTTTGTAATGGAAATTTCATGGTTTGAATTAAAAGAGATAAAAATTTACAATGTCTTAGTGTCTATAAAAGCCCCTACATTTTACAAAAAGCATTGAATTTGGGACACTCTGTACATAATGGCTGAAGGACTTAAGGTCGATGGTCATTTGGTTAATGTAAGTATAGTTTGCCAATAAAAATCTTTAAATAAAAAAATTATTACATAAAATGCCCCTTAACAACTGACTACATAACATTTTTTTTCTTTTTGCTTTCAGTTATGTAGAAAAATAATATTTGAGTTAATAAATTGTAACATGCATTAAATTAGTCTGTCTATGAAAATAATTTTCAAGTTTGTCACAGTGTACTAATGTAAATTAAGGATGTGACTCACAATCAGTCAATTACAACACTGCGAATATTCATCCTTATGAATGAATAATAGAAATTTAAAGTTTATTTTTGGTATTGCACTTAGTTAGGAATGTAAACATGTTGATTTATGCCATTGCTTGTAATAAATTAGGTGGAGATTCGGAGATATATGACTAACTTATCAGAATTGGCAATATGTAATTTTTAAGTTCATAATTTTTCTATTTTAACAAACTGAAGTTATATTATGCATGACTCTCATGTGATCATTGTGCTATAGTCTATTTCAGAAATGTGTAGAGTAATAAAAGGTCATTAGGTATGCAAAGGGACTACAAAGTGACCCAAAAAATACTTAAGCCACTTTCATAATTTGGCATTGATTTCATTGCTAAATTCTTTATTTTCATCAAGTGCAGGTAGTACCACCCGGGTTTGGGTCAATTTATGGGTTTTGCTTATTGTTATCCATTCATAAACACTGAAAATGGTGACTGACTTTTTATTAAACATGTAAAAAAAAATACATTATACTGAAATTAAATTATAAAAAATCATAATATTCTCCGTCATCTGAGGAACTGTCATCTCCTCTTGACTTTATTATTTATGGTGGTCAAGATCCCACATTTTCTACTCTTTTTTAATGACATAATGGACTGCTTTTTGCCAGTTCTCTGGTATCACTTCCTTAATAACTTGATCAAACAGTAGCTTAACGTATTTTATTTTGAATGTCGTGTTGTGTCTTGCTACAAATCCTTTCACTTGCGCCCATATAAGTTCTATAGGATTTAATTCGCAATGATATGGCGGTGTGTTCGGGTTTGCTGAAGTTTCTGCGACTGTGATGTTCTTTCATTGTTGACGGTCTTAGATTTGAAAAAATCATATGCCTGTATTCCAAAATGGGTCTGCAGATATATTTATTCATTTTCACGGCTGTTCTTGCGTTTATTCCTTGGGTTTTAAAAGTTAATAATCGGATAAGTTTGGCTTGACCGATTGTTTTGCTTTTAATTGATTTTGTATGTTTGTTAAAGTTTAGTTTGGCATAGATTTCGATACCCATATATTTTGCGGATGGTTTTGGCTTGATCAGCTGGTTAAAAAGAGTGACATCCTATCAATGTAAAGTTTTCATTTCTTGGTAGAACTATGCAATTTGATATGTATTTTATTATCTAACTGTGTTAGACGAAATACAACCCTATAGTATAAGGCAATTGCAGGTAGTTTGAAATTTATTTTCATGCTTTCTTTAATAAAAAGGGTAAGGTGCAGCAAATTTGCTTGGATTGAATGGTGAAACAAAATGAATTGTGATTTGGGTGGATTTGAAACAAGGCGCCCGTTTTGGAACTAGGCTTTTGTGTCAGTTAGTCTTTGTAGATTGGCTGCGGCATTTTTCTGCGTATCTAATCAAGGTAGTATCGTCAGCGAATATTGATTCTTTTTTATTTAATTTCGGTATCAGCTTTTGAGATATGTATGTAGATAAAAAAAAATGTTTTTTTTTTTTGGAAAATTCTACGTCAATTTGTATCCCCTTAATGGTCATCTAAATTTTTTTAAAGCTCTACTTACATACAGAGGGTATCCCACTTATAATGGACCCCACGCCTATATAATCTTTTTTATTACTAGGTAAATAGATTTTTTTTAGTTTTGGTGTTAACACACATGGCTCTAGGGCGCACTGTCTTAACACTTAAAATTTCAGTTAAGTCATTGACGTACGGTTTTATGGTAGTTTAACAGATTAATCTAAAGAGTAAAGAACCATTAACGATTATTTTATTTTAAAAGTAATAATTTAAACTCTGATAATGTGTCAAAGTGAGCAGTGCTTAACTAATATTGACGGCAGGGTTAAGATGATTAAAATCATGATTTTAATCAGTATAATTTTTTCAAAAAAAATCATGATTAATTTAAATTTTTTTTTAACACTTTAACACACAAAATGTATTTGTTCATATAAAAAATAAAATCCAGACGCATTTTTATGTGGTATTATTTATTATTTTATTTAAATAATTGAAAAGAACAGCTGGTTATTACAAAAATAAAACTTTAAAAAAATTAAAACCAAAAAAACCTTTTTAATACAAAAAAATACTTACTTAATTTAAACAAAAAAAAATATAAAAAAAACCTAAGTGTTATAATGCTTAAATAGAAATACTAGTTTAGCTCCTTTCCAATCCAAATCCAATTGACCGCTACTTCCACTATTTTCACGTCCACCTACACTTCCCTTTTCACAGTTATCGCTTCTCTGTTTCTTTGCCTACTGGATAATTTCACTCTGGCTAGTTCCAGGCTGTGACTAACAATCACCAAGACCACTGCTAATATCACTAGTTTCACTTTTGCAGGTTTCCCAATGACTTTTTAGTCTGTCCGCTAGACCTTGCAATTCTTTACCACACTTTTTACATACTGCTCTACAACCTAGTTTGCCCACCACTTTCTTTTTTATAAAATGTTGACAAACAACTTCCTTTTTGCCCCGGCTTGTTCTGAATCCAAATGTTTTGATAGATTAACCCCCAAAGCAAAAATATTACTGATAAAACTGAAATAAGTGCGTATCGTTTAAATAGCCGGGCGTTTTCTGCCAGTTATTACAAGTTTCGACAAAGGCGCAAACTTGCAAAAACTACGCGAACGAAATTTGCATGTTAAGAGCGAAGACTACCCTAGCAGGATATCATGATTGACTGCATCGGCCTCTCTCGGTCAAAAATGTAAGCTAATCGAAATAATACTTTACGCCAAATCTGGCAACAACGCCGATAACCTTCATAATTTATAATATTTTATTTTAATTTTTAAATTCCGGACAAGCCACTACGGAGAGATGAGTCATCATCATCCTGGTAAGAAAATGGTCTATGGAGGTATAAAATATGAGGGACCCGACGCAGAGTTATTAAGTTAGGCATTTCATGTTTTGCACATTTTACCAGTATCCTAGGAAGCGTTTCCAAAAATATTTTTGATTATACAGGGTGTCCCAAAAAGTGTGACGTCGTGATATATTTTAAAAAATTACATATTATATAGGTATACTTTCTTGCTACTTTGGACACTTTATTTATTATTATATATTTACCCACATACAAGTATTTTATAGAAATCGGTTCAGTGATATCAGCGAAAAGAAAAGAAAATAAAAAAATAGATCTGAATAACCAGTTTTAAGAGCCATCAATCATCATCATCACTAAGGTAAGAAAATGGTCTATGGAGGTATAAAATATCTGGGACGAGGCAGAATTATTAATGAAATTACTCGTTTGGTATTTTGCTGACTTTACCAGTATCCTATGAAGCGTTTCGAGAAAATATGTTTCATTATATAGGGTATCCCAAAAAAAGTGTGACGTCATGATGATATCAGCGAAAAAATAAAGAAAAAAAGTGTAGAACCATTGGTTAAAAATAAATAAAATATAAAAATAGTGTCTCATTAAGAAAATTATACAAGGTACTTAATAAATAAGGTGTAACAGTCTCGTAAACAAAGTTTAATTAATATGAATTATACAGGGTGTCCAAAGTTTAGTGTCAATCTTTAAAACACTTTATAATTTTTATTTTCAATTGGAGTCACTGTATATTCTTACGTCATTCCATGCAGATTTAATAATTAATTAAATTAATTAATTTAATATTTTTTCCATTATGACATGTCCAAAATAGTACATTATACGGAAACAAGGTATATTTCTTAATCCCGAAGGCACAGTTTAGTGTACAAGCCACAGACTAGGGCACAAAAGCACAGATATACTCTTTAGTCCAGTGGCAAATACTATTTTTGCACTTTGCAATAAAATCATAACATAATTATTATTTACACAGACGTAGTAATGTTCATATTTTATATTTTGAATTGCTGTTCAAAATTTTGGGAAAATAAATTTTTAAATATTCGAGGGGATAAAACTGTTATTACAACTCCTATGGAGGGGTTAAAAATTATTTAAGCCCAGCGCAGCGATTAGAAGATTTAATTGACAAAAAATCGTGTTTTTTCTGTAACCCATAAAATTACACTTTAGTCCTCAAAATAGGAACTAAATAAGATACTTTAGCAACAAGTTTTAAGGATCAAATACGCGACTAGCGCGAGGGCGTCCGCGAAGCGTCTGCCGCGCAAACGACGCTGCACATACTTTCTTATAGGACTGTACCTTTAGTTGGAACCACATGGAAAACTTTGTTATTATTAATTTTACGAAAAAAGATATTCTTCATATAAAAATTCTGCATGGTCTAAAACCAAAAATGCAACTATTATATATTAAATTCTTCTAGGCGTATACGAGGTTTGTCAAAAAATATAAATTTTGCCCAACCTTTATTTCTGACAATATCGAAAATTGTTATTAAAAAAAGTTTATCAGAACTAAAAACCACGTTTAAGTATGTAATTACACCCATTTACAATAAACAAATTATTTTTTATTTTTTGAAACGTATGTGTGTTACAATAACAAGGCAAATTTAAAATGATTTAAAAAAACCTATTTTTTCATCGTAAATGGGTGTAATTACATATTTAAACGTGGTTTTTAGTTCTGATCAACTTTTTTTAATAACAATTTTCGATATTGTCAGAAATAAAGGTACTTTGCTCTTGGGCAAAATTCATATTTTTTGAGAAACCTCGTATAATACGTCTAGAAGAATTTAGTATCTGCTAGTTGGATTTTAGGTTTTAGACCATGCAGAAGTTTTTATGAGGAATAACTTTTTTTCGTAAAATTAATAATAAAAAAGTTTTCCATATGGTTCCAACTTCCAACTTACGGAGACATACTGTATATAGTGGTTTCAGTAATTATTTGCATATAACAAAAAATCAATAAGTCGATTCTTATTCTAATTTAAAATATTCAACTTTTTCTTTCAAAACTTGTATTTAGACTATTACTTTATAAACAACCGAGTAAGTAAGTAAACAACTTTGTTCAATATAATTTTTGCTAAAAATAATAAATATTGTTACTTTTCTGTCGAAGCATTTTCCTGTTTTCCTAATTTATTAACACCCTATACTTATAGGTATATCTGATCTAAAATATATAATATTAATACGGCCAACTGATTTTCTCAACAAGTAGAAATTTTTTGTTAAGAATGACTTTTGGTCCTAAAATCAACAATAAAGATTTTTTTCTATTGTCCACTCCTCGAACACACTCAACTGTATATTATAGTATCTACTCAAACTTTTGACATTTTTTTCTAGCAAACATTCTATCCCCTATTAATTCTCTCTCACTCTTTTGTTTTTTAACAAATATAGCCCTAGCCTATATGTATTATAAGCAACCTAACTACTTATAGTATTCACAATTTATTTTAAAATTCCTCCCTTATGATGAAAACATGTTATACTTACAACTTTTTACGAAGCTGTCGCCTACTTTTCCGCCTTTTAGATAAGTTTAGACCTTTCGCCATTATTTTATTGTTTGTAACAGAAACAGATAAATAAACAAATTAACCAAACACAAAGAGTAAAAAAGTCAATAGGTCCACAGTAAGCACTTACTCACTTACACTACCACAAAAGATGCACAATCAGTTCATAATAATTGTCAACAATATCATATTATAATCTGTACGGCACGAACAATCCGGTACATCCCATTAAAACTACGAAACGATATATAAAACAAAACAAGAAAAATGACGTCAATACATATCCTTGTGAATACCCGTCGCCGTGTCACAAAGAACCGAGCTGATGCTTTTAGCAATTTCCCACGTTGCCAAATGGTTACCAAATGGAAAGGGCGGTAATATAAATATGACCAGTTGAATTTTCATTTTATTTTAAAATATGATGGAATATTTGTACAATGGCACGTACAAGAGTAGGAAATATTCATACAAATTCTAGGTATTTGCTCAGTTTTTAATTTGTTTGCCTATAAAACGGTTTAAATTGACATTTAAATAAAATAATTACGATAATTAATACACGGTTTTGAATCTCGTAATGTGAAGCAAACTCCATGAAGAAATATACGATTTTACAACTTTTAGCCCAAAAGAAAATTACAAATAATTTAACGTAATTCTTACAAATGAAATAATCTATCTGCCATAAGTTTTACACGGGAAATTGTTTAGCTGATAGAATGGCGAAGGTAAATTAATTATTTGTGTAGTCTTCGGTCTTAAAAGTCAAAATTTCTCCAGTTTTGCTTCGTATCTGTACTATTCCTGCCTAAAAATATTTGTTTACTTAACAAAACTAAATATAAGGAGGTAAAAATAATAATATTTGTAAAAGCTGGTAAATTAAAAAAAAAATCAAAAAAATCATGATTTTTTTTTAAAAATCATCGATTTTTGATTTTTTTTTTAAATCATGATTTTTATCAACCCTGATTGACGGTACCAAAGAAGAGAGGAGGAAGGTAGTATGTGTGTATGCTCGCGGTAATGTGATTTTGATTAAAAGATATTTCAAATGACATCGGCTATAACTATAACTTGGACGGTTTTAATTCAGAAATTAAATACGACACCACGACTCCATCTACCAAAACCTTTCTAAATAAATTGACTTACCCTAACTAGTTTCAAAAATATAAGCATTACAAGTATTAAAATTTTTTTTTATCTATTTAATTTTAGATGGGAATGTATACACTTTCAATAATGACGGAAATGTCCCACAGCTCTTATATAGTCCAGGCTGAATCGTTTGCAATGCTGTTTACGAATATTTTAGGAGGTATTTCTCAACCCAATTCGAATCTGGCCTATTATACAGTAGTGACAATGAAAAATTTGGTACCTATTATTGGCGGACATCAACAGGTAAGTGATCAAGAGCAAAATAAATGTTTCCTATTTATAAGACCACACTGTTTATTTTGATTTAATAACATAAACAGTATGGGTAAAACATCTTCTAGTAAAAAAAAATCTAGTCGAGCGCTAATGTTGAGTAATGTGATTTTCGCCTGGGGTTATTAAAGTCAAAGAAACCAAATCTGATCGGTATATTTCAAAACGTTAAATGGCGGTAACTTATAAAAACGTTACATCATACATTTTTTCCACAGAAAAACTGGAGTAGCATCAATTGTAGTTTAAATTTCTTAATTTTTCTTCTGATATGATCTTTCAACTAAATTTTTATTTCGGCCGTGGTGTATAAAGACCATAAAATATGTTTTTTGGTGTTTTTACTTTTTAATATTTTTCAGTTATCACACAAAATAAATAAACAAAAAATGATTGAAACCAAAACACGGACTTTATCAAATCTACGTCATGAAAACTGCAACTTGAGAATGTTACCAATATTATCTATAGTTTTCATTTTATAATACCAAGAAATGACACGAGTCAAGTAAAGTAATCCAATACACAATTGTCAAAATAGGCCAGAAAATTTTTAAAAAATCATCATTATTTCCCAAGTGTTATCCGTATTTTGTTTTAAAATAATTAAATAAAGTTTTCTTTCACCAAATTATTCAGCCCCAAAATAGGCAACCTTGCCTCAAATTAACTATCTTAGCATTTTCAAAATCTCCTTGTACGCACACGAATTTGTAGCACCCTGTATATAGTATGTTGTCTAAAATAATACATTTCTTATGTCGGGTTGTATAAAGGGTTTTAACCACAAATTAACTAACCAGCAAGTTTAACTGTGACATACATGATACGGTTATCTTCATTTTTAATTTACTAATCAGGCATCTTTGACTGTAAGTCAATAATGCCTGTCAATGCCATTAATTTATGTCACAGTCAAACTTGCTGGTTAGTTAATTGTGGTTAAAAAACTTTATGTAATCCAACATTATTGCCAAAAATAGAATTAACACTATCTTTGTAAATCAATTTTTTCTGAACTATTGACAATGACAATGTGCTCTTTCATTAAATTTTTATTTTGGTTGTAGTGTATAAAGGAACAAAAAATTTAACTTTCTGTGTTTTTGTACTTTTTGATATTTTTAAACCATTACTGGGAAAATAAACAAATAAAAACTATTGGAACAAAATTACAGACTTTATCGAATATACGTCATGAAAATGGCAGCTTGACAGTGTTCCCAATGTTCTCTAAAATGTTTATATTATAATACAATGACAAAGTATGAAAGTAACCCAATAGAAATTTTTTCCAAACCGGGCGGAAAAAAAAATCATATTGTTTCCAAAATGTTGTCTATATTATGTCTTAAAATAGGTTATTAAAGTTCTAGGAACAAAATTTGATAAACTTCTAGTACCGATTTAAGAATTTAAATGCCAAAACTATCAACTATGAGAATAGTGAAAGAGCCCATTATTCCAAATTTAAGTTTCTTACTTTTAGAAATTATATATTTTTTCTTAATAACCCGATCCTAAATATTATCGTTTCAAAGATAGCAATTAAGTGTCCCCACCATTACAAAACTGAAAATTAGTGTAAATATAACTTTTTAGATGATTAATGTCTATCACCAACTGCTCCCTAGAGTCCTAGAAATCATCGTGGCCTTTTCAAGCGACGACGAAAAAAGAGCTTGCGACCTCTTCGAAACCTTAGAAGAGCTAATAGAATTCGCCATCGCCGTAGTAGCTCCGCACGTCAAAGTTATCGTAGACATGTGCTTGCAAATCGGAAGCAACCCGTCCATCCCTACCACCGTTCAAATCAAAGCCATTAGTGTTGTTGGATGGATTATACGTTCCAAAGGAAAAGTAGTGCAGAAGAATAAACTCGTGGAACCGATTATTGACGTATTGATACACTTGATGGCTCAGCAGCCCGAAGATGAGGGCAATGAAGAGTATTTTTTGGGGGATCCGGATCAGTTCACGTCGATTACGGTGGCTACTCAGACGTTGGATTTGATTGCGCTTCACATACCCGCGGAAAAAGTTGTTCCGTATTTGTTAACGAAGGTTGAGCCGGCTATACAAGGTAACATTTTTGGAATCGTGTTAAATTCAGGGTTAAATGCTTCGAATAAAAAAAATACTTTTTGAAAAGTGTACTAATAAAAAAACTTTAAAAACGCTTCTTTTTTGGAAGAAATATTGGCCACTCTTCTATTTGTATGGAATAATCGTTTAAATAAAAACATAAATATTTTTAAAAAATTTGTCCTATGGACTTATTTATTTTAGGTTTTATGGTTATTTCATTTTTATGACATATATTATGATTATGGTTTTTAAACTGAGAAGATTTTTATTTTTAAATATGTATATTAAGATGATATAAATGTAAAGTTGTCTAATATTCATTTTTTTTTGTTTCAGAATATAATTTTATTGAAGGATAATCTTTATTAAATATAATTTTTAGAAACTTTTTCCGTAATATTTCAAATTTTTTAACTTAAGTTCTATTTATTCCTCCACAACCTAAAATTCCGCAATTTAAATGAGTTTTAGCTAATGCATAATATAATATTTCCATATGTTTTACGTTCAAATTTTTTTTTGTTTATAAAAATTGGTAGTAAACTTCTTAATTGTTTAATCAAATATTCTATGTGAAAATTCCAATTTAATTTAAATTGGCCAACGCGTTTGATTAGAGAAACGTCATAGCATTAAAACATACTATTTTAATGACATAGATCGTTTAAATTAAGTCTCGTAGTTTTAGAGCATTTTCAATATTTAACAACATGGGATAGTTTTGATTTTGATCACCTCTGATTTACTGCAGAAGAAGTTTAACCTTCATATTATGGTTAAAGAAGGTTCATTTAACTGCAAAGAGAGAGTTGCACTTCTGCAATAAATCCTAGGCGGTCCAAACTATCCAATGTTATTAAAAAGTTGAACGGTAGCTTTGAAATGAAAACATCAATTTTTAGGTGGTGATATTTACGCGCAGAAAGCAGCATATCTTTCTCTGGCTGTACTAGCTGAAGGATGCGCGGAACGAATCAGAACTAAATATTTGGAACCGTTTTTGAAGTGCGTTTGCACCGCCATTCACAATCCTAATGCGGTTGTTAGAAATGCTGCTCTTTTTGCTTTGGGACAGTTTGCCGAACATTTGCAAGTAAGTAAAAAAAATTGACTCTTTGTTTAAAGAGATATAATTCTTGATGTGGCTTAACGAAAGTTTGGCTCATTTTACCGCTGACTGTGTAGTACAGTAAAACTAGAAATCGACAGTTCAACATTCTCTAGAGTTTTTAAAAAAAATTCAGAATTTTTTTCACTCTTCATGCAAAAAATAAACATAACTCTGTGTTCTTATTTCTTTCTTCTGACTTTCCACTCCACTTTAAGTATATGGACTATTTCTTCAAATTTAACTCTTTATTACCAATTTTGAGTACTCATTACCGCAATTATGCTGGTGTTAAGGCTATAGTCTATTTCAGAAAGCTAAAATGGGAAATTCCGTCCAGCTCGGCTCAATTTTGGTGTCGGCCATAGGCGCAAGTAATATTTGTGAATTAAATTATTTATGATAACTAACCAAAGAAAAAAAGAAGATAATTTGATAAAGAAGGAACTATTAGCTATAGCAAAGTTACACAAACATCGTTTTATGAAATATGCCGTGGAAGATGTAGCTAAAAAACATAGTGTAATTGTGCTGCGCACACCGCCATATTATTGCGAACTAAATCCTATAGAACTTATATGCGCGCAAGTGAAAGGATTTGTAGCAAGACACAAAACGACATTCAAAATAAATGACGTTAAGCTACTGTTTGATCAAGCCATTAAGGAAGTGACACTAGAGAACTGGCGAAAAGCAGTCAATCATGTCATTAAAGAAGAGGAGAAAATGTGGGATCTTGACCACCTGATCCATCTCGGACCGTCGACCCGTTAGTTATAACGTCAAGAGAAGATGACAGTTCCTCAGATGACGAAGAATATTATGATTTTTTATAATTTAATTTCTGTATAATGTACTTTTTTTTATAATGTTTAATAAAAATTAAGTGTACGTAATATTATGTACATAATGCACGCCTTTGTTACATTATTTTCAGTGTTTATTAATGAATAACAATAGATAAAACCCATAAATTGACCCAACTATACTTGATGAAAAGAAAGAATTTTGCAATGAAATCAATGCCAAATTATGAAAGTGGCTTAAATATTCGTTGGGTCGTCTTGTAGTCTCTTTGCATACCTAATGAGCTTTTATTACTCTACACCTCTCTGAAATAGACTATAGGAGTCGAGTCCGTTCCATCAAATGAAAAAGCTAAATTCATCGCAGCTGATCTGACCTCTACCGAGGTTCAGCTGAGAATGCGTCCTTAAATGAATAAAAAAAATTTACAGTCTTATGTTGGGTTGAACAAAAATTTTAGAATACATATAGCAGATAACTTCCACTAGGAGCCGTAGTTCTGTATTTTTTCAGCAAATAAAGAGGCTTTCTAATACTGAATTTATTCCAGTTAAAAATGCCACCCTGTATATAATTTTTGAGGAGTAAACACAAATTTATACAGAAACGCTTTGACAAGTTTCACATACTAGAAGTTCAGCTTTCAATATAATATTTCAGCCCGAAATCAGTCAATACGCTTCCGAACTTCTCCCGGTTCTTTTCGAGTGCCTCGCCCAAGTCCTCCAGCAAATGGAGGCCGAGAAAAAGGACCCACCCAGTCTTGACCGGCTCTTTTACGCCCTAGAGACCTTCTGTGAAAACTTAGAGGACGGCCTGATGCCCTACCTGCCCACCCTCATGGAGAGGTTGTTCCTAGCCCTGGATCCTAACGGGTTTTCGATTCAGTTGAAACGAGTGGCGCTGAGTGCGCTTGGTGCGGCGGCTACCGCCGTCAAAGATGGAATTTTGCCCTATTTCCAGAAGATCATTGAAGTGTTGAATTTTTATATTAATTCGGACCCGAATGCGGAGGTGCATGAGATCCAGTGTTATGCTATAGGTATGTTAAGTTCGATTTTGTGCGTGGCTGTTTTTCGCAAAGTGACTTATAGTATATTACATAATGAGTAATGAAAGTGATACTTTCCAAACGAGGAGATATTTAGCACGAGGCGTTAGCCGAGTGCGGAACATCTCCGAGTTTTAGAATAATCACTTTCACACGAGTAATGTACACTATTTTTCCTACAACCACAAAGAATTATTAAAAAGCCTTTGATTTGTGAAAAAATCAATACTAGTGTGGAAAAAAATATATCAACACTAGTGTTGAAATTAGCATACTTAGGATTATGTTCCACTTAATATCTGGTTTCACAGTTTGTCTATAGGTTTTTCCTTTATTTGTAGTTAAACTTTTTCATATTTTATATATCATAGGAAGAACTAATCCTGAATTGACTTCCAGATTAACCAGAATGAAAATTTTTAAACCTAATCAAGGAAAGATGCATTAAACATAAATTTAAAAAATCCACCCAACAAGGAAGATTTCAATTCAAAATAATTCTATAAATTATATAATGTTTTTATAAAAAAAAATCAAATACTCCTGATGGGATTTGAACCTGTGACCTTGCGATCTGTAGGCTAGAGCTCTATTCTCTACACTATCGCTACCGATAAAGATTCGTTGTTTAATACATGACACTCTCTTCAGCGCGATTTATTTTTTCTGGTAATAGATTTTCCAGTTTATTAACATTTTCTATAATTTGAGGTGGCGTATTTTCACACTCTAATTCTGAATCACTCGACAAATACATGATAAATAAGTTAAACACTTTACAATTACTGCTTTCTAAAATGTGTTATTTTTAATAAATAGGGGTGGTCTGTCAAATTGGCACCATTTATTTAAATTAAACAGTGTGCCTTGTATTTCAACACTAGTATTGATATTTTTTTCAACACGCGTGTGATACGGCGCTTTCTAGCCAAATTAACCGTGCTTTTTTTTTCTCATTTTCATAGGTGGTTGTAGGAAAACTAATTTTAAATATAAATTATTTTATTTTAAACTGACGGCGTTACTAAAAATATATCTCCATAATACATTCGTAGAGTATCACAAACCTTTTCTAGAAACAATATAAATGACGCCGCGAAAGCAGAAAGTTTGAAAACATAAGGTGAGAAGTACCTCATCCGTATTAACCTCGCAATTATTTTATTTGCCAGTCGTGCGACCGATTATCTTTTTATCTTTGTTTCGATAACTTAAATAGAAAAAAAAAGTTTTGAGTTTTTATCAAAGTATTTTTTTAAATTATTTTCTCAGTAAATAATTCAAAAATTTAAAAACTGAAACCGTAGAACATCATTTTATTTTTTCTTGCTCTATGCGGTAGGGTCAAAATTAAAATTGTGTTAAAGGCCCATTGTGACATTAACGATTTTGGCAAGAACGATTTACTAGCAACTAAAGCTGTTGCGACATGGCAGCATTTTAGAATAAAATATGCAATGTCATTTAAGGCAAAATCATAATTTTCTGGTTACTATTGGTGGTAGACCATTTTCATAGTTATTTTTGGTACATTTCTTAAAGTTTTTTCATTACTCACCTAAAATATTAAAGAGCTTTTAACAATTTTGACCCAGGTTATTTTATTATTTTTAGAAACGTTAGCAGTAGTTGCCCAATTCGTCGGTGCCGAGAATTTTAAACCCTTGGCTGCCGAGTCCCTCCAGCTGGGACTAAGAATATTGGAGAAGACGGACGATCCCGACGTACGGAAGAGCGTCTACGCCCTTTTCGCGGCTCTCGCGATCGTTATGAAGGAAGAACTCAGTCCGGCTCTGCCTAAAATTGTCAAGGAAATGATCGAAAGTATACAGAGTAGCGAAGGAATTGTGGTAAGAATTATATAAAAAATTTTAGTCATAACAAACGTTCTTTAATTACAGAAAAGTTTTGGACTCTAGGAACAAATTTGGGGCCATTATTTTTTAATATCTATATTAATGATTTATTTAATGTAAATTGTGATGGAGAAATTTATAGCTTCGCAGATGATACTGCAATTTTTTATACAGATACAAATTGGTACAACTTAAAGAACAAAATTAAAAAAGATTTTAAAATAATAAAAAATTGGTTTGATAAAAATTTATTAACAATTAATTTTAATAAAACTAATTATATATATTATTCCTTTTACTTTAAATCCAAATACAACATATGAATAGTATTAAAATCAATGATGACATTCAAATTTTAAAAGTTAATTAAGTAAAATATTTAGGAATAATCTTTGACAGTAAATCAAATTGGAATTTTCACATAGAATATTTGATTACAAAATTAAGAAGTTTACTACCCATTTTTAGAAACATTAAAAACATTTTGAACATAAAACATGGAAATATATTATACATTAACTTGAAGAAGTAGTCCATACTTAAAGTGGAGTGGGAATATAGAAGGTAAAAATAAGAACACCAAGTCTTCCTCCACTGATATATTATAGAAATATTTAGTCAAATTCTCTACATGTTTCGAATGCAGAAGCATTCATCTTCAGGAGAAAAATTAAAGAAGAAAGGGCCAGCAGATATCACCCTAACTGAGCAACATAAATATAGGTTCGGTATAAAATGAATGAAGAAATCAATACACTTTGCATTGTGAATAAGAAAAGTATAAGGGTTGAGACTTAAGGTACTGTGAAAACTTTAAAGGTGGAATGAAAGATTCAGCATCTTTGTGTGGAAGAACTGTCGAGAAATCAGAATGAAGTAACAAGCTATTAGCTAGTCATTAGAGAACATATTTTTTTGGAGAAGTAAATAAAAGTGTGAGGAAGAAGACTATTAAAAATTCATAGGGAATTTAATTTAATTTAAACCATAATTGTTGGAGGTAAACCTCAAAGGTTTACGAATAAACGTAATTGAACTGGAAAAATAAGCATAAGGCAAAAATGTTAGAATTTCATAAAATAATATGCTTATTTTTCCAGTTCAATTACGTTTATTCGTAAACCTTTGAGGTTTACCTCCAACAATTATGGTTTAAATTAAATTAAATTCCCTATGAATTTTTAATAGTCTTCTTCCTCACACTTTTATTTACTTCTCCAAAAAAATATGTTCTCTAATGACTAGCTAATAGCTTGTTACTTCATTCTGATTTCTCGACAGTTCTTCCACACAAAGATGCTGAATCTTTCATTCCACCTTTAAAGTTTTCACAGTACCTTAAGTCTCAACCCTTATACTTTTCTTATTCACAATGCAAAGTGTATTGATTTCTTCATTCATTTTATACCGAACCTATATTTATGTTGCTCAGTTAGGGTGATATCTGCTGGCCCTTTCTTCTTTAATTTTTCTCCTGAAGATGAATGCTTCTGCATTCGAAACATGTAGAGAATTTGACTAAATATTTCTATAATATATCAGTGGAGGAAGACTTGGTGTTCTTATTTTTACCTTCTATTATACATTAGTTGAAACTTATTTAAATTACGGAATTTTAGGTTGGGGAGGAATAAGTAGAACTTTATTTAAAAAGTTAGAGATATTACAGAAAAGGGGTTCTAAAAATTCTAAAAATTATATTTAATAAAGATTATGTTTATCCTTCAATAAAACTATATTCTGAAACAAAAAAATGAATATTAGACAACTTTACATTTATAACATCTTAATATACCTACATATTTAAAAATAAAAATCTTATACAATTTAAAAACCATAATCAATACACGTCATAAAAATGAAATAACCATAAAACCTAAAATAAATAAGTCCATAGGACAAAAAAAATTTCAAATATTTATGTTTTTATTTAAACGATTATTTACCAACAAAAATTTAAAAACATATTTCATTAAAAAAATATAAAGTCGAAATAAAAGCATGAATATTGGAAACAGATAACCTAAACAAAAATTTTGGAAATGTTTTAATGAACATTTTAACTAATATTGTTACGAATAATGTATTTTTCAAAATTTTATTATCCTATATCTTCCAAAAAATGCGTTTATATTTAAACGTGTTTATTTGCAATTTAACTTTTATATAATATTAACAAATATTTAAGAAAATATGTTTTAATGTTCCTATATATTTATAATTTAAAATAATAAGATTTGCCCCTAAGGCCCGTATTATTCATCTCCTGGTAACTTTATCAGCAAGATAATTTCCAAAGAAACCATTGTTAAGACAATTGTCTCCATAGAAATTATCTGGCTGGTAAAGTTACCAGGAGATTAATAATACGGGCCTAACAAGCACGTCTTCGGGGGATCAAAGAAGAAGGTCATTGAGAAAGATAAATAAACACATTTATTATATTATATTATTATATTTAAAGTTTTTTAGTCATAACAAAACGTTCTTGAATGATAGAAGAGTTTTGGACTTGCATTGTCTTTATTTGTTTTACATCACAACGTTTCAACTGATAAGTATCGCCAGTCGTCTTCAGGTGAATACTAAATAAGTATGGTAACTACAGCTCTATTGTAGGTAGGTACCATGACTCAGTTATTAGTATTCATCTGAAGACAAATGGACATACTTACCAGTTGAAACTTTGTGACTCACAACAAATAAAGACAATGCAAATCCAAAACTCTTCGGTCATTCAAGAAACATCATCCAACCTTCAAACAGACAACAAAACGTTGTAGTCGAAAAGATGTTCCATTTTTAGAGCTTTTTTAAGATCCAATAACTGCATTGCCGAATTGTTTTTGATTCATGAGATAGAAAAAGATTTGGTAAAAATGACCAAAATTAATTTCTTGTATAACTAATTTTTGCAGACCCATTTTGACGAGGAAGAAAAAGAAGAAATCGACGTCTATGCCGAATTATCGGACGAAGAGGACGCGGAGGAAGATATCGAGGCCTCTTCTTCAGCAAGTGAAGATTCGACGCAGTGCAGGTACTCGGTAGAAAACTCCTATAATGAGGAGAAGGAGCAGGCTTGTTTGGCTCTAAGAGAAATATGCCTAAATACTGGGTAAGTCTTAGCAAATTATTTATTTATTTTTTGGGCTATTCCCCACAAAATTCTACGCTTATTTTGTAAATGTCATATGCCTCAATTCAATAGTTTCTGAGATATTGACGTTTAAAATATAATTTTTAGAGTTTGACAGGCTGTAACATTGGAACGGTTCATCTTAAAGAAAAATGGTTTTCACCTCCCTATCTTAGTTTTTTATTCTCTCTTCTCTTATTATATTAACGCAAATATTGCATAACTTTGAGATACACAGTTATATATTATGATATCAAGTTGGTGCTGTAGAAATAAGCAATACATGCGGTAACAATTTGCAATAACACTAAAAATTCCTCTCGTTATAATTTTACTTATAATATATACTTTTTATTTGACAGAAACGCATTTCTTCCTTTCATCGAAACAAGCTTCGAGGAAATTTTCAAACTTATAAATTATCCGCAAGATGACATTCGCCGAGCCTCCGTCGAAGCCCTGCAACAGTTCTGCATAGCTTTACACAAAGTCAACACCCCAGAATCCAAGCAGGCCCTATACAAGGCCCTACAGATGTTTGTACCCAAATGTTCGGAACTTATCAGGTATGTTCAATTCATTTAGTTAAGCTATATCAATCTCCTGGTAACTTTTCCAGCCAGATAATTTCTATGGTAACAATTGTCTCAACAATGGTTTATATGGAAATTATTTTGTCAGTAAAGCAGACCTAATAGTTGCGTCTAAAGTAACCTACTCACGTCCAGTCCGCCGGCCGGAATTTACAGATTCCGCCACACACAGTTAAATCACAGGCCAGGGCCGGCCGGCAGGCAATTGTCGGTTGTTAAAACTGAACGTGTGTAGTCATTTGCGGGCCGGCATTGGACTGCAGACCTACTTTTAGTTCAGACGAACATTTTGTTATTGAAAATGGTTAAAAGAAGAAAGAAGGTTGAAATATCAAAGATTTTATTGATTTCTTCCGGAAACATAAATGTTTTTGGAAAATAATAGACTTCATATGCCAACAGAGCTTTTGCGAACGAAGGCTTATGAATAATTACTTTTACTGTATAAAATAGTAGGTGATGAAGCTACTGTCTGTGGAACATAAGATAACATAATATGAGAAGTGTATTCAGAAAGGAACTTAAAAAGGTTAAAATATCAAAAAGAAGCAGAATTTAATAAACACTCGAAACAATTATCATTCACGTTAAGAACGTTTTTTAAATTACTTTTACTTCATTGTCTGTGTTCTCCTATAAGCTCTATGTAGTAGAAAGTGCAACGTCTTTTTATTCGCGCTTTCATTTAAATTTTTTTTCCTTTCCTTTTTCTCTGCCCGTTTAATACAGTATGATTCCTAAGTTGATACTTCTTTTTTAGCTGTGTATAGAAGGCATTAAAATAAACAACATTTTCAAATACCTTTTTCCAAAAAACTTAAAAATAAAATACTTACATTCATTAATTATAATTACACTATGGATCAAATACGGTCCTGCCTAACTTGCCCCTTGAATAACATTAAGAAAACTTCTGGGTGTAGGATGAGCCTGCAAGGGAAAGCGTTCTGCGTATAATCTCGAAGCACCAGCCGCACTTTAACGACACCGTAAATCAGCACCAAATTTTACCATTTTCACGTGTTACCAATTTAAAATTAACTTGCTTCAGAAAAACACACCGCAGCAGATTGCCATATAAATAACTGACCACCGACCCGGAAATTGCTTGACTAATAAGACAAAAACAACATAAAGTATAGCAGGCTACGTTTTGATGACCAGGCCCGCACTTAGATTTTTTACTTCTCTATCTCGCCTATTTTTAGGTTTTTTGAAAAAAGATATTTAAAAATGTTGTTTATTTTAAGGCCTTCCATGCACAGCTAAAAAAGAAGTATCGACTTAGGAATCACCTTGTATAATAACAATTGCCGCTGCGCTTTCTTCTTGTGACATGTTTGAACTGACAATAAAAAAATGTGCTTGTATAGTGAAATGGAGGCCGCAATCGAATCTGACCCAGAACTGCCGGCCATTATCTGAACAAAACTGAAGGTGTGAAACTACGGATAATTGGCGGACGGACAGTCCACGGACTGAGGACCGCCGGCCGATCGACTGAACGCGAGTAGACTGCTTACGTCTATCCTGTGTTACTATAATATATATATATATATAAAGAAATTCGATGATTCTTACACTGGAGAAAACTTTGAAATATGATTATAGCGAAAATAATACCAAATTTTGAAACGGAAATTGGAGAAAAAATATTTATATTCTATTTTTTAAATTTTAGGACTGATGAAGAGAGATCTGTAGTGATGAATTGTTTAGATGCGTATGCGTCGTTGTTAGACGAAGTGAAGGGAGATGTTTTCGTGGGGGAAGGACATAGAGAGGCTATTATGAATTGTATTGTTGACGTGCTTACTCTAAAGGTAAGCCTGTGTAATATTTAAATAATTTTGTTAATTTATGTAATAAAAAAAGTGCAAGTTTCTTATTATAATAATAAGTTTATTTTTAATATTTATAATATAATAAATTTGTTTATTTATCTTCCTTAATAAAGTTCTTTTTTGATCCCCCGAAGACTTGCTTGTTAGGGGCAAATCTTAGTATTTTAAATTATAAATATATGAGAATTTTAAAATATTTTGTTTAAATATTTGTTAATATTATATAAAAGTTAAATTGCAAATAAAAAAAGTTTAAGTATATGTATATAAATATAAACGCAGTTTTTTGAAGATATAGGTATAATAAAATTTTGAAAAATATATTATTTATAACAATATCAATTAAAACCTTTCCAAAAATATTTTTAAATCATTCTTTTCCAATATCCATGCTTTTATTTCGACTTTATATTTTTTTAATAAAATATATTTTTAAATTTTTGTTGATAAATAATCGTTTAAATAAAAACATAAATATTTGAAATTTTTTTGTCCTATGGACTTATTTATTTTAGGTTCTATGGTTATTTCATTTTTATTTAAGTAACTTCTTTGCTAGACATTTTTAAATTTCGTTTATCATTTTGACACTTTGCTTATTTTCTTTAGACTATGTGTCAAGACACAGATTTGGGCGCACAAACTGAAACCAACGAGGATGACGCCGAGGCGGAACAGGACGAACTACTACTCGAGTCGGCTGGCGACGTCATACCTAAGTTTGCTGCAGCCATTACCCCTGATGACTTTGTTTGCTACTTTCCTAACGTGTTAAAACTTTTGTCTGGAAGAACGGTATGTCGTTGGTTAGCAATATTCTTCGTTTATTCGTTTAACCAAATGTACAATAGATTCCAAAAAAATTCCCATCGTTGTTTTAGGGAGTTTGGAATAAAAAAAAACTTCTAAATTTTAAGGCAGAAATATCGTCTATAGTCTATTTGAGAAAGGTGTGGAGTAATAAAAGCTCATTAGGTATGCAAAGTGACTGCAGAGTGACCTAACGAATATTTAAACCACTTGCAAAATTCTTTCTTTTCATCAAGTGCAGGTAGTACCACCCGGGTTTGGGTTAATTTATGGGTTTTGCCTATTGTTATCCATTCACAAACACTGAAAATGGCGTGACCAAGGCGTGCATTATGCACATAGTATTAGTACACTTAGTTTTTATTAAACATAAAAAAGTACATTATACAGAAATTAATATATATTCTTCGTCATCTGAGGAATTGTCATCTCCTCTTGACGTTATAATTAACGGATCGACGGTCCGATCGATCTGGTGGTCACGATCCCACATTTTCTCCACTTCTTTAATGACATGATGGACTGCTTTTCACCAGTTCTCTGGTGTCACTTCCTTAATTTCTTAATCAAACAGCAGCTTAACGTCTTTCGTTTTGAATGTCGTGTTGTCTTGCTACAAATCCTTTCACTTGCGCCCATATAAGTTCTATAGGAATTAGTTCGCAATGATATGGCGGTGTGCGAGTTACACTGTTTTTCATAAAACGATGTTTGTGTAAATTTGCTATAGCCAATAGTTCCTTCTTTATCAAATTATCTTTTTTTTTCTTTAGTTAGTTATCGTAAATAATTTAATGCACAAAATTTACGTGCGCCTATGGCCGACACCGAAATTGAGCCGAACTGGACGGAATTTCCTATTTTATTACTATACACCTTTCTGACACCGACTATAAAAATAGTTTTTATGCCCTGAGAGGACATGTAGGCGATGAAGCACCCTTAAATCCAAACAAATTGTTTTTACTATTGTCATTTACCTTGTTTGTACCATAACTCTGGTTTGTGTCACCGCCATTTTTAATATTTTTGTAAATGTTTAAGATGCGTTTGGTATTTAGCTTTTTGGAAGACATAACCCACGATGATGATCTCGTTTTTATCTCAAAAAGAAAACGCAATTTTACCTATTATTTACTCAGCTATTAAGTATTTTTCATAACACCCTGTATAACAAATAAAACTAAAAGCAGAAAAAGAAAAATGGACAAATTTCAGAAATTTTCGTTTTTATTTTTTATTAATTCATTAATCAAAATTTCTTGAGTTCAAAACTGTAGTTAATTGCTATTCAGGGACGGCTATTTGGCCCCTTTTTGAATAAAGCGAAAATGATAAGAATTATATGGCGAATGCATCATTAGACTTTACTTTTAACAACTAAGGAATATAATTGTTGAAGGATGTGAAGCCATACGTAACACTTAAAGAATTTATTAAATTTATGGCTGATTTTTTTAGGTTAAACAAAACAGTGTTAGTCAAAGATCCTTTGCCTACGGCACTCTGGCGGAATGTATGAAATCTTTAGATGTCTATATAGAAAAATTCGTCCCGCAATTACTGAAAATGTGGTTGATGGGAGCAAGAGACTCGGCCGAAGAAGTTAGAAATAATTCTATATTTGGATTAGGAGAAATGATTTTACATGGAAAAGATAGAATATTTAGGTAACTCAAAATATAGCTTTTTGATCATAACATTCAGAGTGGCTACAGTGGCGCAACCACAAAGTATGTTCCAGTGGGAAGGGAGGGGCGTTGCTTTTTTTTCTGGCGTGAGGGACAGGCAGGACTACATATATTTCATGATTTTGTACTTAGATAGGAAGACAAAAAAGCGGCGCAGGCGAAAATATTTCGGGGCCACGCCAGAAGTTCGTTAAAATTTCACCCAACTAGCTATCCAAATTTGAAAATGAAATTATTACCTCTATCCCCCTTTAACTAACCCATGGGTGGATTAAATTTCATTTTGTGAATGCTTTTTTTAATTTTTTCTTGATATTCCTAGCTGCGCTCGCCACGCCAAAATTGATGATTTTTTTTTAAATGATGTATTTTTGGAACGTAGATTACGAATCTGAGAGCCGTTTTCGTTGCAAATGCTTAAGCTTTGAAATATTACTTTTTAAAGTTCCGTTTTGTATAAAGGTGAGGTTTTGGATTCATAATTGTTGATAATAGCTTGAAAAAAAGAAAGACGCGACACAAAAGTCTATAATAGAAAAATACTATAAAATATTATTTTCTTTTACTCGTTTTTCTTTGAATTACATCACAAACCAATAACTAGGACGATATGCGTCCGAAACCCTCATCTCTATACATAACAGGACTTTTAGAAGGATTATTTTTAAAAACTAAGCGTTTCCGACAAGAGCTGCTTTGTAATTTATGCTAAAAATACATCATTCCTTATAAAATCATTAATTTTTGCGTGGTGAGCGTGTAAAAGATACGTATGTATCAAAAGGCCAACTAATATACAGGGTGATTCCTAAGTTGATACTTCTTTTTTTGCTGTGTATAGAAGGCATTAAAATAAACAACATTTTCAAATACCTTTTTTCAAAAAACTTAAAAATAGGCGAGATACAGAAGTAAAAAATCTAAGTGGGGGCCTGGTCATTAAAACGTAGCCTGCTATACGTTATGTTGTTTTTGTCTTATTAGTCATGCAATTTACGGGTTGGTGGTCAGTTATTTATTTGGCAATACGCTGCGGTGTGTTTTTCTGAAGCAAGTTAATTTTAAATTGGTGACACGTCAAAATGGTAAAATTTGAAAACAATGAACTAGTCGAATATGATGCTAATTTACGGCGAGTGTCGTCAACGTGCTGCTGCTGCTTCGAGATAATACACCGAACGCCTTCCCTTGTGGGCTCATCCTACACCCTGAAGTTTTCTTAATGTTAGTCAACGGGCAAGTTAGGCAGGACCGTATTTGATCCATAGTGTAATAAATGAATGTAAGTATTTTATTTTTAAGTTTTTTGAAAAAAGGTATTTGAAAGTGTTGTTTATTTTAATGCCTTTTATACACAGCTAAAAAAGAAGTATTAACTTAGGAATCACCCTGTATAGATTTGTTGCTGGGTTGGTTTAACATTTTTTAATTAAATATTTATAGATTTAAATTAAGAGTCCAAGCATGAGACGAAAAATTAGGTTGCAATTAGACTTTTAGACCTGAGCTACTAGGCTGGGGCGGGTGCTGCAGCCTTCCTCGACTGCGCCACTGGGTGGCTACATCTTTAACCATAACCGAATTATTTTACTTCATCGCACTCTTGGAACACCCTGCACAATAATGGGTGGCAACTCGGGTTCGTTTTACGTATATTTCAAATTCCATATGACCACTGAAATGTTCTTTTGCTCGCAGGAACATTTTAAACTTATTTTCGACAGAAAGTAATCAAAAAAAGGAGAACATTTCCTTGCATTACATATGAGATTGTGTTATTATTTTTAGCAATTACAACGAAATTCTGCAAGCATTATCCCAGGCTGTGGCTAAAGAATCTCATGCGGGAACCCTAGATAATATTTGCGGAGCGCTAGCCAAAATGATTTTTGTTAATCCTGGAGGAATACCACTGGACCAAGTAAGTGTGACTCTAAAAGCCAAAGAATTTTTCTAAAAAATTTAAACGAAAATATAAATAAATAGTGAGAACGTAAAGTTTGGGACAAATTCATTTAAAATGAATGTTTTTTTTTCTAGAAATCTCTGGGACCCCCTAATTTTTTATTTTTATTGGATTTTTTGAGGGTTATTTCATGTATAAAGATTTTCCCACAAACAAGTTACAACTTACATTATTTTCTTAAATGGTCACCCTTATTCTTTAGATTTTTACATAAAATTCCAATTTTAATTCTGAAAAAAATCGTAGGTTTTGCCGGCTTTTCTTCAGAAACTTCCCCTCAGAGACGACTTCCAAGAAAACGAGGCTGTGATAAAATGCTTTGCCGCCCTGTACCAGCAGGGCAACCCAGTGTTAAAGCAACATTTAGGTGACGTAATGAAGGTTACTGTTCATGTATATTATAAGGACCAAACGCCCAATGACGGTAGGTTTAATAATATACAATTTTTACAATATTTTGCTAGTAACGCAAATGGACTTATTTTGGTTTAAGGAATATCTGGCACGTTTTTGAAATACTATATTACATAACAAGTGATGAAAGTGATACTTTTCAAACGAGGAGATATATTCTCCGAGTTTTACCTTTCACACGAGTAATGTACAATATTTTTTCTACGACCACAAAGAATTATTAATATTAATACATCCTTTGATTTGTGAAAAAAATATTTCAAACACTGTTGAAAATAAAATATCAACACTAGTGTTGAAATTAGCATTGTTCCATTATTATGTTATGTTCCACTTAATATCTGGCTTTATAGTTTGTCAATAGGCTTTTCCTTTATTTGTAGTTTAACTTTTTAATTTTTTCATATTTTATACAGGGTGCTACAAATTCGTGTCCGTACAAGGTTATCTCGAAAACGGTAAGAGATACGAAAATGGTTAAATTGAGACAAAGTTGCGTATTTTGGGGTTTAATAATTTGGCGAAAAAAAATTGTAATTATTCCGAATGCTTTGGGAGATATCCGAAAAAACGAAAATTTCCATTTTTGATTTTTAATTTTTTGCGCTTTCATTTTTGACTTGGGAAAAGAATAAAAAGCACTTTTTCATAGCCGTTTTTTATGTTCTACAAAGTGGCATTATTAGTTTTCAAACTCGACGTTTCGTTCTTTAGTTACCAACCTCAAGTCAGTTTTTTTAAATACGGACCTGGAATTTTAAATACAGTTTTAGGGATTTCTAAGCTTTAGAAATGTAATACAATGTATACGTTTTTGAAATTTTAAGGTTTTGTTTGTCATCTAATAACATTTTTAGAATTAAATTTTTCATTTCATTATGGTCCTGAACATTTAGAGTCAAACGAAAAAACAAAATATTTCTGATTTGAAAAATCCGTCCATTTTTACTCAAAGAGGCCTGTTAATTGATATTTTGTAAGAAAAGAGACCCAAAGTCTCGATCTCAAATATTTTTCTGTCTGTTTATTTTTGTTACATGTTTCGCCCGAAACTAGCATCATCAGATCTTCTAAACAGTAAAAAAAATTTTAATTGTCTTTGAAATAAACATAAGCGCACCACAGTAACATAACTAGACTAACACTCCAGTTACCTTTTCTTCACTCGGGAGCATTATTTTTTTTTTGTTTTACAGTATTTCGGTCTAGGTCTAAGGCAAAAACCATAGGACTTAAGATTATAGGTTATATTAATAAAATAAATAAAATACTAATAGAAAATAGAATTTCTTCTCATGCCTTAAAAACTTGCTTACTTCCTAGAGTATTGTGAATGTAAATCTAATTTAAAAAATAAACTGCCTAAACACCATAACTTCATGTAATGTAATTTTAATATTTCAGTAATTCTAAAAATAATTGCCAGGGCTGTAGTGATGTGTTATTTGACTACAAAACGTTAAAATTTTAAAAACCGTTAAACTGCATTAAATTTTCAAGGCTTTCTTCTCTTCTTCAGGTGCCATCTCCTCTTAGAAGGTTGGCTATCATCATAGTCATTCTCACTTTCGATGCTGCAGCTCTAAACAACTCAACGGAACTACAGTTGTACCATTTTCTCAAGTTATTTAACCAGGAGATGCGTCTTCTTCCTTTACTTCTTTTTCCCTGGATCTTTCCCTGCATAATATTGTGTAACAATACGTATTTCTCTCCCCTCATCACGTGACCTAGGTATTGCAGCTTCCTTATTTTAATTGTGTTCAATATTTCCTTTTTCATTCTTTCCAGTACCTCTTCATTTGTCACCATGTCTACCCAACTTATTCTCAAGAGCCTTCTATATGACCACACAAACTTGACTTGATGTTGGTATCTAAAGAACGAAACGGCCAATTTGAAAACTAATTAACGCCATCTTGTAGAACATAAAAAACGGCTATAAAAAAGTGTTTTTTGTTTTTTCCTAAGTCAGAAATGAAGGCGCAAAAAATTAAAAACCAAAAGTAAAAATTTCTGTTTTTTCCGGACATCTCCGAAGGTATTCGGAATATTTACACTTTTCTTTCACCATATTATTGAGCCCCAAAATACGCAACTTTGTCTCAATTTAACCACCTTCGTATCTCTTACCGTTTTCGAGATTCCCTTGTACTCACACGAATTTGTAGCACCCTTTGCAGTCATTAAATAAAAGACATGTCATTTTTTCTTTGTTTCAGATGCAAAGCAAATGTTAATTGAATTTATAAAAACGTTAAACAGGGACTTCGCTCAAGATTTCGCTCACGCTGTGAGTTCCATGGGCCCAGAAGCGACGGTCTCCATACAAAAGTTGTTATCTTAAAGCTTTATTTTTTGATATTTATTAAATTATTAGAGTTCTATCAACGGCCAATCAAGGTAATATAACTTGTATGCAGGGAAGATTTTACCAAGGAGGTCGAATTTTAAAACACGACAGAGAAAAATTAAATTTATTTACGTCATAAATTATTTTTGTCTTAGATTTTCAGATACGGCGCTCCATTCCATTGTTTTACTTAATCAAATCAAATATAGCTTTATTTTCATAAGAACAGATTCTCATTGACAAAGCAACTTAAAATTATTAATTAAAAATACCATTTCAAGAACCAAATGTGATTACAGTTAAAATAAAATAAAAAATACATAGACCAGCTAAAAAACACCCTAAAAACAAACAAAAGACCCTTACAGCGATACCTCGAAAGATTAATTTATTAAATAGAAGGTTCTCTTGGTTGACAATTTTTTTAGGTCTCTCTGAAACTTTCTATTGCAAACAATTTTACGTAAACTAAGGAGCAAATGATTAAACAATTTTTTGCTGTTATAATAAAGAGTTTTTTATTAAAGCAGAAGATGGAATCGGCAGCGCTATAACGTGTGTTTTTCTTGTGGAAGTTGTCGAGGAGGTCTGTATTTCAGATTTATACTTCTTGTGCATAAGACATGCTGAGAAGCCAAAGTCAATATCCCCAAATTTACAAAGTTCGGTCGACAGGGCGTTCGGCGACTCAACTGACAAATACACCGTGTTGCTCTCTTTTGCAATACAAATACCGAGCTGAAAAGGTATTAAGCGCAAGATCCCCAAAAACACAACCCGTACCGAAGGTGACTCTATAAGAGCAAAGCAACTACTAACCAATCAACCAACTAATATATTGACGATAAACATATTAGATGGATAACTATATCCTCTTTTTAACTGATTGGGTCTAAAATTCTATTCGTGTGTGGCACACATTTCTTCAGCCTAAGCCGAATGTCGCCAATTAACGTTGTGTGATCTTCGACTTTTGAGTAAATAGCAATCTCCGTGGTGCTCTACCAACAAACCGAAGCGATCTGCCTGACAGTTGTCTTCTAGTGAGCGTTTCACTTCACCTGGTTCATTATCATCGTCATCATCTAGCGCAACAACCCTGGATGGGTCTTGGCTGACTGCACGACTTTTTTCCACCTGACACGGTTTTCCATTAGTCGGAATATTTATTTTTTGGAGGTCCGGTTTGATGTTGTCTCTCCAACTCATTCTGGGACTTCCTAGTAGTCTTTTTCTTGTTGGAACCTCCTTCCACACTAGTCTCACGAGTCTTTCGTCATGAAGCCTGTGTACGTGGCCTGCCCACCTTAATCGTTGAGATTTAATCTCTTGCACAATATCAGCAGCGTTGTAAAGCTCTTGGATTTCGACATTCGTTCAAGTACGGTATCGATTTGTGGTCAGATCGTGATGTGGTCCAAAGATTTTTCTGAGAATTTTTCTTTCAAAACGCCTAAGTTTTTGTTGGGAACACTGCGTGCTCTTGCCTCAGGGAAGAGTGTAAAATGAATCGACACCTAGCCATCCTATTCACGCCGGACAGGCCGGATGAGATCGAATATCTCGTAGGATGAAGGTGCCGTTTCCCACTCCCCAGTCGGTAGACCACATTTGTGGTCGATGACCGGTTCAAGATGGCCTCCGTAGTCGGCGAATCGTAAAAAAAAGATCTGCAGGTGAATGTTTAGGAAAAAATGGAGTTAAGCATCATCGCAAATTTCTTTGTGATAATATCTATCTAAATAACTATCATAAGGTTAACCAGACCAGGTAGCGTGAAACGGATTTCTGGCTTCATTAACGAAGAAACTCGTGGATTTTTTAAGGTATTCCTGAAATATGTTATCGCTGAAAGGAAAAACCTTTACATTGCTTTGGACATCGTTTATGCCCTAAAACGCCAAGGACGTATTTTGTACCGATTTGGAGGTTAAACCATATTTATTGTTGTAGAACGACAGCCGCAACAGCAACATTAACAAAAATTGATTGATTTACTCAAATGTACCGTCGATAAACAGTCGCTCGACTATGTCCTTCTGATTGGGAGAGATTAGGTCTAAAATTCGCTCTTTTTCCTTTCCTTGTCTATTTTTTTTTCTAAATGTAAATATACAGTGGAATTTTTAAGGGAATCTTTTACAGATTACCTTTGGAGGAAAAATTGTTGTTTTGGTAATAATCAACGTAAGTGACAAAAGGGTCAAAATCCTTTTTTCTTTGAGAAATGAGGAAAGTTGCTGGATAAAAATTGAAATTGTGGATTTGGCGCATTTAGCTCAAAAAGCTACCAGAACACAACATAAGTTCACAACTAAAATTAAAACTTTTAGGAACTTTGTGAAGCATGTTTGGGGACAGGCCTTAAAGACCGTGTTTAAAGGAACTCTTTTTTGACTTATAATAATTTTTGATAAAATGACATATGCCTACTTCCATGACTATAAAACCCGTCGCAAATTAAAAAAAAGTTGATTTTACTACAAACGTTTAAAAATTGTTTCAAACATAGTTTGTTGCAAAGTCGCCGTGTACTGATAAAAAATACAAGTTTTTTTCGTTGTGTTTCGAAAATCGACCTCCAGAATGATGGAAAATCGTAAAAATTTAACTATAGAGCCTAAATAGTTATTGCTTTATCGTTAATGGTAAATTTGAAGTTAAATAATTGTTTTATTTACCGTTATTAATATTCATATGTATAACTTATTTAATTAATGATAATTAAAGGGTCCGCTGTAAAAATTCATTTGAAAAAAAAATAGTTTAAACCGAAAAGTGGAAAAATATTACCAAAAATTATTTTCTTACTGTCACATGTAAACGTATTTTATTGTATTCGGCTTTGCATTTGGTTATATTTTTGATTTAAAATAGCCTAAAATTAGGGGAATATAAAATATTGCCCCCTTTACTCGTTTTTCCTTTAAAATTAAATCCCAAAAAAATAAAATCCGAAGTAAAAACTAAGCGTTTCCGATAAAAACGGTATTTAGATTCGTAATTCACGCCCTAAAATACATCGTTCCTAAAAAAATCATCAATTTTGGAGTGGTGTAGCTATAACAGATCATTACCAACATTTTAATTATGTAATTATTTTTTGTTATATCTTATTAAATTATAAAAAAATCTCATTGCGGCCATTTTGTAGTATGAATTTAATACCAAAATTTATTTTGATCAATCGTTTTTCTTTAAATAAGTTTAGTGAGTATGAAAATATCTTTTAAATCACCTCATACATACATAATAAAATTCAATATTTTTTTATTTTAAAAATTTAAATTCAATAATTCTCTTAGATTTTTTTTTTAAATTGATTTTAAAAAATAAATAATTACTAAAAAAAAATAATAAAAAAAAGTAAACTGTCCGAAGCGGGATTCGAAACCGCGACCATTAGTTCCAAAGTGAAAAACCGTACCACCTCGCCAGAGTACACTCTCAACAAATTGGTTCAAATGCCTTACATAACTCAAAACGCTAAATGTGACAAAAACTTGTAAAAATAAATTGAAACTCTTTATAATTACCTTATTCTTTTCAGCAATGGCATCAGCCAAGTACTAGGCGAACAATAATTATGATTCATAATTGTTAGTTATAGTCTAGAACAAAATATCATACGTCTATGGCCCAAAACATTTTGGGGCAAATTATTTTTATTTACCGCCAATTTAATATAATCAAATACTAAATAAAACGTTCAATTTAATGTCCAAAATTACAAAGTCTCACACTAAAACCGATCTTAACATCGTTTAAAACTACGTTAATAAACATCACAAACTGATGACTCCTTGAGTACGTCTCTGTCAAAATCTGGGGAAATTTTGAAGGCCCTAATCAGCTGGCCGATATCATGTATTTGGATGTCAAAAAATGAAATCGAAGAAATGTCAAAAATGGTCATTTTATAATGTGGGATTGAAAGCAAAGTTCGAGATCATAAATTTGACAAAAAAATTTTACAGTGGACTCTTAAATGTTTAAAAAGAATACCAACAATTACGACATGGGGCTGATCTATTATACCAAGAGAGTATCTTTTATTAGTAAAAATAAAGCCCATATACAGGGTGGACCGCTTTCAACGCAGGATTCCATAGCATCTAAAGTACTCGACTTTTTAATATTTTTCAAACACAGAGTTATATGGACACATTAGATCTACAATTTAAAATTATTTTTAATTATACATAATACCCTATACAGGGTGAGTCAACTATAGAGTAAAGTTCATTTTCGCCTTTATCTTAACAATTCGAAATATAAAAGTTGTAGAGACCATTGAGGTGCACATTTTAAAATTATGCTTTAGTATACTGGGTGGCCCAAAAAAACGTGACGAATATAGCTTAGGTTTTTTTTTAAAATGAAACACCCTATATATTGTATTATTTTCTGATTTCCCACAAAATTGTACGCTTATTTTGTAAATGTCATAATATGTTTAAAAAAGTATAAAAACAATTTTACATATAAAGATAAAACTTACAAGTAATAAAAATAACACTTTAAAAACATTTGTATAAGTCGAGGAAGGTCCCAGATAAAGGCGCTATGAAAGTAGTTATGCAGGGCTGAAGTCAAAGCCGCTGCCCAGGTACTCCTCGCAGGAGTAAAAGGCATGCCTCAGTAAATACCCTCTAACGGCACTCCTAAATGCTATTTCGTCCATGTCCCTGATATTTCGGGGTAGCGCATTGAATATGATATAGATCGGTTTCAAAACGTCTTTCGCCGTTGTCCGATGCCTAACTTCCAAGAGTTTCTGTCATCCCATTGGCCATCTCTCAGATCTCTTAAGCTTATTGCTCTGGCTACACCTTCTTTCCAGGTCTTTCTAGGTCTTCCTCGTTTTTTCCGATTTGGTGGTATCCATTGCATAACTTTTTTAGGCAGTCTAGATTCATCCATTCGTTGGAAGTGACCGTACCATATTAGTAGTTGTTTTCGTTCGATATCGGTTGTCAATGATCCCTCTACTCCCATTCTTCGTCGGACCTCCTCATTTCGACATTTTTCTCTTCTGGATATTCCTATTGATCGCCTGAAAACATCCATTTCGGTTGCTTCAAGTTTTCTTCGGTTATTTTCCGTGATTCTCCACGTCTCTGCACCGTATAGTAGAGGGCTTTTAATTAAGGTTTCATAAACATTGTTTTTTTTTCTCTTTTTCCCTATGTCGCTGCTCCAAAGTATGCCATTCAAGCATCCAATCAGTCTTCTGACTTGAGTTATTCGTTTCTTAATTTCTCTATCATCTCGTCCGGTGGTGTCAAATTCAACTCCCAGGTATGTGTAGTTATTGCACGATGTGATTTCTTCAGTGTCAAGTTGGATATTTGACATATCTGCTCCTATTGGAAGGTACTTTGTTCTTTGTGTATTCAGTTCCAAGCCCCACTGTTTATACTCTTCTTGTATGTATTTTCCTGGCCATATATTCTAAATCATCTTTATCGTTAGCAATAATAACTTGGTCATCAGCAAATTGTAATGTATACAAACAGGTATCTCCCAGATCAATGCCCATCCCTCTGCATTTTCTTTTCCACTGATTTAGAGCTTTTGCTATATATATTTTAAACAGTGTTGGTGAAATACAACAGCCTTGCCGTAGACCCTTATTGACAGAAAACCTCTGTAATAGTCTGTTACCCAATTTTATTCTCGATGTAGAACCGTCATATAAGTTTTGTAGAGCCTTTATTAAGGTGTGATTAATGTTAGATTCATGTAATACCTTCCAGAGATTCTTTATAGGCACTGTATCATACGCTTTATGGAGATCGATAAACATAAGATGCATATGTCTAAATTTAATAGTTTTTGAGATATTGACGTTTAAAATATCGCATTTTCAGACTCTGACAGGCTATAACATTAGAACGGTTCATCTGGGAGAAAAATGGTTTTCACCTCCTTATCATAGTTTTGTATTCTCTTTTTAAAGATAAAAACTTCCGATTTAACATATAAACTGGAAGTTGTAACTTTTAGATAGGGAATAAAAACCAAGATAGGCACGATTTTTCTCTAAGATGCGCCGTTCCAATGCTACAGCCTGACAAAATTTGAAAATGCCATATCTTAAACGTCAATATCTCAAAAACAATTAAATTTGGACATGATAAAAAAAATATACCTGGACTTTTACACGGAGTTATAAAATAATATATTATATATAGGTTGTTCCATTTAAAAAAATGTAAGTTGAATATGCCCCGACTAAAATAATTTTAAATTGTAGATCTAATGCCTCTAATAACTCTGTTTTTGAAAAATATTAAAATGTATAGTAGTTTAGATGCTATGGATTCCTGCGTTGAGAGGGGGCCACCCTGTATGTATTTATAGCTGAAGAAATTTCGCAGCTTCATAAATAATTGTTGGTATTTTTTATTGCATGTGTTAACATACTCAATATTTTTTATAATTATGGATATCAAATTGTATCCATGGAGTCTTACATGTTACTGTTAACCACACATAATATCTAAAAGACTGTCTTATGCGGTAGGTGTCCACAATAAATATTTAATATTTGGTGTCCCTATTCACTTTTTAAACATATTTTAAGTCAAAATTGTCAATATTTTTACACAATTTGTTTTTTACTTCATGTATAGGCTTACCTTATATATACCCAGACGATAGGGTATACTGGCTCTTCCGCCAACCCCAGCAACAAAAACAAAAAAAGGAGCTAAAAAAATGAAATAAAATACATGTAGTGTAAAAATATTGATTTTTTCTAAAATTATCTTTGCTGTAGATATTATTTAAAATAAAAATCAATTTCTCCTTAATGGGACGCCCTGTATTTATATTGCATGAGTGAGTACCATACAGGTTCATTTTTTGGCATAGTCCGTAAGAGTGATGTCATGTTCACTATGGAGAAAGAGCCATATTTTCCCTATTTTTAAACGTTTGTGAGGGACTTCATTACAGATTGTTCCAAAATGATGTGCTAATTTTTTAGGGTGATTTTATAAAGAAAAGTTCATATTAACATGTGACTATACCGGCTTGCATTTTTTGCTACACGATGTTAAAATATTTTTTTAAAGCGTTATTATTGTAATGTCTCCAAAAGTACTTTAGATTTATTATTTTTAATTTTGTTGACAGGATCTAAAACACCATATTTAAGTAAGAAAAGTTATTATATCAACCAGCAACGACCCTAGAAACATGCCCTCTGATATTTTTTACAAAAAAGTTTTCACTGACATTTATCCATGTAGATTTGTTTTCTTCCGAGGGCCCGTCCGTACGCCGGATGCACTTATGCCAGGTTTGGCACATTGTGCTCACCCTGTTTGGTTCTTACACCCACTCCGTGATCCCAGTTCCTTGCCCTAGTTTGTGTAGGTCAACTAGGGAAAGGGTACCGGTTTCAGTTATGATTGCCCGAGTATTTGTTGTAACTTCCGATCTAGTGACTCGCAATGGCAAACTATGTGCTGTACAGTTTCATGTATAATCTGCAGTCAATAAGATCTCCATTGTACAGTTGCATTCTATGCAAATGGTTCTTGACAGCCATGTGTCCTGTGATAATTCCTGTAATTGTTCTCAACTGGTTCCTGTTCATTTGAAGCAACTGTTTCGTAAGTCTTGGTTCCGGATCCCCAATGAAGCTTTTGCTGTGGTGTAATCCCTGTCTGTTGCTCCAGTGGATTTTGTATTGAAACTGATCCATTGCTTTATGACAACTCGTACTGTGCACCTTCGTACTTTGAGTGCCGGTTCCGGACCAATGAATGTATTTTCTGAGCCTTCCCTTGCAAGTTTATTGGCTTTTTAATTTCCTGTAATACCTTCGTGTTGGTACCCACAGCAGTATTACTTTGTTTACTTTTGCCAGGGCCTGCAGTTCCACTTGACATTCCCATACCAGTCTTGCGGTTGCATATTAGCGCTCTAATGGCTGCTTGACTGTCAGAATATATATGGATCCGCTTATTGAGGCAAGCCCCTTCTATTGTTTTCTTATGCACATTGCAATATGGCGTAGATTTTTGCTTGGAACACTGTGCGAGACTTTCCCTGAGAGAAAAACACATTTTTCTCCGGTCTTACTCCGTGTATCCCCGCTCCGGTACCCTCTTTGGTTTTGGAGCCGTCTGTGTATCAGATTATTGCCCCAGAAGTAGCTTTTGGTGTTTTGTTTTACATACATTTCGTTTTTATGTGGATATTTTTTCTATTAGTCGAGGTAATTCTACATGAGAACAATCTCTAACGTTTTTTTTTCGTCGTTCTTGATTAAAACAATTAAGAGTGCGGTGTAGTGACGCATTCGCCATTTCGTGTTTTGATCAATATTTTGTAACTTTTTCATTTTATTCCAAAAATCGGCTAAATACCCGTTTGAAACATAATTACCTACAATTTGATGTTAAACACAGTTTACAAAGTAATAAAAGCAGAAAAATAAATATGGACACATTTCACAAAATTTCATTTTTTCTTTTATTAATTATTTATCAATCAAAATTTCTTTAAATTAAAACTAAGTAACTTCTATTCAATGACGTGTATTTGGCCGCTTTTTATATAAGGCGAAAGGGATAAGAAATATTGATAAAAAAATGGCGAATGCGTCTCTAGAGTTGACTCTTAAATCAAAACTAAAACTCAATATGTTAGAATAGCTGTGCTAAATCTCCACCATTTTTGTTGTAAAAGTTATTCCACCTAACCTAACTATCACACCTTAAAATATTAGCACGTCATTAAGAAACACCCTGTATATTATCCATTAAAGAATTTTTAAAATTTTCTTGTAAAATTAGTAACGATGCACATATAGTTTTCACTTTATTTTAGTTTAGAATAATGTGTTTATTTTAATAAAATGTCAGTTGAACTGTAAAAGATTTTTTTTAAACCTGTATAACGTACTTACCGAAACGAAATGTCAATCTAATTGACTCAATTTGATGTGATCCGTATAAACCGAAAACGTATATCAATGTTGAATGTTTTGTGTCAAAACTGTACTTTTTAAAATTGCAATTTATATTGGTTGAAATAAGTTTATTTCGTTTTTATTTTTATATAAATGGATTAATAATTATTATAGTTTTATAAACAGAATATAGAGGTTACGTTGTGTTTATGTTTTTATATTAAATTTATAAATCTCGGAAAATTAATAGAGCTTATGGTTTGAGATTATACCTTGTTTTATTTTTACCGCAATTTACTATAGTCTATTTCAGAAAGGTGTGGAGTAATAAAAGCTCATTAGGTAAGTAAAGGGACTACAGAGTGACCCAACGAATATTTAAGCCACTTTCATAATTTGGCATTGATTGCATTGCAAATTCAAATTCAAAATATGCTTTATTAATCATAAGAGTTTATACTCGTGTTGACAAAGGTGAAAAACTTAGAACTAAATAAAATAAAGTCCAAATAAAAGTCAAAGTGAAATGTACACAACAATAATAAAATCTCTACGATAATAATAAAATCTATACAATCTCATGCTAAACAAAATATATACCTACAGAGAAAATTATACAAAAGCAAATAAAGGAACCGAACTATTACAAATTTTCTACAAAATACTCAGATACGGTGTAATACACGTGTTCCAATAACAATTTTTTGACCTGAATTCGAAACTTTAAGTAATTACTTAAGGATTTTATATTAAGAGGAAGATGATTAAACATCTTTTTTGAATTGTATATAATAGAATTCTATTGTATACAAGAGCGCTAGTTGGCAAAGGTAAAAGAATATCATGAGTATTTCTAGTCTGGTAAGCCGATACATCTCTCTTGTATGCATCCCTCCTCTTAAAAATTAGACAAACAGATTCCAATATGAAAAGGCACGGCAATGTTAATATTCTGTGTTTCCGAAACAGAGGCCTGCAAGGCTCTCTAGGACCCACACCGGAAAGTCATCTCACAGCCCTCTTCTGAATTAAAAATACTGACCTAAAAAGAGTTTGAGAGCAAAATTCTTTCTTTTCATCAATAGCAGTAGTACCACCAGGGTTTGGGTCAATTTATGGGTTTTGCCTAAATGGTGTGACAAAGGCGTGCATTATGTACCATCGCGCCGATAAAAAACTGGGACAGGAAATTTTTCTATTTTCTCCTAGACTATTAAGAATAATTTTACATCAAGCCTGGTACCAGTAAAATGTCATGAAAATTTGCATGTCAATAAAGATTGTCACTTTATGATTGACTCGTCAAACATACAATCATATATTATTTGTAAATATGCCACAATTAACCCCCCAGCAAAAGGCAATTATTTATAGTCGGTTGCGAGATAGTGTTGCTATTAGGGATATTGCAGATGAACTGGGAGTAAGCAAGAATACCGTGCTATTGGCAAAACAAAAAATAGCAAGACATGGGACTATTATTAGGAATGCAGGTTCTGGTCCCCCTAAAATTTCTACTGATGATCATGATAGAAGACTGGTTAATTATCTAAGGGATCATCCCTTCGAAACTGCAATCAAGGCAAAAGAAGAGACGAATTTTCCAGGTTCTGCAAATACCGCTAGAGACAGGGTTCGAAATTCCGATATACCAAGCCGTTGTGCTGCCAATAAAATTTTTTTAACGGAAATAAATAAACAGGGCAGGTTAGAATTTGCACATGAATATATTAATCAAATAAATTTATGGGAAACAGTTATATTTTCTGACGAGAAAACTTTTCAGTCATGCAATAATGGGAGAATTCGGGTGTATAGGCCTTCCGGCATGCGGTATGATGAGAGATACACCCACAAAACCAACCAAAGTGGGCGTTTCTCCATAAATGTTTGGGGCTGGATTAGCGCTAGAGGACCAGGACTTTGCCAAATCGTCGAAGGAAGACTAACTGCAGCAGTATACGTTAATATACTAAACGAAGTGATGATACCATCGGTAAACGCTGTATACGGTCAAAATTACACATTTCAGCATGATAATGCTCCAATACACACAGCGCGCATTGTACAAAATTTTCTCCAAGAAAATAACATAGCAGTTCTTCCCTGGGCTTCGAAGAGTCCCGATTTGAACCCGATAGAAAACATTTGGGGTGCCATGGTCAAATCTATGTATAAACATGATTTTCAACCTAGAAACAGGGATGAATTACGTCATAGGATAAATCAAGCTTGGGATGAAATAACTGTCGAATTATGTAGAAACTTAGTTTTAAGTATGCCACAAAGGCTCCAAAAAGTAATAAACAGAAATGGTTCTATGACCAAATATTAATTTTGTGTTGTTTTGACAAACTTTGTGTTCGCAATTTTTTTCTTTTTATTAAATGTATTTTATTACCTGTATTAGCTTTATTTATTATTTTGTGGTAATGGTAAATATAATAATTTATAAAATATTTGACTTTAAAAAAATCTAATAAATTTACTTTATCCATATTATATGATGTCTCTCAAATTTAACCACCCCGTATCGAAAAATACAAAACATTCCATTATGTAACCTAGGTTACTTTTTAAATTTTGAATGTTTTTCCTTTTTAGCTCTAGACACCTTTTATAGTCTAGGGGATATTTGTATTTCTTACATTGTTTTTGTAAATCTCTTGTCCCAGTTTTTTATCGGCACAATAGTACATAGTATTAGGTACTTATTTTTTATTAAGCATAAAAAAAATACAAAATGCATACAGAAATTAAACTATAAAAAATCAAAATATTCTTCGACATCTGGGGAACTGTCATCTCCTCTTGACGTTATAATTAATAGGTCGACGGTCCGATCGATCAGGTGGTCAAGATCCCACATTTTCTTCTCTTCTTTAATGACATGATGGACTGCTTTACGCCAGTTCTCTGGTGTCATTTCCTTAATGGCTTGATCAAACAGTAGCTTAACGTCTTTCATTTTGAATGTCGTGTTGTGTCCAGAGCTGGGCAATAGTTAACTACCTTTTTTTATAAAAGTGGTTGTATTCTTACTACTTTTTTTCTCTCAGTAGTTATACCTACTCGATTATTTTAAAGTCTGCATAAAATATTCGCAACAGTAGTTAAAAAGTAGTTAACTTCTCAATGCTAACTACTTTAACTACATTTCTTTATTTTAAATAAGATAGAAGAAATAATAAAGAAATGCTCCATGATTATAAATTGATTAAACAAATAGTTATAAGATATAACACCAACTTACCATCATCAGCTGCAGTCGAGCGGATGTTCAATTTTGCAAGCTTGATTAATTCATCAAGAAGACATGCTATCTCTGATAATCTGTTCGAGCAATTAGTTTTCTTAAAAGCTAACCTAAGATAGAATTTGCAGGATTCGAAAGTTTTAAACAATGTAAATGTAAATATAATATTTTTTAAAATACTTCCTCTACTATTACTATTAGTATTAGCTAATAAGGCTTAAAAGCCTAAAAGGACCAGTGTTCAATATTTGTGTTCAATAATAAACATTTTTTTAAAATCTACTTTGATATTTGTTTATTTAATATTTAAGCCCAAACGCTACATGTTCGTTTTGTAGTTAAAAGAGAGTAGTTAAATACTAACTACAGTTAGTAATCTAACTACATTTTTGGAGAAGTAGTTTAACTACCACACTACCAAGTAGTACCAGTGGCGGCTCGTCAGGTGAAGTAGGTGATGGGGCTCTTCACCAAAAAAAAAATGAAACCAGGAGAAAAGTTTTTCGAGAATATTAAATATTAATGTACCAATACAGCTTAGCACTTAAAAATAATTATATTCGAATTAATATTAATTTAACCCGAATGTAGCTATGCATAATAGGGCAACGGTTAACTCCGATGGACAATAATTATAAACACTCGTACATTTTGGCGCGCCCCAGCCGACCGTGTTCGTTAGCTCAAAGCTAGTGAAGACCCACCGCCCAACATGGCTTTGATATTTACCGTTGCTATGGTTACCTACGAGACGCCAGTCACGCAAACATCATGTAACAATTTGTATTATAAACAACAATTCAAAAATAGATCAGTCGTATGCACCATTGTTTTAGCATTGGTTCGCCTAACCTTAGAGCGTTTTCACACGGCACCATATATCGCGCGCGACAAATGGTCGCAATATTGCTTTTACACCAAATTACGTGTTTTCTAATGAACCATTTTCACACACAAGCGATATTAGAGAACACATAATTTGGTGTAAAGCAATATTGCGACCATTTATCGCGCGCGATATATGGTGCCGTGTGAAAACGCTCTAAGAGCGTTTTCACACAATATTGCTTTACATCAAATTATGTGTTCTCTAATATCTTAAGGTATTTATTTTGAGGCTTCGCGAAACTTACGGTTATAGATATCGTTTTTACGTGATTAAGAGCGTTTTCACACGGCACCATATATCGCGCGCGACAACTGGTCGCAATATTGCTTTTACACCAAATTATGTGTTTTCTAAGGAGCCATTTTCACACACAAGCGATATTAGAGAACACATAATTTGGTGTAAAGCAATATTGTGACCATTTATCGCGCGCGATATATGGTGCCGTGTGAAAACGCTCTTAATACTGTGTGATTAAAAAGTTTTATTTTTATTTTTCAGTTAATTCAGTATTGTACGTATCTACTTAGTTGTGTGTTTTAAAAATGAACCCAATTAATGACATAGTTTGTAATTTGTTGGAAACTCCATTCAGTCGTTGGACAGATGAGGATAAGAGCGACGTTTTGTTACACGGGTTTTTTGTCAATGTTTGTTTAAGTACCTGCACTATACCTAGCTCTTCACCATTTTTTAAGACCGCGAGCCGCCACTGAGTTAAACTACTTTTTTGATAGGTAGTTAGTGGTTATACTCCACTACTATTTTCAACTAGTTTGCCAGCTCTGGTTGTGTACAAATCCTTTCACTTGCGCCCATAGAAGTTCTATATGATATAGTCAGCAACGATATGGTGATGTGCGCAGCACAGTTACACTATGTTTTTCAGCTATATCGTCCACGGCATATTTCATAAAACGATGTTTGTGTAATTTTGCTATAGCTAATAGTTCCTTCTTTGTCAAATTTTCTTCAAATTCAATACTTTTGGTGGTTAACCAGTCGATAATTTCTTGTTTTCTCCAAGATGAAGTTGTAGTCTTCTCTGTGGGTCATGAATGCATGATAGCTTGCGTTATCCATAACTGCTACTGAATCAGCTGGAAGATATTTTATCATTTTACCAAAATAGTCCTTAAATATATTCGAATTCATGCCCTCGTAATAATCTCCCGAATTGAATTACGCAATTACTTGAGATATTAATATTACAAACTACTATTTTATCTTAATACCCGGTAACTTAATTCTCTAAAAAATTTTGGTTAGTTATAAGTAATTTAATGCACAAAATTTACTTGCGCCTATGGCCGATACCGAAATTGAGCCAAATTGAACGGAATTTCCCATTTTATTACTCTACACCTTTCTGAAATAGACTAAAATAATGGGCATTTTCACTAAATTTCGTTTTTGCCCCGTCCTTATATAGAGCAAGAAAAAATAAGTTTTCTACGGTTTTAGTTTTTCAAATTTCCAATTATTTACTGAGAAAATAATTAAACAAAATACGCCCTCTAATAAATACACGAGAAACTACTTACCGACGTCACAACAATTCCAATCAATTGCATAGGTCGATCGCTCTGTAAACGACGCACTGCTACCTGACTGAGGTCTCGAGTCTGGTTTCCTGTTTCTAAACTATCTTTGTCCCCTGAAACAAAGATAACAATATAATAGGGAATTTGTCTAAAAATTAAATTTGAAAAATAGTACTCTTAAGAGCCTTCCATACCAGCGTGAAACGCGGCATCGTTTCCTGCCTTGTCTAATTGAAAATTTAACGCAAAAATGTTGTTAAGGGGTTCACAAGAACTTCTAGTTTACGGATGACACCTTATTAAAAAAAAAATAATTTTTTTAAGTTTCAATTTTATTATACAGGGTGTTTTTTAATTGAGTGCCGATACTTAAGGTTGTGAATCCTTGGGTGATTTTAAGAAGAAACGTTAATATTATCAGATTCTTTATATTTAGATATATTTTCAATAGGTTTTAGTTGAGTATGTTAGTGCTGAATATGATAAGCTCAATTAAAGTTTTAATACCAGAACTTCAAATAATATTAGCTAATTATGCATGGAAATCTAGACCAGTTTTTCAGGAGGATGGAGCCCCTTCTTACTTTTCAAAAAATGTAAGATAATTATTAAATGTTAACCTTTCCAAATACGTGGATAGAACTGCGAGAATTTATAGAGTGGCCGCCCAAATCTCCGGATACTACACCCTTAGATTTTTATTTATGAAGCGATGTAAAGAGAAGGGTATATGTTACCAGATCTAGAAATCTGGAAGAGTTGAAGATACGTTTAATCGCACCATAAGTTTTTGAAAGAGTAAAGTAGTAAGAGTTCTACCATCGGTTTGGTCTGTGCTAACAGCTTCATAAGGCACATTTTCAAAAAACTGCTAGGTATGCTAAAAAAGTGACATTATAGTTTTTATATTCCGACGTGTCATAATGACATCATTATGGATTTAATTTTCAGTGTCAAAATGACATACTTTATAAGACTGAGTACTATAATGGTTTCATTATAGGACTGAGTACTATAATAATTTCATTACAGGACTGAGTACTATAATGAAAAATAGACGCAAAAATGAAAAAATGTATTTAAAACAAAATGGAACAAAATTTAATGATTAAAATTAAAAGTAACATTATTACAATTCGTTAAATTGATGTTGGACATAGGAGTTGAAATTGTTGCATTGTTGTGATTTTTAATTTCTATGGTTTCTGTTTCTTCTGAGGGAACAACAGTCGATGAAACACTCGATAATGATTTCTTCCCGAGAATGACTGATGAAATTCTTTTCTTGTTTTCGCAAGAGTTCTCTATATTTCCTTCAGCAACTGTGTCACTTTTCTAGCCACCATGGCGTTTAATAGTGTGAAGATCGACTCCTGAATCAGCCAGCAGTGAAGCTGAAGACCTTCGGAAACAGTGACCTGTGTATTCGGCGGAATGGGGTAACTTTAAAAAAAGCAGCGATCGTTTTGCACATATTTCCGAAAGTATGTATATCCACTGGTTGCTTTGTACATTTGTTGTTTCTAAATGATAGAAAAAAAAACGAGAAACTTCGGCATCGGGGGTCTCATTGCTACATAGGTCCTAACAAGCTGCACCATATTTATTCCTTCGACATCGCCAGGTGTTACGTAAAATTCTCGGGGAACGTTGGTTTTTGTACTAGGTATGAAAATTCGAAAACAACCCCCTCATCGTATACATCTGCTATTCTTAAGTTTTTTAACTCAACTCTTCGACATGCTCCACTTATACCTATTATCATTGACACTTTTAATAGCAAGTATGTTTCGTTGTCTGCCTCTTGTAAAAACTTTGCAATATTTTCTTTAGTCAAAATCCTGGATTTTTTGGGTGTGTAAGAATCAGATTTTCGTTTTAAAAAAGCTATCAATTGATTGAACTTATTTATGTCGACGTTTTTCTTAAGTAATAGTGTACTCCTTAACATAGAGTAATAACTCCATAAACTCGAAGACTTTTTTTTCATTGATTCTTCCTTGAAATATGCCAAAAGTAGGTACCTTTTCGTTTACGATATTGACAACCTTTTTCTGGGAACACCAAGTTTTGTAATTGGCATAAGTTTTTTCATATATGCCTTTAGACTTTTCGGGCAACAAACCAACAACTGCTTTATTGGCCAATTCTTCGATTTCTGATCGCAAATTATCCATATTATATTATATAAACGTTAAAATTAAAAATTCAACTCTTACAATGACAATACAAACAAATATTTCTATAGTTACCTGGTTTTATTAAAATCAAGCTATTAGTTTACGGACGAAAACTTAAAATTCATAAAAAAAAACACAAAAATTGTCGGAATATAAAATATTCCTATTCCTACGGCTCGCCCTGGAATCTTGGGGAGACCTGAAAAACACAAATTTCCGGTTGCGTGACGTACAATATTTTTTTTAAGACCGACACTTTTATATAATACATTTTTTAATTCTTTATATTTTATTTGACATAAACAACCAATTCATCAAACGAACTGTCACTCAACAATACATTCGAAATTTTGTTACCTTAGTAACGAAATCAAAGTAGATTCCATTATCAAAGAGCGATTGGAAAATTGACGTAAGGGACTTGCAAAGGATTTTTCCGGTCCCTTACGTCAATTTTCCGGTCCCGAGACCGGCAAAACGTTATTTTCTGGACGAAAAATTGTCCAGAAAGTGTATATTTTCTGGTCGGTCTTAAAAAAAGGAGTTTTTTAAGACCGACCAGAACCCCAAGATTCCAGGACTCGCCTACGGCTCGCCCTGGAAATGCTTGTCTCGACCTGAAAAACACTTCTTTCCGGTCTTGTAACGTAAATTACTATTTTGATAAGCTTCTCAAAAAGGTGCTACAAGTGGTATCCTCTAATTTGAAAAAGTTAGTTAGGGTCCCAGTTTTTTTCTACATGACAAAAGCGAGGCCTATAAAAAATCTTTGAGGACGTATATTTTGATTTTGTAGAAATCTTATTCCCATAGCCGCTATAAGCAGCGTTCCATTTAAAATCCCCACCCTGTATAGGGAGGGGCTCTATGTGTAAACGCATTATTCGCTTGTCTTTGTCATTATTAACGAGTTGTGATTGACAAAAAACGGAAGAGAATTTAAAAATTTTAACAAAAACTCGCCATATCATCAGCCAAATTTATATTTCTAGTCCGTAGTCTTGTTTTTTTCTATCTACTCCAGGGGTTGTTCTAGAATTATGCGTGCGATTTTTTCTATATGTGAAAATCAGAGTAGGTAGGTACAGCCTTGACACCAGCTACTCGATATTCTTTATCTGGAAACAAAATTGGAGATAATTTTTTTTTATCATGTTTTATCTATAACGAAATGACAATGTTAGTTTTAATCATTTTTAATTGATGATTTCTCAGTCAACGTACATATTATAAAAGGTACTCCAAACAGGAAAATAATCCACAAGGATTTGGAAAATATGTGTTATTCTTTCCCAATTTTTTTTTATGAACGGTTTGTTACCGACAGTCGTACAGGCGCCACACCGCGCCATGAGGTTCAGATTCTGATTAATATAACCGATCAATGTTTTACATACATTTTGTACGTTTAAAAAATGTATTTTTTTGCACATAAGCAGGCTAGGGCAGGGGCGTTTCGCCGCAAAAGACCACAATTATATAAAAGAATAAAGTTAAAAATTATAAATTTCTCCGAATATTCCTAAACTTATTTTGATGGCAGTAATCCAACAAGCAAAATGCAGTTTAGTGCATAGTTTTGCGAAGAAATAATTTTTTACCTACTAATAAATATCGCAAAAATATATAATACTATAGTCTATTTCAGAAAGGTGTAGAGTAATAAAATGGGAAATTCTGTCCAGTTCGACTCAATTTCGGTGTCGGCTATAGGCGCACATAGAAGCGAAGAGAGATTTTTAAAAGATGGTTTGCTAACCTTTTTCAGTCGTTCAATACGGGAGATTACCAATTCAAATATTTTTGAGGACTATATATTTTGGTGAAATGATAAAATATCTTCCAGCTTATTCAGTAGTAGTTATGGATAACGCGTGCTTTCATTCACGACGCACAGAGAAGACTCCAACTTCATCTTGGAAAAAACAAAAAATTATCGACTGGTTAACCACCAAAAGTATTAAATTTGAAGATAATTTGATAAAAAAGGAACTATTAGCTATAGCAAATTTACACACACGTCATTTTATGAAATATGCCGTGGAAGATATAGCTGAAACCATAGGGTAACTGTGCTGCGCATACCGCCATATCATTGCGAACTAAATCCTAGGAAAGGATTTGTAGCAAGATACAACACGACATTCAAAATGAAAGACGTTAAGCTACTGTTTGATCAAGCCATTAAGGAAGTGACACCAGAGAGCTAGCGAAAAGCAGTCCATCATGTCATTAAAGAAGAGGAGAAAATGTGGGATCTTGACCACCTGATCGATCGGACCGTCGCGTCGACCCGTTAATTATAATGTTAAGAGGAGATGACAATTCCTCAGATGACGAAGAATATTATAATTTAATTTCTATATAATGTATTTTTTGTATTTTGTATTTTTTTAATAATGTTTCATGGAAAATAAGTGTACCTAATACTATGTATATAATGCACGCCTTTATCACATTATTTTCAGTGTGTGTGAATGTATAACAATAGGCAAAACCCATAAATTGACCCAAACCCGGGTGGTACTACCTGCACTTAATGAATAGAAAGAATTTTGCAATGAAATCAATGCCAAATTATAAAAAAAAAATTAAATTTTCATTCACTTTAATATTATAATCCTCCACCACGTTCATGGTACTCCACTGCGTGGAAAATCTAGTTCTTAAAATTTACAGTAAACCCGAGCACAAGAACACCAAAATACTTGTTTCTTAAATATGTAGATAATCTTTTAAAACTGAGAGAAAGGTGTATGTATAAAGTAATCAGTGATTTTTTGAATAAATGTTTCAAAATGTTTTTCTGCAGTTTCCAAACTTCTTAAAAATATTTTAAATTTTGCAATAGTCCAAATATTTATACAATCAATCTAAAACAGCGGATAAAGAACAAAATTATTGGGAATTACTTGATTATCATAAGTATTCAATAATATTTTATAGATATATGTAGATATGGTTTGTCTTAATCTGCCACTCGGTATTAGCGATGATTACCGTCAGTTAATACAATTGAGATTAAGGAATCTTAAACCAGATGAATATTTTTGCAAGTAAACTTCATACTGATGTAAAAAAGTTATAAAAGTATATTTGGAGATAAATTTGTGAAAAAAAAATTTCCTGTAAGTATTACTAGTATTAGTAGTAATCTATTAAGTGTTGCTTTTGCTAGAATCGCCAAATTAAGTAGTATAGGTTTTTGCAATTTGTTGGGCTGATATTATTTTATGTAAACTTCTTTAAAAAAATTATTTTATTAAATTTTAATTGATTGTTATTGTGTCCTGACATACGCTGGAATGGGGAAGCATTATTAGTGAGTATTTTTTTTTTAAATTGAGATGATGTGAAGTCAAGGGGTGTACCTAACAAGCATATTTTTAACTAGTTAAAAATAGAACAATATTTCTATATTAGGTTTAAAATTTCCAATCTTGGTGGTTACGTACATAGTAAGATGTTTTTAATGAAATGTTTTTCCAAATTTCCATTTCCCCCTATTTTTTGAATTTCCCTGTACTTTTATTGAAGCCATCTTGTTTATGCTTGACTATAAACTCCAAAGTTGTGGTTTTTTTCAATGGAACACCATGTTAATTTTTTATTTTTGTCTATATTAACTCAAACCGTTTTTAAGATACATATAAAAAGCTGTGTTTAAATGCAAAAGACAGATAAACAACACTGTCCATTAGCAGCTTATTTTCATTTTTAAACAAACAAAATAAAATTGATGGGTCCAGCCGGTCATTTTATGTTTTCCAATTTACTGGCTATCAACATTAAAATGGATTTAAAAATTTTTTAAAATGAATATCGAGAAATAATACAAATCCTAAATATTGTTTTTGCAGATTAACAAATGAACGGCAAGTACACACTTAAATTGGCAATCCTGATAAAAGGGATTAACAATATAAAATCTCGTTATTGATATGATTAAAACATACCTAACTGTTTGTCATGAAAAAATAAAATTGTTGCTAATCAGGCAAAAATGGTAACTTTTTCTAGACTTTCCTTGACTTAGTGGACAAAAGTAACAAAATATTTCGGACGGTTAAAAACAATGTGACTTTTCAATTTTTGTTAGAGAAATTTTGCAATACTTAGGTTTAGGGTTTAACTTAAAAGTAGCGCAGCAAAGGGGGGGGGGGGGTAGGGCTTCAGCCCTCTTCGCACCCACCTAGGAACTAAAAGTTGCTTTGTGGTACATACCGTAACTATTACACGCTCACCGCCGGGCATGTTGTGTCCAGCGTCGGCGCCAGAGGGGGAGTGGGCGGGGGGTAACCGCACACCCTAAAAACAAGGGTTTACACAAAATTGAGGGATTCGGTTTTTTAATGGACTTCTTTCCGTGAGGGCAGAATTTTTGATGAGAAAGGAGTGGTATTATAGAAAGATGCAATAAGAGATAAAGAGAACGATGATGATCTTTTTTTCAGTTGGGTCAAAAGGAGAGTTTTGTTTATCCCGCTTCTGGCGTTATAGAGCGTGGGGGAGGTGGCGACCATTTTTTAAAAGCCATATTTGATTTGGGTAGTGCCCATCCAAAAAATCGTCGGGCCCACTTGTGCCCACCAGTCCCAAAAAGCCTGGCGCCGCCACTGGTTGTGCCTGTGTGGGACGATGGCATTAAAATGTCTTTTTTCATATTTAAAATATTATAAAAACGAATTTTACGAGAATTAAGTGGGGCGGCGTCAGTGGAGAATTTTAACATAAATATCGAGGCAACATTTGTAGTTTGAATGGAAAATAAGAAATTGGTGACATTTTACAAACCAACAAAATCCCGCTAAACGCTATTTCAAACGTGATTTTCTCGGAATCCACACAAACAATTTTGTAAAAACCTGTTTCATATTCAGCGGCAATTATAATTATTTCCAGCGAATCGAGAATCTGGTTTCAGGTGTCAGTTAGTGCGAAGATTTTACGACATTAGACAAGCCAGGAAACGATGCTGCGTTATGCTGATGCTGATGGTATAGAAGACTCTTAAACATAAAAAACCGAGCCCGAAAAACCCTGGTTAGAGTCTTATGTGAAAATTACGAATGTTGTCTTTCAATCCAAAATTTAAAATGTAAAAAATATTTTTCTTTTTTAAAATAAAAGAGGAAATATCAAGAAAAAAGTGATAAAAAACATTTACAAAACCAAATTTAATCCAACCATGATGGCTATAGTGAATTTTTAACGAACTTGGGGCGTTGCCCTCCTACGTATAAAATATAAATACATGTAGTCTTGACTACCCCCCATATACATACATATTTTCTAGTTGCGCCACTGTAGATATTTCATGTTTGCTTTCTTGGTAGAAGAAAGTTGAAGAAAGATTTATTCTTTTTATACAGGGAGCATGAGAAATAAGCGTTATTTTGCATAAGAGTAAACATACCTTGTTTATCATTTTTAACAATTAAAGTGTGTTTACTCTCGTGCAAAATAACGCTTATTTCTCATGCTCCTTGTATACATTTTTTTTTCTTTTTTATAATTTATTTTACAAGCAAATATTTTTAATAAGAGTGACATGTTCATGCTGCATAGAAAAATTACAATACAAATGGCGCTTAAGATTCTGCCAGCTTGTCACTGCGGAAATAAATGGATAACAAGTATAATATCAATAAACAAGATAAAAACCAATTAATCTTGAACTTCATGTAAGATTAGGCCGTATCAAATGACTAATATAAACTATTGTATTCAAACTACCCTAAGCCTACTGCGAATTTCACATATTTGCCAAAAACTGTAATAATTTTTTTGTTCCATATCTCTTCTACTGACTGTAGAATGTGAATTAATAGTTAAGTCTGTATCTGCCAACAACCGGACTTGGGTATCAGGGTAAATAGGACGATTTAATGTTCATGACGATGGCAGCAATAAGAATCCCCCCCATCAGATTTTGTATCAAGCTACTATTTTTGTTAATTTTTAGTTAATTTTTTAGAGTAGCCTTCTTATTTTTTAAATTATATATATATAATATAATAATTCTTATTTTTTTTTTAGCAATTGACTGTTTTACTTACAAAAATGTTTGTCGAAAGACAAGTGTCCACCACGATAAGTTTAATAAGCGAGGAGGACGAGGATATATTCGGACATAATCTCCACGATGCTGAAACCTACGAAGAAAAGAAATGGACCAGGGGACACTTGCGGGTAAGGATAGACAAAGTTAACTGAATAGAAGTAGTCCTTATCAGACGCGTCTTGTCCATAAGGTCGTTTGGTAAATTGTTTTTCAAAACAAATAAAAATTATTATCCTTCAAAAAATGCAAATACTCCAAAGTGAGTCCTGCGAAAACTCCCCAATTTAGATCGAAGCCACCGTCGAACCGCTCTGCTCGGCCGTTTTTTAGTTTAGCTCATGGTTGACCTTCTGGGTTTATATTAGATTAGAAGATTACATAAATAAATTGGATACTAAAAGCGAAGCAGACATACGTGCTCTCGAACGTTAAAAAGAAACGGGAAAGAGAAGAATCTGTCGTCAACTTCGGCATACTTTGCGTTTTAATCGGCATTGGTTGTTCAATCACGTTTAATAGGCATTTATGGAAACAGAGTCGAACAGCTCCGTGAATCTTGCATGCTATTGCAATCAAAACTTTGCATTAGACAAAGAAACCCTTTTTAAAAAATATGCGGATTGTATCTGCAACATTCACATAAACCGTTTGTTTCATTAGAAATGCCGAATCGCCCGTAGTATGTCCTTAACCCCTATTTAGTTCGTTTAAGTGTGTTTTTAACGTGTACTTATGTGCGTTCTGACTTGTATTAAATAATAATGACTTCAGTAGTTTAAGAAATATTACAGTTTAAAACAAACGGTGCGTTAACATTTGAAATACCTTTTATTAGAAGTATTTATAATTATAATGACATAGGATAGAACATTTTTTTAAATAAGAGAAGAGAAGAATGAATTTTATATACAAACACACAAGTACCTAAAGGTAAAAGAATTATATAAAAAATAATAATAAAGTAAAGCTGTTTGATGTAATTTAAAAAAAAAAGTCATTAAAAATGTAATTTTAGTAAGTATTTTATGTTTTTGTGGTGTTTATTAGTACGTAAATAATTATTCATTGGCAAAACTATGCACTAAACTGCATTTTGCTTATTAGGTAACTGCATACTGCAAGTCTTAGATCAATAATTAAAACTCATTTTAAAAGCAGAATTGCTTCAATTGTTATCTATAATCTATAATATAAAAGGAAATGTTTGCCTGGAAATGATGTCCCACTTCTAGATGCAGTGGTGGCTCGCGGTTCAAAAAAATGGTGAAGAGCTAGGTATATAGTGCGGGTACTTAAACAAACATTGACTAAAAACCCGTGTAACAAAACGTATGTCTCTTATCCTCATCTGTCCAACGACTAAATGGAGTTTCCAACAAATTACAAACTTTGTCATTAATTGGGTTCATTTTTAAAACACACAACTAAGTAGGTACGTACACTACTGAATTAACTGAAAAATAAAAACTTTTTAATCACACAGTAAATCACGTAAAAACGATATCTATAACCGTAAGTTTTGCGAAGCCTCAAAATAAATACCTTAAGGTTAGGCGAACCAATACTAAAACAATAGTGCATACGACCGATCTATTTTTAAATTGCCCTTCATCATAATGCAAATTGTTACATGCTGTTTGCGTGACTGACATCATATAACCATAGCAACGGTGAATATCAAACTCATGTTGGACGTTGGTTCTTCACTTGCTTTGATCTAACTGACACGGTCTGCTGGGGCGCCCCAAAATGCACGAGTGTTTATAATTATTGTCCATCGGAGTTAACCGTGGCCCTATTATGCATAGCTACATTCGGATTAAATTAATATTATTAATTCGAACATAAGTATTTTTTTAGGGGCTAAAATGGTAGCTGTATTGGTACATTATTATTTAATATTGTCTTCTTCCACGTCTAGTTGCCTTATGTCGGGTTGCACAAGGAACTTAATTTAATAATCAGGCACTTTTGAATGTGAGTTCATAATACCTGTCAATGTCAGTTATGTCACAGTCAAACTTGCTGGCTAATTTTAATTCTGGTTAAAAATCTTTGGGCTACCCAACATTAGAGTGTTAAAATTTGGTATTACGGTTACTACGTAAGGAAACAAGTAATAAAGTAACTAAATAGTTCTGTAAATATTTCTTGACAAAGTGGTGAACTGTAAATAATCAATTCCGTTTCCGATAATAACCGTTCAAGAGAAAGCGCATAGTTTTAAAAATGTTGCATATTTATTTAGTTAAGTTATTCGGAATTAGTGGGGCAATTGCCCCCTTTGTAACTCTATCTGAAGCGGCCCCACCAGAGGGTGTAAAAGCATCAAGTGAGGTAAAATTTAAATTAAAGGAAAATCTAATTCAACATTCGATAGAATAAATGATGAGAGAATTTATAAAAAAAAAGTTTAGGGTAAATTTCAAAAAATTTCACCGAAGTAATTTAATCAATAATTATGTGTGCTTAGGACAACACAATATTAGTTTAGTTAGATATGTATTTTAAAAATTAACCAGAGCCGGAGTTAATATTCTTTTTTGTTGTTAATTGTGTGAACTGATTATTTTACTTTTTTTTTGTACTTTCTTGGGTAATCATCAGTGGCGGCTAGTGGACATAAATTATGGGAGTGCGCAGATCTATAGTCTATTTCAGAGAGGTGTAGAGTAATAAAATGCGAAATTCCGTCAAGTTCAGCTCAATTTCGGTGTCGGCCATAGGTGCAGGTAAATTTTGTGCATTAAATTGTTTATGATAACTAACCAAGGAAAAAAAATATATAATTTGATAAAAAAAGGAACTATTAGCAATAGCAAATTTAGAGAAACACCGTTTTATGAAATATGCCGTGGAAGATAATATACCTGAAAACATAGTGTAACTGTGCTGCGCACATCGTCATATCGTTGCGAACTGAATCCTATAAAACTTATATGGGCGCAAGTGAAAGGATTTGTAGCAAGACACAATACGACATTCAAAATGAAAGACGTTAAGCTACTGTTTGATCAAGCCATTAAGGAAGTGACACCAGAGAACTGGCGAAAAGCAGTCCATCATGTAATTAAAAAAGAGGAGAAAATGTAGGATCTTGACCACCTGATCGATCGGACCGTCGACCCGTTAATTATAACGTCAAGAGGAGATGACATTTCCTCAGATGACGAAGAATATTATCATTTTTTATAATTTAATTCCTGTATAATGTATTTTTTGTATTTTGTATTTTTTTTATAATGTTTAATAAAAAATAAGTGTATCTAATACTATGTACATAATGCACGCCTTTGTCACACCATATTCAGTGTTTTCGAATGGAAAACAATAGGCAAAACGCATAAATTGACCAAAACCCGGGTGGTACTACCTGCACTCGATGAAAATAAAGAATTTTGCAATGAAATCAATGCCAAATTATGAGAGTGGCTTAAATATTCGTTGGGTCACTCTGTAGTCCCTTTACATACCTAATAAGCTTTTATTACTCTACACCTTTCTGAAATAGACTATAGGTGTGAGTAATTTTTAAGTCAAAGTCTTAAATGCATGACGCATAAGAGATATTAAATTATATTGTCACCTTTTTGTTACTTACCCACAAAAAAACAGAAACAATTAGATCTATTCAGCTTACATTTTAAGAAGGCTTCCAGCCAAAGAATTTATTGCATAAGTATTTTTAGAGAAACGGCCTCTAAAAATTCTGTTTTCTGGTATCGTTTTACTAATTTGTGTCAACTCTATATCGGGTACCGGTCTACCCAACTCTTTAATATTTATTTTGTTTGCCAATGAAAGGTTTGAAAAATTGGCATTTAATACACCGCTTACACTATTTATATTCATCTTAAATCGTGAATAATTGCACAAACGCAATTACGATTATATTTTGACGAACAAACCCGTAATACCAGTATCCGATGCGTATATTATACCCGACAAGAAAATAAATGTGTAACAATGCAATACGCACAGTGGCGGCTTGTCAGGTGAAGTAGGTGAAGGGGCTCTTCACCAAAAAAAAAAAAAAAAACCAGGAGGAAATTTTTTCGACAATATTAATGTACCAATACTGCTAACCATTTTAGCCCTTAAAAAATAATTATGTTCGAATTAATAATATTAATTTAATCCGAATGTAGCTATTCATAATAGGGCCACGGTTAACTCCGATGGATAATAATTATAAACACTCGTGCGTTTTGGCGCGCCCCTGCCGACCGTGTCCGTTAGCTCAAAGCAAGTGAAGACCGAACGCTCATGGCTTTGATATTCACCGTTGCTATGGTTACGTGACGTGAGTCACGCAAACAGCATAATAACAATTTGCATTATGATGAAGGGCAATTTAAAAATAGATCAGTCTTATGCACCATTATTTTAGCATGGTTCGCCTAACCTTAAGCTATTTATTTTGAGGCTCCGCGAAACTTACGGTTATAGATATCGTTTTTACGTGATTTACTGTGTGGTTAAAAAGTTGTTTTTATTTTTCAGTTAATTCAGTAGTGTACGTACCTACTAAGTTGTGTGTTTTAAAAATGTTCCCCATTAATGACATTTAGTTTGTAATTTGTTGGAAACTCCATTCAGTCGTTGGACAGATGAGGATAAGAGCGACGTTTTGTTACACGGGTTTTTTGTCAATGTTTGTTTAAGTACCCGCACTATACCTAGCTCTTCACCATTTTTTAAGACCGCGAGCCGCCACTGAATACGTAAATCATCATAATAATATACTAATTAATTTGGTACAAACAAGAGCTTCAGGTGTATGTGTATGATTAATTTAAGATGTGACAAGCCGGTGAAAGAAACAAGGACTGAGTTGCCAAACGCCGCGTGCCTCTTCTTTCGCTTTGGTGCTTTACCGAGGGTGCTCAGTAATCGCCGATAAGTAAATCGAATTCTAGGGCGTTTTAAGTCACAATGCGGGTTTCTGCACACATCCTGTCCTCATTCCATGACCCAGTGTTATGTCTTATTCATTGGTTTATCGTCGGCGGAGTGATCAGAGCCCCCGTTTATGTCCCCACTCGAACTTCTAGGTGTTGCTCGTCGGTTGCCATGACGACCGCAGGTACAGACTTTAGGTGACACATGTGGAGCCCAGTGCCTGGGTACAATATGCTAGTCGTACGACCGATTATATTGTTATCTTTGTTTGGATAACTTAAATAGACAAAGACAGTTTAGAAACAGGAAACCAAATTAGAAACAGGAAACCAAACTCAGGACTTCAGTCAGGTTGGAGTGCGTCGTTTACAGATCGATCGGCTGTTGGTATTGCATGAAGTTGTTGTGACGTCAGTCACCACTAAGTTCTTTAGTGTTTTTATTGGCGAGCGTATTTTATGTAATTATTTTCTCATTAAATAATTAAAGAATTTAAAAACTGAAAGTGAAGTAAATGTTATTTTTGTTGCTCCATACGATAGGGTTAAAATCAAAATTTAGTGAAAAGGCCAATTGAGGAGCAACTGTGCAAAATGCATTAAATCCATAATATGTTGTTTTGAATAAAACGTAAAAAACTAGCAAAGTAAGTTAGAAGAAAAACTAAGATTTTCATGTGGCGCAGAATGATTTATGTAATAGGATTGAAAAGGAATATTTCCTTTTTTAATCTAAATTTTCGATTTTCATGACAATATGGTATATTTTTTAGTGGACTTACTGCATTTTGTTTAACCAGAATGTGGATTTATGCCATTTTGCCTGGTTAGTATGGATTTATTCCTTTTTGCTTACTTCTTATTTGGATTTATTGCGTTTTGCTCGAAGTAATTAAGTTTACATTATTTTATAAGGCCAATAAAATGTAAAGCTTCAGTAAAATAATTATTAATAATTATATACGGGGTGTCCGGTAACTTATGGGCCGTAGAGTAACTAAAGATACTAGACATCAAACTAAGCCGAATAAATCATACATTTTTTCGGATTGTTACTCGTTCTAGAGATACAGGATGTTGAAAGTAAAAGTTTATTCTCGAAAATAAGCCATAATTTTAAAACGGTTTAATGAATTGAATTGAAAGTTGGCAATATTATGTTTTTATGAGCAAGAAATAAGAATTTGTAGAAATATTTAAGTTTCAAACTAGAGGGCGCTAGTTGCATACACTGGGCTTCATAAATCTATTTTTTTTCTTATCTGCGATATTCGGTGTTTTACAATTATAGTTTCCTAAAAAGGGCATTTTCTGACTCAAAAAGGTGTACTAGATTGATCTTAATATCTTTAACGGTTTTCAAGATATTTCCCTTTAAACATCCCAAAGCATAAAAAAACATAGTACATAATTAAATTACAAAAAAAAAAAAAAAAGTGACAATCCGAAAAAACTTATATGACATAATCGGTTTAGTTTGATGTCTAGTATCTCCAGTTACTCTACGGCCCATAAGTTACCGGACACCCTGTATATATTATATAAGATAATTGAAATAAAAGAATGCAAACACTTTAAACAGAAATTAATATTATTTTTTTTTTGATTTGCTTAAATGCGAATTGGATTTATTGCACTTTGCTTAAACGTGCATTGGGATTAATCCGTTTTGCCTAGCTGAGTATTTTTAATATGGCTGTTTCTAATTGATTTACCGCGCTTTGATCGATCTGGGTTGTTCTAATGATAGATTGACTAAAAAGCACTACATTTTTATATTTACCTTGAAAATTATAAATAATGGATTTAATGCGTTTTGCACAGTTGATCCTCAATTATATGTAGTACTTAAACCCGAAAAAGGGAAAGGTTTTTCACTAAGCCGTCCCTGATTATCAATCTGTTCCTCAAAGTGCGACAGAGAAATCGTTTTCGCTTATCATTTTGTATATTATCTTATTCATATTGGCAATTTATCGTCAAATTCAATTATAATGAGTAAGGCGACAGAAAGCAATCAATCATTTTTTCGCGCAAAAAGTAAGATACAGTGAAAAAAATTACCGATCACGAAAAAATGTTTTAAAAGTGTCAACAATATGTGCAAGGATGGAAAAAATATTTTTTTCAGATGAAGAATTGTATGTTTAGAAATGAGGAATGGCTTGTTACCGTAGAAGACTAAAGTTTTATAAGGTGCGTGGGGCCCTTTAGCTAATGACGCCTATATTAATTCAAGTTGTTAAGAAAGTTGTAAAAACATGGATTTTTTACTAGTCAGGTGATGGTTTTGAAAAAACGAAACGTCGGATTAAAAATCTAATTACACCAATTTGTAGACGAGGAAAAATGGTAATGAATGTAAACTTTATTTTAACATATCTCTTCAAATAGAGGCAGAAAAAAAACAAATCGCGAACATTGTTGCAGAATCTAGTAGGGAGCAACTTTTTTCTAATTTAACGATCTCTAGATCTTATATGGTTAACGTACGAGATCCCTGTAGAGTGCATCCTTATCTGGGACACCCTGTATAGTATAAGGATTGTCGTATTTTGTCGAACACAGTTATAGATATCAAAATACAAATCAGACTGCATATGATATTATGAGTAACGAATAATGTAAATACGTTTTGTTCAATTGCAATGTGATAAGGTAATTTTCTACTTTTTCTGAAAAAGTATTGAATTTTTTTTAAAGTAATTCGTCCAGCTCTGTTCTCCCACATTATTATTATAAAAATATTGATAAAAAATAAAAACCAGTAGGTATTTTTCATATAAACTAATGGCATTTTGAAATGCATAAGTCAGTACCGTAAAACAGGGGGCAGTTGACCGATTTTCAACTTTGGAAGCAATAATTATCTTTGTGTAAAATTATAAAATAATGGTGTGATGGTGTATATTATGGGTCTTGAGGTATATTATTAATACTTACCTTAATTAACCACAATTTTTTAGGTTTTAAGGTAAAAAATTTTAAAAAATCTATATGGTCAACTTCGCCCCTCACAGGGGTGAACTTGACCGACTATTAAATTTGCATGATAATAAACTCGCATTACAGTAAGGGGCGTAGTTGACTACCGCAGTCGTTGTAAAAATGTACTGTTAAATATTTGCATTTATTTATTTTTTTCCAACTAACACAAACTAGGTACAAACAAGTAAATAGTAAAACAAATTAACATAACTATTGAACACTTGAAAATATTAAAGCAAAAACTTCATTGAAGACTTGTAAATATCGAATAAAAATGCAAGTTTATATTATATCAAATGGAGACAAGTCATTTTCAAAAAAAAGTTGGACCTTTCTGCCTATCTGTGGTGATTTTAAAACCTTTTTAATATTCGATATAGGCACTTCGTTAACGTCTTCTTTTTCGGGCCACACAAATATGCTTTTATATTTTTTTACGAACTTTATTTTGACTTCATTATGGATATAAGTGGATATGATTTCCCCTACATAATAAAAGTTTTTTTAGTTAAGTATGTGTGTGAGTGTACTGTTTAAGCCGCTTGGAGCCATCTATCTTTTCGTTGGTACACTCTCGACATATTTTACTAAACACTATTGCTATAACCTAACGCCATACAAAATAATATAACCTAATGGGTCCAAAAACATTACTATCAATTTGGACTATCGCGAATAGACTGTATAGATAGATGTAAAACGCGACGCGCTTGTTGCATTTTGAGATTTAATTCGTCGTTTTAACTTGTCGGTCAATTTCACCCACGCCGTCAACTACACCCCAAATTAAAGAAAATTATGAGTAGTTTTGAACATTTTCTTTTTACTCAAAAAAACTTTGTTTTTTATAAATTTTCTTAAAAAAATAAATATTGAGAGAGGATAACTTATGTAATAGAATAGAAATAATATACGGGAACGATATAGCTATCACTTGACAGCTCAAAGTTTGACCACCTTGTTTTTATGGCCTAATACAGCGGAATAAGGAGAATATAGTTTTTCACCGCACTTGTTTTATTGTTAGTTCTATGTTTTCACGTCTGATGGCTATCTTTTGCACTGAGTTGATTCCTACAGATGGCGATACTAGGTTTTCATCATATATTTATTCTTAAAAATATATTGAAAGCACATTTTCGCTGTATTGGGAATTGCTTACAGGTTATGGCTTTCTGATGAGCGCTAACAAGAACGAAACAGCCTATCAATGTCTACCTGTGCCCCAGGGAACCCATTACCTTTGGCGTCTCTGTGTACTCAATGCAAAAGATAGATGCACTACTTTGTCTGCCTGCCGCTAAAAACTTTCTTTCTTTTTACTTATACGGACACTAAACTCTACTTTATTTAATATTACTTTTTATATATTCCGTATGAATAAATCACAACTATTTTAAGTGCTGAAAAAATTTGACATTCACATTGACAAAACAAATTTTTAATGTCACTGCCCCTTCTAAAGCTAATTTTCAAAATCGTCTTACTTTTCTAAATATTTTTTATTTATGATTCCACATGTCTAAACTTATTAGTTTTTAAGATATACGAGTACACAATTAAAAGTTTAGTTACATTATTCAACAAGCAACACTTTAAGTTTGTTTATTAATAGTTTTATCTAGGGTAGCTATATATTATAATAATAACGTCGTAAAACAGTTGAAATTAGTAAACATATCGTCCCTCAAAACACGAAGTGACGTAACTCACATTTTTGGCAAATTTCAGTTACGCTAGCTTTTAGTATTTCACATGCGTCTCTTCCACCTCACGAAATGTCGTATCTGTATTCTCAAACGTTATCGAGAAATCCGGACTCTTAATTACACCGTATCTGCAATAATGTGTTTCCCATAAATCACGAACAGTCGTATAAAACAGCGATGCATGTCCGAAAAATGTTCAAAGAATGGCAAAAAATGTCCAGAAATTGACGACGAACAAAGAAAACGTCTATTTGATAGCTACTACCTTTTGGCTAACCTTACTAGACAACGTGAGTTTTTGATACATCACGTTACTAAACAAGACATCAATCGAAAAACGGTAAAGAACCTGTACTTTAAAATATGTTTTCACAGTTGGCCATAATCGTCTACCTATTTGTAAAAATTTTTTTTTAAACACTTTGGGAATTTCTGAACGCTTAGTTCGAACAGCGCTTTATAAAACTTCTGAAGTAGGAATGTTAGAAAAAGAAAAGAGAGGCGGTCGTCAAAGATGTCAGGAAATTTTAAAGAAAGAAGAGGAAATGAGAAACGAAATAACTATGCATGTCGATAGATACCCAAAGATGGAGTCACATTATTGCAGAGAAAAGTCCTCACGTATGTACCTTCATCCATATTTAACTCTACAAAGGATGTACGACATGTTCATTAAAGATTTAAAGCTACGAAATATCCAAAAGAAACCCTCTATTACAACATACAGAAATATTTTCAAATAAAAAAATCTCTCTTTTTATCACCCCAAGAAAGATCAGTGTTCGTTATGCGCATCATTTAGAGAAGGAGATGAAAAAGTACAACAAGAATTGAAAGAAGTCTTTGAAAAGCACATTAAAGAAAAATACAAGGTTAGAGAATTGAAGAAAGAATTTAAAGAAGTCTCAATAGCTGACAATACAACATTATGTGGTGTATTTGATCTTCAGCAGGTTATTTACTTACCAATCAGCAAGGAAAGCGCTCTTTTTTATAAGAGTAGATTATCTAATTTCAATTTTACATTTTATGATTTAGGCAGCAAAGATTGTTATTGTTTCGTATGGCATGAAGCAGCCGGTAAAATCATCATCGGAAATTGCCACCTGTATTTTTAAAGTTTTGGAAGAATACTGTAACCAGGGTAAAAGAAAAGTTTTTTTGTTTTTTGACGGTTGTTATGGCCAAAACGAAAATAGTATAGGAATAAATAAAAACATAAAGTCTTTTACCACCAGTGGAGAAAGACTTTATGTTTTTATTTATTCCTATAAATTAACTCCACTTCAAGAATGGACTACTTCTTCAAAAAAAAAATAGTATAGTTGTTGCAATGCTTCTATATGCTTTAAGTGTCTTTCCTCAACTGATGGAGATATCACTTAGATTCTTTGTCACAAACCATGGACAAAATGAAGGACATTCTTCCCACAACAGTATTTCTTATGCCATTACGAAAGCTGGAGATATTATTGAACCTACCCAGCTGCTACCAATCATTAATTTGGCGAGACGCCAACACCCATATAAAGTATTCCCAATGACATTTAGAGATTTTTTAGATTTTAAAACTTTGTCTAAGAACTTAAAAATCTTATCTATCCGAACAACTACTTAAGGGAAAACAGTGAACTGGACAGATATCATGGAAGTTAAAGTTAATACTTTGCATCCAGACAAGATATTTTTAAAACCAGCCATCTTACAGAAGAGTATGACATTACAAAAAATGAAATGAATGTTAATTCGCTGTATGCCTCATCAATGAATATATCAAGTCGAAAATATAAGGATCTGCTTTCTCTGTGTAATGGAAAAACCCCAATAATTCGCTTGCCTGAAATAAAAGCTTTTTATGAAAACCTGCCACATGAAGATACTTAGATTTTTGATATATTATTAGTTTTTTTTAGAAAAAAAGGGTTTATTAAAATTATTGATTCATAACTTATATCATTTACATTTTTTGCTACTATATGCAAAATACATTATTATTGTAACCGAAGAATGAATTTTATAACGTTGTGTCAATAAAAATGATCAAAAATATTTTTAATTTGATTTTAAAACTTTATCCACATAGTGTCGTATCGTTATAAAAAAATTATTTTGAAAACACGAAGTGGCGTATCTGAATTTACCATAATTTTTTTCAAAAATGGCTTGACATATAATAATCTAATTATTTGCATTCGAAAAGTAATACATTAAAACACAATTACTCAAAACAATATTGAGATACACTTTTTAACTTATGGTATACAGCTTCATATATAGGAACCATTTTCGTTTTTTTGCTCTCCTGTAAAATTATGCAAATGTTAGTTACGTCACTTCGTGTTTTGAGGGACGATATCTGCGGGCACCCATAGCTACCTTAGATAAAACTATGAATAAATTAACATCAATAATTATTATTGTTTGTTGGACAAAATATAGATAACATTTTGGAAATTACATGATGATTTTTTTTATTTTTCCGCGTAAGTCCGTTTCGTACAATTATTTCTATTGGATTACTTTTCAGACTTTGTCAGTGTATTATAATAAAAAAAAATTAGAGAACATTGTCAAGCTGCTATATTCTATAAAGTCCGTCTTTTTGTTCCAATAGTTTTTTTTAAAATTTATTTTCGTATCAAAAAGTACAAAGACAAAACATTTTATTTTTTGTTCCTCCATACACTACAACCAAAATCAAAATTTAGTGAAAGAGCCCATTTTATATATCTTAACATTTTATATCAGTCAATACTATTAAAAAAAATATGGCCTAAACATCAATGATATCTGTCTTATCGGTTTTAAACTATAATAGTATCAGAAAGATTAAAAATAAACAATTATGTTTTTCCAAATAATGATTGTGCTAAAATAGTGTTTATTTTTAATAATCAACTAAAATACCTAAAGGGATACTGGTTGATATTAATCTTATTAATGTTAAAACCAATATATTTAGTATTACCCACTTATTTTTATCAGAATATGTAAAATTACGTGAGTATTATGATATAGTGATTTTACTTTTTACTTAAATACACTAATGTCAAAATATATTTTTTAATAAAAACATCCTGAAAGAAGACGAATTAGACTTTTTGAGGCTATTTCAGTTTTAAATTACGTGGCTGAAGTGGAAAAATATCACCTATACCTACTTTGAGATATTTCATTTAAACTTCTTTTTTACTAATAATATAATTAATTCTACACTAATATTGTCATCTGAAACGGGCTAGAATTGTATTTTAAATAACTTTGAAGACCAGTGGTTTGGTCATTTTTAAACATTGTGGAGCAAATTCTCTTAAAATCCTTAAATGCGTTTGTGTTATAAAACTTTCTAACAAGGGCGTTCATATTCAAAAAGATAAAAAACTTCCTGGTCTTCTACTGAACCTTGCTCCTTTCCAAAGCGGCTTCTAAAAAAAAGGTCACTGGCATACTCAACCCTTCCTCGTTCCAAAGTGCCTAATAAAAAAAATGGTCCCTGACGTACTTAACTCTCTCCCCCTTCCCAATGTGGTTAAAAAAAAGGTCCTCTATCTCTACAACATCAAAACTGTCCCCAACGTGTTCAAACACCTTCGGTCGTGATTACCTTTTGTTCCGGCTGCGGGGGGCTAGTATGGTAGTATGCCAAAGAATTTTTAATAATATGGGCCTGATTTTCCGATACCCCCACCTTATGGGCGTACATGCTTTCTAGTGACATCCCGGGTGACCCAAGAAAGACCCCCCAATTTTTTCCGTATTTTTATAAGTAAAGATATAAAAATTTGAGGAGTTGATTAGTGTGTAATTTACCATTTTTCGGACAGTTTAAACCTTCAAATACATTTCCGATTTAACCAGGAATTAAGTCAACTTTTAAATGGAAACTCCCCCTTTTTATTCGATGATTGAATTCTATAAAAAATTCTCTTTTCAATGACTTATCACATTTTATTATTTGTTTTAAAAATGGCCGCCTAGATCAATTTTCCTTTGTTTTCTAAAATGTCCATAACTTTAATAAAACAAGGTAAGTGGTAAAGAGCAGGCCATGGAATCGTTGAAATGGTTCATTTCAACCGGCTTTATAATATTAAATTGACTTGCTTAAGAAAAATGTGTCAGTTAGGGCTACTATATTTACAACCTGTTTACATAGGCGCAGTTAGGGGGGTACCTGGGGGTGCTAAGCACCCCCAAAAAAAATTAACATTTACAATATACAGGGTGGCCCATTTGTCTGACAAAGTAATATACCGTCTCTGCTATTAAAGATATCAAAAAAAAGTTTTTATAAAAGTTGTGAGGTATAAAAAAATATATATTCTAAAATTATTTTTAAACATACAGGATGGTCCAAAAAAGTAGGACAATAAAAAGGTACATTTTTTAAAATGGAACACCCTATATATTTTAGCATTTTTTGTTTTCTTACAAAATTGTCCATATGACGGCATATTTAGTTTTTTATTTTTTTGCAACGTTGCAAAACAAAATGCGAAATTCTTAAAATTTTGGAAAATTACCTGTATTTCTCAATAAGAGTATCGAAAATTTCTTGTAAGCTCTTAAGTTTAGGGATAGATAAACTGTCTTAAATCTTTAGGTACCGAACATTTTGTACAGGGTGTTTTCTGTTGACATCCAAATATACAAAATTTTAAAATATATTACCTCTGTTTTTTCAAATGAAACACCCTATATTTATTAGGCTCGTCAGATAGATATTGTAAGTATCTTTTATTATTGTTAAGTCATACCTATACCTAAATTTACTAGTTTTGGCAATATTTCGATTTTTATTTAAATTTTGGTGAAAAAAACTATAGTTTTTATTTTTCTAGTAAGCCATGACTAGCAAAGTCAAAACAAATATAATTGAATATAATGTCATATTTATAATTATTATATTTATATTTATAATGTTTGTAAACTTATTTTCAATATCAAGTTGCGTAATAAAAACAATATTTTATTAAATTAAATAAATACGTAATTAACTATGGTTATCAATTTATTTTAATATGGGAAAATATTTAATTACATTTGTTTTTAGTTTGCTGGTCATGGCTTACTAGAAAAATAAAAATTATAGTTTTTTTCACCATAATTTAAATAAAAATCGAAATATTGCCAAAACTAGTAAATTTAGGTATAGATATGACTTAACAATAATAAAAGATAGTTACAATATCTATCTGACGAGCCTAATAAATATAGGGTGTTTCATTTGAAAAAACAGAGTTATTGTATTTTAAAATCTTGTGTATTTGGATGTCAACAGAAAACACCCTGTACAAAATTTTTGGTACTTAAAGATTTAAGACAGTTTATCTACCCCTAAACTTAAGAGCTTACAAGAAGTTTTCGATTTTCGATACTCTTATTGAGAAATACAGGTAATTTTTTACTATAATGTTTTTTCCAAAATTTTAAGAATTTTGCATTTTGTTTGGCAACGCTGCAAAAAATTAAAAAACTAAATATGGCGTCATATGGATAATTTTGTAAGGAAACAAAAAATGTTAAAATATATAGGTTGTTTCATTTAAAAAAATGTATCTTTTTATTGCCCTACTTTTTTGGACCATCCTGTATATTTAAAAATCATATATTTTTTTGTACCTCATAACTTTTATAAAAACTTTTTTTTGATATCTTTAATAGTAGAGACGGTATATTACTTTGTCAGACAAATGGGCCACCCTGTATAGGCTATCAGCTAATTTTAGAACTAACCTATTTTTATAATATACATTATATGTAATGAATTTTTCATATTAATATTTCAAGTATTATTCGAATTCTGGTACACATTTTTTAGGACGTCAGCACCCCCAGTGTTGACCGTCTAACTACGCCCATGCCTGTTTAAAAAAAAACAAAAGGGAATTTTTCGAATTTTTTAAATGGTATCAACCCATCTTTGTTTTATCATAATAAAATTCTTCATTTAATTTTCTTTCTGTCGATGTATCACGAGATAATAATAAAATTATTTTTTAGGTAATAGTGGAAATTAACAAAATGATATTTTTGTTGGAAATTAACAAAAATATCATTTTGTTAATTTCCACTACAAATGTAATTTCTTGACCCGTATAAGCCATAAGAAGTTATTGAAGAATATGGAATTTGTATTACGTGTAAATACTTCTTTTATCACACGTAATACAAATTCCCTTTTCTTCAATCCTACTCAACGTGTACAGTGTACACAGCCATAGCTAATTTTCTATAAGAAGTTATGTTAAGTATGCCGTGGAAAACAATTCATTTCTTTCAATCTTCGTAATTATTATTTATAATATCATTTTTTGAAATTTTGGTCTAATAGATGCAGAAATAATATTTTTGTTTTCCACGGCATACTAGACTGGTCTTGACTAAAATTCTTAAAGCTTATTCGAGTCTAGAAATTATATTATAATTGTTAATTTCTACTATAACCTAATGAATAATTTTAACTTGTGTTACATCGTTAGAAAAAATTTAAATGAACAATATTATTATATTAAAACAAACAGATGGGTTGCCATTAAAAAAAAGGGAGAAAATCCGCTTTCTTTTTTTTTAGAAAACAAGTTGTAAATAAAATAGCCCTAACGGATACATTTTTCTCAAGCAAGTCAGTTTTATACTATTAAGTAGGTAGGTTAAACTGAGCCATTTTAAAGCTTCCATGGCTTACTTTTTACTATACTTACCTTGTTTTACCAAAACTATGGACATTTTAAAAAACAAAGGAAAATTTATTTAGGCGGCCATTTTTAAAACAAATGATAAAGTGTGATGTCATTAAAACGAAAATTTTCTATAGAATTTAGATATAAAATAAAAATAAGAGATTTTCATTTAAAAGTTGACTTCACTTCCGGTTAAACCGGACGTGGTTTCGAAGGTTCAAATTGGTCGAAAAATTACAATTTACATATTTATTAACGTCTCACGGATCTCTAGAGTTTTTGTAATTATCCTAATTCACTTGTATTTATTTCAGTCTCAATTTGAAACGCTAGAACTGTACAATCTCTTTCGAAAGTACACCGATAAAATTGGATTTGGTTATTTTTCATTGTTCCTGATATTAACTTTCTTTCTATTTGGAGCTCATACCATTTTGCTTACAGTCGAAAGTTACCAACACAGGGTAAGTTTAAGAACACAAGCAACTAAATAATGAATTACTTTTATACATATTAAATTAGACCAAAAACATTGCGTTCTCTTGGCTCGAATCCTGGCCATGTTTATCAATAATTATCAGAAAGTCAGTTTCATAAAAAAAAACATTTTTCAATATTTTTACAATACAATGAACTTTTAATTAATTATTTTAATTTTTCTCTGCATGAAAATAACGTTCCCACGCCCAGATACAGTATTCACACTAATTCACAGTGGTTCTTTACTCGTGCGCCATGCAATGTTCAGCGATTAAGCGACAACGTGATTTAGCACTCCCTATCTTTATTTATCATAAAAATAAAGGTGAATAAAAACATAACCCAACGTCTTCCGGGAACTAATCTGTGGCGCAATACATCGTTGCCAATGAAACGAGTTAGCTAGAAAAAAAACTGTAAGGAAAAATTGCAGATTGATTTGCCTATTTAATTTTTATATTTTTTTAAGTTTGTCCATTGACTTACGACGTCATTTATTCGTAAAAATAGTACTTTTCGGAGCTTTTATTATCTTTCTCTTGTTTCTGGTAAGTAGTTTATGATACGTGTTTATTTATTGTAAAAAGTCCTTTAAATGAAGCTATGCTAAAAAATTAAATAATCATGTATTGATAAAAATATTGTGCAAAGTACCTTTGAACGATCTATGAATAACAATGGTTTTGTACTAAACTGAAATATTTAATTCAAACCTTCAAACAACTTTTAGGAACTCGCACATTGGAATAGGCATAATATCTGTTATAATATTTATGAAATTAAACTTTGTTTTGACCATATTTCTTCGATTTGATTGGTATATAATTACGTATAAGTTATGAGTGTGGTACGGGTAATCATTCACTAAAGATACTGTAGATACCAAAAAAAAATGCAATGATTTGTTTAGTTTTTTTTTGTAATTCGTGCCAAGAAGAACTGCAATTTAACACGGCAAATTTAATAGAGGTCGGATCCACTTGGAGAGACCATGTGGTATGTGGTCTATTATAGTCTATTTCAGAAAGGCGTAGAGTAATAAAAGCTCATTAGGTGTGCAAAGGGACTACTGAGTGACCCAACGAATATAGAAGCCACTTTCATAATTTGGCATTGATTTCATTACCAAATTATTTATTTTTATCAAGTGCAGGTAGTACCACCCGGGTTTGGGTCAATTTATGGGTTTTGCCTGTTGTTATCCATTCACAAACACTGAAAATGGTGTGACAAAGGCCTGCATTATGTACATAGTATTAGGTACACTTATTTTTTATTAAAAATTACAAAAACTACATTATACATAAATTAAATTATAAAAGATCATAGTATTCGTCATCTGTGTCTTCTCCTTAACGGGTCGACGGTCCGATCGATCAGGTGGTCAAGATCCCAAACTTTCTCCGCTTCTTTAATGATATGATGGACTGCTTTTCGCCAGTTCTCTGGTGTCACTTCCTTCATGGCTTGATCAAACAGTAGCTGAACGTCTTTCATTTTGAATGTCGTGTTGTGTCTTGCTACAAATCCTTTCACTTGCGACCATATAAGCTTTATAGGATTTAGTTCGCAATGATATGGCGGTGTGCGCAGCACAGTTACACTATGTCTTTCAGCTATATCTTCCACGGCATATTTCATAAAACGATGTTTGTGTAAATTTGCTATAGCTAATAGAAATTATCTTCAAATTCAATACTTTTGGTGGTTAACCAGTCGATAATTACCGTAAAACGGGGCTACTTCGGCCAGATTTTACAGTTTTCTGCATTTTTTAAGGGTAAAAACTTTTGGAATTGCAGTTAATATTTTTTATGTGGGCTACTACATCCTTACTAGAGTACTTTCTAAAAGAATAAGGTGTTTTTTTTGTTCTAACATATTTTTTTTTTTATTGAAAAGTGTCCGAATTTACCCGACAAGGTGGGGCAAATTCGGACACCCTTTTTAAACCGAAAAATATTGAAGTAAACATGGCTTAATAGTTACTTCGGACACTAATTTAAGTTTTAAAAATATATTAGGTGGGTAGGTACTAAAACAAGTTAGCATAAAAGCTAGAAATATTTAAAAAAAGGCTTTTATATTTACCATATGACCTAATATGATATTTATTTTTACAAAATGAACAATATTTTCTTAGAGAAATATTAACAACAAAACATGTAAGTAGGTATATAGGTGTTCTCAAAAACAATTAAAAAAAAACTCTTAAAACAAATGAAAACAATCAACTTATTATCCTAGATGAATATTTGGCATGTCATGAAACCTAAATCGTTCTCTTTTTAAATGCTTTTGTTCGAGGATCACTAAAATATCTATTTATTGTGGATTTGGGAATCTTATAAAATTCCGATGCGCCTCTTAGTGACATTGCTTTTCGCCGAACCGCTCCAGCCAGCCATCGCTAACTTTTCGTCACCATAATTTCTATAGGGGCGACTCCTCAACTGCCTTCTGTATGTTCGAACCATGTCCGAAGTTGCCCCTCAAAATTGTTTTTTTTTGCTTAAACCTCTCTAAAAAAAAAAACATAGCAGCTATAAATCTCAAATTTTTTTAGATTGTCAACAAAATATAAGACTACTAAAAGTTAAAATAAAGTTATCCTCTATCATAACTCGTTTGGGTTGTGCGCCAGTTACTTTTACCACTTTTGAAAAAGTTCCAAAAATGGCTTCATAATAAAATAACACGTGGAGACGAGACACTTACCTTTAAACGCTTCTATGAGTCAGAACATACAGAGGCAACTATTAAGACACATTTCTGAAGAGAAACAGCTCGCTTGCATTCTCTGTCTCCCCACCACTTATTATTTTACCCTTGAATATCGCGATGTCCGAAGATACCCGCAGAGTCCAAAGTAGCCCCGTTTTATGGTACTTGTTTTCTCCAAGATGTGTCTGTGCGTCGTGAATGATAGCTTGCACTTGCATTATCCATAACTACTACCGAATAAGCTGAAAGATATTTTATCATTTCACCAAAATAGTCCTCAAAAACATTCGAATTCAAGCCCTCGTGGTAATCTCCCGAATTGAATTACGCAATTACTTAAAATTTTAATATTACAAACAATACTATTTTATCTTAATACCCGTTGACTTAATTCTCTAAAATTTTTGGTTAGTTATCATAAATAATTGATCGAACAAAATTTACGTGCGCCTATGGCCGACCCCAAAATTGAGCCGAACTGGACGTAATTTCCCATTTTATTACTCTACAAATCTACACCTTTCTGAAAATAGACTATAGTTAGTATAGGTATTTGGCTGATTTTTGAATAAAACAAAAGTAACTAAAATTAAATGACGAATCCGTCACTTAATACGATTTTTATTTTAGGATCGTATGACCTGCCTCATTCCCGATTTGGTAATATACTTATCAATCACCCTCCTGTCAGTCGTGGGGCTCATATTTCTAGAACTAAGTCAGAAAAAACAGACGAACTCGCAGTATTTTTGCGTTGTGGCTTTTGTTATAATATTTATAGCCAACTTTGGTATACCACTTTATCATGAGTTAGAGCATCTAGAGGTTGACTACACCTTTACCCCAGCGTACTCGTACCTATTGGTTTTGGGAAGTTATATTTTTTTTGGAGTGTCAAAAAATTGGGTGGCGATTGTACTGGGTATATTTGTCTCTGCCTGCCATATGTGCCTTTTGATTTTCGTCTCGCATAGAAATTCATCCCTTATAGCAACAAAAGTAAGTAATATTCTTCGAATAAATATAATAATACAAACACCAAATAAAGGTGCAAATAATTATTAGAAAACTTATCGTCTGTTACAACAAAAACCTTAGAGTCGTTTTCGATTGGAGATACTTACGAGTTAAAACGTTGTGATTCAAAACAAATAAAGACAATGCAAGTCCAAAACTCTACTGACGTTCAAGAAACGTCATCATCTCCAAACTTTAAACAGACACTAGAAATATCATATTCCGCACTAGGGCCCAATTTATAAAGTCCTCTTAAACCGAAGATTAATTCTAAAATTGTAGAAATATCAGAAATGGTCGATCTATAATGCATATAATAAACAGCATAGTTCAATTTAAGAGTAATTAACCTGATCATAACTTGTTATGTTATGTTACATGTCGCTGTATCGCCTAACCCAATTTTCCCCTTGCCGAGTATACGGGTCGATATTAATTTGATTATAGCCCCTTATTAGATTATCTGCCCCTGAGGTATGAGAATCCCCACCTCGAGAATATAAAGAGGGCGTCAGTGAGCGCCCTCTGGCGATCCGTACACTAGGGCCATCGATTTTTGAAAGCTGACGAAAACTAACTTCAGAGTCAGTCGCTATACTCGCGCCGCTTAGGCTGCGGCCAGCCATAGTTTTAAAACTGTTTTTTATTTGTCCAGGGATGCCAGGCAAATCGTTTATTTGCCGTAGATTAAACTAACAACGGCAACAGCGCTGTCGTCGGTTTGTTAGGAGTAGTCCCACCACCTTTTCCCCACTGACGGAATTGTCAGCAGTCCACTCAGGCGCAAAGAGAAAAAAAATGGCTTTTTTCGAAAAACAAAAAAAAATTTAAGGGATGAATTTAAATTATTTAAATAATTTTAAATTTTTGAAATTAAAATACGACTGTATTTGAGACTAGGGCGAGACCTAGTGCTTCCTCAAATAAGCGTTGCTTTAAATAAACTTGTCGTTGACTCGGGCACGTTCAACTAACCTACAAACACAATGCAAATGTTTGTGGTGAACAAGGAGGGCTAATTTTTATTTTAACTTTACTTATGGGTTTGTCCTGTCCTTTGTCACTAAAATTATTTAACGCCTTAAATAACCTGTATTTACAACATAACTTCCCTAACTTATGGAATACAATATAAATATCACCAATACAGGGATTATCAAAATCGAGGTTTATAAATATGTCAATTAAGTACTTAAGATATTACATTCGCGCACAGAAAAATAATCTTGATTATGCGAATTTCTTATTTCTTAATACACGAACTATATCGCTAAACTTAAATATCGCGCAATTTACATAAACTAAAAAATTCCGATGAAGATGTACTCTTGATACTTGAAGAAAATTTACAAAACTAGATGTAGTTTATAAGAAGGGCGTTTTTTATAGATAGGTTTATTTTTATACTACTTTCACCCGCCGTCGCTCTCAGTGCAGAGTCAACGTGGCTTCCGTAGTTTTCGAAATATTGCTATTCTGTTACACACACCTTTTTACCTAACTTTTTTCCAACGTTGTAAAGTTATACGAGCGTAGGTGTGATAAACTAGCATGACACGCGCCCGAAAATCTATTTACTTCTTCGAAACGATGTGTTCGTTTTTTCTTGTTTCTTTGTTTCACTTCACAAATAACGCACTTTTGTGAAGGCTAGCGACTTTCTTTATTGATCCTAGGGATTCTCGACAGCCTACTAGAGATCATGAAGTAGTGCCCAAAGAAAACCAATAAAAAAAGCCACGCAACTTAAATAAATTAGAAAGCTGAAAAATATATAGGTGATATTTTGCAAAGCTAACCAATTTAAATAATTACGTTGTCGAACGCGGGGGCTTCAGGGTACGCACTGAAGGTTCTTCAGCTGATTGACTGGATCATCAGCTTCCTGTTGTTTCAAAGTTCCTGGTTCCAAGTTTTTTGCAGCAGTTATTATCGGTGTTGTAATTGACGTTTTCGTGGCCAAAACACCGCCGTGAGCTCTCTCTCTGCTGCTCGAGACCAACTGCCGTTTTTGGTCGTTGCTGGCACATGCTTCTCGGCGCGCAAATATCTTGGCCAATCGAATTATTTGTTGCTTCGTTGTCATGGTGAGGGGCGGGGCTAATTCTGAATTCCTTCTTAGTTAGGCCACCCGTCAAGCAACAGGCAAGCGTCGCGACGCTTTGAAGACGTCAGGCTCTAACAATGCTATCAGTTTTATACTTGTAATTGTCTTATTACTTGACCGATTTTTTCTCGGAAAAGTGTTGATATTACGACACTCCCCCACCTAGGCGTAAAAAGAGACCGTAAGTATCCTTTTACAAGATCTCGGGGAGGCCTTAGAAGTTTGGAAGGACCACTTCCCAGTATTCGTTAGTTTTTTTGAAGAAATCTCCCCACCAATTGCTGAACGCCGTAGGTCGATTGCCCAATGGTTTTAGGTTGGAGTTGAAAAAATATTGCGAACTAGTCAACCGTTTTCTCGTCAAAGGAGAAGTTGCGGCTGTTCCGGTGTGTATTCGTTTTTTTCTCGATATGGGTGCGGAATCGGTTGTTTCAGCTGATGTGGGAGGATCTTCTTGTGATGAAGTTTCCATAACCGTTATGATAGTTTCTATCCGGTTCACTAAATTTTTTCTAGACTGACGGAGCACAGCTAGTCCTAAGGTTTCGACTTGATCAACCTTTAGCAATTCCCTGGTCAGCAGTTCTTCAAGGAACTTGTTTTGCCGGGTGTCTGCCAATTTTCGTACCGCTTGTACTTGCCGGTCTAGTTTGTCAACATTGTGGTTTATACTTTCGAGTCGCCGCAGGCTTTCCTGTCCTTTAATTGGGACCTGCATATCTAGTTGTGTCGGTGCCGGTTCTTCAGCAGCGACGTCGCTTAGAGATCCCTCTTGATTGGGGAATTCATGCTCCGAGTCAGAACTGTCCGACTCATAGTCCATCTCCTGATCGAGGTTAACGTAATTTCCATTTCGGGCGGGTCGCAAATCATCAACATGTATATTGACTTGGTTATCGTTAACCAGGACTTCATATGTTGTATCACCGTTAATTTTAACTACCTCATGCGGCCCAGTCCAAGCCGGCGCGAAGGCTCCCGCAGCCCTTCTCCTGGCATTTACCAGATCGCCGACCTTGAATTGTACCGGTGGGGGAGTTGCTGCGTGATATTCGCGCCTTTGAAAATTTAGCTGCTTTTCGTATACTTGTTGTCGTGTTTGCACCCGTCGTCTTATACTTGGTTGTTTTCGGCTTTGTGCCCACTTCGTTTTCCATTCTCCTGGGCACGGGAGATCATAGCCAAGTATTATTGAAGCAGGGGTTTCGCCTGTGGCTCTATTTGCTCGGCTTCTGAGCACCTGTAGCGCTTTTGGTAAGCATTGCTCCCACAAGTTTTCCTTTCTGTTGTAAAGTAACACTCGTAGAACCTTTTTTAGCTCCTGTACCCTTCGTTCTACCGGGTTGGCCCGTTGATGATATATACTGGAGAATCGATGTTCAATAACCTTTTCTTCGCAGAAGGCACGTAGTCTATTGGCGATGAACACTTTACCGTTGTCTGTCACTAAGACGCGTGGGTTGCCGTAGCGAGCTATTATTTCTATGTCCAGAAATTCGATGATATCCCGCGTTTTTACCTCAGGGAGTGCTTTTGCTTCGACCCACTTAGAGAACACGTCTTCTGCGATGATGATGTATTTATTTTTGGTACCTAGTGCTCCTGGGTATGGCCCTAGAACATCGATGCTAATCATCTCGAAGGGATGCTTTGGGCTACGAGCATGCATGGGGGCATGCCCTTGTCGTTGCTGTGTTTTGCAAACCGAGCAAATTATGCAGTTGGCTACATATTGTCTAATGTCCCGGTGCATGCAACTCCAGAAGTAACATTGGGCTATTTTTCGGCACGTTTCTTGTTCGCCTGGATGACTTTGATCCAGTGCGTCGTGGTACATATGGATTACGGAATCAGCTAGCTGGCGTGGAACTACTAATCGGTCACCATGCGGGTTACGTCGCCAAAGCAACTCGTTGCTGAGGACAAATTCGTTCATAGTTCGTCGTTCTTGATCGTTAGCCGGTTCTCGTTGTTCCAACGTGCCTAAAACAGCTTTCAGTTTACGGATGGTTTGGTTATGGTGTTGTGACCGGGCTATTTTTTCGTAGAGGTCGCCTACATTTTCGGCTACTACATCACAGCGCAGCAATTGTTCGGGGCTGGTTATATTTAGTGGAGGAACTAGCCTGTCGTTGTCCGGTTGCCCGTCGTAGGACATGTTCCCGGGATTTCGACTAAGAAAGTCAGGTAGTTCATTTTGTGTTCCGGGCACGTGTTGCAGTTCAAAGCTAAACTCTTGTAGCAACAAGGCCCAGCGAGTTAATTTTGCTCGTGAATCTTTGAATTTAGCTAGCCAGGTCAAGGACTTGCTGTCAGTGCGAACGATGAAACGCTTATCTTCAAGATAAGCTCTATACAATTTGACAGCCCAGACCAAGGCTAAACATTCCTGCTCATTCACATGATATTTCTTCTCCGTGTCATTAAATTTTGCGCTGGCAAAAGATACTATTCTCTTCTCGCCCTTTTCACCTTCTTGGTACAATACGGCGGACATGCCCATCATAGAGGCGTCCGTTTGTACAATGAAAATTTTACGGAAATCGGGGCGGCATAACTCACTTGCTTGAGCTATGGCGTTTTTGGTCAATAGATATGCCTCCTTTTGAGCCGGACCCCACCGGAATTTTCCCTGCGTTGTTCTTAGGGCGTCAGTGAGGGGTGCCGTTAGAGCGGCTAAATTGGGTACGAATTCGCGCACCCAATTGCATATGCCTAAAAAGGCCTGTAAGTTCTTTTTTGTGGCGGGCTCCTTAAAGTCTCTGATCTGGTCCAAATGCTTCTCTTGAGGTTGTACCATGTCCTTACTGATTCGGTAGCCAAGGTAGTCGATCTCCTGCTTAAATAGGTGACATTTTGTGGCACTAACTTTCAAGTTATGCATGGCTAGTCTTTCGAGAACCAACCGTAAATGTAGTAAATGGGACTCCTCGTCATCCGAGTATACAATGATGTCGTCTAGATATACCTGAACAAATTCCTGAATTTGACCGGCTAAGACTCCTGATGTCATTGATTTCTGGAACGTCGAGGGAGCCCCCTTCAGTCCGAAAGGCATTACGGTGAACTGGTACGTTGCCCCATCAGGGGTGGAGAACGCTGTGTATTGTTTGCTATTTTCCTCCATTGGGATTTGCCAATATCCACTCTTAAGATCCAATACTGAAAAAAACTTGGCTTGTGCAAGATTTTTTAACGCACTCTGTATCGACGGTAAGGTACTGCTTTCCTCGGTCGTAATGCCGTTAACTTCCCGGTAGTCCACACAAAACCGGGGCTCTTTATTTTCACGATAAACTAATACGGGGGGTGAGGAGTAGGCTGACTGAGTAGGCTCTATCACTCCAGCCTCTAGCATTTCTTGTATCTGTTGATACAGGACCCTCTTTCTTTCTGGGTGCATTGGATAGCATCTTCGATTAATTATCTTGTCCTTAGTTAATACAATTTTGTGTTCGGTGGTGCGAGTTGTTGGCTGTACTAGCCCAACTTCGAATACTTCAGCGAATTCAGCTAAAAGCGCCTGAAGTTTCCTGGGATTAGCCAGGTCTACTTCGGGAAGCTCAACTTTTGCCGATACATTTTTTCTATTTCGTCGCCAGTATACTGTTTGTCTTTCTATATTTCCAACGTACAGGCAATTTCGTGAGTAATCGATGATTGCTCTTTCCTGCTGCAGAAACGGACTTCCTAGAACGACTTGGGTAGTAAGCCCTTTTACCACGTAGTAGTTTATGTTGTATATTTTGCTACTAATTTTCGTTGCTTGAATTGTCGTGCCTATCACTTGGGCATAGCTATTGTCTACGGCTAAGCCAATCTGTTGTTGCGTAGGGGACCACGAATCTTTTGGTAGGACGTCTTCTGACAACAGGTTTAAGTCCGCACCTGTGTCAATGAGAGCTTCATATTCGGCGCCCTTGATCATTGTTTTAATTGTTGGCCGTAGATTCGTAGTTACATGTATCGTGGGACATGTACTAATTTTATTTGAATTTTCATCCTTTTTTGTTGGGTCACCCACCTTCATTGAAGAGTGACCCTCACTTAGTTTTTTGACTCTTCGTCGACGTCTTCAGTCGTTATAACGTTTGCCCTCTCTGCACGTCTAGCAGAATTTTGTTGGTTTTTGTTTTCGAGCAAACGTTCTCGGGTATCACTGTTATTCTTGGGCTCAATTGCCCTTTTGGGGCAATGTTTATCCCAATGATTGCCTCTACAGAAACGACATGGACGCGGAGTAGTGGGCTGCTCTATTCTGGATGGTTTTTCCAGAGGCCATGCTTGTCTTTTTCCGGAGTGTTCCTTTTCATTTGTTCCTCTTTTTTCAACTACTTGCTCTGTCCTTAATTTAAGAGCTGGCTTATTTTCGGCCCTTAAGTCATCTTCCAAGAGGACTGCTAGCGTAGATAGCTCCTCAGTGTCAGCTATGTACGCGCATCTCATGCGAGATCTGATCATAGGCAGTAGTTGAGGGATTAGTAATTGAACGCACTCTCCTTCAGATCCTTCGGGCACTACCCTATTGAATAGCGCCCGCTTTTGTAGCACGAATGCTTCTGCTGTTTCATGATAGTCTTGTTTTCGTCCGTACAAGTCCGCTTTTATTTCTGCCAAAAGTGCAGGATTATTGTACCGGCGATTCAGGCGTCCGGCGAATTCACTATACGTGAAGGCGTATGCTTGCAATCCACGAAGCCACGTTTGCGCCGTGCCATACAAGCAATTGCAGGCTTGTCGAAACTTGTCTCGATCATCAGTAATTTTGTGCTTAATAAAATAAAGTTGTAACTCATGAAGAAACGCTACTGGATCTTCATGAGTGGCGCCACCAAATGTGGCCCTTAGAGGTGTGACTTGGGGCATTTTTAGCCCCCCCAAGGTCTCAGCTATGAGACTGAGATTTTGAGCTATTAAATATTGAGTGTCAATTATCTGATGATCTTCCTGTGTCTTTTCCGAAAGTTTAGTTTTTTCCAGCTTTGCTTGAGCCCTGTGAACCGGGTTAGCGAATGCGAACTTAGTTGGGTCCGCAGGTTTCTGTGCCTGCCCAAGCCTGCCAGAGGGGCAAGGGGCCTCTGACTGTTTATTGACTTTAGTCCCCACCAGGGATGCCATGTCGCTGTATCGCCTAACCCAATTTTCCCCTTGCCGAGTATACGGGTCGATATTAATTTGATTATAGCCCCTTATTAGATTATCTGCCCCTGAGGTATGAGAATCCCCACCTCGAGAATATAAAGAGGGCGTCAGTGAGCGCCCTCTGGCGATCCGTACACTAGGGCCATCGATTTTTGAAAGCTGACGAAAACTAACTTCAGAGTCAGTCGCTATACTCGCGCCGCTTAGGCTGCGGCCAGCCATAGTTTTAAAACTGTTTTTTATTTGTCCAGGGATGCCAGGCAAATCGTTTATTTGCCGTAGATTAAACTAACAACGGCAACAGCGCTGTCGTCGGTTTGTTAGGAGTAGTCCCACCACCTTTTCCCCACTGACGGAATTGTCAGCAGTCCACTCAGGCGCAAAGAGAAAAAAAATGGCTTTTTTCGAAAAACAAAAAAAAATTTAAGGGATGAATTTAAATTATTTAAATAATTTTAAATTTTTGAAATTAAAATACGACTGTATTTGAGACTAGGGCGAGACCTAGTGCTTCCTCAAATAAGCGTTGCTTTAAATAAACTTGTCGTTGACTCGGGCACGTTCAACTAACCTACAAACACAATGCAAATGTTTGTGGTGAACAAGGAGGGCTAATTTTTATTTTAACTTTACTTATGGGTTTGTCCTGTCCTTTGTCACTAAAATTATTTAACGCCTTAAATAACCTGTATTTACAACATAACTTCCCTAACTTATGGAATACAATATAAATATCACCAATACAGGGATTATCAAAATCGAGGTTTATAAATATGTCAATTAAGTACTTAAGATATTACATTCGCGCACAGAAAAATAATCTTGATTATGCGAATTTCTTATTTCTTAATACACGAACTATATCGCTAAACTTAAATATCGCGCAATTTACATAAACTAAAAAATTCCGATGAAGATGTACTCTTGATACTTGAAGAAAATTTACAAAACTAGATGTAGTTTATAAGAAGGGCGTTTTTTATAGATAGGTTTATTTTTATACTACTTTCACCCGCCGTCGCTCTCAGTGCAGAGTCAACGTGGCTTCCGTAGTTTTCGAAATATTGCTATTCTGTTACACACACCTTTTTACCTAACTTTTTTCCAACGTTGTAAAGTTATACGAGCGTAGGTGTGATAAACTAGCATGACACGCGCCCGAAAATCTATTTACTTCTTCGAAACGATGTGTTCGTTTTTTCTTGTTTCTTTGTTTCACTTCACAAATAACGCACTTTTGTGAAGGCTAGCGACTTTCTTTATTGATCCTAGGGATTCTCGACAGCCTACTAGAGATCATGAAGTAGTGCCCAAAGAAAACCAATAAAAAAAGCCACGCAACTTAAATAAATTAGAAAGCTGAAAAATATATAGGTGATATTTTGCAAAGCTAACCAATTTAAATAATTACGTTGTCGAACGCGGGGGCTTCAGGGTACGCACTGAAGGTTCTTCAGCTGATTGACTGGATCATCAGCTTCCTGTTGTTTCAAAGTTCCTGGTTCCAAGTTTTTTGCAGCAGTTATTATCGGTGTTGTAATTGACGTTTTCGTGGCCAAAACACCGCCGTGAGCTCTCTCTCTGCTGCTCGAGACCAACTGCCGTTTTTGGTCGTTGCTGGCACATGCTTCTCGGCGCGCAAATATCTTGGCCAATCGAATTATTTGTTGCTTCGTTGTCATGGTGAGGGGCGGGGCTAATTCTGAATTCCTTCTTAGTTAGGCCACCCGTCAAGCAACAGGCAAGCGTCGCGACGCTTTGAAGACGTCAGGCTCTAACAATGCTATCAGTTTTATACTTGTAATTGTCTTATTACTTGACCGATTTTTTCTCGGAAAAGTGTTGATATTACGACATACATTATACAGGGTCCTGCAATCATGCGTCAAGTTTCTATGGCTCCCATACGAATTAGGCTAGGAATTTTATTTATCTACTCTTATTTAGTAATATGAATTTTACAGTTCTGTAAATCGTTTTGTAAGGGCATCTATTAGAGCACTAGTGCTGTAATAGACGCCTTTACAGCACTAGTGCTGTAATGAAAAACATAGGTCATATTAAAATTTTGCTGTTAAATAAAACCACACTTTTTAGAATAATGATTTATTATTAACAATTATAAAATTAACTATATACAAATCATTGTGTTTAATACGATCCAACATTAACTTAGCTAGTTCTTCGCGCCGACAAGCCCCAAAAATGCCGATTATCATAACCTTCATAAGTAAATATGTTTCATCATCTGCAGTACTAAGAAACTTACATACGTCTTCCTTTGTGAAAACTTTGGACTTTTTGGCCTTGTAACCCTCTGAACTTCTTTTCAAAAATGCGATTAGTTGAGAAAATCTGCTTATATCTTGATTTTTCTTGACTGAAATCATAGTTCTCAACATTGAGTAGTGAGTCCATAGTGTGGATGGTTTCTGGGAGCGTTGCTTTACGGAAAAATAATCCAAAAGGATTTTCTCAGACACCTCCTTTATTTTGTTAGCTTTGCACCAATCTTCAAATTTCTAATACTCCAACTCATACCGCGCCTTGGATTTTGTCGGAGCTAAACTTGAGATCGCTTCGTTTGCCGCTGCTTCTATATGAAAGGGGAAAATTCCATCAGAATCGCTCATTTTGAAAAACGCTTTTTATATTTTTGAATTTGTTTGACAAAGTTTCGACAGTAACCATGCGAAACAATAATTATGCGAAAGGTAACATAAAAAACTTGATTAGTAAACATAATAGAAGGTGCATTTTTACAATTGCATTTTTATTTTTAAAAATGAATGCCTTTTGCCAAATATTTTTATTCATAGATGAAAGTAGATAAAATTTTGTACAATATTCTTGTTGTAAATTCATATTACTACACTCGATATTTTATTAAACTCGGCTGACGCCTCGTTTGACAACTTTAACATCTTGTGTTGTAATATGAATCTTTACAACACTTATATCATAAATAACTATTACATGCAGACTTATACTGTATTAGAGGGTGCATTTCAGGAAAATATTTTTCCATGTACAGGATGGCCCAGAAAAGTGTGATACCAGAAAGTTGTATTTTTTTAAATGGAACACCCAGTATTTCATTACATATTTAAGTTGGTATTAAAGCCCTTTATAATTGTACAACATTTTATTCATTTTGCTTCGGTAGTTTAAGAGTAATAAATGAATAACTAAAAAAATAAAGTTTTATGCTTCTTAAAAAAAAATCATCTACATTCTTTTTTTAAACCATGGGATTGGGTGAGATTTATGACAAGGGGTCTTGAGATATTATGAATCTAATTGTGCTTCTCTATTTTATACAAGGTGTTCATAAAAAAGTTTCAAAAACGACACTTTTTAAATTAATTTTTCTCAAGTTTTTCAAACTAAATACCCTGTATATTAATTGACTATTTAAAGAAAAATTTCTTAAGAATTTTTTTTTTGTACTCCAAGCATATAAGTTATTTCCAAACTCTTTTAGAAAAAATTTCAGTATTTCACCTGAAATATAAAGGGATGTAAACAGACTTTTTCAAGAACGTGTTGACTTGTGCACAGAATAAAATGAAAGACATTTTGAACATTTACAGTAGTTTAGTCTAGTCAAATATGTATAATTTTAATACTTAATAAAACTTTATTTTTAAGAGTGAAGTCTGGTGATGCATTCGCCAATTCATTTTTTGATCAATATTTCTTATCCTTTTCGCTTTATTCAAAATGCGGCCAAATAGCCATCCTTGAGTAGCAATTAGCTAGAGTTTTACTAAAGAAACTTTGATTAGTGAATTAATATAAGCGAAAAACGAAACTTTGTAAGATTGGTCCATTTTTATTTTTCTGCTTTTATTACTTTATAAATTCAAACTTGTTTACCATTAAATTGTAGAATTATGCTTCACATGTCGGTATTTGGATAAAAGGAAAAATTAACGAAATATTGATCAAAAAACGAAATGGCGAATGCGTCACTAGACCTCACTCTTAAACATAATTTATGAAATTTGCATTTTTTTAAAACCGTTGGAATTGGAAATAACTTTTATTCTTGTAGTACAAAGAAAAATTGCTTAAGAATAAACAAAAGAAGCTTAGCGGCAAGCGGACAGAGTAGTGCGTCTATCTTTTGCATTAAAGTACACAGGGATTCCAAAGGTAATGGAATACCTGGGGCACAGGTAGACAATGACAGGCTGTTTCGTTCTTGTTAGAACTCATCAGAAAGTCATAACCCGTAAGCGACCCCCAGTACAGCGAGCCTGTTCTTTCAAGGTGTTTTTAAGAAATAAAAACGCGATGAAAACCCAGTAACGCCATCAGAAGGAATCAACTCAATGCAAAAGATAGCCATCTAACGTAAAAACGTAGAAATATAAATAAATCTAAATAAATCAAGCACGGAACGGCCACTTCACCAGTATAGGAAACATTTTTCGCTTCTCCATACATCTCCAAGCTTTGTGGATTCAGATCTAGATCGCGCTGCAGTCACCCACTGGTTTTGCAGCACTATTCCGTAAATGCCGTGTGTAAGTATAAATAAAATAGTAGAATTTAGTGTCCGTTAAAATATATACTGGTGAAGTGGCCGTTCCGTGCTTGATTTATTTAGATTTATTTATATTTCTACGTTTTCACGTTAGATGGCTATATCTTTTGCATTGAGTTCATTCCTTATGATGGCGTTACTGGGTTTTCATCGCGTTTTTATTTCTTAAAAACGCCTTGAAAGAACAGGCTCGCTGTACTGGGGGTCGCTTACGGGTTATGACTTTCTGATGAGTTCTAACAAGAACGAAACAGCCTGTCATTGTCTACCTGTTCCACAGGGATTCCATTACCTTTGGAGTCCCTGTGTACTTTAATGCAAAAGATAGACGCACTACTCTGTCTAAGCTTCTTTTGTTTATATATTTTAACGGACACTAAATTCTACTATTTTATTTATTGCTTAAGAATTTTACATTAAATAGTCAAATAATATACAGGTTGTTCCATGCATTTGAAAAACACACATTTTTTTTCTTCTGAGGGCTCGTCCATATGCCGGATGAACTTAGGCCAGGTTTGACCCATTGTGCTCTAAAATACACATGCATACGAATCAAATTCCTAACTTAATTCGTATAGGAGCTATTGACGTACTATTGTAGGACCATGTATAAATTAACTCGAACTTTGCTATTAATCTCAAGTCAAGTCAACTACTGTTTGTACGACATAACTTTTTAGGTTTTTTCAGATATTATTTTTCTGATAAGTTTCAATGGATTGGGAATTTACTTTCGATACTTGAACGAAATCGTGCAAAGAAAAAGTTTCTTGGATAGAAGGGACTGTATCGTGAACACTTTTCAACTGAAACATGAAAAAGAACAAGAGGTTAGTAAATAGGATGTATCTAATATAGTCGCTAGTAAGAGTAAATAAACAGTCAAGCAAACAATGCCTGCGTTCGGTTAATGTGAATCTGACTTCTTGGTCTACCCATTGAAGGACTTTTGCGATCGTTGATGAATAATACATCGCCTATAGTTTTGGTTTTAAATTTTTTGCGCCTTTATTTTTGACTTGGGAAAAAAACAAGAAACACTTTTTTTTAGCCGTTTTTTATGATCTACAATATGGCCTTTTCAATTTTTAAATGTGACGTTTCGTTCTTTAGATACCATCCTTAGGTAAATTTTTTTAAATTATACAGGGTCCTGCCACCTTCCATCTTCTGTAGCTCATTAATTAAGTTAGGATTATGACGTTTTGCAAGCTTTACCTGTATCCTAGGGTGCATTTCAGGAAAATATTTATGTTTATACAGGGTGTTCCAAAAAAGTGTGACGTCATAAGGATATATTTTTTTAGATTACATGCCATATATTTTCTTACTTATTTGGATGCATCTTGTAGTTGCCTACATACCCCTAAAATTGTAATGAAATCGGTTCAGTATTATAGGCGAAAAAAAAATAAAAACTAAAAAAAAAACAGTTTTGCACCACTGGTTTTAAAAATTAATAAAAATTAAAAATAATGTCTCGTTAATAAAATTATACAAAGGTACTTAATAAATAAGGTCTCACAGTTTCGTTAACCACGTTAATACGAATTGTACAGGGTGTCCAAAGTTTAGTGTCAAACTTTGCAACCTTTAAAGAAATGTATTTATCTTATTTCAAATTGGAACCCCTGTATATTATTATATCATTCGATGCAGAATTAAAATTCAAACATTTGTTCTAATTACAACCCTATCGCAATTTCTAACGCATTAGGACTTATTTGCAGAAAACTTATTTTATCAACTATTTCACTTTGGGTTTTTCCTAGCTTTTAACCCTCCCACTGTTTTTATTTACATTGTCAATAATCTATACCTTTTACATTTTATTTCACATTGTCATCTGACGAAGCTGCCGTGCAGCGAAACATGTTATGTTTCTTCTTTTTTAATATAGTGGAAATTTACAAGTTCAACTTTGTTTTACTGTATCCTATAATATAATAGTTATGGATTTCCACCTAGTATCGGCTGAATCAATTAATTTATTTCACTAGTCATTATTATATAACAAATATCAAAGGTGGCTTTGAAAAACAGTTTATTGATATTAAAGTTTACTAAAAGGACAAATAAAAATTCTTTTAGTCTGCTCCTACTATGAAAATCATATCTACGAGCTCTTCTTGGTTGTAGTCCATCACAAAAAATAATATAGCTTAAATAATTAATACTAATCTAACAATATTTGAAACTATAAAATAACTAAAGTCAAAATGGGCTTTTGTCACTTCAATAAACTTTAATATCAATAAATTGTTTTTCAAAGCCACCTTTGATATTTATTATATAATAATGACTGGTGGAAAGGTTGATAAAACGAGTTTTCTGTAAATAAGTCTTAATGCGTTAGAAATTTCGATAGGGTTGTAATTAGAACAAATGTTTGAATTTTAATTCTGCATCGAATGACATAATAATATAGAGGGGTTCCAATTTGAAATAAGAAAAATAAATTGGTTTAAAGTTTGACACTAAATTTTGGACACCCTGTACAATTCGTATTAATCAAACTTGGTTAACGAGACTTTAGGACCTTATTTATTAAGTACCTTTGTAGAATTTTTATAACAAAGCATTATTTTTGTTTTATTAATTTTTAAAACCCGTGGTGCAAAACTGATTTTTTTTCGCCTATAATACTGAACCGATTTCATTAAAATTTTAGGGGTATGTAGGCAACTACAAGATGCATCCAAATAAGTAAGAAAATATATGGCATGTAATCTAAAAAAACATATCCTTATGACGTCACAGTTTTTTGGAACACCCTGTATAAACAAAAATATTTTCCTGAAATGCGCCCTAGGATACAGTCTGCAAAATATCAAAATCCTAACTTAATTAATAGGTGAGCTAGAGAAAACGGAAGGTGAGGCGCAGGACCCTGTATATTCTTTTTTCACTATAACGGCCCTGGCAATTATTTTTACGATTACTTAAATATTAAAATTACATTACAAGGAGTTATGGTGTTTAGGCCGTTTATTTACTTCGATAAGATTTACAGTAACAATAGTCTAGGAAGTAAGTAAGTTTTTAAGTCATTATAACGTCTGATGATGCTTTTCGGGCGAAATATGTGTCACAAAAATAAACAGACAGAAAAATATAGACTTTGGTCTTTTTTTTACAAAACATCAAATATCAGGTCTCTTTCGAGTAAAAATGATTCTTCAAATCAGAAATATTTTTTTTCAGTTTAGGTCTAAATGTTCAGGACCGTAATGATATAAAAAAACAATTAAAAAAAATATATAGACGTTAAAATTTTAAAAACGTTAAAATTGTATTAAATTTCCAAAGCTTAGAACTCCCCTAAAACTGTATTTAAATTTAAGGTTAAGGTTGATATCTAAAGAACGAAACTTTGAATTTGAAAACTAATAACGCTATCTCGTAGAACATTAAAAACGGCTATAACAAAGTGTTTTTTGTTTTTTCTCAAGTCAAAAATGAAGGCGCAAAAAATTAAAAACCAAAACTAAAAATTTCGGGTTTTGGGATATTCGGAATATTTACAATTTTTTTTACCAATTTATTAAGCCTCAAAATACGCAACTTTGCCACAATTCAACCATCTTCGTATCTCTTACCGTTTTCGAGATTCCCTTGTACGCACACGAATTTGTAGCACTCTGTATATTCGGGGTATTTACATTTTCCGTCTTCGTTCCTTATGCAAACCTGATTTCTTTTATTTCCAGGAACAATTAATGGCCAGTATTATACCAGCTCCCTTAATAAGTAAAGTCAAGGAAAACTATCTGAGGAATAAAGATCTATATTCCACAACAGGAAAACTAGGACTGGATAATCCTTTTAAGTAAGTTTATGTCATATTCAGGGTCGATAATAAATGCACTAGACAGTGTAACATGGACGTTAGGGAACAAGGGAGGCGCTTGCCTTGCTCCTGTCTGGTCAAAAAATTAGTTTCACCTACTTTGAAAATCAACATTCCAAAAATACCATTGCCGTTATTAAAACTTTTCCTAAACTTTTTTCACAAAAACATGATTTTAACGGTGTTAATCTTTTTATATTATTACTTATAGAAAGAAACTTAGTACTCCAGTGCAGATAAGTTTGAAACTGCAAAAAATTGAAAGAAGCTGTAACCTTCAAAAATATTTAGGAAGTATCTTCCCAATTAACTTACTAAAAGTCCCCATTCGTCCGAGGGTGGCAACTTGGAAAAAAATCAGCCGCCATTTTGAAATTTGGTATTTTTTTCATTAAATCGCTAAAAACTCAAAAACCATACAATTTATCAAAAAAACTGAAGTAAACAAAATTAAAGAGCATAAAAAAATCTATCAAATGGCATTTTTAAAATTGTTTTATATTTAAATGATAGTTAGTTATATATTTTTTAAATTTCATGTGTGATCAAGTATATGTATTTATGCGAATGTGAAATAGTTACACATTTTCGTTACCTTATTAAATATTCTAGGTTTTAAATTGCAAAAATGTAAGTACACTGACAAGTTTAAGGACTTTTATTTACATAATATGGTATATTTATATATTAAAAAAGTATGTCCCTTAAATACGTATATTAGTAATAAACAATATTAGTAAAACTAGTATGAGCAATATAACATTGGTATTAATGCTAATAGCACAATATACCATATTACATTATAATAGTCCTAATTAATATTCACAATATTTCTTCTTCAGAATATATCTCCGAACAATTCCCCAAAAGTTTGCGACCGAATTTTTTCCCCAACTTCTTTTGCCTTGTCGCAATTTATGTCTTCTGATGCTACTAATCCGGTGCTTAGAGAAATCAAAAAAGAATTATCATGTGTAAATGGGTCATGCATATTTAACCAGTCTATTAATTTATCTAAGTCGGAGCAATCTCTTTTTTCCCTTGAAATCCGCATTTCAGTATGCTGTTCAGAATATGTTAGCAAAATTCTCCAAAGCATCAGACAAAATTACACATTGAGGCATTGACAAAACCCATTTTGTTAAAGTGCTGTTGGTTATACCCCTACCACGAGTGAGACCACCCTCTGATTTTAAGTTTCTCATTCATACTTGTTCGATTGTCATATCTGTCCAGACGCCCGACCAGAATCTGTGATCAGTTCTCCGACCCGTAAAATATTTTTAAAATTTTACATAGTCCGCATCGCTTATAGTATCTTTAAGTTTGGTCATTTTTTGCAAATAAAGCTGAATTGCTTTAGCATACGGTAAACAACCGGATGCATAAAAACATGGATGCATTTGTTGAATAGCATATAAATGTAAATCTAAATCTCCAGTCCTTTCAGCCGTTATTAATAATTTTGCGAGATCAACCAGCTCGATATATTGTTTCCATAATTTTGCTGTTCTGCTGTTTACTGAAGTTGCTTTAATTTTGGAAGTAAATTCGTTTAAAAGTTGCTTGACACTAGATATGTCTAAATCGGGAGGATTTAAAGATAGATAATGAGATTTTAAAATTACTTGATCACTTTCACTTTGCGTCGATGATTTCAGAATTAGCATTATTAGGGCCAGTTGGACTAAGAAATGGGCTCGTAAAGCTCTTGCATAAGAATGGCCATTAAAACTAAGAGGTAATCTATTTTTTGCGTATATAATATTTAACAACTCATCTATTCCACTTCTATCCACAATATAACCTATAGTCCCTAGATAGGACATTAAAAGGTGAACGCCCCCTAATCTCACAACCACATCCTTTAAAATACTATTTTCTTCAGCTTGAGCGACAATCTGAAAAGCTTTATAAAAAAGTGGCTGGTCAAAGGTTACAAAGCACATGTTTTGACCTTGTTTCTTAGACATAGTTATTGCAAAATGGAGGGCTGAATTAAGAGTTGTTAGATAATTAATAATTTTTTTTTGTCCTGATGTATAGGTTATAAGCTCCATTATTAACCTAAATCAACATAATTACCTAAAAAAAGAAAATATTATTATACATTTTTGTATCAAAATCACACTTTACTTCCAATACTTAATTTCAAAAAAAACATAACTCATTAAAAGTTTGATATATTGTCATTTTGAAAATGGCATCGTATAGAGTTTTTTATGCTCTTCAATTTTTTACTCCTTAATTTTTTTCATAAACTGTATAGTTTTTTAGTTCTTCGCGATTTAATGAAAAAAATACCAAATTTCAAGATGGCGGCCGAGTTTTTTCCAAGTTGCCACCCTCGGACGAATGGGGACTTTTAGTATGTTAGTTTGGAAGATATTCCTTAAATATTTTTTAGGGTTTCAGCTTCTTTCCATTTTTTGCAGTTTCAACATGTATAAAATTATAAATGCACTCGCCTATAGCGGCAAGCGCGCAAAATAATGATTTTATGTAAACATTGCACAACATTTTTTAAACTAAAATATATCATTTTAGACAAGAACTTCTCGAGGTTCATAAAGACGTTACAATTTTGTTTGCTGATATCGTCAACTATACCGTAATGACAAAGAAACTAAACATAAATGCTTTATTGGAAACACTGAACGAATTGTTTGGACGATTCGACGATGCTTCTGAGGTAAAGAATACATTTAAAAATATAAAATAAAGATTATCCTTTCATTTCATCAGTTTCATCTCTAGATGCGTTTCGCCATATCATGGTTCATCAGGAGAGCTAGGATCCGACAAAAGAAAGGAGAGAGGTGGGAGAGAGAGAGAGAAAATGTATGTTCGTTAGCATACCGATGTTAGTGTATCGTGAATAAATCCCAATTTAACGGGCGATAAAATACCCGTAACTCTTAAATATTTTAAGGAATTATTAGTGGTATCGGTATATATTTTATTAGGGAAACCAATCAATTCGGTATACTGGTGTCCCATTATGGATGGCCACCGGCTGTATCTCGGAAACTATACTGGGCATAGAAACTCGGGGAAAAAAAATTATAACTAAAGTGGCCATGAGAAAATTCTGGAAATAATTTTTAAGTTCCACATTTTGCCGCAAGAGGGCGTAATTGAAAAGTAAATTTTAAAATTTTACATATCTCCGAAAATTCCACATTAAGGTATATCTTTGATAACACCATTAAAAAGCTTGGACAATTATGCATCATTTTGGTCTTATGCTCATGGCGTACCGACTTTAATATTTATATAATATAATGGGACACCCGGTATAAAGTATATAAAAAGAATGTCTAATTCAAATAATTTTTCTTTTAGAGACTAAAAGTAATTCGAATAAAATTCTTGGGAGATTGTTACTATTGTGTATCAGGCCTTCCCCCAGCGCCACCTCCTAACCCAGCGGAAGCATGCGTGGATCTAGGTTTAAAAATGATCAAAATAATTGCTGACGTCAGGTAAGAACACCATAGGTTCCTTCCAACCTCCAGTCCAATTTTACAACATACAGGAAAAGTAAAACGCGCAATCTATAAAGAAGACTGCGAGTTTAACTTTTCCTGTATCTCACTAGTTTCATAACTGGACATCGAACGTGTCACATTGCCAAGACAGATCACTGACGAGCACCCAGAATCAGAAACAAGGATAACCTCACATTTCATTTTAAGTGAAGCAAGGAATGTTAACATCAAATCAAATGACAGGCTAGCCATGGTACCTCCTTGATTCTGGGTGCTCGTCAGTGATTTGGCTTAGCAATGTGACACGTTCGGTGTCCAGTTATCATATTGATCCTCTAGACTCCTTAGCTCATTGTTTTCGGTGATCTATTCGACACATGAGAGGTAGGCAGCTTAGCTGCTCCTGAGTTCTAGTTAAGGCTGATTAAGCCATCTCTTTCGATCAAATCACTAGTTCCACTTTGATAAAATGGACTACATTCATAAGAAAAGTTTTAAAACAGTTTGCAGTTTTCACGGTAGAGATTTAAATATGGTGTCCACTGATTAGCGGTATTCCTTGACACATTAATAATACATTAATCCAGTATTACTTTTTAGAGAAAAGAATAATTTGACAATAGATATGCGAATAGGAATACACACGGGAAGAACTATAAGTGGAATCATTGGAAAAGTAAAATACCAGTTTGATATTTGGTCTAAAGATGTTGATATAGCGAACAAAATGGAGAGCGAAGGATTAGTCGGGTAGGGTATTAACTAACACAATTATTAATATTATTATATTTACACACTGAAATAAAAATACTTTTCAGAAAAATATTTTGAAATTAAAGGGAAAATTGATAATTGTTTTTTTATTATTATAGCTTGAGGGCTCCGCTTCTGGGGGTGTTTAAATGAAAAAGTGACAAAAACGCGATTTTTTATTTGAAATTTCAAGTACATAGGTCAGCACCGTGATTAATAACGATGTTTCTGGGTCCTCATTACTCTCATGGGTACCAATTTCAGGAAAATAAATTAAACCTACCCCAAAAAATTCGAAACTGGCACAAAATGTACAACCATAATAAAAATAAACAAATCGGAATATACCGAATCTACGATCTACGAATCAAACTTTTCCCGCATTTTACAACATCACACCAAAACACAAATTTGCTGAACAACAGACAACTGTGCCAAAAAAACTTTATAACATGTAATTAAGTACTTCGAGGTCTCGCGTCATTTTTTCTCGTTTGAATTCAACAACAAGTAAAGTACCCTGTAGAAGTAAATAATTATGTATTTTGTAGAAAAGTCCATATCACCAACGTAACTAAGGATCTCTTGGAAAAACCCTACGATATAGTACCGACCAACAAGGGAGATACAGTGCCTCAATTTAAGAAGTACAATCTACAGACTTTCCTTGTAACGCCTGTAAGTTTCATATTAAAATAAATATTTTACACTCAACCTTTATATTTTTATTGAAAATTAAGTGTGAAAATAAAATATTTTATTTGTAGTTCTAATTAAACGATTCCAAAACCAGAATTGCATAAGCACAATTTGTGATATTTCAAAAAACACTATAATAATAATAATAATAATAATAATAATAATAATAATAATAATAATAATAATAATAATAATAATAATATATATATAACTTGTGCAAGTCACAAGAGTCACTATGAGAAAATACTTCCAAGAATCGAATGGGGAAATTCTTAAAAAAGTGGTTGCAGCAGACGCTGGATATACAGCCCTCAACTTAAAGCGAAACTGACTACCTAACATCATCCGCGCGCCGCCAAGTCAACAGCTTGTAACTTGGCAAGAGAAAGCTCTACACGGCAAATACCCTACTGCACTCCAAAATCCACTCATAGATAGAGAAATGTCACTGAATTGGTTAGAGAAAAGGCAGCTTCACGCTGAAACAGAAGGTTTTATTATCTCTATCCAAGACCGTGTCATTCGAACTCGAAACTATGAAAAGGTCATCATGAAAAGGAATGTGGAAGATGTGTGCAGAAAATGCAACTGCCCCGGAGAGACGATAGAACATATCACGGCGGGTTGTGGTGCTATGGCCCCCAACGCTTACCTGGGGAGACATAATCAGGTGGCAAAGATCATCCACAAGGAACTGGCCCATAAACTAGGGCTAAGGGAAAACCTTCCACCATACTACCAATACTCACCCGAGCCAGTCCTTGAATCCCCTAAATATCTCTTATACTGGGACAGGCCAATAATAACGGATAGAACAGTAGACCACAACCGTCCGGATATTCTTCTCATCGAAAAAATCACCAAGAAAGCTTTCATAATCGATATAGGTTGCCCACTAACACACAACCTCTCTAAAACCGAATCGGAGAAGAAGACCAAGTACTCGAATTTGGCAATAGAGATAAAAAATATATGGAAGCTAGATAAAATCGACATAATTCCGATCATAATATCGGTGGATGGAGCTATGACGAAAAATTTCAAGCCCAACTTGGAAAAACTGGGCCTATCAGGTTATTTATACCAACTAATCCAGAAAAGCGTCATCCTCCAAACATGCCATATAGTACGGAAGTTCCTAAACAGTACAGGTTAAGATGAATTTCTTCTCTGTACTGTAAATAAGACCAGCAATACCAACAAAAAGCTGTGAAAACTAACATTGAGAAAAATAATAATAATAATAATAATCAGTTTATTTTCGATATTTATAATATAATAAACATGTTTATTTATCTTCCTCAATAAACTTCTTCTTTGATCCCCCGAAGACGTGCTTGTTAGGGGCAAATTTTAGTATTTTAAATATTTGTTAATATTATATTAAAGTTAAATTGCAAATAAATTTGAAATATTAAATTATATCTATACATATTCATGTAACTGGGAGACGAAGGATCAAAAAAGGAAATTAAGGGTACTGTTCGCTTTTCTAAACAATGTCAAATGTCAATATGAAAAATATAATTGTTAGTAATTCTTAAAGTAAAAACCAAAAAGAAATTTTTCTAAAATCTCGGTTTTTCTTAAATATTTCAAAAAATAATAAAAAATCGTTTTATATTTTAACTTCAGGTACCTATTGACTCCGAAGACCAGTCCCCAAATGGCAGCATCAGCGATCCGGATGACAATATGAATCATATAACACCACCAAGACCTTCCATATTTAGAAAAAATGGTGCCCCTCCAAATTTGAATCATCTACATCATTTAGAGTTACATAAGATAGAGGAAGAACCCAGAACAACGTTAACTATAATAGAAAGTAATAATTTGGATCAAGACATACAAAGGTAGAAATCTGTTCTTATTATACAGTGGCCGTGTGTGCGTTGTTTACTCATTTGCTAATCTTTAAGTAGCACTAGAATTAAAGTAATTCTTTTCGGATCATATCCGATTCCGAGTTTAAATTGCTTGGTTATTTGTCGTTCCGTGATGTGTCCTGATAAATCAAACCTTGAAATAATAGCACATCAAAAAGGAACACCCTGTAAGTCTATACAGCTCAGTTAAGTGACTATGTAGACGATCATTTTTCTGGCAACAGGACAGGGAATAAATAATATTATGTAGGTTTTACTCGAATACCATAAGCAACCAAAAAATATCTATCGAAAATTAAACTTTAATTTAATTATTTTGTCTTAGGCGAACAATCACCAATGGAGACGTAAACGCAGCCAGAAGAAACACACTGTATCAAAGAAGAGCAAGTCAAAGGTTCAGAGTAAACGATGACAGACGATTAACAGCAGATGTCAAAAGAAGGACGGCCTTTATGAGCAGTAATTTTAAGAGATACGTGGAGAGAACTGCGAACGTTGATGAAGAGATGGAAAAGGCTATTAACGATATGTCATTTTCTAAAAAAGAGTAAGTATTTGCTTCTTTAGGCTATTTATATTGATGGAACGCCCTATAAATAGTAAAAAGTATTTGTGTAAAATTACGGTAACCTTCATTGGTTTTATACAGGGTGTGTCAGTAAGGTGTCGGTCTTAGATAGCACCTAGACTATCAAAGTTAGGGAAAAAAGTGTAATACAAAAGTTAAAGGGTGTTTTAGGATATATGATCTAAAAATATTTTCTAATCTACAGGCTGGTCCTAAAAAGTGATACTGAATAATAAAAAAGAAAATTAAATGGGACACCCACTATAATTTTCTAGAATATGATTCAATGGAATAAGGACTTTGCAACCCTATTAAAATTTTTGAAGTGAAATGCAACGTTGCCAAGCAATTAATTTTTTTCCGAAATTTTAGTAATTTTAAGCCTGTGGATTAACCCTAGGCAAATATAATTTACGTTGTAAGTATTTTAAGGTTCGATATATTGATCTATAATAATGTTTTTTTAAATCTCTTATACTCTCTTCATTACAAGTTGGACAACTCGATAGTTTTAAAAATGCTTTATTTCAATTTTTTTAAATGGGACCCCCTAATTTTTTTAGGCAAAAGAATTTATCTTTCGAAAACCTTACTTTTTTGTTAAACATGTCATATATCTAAATATCATAGTTTTTGAAATATATTAGGATTTGTCTTAAATCAGGGTAAAAAAGGAAAGTTCTAATTAAACAATTTAGTCAAGATTGCTTTGGAACAAAAAATAAATAATTTTCTTTGTCACAGCTGTCATTGCAAAATTATTTCGCTAACATTTTATGCCTTATTACTGTTTAAATTTTAGTGTCCTGAACTAACTTTATTCAAAACTCATATTTTTCTATTTCAAAAATGTAAGTTCGGGAAACTAAACTTGAAACAGTAATAAAGCACACAATGTTGGCGAAATAATTTTGCAATGACAGCTGTGACAAAGAAAATTATTTATTTTTTGTTCCAAAGCAATAAATAAATAAATAAAGCCTTTATTAAAATCAACAGACAATCATAAAAAAAATGTTAAATGACGGCGAGATCTAGCACTGCTATTCATCTAACCGTCTTAAAATAAATATTTAAGCAAATATAAAAATAAAATAAAAATCATAAAAAAAAATGTCATTAACTTCTTACTAAGACAAACAAATAAAGGAAATAGATAAAAAAAAATAACAATCGTATGTATTTTAAAGAAAGGAAGTTATACAAGTTATAAGGATACAATTATAGTAATAGGAGCAGAGAGAATATTATAAGGACCTTTTGACGGCCTTCTTGAAGCTCGCCACCGCGGTAAGCGACTTTACACCTGGTTGCAGAGAATTATAAATTTTTACGGCATTATAAGTAAAAGAACGCTGGAACTGTGCGGTTCTGTGCTTTGGAACACTAAACCTTTGGCAATGACGTGTAAATCTATCGTGGATACCACTCCCACGAATTAGTTTTTTGAAGAGATATTCTGGATTATAAGTTAAAACAATTTTGTGCACCAAAGTGGCTAAATGCAAAGAAAATCGCTTTTCTAAATTCAGCCACCCTGAAGCATCAAACAGTGGAGTCACATGATTATATTTTCGAAAATTGTACGAGAACTTTAAGCAAGCATTTTGCAATTTTTGTAGGGTATTCTTTTCCCTAACAGTCAATGCAGGCCAGTAAACATCACAATATGACAAGAGAGATAAAATAAGTGAATCGCATAGTCTTAATTTGATTTCAGTAGTTAGAGCATCTTTATGCATATATAGAACTTTTAATTTATAATAAGATTTTTTTACCAATTCAGATACATGGCTTTTAAATCTCAACTTTGTATCAAGAACGAGACCCAAATTTTTGGAACTCTCAGAAGGCAAGCAATCTTGACTAAATTTTTTAATTAGAACTTTCCTTTTTTACCCTGATTTAAGACAAATCCTAAAATATTTCAAAAACTATGATATTTAGATATATGACATGTTTAACAGAAAAGTCCTATTTAACAAGCTGGTTAAATATATAAATTAAGTAATCTTGTTTTAATTTTCAGTCAGTACGTAAAGGGATCGGAGATAAGTAGCCTCCTTATCTTTTACAACAAAAAGAAGGAAATAGAATATGTCAAAATGAAAGATCCCATGTTCAAGTATTATGTATTGAGTCAAGTGGTGCTGTTATTTTGCATGTACCTGATTCAAAACGTTGGTCTGGACGAGTAAGTGGTTCTAGTTTATTCATTTTTTAATTTATTATTTTATCTTTTGCACAGTCTAAAAGAAGACAAAAAAATATTTAACAGACAGGTGGGCAGAGTTTGTTTTCTAGATGTACCTCCTCTTTCTCAATGGATACGGAGCACTGTCTTAATTATATTATTTTGAACTATCAATGTGCAGCATTATTATCACTATTTTCACTTGTATTTCACAATTCCATCCTTCGAAGATCACACATGTAGTATACAAACTTTCGTTTGAAATCACGTCTTTTAGAGAATTTTAATTCATTTATAATTCCTCTAGAGCACGAATTATTTCCAGAAAGTTTTTCGAGGTCGCGAATTATTTGAAAATTTCACAAGGCGACGACGACGAGGGAAAGTTCTTTTAAAAAATTGCTGAAAATAATATAATAATTGAAAATAAGCTGTCTGGTAGTTTTCTATTAGAGTCAAGACAGATAATACTCCCAATATTCTGAACATGTGTTCTCTCCCCCAGTACAAATATGTAAATACGCCGCTGGCGAGCGGATATTAGAAACTAGACAAATTCTTAGGATTCTTACCAACATTTATTTCTAGAGGAGCATGGTTACGATACGAATTCATAATATCGCTGCTGGTAATTCTGCTGGTACTTTTTCCAAGCACATGGACCTACTATTTATATCTTAAATACTCCACCAACTTCCGAGAACGCGCTCCAAGAAATTATATATTACGATTTTTCTACGAAACTTCAAGAACCATCACTTACAACTTTTGGTTTAGATTGGCCATATATACGGTGGTGTGGATTTTGTTTCTTGCCTGCGTTTTTTTCGAAGTGGTAAGTTCAATTTGCGGAATGCACGTGGAATTTTATAGGGAATAAAAAAATAATGTAATTTATACGGTGGTACAAATTCGTGTGCGTACCAGGGGATCTCGAAAACGGTAAGAGATACGAAGATGGTTAAATCGAGGCAAAGTTGCGTATTTTGGGGCTTAATAATTTGGTGAAAGAAAATTGTAAATATTCCGAATGTCTTCGGAATCGAAACAAGAAGAAATTTTTAAGATAACTGAACATCGAACGTGTCACATTGCCAAGCCAGATCACTGATGAGCACCAACAATTAGAAACAAGGATGACCTAACATTTCATTTTAAGTGAGGCAAGGAATGTTAACATCAAATTAAATGACAGGCTAGCAATAGTACCTCAAAAACCCGATAGGTACGTCCATCATATTGATCCTCTAGCTAGACTACTTAGCTCATTGTTGTCGGTGATTTATTCGATACATGAGAGGTAGGCAGCTTGGCTGCTCCTGAGTTCTGGTTAAGGCTGGTTAAGCCTTCTCTTTCGATCAAAGAAATTTTTAGTGTTGGTTTTTAATTTTGTGCGTCTTCATTGATAACTTGGGAAAAAGACAAAAAACACTTTCTCACAGCCGTTTTTTATGTTCTACAAGATGACGTTATTAGTTTGCAAATTCGACTTTCGTTTTTTAAATACTAACTTCAAGTCAATATTTTTAAATACGCACCGGGAACAGTTTTAGGAACTTCTAAGCTTTAGAAGTTTAATAAGATTTAAAGGCTTCTAAAATTTTATTAGTATTTCAAATTATCCTTTCTTCGCCATTACGGCCCTTGTAATTATTTTTAGGATAACTTAAATATTAAAATTATATTACAGGAACTTATGGTGTTTAGGCTGTTTATTTATTTAAATAAGATTTACAGTTAAAATACTCTAGCAAGTAATTAAGTAAGTTAATTAATAATATTTTATTTATTTTATTAATATAAAGTATATCTTAAGACCTATGGTTTTTGCCTTAGTAAAACAGAAAAGAAAAATAATGCTCCCGAGTAAATAAAAGGTAATTGGAGCGTTAGTCTAGCTATGTTACTGTGATTACTGCTTAAGAGTGAGGTCTAGTGACGCATTCGCCATTTTGTTTTTTGATCAATAGTTCGTTTATTTTTCCTTTTATCTAAAAATAGGCCAAATACCGACGTTTCAAGCATAATTACCTACAATTTAAAGTCAAATAAGTTTGAATTTATAAAGTAATAAAAGAAGAAAAAGAAAAATGGACAAATTTCAGAAATTTTCGTTTTTTGCTTTTATTAATAAATAATTAAAATTTCATTAGTTCAAAAACTGAAGGTAATTTCTACTTAAGGACGGATATTTGGCCGCTTTTTGAATAAAGCGAAAAGGTTAAGAAATATTGGTCAAAAAATGAAATGATGAATGCATAACTAGACTTCACTCTTAAGTTTGTTTCAAAAACATTTTTTTTTAACTGTTTGTAATACTCTTAACGTTTTCGAGAATACTTTGTACGCCCACGAATTCGTAGCACCCTGTATAGGATGTTCCATTTAAAAAAAAACTATATTGGGTTTGCCCCGACTATTTGAGATACCCTGTATAATTTTAAAATTTTTTAGATTGTAGATCTACTGCCTACTGCTATGTTTTTGAAAAATAGCGAGCCAGAACTAAATTTGACGTCAGGGTTGGTGCCTTGTCTTAAATTATCTGAAAAATTTAAAGCATACATACATATCTTGCTAGAGCTAAGTACTCTTATTTTTAAAAATATGCCGGTTTGCACGAACACTTTTCCTAATGTTATTAAACAATATTACCTATTTCCTTTCATTTCGTCAGATCCATCTCTAGACACATTTCGCCATATCATGGCTCATCAGTCGAGCTAGGATCCGACGAAAGAAAGGAATAACTCAAAACTGCATTACAGTATTTGGTGGCGTACACGAGCGAGATGTTGCATGGAGCGACATCTGTGTCGTTGTTAGACACTCTTGAGCATACCAACACCTCCAACAAAGTTATAAAAATATAATATTATGTTTTAGTGGTGGTGTCATCAGAAAACTGAGGAAGAACTTCTTAGTAACAAAAGCGGAATATGTATGATACCTTGGGTAAGAAAGACCTTTCATTTTTAAAATTATTTATATTCAATAGTTCATTACTTCATAAATAATTATTAATGTTTCTGTTTTAGCATATGACTCAGTCGTGCGCCATGGCTCTAATAATGACGTTTATATTTTTGAAAATATTTATTTGGATAAAACTTCTCTACGCTCTTATCACGGCTATACTCTATAGTTATTGTGCCTTGTTTTATGCCATGCCTCTCTACGAAGTAAGTATAGAACATAGACAAATTACCCTTATAACTTATTGGGTAAGCAGACAAAACCTGCCAATCTCATTTATGTCACAGCCAAAGTTACCTGGTTAGCTAATTATTGTTTAAAATCTTTGTAAAACCCAACAACAGGATGAGTTGGTAAAAGCATTTAAAATTAATTTCTATATAATTCAAATTGTTTTAATTTTAAAACAAAATTATTTAAATAAAAACTTCCTATTTTTTCTTCTCTATAAAATGGCTCGAGAACAATAGATCGGCAATGCATTGATCTTAAAAAAGCTTTAAAAATGGTACTTTTACCTAATCAACTTCGTAGAAATTGCCTTTTACAAGATACCGATAGCCCAACTAGCATTTTCGGGACTTATGACTAAATATGAATTAAATCTGATGTCAGGGTTGGTTCAACTTTGGGTAATACAGTTACTTAAGGTGTCTAGTTAGTATTTACTGGCTAAACTACGTCGTGTAGATGTCACTGAGTTTCTTTCGGATTGAGGTCGCGAATAGTCTCTCCTCTTACGTCGTTTAAACGTAGTAATCTCACCTTAAATGCCGAGGTAGTATGTGTGATGGTTGAAGTAGTCACACAGACGTCGCACTATGATTTATTTCTGACGGTTCTTAAGGGACCACATTTATGGTCGGCCGGATGTGAAAATATTACTAAGGATATACAGAAAGTAAATTTTTTGACTTGAAGTAATAAATGAGTTGAAAGTTTTGCACTTTCATTATCTATACTTCATTTGTGTGCTTTAAACCCTTTAAAGTATAACGACATGACGTCATATTTTGACGGGAGCCAATTTTAGAGTTTCGTTTTTCACAAGATAATTTTGGAAACCATAAAACCAAATACTGGAAACTGCCCCTATTTGATATATAATAATCTACTTTACGTATTCGGAGTATTTAGTTCCTAGTTTAATTTGTGTAAGTTTTCTCCTTTTTCCAAGATATAGTATTATTTTTTCTTTAATTTGATCAATTAAGGGGCGCTAACTTTTTAAGGCTCTACTTGCCAAATTTTAACAGTGAAGTGCTTTGCATTTCATTTTGAAGCGACTGAAACCCACAAAATATCAGTTGGTCATATTTGTTGGTGGTCTAGTATTAAATTTTTACCCGTGCAGAAGTTAAATAAAGATATTTTTAAAACTTTCCGACATTTTAGATGCAGGATATTAACAGATATACATAAAATTCGTTACTTATAATGCGCAGAAGTCATATACTGACGTCCTCACAACCCTTATTTTATTATTATTAAGGCAATCTGTTCCAGCAGCGTCAAATCAAAGCTCGTAAAGCGATGCCGCAACAATCTATGCACACTTGGCAACCAACATCGGGTTATTCTGTGCTGGGTTCCTGGACACTCCAAAATAGATGGCAACGAGGCTGCCGATGCGCTCGCAAGAGAGGGCGCAGGCATGCCAGCTGATCTAGCAGACAATACAGTGAACAAACCACTGGGATTGGTCAAAGAGGAGATTGACTACACGGCCAAGCAGCTTGCACAGAACAGATGGACAGGGTTGACAACCTGTAGTACATCCAGGCAACTGTGGCCCACATTCGATAAAAAGAGAACCGCAGAGCTATTGAGACACAGTCGAAAAGACGTGAGAAAAATTACTGCGGTTGTTACCGGACATTGCCTCTTCGGTAGACATGCCGAACGTATGCAAATACCCACTAACGACTTCTGCAGAAGCTGCAGAGATGAGGAAGAGGAAGAAAGTATTCAACATTTTCTGTGTGAATGCCCTGGCCTCGCAAGAAGGAGGTTCACTACTCTGGGTGAATCATCTTTCGATAGCCTGGAGGAACTAAACAACTTACAACTTGGACGGCTGAGCAGATTTCTGAACAGTAGTGGCTGGTTTGAATGAGTTGTTAAAATCCTTCCGCGGTTACGTCGCATAAACCATCAGTGATCTGATGAAGGTGGGTTCTACGGAACACGTGTGGTATCACAACGGACCTAATCAGGACTACGTGAGACCGTTTGGTCAGAACCAAGGGTCTGCCACTCTTACCTAACCTAACCTAACCTAACCCTTATTTTGTTCACCAAACTGGTGCAAACTCGAGTCTTCTCGAAGTCAGATCGACGTAAGTTTCCAACGCCAGGTTGAAAAATATAACGTCGGTACAACGTAAAAATGCTAGTAGGGAGTGGTCAAATAATTAGATACCACCATGTATACAGGGTGATTCATGATGAAGGTTCGTTAGAACTTTTGGGGAACCAATGCATTTCTCTTTTTTAGGAAAGTGAAACTTTTAATCCATACCTTTCTCCACAACTATCACACATTCTATTCATTGCGTTTTTAACGTTCACCTTGCATCTGATCGACAGACAAACAGACTACATGAATAGATTGGATTTCCTTTGGACTACAAAGCTCCTGGAAGAGAAAAGGAAGGCTGACGAACAGCAAGCAGTAAATACGAATATGTTGATTAATATTTTGCCAAAACACGTGGGTAAGTCATAGCCATATGTTGAAATATATTTATTTATTGCTAATCAAGATGCGCATGCACAATAACCCGATGGAACTACTCCCCTGGCAGGTATGCCAATGTACCATCGCGCCGATAAAAAACTGGGACAGGAAATTTTTCTATTTTCTCCTAGACTATTAAGAATAATTTTACATCAAGCCTGGTACCAGTAAAATGTCATGAAAATTTGCATGTCAATAAAGATTGTCACTTTATGATTGACTCGTCAAACATACAATCATATATTATTTGTAAATATGCCACAATTAACCCCCCAGCAAAAGGCAATTATTTATAGTCGGTTGCGAGATAGTGTTGCTATTAGGGATATTGCAGATGAACTGGGAGTAAGCAAGAATACCGTGCTATTGGCAAAACAAAAAATAGCAAGACATGGGACTATTATTAGGAATGCAGGTTCTGGTCCCCCTAAAATTTCTACTGATGATCATGATAGAAGACTGGTTAATTATCTAAGGGATCATCCCTTCGAAACTGCAATCAAGGCAAAAGAAGAGACGAATTTTCCAGGTTCTGCAAATACCGCTAGAGACAGGGTTCGAAATTCCGATATACCAAGCCGTTGTGCTGCCAATAAAATTTTTTTAACGGAAATAAATAAACAGGGCAGGTTAGAATTTGCACATGAATATATTAATCAAATAAATTTATGGGAAACAGTTATATTTTCTGACGAGAAAACTTTTCAGTCATGCAATAATGGGAGAATTCGGGTGTATAGGCCTTCCGGCATGCGGTATGATGAGAGATACACCCACAAAACCAACCAAAGTGGGCGTTTCTCCATAAATGTTTGGGGCTGGATTAGCGCTAGAGGACCAGGACTTTGCCAAATCGTCGAAGGAAGACTAACTGCAGCAGTATACGTTAATATACTAAACGAAGTGATGATACCATCGGTAAACGCTGTATACGGTCAAAATTACACATTTCAGCATGATAATGCTCCAATACACACAGCGCGCATTGTACAAAATTTTCTCCAAGAAAATAACATAGCAGTTCTTCCCTGGGCTTCGAAGAGTCCCGATTTGAACCCGATAGAAAACATTTGGGGTGCCATGGTCAAATCTATGTATAAACATGATTTTCAACCTAGAGACAGGGATAAATTACGTCATAGGATAAATCAAGCTTGGGATGAAATAACTGTCGAATTATGTAGAAACTTAGTTTTAAGTATGCCACAAAGGCTCCAAAAAGTAATAAACAGAAATGGTTCTATGACCAAATATTAATTTTGTGTTGTTTTGACAAACTTTGTGTTCGCAATTTTTTTCTTTTTATTAAATGTATTTTATTACCTGTATTAGCTTTATTTATTATTTTGTGGTAATGGTAAATATAATAATTTATAAAATATTTGACTTTAAAAAAATCTAATAAATTTACTTTATCCATATTATATGATGTCTCTCAAATTTAACCACCCCGTATCGAAAAATACAAAACATTCCATTATGTAACCTAGGTTACTTTTTAAATTTTGAATGTTTTTCCTTTTTAGCTCTAGACACCTTTTATAGTCTAGGGGATATGTATTTCTTACATTGTTTTTGTAAATCTCTTGTCCCAGTTTTTTATCGGCACAATAGTACCTATTAAAAATAATATTATGAAGAAAAGTATGCATCTAGATCTTTCTCTTAAATTTCGTAAAGCATCTATAGTTGTGCTTAGTAACTAGTAACCATAGACATATTATCCTTAGACCCAATTTTATAAAGTAAAAACCTAAGTTTAAACCTAGGTTTAAAACAATGAATAAGTTATTCTAAAATCGTAGAATTGGTGGATTTTAAATGCGGGATTGACAGCAAAGTTCAATAGGAATAATCAACCTGATCATAACTTGTTATGTTATGTTACATTATATTAAGTTATGTATGACCAGGTAAATCACTTTTAACCAGAACTTTGCTGTCAATTCCACATTATAAAATAACCATTTCTGACATTTCTTTGATTTAAACTGGACCTCGGTTTAAATCGAGTTTATAAAATTGGGTAAAAGAATATCTATGATTTAAACCGAGGTCCAGTCACATATATTGTAAGTATATATGTGGGTCCAGTTTAAATTACATATACACTATATTGCTAATACCATAATTCAATGATGACACCACTGAACGCAAATGATCTGGGTCCGTTGAGTTTGCGCAGCTCGGAAATTTGCTCCTTGATGTAAACATTTTACAGGACCGACTTTCAAAGTATTTTTACAAGCTCTTATTTAAATTCACCCGTTAGTTCGAGTGTGTACAGTTTATGGTCAAATAAAACTAAGTACCCAATATTTTACATACCTGAAATACCTTATTTCTGGTATTGAACCGCGATTTGTGCAAAAAAGGATCATGCACTTTTTTCTACCTATCTTGAGATACAAGTCGCTAACAATAATAAAATGTCTGGTAAAGTTTTATACCTAAATTCGCACCCAAAACTTAAAAATAATATCCACAATGAACAAAACAAAAGATGGCGACTAATAAGAATATAATGGCGAGCCGGTTCTGTTCAAGAGACCTTGGGTTCTATTTACGTTCTGTTAGAAATCGTGTGGGTTGCCTAATTTTTTCCCTACTGCGCAAGCGCGACGGCCCCCAACTCAGGTTATTTTGAATCGCACGATGGGTGCATTCTTGCTTCGTGCGGCTGCTTGAATTGGCAATATAGTGTATGTATATATGTGGTTGGACCCCTCTACTATTAACATTATTATTGTTTTTAGCAAAAATTTATCTGGACGTTAACAAGGAAATGAACGATCTCTACTATGAAACGCACAATCACGCAGCTGTGATGTTTGCTTCATTGATATTTGACGACGCTTATATGGAAGACGAAAATAGTTTTTTGTTGTTGATGAATGAATACATCACTATTATAGATACTGTAAGTAGATACACAATAATTAAAAATATGTGATTCCTAAGGTGATACTTCTGTTTCAGCTGCGTATAGAAGGCATTAAAATAAACAACATTATTAAATACCTTTTTTCAAAAATAAGGTACTTACATTCATTTATTACACTATCGATCAAATACGGTTATGCCTAACTTGCCTGTTGAATAACATTAAGAAAACTTCTGGGTGTAGGATGAGCCCGCAAGGAAAAGCGTTCTGCGTATAATCTCGAGGTAGCAGTCGCACTTTGACGATACTCACCGTAAATTAGCACCATATCTACTAGTTCATTGTTTTCAAATTGTACCATTTTCACGTGTTACCAATTGGTGTAAATTTAAAATTAACTTGCTTAAGAAAAACCCACCGCAGAGAATTGCCAAATAAATAACTGACCACTAAATTGCATGACTAATAAGACAAAAACAACATAAAGTATAGCAGGCTACGTTTTGATGACCAGGTCCGCACTTAGACTTTTTACTTCTGTATCTCGCCTATTTTAAAGTTTTTTGAAAAAAGGTATTTAAAAATGTTGTTTATTTTAATACCTTCTATACACAGCTAAAAAAAAAGTATCAACTTAGAAATCACCCTGTAGATTTCGCTTTTTTATAGTCCTTAGATTAGCGTATTAAAAAAGTTTTCTGGTCACCTGCTTTGTTAAGCAATCAAGCATCAACTATTATTGATTTCAATAATTTTTAGCTCATCAATCGCAAGGAATTTTCCAAAGTAGAAAAAATAAAAATAGCCAAGTGGACTTACATGGCAGCTTGTGGACTTACGATACCCGGCGAGAACGAAAACGTAGCCCATTCAATAGAAACACATCATACTTCCAGTACATTGGAGGTGCTCTTAAATTTCGCCTCGAATATGTTTAAGCAATTCAAGGAAAAAAATGGTTTGGTGAACGATATTCAATTAAGAATTGGTAAGTTTTTCATCTAAAAAACATAACATTTTTCAATATAATATTTCCCGAACGCCAGTAGAGTTTTGCATTTGCATGGTCTTTATTTGTTTTGAATTACTTCGTTTCAAGTGGTATGTATCTCCAGTCGTCTTCAGGTGAATGGAGATGCTTATCAGTTGAAACGTAGTGATTTAAAACATATAAAGACAATGCAAGTCAAAAACTCTACTGTCGTTCAAGAAACATCATTGTCTCCAACCTCCAAACTTCGATGCACTTGCGCTGGAACTTTATCATTTATTTTTTTTACTTGTTACACAATATTACACTTAAATAGTGAAAGAAACAAAATAATCTACATATACAAATCTGTGAAATCAGGCGTGTGACTGTAAATCGGTAGAAAAACATTGGTTTTCGGTATATCGGTAGATTGACTTCCATATCGGTAGGCTCGACAACACTGGTGTGTAGTTCTAATATCCAAATATCCTTTTTAGGCATTTGTCACGGACCAATTGTAGCTGGTGTAGTGGGTTCGAAAAAACCTCTATATGACATATGGGGTGACGCAGTCAATATGGCCTCCAGGATGGATAGTACCGGATCTCTAGGTATAAATAATATGCCTCCTAAAGAATAATTATTCCGATGCCACTAACAAAACATATACAGCCGTATTCAGTAAAGGGTTGTTAATTTAATGTCGGGTTTCCTAAAGATTTTTAACAAAAAAACAACTAACCAGCAACTTTGACATACATGACAGTCGCAGAAATAATTTACTTACAATGAAAATGGCCTAGTAAGGTTAATAAGTTTATTAATTTACTAATTAGGCAACTTTGATTATGATTAAATATTGCTTGCCAATATCATTTATCTCACAGTTAAAATAGGTGGTTAGTTAATTATTGTTAAAAATCTGCAATAAGGTTGTATTGTAATATTTTTTTTTCTTTAAATTTATAAAGAAAAATGGACTGTGTTCTTTAATAGAACAAAAACTATATTTGCAACAAGATCACGGTAAAATTATTTATCGGTAGAACGATTTAATTGCAAAGAAATCAAATTAACACAAAACCGATATAATGGCTTATCAAAATTATGCCATGATGAAAACACAACTGGGAGACTATCAGTGGGTTGCATAAAGAAAAATCGTTCTCGGTTAACTTAACGGCGCGGCGTATTAAAGACACAAAATTTAATCAGAGACTGGCAAGGCCTACTGCGTGTTTGCGCAAAATTGCCTTATATTTTGCAAGTGCTGTCAGATGCCAGCTCTAGTAAAATATTCGGTTATTTCGCACAAATACGAAGTTGGAAGTTGGTCTGGCCAGGCTCTGATTAAATTTTGTCTTTTTACCATGCGGTTAAGCTAATCGAGAACTATATTTCTTTATGCAACCCGCTGTATAAGATCTTTTTTTCGATGGTCTAAATTTAAAACCCTTTAGTGAGTACAGGTGGTAATGTGTCAGTGGCGTGCAGTGCCAATTAAAGTAGAGAGGCAACATAATAAAACAGTATTAGTCAGTCGTCATATTCTCCTTAGTAGGTGCCGTCTGGTTCTAGTTAATACTTCTTTTTTAGCTGTATACAGGGTGTTACAAATTCGACATACCAGCATTGGAATCTCGGAAACCATAGGAGTCAGGGAAACGGTTAAATGGGAGCAAAGTTGTGCAATTCGGTGCTGATTATAATGCCGCTTTAAAAGTTTTCAAATTCCGAATACTTCCGATTTTATTCGAAAAAAACCGACATTTTGCAAATCGTTTTTATTTTTTCCTGAGTTCATTTGACTAGCTATTTAAAAATAAATGACACTTTGACATTGCCACTTTTTCTCCTCTATAAAATACCGTTACTAAACTAAAGATCCGCCGTTTCGTCTCCGAGCGGCCATCACCAACTTTACTTTTTTAAATACGGACCTGGATTTTTTTTAACCGATTTTTAAACCCTCCTACCCTCAAAATGTAATGGCGATATTACTTTCTCATAATGATGAATTGTCCTTGCTTTTTTTTAAATTCATATTTTTTACACTTCTTGTCAGTCCGGTCCTGGCAACGAACTACAATATTAATAAAAAACTTTATTTTATTTATACCATGGAAGAACGCATACAGGTTGCATTTGGTAGAATAAAGAGAAGATCGGTTGAAAGGGCTGTCGCCAAAATTGGAAAAAAAATCGATTGTTGTATTGAGCAGAACGGCAATCTGTTTGAACATTTAGAAAATTAGGATTTATAATTAGTAAATTTAGAATTATTAGAAAATTCTTATAAAATAAATTATATTACTTATGTATGAATGTTTTAAATAAAATAAAGTTTTTAATTAATATTGTAATTTGTTGCCAGGACCGGACTGACAAGAAGTGTAAAAAATATTAAATTAAAAAAATAAGCAAGCACAATTCATCATTATGAGAAAATAATATCGCCATTACATTTTGAGGGTAGGGTTTAAAAATCGGTTAAAAAAAATCCAGTCCATATTTAAAAAAGTAAAGTTGGTGATGGCCGCTCGGAGACGAAACGGCGGATCTTTAGTTTAGTAACGTCATTTTGTAGAGAAGCAAAAGTGGCAACGACAAAGTGTCATTTATTTTTAAATAGCTAGTCAAATGAGCTCAGGAAAAAATAAAAACGAACTTTGCCCCCATTTAACCGTTTCTCTAGCTCCTATGGTTTCCGAGATTCCAATGCTGGTATGTCGAATTTGTAACACCCTGTATAGGAGGCAATAAAATAAACAACATTTTCAAATACCTTAAAAATAGGCGAGATACAGAAGTAAAAAATCTAAGTGCAGGCCTGGTCATCAAAACGTAGCCTGCTATACTTTATGCTGTTTGTCTTATCTCTTATTAGTCATGCAATGTATGTGGTGAGTTATTTGGTATACCACAGCATACTGTGGTGTGTTTTTCTGAAGCAAGTTAATTTTAAATTGGTGACACGTCAAAATGGTAAAATTTGAAAACAATGAACTAGTATATATGGTGCTAATTTACGGTGAGTGTCGTCAAAGTGCGGCTGCTGCTTCGAGATTATAAGCAGATCGCTTTCATTTGCGAGTTTGAGTTGAGTTTTTTGAAAGGTATTTGATAATGTTGTTTATTTTAATGCCTTCTATACACAGCTAAAAAAGAAGTATCAACTGAGGAATCACCCCGTATAAGAGGTAATGTTAAATTAATCTAACCGCAGAGTTTTTTTCTTATCTTGTATGCAGCCCACTGCAGTGTCGTGATTTACAATTAAAAGTTTTATACCCAAAATTTTAAATTGATAAAATTTACTGAAATAATATACTTTTTTATACTAGATATTTCTGTATTTTAGGAAAAATTCATGTGTTGGCATCTACAGCTCAGCACATAGAAAAACTAGGATACGAATGCGAACCAAGAGGTGTAACATACGTGAAAGGTGCAGGAGATGTAATGACTTACTTCGTTAAACTGGATGAAAATTTCAATTTGTTTAAACGGAAAGATTTGACGTGCGAAGAATGATGGGTGAACTGGATAACAAGATTGTGCCATCAAAAGTTGCTGTACTTCGAACCGATATTACCCCTGCGGCAAAAAAATTACATCTAATTTACATTCTAATCTGTTATTGAGCAACTCTGTTCTCTTATCACGTCACTTAGACTGTGAATTATTCCAATGTGTATCCTTTGTTTTCACACAAAAGTACTGCCCTTTATTTTACATTGTGATTTATCAATGATATCCAAACTGTGTTAAGAATATTTTTACTTTTTCCTTTTCATTTATGTTTATTTTAATAATTTATTACGCGTTTTGAGTCTGTAAAAAGTAACTTTTACTGTTATTGTGTAAGGTAGTTTGTAGTTTTAAGAGTGAACCTTGTATGTTTCTATCGTTAAGTGTAAATAAAACTAATTCAGTGACTTTTTTATAATTAGAGTTAAAATGTTATTAAAAAAAATCGTTCCGTCAGTGGCGTAGCCAGAAATTTAGTTTGGGGGGCCCAAAAGGATCTGAAATTGAGTAACTAGCCATGGGTGCTACGCCCAAAAAACCCTTTTTGGACCATAAAAAAAATATAATATTTTTAAAGAAACTTGTAGGGAGTTATTCTAATACACTAATATAAATAATTTAAAACTTATAAAGAAATTTTAAGAAATAAGCATAACTGACCAAAAAAATATTGAAATTACACCCTATAATACAGTATAAGTCTGCATATGAATAAAATTCCTAACTTAATATCGTATAGGAGCTATAGAACAATGACGCACTAATACAGAACCCTGTATAAATGTAAAATTATTGACTTTTAAATTTATTTACATACTCACTTAATGTGATTTTCTGTGCGTTACATTAACATTTTAATTCTACGTTAATATATGCGCATACAACAAATTGGCTAGTTAAAATATGCATTTTTAAACCAATTTTCTGTAATATTACTATTATTTACGGACCGATTTCACAATGTTTAACTTAACATAGAGAAATATTATTTAAAATCGTACATTATACAAGGTGATTCCGAAGATGATAGTTCTTTTTTAGCTGTGTATAGAAGGCATTACATAAAACAACATTTTCAAATACCTTTTTTCAAAAAACTTAAAAATAGGCGAGATACAGAAGTAAAAAATCTAAGTGGTCATCAAAACGTAGCCTGCTATACTTAATGTTGTTTGTCTTATTAGTCATGCAATTTACGGGTCATGTGAGTTATTTGGCAATACACGGCGGTGTGTTGTTCTGAAACAAGTTAATTTTAAATTTGAAAACATTGTTTAAGTTAGGCAGGACCGTATTTGATCCATAGTGTACTAATAAATGAATGTAATTACCTTATTTTTGAGTTTTTTGAAAAAAAGTACGTATTTGAAAATGTTGTTTATTTTAATGCCTTCTATACACAGCTAAAAAAGAAGTATCAACTTAGGAATCACCCTGTATAATAAAATCAATGGTTAGCACCACTAGCTTTTTTGTAGACAATAGAAAAAAACTCCGTGTTTAACCGATAATGACAATAACTATGCCAATATTTTCGGGTTTCAAGTTGTGTAGCAGTCTTTCAAGTGGAACAGGTACGTGTATCTTTAGTCCCACTTAAGTTTATGAGTTACAAGAAATTTAATTAACAGCCATAAATTTTTTTGACAACGAAAATGTCCAACCGCTTTCGTATCTTAAGTACTGTGTAGCTTTTTAATAGCTAATTTATGTGATTTGGCCAACATAAACGTCACCGTATATCATTTTTGAAAATTATTGTCGAAGCAAAGTTAGTAAATCTGTTTACTTTAACCTGGCTATTCTTATTCATGTAATATGTATAGTTGTTTAGTGTTTAGTATCGAAATTGAAAAAATAGTAATCTCTGGATGTCTGTTATAGTTACTTTTCTCAAAGGACATTTATTAGCCGCAGGTAGGTGTGCAATAATAATATAAATTTTGGACTTCCGTTGTCTTTATTTGTTTTGTATCACAACGTTTCAATATCTCCAGTCGTCTTCAGGTGAATACTACTATAATCTTAATGTTACATTTATAGTTAGAGACAGTGGCGTATTTAGGGGGAGGGGCTGCCGGGCTGCAGCCCCCCCTCCCCCGAGCCTCGGAGTTCGCGTCTAAAAGTCTAATTGCAACCAGAGCTGTGAAAGTTACTTCATAAAAGTAACTAGTTACTTTTTTGATACTTTTGCACAAATGTATCTAGATACTTATAAGGAATAGTTACTTTTACCTAAAAGTAACTTAGTTCTTAGTTAAAGTAACTAGTTATAGTAACTAAGATACTTTTACAGTAACTAGTTACTTTGATTGTAACTACGATAATTTAAAAGTAACTAAAATACTTTTAAAGTAACTAGTTACATTGATTGTAACTAGTTACTAAAAGTAACTAAGATACTTTTGAGTAACTAGTTATTTTAATTGTTACTACGAAGCTCTAAAAGTTACTAAGATGCTTTTGAACTAGATACCATAAATTTACCAAGTAGTGATAACTCATTTTCCTGTACGCACTACCGCTCTTACCATCAGAAAACTAAACTAAGAAGTGTTAATTCGAACAACGAACAAGTAGAATAAAATGCTTTCCAAGAAATTTCGCGTTCCAACCAGTTTGCTGTTTGACGTTCGCGACTCGCCGCTCGTCCCCTCGTGCAAATCTGATTAACGGCCACCGATCGTCCCTTGGTCATCATCTGATGGACGGCACGTGTGCATAATTGGTATCCTAGCCTAGAGGAACTCTAAAAGTACCTAACTTAGTTACTTTAAAAGGAACTTAGTTACTTTAAAAGTAACTTAGTTACTTTAAAAGGAACTTAGTTGCTTTAAAAGTATCTAGTTACTTTTTAAGTGTATAGTTACTACTAAAAAGTAACTAGATACAAGTTACTTTTCAAAAGTAACGAAGTTACTGTTACTTTTGGCATGATTCCAAAAAGAACTAAGTTACTAAGTATCTAGTTACTTTAAGTAACTAGATACTAAAAAGTATCTAGTTACTTAAGTTACTCACAGCTCTGATTGCAACCTAATTTTTCGTGAACGGCAGTAGAGTTTTGAACTTGCATTGTATTTGTGTGAATACAGTATTCACCTGATGACGACTGGAGATGCTTATTAGTTGAAACATTGTGATTCTAAACAAAAAAAGACAATGCAAAATGCAATTCGAAAACTCTACTGCCGTTCAAGAGACGTCTTTGTCTCCAACTTTTAAACAGACATTAATTTTTCGTCTCACGCTTGGACTCTTAATTTAAATTTTTAAATAATGTATTTTTGGCTTAGATTACAAAGTTCTTATAGGAATCGTTCAGATTTTAAACTTTTCCTTCTAAAAGTCCTGTTTTATATCGAGATTAAGGTTTCGGACGCATAATGTTTTAGTTATTGATTTATGATGCAATTTTGAAGGAAAACGAGTAAAAAGAATAATATTTTATAATATTTTAATTGAAACATTTTTTATGAAAGAAGTGTGATAATTTATAATAAAAAAAATAGTGCGGGAAGAAACGAGAAAGCTTTATTATGAATATACAAAACGGCACTTATTTCAAAACCTTAGCATTTGCACCAAAAACTGCTCTTAGATCTAAGCTCCTAAAATACATGATTTCTGAACAAATCATCAATTTTGGCATGGTGAGCGATATTTACTTTGGTTTTAATCATGAAAAACGCTGGTTAGAGTCATACATACGTCTTATATTAAAATTTTGAATTAAAATCAATATTCATATTTTCACAAATATAAAAAATGATTTTTTTTAAATAAAGAATTCGTATTCTTGTATAATATATCAAAAAAAAGTAAAAAAAAAACATTTACAAAAATAAATGTAATCCAACCATATAGAGTGGGAGAGGTAATAATTTAATTTTCGAAATTTGATAGTAACTAGGTAAAACGAACTTTGGGCGGGGCCCCGAAAATTTTTCGCCTACGGCGCTTTTCCACCTTCTTCGCTAGGTAAGATATCATGAAATACATGTAGTCTCGACTATATCCCTCTCTCCAGAAAAAAAATTTCTTACTTACGCCCATTGAGCCTCCCCCGAGCATATTCTCTGGCTACGCCACGGGTTAGAGACTTAGGTAGATGCATGTATATGTTTTATACTTGGATTCCTTGACTATTGACCTTAAAATACCCCATAAACTCATAACATACAGTAAGTAACTAAAAGTACAGAAGAGACAAGAGATAATGTTTTGCGGTTTTCATGACTGAATAATATAAAAGGTCTACGTGACATTTTCAACCAATCTTTTTCAATTTCCTGAAAGATCGTATGGGTTTCCTGCTTAAAAAAATAATATTAGTAATTTCGATTAATCATCCAATAATAATTATTTAATTTGTTTATTTGGGTTCGGTTGGGAAGAAAACTTTTAAATTACCTAGTTTCCAGATGAACCAAAATTATTATTAGATTGCGGTTTAAAAAAATTATTTCAACCGATATTTGTATATTTTTCGAAATGTTTGTAAATTTCTGTAGAATGCTTGACGCCTAGTGTGCTTTATGATCTGGGGATTGTTGACATCATAAAATAACTTTGTGGTTTTGATTTTTTTTTATATAATTTTCTATTTTTAAACTGGAATCCCGGAATTAAATTCAATAAAAGGAGAAGACTATTTTAGGTAGTACCTACCAAGCGTGGCTTGTCCATAAGGTCATTTAGTCAATGACCCACCGAATTAATTTATTTTTTAAAACAAATAAAAATGATTATCCTCCAAAAAAGGCAAACATGTACTTCAAAGTGTGTCATGCAAAAACTCACAGATATAGATCGAAGCGCTCCGCTCGGCCGTAATTTAGTTTGGCTCACGGTTGACCTTATGGGTTTATATTAAATAAGAAGATTACATAAATGAATTGGAAACAAAAAACGAAACATTCATACGCGCTCCAGTAAGTCAAAAAGAGACAAATCCGGCCGTCGACCCTCTCGTTCAATCGGTCAGTAGTTCAATCACGTTCAATAGGTATTTATGGAAACACAGTCGAACTGCTCCCTTGAATCATGCATGCTATTGCAATCAAAACTTTGCGTTACACAAAGAAAAACTTATTACAAAATATGCGGATTGTATTTGCAACATTTGCATAAACCTTTTGTTTCATTAGGAATGCCGAATCGCCCGTAGTATGCCCTTAACGCTTATTTAGTTCGTTTATGTGTGTTTTTAATGACATGTGTGTTGTGACTTGTATTAAAGAACAATGACTTCAACAGTTCAAGACATATTACCGTGTAAAACAAGCGGGGCGCTAACATTTCAAAAACCTTCTATTAGAAGTAAGTGAGAAAATGTCTTCAAACAAAAGGATAGAAGGATCGATTTGATATACAAACAACACAACTACATAAAGGTAAGAGATTTATATAAAATAATAATAAAGGCAAGGCTGTTTGATGTTATTAAAAAAAAAGTCACAGCAAAGAGGCATTTTTAGTATTTTATATTTTTGTGGTGGTTATTAGTAGGTGAATAATTGGCTAAACTATGCCCTAAACTGCATTTTATTTATTAGGTTACTGCCATCAAAATTAGCCCCACCTGCAAAAAAAACTCATGAGCTGCGTCAGGTGCCTACGAGCAGGGGCGTATCCAGGAAAAAACTCTGGGGGGGGGGGGGGGGAGAAAACACATAGCCAAAGACCAAAGGGTAATTTTTACTTGATATTTTGTAAGAAAAAAAGACACAAAGTCTTGGCCTCGAAATTTTTCAATCTTTTTATTAAGGTTACATGTTTCGCCCTAAACTGGCATCATCAGACCTAAATAAGTAAATACAATAATTATAAATTGCACGGAAAAATTAGATAAAAAAACAAATTACCTTACAAACATTTAAAAATTTAAAACTTGTTTTTTAAACTAACACATGTACATTACAACAGAAATAAAACGATACTAACCCAAACGTAGGACGGAGCCAGTTGGTTGCCTATTCTAACTTAGATACCCAAAGTCAAAGTCCAACTTAAAGGTCGCGTCAAAAATAAATGAAAACAAAACAAACAGCTATTCCCTTTTGAGGTTATTAAAAATCAGATGGGCTCGAAATTAAAAACATCATTTACGCAGGCAAGTACTGGACTTTTCTTTGCCTTAGTAATTTCCATTTTTTCGAGCAAATCAAGTTTTTTACCTTTCGTACATTGGTGTAATAAAGTTACGTTTTCAGGTGTGGAAAAACTGTGTCCCGATGTTAGCAAATGACTGGCAAAAGCTGATTTTGTTTCTGTTATGTCAGAGTCTTTATATTTATTAAAGAGGCTAAGATGTTCGCGCACTCTAGTGGATATTTTCCTTCCTGACTGGCCAACGTACACAGCGGGACAATCATCACAAAACAACGAATATACTCCTGAACTAGATAACTGGTCTATTCTATCCTTTGTTTTTACTAAGTGTTTTTTAACGGTGTTAACAGTCTTAAATGCTATTGAAATATTTAGATTTTTAAAAAATTTTGCGAGTTGTAAAGAAATATTACCAAAAAAAGTGATACATCTGAATTGCTTGTTAATTATAGGTTTAGCGTGAATTATGTTGAATGAATATTTGAATTTATTTACAAATTTGAAATAAATTTTGTTGATAGTACCTATTGGAAAACCATTATTTATGCCGATCTGTTTAATTATATTTAATTCTGCGTTAAAAGCATCTCTAGACAAAGGGAGTTTAAACAATCTGTAAAAAAATGAATTGAAGGAAGCAAATTTATGACAATATGGTGAATTAGACGAAAATTGAATTATATTATCGGTTGCTGAAGGCTTTCTAAATATTTCAAAATTTATAGAATTATGTTTTCTTATTAATAAAAGATCCAAAAAAGGAAGTTTGCCATCACTCTCCTTCTCCAATGTAAAAGTAATTTTGTTATGTAATTTTTACTTGTTTTATTAATAAATAGTAGTTCTACAAAAAAAATAACATAGTATCAGAAAATATGCTGGGGGGGGGGGACTACATGTAATTCATGATATTGTACCTAGTAAAGAAGGCAGAAAAGCGCCGCAGGCGAAAAATTTTCGGGGCCACGCCCAAACTTCGGTTAAAATTCATCTAATTACTATCAAATTTCAAAAATTAAATTATTACCTCTTCCCCTCTGCATGGTTGGATTAAATTTGTTTCTGTAAATATTTTTTTATTACTTTTTTTTGATATTTCTATTGATGATTTTTTCAGAAATCATGTATTTTAGGAGCGTAGATCTAAGAGCAGTTTTTGGTGCAAATGCTTAGGTTTCAAAATACTCCTTCTTAAGTGCCGTTTAAGCCCGGAAGCCCCCCCTCTAAATACGCCACTGCATAGGAAAAAAAAATTTGTTAAAATTAATGTACGAAAAACTTAAATATGCCATTGCCAACCCAACTAAATTAAATATCGCTTTTGTCGCACTTGCACCGCTCCCAGAGCGCCTTAAAGGATTTTTCCCACAGTGCAGGTGTTTTATCATAAAAAAAAAATCATAGAATATAAAATACAATAAACCGTTTTGCTAAAAGCACTTTATTACAAACAACTGACAAAAAATAAACAAAAAACAGTATTACATTTTTAATTTATAGGGCAAAACGCTCGGGGGGGGGGGGGGGGGGGGGCACGTGCCCGAGTGCCCCCTCTTAAAAATATCAAAAAGTACAAACACAGAAAATTTTATTTTTTGTTTCTTTTTACACTACAACCAAAATTAAAATTTAGTGAAAGAGCCCATTGACCTATACAGGGTGATTCCTAAGTTGATATTTCTTTTTTAGCTGTGTCTAGAAGGCATTAAAGTAAACTACATTTTCAAAAGACTTAAAAATAGGCGAGACACAGAAGTAAAGAAAAAGTGCGGGCCTGGTCTTCAAAACGTAGCCTGCTATACTTTATGTTGTTTGTCTTATCTCTTAGTCATGCAAGTTACGGGTGGTGGTGAGTTATTTGGCAATACGCTGCGGTGTGTTTTTCTGAAGCAAGTTAATTTTAAATTGGTGACACGTGAAAATGTTAAAATTTGAAAACAATGAACTAGTAGATATGGTGCTAATTTACGTTAGCGTCGTCAAAGTGCGGCTGCTGCTTCGAGATTGTACGCCAAAACGCTTTCTCTTGCGGACTCATCCTACATCCAGAAGTTTTTTTAATGTTATTCAACGGACAAGTTAGGTATTTGATCCATAGGGTAATAAATGAATGTAAGTACCTTATTTTTGAGTTTTTTGAAAAAAGGTATTTGAAAATGTTGTTTATTTTAATGCCTTCTATATACAGCTAAAAAAGAAGTATCAACTTAAGACTCACCCTGTACGATTGGCGCTGATCAATTTGCGATTGTTGTGCGAACAGAGCTATTGAACCATACTTTACTTAGTTACTGTAAATCCACAGGACTGATAAAGAAAAAACATTTAAAATATTCATAGTTTTATTATCATTAAAAAGTCATGGGATTGTTTTGTGGTTTTGGGTGGATAAGAAAGAGGAAATTATAGGTAAGTTTAGTAAATCCAGTTTGATGTTAATGTGGAGTTACTTGGATATAATGGTATCTAATAATATGAGTCAAAGAAGATAACACAGGAATATAATTAAACGGACAATGGAATCCTGGAATATAAAATAATGTCGTATTCTAATACGTTTTAAAATTAAGGTTTGTATTGTACCTAATTTAATATTAATAATAACAAAATCAGAATTTTTTTTCGTGTGACGAGAAAAGTAGGCTATTCCAGTTAACTGTATGGCATATAAATATATGAAATAAACTTGTAGGATTGAAAATAACTGTTCTTTATTTCAAAGAATAGCTCTTTATTTCAAAGAATAGCTCTTTATTTCAAAAGAAAGGCCTTTACCTTTTAGTAAATGTCCTTTAAAAACAACAGGGTATGGGTTTTTATGATGACAGGGACGACCTTATTTTTTTATGTCACACCAGTACCTTATTGTGTTTTTATACCTTAGATACCATCTACATAATGGATTACTTTATGCCCGTGCGGGCATAAAGTACACATTATGGCCCGCGCGGGCATTAAGACACAAAAAACAGTTTTCGATTAACTTATTCTTTATTAACAAAATATAAATTTATTATTATACAAGGTGTCCCGTAACTTATGGGCCGTAGAGTAACTGGAGATACTAGACATCAAACTAAGCCGATTATGTCATATAAGTTATTTCGGATTGTTACTCGTTCTAGAGATACAGGGTGTTGAAAGTAAAAGTTTATTCTCGAAAATAAGCCATAATTCTAAAACGGTTTAATAAATCGAATTGAAAGTTGGCAATGTTATGTTTTTATGAGCAAGAAATAAGAATTTGTAGAAATTTTTAAGTTTAAAACTAGAGGGTGCTAGTTGCATACACTGGGCTTCATAAATCTATGAGTTTTTTTCTTACCTGTGATATTAGGTGTTTTTCAATTATAGTTTCTTAAAAAGGGCATTTTCTGAGTCAAAAATGTGTACTTGATTGATCTTAATATCTTTAACGGGTTTCGAGATATTTCCCTTTAAACATCCCAAAGCATAAAAACATAGTAAATAATTAAAATAACAAAAAAAAAAAAGTGACAATCCGAAAAAACTGACGAAAATATGACATATTCGGCTTAGTTTGATGTCTAGTATCTCCAGTTACTCTACGGCCCATAAGTTACGGGACATAAAAAATAAAAATATATAAATTTACGTTTATATATTATATTTATTATTTAAAACGAACTGGTATGACATAAAAGTTTGTATGTACCACGGGTATTAATAGATATACACCCGCGGGCGACTTAAAAACCCTCGGGCCAGAGGTCCTTCGGGTTTGTAACAATGTCACCCTCAGGGCATAATCATCTACTTAGTACCCTTGATACATAAATAACTATTTAAGTCACTTTTCATGACATGAATATTTTCTAAAAATGTGTTCTTGAAATTTATATTTAAAAATTGGCAACCCTAAAAACTAGGTAAAAAATAACGGGTATTTGTAACAGGTACAAACGTGGAACGTAACGCCCTGTTTAAGAAAAATACTGGTTTTTATCAACTCGTTCAACGACGTTTGAGCACTTTGCCTAGAACGCCGGCGTCGAGCTCAATTTACATCCTAGTGCGATATGAACATTATTATATCCACTCTTGTTGCACAATCTACTATAAGGTGTAGGGTAAAAATAAGATGGTAGAATTACCAAATCCATTATTTTACCTTTATTATTAAATAACAAATTGTTTAATGTTATTGTTATAAGATACTGCTTAACATTGAACACCCTAACAAGGTTAAGTCAGGGGTTATAGTCATTGTCAGACGTGATGTGGTAATCACTTTCAATACTTATAACAATAATATTTCCTTCTAAACCAAAGGTTATTATCGTAGTTTAGGGTTAGTACGTAGTATAAATAAGACTGATTATAATATAGTAAGTTAGATTCTATAAGATTAGATTCAGTAGATTCTATTAGACTCTATAAGTTAGATAAGGTTCATTATAGCTCTGATATAATGTAACTACTAGTAACAAATATACCCTTTTTAATACCTAACCAGTAAAACAAGTATTTTACTTCTTCGAACCAAGTAACTACCTTACATGGCGATCCTGCCAGTCCAACTACAGTACATGGATTTTCAGTAACTACCTTACAAAGGTCCTTCCTTTTAGTATTGTTATTCAATAGTTGCCCCTTATTGATTTGATTGCAGGTAATACAGCGTTGTTTAGTTTGATATGTACTATGGTTTCCAATTCGAGGTTACAAAAATAGCCGATATAGATTTTCTAGACATTTTCAAGACCAATCTAGAAATAGACACACACAAATAATTGACTTCATCATTTTTACAATCGAACGGAATTGCCATGGCTGTACTTGCACCAATCATCGCCTTGCTTAAGTGCACACGTTCGCACTTCATATAACTCGGTCAATGAAAGGCTTTTTTGTGTAAGACAGAGAGAGAGAGAGCGAAAGAAAGACCCACTCGAAATACCAAATTTTTTTATTTATAGCTTCCCATTATCGGGTCGAATAAATTTCAAAATTAGACGTCTGAAGTATCGAAATAATTTTTCATTTGCTTCACTATTTTCAAACATATTTTCGGGAATTGTGTAAATAGAGTGCTGCTAAGTACAGGGCACTGTAAACTTCTAAATTTTAAATAGGTAAACATGGCAATGATCAAAAAAGGTGTAAATGAGTGAACACAAACTCGATAATAATTGTGTTTTCTAAAATTCACATTTTTTTTTAAATATCATTAATTATAATCTTGCTGAGTGGCTGGATGAGGGTATACAAACTGATGTAATATATTTAGATTTTTCGAGAGCTTTCGATCGGCTTGATCATGGTATTTTGATTTCAAAATTGGAAACATTTGTATTTTCAGAGTCTTTGTAGGCACTAATTAAGTCATATCTCTCAGTCTATCCCTTCACGGTCTCAGCTTTGACGAAAATACCGCTGGCTCCGGTGTCCCCCAGGGATCGGGAGACTTTTTCACTAAATTCTGATTTTGACTCTAAAGTATAGAGCACGAAAAAATACAATTTTAAACTCTCCAATTAACCGCGGCGGTGAAAAAGGGATGAGTTACTGGCATTCGACCGTGGCGACCCGGGTGCGATTCCCGGAATGAGCATACCTACACACAATAAAAAAGTATGTCCGAATTTCAGTAGGTTTAAGAATGCAGGGAAGAGTGTAAAATATATCATCTCCCAACCCATCCCACTCACGCCGGTAACCAGGCCGGATGAGATCGGGCATCTCGTGGGGTGCGGAAGAAGGTACACACTCCCCAATCGGTAGGTCATGCAGGCAAGAAACAAAGGGGTGATAGCCCTTGGGGGGTGTTCCATGACCGAGGATCGTGGTTCAGAACCCACATTAAGCTGGCAGCGAACGAGGAGGAAAAAAGCCTAATTCGGAAGAATGGCAAGATATGAGATGACAAACCCTCCAATTATTGTAGTCCACGTTGACTGGTATTATTTACAAATATAATTATATTTTTTAAATTCATACTGAAATATTTTACGTTATATAAGTTGTGTAATTTTTTCCTCTTCGTTCGCTGCCAGAGCCATTCCCGAGGGGACCTACAGCTTAGCGTGGTTTCCGAACCACGATCCTCCGTCATTCCCCAAGGGCTGTCAACCCTTGGTTTCTTTTTTTTTTTTTTTTTTTTTTTTTTTAGACTTATAGTCTGTCACTTTATTTGTAAAGTCATGTATATTATGTGTTAATTTTAATTTTTGTTTTTTATTCTGAATGTTAGGTCTGATGATGCCCATATTTTAGGGCGAAACATGTCACCCATTTATTAAATTTTAAGGCATGATTGAGACTTTGACTTTGAGTTTCCCCATTTTTAAAAATTAAATAAAGTCTCTTTGAGAAATGGACTATTTCTTTGAACCTTGGTTTCTTGCTATTGCATGACCTACCGATTGGGGAGTGTGTACCTTCTTCCGCACCCCACGAGATGTCCGATCTTATCCGCCTGGTTACCGGCGTGAATGGGGTGGATTGGGAGATGATACATTTTACACTCTTCCCTGCATTCCTAAACCTACTAAATTTCAAACATACTTTTTTTATTGTGTGTATGCTCACTCCGGGGTTCGAGCCCGGACCGCCACGGTCGAATGCCATTAACTTACCTCTGGGCCACTGCCGCGGTTTACGTATAAAGGATTATATTCATTTCTGTAAGAGAGGAAAAATGAAGGAAAGTTTAAGTAATACAGGGTGGCCCATTTGTCTGACAAAGTAATATACCGTCTCTACTATTAAAGATATCAAAAAAAAGTATTTATAAAAGTTGTGAGGTATATAAAAATATATGTTCTAAAATTATTTTTACACATACAGGATGGTCCAAAAAAGTAGGACAATAAAAATATACATTTTAGAATTTTTTGATTTCTTACAAAATTATCCATATGATGCCATATTAAGTTTTTTAATTTTTTGCAACGTTGCCAAACAAAATGCAAAATTCTTAAAATTTTGGAAAAAACATGATTGTAAAAAATTACCTGTATTTCTCAATAAGAGTATCAAAAATCGAAAATTTCTTATAAGCTTTTAAGTTTAGGAATAGAAAAACTGTCTTAAATCTTTAAGTACCGACAGTTTTGTACAGGGTGTTTTTTGGTGACATCCAAATATACAAAATTTTAAAATACAATAACTCTGTTTTTTCCAATGAAACACCCTATATTAATTAGGCTCGTCTGATAGATATTGTAAGTATCTTTTATTATTGTTAAGTCATACATATACCTAAATTTACTAGTTTTGGCAATATTTCGATTTTTATTTAAATTTTGGTGAAAAAAACTAGAGTTTTTATTTTTCTAGTAAGCCATGACCAGCAAAGTCAAAACAAATGTAATAGAATATAATGTCATATTTATAATTATTATATTTATATTTATAATGTTTGTGAACTTATTTTCAATATCAAGTTGCGTAATAAAAAGAAATTTTATTTAATTAAATAAATACGTAACTAACTATGGTTATCAATTTATTTTAATATGACATTATATTTAATTACATTTGTTTTGACTTTGCTGGTCATGGCTTACTAGAAAAATAAAAACAATAGTTTTTTTTACGAAAATTTAAATAAAAATCGAAATATTGCCTAAACTAGTAATTTTAGGTATAGGTATGACTTAACAATAATAAAAGATATTTACAATATCTATCAGACGAGCCTAATAAATATAGGGTGTTTAATTTGAAAAAACAGAGTTATTGTATTTTAAAATTTTGTATATTTGGATGTCAACAGAAAACACCCTGTACAAAATTTTCGGTACTTCAAGATTTAAGATAGTTTTTCTATCCCTAAACTTAAGAGCTTACAAGAAATTTTCTATTTTCGATACTCTTATTAAGAAATACAGGTAATTTTTTACTATCATGTTTTTTCCAAAATTTTAAGAATTTTGCATTTTGTTTGGCAACGTTGCAAAAAATTAAAAAACTAAATATGGCGTCATATGGATAATTTTGTAAGGAAACAGAAAATGCTAAAATATATAGGGTGTTCCATTTAAAAAAATGTATCTTTTTATTGTCCTACTTTTCTGGACCATCCTGTATGTATAAAAATAATTTTAGAACATTTATTTTTTTATACCTCACAACTTTTATAAACACTTTTTTTTGATATCTTTAATAGTAGAGGCGGTATATTACTTTGTCAGACAAATGGGCCACCCTGTATATTCTATTATAAAACGTAGGATATAATATGAAACAATTTAAAATATATATACCGGGTGTCCCATTATGGATGGCCATCGGCCATATCTCGGAAACTACTAGGTGTAGAAACACAAGGGAATAAAATTCCCACATTAAGATATACCTTTGAAAACATCATTAGAAAGCTTATACAATTCTGCATCATTTTGGTTTAAGTCTCATTGACGTACCGACCTTAATAAGAGTGGGGGAAGGTATTGAAAGTGACATCATTTAATTTGCTGTAACTTCTAAACGACTTATCCGATTTTACTAAACTTAAGTTTATTTGGAAGAAAAAGGTAAGTACTTTTAATTGTCCTATTTATTGGTACACGATAGTTCCTAATAAAATATCTAGAGAGCGTAATTTGTGATAGTAACAGTTTTTTTATTTTATCCCTTCTTTCGTTTCAGAGTTATTGCAAAAAAAATAATTTTTAATACTTTAATTAAAGATGTGATTGTTTTCATAGCTGTAAGCATTCCAGGACAAAAAAATATTTTTAACTTTTATGATTATGTAAGATTATCACTCATTATTCCTATGGCCCAAAACTATTTATTAATCATAATATAATCATCGAATACTTCTAATTTAAACATAATTCGAATATGGTGTTCAAAAAAATTTATCTAGATAGCTATAAAACAAAATTGGCAGTTTTCCATGAAGATAAATAAATTGAAATAACTGATTTAATTTTGACAGGGGTTGATTTTGTTTCATGGCTATCTAGATCTATTTTTTAAAACACCATATTAGAATTATACATAAATTATAAATTTTTTATAATTATATTATTAATTCTAAAGTAGTTTTTGGGCCATAAAATAATGAGTAACAAACTTGCACAATCATAAAGTTTAAAAATATTTTTTGTCGTGGAAAAAAACTATAAAAACAATCACTTCTTCAATTAAAGTGGTACAAGTTATTTTTTTGGAAATAACTCTGAAACCAACAAAGATATTTAACTGGAGTCTTCACAGCTTTTCTTGCAAATTTAATATACTTTCCAATTATGATGTCATAGTTATACATACCGTATGATTTAAGTTTTCGGGATAAAATCAAAAAAACTGTTGTTTATATAAATAACTCCGAAGCAAACAAAGATATCGGACTGCGGTTTTCACGTTTTTTCTTAAAAATTTAATCTACTTTCCGATTATGATGTTCTAATTATACCCTATGATTTAAGTTTTTGGTATAAAATCAAAAAAACTATTAATATTACTAATTATGCAATTTTTTTTAGGAACTATCGTGTACCAAACAATAAAAAGCTTCTCTTCTAAACAAGCTTAAGTTTACTAAAATCGGATAAGTCGTTTAGAAGTTACAACAAATTAAATTATTACACTTTCAATAGTTTCCCCCACTCTTATCAAGGTCCGTACGCCAATAAGCGTTAAACCAAAATGATGCAGAATTGTCTAAGCTTTCTAATTATGTAACCAAGAATAGGTATACCTTAATGTAGGAATTTTCGGAGAAATTTACAATTTCAATATTTAATTTTCAATTATGCCCTCTTGCGGCAAAATGCGGAACTTAAAAATTTCCGAGTGTGGTGGCCATCTAAAATGGGACACCCGGTATAGAATATTAATTATATCAATTTACTGAATACACCTTTGTGTAATATCAACAGGTGTATTGTCGCTATATTTTTTACGACTAAAAAACAAAAACTAATCGCTAAAATAACGAAACTGTTAAATCAGAGCCAATAGTTATATACACTTTAAATTAAGAAGCAACTGTGCAAAACGCATTAAATCCATTTTTTATCATTTTTAAGGTAAATATAAAAATGTAGTGCTTTTTAGTCAATCTATCATTAGAACAACCCAGTTTGATCAAAGCGCGGTAAATCAATTAGAAATAGCCATATTAAAAATAGCTAAGCAAAGCGGATTAATTCCAATGCACGTTTAAGCAGGGTGCAATAAATCCAATTCGCATTTAAGCAAAGTAAAATAAATCCAAAAAAAGAATATTCATTTCTGTTTAAAGCGTTTGCATTATTTTATTTCAATAATCTTATATATTTTATAATTAATAATTATTTCACTAAAGTTTTAAATTTTATTGGCCTTATACAATATTGTAAACTTAATTACTTCAAGCAAAACGCAATAAATCCAAACAAGAAGTAAGCAAAAAGGAATAAATCCATACTTACCTAGCAAAATGGCATAAATCCACATTCTGGTTAAACAAAATGCAGTAAATCCACTAGAAAATATACCATATTGTCATGAAAATCGAAAATTTACATTAAAAAAGGAAATAATCCTTTTTAATCCTATTACATAAAGCATTCTGCGCCACATGAAAATCTTAGTTTTTCTTGTAACTAACTTTGCTAGTTTTTTAAGTTTTATTCAAAACAACATATTATGGATTTAATGCGTTTTGCACAGTTGCTCCTTAATTATAAGTGTGTGTATGAAAGAAAAAACGTACTGTACAATAAACTAACTTTATTTTATAAATAATTAGAAGTTTTATACATCTGCATACTTAAATTATTTTTTATCTAAATCTAAAACCAAAATAACAAACCTAAAATATATACACTTTTGGCTTAATATAGCTGTATGACTCAGAAATCGTGTAAATTAATTTACCCTTTTATAAATATACTTTGGTAACTAAGTAAGTTATTTTAAACGTTGGTTCTTACTAATACCCCCCAAACCTTATTCAACTAAAAATTAAAAGTATAATTCTACTTTTTCTTTGGCACTAATTTGTAACGTTTGGCAACAAAAATTTGGCACTGATTGGAATTCTGAAAAATTGACTTTATTCGCATGTTTCTTTCTTGTAAAACTGTTTGTGTGTCTTTAAAAACTTGTAAAATTCAATATTAATGTTTGTGTACGTTTCAAACTAGGAAATGTCCGAAGCTGCTAACGCATGTACATAATTCTAATTCAGAATTAAACATTCTTTTTGGCAGAGAACTGATTATTTTGTTACAGGGCCTAGCAGTTACCTTGCGTGTAAAGAGTCAAGAAAAGTGTATGCAAAAAAGATTTTTAACAATAATTAACTAACGAGCAGTTTGACTGTGACATAAATGACATTAGCAGGCATTATTTACTCACAGTCCAAAGTGCCTGATTAGTAAATTAAATATTAAGTAACCGGGCCATTATAATTCTGAGAAAATTATTTCTGTTAGTGCCATGTCATGTATGTCACTGTCAACGGTACTTGTTAGTTAATTATTGTTAATATTTTAATATAAACCAAGGTTTAGACAGCTATCATTATTTCCCGAATATCGACTTAAATCATGAGGAGCGAAGCGACGAGGGATTTAAGACGTGAGGGCTATAATAGTAAAGCTGTATCGCTGGTGTTAAGTGTTCGTCAGCAGGGACAGTTTTAAACCTAAAAAAAGGTGGGCGTCCTGGGCCCCCCTAGGTCCCCCCTAGAACCGTCCCTGGTCGTTAGGAAACACCGCAGAGAGAATTCGGTACAGAGTGCATCGCGCATAGATTATCGTCAATTATGAGGTAACGAAGGTGGCAGTGTTGCCAATCCTCCTGAATTATCGGTAGATCTAACAAATTCATTTATTGTTTTTTGATGAATTAAACAATAAACATGACGAAATAAAATTATTGTATTTTCAGCAGGCGGCATGGAGGGGCAGCCACTGGTAAAACTAATAATAAAAAGTTTCTCAAATGATGCTAATTTAAGTTAAAACACTGTAAATAGTGACGTAAATTCTTATTTTACAGCAAAATTCTATATATAATATAGCAGGGACCTTGCCGTTTATATAACTCGAGATATTAATTTTTGGACACAGTATATTTTTCAAGTAATATAAGAATTTCGGCATTCGGGTTCCGTATCATTCTTCTTTTTTCGGAAATTTTACAACTTTGCAAAAAAAGTCAATTTTACAAAAACATATTTATAGTATAATAAGGGGTACGTACCTACCAGCGGTATGGTCCTACATACTATATTTTAGAGGGGGTTCATAAAAAGAATGTGGCGTATTTGACAGAGGGGGTGACGGTAACGAGGAGGGTAGTGACGTAGAATGTGGTGGGGAGATGTAAGGCTTTCTATCACATTGGCTCGACGCTTGCATGCTGGTACTTGACGGTCTCATTACTGAAACAAAAATATAATTGATGTTAGTTTTTGCTGTAGTATTAAATAATTACTGAAAATATGTTTTAGCGAATTTTGAACTTTTTTTTAATTAAAATACCTTCTCAATAATTTGCTACAAATCAAACTCGTGTATCTTTCTAGCTTTCTAGGATATATTAAAATGTCAAAGATGCTAGGAAACTTGCACAATTCTTTATTGTATAAATAACACAGTGTGCCTACTTTTAAGTTGGCTACATATGGGAAACTTTTTTATTATTAACTTTACGAAAAAAAGTTATTCTTCATTAAAAGTTCTGCATGGTCCAAAATCTAAACTGCAACCATCAAATGTTACATTTTTTTAGTCGTATACGAGTTTTGTCAAAAAACATGAATTTTCCCAAGAGTAAAGTACCTTTATTTTTGATAATATCGAAAACTGTAATTATGAAAAGTTGTTCGGTATGAAAAACTATGTTCTAAATATGCAACTATGCTAAAAAAAAGTTAATAATAAAGAAGTTTTCCATATGTAGCCAACTTAAGTAGACACATTGTATATTCAGTTATTGAGTTTTAGTGTCCGCATAATAAAATAGAAAGAAACGTTAGCAGCGAGCGGACAAAGTAGTGCATCTGTCTATTGCATTAAAGTACACAGAGACGCTAAAATAATAAAGCTCAAACCAGTAAGCAACTCTAGAAACAGCGAAAATGCGTCTTCAAGACTTACTTAAGAGCACAACAGTAGTCGATAAGTCATCACGAACAAATAGTACATTTCCACCACATCGGCATCGCGAATATTGTACCTGTGTCTGGCGATGGCAATAAAATGTCTTGTTTATATACAAAATTTAAAAAAAAAAACGAATTTCACGTGAATTAAGTGGCGCGGCGTCATTGGAGATTTTTAAAATAATATCGGTGCATCGTTTGTAATTTTACTGAAAAATAAGAAATTAACATGCATAGCCGCAATATTTCTATTTTTATGTTCTTCATGGCGGACGATACAAATACTGGATCATAGTATATAATTGAAACTATAAAATAAATTTTCAATTTTTTTTTTAATAAATATAAGGTATCATCCGGCAAACTAGAAGTTCGTGTGAATGCCTTATTCAAATTTTTATATTAAATTTTCAATAGACAAGCCAGGAAACGATGCTGTGTGTTAGTTTGAAAGGCTCTTAAGAAATAACTAAGTGGTGAAAACACAGTATCGCCATCTGTAGGAATCAACTCCAGTGCAGCTGAGAAAGCCACCGGACGTGAAATCGTAAAACTAAACAACAACTAAGACACATCTAGTCAGCACCATGAATGGGGGGGGGGGGGATTTGGCTGCGAAATTTTTGAAAAAAAAGGAGTTTTAGGAAGGATGTAATAAGAGATAAAGATGACAATGACGACCTTATTCTTTAGAAGTCAGTTTGGACATAAGGGGAGTTTGATGTGATTACATGTACCGCTTATATAGCGCGGGTGGAGGAGGTGACCTTTTTTTTAGAAGTAAAGTAATTTTTGATTTGGGTAGTCCCATACTAATAGAAAGCCTGGCATTTTGCAAACCAGCTGTAGTTTAAATAGACTTCAGACATCCACTAAGATAGAATTTTCCAAAACTCCTCTAAGCAGATAAAACCCACCTCCAAATATGTAATAAGTTTATATTCCAAAAACCACTGCGTTTAATAAAAAAAAATAAAGGCAGAAATATAGAGTTTCTTTAATTTTAGGAGATCTGGTGAGGGGGTGCTTTTAAATTTGAGGGGATTCTCCAACACGAAAATTAAATAAAATTAATATTTCTTTTTTTTCCACAAAAACCCAGTGGTTAGCTCGCAAATTATTGAACTAATAAATAATAGCGTATAGTCATGACCACATTATCGATAATTTCATTGGTGATATAAGTCATTATATTATGACTGCATTGATGGAAGAAAATCTACTACACTTTTACAAATAACATGGTATAAATTACTAAAATTTAGTTCTGACAACCATTTATTTTCGTGAAATCAGAAAAATTATTTTATACAACCAAAAAAAAATGCCGTTATTGAATTGCTGAAGTAATGAATAACATGAACCAATTCAACCTACAAATTTTGGTTGTCACAACGACATTCTCCACAGTATTTATAATATGGTACTCTTGCTTTTAAATCATACCTTTTAGTTTTCACAACTAATGTGGAAAGTTGAAGAATATATTTCAAAGAAATATTATATTTGTTAATGATGCAATGTACAAATATTGCCAAAGCAATCATTTATTTAGGCCAAACTTGAAATTTTCATAAAGTAACAATCACGTATGTAGTCATAACATTGTGATTATTCTCTCCTTCTGTACATTCTAATTGTAAGAAAGAAGTTGAATAAAAAAATAAGTAAAAATTTTATTTTTTTATTAGTGCAGTTGCAAATTAGAAAGTTAAAATAAACTGCTTCATGGCAAAATAAGCAAGTTGATTTGATAGAAATAACTTAAAGATATAGAATGTTTAATTTGTAAAAAAAAAGTGAGGACTAGTTTTTAATCTGACCAAATACAAAAAATTTCATGTCGCTATTATATTTTAAACAGAAGGTTTACGGGATATTTTGAAAACCTCAAATAAAAAAAACATTGAGGGATAATTTGGTTAAACAAACGAACAAACCCGAAATCCAAAAAACCAGAAGATTTAAAAGATAATCGGGAAACGAAATTACGGCAACCTTATCAATTATACAAAATGCTTCCAAGACAAACTGACATCCACGCAAATCTTAACACTTTTAAACACCCGCGGCGCGCGACACCTTCCTCGCATTTTATTTATTAATTTAAAAAATTTTATTGGTGTTTGCATACATACAGGGCGTCCCACCGGGAACCGAATCGATCTATATATAGAAAACTATACATAGGAAAATTTTGAAAATTTGACAGTATGCTGATGCTGATGGGGGCGACCGGGCTAAAATATTTTCATAATGGTGGCTTTTCCGGTTATACCGGAAGTAAGTGTTAACTTGCTTATTTTAAACGGGACACCCTATATATTATTACATTTTTGCATTCTACGCAAGATTCTAGGCAGATTTTGTATACCATGTCCTATACCTATGTCTAAACGTTTTTGACATATTTGAATTTTTATGTCAAAAATGACGTTTGCAAGCCTTAGAATAATTATCAATTTTTTCTATAAAGAAGCCTTATTTATTTAATTTAAGTGGGATTCCTTGTTATAAAGAACCTGCTTTAATAGATTTTTTATTAATATTTTGATACCTATTAATACAGGGTGTTTAAAAAATAAGATTAAAAATGAAAATGAAAAAACTGTCAAAAGTCCAGATTTTCAAATGGAAACACCCAAATTTTATAATTATTTCTTATTTGGCATTAAAAATAAGGGTAAGTTTGTATAAGATTGTATATCCCAAAAATTCTTAGTTTTCGAAGTATTGCCAATTTAATATTTTTATATGGGGATTTTGCTGCAGATTTTAGGTTCAGTTACTCTTAGTTGGCTATGGTTATCAAAATATTATAAAAAATCTATTAAAGCAGGTCCTTTATAACAAGCAATCCCACTTAAATTAAATAAATAATGATTCTTTATAGAAAAAATTGATAATTATTCTAAGGCTTGCAAACGTAATATTTGACATAAAAATTCAAATAGGTATGTCAAAAACGTTTAGACATAGGTATAGGACATGGTATACAAAATCTGCCTAGAATCTTGCGTAGAATGCAAAAATGTAATAATATATAGGGTGTTCCATTTAAAATAAGCAAGTTGACACTTACTTCCGGTATAACCGAAAGTGCCACCATTATGAAAATATTTTAGCCCGGTCGCCCCCATCAGCATCAGCATACTGTCAAATTTTCAAAATTTTCCTCTGTATATTTTTCTATATATAGATCGATTCGGTTCCCCCTGTATGTAATTCTAATAATAAAATTATCGATTATAGTTAATATTTTTTTTGGTTTCAATAAATTAAAAATAAACCTTATTTTTTATATTTTTTGCTCAGTTATGCTTATATTTCACAAAGGTTTTTATAAGTTTTAAATTATTTATATTAGTGTATTAATATAACTCCCTACAAGTTTCTATAAAAATATTATATATTTTTTCTAATTTAAAATTTTTTTATGATCCAAACTTCCTAGAGTCCCCATTTAAATAAACAACATGTCTTTGTATTACTAAGTACCATCTAGACTTTAGACTAATATTTAACTAAATAGAAATAAACAATTTTTTAACTGAAAATTCAGAACTACATATCGGCTGTGTGATTTTAAAACTTATCGTGTGACGTATTCGAATACTACTACCATATGTTTCGTCAAAATATACAAAGTGTACGTAGGTTTTGTTTAGATATAACTAATGTTTATTGAAAAATACCACTTGCGATCAATCCTAACAAAATGTGCCTATTATAAACATTATCGATCAACTTAGTTTTAGTTACTTTGAAGAAACTAGAAAAATATTAAAGATCATTAATTTGTTCGTTTTTTACATTTTCTCAAATATTTTTTTATGGAGAGAAGTTACAAGCAGGAAATTCGTGAGCAAAAAGGAAATTCGGAGCAAGAGGGATATCATGTGGATATCGAGATATTGTGTGGAAAAACAAAACACCACACTCTTAAAAATGACTTGGTATTTGGTACTAATTTTTATTTGTTCTCGTGTTTACGTTACCCAAAATAACTATTTTTAGTGAGGAAAACAAAAAAAAATTTTTCTTGGTTATATTTACCAAAAAATGATGCCATCAGAACAAAGAAAATATCTTGTTTTCATATTAGTTGGCAGAAATAAAATATTTTGTTTAGCTGAATTTTACTCTGTATATATCTTATTTCAATGTTACATCAAGGTTCCTACAAACTTGTATTTATCAATTTAGCTTGTTGTAATAACACATTATGAATTTGTAGTCCCTATCATTTTGTTAATTTTGATTAAGATACATTCTTAGTTACCAGAACTACCTTTTCTTTTCAAGTAATATTATTTTTCATATTTATAACTAACGGCATCAACAGAGACTTGACGCCCTTGCCCGGTGGATGACATGTGACATTATTCTAGCCAGGACTGTCAGGAGGTTATGTTTATGTCAGGGTGCTTTTGCGGTTCCGTGTCCATTTTTTCGTGTTTTTAAGGCAATAATTGGCCATTTTCATGGCCGTGCCCGTGTGGAAAATGGATGTGACAATAATTAGTGTAATTTATTTGTGTTTATTGCCTTTCTTGTGTACGTTCTTATTGGCAGAAGGAAGTTAAATCATAAGTAAGTAAACATTTTTTTTTTATCATTGCAGTTGTACATTAGAAAGTTTAAATGATATTTGTATAAAGCATGGCAAGGTGACCCGATGAGAATTAACTTAAAAATATTTTTTTTTGTTTTGTTTTTGTTCTATGTTCCATTTCTATAAAAGAACGTCATATTGATGACTTTTTAATCTGACCAAGTACAACGAATTTCATATAGCTGTATATTTTAAATAGAAAGTCCAGGGGATATTTTTTGTTTTTTAATAATCGCAGTTGCAGATAAGAAAATTTAAATGAGGACAATTCAGTTCTATAAGCAATTGAACAACCCAAAAGGTTGAGTAAAATAAGTTAAAAATCTAGTGTTTCTGTTTTATATTGCATAAGTATATGTTTTATAAAGAACATGATAGAACATTGGAAATAATTTTTTTTAAAGAAACCATAATATCCCTGATAATTTATTCCAATTAGTTTACGCACACCTAATAGAGTAGTAATACCAAGGGATTTTTTTTTTAAATGGGGACCTAGGAAGGAATATTTTTCGTTACTAAGTATAAATTACATATGACTTTTTTTTTAGAAATGAAACAGAGTTATTTCTATCAAATCAACTTGCTAATTTTGCCATGCATTATAAGCAGTTCATTCAAACTTTCTAATGTGCAACTGCAATGACAAAAATATAAAATTTTTACTTATTTATGATTCAACTTCTTACAATTAGAAAGTACAGAAAAAAAAGATAATAAACACAATGTTGTGACTACTTACGTAATTGTTACTCTATGAAAATTTCAAGTTTGGCCCAAATAAATGGTTGCTTTGGCAATATTTGTAGATTGCATCATCAACAAAAACAATATTACCTTGAAAAAATATTTTTAATTTTCCATATTTACACATTAGTTGTGACAACTAATTTTAAAAGCGGGAGTACCATATAAATTTAGTTATCCGTATATAAAATTTCGTTGTGACAACTAAAATTTGTAAGTTGGGTTGGTTAATGTTATTACTTAGTTCAACAGTTTAATAACGACAATTTTTTTTAGTTGTACAAACTAATTTTTGGGTTGAGTCCGATTTCACGAAAATAAATAGTTGTCAGAACCAAATTTTAGTAATCCATACCATGTTATTTTTAAGAGTGCAGAAACTACTTTTGGGGCAATAATCTGGTATACAGACGGCTCCAAAACCAAAGGAGGTACCGGAGCATTGATACAAGGAGTAAGACTGGAGAAAAATGCGTTTTTCTTTCTGGGAAAGTCTCACACAGCGTTCCAAGCAGAAATCTACGCCGTATTACAGTTTGCGTATGAAAAAAATAGGAGGGCTTACAACAATAAGCGGATCCATATATATTCTGACAGTCAAGCAGCCCTTAGATCGCTAATATGCAACAAGGTAACTTCAAGATTGGTATGGGAATGTCAGGAGGAACTGGAGGCCCTGGAAAAAGTAAACAAAGTAATACTGCAGTGGGTACCAGGAGACGAAGGTGTTACAGGAAACGTAAAAGACGATAAACTTGTCAGGAAAGGCTCAGGAAACACATTCATTGGTCCAGACCGGTACTCGGAGTACCAAAGTGCACAGTGCGAGATGCCATAAAGCGATGGATCAGGAGTGAACACAAAATCCACTGGAGCAACAGAAAAGGATTACACCACAGCAAACGCTTCATTGGGGATCCAGACCCAAGACTTATGAGACAGTTGCTTCAAATGAACAGGAATCAGCTGAGAACCATTACAGAAATTCTGTGACAGGACACATGGCTGTCAAGAACCATCTGCACAGAATGCAACTGTTCAATGGAGACCCTGAATGCAGATTGTGCGGACAAGACAGGGAAACTGTATAGCACATAATTTGCCATTGCGAGTCACTAGATCGGAAGAGGCAACAAATACTCGGGTAATCAAAACTAAAACCAGAGGATATCCTTACCCTCTTCACAGTTAACCTACACAAACTAGTGCAAGGAACTGGGATCACGGAATGGGTGTAACAACCAAATAGGGTGAGCACAATGGACCAAACCTGGCCTAAGTGCATCCAGCGCTCGAAAAAAAAGACATCCGGGTATACAGGGTGATAAGAACAGTTTGTAAAAGAAATCGAATCATGCATATTTGTAATACAAGATACTAGACCTTTATTTAACTCATCCAGAAGTTTTAAAACCACATATAAATAATATTAAATTACCTACCTACCTAGAATAACTTTTGACGCCCAGCGGCGGCGCCAGGGGGGCAGGGTGGGCGCCGGCCCACCCTAAAAACATGGGTGGTAACCCAAAATTAAGGGATTCGGTTTTGTAATGATTTCCGTGGGGGAAAGGGGATTTAATTATGAAATTTTTAATGAGAAAGAAGTGGTATTATGTAAATGTAATAAGAGATAAAGAGAACGATGATGACTTTTTTGTTTTTTTGAGACGTCAGTTTTGGACACTCATGGCGTTATAGAGCGTGGGGAGGCGGCGATAACGCTGGAGCTCATAATTATTTTTTAGTTAGTGCCAACTTAGCGTCTTATTACAATGAACAATAGCGCTAGATTGCAACAAAATTGGCAAAAGAAGCTTCGAGATATTAATACAAAAACCAATTTTGTTTAAAAACTTTGACACCCTCTATCTTAAAAACCAGATTTTTCAGGACACATGTTTATATGAACTTCTCTACTTGAATTTTGTAAGTAACACCCTGTATACTTAGGCAAAAAACAACTGTAGAAATAAAATGTGTCTTAGGCCAAAATGTTCAAAATATATTAGAAAATATCACGGTGGACAAATATTTGCATGGCAAAGAACCCATCAAGGTTAGTAAAAAACGTTAATTTTGTAGGTATATAGGGTGATTGCTAAGTTGATACTTCTTTTAAAGCTGCGTATAGAAGGTATTAAAATAAACAACATTTTCAAATACCCTTTTTCAAAAAAATCAAAAATAAAGTACATACATTCATTTATTACACTTCGAATCAAATACGGTTCTGCCTAACTTGCCCGTTGACGTTGAATAACATTAAGAAAACTTCTGGGTGTAGAATAAGCCCGCAAGGAAAAGCGTTCTGCGTATAATCTTGAAGCACTTTGCCACACTCACAGTAAATTACCACCTTATCTTTTAATTCATTGTGTTCAAATTTTACCATTTTCGCGTATCAATAATATAATTTAAAATTAACAGAAAAACACACCGCACTAGATTGTTCAACACTACCCGTATGACTAATACTAATAAGAGATAAGAAAAACAACAGAAACTATAGCGGGGAATGTTTTGATGCCAGGCCCGCACTTAGATTTTTTACTTATCTATCTCGCCTATTTTTGAGTTTTTTGAAAAAAGGTATTTAAAAAAGTTGTTTATCTTAATGTTTTCTAAACACAGCTAAAAAAGAAGTATCAACTTAGGAATCACCCTGTATATATTATATTCTATGCATTTAATCTTGTAGTAATTATTTGCTGAGACCGAGACTTTGTTGTCTTTCCTTTTTTCCTTTAAATCTATATCCGGTCTCTTTGAAAAATATGGACGATTTCTTCGATTTGTAGTAATTTTCTAGAAATGAGTGGAAACCGGGAGATTGCATCGGTGCACACATCTTTAGTTCGACCAAAAAATAAAAATAGTTTGATAGCAAAAATTATTTTGGTATTATACCTTCAATTTTCGCACCATTTCGTGCACTCTTTAGGATAAAATTGTGTATGCATAGAGTCTGGGATCAATTTTTTGATTTAGAAATTAAAAAAAGAACAAATTTTGTCTGACAGATTTGCATATTTTTGAAGTATATTCTTAACCTCACTTTTGTCAAGCGTCAGAAAATGACTAGTGAAATTTCCAATATGTAAATTTGGTTTCTTTGACCACTGTGATTGGTCAGTTTTATATCCTAACCAGGATGGATATGAAATCATATCCGTTCAGTTAACCAGAATAGCCCGCCTTTCCAATCACTTTAGTGTAAAGGAAATAGCAAATTTCCATGTGGAATTAGAAAAAATGTATTTCCAGCAGGATGACGCCGCTTCTCCCCACTAGGTGGCCAAAAAGTCTATTTAAGCACTCTTCTCAGATTTGAAAATTAATTTGAGAAACAAACAACTGACGAAAATAATAATATAATTAAATTAATTTTTTAAATTCACTAAAATTTAGTGATACAAAAATACTGGTTTTTATAATAAAAAAATCAGATTGACATTTTTATGATTTCAGCTAACACCGAAAGCAAACGTATAAAAATACCACGTAAAATAACATTCCACGCGTTCCGTTAGTCCAGTCATCTTCTAATATTTCAAAACCTGTCATTTCATTCTTTCATAGCCTACTACTTGCTACTATTACCGACCGTCAATTTTTCTAATGCGTGTCTTTTGTTTTCTTTAGCGGCGCTTACTGCGATAAAGTATGTTGACAAGGTAATCCGAGATGTCGGTTTAACATGACAGATGACAGTGAGTTGACGTGGTAATGCGTTACATTGTGGGTGGCCAAGGAAATAGCCGAAAATAAGAGAACAGTTGAATGTTACGTGAATCTGGTGCCAAAACAGGCCAGAAGGAGGTTTACGATGTTTTTGTATGGTTTTATGGCCTTTTTAGGGTTCAAGGGGGTGAATTTGAATATTTTATTGGAATAGGATGTCCTGGGCTCAGAACTGACATTTGGTGTAAAGAAGGGTAGAAAAGTAACACATCTCAATAAAAAATTATGGTTTTATTTGTTGAAACATGCAATTAAAATGAAAAGTGGAATGAGATGCCTTATCTTATAAAATTAGGATCTTATGAATATTTAGCTCCGTATCCACTGAAGAAGCCTTTTAAACATTGAGGAAAATCTGTTAGTAGATTCGGTTGCAAACAGATTTCAAACATTTATATTTACTTTTAATTTTAATATTTAATATTTAATAATCGTGTGTGGTTACGTGGATCTGACCGCGCTAAAAATTCCCACGTTAAATTTCGAGATTTTGAACAAGTTATTAATTTTTTTTCACCAATGGAAAGATGGTATCTATGTGGGTGCGAGAAGGTCATGCAGAAAAAAATCGAGGAAAATGATTTAAGTCAACGAAAACCATGAATTTTCAAAATCTCTTTACTTATTTAAAAATGAAATATAATAAATTAATATTAATGTTTTTAAGGATATATGAAATTTCCGAATTTAAAATCTACACTCTTAAAAATAACATGGTATGAATTACTAAATTTTAGTTCTGACAAATTTATTTTCTATCTATACAACAAAAAAAAATTGCCATTATTAAACTGTTGAACTAATTAATAACATGAACCAACCCAACCAACAAATTTTAGTTGTCACAACAAAATTTTATATATACGGGTATGTAAATCAATTTTTACGCCTAATATATTATATGGTACTCCTGCTTTTAAACCATCCCTTTTAGTTTTCACAACTAATGTGTAAATGTGGAAAGTTGAAGAATTTTTTTTAAAGAAATATTGTTTTTGTTAATGATGCAATCTAACAATATTGCCAAAGCAATCATTTATTTGGGCCAAACTTAAAATTTTCATAGAGTAACAATCACGAATGTAGTCACAACATTGCGTTTATTATGTTTTATCCAATTGTAAGAACTAAGTTAAATCATAAATAAGTAAACATTTTATATTTTTATCATTGCAGTTACACATTAGAAAGTTAAAAAGAACTGCTTATAAAGCATGGCAAAATAAGCAAGTTGATTTGATAGAAATAACTGAAAAATATTGTATGTTTTATTTCTAAAAAAAATGTCATAGGAACTTATTTTTAATCTGAAAAAATAAAAAAAAATATATCGACTTTATATTTTAAACAGAAATTTTGAAAAACTTCAAATAAATAAAATCATTGAAGGATAATTTGGTTACCTACACATGTAGATATATTGGGGACCCTATACAAGATCAGTAGATACCGTATTAGTATTACTGTCAATGCTACATGATAATGATATTATAATTTATACTTAGTAACGAAAAACATTACTTCCTATTTAAATTTTAAAAAAGCCTTTGTATTACTACTCTATTATAGGTATGCGTAAACTAATTGGAATAAATTTATCAGGGATATTCTGGGATATTATGGTTTCTTTAAGAAAAATTATTTCCAATATTCTCTCATGTTTTTTATAATACATACTTATGCAATACAACACAAAAACACTACATTTTAACTTATTTTAATCAAGCTTTTGGGTTGTTCAATTGCTTATAGAACTGAATTGTTCTCATTTAAATTTCAATTTAATAAAAATTACAGAAATCAGCCTAGGAATAAAAGTAAAAACGAACTCAGCGTCGAAAACTTTTTTTACAAAATAAACGGTAGGTATATAATAAGAAATTAGAGCTTACAATAAAAGATCCCTGGACCCCCTTTCTGCACTTCTCGTCCGAGTATATTTAGCATAATATAAAGAAAATTGGGTATATATTTTTTAATTTAAACATGCCAATTTTAAATACTTACAATTTTCAGAAGACGTCGAAATCACCCCATACTGATAATAATTATCCACAGAAGGTGGCGGAGTGTCATGATTCTCCTGCATAGGACTCAAGGGCGCCTTCAAATAACTACTCGAAATAGCACTATCCGGATACGACGGCAAAAGCCCCGGGTTCGTACCCCAGTCCCTCTCACATTGCTGTTGATACACCGACGGATAGTCGTAGTTGGCGTAGGGACCTCCCGCTGAAACTTGTGGCGATGGGGTGTTGTATGAGCACGTGGAGTAGTCCTGGGATTGCACTAAGGCCTGATGATCGTAACCAGTCGCTTGGTTCACCATTGACGTCATATTGTTAGCAAAAAATGATCCCGGATGGTATTGGGGCTTCATTGCTTGACACTTTCTCCTAAAACCCCTTGGGCGTCTACGAAAAGAACCTTCTTCGAACATAAATTCACTTGCGGGATCTATGGTCCAGTAGTGACCCTTTCCTGGCCGTCCAAGACCTTTTGGAAGTTTTATGAAACACTCGTTTAAAGATAAGTTATGACGGACGGAGTTTTTCCACCCCTGGTAACTTCCTCGGAAGAATGGAAACCTTTGTTGCAGAAATGAGTAGATTTCGCTTAAGGTCAGCCGTTTCGTCGCTGAGTGCTGAATTGCCATTACTATCAATGCTATATAGGAGTAGGGGGGTTTTTCTTGGCGCCTGATGCCGCTCTTTTTGTCGGTGGATGATGGCTTGTTGTCTTGATCGGCGGCCGTGCTTTCTGGGGAGACATTGCTATTCGTGGGGTGCTGAGCGGTAGTAGAAGATGATTCATTTGAAAGAATTACGGTTGGATGATGTAATTGTAGCTGATTGAGGTGCTGCTGGATGCTGAGCGTGGAGGGTGACTGACTCGAAGCACTGACTTCGCCCAACTGCTGTTCCTTCATCATTCTTCAAAACATTTACTCAAAATCATATAAACTATAAACAATTTAATCTCTATTTGATACACACTGGAAAGTATATACACAATATTGTATATTTACAACACAAACGGTTTATATACAAACACGGCCGCGGAATCGTACACAATTTATAAGTTTTATATACAAATGTCTCGCGTATGAGATTGTAAAACAGAATGATATTAAAATGCGGTACTAAGGAAGACTGGCGTGAGCGGCCTGAGATGGAACGACTAAGAGAGAAATAGAGATAGTTGAGGTTTGCCTGAAAACAGATTTTCAGGCGGTGCTACGTATTGAAATCTGTGGTGTTTAGGTACGGTCTGCAGCGAGGCCCCCTCTCTGCTGAAACTCTGCTGGCGAATTATTTGGGTGACGTTCGTACGCAAAAAAGCCTTGTTGTTCTTGTTGTTATCGGAAATTGCAGAAAAAAATTGGTAATCAGTTCATGCCTATTTTGGTGGGTGACAAACGCTAAGAATAGAAATTTTTTATTTGTATATTTTTAGTTGTAATTTATGCTCTTCAGTCATCTAAATTTTTTAATGGAGAAAATGAAAGGGAATATATTTTTTATATCTATTATAGAGTCACGATCTGTGCTGTTATTTGCCAATTCGTAGCATTACACAGCGTATTCCCTAGATTTGGTTACTTACCAGCCTCACAGTCCCCCCCCAGATTGGCCACTGAGTAATTTTCTTGGTACATGCCCTGTATTATAATGTTTATTGCCATTCTTACTTTTAAAAAAAGCAAAACTTTTTAATACGAACAACTTTTTCTCGAAAAAATCCAAAATAAAAAAGTTTTACTTGGTAACCTGTGCAGAATCTGTCGATCTTAAATGCTCTATTTTATTTTACTTTTTAATTTTTTTAGTGGTCGTTTTTTCATATTAAACAATTAAAAGATATAATAAGAATTAGGAAAATAATGGTGACATTTTGCAAACCAACAAAATCCCTCTAAACGTTATTTCAAACGTGATTTTCTCGGAATCCACTCAAAATTTTTTGTAAAAACTTGTTTTATATTCAGTGGCAAATATAATTATTTTCAGCGAATCGAGAATCCTGTTTCAGGATCAGCCAGTGCCGAGATTTTAGCGCCTAAAAAAATCGATTAGCGGGATTTTGTTGGTTGGTAAAATGTCACCAATAAATCGCTTGGCCTCTAAATATTATCCCTAATACCTATTTGAATTTAAGTTTTTATTTTTTTTATTGCCTTTTTCGATCAACAATAGATAACTACTGGATAAAAAAAAAGTATGTCGTTATTTCTTTCTATAAAAGAGATCCACCTGCTATCATTATTGGGTAAATGACACCAAGGAGGCTTCCACAAGAGAGGTATCAGAGTAGAAGGAGTAATTATTCCCAGACTCAAGAACTTATTTAACAATTATAAATTGAATTTTATTTTCATATCCGTAGTACACCATCCCCCCCCCCCCTCCTCCCGTAAAAATATTCATCACTTACAAAAATACCGTTGCGGTGTGTACATTTTTTCAAGCACTTTTGCCAGTCGTCTGTCGATGTCCTATAGGATTTGTTTATAACAATAAATGCTTTTGAGTGTGCTGCCACAACCTACTATACGGTTAAGATAGATTAGGTTACGAAGATTGAAAATAAAATAATTTTAAATAAGACGAATTTATTTATTTTTTTAAAGTCTGAAACTATTGTTAATACTACGTGTGATACGTTATTGAATTATTAGGAACCGGACGGGAGTTTAAAAATAATAAAATACAATTTCCCGACTGTTTAAAAAGGTTGATGATGGTTTTGAGAAAACGAAACGTCGGATTAAAAATCTAATTATACAAACTTATAGAGGAGAAAAAGTGGTAATAAGAATGTAAACCTAATTTTAACATATCTCTTCAAATAGAGTCAGTAAAAAATAAAAACTAAATCGCGAAAATTCGATTTTGCCCAAATATTTTCGGAAGGATTCGAAGTTTTTTAAGAGATTCCTGTAGAGTGCATCCTTACAATTATTTTAATTAAGAACGGTGTGCCTAAGGAGAAAAACGCAAGAGACCATTTTTATGCAGAATTGACCAGGCTAATCAGAAATAATATCCACATGCAGAAATATCAGTGGCGTCCCACTTTTTTTCTAAAAAATATATAACCGCTTCTTCATTTAAAGTTTATTAAAATTATTCTATTGGGGATAACGCTGAAACGAACAGAGATATCGAGCTGCGGTTTTAATATTTTTTCTAGCAAATTTCATCTACTTTTCGATTATGGTATCATAATTACACCGCATAATTTATTTTTTCGGAGTAAAATCAAAAAATGTGTTATTATTACAAATTGCGCCCTCTAGCATTTTTTTTTGAGAATTAATATGCACAACTAAATACGATTGGTGAAAGTGCATACATTTCTCTTCCAACCAGTCTTTAGTTTGCTAAAATCGGATATGTCGTTTATAAGTTACAGCGATTTAAATTATTACACTTTTAACAGCTTCCCCCACTCTTATTAAAGTCGGCACGCCAATGAGCATAGGACCAAAATGATGCATAATTGTCCAAGCTTTTTAATGAAGTTACCAAAGATATACCTTAATGTGGAATTTTCAGAGATATGTAAAATTTTAAAATTTACTTTTCAATTACGTCCTCTTGCGGCAAAATGCGGAACTTAAAAATTATTTCCAAGATTTTCTCATGGCCACTTTAGTTATTATTTTCCCTGAGTTTTTTATGCCCAGTAGTTTCCGAGATACTGCCGGTGGCCATCCATAATGGGACACTCGGTATATTAAAAACATTACGTTTTCTTGAAGCGAATCCCGGCCATGTTTATTAATGGATTTTTAAAAACTTTTTAAATTTGGACTTTACAGATATTGGAGAATTTGAGAAAATATTAACATAATAATTTATATAATAATACAAAATTCAAACTTTTTAGGTAATGAAAACCCTCATTGGCTTATTTCTTTTTCCTCGATTTTTTTTCTGCACGAAAATAACTTTCTCCACGACCATTACTGAATGCAATAATTCCAAAATCATTTTTGATAATAGAATGTAAAAATTCTCGCTCTTGAGTTGAGTGAGTATTCTGAAACACTTGCTTCTTATGCGTTTTGCGTGTATTCTCATTCCATAACAAGATACGGAATAAATATTCTGTAATTGATCTAAACGACATAGGTTGCCATGAATTTCGAAACTGTCAATGTCAGCAGACAAATTTTAGTGCAAGTCAAAATATGAGTGAAAAATCGGATGAATCAGATATGGAACTGGATAATACTCCACCTGAAATTACAAATATTGCGAATAGTATTTTTGGTCGTGGAGAAAATATAGCCTGCTACTCGGTTAGAATGAAAATTCGATACTCGTGGTTCCTCACGCTCGCTACGCTCGCGTTCGGAATCTTCCAATCGGATCAAATTTTCATTCCAACCTCGTTACAGAATCTACTATTCTCACACCCACATACGTAGATACCTCCATTTCATTGGTGAAAAAAATATAATTCACTTGAAGAAAATCCGCAATTAACAGCAATTTTAACGCTTTCGGAGCTATTTAAAAAAGACAGTTTACAGGTAAATTGCATTTATATGAGGTTGTTCAAGAAAAACAGGACTTTTGGTAAAACTTTTGTATTTATGGACCGATTTTATTGATATTTATCTTGTGTGAGAGAATTGGATTAAGAGAGACCGCTAATGTCATATTTTTGTTATTTGTTATTTGTTTAAAAAACAAAATGCCGGACTTGGTTAAACTTTGAAACCTGCTGTAACTTTTTTGAATCATTACGTACAAAATTCTAAAATCTTAAACATTTTAGAACAGAATAAGGGGTCGTACATGCAAATATGTTAACAAATAGCTGCTGTATGACAAAATAAAGACATGAATGTTTTAACATGTTGATTTCGATTTTTTTTTGGTTACTTTTCAAAATCAAGTCCGCGATGACAAACCTCGCTTATTTTGTTATTTCTATTTGCATTGTTTGACATCAGTTGCGAAATTTTACTTATGTTGATTATTTAATTGTTTAAAATGTTAATTTTTAATGACGATCATATCAAATAAGAACATGTTTCAGGATGGCGCAACGTGTCATTCGAGTACCCATATACCCTTAATTAGCCAAGGGAGAATGTTGCCGATTTTCTAGAAAACTACAAATACCCGCCAAATAGCCCAGATTTAAATCCTTGAGACTGCTGTGAGGCAATGGTTCATAAAGACGGAAAAGTGTTTGAAAATGTCGAAGAGTCGAAGAACTTCGACAACGCATTCCTCAGTGTTGGGAGGAAACTAGTCAAGATCAAATCGGAGGAGCCATTGACGGTTGGATACATGTGAAATTAGTAGTTGAAGCTAGTGGGGATCAAAAAAAATATATCTAATTTTGTCTCTGTATTTAAGATGTGTCTCTTGTTTTAAATTATTTTCCTGTTTGTTTAAAAAAATTTGCTTCAATAATTATTCGCCAAAAGTGTAATGTTAAAAATTCAATTAGGTAGATCCAAGTTGAGGTATGTTCGCTATATGTTTTTTAACAAATATCAAAAATATAGAGTGATTCCTTAGTTAGTACTTTTGTTAGCTGTGTATAGAAGACATTAAAATAAACAACATTTTCAAATAACTTCTTTCAAAAAACTTAAAAATAGGTGAGATACAGAAGTAAAAATCTAAGTGCGGGCCTGGTCATCAAAACGTAGCCTGCTATACTTTATGTTGTTTGTCTTATGTCTTATTAGTCATGCAATTTACGGGTCGGTGGTGAGTTCTTTGGCAATACGCTGCGGTGTGTTTTTCTGAAGCAAGTTAATTTTAAATTGGTGACACGTGAAAATGGAAAAACATTTGAAAACAATGAACTAGTAGATATGATGCTAATTTACGGTGAATGTCGGCAAAGTGCAGCTGCTGCTTCGAGATTATAAGCAGAACGCTTTCCCTTGGGGGCTCATCCTACACCCAGAAGTTTTCTTAATGTTATTCAACGGGCAAGTTAGGCAAAACTGTATTTGATCCATAGTGTAATAAATAAATGTAAGTACCTTAGTTTTGAGTCTTTTGAAAAAAGGTATTTGAAAATGTTGTTTATTTTAATGCCTTCTATACACAGCTAAAACAGAAGTATCAACTTAGGAATCACCCTGTATGACATCAGCTGTCTCTCTTGATCCATTCTCTCTCAAACAAGACAAAAATCAATAAAATCGATCCATAAATAAAAGAGTTATTATAGAAAAACAAAATTCCACCATAAAAAACATTTTGTGAAATTTTTATTTTTTTGACATGCTTTTCCGAAATAAGCGAATACGCAGAATAATTTTAAAAATGCCCACATCCATTAACACCAAGCGCCGCGCCGGGATAAAAAAAAATATAATTACCGACCTTGTTGTAATTTATGTTCGAAATATTCCCATCGACTATATAATTACTCTAGCAATGACAACGCCATAAAAGATGAAAATTAGTATACTAATGAAAAAACAACATCAACTAGGAAATCCATTTCATGATGCCATAAATCAACACGGCGTCGAAACGATAATTTTATGATGCCTAAACATTAAGATGATCACTTGAACTCCAGTGAAAGATAAAGCCGTTATTACCTCGAATTAATTGAAAACGTTACGTCATTAAAAACATCAAAATGATCCAGTATCAATTTACAAAAAATTATATGAGAATGAAAAATATCTTCGAGTGCACTTAAATGCAATGTGCAAAATATTTATTGTCAGGCATGGATTTTGGTGATTTGATCTGGCACGAAGAGGAGGAGAGAGAGTCAGAAATACGAGTATAAGTTACATTTTTATAATGATCTCTCTCACTATAATGAAATTTATCTAATTCAGCACTTACATCCTGAACTGGAACCTATTGAAAACACACAGGGTGTTATGTATTTTTTCGGGTATATTTGAACCTGTAAACCTTGATATGATAACCTTCGAAGAAAAAATATTTTTAAATGTCGCTTTGCTTTAATAAGTGAGAAAATTCACCTTTTGTGTTTTTGATCTCGGACGCCTTCACTGCCTTACCCACGTGCGTTTGTTTTGATTTTGAACTGTCAAACTAAAATAGGAAGGTCAGTGATTTTACAATGTCACATGACAGTGACCTACTAAATAAGAGTTCACTGACCTTATGTTATTAGGTTATATTCAAACTTTTTAGAAATTAAAATTAAATATACCTCAGCAAGAATCCTTAAAAACTGGCAAAAAAAACCATAATAAAATAAATAAATTCTTTTAAATCGAATCTGCGATTCACACTTCGAAAACTAACCCTTATTTCATAACAAAACAGCGTTATTTAAGCCTCCTTACGCAAACACTTGTTTTTGTTCATATTTCTCCTTTTTCTGCAATAAAACCGCCAAAACCTTTCGTTATTCCCACAACGCAAACACGTTTAAGCTGTTAATAGTGTTAATTACCTACAGTTACAAAGGACGCCGCTATAGCGCTGGCGTCGATTTAGTTAGTTAGTGATGGGCGATGTGTATCGATGGTTTTCTAAACATCGGTGTTTTTTACTGATGTTCGATATTTTGCCATCGATAATAAGAGTCACAAACAACGATGAAAGCATCGATTTTTAACCTTCGATGTTTGACACTGCGTTTTAATATTTTACGCCACCTTTTTATTTAGAAATTACTTTGGTGAGGCAGAGTTTCAGCACGCCAGGGACTGGCGGAACAAAACATCGATGAACCTCGCTCATCACTAATTTAATTTGCATGGTCAAAAGCATTGAGTCACCAGCAATGCAAATGCACCAAGAATGTCATCTTGGAACAAAAAACTGCCTTTTCGTGTCTTGTATTATGTAAAAACGTGTTTTTATTTCGTCTAGTTGTCTCCGTGAAACCCGGGGTTGTAATTTTCTCCGTGGAATAACATCTTCTTTTGAGAAAAAAGGCGATCGTAAAAAGTCAAAAGAGACAAAGCTGATGATGGTGCCGTATTTATTTCCTTATTTTATTATTTTCATTTAGCTAAAAAGTGACCTGGTTAAAAAACAATTTCTTGTTTACTAAACACAAACAGCTGATGCTGTAAGTTCGCCTAAAAACCATATGTTTTCTTTATTGAACACCTGATTTTGACAGTTTGATATTTGGCAACGTTGTGACACCCATCTATCTCCCTTGCAGGCTATGCTTCGCCCCGTATCTCTCACTCTTTTATATTGAGAAGTTCATGGCTTTTATTCATTGGCGTCGGGCTGATTTTAGGGGTCCTTACCCCACTTTTTAGATGGTCGATTTGAAAAAAACAAACCATGGAGTGTTTTGCTAGGACACCCAAGGAGTCACCCATTTAAATATAACTTGGGCAATTCCATAACACCCTGTATATCAATAATAAAAATCTTCCTAGATTATCGCAATCATTTTCTAGAAACAATTAAAAACACGATACGAAACCAGAACGTTTAAGAGCACAAGGCGAGAAGAGAATTTGTACGTCATCCTATTAACCGCGCAATTATTTTATTTGCGATATTTGTCAGATTTTGTAAACCAACAAAATCCCGCTATTCGATTTTTCTGGCGTTAAACTATCGGTAACCGTTGACTCCTGAAACCCGAATTTTGCTTTGTCAGAAAGAATGACACTTGCCCCTCAAAATATAACAGGTTTTTACCAAATTGTTTGTGTAGTTTCAGAGAAATTGGCGTTTAAAATATCGTTTAGCGGGATTTTGTTGGTTGGCCAGAACTGGCTATTATTTTTGTTACCATGTTAAACCAAAAAACCGATTTTAACGGTTTAACATATTAAACCGGAAGTTGTAACTCTTAGATAGAGAATAAAAATTAAGATAGGGAGGTGAAAACCACTTTTCTCCAAGATGAACCGTTCCAACGTGACAGCCTGTCAAAGACTGAAAATGCCACATTTTAAAGATCAATATCTCAAAAACTATTGAATTTAGACATACAATATAATTCTTAAGATAAAGGCGAAAATGAATTTTACCCTGTAATGACAAGAACCAAAGAGTTAGAAACCGGTGACATGCTACCAATAGTAACGTTTTGGTAGTACTATGCAATATAATTTATAGTATTTTGATATTAAACAGTGTTAGACGAAATACAATCTTATTTCACGTACAGTTCACTCTATAAGTAAATCTATTTCTACGCACAACTGTGCGTAAAGAATAAAAACGCACAACTGTGCGTTATGATGCCTAGTATAACAATCAAGTTATATTCCGTTTTGAATATTTGATAGTGACTTTAATTTAAGATTTTAAGTTCAAATCGATACTTTAAAAATTATAAACCGATCTTTAATTTATTACTAAGAGTCGTAGAAAAAGTATAGTACTAATTGCGTGTTGTAAAGTAAAGCAATTACGTACTCATTATTTATCCATTCATGCGTGGACGAATTACTTCTACTGACTTGACCACTAAACCATCCAAAAGTTTATTTCCTTTAAAAAGCTTCTAAATCCAAAATGAGGTAGAGCAGAGTCTGGATTACCATCTATTATCATTGTTAAGACGTCTCCATCACATTATCCACTACTGACAGCGGTGGCGTAGCCAGAAATTTAGTTTGAGAGGAAGCCCAAAAGGAACTATGTGCCACGCCTAAAAAATCCTTTTTTGGACCATAAAAAAAAATTTAAATTAGAAGAAATATATAAATATTTTTATAGAAACTTGTAGGGAGTTATACTAATATAAATAATTTAAATTTTTATGAAATACGCATAACAAAGCAAAAAAATATTAAAAATAAAGTTTATTTTTTATTTATTGAAAACCAAAAAAAACTATTAACTATAATCGATAATTATTAGAAGCCATAGTCATGTAAAGATTAAGCATGCAAACACCAATAAAACTTTTTAAATTAATAAATAAAATCCGAAGAGGGTGTCGCGCGCCGCGGGTGTATTTAAAAGTTTTAAGATTTACGTGAATGTCAGTTTGTCTTGCAAGCATTTTGTGTATAGGCTGTTTTATAGTTTGCAATTTCTCTTTCACGCAAGTTGTCTTGAAGCAATAAAAATTTTGAGTTTTTGGCGATAGGGGGGGCTGCCCCCCCCCCCCCTGTCTACGTCACTGTCTGACAGAGTGCTTTTACATCAGCGAATTTAGCTCGATAAATTAGGCAATTTTTTCTATTTTCTCTAACTCTCCAAGACGTTATCCATAATAAGATTCTAAAGAGAAAAAATTTATTTTAAACTAATTTTTTAATTACAATTTATTTTCATTAGAAAAAAATGGGTAGTTCGCTTAACAAATCCACCAGGACATCGTAAAAAGAAAGACATGTGAGAAATCTCGTTCTATGCTCGGATGCTACGATGAAAATAACGTAAAATGGTGGGCGTCAAAAGCAGCCTGAAGGCGGGATCTTTTGACAGCACGGGGAGTAGCTTTACTTATTGACGAAGTGGATTTTTCTAAAACAGCGGCGGAGGTTCAAGTAGAGAAGAATTAATCTCACGCCAAACATTGTGTTTGCATAATTATTACAATTTTAAATCCAATATTTAAAGAGGTAATCACCGGATATAAAATTAAAATCCAGTACCCCCCGCCCCCCTTCCCCCACGATATTTCTCGATTTACAGATCTGCATATAGATGCTGTGAAATCCAGTGTTGAGCACTTCTCTTTGATCTAATGACAAAGCATAAAGGCTGCTCCTGCGGATAAGGGGGGCAGTGGATGATCTATGGGGGGCTACAGGGGTTATAACCCCCCCCCCCCCCCCTAGACTTCGGAAAAAACGCAGGTAGGGTAGAGAGACATGAAAGTGTTATTACATTTAAACCACTTTTTATACCCTTTTTAAGAACTCTCGAAGAACTGGAGGCTGACCGAGATGCTAATGTTTCAAGCAAAGCTGTTATGTTTAGTTCTTCTCTAAGACGAGGTGATTTTATAATCGCTTTGCCTGTATTCGGTGATTGTTAAATTCATACGATGACTTTACGTAAATTTTTGCAAAGCCCAGAACAAGACCTGTCAACGGCTTTATCATACGTCAATCATATAAAAAGTATATTTCAGGATATAAGAATACAAAATAGCTCATTCGAGTTGATATATAATGCAGCAAATGAACTAGCAACCGAAGTTGGGACAACTATTTCTATGAATGATAGAATAGTTTTGGACTTGCATTGTCTTTAATTTGTTTTACATCACAACGTTTCAACTGGTAAGTATCTCCAGTCGTCTTCAGGTGAATACTGTACAGACGACTGGAGATACTTACCAGTTGAAACGTTGTGATGTAAAACAAATTAAAGACAATGCAAGTCCAAAACTATTCTATCATTCAAGAAACATCATTGTCTCCAACCTTCAAACTATTTCTATGCCTCGAGTATGTGGTCGTCAAGCAATGAGAAAATTTTTTAATGCACTAAGTGCAGAAGAATACTTTTGAACTGCTCTTTATAACCCCTTCCTTGACCACATTATCGGCCAACTTGGAAGTCGCTTTGATAGCATAGAGTCTGAAGCTCCTATTCCAGCCCATTTTGCTAAATATGAAGACACCAAAATAATAGAAGCCGCACAGATCTATGAAGATGATATGCTGGGAACAATAATAGAACTTCGTTCCGAATTAACAATATGGAAACAAAAATGGCAAAAATGTGATAAATTACCAAAAACTGCTATTGAGGCATTAAAGCAATGCGAAGAAGTTTTTTTTCCAAATTCGAGAACGCTACTCCATATTTTTGCCGTTCTGCCAGTTACCATGCATGGCAACTGCGGAAAGAAGTTTTCCGGTATTACGGAGGCTGAAAACTTACCTTAGAAGCACTATGGGTGAAGAGAGGCTAAATGGTCTAGCCCTCGCCCAAATCAACAAGTTACGGCAAGTTGATGTCGATTTAGTAATCAACGTGTTTTCTAAAATGAAACCTCGACGTCTAGAAATTGAAAATTAGGATACGTAATTTTTTTTCTCCACGACCATTACTCAATGCAATAATTCCAAAATCAATTTTGATAATAGAATGTAAAAATTCTCGCTCTTGAGTTGGAATATTTATTCTGAAACACTTGCTTCTTATGCGTTTTGCGTGTACTTTCATTCCATAACAAGATACGGAATGAATATTCTGTAATTGATCTAAACGACATAGGATGCCATGAATTTCGAAACTGTCAATGTCAGCAGACAAATTTTAGTGCAAGTCAAAATATGAGTGAAAAATCGGATGAATCAGATATGGAACTGGATAATACTCCACCTGAAATTACAAATATTGCGAATAGTATTTTTCGAGGTATTTTTGGTCGTGGAGAAAATATAGTCTGCTACTCGGTTAGAATGAAAATTCGATACTCGTGGTTCCTCACGCTCGCTACACTCGCGTTCGGAATCTTCCAATCGGATCAAATTTTCATTCCAGCCTCGTTACAGAATCTACTATTCTATAATTTTATAATTTTTTGAGTTTTGTTACGTTGCTCTAGTGAATTAAAAATAGTAGGTATTTTTTTAAAGGCTATTATTAAGTGTTTCTTTTACTTTTTACCCCCCCCCCCCCCCCCCAACTGATTCTAGGTCCGCCACTGGGGGGGGGGGGGGGGGGGGGGGAGTGTAATTCTCCTATGCATGACCAAAAGTACCTAAATCTTCCCTTATTTCATTCTATTTTTATAGTAGGTTTGTTTCTCATCAACGGAAAGGGATTGGTCCATTATACGTAATCATTATGTAACTTAATATAATTATTATCTATAGTCTTTTTCAGAAAGGTATAGAGTAATAAAGTGGGAAATTCCGTCCAGCTCGGCTCAATTTCGGTGTCGGCCATAGGCGCAAGTAAATTTTGTGCATTAAATTATTTATGATAACTAACCAAAGAAAAAAAAGAAGATAATTTGATAAAGAAGGACCTATTAGCTATAGCAAATTTACACAAACATCGTTTTATTAAATACGCCGTGGAAGATATAGCTGAAAAACATAGTGTAACTGTGCTGCGCACACCGCCATATTATTGCGAACTAAATCCTATTGAACTTATATGGGCGCAAATGAAAGGATTTGTAGCAAGACACAACACGACATTCAAAATGAAAGACGATAAGCTACTGCTTGATCAAGCCATTAAGGAAGTGATACCAGAGAATTGGCGAAAGGCAGTCTATCATGTCATTAAAGAAGAGGAGAAAATGTGGGATCTTGACCATCTGATCGATCGGACCGTCAATCTGTTAATTATAACGTCAAGAGGAGAGGACAGTTCCTCAGATGACAAAGAATATTATGATTTTCCATAATTTAATTTCAGTATAAAGTATTTTTTTATAATGTTTAATAAAATACGCCATTGCCTATCATTAATCATTACCTTTAATAGAAACAAAAAAACAAAAATGGTAGGATTTATTAAAGGACTTTATCTTTGTCGAAAATTCTGGCTTTTTTTTGATATTGACTTAATTTTAAGGTTATCTTCACTTTACGAACACACTTTAACATGAACTACTTACTTCATTAAGTATTCGGCTGAAATGTTTTTGGCAAATACGCAAAATAAGCCAGGAACACTTCTTTCTTAACACTATTTTCCCTTCGTCGTAGCAACAGTTTTCAAAATGTTTCTTGTTTCTCATATTTTTGACGATATTTCGCCCCCAATACATTCGTATACTGGGTCTCCCAAAAGTCCCGCATAACATTAATATGAATTAAAGGAAAAAAGATCTAGGAAAAACGCTTGAACCCGTAAATTTGTATTTTTAATTGTGAATTTTTTGACATAAAAAAATATTATGCAGAGTGTCTCATAGAACTGTCGTCACGTCTTTGATAATTTTTTTTAATGGAACACCCTATATATTGTATTATTTTCTGACTCTCCACAAAATTCTACGCTTATGTTGTAAATGTCATGTGTCTAAATTCAATAGTTTTTGAGATATTGAAGTTTAAAATATAGCATTTTATGACTTTGACAGGCTGTAACATTGGAACGGTTCATCTTAGAGAATCTTAGTTTTTTATCTATCCAAAAAAACCAACCTCCGATTTACCATGTTAAACCAAAAAAAAACGGTTTTAACGGTTCCAATGTTACAGCATGGTCAAAGTCAAAAAATGCCATATTTTAAACGTCAATATCTCAAAAACTATTGAATTTAGACACATGACATTTATATCATAAGCGTAGAATTTTGTGGGGAATCAGAAAATGATACAATATATAGGGTGTTCAATTAAAAAAAAATGTCAAAGACGTGACGACAGTTCTATGAGACAACTTGTATAATATTTTTTTATGTCAAAAAATGCACAATTAAAAATAAAAATTTACGGGTGCGAGCGTTTTCCTAGATCTTTTTCCTTTAATTGATATTAATTTTATGCGGGACTTTTGGGAGACCCAGTATGCAGTATTTGGTGCCTTCGTGATAGAAACTCCTCATCAGAGCTGCTAATTTTAAAATAATGTTTACAATTTGGTGCAAAAGGTACGACGCGACGTTTTACAGTGTTTATAGTTTCTTGTTGACATGGAAACGGAGGAAAAAATCTGAACCTTGTACATCAATCCAAGAAACAATTATTCGTTTTTGATGTCCAATAACATTCCTGAGTTTATTGTTAGGGGTGGGCGGGTGTTTTTGCACGTCCTTGTCTTTAATCTAATAAATGTATCAGTGTCTATGTCTAGAATACGGAAATCTACAAAGGTATACGTCTCAAATTATAGACCTATGTATATCAATAATATCGAATCGATCTTTGAAGTGTTACTACATAATAATATTTTTTATAATGTTAAAAACAATAATGCTCCTGAACTACATGGATTTGTACAAGGTCGTTCGATAATAAGGAATCTAATGTGTATTACTCAATTTTTGACAGGCACTGATCAACGCATGCAGACAGATGTTGTTCATACCGACTTTTCCAAAGCTTTTGATCAGCTAGATCACTCCATATTATTAAGCAAACTACAAACCTTTGGATTTTCTGAGCATTCACTGGCATTTTTCGACTCATATTTAAAAAATAGAAGTTTTTAGCTTATGTCCGAGTCAAATCTATCGAATATTTTGTAACATCTGGTTTTACCCAAGGGTCCATCCTTGGCCCTCTTCTTTTTACGTTATTTATAAATGACATTCTTAATAACCTTACTATTTGTTGTCTGCTGTATGCAGATGATCTAAAAAATTTCTGTTTAATATCAAGTTTAATAGTCTGTTTAAAGCTACAGCGTAATTTGGATATATTGTATGATTGGTGCACTAAAAACAGATTAAACTTAAATATTGCTAAATGTAATGTTATGACATATACCAACAAAAACACCACTTTTGATTTCAACTATAACATAAATAGAAATAAAATAAAAAACATAAAGTCTTTCTCCACCAGTGGAGAAAGACTTTATGTTTTTTATTTTATTTCTATAAATTAACTCCACTTTAAGAATGGACTACTTCTTCAAAATATAACATAAATGATAAGATCCTGGAAAGACCTACTGTGTTTAAGAATCTAGGAGTTATTTTCGATAGAGAACTATCCTTCCTTCCTAATATTGATAACGTCGTGTCCACCGCCTATAAATCACTTGGTTTTATTCTTAGAACTACTAGACGTTCTTGGTCACTTGATCCTTAAGTAACTTCGTATCGTTCTCTTGTTGGACCTAAATTGAAATACTCTTCAATCATTTGGTGTCCGTTTTATAAAATACACATTGACAATATTGAGAGTGTTCACAGACATTTTTTAAAAGCATTGTGGTATAGATCTGATGGAGTTTATCGCAAAGGTTTTCCTCATGATTAGCTGCTGCAAAGATTCTCGTTTGTTAGATTACGTAATAGAGGCACATGTTCTACGCAGTTATTCTTACATAAACTGTTCAATAACAACATTATTTGTGAAGAGCTGCTGCACAAACTGAACTTTAGAATTTTTTGCTTAAATTCTCGAAATTTATATACCTTTATTACCTTCACGTACCTATTTAAATATTCTCCCATCAATAGGATGTGTGCATGTACATGTTACAATGACAATGTCCATGCCTATGATGTCTTTAATTGTAGCTTGAGCGATTTCAAAATTCATTTTTATCACTAGTACCTATGCTACTGGACGTATGTAAATACTTTCTTTTTCTTTTTGTAGGGTACCGATTATTATTACCACTGTATTGTGTGTTTTATAAATTTAGATATGGCTAATCCTTATGTTAACTATTAAATAATTTGTTTTCATTTTACCTAATGAAATTATGTTTTGTAACTGGGAAATTGTAAAACAGTGAAGGTATCGAATCAATAAATAAACAGTGGCGGCTCGTCAGGTGAAGTAGGTGAAGGGTAGGGTAGGGCTTTTCACCAAAAAAAATAAAACCAGGAGTAACGTTTTTTGACTATATTAAATATTAACGTACCAATGCAGCTACCATTTTAGCCCTTAAAAATAATTATGTTCGAATTAATAATATTAATTTAATCCGAATGTAGCTATGCATAATAGGGCCACGGTTAACTCCGATGTGCAATAATTATAAGCACTCGTGCATGTTGGTGCGCCCCAGCCAACCGTGCCCGTTAGCTCAAAGCAATTGAAGACCCAACGTCTAACATGGCTTTAATATTCACCGTCGCTATGGGTACATGACGTCAGTCACGCAAGCAGCATGTAATAATTTGTATTATGATGAAGGGAATTTAAAAATAGATCAGTCGTATGCACCATTGTTTTAGCATTAGTTCGCCTAACCTTGTATTTATTTTGAGGCTTCGAGAAACTTACGGTTTTATATATTAAATTTTTACGTGATTTGCTGTATGAATAAAAAGTTTTGTTTTTATTTTTCAGTTAATTCAGTAGTGTACAGGGACATTATTTTAAGTGTCTCACCCGATTGACGACTTTGCTATCGACCACAATAAAAAAACAATTATGTATTCCCTAACAGCTTTTAGTGAAGAAGCCAAATTTGATGTAAAAAAAAAATATATGTTTACAAATTTGACAGATACGACGCCATATTGGATTTTCTTAAATGTCAACCCTACCTTATAGTGAGCCAGCTGCATTCGCCTATTTGTTCCAACATTAAAAATGTATAATTGTCAATATTTATTTTCAGCCGTTCCGGAGATACGAGGCTTCGAAGTTGGTGATTTTGTTATCGCCGAATTAACAGAAGCTTTGAAATTAGAAACTCAATTTTCTCTGGAGATACGTAATTCTTTATGGCGGAGCCACCCATGATATTGTCATATATGTCAGATGTCAAAAAATGACAGTTACGACGCCATTTTGAATATTTTTAAATGGCGACTCACATTTATAACTACGTCAGTGTATTGCATTTCGCGGTCCGATTTCAAAAATATATAGTTGTCGATATTTATTTCCAACCCTCACGGAAATAATCACAAAGCTTCTATTTTTTAATGGGGTGAGATATTTAAAACACATAATCTAACGATGCAGTTTTTGATGAGGTCATATTTCCGTAAGTGTTGGAAATAAATATTGACAACTATATATTTTTGAAATCGGACCGCGAAATGCAATACACTGACGTAGTTATAAATGTGAGTCGCCATTTAAAAATATTCAAAATGGCGTCGTAACTGTCATTTTTTGACATCTGACATATATGACAATATCATGGGTGGCTCCGCCATAAAGAATTACGTATCTCCAGAGAAAATTGAGTTTCTAATTTCAAAGCTTCTGTTAATTCGGCGATAACAAAATCACCAACTTCGAAGCCTCGTATCTCCGGAACGGCTGAAAATAAATATTGACAATTATACATTTTTAATGTTGGAACAAATAGGCGAATGCAGCTGGCTTACTATAAGGTAGGGTTGCCATTTAAAACCATTCAAAATGGCGTCGTAACTGTAATTTTTTGACATCTGACATATATGACAATAGCATGGGTGGCTCCGCCATAAAGAATTACGTATCTCCAGAACAGCTTCTTTTAATTCGGGGATAACAAAATCACCAACTTCGAAGCCTCGTATCTCCGGAACGGCTGAAAATAAATATTGACAATTATACATTTTCAATGTTGGAACAAATAGGCGAATGCAGCTGGCTTACTATAAGGTAGGGTTGCCATTTAAGAAAATCCAATATGGCGTCGTATCTGTCAAATTTGTAAACATAGATTTTTTTTACATCAAATTTGGCTTCTTCACTACAAACTATGGGGGATTACATAATTTTTTTTTATTGTAGTCGATAGCAAAGTCGCCAATCGGGTGAAACACTTAAAATAATGTCCCTGTACGTACCTACTAAGTTGTGTGTTTTAAAACTGAACCCAATTAATGACATAGTTTGTAATTTGTTGGAAACTCCATTCAGTCGTTCGACAGATGAGGATAAGAGAGACGTTTTGTATACGGGTTTTTAGTAAATGTTTGTTTAAGTACCCGCACTATACCTAGCTCTGCACCATTTTTTAAGACCGCGAGCCGCCTCTGTAAATAAATAAAACATATTTTAACTAAATTTAATTAAATATTCAAATTGGAAAAATTCAGTGACAGAAGAGAGTAATTCTTTTTTTCTTCAGGACCTAGATACGTACATAAATGATTTCATAAAGTTACCAATCGCTAAACAAATTCTTAAACATTCCTTTGATCTAAACTAATTCCCCAGAAAAATATTTTTTTTTCTCTCGAAACGAAACTTGTTTTGCATGTGTGTTCTGTTCACTTTCCGTCTTTACGTCATTCCGGATTTCTCTGACACCTCTTTACGCAAAGCTGCTCAGCTATGCTGGAAGGTCTCGAAATTGTAAACAATTCGTTAGGAACCCGTGTAAGTAAAAAATTATATTGTCAAGTTGGATGTTCAACAGATTTTTAACACCGATGGAAATGTGGAACACATTTTTTTGGTTAATGGTATCTAGTAGTTAATTTTATTGGTGGTAATGTAGTAAGGTTCCCAGTATGTGACGACCAAGAAACCACTCAAACCTATCTAACCAGCAGAAGGATTATTTAGGAACTATTTATATTTTGTGTTATGTCAAAGGACCCCGCACAAAGCTTATGGAAATGGATTTCGGCTAATTTTTCTGAATTTTTAGTATTTTTTAGATCTCGACGTCCTGATTAATAGTGTCCATGGCCGTAATCCAATCCTATGATTAGTTTTTGAGTTATGGCCTTTTAAAGTTGTCAACTTCTTACTTTGAAATTTTATGCATTGTCTGGAGTTTTCACTTGTTTCTTAAAACCTATCAACTTATTTTTTTTTATTGGTGGAAAAGTAGGCCTTAAGTTTTTTTTCACTTATATACAAAGAAAATATGAACAGGATGTTGAATAATTAATAGGCCGATTAAATAAATACTATTAAAAAATTAAGAAAATCCAAAAAAAAAAATTACTCATTTGTTAAATTTTGAAAACAAACGGGTAGATTTTGTTTATATTTTAATATCTTGTAGCACCAAGCTGTGGATGAAAAAAAAATGGGTATACGTTGACGTAGAATTGCCGGGTATTTTATTTTTCAAAAAAAAAAATTGAAAATTCACCTGAAAACATAATAAACGACTTTTAATTGATTCATTTAATTATTATGCCCATCTGTAAAAATTGTCTTTTACAATAATTATTCTCTGACACATTTTTATCTTAGATATAAAGGGTGAACCAATTACAATGATTTACACAAGTGAAAACTTTTTAATATAGGAAAATAAATAATATAAATTATGAATAAAAAACATTTTGGTGTGACTCTAAGATAATCTAAACGTATCATGAACAAGAGCCAAAGTATTTTACGAAAAAAATATTTAATAATTTAACAATAATATTTTGTCATTTGATAAAAAAAACATTTTTCATTCATTTAAGTATTATCCAATCTGTAACATTTTTTTTTTAATAATTATTTTTTAGCACATTCTATCCTTAGATATACAGGGTGATTCACGTTGAGTGGCCTATTAGAAGATCTCGGAAATGAGTAAACTTATCTTTTTAAAAATTTGATATATAATAATTGGCTTTGAGCTTTTAAAACATTATATTTTGACGTTTTTATTACTTCCGGTTATACCGGAAGTTAATGCCAACTTTGCTATTTCAAATGGAGCACCCTATATATTTTAGCATTTTTGATTACCTTATTAAAATCTGAATAAATTTTGTTAATAATAATCTATTCCTATCTCTAACCGTTTTTGAGATATGAATTATTAAAGGATTTTTTTGTGTAAAAACGCTCCTAGAAGAAAGTTCAGTAACTCTAAAACTAATAAAGGTAAATATTAAAAATTTTGTAAGCTTTCAAGTAATACATAGATCTTTAGTTTAAATTACTTAGGTTTCACGTTTTTTATACAGGGAGTTTTTAAAATTGTGCCAATGTTTCCATTTAAATAAATGTGCATAAGTCAATTTTAGCAAATGGAACACCCTATTTTTTAGCTTACCAACGTGTAGAGAACTAAATTTCCTATCTAAATGCTTAATATGTTACAATCCACATTTTTAGTCGTTTTGGAATTATGAGCAATTTAAATAAAAAATCTTAAAATTTCTGTTGGTGTTAATTCAACATTATTTTTGAAAATAAGGCTTCGATTGGGATTTTCGTTTGACTTTGGGCTTTATTACTATTTGTTATTAAGTGCCTATATTCGCTGCTTGGCTATTTCTGATTTTTTAAATTAAAATATTTTAATACTTATTCGCCATTCTCAGATTACCAAGAATGAACGTAATTTTAAATAAGTTAACTAGAATATGACAACAGGGCTAAGATAAGTGTCAACTTTAAAATCATTTTGGTCAAAGCCTACTTCACAAATTAGCAACAAAGCTCAAAGTCAAACGAAAATCCCAGTCGAAGCCTTATTTTCAAAAATAATGTTGCATTAACACAAAAAGAAATTTTAAGATTTTTTATTTAAATTGTTCATAATTCCAAAACGACTAAAAATGTGGAGTGTAACATATTAGGCATTTAGATAGGAAATTTAATTCTCTACGCGTTAATAAGCTAAAAAATAGTGCGTTCCATTTGCAAAAACTGACTTATCTACATTTATTTAAATAGAAACATTGGCACAATTTTAAAAACTCCCTGTATAAAAAACGTGAAACCTAAGTAATTTAAACTAAAGATCTATGTATTACTTGAAAGCTTACAAAATTTTTAATATTTACCTTTATTAGTTTCAAAGTTACTAAACTTTCTTTTCGGAGCGTTTTTACACAAAAAAATCCTTTTATAATTCATATTTCAAAAACGGTTAAAGATAGGAATAGATTATTATTAACAAAAGTTATTTAGATTTTAATAAGGTAATCAAAAATGCTAAAATATACAGGGTGCTCCATTTGAAATAGCAAAGTTGGCATTAACTTCCGGTATAACCGAAAGTAATAAAAACGTCAAAATATAATGTTTTAAAAGCTCAAAGCCAATTATTATATATCAAATTTTTAAAAAGATAAGTTTACTCATTTCCGAGATCTTCTAATAGGCCACTCAACGTGAATCACCCTGTATATCTAAGGATAGAAGGTCAAAATATAATGTTTTAAAAGCTCAAAGCCAATTATGCCTGCTATCAAATTTTTAGAGAGATAGGTTTAGTCGTTTCCGAGATCTTCTAATAGGCTACTCAACGTGAATCACCCTGCATAGGGTTATCAAGGTATAATAATTTACACTAGTGAAAACTTTTAAAAATAATAAAATTAAAAAAGTTTCTTTATCAAATGACAAAATATTATTTTTAAATGATAAATAATTTTTTTGGTAGTTGTACTCTATATGAAAAAAATAATCACTGACTTTAAGTTAGGACTTGGTATGGGAAATATTTTTTAAATACGTAACATATACGTCGGAAATTAACTAGAAATAAGTACCTTACACTGCTAGAATAAATTTTTTAATATCCCTCAAAGAATAAGTAAATGATTTTTTCTACTCCCACATGGAAATTTGCTGTTTCCTTTACACTAAAGTGATTGAAAAAGCGGGCTATTCCAGTTAACTGAACGGATATGATTCCATATCCATCCTAGTTAGGATATGAAACTGACCAATCAGATTGGACAATTACAAAGAAACAAAATTTTCATGTCGTAAATTTTACAAGTCGTTTTCTGACACTTGACAGAAGTGTGGTTAATAATATGCTTAAAAAATATGCAAACCTGTCAGATAAAATATGTTCTCTTTTAAATTAAAACATTTATCCCAGAGTCTATGCATACAAATATTTTTCTTAAAGAGTACACGAAATGGTGCGAAAATTGAAGGTATAATACCAAAATATATTTCTACCAAACTATTGTTATTTTATGACCGAACTAAAGATTTGCGCACAAATGCACTGTCTTATTTCAAAAATCTCCCATTTTCCACTTATTTTCATTTCTAGAGAATTACTACAAGATTTAATGCATAAAATATACTGTATATACAAAATATACATACCTACCATATAATATGTTTCTAAAAACCTTGTTTTTTTTTCCATGCAAATATTGGTCCACCGCGATATTTTCTGATATACTTTGAACGAGGATCCAACCCCAATTGACCTAAAAACTCTTATTTTAGGCAACAAATATAGAAAAATAACTGGTAAATCTTCCTTTAATGGTGGAATATAAATCCAGCCCTGAGGATGACCTCATAGAGGTCGAAACGTTGGCTAAATACACATTTTGAATTTCTGCAGCTGTTTTATTGACTATTTCCCAACCATTTCTACCCCCAAATATTAATTTTTGGCTGTTATTTTGCAAAAGGCAGAATGTGAAAAATATAGATATATTTAAAGTGATTGTGAGTAAATATAAGAAATGATCTAAATCGATAAATATGTTACAGTGTAATTTGGTCCATGATTTTACCATCGAAATGAATTTTTCTTCAATTTTTTTTATTATCTTTCTCACAAGTTCACAGCCAGCTTAAAAGACAAATTATAATGCCTGATTTAAATAATTTTTTGAGGCAAGGGCCTGTCGACATATTAAGTACCGGTTCCCGCAGATCACTGTGTCGAGCGCGGTTAGTACTTGGGCGGGTGACCGCTTGGGAACACGGCGTGCTCTTGCCTCAGGGAAGAGTGTAAAATGAATCGACACCTAGCCATCCTATTCACGCCGGACAGGCCGGATGAGATCGGATATCTCGTAGGATGAAGGTGCCGTTTTACACTCCCCAGTCGGTAGATCACATTTGCGGTCGATGACCGGTTCAAGATGGCCTACGTAGTCGGCGAACCAATAAAAAAAAAAAAAATTCGAAATTTTTAGTATGAAGTTGGGAAGTTGATTCGTGGAAAAAATATAGTGTACAACTCGGAAGTTTGAATTTACTTTATCGTGCGATATGGACATCATATTCACTCTTGTACGAACTATTATTTTTTGATGTTCCATAAATGGTGGATTAAGGATGTTATAGATGAATACAAAAGTCTGATATGTGGCTAGTTGTAAAGAGGAAAAATAGGTTCCGTAGTTTTAGCTCCAATTGTACACAAGATCTTAAGATGAATCCGTAAAAAAAAAGACAATAATACCACAACGAAACAAAACTTTAGTTTAGTTCTTAAAATAGGCGACGACACCGACGCCGGCCTCGTTGCACTCTGCGTCTTTGTAGACGTCGCGCCGCCTCACCAAAATCGCTTTAATCTCGCGGTATTTAACCAAAAATATAAACAAAATAGCATCAGCAAGCGTCCCTCTGCGGCAGACCACCCAAACCGTGGCGGCGGAATCATCTGATCTGGACCGGGTCTTTAGTTCGAATAATAAACAATCTCGAACGCAAAGGTATATTGCAGTGACAGAATTAAAAGACTTTTAATGCATTTTAACTGTCATTGGCGTAACGCCGCTAACGGAGTTTTTACTGGATATTATTAAAATCATTGTCATCATTGCTCGGGGGTGGCTCAGTGGGCGTAAGTAGGCAATTTTTTTTTTGAAGAGAGGGGCAGTCGGAACCTCGGAACTATATGTATTTCATGATATTGTACATACTTTGTGAAGAAAGCGGAAAAGCGCCGCAGGCGAAAAATTTTCGAGACCTCGCCCAAAGTTCATTTAAAATTTACCTAACTACTATAAAATTTCGAAAATTAAATTATTACCTCCCCCCCCCTGTGCATGGTTGGATTAAATTTGTTTTTGTAAATGATTTTTTACTTTTTTTTTTGATATTCCTAGCTGGCTCTTTATTAAAAAAACATTTTTTATATTTGTGAATAATATGGATATTGGTGTCAATCCAAAATTTTAACATAAGATGTATTTATGACTCTAACCAGCGATTTTCGGGCTCCGTTTTGCATGATTAAAAATAAAGTAAATATCGCTCACAAAGCCAAAATTCATGATTTCAGAAATCATGTATTTTAAGAGCGTTGGTTGGTTGGTTTAAGGCGGGGGTTGGGCGTTCGGCCCAAGCTTCTTGCACTGCAGCCTAGTGGCTTATTGTGCTCCCCTATCTTGCTAGAAAAGGTTTGTTCCTTTTATAAGGTCCAGCAAATTCCTACCAAGTTTGTCATGTGGGAGGTTATCCCCACATTGAATGTCTCCGAAGATTCTGAGTCTTCCTCGGGTCAGTGCTTCGCAGTTATATATGATATGTGAGGCGGTTTCGTCCTCATCGCCGCAAAGCCTGCATTCAATGGGACCATTGTAAATTCCTACTCGGTGTAGGTGTATTCTTAAGCAGTGGCCTGTTAGTAGGCGACTTGTTTTAGCTGGGTGTGCGTTAGAGGCATCATTCCAGTTGATAACTTTTTGGAGGGTTTTCCAATTGTGGCCCTCGCTTGGGTATGACCAGGTATCCTGTTCCATCCGGACAGGTGTTGTTGTTGTGCCCACCTGTCTGATGCTGCTCTGGTTACCTGTTTTGATATGCCAAGGGCGGGTTCAGGGCCCCTGAGTTTTTGAGATGATCCGGCTCTTGCCAGTTCATCGGCCTTTTTGTTGCCTGCTATCCCTGAGTGGCCAGGAACCCATAGGAAATCTACCTTGTTGTTCCTTGCGGCCAGGTCTTTCAGGTCGTTTAGGCACTCCAGTGTGATCCTCGATTTGAGTCGACTGGAGTTCAGGGCCTTGAGGGCAGCTTGGCTGTCTGACAGAATGTATATCTCTTGGTCGTGGTAGCCCTTTTCGATATTTTTCTGTACACATGCTTGTATAGCACGTATTTCTGCTTGGTATACTGTGGCGTAGTTTCCCAGGGGAATGCTGATTTCCGTTCTGGGTCTTTCCCCAAATATACCTGCGCCTACTCCGTCGGCCGTTTTTGATCCGTCAGTGTACCAAACCAGGCCCTTATCTCATGACGGTGGTGTCCCTTTTGACCACATGTCAGATTTTAAGAGCGTAGATCTAAGAGCAGTATGGTGCAAATGCTATTTAAATACTCCTGCTTAAGTGCCGTTTGGTATATTCATAATAAAGCATTCTCATTTCTTCCCGCACTATTTTTTTATTATAAATTATCACACTTCTTCCATAAAAAATGTTTCAATTAAAATGTGTACTTTAATTTTTTTCTTTAAAAATAAATACCCAATTGGTTTTTGTTTTTTTTTGTAAAAATATTTTATTGCATTGGGTTATATTTTTGTTGATTTAAAATAGCTCTAAAAAAGGGAAAAGGGAACAGACAAGTATATAGAAAAATACTATAAAATATTATTCTTTTTACTCGTTTTCCTTTAAAATTGCATCATAAATCAATAACTAAAACGATATGCGTCCGAAACCTTAATCTCTATATAAAACAGGAATTTTACAAGGAAAAGTTTAAAAACTAAACGTTTCCTACAATACCTTTGTAATCTAAGTCAAGAATACATTATTTAAATTAAGAGTCCAAGCGTGAGACAAAAATTAGTTTGCAATTAGACTTTTAGATCCGAGCTCTTAAGCTTGGGGTAATTGTGATTCCGCCGCTTAATTCTTATTGGCTTTAATTTCAACCGTACGCCGCGTCGCGGTGATTGTTTATTGCTTAGTATTTATAGTCTATTTTCAGAAAGGTGTAGAGTAATAAAATGGAAAATTCCGTCCAGTTCGGCTTAATTTCGGTGTCGGCCATAGGCGCAGATCAATTTTGCGCAATAAATTATTTATAATAACCAACCAAAGAAAAAAAAAGAAGATTATTTGATAAAGAAGGAACTATTAGCAATAGCAAATTTCAACAAACATCTTTTTATGAAATATACCGTGGAAGATATAGCTGATAAACATAGTGTAACTGTGCTGCGCACACTGCCATATTATTGCGAACTAAATCATATTGAACTTATATGGGGCAAGTGAAAGGATTTGTAGCAAGACACAACACTACATTCAAAATGAAAGACGTTAAGCTACTGTTTGATCAAGTCATTAAGAAAGTGGCACCAGAGAACTGGCGAAAAGCAGTCCATCATGTCATTAAAGAAGAGGAGAAAATGTGGAATTTTTACCACACCTGGGTGATACTACCTGCACTTGATGAAAATAAAGAATTTTGCAATGAAATCAATGCCAAATTATGAAAGTGGCTTAAATATTCGTTGGGTCACTCTGTAGTCCCTTTGAGCCTAACCTGAGCTTCTATTACTCCAGACCTGTCTCAAATAAACTCTGGAAGCGCGTGGCACGGCTTAATTTGTATCAAACAACATTAAAAATGCATTCAAGCTGTTTCGAGGGAACAAACCTTTATATACGATTTTCAGATTCAAATTGCAATTAGTTAAATTCCCGATTAATGAACCTTTAACAGTTTCAGTGGCGTCAGCAATAAAATGGTTTACTAATCATAAACCGGGATCGGCGTTAGTTCAAAGCGGCTCTTTCCCGTTAACTGACCGTCAAAAGTGCCAATGACAAGAAGCTGATAGAATTAAGGCACAATTAGGTCGGGTTGATGTAATGGAGTTGGCCTGTTGTAAAATTTTATTTCGCTTTTAAATGTCGTCGTCTGTTTAAATGGTACATTACGTATAACCCCATTAAATATCTAATCACCAGTAATTACCAACCTTTCACTAAAATTGTCCAGAATATTTTTTAAAAGATTGTTCAAAGAAAAAACTCGACTAGTTATTTCTATATCAAAAGGTAATAAATAATATACGTATTACGAATCATCACAGAAATGTGTAATAAAATGGGTGCTAAGTGCGGTTAAAAACATCCTTGAATTCCTACTATTTAATTTCGGGGTCAGATAATAATGATTTCTGTCAATTTCAGAAAGGTGTAGAGCAGCCTTTCTCAAAGTGGGCGATAACGCCCCCTTGTGGGCGCTGCAGGCCTAAAGGGGGGCGGTAAGCGACCCAGAAAAAAAATGGGGATGTTGTGTAGAGGCTTGGGGGGCGATTTGTAATTGCATCTAGCTAGGAGGACTCTTAGACACCGACTGAGCTCTCAACTCTCGACTTCAACTTGTGAACATCTTAATATTAGTAAAATTGCTCAAACTCGGTTCGATATTTCTCTCCGCGTAGTTCATATATCTGTCCTATTTTATTGAATAAATAAAATAAAAATCATGTCAATTGGTCGCTCCGTTTCGAAATGAAAGTAGATACAAACAAACAAATAAAGAGGCAACAGATACACTTTCGCATTTTCATTGTTATTAGTATTCCTAGATAGGTAATTTTTGTAGATAATAGACCGCGGTCAATCATCTTTTAACAAGTTTTTGTTAAATAACCCGATTTGTGCATTCCTGTATCAATCGCCTGGTTCATGGAATACTTGTCTGAATACTATAAAGTTGCGTTTCAATAGTCATTCTCATTGGCAGGCGTAGCCCGTAAGAGTAAACTTGACACCTGAGCGCCGTTGTGAACTACCTACTGCGCTCAGGTCTCAAGTTAACCCTTGCAGGTTATAGTAACTCTCGTTTAGAATGAATGTTTAATCTCCGCTAATATAGCGCACAATAATTAATTAATTTAATTTGAAGTTATAATGGTTTTTAAGTATGTGAAAAAATGGGGGCGCTAAAAAATAATTTATTCTCAAAGTGGGCAGTAGACAAAATAAGTTTGGGAACCCCTGGTGTAGAGTAATAAAAGCTCATTAGGTATGCAAAAGTGACCCAACGAATATTTAGGACACTTTCATAATTTGGCATTGATTTCATTGCAAAATTATTTATTTTTATCAAGTGCCGGTAGTACCACCTGGGTTTGGGTCAATTTATGGGTTATGCCTATTGTTATCCATACACAAACATTGAAAATGGTGTGATAAAGGCGTGCATTATATACATACTTAGTATTAGGTATACATAACGTGACTATTTATTTTTCTCCTCAAAACGGGACCCTGTAAAATCTATTTGGTTTGTTAAAGTAAAGCACAACATAATAGAAATAGTAGTTTGTACAACAAGAGTGGATATGATGTCTATATCGCACGAGGAAGTAAATTGAGCACGACGCCGTAGGCGGAGTGCTCAAACTTCCGAGGGCAATATGAACAATCCACTCGAGTTGAACAGTATATTTTTTCTACGAACAAACTTACAAACCTTATGCTAAAAAATGTAAAAAAAGTTTTCAGGTTGCCGGGCTCGAACTCACGCCATATTGGTTCCATAGTAAAACGCTCTACCTCTCGACTATCGAAACGTTAAACTAATTATGGGAAAACCAACTGATAAATGATGCTAGATGAAATTAATTTTCTACGCACATTCAGCAGGTTGCATTATCTATTATAAATGGGTTTAGATTTTATTATATTGAACAAATTAATAACAAATTGTACCATATGCATTTAAATTATATAATTTAGTGTCTTGAAAAAGAAGGAGGAGCCTCAGTAAAAATAATATACTGTGATTGGTCAGTACTTTTAATAAAAATAATGGCTTCTCTGTAATTGACTATTGTGATTGGTCAGTTCCATTACCTATCTAGGATTGTTATGAAATTTTGCTGCACAGTTAACTGGAATAGCCTACTTTACTCGCCACTTAAGTGTAAAGGAAACAGCAAATTTCCATGTGGGAGTAGAAAAATGTATTTTTAAGCAACATTATAATAGGCGGCTTAATTAAGTTTGGTATTTCTCAGATGAAGAATTTTTTTTTAATATATTAGGTGACGAATTTAGAAAAGAATGGTATTCTTGACAGGTTTTATTCACATTCACCTTCATAATCAACATCGCTTTAAGAACTGATACTTGCAATAATTGGGTTTTATATATACCGACTTCGCCCACTTCCCGAAAACGGGACATTTTGGCGTCCCGACGCTTTTTTTGGGGACAACGGGACTGAGTGTCAAATAACGGGACTGTCCCGTTTAAAACGGGACGTATGGTCACGTTAGGTATACACTTACTTTTTATTAAACATTATAAAAAAAATATAAAATGCAAAAAATACATTATATAGAAATTAAATTATAAAAAATTATAATATTCTTCGTCATCTAAGGAACTGTGATCCCCTCTTAATGTTATAATTAACGGGTCGACGGTCCGATTGATCAGGTGGTCAAGATTCCACATTTTCTCCTTTTCTTTAATGACATGATGAACTGCTTTTGCCAGTTCTCTAGTGTCAGTTCCTTAATGGCTTGATCAAACAGTAGCTTAACGTCTTTCATTTTGAATGTCGTGTTGTGTCTTGCTAGAAATATTTTCACTTGCGTTCGTTGTCAGTTATATGTTTTTCACCAATATCTTCCCCGGCATATTTCATAAAACGATGTTTGTGTACATTTGCTATAGCTAATAGTTCCTTCTTTATCAAATTATTATTATTATAACGTCAAGAGGAGATGACAGTTCCTCAGATGTAAAAGAAAATTTAGATTTTTTTTATAGTGTTTCCCTCACTACAAAAAATAATTATGTAATTTTCAGTAACATTACGTTGGTCACACAAAAAATTTCTTGACGTTATTCAGTTTAATATTCCGTAAAATTACTTAATAAAAATAAAATATTTTTAAGTTATATCCGACGTAAAATATTATAAAATTGTTGACATTCTTGAGTTACATATGAAGTAAATTTCATAGAGAAACTGCGTAAACTTTTACAAAATATATACCGTAATTCTTATTTTTCCCTTAAAAATTAAGGAAGTCTTCATAATTAATTATTTAAATTAAAATAATATAACCATGAATTTTAATTAGGTTTCTTATGGGAATTACTTAATATAAACTTGATTTTTTATTGAATGTATTACTTAATATTATTCCATACTATTAAGTAACAAACAATGTAAATTTACAGTAGTTTATCAATTTTGTGAAAAAAATTTAACCCCGCTATCCAAAGCTATAAACACAAGTTAAATGTATTTTTTCTTTGTAAACTGTGATTACTTTATTACGCTTACAGTTTACTTTAAAAATTATGCATACTTTAAAAATTATTCAAACAAAATTAATAATTATACGGTCAATTTAACTGTAAAAAGTGGGGGTCTATTATAGCCTATATGGTGTAACTATAAAAACAAAATTCGTAACGAATCTTAAGTTGGTCACACATATGACGAACATATCAGATGTTTGATCAAACTTAAGGTATTTATTTAAATAAATACTATACAATATATATACATAGATACATTATGTAATACACTAAGATGGATATTACTAACAACCATATAAATCATAAGTTAAACATGTAACTGAATAAACCATTACAGGAAAACGTGCTTAAACTTAACTATAGAACTATAGATATTCACTAATATATAATTTTCATAATATTAGTTAATAAGTCCTCCGGACTCTTATGCAGACTTAATAACTATCTAACCACAAAGATTTTTTGATATGCAATTTATTGTAAATTTTATTAAGTCTGCATATTATTATTATTATCTATATACTTACTTTATACAGGGTGATTCACGATGGATGGAACGTTAGACGTTTATGCAGAACTAAATAACAGATCATTTTGAAAATTTGGCAGCGGAGATAAACGGAGATAAAAGCCTGTCTTATCCTGGATAACGTAGAAACATAAATGCCGATGCCGAAGATCGTAGCGTCGCATCGGCAGTTGGTGGGAGGGAATAGAACCTTTTCAGTAATATATAATGCGATTTTGTCAAACGTGTTAGGGCTTTACCATAGATTTACCGAATATTATACGGTATATATACCGTAAAATATTATTCAGTTATAATAAAATGATTTTTAAATTGTAATTGTCTTATTTTCAGTAAAATTTTATGCAACTTTGTCAACCATATTTTGACATCAACCGGCTTCGACGCATTTACAGAATATATACTTTAAAATTTTTTAATTCTTAGGTACATTACTTATTTTGGTATTTTTACGCGAATTTTAAAGTATAATTTTGTTTTGCTTGATAAATTTTAGTGATATATTATGAATTTTTAGTTACATCTGAAAAATCCCAAATATATTATTTAAAAATAAAAACACACGGTTTATTTGGGAAATTTAACAAATATGTTACTGGAAAAAAATGTAATTTTACACTAATTTTTTGCAGTGTATACCAGTGCTGGTAGCACTGTACCTACTATATGTATCCAAAAACCCATAAATATCATCTAATTAAAAACGTTAATAAAAAACCTTTTTTTGGCAAATCACATAGGTAGAGTTAAATTAACATTGATTCGTCAGGCATCCGCCATTTGTGTGGGTGGAGTGTATTTTAAGCCATCTTGTAAAGTGAGTCAAATAAAATCTAAGAAACACCGACTTTTAAACCAGGTAGATTTACCTTTACCTGTTAAATATTATAATAAGTAGACCTGAAACAATTGCGTATTCCCATTGAAAATACAGGGTCGGATTAGTAATCTGCAGCAAGCGTTGGCCTAGAAGTTAATATTGGGCGAAAAAAAACATACCTCATTTTATTTTTACATTTTCAGTGATGATCCTTTATTTAGTCGGTTTTTTTATGAAATAGCTAAAAAACATAGTGTAAATGCGCTGCGCACAACGCCATATCATTGCCAACTAAATCCTATAGAACTTATATGGGCGCAAGTGAAAGGATTTGCAGCACAAACGACACGACATTCAAAACGTTAGGCTACTGTTTAATCAAGCCATTAGGGAAGTGACACCAGAGAACTGGCGGAACGCAGTCCATCATGTCATTAAAAAAGAGGAGAAAATGTGGAATCTTGACCACCTGATCGATCAGACCGTCAACCCGTTAATTATAACGTCAAGAGGAGATGACAGTTCCTCAGATGACAAAGAATATTATGATTTTTTATAATTTAATTTCTGTATAATGTATCATTGTAATTCTTTTATAATGTTTAATAAAAAATAAGTGTACCTAATACTATGTACATAATGCACGCCTTTGTCACACCATTTTCAGGCAAAACCCATAAATTGACTCAAACCGGGTCGTACTACCTGCACTTGATGAAAAAAAAATGAATTTTCCAATGACGTCTATGCCAAATTAGGAAAGTGACTTATATATTCATTGGATCACTCTGTTGTCCCATTGCATACCTAATAAGCTTTTATCACTTTACACCTTTCTGAAATAGACTATAGAACATGTCATTCGGCTGTTTTTAAGGCCTTTTTACATTGGGTGCAATTGCACGAAATATGGCCTGGAAGCATGCGCTTCGACAACGTTTTAATCAGCTGATGCACATTTTCCCATTTAAAACTTGCATCAGCTGTTTAAAACGTCGACAAAGCGCATGCTTTCAGGCAATTTTTTCTTGCAATTGCACCCAATGTAAAAAGGCCTTTAAAATGTTGCACATTGCAATTTCGGCTGGTTGAAAGTGTATACGACAACGAATAAATAATGCTGTGTGAGAATCTGAATAATAAATTATTTTCTAAAAAACTGAATCGCAGACAGCATGATGTAGCAGGACCTTTCAATTTTATTAAAGTGTTTTTTAAAAGATAACCTTATTCAGTAGTCTGTGCGGTACAGCTCTCAAGAACCATTTGGCATTCGGCGCCATCAAGCAATAAAATCCATTCAAAATATTGACGATTGAGTAACAAAAATTTGCGTTTTTGTAGGACTTGTCAAAACAGTCGGGACCCTTGAAGACACCCTTCAGGTCAGCGGGATGTCTATAAGGGCTCGCCCTGGGTGGTGAAGCGCCTGGCTCTAGTTTTGTCTGCAAACAGCACGAATTTTTCTTGTTTTATTCTCTACAATATAAATAAATAGAATGAATTAAATTTAAAACTTTTTTCTTTCCACTCTTAATTCATAATCATTTTTTGTTCTTACCCTTAATTTAATTATAATAAATGTCTTTATATACAGGAAGTCAAATACTCCTGATAGAATTTGAACCTGTGACCTTGCGATCTGTAGGCTAGAGGTCTATTCTCTACGCTATCGGTACCAACAAGGACTTGTTGATTAATACATGACACTCTCTTCAACGCAATTTGTTTTTTCTGGTAATAGATTTTCCGGTATATTATTAATATTTTTTATAATTTCAGATGGCGTATTTTCACGCTCTAATTCTGAATCACTTGACAAATACATGATAAATAAGTTAAGCACTTTACAATTACTGCTTTCTAAAATTTGTTCTTTTTAATAAATATAGGTGGTTTGTCAAATTGGCACCATATGTTTAAATTAAATAGTGTGCCTTGTATTTTAACACTAGTGTTGAAATAGCTATTTATACAACAAGTAACGAAATAAGTGTCTTTTAGGCACGCGACATGAATTGTCCTACGAGGCGAAGCCGAGTTGGACAACACGTCAAAGTGACTAAAAGACACTGTTTCGTAACGAGTTGTATACAATATTTTTTCTACTGAGGTTTTATAATAAAAACTTAGTTTATTTTACTAACATTTTATTACCTATGTTTCATTTGCTCCTTTCAAAAATTGACACTTGCCAAAAAAAATTAAATTATACCTAGTCTGTGGTTACGTTTTAATTGTAAATAATTACCTGCATTACTTTTAAGCACGTTGCTCCTGGTAACGCGCTTAAAAGTTTTTTAAGCACGCTGCGCCTAAAAGGAGGTTATTAAAAAACCATAATGACAATCAAAAAGACGTTATTATAAAACGTCAGTAGAAAAAAAAATTTTCGTGTAAGCGTTTCGAAATAGACATATTTGGATATTGATTAGAATTTCGAAATGACACTCTTTTAGGCACTAGGGTCTAAATGTGACAGTTTTAGGCACAAGTGCCTAAAAGTAAAAATGAAACATTAAAATTAATGAAAATAATCTATTTATTATATACATAATATGTTAAATGTACAATTATGTAAACTGTTGAACTGAATTCTAGAGGCTTCTCTTCTGTAAGAGCAATGTAATTATTAGTAGTTGGAATGGATAAACTGTTAGTACTGACAATGCTAACTTCTGCTTCTGAGTGAACTTCTTTTATTTTTGTATTGGGCGTATCTTTCTGCCCTATGATTCTTTTTGCTATTTCGTTTTTCTGTTCAATGGAATTTTCTATATAACCCTCGGCAACTGAGCTTGATCGCCAACCTCCATGACGCTTTAAACGTGTTATGTCCGCTCCAGAATCTGCCAACCTTGTTGCAGAGCTGCGCCGGAAGCAATGGTCAGTGTATTCATTGGTGTTGGGGAGTCCAAGGAATTCTGCTATTTTTTTTGGCATACCTCCAATTGTATTAATTCCAACTGGCAGGGTACAGCATTTACCACTTCGATATGTCAAGAAAAATCGCTGATGTGTCGTATTCAGAGGACGAAGTTTTGCGTACTTACGAAATAGATCTAAAAAATTGATGCCATCTATTGAACCCTTCAGTAGTAAACATTCTTGGAACATGAGTTTTTGTGTTCGGAATTTTGACACTGATAAACGACTGACAATTTTTTGTGGCATCTAATTTCAAAAATGGGATTTCATCCCTCCTACATGCTCCAAATACTCCAACGACTAAAACATCTTTGGCTAACAGGAATTCTTTATCATCAGCTTGTTTTATAAAGCATTCTATTTCCAGCTTTGTAAATTTGCAAATATCTACGTTTTTGTTCAGATAAATCATGGTGCGGAGCATCGAATATTTGCTCCACAAAGTTGATGGCCTTAAGGTGGTGGATAGCTTGAGGAAATAGGCTAGTAATACCTTTTCTGTAAATTTCTCAATATGTGTTTCTTTGGCCCAGGTTTCAAAGTTGTCGTAGGTTTTTTCGGATAAATGTTTCGATTTTTTTGGTACTAACGTGGAAAGCGCAGCTTCAGCAGCTTGTTCACAAAGACTCGTCAATCATTTGAAGTAATTTTTTTCGAAAAACTTTGCGGGAAAAAAGCTAAACGCGCCGTTCGAATTTTACAACACACTTGACATTAAATAATGCATAAACAATGCCTTAGAAACAGATTGCCTGCCTACTTTTCAAAATGTTTAAAAATACTAATAAAAGCTTAAATTATCAAATTCTCCGCTTTCACAAAAAATCTTGTATATAATTTGTTACAAAACGATGTCTTTTAGCCACTAGACGTGTTGTCCAACTCGGCTTTGCCTCGTTGGACAATTTTCACGTCGCGTGCCTAAAAGACAGTCATTTCGCAACTGATTGTATAAATAGCTATTTTTTTAACACGCGTGTGATATACGGCGCTTTCTAGCCAAATTATCCGTGCTTTTTTTTCATTTTTATAGGTGGTCGTAGGAAAACTAGCCATTAACTGCATAATGCTGTGCAAAATTGAGATTTTAAAATAACCAGACAAAGCTACATGTAAAATTTCTTTACTGTACAGTCTTTTTTCAGGCATCGACGCCTAAGCTGCTGGAAGCTGATCCAATAAAACTTGCGAGGTATAAACAAAATTGAAGTTTTAGAGAATTCACAGTTTCCTGTACTATTTTATGTCCTGGCGTGGAAGTCAGTGACGGCGCAAATAACTGGCAATAATTAGTTTTAAATCTAAGAGTGGAGGACTAGTGACGTATTCCCCATTTCGTTTTTGATCAATGTTACGTTACCTTTTTATTGTAGCCATAAATCAGCCCAATACCGGTCTGTGTAGCACAATTATCAACATTGCCTAATATTTCACAAAGTCTTTCCGAGTCGTTGGATGAAGGTATACAACAAACTGATGTAATAAATTTTTCCTAAGACCATCACCTATGAAAATGAGAAAAAAAGCACGGTTAATTTAGCTAGAAAGCGCCGTATATTACACGCGTGTTGAAAATAGTTATTTTCCTAACACGTGCGGAAAGTGATACTTTCCCGCACGCCACTGCAGTTGACCCGAACGACGCGGAGCGAAGTTCGGGCAAGCGGTCAAGAAAGACACTTTACGCATGAGTTAGGAACATTATTTTTTCTACGACCGTATATACAAAAAAGTATACCAACCCATTTTTCAAAAATTATTTTATTTCAACATACATATACAAAACTTTAACTAAAAACTACTAATTATTATAAATATTAATATTATTTAAATATAATAATTCTCCTTACACCATGTACCAAAATGGTCGTATTTTCATATCTTCGTCTGGATTTGGCAGGTAACAGCTCGGAATTAGCTTTATCTGCGGCCTTCAAAATGGCTTCAGGAAGTTCTTCGTCGGATGAATCTATTAATATTATTGCTTCGGATTCGGTTTAATGTGGTTTAATTTAGAAGAAGATTATATTCGGTCACTTGGAAGAAGCTTTGAAAGACTTTGACGTTTTAGTAACAATTACACGCCTGGGTTATCATAGCAACTGATATCAAACCCGGTGGGTTGATAGTTGTTTTGTGACATTACTTTAAAGAATGTACAGGGTTATATAAAAATATCTTCATAATTTTATATTTTCAAAAAATTAAAAATGCAACAAAAAGTTAGAAAAGATGTAGATTTTATTTGATGGACTATTTCGTAAATATTTATTTACCTGTTGTAACAATAGTTATAACTTCCGAAGTAAAAAACTATCTAATAAGGTCAAAATTTGCATTATTTTACTTTCCCGCACTAGTGCGGGAAAGTGACACTTTCAAAACTAAAATGCGTGCGGGAAAATGGGTTAAAACGCACGGTCGTAGAAAAAAAAAATTTCAACACTAGTGTTGAAATACAAGGCACGCTATTTAATTTAGACATATGGTGTCAATTTGACAGACAACCCCTATTTATTAAAAATAACACATTTTAGAAAGCAGTAATTGTATTTATCATGTATTTGTCGAGTGATCAGAAAATACGCCATCTAAAATTATAAAAAATGTTAATAATATACTGGAAAATCTATTACCAGAAATAACAAGTCTCGCTAAAAAAAATGTCATGTATTAAACAACAAATGTTTATCGGTAGCCACAGCCTAGAGAATAGAGCTTTAGCCTACAGATCGCAAGGTCACAGGTTCAAATCCCATCAGGAGTATTTGCCTTTTTTTTATAAAAACATTAAATAATTTATAGAATCATTTTGAATTAAAATCTTCCTTGTTGGGTGGATTTTTTAAATTTAGGTTTAATGAATCTTTCCTTGATTAAATTTAAAATTTTTCATTCTTGTTAATCTAGAAGTCAATCCGGGATTATAGTTATTTCTATGATATATAAAATATGAAAAAATTAAAAAGTTAAACTACAAATAAAGGAAAAGCCTATTGACAAACTATGAAACCAGATATTAAGTGGAACATAATCCTAAGTATGCTAATTTCAACACTAGTGTTGATATTTTTTTTCAACACTAGTGTTGAAATATTTTTTTCACAAATCAAAGGCTTTTAATAATTCTTTGTGGTCGTAGGAAAAATAGTGTACATTACTCGTGTGAAAGTGATTATTCTAAAACTCGGAGAATTTCCGCACTCGGCTAACGCCTCGTGCTAAATATCTCCTCGTTTGAGAATTATCACTTTCATCACTTGTTATCTAATATACAATAAGTAAAGAAGAAGATTTTCCTTTTCATTTCGCCAGATCCATCTAACTAAATGAACAATATTATTATATTAAAACAAACAGATGGGTTGCCATTTCAAAAAATGGAGAAAATCCGCTTTGTTTTTTTTAGAAAACAGGTTGTAAATAAAGTAGCCCTAACGGATACCTTATTCTCAAGGAAGTCAGTTTTATACTATTAAGTAGGTTAAAATGAGTCATTTTAAAGTTTCCATGGCCTACTCTTTACTATACTTAACTTGTTTTACCAAAACTATGGACATTTTAAAAAACAAAGAAAAATTGAAAGAAGAAGATTTTCCTTTTCATTTCGCCAGATCCATCTCTAGACGCGTTTCGTCATATCATGACTTATCAGTAGAGCTAGGATCCGACGAAAAGAAAAGGGATCTCGAAGCTACTTAAGGCAGCACTTGGTGGGACACACCAGTAAGATGCGGCACGAAGCGCAATAGATTTTTCGAAAGCTTTCGATCGGCTTGATCATGATATTTTGATTTTAAAATTAGAAAAATTTGGATTTTCAGAGTCTTTGTTGGCACTAATTAAGTCATATCTCTCCAACCGCTGCCAATACGTTTCCCTTTACTGTCTCAGCTCTGATAAATATACCGCTGGCTCCGGTGTCCCCCAGGGATCGGTGCTTGGGCCGTTACTTTTTATTCTTCTTATAAATGATATTGGTGATGATCTGGATGTTGACCATTTGATATACGCTGATGATATTAAACTATATAAAATAATTAGAAACATCAATGATTGTATTGTTATTCAACGAAATTTGTATCCAATTAATAATTGGTGTCTTAAAAATAATTTAAAGCTTAACATCGAGAAGTGTGAAGTTGTGTCATTTACAAACACACTTTCTGTAATTAATTTCGATTATGGTCTTGAAAATAAAATTATTTCTCGCTCTGACTCATTTTGCGACTTGGGAGTCGTTTTTGATTCAAAGCTTTCATTTATACCCCATATAAATAATCTTATAAGTGAAGCTCTTCAGAGTTATGGATTTATTGTGCGCTGCACTAGGGATTTTAATAGCGTTGATGTCTTAATATGCGGCAGTGATCTGGACACCTGAATATAATGTTTACATTGATAATCTTGAGAGGGCGCAGCGAAAATTCTTAAAGTACCTTAGCTTTAGGGTCGCCGAAATATATCCCATGCAGGGTTTTCCCCAGACTCTACTTCTTCAGAGATAAATCACTCTGGGATCGCTGTGATTACCACCTCCTTATGGATCTGTTTAAATTACTAAACAATCAATTGGACTGTATATTGGGTAAGCTTAATTTTAATGTGCCACGATTGAATTCACGACAAAATATGAGTTTCTACCTCCCTAATCATCATAAAAATATAACCCAAGGCAATCAAATATTTTTACAACAAAAACAAAAAACAAGTAGGTATTTATTTTTAAAGAGAAAAATTAAAGTAAAAATTTTAATTGCAACATTTTTTATGAAAGAACTGTGATAATTTATAAAAAAAAACTAGTGCGGAAAGAAACGAGAATGCTTTATTATGAATATACAAAACGGCACTTAAGAAGGAGTGTTTCAAAACCTAAGCATTTGCACCAAAAACTGCTCTTAGATCTACGCTCCTAAAATATGTACATGATTTCTGAAAAAATCATCAATATTGGAGTGGTGAGCGATATTTACTTTATTTTTTAATCATAAAAAAACCGAGCCCGAAAAACGCTGGTTAGAGTCATACATACCCTTATGTTAAAATTTTGGATTCACACCAATATTCATATTGTTTACAAGTATGACAAATGTTTTTTTTAAATAAAGAGCCAGCTAGGAACATCAAAAAAAAATGTTTACAAAAACAAATTTAATCTAACCATGCCGAGGGTGAGAGGTAATAATTTAATTTTCGAAATTTGATAGTAGTTAGGTTAATTTTATACGAACTTTGGGCATGGCCCCGAAAATTTCTCCGCTTTCCCGCCTTCTTCACTAGGTACAATATCATAAAATACATGTAGTCCCGACTGTCCCTCCCTCCAGAAAAAAAAGTCCTACTTACACCAACTGAGCCAAATCGAGGAAAAAGATATACTTATATATTATATAATCTCACATTCTCCGATATCTTTAAAGTTTTTAAAAATTCATCAATAAACATGGACAGGATTACGTTCAAGAGAATGCAATGTTTTTAATATAAATTAATATCTAAAAATAATCTAGAAATAATGTAAAAAAGGGGGGAGGTCGGTTGTACGCCGTTTTTCAAAGAAATGAAAGGTATTTTTTGTATTCAGCGTAGTTTATTGAATATTGCCTAGCGCTTTCGGCCTAATTGTAGCCCTGATGATGGCCTACAATTAGGCCGAAAGCGCTAGGCAATATTCAATAAACTACGCTGAATACAAAAAATACCTTTCATTTCTAGAAATAATGTTCGGATCCACTTGTGTGCCACCATTGAAGGATTTACGAACCACTGATGGTACACGCGATTAACGAAACATTTTGGGCAGTATTATCGGTACGACACTGAGCTGAAACACGTCTATAAAATCAGTAAATTCTTATTTTAATCGTGCTCATCTATCACGGTTTGGTTTATTTTCGTTTCCATGCCGACACACGTGAAGATGTACTGGATCTGGATTGCATTCAGGCCGTTCTTGATAGATACGAAATGTAATTTCGGTATTTACGAGCTCATTAGTTATTACCCGGAGGATATTACACATCTTTCCGTATCGTATCCCGATTTTACACAAATTCCTGATGTATCTGAAAAACAATATTTTTTTTTTAAATTTCCTGTTCGTATTTTCAAACGCAAAAATCACCGAAAACGTATAAACAATTTGTTAAATACTTACCGCTTCTTAAAAATTATTTTTTCTAGCGAGTTTTAAACGTGCTTATTTTACCCAAATAGGGAACGTGTTTTCAAAAACCTAAATAGAAGTAGCTAAGACGTCAGAACTGCCATACAAAAGTGACAGGGGTAATGACATCTTTTTATGAATGACCAAAAGTTATTAACACTCAAAAGTTGTATGCAACAAGCGTCATAGGTCATAACAGAGCTGGCCAGTAATTGTCTCGAAATTGCTTCAAGCACAATGGTGCTTTAAGCCCAATAGCGCTTCTAGCACAATAGTGCTTCAAGCACAGTAGTTGCAAGCACTTTTAAAATACATTGCTCGGTAATTAGTAATAATTTTAGAAATTACTATCCTCGGTAGTTGGTAATTGTTGTATAATTTTCCAAGTGCTTAGAGCTTGATGCTGGTAATTACTTTTCCAAAAGGCTTGGTGTTCGAAGTAAGTTTTTTGAGTGCTTTGCCCAGTTCTGGATCATAATATAGTTTATATTCCGACGTGTCTTATGACATTATTATGGATTTCATTTTCAGTGTCAAAATGACATACTTTATAGGACTGAGTACTATAATGAAAAATATTATTTAAAACCAAATAAAACAAAATTTAATGATTAAAATTAAAAGTAACATTATTACAATTCGTTAAATTGATACTGGACATAGGAAATGAAAATGTTGCATTGTTGTGATTTTTAATTTCTATGGTTTATGTTTCTTCTGAGGGAACCACAGTCGATGAAACACTCGACAATGATTTCTTCCCGAGAATGGCTGATGAAATTCTTTTCTTGTTTTCGCAAGAGTTCTCTATACATCCTTCAGCAACTGTGTCACTTTTCCAGCCACCATGGCGTTTAATAGTGTGAAAATCGACTCCTGAATCAGCCAGCAGTGAAGCTGAAGACCTCCGGAAACAGTGACCTGTGTATTCGGCGGAATGGGGGTAATTTAAAAAAAAGCAGCCATCGTTTTGCACATATTTCCGAAAGTATGTATACCCACTGGTTGCTATGTACATTTGTTGTTTCTAAATGATAGAAAAAAACGAGAAACTTCGGCATCGGGAGGTCTCATTGCTACATAGGTCCTAACAAGCTGCACCATATTTATTCCTTCGACATCGCCAGGCGTTACGTAAAATTCTCGGGGAACGTTGGTTTTTGTACTAGGTATGAAAATTTGAAAAACATCCCCCTCATTGTGTACATCTTCTATCCTTAAGTTTTTAAACTCAACTCTTCGACATGCTCCACTTATACCTATTATCATTGACACTTTTAATAGCAAGCATGTTTCGTTGTCTGCCTCTTGTAAAAACTTTGGAATATTTTCTTTATTCAAAATCCTGGATTTTTTGGGTGTGTAAGAATCAGATTTTCGTTTTAAAAAAGCTATCAATTGATTGAACTTACTTATCTCGACGTTTTTCTTAAGTAATGGTGTACCTACTCCTTAACATAGAGTAATAACTCCATAAACTTGAAAACATTTTCTTCATTGATTCTTCCTTGAAATATGCCAAAAGTACCTTTTTGTGTACGATATTGACAACCTTTTTCTGGGAACACCAAGTTTTGTAATTGGCATAAGTTTTTTCATATATGCCTTTATACTTTTCGGGCAACAAACCAACAACTGCTTTATTGGCCAATTCTTCGATTTCTGATGGTAAATTATCCATATTATATTATATAAACGTTAAAATTAAAAATTCAATTCTGACAATGACAATACAAACAAATATTTCTATAGTTACCTGGTTTTATTAAAATCAAGCTATTAGTTTTCTGACGAAAACTTAAAATTCATTAAAAAAAAACACAAAAATCGTTGGAATATAAAATATTGTATGAAATTCGGATCATAATAACGATCATTATGGTACACGCCGTGTTATTAGACTCACGGCTAGTACATGTACCATAATGATCGTTATTATGATCCTTATAACATAAATATCAATTTTTGTTCAATTCTTTTTTTATTCTTATGCTGGGGTTGGCGGAAGAGCCAGTATACTTAGGCCTATAAGGCCCATTGTATCCCCTATCGTCTGGGTAATGTCAGCCAGACGGGACCTACAGCTTAACGTGGAATTCGAACCACGTGTATGCACTAGTTATCCTTTTTTACACAAAAATGGTCATCAATGTGAAACGTTTGACAATAGATGCTACGAGCAATTGGTCAATGCACAAACAGTGAATCAATGAATGTGTAGTATTGTCGACTGGAAAAGCAAAATATTTAGGATGAACTAGGTGACGATACGGATGTTAAATAAAACTGAACTTGTGGAGGTATCTTAAGTCTCCTTATAGCTACATAGTCATGGTTGGAGAAACATTAATATTCTTAAATTAAAATTACCCAGTTACAAGTACTTCTAAGCACTGGATTGCCCTCATAAAATTTGCCTCAAGAATCTCCATTCAGTACCTACCTGAAAGAAAATATAATTAAAAATAAATTATTTTAATCTTAAAAAAATCAATTTATATGTTTAATAAATAAAACAAAAGTTTCTGCTTAAAACAAAATTTTTAAAAAAATGCTCCTGACAAAAACTGATTATACAGGGTGTCCGGTAACTTATGGGCCGTAGAGCATTTGGAGATACTAGACATGAAACTAAGCCGATTAAGTCATATAAGTTTTTTTGGATTGTTACTCGTTCTAGAGATACAGGGTGTTTTATTTATTTATTTATTTATTTATTAACATACACGGGATATCTACAGACTTGGAAGTCCAAAGTAATATCCATGGATACATTAAGTAGTGTACAGATGTATAGTACTTATCAGCCTAGTTATATATTATGAATACATTGAGAAAGAATTTAATTTTTTAATTATTAAATTAAATAACGCCCCCTAACACTATTTCGAAAGACCCCTATAATAGAATTACCAAATAAATCAATATTAGCATATCTCAAATTATACAATGACAGTATCCTATTGATAGGTGCATTTCTACCAAGATTGGTCCTAGAGAAAGGGACAAAAAATAAATTATTATTTCTTAAGACACGCGGGTGCATTGTCTGATCTAGTCATTTTGGTAGAGTACGTATTAAAAATTACGATTGTTTGTTTCATATTCATTCTAAGTTAAAATTCCTTCTGTTTATTTATTTATTAACATACACGGGATATCTACAGACTTGGAAGTCCAAAGTGATATCCATGGATACATTAAGTAGTGTACAGATGTATAGTAGGTACTTATCAGCCTAGTTATATATTATGAATACATTGAGAAAGAATTTAATTTTTTAATTATGTTGTTAATTATGTGTTACAAGTAAAAGTTTATTCTCGAAAATAAGCCATAATTTTAAAACGGTTTAATGAATCGAATTGAAAGTTGGCAATATTATGTTTTTATGAGCAAGAAATAAGAATTTTTAGAAAATTTTAAGTTTGAAACTAGAGGGCGCTAGTTGCATACACTGGGCTTCATAAATCTATAATTTTATTTCTTACCTGTGATATTAGGTGTTTTTCAATTATAGTTTCTTACAGAAGGGCATTTTCTGAGTCAAAAAGTGTACTTGATTGATCTTAATATCTTTAATGGTTTTCGAGATATTTCCCTTTTAACATCCTAAAGCATAAAAAAACATAGTATATATTTAAATTATTATTTTAATTATCAAAAAAAAACTTATACTAGATACTAGACATCAAACTAAGCCGATTAAGTCATATACGTTTTTTCGGATTGTTACTTGTTCTAGAGATACAAGGTGTATATAATTTATGTATTATTAATTTAATTATGTACTATGCTTTTTTATGCTTTGGGATGTTTAAAGGGAAATATCTCGAAAACCGTTAAAGATATTAGGATCAATCAAGTACACCTTTTTGACTCAGAAAATGCCCTTCTTTAAGAAACTATAATTGAAAAACACCTAATATCACAGTTAAGAAAAAAAAATCATAGATTTATGAAGCCCAGTGTATGCAACTAGCGCCATCTAGTTTCAAACTTAAAAATTTCTACAAATTCTTATTTCTTGCTCATAAAAACATAACATTGCCAACTTTCAATTCGATTCATTAAACCGTTTTAAAATTATGGTTTATTTTCGAGAATATACTTTTACTTGTAACACCATGTATCTCTAGAACGAGTAACAATCCGAAAAAACGTATATTACTTAATCGGCTTAGTTTGATGTCTAGTATTTCCAGTTACTCTACGGCCCATAAGTTACCGGACACCCTGTATAATAATAGTGTTTATTCTTCTCAAAAACGGCCGCCTTTTTAAAACGGCCGCCTCGGGTGGCTGTCCGCTCCCCCGACCCTTGGAGCCGGTCTGACTTTTTTCATATTTTCATAGTATGAAATATACGAACGGAAATTTCTGACAGCCGATATATTTTAACAATAAGTTAAAATATCTACTTTTGGAATATTTGGGAATAAAACTACAAACGCTGGAAAGGTTCAAAAATTATTTGTTTGTTTTTCGCTTGAGTTACCTCCCTAAAATAGGGATAACTGCTCCTATAACTTAAGGTTAATGCCTGCATATATAATTGCCAAGAAATAAAAGTTTTATTGGGGCTCTAAAATAATTATAGCGTCCTATTTCGAACATGTGTTATATACATGATTTCTTGTTATAAAACGGTGTGATGGTATGGCGGGATGGTATAAAATTTTTTAAAGCCAATTGTGATAGATATAGATTATCACCGAGCAATAAAACAGGAATGTACGATGTAATGTTATCCTGTATATAAAATAAAGGCAGTGACGTAATTGGGGGGGGGGGAGACCAGGGGGTTTGAGACACCTTCCCACGGAGCAAAATAAAAAAAAACACCAGTGAATAAAGGTATCGACAAAGTAATGAAATATGGACGCCCATCATGGCCTTTTATAATAGATTGTAGGTAAGATCATATAATAATGACCATAATAAGAATATGAAATGTATTATGTATGTGTGTCAATATAAAACAAATAATATTACAACCAAACTTAGATATTTAAAGGTTTATTTCTAAAATTAATAATCACTAATCAACAATGAAACACTTTTTCTCTTTGATCTAGAAAAATAATTGTTTCAGGGTAACTCTGTAATAGTAGTTTGTACAACGGGACTGGATATGATGTCCATATGACACGAGAATGTAAATTAAACTTCCGAGCGCAATATGGAAAATCTTGCACAGTATATTTTTTCTACGACTTAACTTCCGAACTTATGCTAAGAATTTTAAAAAATTATTTAAATTAGGCATCATAACTTGTCTCTTAAGTTGGACATGAACTTGTGAGACCGGTAATAAGAAACGATTGAAAAAAAATTCATTTCGTTGGCAAGTTCATGGACCGAATTACACTGTAACATATTTGTCGATTTGTGTAATTTCTTATATTTACACAAAATCACGGTGCATATGTCTATCTTTCTCCTATTCGGCCTTTTGCAGAATAACAGACAAAGAAAGTAATATTTAAACCTTTTTTTCCTGTGCAAAACAAAACGAAAAAACATACCTAACCTTAAAATCATTAGTTGGAATGAATTTTTTTCTAAAAATGTTATAATTTCGTCTGTTTTAGCTGGTTTTATTTAGTACATAACTTCATTTTTAACTATTTAAGGAACATTAACAAGTTATTTTGCTATATCTATTGTGAATAATAGAAGTAATAAGGTCAATTGAGGTTGGATCCCCCTTGAAAATATATCAGAACCAAACGCGATGGACAAATATTTACATGGCAAAATCTAACTAAGGTAAGTAGGTACGAAACGTTCATTTTGTAAGTACTTATATACATTTTATGGAATAAATCGGTAAGTAGGTACGAAACGTTCATTTTGTAAGTACTTATATACCTACATTTTATGGAATAAATCTTGTAGTAATTGTTTAGAAATGTGTGGAAAATTCAGGGCCCTAGCTAGAGGGGGGCTGGCCAGGGAGAAGCCCTGGTAAAAAAGATTTTGAAATAGAAAAAAATAAGTGTTAAAAATGTCTGCAAGTTATTTGATAACTTTAATAAAATAAAATTATTTAAATAATTTCGTCATACGGGTCCCTGTCCCTGTCTGTTACGTTTTCCCTTTTTTAGAGCTATTTTAAATCAACAAAAATATAACCCAATGAAATAAATTATTTTTACAACAAAAACAAAAAATAATTAGGTATTTATTTTTAAAGAAAAAAATTATAGTAAACATTTTAATTGAAACATTTTTTATTGAAGAAGTGTGATGATTTATAATTAAAAAAAAATAGTGCGGGAAGAAACGAGAATGCTTTATTATGAATATACAAAACGGCACTTAAGAAAAAGTATTTCAAAACCTAAGCATTTGCACCAAAAACTGCTCTTAGATGTACGCTCCAAAAATACATGATTTCTTAAAAATCATCAATTTTGGCGTGGAGAGCGATATTTACTTATTTTTAATTATGAAAAATCGACCCCGAAAATCGCGTGTTAAAGTCATACATACGTCTTATGTTAAAATTTTGGATTGACACTAATATTCATATTGTTTACAAATATAAAAAATGGTTTTTTTTTAATAAAGAGCCAGCTAGGAAAATCAAAAAAACATTTACAAAAACAAATTTTAATAATTTTGATAAAATTTGTTAGTAGTTAGGTGAATTTTAGACGAACTTTGGGCGTGGCCCCGAAATTAAAAAGATAAAACAAACATCTTGGTTTTAACTCACTGCACTTCAAACAATATTACGCTGTTAATTGTTTTCTTGTGTTCTAATTTTCATTTTTAAAAACTAAACATTAAATCAATCTATTTATGGATATAAATTACAAAAATAAAAGTTTAAAGGACCAGAAATAGAAAAAAAAGCAACGAACATATTCAAAATGGCGGCAACATGGCTCGACTTTACACGGAACGCAATGTGTGGTATTTCAATAAAACGCAGGCAATGGAGAATCATCTTCTCTATTTGTTTATCCAGGGCTGGCAACAGAACCGCTCCGTATCCATAAAATTGTCGAAAGATGCCTCGAAATCGGAACAGCTACGTTCTTGACTGTATTCTGATATTACAGCGGATATGTTTATATAAAAAAAAATAAACTGAACAAAACATTTTATAATTAATTATATTCCTGAAGTATGAAGTTACTTTGCTATGAAACATCAACTATAAGATTATTAAAAACAGGGCATACAGAGACCGCTCAAGATTATCTAGAAGGTTATTCTTGAATTTAAAAAAGTGATTAAAGAGTTTCTGCACATGCATTTTTATACTATTTTAAAAACAATAGTAGCTTGTACAATAATTTGTTGTTGTTATAAAACAAAATTTTGCATTATCAATATTAATAATAATAATAATAAATTAATAGTAGAGCTAATTTAATTAAATTATTTTAATTAAGAACGGTGTGCCTGAGGAGAAAAATGCAAGAGACCATTTTTATGTAGAATTGACCAGGCTAATTAGAAATATTATTCACATGGAAAAATATCAGTAGCGTATCAATTTTTTTCTAAAAAATATCAGAGGACATGTTTGCAGGGACGCCACTGGTGGGACAAAAAAATAACTTTTATAACTAAAACATGTGGTTTTATGTCCTATTAGCCCATGCCAAAATTGAAAATATTATCTAAAGTAATTTCGGAGATATTAAAAAAAAAAAGCATTTAAGAAAAAGAAATTCAACACCCTATAGCAAAAAATGTAAGCCGTTTAGGACATATGTTTATATGAACTTTTCTTTATAAAATGACTTGAGGAATCACACCCTAAAATATTAGCACGTCATTAAGGAACACCTTGTATACAGGGTGATTCCTAAGTTGATACTTATTTTTTAGCTGCGTATAGAAGGCATTAAAATAAACAAATTTTTTAAATACCTTTTTTCAAAAAACTCAAAAATAGGCGAGATGGAGAAGTAAAAAATCTAATTGCGGGCCGGTGTGTTTTTCTGAAGCAATAAGTTAATTTCAAATTGGTGACACATGAAAATGGAAAAATTTAAAAACAATACTAAAACTAATAGGTGCGGTTGTTTCTTCGAGATTATACGCAGAACGCTTTCCCTTGCGGGCTCATCCTACACCCAGAACTTTTCTTAATGTTATTCAACGGGCAAGTTAGGCAGGACCGTATTTAATCCATAGTGTAATAAATGAATGTAAGTACCTTATCATTGAGTTTTTTGAAAAAAGATATTTGAAAATGTTGTTTATTTTAATGCCTTCTATACACGGCTAAAACAGAAGTATCAACTTAGGAATCACTCTAACTTTGGAGACTGTAGAATTATTGTTCGGATGTTTTTAAAAAATAAAGAAACGTGAATCATATCGTGGTAAATTTTCCTAGCTAATATTTTCGATCTGAATTTCTATTGATGCATTTTATACATTTCCTCAAAAATTAGAAAAATATCCGCAGGCCCTCAATTTTGTATAGATCTGCGCCCTCCCATACTTAATATCTACGACCCGCCCCTGACCTACATTGTTCCATTTTCAACACTTTAATTTATTAGAATTTTTAAGTAAACGTTGTAAACGAGCTAGTGAAAAATACACAATAAAGTGGCGGCTCGTCAGATGAGTAGGTGAAGGGGCTCTTCACCAAAAAAAATAAAACCAGGAGGAAAGTTTTTTGACAATATTAATGAACCAATACAGCTACCATTTTAGCCCTTAAAAAATAATTATGTTTTAATTAACAATATTAATTTAATTCGAATGTAGCTATGCATAATAGGGCCACGGTTTACTCCGATGGACAATAATTATTATAAACACTCGTGCATTTTGGCGCGCCCCAGCCGACCGTGTCCGTTAGCTCAAAGCAAGTGAAGACTCAACGCCCAAGATGGCTTTGATATTCACCGTTGCTATGGTTACGTGACGTCAGTTACGTAAGCAGCATGTAACAATTTGCATTATGATAAAGGGAAATTTAAGAATAGGTCAGTCGTATGCACCATTTTTTTAGCATTGCTTCGCGGTATTTATTTTGAGGCTTCGCGAAACTTACGGTTATAGATATCTTTTTGACGTGATTTACTGTGTGATTAAAAAGTTTTGTTTTTATTTTTCAGTAAATTCAGTAGTGTACGTACCTACTTAGTTGTGTGTTTTAAAAATGAACCCAATTAATGACATAGTTTGTAATTTGTTGGAAACTCCATTCAGTCGTTGGACAGATATGGGGATAAGAGAGACGTTTTGTTGCGCGGGTTTTTAGTCAATGTTTGTTTAAGTACCCACTGACCCAATATAGCGATTATGACATTTTATGGTATTTATACGGGGTGTCCGGTAACTTATGGGCCGTAGAGTAACTGGAGATACTAGACATCAAACTAAGCCGATTATGTCATATAAGTTTTTTCGGATTGTCACTCGTTCTAGAGATACAGGGTGTTAAAAGTAAAAGTTTATTCTCGAAAATAAGCCATAATTTTAAAACGGTTTAATGAATCGAATTGGAAGTTGGCAATATTATGTTTTTATGAGCAAGAAATAAGAATTTATAGAAATTTTTAAGTTTCAAACTAAAGGGCGCTAGTTGCATACACTGGGCTTCATAAATCTAAGGTTTTTATTTTACCTGTCATTTTAGGTGTATTTCAATTATAGTTTCTTAAAAAGGGCATTTTCTGAGTCAAAAATGTGTACTTGATTGATCTTAATATCTTTAACGGTTTTCGAGATATTTCCCTTTAAACATCCCAACCCAAAGCATAAAAAAACATAGTAAATAATTAAATTAACAAAAGTGACAATCCGAAAAAACTTATATGACATAATCGGCTTAGTTTGATGTTAAGTTACCGGACACCCTGTATAATTGTAACATAATGTTTGACGGCGCAATCTATTAAATTGTCGAACACAGCCATAAGACAGTGTTGAACATCTCAAAACGCACAGAGCGGAAAGACCCGGGTACTCAAAAAATAAATAATAGGATACATTTCGTGCTGTGTTCAATGGGATCCATACAAGTATCACTTGATTGTTAACAAGTGAAAACAAATAACACTACAAAGCTAATTGGCAATACTTTAGCCATTTTTATTGGGTATACATGCTTTGAAATAGCAGACTTTATCATAAAGAAAAACAAACAAATGTGAAAGAAAAGTATACAATAAATTTTGACAAAATTAGCGTTTTTCGGAGTAAAGTTTACAATACTTTTTTGTCTAATGCGTTCAAATGTTCTTAGTTTTAACATTCCATATCAATTTAAAAAGAGGAATATGTGACGTTTCTTTATCGATATAAAATCTGCTTTCACGCTATACCGGGTGGTGCATCGTGGTAGGTTGCAAGTGTTAGAGTGTCCAAATATTTGCTTCCCCATTGACCTTAGAGCGGGGTTGTAGGGAGCCTTTTTTAGGGTCTCTGTGTGGTTAGTGCACATGCGGAGTTTAAACAATTTTATACAACCCGATCTGAACCTATTTGAATAGGATTACGGTGGCTTTTTAATTGTAATTTAACAGGTGATGCTGCAGACCACAGCATTGATTGGATTTGTCAACCTGTAATTTGTCATTGTCAAATGTAATTTGCAAATGGTGGGCTTTTTAAAAATCTTTATATATTTTACACTGGCTTTAAATAATATTTTTAAATAAATCGAACATTATTTTAAAAATGGATCTTTTAATAGAAAACGAATTATTTTACTTGCAATAAAACCTATTAAATAGTATTAAAATCACATAAAAATATAATATAATATTTAAATATTTTTTGAAGATAAAAAAATATATATAAAAAATATTTTTGGACCTAACAATCAATTTTAATTGTTGCCATATGTGCTCTATGGCATTTAAAATAAGTCATATTGCAATACAACTGAACACTTCCCGTGGTAAATAAAGACCGACGTTTAATCTTTCAAAGTAATAGGGGGATTTCAAAACATTTATAATTATGCTACTTTAATTTAACCTTATCTAAAAATAATTATAATCCAGCCCCGAAAACTAATACTAGGGATTAACGTGTACTTACCACCGCACTTAGCACCCATTTTATTGCAGTCATTAAATCAGAACTATTTATCGTAAAAAGGACTTTACCATCTGTTATATAAGATTTGTTTAGAATATTGAGCCAAATCCAAAAATACAATAAAAATTATCATAATCATTTGTAAAATAACAGAGTTGACAGCTACTTTTGGTAGGTATAACCGGAAGTGATGCAACAAGTAAATATTTTAGGTGAAGAGGGCACATCAAAAAATATAAAGGCGCAAAATTTCAGCATAATATTTTCAGTGTTTCCCCCAAAAGTTCCAACGAACGCTCGTAATAAATCACCCAGTATATATTTTTTCTACTTCCACATGGAAATTTGCTGTTTCCTTTACACTTAAGTGGCGAGTAAAGTAGGCTATTCCAGTTAACTGTGCGACAAAATTCATAACAATCCTAGATAGGTAATGAAACTGACCAATCACAGTAGTGAATTACAGAGAAGCCAAATTTACATATTGTAAATTCGTTTTCTGACAGTTGAGTTGAGGAAAGTTAGGTTAACAATATGCTTCAAAAATATGCAAATCTGTCAGATGAAATTTGTTCTTTTTTAAATTTAAATCAAAACATTTATCCCAGTGTAGAGTATACACAATATTTTCCTAAAGAGTACACGAAATGGTGCGAAAATTGAAGGTATAATAACAAAATTAATACCAAAATATATTTCTAACAAATTATTGGTATTTTCTGACCGAACTAAAGATTTGCTCACAGACGCACTGTCTTATTTCAAAAATATCTTTATTTCTAAACAATTACTACAAGCTTTACATAAAATATACTATATACCTACCAAATTAACGTTTTCTTACTCACCTTGGTTATTTCTTTTCCATATAAATAATATATATTATTATAAATATTTGTGCACGGGGATATTTTCCGATATATTTTGAAAGGGGATCCAACCCCTATTGATCTTAAAACTTTTATTATACGCAACAAAAACAAACATAGAAAATTAACTGGTAATTCTTCCTTAAATGGTGGGACATAAAGATAACCCGATAAAACAGACTAAATTATAAGATTTCTAGAAAAAAAACTCCATTTTTTACTAAAATTTTTAAGGTTATGTTATTTCTACTTAAACTATTGCCACTTGTCTTTCCAAGTTAACAGTGTTGCTAGTCTGTAAATTGGCGATTATTTTGAAAAATTTGACCATAGCGAACGTTAAAAATTCATATTAATGCACAAAATCCATTTTCAACTGTTTAAAACGAATTCTACAGGTATTTTGTTGCACTTTCCGTGTAATAATTCTTACGCAAGCAAAAATAAACCCGACAAACCTTTTTTTCTTCTGTGCAATTCAGTAAAACAATTATTAATCAAATTACCTGGTAGAGAAAATAAATTGCTCGTTTTTATTAATACATATATCGCTTTTTGTCTGTTATTCTGCAAAAAGCTGAATGTGAGAAAGATAGATATATTCAAAAGTGAGTTTGTATAAAAATAAGAACTTACCCAAATCGATAAATATGTTACAGTGTAATTTGGTCAATGGGTTTGCCATCAAAATAAATTTTTGTTTAATTATATCTTATTACCGTTCTCACAAGTTCATGGTCAACTTAAAAGACAAGTTATGATGCCTAATTTAAATAATTTTAAAAAATTCTTAGTATGAAGTTCGGAAGTTGAATTGTAGAAAAAATATACTGTACAACTCGAGTTGTACATGTGTCTGTTTGAAGGTTGGAGACAATGGTGTTTCTTGAATGATAGAATAGTTTTGGACTTGCATTGTCTTTAATTTGTTTTACATCACAACGTTTCAACTGGTAAGTATCTCCAGTCGTCTTCAGGTGACTACTTCAGACGTCTACAGTATTCACCTGAAGACGACTGGAGATACTTACCAGTTGAAACGTTGTGATGTAAAACAAATTAAAGACAATGCAAGTCCAAAACTATTCTATCATTCGAGTTGTACATATTGCGCTTGGAAGTTTGAGCACTCCGCCTACGGCGGACATCATATCCACTCTTGTTGTACAAACTACTATTGCCGTGTCATTACTAGGCAATTGGCACAGTCTTATTTCTTCAGAGATACAGGTACTTAAAAAACCCTTTAAAACTTAAAATGCTCATTAAAATGAATTATTAAGGGAGGTCCACTAGTCGATCCCCGAGCCACTTTAAACAGAATTTACTACCGACACTTATGCGTCGTAGCATCAAAATATTGACAAGAATATGCCACATGTCTTACTTAAGGTCCATAAAAAACAGAAACTATCGTACAGATAAATTGAGGTTTTTTTTTATTTACCTTATCTCTACACCTTAGCTCCAGGTCTGATAGTGATTAAGAATAATTAGGTTCTAAGAGACGAGAAACAGATAACATTCAGTGGTTTGTTATTACATGGGCGTACCAATTTTTAAATAAAATAGAGATCCCCTGTGTATATTATTCTTATAATAAATTAATGCCGTTTTCTTACTGTTCATATTGTAACGCTTAATATGCGTCAATGAGTGAAATGTTATATAAATCTTGCACATCTTGAGAAGATATAAGATGTTTTAAAAAAAATTATATAATAAGTATACTTTATACAGTACAGGGTGATTCCTAAGTTGATCCTTCTTTTGTAGCTGTGTATAGAAGGCCTTAAAATAAATAACATTTTCAAATACCTTTTTTCAAAAAACTTGAAAATAGGCGAGATACAGAAGTAAAAAATCTAAACCTGCTATACTTTATGTTGTTTGTCTTATCTCTTATTAGATATGCAATTTACGGGTCGGTGGTGAGTTATTAGTCAATACGCTGCAGTGTGTTTTTCTGAAGCAAGTTTATTTTAAATTGGTGACACGTGAAAATGGTAAAATTTGAAAACAAGGAACTAGTAGATATGGTGTTAATTTACGGTGAGCGTCGTCAAAGTGCGGCTGCTGTTTCGAGATTATGTTTGAGTTAGGCAGGACCGTATTTGATCTGTAGTAATAAATGAATGTAAGTACCTTATTTTTGAGTTAAAAAAAAGTATTTGAAAATGTTGTTTATTTTAATGCCTTTTATACACAGCTAAAAAAGAAGTATCAACTCAGGAATCACCCTGAAATCAATTACAAATTTAAAATAAGTTTTATTATTGAATGAAAGAAGAGTTTTGAACCAGCGTTGTTTTAAATCACAACGTTTCAACTGAAGTTACTTACTAGTTTTAGTCCAAAACTCTTCATTATTCAAGAAATATCATGGTCTTCAACCCTAAAAATGTTTTGTTATTGTTGTGTGAATCACACAGTTACCAGCTCAATGCAAAATATAATATTAAAAACATTGGTTTCTCTCGAGGTTTCTCTTGACCTGAATCCTGGCCAATGTTTATGAAGAGTTATGTCTAATGACGCATTCGCCATTTTGTTTCTTGATCAATATTTCTTGATTCAAAAATCAGAAAAATACCGGCATTTGAAGCAAAATTACCTACAATTTTAAATTAAACAAGTTTGAATTTATAAACTAATAAAAGCACAAAAAGAAAAATGAACAAATTTCACAATTTTTCGTTTTTTGTTGTTGTCAATTCATTATACAAGATTTCTTTAGTTCAAAACTGTAGGCAATTGCTACTCAAAAACGGCTATTGGGCCCCATTTTGAATAAAGCGAAGAAGATAAGAAATATTGATCAAAAAATGAAATGGTGAATGTATCACTAGATTTCACTCTTAATGGATTTTTGAAAACTTTTTAAATTTGTAATCACAGATGTTGAGAAGTATGAGATAATTTAACATATTTTTAACTATACAATGAAATTAAACAATAATTTTGATGGTTTTCATTGGTTATATTTTTTTCTTGGATTTTTTTAACATGAAAATAACTTCCATACAACCACATAGATACCATCTTTACATTGGTTAAAACAGAAATTCAATATTTGGCTTATGGCAAATTTTAATGCTGTTGGATCCACTTGCCACGTCTCCCACTCTACGTTGGTGCTTTGCCTTTTGCCACGAGACCTTCGCGGGTAAATAAACGAGATTTAGCCTATTTTTAATTACACAGCGGGAGGAATAGGGCCGTCTGAGGTCGCGGATTATACGCATTCGTGTGAAAAGAGCTGCCGCAGAGAATTCGGTACCGAGCCACAACCGAGCGCATTACATGAGAGCGCGTGGATTAGTAGGTGAGGAAGGTGGTGAGAGAGTTGCAGGCAGTGTTGCCAATCTTTTTGAATTATCGGAAGATCTACCAAATTTATTTATTGTTTTACGATGAATTATAGTTATTTACGATATAAGTGTTGTAAAGATTCATATTACAACACGAGATGTTAAAGTTGTCAAACGAGGCGTCAGCCGAGTTTAATAAAACATCGAGTGTAGTAATATGAATTTACAACAAGAATATTGTACAAAATGTTATCTACTTTCATCTATGAATAAAAATATTTGACACAAGGAATTTAAAAAAATAAAAATGCACCTGTAAAAATGCACCTGCTATTAAGTTTACTAATTAAGTTTTTTATGTTACCTTTCTGTTTCGCATGGTTACTGTCGAAACTTTGTCAAACAAATTCAAAAATATAAAAAGCGTTGTTCAAAATGACCAGTTCTGATGGAAGTTTACCCTCTGATATAGAAGCAGCGGCAAACGCAGCGATCTCAAGTTTAGTTCCGACAAAATCCAAGGCGCGGTATGAGAATCAGAAGTTTGAAGATTGGTGCAAAGCTAACAAAATAAAGGAAGTGTCAGAAAATCCTTTTGGGTCATTTTTCCGTAAAGCAACGCTCCCAGAAACCATCTACACTGTGGACTCACTACTCAATGTTCAGAACTATGATTTCAGTCAAGAAAAATCAAGATATAAGCAGATTTTCTCAACTAATCGCATTTTTGAAAAGAAGTTCAGATGGTTACAAGGCCAAAAGTCCAAAGTTTTCACAAAGGAAGACGTATGTAAATTTCTTAGTACTGCAGATGATGAAACATATTTACTTATGAAGGTTGTTATGATAATCGGCATTTTTGGGGCTTGTCGGCGCGAAGAACTAGCTAAGTTAATGTTGGATCATATTGAACACAATGATTTGTATATAAAAAATTGTGATTCCATTCTCGAAAACCAAAATTATGCGAGAATTTGTTATAACAGAAGGAAATGTGACAGATGTCAACTGTTTAATTATTTTTGTATGCTAAACTTCGTCCTCTTAATGCAACTTACAGGCGGTTTTTTGTATTCTATGGAAAAGGAAAATGCACCTCCAAGCCTGTCGGAATTAATAGTTTTGGAAGTATACCAAAAAAGATTGCAACAAAACTTGGATTGAATAATCCCGAAGGATACAGTGGACATTGTTTTAGGAGGTCCTTAGACACCATTCTAGTTGATGGTGGTGCAGATATGCAGATGTTAAAGTTAAAGCGTCAGGGATGCTGGAAATCCTCTTCTACGGCAGAAAGCTACGTTGAGAATTCTTTAGAAAATAACAAACAAATAGCAAAGAAGATCATGGGGTCAGACACGCATTTAATGATTGAAAATTCGAACGTAAAGGGCTCCTCACATCCACTTCTGGTATACAAATTTCTAACTGTAAAAAGTGTATTATTAATGTTTATAATAATCCTTAAGTGTTATATTTTAATTAATAATTGGTAATTAATTTTATAATTGTTAATAATAAAGCATTCTTCTAAAAAGTGTGGTTTTATTTAACAGCAAAATTTTAATAAAACCGTTTGTTTTTTTTCATTACAGCACTAGTGCTGTAATAGATGCCCTTACAAAACGATTTACAGAACTGTAAAATTCATATTACTAAATGAAAGTAGATAACACAATTAACATGATGAAATAAAATTATCCTATTTTTGCCAGATGGCGTGCGGCCACAATGAGAAGCCGCCATTGAAATCACAGCTAATAATTTAATTTAAGAACGTTTAAACTTGATTGTATTTATAAGTACAAATATTTCTGGAAATAGTTTTTATTAATATACAAAACTATTTATGGATCAATTTTTAACGTTGCGGTTTGTACTATCTATTTGGTATTAAATGGAGCCCATCTTATAATTTGTTTTTGGTAAATATCTATTATACGCTCACCAGTCCAAAATTGATGATTTTTTTCAGAAAGATGTATTTTAGGGCGTCGGAAAGGCTTACTTAAAAGGATGGCTAAATTTGTTAGCAAATGGATACCGCAAGCCAAAAACTAGCATTATACGGTGTGCTACAAATTCGTGTGCGTACAAGGGGATCTCGAAAACGGTAAGAGATACGAAGATGGTTAATTTAGGAGAAGTTGCGTATTTTGGGGCTTAATAATTTGCTGGGAGAAAATTGTAAATATTCTGAATACCTTCGGAGACATCCAAAAACAGAAATTTTTAGTTTGGGTTTTTAATTTTTTACCCTTCATTTTTGACTTGGAAAAAAAACAAGAAACACTTTATTATAGCCGTTTTTTATTTTCTACAAAATAGCGTTATTAGTTTTCAAATTCTCTTCAAGTTTTGCGCTTTAGATACCAATCTTAAGTAATTTTTTTTTAAAACGGACCTGGAATTTTAAAAACAATTTTAGCGACTTCTAAGGTTTAGAGATTTATGACATTTAAAGATTTTTAAAATTTTAACTTTTTGTCATCAATAATTAGTATTTCAAATTATCCTTTCTTTACTATTACGGCTCTGGCAATTATTTAAATATTAAAAGTACATTACAGAAAGTTATAGTGTTTATGCCGTTTATTATTTCAATAAGCTTTACTGAAACAAAACTATAGGAAGTATTTTATTTATTTTATTAATATAACATAATCTTAAGTCACATGGTTTGTGCCTTAGATCCAGTGGCGGCTCGCGGTCTTAAAAAATGGTGAAGAGCTAGGTATAGTGCGGGTACTTAAACAAACATTGACTAAAAACCCGTGTAACAAAACGTCTCTCGTATCCTCATCTGTCCAACGACTAAATGAAGTTTCCAACAAATTACAAACTATGTCACTAATTGGTTTCATTTTTAAAATACACAACTAAGTAGGTACTTACACTACTGAATTAACTAAAAAATAAAAACCAAAACTTTTTAATCACACAGTAAATCACGTAAAAACGATATCTATAACCGTAAGTTTCACGAAGCCTCAAAATAAATACCTTAAGGTTAGGCGATCCAATGCTAAAACAATGATGCATACGATTAATCTATTTTTAAATTGCCCTTCATCATAATGCAAATTGTTACATGATGTGTGCGTGACTGACGTTACGTAAAAATAACAACGGTGAATATCAAAGCCATGTTGGACGTTGGGTCTTCACTTGCTTTGAGCTAACGGACACGGTCGGCTGGGGCGCGCCAAAATGCACGAGTGTTTATAATTATTATCCATCGGAGTTAACCGTGGCCCTATTATGCATATCTACATTTGGATTAAATTATTATTATTAATTCGAACATAATTATTAATTTTTAAGGGCTAAAATGGTAGCTGTATTGGTACATTAATATTTAATATTGTCGAAAAACTTTCCTCCTGGTTTTATTTTTTTTTGGTGACGAGCCCCTTCACCTATTTCACCTGACGAGCCGCCACTGCTTAGACCTAGACCGAAATACTGTATAACAGAAAAATATTAATACTCGCGAGTGAAAAAAAAGTGCCTGGAGTGTTAATCTAGTTATGTTACTGTGATGCGCTCATGTTTGTTTCAAAAGAAATTTCAATTTTTTTTTTACAGTTTATAAGGTCTGGTGATGCTAGTTTTAGGCGAAACATGTAACAAAAATAAACAGAGAAAATATTTGGGTATTTTTTCTTACAATATATTAAATATCAGGCCTCTTTGAGTAAAAATAGACGGATTCTTAATATCAGAAATATTTTTTTTTAGTTTTGCTCTAATTGATCAGACCGTAATGATATAAAGATAATTTGAGAAAATGTGTTATTACATGACAAAATGTCAAAACTTCACAAACCTTTAAATCGTATTTCTAAAGCTTAAAAGTCCCTAAAGCTGTATTTCAAATTCCAGGTTCGTATTTAAAAAAAATTGGCTTGAGGTTGGTATCTAAGGAATAAAACGTCGAATTTGAAAATTAAAAACGCCATCTTGTAGTATATATAAAAAAAGGCTATAAAAAATTGGGTTTTCCCCAAATCAAAAATGAAGGCGCTAGAAATTAAAAACCAAAACTAAAAACTTCGGTTCTCCGAAGGAATTCGGAATATTTACCATTTTCTTTCACCAAAATATTAAGCCCCAAAATACGCAACATGTACGCACACTACTTTGTCGCACCTTGTATAGTTACTGATAATAAGAGCTATTTCCAAAAATATTTGTACTTACGTACATTCACTGCAAAGAGGGACTTTAGTCCTCATTCTATTAACAATTCCTCCATATCGTCTCGAAAAATAATATTTCTTGAATTATTGAAGTCATTGTTTTCTCATACAAGTCGCAACAAACCTAATTACACAACAAAAACACACATAAACGAACTAAATAAGGGTTAAGGGCATACTACAGGCGATTCGGCATTTCTAATAAAACAAAGGTTCATACAAATGTTGCAAATACAATCCGCATATTTTGTAATTAGTTTGTCTTTGTCTAACGCAATGCTTTAAATGCAGTAGCATGCATGAATCACGGAACTGTACGGCTGTGTTTTCATAAATGCCTATTGAACGTGAAGTGTGACGAAGGTGGGCGAAGTCGACGACCGGATTTATCCCTTTTTAACTTCCGAGAGCGCGTATGTCTGTTTCGCTCTTAGTTTCCAATTCATTTAGGTAATCTTCTAATTTAATATAAACCCATCACAGGGATAACCGTGAGCTAAGCTAAAAACGGCCGACCGGAGTGCTTCTATCTGTATTTGGGAGTTTTCGCATGACACACTTTGGAATATTTGCATTTTTTGAAGGATAATAATTTTTTATTACCAAGTGCTGCCTTAAGTAGCTTCGAGATCCCTTTTCTTTTCGTCTGATCCTAGCTCTACTGATGAGTCATGATATGACGAAACGCGTCTAGAGATGGATCTGGCGAAATGAAAAGGAAAATGTTCTTTAATTTTTTATTTGTTTTGATAAATAAGTTAATTAGGTGCCTCAAATTTATAGGTGGGTTATTGACGAAATGACCTTATGGATTTGGATATGGATTTTTTATTGATAACTAACCAAAGAAAAAAAAAGATAATTTAATATAGAAGGAACTATTAGCTATATCAAATTTACACAAACATCGTTTTATGAGATATGCCGTGGAAGATATAGCTGAAAAACATAGTGTAACTGTGCTGCGCTCACCGCCATCCGTCATTGTGAACTAAATCCTATAGAACTTATATGGGCGCAAGTGAACGGATTTGTAGCAAGACACAACACGACATTCAAAATAAAAGACGTTAAGCTACTGTTTGATCAAGCCATAAAGGAAGTGACACCAGAGAATTTGGCTAAAAGCAGTACATCATGTCATTAAAGAAGAAAAGAAAATTTGGGATCTTGACCACCTGATCGATCGGACCGTCGACCCGTTAATTATAATGTCAAGAGGAGATGACAATTCCTCAAATGACGAAGAATATTATGATTTTTTATAATTTAATTTCTGTATAATGTATTTTTTGTATTTCGTATTTTTTTATAATTATTGAAAAATAAGTATACCTAATACTATGTACATAATGCACGCCTTTGTCACACCATTTTCAGTGTTTGTGAATGGATGACACTAGGCAAAACCCATAAATTGACCCTGAGAAGAATTTTGCAATTAATTAAATGCGAAATTATGAAAGTGGCTTAAATATTCGTTGGGTCACTCTGTAGTCACTTTGCATACCTAATAAGCTTTTATTACTCAACACCTTTCTGAAATGGACTATAAACATGATAATACATTTAGAAGTAAACACGAAAACAAAAAAATAAAGAACCGTCACTGAAAATGTAAAAATAAAATGAGGTATGTTATTTTTCACCCAACATAAACTTCTACACCTTTCTGAAATATACTATAGCTCATTTACATATTTCCCCTCTCTACGTCAATGGTTATTAAGTCTTCCCAGTTTTAGAAAAATTAGCATCACTCAACTAAGACAAGACTAACACACGATATCTGGGCTACCGAACACACAGATACCCGAAAAGATAAACAAAGATATGAAAAGTGGGTGACAGATATTCCGTCGTGCAGGGAAATTGAAGAGATCCACATTGTAAACTGTCAGTGAATTATTATAAACAATTCGGGCAGCGCTAATTTATTACCCGCCTTTATCGTTTTCAACTTTTTTGAAGTTCCAACAGCGGATATTGAGATTTTTTGAATAACTTCGTTATTCGTGTTTATTGTCTATCAAAAATCGGAAAAATAATTTTGAAGTGTTTATTTTTTCGGAAAAATGTTTTAAAGCTAAGATGATATTCTGATAAGTTTAATTTCTAAGGAAAAAAATTGAATATAATGCGATTTGAAACCAAGGGCGTCGATAATTTTTTCTTTTGTGGGGGTAACAAATTAACAAGATAAATTTTCAAAACCTTTTTATTGTTTGTATGCCTTTGCCCCTTGGCATATTGAGGAAAAGAATTATTATAAGGTAACAAAACTTATAATATTTAATGTAAATAAACATAATTCTTGTATTCTTTCTAAAGTAACCTTTTTTAAAAAAGCTTTTTTTGTCAATCTTGGGGGGGGGGGGTAATTATCCCCATAACCCCCCCTTATCGATGCCCTTGTTTGAAACATGATTTACTATTAAAACGTTGTTTACACTGCAAAATACTGACTGTTAAATTAAAGTTTAGTTCCAGAAGATATTCTTAATTATTTCTTAATATATTATCATACAGGGTGTTTCATTAATATTGCGAAAAATTTTAAGATGGTTTTCCCCGCTTAAAAATGTTTAGTATATTTGGAAATGTGTCGTTTCAGAGATACAAAGGTTTTAGTTTAATTTCTATTTTTGTATTTTCTAAATAATATTTAAAATAATGTCGCTATTTAAACTAAAATTGGTATCTAGGGGTTTTTGATATACAAAATTCAAATCTGACGTTTGTATGGTTTCCCTTGTAGAGGGCGCCACTTACATGTCTACAGTGCGATATAGCTACCAATAAGTTGAATTAAAGCAAGGTTTTCCAAAAAAAATCGGTATTTCTTAAAGTTTAGCAGATATCAAAAATTTGACAAATCACTTTCTTTGCTATGAACCAATGATTCAATTGACGTAGAGTGATAAAATTTAAAAATATTATTGTGAAAGTTACACGCCATTAAAATTGAAGCAAAAATCATTGTCGTCTTTAACACCCTGTATATAAAATTTTACACAGTTAAAGAAAATCCAACATTGACAATTGTTTCCCAAAAGATGAATCTATCAACCATTCAAAATTGTAGGTCGATATCATATTTGGTTCAGAAGATATTAACTGTTAAATTTAGGCGAAATTTTTCTTGCTCGAAAGCAATTGTCTAGCAGTTTAGTTCGTATAAATAAAATATGCTCTATAAAAGAAAACAAACACAATATTTATTAAGGTAGTAGAGTTTAGTATAAGTGAACCTTCTTTCTATTTAATTTATACGGACACTAAACTTCACTATATACTTTATTTTTTTTACACGGCAATGTATTACTGATTAGTGCGGCACCTCAGTGGGCTTACTGCAGGGCGATCTATATTTGAATCTATTTATATTTATATATTTATTCTATCGGATTGTAATGTAATTTGCCAATTTTAGAGTTTTTCGTACTTTAGGGTCCATACCAATCCTCCAAGATATCTAGAACTGGGCGAACATTTGCAGAGAGATTTTTGTATTACCTACAGATATAATATTATGTACAATTTACAAATGATTACTCCATTGCTAGTTTTCGCCAATATTCACATAGCACAAGAAGTTACTAAGCTTAGTTATGTTCTTCATTCTTAATAGAGAATTTAAGTAAATGTCAGTCGAGAGTCCTAAAATCGCGTCAAAAGAAAAATTAGTAAACTATTTTGAAACGACTCACGCGCCATCTGTAATATAATACTAAACCAAATTATTTCAAGCTTTACAGCTTCGAAACGATTTCTCCGCCTAAAAATGACGGTATTAAGATGTCTACCTGAAAACTAAAAATAAAAGCTCGCTGTAAAGCTGAATCGGCTAAAGTATGGCAGAACAGATGTCGATGTTTAAAATTAAAGTCGTGGATGTTAGTTTGAAGACTGGATTATAGGTGGAACTAGGAGTAACAATATAAGCATTTTTCACATATTTTTATTGCGTTTATTTAGTTGACGCTAGAGCGCGCGATTAGCCCACAAACCACAACATATTTTGAATTTTCACAATTAAAACACATTTTTTATAAAAATTGCGAATAAAATTAAATAGGGATAGGAGTATTACCAGTACATATGCAGACCTCACACCAGTGGCGTAGCCTGAATTTTAGTCTGGGGGGCCAAAAGGGTAGGGAAAGCGACGAACCAGCGCCGCGGGCAAGTCGCCGAAGGAGCAAATTTTTTGGGTGCCACGCCCCTTTTTTTGAACAATTAAAAAAAAATTTCATTATAAAAAAAACATATATTTAAAGAAACTTGTAGTGAGTTATACAAATACACTAATATAGGTAATATATGTAAAACAAATAATAGGTATACTTGTTAAACAAAAACTTATTTATGAAATAAGCATAATTTGAGCAAAAAGATATTAAAAATAAGATATATTTTTTATTTATTGAAAAAACAAAAATTAACCATAAACTAAAAGCACAACATATTTTTTTGCCAAAAACTAAACCGTGATTGGTCGCTTGTTTTGACAAAATATTTATTAAGTATTTCATATTTAAGTAGGTATCTATCAATGTGGATTTTTTGATTATTAAAACTAAGCTTGTTGTACGCTCTTCGCTTGAATGGTCTCTCAGATATGTTTTTAATCTTTATAAAGTGGAAAAATTCTTTCTGCTGAAGCTGTAGGTACTGGGAGGATGATTTGTTATTTTATTTGGCGCGTTATTGATAGCGTTGCCCTCAAAGATTTCTAACGTTGCCCATATTTTATATCTTCTTTTTTTTTATTAGGCGGGGGGGCTGGGCCCCCCTGGATACGCCACTGTCTCACACGGAGAAACTTAAAAGAAATTGTAATAGAGTCAAGGCAAACCAGGGTTATGAGTATTTCTTTCAGGTTCCCCTCCTCCCCTTAGTTTATTTTGCGACTTAGATCAAAAGGTATTAAAGTTAAAGCCGTATGTTTCAAAGAATAAAACACTTAATTTTTGACATAACTTTATTTGCCAAATCCTACAATCTTTTTGGTCACATTTAGAAACTTAAAAATGATATCCATCCATTTCTCTTGGTCGATAGAAAAACTATAACTTTGGTTAAGCTTCTTTATATTGAGGGAGGGCCCCGTCGCGTCGGACGAATTTTCCTTAGGCATCAACAGTGTCGTTACGATACTGTACATTGACTTTAAAAAAAAACAACATTTTAACAACATTTTTTCAAAAAAAAATTTTTTTTGATTGATTCTTCGTGTTAACACCCTGTCTCCAGTTCCTGGTTTTAGCTTAAGCAGAGAATATTTATTATTAATGATACTTACTTATACTCCTAATCGTCTTTTATTACCAATAATGAATACACAAACGTGCATATATTATTTTTTATTGACTTATTTTCGTATTTTTGTTACATTTTTATTATCTCAAAATCCTTCAGTTTTTAGTAAAAAATCAAAATCCAAAATTTTGTAACAACATGTTAGCACTGGACCATCAGAATAACACATTTAATTACATTTGATTAAATTTTCATTCATTGATTTTTTTTAAATCGTAAAAAAAAAAATTTATTCATAAAATAAATAAATGTTGTACACTAAACTTGCACTGATCATTAACTGTATGATACAAGGTATTTAGAAATATACCATCCTATTAGATAGGGGAAAGCGGGGCAGAACGGGGTAGTGGGGCAGAACGGGGTACCCCCATCAAAATGCGAACGTGCAAACGGAAACATCCGAACTTGCACTGAAGGTCACCTAAACGCATTGGTTACATGTTAGGTACGACAGTTGCCCGAGAAACGTGGATCAGGAGGTTAGTCACGTCAGTCTCGTGAATTTTCGTGTAAATTTGTAGTTTTGGCATCCATTTTAACCACCGTAAGTAATTTGTTTATTAAATTTTAATCTATTTCAATTATGTACTGCAAAGAACGTTTGTTTAACAACATTTTTATCACTTTAGCTTTGCGCTAGGAATATTTTTTTTTACCAAAATTCTACTTTAAAGTAAAAATTGCACATGGGGCGGAATGGGCTGGGGTACAATGGGGTACCTCGTTCTGCCCCGTTAAATGTACCTAATTTAGTATTATTTCAGATGGTTAGAAATTATGTTCGGAAGACAACGCGTCAGGAATGGAGTATCGAATCAATGAATATAGCAGTTGATGCAGTTGTTAGTGGCCATACCAAAATTTTAGCCCTAAAAGGAAAACGTCAGGTAGGCACCTTGACTTTCGCTGAACGAGGAGAAACCATAACTGCTGAAATCAATTTTTCTGCTGCTGGAGCATACATGCCACCTATGCTCATTTTCCCTAGAAAACGGAAGCAACAGACATTCGAGTTAGGCGTGCCACCTGGTTCAGTAGTAGAAGTTAGTGATTCTGGATGGATAACCACCGAACTTTTTTTAAATTGGTTCAAGCTATTTGTTACATTTTCTAAAGCAACAAAAGAAAATCCGGTGCTTCTTTTGTTAGATGGGCATGCAACCCATACCAAAAATCTTGACCTCTCAACTTCGTATAAGGAAGAACTAGAAGAAGCAGCTTCAAAAAAGGTTCCGAAAATGAAGAAAGAAGGTGTTAAGAGAAAAATTGGCAGTGAAAGTCAAACAAGTAGCATTGCGAAGAAGAAGCGAAACCCTACCAAGGAACTGCCGATAAAAAAGGTAGATGCTGATTCATCTTCAGATGAAAATAGTGACGTAGATTGTCTTTACTGCAATGAATACTGGTCCAAGTCTGTTGAAGGGTGGATTGCCTGTTCAGCGTGTCACAAATGGGCACACAATGCATGTACCGGCGTTGATAGTGAAGACGATGAATTTGTGCTTGTTTGTGAACATTGTGTACTTATTTTTTTTAACATCATTTTCCCCACTAACATTATATTTCAGCAAGTTTAACCAAATGTTATTCGAGTTCTGGTAAAAACATATAAAAACCCCGTTCTGCCCCGCTTATGGGGCAGAATGGGGCAAAATACACTTTTTTGGTTTCTCATAATTATTTTCTTTAAAATATTTATTTAACTACTGAAAATGGCGAAAAGGCTTAATTTACATATTAAGTAATAAACTGAAACAAAAAAAAAAACATTTTTTGTTAATGTCTGTAGTGAAAATCAAGGATCAAACGTTAAGTACCCCGTTCTGCCCCGCTTTCCCCTACGAAGTTTTCAAAGACATTTTTCAGATACACCATTAGTTAAATAAATTGTATATCTAATATAATAAAATTATTAATTTACAAACCAATATCCAAAAATGAACACTTTAAAAGGAACACCCTGTGAACAAATAGGAATATATAAGAGAAACCCCTGCAAAGGGTTATGCTATTGAACTGCAGGAGCAGAAACTTCCTAAGCAGGGTCGGTCCTAGATCCTTGGCCCCCCACACGCAAATTGCAATTGGCCGTTTTTTTTCCCAACCGTATGCTATACTTAAAACTTACTATAATATAGGGTGGCCCATTTGTTTGACAAAGTAATATACCGGCTCTACTATTAAAGATATCAAAATGTTTGGATGTTTGGCAACGTTGCAAAAAATTAAAAAACTAAATATGGCGTCATATGGATAATTTTGCAGGGAAACAAAAAATGCTAAAATATATAGGGTGTTCCATTTAAAAAAATGTATCTTTTTGAACGGCAGTAGAGTTTTGGACTTGCATTGTCTTTAATTTGACCGCCCACCCACGTGCTGTACACCAGCCTGCCCCTTGCTAGGACCGGACCTGCTCGTGCTGTTGACTATTTATCAAAAGTTTCAAACTTTCTCCTCTCAAAATTCCACTAAGAAATCCGTCTTTCCACGACTCGACTTGATAATTCGCCCAAGTTTCGGTGTACGCTAAGTTCTTGAGTTCCAAGTTTCGCCCACTCAAGATGCAAATTAACTTGAAGGGTTGCCTAAACTTAGGTACGTGTTCCCTACTAAGCTAAATGGCAAAACTTGGCTAAACTTTCTGGAATATAATGGCGTTATATATATTTTAAACTTTATACAAGTGGCTTCAGGAAAAGTGACGTCAATAAGAGAGAAAATGGATACTTACGATTAACTTCCATAAATATTAAGAGCACACAGTAGTCGATGAGTCATCACGAATAAATAGTGAATTTCCACCACATCGCGCATATCGTACCTGCAATAAAATATCTTTTTTTAATTACAAAATATTATAAAAACTAATTTAACGAGGATTAAGTGGCGCGGCGTCAGTGGAGATTTTTAAGATAATATCGGGCATCGTTTGTAATTTTAATGGAAAATAAAAAATTAACATGAATGAATGATATAAAAGTTGCACCTATACATGGTGTGTCAATAAGGTGTCGGGCTTTGATAGCACCTAAACTATCAAAGATAGGAAAAAAAGTGTAATATAAAAGTTAAATGGTTTGTTAGGATGCATAACCTAAAAATATTTTAAAATCTACAGGGTGGTCCTAAAAAGTGGTACTGAATAATAAAAAAGAAAATTAAATGGGACACCCAGTATAATTTTCCAGAATATGATTCAATAGAATAAGGACTTTGCAACCATCTTAAAATTTTTGAACTAAAATGCAACGTTGCCAAGTAATTAATTTTTTTCCGAAATTTTAGTAATTTTAAGGGTATCGTAAAAAAATCATAGTAACCTGTGGATTAACCCTAGGCAAATATAATTTACATTGTGGGTACTTTAAGGTACGATATATTGATCGATAACAATGTTTTTTAAATCTCTTATACAGAGCGATCGGTATAAGTTGGACAACTCGACAGTTTTAAAAATGCTTTATTTAAATTTTTTTAAATGGGACCCCCCTAATTTTTTTAGGCAAAAGAATTTATCTTTCGAAAACCTTACTTTTTTATTAAACATGTCATATATCTAAATATTATAGTTTTTGAAATATTTTAGGATTTGTCTTAACTTAGGGTAAAAAAGGAAAGTTCTAATTGAATAATTTAGTCAAGATTGCTTTGGAACAAAAAATAAATAATTTTCTTTATCACAGCTGTCATTGCAAAATTATTTCGCTAACATTTTTGTTTAAAATTTAGTCCCGAACTAACTTTATCGAAATAGAAAAATATGAGTTATGATAAAGTTAGTTCAGGAAACTAAAATTTAAACAGTAATTAAACACAAAATGTTGGCGAAATAATTTTGCAATGACAGCTGTGACAAAGAAAATTATTTATTTTTTATTCCAAAGCAATCTTGACTAAATAGTTTAATTATAACTTTCCTTTTTTACCCTGATTTAATACAAATCCTAAAATATTTCAAAAATTATGATATTTAGATATATGACATGTTTAACAAAAAAGTAAGGTTTTCGAAAGATACATCCTTTTGCCTAAAAAAATTAGTGGGGTCCTATTTAAAAAAATTGAAATAAAGCATTTTTAAAACTGTCGAATTGTCCAACTTATACCGAACGCTCTGTATAAGAGATTTAAAAAACATTGTTATCGATCAATATATCGTACCTTAAAGTACCCACAATGTAAAGTATATTTGCCTAGGGGTAATCCACAGGTTACTATAATATTTTTACGATACCCTTAAAATTACTAAAATTTCGGAAAAAAATTAATTACTTGGCAACGTTGCATTTTAGTTCGAAAATTTTAAGATGGTTGCAAAGTCCTTATTCTATTGAATCATATTCTGGAAAATTATACTGGGTGTCCCATTTAATTTTCTTTTTTATTAATCAGTACCACTTTTTAGGACCACCCTGTAGATTTTAAAATATTTTTAGGTTATGCATCCTAACAAACCATTTAACTTTTGTATTACACTTTTTTCCCTATTTTTGATAGTTTAGGTGCTATTAAAGCCCGACACCTTATTGACACACCCTGTATAATTAAAACTTAAAAAAAAAATATTTTTTTTTATAAATAAGTTAAATTTTTGTATTAAAGTTTTGATTAGACAAGCCAGAAAACGAAGCCGCGTTTCAGAAATTCACGCTGGTATGGAAGGCTCTTAAGCAAATAGTTTTGATTCAGTTATGCATAAATGATTTACTTAATGTAGAATAAACTTTTCTCCACGACCATTACTGAATGCAATAATTCCAAAATGAGGAGTCGTCTTGTTATAAACTACTAATGGCCATTTGTCCATTAAGGAAAAAGGATTTATTTTAATAATTTATATACAGAGTGCTACAAATTTGTATGCGTACCAGGGGATCTCGAAAACGGTAAGAGATTCGAACATGGTTACAATATCAGTTTTAAAATGAATAAAATAAAAAAAGAAAGACTGAATGTTGTCTGCCGAAAAACATTTTGTAAACAATATTGATTACTTCAAGAAGAAAAGTTCTGTTTTTAAATAAAAAACAAAGACGTATGGAGTTTTCTTATAAGAAAATTTAAGTGTTTTGTGAACATTTTTTGTTATAACTACTGGAATACCTTATTAAATGGCTCCATTTAATTAGTCGGTAAGTTTTTTCACTTTTTCTTATATACCTACAGGGTTTTACAAATTTGATGCATTAGCATTATCGGTAACTATGAGATCAAGAGTTTGTTAAATTTAGGAAAGTTGCCTATTTTAATACTGACTAATTTGTTAAAAAGAAATTTGAGAAAATTTCGACGACTTCAGGAGATATCCCAAAAAAAAAACGAAAAACTTGTTTTTATATTTTTTATGACAAAATAAGTACTGATTATTTTAATAACCCAAGAGCACTTTCTTAAGGTACTTTTCAAAAGTGGCGGAACTACTGGTGTTCAATGTGTGCGAAGCACACGGGCCCGGGCTAAAAAGGAGCCCGGGAGTGGAGCCACAAAAACATAAAAATGCAAAACAAAATGTTCTCATAAAAAAAAGTTCTCATAGAATATTTACTATTACGGCCCTGGCAATTATTTTTATAATTACTTGAATATTAAAAGTTATGGTGTTTAGGCAGTTTATTTTTTCAATAAGATTAACCGTCACAATACTCTAAGCTAGGAAGTAAGCAAGTTTTTGAGACATGAGAAGTTGTTCTATTTTTTATTAGTATTTTATTTATTTTATTAATATAACGTATGTATATCTTAAGCCCTATGGTTTTTACCTTAGACCTAGAACGAAATACCTACTCTAAAAACTAGTTTCAAACAAAACATGCAACAAAAATAAACAGACCTAGATATTTGAAGCCGTGACTTTGGGTCTTTTCTCTTACAAAATATCAAATATTTGACCTCTTTGAGTAAAAATTTACGGATTTTTTAAATCAGAAATCTTTTGTTGTTAGTTTGGCTCTAAATGTTCAGGACCGTAATGAAATGAAAAAGATAAATTGAAAAATGTGTTATTAGATGACAAAACGTTAAAATTTCAAAAATTTGTACATTGTATTAAATTTTTAAAGCTTAGAAAAATCCCTAACACTGTAATTAAAATTCCAGGCCCGTATTTTAAAAAAATTGACTTTAGGTTGATAACTAAAGAACAAAAAGTCAAATTTGAAAACTAATAACGCCATCTTGTAGAACATAAGAAACGGCTATAAGAGGGTGTTTTTTTTATTTTTTTACCAAGTTAAAAATGAAAGCGCTAAAAATTAAAAACCAGAAATGGAAATTTCGGGTTTTTTCGGATATATCCGAAAGCATTCGGAATGATTTAAATTTTTTATTATTAAACCCCAAAATACGCAACTTTGCCATAATTTAACCATCTTCGTATCTCTTACCGTTTTCGAGATATCCTTGTACGCACACGAATTTGTAGCACCCTGTATATATAAGGGTTTATTCTTGTCGCACATTGTTTTTGATTTGTACTTACAGATATTTTTCTATGTCCAGGAACATAACTAGGTATTAACTAGGTACTTATTAGCATAACAATAATTGCTTTTTTGTGTACCTAGTCAAAATTCATAAATAAATATGGTTATCTATAATAAATACTCCGTATCATAATGGGGGCCCGGCAAAGTTTTCGCACACAGGCCCGTGGCTACGTTGTTTCGCCACTGCTTTTCAAGATAATAAATTTAAGAGGTCAAAAGCTACTCAAAATTAAAAAAAAATTAGGTACCTACATATTTAAAAAAATTAAGTTGATATAGGTTTCTAAAAAACGAACGTCGTATCTGAAAAATAAAATTATTTTCTTAAAGAGCATAAAAAATAAGTGCTCTTGGTTATTCAAAATAATCAATATTTTGTCGTAAATAAAATAAAAACAAAACTTCATTTTTTTTTCGGATGCTCCGGAAGTCAAAGGATTTTTTTAAACAAATAATTCAGCAATAAAATATGCAACTTTGCCTCCATTTAACCCTGCACAAAGCTTATGGGAAATGGCTTTCGGCAAATTTTTCTGAATTTTTAGTATATTGTAGATCTTGACGTCCTGATTAAAAGTGTCCATGGCCGTAATCCAATCCTATGACTAGATTTTGAATTATGACCTTTTAAAGTTGGCAACTTCTTACTTTGAGATTTTATGCATGAGTTTTCACTTGTTTCTTAAAAACAATCAACTTTTTTATTTTTTTATTGGTGGAAAAATAGGCTTTAAGTTTTCTTTCACTTATATAGAAATAAAATATGTACAGGATGTTAAATAATTTATAGGCGAATTAAATGATTAATAACATTAAAAAATTATGAAAATACCAAAAAAAAAATTACGTATTTTTTTAATTTTGAAAAAAAACGGCTAGATTTTGTTCATATTTTAATATCTTGTAGCGCCAAGCTGTGGATGAAGAAAAATGGGGATAGGTTGACGTAGAATATATTGCCGGGTATTTTATTTTTAAAAAAAAAATTGGAAATTTACCTGAAAACGTAATAAACGACTTTTAATTATTTCATTTATATATTATGCCAATCTGTAACAATTTTCTTTAACAATAATTATTTTTTAACGCATTCTTATCTTAGAAATACAGGGTGATTCAGTTATAATACAGAAAGGAATACTTTTATAAATAGGAGGAAAATTAAAAAGTTTTATTCTATTAAATGACAAAATATTATTGTTTATTTATAAAATATTTTTTTAATAGAATTTTTACTTTGGCTCGGCTTTTAGACAAGATGCATTTAAACTACCTTCGGGTTCTAGACAATTTTTGTTCGTTTGTAAAATATGATATTTTGGCCCGACCTGTATCACGAGCCGCCACTGCCTTGATTGCCGTAGTACGTATTTAATTTCCGAATACTATTCATGCCCAATTAAAATTCTTTATTTCTCTAATGGGTTCCTGTATTATAATGTCTACTTCCTCGTGGGCGGTTTACAAATTTCTGCAACTAAATTCGATACATCATCCTCGCTTCCGTTTTCGTTCGAAACAATAACAAACTATCCAAAAAAAAATCTCGAATTACCAACTAGTAAAAATTTTAAAATGAAAAATGGGCCCTCGAAATCTGCGGAAATTCCTTTTTAATTGTTTTCGGAACGTCGGAATATTTTGTTTCACAATAGAACTAAATGCCAATGTAGGCACGTTTGGAAAGAATTATGGGTTTTGTGGATCAAGGGAAGCCACATGTTTGACTTTTTAGGTCCGGGTAGACATTCTGACGTCTCCTTAAGGTGCATTTTTACAGGGCGAACGGAAAAATTGGAGAAATTAACTAAATAATTTTTTGTCGTCTGGTTACTGCTGTAATTTACCTTTAATAAGCGGTCCATTTATTATTTTTTTATACAGGAGTATTAAACAAAGGCGTGCAATGCTGTTTTAACCAGGGTAGGCAAAAATTGCATTGAAGACAAAAACTTACATTCCGTAGCATTCAAGCATCTATATTTCAAATCTCGTCACAAAATGTCTTGTTTTTGAGTTTGTGGAGAAAACACTGTGGCAGAAGAAGAATAAAACGACATTATTTGTAAATTAATTTTACACGGCGGTTTTTAAGTAAAAGTTCTTTTAAAAATCGTCATAAAAAATTGGTTTTGTTTTTTAAATTCAGCAAAAGGTCGCTCTCCATAGACATTATTGTTAATTCACCTCCCTGTGTGTTTCGTAAATAGGTATTAATCCAAAAAAGAATCGTTCTGCAGACGCGCTGCTAGCCAGAATAGTAACAATTAACGCATTTATATTTCTTTGTTTCCCAAAACCCGACGGCGCGAAGTCTAGCAAAAGGGCGAAAACAATAATTGAAAATTAAAACTCTATCATCCACCTGATTGAACCAATGTTGCCGAAAACGAAGTCAATTATTATGTGAAATATGATGATAAGCTTACTGATTATTAAATATTATAAACCTATCAGCAAAAATTATTTTAATTGTCACAAAAGTGCTTCTTATTTCACGATACCCCTTTAAAAATATCCTAACTAAACTAATTCATAATAAAACTTATAGAGGCGTGTTTCATATTTTATATTGAGAAAGCGAATAATTTTCCAAACTACGGTAAAACTTGAAGATTGACACCAATGCACTTACAAACGCGCGGTTTCTTGGCGCGGTCTGATATATGAAGGAAGGGCGAAGGTTGAGACGGGTTTATTTATTACATCTCTTTCTATCCTACTGCCTGGCTCTCTCGCATGGTTCCACTCGTACAAAAGCAGTGCTTTTGATTTTGCATAAGACGCTAATCTACAGCGAGATCTTTGCTTTTAGAACGGTCTTACAGAATGCTTATACAGGGATCTAGTTTAGGATATAATAAGCAACGAATGCGTTTGTGGAAATGATATAGGGTTAAGTTTTTGGTTCTATATTATTATTTGTTATATTAATGTGGAGATTAATTGCCAAAGTTGGATTAGGTACACGAATAAAACCTAATATATAAAAATAAATTGTTTCTGTTTGTTTTATTGTTTCCAGAGTAGGTAATGTTCTTTTTCCTATATTGTATGCACGCCACTAGTATTAAAAGTCTAGTATATTACAAATAGTTCAAAAACTACTAAAATAGTAGTTTGTATAAGAGCGGATATGATGTCTATATCTCAGGAAGAAGTAAATCAGCACGACGCCGTAGTCAAAGCGTTAAAACTTCCTAGTGCGATATGCATAATCCACTCGAGTTGAACAGTATATTTTTGCTACGATCAAACTTACGAACCTGCCCGGATTGAACTCACGACCATTGGATTCAAAGTTTGCGGTTTGGTCGTTTCGGCCAAATGCTCATGTTAGAAATTATGGTTAAACCTACTCAATAATAATGCTACATAAAATTAATTTTCTATGCACATTCAGCAGTTTGTTGTTATTGATAAAACTATTATAGATGCATATATTATATTTTGTTATGAACAAATTACTACATATTGTATCATATACATATAAATTATATGATTTATGGTGTCTCGAAGAAGAAGGCGAAGGGCGAAGCCTCAATAAATACAATAAACTGTGATTGGTCAGTACTTTATAAGGACGCCAGAGAGGAATGTAATTTTTATAACAATGTTGTCAACTAATGGGAAATTTCCGAATTTGTGAGAAATAAAGATTCAAATAACAGAGGAATGATAGATCGGCGCTGTCTCCAAAGGGAAATGTTTATGCACAGTGTTATATTCGTAGGATATTCTTTAGGATCACTTGTGTTTGTGATCTGCTAAAAAATAAATTTTCAGTATTGTGTAGAATAGAGTATGTAGAATTTTATTTTTAAGGGTTGCAACAGTGTGCAGCTCTGACGTAATGAATATAAAATTTTGCTGCACAGTTAACTGAAATAGCGTACTTTTCTCGTCACTTCACACAGGAAAGGAAACAGCAAATATCCACGTCGGAGTAGAAATAGTACATTGTATGCCTAGTAGGAAAAGTTAAACATTTCCAGATGACCGTAAATTGTTGTCGAGGCGAAAGCCGAGACTGGCAATACGGAGTCCGGGAATATGGCTTTTTAAATCAATATAAGTAAAATTTTTAGAGGAGTCCCGCTAAGTAGCGCTTGAACCCATATCGGTTTAGTGGAATCAAAATTAATGAACAAATTAATCAGAAAATAATGTTCATGATTAAAATTTCTTGACATTTTAATCCTTGAGCTATTATAGGGAATCCCGAAACTGTGAAATGTTTCCTTAATAAACTATGTATATTTTATAGTTGTGTGGGAAGTAGGAATATTTTTAAATTCATTTTATTATTCTGTTTTAAAGGATGTAGAAACTTGTTGACAGGGGTGGAGGAAAAGGGGGTGCGTACAAATTAAAAAAATAATTCTTCGAAAACAGTAAAGTTGTATTTTCCTCATGATTTTAGGACTGAAATTGATTGATTGATTTAAACGTATTCATAGATAAGAAAATATATTTCAGAAAAAAAAAGTTTGGTGACAAAAAGTGACACATGGTTGTATTAAGAACGTCATTTAGAGTTAAAAAAGAGAAAAAATATACCAGATGTCCCATTTAAAAATAGAAAGTTTATGTTACTTGCGTACCATAAAGTTGAATCATCCATCAAAAAATGCAGTTTTATGTCATATACAAATCCTCTAAATTTCATTCAATTATCGTTAAAAACAAAAAAAATTACAGTGGTGAGCCACCCTCCAGGGGGGAGCAGGGTGGGCCCACCATAGAAACATGAGTGCCCACCCAAAATTTATGGATTCGTCTTTGTAGTGGAATTTCCGGGCGGAAGGGGGATTTGGCTATGAAAGTTTGGATGGGAAAGGAGTGGCAGTCTATATTATTTGAAAGAGAACGATGAATTTTTTGTTTACCCCGCTTATCGCGGGGAGGGGGCGGCGACGACCTTTTTTTTTAGAAATCATTTCTGATTTGGGTAGTGCCCACTCAAAAATTATCGGGCCCACTTGTGCCCACCCATCCCAAAAATCCTGGCGCCGCCACTCATACCCGGTATAGTAAAAAGATACATTTTTTGATTTTATTCTTAAAATAAATAAAGCATGAATTTATAAGTATAAAAGCTTGGGCTTTGAAGGAAACAAATACAATTAATTTGAAGAAGTAGTTCATACTTGAAGTGAAGTGGCAAATTAAATAAAAAGAAATAATACTAAAAGTCAACCTTCACTAAGATATATTTAGTAATACATTTTTTTAGTTACTTAGTTCTACATATTTCGGGTCTGTTCGGGTCTGTTCTTCTTCAGGAGAAGTATAGATATATAGTATGGGAAATTGTGAGTGACACCCTAATAGAGCTTTTGAGGAAGTTAAATAATTGGAGAAAATAATGCTTATATAAGAAATAGCGGAGAAAAATTGTACTACCAGGTTCTGAACATAAATATGGGGGTTAAATGGTATTTTAGGGTGAAAAACTGAAAAACGCTATGTGAGAATGATCTAGAGAAATAACTGTGACTTAAGTGGTGGAGTATATTTTTGAGAAATTGTGGTTAAAAGAAAAGGTGAACAACTATGTGTGTTGGCAAGATAGATGCACCATTGTTGTCGTAACAGAATGAACTGTGATGTTTGAAGACATTCTAGGATGTAACCACCTTAAGTGACATGGACAGTTTATAATGTTGTAGCTAATTGGAAAAAACTTAAGAAGAACATATTTTAGGGAAGTGAAGATTTTATGTTGATTTTATTATGAAAATTAAGTTTTCAGAAAGTAGACGAATACTTAGTTAGGTAGTTTTAAAAACGGGCAGACCTTTCAGGAGGAGTAGAACTAAGTAACTAAAAAAATTTCTTACTAAATATATCTTAGTCAAGGTTGACTTAGAGTATTATTTCTTCCTATTTAAATACAATTAAGTATTATTTTTGTCGATTATTTATTACCCATTATTTCCTGTCCGAGAAAAGTTCCCACAAATGTCCGTTAGATTTTTTTTGTTTACACCACCGATTAGCTGAAACGATTGAACGACTAAAAGATACATCATCCGCAAATCTAAAGATCAAAGGAAACGGCGTTAAAGTATAAACGATTTTAGTCGCCGCACAGTGGGACAAATCTTGAATTTCCTAATAAAAATTTAAAAAAAAATAAAGGTTAGATTTTGATTTTAATTTGATTAAATTATAATATCAGACTAACTAATAAAATTATCAAGTATCTTTCAGTCACTTTGGGCACTTCATAATTCGAATTTAAAATATATTTTCCGATAATCGATATAAATGATTTATTGAGGAAGTTTAATAGTAGTTTTGTACAACATGAGTGGATAATGATGTCTATATCTCACGAGGAAGTAACCGAGTGCGATATGCATGAGGATATTTTTTCCATGATCACAATTAGGAACCTTAAGCAAAATAAATTTTAAAAAGTTTACAGGCTGCCGATCTCTCTCAAAGTTCACGGTTTGGCAGTTTCGGCCAAATGCTCATGTTAGAAATTATGGTAAAACCAACTCAATAATAATGCATTATGAAATTAATTTTCTTGCACATTCAGCAGGTTGCATTATTGATAAAACTATTATAGATGTGTATATATTTTGTTATATTGAACAAATTAATAATATACAGGGTGATTCCTAAGTTGATACTTCTTTTTTAGCTTTTTTAGGCATTAAAATAAACAACATTTTCAAATACCTTTTTTCAAAAAACTTAAAAGTAGGCGAGATACAGAAGTAAAAAATCTAAGTGCGGGCCTGGTCATTAAAACGTAGCCTGCTATACTTTATGTTGTTTGTCTTATTAGTCATGCAATTTACGGGTCGGTGGTGAGTTATTTGGCAATACTCTGCGGTGTGTTTTTCTGAAGCAAGTTAATTTTAAATTGCTGACATGTGAAAATGGTAAAATTTGAAAACAATGAACTAGATATGGTGCTAATTTACGGTGAGTGTCGTCAAAATGCGGCTGCTGCTTCAAGATTATACGCAGAACGCAACGCTTTCCCTTGCGGGCTCATCCTACACCCAGAAAGTTTCTTAATTTAACGGGAAAGTTAGGCAGAACCGTATTCTAATCATAGTGTAATAAATGAATGTAAGTACCTTATTTTTGAGTTTTTTGAAAAAAGGTATTTGAAAATGTTGTTTATTTTAATGCCTTCTATACATAGCTAAAACAGAAGTATCAACTTAGGAATCACCCTGTACCACATACAAATAATATAAAGGGGCTTGAAAAAGGAGACGGAGCCTCAATAAATACAATAAATTGATTGGTCAGTACTTTATAAGGACGCTACGGAGGAATCTAATTTTTATTACAATGTTGTCTACTAATGGGAAATTTTCAGATTGGTGAGACATAAAGATCCAAAGCACAGAGGAATGATGGGTCGGCGCTGTCTCAAAAAGGCAATTTTTACGCACAGTGTTATAATCGTAGGACATTCTTTAAGATCACTTGTGGTTGTGATCAGCTAAAAAAATTTTTTTTGTATTGTGTGCATCCGTGGAATTTTTCTTTAAAAATGGGAAGTATTATTTTTAAAGGTCGCAACACTGTGTAGCACTGACAGTAATGAATACAAAATTTTGCCGCTTTAACCAGTAGTGACGTATATATTTAAATATTTTAAGTATTTTTTAAGACAAACGTACTAACACAGGTATTTTGTGGTACTGTTGACCTAATTTGGTTAAAGATTATGTTTGAGATGAAAAGAACGTTATGGAATCTTAAGATTTTCCGACAGATCTACTCAAAAAAATATATGTCGTCGCTTTCTCGTTTATATTAGGACGTCATTCATAATAATCATCATTTCCGCAAACTCCGCTCCCCCACCTGGCCAACTCGGTAACGACTTGAGATAATTTATTTATTCGGTATGCGTAAATAAAAAGTAAAATACTTATTATTGAATAAAAAAAATATTGTTTTAATATTCAAGATGGCGGAGTTTCGCCATTTGGTGACAAATGCGACACATCATTAGTTTTGAAAAGTCAAAAGCTACTCAACAATATCAGAGGTCCGTATTTACAAAAAATTAAGTTGATGTTACTAAAAAAGTGCCTTAAGAAAAATCTATTGCTTTTTCAAAATAATCAGTAAAAAATGTATTTTTTCGGATACCTCCGGATTTTTAAAATTTATTTTTAACAAATTATTCACGTAAATATGCAACTTTTCCTCTATTTAACCAACTCCTTATCTCTTATAGTTACCGAGCTAGCAATGCCTTTGCATCGAATTTGTAACAACATGTATATAGTGGCTTTTTAAAGAAAATGATGTTTCTTGAATGATAAAAGAGTTTTGGACTTGCATTGTCTTTACTTGTTTTGCATCACAATGTTGTAACTGGTAAGTATCTCTAGTCGTCTTCAGGTGAATACTAAATAAGTAAAGTAACTACAGCTCTATTTATACTAGCTAGATGCACTGGAGTATAATTGAGATGGGTACAGTCATACGTTCAGTTCGTGTACGGTATTTTAAGTTTATATCTACTTAACAATGGCCTCCTGATGTTTCTTATATCTAATGAGGGCTTACTAAAACAATCTGGGTTCTGGTATATGGTAGCAGTTTCCTTGAACTTCCTCTTCCTCCAATGTGGTTCTTTATACAGGATTTGAGATTCTGTCCATTTGATGTGATGACCGTGTGTCCAGGCATGGTCACCTGCACCTGATTTTTCGGTTTCTCCTTTAAGCGTGTTGTTTCTGTGCTCCTTGATCCTAGTTTCAAGTGGCCTTGGAGCCTCACCAATGTAAGATCGGCCACCTTTGCAGGGGATCTGGTAAACACAGTATTTCCTGTCTTTTTGACTTGTTGGTTTCGTCTTCGTCAGGTGGATTCTTAAAGTGTCTCTCGAGCTGAGTAGGTGCTGTATTGATGTTGTATCGTTGTCCTAGTATTCTAATTCTCTCAGATATTTCTTTGACATACGGGAGTGTTGATTGTGATTCTATCACCAGGTATATACGTATCTACATATCTCTATAAAAAAATAATAACGAAAAAAGAATCGCTTTCTTTTAGGTTTTGTGAATTTTCACCGCGAATAACTGAATTTACTGCAAGAACTTTTTACTAACAATAACAAAACTATCGGTCTATAATTTTGATACTGTTCAATTTCCGGTAGGAAGATAATTTTTAGAAATTTTGAATACCATGCCACGTTTTGAGATTTTGTCCCACAGGGTATCAATGTCACTTTCAGCGATATATTAATTTGTCAACGAGATTATTTAGGAATAAAATTAATATAGGATATGAGCGGACACATGGTAGAGTTCTGAGAGTACCAGACATCTTGGAGCCATTACAGGCCGGATCTTTTTAGTTATTTAATGCAGGATTTGTCCTGAATTCGTGATTAAACCGCTGACAAAATTAATGACTTAATTTTCAGTTAAAATTCCTGGCTTGATGCAAGTCACAGCTTCTGACGTAATTTTTAATTCGAGTTGTGTCGTTGATTAAATCGTATTTTTTTCAATTCTATTAAGACGAAAATAAGCTTCAAGATGAGCATTTTTTCATTTGCTGAACAATGAGACACATTTTTAAAATATGCATCAAATACTAAGTAATAATAAAAAAATCGAAAACAATAAATTCCACAAGAGTCGAATATTTTTTGTAAAAAAAAGTTACCTGTCTGTGAAAATGCAATAAAAAACTAGTATTAAGCAATTTCAAAAAAACTAGAAACGGGTTTTTTTAAAGTATCGATTTATATAAATATCCTAATAAAATTTTATTAGGGCCACCGTCTGATGTCTGCCAAATCAATGACTACAAAAAAATGTTTTATGTGTGAAAATTGTTGTTCGTCTGCATTTTATTTAAATAAGTTGATATCACTTTGGGCTAATACACCTTTTATATTTTTTATATCTTTCTTATCGACACAATTGTCATAAGGAGGCTAATTTCAATTGCATTGAACACTGCTTCCAACCGAAGAATTTAAAATTTGAGGAATGTATCGTTTACCCACTTACGCCATTAGCAATTCATTATAACCGTCGCCAACGCGTTATCGTATGCGGATCAGTCTCCAGGGAATTACTTGTAACTTCTGATGTTCCTCAGGGCTCACATATCGGCCCTATTTTATTCTTACCTACTTTTTATAAACCGTCATTTCTTCCTTTGATGTGTCCGAGTGTCTGGTTTACGCTGATGACTTAAAGTTTTACAAGAGAATTTCTCCCATTTGAGGAATGTATCGTTTACCTACTTACGCCATCAGCAATTCATTATATCCGCCGCCATCGCGTTATCGTATGTGGATCAGTCTCCAGGGAATTACTTGTAACTTCTGATGTTCCTCAGGGCTCACATATCGGCCCTATTTTATTCTTACTTTTTATAAACGACGTCGTTTCTTCCTTTGATGTGTCCGAGTGTCTGCTTTACGCTGATGACTTAACGTTTTACAACAGAATTTCTCCTAATGCAAACTACTTGCAGTCTGATAAACAGGTTGGTTACCTAGTGTAAAGTTAACCTTTTATAACTTAAGGTGAGCCAGTGCAAGGTCCTCCGCTTTTATAAATGCAACTGAGCAACTCTCCAACAAACCATCCTTATGACATTGAGAACACTAACCTGGAGATTGTTACTCACTTCAACGACCTTGGTGTCATCTTTGATAGAGATCTTACATTCAACTTACATATATAGACAACGTTATTTTCAATCGGTTCAGATTTCTTGGTTTTGTGAAACGAAACACTAAACAAATTTACGATACAAAGCCACTTAAAGTTCTATATGGTGGCCTAGTTCGATCTCTGCTTCTGTTATATGGAGTCCCAATTATCAATGACACATCGAAAGGATTAAACGTGTTCAGAATAGATACGCTAAATATCTTCTGTTAAAACTTCCCTACCAAAACATACCATACGAAACAAGATTTCTCTTTTGTGGCATGCAGACCTAGAATGCCGGCGCAGAAAATCATTGATAATATGTTTATACAAACGTATTATTGGCAGTGGCGGCTCGCGGCCTTAAAAAATGGTGAAGAGCTAGGTATAGTGCGAGTACTTAAATAAACATTGACTAAAAAATAAAAACAAAACATTTTAATCACACAGTAAATTACGTAAAAACGATATCTATAATCGTAAGTTTCGCGAAGCCTCAAAATAAATACCTTAAGGTTAGGCGAACCAATGCTAAAACAATCGTGCATACGACTGATCTATTTTTAAATTGCCCTTCATCATAATGCAAATTGTTACATGCGGTTTGCGTGACTGACGTCACGTAACCATAGCAACGGTGGGCGTTGGGTCTTCACTGGAGTTAACCGTGGCCCTATTATGCATAGCTACATTGGGATTAAATTAATATTATTAATTCGAACATAATTATTTTTTTAAGGGCTAAAATGGTAGCTGTATTGGTACATTAATATTTAAACAAAAGAAGCTTAGCGGCAAGCGGACAGAGTAGTGCGTCTATCTTTTGCATTAAAGTACACAGGGACTCCAAAGGTAATGGAATCCCTGGGGCACAGGTAGACAATGACAGGCTGTTTCGTTCTTGTTAGAACTCATTAGAAAGTCATAACCCGTAGGCGACCCCCAGTACAGCAAGCCTGTTCTTTCAAGGCGTTGAGTTTATTCCTTATGATGGCGTTACTGGGTTTTCATCGCGTTTTTATTTCTTAAAAACGCCTTGAAAGAACAGGCTCGCTGTACTCGCTTATGGGTTATTACTTTCTGATGAGTTCTAACAAGAACGAAACAGCCTGTCATTGTCTACCTGTGCCCCAGGGATTCCATTACCTTTGGTGTCCCTGTGTACTTTAATGCAAAAGATAGACGCACTACTCTGTCCGCTTGCCGCTAAGCTTCTTTTCATTAATATTTAATATTGTCGAAAATTTCCTCCTGGTTTTATTTTTTTTTAACCTGACGAGCCGCCACTGATTATTGGTACAATTTGCTGTGATGCCCTGTTTGAATCTGTTATTTTTGATTCCACCAAGGCCCACGCGGCAGACATTGACCCGTAATTGCATGACTAATAAGAAATAAGACAAACAACATAAAGTATAGCAGACTACGTTTTGATGACCAGGCTCGCACTTAGATTTTTTACTTCTCTATCTAGCCTAATTTTGAGTTTTAAAAAAAAAGGCATTTGAAAAAGTTGTTTATTTTAATGCCTTTTATACACAGCTAAAAAAGAAGTATCAACTTAGGAATCACCCTGTATATTGAACGTTGTCCGCTGCGCGATATTGTTCCATAGGTAAGTCCCATCCTAATTTAATAAAACCAAACGAACACCGCAAAAGTTTACGGTCGTTCGCAGCAATTAGGGACTCCAACGTTACAGCTTTAGTAATTATTAATTCTACACAAAATATGTAAATTTTCTCTTTTTCATCGTAAAACCTAATGGTATATGTTTTTCACTGATCCAGCGGCCCCCCCCCCCCCCCCCCCCCCGAGCTGTCGAGTATAACACGACCCGGTTATTGGGGAAATTTTAACAATAAGTATTATTAATATACAAAATTAAAAACATACCGGATGTACGTATAAATTATAAAAATGTTTTTCTAATATACTACAAATTAATGCATATTTATGTAAATCCACAGACCTGTTAAATCGGGTGTAATTAAATAATAAATATAATCAATAATTCACTAAAATAGAAAAACTGCCAAAGAGAATTGTGTCTTGAAAAGGATTATTATTTTTATTATTTTAAGTGGTGTAGCCAGAAATTTTGTTTAGGGAGGGGGGGGGGGGGGCAAAAGGATGAATTCAGGTGCCACGCCCAAAAAACCTTTTTTTGGACCATAAAAAAAATTTTAAATTAGAAATAATATATAATATTTTTATAGAAACTTGTACTTATACTAATACACTAATGTAAATAATTTAAAACTTATAAAAAAGCTTTATGAAATAAGCATAACATATTTAAAAATAAGGTTTATTTTTTATTTATTGAAAACCAAAGAAATATAGTAACTATAATCGATAATTATTATTAGAAGCCATGTCATGTAAAGATTATACATGCAAACACCGAAACCTTCTTAAATTAATAAATAAAATCAGAAGAGGGTGTATTTAAAAGTTTTAAGATTTGCGTGGATGTCAGTTTGTCTTGCATTTTGTATAAATGTTATTTCATTTGGTGCGTTATTGATAGGGTTGTCACAAGTTCGTTGCCCAATTATATTTTAAATTTTCTAGCTTTGGATTTCTGGAGGGGGGGGGGGCTGGCTACGCCACTGATTATTTGTATACTTTATAGCAATGGAGTATTTATGGGGGGGGGGGGGGGGGGGGGGCAGCATCCCCTCCCAGAGTCTCATAGAATGATGTAACCTAATATCAAATAAGCGATCCTGTAGACCCAAGATAGATCGGGCATTGTCTGCCCTATGATCAATCAGGGTCTGTATGTAGTGATTTAAAAGGAGGAAACCATTCTTTAAAAAATTAATATATTGAACCAAAAGTGTAAGTAATTGCAATAAAAAACTAATTAAACCTAGTTATTAAATTTTAAAAAATGTAAAAAGAAACCCAATGAAACACAAAAAGTGGATTGTATAAAATACACTATGTAGATTAGACAATGATTTTCTAGAGTAGGATATTTCTCCAATTACAATGGACATAACCTACTCTGTCGTCGCCCCCCCCCCCTCTTCCCCCCCCCCCCCCCCCCCCCCCCCCCTCACCTCAAAGCTACGGTCCTGGTCTATTGGCAGTCTTTTACATCGGGTTTGAAATCTTAAAAAATACTAATAACAGGAGGTGTAAAATTTTCACTGTACCTACTCCAAATTGACTTTAAAAAAATGGCTCATTTCAGTCCATTAATCTAACCTCATATCCATTTAGTAATACGAGACACCCTGTATACCGAAACATCGAAAATGCCATTCTAAAGCAAACAATAAACGTAAAGACGGGCCAGACAGCTTGGCACCGCACAGGAACAGGAAACGGGTCCTTCGAGGCAAACGCCCCGCAGTCAACCCTCGTTTATCATACGACATAAAACAAAAATAACCATCCATTAAATCTTTCGTTTCGACGTGGTAATTAGGCACAACATCATCTATTTCTTTTTGGTTTAGCAGGTATTTGACAAGATTAGATTTCGTTTTACGATGATGGTGTGTAAAGTTTTACTTAGAATATGATTTAGTACCTAGATCTCAGACAATCGCATATTCTCATTAAAAGTAGGTAGTCGGCTTAACAAAATAGTATATTACATAACAAGTGATCAAACGAGGAGATTTTTATTTAGCACGAGGCGTCAACCGAGTGCGGAAATTCTCCGAGTTTTAGAATAATCACTTTCACACGAGTAATGTACACTATTTTTCCTACGACCACAAAGAATTATTAAAAAAGCCTTTGATTTGTGAAAAAAATATTTCAACACTAGTGTTGAAAAACGCATACTTAGGATTATGTTCCACTTAATATCTGGTTTCATAGTTTCTTAATAGGCTTTTCCTTTATTTGTGATTTAACTAAACTGCTGGACAATTGCTTTCGAGCAAGAAAAATTTCGCCTAAATTTAACAGTTAATATCTTTTGAACCAAATATGATATCGACCTACAGTTTTGAATGGTTGATAGATTCATCCCTTGGGAAACAACTGTTAATGTTGGATTTTCTTTAACTGTCAGAAAATTTTATATACAGGGTCTTAAAGAAGACGATGATTTTTGATCCCATTTTAATGGCGTGTGACTTTCATAATAATATTTTTAAATTTTATCACTCTACGTCAATTGAATCACTGGTTCATAGCAAAGAAAGTGGTTTGTCAAATTTTTGATATCTGCTATATTTTAGGAAATACCGATTTTTTTGGAAAACCTTGCTTTATTTCAACTTATTGGTAGCTATATCGCACTGTAGACATGTAGGTGGCGCCCTCTACAAGTGAAACCATACAAACGTCAGATTTGAATTTTGCATATCAAAAAACCCCTAGATACCAATTTTAGTTTAGATATCGACATTATTTTAAATATTATTTAGAAAATACAAAAATAAAAATTAAACTAAAACCTTGTATCTCTAAAACGAAACATTTCCAAATATACTAAACATTTTTAAGCGGGGAAAGCCATCTTAAAATTTTTCACAATATTAATGAAACACCCTGTATGATAATATATTAAGAAATAATTAAGAATATCTTCTGGAACTAAACTTTAATTTAACAGTCAGTTTTTTGCAGTGTAAACAACGATTTAATAGTAAATCATGTTTCAAATCGCATTATTTTCAATTTTTTTCCTTAGAAATTGAACTTATCAGAATATCCTCTTAACTTTAAAACATTTTTCCGAAAAAATAAACACTTCAAAATTATTTTTCCGATTTTTGATAGACAATAAACACGAATAACGAAGTTATTCAAAAAATCTCAATATCCGCTGTTGGAACTTCAAAAAATTTTATATACAGGGTCTTAAAGAAGACGATGATTTTTGATCCAATTTTAATGGCGTGTGACTTTCATAATAATATTTTTAAATTTTATCACTCTACGTCAATTGAATCACTGGTTCATAGCACAGAAAATTATTTGTCAAATTTTTGATATCTATCTATTTTAAGAAATACCGATTTTTTTGGAAAACCTTGCTTTATTTTAACTTATTGGTAGCTAGATCTCACTGTGCATTATATCGTGCAAACTTTGCGAGCGATTATTGTACCTTATAAAGAGCTTGATTATGTTCAGTAACAATAGTTGTACCTAAATGTTATGATGTACAGTGGCGTACTTATAAACACCTATATGTCTATGGTTTATGAACATAATCAAGTTTTTCATAAGGTATAAGAATCACTCGCAAAGTTTGCACGATACAACGCACAGTGAGATCTAGCTAGAATTAAGTTGAAATAAAGCCAGGTTTTTCAAAAAAAATCGGTATTTCTTAAAATATAGCAGATATTAAAAATTTGACAAATTACTTTCTTTGCTATGAACCAGTAATTCAATTGATGTAGAGTGATAAAATTTAAAAATATTATTGTGAAAGTTACAAGCTATTAAAATAGGAGCAAAAATCATCGTCTTCTTTAACACCCTGTATATACATTTTTTTGACAGTTAAGGAAAATCCAATATTGACAATTGTTCCCCAAGGGATGAATCTATCAACCATTCGAAACCGTAGGTCGATATCATATCTGGTTTAGAAAATATTAACTATTAAATTTAGGCGAAATTTTTCTTGCTCGAAACCAATTGTCCAGCAGTTTATTTCATTTTTTCATATTATATATGTCATAGGAAGAACTAATGCTGGATTGACTTCTAGATTAACCAGAATAAAACATTTTAAATTTAATCAAGCGAAGATACATTAATCATAAATTTAAAAAATCCACCCAACAAGGAAGATTTCAATTCAAAATAATTCTATAAATTATTTAATGTTTTTATAAAGAAGTCAAAAACACCTGATGGGATTCGAACCTGTGACCTTCTGATCTGTAGGCTAGAGCCCTATACTTTATGCTATTGCTACCGATAAACATTTGTTGTTTAATAAATAATATTTTCTTGGTTCTTATTTGGTTTGCTAGTGCGTTCGCCTGTCTTTTGATGTTTGGGTCTGCCGTCCTGTATGTTCTTTTTTTAAGGGTCAGTTTTTGATCTTGATTTTGAATGGCCCTAGGTATTTGCCCATAAGTGGTGGTGGGGACTTCTTTCTCCGTGGTGGCGTTTGTTGTTGCTGTTTGTATATCTGTTGTTAGCTTGAGGACTGCGGCTTCCAACTCTGTCCGGTTTGTTTCTGGCTGTTCTTCTGTGTTTTGTGTTAGAGGTGCTGCTTGAATAATATGTTTAAATTAAGTAGTGTGCCTTGATATTTCAACACTAGTGTTGAAATATTTTTTTTTTCAACACGCGTGTGATATACGGCGCTTTCTAGCCAAATTAACGGTATTTTTTTTCTCATTTTCATAGGTGGTCGAAGAAATAAGAGTTTCCTTTCATTTGGTCAGATCCATCCCCAGAAGCGTTTCGTCATATTACAGCTCATCAGTACGGCTATAGGGCCTGACGAAAGAAAAGTTGGTGGAAACAACTATTTCTACAGTTAAAGGCGTATGGCTATAGAAGAAGTTGCAAAGCATAATTCACCGAACTCATAAAAAAATAAGTAAAATGTTGAAATCACCTGTAAACACGTCACAATTACACAGAAGTCGCGCTAAGTAAGGCTAGAATCCACCGGTTTGGTGGAACCGAATCACAAGAAACCCCAATTTTTTTCGTAGTATCAGCAGTAAAGATTTAAAAATGTAAGACATTAATAAGCGTGTAAAGTGCCATTTATTCACCAATTCATACCTTCGAAACCACTTCCGGTTTAACCGGAATTGAAATCAACTTTTTAATTTTGAATGGAAACCCCTTATATCGAAGTTTAAATTCTATAAAAAAAAATTTTTTTCTGTGACGGGAAAAAAGTTTGACATTTTATCTCTGTTGACAGGTAAAAAAATGTCGCTTTTTGTGAAATTACTTTTTTCCCCGGGAAAAAAGTGATGTGATTACTTTTTTCCCCGGGAAAAAAGTGATTACTTTTTTCCCGGATATAATATACACACATAAGTAAAGGTAGATATTTAATTTTAGAATATTTTATTATACAAAAAGTTACATTTTCTTTAAATCAAAAAGTACAATTATTAAATGTGCATTGCATGCATGACATGTTCATTTTACTATTCGGTCCAGTCGAATTTTCTCGTGTTGTAATTATATTTTCTGCCATGGACACAACTGCCGTTGATGTACCTGGTCGCAAATCGGGTGTTCTTTCAGCACTGCCACAGGTTCTAAACACTTTATTAGCTATTTCTGTTCTGTGTGCTACCGATTCATCAACATACCCTTCAGCGACCGTTGATGACTTCCAACCGCCATGTTTCTTGAGTGTCAACAAGTCTCCCCCAGATTCAACCAAAAGTGTAGCAGACGATCTTCGAAATGAATGACCCGTGTGTAAGGTAACATTTTCAAGTTGAAGAACATTAGCTACTGTTTGGGGTACCTTATAAAACTGATTTTTACCCACAACTTGATTGATACATTTTCCATTGTGATATGCATAAAATAGGCGGCGATCCTTTGCTGCTGTTGGACGAAGGGCTATGTACATTCGGTAAAATTTAATATATTTTTCAGTAACTACAAATCTCCTGTTGACATCATTCTTTGTTTGCTTAATTTTCACAATTCATAACGTTCCCGAATCTTCAATATCATTTAATGTTACCTGGCTGATTTCGCAAATTCGACAAGCTCCTGCAATCGCAAGTAAAACAACAACCTTGGCCATTAAATACACTTCATCGGAAGCATTATTTAAAAAATCACTAATATTTTTGTACTCGTAAAAATCACAGCTTTCTTGGGCGTGTAACCTTTCCCATTTTGTTTTAGAAATGTAATTAGTTTGAAATATTTTGAAATGTCCACATTATTATTGGATTGTAACATAATTTTAATCATTGAATAATTCGACCACACCGTTGATGGCTTTTATTGTTGTGTCAGTTTCGAAAAATAGGCCAATAACACCGTCTTCGACAAAGAACTGCATGCCTTTTTCATCTTCCATTCCATAAATCTTGAAAACGCGTTTTCGTAAATTTTGCGCGATTTAGCTGGCGATAATTTTTGTGACGCTACTTTCGCTGCTTCTACTAATTCCGGTGCAGTCAGAGAAAACTCAGAATCAGACATTTTAAACTTTATATTATTTAAAATAACTACTAAATAACCACTAAAGTTTTTACTTTTTATATTAAATCACGGAATTAAATTGACAGATATTTGATTATTTTAAAGGTTTCCTTAGAAACGCAGGTCCAATTGTCGCTAAAAGTAAAACAGCCTACCTACTAGTTTAAAAAGTCAAATTTCACATCGATACTTTTCTGACTTTAATATATTGTAATAATATCGTCGTTTTACCCGTCACCGAAAAAAATAGTGTATTATACACGGGAAAAATATTAGATTTTAGCTCTCGCTTTTTTGTCTCCCTCCGCTTCGCGTCGGGAGACAACACAACCTCGAGCTAAAATCTAATGCTTTTTTCCCTTGTATAATAAATAACTATTTTCAATGACATATTACACTTTATCTTTTGTTTTAAAAATGGGCGCCTACATCAATTTTCCTTTGTTTTCTAAAATGTTGTTATTTTATTTACCTTTTTAAAAAAAAAATTCTTAAAGAATGATGCAAGAATGACGAAGGATTGATATCATTCAGGAAGAACAGCCGAAATGATTGTGTAGAGTCCAAAAACGCCAACATACGTCAAAAGCATTTAAATTTAAAACAAAAAATAAATTAAAATGGAAACACTTTTATTTTTCTAAAATTCACATAAAAATCTACTTCATTCAAATAACACCAGATTCATAAATCACCAAAAATCAGGTAAAACCTCGTTTTAAAAAAAACTTGATTTTTAAATAGTTCCACAGACCTCCGAAAATAACATGCTAGAACCAAAAACTTAATTTATCAAGTCATTTTAATGATATGTTAACTAAAAAATAAAAATTAATGGAAATGCTAAAAACGGATTGACTAATTTTGCCGACCATATGCATGTTTTCCTATTTTTTTTTTGTATATCGGTAAAGGTAGTTTTACATTTTTAAAAATTATGAACATTAAAAATGTTTTATTTGTCTGTTGTTAAAATTATTAAATTCAGAATTAAGTTACGAAACAAAATTAGTGTTAAGTTATGATAATGATAATCTTTAATCAAATATTACAGCGACAATGGTATAGTATAATTAACAGAAATAGATAATTGATGGCAGGTTTGAAAGCTTAAAGCAATGGATCTATCAAAGAGTAATTTATTAAAATTGAACCTTATTAAAATTAAGAATTCTTTTGCTAAATATGGCACAAAATCTAACCTAACTGAAAAAGCCAGTGAAGATTAACAGTCCAGAAAATTGTGGAGTGGCATACTGCCATGGGAGTAGTTGTTTTGGGTTTTGTAAGCCTGGACTAAAAGGCTGTAGTACTTTTATGTTTTATATTTATTTACAACTCGAGTGGATTGTCCATATTGCGCTCGGAAGTTTGAGCATTCCGGTTACGGAGCCGTGCTAAATTTTTTCTCATGAGATATGGACATCATATCCACTATGGTAAGACAAACTACTAATTTTCCACTCCCACTTGAAAATGTGCTGTTTCCTTCACACTAAAGTGATTTGAAAAGTGGGTTATTCTGGTTAACTGAACGGATATGATTTCATATCCATCCTAGTTAGGATATGAAACTGACAAAGTCATAGTCATACAAAGAAACCAAATTTACATGTTGTAAATTTCACTAGTCGTTTTCTGACGCTTCCCAGAAGTGGAGTTAAGAATATACTTCAAAAATACGCAAATCTGTCAGATGAAAATTGTTCTATTTTAATGTAAATCAAAACATTTATCCCAGATTCTAGGCATACACAATTTTTTTCCTAAATGCACGAAACGATGCAAAAATTTGAGGGTAAAATACCAAAATATATTTCTACCGAAGTATTGTTATTTTCTGATCGAACTAAAGATTTGATCACAGATGCACTTTCTTATTTCAAAAATATCAAGTTTTACACTCATTTCTAGACACTGACTACAAGATTTAATGCATTAAATGTACTACATACCTACAAAATGAATGATTGGTTCTGTGCCTTGCAAATATTGGTCAACCGCGATATTTTCTAATATCCTTTGAAAGGGGATCCAAGCCCAATCGATATTAAAACTTTTATTATACGCAACAGATATAGAAAATTAACTGGTAATTGTTCCTTAAATGGTGGAACATGAAGATGAGTGTACATAAAATCAGATAAGACAGCCTAATCTATAAGATTTCTAGAAAAAATCTATTCCATTTTTTAATAAAGGTTTTAAAGTTATGTTATTTTTACAGTATTGCCACTTCTCTTTCCACGTTAACAGTGTTGCTAGTTTGTAAATTGGCGATTATTTTAAAAAAACTTTACCATAGCGAACATTAACAGTTCATATTAATGCACAAAGGCTGTATTTAACTGTTCAAAACTAAGTCAACAGTTGTATTTTTGTAGTTATAATTCTTATGCAAGCAGAAAAAAAACCTCGAACCCATTTTTCTTCTGTGTATTTTAGCAGAACAATTAATCAAAATGGCTATGGTTGAGAAAAATAAATTTTTTTATTTTTATTAATAAATATATAATATATCGCTTTTTATCTATTCTGCAAAATGCCGATTGAGAAAAAGATAGATGCATTCAAAGTGATTTAGTGTAAATATAAGAAATGAATCAAATTGATAAATATGTTACAGTGTAATTGGGTCCATAAATTTGTTAACGAAATAAATATTTGTTCAATTCTTTTTTATTATATTTCTCACAAGTTGAGGGCCAACTAAAAACACAAGTTATGATGCCTATATTTAAAAAAATATTCTTAATTTTTAGTATGAAAGTCGGAAGTTGAGTCGTAGAAAAAATATACTTGACACCTCGCGCGGATTGTCCATATTGCTCTCGGAAGTTTGAGCACTCCGGCTACGGTATCGTACTCAATTTACTTCCTCGTGCGATATGGAAATCATATCCACCCACTCCTGTAGTACAAACTAAATTAACCAATAAGTTTGTTGATTATTTAACGGTTCGTTTACAAATTATTTTATTTTGTCACTCGGCCCTGGATATTGATTGTAAGGTAAATTATCCAAACATCACTTCATCAATATTGCTTAAGATCTAAAATTATTATTAAAGTATTTTTACCGTTCTTATGGAATTTACTTATAAATAATGTAAAAGAAAAAGAGACTAAATATTATAATTTAAAGATATAATATGCCTCAAACGCCTAGTTTAGATGTTTTTTATTGCAAATATTTGCATTCGTGTTATTAGATTAAGCAATAATTATATACTGAATAAATGTTTTAATTTTGTGCAGAACAAGAATGTATGTATTAATAATATACGTACGACGTATTTTTTAAATAATCATATGTTGGGTCGCATGAAGATTTTTAACAAGAATTAACTGACCAGTTACTTTGACTGTGACATTCATGAAATTCGCATGTATTATTTAATCACAATGAAAATTGCCTAAATAGTAAATTAAGAATTAAGAGATGTAATCGGGGTCCTTTGATTATGAGAGAATTATTTCTGCCAATTTCATTTATGTCACAGTCAAAGTTACTGGTTAGTTATAAATGTTAAAAATCTTTATACAAACCGACATTAATCTAATAAAAAAAATTACTTAATAAGGGGATTATGCAGCAATTACAGTCATCATAAAAGGCAGCAGTCAGCGTAGAGACGCATCGCGTTTTAACATTTAATTAAGAATTGCCAATGTTCCAAACGATTGTACAGGTTTCTTAAAATAAAATTATTAAGTTTTTTTTTATAAACAATTGTTTTTTTTAAAACCCTCCTATTTTCTTCCCAATTTAGAAATTCTTGATGATTTTAATACCTACTATTTAAGTTTTATTGTAAGTAAAATAATTCCGTTTTCAATTAAAAGATCCGTTTTGAAAATAATGTTCGTTTCATTTGAAAATATTTGTTAAATCCAGTGTAAAATGTATTTGTTATTAAAGATGTTTAATTACTACCGTTTGTAAATTACATTTGACACTGACAAATCACAGGTTGCCAAGTCCTATTAATGCTGGTGTCCGCAGCATCACCTGTTGAATTCCAATGAAAAACCAACCGCAATCCTATTTAAATAAGTTAAGATTGGGTTGTCCAAAATTGTTTAAACTCCGCATGTGCACTCACCACACGGAGACCCTAAAAAGTCTCCCTACAGCCCTGCCCTAGAGTCAAAAGGGTAGCAAATATTTGAGCAGTCTAAAACTTGTATGGGATTTCCTATGTTTCCAACCACGATGCACCACCCGGTATTTGCTATTGTTTGGTCTTGTATAAATACATTTTTTTAAAAAACATTCAAAAGCTATAAAATTCATATTTTCACTTACAGCAACTAGGAGAGTAGAGAGTAGAAACGTCGTTTTCAACAAACTAACGGTGCACCTCGAGTACGGTGCATAGCCGGGCTTTGCGGACAGCTCGAGCTTAGTTGTTAGTGCCACTATGACGATCGAGAAACACTGTTGCCAGACGTAACAAAATTTTACTAGGTGAAAATATTAAATTTTGAAAATTTGTTAAAATGTGGCCAAATATAAAATATAAGTGTAAGGTGTAAGACGAAAAATTAGTTTGCAATTAGACTATTAGACCCCGAGCTTGTGAGCTCAGGGGGAAATGGGGGGGAGGGGGGGGATGGGCTGCCCTAACTAAATACGCTATTGACCCCATTATTTCTAATCTTGCATGATACATTAAAAATTTAATTTAACTATTTTCATATCTCTTATTTATAGCGTTTATTTTGGAATACAAATATTACAATTGCAATGTAACCTATAAACAAAATTTCAATTACCAAAAACGGGGAAGTTCGCAATATTTGTGCTTAACACATTTCCTAGATCGTTTTCGAAATCCATACAGGGTGGCCCATTTGTCTGACAAAGTAATATACCGTCTCTACTATTAAAGATATCAAAAAAAAGTTTCTATAAAAGTTGTGAGGTATAAAAATCTATGTTTTAAAATTATTTTTAAACATACAGGATGGTCCAGAAAAGTAGGACAATAAAAAGATATATTTTTTTTAATGAAACACCCCATATATTTTAGCATTTTTTGTTTCCTGACAAAATTATCTATATGACGCCATATTTAGTTTTTTAATTTTTTGCAACGTTGAAAAACAAAATGCAAAATTCTTTAAATTTTGGAAATAAAACATGATTGTAAAAACTGTCTTAAATCTTTAATTGCCGAAAATTTTATACAGGGTGTTTTTTGTTGACATCCAAATATACAAAATTTTAAAATACCATAACTCTGTTTTTTCAAACGAAATTCTTTTTTATTACGCAACTTGATATTGAAAATAAGTTCACAAACATTATAAATATAAATATAATAATTATCAATAGGACATTATATTCAATTACATTTGTTTTGACTTTGCTGGTCATGGCTTACTGGAAAAATAAAAACTATAGTTTTTTCACCAAAATTTAAATAAAAATCGAAATATTGCCAAAACTAGTAAATTTAGGTATAGGTATGACTTAACAATAATAAAAGATATTTACAATATCTATCAAGCCTAATGAATATAGGGTATTTCATTTGAAAAAACAAAGTTATTGTATTTTAAAATTTTGTATATTTGGATGTCAAACGAAAACACCCTGTATAAAATTTTCGGTACTTAAAGATTTAAGACAGTTTTTCTATCCCTAAACTTAAGAGCTTATAAGAAATTATCGATTTTCGACACTCTTATTGAGAAATACAGGTAATTTTTTACATGTCTTTTACAAAATTTAAAGAATTTTATATTTTGTTTGGCAACGTTGCGAAAAATTAAAAAACTAAATATGGCGTCATATAGATAATTTTGTCAGGAAACAAAAAATGCTAAAATATATAACAACTTTTATAAAAACTTTTTTTTAATATCTTTAATAGTAGAGACGTTATATTACTTTGTCAGACAAATGGGCCACCCTGTATAAATAACTATTATTAAATTAGCAGCGTTCGACGCGCACTTGACCACTTTTTCTTTTCATCACATTATTTATTGTTCTCATCAATATGGTATTAAAATGTTACCGATTTTATAATACTACAAACTAAATATAACTAACAATACTTTTTATTATTGTTAATTACTGCACGTGTTATTTCAGTCTAGTTTTTTTGTCAAAAAAGAACGTCAACCGCGGGATTTTAAATTCGGGTTATGTTTAAAATTAAAATTTTAGATTACCTAAACTAGTCTAAAAATAATGTTTACCAATACGGGCTATAATAATTAATTACCGATTAAAATACCCACGACAGGAGATAAAGGTCAAAAACAATATAAATTTTTATTGTAGAAGTCCCAGTGACTATTAAAAATATTTATATTTAAATTTAAAAAAAAATGGTATAATTTTGGAATCGTTTTTCACATATCATAAATTATATTTTTTAGGTAATCTATAGTTTGTTGACCTGTTGTAGAACAATACCGATTATAGGTAGGTGTTCCAGATAACATTTAAAAAATTAAAAAAGTGTGCAGCGAATATATAGAACACCCAATACCTATAAAAACGGTACACATACAACGGTATGCCGACTAACAAGTCGAAATTTGACCACCGTACCGACTCGCATCGCTCGATCGTTACGTTACATTCGTTGCCGGACCATTGTAATTACTTTGGTCATTTTGTCGCTTAAAATGCGCTGATCGGCGCCGGACTCTCGAACCAAAAGCACCCAGGATTTTGATATTTTGCAGACTTTACCTGTATCCTAGGGCACATTTCAGGAAAATATTTTTGTTTATCTACAGGGTGTTTTAGGAAAGTGTGACGTCATAAGGATCTATTTTTTAGACCACATGGTGCAGATTTGGTTAAATTAGTAAAAAACATTTGTGTTCCTTTATTTAGGCGGGGGAGGGGGGGGGGGGGGGGGTCTGCCCCCATGACCCTCCTCCTAGATCCGCGCTTGTTAGTTTTCATATTAATGTCGGGTTGCATAAAGAATTTTAATAATAATTATTTAACCAGCAGTTTGACTGTGACAGGCATTATATTAGGGAATCCAAACCACGTCATTCAATATGGTGGTCGGATGGCAAAAAGCTTTGAGTCACCAGTTAAATGCCACCAGCACTGTTATTTTTATGATCACGTGTACCAATTATAAAGCATATTTGCCATCCAGCCGCCATTTTTGACACATCGTTGGATTGCCTAATACTCATATTCAAAGGTGCGTGATTAGTAAATAAAAAATTAAAGTAACCGGGCCAGTATGATTGTGAGAAAATTATTTCTGTCAATGTTACGTCTGTCACAGTCAAACTTGCCGGTTAAATAATTATTATTAAAATTCTTTATCTACTTTCATTTAGTAATATGAATTTTACAGTTCTGTAAATCGTCTTGTAAGGGCATCTATTACAGCACTAGTGCTGTAATATATGGCTTTACAGCACTAGTAGTGTAATATATGCCTTTACAGCACTAGTGCTGTAATGGAAAAAAACCCGATTTTATTAAAATTTTGCTGTTAAATAAACCACACTTTTTAGGAGAATGATTTATTATTAACAATTATAAAATTAATTACCAATTATTAATTAAAATATATCTTGATTTTTCTTGACTGAAATCATAGTTTTCAACATTGAGTAGTGAGTCCATAGTGTAGATGGTTTCTGGGAGCGTTGCTTTACGGAAAAATAACCCAAAAGGATTTTCTCAGACAACTTTTTATTTTGTTAGCTTTGCATCAATCTTCAAACTTCAACTCATACCGCGCCTTGGATTTTGTCGGAACTAAACTTGAGATCGCTTCGTTTGCCGCTGCTTCTATATCAGAGGGTAAACTTCCATCAGAATCGCTCAATTTGAAAAACGCTTTTTGTATTTTTAAATTTGTTTGACAAAGTTTCGACAGTAACCATGCGAAACAGTAACTAAGCGAAAGGTAACATAAAAAACTTGATTAGTAAACTTAATAGCAGGTGCATTTTTACAGGTGCATTTTTATTTTTAAAAATGCCTTTTGCCAAATATTTTTATTCATAGATGAAAGTAGATAAAATTTTGTACAATATTCTTGTTGTAAATTCATATTACTAAACTCGATGTTTTATTAAACTCGGCTGACGCCTCGTTTGACAACTTTAACATCTCGTGTTGTAATATGAATCTTTACAACACTTATATCATAAATAACTATTGTGCAACCCGCCATAAATTTTGTATTAAAATGTCAAAAATCATAACAAAATCCGTTAAACCCTAAAAACAAATCGTCCATTGTTCTAATTACGGCCAATAAAAATGACCTGTATGGAGGCATTCTTAGTTTCTATATTACCTACTAAATTTTGGAGTAAAATATATGCGAAAACCGTTCCATTATTGCAGATAACCTAAAATACGGAAGAAAGTCCACATAACCGATCCTGATCTTTGCAGCAAATGAGTGAAAACAACGGCACCAACAGCAATTATCCACTGACATTGTAACAAATTCCAACAGCATGATGCTTATGGTGCACCACTGGCGTGATATTCGGTATAAAAAAATTTAATACTATTGCCTATTCGCATTTGTATCTTAACATTGTAATATTATTATATCGAACTTGGTAGTAATTAATGGCTCTTACTTTTGTTTACCAGGAAAAGTGAGAAAAAGAAATAAAATTATTAAAAAAAAATTAACAACGAACAAGAATAGATCTAATTTTAAACAAAAAGTATTTCATGTTTCGCCACCTCATAATCAGTCATCGAAGGCCAAAATCAAATTCGATAATACCGAAGTAAGATTTAAATAATTATTATGAATAACAACCAAATACAAAAATAGACTGAACAATACGAGAAAAAATAATGATCTTCCTAATGTCGATAGAAGACAGTTTTAAAATGTCAAGTTCTAAAATAAAGACTAATAAACTAAATAACTTGTTTTTTTTTCTATTATGATTTGTTTATCGGTTTGTGGGTTGAAAGTCAAGTGCGTGCATTCGCCATTTCGTTTAATAACAGTTCCTTATTTTTTTGTTTTGTCCAAAATAAGCCTTAATTAATTCTGCAACAAACAACAAAATAGATAAAAATGAAGGGCGATTCTAGCAACTAAAAAGTTATTTTTGATTTAATCTTTTTTAAAAGTAAATATCGTTACATAAACTGTTGTATTGTTTGGCACCCATGGCAAGTTGGCCTTATTGCCGAGGTTCACGAGTTCAAAGAAGGGCTGCTAGGTGGGTGTATTTAAATTTTAGTAGGGACTTAAGTCCGACTCAGGCAATAACGGCCCTGGGCTGGAACTCTCTTCTAAAACGCAGAGAATATTTTATTGGGATCGCCATGTATAAAATTTATAATGGAAATTCAGCGTATATTGAGATCAAAAACTCTCTTCAACCACCATCATATAGAAGTAGAAATGATCATCACTTTAAAATTAGGGTGCCTAAATGTAGGACAAATATTGGTCTTAACTCGCTGGTTGGGGTCGGTGTCAGAATTTTGAATGCCCTCCCTGATAATGTTCTTCAGGGTATGCCCTCCTTAGTCTGTTTTAAAAAATCAATTAAAGTGTGATTAAATTGTTATTTTATTGGTATTATTGTTACTACTTGTTAAGATATATTATTAGCGTGTTGTATGTTATAAAATATTTGTTTTAATGTATATTTTGAAGTACTTTGTATTGATTTTGTAAACCACAAGTCTTTTGACTACTGTTGTGATTTGAATAAATAAATAAATAATGTAAAATATACTGATTCAGAATTTAGGTTTATGATCAGAGATACATAGACACATAGAAAACAGGTAAAAAATACTTTTTCTACTCCCACATGGAAATTTGCTGTTTCCTTTACACTTAAGTGGCGGGTAAAGTAGGCTATTCCAGTTAACTGTGCGGCAAAATTTCATATTCATCCTAGTAGGTTATGAAACTGACCAATCACAGTCAATTACAGAGAAGCCAAATTTACATGTCGTAAATTCGTTTTCTGATAGTTGAGAGAAGTTAGGTTGTCAGTACACGAAATGGTGCAAAAATTGAAGGTATAATAACAAACTTAATACCAAAATATATTTCTACCAAATTATTGTTATTTTCTGACCGAACTAAAGATTTGCACACAGACTTCTTATTTCAAAAGTATCTTTATTTCCATTCATTTCTAGACAATTACTACAAGCTTTGCATAAAATGTACTATATATCTACCAAATGAACGTTTTCTTACTAACCTTGGTTATTTTTTTCTATATAAATAATATATTATTATAAATATTTGTGCACGGGGATTTGTTCCGATATATTTTGAATGGGGATCCAACTCCAATAAAATTGATTTTAAAACTTTTATTATACGCAACAAGCATAGAAAATTAACCGGTAATTCTTCCTTAAATGGTGGAACATAAAGATAACCCGACAAAAACAGACGAAATTATAAGATTTCTAGAAAAAAAATCCATTTTTTAATTAAAATTTTAAAGGTTATGTTATTTCTACTTACACTATTGCCACTTTTCTTTCCACGTTAACAGTGTTGCTAGTTTGTAAATTGGCGATTATTTTAAAAAATTTGATCATAGCGAACGACGCGAACGTTAAAAAATCATATTAATGCACAAAATCCATTTTTAACTGTTTAAAACGAATTCTACAGCTATTTTGTTGTGCTTTCGGAGTTATAATTTATATAAGCAGAAATAAACCCGACAAACCTTTTTTTCTTCTGTGCAATTCAGTAAAATCAAAATACCTACGGTTGAGAAAATAAATTGTTCGTATTTATTAATACATATATCGCTTTTTGTCTGTTATTCTGCAAAAAGCCGAATGTGGGAAAGATAGATATATTGAAAAGTGAGTTTGTATAAATATAAGAACTTACCCAAATCGATAAATATGTTACAGTGTAATTTGGTCAATGGGTTTGCCATCAAAATGAATTTTTGTTCAATTGTTTCTTATTATCGTTCTCACAAATTCATGGCCAACTTAAAAGACAAGTTATGATGCCTAATTTAAATAATTTTTTTAAATTCTTAGCATGAAGTTGGAAGTTAAGTCGTAGAAAAAATATATTGTACACCTCGAGTGGATTGTCCATATAGCGCTCGGAAGTTTGAGCACTCCGCCTATGAGGTCGCGCTCAATTTACTTCCTCGTGCGATATGGACATCATATCCACTCTTGTTGCATAAACTACTATTAAAACGATGTATGTAATTAATAACACTAGACTTTAATCTTATAGTATATTATATACTGTATTGCTAAAAAAAAAGTAACGCCACCTGATATATCCTGGTAGTTCCTCTTATATGCATTATAAACCTACTAAGGTACTCTTAACTACAATTTAAAAAACTGGGTGGCCATTGCTGAATGAAAATGATAAGAGTCTATAAGGAAATGCAAAAATGTATTTAATACATACCTCATTTTACATAAAGGGTGAGGATTTTAAATGGAACGTTGCTTATAGCGGCTTTGGGAATAAGATTTCTCTAAAATCCAAAAATAGGTCCTCAAATATTTTTCATTGGCCTCGTTTTTGTCATGTAAAAAAAACTGGGACCCCAAGAAGGTGGCGCAGCCCTAACCAACTTATTTTTAAAAATTAGAGGATAGCACTTGTGGCACCATTTTGGAAAGCTTATCGAAAAATAAATTTGTCTATATATTTTTTTTACATCTCTCAAACCATGTGTCAGAAATTTAATAAAAACTAACTTTTTAGCATAGAAATTGTTGCAAATGTGCCCCATGAAGCTGTTAGCACAGACCAAATCGATGATAGAACTATTCCCTTGCTCTTTTCAATACTTCTGGCGTGATTAAACGTATCTCTGCCCCAATCCTTACCTTTAACTCTTCCAGATTTCTAGGTCTGGAGATATATACGCTTCTTTTTAAATTGCATCATAAATAAAAATCTAAGGGTGTAATATCCGAAGATTTGGGCGGCCTCTCTATAAATCCTCGCAGCCCTGAAATATATCTTTTAAAATAAAAATTACTTTCTAACATTCTGCAATATCTGTACAAATTTAAAAAAATTTTAAAAATCCATTGATGAACATGGCTAGGATTCGGGCCAAGTGAAATGTACTACAGAAACTTTAAGGGAAGAATCTTTAATGATAGAATAGTTTTGGACTTGCATTGTCTTTAATTTGTTTTACATCACAACGTTTCAACTGGTAAGTATCTCCAGTCGTCTTCAGGTGAATACTAAATAAGTAAAGTAACTACAGCTCTATTTATACTAGCTAGATGTACTGGAGCATGACTGAGACGGGTGCAGTCATGCGTTTAATTCTTGTGCGGTATTTTAAGTTTACATCTACTTAACAAAGGTTTCCAGATATTTCTTATATCTGGTGAGGGCTTACTAAAACAATCTGGGTTCTGGTATATGATAGCAGCTTCCTTGAACTTCCTCTTCCTTCAATGTGGTTCTTTGTGCAGGATTCGAACTTCTGTCCACTTAATGTGATGACCGTGTGTCCAGGCATGGTCAGCTGCCCCTGATTTTTCGGTTTCTCCTTTAAGCGTGTTGTTTCTGTGTTCCTTGACCCTAGTTTCAAGTGGCCTTAGAGTCTCACCAATGTACGGCTTCGTTTTCCAGATACAGGGTGTTCAAAATTGAAACAAATTTAAGATTTTTCCATATATTTTTTGAATGGTGTCAGCTACTTCATTGAAACTTAGAACACACTAATATATATTCAGACACTACATTTCGCAAGTATTAAGTTATTTTTAATTCAACCATGAGCGTAGATATGGGTTAACCTTCTTAGAATTTTCGAGCAAAAAATGGCACACCACTGACCCTGGCACGTTACTGACTCTTTTAAAGCATTATCGAGTAAGCCAGGTTAAAAATACACAAAAAATGTTTTCCTACGACCACCTATGAAAATGGGAAAAAAAGCACGGTTAACTTGGCTCGAAAGCGCCGAATATCACACGCGTGTTGAAAGAAAATATTTCTCTACTCTAGAGTGGAAATACAAGGCACACTATTTAATTTAGGCATATGATGTCAATTTGACAGACCACACCTATTTATTAAAAAGAACAAATTTTAGAAAGCAGTTTAGTTTATTTATCACGTATTTGTTGAGTGATTCAGAATTAGAGTGTGAAAATACGCCATCTGAAATTATAAAAAAGTTAAGAATATACTGGAAAATTTATTACCAGTCAAAACAAGCCCCGCTGAAGAAAATGTCATATATTAAACTTAAGCAGAAAATGTTTATGGGTCGCCATAGCCTAGAGACTAGAGCCATGACCTACGAATCGAAAGATCACAGGTTCAAATCCCATCAGGACCACTTGATTTTTTTTTATGAAAACATTAAATAATTTATATAATTATTTTGAATTAAAGTCTTCCTTGTTGGGTGAATTTTTTAAATTTATTTTTAATGCATTTTTCCTTGATTAAATATAAAAAATCATTCAAGAAGGAAGATTTCAATTCAAAATAATTTTATAATTTATTTAATGTTTTTATAAAAAGAAGCCAAGTACTCCTGATGGAATTTGAACCTGTGACCTTTCGATCTATTAAATTGGCATCATTATGTTTAAATTAAATAGTGTGCCTTGTATTTCCACTCTAGAGTTGAAATATTTTTTTTCAGCTCTAGAGTTGAAATATTTTTTTCACAAATCAAAGGTTCTTTAATAATTCTTAGTGGTCGTAGGAAAAATAGTGTACATTACTCGTGTGAAAGTGATTATTCTAAAACTCGGAGAATTTCCGCACTCGGCTGACGCCTCGTGCTAAATATCTCCTCGTTTGAAAAGTATCACTTTCATCACTTGTTATGTAATATACTAATCTTGATAATTTTTGATAGGATGAACCATTTACGAAAAAATTTCCTAAATAGGTTTTGATACACGCCTATGGACAAGTTTAAGTGGAAATTAAAATTGCTCAGAACTCAACAAAAAAAAAATTATGAGATTAACCTTACGAAAATAAATTTAAAAAATGATAGCTTAATACTTGCAAAATGTAATCTCTGAATATCTATTAGTGTGTTCTAAGTTTCAATGAAGTAACTGACACCATTCAAAAAATATATTGAAAAATCTTAAATTTATTTCAATTTTGAACACCCTGTATCTAGAAAACGAAGCCGTTGCGGACCTATAATTATATGAACTTTTTTTCTTTAAATTAATCAAAGATTAATCCCTTCTAGTTTCTGTAGGTACTTACACCCTGTATATAGATATAATTTCGCATAGAGCTGGACGAAAGTGGGTCTTAGTTTAATGTTTCCACGTATGATGCGACGACTTTTGTCTATTGACTTAGATCGGAGTCCCATGCGTCCCGACGCCGACGCGATGGCCCAAACCCGACGCCAACGACCCAAACCCGACGCCAACGACCCAAACCCGACGCCTAAACATTTATTATTTTACGAACGGAAGATTCCGGAAAAGTAAACAAATAATTCTGTGGTAATACTGCGACGACTTTTGTCTATTGACTTAGATCGGAGTCCCATGCGTCCCGACGCCGACGACCCAAACCCGACGCCTAAACATTTATTATGTCACGAACAGAAGATTCCGGAAAAGGAAACAAATAATTCCGTGGTAATACTGCGACGACTTTTGTCTAATGACTTAGATCGGAGTCCCATGCGTCCCGACGCCGACGCGTCGAACCAAACCCGACGTCGACGACCCAAACCCGACGCCTAAACATTTATTATGTCACGAACAGAAGATTCCGGAAAAGGAAACAAATAATTCTGTGGTAATACTGCGACGACTTTTGTCTATTGACTTAGATCGGAGTCCCATGCGTCCCGACGCCGACGCGTCGAACCAAACCCGACGCCGACGACCCAAACCCGACGCCTAAACATTTATTATGTTACGAACGGAAGATTCCGGAAAAGGAAACAAATAATTCCGTGGTAGTACTAGAACACTAATAACATAAGAAAACTGTCATAAAAGAAACAATTAAAATTTTCAAGTTCTTCCTACGCTCATGCGTTAGTTAAACCAAGAAAAAAATTCACTATTGTCCATTATTTTTTAATGGATGCATAATGTATACATATGCATATTAATTCTGATTAAGAGATGCTACAGATCAAGTCCCAAGGTCTTACAACATCCTTTAACCTCACATTTTCATAAAAGCGAAATCCTAATCTGTTAATATTATTTATAATACTGGAATTAATTTGCATTATAATAGTAACGACCTGGGCTAGGGCTAAGAGAAAATATCGATAATTCGAACTAAGTTATATTTTATTTCGGTTTTTGAAGGATAATAAGTAATGACGAGCCCTGTCTCAGTCAAGTTGGCCCAACGTCCCAAAGCATGATATTTGTGAATTTATTTGAGGGCAAGTTATAATTTTATTTAAAATATAATATTTTCCTAAGACTACCTATGAAAATAAGAAAAAAAGCACGGTTAGAAAGTGCCGCATATCACACGCGTGTTGAAAAAAAATATTTGAACACTAGTGTTGAAATATCAAGGCACACTATTTAATTTAAACATATAGTGTCAATTTGACAGACAACCCCTATTTATTTAAAAGAACAAATTTTAGAAAGCAGTAATTGTAAAGTGTTTAACTTATTTATCATGTATTTGTCGAGTGATTCAGAATTATAATGTGAACATACGCCATCTGAAATTATAAAAAATGTTAATAATATACTGGAAAATCTATTATTAGAAAAAACAAATCGCGCTGAAGGGAGTATCATGTATTAAACAACAAATGTTTATCGGTAGCGATAGCGTAGAGAATAGAGCTCTAGCCTACAGATCGTCAGGTCACAGGTTCAAATCCCATTAGGTATATATTTGACTTTTTTTTATAAAAACATTAAATAATTTATACAATTATTTTGAATTTAAATCTTCCTTGTTGGGTGTATTTTTTAAATTTATGTTTAACGCATCTTTCCTTGATTAATTTTTTTTATTCTGATTAATCTAGAAGTCAATCCAGAATTAGTTCTTCCTATAATATATAAAATATGAAAAAGTAAACTACAAATAAAGGAAAATCCTATTGACAAACTATGAAACCAGATATTAAGTGGAACATAATCGTAAGTATGCTAATTTCAACACTACTGTTGATATTTTTTTTTCAACACTAGTGTGAAATATTTTTTTCAGAAATCAATGGCTTTTTTAATAATTCTTTATGGTCGTAGGAAAATAGTGTACATTACTCGTGTGAAAGTGAATATTCTAAAACTCGGCGAATTTCCGCACTAGGCTAACGCTTCGTGCTAAATATTTCCTCGTTTGAAAAGTATCATTTTCATCTCTTGTTATGTAATATACTATTTTGGTTTCTTTAACTGTTTATGGAAAGATAACAAAATCGACGCGGTTAATTTTAAAGCGTTTTTAATTCGAAATTGTCTTCTTTGCAAAAGGATTTGTATCAATACATGATGGAGACAACTTAAGTTAAATGGTCTGTTTATTCGCTTTGATAAGAGGGTAGGGTAAGGTAGCCTTTGTAAAACAATTGATAACATTGTACGTTGCTTAGAAGTCGATTTTGACGTTTAAATCAACTTGCAATGCATTGGTGTTGTTATTAACAATTAAAAATGGTTCGTGGTAAAGCTGTTTCTGACGAAATAAGAAAAGTGATCATTCACTTGCATTTAAAAGGCCAAAACGCTTCCTAAATCGCTGACAGAGAAATCGAGATACACAGTTCGAAATATTATTAAATTGTACAAAACAACTGGATTCGTGGCTCAAAAACCCAGAACTGGAAGTCGCCCGCATTATTCCAATACCAACTTAAGAGCCTTAAAACGGATTATCAAGGAAAATTGGCTTGCTAATTATAACGAATTAAAAATATTATGGAATTAGGCAACCACAAAAAAGTTTTCTAAAGCAACTTGTCACAGAGCTGCCCAAAAACTGGGATTTAAAACTTACAAGCTAAGCTCAAATTATTTTTTTATTATTCGTTTTGAATTCAGTAATTTTAGTCACAAGAGAAGCCCTTACTGACAAAGATTCAGAAGGAAAACAGACTAGCGTGGGCCAAAGAACACAAATTATGGTCTCCGAACCAATGGAACTCTATTATTTGGAGTGAAGAAGAAAGATTTGAAGTATGCGATGGTGATAGTAGGAATCGTGTCATTAGAACTAACAAAGAAGTTCAAAAAGTAGTCCATTCTCACAATAGTTAATAATAAATATCTTTAATAATGAAATTTTAAAGATATTGTGGTTTAGACAGACTTTTATTCCTACCATAAAGAAGAAGTATTTCAGAATGACTGTCTTAAAGAAAAGTTAAGTTTCCGGCTTCTGTTATGATTTGGGGATCCATGTCAGCAAGTGAAGCGGGAAACTTACACTTTGTGGAAGGTATTATAAATGCTGAGAAGTACATTAATGTGCTTCAAAATAACTAACACCCCAAGTTGAACAAATGCGTTTAAAAAATATTTAATGTATGTTCAAACAAGATGGTGCCGCTTGCCATACGGCTAAAAAAGTGAAAGATTGGATGTTAGAAAACAATATTCCAGTTTTAAAATGGACGTCGAGTAGTTCAGATCTATCGCCGATTGAAAATTTGTGGCATATCCTGAAGAAAAAGCTCCGATCGAATCCCGCAAGAACCCATCTTCAAGAAATTTGGAACAGTTTTACATCAGATGACTATGTTCGAAATTTAGCAGGTTTAGGAAAGCAGGGAAGAGTGTAAAATATAAATATCATCTTTCAACGCACCCCATTCACGCCGATAACCAGGCCGGATGAGATCGGACAACTCGTGTGGTGCGGAAGAATTAAGGTACACACTCCCCAATCGGTAGGTCATGCAATGTCAATAAACCAAGGGTTGGTGTCGCATGACTGAGGATCATGGTTCGGAACCCACGGTAACTATCAGTTACCCAAAACAAACAAACAATTCTATTGTCGATCGACATAATGCAAGCACCTAATCGATATCGAACTTTTGACAAAGCCCAGCTCTGCCCAGAACTAACCTAAACTACTAATGTTGCTAAATTCTTTAAGACAGACGACACAAATATAGATCTGGGCCGTTAACTTATTATAAATGTTTAAAAAACTAAATTGTAACCAGTTTTTTTCATCTATTATATAAGGTGGGATTTTTGGTTGAGGATTATCAGTTTGTGGTTAGTTCAACGGGGCTACAACATGAGGGCCGCTGTAAGTTTATTTTTTAACAAATAGTAATAAAATTTATAGAGTTCCGTGTTCACACTAAAGCCTGTCGTTATGTCGTTTGTCTGTGAGTCTGTCATATCGGAGTATTGAATTAATCTATACTATATGACATTTAAAAAAAAAACGCATTTAAAAAAATATTTAAAATTTTTTTCTCATGATATATTTAATAATTTTTAACAATTAAAATATAAAACTTAAGAGTGAGGTCTAGTGACGCATTCGCCATTTCGTTTTTTGATCAATATTTTGTTAATTTTTCCTTTTATCCAAAAATCGGCCAAATACCGAGATTTGAAGCATAATTACCTACAATTTAAAGTTAAACAAGTTTGAATTTGTAAAGTAATAAAAGCAGCAAACGAAAAATGGCCAAATTTTCGTTTTTTGCTTTTATTAATTTGTTTATCAAAATTTCTTTAGATCAAAACAAAAAAAACAAAGACGGCTTTTAGGCCGCTTTTTGAGAAAAGCGAAAAGGTTAATAATTATTAATCAAAAAATGAAATGGCGAATGCATCACTAGACTTCAGTCTTAAGAGTGGATTCGACAATATTTCTAAATTCTTCTCCAAAGTTACCAGCTTCATGCGAAATTATATCTATACAGGGTTACCCCAATTAAGTGTCCACCATTGGTAACTTTGTTATTATTAAAGATACAGCATTGTTTAAGTTAGCAAACTAGTAGTATTCTCAGCTCTGAAAGAAACAAGAATAAAAAAAATAATTGAGCAACGTGTTTTGAGGTTAATATAAGTAAAATTTAAAAAATGTAAATTTGAAACCTGTATACACTATATTTTTTATTTGTTAAAACTTTAAATTTTAAACAAAAAAGCCCTTAATGACCTTTCTTCTAAAGTCAAAAATGACGATATTACAACTTTTAAATAATAATAGTTGTTATAGGTTCAAATTGTGTAAAATAAAGTTTGTAAACCTATCTTTACTGTTTTAGTTTGGGCTTTATACCTTCTTTAATTTTCATCCTAGAAAAAATGCATAATAAGTTCTTCGGTTTAAAATTTAAAGTTTTAACAGATAAAAATATAATACCTATACCTACAGAGGTTTCCAATTTAAAAAAATGATATTTTTCTTATTCTCTCCAAAACGCGATGCTCAATTGTATTTTTTATTCTTGCATCTTAACGAGCTGTAAAAATACTACTAGTTTGCTAATTTAACCAATTTTGTATCTTTAATAATAATAAAGTGGTGGACACTTAATTTGGATAACCCTGTATATATTAAAAACATTGCGTTCTCTTGAACCGAATCCTGTCTATGTTTGGTAATGATGGATTTTTAAATACTTTTAAATTTGGACTTTTCAGATATTGGAAAATGTGAGAAAGTTATTTTTATTAAAAGAAAATAATTCTCAATATTTTTTAGAATAAAATGTTTAGTATTTTTTGTTATGGTTTTCATCGGCATATATCTTTTTCCTCGATTTTTTTTCGGCACAAAAATAACTTTCTCACACTCACATTGATACCACCTTTCCATTGGTGAAAACATAAATTTAAAACCTTGCTTACTTTTTTCTTTATTCGGTTAAAAAAAAACGTAATTTAACATGGGAAATTTTTGCGCGTTAGGATCTTATTATACAGGGTCCTGCGCCTCACCTCCCGTCTTCTGTAGCTCACTTATTAATTACGTTAGGATTTTGATATTTTGCAGACTTTACCTGTATCCTAGGGCGCATTTCAGGAAAATATTTTTGTTTATACAGGGTCTTCCAAAAAAGTGTGACGTCATAAGTATCTATTTTTTTAGATTACATGCCATATATTTTCTTACTTATTTGGATGCATCTTGTAGTTGCCCACATACCCCTAAAATTTTAATAAAATCGGTCCAGTATTATAGGCGAAAAAAAATAAAAACTAAAAAAAATCAGTTTTGCACCACTGGTTTTAAAAATTAATAAAAAATAAAAATAATGCCTCATTATTAAAATTCTACAAAGGTATTTAATAAATAAGGTCCTAAAGTCTCGTTAACCCAGTTTGATTAATACGAATTGTACAGGGTGTCCAAAGTTTATTGTCAAACTTTGCAAACTTTAAAGCAATTTATTTTTCTTATTTTAAATTGGAACCCCTGTATATTATTATGTCATTCGATGCAGAATTACAATTCAAACATTTGTTTTAATTACAACCCTATCGCAATTTCTAACGCATTAAGACTTATTTACAGAAAACTCGTTTTATTAACCTTTCCACCAGTCATTATTATATAATAAATATCAAAGGTGGCTTTGAAAAACAATTTATTGGTATTAAAGTTTATTAAAGTGACAAAAGCCCATTTTGACTTTAGTTATTTTATAATTTCAAATATTATTAGATTAGTATTAATTATTTAAGCTATATTATTTTTTGTAATGGAATACAACCAAGAAAAGCTCGTAGATATGATTTTTATATTAGGAGCATGCTAAAAGAATTTTTATTTGTCCTTTTAGTACACTTTAATGTTAATAAATTGTTTTTAAAAGCCACCTTTGATATTTATTATATAATAATGACTGGTGGAAAGGTTGATAAAACGAGTTTTCTGTAAATAAGTCTTAATACGTTAGAAATTGCGATAGGGTTGTAATTAGAACAAATGTTTGAATTGTAATTCTCCATCGAATGACATAATAATATACAGGGGTTCCAATTTGAAATAAGAAAAATAAATTGCTTTAAAGTTTGCAAAGTTTGACACTAAACTTTGGACACCCTGTACAATTCGTATTAATCAAACTGGGTTAACGAGACTTTAGGACCTTATTTATTAAGTACCTTTGTAGAATTTTAATAACGAGGCATTATTTTTATTTTTTATTAATTTTTAAAACCAGTGGTGCAAAACTGATTTTTTTTAGTTTTTATTTTTTTTTCGCCTATAATACTGGACCGATTTCATTAAAATTTTAGGGGTATGTAGGCAACTACAAGATGCATCCAAATAAGTAAGAAAATATATGGCATGTAATCTAAAAAACATATCCTTATGACGTCACACTTTTTTGAAACACCCTGTATAAACAAAAATATTTTCCTGAAATGCGCTCTAGGATACAGGTAAAACGTGATAATCCTAACTTAATTAATAAGTGAGCTACAGAAGACGGGAGGTGAGGCGCAGGACCCTGTATATTAGTGGGGAACTTTTACATCAGACTACAAAATAGCACCGAGAAAAATTATTAAGGGGCGGATGCAATTTTTTTAATATTTAATATCTCGAAAACGGTAAGAGATACGAAGATGGTTAAATTGACGCAAAGTTGCGTATTTTGGGGCTTAATAATTTGGTGAAACAAAAATTGTAAATATTCCGAATAACTTCGGAGATATCCGAAAAAGGACGATATTTTCAGTTTTACTTATCAATTTAGTGCGCTTTTATTTTTGACTTGAGAAAAAAACAAATAATACTTCTTTATAGCTGTTTTTATGTTCTACAAGATGGTGGTTTTATTTTACGTATTCGACATTTCATTCTTTAGATACAAACTTCAAGTCAGTTTTTTTTTTAAATATAGACCTAAAATCTTAAACATAATTTTAGGTACTTCTAAGCTCTAGAAATTTAATACAAATTGGAGGATTTTTAAATTTTTACGTTTTGTCATCAAATAACACATTATTAGTAGTTCAAATTATCCTTTTTTTACTATTACGGCCCTGGCAATTATTTTAAGGATAGCTTAAATTAAAACATTAAAGTAAGTATGTCTGTTAATCATATTATTATGATTGGTTGTTTTTACTTGGGATATTTTAGTTTAATAATGTGTTCCATCTATAAATATTTCTCAGATGATAAAAATACGAATTTTAATAAAATTTATTAAAATTATTCTATACATTTTTGTTTTCATTAATATTACGTGATTCTGATGTTCAATTGTTTTGTTGACATCAGCACATGAAACTACAACTTTTTACTCTTATAATAAGAAATTTTGCAATAGTGTCGACTTCATTTTGAACACACGGTATATCAAGAACTGCCTATCTATTTTAGGGAGTATGTCCTGTTATATAAAATTTGTTTAGATCGAATGCCAAAATATAACAAAAGTAATCATATATTATTTAAAATACCAAAGTTGGCAGTATAACCGGAAGTAATAGTAAAGGGGAAAAAATATTAACTAACTGGTAAATTTATATGTAATAAAATAAAGAAAATTAATTTGTTTGGGCCTAAGCAAGTTAGAAACCCAATAAAATCATCACACTGTAGATTATAATATAACTTTTTCCTACGACCACCTATGAAAATTAGAAAAAAAACTAGGTTAACTTGGCTCGAAAGTGCCAAATATCACACGCGTGTTGAAAGAAAATATTTCAACTCTAGAGTGGAAATACAAGGCACACTATTTAATTTAAACATTATGGTGCAAATTTGACAGACCACACCTATTTATTAAAAAGAATAAATTTTAGAAAGCAGTTTATTGTCTAACCTATTTATCATGTATTTGTCGAGTGATTTCGAATTAGAGTGTGAAAATACGCCATCTGAAATTATAAAAAAGTTAAGAATATACTAGAAAATCTATTACCAGTCAAAACAAGCCCCGCTGAAGAAAATGTCATGTCATGTCATGTTGCCATAGCGTAGAGACTAGAGCTATGGCCTACAGATCGAAAGGTCACAGGTTCAAATCCCATCAGGAGTATTTGACTTTTTTTTATAAAAACATTAAACAATTTATAGAATTAGGTATTTTGAATTGAAATATTCCTTGTTGGATGGATTTTTTAAATTTATATTTAATGCATCTTTTAAATTTTAAAAATTCATCCAACAAGGAATATTTCAATTCAAAATACCTAATTCTATAAATTATTTAATGTTTTTATAAAAAAAAGTCAAATACTCCTGATGGGATTTGAACCTGTGACCTTTCGATCTGTAGACCATAGCCCTAGTCACTACGGTATGGTTACCAATAAAAATTCTTTGTTAATATAATATATGACATTTTCTTCAGCGCGGCTTGTTTTGAATAGTAATAAATTTTTCAGTATATTCTTAATATTTTTATAATTTCAGATGGCGTATTTTCACACTTTAATTTGAAATCACTCAAAAAATACATGATAAATAAGTTAAACACTAAACTACTTTCTAAAATTTGTTCTTTTTAATAAATAGGGGTGGTCCATCAAATTGGCATCATATGTTTAAATTAATAGTGTGCCTTGTATTTCCACTCTAGAGTTGAAATATTTTTTTCACAAATCAAAGGTTTTTTTAATAATTCTTTGTGGTCGTAGGAAAAATAGTGTACATTACTCGTGTGAAAGTGATTATTCTAAAACTCGGAGAATTTCCGCACTCGGCTGGCGCCTCGTGTTAAATATCTCCTCGTTTGAAAAGTATCACTTTCATCACTCGTTATGTAATATACTATAACTTTTTTTCTTGTTAGCATGTCCGTCCTTAAGGGTGTAGTCTATTTTTTATATGCATCAGACTTAAGGCCTGATGTACTCATAAATGATAAATGTTTTCAAAAATTAGATATAAGGTAGTTATTTACAGAAAATATTTTCATATCACACTATGGATAATTCGGCAAATTTAATGGAAAAATCGGAAAATGACAATGAAGTTTAAAAAGTTATTCCAATTTTAAGAAAAACTATACATTTTTAAAAAAATGTTGAAACTTTAAAGAGCAAAATTAAATTTTTTATTTTTATAACAGAAACATTTAAAAAATCGCTGTGTAATATTGATTTGTTAAAATTTTTTCTAAACTGCATAATTTTTCCCAAAAACTAGAGATCATTTTAAAACTTTATTGTGAGTTCCCTGTTGTTTAAATAATTTTTTAAATATAGTAACATTTTACACAAATATTTACCATATATAGCTAGTTTTCGAAATTAAAAAAAAAACACAATAGGCATAAATCTGGTACATATAGAAAAACTACACTAATCATCTTAAAATAAAATTAAAAATTTGCTTTGCTTTATCCAGGCCAATAAGGTAACCAATTAAAATATGGTTTAAATGAAATATTTTAAATATCATTCTTTTAACGGCGGCGGTGCTTCAACGGTGTGTCACTGGCGACCGTGGCGTTGCGAGTTCAATCCTCGGAGTGGGCACACGCACAATAAAAAAAAGTATGTCCGGTTTAAAAATGCATGGAAGAGTGTAAAATGTATCATCTCCCAACCCACCCCATTCACGCCGGTAACCAGACCGGATGAGATCGGATATCTCGTGGGGTGCGGAAGAAGGTACACACTCCCCAATAGGGTAGTCATGTAATGACGTCCCTTGGAAGGGGGGGGGGGGGGGGGGGAAGGCAAGTTATGACATAAAAACTGTTCCCCTTTTTATTGTGTTAAATGCAAACACAACCTTTAAATTCATGGATGAGAATAGATCCCGGATAAATAATATTGCCTATTATTATATACTCTTTATTGATTTTGAACTACAATTAAAGTATTTTTACATATAATTAGTTTTTTCCCTAAAAACGAAGAAAAGATAACTCTCATATTTTAAATTATTATTTTACATTACCTACTATATTCTTTAATATCGGCCGTTGTTTCAAGTTTCAAATCAAATGACACCCCATGTAGAAGCATATTCTACTCAAACAAAAATTATAGTAGGTGTAGTATCATAGTTTATTTAGTAACTTATAAATTACATTAAAAAACAAGTTAAAATCCGTTACACATTCCGTGCTACTCTCACTAACACAGCTAATTTTGGTTGCATCTAGAATGGTCAGTAAAAGACTTTAATGCCCATATTTTTTTTTGCAGACTTTCTTACTAGTCATCTGCTTGTCAGCAGCATTCGCCGCAGAAAAGGCAGAAAAGAAGGAGGAAAAAAAAGGGAACAAACGTAGCGTATTTGGATCAGCTGATGGACTAGTAAACGCATACTCCTACGGAACCAATGTTGTCGGTGCTCACAATATAGGCGCTGTCGGCGTAGTAAGCAATCCTAGCATCTCCACCTACGGAGTTCTAGGTCAATCCGCTGGATCCGCCATTGGTTTCCAACAACAGCCCTCATTGGTATCTGTTCACCAACAACCCTCAGTGGTATCTGTCCACCAACAACCCAGTGTATACTCTGTCCACCAACAACCTAGTGTATACTCTGTCCAACAACCCACTGTATACTCTGTTCAACAACCCCAGGTACAACAAGTTGTCCAAACTAACACAGTTCAAGTTCCCGTTCCACATCCATACCCTGTAACTGTAGAAAAGCAAGTACCTGTACAAGTTAATGTGGATCGTCCAGTTCCCGTCGCCGTAGAGAAACAAGTGCATGTCGCCGTCGATAGGCCTGTACCTTACCCAGTCGACCGCCCCTATCCAGTAACTGTTGAGAAGAAAGTTCCTGTACCTTACCCTGTAGACCGCCCTTACCCAGTTACTGTAGAAAAGCAAGTACCATTTGAGGTTGAAAAACCAGTAGAAGTAAAAGTACCTTATCCTCAACCATACCCTGTACATGTTGAAAAGAAGGTTCCATATGCAGTAGACCGCCCAGTAGTTATTACTTTGGTAAAACAAGTACCTGTAGCTGTCCCATATAAAGTTGAGGTGCCCGTTGACAGACCATACCCCGTTCATGTTGAAAAGAAGGTACCATACCCTGTATACATTAATAAACCTTATGCCGTACCAGTAGAAAAACAAGTAGCTGTACCTTACAAGGTACCCGTGCCAGTAAATGTAGACCGTCCATACCCCGTCACCGTAGAAAGGAAGGTACCTTTCCTCGTCGAAAAGCCTGTACCATACACCGTTGAGAGGAAAGTACCTTATGCTGTGCACGTAGACCGTCCAGTACCTGTCACTGTAGAGAAGCAGGTTCCTTACCCAGTAGACCGTCCATATCCAGTCACCGTGGAAAAACAAGTAGCTGTTCCAGTACCTTATGAAAAAGTAGTTACAGTGGAGAAACAAGTACCTGTAGCTTATCAACAAACAATAGTTCCATCTGCTCAAACTTATTCCATTGCTTCTGGACACACATATGGCCTTTCTTCCGGACACGGTGCTGTTATCTCTGCTGTAAGCCAACCAATTCAAAGCTATTCAGCTGGTAGTATTGGGGTAGTATCAAGTCAACCTCAAGTGCTTGTTTCTTCTCAACACCAACATGGAGTAGTCCCAAGCATTAATGTTGTTTCTTCAGGTGTGATTGGTTCAGGTGTCACTGGGCTATCTGGAGTATCATCTGGATTATCATCTGGAGTATTATCTGGATCATCATCCTCAGTAGATTCTGAATTCGCTAGTAAAGTAGCTGCTATCCAAGCTGGTAACTCCATTTCATCTTTCAGTCAGTCGTTAGGCGTGTCTTCTTCTGGCATAGAAACTCAACCAGCCGTTTTGGTGAAACAACTCAACTTTGATGGTCAGAGCTCTTATGGTTTAAACTCTTCGCCAAGCATCATCAGATTCGGCAGGGATTCGAAAAAATCAGAGAAAAAAGAAAAACATTAGATTAATGAAGTAGACATTCTTGTGCCATATCTATTTTAATACTGCCATAGAAGCACGTTTTGTATAAATTGTAGAATAAAAGACTTTTTAGTTTTAGATGTGTTTTCTTTATTTTCGGTTTAAAGTAGCAAACCAGTATGAATTAATAAAGATTTCTTTTTTATGTAGTAAGGGGTGGAAGAAATATTTTATAGAATTAAATTCGTAACATAATGTTTGGCATAGTACTTCAGAATATTTTTTGATTGCAAAAGAAAATAAAATGTATTAAACATTTTATATGAGACAATTTCTGTATTTAGTACAATATATACTGTAAAAATATCACACTATTAGTTGTGTAAGAAATTTCCGTAGATTTCATGTAATTTTGTAGAGTATTTATATAGCAAGAGTACACAAGTTCTTCGTACATGTTATATAGGGTAGATATTGGTGGCAAAATTAATTCTTTTTTAAAGAAATGCATGAAAAATAAATTTTAAACCACCTGAAGTAAAACTTTACTATTGGTAACATGTCACCACCTGCAGACCGGTTTCAAACTCCGCTGTTCTCGTCATTAAAACATAAGTTTTTATACTAAAGTTCTCAACGTTCTTAGGTTGTATTATAGCCCTTAGCGCCATCTTTTGGTAGTCGCACCCCAAACCCCCAAAAAATTATTTTCATTATAAATACCGTAAAAAATAAATAGCTGTAATTTTGGATAATAAATAGCAGAAAAAATATTTTTGGCAAGTAAATTTTCATAAAAGATTAAAATCTAAAATATCCGTATAGAAATATTACTTATCCATGGAAATATAGTAAAAAAATAGTACATTGTATACCTAGTAGGAAAAGCTGAACTTTCACGGACGACCGTAAAGATTGTATGTCGAGGCGCAAGCCGAGACAGACAATACGGAGTTCGGGAATGTGGCTTTTTCTACGAGGTATACATACTATTTTTCCATAAATCGTAAATTATTAAAAGGACATAATTTATTACAATCAACTTGTTAACATTTTGAAATAAATATTATTAACTTTGTTCACAAATAAAGGAGGCCAATAAATATTTGTGTGGTAACTATGGAAACATAGTAATATTGAATTGTCAAGCTAAACACATTTTAGTTTACAAATAGCCGTACAGAAATAATATGTCCTTACAGTACAATAACAAATATTTCCTAACAGTTATTTTCCGTTGCCTAGGAACGACTAAGTGTAAGGAAATATTGACTTTTTCTTTCAGAAATGTTATCAAAAATGTCAATATTTCCGATCGATTTTCAGAAATAATCATTCCTGATTATATAGCGTAAAAAATACAGTAAATGTTGTGAAATTTTACAGTGGATAGGTAAAACTCAAGAGATTAAAAAGAATCAGCTAAAACAAAAATTAAAATGACTAACAGTTTGCTGGACAGTTTACATTTTGCTGGATATTTTAGGGCTAGGAATAAATTAAACGTCTTCTGACTCCTTTGGGAGCTCCAGAATTGTTTATCATTTGCGAAATGTTATGGAGGGGGGAGATTGGGGGGGGTAGGGTATAATCATAATTAGCCTTGTGTACAGGAATAAACTTCGATAAAATAAATAAAAGTACAATTTTTAAAGTATCTCAGTTAGTTATAAAACGAGGTGACAGATTTATTTAAAAAAAGAAAAAATTAAATGAAATATAAATTTTAAAAAACCCATAATTCACATTAATAGATATATTTACATAAATTTTATGGTCTATTTTATTTTTTTAAAAAGGTAGGTATAATTGGATATGATGTAAAAAAGTTTATTTTCGGATATTCGGGAAAAAACAAAAAACAGATTATATAACACCGGATTAAAATAAATTTGACAATAAAATTTTACGGTTAAGGTTAATGTATGGAAATGGTTTAAAGATGTTAAAAAGTTACCAAATGGTGTTTTAGTTTTACATAATTTAAACACGGATTTGTTAATTACATAATTAAAACTAATTTTTCAACATAATTTTTTATGGACGTTTTTAGCGAATCAATTCTATTTTCTCTACATACCGGGTGTCCCATTATGGATGGCCACCGGCCGTATCTCGGAAACGACTGAGCATAGAAACTCAGGAAAAAAAATCGTTATTAAAGTTGCTAAGAGAAAATCCTGGAAATAATTTTTAAGTTCCGCAATTTGCCGCAAGAGAGCACAATTGAAAATTAAATATTAAATTTCAAAGTTTCTTCATTAAGGTATACCCTTGGTAACATTATTAGAAGGCTTAGACAATTCTTCATCATTTTGGTTTAAGGCTCATTGACGTACTGACCTCGATAAGAGTGGGAGAAACTATTGAAAGTGTAATCATTTAATTTGCTGTAACTTTTAAACCAATTATCTGATTTCAGTAAACTTAAGCTTGTTTGAGAGAGAAAGAGAATTACTTTTAGTTGTCGTATCCATTGGTACACGATAAATCCTAAAAAAATTGCTAGAAGGGACAATTTGTGATAGTAACAGTTTTTTTGATTTTATCCCGAAAACTCAAATCATACGGTATAACTATGACATCATAATCGGAAAGTAGATTAAATTTGCAAGAAGAAATGTGTAGACCGCATTTTAATATCTTCTTTCGTTTTAGAAGTATTGCCAAAAGAATAGTTTTTAACACTTTAATTGAAGATGCGATTGTTTTCATAGCATTCCACGACAAAATTTTTTTTTAACTTTTATGATTATGTAAGTTTGTCACTCATTATTCCTATGGCCCAAAACTACTTATAAAAAATCAAATAATCATGGAATAATTCTAATTTAGACATAATTTAAATATGTGGTGTTAAAAAAATTAATCTAGTTAGCTATAAAACAAATATTGGCAGGTTTCCATATAGAGATAAATAAATTAAAATAGTAGCCAACTGATTTAATTTTGACATGCGTTGATTTTGTTTCACGGCTATCTAGATCTATTTTTTAAAACACCATATTAGAATTATACCTAAATTTTAAATTTTTCCTAATTATATTATTAATTCTAAAGTAGATTTTGTGCCATGAAATAATGAGTAACAAACAAACTTGCACAATCATAAAGTTTGTAAATATTTTTTGTCGTGGATTGGTTGACAACGAAACTATGAAAACGATCACTTCTTCAAAAAAGTTATTTTTTGGCAATAACTCTAAAATGAACGAAGATATTAAACTGGGGTCTTCACAGTTTTTCTTGCAAATTAATCTACTTTCCGAGTATGATGTGCTAATTATATCGTATAGGTTTTCGGTATAAAATCAAAAAAACTATTAATAAGGTGACCTTCTGGCATATGTCACCCATCTTTGGAGCAACACCATCGAACATCATGGAGAATCCCGGGCTGTTACACTGGACATCTCTAGGGCTTTTGATCGTGTTTAGCACGATGGGCTTCTAAGTAAATTGCGATCCTACGGTATGCCTAATGGATTTTGTTTATGGTTAACCAGCTTCCTTAAGAACCGTTCTCTGCAAGTGGCGATTGACGGGTTTCTCTCAGACACCTTCACCATCTATGCCGGTGTTCCTCAAGGGTCCATATTATCGCCTACCCTCTTTTTACTGTATATTAACGACCTTCTAGTGAAAACCCAAAATCCAATTTATAGCTTTGCTGATGACAGCACACTTGTCTCATCTTTTACCTTGACTCCCCAAACATCCGCTGCCGACGCACATCTTCGCAAGCAGCATGAAGTATTGCGCCTCAACAATGACCTGGAAGAAATCTTGGCTTGGGGTGACAGTAACCAAGTCGAATTTAATGTTATGAAAACCCAGGCAGCAGTCTTCTCCAAAAAGGTTAACATTGCAGAACCGGATATAGTCATGGCAGGACACGCAATTCCCCTGGCACCGTCTATTAATTTACTGGGGGTCAATCTGGGAGGTAATATGTCTTGGCATGATCACGTTGCCGCAATTGCCAAGGCAGCTGCACAGAAACTTGGTGTACTTTTCCGCACCAAAAGGTTGTACACACCTCATCAACTTTTGACACTCTACAAAGCCCAGATTCGACCATCATTAGAATATACATGTCTGGAGCTCTGCACCCAAGCACACCCTTCGGCTACTGGATTCCATTCAAAGGAGAGCCGTTCGTCTGATCGGCGACCCCGAGCTGACCAAGACCCTCGATAGCCTGGAGCATCGAAGAAAGGTTGGTGATTTGGCTCTCTTTTACAGATATTTCCATGGCAGGTGTTCGACTGACATTGCCCACTTGATTCCACCTAGAGCAATGCAAAACAGAAATACACGGCGAACCACTGCCGCTCATCCATATGTTGTTCAGCTTAGTACTCCTCGAACTTCATTGTTCAAGAATTCTTTCATCTGGAGAACGTCATCTTTGTGGAATGATCTTCCTGAGGTCGTGTTTCCCAATGAATACAATCTTCAACGTTTCAAGACCAACGTTAATCGCTTTCTTCGCACACGCACCGCTCCCAGAGCGCCTTAAAGGATTTTTCCTACAGTGTAGGTGTTTTATTATAAAAAAAAAAAATTAACAATTTATTTTCTCAACCATAGATGCACAGAAGAACAAAGAGTTTGTTTGGAATTTTTTCTGCTTGCCTAAGAATTTTAACTCCGAGACACCGACCCGTAAATTGCATGACTAATAAGAAATAGGACAAACAACATAAAGTATAGCAGGCTACGTTTTGATGGCCAAGCCCTCACTTAGATTATTTACTTCAGAATCTCGCCTATTCTTGAGTTTTTTGAAAAAGGTATTTGAAAATGTTGTTTATTTTAATGCCTTCTATACACAGCTGAAAAAGAAGTATCAACTTAGGAATCACCCTGTATAAATATCAGATTGTTTTGTTGATGTAGGAAATTACCGCAAATCTTCTCCTTGAGATATACTACGACGCCGACCGACGAAGTGAAATTAAGTTCCAGTTAAATCCATCGGAGAACGTGCCAAATTGAGATATGCAAATAAACCAAAGGATTCACCGTCCCCATTTAAAACCGATAATAAGCTCTTTTGTACTGTGGTCTATCGCAATCTGTTTGAGATTACTATGCGGTTAATAGAAACCACCCTTAAGCTAAGGGAGGAATAAAGGGCCGAAGCTTATCGGCTCCCTTGCAGCAGCGTCCTTTGTAGAATTGACGCCTGTGAAATTGCTGTTATTGAATAAGATGCGCTGTATCGAAAATCGAGCACAATTAAATATACTACTTTTCGGGCGATTACATCGATTTTAAGCTGGTTGGGGGTCTTTCTATTTTTGATATAATTGTGTTCTTGTTATGGTTTATTTCATTTGCGGAATTTGAAAAATGTTCTCTGAATTATAAGTGCATATACATTAGTGATGTAAATAAAAAAAAAACGTTGATGTTTTTTTTCAAAACTTGACGTTTTCTTTTGAAAAAAACCATAAGGGGTATCAACTTGAAGAAATAGTCCATACTTGAAGTGGAGTGGGAATTTAGAAGATAAAAATAAGAACACAAAGTCTTCCTCCACTGTTATATTATAGAAATATTTTAATCAACTTCTCTACATGTTTCGAATGCAGAAGCATTCATCTTCAGGAGAAAAATTAAAAGAAGAAAAGACCAGTAGATATCACCTTAACTGAGCAACACAAATATAGGTTCGGTATAAAATGAGTGGAATGGTGAGGAAACCGATACACACATTGCATTGTGAATAAGAAAAGTATGTGGGTTTGAGGCTTAAGGCACTGTGAAAACTTTAAAGGTAGAATGAAAAATTTAACATCTTTGTGTGAAAGAACTGTCGAAAGATGAGATTGAAGTGAAAAAGAATGAACATTTAAGCAAAAAACGGCTGTTAGCTAGTCATTAGAGAAAAAATATGGAGAAGAAGTGGATGTAAGTGTGAGGAAGAAGACTATTAAAAATTAAAATATACATCCAGTCAATTTTAATTTTTATTAGTCTTCTTTCTCACACTTACATCCACTTCTTCTTCATATTTTTTCTCTAATGACTAGCTAACAGCCTTTTTTTGCTTAAATGTTCATTCCCTTTCACTTCAATCTCATCTTTCGACAGTTCTTTCACACAAAGGTGTTAAATTTTCATTCTACCTTTAAAGTTTTCACAGTGCCTTAAGCCTCAAACCCATACTTTGTGTTCTTATTTTTACATAAGGGGTATGTTTTTTTTTTCTAAATAGCGTTTTTTTTCACAATAATTTTCAATGAGCAGTGAATAAAAAAATCGTAAAAATCTCCTTAAAAAAGTATTAACATCCTATTTTCTCCGCCTCTGGTTAACGATTTTAAGTCATAACTCTCAAAGCTTCGTTTTTGTCACTGGCGACACGTGTTGTGACCAATAGAAAATGAGTATTGGAGTAACTTGTCAAAATACTCATTTTCTATTGGTCACAATTACAACTCACAACACGTGTCGCCGTCAGCGATAGAACTCGGCTTAATTCATTTTAAAATGGGATAATGTGTTGCCTTAGGGCACACTTATGTACCAAATTTTGTAAAAATCCTGACTGAAATAAAACGTGGATTGGTGGTTTCATGAAAAAAAACATGTTTTTTTCAGGTGGTCAAAAAAACGTTTTTTTTTTACATTACTAATATACATATACCGTGTTATCCAAATTAAGTGTCCACCATTGGTAACTTTGTTATTATTAAAGATGAAAAATTGTTTAAATTAGCAAACTAGTAGTATTTTTACAGTTGACAGCTGATTATGATACAAGAATTTTAAAAACAGTAGAACATCGTGTTTTTGAGGTTACAAGTAAAATGTAATTTTTTAAAATGGAACACCCTATACAGGGTGTTACAAATTCGTGTGGGTATAAGGGGATCTCGAAAACGGTAAGGGATACGAAGATGGTTAAATTGAGGCAAAGTTGCATATTTTGAGGCTTAATAATTTGGTGAAGGAAAATTGTAAATATTCCGATTACCTTCTAAGATATCCGAAAAAACCCGAAATTTTTAGTTTTGGTTTTTAATTTTTTGCGCCTTTATTTTTTATTTAGGAAAAAATCAAAAAACACTTTTTCATAGCCGTTCTTTATGGTCTACCATATGGTGTTATTAGTTTTCAAATTGGACGTTTCATTTTTTAGATACCAACCTCAAATCATTTTTTTTAAATACGGACCTGGAATTTTTAAAACAGTTTTAAGAACTTCTAAGCTGCGGAAATTTAATACAATTTGAAGGTTTTCAAAATATTAACGTTTTGTCATCAAAAAACACATCACTAGTATTTCAAATTATCCTTTCTTTACTATTACGGCCCTTGAAATTATTTTTTGGATTACTTAAATATTAAAATTACATTAGAGGAAGTTATGGTGTTTAGGCCGTTTATTTTTTCAAAAAGATTTACCGTCACAATACTCTACTATTAGTATTTTATTTATTTTATTAATATAACATTATATCTTAAGTCCTATGGTGGTTGCCTTTGACCTAGACCGAAATACTGTAAAACAGAAAAAAAATAATGCTCCCAAGTAAAGAAAAGTTAATTGGAGTGTTAGTCTAGTTATGTTAGTGTGATGCGCTTACGTTTGTTCCAAAAACAATTTCATTTTTTTTTATTGTTTATACGATCTGATTATGAGAGTTTTAGGCGAAACTTGAAACAAAAACAAAGAGACAGAAAAATATTTGAGGCCGAGACTTTGGGCCTCTTTTCTTACAAAATATCAAATATCAGGCCTCTTTCAGTAAAAATGGACGAATTTTACAAATCAGAAATCTTTTGTTTTTTTGTTTGCCTCCAAATGTTCAGGACAGTAATGAAATAAAAAAGAAAATTTGAAAAATGTGTTATTGGATGACAAAACGTTAAAATTTTAAAAATCTATAATATGTAATAAAATTCTAAACCTTAGAAGTAGCAAAAACTGCTTTTAAAATTCCAGGTCAGTATTTAAAAAAATTGACTTGAGGTTGGTAACTAAAGAACGATATTTTGAATTTGAAAACTAATAACACCATCTTGTAGAACATGAAAAACGGCTATAAAAAAGTATTTTTTATTTTTTTCTAACGTCGAAAATGAAAGCGCAAAAAATTAAAAACCAAAAATGAAAATTTCGGTTTTTTCGGATATCTCCGAAAGCATTCGAAGATTTTTTTTCGCCAAATTATTAAGCCCTAAAATACGCAACTTAACCATATTTGTTTCTCTTATTGTTTTCGAGATCCCCATGTACTTTTGTAGTATTTGTAGTAATTTGTAGCACCCTGTATATTTTAATATTTTCTAATTCTCTATAAAATTCCACGTATATTTTGTGTAAAAAGTCATAATACGTCTAAAATCAATTGTTTTTGAGGTATTGATGTTTAAAATATGGAATTTTCATACTGTGGCAGGCTGTAGCATTGGAACGGCACATCTTAGAGAAATATGGTCCTCATCTCTCTATATATATTTTTTTGGCGCCCCATGTTCATTCAGAACCTTCGTACGTACTAACCCCAAAGTTCTTTTTATTTCTATCCCAAATCAAAACAAGAATGAACAAAATAGCTTTTTGCTTCTGTTGCTCTTTTCTTGCCAATTATTGCCAGTAAGATGTTATTTTTTCAACGGCACAAGATACAAAGCAAAATAAAAAAACAGATATAAAGCAATACAATGAAAAAGAATTAAGTCTACTGTTCATTTAAAAAAATGTCCGTCAGGTTTAAATCGGGCGAATAATAGGACCACCGCACGTTCTGTTCATTCACTTGGATTAAAGATCGTTTTTTATTGGGTCTACTCCGCGTCTATATCTATAATTTTAAGTAGTCTGTGGTATGTTAATAATACAGAATGGAACTTTTAGCTGGAATAAATTCAGTATTAGAAAACCTTTTTATTTGTTGTAAAAGTACAGAACTGCGACTGCTTTTGAATGAAATTTACCCCTGTTTTGGGGGTAGAAATCGCCTCCAACATTTTTTCAAATGTAAAGGTATGTATTGTTATATAGCCCATTGGAAAGGGCATAAAAAACGGAATACGACCCACTATTTACCAGTGGCGGGCAATGCTGTTTTAATCGGGGTAGGCAAAAATTTCCGTAGTATTCAAGCATCTAAATTTCAAATTTTGTCACAAAATGTCTTGTTTTTGAGTTTGTGAAAAGAACATTGTGACAGAAGAAGAAAAAAACGGCAATATTTGTAAACTAGTTCAACACGGCGCGGCGGTCTTTACATAAAAATTCTTTTAAAACCTCGTCATAAAAAATCGTTTAGCTTTTTAAATCCTGCAAAAGGTCGCTCTCCAGAGAGATTATTGTTAATTCACTTAAGCGTGTCTCTCCCTGTATGTTCCGTAAATAGGTATGAATTCTTTTTAATCCAGAAAATGATCATTCTGCAGACGCGCTGCTAGACGGAATACTCGGAATAGTAACAATTAACGCCTCCATATTTATTTTTTTTCCCAAAACACGACGGCGCGAAGTCAATTATTATGCGAAATATCATGATAAGCTTACTGATTATTAAATATTATGAACTGAAATCAGCAACAATTATTTTAATTGTAACAAAAGTGCTTCCTATTTTACGATACCTTACCCGTTGTCCCTTATATCCTAACTAAACTAATTAATAATAAAACTTATAGAGGCGTGTTTCATATGGTATATTGAGAAAGCGAAGCGTTTTCCAAACTACTGTAAAACTTGAAGATTGGCACCAATGGACACACCAAACGCGGGCTTTCTTGGCGCGGGCTGATGATGAGATGAAGGAAGGTCGAGAGTTGCGACGGGTTTATTTGTTACATCTCTTTCTACCCTACTGCCTACCGGCTCACTCGCTTGCTTCCACTTGTACAAAAGCAGTGCTTTTGCTTTTGTATAAGACGCCAATGTACAGCGAGATCTTTGCTTTTAAAACGGTATTACGGAATGCGTATGCTTTATTGTTATTTTTTTACCCCTACTAACACCCTGTTCGCGTCCAGGTCGTGCGGGTTTGTTTTTATACCATACTCCGTGAATTTTAAACAAAACCTTCATAGCATCCCTTTGTAAGGCTAGAGTGAAGATAAAATTAAGTAATTATATTTTTCTCCTGTAAGAAGAACGAGCCAAAAGTTCTCCGCAAGTTGTAAACATCTGGCCATCTTCGTACTAACATGTCGGCCTAAATTTAGAAAATATGGGGTGGCAGCGGGCGCGCACACACACGCACCAATTAATGCCTGATGGGGTACAACAGGTCAACAAAACGCTCGTTTGTCAACATCGTTGTCGAATTTTCAACAAAGTGACACGTCGTTAACACGGAAGATCCGTTCTGATATGATGAAGAATGTTTTGCACTCGTATTATAAGACATACAATACGATTAACATAATTTGAATGTACCTTTTTTATATACCAGTTTATTTGGTATGTCCTCGGTTCATCTGTTAAATCATGAGGAATCTAAATTTCTTACTTTAAGATCAAAATTATGCAAAATTGTGTATATCAAGACCTTTTGCGATTTGAGAAAGAGACACAATACAGACCTATTCATAAAAGAAAAAAAACTAGTGAAAATTCTACTTTTACCACATAGATGAAGTAAGGTCGCCGCTTGCTGCTATAGTCTATTTCAGAAAGGTGTAGACTAATGAAAGCTCATAAGGTATGCAAAGGGACTACAGAATTCTATTATGAATGGTTATTTAAGACACTTTCATAATTTAGCATTTATTTCATTTGAAAATTATTTATTTTCATCAAGTACAGGTAGTACCACCCGGGTTTGGGTCAATTTATGGGTTTTGCTTATTGTTATCCATTCACAAACATTGAAAATGGTGTGACAAAGGCGTGCATTATATACATAGTATTAGGCACACTTATTTTATATTAAACATTATAAAAAAAATACATTATGGAGAAATTAAATTATAAAAAATCATAATATTCTTCGTCATCTCCTCTTGACGTTATAATTAACGGGGCGACGCGACGGTCCGATCGATCAGGTGGTCAAGATCTCACATTTTCTCTTCGTTTTTAATCACATGATGAACTACTTTTCGCCAGTTCTCTGGTGTCACTTCCCTAATCGCTTGATCAAACAGTAGCTTAATGTCTTTTGTTTTGAATGTCGTGTTGTGTCTTGCCACAAATCCTTTTACTTGGGCCCATATAAGTTCTATAGGATTTCGCAATGATATGGCGGTGTGCGAAGCACAATTACACTATGTTTTTCAGCTATATCTTCCACGGCATATTTCATAAAACGATATTTATGTAAATTTGTTATAGCTAATAGTTTCTTCTTTATCAAATTATCTTCAAATTCAATACTTTTGGTGGTTAACCAGTCGATAATTTCTTGTTTTCTTTAACAATATTTCGATTTTAACACTTTAGGCCAGAAAACATACCTTTCCTAATCAATAACTTGGAGTTTTAATATTACACACAATATTATTTCATCTTAGGACCCGATAACCTAATTCACAAATTTTACGTGCGCCTATGGCCGACATCGAAATTGAGCCGAACTAGACGAAATTTCCCATTTTATTACTCAACGCCTTTCTGAAATAGACTATACACACTCTTAACTAGCCAAACCGATGTCAACGTCTTGTAAATTGAAATGAAAAACTAACCTCAAAACATACAACAAAATTTTAATAATCAAAATAAAAGCAAAATCACAAACTTTTTCTCAAAGCGAAAGCGGATTGAGCTCTTTCATAGCGGTAAAAAATCACTCTGGAACCTGCCAAAAATCCAAAATGGAAAAATCATAGTTTATTTACCAGGGCTAACATCTGCCCCAACGGGGCGTTGCCTCGTTGATGTGTCGTGGTTAGCACGCTAACCCAGAAGATCTAGTTCTTAAGTAATATTATGTTAATAATATGAAATGTAAATAATATGATATGTAAACAAAATAATTTAAATGAATAAAGTATGTTTTAAATTGAATTGAACATACAATTAACGACCATCAACAAAATTACTTTTTTTGTTAAGCATGAAATTATCTTTCAAATGAAATTAAATTTATTAAAATTGCATAGAAGATATGAAAGATACAGTACTTTAAGTATTAATTTTCTTACCATCTTTCCCCATATCATTGTATACGAAAAAAAACCTTAGAACAAAACTGCCGCAAGAATATATATAAGCTTTCCATTCCCGATATCAAAACAGTACCGTAATAGGTCTATTTTTAAAATAACTTGAATTTAGTCCTTTGTCTCGTCAGTTGCGTCCCCTAGCGGCCATCGTGCAACTTTAAAAATAATAGAAAGAAAGTTTTTTAGCGGCAGGCGAACAAAGTGGTGCATCTATCTTTGGCATTAAAGTACACAGGGACGCCAAAGGTAATGGATTTCCTGCAGTGGCGGTGCCAGGATTTTTGGGATGGGAGGGCATAAAAAGTGACGTTTAAAAAAAAAGGCCATCGACCATACAACCACTCTTTACTCATCAAAACTTTCAGAACCAAACCCTCTTCCCCCGAAAATTCCATTACAAAACCGAATCTATCAATTTTGAGGGGGCACTCATGTTTCTAGGGTGGGCCGGTGCCCCCCTGCCCCCCCCTGGCGCCGCCGTTGGTTCCCTGGGGCACAGGTAGACAATGACAGGCTGTTTCGTCCTTATTAGGACTCATCAGAAAGCCAAAAAATAATTTTTAAAATAATGTCCAGTATTTTCTTTTTGCCGGTTTACCTAAAAATATTTTTCCGAAAATTTATGACCAATACTTTCCGAGATACAGCCGCTGCCCGATCTTAGCGGGACACCCCGTAGCTAATAAGGTTTATTAAATTAAGTCTATTCCAAACTAAAACTGTTCACGTATGGTAACATCATCACTACCTTATCGCTCCGTGGGCCATAAAGTGACGTTTTACGTCCAGTCTCGGGAGAGAAAAAATATTATTTCCTAACTGAATGTTATTTTAAATATTTATATTGACATCCAGATGTTGTAAAGGTCGACGTTATAAAATCACTTTGATATTAAATCTAGTCTAGAACTTAACAACCGGGGTGACAAAAATTTGCCTCTAGAGAGAAGTTGTTTATAAATTTTTACTAGAGACCTTCTATAATTCGTTTTGAAATACGATAAACATTTCTATTTACCGTAAAGTAGTCTTATCAAAAAGCTAATAAAGACTTTTTGTAAAATACTTCCATTCATAATCAGAGCTGTGAAAGTTACTTCAGAAAAGTAACTAGTTACTTTTCGATACTTTTGCACAAATGTATCTAGATACTTTTAAGGAATAGTTAGTTTTACCTAAAAGTAACTTAGTTCTTAGTTACTCAGTTAAAGTAACTAGTTATAGTAACTAAGATACTTTTACAGTTACTAGTTACATTGATTGTAACTACGATAATTTAAAAGTAACTAAGATACTTTTAAAGTAACTAGTTACATTGATTGTAACTAGTTACTAAAAGTAACTAAGATACTTTTGAGTAACTAGTTATTTTAATTGTAACTACGAAACTCTAAAAGTAACTAAGATGCTTTTGAACTAGATACCATGAATTTACCAGGTAGTGATAACTCCTTTTCCTGTACACACTACCACTATTAGCATCAGAAAACTAAACTAAGAAGTGTTAATTCGAACAACGAACAAGTAAAATAAAATGCTTTTCAAGAAATTTCGCGTTCCAACCAGTTTGCTGTTTGACGCTCGCGACTCGCAGCTCGTCCCTTCGTGAAAATCTGATTAACGGCCGCCGATCGTCCCTTGGTCATCATATGATAGACGGTACGTGTGCATAATTGGTATCCTAGAGGAACTTTAAAAGTACCTAACTTAGTTACTTTAAAAGGAACTTAGTTACTTTAAAAGCATCTTAGTTACTTTTAAAGTATCTAGACACTTTTTGAGTGTATAGTTACTCCTAAAAAGTAACGAAGTTACAGTTACTTTTGGCATGAATCAAAAAAGAAATAAGATACTAAGTATCTAGTTACTTAAGTTACTCACAGCTCTGTTCATAATTTTGTTATGGAATAGGTAAAAAAATTTCGTGAATTTCAAACGTCCATCTTTTCATCAAAAATCGGAGAATCCTATCAGTTTTTACATTTTTAGTTTATTATGTAGGCTCTTGAACCAATTAGTACACACAGTACCGCATGTAAAACTAAAAAAAGAGTTTTTTTTATAAACAATAATTGTTTATGTTTAAACATCCTTCCCCTTTTAGCAATTCTGGATGATTTTAATACTATTTAATAGATTTTATTGTATAAGTGAAATAATTAGTTTTCTATTAAAATATCCTCCATTGAGTGCCCTACATATACATGCAAAGATATAACCACTCTATAGACTACAACTCCAAGTAGCGGTCACAGCACAGGTTGATAAGTCCAATAAGTGCTGGTGTCCGCAGCATCACCTGTTGAATTCCAATGAAAAACCAACCGCAATCCTATTCAAATAAGTTAAGATCGGGTTTTCCAAAATTGTTCAAACTCCGCATGTACACTCACCACACAGAGACCTTAAAAAAGTCTCCCTACAATCCCGCTCTAAAGTCCAAATAAATAATTTTACGGTTTAACATGGTAAACCGTAATTGCAACTTTAGATAGAGAATAAAAAACTGAGATAGGGAGGTGAAAACTATTTTTCTTTAAGATGCGCCGTTCCAGTGCTACAGCCTGTCAAAGTCTTAAAATGGCATATTTTAAACGTCAATATCTCAAAAACACTTGAATTTAGACATATGATATTGAATTGTTTATCTGAGCAATCAAATTTTTGAAGAAAATGTATCACCCGTGTTCCATAAACGTCTAACGATCCATCCACCGTGAAACACCCTGTATATTGTTTACAGGCAGATATTTACATTTACAATAATTTCATCATCAACATCAACAACAAATTTCATACATTTATTTACCTTATCTTACTGTAAGTAACCAAAATGTAAAAGTCCATCATTTTTACTAAAATTGTTTTTTTTACATATATATATATATATATATATACAGGGTGATTCCTAAGTTAATACTTCTTTTTTAGCTATGTATAGAAGGCATTAAAATAAACATTTTCAAAAACCTTTTTCAAAAATCTTAAAAATAAGCGAGATACAGAAGTAAAAAATCTAAGTAAGGGCCTGGTCATCAAAACGTAGCCTGCTATACTTTATGTTGTTTTTGTCTTATTAGTTATGTAATTTACAGGTCGGTGGTCAGTTATTTATTTGGTAATCTGCTGCGGTGTGAATTTTTGAAGCAAGTTAATTTTTAGTTGGTGATACGTTGAAATGGTAAAATTTGAAAACAATGAACTAGTAGATATGGTGCTAATTTACGGTGAGTGTCGTCAAAGTGCGGCTGCTGCTTCGAGATTATACGCAGAACGCTTTCCCTTGCGGGCTCATCCTACACTCAGAAGTTTTCTTAATGTTATTCAACGGGCAAGTTAGACAGGACCGCATTTGCTCAATAGTGTAATAAATAAATGTAAGTATTTTATTTTGGAGTGTTTTGAAAAAGGTATTTAAAAATGTTGTTGCTTTTAATACCTTCTATGCACAGCCAAAAAAGAAATATCAACTTAGGAATTCACAAGAATATTTAAGTGGAATTTACAAAAAATGGTATAGAATAAAACGTATTTACTTAATAAATGTAAATTTACAATTAGAATGTAAATTTGCAATGATATTTTGTGGCCAAAAATAACCAATTATGGTGTTTATTGGAATTTTATCATATTTTCGTTTACAGTGTAGATTTAGTTATAACGTGTCTAAAATTTTGTGTATTTTAAAATTGTCGGTTAATCTATGTGCTTCCCCAAAACTCCCCTTTTGTTTATAAATTCATATTAGCTGCGGCCCAAAAAGACATCACTTGCGGGCCACACAACGAGATAGCTCGGTATTCTTTTGTCTAAACAAAACGTAAAACTATCGTCGAGTACCCAAACATGTGATAAACTAAATTTTTTGTTAGCACTGTTGCCAACTTAAGTTCACACTACAGTCTAAATGATTTTTAATTGGATTGCCGCGAGATGAAAGAAAATTATATTTTTTTTTCTCATTTATTGCTCGGTAGAAGATTGAAATTACTGACTTGGTTTTTTAATTTGTGTATGTATGAAATCTATACTACACATAAAGTAATGTAGTATGAATAAAAAATTATTGTTGTTTCCGTGACGCGACGGTGAAAGATTATTGGCATATAACAAGAAAATATTTATATACAGGGTGGCGATTTTAAATTGAACGCTGCTTATAGGGGCTCGAAAAATACAATTTCTTTAAAATCCAAAAATACATCCCTCAAAGATTTTTTATGGGCCTCGCTTTTGTCAAGTAAAAAAATTGGAACCCCAAAGGGAGGCGCGGCGCTTATCAACTTTTCTTTTTATAAATTAGACGATACCATACAATCAAATTTACCATGGAGAGAGAGAGAAGAAAATAGTCAATTACCTTTCCTAAATGTGAACGTAAAGAAAAATGCCAACACCATCAATACTTCAGTGTACAGGAAACTTACGCATACAGGTCAATATCTGAATTACACTTCAAATCACTCAAACAGCACAAAACATGGCATAGTAAGAACGCTTGTGTATAGAGCAATTACCATCTGTAATTCAAATAAAGCCCTCAAACAGGAAACTAACTACATCAAGACTGACCTCAACAAAAATGGCTACCCCGGGCATCTAGTTGATAAACTATTGGAAAATCGCAAGAATCGGCCAAATACACAAAAGAAGCAAACAGCGTCACAATCAACACTCAACATTCCGTATGTCAAAGAGTATCTGAGAGAATTAGAAGACTAGGACAACGATATAACATCAATACGGTATTCAGCTCGAAAGAGACTTGAAGAAGCCACCTAATGAAGACGAAGTCAAAAAGACAGGAAAAACTGTGTCTACCAGATCCCCTGCGAATGTGGCCGATCCTACATTGGTGAGACTCTAAGGCCACTTGAAACAAGGGTCAAGGAACACAGAAACAACACGCTTAAAGGAGAAACCAAAAACTCAGGCGCAGCTGACCATGCCTGGACACACGGTCATCACATCAAGTGGACAGATGCTCGAATCCTGCACAAAGAACCACATTGGAGAAAGAGGAAGTTCAAGGAAGCTGCTACCATATACCAGAATTCAGATTGTTTAGTAAGCCCTCACTAGATATAAGAAATATCTGGAAACCCTTGTTAAGTAGATGTAAAGTTAAAATACCGCATACGAACTAAACGCATGACTGCACCCATCTCAGTCATGCTCCAGTGCATCTAGCTAGTATAAATAAAGCTGTAGTTACTTTACCTATTTAGTATTCACCTGAAGACGACTGGAGATACTTACCAGTTACCAGTTACGTTGTGATGTAAAACAAATAAAGACAATGCAAGTCCAAAACTCTTCTATCATTCTAGACGATACCACTTGTAGAGCCTTTTTGGAAAGCCTATTGAAAAAGGAATTTGTCTTTTTTTATATCTATCAAACCATGTGTCAGAAATGTAATAAAAACTAATTTAAGGAACAATTACACTAACAATAACTTTAAATCAGTAATGTGACATTTTTAGCATAGCAATTGTTAAAAATGTGCTACGTGGGACCAAAACGTATCTCTGTCCAAATCCTCGCCTTCAACTCTTCCAAATTAGGTCTGGTGACATACATATACCTTTCTTTTTAAATCGCCTCATAAATAAAAATCTAAGGGCGTCATACTCGGAGATTTGGGCGGCCACTCTATAAATTCTCGCAATCCTATCCGCGTATTCGGAAATGTACCATTTAATAATTATCTTACATTTCAAAACACCCCCATGACAAATTACTTGACTGAACTACCCATCTCAAAAATCGTCTCCCCGTTTTATAGATTTTGTTTTGTGACCAAATTTTTCGTCTGCGGTTCTATTTTAAAAATAAAAGGGCGTGGCACCCATAAAATGCTATTTTTTCTTAACTTCATAACCTGACCCCCCCCCCCCCCCCCCATGAATAACGTCTAGCTACGGCCCGGATTGTAAAGCTTTCACTTTTTGGTGGTGCAATCTAATTTTGATTTTGACACAGGGTTGATAAAATATTTTCAGGTGGTTCCAAAATTATTTTTTATGCATTTTCCAAACAAATTAGTACTGGCAACAAACGTACTCTTTAACCTAACAAGCAATTAGTTTGCTAATGATAAAAGTGACTAAGTTTCCTCTTGATGCTTTTTTTACTAACTAGGCCAGTTTTAATAGTGCGGGCAGTCCTTTTAATATAATTTTGAAATTCGTCTCATAAAGATGTTAGAAATAAGAACACAAAGTCTTCCTCCACTGTTATATTAAAGAAATATTTTTTAAGCAAGTTCTACATGTTTCGAACGCAGAAACATTCATCTTTAGGAGAATCAATATAAAGAAGAAAACCCAGTAGATATCACCCTAACTGAGCAACAAAATTGTAGGTCCGATGTAAAAATGAGTAGAACGGTGAGAAAATAGGTAGATACACACGTTGCATTGTGAAAAAGAAATATATGGGTTTGAGGCACTATAAGAGTTTAAAGGTATGTAGAATGAAAAGTTTGACATCTGTGTGTGAAAATACTATTGAAAGATATGAAACTAAAGTGAATGGAAATAATCATTTAAGAAAAAGAAAATTGTTGGAAACTATGGCAAAGAAGTTGATGTAGGTCCGAGGAAGATGAATATTAAAAATGTATTAAAATTAGGAGGTAATCTTAGCTGGATGGAAACCTCATGTTGGTTTATGAAGTCTTTTTTAAAATGAATAAATCTAATAGGTTTATTTTTTCTACTAGTACAAATCAACATGAGGTTTCCATCCAGCTAAGATTACCACCTAATTTTAATACATTTTTAATATTCATCTTCCTCACACCTACATCCACTTCTTCTCCATAGTTTCTTAACTGACCAACCAACAATTTTCTTTTTCAGTGGAGGAACAACGTAGCCACGGGCCCGTGTGCGAAAACTTTGCCGGGCCCCCATTATGATACGGAGTATTTATTATAGATAACCATATTAATTTATGAATTTTGAGTAGGTCAACAAAAAAGCAATTATTGTTATGCGAATAAGTAGTTAATAGTTATGTTCCTGGACATAGAAAAATATCTGCAAGTACAAATCAAAAACAATGTGCGATAAGAATAAACCCTTATATATACAGGGTGCTACAAATTCGTGTGCGTACAAGGAGATCTCGAAAACGATAAGAGATACGAAGATAGTTAAATTATGACAAAGTTGCGTATTTTGGGGTTTAATAATTTGGTGAAAAAAAATTTGAATCATTCCGAATGCATTCGGATATATCCGAAAAAAACAGAAATTTCCATTTCTGGTTTTACATTTTTTGCGCTTTCATTTTTAACTTGGTAAAAAAATAAAAAACATCCTTTTATAGCCGTTTCTTATGTTCTACAAGATGGCGTTATTACTTTTCCAACAAAACCGAGTTACCAACCTAAAGTTATTTTTTTTTAAATACGGACCTGGAATTTTAATTACAGTTTTAGGGATTTCTAAGCTTTAGAAATTTAATATAATGTACAAATTTTTTGAAATTTTAACGTTTTGTCATCTAATAACACATTTTTCAATTTATCTTTTTCATTTCATTACGATCCTGAACATTTAGAGCCAAACTAAAAACAAAAGTAAAGACGAAGATTTTCCTTTTTATTTCGCCAGATCCATCTCTAGACGCGTTTCGTCATATCATGACTCATCAGTAGAGCTAGGATCCGACGAAAAGAAAAGGGATCTCGAAGCTACTTAAGGCAGCACTTGGTGGGACACACCAGTAAGATGTGGCACTGAGCGCCATCTGTGTCGTTGTTAGACACTCTTGAGCATACCAGCACCTCTAGCAAACTTATAGAAATAAGTATATGTTAAGAGAAAATCGCCTGTAAAGACATTTGTCACAATTACAGGAGTCCCGCTAGGCAGCGCTAAAAACAAAAGATTTCTGATTTAAAAAATCCGTAAATTTTTACTCAAAGAGGTCTAATATTTGATATTTTGTAAGAGAAAAGACTCAAAGTCACGGCTTCAAATATCTAGGTCTGTTTATTTTTGTTACATGTTTTGCCTGAAACTAGTTTTTACAGTAGGTATTTCGTTCTAGGTCTAAGGTAAAAACCATAGGACTTAAGATATACGTTATATTAATCAAATAAATAAAATACTAATAGAATAACTTCTTATGTCTCAAAAACTTGCTTACTTCCTAGCTTAGAGTATTGTGACGGTTAATCTTATTGAAAAAATGAACAGCCTAAACACCATAACTTTTAATATCCAAGTAATTATAAAAATAATTACCAGGGCCGTAATAGTAAATATTCTATGAAACTTTTTTTTAATATTTAAGTAATTATAAAAATAATTGCCAGGGCCGTAATAGTAAATATTCTGTGAGAACTTTTTTTTCATGAGTACATTTTGTTTTGCATTTTTATGTTTTTGTGGCTTCGCTCCCGGGCCCCTTTTTAGCCCGGGCCTGAACACCGGTAGTTCCGCCACTGTTCTTTTTTCATAAATGATTATTCCCATTCACATCAGTTTCATATCTTTCAATAGTTTTTTCACACACAGATGTAAAACTTTTCATTCTACCTTTAAACTGTTATAGTGCCTCAAACCCATATTTTTCTTTTTTACAATGCAACGTGTGTACCTATTTTCTCACCGTTCTATTTATTTTCACATCGAATCTACAATTTTGTTGCTCAGTTAGGGTGATATCTACTAGTTTTTCTTCTTTATATTATTTATTCTACTGAAGATGAATGCTTCTGCGTTCGAAACATGTAGAGAAGTTACTTAAAAAAATATTTCTTTAATATAACAGTGGAGGAAGACTTTGTGTTTGTATTTCTTACCTCTAAATGTCCACTCCACTTTAAGTATGGACTATTTCTTCAAGTCGTTTTATAAAGTTTAACGTGAAAAATAGGAGCGCAAATACAAATCCCTTTTTTATTTAGATAATATCACAAAAAAATGTTCATAATGCGATGTTAGAAAATATAATAATTTATGTTGAGCACCGTAATTATTTCTTTCCCGACAAGGTGCGGCGACGAAAATAGGAAAACACATGTTAAGTAAACACAGTGCGTTATAACTCTCCTGCGCGCATTAATCTTACAAATGATAATCTAAATATTTTTGATATCCCCGCGAATCTACACTATATTTCGTGGAGTCCCGCTGTCATTTATTATCTACCAAAAGTTTTAGTATCGTATAACTTCGACATTTTAGACAAAATTGAAAATAACTTACTTCCAATTTTTTTTTAGATTATATTTATTTTTGGTTGGTTTAGATTTTCCATTTACACGCTATCCACGAAGAAACTCGAAAGAAACCAACCATAAATGGATTATAGTCTATTTTAGAAATGTGTAGAGTAATAAAAGCTTATTAGGTATACAAAGTGACAACAGAATATTTAAGCCACTTTCATTTAGCATAGATTTCATTGCAAAGTTCTTTAATTTTATCAAGTGCAGGTAGAACCACCAGGGGTTGGGTCAATTTATAAGTTTTACCCATTGTGATCCTTTCACAAACACTGGAAATGGTGTGACAAAGGCGTGCATTATAAACCGGGTGGTCAACTAAGAATGACCGCCGGCCATATCTCAGAAACTAGTAATCGTACAGCATCCGGGTAAATTTTTTTATAACTAAAGTGCCCAAGAGAATATGGTGGAAATTATTTTTAAGTTCCGCATTTTGCCGCAAGAGGGCGTAATTAAAAAGTAAATTTTAAAATTTTACATATCTCCGAAAATTCCCCATTATGGTATATCTTTGATAACACCATTAAAAAGCTTGGACAATTATGCATCATTTTGGTCTTATGCTCCTTGGCGTACCGACTTTAATAAGAGGGGGGAAGTTGTTGAAAGTGTAATCAGTTAAATCGCTGTAACTTTTAAATGACTTATCCGATTTTAGCCAACTAAGGACTGTTTGGAAGAGAAATGTATGCACTTTTACCAATCGTATTTAGTTGTCCATAATAGTTCTTAAAAAAATGCTAGAGGGCGCAGTTTGCAATAATAACACATTTTTTTATTTTACTCCGAAAAAATAAATCATACGGTATAATTATGATACCATAATCGAAAAGTAGATGAAATTTGCTAGAAAAAATATTAAAACCGCATTTCGATATCTCCGTTCGTTTCAGCGTTATTGCCAATAGAATAATTTTTAAAACTAAGCGAGTATATATTTTTTAGAAAAAAAGTGGTACGCCACTGATATTTTTCCATGTGGATATTATTTCTGATTAGCATGGTCAATCTGCGTTTTTCTCCTCAGGCCCACCGTTCTTAATTAAAATAATTAAATTAAATTAGCTCTACTATTATTATTAACATTGATAATGCAAAATTTTGTTTTATAAAAATTGGTGGAAATGACCACCATTACTTAATAGGTGTGCCTAAGAAGAAAAACGCAACAGACCATATTTATGCAGAATTGACCAGGCAATCAAAAATAATATCCACATGGAAAAACATCAATGGCGTACCACTTTTTTTCTAAAAAATATATAATCGGTTAGTTTTAAAAATTATTCTATTGGCGATAACGCTGAAACGAACGGAGATATCGAGCTGCGGTTTCAATATTTTTTCTAGCAAATTTCATCTACTTTTCGATTATGGTATCATAATTATACCGTATAATTTATTTTTTCGGAGTAAAATCAAAAAAAGTAATATTATTGCAAATTGCGCCCTCTAGCATTTTTTTTGAGAACTATTATGGACAACTAAATACGATTGGTGAAAGTGCATAAATTTCTCTTCCAAACAGTCTTTAGTTTGCTAAAATCGGATAAGTCGTTTAAAAGTTACAGCGATTTAACTGATTACACTTTCAACAACTTCCCCCCCCCCCCCTCTTATTAAAGTCGGTACGCCCATGAGCATAAGATCAAAATGATGCATAATTGTCCAAGCTTTTTAATGGTGTTATTAAAGATATACCATAATGTGGAATTTTCGGAGATATGTAAAATTTTAAAATTTACTTTTCAATTACGCCCTCTTGCGGCAAAATGCGGAACTTAAAAATATTTTCCACCATTTTCTCTTGGGCACTTTTGTTATAAAAAAATGTACCCGGATGCTGTACGATTACTAGTTTCTGAAATATGGCCGGCGGTCATTCTTAGTTGACCACCCGGTATATAGTATTAGGTATACTTATTTTTTATTAAACATTATAAAAAAATGCAAAATACAAAAAATACATTATACAGAAATTAAATTATAAAAAATCATAATATTCTCCATCATCTGAGGAACTGTCATCTCCTCTTGACGTTATAATTAACGGGTCGACGGTCCGATCGATCAGGTGCTCAAGATCCCACATTTTTTCCTCTTCTTTAATGACATGATGGACTGCTTTTCGCCAGTTCTCTGGTGTCACTTTCTTAATGGCTTGATCAAACAGTAGCTTAACATCTTTCATTTTGAATGTCGTATTGTGTCTTGCTACAAATCCTTTCACTTGCGCCCATATAAGTTCTATAGGATTCAGTTGTTCGCAATGATATGGCGGTGTGTGCAGCACAGTTACACTATGTTTTTTAACTATATCTTCCACGGCATATTTCATAAAACGATGTTTGTGTAAATTTGCTATAGCTAATAGTTCTTTTATTATCAAATTTTCTTCTTTTTTTTACTTTGGTTAGTTATCACAAATACTTTAGTGCACAAAATTTACCTGCGCCTATGGCCGACACCGAAATTGAGCCGAATTGGACGGAATTTCCCATTTTATTACTCGACACCTTTCTGAAATAGACTATAGTAAATCTATAAACATGAAATAATTTTGCATTAGAGCAAATTATCTCTAATATTCGTGAATCGTTTCCTGTGGTTAAAAATTACCATACGCAGCTTTTTCAATGGTAAATGTTGTAAAAATAATACCCAATAATTCTAGCTGTATCTGCTGTGTCTAGCATAAATTTAAAAATATCTAATATCAATTTAGATTACAAATTCACATTTATCAAAAATCGGAAGTATAAATAAATCTTACACATAACCATAATGTAATAAATATCAGTTTATCACAAATAATGCCGCTGCCGGCATCAGTATAGCCCGCTTTACAGTTTGCGATTTTTCTCTACGCAAGTTGTCTTGCAGAAATTAATATTGTGGCAATAAAAATTTCACTTCGTTGTATAGCGTGCAATGATTTATCAAAGTCGTAGGTGAAGTACCACTTGCCTTGCATTTGGTTAGGACTTACTGGCGTTTTTTTGTGCATTTATTTTAATCTAACAGCATTACAGGATACGAAAGCAAACAAGACGTACCCACTATGGGTTAGAAAGAACATAACATATTTAGGTTGGTGTTTCATAAATCACCAAAAAACCTCAGAATTGCGCTTGCAATTGCAATAAAAATAGAGTAGGAGTTATATTTCTTCCAAGGAATAGAAATTGCGCCACTCATCACTAGCCTCGTCCTACGCGTACTCGCAGGCAATCTTTTCTTGCGTGAAAGAAAAATAACAAATTGTCAACTGCATCAATTATAAAATTAATATGCAGGGTCATGTAATAGTAAGTCAGGCTTCTATAGCTCCTATACGATTTAAGTTAGGAATTTTGGTCATATGCAGACTTATATTGTATCATAGCTAGTTTCAGAATAATAAATTAAAAACTAAAAAATTAATTTTTTGCGGTCCTGGAAAAAAAAACATCTAAGTACATTTATTTTTTAAATCATGGGATTGGGTGAGATTTATGACAAGTGGTTTAGACATTATGACTATAATAGTGTTTATCTATTTTATACATGGTGATCATAAAAAGGTTTCAAAATCACATTTTAAATTAATTTTTCTCAAGTTTTTCAAATGGAACACCCTGTATATTATTTGACTATTTAATGTACAATTCTTAAGCAATGTTTTTTTGTACTACAAGCGTATAAGTTATTTTCAACCGTTTTCGAAATAATTGCAAATTTCATAAATAATGTTTACAAATAAAGTTTTATTATTAAAATAATACATAGGCGACTATAATAAACTACAGTAAATATTCAAAATGTCTCTCATTTTAATCTGTGTACAAGTCACCCCGTTCTTGAAAAGATCTGTTTATATCCCTTAATATTTTAAGTGAAATACAAGCAAAACGGTTCGTTGGTAGCTTTGAAATAAAATTGAAATTCATCTGTTCATTATATTAATTTGTATAAAAGTTATTTAATTTATTCAAAAAGTATTTAGGGCGCTCTCGTCAAGTACAAAGATCATATCAACCAACTCATCTTATTAAAATTCGTTTTAATTTTTTATAATTTATTCGCCCTAAATACCAACTTTTTCAAATTAATTAAATAACTTGTTAAATTATAATAAAAAAAAAAATTTATATTTTATATCAAATTCTACTATGATTCTAAGGCATAACCATTACTAAATGAATCATTTGGCAAATTCTTGCAAGTATTTCACCCGAAATATCTCAACAAGAACGTGTTGACTTGTGCACAGATTAAAATGAAACAAATTTTAAACATTTACTGTAGTTTAGTCGCCTATGTAATATTTTAATAATAAAATTTTATTTTTGAATATAATTGATGAAATTCGCAATGTTTTCTAAAACGGTTGGAAATTACTTATATGCTTGTAGTACAAAAAAAAATTGCCTAAAAATTTTACATTAAATAATCAATTAATATAAAGGGTGATCCATTTGAAAAATTTAAAAAAAATTAATTCAAAATGTGTCGTTTTTAAATCTTTAATTATTTAAATATTAATCTACGGGTGTAATCCCAATTTTAAGGAACACCCTGTATAAAATAGATAAACGCTATTATTTATAATATTACTAGCCTCCTTGTCATGAATCTCACCCAATTCCATGGTTTAAAAAATTAATTTGAATGTTTTTTTTAAAAATATTTTTAAACTACCCAAGCAAAATAAATAAAATTTTGGACTCTGATACAAATTCAATAAAATAATGGGTGTTCCATTTAAAAAACAACAATGTTTTGTTATCGCACTTTTTTAGACCACCCTGTAAATGGAAAGATATATTCCTTAATATACCAGTATAAGTCGGCATATGAATGAAATTCCTAACTTAATTCGTATAGGAGCTATAAAGGCCTAACAAGCTATTGTAGGACCTGTATATATTCCTAATTTACTTCTGAATATCGAAATTATTACTTCTCATTTGTAGTTTATGTTTATTATTATTTTATGCTTTTCGATTTTTTTATATCTTCTAATTTTTTATGATATGACTCCCAATTTTCTTGATGGCTTTCAATATTGCCCGATATGATTGTTATTTACTATAAATATCACAATATTTAAGGATATGATGTTTATGTTGTTTTTAATAATGGTTCGTATTAAACGCCAATGGTTGTTTTTGATTAACAGACATTCTTGCTGTTAGTAACAGATGTCAAAAAAGTAGGACGTTATCAATGTGGGACCTAAATTGAATCTTTTTATGATTTTAATTATCGAGACATATATTTTTAACTGATTAAAAAAGGGTCTATCGTTATCTTTTCTTTTACATTTATAATCGCCTAATTCTTTTTGGCAAAAAATATATTACAGAGATAAAAGATAGCAGCGAAATAGTATATTACATAACAAGTGATGAAAGTGATGCTTTTCAAACGAGGAAGTATTTAGCTCGAGGCGTCAGCCGAGTGCAGAAATTCTCCGAGTTTTAAAATAGTCACTTTCACACGAGCAATGTACACTATTTTTCCGACGACAACAAAGAATTATTAAAAAGCCTTTGATTGGTGAAAGAAATATTTCAACACTAGTGTCGAAAAAAAACTATCAACACTAATGTTGAAATTAGCATACTTAGGATTATGTTCCACTTAATATCTGGTTTCATAGTTTGTCAATAGGCTTTTCCTTTATTTGTAGTTTAACTTTGCCATTTTTTCATATTTTATATATTATAGGAAGAACTAATCCTGGATTGACTTCTAGATTAACCAGAATGAAAAATTTTAAATTTAATCAAGAAAAGATACATTAAACATAAATTTAAAAAATCCACCCAACAAGGAAGATTTCAATTTAAAATATTTTTATAAAAAAAAGTTAAATACTTTTGATGGTAGTTGATCTGTGATTCAATTTTTGCGATCTGTAGACTAGAGCTCTATTCTCTACGCCAGTGTTTCCCAAACTTTCCTAAAGCGCGACCCCTTTAAGTTAAAAAAATTGTTCACGACCCCCTATTTCCCCTTAGTTATTACCCAAACCAGACTAGCGACAAAAATAACGTGCCTAATCTACAAGTAACAGATGGTTTCTCACATTTTATTTTACTTTACTGTTTAAGTTTAAATTAAATTAAGTTTAAATTAAATTTAAATTCATTAAAAAAGTTTAAAAATTATATTAATAACTGCGACCTATCCCACTAGTAACTAATAGTACTTCAACCAGACTAGCATTTACAATAAAAATAAATAATAAAAAGTGGACACCGCGTCCTTTCAACACGTTGAAATATCAATAAACATAAAAGAAACACTTATTGAAATATCAAGTGATCGAATGTTTTTCCCAGAACCCTGGTGAATTTTGGACCAAAAGGTTATAGGAATACCTTCAGTTAGTTAGAATGAAGCTGTAAAATATGTGGTTCCATTTGTAACATTATATTTATGTGAGTTAAGTTTCTCGTCTATGACTGCCATTAAAAAAAGTGAGAAATTATCTCGTATTTGATAATGATATAATTGAGTATTTTTAATTTACAGCCTAGATTTGAAAGACTAGTTTAAAAAAAAGAGGGGCACGGGGGTTATTAGTTCTATGTTTGGTTTGATAATTAATTGTTAATATGATTTAACAAAGTAGTGTTTTTGTCTTATTTTACAAATCTCCGGCGACCCCCCTAGCACCTCATTGCGACCCCTTAGGGGGTCGCGACCCACATTTTGGGAAACACTACTCTACGCTATCGCTACCGATAAACATTTGTTGTTTAATACATGACACTCTCTTCAATGAAATGAAAGGTATTTTTTGTATTCAGCGTAATTTATTCAATATTGCCTAGCGCTTTCGGCCTAATTGTAGGCCATCATCAGGGCTTAGGTCCTACAAGAAGAACATATAAAGGTAAAAAGAACATATACAGGTAAAAACATTACTTATGGGACAAAGTATTGATAATATTAGAATAAAACATTTCCTTAAAAAGGTTTCTTTAAATGATATTTATAAAAGGTAAAGCTGAGAATACTCACTCGTCAAATTTGTCCAGGAAGCAAGAAGCATTTTCAGAATTAGAGGAAAATTTCTAAACATTATTATTATGTTTAGAAATTTTATTTATAAATATCATTTAAAGAAACCTTTTTAAGGAAATGTTTTATTCTAATATTATCAATACTTTGTCCCATAAGTAATGTTTTTACCTGTATATGTTCTTTTTACCTTTATATGTTCTTCTTGTAGGACCTAAGCCCTGATGATGGCCTACAATTAGGCCGAAAGCGCTAGGCAATATTGAATAAATTACGCTGAATACAAAAAATACCTTTCATTTCATTGAAAAACGGCGTACAACCGACCTCCCCCCCCTTTTACTCTCTTCAATGGTGGCCCTCGCACATATTAATATGGTTTTATTTTTAACTTAGAAACCCGACTGCTAAAAAAGCTGGTTAGAAAATATGACCCCCAACATATTTTCTGGCTACGCTACTGTTTTGAGATACCCACTAAAACTTGATAGATGCACATTTTTTATTTTCTGGTTTCTAAATAAATAATTTATCAAAAAATACTGGAAGCCTTATGGATATATATTAATTCTTATTTCACAGACAGCTTAGTGGCACGTGGAATGCAGAACAAGCGGCTAATAATTCGGAACACCGAAAACTATTTGTGTAATACACGAAAAAAGTGCAGCAGATAAAAATAGAACCATGATTGACTTGGCCCATAAAGTCAGGGCAGTATTATGTAGTTTATTCCATTATTTCGTTCATGGACGTAAGAAAAAATACTTTTAATGGAGGGGGACAAAAACGTTTCGATAGATCAAAACGTGAAATGATTTTAGTTTAAAAGGTTTTGTATATGAATTTTTTCCTACTAATTTCAAAAGTTAAAGCTATTTAATGAATATTATTGGACACTTTATGTGTTCCCTCCTAGCTAGTATAAATAGAGTTTATTAACCTTTACTTATTTAGTATTCACCTGAAGATGATTGGAGATCCTTGCCTGTCGAAACGGTATGATTTAAAAAGAAATAAAGACAACGCACCTCCGATATTCTTCTATCGTTCAAGAAAGATCATTGTCTCTAACTTTTAAACAGACACTAGTCTCTATAGCAGTGGCGTGCAATAATGTTTTAACCAGGGTAGGCAAAAATTGCATTTAAGACAAAAACTTACCTTTCGTAGCATTCAAGCATCTAAATTTCCAATTTTGTCACAAAATGTCTTGTTTTTGAGTTTGTGACAAGAATACTGTGTCAGAAGAAGAATAAAACGACATTATTTGTAAATTGGTTCAACGCGCCGGTCTTTACGTAACTTTTTTTTTTTAAATATCGTCATATAAGTTGGTTTTGCTTTTTAAATCCTGCAAAGAGTCGCTCTCCAGAGAGATTATTGTTAATTCACTTAAGCGTGTCTCTCCCTGTGTGTTTCGTAAATATGTATGAATTCTTTTTAATACAGAAAAGGATTGTTCTGCGGACGCGCTGCTAGCTGGAATAGTAACAATTACCGCCTCCATATTTATTTTTTTCCAGAAACCCGAAGGGCAAATACACTAATTATAAATTAAAAATCTATCATCCACCTGATTGAACCAATGTTGCCAAAAACGAAGTCAGTTTTTATGTGAAATATGATGATAAGCTTTACTGATTATTAAATATTATGAACCTCATTGGCCAAAATTATTTTAATTGTCACAAAAGTGCTTCTGATTTTACGGTACCTCATCCGTTATCCCTTTAAAAATATCCTAACTAAGTAAAATAATTAATAATAAAACTTATAGAGGCGAGCTTTATATTTTATATTTATAAAGCAAAGTATTTTCCAAACTGTGGTAAAACTTGAAGATTGGTACCAATGCACTTACCAGGCGCGTGCTTTCTTGACGCGGGCTGGTAAATGAAGGACGGTTGAAGGTTGCGACGGATTTATTTGTTACATCTCTTTCTACCCTACTGCCTACCGGTCTCGCTTGCTTCCACTCGTACAAAAGCAGTATTTTTGCTCTTGCATAAAACGCTAATGTACAGCGAGATCTTTGCTTTTAGAACGGTCTTACGGAATACTTATACAGGGATCTAGTTTACGATATAATAAGCAAAGAATGCGTTCGTGGAATTGATATAAGATTAAGTTTTCGATCCTATAATATTATTTATTATATTAATGTAGAGATAAATTTCCAAAGCTCGCTTAGACGGATAAAAACTTAATTACAAAAAAAAATTTCTGTTTGTTTTATTGTTCCCAGGGTAGGAAATGCTTCGTTGCTTATATTGCATGCACGCCAGGTTTCCTTTAATTAATATAAATTGTATGTGCTATTTTTGGGAGATGTAGCCTACACCGGCAGACCTACATGACATACTTAATTCGCAATGAGCAATCCACTAAATATTGACTCAGCCCGGTATATCTGTCAAACAGTACATCAGCTCCCTGAATTTCAACCACAGAATTTCATTTGAAACACCAAATCCACTCCTGTCCCCCAAACGGCATCAGCTTCCAGTCAGAACAAGCAAATGAAGAGAGAGATAGAGTCCGCCTCATTAGCGGCATCCATCATATATCGAGGACACATTTTTATATTTCGAGCACCTTGTGCATAAAACCCAAAGACGCGTTTAACCCACAAAGAAATTAAAAGCAGAAGACAGCTTGGCTTAAAGCCCGAGTGATGCAGTTAATGAACATGAAGGACAACGACCTTTCGGAAGATTTGTTCTAGTCGAAATTTGAATTTTCATTTCATTTATTGGAGTATGTTGTGGTGAATAATAAATTATTTGTTAAAAGTTCCAGTTAAAAATAGTTTTTTCTCAAAAATCATGTTGATATTCTTTATTAATTAAAGATTGATTGAAGCTCTTAAATGCTTCCTGAATTCCAATTTTGACATTAACACTGATCTGTAACAGCGTTTCTTACTGATACAAACAACATTGCGGGATGTAATTGTTTATTTTAAAAATGTACAACTAATGTTTTGTTGTTTAAGAACAACACGTTACACAACTTAATATTTCTTTTAGAGTTAAACGATTCAACTCGAATAGACATTTTTATTGGACAAATAGTCGATGAATAAATTAATAGCGGTTGGAAAAAGCCATAAGCCGTAACCATTTTCAGATTGTGTCCAAATGGCGGCTGGCTAGCAAATACTGCGTTATAATTGGTGCACGTGACTATATAAATAATATTGCTGGTGGCATTTAACGGGTTTAATGCTTTTTGCCATCCAACCGCCATATTGAATCACGTGGTTTGGATTCCCTAATAAAAGCTTTAGCCTTAAAAGATTTGACGTTTTACTCGGCTTTATCTAATTTTCTAAATATCCTTTACCTTATAATGTCCCTCCACGTTGTCGATGCTCCATTCTGAAAAAAATAAATAAAAATATTAATTGCCTAGAAGGTTTGTTTTTTAAATTTCATTAAAAATCAAGTCGGCTTGACAATCTCCCTGTCTCTATGTTCGATACCTTATAAATACCAACCTAAATGAGACATCCGATCTCCATCCGGAAATCAAAGGCGGCCTCGCTATCCGCGATATCCAACATTTGTTTTGATAGCACAGCCGCCTTTGATGTGGCGCGAAAACAGTTGAGTGCAGCCGACGTGTTAAAATCGCGTCAAAGCGCGGCGGAAGGGCGTCAAAGCGAAGAGGATATGTCGCGGTTTCGCCAGCAGCGCCATCTGGGACAACTGCTAATTTTTTATTATACTAGTATTTATTAAGCTTTACCGAATTTTTCTTGAGAGCGAATAATCGTATAGATTGTAAAGGAACTACAAATCCTAAATTATGTAATGTAATGTGCGAGTAATTTCTTGCCATTCCTTCAAATTAGGCTTTTTTCCTCTTCGTTCGCTGCCAGGGCTATTCCCGAGGGAACCTACAGCTTAACGTGGGTTCCGAACCACGATCCTCGGTCATGCGAGAACCACCAAGGGCTATCACCCCTTGATTGCTTGCCTGCATGAGCTACCCATTGGGGAGTGTATATCTTCTTCCGCAACCCACGAGATGCCCGATCTCATCCGGCCTGGTTACCGGAGTAAATGGAGTGGGTTGGGACATGATACCTTTAACACTCTTCCCTTCATTCGTAAATCCACTAAATTTCGGACATACCTTTTTTATTGTACGTATGCCCACTCCGGGAATCGAACCCGGGTCGCCGCGGTCGAATGCCAGTAGCTCTACCTCTGAGCCACCGCTGTGGTTTAATGTAATGTTATTATTCATTCAGTGGACGACAGCAAAATGGTATCGACATAATTAACATTACCATGCTCAATACCAACATAAGCGCAACTAAAGGGGGGCTAGGGGGAGCTTAGCCGCTCTTGAATCAAGAGAGCCCCCCTAGACCAATTGGTGTTTTTACATCCTTTTCTAAATAGGACGACATTTTTTAGAAGTCAACTTTTAGAGGTTCTGGAATATTACGCGGTCGACCCTTTTTTTTAGAAGACGTCTTCAGGAGTTGTAGAAAGATTGTGTAAGATTTCTACGCTATAACAGAATTCTTTATTATCAAGTGCCATGTAGTATCACCCGGGGTTGGGTCATTTTATGGGTTTTGCCTATTGTTATCCATTCAAAAACACTGAAAATGGTGTGGCAAGGGCATGCATTACGTATATAGTATTAGGTACACATATTTTTTATTAAACATTATTAAAAAAATACCAATTACAAAAAATACGTTATACAGAAATTAAATTATAAGAAATCATAATATTTTTCGTTATCTGAGGAACTGTCATCTTTTCTTGACGTTATAATTAACGGGTCGACGGTCCGATAGATCAAGATCCCATATTTTCTCCTCTTCTTTAATGACATGATGGACTGTTTTTTGCCAGTTCTCTGGTGACACTTCCTTAATGGCTTGATCAAACAGTAGCTTAACGTCTTTCATTTTGAATGTCGTGTTGTGTTTTGCTATAAATCCTTTCACTTGCGCCCATATAAGCTCTATAGGATTTAGTTGGCAATGATATGGAGGTGTGCGCAGCACAGTTACACTATGTTTTTCAACTATATCTTTCACGGCATATTTCATAAAACGATGTTTGTGTAAATTTGCTATAGCTAATAGTCCCTTCTTTATAAAATTATCTTCTTTTTTTTCTTTGGTTAGTTATTATAAATAATTTAATGCACAAAATTTACCTACGCCTATGGCCTACACCGAAATTGAGCCGAACTGGGCGGAATTTCCCATTTTTTTACTCTATACCTTTCTGATATAGACTATATAGGTGCAGATGACTATATCTACCTATATTGCAAGTGCAGAAAAATATGAAATATTCCCATTACGCCACCTTAAAGTAATAAAATAATAAATAAATTAAGGAAATTAAAAACGAAGACAATTACCTCGTTAACACTTACAAAATGCACGTCTACAAATATATCGCCAGACACGTCGACAAACAATCCGAAAGGTACGCCGTCTGAGCATCCGCAGAAACATGGCCAAGCATAATATTATGTTGTCGTATGGCAAAAACATTTGTTAAACAAACAAATATCGTCCATGACCTACCCCGATGATGGCGAAGGCCGCCGGTTTTGATGACGTTTTCTTACACCGGCAATTATTGTTTAACCGAGGTTTAAGTAGACCCGACGCCTTAATGTTTAAACTGGCTTGCGAAGGTGTTTACACTACAAACAAAGAAGCCTAACGGATACATAATTAGGTCCTGGTAGCGAGTTGGCCATTGAGAATCTTTCGGGATCCATTACGGCTGTTAGTTGATGTAGCTGGGAACTTTGCAAATATTTAAACTTTGCTTTTGAAGTGCCTCAAGTATTTTACTTGGAATGAGATGAATCTTTTTTAAGTGAAATCATGCTGCTTAAAGCTATTAAAAGTGGAAATAATATATAAGAGATTGATTTGATTATAGATAGGATTTTGAATATTTCATATAATGTGTTTTTGTCTGATGGGAAATATTACTTCAGATCAGGACTGCTTGATAATGTTTTGGTGGTCGATTAATTTATAAACAGTAGTCGTGAGTTGATTATTTCTGCCATTTTCTCAAAGTACTACCCACCAAACACCGTTTTGTTACCTTAACATATTGCACTTAATATATAAAATTGTAATAATGTGACATTCGGATGTATGTGGATGTAATGGCGATTGTAATATGTATAAAATAGATAATGTCTCAGAGTTTAATATAACAAAGTGATAGTCATTACAGTATTACATTACATATTGCAGCAACACTCATGCAATATGTTTTTTGTTATATTGTGTTTAATATTAATTTAAAAATATCGTGTGTGACGTGGAAATGTCTATTCTGTCCAGGAAAAACTATATTATTTTGTGATAATTTTTATTTATGTTTATTTTTATGTAATATTGCCTAAAATTTACGCCATGTTGTTCTATCTGGATCCCTAGCTGCATTCGGCCACATTGTAGCTCTTCAGTGAGACTATAAGCCCTGCTGAAAGCTAATTGTGCACGCAACTCGGTTTCTCTCAGACACCTTCACCATCAATGCCGGTGTTCCTCAAGGGTCCATATTGTCGCCTACCCTCTTTTTACTGTATATTAACGACCTTCTAGTGAAAACCCAAAATCCAATTTATAGCTTTGCTGATGACAGCACACTTGTCTCATCTTTTACCTTGACTCCCCAAACATCCGCTGCCGACGCAGGCAGCATGAAGTATTGCGCCTCAACAATGACCTGGAAGAAATTTTGGCTTGGGGTGACAGTAACCAAGTCGAATTTAACGCTAAGAAAACCCAGGCAGCAGTCTTCTCCAAAAAGGTTAACATTGCAGAACCGGATATAGTCATGGCAGGACACGCAATTCCCCTGGCACCGTCTATTAATTTGCTGGGGGTCAATCTGGGAGGTAATATGTCTTGGCATGCTCACGTTGCCGCAATTGCCAAGGCAGCTGCACAGAAACTTGGTGTACTTTTCCGCACCAAAAGGTTGTATACACCTCATCAACTTTTGACACTTTACAAAGCCCAGATTCGACCATCATTAGAATATTGCTGGAGCTCTGCACCCAAGCACACCCTTCGGCTACTGGATTCCATTCAAAGGAGAGCCATTCGTCTGATCGGCGACCCCGAGCTGACCAAGACCCTCGATAGCCTGGAGCAACGAAGACAGGTTTGTGATTTGGCTCACTTTTACAGATATTTCCATGGCAGGTGTTCGACTGACATTGCCCACTTGATTCCACCTAGAGCAATTCAAAACAGAAATACACGGTAAACCACTGCCGCTCATCCATATGTTGTTCAGCTTAGTACTCCTCGAACTTCATTGTTCAAGAATGCTTTCATCTGGAGAACGTCATCTTTGTGGAATGATCTTCCTGAGGTCGTGTTTCCCAATGAATACAATCTTCAACATTTTTTCAAGACCAACGGTAATCGCTTTTTTCGCACTCGCACCGCTCCCAGAGCGCCTTAAAGGATTTTTCCTATAGTGCAGGTGTTTTATCATAAAAAAAAAAAAAAAAAAACTATATCAAAAGTATCAAAGACGTAAAGTGAGAGCAACATCAATAGTAGATAATATAGTGTTGAGGTGGAGAGTTATATTCATGGCTTATCACTTTGTGATGATAAGGAATTATAACTTAATAATATTAACGTGAAGGTCCATACTTGAAGTGGAGTGGATAATTAGAAGGAAAGAACATAAGAACTCAAAGTCTCCCTCCACTGTTATATTAATAAGAAGCTTATTTTAAGATAGAAATTCTCTACATATTTCGAATGTAGAACCGCTCGTCTTCAGGAGAACCAATGAAATTAAAAAAAAAAGGGTAGATATCATCCTAACGGAGCTTCAAGATTACAATATTAGATGAAATAAAGGTTACCTAGTACCCAAAGCTACAAACCTTACTGTAATTTCCCTTTTCACGTTGTGACGTGTATTTTGGTAATGATTCTCTTCATTGAACCTTTATTTCATCTAATATTTTACTCTTAAAGCTCCGTTATTCGAAATTGTAATTTCAGCACAAGAAGACCTTTTTTTATAAAAAAGGACTTTTTGTTCTATACCTACTACTAAAAAAATGTTTCCTCTTCCAAACTCTATCCGTAGACACACTGTATGTGTGAAATTTAAAATTTTAATTTTCAATTATTCCTCATGCGGCAAAATGTAGAACTTAAAAATTATTTTCAGAATTTTCTCATCACCACTTTAATAATATTTTTCTATGCCCAGTAGTTATAAGTGTAAGTTTGGTTTTTCCATTTATAATATATTACAATTATCTATAAGAATAGAAATATATAGAAATAGAAATATATATATATTACATACTTGGTTATAAATTATAACAAATCGTGTATATATAAATAAAATCTAACAGTGTAAATAATTGTCTATAGGGAGTTTTGGGTTTGCACCTAGGACACTAAATCCCTCTATGTGCAATTGTATGTTAAAAGCACTTAAATTATCAGTAACATTTTGTTTGATTGTTTTAGTAATTAATTATATAAATAGCTAAATAAACTTAATCTAAAATTGTTGCACCAACAATGTGCAAAAGCAAATAAAAATATCCTAAAATATTTGCACAGTTAATGTGCATTAAACAAAGAAACACCATAATAAACTTATCTTTAGACTAAAATTTTTAAACAGATATCCGTCGGAAAAAAAGAATAGGTTTTTAGAATAAGGCAATAAATTTATGATTGTCTGTATATATAAATGTTCTGCAACGCTTCCTGAATTTTTTAATATTGTTGATATTTTTAATTTCTATAGGTAATTATGTTATATATCTTAGGAGCCAGGTAACTGAAGAAACGTAAATTGATTGTAGTGTTACTATGTGGCATTCTTAGATGCTTGTTAGTATTACTTCGCGTAATATGTAAATGGTTAATATGGTTTTTTAGTTCAGGTTTTTTATGAATGAATATTGAGGCTGATAATATATAAAGGGATCGGACATTTAAAATTTCTGCATTGTAAAGTAAGTGGGTTGCGTAGCGTTTGTTTTTTTTATTAATTATTTTCAGTATGTAATTTTGAATAACATTTATTGGTTTTAGCGAATTTTTGTACAGGCCACCCCACGCAATTATGCCATAATTAATTAGGGATTCTACTAATGCTTTATATATGGACAGTAACAATTTTTTTTCAAAAATTTCTCTTAAGGTGTAAAATTTGTATATTAATTTCCTTATATTTTTTGTTAGGTTTAAGACATGCATGTGCCACTTAACGTGTTTATCAATAGTAACCCCTAAATATTTTGTGGTTTCTACTTCCTAAATAACATCATTTAAGTTAACTTCTATTTCACTAAAATTAGGACGATTAGATAATGTTAGAGAAAAAGCTATATAGTTGGTTTTTGATGTATTTAGTGTCAACTTGAAAAAATCTAGCCAGTGTTTTATTATCTTAATTCCCTGTATAGCATTTCTTTTTACCTCATCCCATATTGTACCTTTAAAAATGACCGCTATGTCATCTGCGTAAGATATTATTGTGCCATTATTGATATTTATTTTTAATAATGAATTTATATAAGCTATAAACAGAATTGGTCCTAGTACGGTTCCTTGGGGTATACCAATTTTTATAATCAGAGGATCACTTTGGTATTCGCTATTTTCACTACTTGTTGTCGATCTTTTAGGTAGCTCTCTAAGACATATCTTTTCTTTAAAATATTTAGTAATATCGATAACTGAACGCAATATTACTGTAACCCAATCCTGAGAATCACAAAAAAAAAGTACATACTTGAGATAACCCTTTCGGAAGCCGTTTGATTTTGCCGCGATTGATAAAACATCTCACGACCGGATTTTATCGATAAAGATACGAAAACTGATGCATCCGCCATAGTAAACAAAACGGCACTTGTCGAATATATCCAAACGATTTTGTGGTTTCTTTGATCTCGATGTCCTTTTCCGACTTTTTCAAAGAAACTATTAACGAGTGAACGGCCGTAAAGTCTTTAGAAAGCTGAGTTAGGATGTACCGAAAATAAATCTGTTAGCGGGTTAACGGATAATCGGGAAGTGATATATCAATTTAAATTAATCGAATTAAAATAATTGGAAGTACACTGTAAAAAATTATGCTAAAATTTCATCTTTCCTATTATATTTTTTACGCTATCAATTCAGGAATAATTTTTTTCACTTTATAAATTAAATTTCTATGGGTTCTTTACGGATATTGTACGGACGTTATTTTAATAATTCTAGAGTAACTGCTTACTGCTTGCTTGTATGAGGAGGAGCGCGACACGGTGGTATTAAAAAATACCGCTTCAAAGTAGCAGTTAGAGAGATATCGACCCACCACTGTTATTTAATGTGTTTAGGTTAAAGCCCATTGTGGGTTGAATAGCGTCACAGATAAATCTTCATTAGAGCTTATAACAGTGGCGTAGCCAGAAAATATGCTCGGGGAAGGGGGGGGGGGGGGGGGCTCAGTGGGCGTAAGTGAAAAAAAATTTTCTGGAGAGAGTGACTGTCGGGACTAAATGTATTTCATGATATTGTACGTAATGAAGAAGGCGGAAAAGCGCCGTAGGCAAAAAATTTTCGGGGCCACGCCCAAAGTTCGTTTAAAATTCACCTAAGTACTATCAAATTTCGAAAATTAAATTATTACCTCTCCTCCTCTGCATGGTTGGATTAAATTTGTTTTTTACTTTTTTTTTGATATTCCAAGCTGGCTCTTTATTAACAAAAAAACATTTTTTATATTTGTGAAAAATATTGGCGTCAATCCAAAATTTTAACATAAAACGTATGTATGACTCTAACCAGAGTTTTCGGGCTGGGTTTTTCATGATTAAAAGTAAATTAAATATCGCTCACCACGCCAATATTGATGATTTTTTCAGAAATCATGTATTTTAGGAGCGTAGATCTAAGAGCAGTTTTTGGTGCAAATACTCTTAAGTGCCGTTTTGTATCTTCATAATAAAGCATTCTCATTTCTTCCCGCACAATTTTTTTTTATTATTAAATTATCACCCTTCTTCCATGAAATTCCAATTAAAATTTTTACTTTAATTTTTTTTAAATATATACCTAATTATTTTCTGTACAAATATTCATTTTTTGTTGATTTAAAATAGCTCTTAAAAAGGGAAAATGGAACAGACAAGTATATAATAAGAAAATACTATAAAATATTATTCTTTAAACTCGTTTTCCTATAAAATTGCATCATAAATCGATAACTAAAACGATATGAGTCCGAAACCTTAATATCTATATAAAATAGGACTTTTAGAAGGCAAAGTTTAAAAACTAAACCTTTCCTACAAGACCTTTGTAATCTAAGCCAAGAATATATTATTTAAAGATTTAACTTAAGAGTCTAAACGTGACACGAATAATTAGGTTACAATAAGACTTTTAGAATCGAGCTCCGAGGCTAATAACTATTTAGCACAGAACCTGATAAAATAGTTTTTAAAGTTATTAATTAATAATAAAAATGACTGTAAATTGAAACAATTCTTCTAAAATGTAACTTCTTTTTGAAAACATGATGCTATATTTTTGTTATCGGGCATGTTTGATTTTTTTAGATATTATCCAATGCAATTAAAAAAAAAAGATAATTCAACAAAAATTTGATTTATAATACACATTAAATATTTTTCCTGCATCCCTTGTTTTAATTATTTCATTATATTTTGTTGACAGTCCAAATTCAATTAATTTTTTCGTTTAAAGTTTGTATTTTTTCATACATCGGATACCAACAAGAAAAAAAACGATGGATTTTTTTATGCAAACTAATTTCGCCGATGAATTTGCGGTATTATTTTTTAAATTTGACAATCGAAAAAAAAATGAATAATTAAATTCAAAACGGACAAGAGCAGTGGAGTTGCCCAATCGATACAACAGAGCGGTCCATACATACAATGACATGCAGGTTTTAATCAGCATTAACTGGTTAGCAGGAAAGCGGAGCATTATGCATAATACCGTCACACGTTTAACAAAACTATATTTATTTTTCTTCTATAAATATGTTGGTTTATTTATTTTAGTTTTCTAAAAATTGGGCTTTGTACTGTTATTAAAAATTAATTTATATTAATTCATACATTGTCGTATTTAATGCTGCAGCTCGGCACCCTCCCCCCCCCCCTCCTGCTCGGGGTCTAATTCAGTGGCGTAGCCAGAAAATATGCTCGGGGGGAGGGGCTCAGTGAGCATAAGTAGGACATTTTTTTTCTGGAGAAAGGGACAGTCGGGACTATATGTATTTCATGGTATTGCATCTAGCGAAGAAGGCGGAAAAGCACCGCAGGCGAAACATTTTCGGGGCCACGCCCAAACTTTGTATAAAATTCACCTATCTACTATCAAATTTCGAAGATTAAATTATTAACTCTCCCCCTCTGCATGGTTGGAATAAATTTGTTTTTGAAAATATTTTTTTATATTCCTAGTTGGCTCATTATTAAAAAAAAAAGCATTTTTTATATTTGTGAAACATATGAATATTGGTGTCAATCCAAAATTTTAACATAAGACGTATGTATGACTCTAACCAGCGTTTTTCGAGCTCAGTTTTTAATGATTAAAAATAAAGTAAAATCGCTCACCACGCCATTTTTGATGATTTTTTCAGAAATCATGTATTTTAGGAGCATATATAGATCTAAGAGCAGTTTTTGGTGCAAATGCTTAGGTATTGAAATACTCCCTCTTAAGTGCCGTTTTGTATCTTCATAATAAAGCATTCTCATTTCTTCCTGCACTATTTTTTTAATTATAAATTATCACACATCTTCCATAAAAAATGTTTCAATTAAAATTTTTACTTTAATTTTAACCTTTAAATATAAATACTTAATTGTTTTTTGTTTTTGTTGTAAACATATTTTATTGCATTGGGTTATATTTTTGCTGATTTAAAATAGCTCTAAAAAAGGGATAACGGAACAGACAAGTATATAAAAATAATATAAAATATTATTCTTTTTACTCGTTTTTCTTAAAATTGCATCATAAATCAATAACTAAGACGATATGCGCCCGAAGCCTTAATCTCTATATAAAACAGGACTTTTAGAAGGAAAAGTTTCTCTTAGATTACAAACTAAACAAATCCTACATGACCTTTGTAGTCTAAGCCAGTTTTCTACAAGACTTTTGTAATCTAAGCCAAGAATACATTATTTAAAAATTTAAATTAAGAGTCCGAGCAACAGACGAAAAATTAGGTTACAATTAGACTTTTAGACCCGAGCTCCTAGGCTCGCCACTATACTTGTCTAATTGCAAACTAACTTTTCGTCTTACACCTTTTACTAATATTTTATATTCGGCCACATTCCGCTACATTTTAACAAACTTTCAAAATTCACTATATTATCAATAGTCGAGGCAACAGTGTTTCTCGATCGTCACAGTGGCACTAGCAACTAAGCTCGAGCTGTCCGCCAAGCCGGCTATGCACCGTACTCGAGTTAGTTGCACCGTTAGTTTGTTGAAAACGACGTTTCTACTCACTCGCTTGAACGCCGAATTATTGTGAATTATTGCCTTAGCTGGTTTTGTATAGATTTATCGGTTGCACGTTACTAAGTAGTTTGTGAGTTGTGTGACAAAAAATAACCCTTGTTGCCGTAAGTAAAAATGTGCATTTTACAGCTTTTACATGTAGGTTTATATTTATTTTTAATTGGCAGCGACAGTAAACTTTTATGAACTTAACAACGAAATCTGTTCGTCACTCCTCACTATTCTACTTGGTCTAGCAGCAACGATGCAATTAGACAGGCATAGAAGAGATTATCGAAAAAAACAAAAAAGCGAAAACATTTTCGTTGAAATAACTACACCTGCATTTTAAATATTTTTCTATTGACATTCCGTAACATTGGCCTTATCCCCATCTTTCCATTTAAAAAAATCAGTTTTGAGATTAATGATATTTTATTACTTCGAGTTAACAACATATAAACAACAAAAATACACCATCTTTTATATATTAAAATACTATTTAAAATTACTTTAAAATAATTGTTTTAAACTTAAACCATTCTCAACCACAACACAATTAATTAATTACTACTTTAATATTCAAAAGTCAGTCAACAAACCGTCCCATACCGCAGAAAATCCCAATATCCCTGTAAAGTTATTTTTTCAATTTTCAAATTAATATGGTAAAGAGTCACCGTACACCGGGAGCTTGGTACACTGGAGAAAATTAAGCCAGGCATTCAACTACGCAATATGCTCCTTTTGAGCGTGTTGAAAAAGACAATGATGTATGTAGAAGTATTTCAAAAATGTCTAAGACCTTATGGTGCATAATAAGAAAGCTATGAAGAATTGAAATAGAACTATACGCTATTTCATAAAATTGTAGAAACAATTTATCTTATGATCCTTGAGGTGAAGTATCTCATATTTTGATTAACATGAGTTACGCCAGTTCGTTATATTGACGACGAGGTGTGTGTAAAGTAAAGAATCTGCGAGCGCGATGTCAGCATTATTAACAATATCGGTATGAAGATCAGTACGATAACGGGCTTGCAGATAAAGGTAAGATGAACGCATCCAACTTATGCAATCAGAAGGGGGTTATGCGGTTAATTACTTGCTACAACGGATGCAGATGTTTACATGTTAACGGAATCAGTAAAAAAATTGTAAATTTACACGTGATATATAACAACCTGCCATTGTCTCATACGAGACCTCAGGGGTCGACACCAGCGAAGAAATCATGTTTTTTGTATTCTACTAAAAACTATAATTGTGGTGCGTTAAATAAATATGTGTCAAGCCACGCAATGTTCTAACATGAATCCAGGGATAAAACATAGATTGGCTCGGCCGGTATAGGTTTTAATGAAGTTTGTTTGAATGCATGGTACTCCGCACGATAGATACTTACGGATGATGATTTCCAGTCGTTCAGAATCGGTGGCCTCGCCTACACATGCAAAAAGAAAGGCCTCTACATAAAGCGATCATTTAGGTTCAAGTGTTGATTCGGCCTTTTTATTGATAAGTTTTTAAATATCCGTTTATAGAGTGTACTAGAATATTTAGCAGCCATATTGTAGAAGTAATTACGTCATATTTCAATATTTTTTCCCGATACTTAATCTGCAACGCTAGAAAAATATTAAGGTTTTCGTTCGTAAGAAGCTTATGCGTCCTTATAGTTTGTTTTTAAAACTTCAGACAGAGAAAGAAGGAAAAATTAAGGTTCCATGTATTGCGTGACTTGACTTGTCTCTTCGGATCATGTCGCCAACGGCCATGCCACGTTAATTTATATTTACCCAATTCCAGTCGGATCATTTAGATTAGAATTAAGCGACGTCCGCTACGGTGAGTTCTTGGATAGGTCACTGCTTGGAAACACTGAGCATTGTTGTTCCTTTTTATACGTAAATTTATGTGGCTGTTAATTTAGGATGATTGCTTATTACAAATTGGTATCCGATAACTTAAGAGTGAAGTCTAGTGTTGCATTCGCCATTTGGTTTTTAATCAATATTTCGTTACCTTTTTCCTTTCATCCAAAAAATCAGCCAAACACCCATATTTAAAGAATAATTACAGACAATTTAAAGTTAAACAAGTTTAAAATTTTAATTAATTTTAAATAAAAGCAAACGTCGTTTTTTGTCGCTTTGTCTCTTCCTCGTGAAATGGTGAATATTCTCTCGTTTATTTTAGTAATGAGACAATATTCTTTCAAATTGTGTTTTCATATTGTGATGAAGGATTTAAATATACAGTCTCAATTCCATAATACCCTGTATATAAACAGGAATAAAACTACTGTTGAATTTAATTCTAATACAAGAATGTAAGCGATTGGTTTTTAAAGTTTGGTTTAACCGCGGCTGTGGCTCAGAGGTAGAGCTACTGGCATTCGACCGCGGCGACCCGGGTTCGATTCCCGGAGTGGGCATACGTACAATAAAAAAAGTATGTCCGAAATTCAGTGGATTTAAGAATGCAGGGAAGAGTGTAAAAGGTATCATCTCCCAATCCACCCTATTCACGCTGGTAACCAGGCCGGATGAGATCGGACATCTCGTGGGGTGCGGAAGAAGGTACACACTCCCCAATCGGTAGGTCACGCAATGGCAATAAACCAAGGGTTGATAGCCCTTGGGGGGTGTCGCATCACTGAGCATCGTGGTTCGGAACCCACGTTAAATTGTAGGCCCCCCTCGGGAATGGCCCTGGCAGCGAACGAAGAGGAAAAAAGCCTTATTCGAAAGAAGGGCAGAACGGCTCAAGTTTGGTTTACAAATTCTTGAAATTCTTTTTTTTCTGTGTAGTTTGGTTTAAAAGTGAGGTCTATAGTGACGCATTCACGATATCATTTTTTGATCAATATTTCTTATCCCTTTCGCTTTATCTAAAAAGCGGCTAAATATCCGTCCTTGAGCAGCAATTAACTACAGTTTTAATTCAAAGAAATTTTGAGTCATGAATTAATGAAACCAAAAACACGAAATCTTGTAAAATTTGCCTATATTTATTTTCTGCTTCTATTACTTTCAAAATTCAAACTCGTATAACTTTAAATTGTCGGTAATTATGATTCAAATATGGGTATTTGGCTGATTTGGCGGATGCGCCACTAGACTTCACACTTTAATTCTTTATTAACCACAAACATTCGTGTGGTTTGTTCTCATTTGAATTAGGTTCCGGTGATGCGGCCTGGCAGTAAGGAAATCTAATAAGTAGAGTATGCAACTCAAAAAACAATAGGGTGGATCCTTTTACATTGGAAAGGTCATGGTTTTCCATGCGCGGCAGGCATATTCGGGCTAATTTTAGGGGTCCGTACCCACCTATTTAGATGGTGGTTAAAAAAAAATAGTATACAGAGTGATTCCTAGGTTGGTACTTATTTTTTAGCTGTATGTAGAAGGCATTAAAATAAACAACATTTTCAAATACCTTTTTTCAAAAAACTTAAATTAGGCGAGATACAGAAGTAAAATATCTAAGTGCGAGTCTGGTCATCAAAACGTAGCATTCTATAGTTTATGTTGTTTATCTTATCTCTTATTAGTCATGCAATTTACGGGTCGGTGTTGAGTTATTCGGCATTCCGCGGCGGTGAAGCTAAAGCAAGTTAATTTTAAATTGGTGACACGTGAATATGGTAAAATTTGAAAACAATGAACGAGTAGATATGGTGCTAATTTACGGTGAGTGTCGTCAAAATGCGGCTGCTACTTCAAGATTATACGCAGGACGCTTTCCCTTGCGGGCTCATCCTACACCCAGAAGTTTTCTTAATGTTATTCAACGAACAAGTTAGGTAGAACTGTATTTGATCCATAGTGTAATAAATGAATGTAAGTACCTTATATTTGAGTTTTTTAAAAAAAGGTAAGTACTTGAAAATGTTGGTTATTGTAAGGCCTTCTATACACAGCTAAAACAGAAGTATCAACTTACACAATTACACCCTGTGTAATGCGTCAATTCTCTAACACTCTGTTCAGGTAAATATTGTGTCTGATTAAAAATTAATTAAAATTTATTCAGACACCCGGTATACTTGACAAGATGCAGAAATGAAATCGTCAAGTCAAACCAAATGTGCTGCGGAGCGCTGTGGATGGTCCGTCATCTTCAAACAATGGAAGCCTATCAGTGGCATTAAGAATATCAGCGATTGTAACAAAATATGCCAGTCACTTGTGGGGTTGATGATGGCTTCCAGGACCGAATTATAAAGATGCGATAATAATATGAGGGCATCACATAATATGAAAAAAATAACTGCTGCTTATAGCCTTGTCGAAATCATGGTCGTTTTGTTTACTGTTCAGTTTTGTGAATGTTTAATATTATAGCAGATCGAAAAGTTTCAGGAATAAAAATGCAAAAAACACTGAGAAAAACTCCAGTTGATTCTTGGCTATCGTAGGAAAAATATTTGCCAAAAATACAATTTGATTTTTTCTAGCAGTAACATAAGGTTTACCGATGTCTCTTTGGTCTAGATCAGGGGTTCCCAAACTTATGTTGTCTACTGCCCACTATGAGAATAAATTATTTTTTAGCGCCCCCATTTTTTCACCTACTTAAAAACCACTATAACTTCAAGTTAAATTAATTAATTATTGTGAGCTATATTAGCGGAGATTAAACATTCATTCTAAACGTGACTTTTACTATAACCCGCAAGAGTTAACTTGAGAGCTGAGCGCAGTAGTTAGTACACAACGGCGCTCAGGTCTCAAGTTAACTCTTACGGGCTACACCTTCCAATGAGAATGATTATTGAAACGCAACTTTATAATATTCAGACAGAGTATCTTTTATTCAAAATAAAACAAACATAATCGATTCTTATATAAAAACTAATGTGAAGGATGAATCTGATGCTGTTTAATAAGTTTGTTGATATCAGGTTTCAATTAACTCAAAAACAGCCGCATTGATACAATAATGCACAAATCGGGTTATTTAACAAAAACTTGTTAAACAATGATTGCCTGCGGTCTATTATCTACAAAAATTACCTATCTAGGAATACTAATAACTATTAAAATGCGAAAGTATGTCTGTTGCCTTTTTATTAGTTTATTTGTATCTACTTTCATTTCGAAACGGAGCGTCCGATTGACATGGTTTTTATTTTATTTATTCAATAAAACAGAGAAATATCGAACCGAGTTTGAACAATCTCTTAATTAATATAAAGATATCAACTAATAGTAGTTGAAGTTTACAAGTTGTAGTCGATAGTCGAGAGCTCAGTCGGTGTCTAAGAGTCCTCCTAGCTAGATGAAATTACAAATCGCCCCCCAAGCCTCTACACAACGCCCTCATTTTTTTTCTGGGTCTCTTACCGCCCCCATTTAGCCCTGCAGCGCCCACAAGGGGGCGTTATTGCCCACTTTGGGAAAGACTGGTCTAGATATAGACGATTGTCTAGTACTTTCAAAACATCCAGCAGATTTTTTTTTATTATTTATTACATGTTGGACTAAATTTCAGGCACGGATCCAGGGGGTGCAGGCAGTTCTGCAGCCCATGTTTAATTGAAATTAAAAAATCACAAAATTCTTGCATACCTTTACCTATTGACACATCATTTTCATTTTCACCTACTACCTATTGACAGATAATTTTTTTTTGTTTAGGCACGCAACAGACTACTGAGTGATGCAAAAAAATTAATAACGGCCAATGATAATTTTACAATTTTGAGCGTCTATTACGGATTAGAAAAAAAATTATACTAATATATTTAATGTTATTTTGTGGCGATTACACCAAGAAAATCTTTATTACGGTTCTGCTTTTAATGGCACTTCAATCATTAGGTGACAAAAGGCCCTGACTTTCATTATAATTCTATCTCTTCATTCAGTATCACGTTCGTACTGTCAGCTGTCAAGGAAGACTCTTCTTGCAGTGACAGGTATTTTAATCTTTTGGTTCGTTTTGGCTCTTCGAGGATAATAAGTTTGGGAAAGTCAAATATTGTTGCAGTGGGGAATTTCGGGAGATATTTAACTCCATTATAATATATTGCAAAAATTAATAAATATTTCTGAATATTAAATCGTGGTTCGAAATGTCAATGGTAGAAACGTTAAGTTAGAAAACGTGCCCTTACAGGTAGCAGTTAAGTAAAGCTAAAATGAAAAACAAGGGACGTTCCACAAAAAATTGAAGTATAAAAGCTGTACTATCTTAAGGCAACCTGTTACCTACAGTGGTGTGCAATGACGTTTTAAACAAGGTAGGCAAAAATTGGATTTAAGACAAACTTACCTCCCGTAGCATTTAAGCATTTAAATTTCAAAATGTTTTGTTTTTGAGTTTGTGGAAAGAACACTATGGCAGAAGACAGGGCCGGCGCTACGGCCGGGCAAGCCGGGCCCCTGCCCGGGGCGGCAACCTTAAGGGGCGGCAGGATCTTAGATCGGACACAGCCTTTAATGAAATGCTTTGCGATGCTCGAGAACTCTCCGAGGAAATTGACATAACAGCTAATTTTGAGCTGACCCAGTCACGTTATAGAGTTCGAAGAAGAAATGTTAATTTCGACTATGAGGCACCAGATGATCCGATAGAAGATCCTACTTTGAAATATAAGGCAGAGTTTTATTTTTTGACATTAGATAAAGCTATCAATGCACTTGAATCCAGGTTTGATTTGATGATGAACCACAGCAACTATTTCCAGTTTTTATACAATATTTGTGATTTAAAAGATACTCCTCAAAACGACGTACTAAAGTATTGTAAAGATCTAAAAATAGTGTTAACTGATGGGAATTCATCAGATATAAACGCTCTGAACTTAGCAGACGAGATAGTATCGGTTCTGGCTTTGCTAAATAAAAAAAAAGTCCAATCGAGATTTTAAAATTCATATCGAACCTGGATTTTGCTCCAAATTTCGGTATAGTTTTAAGGATATTGCTTACTCTCCCAGTAAGTGAGGCAAGTGGAGAAAGGAGTTTCTCCAAATTAAAATTAATTAAAAAAATTTTACGCTCCACAACTACCGAGAATCGGCCAAACGGCTTGACAACAATAGCCATTGAACATGAACTGGCTGAAAAAATGAATGATAAAGAAATTATAAAAAAATATTCAGAATTAAAAGTACGAAAAAAACACTTTTAAGTTAAACTCTTGGTTTAAATGCATTTTTAATATGAAATTAAGTAAAGTAATTAATATTTAGTGGTTCTAGAATTTGTTTTAGTATTTTTAAAATATCTGTAGTTATTTTATAATAATTATACACTTAAAATTACTTTTTTCTTTGTTTTCTTTGTTTTCTGTGCAACCGAGCTACTCTAATTTTAGTTGTGCCAAAAACATGGTAAATTAATAAATTAGTTTTTTTGACTAATCAAAACTTTAAAATTATTGATTGCATATTTTTTGCCACGTTTTATTTTACTAGTAAGTGTGGGAAGGTTATCCCTTAATTTTTATTATAAATAAGGCGGCGTTTTACTCTTTGCCGGGGGCGGCGAACCTGCTAGCGCCGGCCCTGGCAGAAGAAGAATAAAACGCCATTATTTGTAAATAAGTTCAACACGGCGCGGCGGTTTTTAAGTAAAAATGCTTTTAAAACATCGTCATAAAAATTGGTTTTGCGTTTTAAATCCTGCAAAAGGTCGCTCTCCAGAGAGATTATTGTTAATTCACTTAAGCGTGTCTCTCCTTATGTGTTTCTGAAATAGGTATGAATTTTTTTAAATCGAGAAAAAGAATCGTTCTGCAGACGCGCTGCTAGCTGGAATACTAACAATTAACGCCTCCATATTTCTTTTTTGCCGAAACCCGACGGCGCAAAGTCTAGCAAAAGGACGAAAACACTTATTATAAATTAAAAATTTTTCATCCACCTGATTTAACCAATGTTGCCAAAAACGAAGTCAATTATTATGTGAAATATGATGATAAGCTTACTGATTATTAAATATTATGAACCTTTTAGCAAAAACTATGTTAATTGTCACAAAAGTGCTTCTTATTATAAGATACCTTATCCGTAATCCCTTTAAAAATATCCTAACTAAACTAATTAATAATAAAACTTATAGAGACGTGTTTCATAGTTTATTTTAAGAAAGCGAAGTATTTTCCAAACAACGGTAAAACTTGAAGATTGGCACCAATGCACTTACCAAACGCGTGCTTTCTTGGCGAGGGCTGATAAAGGAAGGTTTTATTTGTTACATCTCTTTCTACCCTACTGCCTACCGGCTCTCTCGCTTGCTTCCACTCGTACAAAAACAGTGCTTTTGCTTTTGCATAAGACGCTAATGTACAGCGAGATCTTTGCTTTTAGAACGGCCTTACGAAATGCTTATACAGGGATCTAGTTTGCGATATATGCAAAGAATGCGTTCGTGAAAATAATTAGGAATCAATTTTCGGTCATATATTATTATTTATTTTAATATAGAGATAAACTGCCAAAGTTGGATTACACGGATAAAAACTAAAAAATTGTATCTGTTTGTTTTATTGTTCCCAGGGTAGGCAATGCTTTTTTTGCCTATATTAGATGCACGCCACTGGTCACCTACATGACCTCTCTGCTATCAATCTCTGCCAGATACTGTAGTCTTTTGATGATAAGAAATAAATTTTAAACCACCCAGAAAAATTATGAATTTTTTTAATAATAATTTTCACTATTTTTATGGATTTAGCGTGAGCCACAGTGGCGTGCCTAAAATATAGGCAAAAAAGCATTGCCTACCTTGGGAACAATAAAACAAACAAAAACAATTTTTTTATCTCTATTTATCTCTACATAAATATAATAAATAATAATATAGGACCGAAAAATTAATCTATCATTTCCACGAACGCATTCTTTGCTTATTTATATCGTAAACTAGATCCCCGTATAAGCATTCCGTAAGACTCATCTAAAAGCAAAGATCTCGCTGTACATTAGCATCTTATGCAAACGCAAAAGCACTGCTTTTGTATGAGTGGAAGCAAGCGAGAGAGCTGGCAGGCAGTAGGGTAGAAAGAGATGTAACAAATAAACCCGTCGCAAACTTCGACCTTCCTTCATCTATCAGTCCGCGCTAAGAAAGCACGCGTTTGGTAAGTGACAATCTTAAGTTTTACCATAGTTTGGAAAATACTTCGCTTTCTCAATATAAAATATGAAACATGCCTTTATGTTTTATTAATAATTAGTTTAGTTAGGATATTTTTAAACGGATAACGGATAAGGTGTCGTAAAATAAGAAGCACTTTTGTGACAATTAAAATAATTTTTGCTGATAGGTTCATAATATTCAATAATCAGCTTTAGCTTATCATCATATTTAACATAATAATTGACCTCGTTTTTGGCAACATTGGTTCAATCGGGTGGATGATAGATTTTTAATTTATAATTACTGTTTTCGCCCTTTTGCTAGACTTAGGGACGTCGGATTTTGGGAAAAAAAGAATTATGGAGGCGTTAATTAATACTATTCCGGCTAGCAGCACGTCTGCAGAACGATCCTTCTCTGGATTAAAACGAATTCATACCTATTTAAGAAACACACAAGGAGAGATACGCTTAAGTGAATTAACAATAATCTCTCTGGAGAGCTACCTTTTGCAGGATTTAAAACGCAAAACCAATTTTTATGACGATGTTTTAAAAGCATTTTTACTTAAAGACCGCCGCGCCGTGTTGAACTAATTTACAAATAATGTCGTTTTATTCTTCGTCTGCCAGTGTTCTTTCCACAAACTTAAAACAAGACATTTTGTGAGAAAATTTGAAATTTAGATGCTTAAATGCTACGAAAGGTAAATTTTGGACTTAAATGAAATTTTTGCCTGCCCAGGTTAAAACAGCATTGCACGTCACTGCTGCAGAATATACCCCAGTTTCCTCGTTCATACAAAGTGTTAATCGGTTTTGAATTACACAATAGAAGAATATACTACTTTTTAAAAAATATCAATAAGAGTCTGAATATATAGCACCTTTCGAAAAAAACTGAATTTTATCAAAGAAACATAAAAAACCTTATTCTTTAATCATACATAATCACAAGCCACAATAAACCTGTCAACAGCATTTCACGCCGCAAGCTGTCACAATCATCCCTCAAAATGGTTAATTCTTTTTGCTCGTTCTCCCACAACTAAAGTCCGCAATATTTGTCAACCTGCCATCTCGCCATTGTCCACTAATAAAAAAATAACACGGCCACACAAGCTCAAATCTGCAAGACCTTTCGACGGTCGATAATCGTACAACGGCCAAAAATGCCCACACAGAAGGTCTGATTGACAGTTATTCTATACCGAGACTGCCTGTTAAAGAGATTATTCTTAAATACCTGTTAAACTGTTCTTTTGTCAGGTGACAATGACTTCCCACTGACCGAAGTGACTTATTTGGACATCACTAGGCAGTGGTAGATCCAAAATTTCTCGGATACATTTTTAGATAAGCTTTTGGACGTCGGCGTCGTGCACAGTTTATGAGCGGTAACAGTTTAACGTTGGACCGTTCCTCTTGGTTTGGTTTTTCTATGGTATTAATGAGTTTGAAATTCGACGGAAATATCGCGAAGATTATCGACTTGAGCAAATGTTTCTTTTTTTTCCAATGGCTCGTCGGTGCGCCGGATGCACTTAGGCCAGGGTTGGCCCATTGTGCTCATCCTATGTAGTCGTTATACCCACTTTGTGATCCCAGTTCCTTGCACTAGTTTGTGTAGGTCAACTGGGGAGAGAGTAAGGATGTCCTCTGGTTCCAGTTTCGGTTGCCCGAGTATTCTTCCGATCTAGTGACTCCCAATGGCAAACTATGTGCTGTATAGTTTCCCAGACTTGTCCGCCTAATCTGCAGTCAAGATCTCCATTATACAGTTGCATTCTGTGCAGATGATTCTTGACAGGTATGTGTCCTGTCAAAATTCCTGTAATGGTTTTTAGCTGATTCCTGTTGATTTGAAGCAGCTGTTTCGTAAGTCTTGGGTCTAGATCCCCAATGAAGCTTTTGCTGTAGTGTAATCCCTGTCTGTTGCTCCAGTGGATTTTGTGTTCACTGATCCATCGCTTTATGGCATCTGGTAATGTCCACCTTGGTACTCCGAGTGCCGGTTCTGGACCAATGAATGTACGTTATGAGCCCTTCCTCGCAAGTTTATCGGCCCTTTCCTTTCCTGTAATACCTTCGTGTCCTGGTGCCCACTGCAGTATTACTATGTTTAGTCTTGCCAGGTTCCTCTCGACATTCCCATACCAGTCTTGAAGTCATTGTGTTGCATTGCAAATATTTATAACGTCAAAGTCTTTTACTTTATGACTTATTCAGACCGAATTTTTTAGGGATGGTTCAATTAAAAGATCAGTCCACATCGTTTATCATTAAAAATTAGAACACATAAGTTAAAGTATCATCTGCTAGTCTATTACAATTTGTAAGCATATTTTTTTATAGGCTGGAAGAGAGGGCTTTGATGTCCTAGTTCTAATATGAATATTATGAAACTGAGCATTTCTTCAATTTGTAAGGTATTGTGCTATATAATAATTCACTTAAGACGGGTGTTTTTCCAGACCAGCTTAAATTGGCATTGATTAAACCACTTTATAAAAATAAGGGAGATTCAGAAAGCATGGATAGTTATAGACCTACAAGCCTTTTTCCAAGCTTTTCAAAGTTATTCGAGTTGGTTATATGTAATCGAATAATCAATTTTATGAATGAATGTAATCTTTTCTCGGAAAACCAGCATGGTTACCTCAACGGAAGATCAACGCAAACCGCCATTTTTCAATTTACTCGTTTGATTTTGGAATATCTTGAGAATGGCAGGATGGCTGTGGGTATATTTCTTTCGATTGTTTAGATAGAAATATTCTTTTAAATAAACTTGAATTATATGGCATTAGCGGTTGTGCTCTGAAATGGATTTCATCATATTTAGAAAACCGAACCCAGAGAGTTACTCTGGAAAAAGAAAACTGTAAATATAAATCAGCAATTTTGCAAAATAGAATAGGAATACCACAAGGGAGCATATTAGGGCCAATATTATTTATTATATTTATAAATGATTTAAATTTTGAAACAAAAAATGTAATTCCAATTTACAATCTCACAGAGTATGCTGTTGATACTAACATTTTGGTAGGTGGTAAGGATGTTTTAGGAATAGTAGCTAATGCAACAAAAAATTTCCAGGACACCGCGGTTTGGTTTCAGGGGAACAAATTGCTTTTGAATAAGGATAAAACAAGTATTGTCATTTTTAAAACTAAATTAAGTAAAAAAGAACGACCAGATATGGTAGAACTTGGTCAGAATCAAGTAATAACAGAAAATAATACCAAATTCTTAGGCATTCACATTGATGAATTTTTGGATTGGTCACACCATATTGACTATCTAAGTAACAAATTAAATAAGGTATGCTACAGCTTACGTATCATAACAAAATATTTGAACGATATGGCAAAAAGAACTCTCTATTTTGCAAATTTTGAAGCCACAGCAAGGTTTGGAATTATTTTTTGGAGAAGTAATTCAAAACTAGAAAAAAATTTTGTTATTCAGAAACGTGTTTTAAGAATATTATATAAAATGTCCTATTTACAGTCATGTAGAGGCATTTTTAGGTCAAAAAAAATGTTAACTATTTATGCATTGTACATTTACGAAGCCGTTTTATTTTTTTATAAAAACAAAGATAGGTTTAATACAATTATTTACCACAACTATAATACAAGAACGAGAGATATAAATTATCCAATACACAGATTAACATTGTCCGAAAAAAATCCACATTACATGTGTATTAAAATGTTTAATAAATTGAATGTTAGAATTAAGGACGCATCAAACGAACGCCTATTTAAGAAGAAACTCCAAAATTTTCTAATTGATTTAGAACCCTATAAGTTAAGCGATTACTTAGACACTTTGTTTGTTACTTATTTGTATATTACAATGTAATTTTAAAATAAAGATTAAATAAATAAAATAAAATAAAAATAGAATCTGATTTTTTAACCACTTTGATTTATTATTTACGTCATATTCTAAAGTGTATCTTATACTTTCTTAATTGCAACTCAAAAAGATATAGTTCATGGCTCAATTCTCTTCCTACCAACACTCTACGCCACTGTCGATTATTTCTTACAATGTGGTGACTTATTTAACCATTCGTGACTGGACAAAAACGTTTTAAAAGAGATTAATACGGTCTTGTGCCTTCATGGACCATCACTGATTAAAGGCGTTTGTTTAGTTAATTTGGGAAAATTCCCCATGTCATAGGGATGAATGAAGAAGTCAGATGAACAGGTTATGGTGGAACGGAACTATTTTTAATGGTAATATTAATGTGTTACAAGTCTATAATAGAATCTATGAAAAATTTAGTGTGTGCATCACACTAAAAAAATAATAATAGGAATAGGACCATTTATAACAATTGAATATAGGGACCTTAATGTAAAAGGTTTAATAGTCTTATAGATCTCACTTCTAAATAACGCTAGATAAGAAACTTTTCTTGCTTAAGTATTCTCACATCGTTCTTTGAACTGCTGATATGATTTTTTATATTGCCGCTTGGATTTGTAAGGCATCGGCAGTGGATTAAAAATTGATGAATTTGCTGTATCTTGTATATTCGCTGGTGTACAGTTAATTTCTACGTCACTCTAAACAAAGTCCATTATTTAAGAATGTCACAGTAAAAATGCATAATACTTTTACTTCAAAACTATTTATTATACAGTTAATTCATAAATATTTTAGTGATATATAAACTACATCACCAACAAATCCTAGATCCGCCACTGATTACCCGTACCCGTCATAAGTCATTATGTAACTAATTTTTATTAAAAAACAGCTATTTTTTACAATTTATAATAATTTCCAATAATTTTTACAATATAATGTTCATTGGCCCATATAAAGATATGGGAAAAAGTTCCTCGATTTTTTTTTCTGTCTGAAAATAAATTTCTCACCCCCACATATACCGGGTGTTGCATCGTCGAGCGGGACATAGGAAATCCCATGTAATTTTAAATGGGGTCAATTATTGGCTTCCCTAATTATTTTAGAGGAAAATTTTATTTAGGTTTATTAAAGAGCACTAAAACCCACATTCAAAAGAATAACTTTAGATATTTTTGATGAGCCCGTTTACGGGTTATCGCCGATTTCTTTTTAACTATTTCTCCTTTTTATGGCCCCGTATTTGCGGGCACCAGTCAAGGTAAAAGATTACTGTCGAATAAAGTTGTCATTTTGAAATGTGTGCTTTATTGTTATTAAAAACTCGTACATCGAAAATATTAGCCATGAATTACACTTCTGAGGAAAAAAATACTGATGATTAAATGGTATTATCAAGGAAATAGTTATCAAAATGTGTCAGACATGTTTGCTGCTCTGTATCCGAATAGACCGATACCTGCAAAATCTACAGTCGAAAGGACTATCAAGAAATTTGAGACAAAAGGCACAGTAATAAATAACTGCAGATGTGAAGAAAGGCAGGAACAAAGAAGAGATGCAATAAATGATAGGGACTTGCAAAGGCAGGAACAAAGAAGAGATGCAAGAAATGATAGGGACTTGCAAGTTTTATTGTGCGTGGAAGAAAATAATGGGAAGATCAGCACAAGGAAACTTGAGAATGACATAGGATTAGATCACACCACAGCGTTACGAGCTTTGAAACGACATAAATATTTTTCATACAAATATGAAAAGCACCAAGAGTTAAGAGATAGGGACGAAATACGACGACAGGAGTTTTGTTTTGGTACGATTGAAAGAGCAAACATCGATAGGGAATTTTTAAAAAACATTTGTTTCACTGACGAATGCACATTTACCTTAAACAATGAACCCAATGTTCAAAATTATCGATATTGGAGCAAATAAAACCAACACAGGTTTGTCGAAACAAGGACGCAATATCCACAAAAAGTTAATGTTTGGGCTGGGATTATCGGGCCATTATTTCTAACACGAAATTTAAATGCAGAATATTTTTGGAACTACTTGAAGATCATATTTTACCTACTTTACATGATGCCGCCAGGGAAAATCAGGAAGTTTGGTACCAAATGGATGGCTGCCCGGCACATAGTACCCTGGCTGTCCGGGAATTTTTAAATCGTGCTTTTAATGGAAATGTTATTGGCTTAAATCATACAGTAAATTGGCCAGCCAGGTCTCCTGATCTATCCCCAAATGATTTCTTTCTCTGGGGCCATTTAAAAAACAGGATATACAAAGATAAAAAATACCCAAATCTAGACGAGTTAAAAAATGCTATTTTATTTATTTATTTATTACAATTTATTGGCATCTGCCAAAGGGCTAACGACCGGGGTCTTCCTGCCCAGGATGATTATATGTAGGTGTTGCTTGAAATATATGTACCAAAATTAATTTTTTCAAACTTCAATTATACAAAAAAAAAAAAACTTAAACAACACTATTGCACTTAAATAAGCACAAAAAAATAAATAAAAAAACAAATATACTAAATAATTACAATAAACTATAAACTATGAAATTCAAAACAGTCACGAGAGATCCTATTGGGTTTGTAAAATGCTATTTCTGCCGAATGTAATAGAATTTCAGTTTACCAACTAGCGAATGTAGGAAGAGAATTTTATGATCGCCTCGGTTATTGTCTAGCAGTCAATGGAGGAATACTTGAATCTTCTTAAATCCTAAAGTTCTAACAATTTAATAGTACCTACCTATTAATTAGTAAAATATTGAAACATGTAAAATGTCATAATTAACCTTGTAATTGGATACTTTATTTTAGTTTTATTCAGATTAATTTGTACTCATAAATACACCTTTAATATTTTCGATGTACGAGTTTTTATAACAATAAAGCACACATTTCAAAATGACAACTTTATTTGACAGTCATCTTTTACCTTGACTGGTGCCCGCAAATACGGGGCCATAAAAAGGAGAAATAGTTAAAAAGAAATCGGCGATAACCCGTAAACGGGCTCATCAAAAATATCTAGTTATTCTTTTGAATGTGGGGTTTAGTGCTCTTGAATAAACCTAAATAGAATTTTTCTCTAAAATAATTAGGGAAGCCAATAATTGACTCCATTTAAAATTACATGGGATTTCCTATGTCCCGCTCGACGATGCAACACCCGTTATACCACCTTTCTATTGAAAACAGAAATTCAAAATCTTGCTTAGTTTTTTGTAATTCGGTTAAAAAAATCGTAATTTAACATGGGAACTTTTAACGCGTTTGGATCCATTTAAAAACACAAATTTTGCACACAATTACAAAAATAACTATTTGTTAATGCAAAACTTCAAGCGAGGGGCGTGACTCTCGTTCGAATAGCAGATTCATGTTCTTACGCACTAATAACAATATTTTTCAAAACGATTATTTTTTCAGTATCAGTCTTAACAAATACTCAACGTTCCCGGCGGGGTGCCCGCCTAAACATATTTATATTGAGTGCGGTACAATACCCCAATTTTCAAAATATTAGGATTTACACAAATAAATAAAGGTTAACCTCTAAATTTTGTTTGTTTTCTCATAAAACAATGCAGCGTGCCGGCGGGATAGAGATCGGGTCTAAGTATGGCGGAAAGAAATTTCGGATGACTTTTTAAAAAAATAAATAGACTCTTAGGGACTAGGCCAACAATTTACCGTCGGTTATTAGAAACACCTGTTAATTCCAAATAGATGGGGGATAGTAGCAGTAGTAAGCAGTAGCGTGTCAAATTTTTTGGGGGCCCCCCCGCGAACTTTTTTCCTATGCCACTATTCTATTTTCCAAAAATAACCCATTATAGTAAATATTTATACACAATATCATTATCTAATAGTCAAAAAACACAGCGAATTTTTGAAACTAAATTTATTTCTATAAATTATTATATGTTATTATAATATAGGAGGGATGATTGAAAAGTTCTAAAAAAAATGTTCTTCTAATACAAGAAAAACATACAACAAATATTTAACTAATAAGTACAAAGATATAGAATTAAATATGCATTATTTTAAAAACTACTTATAAAATATCCTAACGTTTGTACCTTAACGACCGGAACTTGTCAACTATTTTGTCTAAATCTACATCTTTCGCTCGTTCATTTTCTACTGAGATTATGGCCAATGAGCTAAGGCGATTTTGTACCATACTAGATCTCGTAAAGCTTTTTACTCGGCTTTTTATTAGCTTCAACTTTGAAAAAGTCCTTTCTGGTTGAGTCGGTGCTACTATTTCAGACCTTATGCAGCATTTTCAGACCAAAAATTTCGACTCGGGTATTGGGGGCCCCCAATATACCGCCCCCCCCCCCCCGCGCGCGGCGGGGTCTGCGGGGCCGTTTGACACGCGCCTGGTAGTAAGGTTGTACCGAGTGTACAATACGAGCAAATTTGCAGAAAACCTCACATATATCGTGACAATGATCCAGTCCATCTATTTAGATTTTTAAAATTTTTCAATAAAAAAAACTGAAATATCACAATAAAAGATGTCAGGTTTAGAGCAAACAGTAGTCGGATGAATCATCACGAACGGATACTGCACTTCCACCACATCGCGCAGGTTGTACCTGCGTCTGGCGATGACAATACAATATCTTATTTTATATACAAAATATTATATAATCGAATTTCACGAGAATTAAGAAACGCGGCGTCGGTGGAGCTTTTGAAAATAATATCTGGGCATCGTTTGTAATTTTAATGGAAAATAAGAAATTAACATGAATAGCCGTAATATTTCTAAGTAAAGGGCGAGTAAAGGGGGGAGTTGGTTGTACGCTGTGTTGTGAAGAAAGGAAAAAACGTTATATTTCAGTGTACCTATTTATTAACACGGCCACTATCAAGACTTAACCTAGTCAAAAAGAGTTTGAAATGGTCATTTTGTCCAAGTTTAGGTTATTGTTTAAACATAAATTATGTACTACCAAATACTTTTAGGCCATTGCATTCAATACCCTTTTTGACTAGGTTAAGCTCTGATGATGGTCTTGAGTACATAAGGCCGAAATCGCTTGGCATCAGTGTTAATAAATAGTTTTTTTCTTTCCTCGTAATACATATTTCTATTTTTATGTTCTGCATGGCGGATGATATAAGTTGAACCTACATATTTGATACTTTAAAAAAAATTAAGTTATCATACGCCAAACTAAGTTCTTGTGAACCCCTGACCAGGGCCCGCTCTAGGGGGGGAAAACCTGGGCCCCTGCCCAGGGCGGCAAGTTGGAAGAGCGGCATGATAATTCTAAAAACATTATAAATCCCCGTTTTGCCTACTTACGTTCTTACGTATATTTGAAGTTTGAACCATTCCAATTCTCAGTTAACAACATTAATTTTCTTTGTTTTGCTGTTTTATTTTTTAAACAGTGACTATTTCAACCGATCCCTTTTTTTTTTAATATTATTAAAATATCAAGCAATTCCGCGACAAAGCATGCCGAACAACGCCGGCACCGGTGTTTTTTTCGGTCATGACGGCTTCGCAGCAAAGGGCTTAATTTTTTTAAACATATTTTTATAATGTGCAATTAGATTGCCTAAAAATTTTAGTGTTTTTTTGTTAATTTTCACTTTGTTAGTATTTAGAATTTATTTATGTGCAATAAATACGCAATAAAAAAAAATTCAATATTTTTTTTTAAATTAAAAATACCTGGCAAGTGTTTTATTTTTTTAAATTAGAAAAAACACTTTCGAAATTATGTGCGAGACTAGGAAAAAAGCGGCAATTTTTTGTTTTGCCCAGGGCGACTAAAATTTTTGTATTAAATTTTCAATTAGACAAGCCAGGAAACGATGCTACATTTCAAGGTGGGATGGAAGGCTCTTGATTATTTGTTTTACTCCCACATGGAAGTTTGCTGCTTCCTTTCCACTAAAGTGATTGGAAAAGTCGACTATATCGGTTAACTGAACGAAAATATGATTTCATATCCATCCTAGTTAGGATATGAAACTGACCAATCACAGTGGTCAATTACAAAGAAACCAAATTTACACGTTGTAAATTTTACGAGTCGTTTTCTGGCACTTGATAGAAACGATGTTAAAACTATACTTTAAAAATATGCAAATCTGTCAGATAAAATTTGTTATTTTTTAATAAAATTATCCCTATAATCAATTTTTCCTAAAAAGTGAACGAAGTGGTGCGAAAATTGACGGTATAATAGCAACATTGTTACCAAAATATATTTCTACCGAACTCTTGTTATTTTTTGACCGAACTAAAGATTTGCGCACAGATGCACTTTCTTATTTTAAAAATCTCGTTTTCCACTCATTTTTATACAATTATTACAAAATTTAATGCATAAAATGTACTATACCGGGTCTGCCAACGAAGCGGGGACGGAAATTTAAATCATTATCGAGAAACCAAAAAAACGGTTTTAACGGTTTAACACAGTAAATCGGAGGTTGGTTTCTTTGGATAGAGAATGAAAAACTAAGATAGGGAGGTGAAAACCATTTTTCTCTAAGATGAACCGTTCCAATGTTACAGCCTGTCAAAGTCAAAAAATGCCATATTTTAAACGTCAATTACTCAAAAACAATTGAATTTAGACGTATGACATTTTATACAAAATATACGTGGAATTGTATAGGGAATTAGAAAATAATATAATATATAGGGTGTTCCATTTAAAAAAATGCAAGTTTAGTCCGCCACACTTTTTGAGCCACCCTGTATAATGTAAAATATTTTTAAAATATGCCGCTTTTAAGTCCATACCTCATGCTGCTTTAGTAATTTTGATAAGTTCCTCGATAATGATTTAAATTTCCGTCCCCGCTTCGTTGGCGGACCCGGTATACCTACCAAATGGACGTTTTTTACTACCCTTGGTTAGTTTTTTCCATGCAAATATTCGTCCACCGCGATATTTACCGATATATTTTAAACGGGGATCCAATCCCAATCGACCTTATAACTTTCATTATACGCAACAGATATAGAAAAATAAATGGTAACTCTTCCTTCAATAGTAGAACATGAAAATGAGTACATAAAACCAGATAAAATAGACAAAATTATAAGATTTCTAGAACTAAATGAATTCCATTTTTTACTAAAGGTTTTAAAGTTATGGTATTTCTACAGTATTGCCACGTCTCTTTTAACGTTAACAGTGTTGCTAGTTTGTAGATTGACGATTATTTTAAAAAACTTTACAATAGCGAACGTAAAAATTTCATATTAATGCACTAAATACATTTTTAACTGTTTAAAACGAATTCAACAGCTATTTTGTTGTACTTTCATTGTTATAATTCTTACGCAAGCAGAAATAAACCCTGTCTGTGCATTTAACCAGAACAATTTAATCAAACTAGCTATGGCTGAGAAAGACAAATTGTTCATTTTTATTAATAAATATATCGCTTTTTGTCTGTTATTTTGTAAAAGGCCGAATATGAGAAAGATGGATATATTCAAAGTCATTTTGTGTAAATATAGTCAGCGTCAGCGTCTTGTTAAACGGATTCTTAAAGGACTCGACGTCAATAAAGCTTCTGGTCCAGACGAAATTCCTATCATTGTTCTCAAGACATGCGCCGATGAACTTACACCAGTATTTTGTAGACTTTTCAACTTATCCTACAAAAAAGGAATATTTCCATCCTGCTGGAAATCGGCGCGTGTCCAGCCAATTCCAAAGAAAGGTAAAAAGACCCTGCCAAGCAACTACCGACCCGTCGCATTGCTTTCAGTAATTTCAAAAGTAATGGAGAAAGCTATTAACCAACAACTCCTAAAGTATCTGGAAGGGCTTAACATTATCAGCGACCATCAATACGGTTTTCGTAAGTCCAGATCAACAGGTGACCTTCTGGCATATGTCACCCATCTTTGGAGCAACACCATCGAACATCATGGAGAATCCCGGGCTGTTGCACTGGACATCTCTAGGGCTTTTGATCGTGTTTGGCACGATGGGCTTCTAAGTAAATTGCGATCCTACGGTATGCCTAATGGATTTTGTTTATGGTTAACCAGCTTCCTTAAGAACCGTTCTTTGGAAGTGGCGATTGACGGGTTTCTCTCAGACACCTTCACCATCAATGCCGGTGTTCCTCAAGGGTCCATATTGTTGCCTCCCTCTTTTTACTGTATATTAACGACCTTCTAGTGAAAACCCAAAATCCAATTTATAGCTTTGCTGATGACAGCACACTTGTCTCATCTTTTACCTTGACTCCCCAAACATCCGCTGCCGACGCACATCTTCGCAGGCAGCATGAAGTATTGCGCCTCAACAATGACCTGGAAGAAATTTTGGCTTGGGGTGACAGTAACCAAGTCGAATTTAATGCTAAGAAAACCCAGGCAGCAGTCTTCTCCAAAAAGGTTAACATTGCAGAACCGGATATAGTCATGGCAGGACACGCAATTCCCCTGGCACCGTCTATTAATTTGCTAGGGGTCAATCTGGGAGGTAATATGTCTTGGCATGATCACGTTGCCGCAATTGCCAAGACAGCTGCACAGAAACTTGGTGTACTTTTCCGCATCAAAAGGTTGTACACACCTCATCAACTTTTGCATCTCTACGAAGCCCAGATTCGACCATCATTAGAATATTGCTCTCATGTCTGGAGCTCTGCACCCAAGCACACCCTTCGGCTACTGGATTCCATTCAAAGGAGAGCCGTTCGTCTGATCGGCGACCCCGAGCTGACCAAGACCCTCGATAGCCTGGAGCATCGAAGACAGGTTGGTGATTTGGCTCTCTTTTACAGATATTTCCATGGCAGGTGTTCGACTGACATTGCCCACTTGATTCCACCTAGAGCAATGCAAAACAGAAATACACGGCGAACCACTGCCGCTCATCCATATGTTGTTCAGCTTAGTACTCCTCGAACTTCATTGTTCAAGAATTCTTTCATCTGGAGAACGTCATCTTTGTGGAATGATCTTCCTGAGGTCGTGTTTCCCAATGAATACAATCTTCAACGTTTCAAGACCAACGTTAATCGCTTTTTTCGCACTCGCACCGCTCCCAGAGCGCCTTAAAGGATTTTTCCTACAGTGCAGGTGTTTTATCATAAAAAAAAAAAAAAAAAAAATATAAGAAATTACCCAAATCGCCCAATAATATGTTACAGGTATAATTTAGTTCGTAGATTTGTCAACGAAATTAATCTTTCTTCAATTGTTTTTTATTATCTCTCTCACAGGTTGACGGCCAATTAAAATGACAAGTTATAATGCCTAAACTTAATAATTTCTGAAATTTTTTAGTACGAAGTTGGGAAATTGAAACGTAGAAAAATGGACTGTACAACTCGAGTGGACAGTGGATACAGTGGCGGCTTGTCAGGTGAAGTAGGTGAAGAGCTCTGCACCAAAAAAAAAAAATAAAACCACAAGGAAAATTTTTCGACAATATTTAACATTAATGTACCAACACAGCTACTTAAAAAAGAATTATGTTCGAATCAATAAAATTAATTTAGTCCGAATGCAGCTATGTATAATAGGGGCCACGGTTAACTTTGATGGACAATAATAATTATAAACACTCGTGCATTTTGGCGCGCCCCAACGACCGTGTTCGTTAGCTCAAAACAAGTGAAGACCCAACGCCCAACATGTCTTTGATATTTACCGTTGCAATGGTTACGTGACGTCAATCACGCAAACAGCATGTAACAATTTGCATTATAATGAAGGGCAATTGAAAAATAGATCAGTCCGATGCACCATTGTTTTAGCATTGGTTCGCCTAACCTTGAAGTATTTATTTTGAGGCTTCGCGAAACTTACGGGTATAGATATCGTTTTTACGTGATTTACTGTTTGATTAAAAAGTTTTGTTTTTATTTTTCAGATAATTCAGTAGTGTGTGTTTTAAAAATGAACCCAATTAATGACATAGTTTGTAATTTGTTGAAAACTCCATTCAGTCGTTGGACAGATGAGTATAAGAGAGACGTTTTGTTACACGGGTTTTTAGTTAATGTTCGTTTAAGTACCCGCACTATACCTAGCTCTTCACCATTGCACTCTTGTTGTACAGTACAAACTACTATATTGTATAAATTCTTTATGAAACCCAACATTAGCGTTGCAGCTTTATTTTTAACATACACACTGATATAAACTGGCAGTCTATTTTTATCACCATATCCTGAAATCAGTCTTGACACGAGTTCCCATCAATATACGGAATCTTGAGAATCGCATCTTTTCATCCCGCTGCCGGGCATAAACAACACAAAATTGTTTAAGTTAAGGCAATAATTTAAATTTATTTGATAATAATTAAGGTAGATTTACGTTCGGTCTGTCAGTCGTTAAGTTGATTTGAGACGAGCCTGTTGATCTAAAATTTTTGTGGCAGTTCGTACTTAAATTTTCCGAATCTTTTTGACCTCTTAAACACATCAGAGAATGTTTATGTTTAATAGAAATTTATCTATAATAAAAGGGTCGTTACTTAGATTTATTGAAAAGTGGATTCGATGTTATCCAGCTTGTTCACGGAACACAAGGATCTGTTGATTTTCTTGGGTAATTAATTAAGGACATGAGCGAGGGGTTGGCGTCATTGTAATAGGATGTGAAAAGCACAACGTTTTACTTGATTTTTTTTTTATTTAAAACACTTTTTCCTGTACAAGGTAAGAAATAAGAACACAAGGTCTTCCTCCACTGTTATATTATTGAAATATTAAGCAACTTTTCTACATGTTTCGAACGCAGAAGCATTCATCTTTAGGAGAATAAATAAAAGAAGAAAAACCAGTAGATATCACCCTAACTGAGCAACACAATAGCAGGTTCGATGTAAAAATGAGTGGAAGGGTGAGAATAGTAGATTCTGTAACGACGTTGGAATGATAATTTACCTCACATATATAGAACCAATCAGAACGCAAATGTTCATAGCAACCACCTTGGTAACGTGGTCTTTTCCGATAAGACCTACGACTAGCTCGGTAAGACCACAGTAGCTTTTTGTCAAACAAACAGTAATTTATTTCACGAAATCAAGTTTAATAAATAAATATTATAACACCTACAAAATAAAAGTGACACACAACAGTATTTAAGGTGATTTTAGGGCATAAACTTAACTTAATTATTGACATTTTCAAAGAAATGTTTTGACAAAATGTCTGCAATATTAAACCCAGTGTGCTTTGCTTTGACGTGAGCTTAAGAAATCTTGGCGTTTTCATGGCAAGCGTGATGACAATTATTGATGAACGAATTTAATTTTTGACATTACCCGCGTCTGATTTAGTTTTGGATTTTTAATTAATTGTTAGTTGTGGCACCTTTATAAACTTAAAAGTAAATCATAATTATGAGTTTGCTTATTTTCCTTTATCACAGACGGCTTTTATTTCGGGTTCAGTAAATTATCCAATAAAATACACCTCTAGAAGTGGCGTCTTATCTTCATACCGTTGTTTTTCACTCGAAACTAGATTTTCTAAGAAAATTTTCACTCAATATAATTTTTACTTATAATCAAAGATAAGACCCTCGAGCTAAAGCTCTCGGGATCTTATCAGATTATAAGTAAAAATTACATTTCGTGAAAATTATCAGAAAATCGATTTCTTGTAAAAAACAGCGGTATTACCGATAAGACGCCTCCTCTATCGGTATATTACTGTTGAAAATTTGATCCGAGTGGAAGATTCCGAACGTGAGCGTAGCGAGCGTGAGGAACCACGAGTATCGAATTTTCATTCTAACCTAGTAGCAGACTATATTTTCTCCACGACCAAAAATACTATTCGCAATATTTGTAATTTCAGGTGGAGTATTATCCAGTTCCATATTCTGATTCATCCGATTTTTCACTCATATTTTGACTTGCACTAAAATTTGTCTGCTGACATTGACAGTTTCGAAATTCATGGCAACCTATGTCATTTAGATCAATTACAGAATATATATTCCGTATCTTGTTATGGAATGAAAATACACGCAAACCGCATAAGAAGCAAGTGTTTCAGAATAAATATTCCTACTCAAGAGCGAGAATTTTTACATTCTATTATCAAAAATGATTTTGGAATTATTGCATTCAGTAATGGTCGTGGAGAAAACAGTTTTCTTTTGCTTAAATGAATATTCCCATTCACTTCAGTTTCATCTTTCGACAGTTCTTTAACACAAAGATGACAAACTTTTCATTCTACTTTTAAATTTTTCACAGTGCCTTAGGCCTCAAACCCACATATTTTTTTTTTCACAATGCAACGTGTGTACCTGTTTTCTCACCGTTCCACTCATTTTTACATCGAACCTATAATTGTGTTAGGGTGATACCTACTGGTTTTTCTTGTTTTATTTATTCTCCTGAAGATAAATGCTTCTGCGTTCGAAACATGTAGAGAAGTTGCTTAATATTTCTATATTATAACAGTGAAGGGAACTTTGTGTTCTTATTTCTTACCTTCTAAATTTCCACTCCACTTTAAGTATGGACTATTTCTTCAAACTTTTTCCTGTGTTTAGATTAATATATCAAGGCGTAAACCCCACATTTTATAGTCTATTTCAGAAAGGTGTAGAGTAATAAAATGGGAAATTCCCTCCAGTTCGGCTCAATTTCGGTGTCTGCCATAGGCGCATGTGGAAGCGAAGAGGGATTTTTAAAAGAAGGTTTGCTAACCTTTCAGTCGTTTAATACGGGAGATTACCACGAGGACACGAATTCGAATGTTTTTGAGGACTATTTTGGTGAAATGACAAATATCTTCCAGCTGATTCAGTAATAATTATGGATAACGCAAGCTATTATTCACGACGCACAGAAAAGACTCTAACTTCATCTCGGAGAAAACGAGAAATTATCGACTGGTTAACCACCAAAAGTATTGAATTTGAAAATACTTTGATAAAGAAGGAACTATTAGTTATAGCAAATTTACACAAACATCGTTTTATGAAATATGCCGTGGAAGATATAGCTGAAAAAAATAGTGTAACTGTTCTGCGTACACCGCCATATCATTGCAAACTAAATCCTATAGAACTTATATGGGCGCAAGTGAAAGGATTTTTAACAAGACACAACACGACATTCAAAATGAAAAAGTTAAGCTACTGTTTGATCAAGCCATTAAGGAAGTGACACCAGAGAACTGGCGAAAAGCAGTCCTTCATGTCATCAAAGAAGAGAAGAAAATGTGGGTTCTTGACCATCTGATCAATCAGACCGTCGACCCGTTAATTATAATGTCAGGTGAATACAGTATTCACTATTTATTGGACTAGAGTTTAGGCCCAGTTGTACAATAATTAGAGCTTAAGTACGAGTTTCTTAAAGCTCGACCTAAAGTGGAATTTGGTTCAAAAAGGTAATCGATTGTATAATCAAATCCTAACTACAGGTCTGCACAGGTGGGATCAATAATTAAATTACCATGCTGGCAATGGTTACACTGTGAAAAAACCATCAAACTTTATTTGCTGTCAAAGTTTGGGGTATTTACAATTTCAGATACTTTTTATGTGTATTCTTACACAAAACTGTATGCAAATTTAACTTTCAAAGAATGCCTGCTATTAGCTTTTATTAAGGAGTTTAAAGGTATTTTGGAAAAAAAAAAAATATTGTTAATAAAGAAAATATAGAATGTTAGAAAAATATTTAGACTAAATTTAATTACGAACATTTGAATATGATCGGGTCTCGTTCTGTAGTTTTAGGGCCGTGTTCTACCGTTTTCTATAGCTCCAAGTTCATCCATAAAATCTTCATCATCCGAGTTCCGAGAGTGTTAAATCCAGAAAGTGTTCAACCTCATCATTCGAATTTATAACTTTAAAATATTAGTACTGCAAATTTTAAAGTCTAAAAGAATTTATAAGATTTGTTTTATTGGGTTAATATGTCATCAGTCAATAATAACAATAAATTCTTAGCAGAACCGAGTTCAACTTTAGGTCGAGCTTTACAAAACCCGTACTTAAGCTCTTATTGTACAACCGGATCTTAGTGTGCATCAGTAAAATAGAAAGAAAGTTTTTTTAGTTGATCCTGTATATTCTAAGCCCAAGCTTTGGAGCTTGCATTAATTTCTATTAGTTCATTTAATTTTAATTACAAATCATAAAATTTAACTATTTAGTTATTTTAAGTTTCTATGATACCTCTTCTAACATAATCAAAAATCCAAATGAATTCCTCGGCTAATCCCTCTCGTTCAAAATTACCACAATGTTTATTTGTATTTTTCATGACAAATTAAACCCTCGGCTGGAAAAATCTATTTCAGGACCGATTCCGTAAACAAATTGTCCATTAGATCTACAATAAGGCATAACACTAAACATTTAAAATATCATTTGGCCCGACATGCCGTACTTATAAGAGATAACTTTATAGATACGTTGAAAGAATAATCTTCTCCGTTGGCGTGTTTTTATGTCGCCCGTGAGATTTTTCACGGCGTAAATTTGTGTGCGTAGCCTAATTTCTTGATTTATTCGGTCGTATTTTTATTTGCACCTCACAAATTTAATGCGACGATTTCTTTTACAGAAATAAAATCATCGTGAGTCAAGAGATTTTTTTCATGGAGCTTCTGGATGACGTGATGTAAAATATTTAAATACACAGAAAAAGAGAGACGCTATAGTCTATTTCAGAAAGGTGTAGAGTAATAAAATTTTGTGCATTAAATTATTACTAACCAAAGAAAAAAAAAGTAGATAATTTGATAAAGACGGACCTAGGTATTAGCTATAGCAAATTTACATAAACATCGTTTTATAGAATATGCCGTCGAAGATATAGCTAGAAAACATAGTGCAACTGTGCTGCGCACACCGCCATATCATTGCGATCTAAATCCTATAGAACCCCTATGGGTTCAAGAAAAGTATTTGTAGCAAGACACAACACGACATTCAAAATGAAAGATGTTTAGCTACTGTTTAATCAAGCCATTAAGAAAGTGACACCAAAAGACTGGCAAAAAGCAGTCCGTCATGTAAAGAAAAAATGTGGGATCTTGACCACAATCGATCGGACCGTCGACCCGTTAATCATAATGTCAAGAGGACATGACATGACAGTTCCCCAGACGACGAAGAATATTATGATTTTTTATAATTTAATTTTCGTATAATGTATTTTTTAGATTTTGTATTTTTTTTATAATGTTTAATAAAAAGTGTACCTAATACTATGTACATAATGCACGCCCTTGTTACACCATTTTCAATATTTGTGAATGGATAACAATAGGCAAAACCCATAAATTGACCCAAACCAGGGTGGTACTACCTACACTTGATAAAAATAAAGAATTTTGCAATGAAATCAATGCGAAACTATGAAAGTGGCTTAAATATTCGTTGGGTCACTCTGTAGTCGCTTCGCATACCCTATGAGCTTTTATTATTCTACACCTTTAATTCGCTTAATTCAAGTATATCTTAGTTTTATCATTACTCCAATAAATTTCCAATACCAGCTTATTCTTAAATATGAATATTAGGGTTTCTTGAATATAAGATTAAAAAATAATTATTTATAGTAAGAATAATAATTATTTATAGTAAGAATAATAATTTATTTTAAGATACAATAAATCTAATTTTAAGTGTTTATTATTCTTACATTAAATTAATGCCGTATTCTTGTTGTAACGCTTACTATAATTAAACCAAGTATATATTTTATTAATTTAAAATATGTTATACTTCATATTAACCAATTACAAATTTAGAATAAGTTTTACTATTCTATGTTGTTACTATTGTTGTTGGGTTGCACAAAGATTTTTAATCACACTAACCAGCAACTTTGACAACTTGTGAGGAAAGGCTCAGGAAATTCAAAAATTCATTGGTCCAGAACCGGCACTCGAAGCACGAAGGTGTACAGTACGAGATGCCGTAAAGCGATGAATCAGGAGTGAACACAAAATCCACTGGAGTAACAGACAGGGATTACAACACAGCAAAAGGTTCATTGGGAATCCAGACTTAAGATTTACGAAACAGTTGCTTCAAATGAACAGGAACCATCTGAGCACTATTACAGGAATTCTGACAGTATACATGACTGTCAAGAACCATCTGCACAGAATCCAACTGTACAATTGAGACCTTGACTGCAGATTACGCGGACAAGATAGAGAAAATGTACAGCACATAGTTTGCCATTGCGAGTCACTAGATCGAAAGAGGCAACAAATACTCGGGCAATCAAAACTGAATCCAGAGAACATCCTTACCCTCTCCCCAGTTGACCTACACAAACTAGTGCAAGGAACTGGGATCACGTAGTGGGTGTAACAACCAAACAGGGTAAGCAAAATGGGCCAAAGCTGGTCTAAGTACATCCGGCGCACGGACGGGCCATCGGAAAAAAAAACAGCAAGTTTGACTGTGACATAAATGATATTGAGAAGCATTATTTACTCACAATCAACAGTGCCTGGATAGTAAATTAAAAATTACGGTAACAGAGCCTGTATGATTGTGAGAAAATTATTTCTGCCAATGTCATATATGTCACCGTCAAACTTGCTGGTTGGTTAATTGTGGTTAAAAATCTTCATACAAACCGACATAAATTTACAAAAACATCCAGATCTTATTTTCTATAAATATTTAATAAAATTAAGTAAATTTTTAAACAATATATTTATTATTTTTTTAAATCATAAATATACAGGTTGTCCCAGATAAGGATACACTCTACAGAGATCTCGCATACCATATAAGACTCGGCGATAGTTAAACTAGAAAAAAGTTGCGACCTACTAAATTCTGCAACATTGTGTTTTCAAATTTAAAAACACCGAATTCTTTCGAAGATATTTGGGAAAAATCGAACTCTCGCAATTTCGTTTCTATATTTTTCTGACTCTGTGTGAAGAGATATGTTAAAATAAAGTTTACATTCTTATTTCCATTTTTTCTCCTCTACAACTTTTTTCTAATTTAACCATCTCTGTATATTATATGGTTTACGAGATCTCTGTAGAGTAAATTTTTACATGTATATATTAAATTTCACCAAAAACATTGCGTTCTCTTGGACATAATCCTGCCCAAGTTTATTATTGGGATTTTAATATTTTTAAATTTGGAATTGGAGTCATTTGTACAAATTTAAAAAACGCAAAACTGGCGCGATTACTTGATGACGTCGACGATAAAAATTAACAGTGAGCGTTGTTATCTATCATTCACTTGTCATGTTGGTGTTTTTGTTTACATCTCACTTACATCCGAATCATTATGCAATTTTGATGTATTCTTGTTTAAAATAACTGTTCTTTTTATTTATTGGCTCATAGAGCAGAAAGATCGACAAATAACTTAGGTTCGACTTTTTCAACTGTTATTTCATTAGCTTGGTCTTCTGTCAATAATTTCGGTGTTGCCACATGTGAAAATTTGTATGCCAGTTAAATAATATATTTTGTTTCTAGAACTCTATTACCTTATTTTAAGACAAAATATAGTTAACATTTTGGAAATAATATGATTATTTTTTAAGTTTCCGCATAAGTCCGTTTTGGACAATTATTTTATCAGATTATTTATCAGACTTTGTCATTGTATTATATAATATAAACATTTCAAAAAACATTGGCAACATTGTCAAACTGCCGTTTTCATGACGTATATTCGATAAAGTCCGTGTTTTTGTTCCAATAGTTTTTTTTATTTATTTTCTCAGTGATGACTTAAAAATATCAAAAAGTACAAACACAGATAATTTTATTTTTTCCTCCTTTATATACTACAACCAAAATCAAAATTTAGTGAAAGAGCCCATTTCTCTACATAATAATACACCATATAAGAAATACAAATCAAAAGTTGGCCAACGGCTCCAAAACACCCATAACTTTTACAATAAAATCATACATGGCTCCATTATCTACGTTTATTCCAGCAAATTAAATCCAATAAAAGGTGCAACAATGCTAAAAAAATGTACAATACCGACAAATCCCGAAAAGTATTTCAGCAATTTAGTAAAGTGGTTGGACCACCCACGCGGTCATTGCGAAGGATAATAAGCGTTATATTTGCCCTAACAAACAGGAATGTAAACAGACTTAAACCCCCTAGAGAATTATGGTCAGTGGCTGCGTTTACTTCAGCTAAGAAATAAGCACATGTAATTAAAAAATAGAAAAGTATTTTTTTCTATTTATGCATGGAAATTTTCTGTTTCCTTTACACTAAAGTGATTGAAAAAGTTGGCTATTCCGGTTAACTAAACAGATATGATTTCATATTATTCATCCTAGTTAGGATATGAAACTGACCAATCACAGTTGCAAATATTACGAGTCGTTTAATGACACTTGATAGAAGTGAGATTAAGAATATACTTCAAAAATATGCAAATCAGTCAGATAAAATTTGTTCTTTTTTAATTTAAAACAAAACATGTATCCCAAAGTCTATGCATTCACTAGTTTTTTCTAAAGAGTACAGGAAATAGTGCGAAAATTAAAGGTATAATACCAAAATTAATAATAAAATGTACAAAACAATAACAAACCCGAACTATTGTTTTTTTTCTGACCGAACTAAAGATTTGTGCACAGATGCACTTTCTTTCAAAAATCTTCGGTTTTCCACTCATTTCTATACAATTACTACAATATTTATTGCATAATATGTACTACAAAATAAACGTTTTCTACTAACCTTGGTTGTTTTTTTGCCATGTTAATATTTCTCCACCGCGATATTTTCTGATATATTTTGAACGGGGATCCAACCCCAATCAACCTTGAAACTTCCTTCAACAGTGGAAAATGAAGTTAAGTACATAAAATCAGATAAAACCGACGGAATTATAATATTTAAAAAAAAATTGTTTGGGTTTGTTCGGGTTTATTACGTAAGCAGGCAAAAGCCATGATGTAAAAAAAGAAATTTTCCATTTTTATTAATAAGTATATCGCTCTTTGTCTGTTAGGCCGAATGTGAGAAAGATATATATATTCACAGTGATTTTGTGAAAATATAAGAAATGACCAAAATCGACAAATATGTTACAGTGTAATTTGTTCCATGGATTTGTCAACGAAATGAATTCTTCTTCAATTATTTTTTATTATCTTTCTCACACGTTCACGGCTAACATAAAGGCCATTTTTTAATGCCTGATTTGAATATTTTTTAAAAATTTTAGTATGAAATTTGGAAAAAATGTTGAAATTGTTTTTAAAACAATAATAGGCGCATCACAGTAACATAACTAAACTAACACTCCAGTTACCTTTTTCACTCGGGAGCATTAATTTTTTTCTGTTTTACAGTATTTCGGTCTAGGTATGAGAATGGAATTACTTCTCATGCCTTAAAAACGAACTTACTTCCTAGACCCTAAAGTGTTGTTACGGTAAATCTGTGATGTAATTTTAATATTTAAGTATATAATTTGAAATACTAATGGTGTGTTTTTTGATGACAAAATGGTAAAGTTTTTAAAACTTTTATTAAATTACTTAGCTTAGAAGACCCTAAAAAATTCCAGGTTCGTATTTAAATAAATAACTTGAGGTTGGTATCTAAAAAACGAAACGTTTTAGAATTTAAAAACTAATAACGCTATCTTCTAAAACACAACAAACGGCTATCAGAAAGTGTTTTTTTCCCACGTCAAAAATGAAGGCGCAATAAATTAAAAACCAAAACTAAAAATTTCGTTTTTTTCCGGATATCTCTGAAGGTATTCGGAATATTTACAATTTTCTTTCACCAAATTATTAAGCCCCAAAATACGCAACTTTGCTTCAATTTCTTCGTATTCCTTACCGTGTTCGAGATCACCTTGTACGCACACGAATTTGTAGCACCCTGTACAATTTACCTATGTGAAATAATTCACTTTTTGACTAACATTTTTGCTTGCAGCGTTATTTTAGTCGTAACTTTTAATTGTAAATGTTAAGCACCGTCCATTTTGTAAAAATAATTGCCTAGCTGATGTATCCTGTTGCACGATTTTCGTGATCTCTTCAGATTGTGAACATTATAATAAATATTATATTTAATTTATCTTACGTTACTCACTTTAATTTTATTGTTTTTTATTTTACAATCGTTTCGGTTTCGACTATTTTGTGCGTTAAAGACATTTTTAAATGTCCTCAAAAGGATTAGAGTTTCTCAGTTCGCATGTAAAGTATCAAAATGTGACTTGGATTGTTTCTGAAATAAGCTATTCAAATAGAGATTCCATAATACATTACATGATTGGATCCTAAAACTACAGTGTCAAATAATACCCGTCACTAAATGAAATTGTATATTGTAACCGATATTATACTGGATTATGGTCCTATATACTATACTAGAAATTATAATAAATATTTGTATATTTCTTTTTATTATAAATTTCTCTCCGTGCAAGTTAAAAAAATACTTTAAGAAAACTAAGGTCCACTATATCGTATATTATCTTCTGGTAACTTTACCAGCAAAGTAATTTTCAAAGATACCATTGTTCAGACAATTATTTCCATAGAAATTCGCTGGCTGTTAAAGTTACCAGGAGATGGATATATATATATAGGTACAATTGCAAACTTCTAACAAAACTATTTTACCTATTATTGACGATGTAAACATGGTCAATAAACCCCTTGTGTATGTTTTGTTGACAGTTTTTAATTTTCTGACACTTTTTTGAGATGTTACACAAATATTTATCTTGGTGAGTGTATAGGGTTGGAGCCGAAATTTCATTAATAAAATTCTGTTTTTACTACGCTCTTCCACCCCATTCTCAGCTAGTAGTCAGGGATGGATATCAAACAAAATGTGGTCAAAAGGAACCGGATGTTTAGAGAAAAAAATGATTTTAAATATTTTGATAGTTTATAAATATAAAAAAGAATTTTTTATGATCATTCGATATTTCTGGTAACCTTATATCTACCCGTATCTACGCTTCTCAAGACCAAACCGCGCTAAAACTTGACGTGTTAAATTATAAAATCAAATATATAAATAATCAAGTATATTTGTGAAGCCATAGATGCTGGTAGGTCCAATTTTATATAGTAATAGTACACAAGTTCTTTGTATCAACGTTCTTGGGTTGTATATAGCCAGTGGCGTAGCCAGAAAATCTTTCACGGGGGGTGGGGGCTCATATTTTCTAACCAGGTTTTTTTAGGGTTCGGGGTTCCAAGTTCAAGTTAAAAATAAAACCACATTGATATGTTTATACATAATATAACAATGTCGGGTTGCATAAATTTTTTTAACAATAATTAACTAACCAGCAACTTTGACTGTAACATAAATTACATTGGCAGAAATAGTTTTCTTACAACCAAGGTGGCCCGGTTAGCTTAATTCTTGATTTACTAATTAGACAACTTTGATTTTGAGAAAATATTGCCTGCCAATGTCATTAATGCCACGGTCAGTTAGTTAATTATTGTTAAAGATCTTTATAATACCTTCTTATTTATCCACCGAATTGACCGAGTTTTATAGCAACAATATTCATAGCAAGCTGAATGCAGTTATTTTAGTATAGAAGGGACCATCGAAAATTTGTTTATAAAGGTTGCCGACATCAAACAGCTTAGCCGGCATCTACCTGGCCCAAAGATGGGTTATTCAAAAAGAAATTTTGTTTTAATGATCGAAAGCCAGGAAAAACGATGTAATATATTTTTTCGGCGCTTGTGTAAAAATTCTCTATCCAGAGAATTATCCATATATGTTTAATATTTTTTTGTCTTGCTCCTTATATGACTCACACATAATGACGCAGGTGTAGATATTTCGACGAAAATGTATTTGCGTTTTGTTTTTATGCGGCTTCATCAACAAAAATGAATTCTCGATAGTCTAATTGCATCGTCGCTGCTAGAACAAGTAGAATAGTGAGGAGTGACCAACCGATTTCGTGGTTAGGTTCATAAATGTTTACTGTCGCTACCAATTGAAAATAAATACACACAGGTATAACCTACATTTAAAAGCTCTTAAATTCACATTTTTACTTACGGCAACTAGGATTATTTTTCCGTCACATAACTCACAAACTACCTAGTAACGTGTAAACCATCTAAGATAATAACTCACAATGACGCAGGTGTAGATATTTCGACGAAAATGTATTTGGGTTTTGTTTTTATGCGGCTTCATCAACAAAAATGAATTCTCGATAGTCTAATTGCATCGTCGCTGCTAGAACAAGTAGAATAGTGAGGAGTGACCAACCGATTTCGTGGTTAGGTTCATAAATGTTTACTGTCGCTACCAATTGAAAATAAATACACACAGGTATAACCTACATTTAAAAGCACTTAAATTTACATTTTTACTTACGGCAACTAGGATTATTTTTCCGTCACATAACTCACAAACTACCTAGTAACGTGTAAACCATCTAAGATAATAACTCACAATGATTCGACGTTCAAGCGAGTGAGTAGAAAAGTCGTTTTCAACAAACTAACGGTGCCACTCGAGTACGGTGCATAGCCGGCTTGGCGGACAGCTCGAACTTAGTTGTAATTGGCACGATCGAAAAACACTGCTGCCGGAGATAGCAAAATTCGACAATTGATAATAGTGAATTTTGAGAATTTGTTAAAATATAGCGGAGTGTGGCCGAATATAATATATTAGTAAAAGGTGTAAGACGAAAAACTAATTTGGAGTCAGACTTAACAGTTCTCGAGGGTCTAATAACCCGGAGCTTCTGAGGGGGGGGGGGGGGAGCCCGGCAGCCCCCCCCCCTAAATACGCCACCGTATATAGCCCTTGACGCCATCTCTTGGTGGTCCCACACCAAAAACCCCAAAAATATTTTCATTATAAATACTGTAAAAAATAAATAGCTGTAATTTTGCATAGCAAGTAACGGAAAAAATATATTTTCCTAGTAAATTATATACGACTCAAGTTGAGTTGCATAACAGACATTCAAATTGTGACAGTGCCAGAAACGATTTACTTACTTGCCTGTTTACTAAATTTGATATTTAAATTTAAAATAATTACTACAACAAATTTCATATAATTTTACATTATCTTAGTGTATTTTTATATATGCTTATTTTACCCTAATTTCACAGCGATTTTTAAGAGGAATTTACAAAAGGTAGATTAAAATGTATTTACTTAATAAATGTAAAATTACAATTAGAATGTAAATTCGCGGTGATATTTGGTGGTCAAAAGTCACCAAACGTATTTATTGTAATTTTACTTACCGCTTTTGTTAGGTAATATACTATAAATCATAATTAAGCCTTTATTACATCTATAAAGTTCTTTATGAAGTTATTCTCGAAACTGAGGCCTCCCCCTGCATGGCAGGCCCTTCGAGCACCTTCTTCTAATTCTCTAAATGTTTAATTACTTTTTGGCTGTATACTGTACCAACAGGTTCATTCACCAAAGAATTTCTCCAGAGTTTATTTGACTTTTTCAAAAAATCTCCCGATTCGAAATATGATATATGAATGAAACATGAACGGCCTATGCGAAACCGAACATTACTAACATGCATACAAAATATATAAAACGTTGATATATATGCGGTCTTGCATGTTCATGTAAATATCGGCTGACAATGATTATAATTACCGCTGGTTGTGGTAAACAAGGCACCCTATGATATAAAATATTATAAACGTTCAGCAATATCTTTATGAGTTTCGTTTTTAAACTAAACTATGCTTATAGGAATTTATTACAAACAAATTTATTATATTATTTTTAAGAATACGTACTTAGATATTACAGCGTTTTGGCCATTATCTGAAACAAGATTTGATTTTATTTAAAATCCTTGATGATTGAGAGAGGATAATCTTAGTAGACACAAATTAAAAAAAAATTGCTTTATACTTGTAAATTACACTCTATGATAAATTGTATTAATAATAAAATAATTTAAAGAAAAATATAGTTATATATATCTATCACAGTAAAATACTGTTGGAAATTTACTACATTTATTTGGATAAAAATCCTAAATTATTAAATTAAGGTGTGTGTAATATTATAGACTTAATGTAAAAATTAAGGATTTTTTGGGTAAAATATAATTTTCGTGTGAAAGTACTTAGCATGTAGTAAAATTACTAATTATTTACACGGCATACTGGTAAAATTTCACAAAAAATACACCTTATTACTAAAATCACAGCGAAAATAATCAAGTTTGTAATTTCACAACATTAATCGATGAATATTCACTTGGACCGGTAATTTGGCCTCTTAGCAGGTCAGTCCGCGTATATGTTGAAGTTGATGCGATCATTTGTTGATCGATTTTTGACCCATTGGCTGCGTACGTGATTTTTGTGCCGTATCATACCTTTACATTAAAAAAAAAGTTAGCAGTGGTTTCTACCCCAAAAAGAAGGGTTAATTTCATGAAGACGCAAAAAAAATTATATATTGTTGTCACAGTAGTAGGCGGAAGTCCGATGAAACTGCTTTTTGCAAAGTATTAGTATGCGCGAGTGTTACATGTTACACCACTTAAATATCGTGGTCCACTTCCCCTTTGGATAGAAATTTATTACAGCAAGTTGACGGCACATTACCACAGTACACTATCTTAACGTCACGCTATTACAGTGGATTGTGGATTAAAGGTCTTGCACAGCTCTGCGCCCGAGATGACCGAAACAGCAAGTACAGACACAAGTCAGCAACAGTACACACACATTTTGTACATTATAGATAGTGGACCAAACGAGCATTTATGGTATTCAGGTCATAGTCGACTCTATTCTTAAAACTATTAACTAGAGGAGCACTGATAGTATCGCCTCGCAAGCTATTCCAGGCATAAACGACTCTATGTGAGGAAATTCTTCTTGGGAGCCTGGCACATCTCTCTTTTGAAAGTCTAAAGTCATAGCCTCTTAGAAATAAGTTATTGTGTTTAAGAAATATGTCTATGTGCACACTATACAAGTTATGTTTTGTAGGTTTCTATAAGGTCACCTTTTCTAAGTGTGGGCAGAGCTGTGAAAGTTACTGCAGAAAAGTAACTAGTTACTTTTTGATACTTTTGCACAAATGTATCTAGATACTTATAAGAAATAGTTACTTTTACCTAAAAGTAACTTAGTTCTTAGTTACTTAGTTAAAGTAACTAGTTATAGTAACTAAGATACTTTTAAAGTAACTAGTTACTAAAAGTAACTAAGATACTTGTGAGTAACTAGTTATTTTAATTGTAACTACGAAACTCTAAAACAAACTAAGATGCTTTTGAACTAGATACTATAAATTTACCAGGTAGTGATAACTCATTTTTCTGTACACACTACCACTATTACCATCAGAAAACTAAACTAAGAAGTGTTAATTCGAACAACGAACAAGTAGAATAAAATGCTTTCCAAGAAATTTCGCGTTCCAACCAGTTTGCTGTTTGACGCTCGCGACTCGCCGCTGGTCCCTTCGTCGGCCGCCGATCGTTCCTTGGTCATCATCTGATGGACGGCACGTGTACATAATTGGTATCCTAGCTAGAGGAACTTTAAAAGTACCTAACTTAGTTACTTTAAAAGGAACTTAGTTACTTTAAAAGGAACTTAGTTACTTTAAAAGTATCTAGTTACTTTTTAAGTGTATAGTTACTCCTTAAAAGTAACTAGATACAAGCTACTTTTCAAAAGTAACGAAGTTACAGTAACGAAGTTACAGTAACGAAGTTACAGTAACGAAGTTACAGTTACTTTTGAAAAGTATCTTGTATCTAGTTACTTTTAAGGAGTAACTATACACTTAAAAAGTAACTAGATACTTTTAAAGTAACTAAGTTCTTTTTAAAGTAACTAAGTTCCTTTTAAAGTAACTAAGTTAGGTACTTTTAAAGTTCCTCTAGCTAGGATACCAATTATGTACACGTGCCGTCCATCAGATGATGACCAAGGAACGATCGGCGGCCGACGAAGGGACCAGCGGCGAGTCGCGAGCGTCAAACAGCAAACTGGTTGGAACGCGAAATTTCTTGGAAAGCATTTTATTCTACTTGTTCGTTGTTCGAATTAACACTTCTTAGTTTAGTTTTCTGATGGTAATAGTGGTAGTGTGTACAGAAAAATGAGTTATCACTACCTGGTAAATTTATAGTATCTAGTTCAAAAGCATCTTAGTTTGTTTTAGAGTTTCGTAGTTACAATTAAAATAACTAGTTACTCACAAGTATCTTAGTTACTTTTAGTAACTAGTTACTTTAAAAGTATCTTAGTTACTATAACTAGTTACTTTAACTAAGTAACTAAGAACTAAGTTACTTTTAGGTAAAAGTAACTATTTCTTATAAGTATCTAGATACATTTGTGCAAAAGTATCAAAAAGTAACTAGTTACTTTTCTGCAGTAACTTTCACAGCTCTGCCCACACTTAGAAAAGGTGACCTTATAGAAACCTACAAAACATAACTTGTATAGTGTGCACATAGACATATTTCTTAAACACAATAACTTATTTCTAAGAGGCTATGACTTTAGACTTTCAAAAGAGAGATGTGCCAGGCTCCCAAGAAGAATTTCCTCACATAGAGTCGTTTATGCCTGGAATAGCTTGCGAGGCGATACTATCAGTGCTCCTCTAGTTAATAGTTTTAAGAATAGAGTCGACTATGACCTGAATACCATAAATGCTCGTTTGGTCCACTATCTATAATGTACAAAATGTGTGTGTACTGTTGCTGACTTGTGTCTGTACTTGCTGTTTCGGTCATCTCGGGCGCAGAGCTGTGCAAGACCTTTAATCCACAATCCACTGTAATAGCGTGACGTTAAGATAGTGTACTGTGGTAATGTGCCGTCAACTTGCTGTAATAAATTTCTATCCAAAGGGGAAGTGGACCACGATATTTAAGTGGTGTAACATGTAACACTCGCGCATACTAATACTTTGCAAAAAGCAGTTTCATCGGACTTCCGCCTACTACTGTGACAACAATATATAATTTTTTTTGCGTCTTCATGAAATTAACCCTTCTTTTTGGGGTAGAAACCACTGCTAACTTTTTTTTTAATGTAAAGGTATGATACGGCACAAAAATCACGTACGCAGCCAATGGGTCAAAAATCGATCAACAAATGATCGCATCAACTTCAACATATACGCGGACTGACCTGCTAAGAGGCCAAATTACCGGTCCAAGTGAATATTCATCGATTAATGTTGTGAAATTACAAACTTGATTATTTTCGCTGTGATTTTAGTAATAAGGTGTATTTTTTGTGAAATTTTACCAGTATGCCGTGTAAATAATTAGTAATTTTACTACATGCTAAGTACTTTCACACGAAAATTATATTTTACCCAAAAAATCCTTAATATTTACATTAAGTCTATAATATTACACACACCTTAATTTAATAATTTAGGATTTTTATCCAAATAAATGTAGTAAATTTCCAACAGTATTTTACTGTGATAGATATATATATAACTATATTTTTCTTTAAATTATTTTATTATTAATACAATTTATCATAGAGTGTAATTTACAAGTATAAAGCAATTTTTTTTTAATTTGTGTCTACTAAGATTATCCTCTCTCAATCATCAAGGATTTTAAATAAAATCAAATCTTGTTTCAGATAATGGCCAAAACGCTGTAATATCTAAGTACGTATTCTTAAAAATAATATAATAAATTTGTTTGTAATAAATTCTTATAAGCATAGTTTAGTTTAAAAACGAAACTCATAAAGATATTGCTGAACGTTTATAATATTTTATATCATAGGGTGCCTTGTTTACCACAACCAGCGGTAATTATAATCATTGTCAGCCGATATTTACATGAACATGCAAGACCGCATATATATCAACGTTTTATATATTTTGTATGCATGTTAGTAATGTTCGGTTTCGCATAGGCCGTTCATGTTTCATTCATATATCATATTTCGAATCGGGAGATTTTTTGAAAAAGTCAAATAAACTCTGGAGAAATTCTTTGGTGAATGAACCTGTTGGTACAGTATACAGCCAAAAAGTAATTAAAAATTTAGAGAATTAGAAGAAGGTGCTCGAAGGGCCTGCCATGCAGGGGGAGGCCTCAGTTTCGAGAATAACTTCATAAAGAACTTTATAGATGTAATAAAGGCTTAATTATGATTTATAGTATATTACCTAACAAAAGCGGTAAGTAAAATTACAATAAATACGTTTGGTGACTTTTGACCACCAAATATCACCGCGAATTTACATTCTAATTGTAATTTTACATTTATTAAGTAAATACATTTTAATCTACCTTTTGTAAATTCCTCTTAAAAATCGCTGTGAAATTAGGGTAAAATAAGCATATACTTAGAACTTAGTTACTTTAAAAGGAACTTAGTTACTTTAAAAGTATCTAGTTACTTTTTAAGTGTATAGTTACTCCTTAAAAGTAACTAGATACAAGATACTTTTCAAAAGTAACGAAGTTACAGTTACTTTTGGCATGATTCAAAAAAGAACTAAGTTACTAAGTATCTAGTTACTTTAAGTAACTAGATACTAAAAAGTATCTAGTTACTTAAGTTACTCACAGCTCTGAGTGTGGGCAGATTAAATGCAATTAGTCTCTTATTGTACGCAGTGGCGTATTTAAGGGGGGGGAGAGGGAGAGGCTGCCGGGCTGCAGCAGCCCCCCATAACGCTGAAACGAACGGAGATATCGAGCTGCGGTTTTAATATTTTTTCCAGCAAATTTCATCTACTTTTCGATTATGGTATCATAATTATACCGTATAATTTATTTTCTCGGAGTAAAATCAAAAAATGTGTTATTATTGCAAATTGCGCCCTCTAGCATTTTTTTTTGAGAACTTTTATGGAAAACTAAATACGATTGGTGAAAGTGCATACATTTCTCTTCCAAACAGTCTTTAGTTTGCTAAAATCGAATAAGTCGTTTATAAGTTACAGCGATTTAACTGATTACACTTTCAACAGCTTCTTCCTTCCTTCCCCCCGTCTTATTAACGTCGGTACGCCAATGAGCATAAGACCAAAATGATGCATAATTGTCCAAGCCTTTTAATGGTATTATCAAAGATATACATTAATGTGAAATTTTCGGAGATACGTAAAATTTTAAAATTTACTTTTCAATTACGCCCTCTTGCGGCAAAATGCGGAACTTAAAAATAATTTCCAGCATTTTCTCTTGAGCACTTTTGTCATAAAAAATGTACCCGGATGCTGTACGATTACTAGTTTCTAAGATATGGCCGGCGGTCATTGTTAGTTGACCACCCGGTACAGAAAAAAAGAGAATAAACACAATGTTGTGACTACATACGTGATTGTTACTCTATCAAAATTTCAACTTTGATCCAAATAAATGATTAAAATAATAATATTTGTAGATTGTATCATTACCAAACATAATATTTCTTTGAAAAAAATTCTTTAACTTTCCACCTTTACACATTAGTTGTGAAGGTTAAAAAGTATGGTTTAAAAGCAGGAATACAATATAATATATTAGATGTAAACATTGCTTTTGATACCCGTATATAAGTTTTTGTTGTGACAACTAAAATTTGTAGGTGGGTTGGATCATGTTATTAATTAGTTCAACAGTTCAAGAACGGTATTTTTTTTTGGTTATGTAGATTAATTTTTGGGTTAAGTCCGATCTCACGAAAATAAATGGTTATCCGGACCAAATTTTAGTAATTCATACCATGTTATTTTTAAGAGTGTATAAGCACACCAAGATCTTTTTGTCAAACTAGAAATAAACGCAGCCATAATTCTGTATTTTTACAGCAAATTTTGAGGCTTTCTAATACCGAATTTATTCCGGAATAGTTTATATATCATCCACTCTACTTTTTGTTTCTAGTTTCTTCTTCATAGTAATATTTAGACACTTTCATTAAATGTTCCAGTATTTTGAAGGATACAAATAATTTATCCTATTTACTGCCAGTTTCAGAAATCATTTAATAGTAACATCGATTACCTTAAATTAGACCAATAAATAGTAAGGAAAGTTTTAAAAATCTATATTTAGTGGATATTTAAGGAAATTTTAAAAAAATATAATCTGCTTTATCAAAATAAGCAATCCGAAAATTCCGCCTCGCAAACCAGACCTATGCTCAAGTGATGACAGTTTGATATATATTAAATCGACCGGGTGTTTTGCAAAGTGCAAATGAAATACAATAAAATGAAATTACTATATAATGATAACGGGCTTCGAGCCAAGATACATATAATTTAGTCTGGAATTGAAAATTTTGATTATTTTATAGGCCATTTGAAAACGTATCAGAGAAAAATAACTGCAAATAAATATGTTCGGTTTACAATCACAATAAGTGTCTCATTTTTTTAAAAAGGGGACAAAAAATACTTGTTTTGTCTTGAATTTTATCGCAGAAGTTTTCGGGGATAATACCATAAGCGCATAAAAATTTCCGAAAATTTTGGAAAATTAAATGTTTTTTCATAACTGCATGAGTTTATTTTCATCATTGTTTCAAACTATAAATTGCCCGACTTCGAAGGAGGAGGGCTATTTTTTGAAACAACGATGAAAATAAACGAATGCGGTTTCCAAAAAACATTTTATTTTTCAGAATTTTCTGGAAATTTTTATGCACGAATGGTATTCGGTAGAAAATTTACAGAATAAATAGCTAACACGTTAACATTTTATCTTAGTTTTTTATTTATTAACAGCCGGTTTCATAAAGCTTTTTTAGGTTTAGCGGGCCGTTAAAGCCTTAGTTACGGCTAAATATCTTGACAACTGGTTAAATTTTATGGTCTTAGCCTACTAATAAAATAATATTTATGACAAATATTGGCAGAAGTCTCCAGAAATACACACATTTCAAATTTTACTTTTGTTTTTTTAAATAGGTTTGGGTTAACGGAGCGCTAAATTTTAAACGGTCCAGCAGGACTGGTTAAATAAATATATTTTAATATTTTCTACTATAACTTGAATTTTTTAGGAATAATTAGAACTTTTGCCCATAATATAGGATAAATATGATTATATTATGTTTGTTTGGTTAGTCAACTATGAAATTAACCACCTTTCTATAATTAAACTATGCTATATACCCACCTCATTATAAATTCTTCTATCATCATTATGAAACAAATAATTTTTACAGATTTAAAAAAATCTATTTTCAATTTTAAGTAAAAAATGTTGAATTTGTACTTATTTACCAACAATATTTTTTATCTTTATTAAACAGCAGACTACCTATTTCGGGACTGCGATATTACTCTTCTGCCAAATATTTTTACCTTTGGGTCATATTCTCTTTCAAATTATATCCAAACACATTTTTTAAATACCTAAAAATATCCTGTATTGGCCCATGAACTTTATTCTCTAATATAAAACACTGACTTTGAATTGCTTGCACTAATATTTTACTAAAAAGGTAAAATCGATAAATAACTCGTATCCAATTGTTTTGGTGTATTCAAATGATAAAAAGTAAATAATTATCTTTCTTTTATTTAAACCTAAGATCTAAGAACCTTGATTCTTGATTTATAATTTATACCAGATTATTATAACCTAAGAAAAACATACCGGCAGTGTTGCCAGATTTGTGGGAAAAACAAATGGTGCAAACCAATAAGTTTCATGGTATTTTTCAAGAAATAATGGTATTGTATTTTTATTCTTACAAAAGAAAATTACATAATAAAAATATCAACACAAAATAAACATAATAAAAACCTACAAATAAGAGTTAATCGGAAATTATATTCATAAAACAATCTTCGTCAGAATCAACAGATGAAGTAACTGTCTTTGGATACAGTACACTAGAAGTCGGGCTAGGTCAGGAGGGACTAGATACACATTTTATACAATTTATACAATTAATAAACTACCATAATAGTGGTATTTTTGTCACTTTTAAAGGTACGGGTAGATAATGAGGAACAAATGGTACACCTGGCAACACTGCATATGGACAAATGACAATCGCCCGAACCCCGAACACAGAAGAGAATTGGGTTTGTTAGAATTTGAGATAATAAAGATAAAATCGTCTCAAATGGTAACATTCAAGAGCGTCCCAGGCGCGGATCCAGAGAGGGGGCGAAGGCAGTTTCTCGCGCGCCCCCCCCCCCTTCCTGAGCCTCCCCAAATGGGTGTTTTTTACTGTGAGGCTTGAAAATTGTAGTGCGTGTCAAGGGTCAGAATTTTTTTTAGAAGTCATTTTTGAGAGTAAGATTTTAGGAAACGAGATATGCTCTTTTTTTTTGTCGCCCCCCTTCCCCCTCAGCAATATCCTGGATCCGCTACTGGGGCGTCCGTAGAATATGATTCAGGAATGGGGAGGGGGGGGGGGGGCGATAAAGTGAGTTCTAAGGAAAAAAGGTCCCCGGCATGCAATAGAATCTCCGTATTATAATAATGTCCCGAACTAGTTTAGGGCGCAATAAATACTGAAGGTTAGTAGATGGTGGCAAGTGTCCTATTTATAAATAGGGATGATTTTTAAAGATACGAAATACTTCCCACACTCTCTGGAAAAATTGAAAGTCGTTCTTCCACGATATACATAAAAACAATTTTATTATCTCTTTCTACTCTTTAAACATCTAGAAGGCCATGAAAGGAACGAAATCTGTTGCTAAAACATTTGCGGCCTCAACAGCTGGAATATGGAGATGTCAAACTATCGATAGTAGTGGAGTTTAATATATCGATAGTGACGAACAGTTCCTAACACAAAAAAATCAATTCACCAAAACTTTCCCTCTAGAATAATCTCAAATTATATATTAAAAAATAGTTTTTCTAACAAAATTATACCTAAAAAATAATTCAAAATATAAAAAAAATCATGGCTTTCTACGATACACGTGAAGACAAGGAAGGCAAAAAGTCTCTTTCTGCTCTTAACACGTGTAGAAAGCCATATCAATACCTTTAGCCACACTATCGATAATTAAACAATAATCGATATAGTTGTTTTACAAAAAATATCGATAATTCTACTGTCTGGCACAGAGAACTACAACACATGGGATTTAAAGATCAGATCAGATATGTATCTGGCCATTCATCCCTTTCGTTTAAATATAGAGGCAAATAATGTGCTCTTACTTTTAAAACTAAAATGTAAATGTAACAATCTAAATTTTACATTATAAAAACAAAAAACCCACCCTTAAAGACAAATATATTACTTAGAAAAACACAATATTCTTTTTATAACTTAAAAAACTACCTTTATTATTGTTTTTAAGTCATTAACAAACACTTTTTTTAACATTTCATTTTGTATTATAAATTTGACAAATTATAAATTTCAAATTGTTCATTTTCCATTTTTTTTTTGCGTGAACCTGAAACAAAAAATAAGTAAGTAACACAGATAACAGGTTATGGTGGCAATGATGAATCATTTAAAAAATAAACTATGTACATACGAAAACCCCTCGGAAAAACCTAATTATTTATCACTTTCCTATTCAGTTGTTCGGAATATCTACATAATAGGTTTTGTGATACCTAATTTTTTTTATATTGACTACACAGTGAAAAGTAGGTGCAGTTTTATTTAAGTTGTATGATATTAGAAAAGCTCTGTTTTAAAAAATAGTTATCATAGTTTTTTGTCACTAGAAGCAATCAACGATACTATAAATCTCAGAATATTTTCAGTGCAGGGAGGTGACAATTTTAATCATAGAAGTGATATAATATAGACTATTGCTTTAATCAAAATGGCATACTAAATGCATAAAGAAAAAGATGATAAAAGGAAATAGTGAAAATTTGGAGCAACACAAAAATCTGTGTCATTATCAATGTTTTGGGCCATTTTTTTCGGTAGAATACTGATATAAATAATATTAACATGTTACTTGAAGCTGCTCGGGTTGGTACCTACATTGAAACAATATGTTAAGTTTTATAAGGGGCTCCAGTAAAGTGTACAAATAAACTATTTTATTACCTACCTGTGAGTGCATTTGTATTTAAAAAGTGCTGGCCTACAATATTAAAAATGCACTTTCCAAATTCCGTGAAAATATTGTTTCTGTGAGTTCTGAGGGGTGGTAGAATGTTCTAATTGATCGAGGCATATGGGTACCAATTATGCCTTGCAAGTTTTGTAAAGTTTATAATGATTTAACTCTGCATTATCTTTGTATACATTCTTGCCTTGCTTCTGGGATTGATAATTGGGCAGCTAAAACACAAAAGAAAATATAAATATACAAAAAACGGTTTTAGTTTTTTTCTAAAAAGTTGTATTTATGATGGCTTTATGAAATCTATTTTTCAAAAATAATAAGTGAACTGGTCACAGTGTTTACTATTGAAGAGAAAAACGTTTTTTTTAGTTTAAAAATTAATATTCTTTGTAGGTACTTACTGTGTGTGTTTTGATAATGGTTTTGATTGGAATTCTTTATTTTATCTTTGTATAATGGGCTTTTGGTATTTCCAAGGGTATTTTTAGTAATTTTTATTTAAAAACACACCGTTTTAATCCATTCTACACCTTTTTCTGAAAAAATTCGGATTTCTTTATCGCTTTCGTTATTTTGACATTTGACAGCTCCCAATATTTTAGGCGATTTCACGTGAAAACGTAGTAGCCTTTGCCAGCCTCCAATTAAATTTTGTTATATTTAGCGCCCGGTTAAGCCAAATTCTTTATGAAACCCGCTGAAAAAGTACCTAATATTACAATTATTGTAATTTATTATATATTGTGTGGTCTTATTTGAGTCCATAATACATAGGTTCTCTTGAGTGCTTGATGTTTTTTCACTGGATTTTGGGGTGCTATCTGTTCTCATTTTTTCTACAATGGCTTCACGATGTTTTTGATCCATTTGAAGGTAGCTGGCAATTGATTTGGAACTAGCATGGCCAGTCATTTTTATAAGTTCCTGTTCTGCAATACCGCTTTTTGCAAGTTTTGACACGGCTGTAGCCCTAAGTGAGTGATTAGTAATTTTTGTTTTTTTTAACGTCTAGTCCCACTGTTTTTGATTGAGTAGTAGTCCATTTTGCTATTTCATTTCGCCCAACAGGACTGTTTTTATACCATCGACTTCCAGTTTTCCAAATTGGATTGACCGTTAAAAATAAACGATCATTTTCAATACCTTCTCGTTTTGATTTTAGCAAGTTAAACAATCTGATTGGACAAAGATCGGGATATTTCTTATTAGCGACTAGCCATTTAGATGGAGCGCACGGTTTGGAGCCACCTTGTGTCGTTTTGCTGAATATGGGATTGTATTCTATTCTACCTGTTGTTTGCCCCCCATTGTCAAATTCTTTTTTAAAAAATTCCAATAAGGTTTTGCTGCCTTCTCCCCCTGTCTATGCCAATTCATAGAAGAATATAAAAAACAACTTTTTTTGCAGACCTTCTGAGGTACATTCGTTGCAATTGTCAATTAACATTTTCATTTCATTATATTTTAGGGCAATTGAACTGACCTTTCTTTTATCCTCGTGCTTTTGCAATTCCTTTCTTTTGGCATTTTTTGCATCCCTGGCAGCTTTAAACTCTTGATCTTCAAATGGGTCTATTTTAATACCATATTTTTTAAAGTATTCCTCCATCACCATTTTTGCAGTTAAATTCCATATTACTTTTATTGTGCTTTCTTTATATTCATCGCCATTATTTTTTCGCATGTTGTAGCCCCAATCTTTAAGTACTTTAGCAATCTCATGCACTGATGTTTTTCGCTCTAGTTTATAGTTTCTAACAACACAAAATGAATTGTTTCCATACGAACGATCGGCTTTTCTTTGTATTGGGCGGGATAGTTTTTTCTATATTTACATCAATCGCATCTTCACTAAATTCACCAAAACGACTCATTTTTCAAACGATCGGCTTTCAAATAATTATTAATAAAGAAGAAACGTCAAAGTTGACTTTTTTATTATTTGTTGCTATGGTTTTGGGGCATTTTTATTTAAACATACAAATAATTATTATTAAAATAGAAACGTCAAAGTTGACTTCTTTATTACTTGTTGCTATGGTTGCTACAGTGCAATTTCCAGTGATGCAATTTCCACTGTAATTCAGTGGAAATTGCACACCTCTTATGGCATTTTTTATACATGAGAGAAATTTTCTGTAGTAATATATTAAGGGATGGTCGAAGATTTTTTGCCGTGGAAATCGTTCGAGGGCTTGCCCGAGACCGATTTCCCAATGGCAAAAAATCTGAGAATGATTTTCTGATTATTTCCCAATCCCGAAATTATATATTATAAATATTTTGAAGATTATTTACCAAATAAAAAACTAACGATTTATGTTGCACAATTTAATGTATTGCAATTAAACACACAATTAGTATACTGTATAACAGAATGCTGAGGGGTGGAGTTTGAAGAAACAGAGCCAATTTTCGCTGCTGTGGTCTCTTCACAAATATCCATTCTGGGATGAATAGGTTGAGTACTGATGGGTGCAGCAGGGACCATGTTTCTTGTAGTCGTTTCCTCTCATCTTTTTTTTTTTTGAAACTATTCATTTATTAACAACAAATTTACAACTTTTTTACATTTTAACAAACACAAATCCCTTAATCAGTGTTTGATAACACTGGTAACAAGGATATCTAAATTTAATAGTCCACGGTGAACAATTTTTAATAACTATAATAATTAACATTGATTACAAAAAAGCGTTAGTCTTTTGGTTATAATGCACATCCTTCATACAATTTTTGTTTTATTAACCTGTTGAATATTATATCTGAGTTTACCTCTCTAATATTTTCAGGCAGTCCATTATAAACCTTTGCCGCTTGTTGGATAGGATTATATAGCCCTTTATTGGTTCTTATTGAATCGGGATATATGTTACTACAAGATCTAGTACAATGATTGTGTATATCATCATGAAAAACTATGTCCGAGTTTGATTTTTGCTTTTTTTTTATTACCTTATAAATAAATTTAGCCTGCTCTAACTCCTGTATTTTTTTTAATTTCAAGATACCCAGCTCTCTGTATAGAGCCTCCGTGTGTGTAAGTCTGTTATAACTAAAAAGGGTTTTTAAGACTTTATTTTGTAGCACTTGCATTTTTTCAAATTCAACCAGACCACAGGTGCCCCACACAGGAATCAGGTATCTAAAGCAAGACAGAAAGTAAGCATTGTAGATGTCCATTTTACTTTTATATGTTAAGTAGTTTCTACATCTATATACAGCCCCTATCATAGGTACAATCCTATTAGTTATTTGATTTATATGTTCCTTCCAGTTGAGATTTTCATCTAGAACTAACCCAAGATACTTTATATTTGTCACTCTTTCTACAATTTCATTATTTAGCCTAATTACGGGTAACTGAATAATTTTATTTTTTTGTTTAAATAATATAATCTTTGTTTTTGATACATTAATTCTAAGCTTATTATGGAGTAACCAGTCAGAGTAACGTTTCAAATCTGAATTTATAAACCTTTCAAGATCTTTCTTATCCTTATCACTATAAACCAACACTGTATCATCCGCAAATATATAGTATCGAGATTCAAGATTTAAATGATATTCTCATGGTGCTCTTGATCGATTTGCAAGTACGGCCTGATTTATGCAGTCGATGAATGGCCTGTGATTTTTATCAGCTGCTCTTCCTGGATGCCGCTTTTCACAAGAGCAGACACAGCAGAAGCTCGCAGCAGCGAATGGTTTGCCATAATAATCATCAAACATCACCACGACAATAAAAAACCTGTTGTTACAGACGTGTGATTTTAACTGTTGACAAGTGCGATTTTCAGTTTTGACGGGTGAGATTTTCACTTTTGACAAGGGTGATTTTTACCGGAGAGCCGGAGATTATCGCTGAATAATCAGGTGAAAATCAACCCGCTTTTATAATGGATGAGGTAAATAATCAACTAAATCTTACTTAAACACAATTTGGGCGGGAGAGTATTTGAAGCTTTTTTTGATTCTCTACGCAAACATGTTTTTATTTGTTAATATGACTACACTTAGGGTTTTTAAATTTTAAAAAGTATTAAACTTCCACTTACTACTAGCCAATAGGCTCCATAGCAGTTTAACAAAAATTTTCCAAAAATATGAGTCCAGTGGAGGCTTCTGGTAAAAAAATACGTATATATTTTTTATAAATTAAGTCGATCCTACGTTCTTTTCTGTTCGCAAATTTTGTAATCACTTTATCATTAAAATTGTCTATTTCGGAGATTAACTTTAATTAACAAGAAGGAAGATGGCTTTTAGAGTTGTCGTGTCTTTTTATCTTCAAACTCAAGTGCTCTAGATCGGTTACCCTTATTTCCGTCCAAGCTTTATCGCCACCAAAAAGTAAGCAAGGAAAACAGTATTATGTAATCATTCTTTTTCTTACATACACAAATCCGTTCATTTTTTAAATAAATATCTCAATTTAATTTGCGTGTGTAACTTTCACTCCACTTACACTAGATTTTTCAATAATAGAAATACAAATAGAAATATATATATTACATACTTGGTTATAAATTATAACAAATGGTGTTTATATAAATAAAATCTAACAATGTAAATAATTGTCCATAGGAAGTTTTGGGTTTGCACCTAGGGAACTAAATCCCTGTATGTGCAATGGTATGTTAAAAGCACTTAAATTTATCAGTAACATTTTGTTTGATTGTTTTAGTAATTAATTATATAAATCGCTAAATAAACTTAATCTAAAATAGTTGCACTAACAATGTGCTAAAGCAAATAAAAATATCCTAAAATCTTTGCACAGTTAATGTGCATTAAACAAAGAAACACCATTATAAACTTATCTTTAGACTAAAATGTTTAAACAGATATCCGTCGGAAAAAAGAATAGGTTTTTAGAATAAGGCAATGAATTTATGATTGTCTGTATATATAAACGTTCTGCAACGCTTCCTGAATTTTTTAATATTGTTGATATTTTTAATTTCTATGGGTAATATGTTATATATCTTAGGAGCCAGGTAATTGAAGAAACGTAAATTGATTGTAGTGTTACTATGTGGTATTCTTAGATGCTTGTTAGTGCTTCGCGTAATATGTAAATGGTTAATATGGTTTTTTAGTTCAGGTTTTTTCTGAATGAATATTGAGGCTGATAATATATAAAGGGATCGGACATTTAAAATTTCTGCATTGTAAAGTAAGTGGGTTGCGTAGCGTTTGTTTTTTTTATTAATTATTTTCAGTATGTAATTTTGAACAACATTTAATGGTTTTAGCGAATTTTTGTACAGGCCACCCCACGCAATTATGCCATAATTAATTAGGGATTCTACTAATGCTTTATATATGGAGAGTAAAAATTTTTTTCCAAAAATTTCTCTTAAGGTGTAAAATTTGTATATTAATTTCCTTATATTTTTTGTTAGGTTTAAAACATGCATGTGCCACTTAAGGTGTTTATCAATAGTAGCCCCTAAATATTTTGTGGTTTCTACTTCACAAATAACATCATTTAAGTTATTAACTTCTATTTCACTAAAATTAGGACGATTAGATAAGGTTAGAGAAAAAGCTATATAGTTGGTTTTTGATGTATTTAGTGTCAACTTGAAAAAATCTAGCCAGTGTTTTATTATCTTAATTCCCTGTATAGCATTTCTTTTTACCTCATCCCATATTGTACCTTTAAAAATGACCGCTGTGACATCTGCGTAAGATATTATTGTGCCATTATTGATATTTATTTTTATTAATGAATTTATATAAGCTATAAACAGAATTGGTCCTAGTACGGTTCCTTGGGGTATACCAATTTTTATAATCAGAGGATCACTTAGGGTATTCGCTATTTTCACTACTTGTTGTCGATCTTTTAGGTAGCTCTCTAAGACATTTAATACGACGCCTCTAACTCCATAATTGCTTAAGGTATCTAGGAGCAAGTGATGCGGATGCGGTACTGTATCAAACGCTTTTGCTAGGTCGAGGAATACGGCAATGCATTTTTCGTTATTGTCTAAATATTTTGTTACCTGACTAGTTAATTCATATATAGCCTTTTCAGTGCTAGATCCATTCATAAATCCGTATTGATTTTTTGAAAGAATATTATTGTTTTCGAAAAAATTGGTTAGTCTATCTTTGACGCACTTTTTAAATATTTTGGCAAAATTATTTATGACTTATGAATAATATCTGTTAATGGTCTATCTTTTTCTCTTATAGTCTATTTCAGAAAGGTGTAGAGTAACAAAAGCTCTTTAGGTATGCAAAGGGACTACAGAGTGACCCAACGAATATTTAAGATACTTTCATAATTTGGCATTGATTTCATTGCAAAATTCTTAGTATTATTAAGTGCAGGTAGTACCACCCGGGTTTGGGTCAATTTATGGGTTTTGCCTATTATTATCCATTCACAAACACTAAAAATGGTGTGACAAAGGCGTGCATTATGTACCTACATAGTATACCTTTTTTTTATTAAACATTATAAAAAAAATACAAAATACAAAAAATACATTATACAGAAATTAAATTATAAAAAATCATAATATTCTTCGTCATCTGAGAAACTGTCATCTCCTCTTGACGTTATAATTAACGGGTCGACGGTCCGTTCGATTAAGTGATCAAGATCCCACATTTTCTCCTCTTCTTTAATGAGATGATGGACTGCATTTCGCCAGTTCTCTGGTGTCACTTTCTTAATGGCTTGATCAAACAATAGCTTAACGTCTTTCATTTTATATGTTGTGTAGTGTCTTGCTACAAATCCTTTCACTAGCGCCCATATAAGTTCTAAGGATTCAGTTCGCAATAATATGACGGTGTGCGCAGCACAGTTACACTATGTTTTTCAGCTATATCTTCCACGGCATATTTCATAAAACGATGTTTGTGTAAATTTGCTATAGCTAATAGTTCCTTCTATATCAAATTATCTTCTTTTTTTCTTTGGTTAGTTATCATAAATAATTTAATGCACAAAATGTACCTGTGCCTATGACCAACACCGAAATTGAGCGAAAATGGACGGAATTTCCCATTTTATTACTTTATGAAACAGACTATAACAACAAAAGATTAATTTTAAAAAAGAGCTCGCTATAAATATAAGAAGGGTTAATTTTAATGATCTGGCTAGCAGGTAATACAATGGTAATAATTCTCCCCATAAATTCGCCTGCTTGCACATGTACGTAACACCCTGTATAACACTAAATTATGTATAGTTCAAAAATTAATTTAAAACAAATGAAAATACACCTTATACACAACAAATTCTAAAATATCTTCTTCACAATTAACATCATATCCCCGTTTATACAGGCTGCAGCATCGTGTGAGTTCCACACACTTACCAACCTAAAACAAATCATAAAATTCTATAAACAATCCAAGACACACCGTCGTTTAGGACTGTTTATTAAATCCAAACCGATATCTCGGAATCTATTCGTGGTTTACGATTCAACCGTTACGACTGCTGCGGTGAAATAAAACTCTTTATTATTTACATTTTATTTTAACGAATCTGGATGTGACGGTCTTGTTTAAAATATGCTTTTTTACCGATGTTCAATAAAACAACCATTTTATGCCGTTTTTGATGATATTATACGTTTACAGTTTTGCGCAACAGCAAGAAGCTGTTAGGAAGGTGAACTTTAAAACACTTCATAAAAGAGAGTGTCGTAAATAAAGTGTTAGGTCATAATTAATAATCACAAAAAAAACATCATCCTATTTCACACATTTCCTATAAGCACTTCAAAAGTTTTTAGCGCAATTGCTTGTTTTAGCCACTTGTGCTAGAAAAACTATAATCCATCAGAAAAAAGTAACTACACAGTGATATAAATGTCGAGTTTATCATTACTTACTTCTATAATAACTTTAGTTTGGATGCTATTGTCTTTCTTAAGGATCACCTAAGAGATCGGTAGCAATTTGTTTTATACAAGGGATTTAACTCTCATAGATACACTGCTTCTTCTGGAGTTCCCCAGGGTTCCAATCTGGGGCCACTATTATTTCTGATTTTTATAAATGAATTGGTACGTACTCTGATGGAGAATAAACTTTTTTTTTCGACGATTTAAAAATGTTTAGGTCAATATCAAACATAAACGACTGTTATTCACTTCAGAATGATTTGGACCAGCTGGGGGTGTGATGTGATCGTAATCGATTGAGTCTGAATGCAAACAAATGCAAAACAGTTAACATATTCACGAAAAAAAGACATGATCGACTTTGATTACACTATTTCTGCGGCGATACTTGATCGCTCGATTACTGCCGGGGATCTGGGTGTAAGCAAATGTTGATTCGGAACTAAGCTTTAATTCGTATGTATCAGATATTGTATCTAAAGTATTCTAAAGCCAGGGCACACAGGTTTTATCGTGAGGAACTGTAGGGATTTTACTAATATAGATGCCATAAAAAATCTGTATTTTGCATTTGTTCGTTAAAAGCTGGAGTATGCTTCTAAAGTTTGAAGCCCTTACTTTGAAACTCATAAAGGCAGTGTTGAAAAAGTACAGCGTAACTTTTTAAAGTACTAAAGCGAGATGGTGTCTACCCTGCAAGAGGTATTTCATATGACATACTACTTGATAGTTTTAATTTCTGTTTTCCGGAACTGCGAAAAAGTATATCATCGATTATTCTATTATACAAATATCTGCATGATAGAATTGATTGTCCTGACCTACTCGCACAAATTAATATTTTGGTACCCAGATTATACTCACAAAATTCCCTATAAATGGTTTCTGTTGGGCTGTAATGCTAAATAAATAAATAATAGTTATTTACGATATAAGTGTTGTAAATCAAATCAAATCAAATCAAAATATGCTTTATTGTTCTAAAGAAATAATCTTGTTAACAAAGCTAAAATATATATACAAGCAGGTGCAACAGAACCATGCTTAAACCTTAAAAAGTACACAATAAAAATAATCAAAGACAAAAACATAACACGCTATAAAACAAACAAGTAGCGACAAACAACTTACGAGTAAATGGCACACAAAACAAATTTTACAAAATGACCAATCCTGTTAACACACTGAGTTAAAATGTGTCATTGTAATACTCAAACAACTCGTAATAGGCTATCTCCGCCAGTAGTTCCCTTACAGTTCTTTTAAATAATTTAAGGGTAGGAAGGTCCCTTATATATTCCAAGTAAAGATTCATATTACAAAACGAGATGTTAAAGTTGTCAAACGAGGCGTCAGCCGAGTTTAATAAAACATCGAGTGTAGTATTATGAATTTACAACAAGAATATTGTACAAAATTTTATCTACTTTCACCTATGAATAAAAATATTTGTCAAAAGAGATTTTTTAAAATAAAAATACACCTGCTATTAAGTTTACTAATAAAGTTTTTTATGTTACCTTTCGCATAGTTACTGTTTCGCATGGTTACTGTCGAAACTTTGTCAAACAAATTCAAAAATATAAAAAGCGTTTTTCAAAATGAGCGATTCTGATGGAAGTTTACCCTCTGATATAGAAGCAGCGGCAAACGAAGCGATCTCAAGTTTAGTTCCGACAAAATCCAAGGCGCGGTATGAGTTGGAGTATCAGAAGTTTGAAGATTGGTGCAAAGCTAACAAAATAAAGGAGGTGTCTAAGAAAATCCTTTTGGGTTATTTTTCCGTAAAGCAACGCTCCCAGAAACCATCTACACTGTGGACTCACTACTCAATGTTGAGAACTATGATTTCAGTGAAGAAAAATCAAGATATATTTTAATTAATAATTGGTAATTAATTTTATAATTGTTAATAATAAATCAATGTGATTTTATTTAACAGCAAAATTTTAATAAAACCTGTTTTTTTTTCCATTACAGCACTAGTGCTGTAAGGGCATCTATTACAGCACTAGTACTGTAATTTATTAGATTTACAGAACTGTAAAATTCATATAACTAAATGAAAGTAGATAAATTACTTCACCGTATATTTGTATTATATTTGTGAAAAACAGAACTGTCTAATTATCATTATGTTTGTTTATAAAAAATTTAGGACTCAAAAAATGTTATTCTACAGAACTCAAGAATTTATTACTTGGTAAAATTATAATAAAGCAATATTTCCTCAGACTCTTGATAATTTAGTAATTTTAATAAAGAGTAATATTTTATATCTAATGATAAATTTAAAAATAAGTATAATTTGTTAAAATATTTATTTTTTAAATATAATGCTTTCTGATAAAGTTTAATTCATTTAATTTCAATGGAAAAGTCAACAAACTTTTTACTATAATTCCACTATATTATAATATATTTTTATATTATTTTTATATTAACTTTAATATAGTGGATTTATAGTAAAAATTTGTTTACAAACCCATTGAAATTAATCATAGAATTTCACCAAGTAAAGGCAGAAACAGTTCGATTTTTTAATTAATTTTTTATTAATGTAGTTGTGTAGTATTAAACAACATGTATTAATAATTAATTCATAATATATTTCTGTAACGAATCTGTATTTCTTTCAAATCTAACTTTTTTTTAACTTGATAACTGAGAAGACACAACAAAAAAAAGCGTCGTGTAATGATCAAGATGTGGACGCACCGATTTTTTTGAGAAACCTTGCTTTATTTCAACTTATTGGTAGCTAGATCTCACTGTGCGTTGTATCGTGCAAACTTTTCGAATGATTCTTATACCTTATGAAAAGCTTGATTATGTTCAGTAACAACAGTTGTACCTAAATGTTATAATGTACAGTGGCGTACTTATAAATACCTATATGTCTATGGTTTACGAGTATCTCACAATTTTTCACGATTGTTTTATATTGGAAAGTACTCGGCCCTAGATTAGGTACACACACTGTACATCATACCATTTAGGTAGGTACAACTATTGTTACTGAACATAATCAAGCTTTTCATAAGGTATAATAATCACTATCAAAGTTTGCACAATACAACGCGCAGCTACCAATAAGTTGAAATAAAGCAAGGTTTTCCAAAAAGTCCGCATTTCTTAAAATATAGCAGATATTAAAAATTTGACAAATTACTTTCTTTGCTATGAACCAGTGATTCAATTGACGTAGAGTGATAAAATTTAAAAATATTATTGTGAAAGTTACAGGCCATTAAAGTTGGAGCAGAAATCATCGTCTTCTTTAACATCCTGTATATACAATTTTCTGACAGTTAAAGAAAATCCAACATTGACAATTATTTTCCAAGGGGGTAAATCTATCAACCATTCAAAACCGTAGATGGATATCATAACTGGTTCAGAAAATATTAACTGTTAAATTTTGGCGAAATTTTTCTTGCTCGAAAGCAATTGTCCAGCAGTTTATTTAATAGGTTTTATTGTATGTAAAATAATTCGTTTTCCATAAAAAGATCTGTTCTGAAAATAATGTTCGTTTTATTTAGAAACATTAGTTACATCGAGTGTAATTAAAGTTTTACAATAATCTAAAAGCATATTTATAAAAGTACATCAGTTGTAAAATTTTTATACAGGGTGGCGCATCGAGAATGAAACAAAGACATGGCAGCTTAGTTCTTTTTTGGAAAAACGCTCAGACCCGTATTTTAAAGATGTTTCAATTCCCTTTATAATGATGTAAAATTCATGTACATCAGTTCAGTAGTAAAGGGTATTGAAATACCTTTAACATAAGGTATTAATCGATCCCCCTTTCCATTTAAGATTTTAGGGGTGGTGCCACCCCCGCCCAGGGGGCTGCACGTGATTTTTTGCCAATTTTGTGTCCCCCTCGAAAACAAAAACGACGGGTCTGAGCGTTTTTTCAAAAAAGAACTGTGGCAGCTCAGTTATTTTTTGGTAATAAATGTCTCTGTTTCATTTTCGATGCGCCACCCTGTATAAATTTTACCCTAATTTTACGGCGATTTTTAGGAGAAACATATAATTGGTAGATTAAAACGTATTTACTTAAAAAATGTAAAATTACAATTAGAATGGAAATTCGCGGTGATATTTGGTGGACAGAAATAACTGAACAAATTTATAGTAATTTTACCATATTTTCGGTTACAATGCAGTCCATAATACTATAATATACTAGAATTAACCAGACATTCCATTAATGTTACCTCACCTAACCACAATCCAGCGAAATCGGAAAAGTTATGCACATTTTAACCAAAATTATTTTTTTAAAACGAAAAAATATTTTAGCGAGCAAAGCCGTCACTTGACAAAAGAAGAAAAAGAATAAACCGAGGAAAACGCTAGATCGGACTTAAAACTGTTTTGAAAAGACTAAAGCCGGAGATGGAGCTCTTAATTAATTGGGTTTTCTGTTTTCTCTCAAAATACGGATGAAAAGCGGAAAATTGGCGGCTGCCGGCGGTGAATTTTTTGAATGGACCTTGCTCGGCGCTTTGGGGAGCGTAAGGAGGGAAAAAATGTTTTAAATATGTGAGGGGATCGTGAACCACGATAATAAAAAACAAGCAAGAATTTTCCAGACATCTTTTTCATGCAGAACCAGTGGCATTATACCTTAACAGAAAGGTGGGATCGAAATGCTAAAATATATATGATACAATTCAGTGGCGTATTTAGGGGGGCCTAGGAGCTCGGGTCTAAAAGTCTAATTGCAACCTAATTTTTCGTCTCATCATGCTCTTAATTTAAATTTTTAAATAATTTATTCTTGACTTAGATTACAAAGGTCTTGAAGGAAATTTAGTTTTTTAACTTTTCCTTCTAAAAGTCCTGTTTTGTACAGAGATTAAGGTTTCGGACGCATGTCGTTTTAGTTTTTGGTTTATAATGCAATTTTATAGGAAAATGAGTAAAAAATATAATATTTTTTTATTATATACTTGTCTGTTCCGTTTTCCCTTTTTTAGATATTTTATATCAACAAAAATATAACCCAATGCAATAAAATATTTTTAAATCAAAAACAAAAACAAAAAACAATTTGAAATATTTTTTATGATGCCGTTGCCGTTCTGCCCTTCTTTCGAATTAGGCTTTTTTCCTCTTTGTTCGCTGCCAGGGCCATTCTCGAAGGGACCTACAGTTTAACGTGGATTCCGAACCACGATCCTCAGTTATGCGACACCCCCCAAGGGCTATCAACCCTTGGTTTATTGCCATGGCATGACCTACCGATTGGGGAGTGTGTACCTTCTTCCGCACCCCACGAGATGTCCGATCTCATCCGGCCTGGTTACCGGCGTGAATGGGGTGGGTTGGGAGATGATACCTTTTACACTCTTCCCTGCATTCTTAAATCCACTGAATTTCGGACATACTTTTTTTTATTATACGTATGCCCACTCCGGGATTCGAACCCGGGTCGCCGCGGTCGAATGCCAGTAGCTCTACCTCTGAGCCACAGCCGCGGTATTTTTTATGATAGAAGTGTGATAATTTATAATAAAAAAAAATAGTGCGGGAAGAAACGAAAATGCTTTATTATGAATATACAAAACGGCACTTAAGAAGGAGTATTTGAAATCCTAAGCATTTGCACCAAAAACTGCTCTTAGATCTATGCTCCTAAAATACATGATTTCTGAAAAAATCATCAATTTTGGCGTAGTGAGCGATATCTACTTTTAATCATGAAAAATCGAGCCCGAAAATGTTAAAATTTTGGATTGAGCGGAGTATTCATATTTTTCACAAACATAAAAAATGTTTTTTCTTTAATAGAGAGCCAGCTAGGAATATCAAAAAAAAGTAAAAAAAAAAACATTTACAAAAACAAATTTGTTCCAACCATGCAAAGGGGGAGAGGTAATAATTTAATTTTCGAAAATTGATAATAGTTAGGTGAATTTTAAACGAACTTTGGGCATGACCCCGAAAATGTTTCGCCCTCTTCACTAGATACAATGTCATGAAATACATGTAGTTCCGACTGTCCCTTTCTCCAGAAAAAAAATTTCCTACTTACGCGACGACAGAAGCTCAAATCCTACATAAAGAACCACACTGGAGGAAGAGAATGTTCAAGAAAGCTGCTACTATACAAACTGACATCGACTGAGTAGGTACGTCTCTTTCAAAATCTGAGTTAATTTTGAATATCATCTGGGTGATGTTATACAGTGTGACCAGTAAGGTATCTGTCTTAGATAGCACCTAAACTATCAAAGATAGGGAAAAAAGTGTAACACAAAAGTTAAAGGGTTTTTTAGGATACATAATCTAAAAATATTTTCTAATTTACAGGGTGGTCCTAAAAAGTGGTACTGAATAATAAAAAAGAAAATTAAATAGCACACCCAGTATTATTTTCTAGAATATGATTCAATGGAATAAAAACTTTGCAACCCTATTAAAATTTTTAAAGTGAAATGCAACGTTGCCAAGTAATTAATTTTTTTCCGAAACTTTAGTAATTTTAAGGGTATCGTTAAAAAATCATAGCAATCTGTGGATTAACCCTAGGCAAATATAATTTACGTTGTAAGTACTTTAAGGTACGATATATTGATCTATAATAATGTTTTTTAAATATCTTATACAGAGCGTTCATGACAAGTTGGACAACTCGATAGTTTTGAAAATGCTTTATTTCAATTTTTTTAAACGGGACCCCCCTAATTTTTTTAGGCAAAAGAATTTATCTTTCGAAAACGTTACTTTTTTGTTAAACATGTCATATATTTAAATATCATAGTTCTTAAAATATTTTAGGATATGTCTTAAATCAGGGTAAAAAAGGAAAGTTGTAATTAAATTATTTAGTCAAGATTGCTTTGGAACAAAAAATAAATAATTTTCTTTGTCACAGTTGTCATTGCAAAATTATTTTGCCAACATTTTGTGTGAAATAAAAAAATATTAAGTAGTTATGATAAAGTTAGTTCAGGAAACTAAAATTTAAACAGTAATAAAACACAAAATGTGGGCGAAATAATTTTGCAATGACAGCTGTGACAAAGAAAATTATATATTTTTTGTTCCAAAGCAATCTTGACTAAATTGTTTAATTAGAACTTTCCTTTTTTACCCTGATTTAAGACAAATCCTAAAATATTTCAAAAACTATGATATTTAGATATATGACATATTTAACAAAAAAGTAAGGTTTTTAAAAGATAAATTCTTTTGCCTAAAAAAATTAGGGGGGTCCCATTTAAAAAAAATGAAATAAATCATTTCTAAAACTATCGAGTTGTCCAACTTGTAATGAACGCTCTGTATAAGAGATTTAAAAAAGATTATTATAGATCAATATATCGTACCTTAAAGTACTTACAACGTAAATTATATTTGCCTAGGGTTAATCTAGAGGTTTTTTAACGATACCCTTAAAATTACTAAAATTTCGGAAAGAAATTAATTACTTGGCAACGTTGCATTTCACTTTAAAAATTTTAATAGGGTTGCAAAGTCCTTATTCCATTGAATCATATTCTAGAATATTATACTGGGTGTCCCATTTAATTTTTTTTTTACTATTCAGTACCACTTTTTAGGACCACCCTGTAGATTAGAAAATATTTTTAGATTATGTATCCTAAAAAACCCTTTAACTTTTGTATTACACTTTTTTCCCTATCTTTGATAGTTTAGGTGCTATCTAAGACAGACACCTTACTGACCCACCCTGTATATCTGGATATCAATTGTCAAAAAACGAGCTGTATCGTTATATTCTTTTACATAATAGTAAAGGGGCGGCGATTTTAGAATTGACCCTGGGCAGCCAAAGTTCTAACGACGCCACTGGTTCCCGGAGTCATTTTAGTAGTTTCTAGATTAGTTTTGTTACACTCTAGGAAGATGTTTGTTATTAATGCTGCATCCGGGTAGAGTGAAATTGCACATTGACAAGCCATTTTGACTGTTTGTTTCAATAACTTAAGCAGCAGCCTACTAGATATTGCATAATAGTAGATTCTGTAAGGAGGTTGGAATGAAAATTTGATCCGAGTGGAAGCTTTGTTGATATACCTGTTCTTTTAAGTAACCCCATAAGAAAAAATCTAGTGGGGTTAAATCTGGCGACATAGCTGGCCAAAAAATATCGGAATATCTATGAATTAACCTTCCATTAAAGGTATTTTCAAGGTATTGCCTTACTTCCATCATACTATGACATGTTGCGCTGTCCTGCTGGTACCATACCTGTTGTCGTTCATGTCTTGGAAGGTCACGAAGAAAATCATGCAACTGATTTTGTAAAAAATTTAAATATCGTTGAGAAGTCATAGATTGTCGAAAAAAAAGGGCCAATTATTTTATCCTTGTAAATGCCGCACCAAGCGTTAGTTTTGAAATAATATTGATCGCTAGTTTTAATGGTAAAGTGAGGATTGGAGTCAGTCCATCATCGACAATTTTGCGAAGACACTGTTCCAATAGACGTAAATGTAGCTTCGTCATAAAAAATTATTTTCATAGCTCTCCTTGGATAAGAATAGTAGATTCTGTAACGAGGTCGGAATGAAAATTTGATCCAAGTGGAAGAACCACGAGTATCGAATTTTCATTCTAACCGAGTAGCAGACTATATTTTCTCCACGACCAAAAATACTATTCGCTATATTTGTAATTTCAGGTGGAGTATTATCCAGTTCCATATCTGATTCATCCGATTTTTCACTCATATTTTGACTTTCACTAAAATTTGTCTGCTGACATTGACAGTTTCGAAATTCATGGCAACCTATGTCGTTTAGATCAATTACAGAATATTCATTCCGTATCTTGTTATGGAATGAAAATACACACAAAACGCATAAGAAGCAAGTGTTTCAGAATAAATATTCCAACTCAAGAGCGAGAATTTTTACATTCTATTATCAAAAATGATTTTGGAATTATTGCATTCAGTAATGGTCGTGGAGAAAAAATATTAAATAACAAACACCATCTATCGGAGATTCAGGAAACTTTTTAATCTGGCTTTGCATATAGGGTGCAAAAAAGAAGCTTTTGCTGGGCTACTGTACTGCGTTAGAATTAAATTGTAAATGTTATGATACAATTTAAGTTCTGTAAACTATCACTCAACTTTTAAAACTTTGAAGTAGAAGTACAAAGAAAATTTTAACTGCTTTCACACCGTCGCGTCGCGGCCTGACATTGGCCAGAAAAATCAGTAACGATTTCTGGAAAGTAGTTTTGTTGTCGTCTTTGATCTCGCCGCATATTTAAATTATTATAAATTTAATTACTTTGTTTTGGGTAACTCCGAACTGATCCAGAAGATTATCACATTAAATTCATGACACGAATAAGTATAAGTATAGCTTATTTTGTTGTTTCAAAAGAGGTACTTATAATGGAGGGGAATTCGAAATAAGCACCATTATTAAATTTTTCCAAACTGGACCATACGATTTCCTTTAACTGAAAACATGTTAAATGCCTATACTTCGAATTGTTTTTTTTATTGTAAAGGATTTTTTGATATATGTTTGGTTTTCGAAATATATAAGGATATTTTATGTAAAATTTTCAATCCTTATAAGTATAAGGGTGTCCAGAAATTAGCGTGCAATGAATCCTATATCATTTCAACGAATGCATTATTTGCTTATTATATCGTTACTAGATCCCTGTATAGGTAAGCATTCAGTAAGACCGTTTTAAAAGCAAAGATCTCGCTGTACACTAGCGTCTTATGCAAAAGCAACAGCACTCCTTTTGTACGAGTGGGAGCAAGCGACAGAACCGGTAGGCAGTAAGGTAGAAAGAGATGTAAAAAATAATCCCGTCGCAACCTTCAACCTTCCTTTATCTATCAGCCCGCTCTAAGAAAGTACGCGCTTGGTGTGTGCATTGGTGCCAATCTTCAAAATTTACCGTAGTTTGGAAAATACTTCGCTTTCTCAATATAAAATATGAAACACGCCTCTAAGTTCTATTATTAATTAGTTTAGTTAAATGATATTTTTAAAGTGATAACGTAAAATAAGAAGGACTTTTATGATAATTAATATAATTTTTGCTGATAGGTTCATAATATTTATTAATCAGTAAGCTTATCATCATTTTTCACATAAGAATTGACTTCGTTTTCGATAACATTGTTTCAATCAGGTGGATGAATTTTAATTTATAATAAGTGTTTTTGCCTTTTGCTAGACTTCGCGCAGTCGGTTTTCGGAAAAAAAAGAAATATGGATGTGCTAATTGTTACTATTCCGACTAGCTGCGCGTCTGCAGAACGATTCTTTTCTGGATTAAAAAAAAATGCACACCTATTTACGAAACATAAGGAGAGACAAGCTTAAGTGAATTAACAATAATCTCTCTGGGGAGCGACCTTTTGTAGGATTTAAAACGCAAAATTAATTTTTAAGACAATGTTTTAAAATAATTTTTACTCAAAGACAGCAGTGTTGAACTAATTTACAAATAATGTCGTTTTATTCTTCTTCTGCCACAGTGTTCTTTCCCTAAACTCAAAAACAAGACATTGTGTGACAAAACTTGAAATTTAGATGCTTGAATGCTACAGAAGGTACATTTTTGTCTTAAATGCAATTTTTGCCTGCCCTGGTTAAAACAGTATTGCACGCCACTGCCGTACAAACCCCTATTTTGAAAAGGAACGTTTTACATTGAACGTTCCCAACTAGCATTTTCACGACTTATGACTAAATATAAACTAAATCTGACTTCAGGGTTGGTGCAACTTTGGGTAATACAGTTACTTAAAATGTCAAGTTAGTATTTATGGTCTAAACTACGTCGTGTAGACGTCACTGGGTTTCTTTCGGATTGAGGTCGCAAATAGTCATCGACTCTTACGCCGTTTAAACGTAATAATCTGACCTTAGCCGAGGTAGTATCTGTGATGCTAAAAGTAGTCACACAGACGTCGTACTATGACTCATTTCTGAAGGTCCTTGAGGGATTACATTTAACGTTGGCCCGACGTAAAAATATTACTAAGAGTATACAGAAAGTAATTTTCTTGACTTGAAGTAATAATGAGTTGAAAGTTTTGCACTTTTATTACCTATGCACGTTTTAAGTATACCTATTTTAACTAAATCTGTCTATACGTTATTTGTGTTTGACTAATTCTTCCCTAAAGCGTGCTTTAAACCCATTTAGGTAACTACGTGACTCCGCCATATTTTGACGGGACCCAATTTTAAGGTTTCGTTTTTCACAAGATAATTTCGGTAACCTACACTCTTAAAAATGACTTGGTATTTGGTACTAATTTTTATTTGTTCTCTTGTTTACGTTACCAAAAATAACTATTTTTAGTTAGGAAAACAAAAAAGATTTTTTTCTTGGTTATATTTACCAAAAAATGATGCCATCAGAACAAAGAAAATATCTCGTTTTCATATTAGTTGGCAGAAATAAAATATTTTGTTTAGCTGAATTTTACTCTGTATATATCTTATTTAAATGTTACATCAAGGTTCCTATAAACTTGTATTTATCAATTAAGCTTGTTGTAATAACACATTATGAATTTGTAGTCCTTATCATTTTGTTAATTTTGATTAGGATGCATTCTTAGTTACCAGAACTAACTTTTCTTTTCAAGTAATATTATTCTTCATATGTCTAACTAACGGCATCGCTGTACTCACTTTACAACAGAAACTTGACGCCCTAGACGGTGGGTGACATATCATTCTAGCCAGGACTGTCAGGAGGTTATGTTATGTTAGGGTGTTTTTACGGTTCCGTGTCGATTTTTTCGTGATTTGAAGGTAATAATTGGCCATTTTTTGGCCGTGTGGACAATGGATGTGACAATATTTGGTGTAAATTATTTGTGTTTATTGTCTTTCTTGTGTACGTGCTTATTAGCAGCAGGAAGGTAAATCATAAGTAAGTAAACATTTTATTTTTTATCATTGCAGTGCTACATTAGAAAGTTTAAATGAGCTTTTTATAAAGCATGGCAAGGTGACCCGATGAGAAATAATTTAAAAATATTTTTTTTGTTTTGTTTTTGTTTTATGTTCCATTTCTATAAAAGAACGTCATATTGATGACTTAATCTGACCAAGTACAACAAATTGCATATAGCTGAATATTTTAAATAGAAAGTCCAGGGGATATTTTCGTTCGCAGTTGCAGATAAGAAAATTTAAATAAGAACAATTTAGTTCTATAAGCAATTGAACAACCCAAAAGGTTGATTAAAATAAGTTAAAAATCTATTGTTTCTGTTTTGTATTGCATAAGTCTGTATATTATAAAAAACATGAGAGAACAAGGACATTGGAAATAATTTTTTTTTAAGAAACCAAATATCCCTGATAATTTATTCCAATTAGTTTACGCATACCTAATAGAGTAGTAGTAGTACCAAGGCGTTTTTTTATTTAAATGGGGACTCTAGGAAGGAATATTTTTTGTTACTAAGTATAAATTACATATGACATTTTTTTTTAGAAATGAAACAAACTTTTTTTAAAGTTATTTTTATCAAATCAACTTGCTAATTTTGCTATGAGTATATAAGCAGTTCATTCAAACTTTCTAACGTGCAACTGCAATGACGAAAATATAAATTTTTTACTTATTTATGATTCAACTTTCTTACAATTAAAAAGTACAGAAAAAAGATGATAAACCTAATGTTGTGACTACATACGTAATTGTTACTCTATGAAAATTTCAAGTTTGGCCCAAATAAATGATTGCTTTGGCGATATTTGTAGATTGCATCATTAACAAAAACAATTTTTGTTTAAAAAAAAAATTCAATTTTCCATATTTACACATTAGTTGTGACAACTAATAGGTATGGTTAAAAAACGGGAGTACCATGTAATATTTAGTTATCCGTATATAAAATTTCGTTGTGACAACTAAAATTTGTAGGTTGGGTTGGTTAATGTTACTAATTAGTTCAACAGTTCAATACCGACAATTTTTTTTGGTTGTACAGATCAATTTTTGGGTTGAGTCCGATTTCACGAAAATAAATAGTTGTCAGAACCAAATTTTAGTAATCCATACCATGTTATTTTTAATAGTGTAAAACCAAATACTAGAAACTGCCCCTATTTGATCTATAATAATCTACTTTACGTATTCTGAGTGTTTAGATGCTAATTTAATTTATGTAAGTTTTTTCCTTTATCCTAGATATTTTTTATATTTCTATTATTATTTCTTTTTTTGATCAATTGAGGGAAGCTTAGTTTTTAAGGCTCTATATTGAAAAATTTTAACAATAAAGTGCCTTGCGTTTCAATTTTAAGCGACCGAAACATTCTAACATACGTTTATTCTAGTAAGAGTAAGCTCTTATAGCAGCCATTATGAAAGAACCCACAGAATCTCAGTTGGTCATATTTGTTAATAATCTAGTATGTTTACCCGTGCAGAAGTCAAATAAAGATATTTTTATAACTTCCCGGGATTTTAGGTGCAGGTTAAGTTACTTATAATGTGCAGAAGTCATATACTGACGTCCTTACAACCTTTATTTTGTTCACCAAATTGGTGCAAATTCGAGTCTTCTCGACGTCAGATCGACGTAAGTCTCCAACGCCAGGTTGAAAAATATAACGTCGGTACGACGTAAAAATGCTAGTTGGGACTGTCAGCCGCGCGACACTGTTCCGTAAGTAAGTTGCATCCCAATTTAATAAAACCAAACTAACATCGCAGTGGTAGACAACTCGCAAATATTTCTGGCCGTCCGTAGCAGTTTAGGGAATTCTAATGCTGCTTGTCCTTGCCCGCCCGCTGCGAAGCTTTGCTATTTTAACTCTAAAGTTGCAGCTTTAATTACTATGAAAATACCCTTTTAAAATAAAGTACAGCCATTATTTAATTATCCTGTGCGCACTTCCAATTTTGATAAAAACACTTTAGAAAAAACACTTTCAATGAATAATAGTCAATAGAAAATGACAGTCGAAAGACAGCAATAATTGTAACGAGCTTCAAAACGACGATAAAATATTAAAGCAAAATTGCTTTGCGGAGCGCTTTTAGGACTGTTAAAAGGGGCCCTGTCATCACAAATTATAATTAAATTGCCTCCCTTTGTCACCTCGCCGTACCGTTATTAGTGGGAGGGTTGCCGTGGTAATTTACCACGAGGGTTGGTTAAAATATTTATGCAGAGACGGAGAATGGGGAACATTCACAGCTTTTTTAAATGCTTGAAAATGTGACATGAAATAGTATATTACATAACAAGTGATGAAAGTGATACTTTTCAGGAGGAGATATTTTCCTACGACCACAAAAATTATTAAAAAAGCCTTTGATTTGTGAAAAAAATATTTAAACACTAGTGTTGAAAAAAAATACACCAACACTAGTGTTGAAATTAGCATACTTAGGATTATGTTCCACTTAATATCTGGTTTCATATTTTGTCAATAGGCTTTTCCTTTATTTGTAGTTAAACTTTTTCATATTTTATATCATTATGAAGAACTAATCCTGGATTAACTTCTAAATTAACCAGAATGAAAACGTTTAAATTTATTCAAGGAAAGTTGCATTAAACATAAATTTAAAAAATCCACCCAACAAGGAAGATTTCAATTCAAAATAGTTCTAGAAATTATATATCTAATGTTTTTATAAAAAAAAAGTCAAATTCTCCTGGTGGGATTTGAACTGTGACCTTGCGATCTGTAGGCTAGAGCTCTATTCTCTACGCTATCTATACCGATAAAGATTTGTTATTTAATACATGACACTCTTCAGCGCGATTTGTTTATTCTGGTAATAAATTTTCCAGTATATTATTAACATTTTTTATAATTGCAGATGGCGTAGTTTCACACTCTAATTCTGAATCACTCGACAAATCCATGATAAATAAGTTAAACACTTTACAATTACTGCTTTCTAAAAGTTGTTCTTTTTAATAAATAGGGGTGGTCTGTCAAATTGACAAAACACTAGTGTTGAAATATTTTTTTTCAATACGGCGCTTTCTAGCCAAATTTACCGTGCTTTTTTTTCTCATTTTCTTAGGTGGTCGTAGAAAAAATAGCATATTCAAAATGAATATCACTGAAACAATTAATCTTTCGGGAAAAAAATGCATACGACTTTAATCTAAAAGCTTCGTGCTTTTCATTATGTCCAAATGCGATCGCTCTTGGTCAAAATCTGTACACTAAAAAAAAAATTGTAAAATCTCATAATATTAACTGTACTTTTTACGCTATTTAATCAGGAATTATATTTTTCACTATACCGAGTGTCCCGCTAAGGTCGCCCAGCGGCTGTATCGCGGAAAGTGTTGGTCACATATTTTCGGGAATTTTTTTATAGGTAAACTGGTAAAAAGAAAATACTGGAGATTCTTTTTTAATTTGTACGATTGCCGGAAGAGGGCATAATTGACGGGACAAAATACATAATTCAAGTTATTTTAAAAATAACCTCATTATATTTGATATCGGGAATGGACAGCCTAACCATTTTGGCGGCAGTTTGATCAAACGGAAGCTGGTAAATAAGTTATTACTTAATGTACTGTATCTTTCACATCTTTTATGCAATTTTTATAAATTTTGGCCCGTTTGGAAGATAATTTTACGCTTAATTAGAAACGACTTTTTTTGATGATGGCTAATTCGTATTTTGTTTCACAGAGGGCGCTATGTATAAAAGTTTCAGTTTTCCCTAATTTTCAAAAAAAAAAAATAAGTAGAACGGTATACTTTTTGTATAATATATTTGAAAAGCATAAAAATACCTACATTTTGGCCGCGATTTAATATCTTTATTCGTTTTCGAAACCAGTAGGTTTAAAGTAAAATATTCGCGATTACTAATGTATTATTTAAGGAAACGCTATTATTTAAAAAAAAAATTTCTAGGACCGCCTACTATTATCTTGGTTAAGTCAATTCCAAGGCATCCTTAATCAAGATACCTAGGCATGCAAATCATTTGAAATGGCTAACATTAATTTCTTGGTGAAAAAATAAGGTTATTTGGAAATAACTCGAAAACGAATAAAAATATTAAAACGCGGTTTGCAAAAATGTAGGTATTTTTATGCTTTTCAAACATATCGTACAAAAAGTATACCGTTCCATTAATTTTTTTAACGAAAATTAGGAAGAACTGAAACTTTTATACATAGAGCCCTCTGTAAAACATAATACGAATTAGCCAGCATCAACAAAACAAAAAAACTTTCTTATTAAGCATAAAATTCTATTTCAAATGAGCTCAAATAAATGACCCTTGGATTTTCCAACGAAATTAATTTTTTTTCAATTGTTCTTTCCCACAAGTTACCATAAAATATGGATAATCCACTCGAGTTGTACAGTATATTTTTTCTACGACCCAATTTCCGAACTTCATACTAAAAATTACAATAAATTTATTTAAATTAGGCATCATTACTTGTCTTTTTAATTGGCCATGAACTTGTGAGAAAGATAATAAAAATGAATGAAAGATGTCACTTCGTTGGCAAATCCATGAACCACATTACACTGTTACATATTGGTCGACTTGGGTAATTTCCTATATTTACACAAAATTACTTTGAATCTTTCTCTTAATCGACCTTTTGCAGAATAACAGACAAAAAGCGCTATATTTAATATTAAAAATGAACAATTTATTTTTCTCAGCCATAGCTATAGTTTGATTAAATTGTTCTGCTGAAATGCATATGCATATGAACTTTTAACGTTCGCTATGGTAATTTTTTTCAAAATAATCGCCAATCTGCAAACTAGCAACACTGTTAATGTGAAAAAAGAAGTGGCAATACTGTAAGTAGAAATAACATAACCTTAAAACCTTTAGTAAAAAATATAATTTTTTTTTCTAGAGATCTTATAATTTTATTTGTTTTATAGGGTTTTATGTATTCATCTTCATGTTCCACTATTTGAGGAAGATTTACCAGTTTTTTTTATATATCTGTTGGGTATAATAAAAGTTTTAAAATCAATTGGGGTTGGATCCCCGTTCAAAATAGGTAGGTATATCAGAAAATATCGCGGTGAAAAAATATTTGCATGGCAAAAGAACAACCAGGGTTAGTAAAAAACGGTAATTTTGTAGGTATACAGGGTGAGTCGGGAGGAACGGACCAAATTTTAGGAGTGTACTTATTAAACACGCGAAAACAATGTAAAAAACCCCATATGTTCTTATCCGATATTCATTTGTTTATTTAAATAAGTATTTGGCATTTTGTAACACTTTAATCACTCAAACTTGAAAACAATACGAAAATTTGGTTTCTTTGCAATTGACCACTGTGATTGGTCACACTGAGAAAAATGAATTATAGCCATTATAAGAATTCTTATGGCCATTATAAGAATATTTAATACTATTTGGGACAGCAATACGAGCTAATACCAGTTATACACAGATATTGCTAGGACCAGTGCATAAGGATAACTAAAATTTATGTTATACTGCTTATACGACACGAATGGTAACCATAAAGGTTTGTTCCATAGCGACTATAAAAGTATACTTTTATGGGTATACACATTAGCTAAAAACGATTATACTGTTTATATGACACGAATTATAACCATAATGGTTTGTTCTATAGCGACTATAAAACACTTTATAACCAGTAAACATAGTTGAAAAAGAGTATAATCCAGTTTTATAACCGGAATAAAATTGTTTAGCTGCCAATATAAAACGTTTTTGTTTGCCGATTCAAATTTTGCGCTTGCGCATTCCCAATATTAATTTTTTATAAATTTATCGATCACTTATCTCTTTACGTAAATTCCAAGCAACAAGCGAAATTTTGGATGATTGTATGTTTTAAGACCAAAAAATAATAAAGGTAAAGAAATGATATTTTACTATATTTATATTGGTATTGACAAATTTTATTTTTTGATTTTACCATGTAACTACTACTATTTTTCGCTTTAAAACGATGAGCAATCGTATATCCAGAATTTAAAATAAACAGATAAATGGCCGATAATATAAAAAATAGTAAATAATAAAAATAGGTTAACATTTTAAAGGTATTTATTTAACTAAAAAAAAAACAAATAAGGGTATTTACCCTCAACACTTTCTAATCAAGAAACAACGAAAAATCTGAGATCATAAACACAGCTCTTAGGTTACAAAATACTGATAATTTTACACCACTACAAATAAAGCTTAATAATAACCTCACAACACTGTTCACAAAAAACAACAAACATCTGAGACAACCCAAACAAATGCAAATGGCATCGTAAAACACGTCTTGATACGTCACAGTCTCCCCCACTCTTGTCAATTAAAAGTATGTTGCATAAGGGTAAATAAATGTTTAATATCAAATAATAATTTAATTAATACCCCCAAAAAAGCGTTTTATTGTTGGTATAATCTTTATGTTTTACCTGAAGAGATACTTACCAGTTGAAACGTTGTGATGTAAAACAAATAAAGACAATGCAAGTCCAAAACTCTTCTATCGTTCAATCTTTATGTTGTATAAAACCATTTTTATTTCCCAAAAGAGTGTTGTGTAGCAATTCTGTATGCAGTTCGTTAATTAACTTTTTTGCTATAGTAATAGATTGTTTAATAATGATTATTAAAAATGTTGCTACTGGTATAAGACTATTCTTAACAATTCTGTTTAATTAGTCGATTTTGCTCTGTGCAGTTTCATATCCTAACTAGGATGGATACGAATTCGCATCCGTTCAGTTACCGGAATAGCCCACTTTTCCAGTCTTTTTATTGTAAAGAAAATAGCAAATTTCCATGTGGGACTAGAAAAATTACCATTCTGCTTTTGTGTCAATATATTTCTATTGTAAATTTCTTCTATCATGTCGTGTTTTCCAAACCATTAATTAAGCTAGTTCTAACTCTTATGCACGGCACTGATCCGCTTCTCTACACCCTACCCCATCCACTCATTTCCCTTCGGCAACCCTTGGGGGTTCCCATCAGAGCCGTGTTGATGTTGGGGTGCGACCCCGCAAGTGTTCAGCAAATATATGCATTCCATATTAACTTGTGCAATGTAAACCGCGCCTATCTTTAGCGGTATTGGCTTATTCACCATTGCGAACAAACTGCTGCATTTATAAATATGAGGGTCGTTCGATTTAAATAAAATTCTCCAATAATTCCATACGGAATATATCCGTCTCTATCTGCCATAATAACATGGAATGGGGTTATCTTTCTTATGGGACTAGATAATATGATTAATTTATATTTAACGAATATACAAGCGGGTAGGTAGAGCCTTATTGAGGGAGCTGAATTTTGCTACTTTTATTTTGTTTGCCGATGATGTGTTGACTGTGCGGTTTAAATTGGGTTGCCGTTGTTTTTAAAGATAATGTTATTTTGGCCTAGAGATGTAACAGAATGCAGTATGTACAGGCTTTATTCATAGTCTATAGTTAATAAAATTTTACTTAATATGAGGGAAATATTCTGTATCCAGATATTGAGCTAAATAACTATTTTATGGAATATCTGATGTGAAATAACAGTAGTAGATAATGACATGAGTCAATAAAGATATTTAGCTATTATTCCCAAGGAATATTAAGAATCCGAATCACGAAATTCTTAATGAACAACTTTATTTGTCAATCACACTAAAATTAGTTATAGTATTTTTAATAAATTAATAAACTGAATTGGTCAAGAACTATCATTTATTTTGGAAGAGTTTTCAGTATAAATATTTGAAATATCAGTATCTTTAAAGGAAGAAGATGCTTCATTACTATATAACTGTTTAGCAATATTATTTGCTGTAGTTGTCTTGTTTCTTATATGCAAATCAATGTATACTTCAGCTACCTGTGTAGATCTACAGCCTTCATGACGCTTTAATTCAGTCATATCGCTTTCTCCATCAATGTACAGAGAGGTAGATGATCTGCAATAACAATGGCCTCTATAACTTTGAGGACTAGGCAAGTTTAAGTATTTGGTAATTTATCTACCAATATCTGCAAACTTATTATTTTCCTATTTCCTATGTTGTTTTGTACATTTGGATTTTTGATAATTTAGACGGAATGCATTGATTATTACATGTGACAGGATGAGATCGATGTACTTCTTTACAATATTGTAAAACTTATCTGGTATGGTGAATTTTCGTAGAATTTTGGTTTTAGTCTTGGGTATTAATATTAATAACTCTGTTTGGAAATCATTCACGCCTTCTCATTCATTCATTTGATAAAGCTCGTTTGTGTGGAATGCGCCCATTATTCCAATAACTAATATAACCTAAAGCAAATAAGAATATGAGTGTTTGAATAAATCAGATTAAAAATGTATATGTTACCGGCCAAACCCGATTTCAGGATAAACTAGTTTGGCCTAACCCGATTTCAGGATAAACTAGATTTGTCTAGGCCTGTTCGGGTGTGTTCGTATTCTAACAAACCCGAACAAACCTAAACAAACCCGAACAAACCCGACCAGACCCGAACAACTTTTAGGATAAACTGGTTTGGCCTAGGCCAAACTAGTTTATCCTGAAATCGGGTTTGGCCGGTAACATATTATATATCTTATGCAAAAGAATAATGTCATCAAGTCATTTGTCAATAAATTTCCTAATTTGTTCCGGGGTCAGAGTGGAAGACTTCTATGCTTGAAATCCTTCAGATGTTTTTTTTAAAACGCTCGTAGTTTGCCATATTTTTCCAGATCAAGGTCATGGTTTATTCTCAACATAGATTCAATTATTCAATAGAATGACCGTAATTTTTCTGGAATGCGATGGGTTTCCCCCAGCCAAGGACAATTTGTGCTTATTTTTAGTTTACTCTATACTAACCAACGACGCTGGGTTACGTGTTTAAAGAATTGAAATTATAATTGTTGTAAAAAGTGAGGTTCTGTGTGTTTTTGGATTTGAAGTATTTATTTATTATTGGATTCAAAACCGGGAGGGGTCTCTATGTATTTGTATGGAACAATTTTTATCTGATATACTTTTAGGAAGATTAAACAATTATTACAGTGAACCTATATAAAAACAGATCATTTTTTTTCGCAAATATGAGTTTTGGAAATAATAGGACAGTTTGGACTTGCATTGTCTTTTTTTGTTTTACATCACAACGTTTCAACTGGTAAGTATCTCCCAGTCGTCTTCAGGAGAATACTAAATAAGTAAAGTAACTACAGCTCTATTTATACTAGCTAGATGCACTGGAGCATAACTGAGATGGGTGCAGTCATACGTTCAGTTCGTGTACGGTATTTTAAGTGTACATCTACTGTTTTAGATATTTTTTATATCTAATGAGGGTTTACTAAAATAATCCGGGTTCTGGTGTATGGTAGCAGCTTCCTTGAACTTCCTCTTCCTCCAATGTGGTTCTTTATGCAGGATTTGAGCTTAAGTCTACTTGATGTGATCAGCTGCACCTGATTTTTCTCCTATAAGAGTGCGTCGGCGTCATAACTTATACGTCATTAAAATGGGCCTAATGTCGCGACGTACGGGTTACTAAAAGTTGTTTAAAATTTTCATTCAAAAATTTAAGTCTAGTATAAAACCCGTTATCCATGCATGTAATACAGCCTTTCCCAAAGTGGGCGATAACGCTCCCTTGTGGGCGCTGCAGGAGTAAAGAGAGGCGGTAAGAGACCCACAAAAAAAAATGGGGGTGTTGTGTAGAGGCTTGGGGGGCGATTTGTAATTTCATCTAGCTAGGAGGTCTCTTAGACACCGACTGAGCTCTTAACTCTCGACTACAACTTGTGAACATCTTAATATTAGTAAAATTGCTCAAACTCGGTTCGATATTTCTCTCCGCGTAGTTCATATATCTGTCCTATTTTATTGAATAAATAAAATAAAAATCATGTCAATCGGTCGCTCCGTTTCGAAATGAAAGTAGATACAAAGAAAAAATAAAAAGGCAACAAACACACTTTCGCATTTTCATTGTTATAAGTATTCTTAGATAGGTAATTTTCGTAGATAATAGACCGCGGGCAATCAAATTTTATCAAGTTTTTGTTAAATAACCCGATTTGTGCATTCCTGTATCAATCGGCTGGTTCATGGAATACTTGTCTGAATACTATAAAGTTGCGTTTCAATAATCATCCTCATTGGCAGGTGTAGCCCGTTAGAGTTAACTTGAGATCTGAGCGCCGTTGTGTACTACCTACTGCGCTAAGGTCTTAAGTTAACTCTTGCGGGTTATAGTAAAAGACTCGTTTAGAATGAATGTTTAATCTCCGCTAATATAGCTCACAATAATTAATTAATTTAATTTGAAGTTATAGTGGTTTTTAAGTAGGTGAAAAAATGGGGGCGCTAAAAAATAATTTATTCTCAAAGTGGGCAGTAGACATAATAAGTTTGGGAACCCCTGATGTAATAGATCGTTCGAAAGCACTTTGTACAATATTTTTTTACAATAAATAACTACGTATCAGAAACCACTTACAGGAAATACAAGATAACGATAATAAAAGCTCCGAAAAATACTATTTTTATAAATAAATAAATTAACAAGGCACAAAAACGTATAAAAAATTATAGGTAAGTCAAAATGACAATAAAAAAACGATGACGTCGGAAATTAATGGACAAACTTCAAAAACCAATAAAATTTAATATTCAAATCATTCTGCAACACTTTCTTACAATTTTTTCTCTGTCTAACACGTTTCATTGCAAACGACGTATTGCGCCATAGAATAGTGCCAGGGAAGACGTTGAGTTATAACTTTATTATCATGATAAATAAAGATGGGGAAGTTGTAAATTACGTTGTCGCGTAATCGTTGAATAATGACGCACGAGTAAAGAACCATTGTGAATACTATACACTGATTGCAGTCATTGCCTAATTTAAAGTTATTTTATTATTTTATCAGATTTATAAATAAAAAAAGGCTTTGTTGAAAATCAGTATACTTTATGTAAAAATTTCCCAGCCTTCCACTCGATTGCGCCAATTTATTGTAATCATTCACATGTGTCTACCGTAATTATTATAAACAGACTCTCAAAAAACTAGAAATAATGATACTGTTTGTATCCGTATAAATTTTTTATGTCTAAGTTGTTATGAAAATAAGTTAATTTTAGATCTTGTGCAGTACAGCCGCTTTTCCTTGAATAATTTTCAGTAAACTAAGTGCGAAAAGATGTGACCGTTCTCAATGTAAACAAGGCTTTAGGATGGATCTGGTTAAGATCTTCGACGACGGTTGTTGTACACGAGATTTTTTTGATTCACGCGAATTCCTTTGGTCTTGTTGTTTACGAGATGCAGTTCAAAGGGACGTATTCTATGACGTGATTTACGTTAGGCACTATTTTTAAAATGAAAACCGAAATGAAAATTCTATACAACAACAGAGGTGGACTAAGGAAAATTTATATATAACAAGAGAGGTGGTAAGAGTACAGTGCAAAAAATTAATGTAAAATTACAGTAAGGTTCCATTAGATTTTCATAATTTCTCCCCAACAATTATATTTTTTCTACTCCCACATGGAAATTTGCTGTTTCCTTTACACTTAAGTCAATATCCTGCAAGAACACCTTGGCTTGGGAGTAGCCTCGTCAATCACCATCTTCAGTGATAGTCAGGCGGCGATTAAGGCAATCTGTTCCAGCAGCGTTAAATCAAAGCTCGTAAAGCGATGCCGCAACAATCTATGCACACTTGGCAACCAACATCGGGTTATTCTGTGCTGGGTTCCTGGACACTCCAAAATAGATGGCAACGAGGCTGCCGATGCGCTCGAAAGAGAGGGCGCAGGCATGCCAGCTGATCTAGCAGACAATACAGTGAACAAACCACTGGGATTGGTCAAAGAGGAGATTGACTACACGGCCAAGCAGCTTGCACAGAACAGATGGACAGGGTTGACAACCTGTAGTACATCCAGGCAACTGTGGCCCACATTCGATAAAAAGAGAACCGCAGAGCTATTGAGACACAGTCGAAAAGACGGGAGAAATATTACTGCGGTTGTTACCGGACATTGCCTCTTCGGTAGACATGCCGAACGTATACAAATACCCACTAACGACTTCTGCAGAAGTTGCAGAGATGAGGAAGAGGAAGAAAGTATTCAACATTTTCTGTGTGAATGCCCTGGCCTCGCAAGAAGGAGGTTCACTACTCTGGGTGAATCATCTTTCGATAGCCTGGAGGAACTAAACAACTTACAACTTGGACGGCTGAGCAGATTTCTGAACAGTAGTGGCTGGTTTGAATGAGTTGTTAAAATCCTTCCGCGGTTACGTCGCATAAACCATCAGTGATCTGATGAAGGTGGGTTCTACGGAACACGTGTGGTATCACAACGGACCTAATCAGGACTACGTGAGACCGTTTGGTCAGAACCAAGGGTCTGCCACTCTTACCTAACCTATATAACCTTACACTTAAGTGGCGAGTAGAGTAGGCTATTCCAGTTAACTGTGCGGCATAATTTTATATCCATCCTAGTTAGGTTATGAAACTGACCAACCACAGTAGTCAATTACAGAGATGTTGTAAATATGTTTTCTGACAGTTGAGAGAAGTTAGGTTAACAATATGCTTCAAAAATACGCAAATCAGTCAGATGAAATTTGTTCTCTTTAAATTTAAATCAAAACATTTATCCCGGAGTCTATATGTGTACACAATATTTTCCTAAAGAGTACACGAAATGGTACAAAAATTGAAAATATAATAACAAAATTAATACCAAAATATATTTCTACCAAATTATTGTTATTTTCTGACCGAACTAAAGATTTGCACACAGACGCACTTTCTTATTTCAAAAATATCTTTATTTCCACTCATTTCTAGACAATTACTACAAGCTTTACATAAAATGTACTATAATATACCTACCAAATGAACGTTTTCTTACTAACCTTAGTAATTTTTTTCCATTAAAATAATATATATTATTATAAATATTTGTGCACGGGGATATTTTCCGATATATTTTGAACGGGGATCGAACCCCAATTGATCTTAAAACTTTTATTATACACAACAAACATAGAAAGTTCACTCGTAATTCTTCCTTAAATGGTGGAACATAAAGATAACCCGATAAAACAGACGAAATTATAAGATTTCTAGAAAAAAAAACATTTTTTACTAACATTTTTAAGGTTATGTTATTTCTACTTACACTATTGCCACTTCTCGCCTTCTCTTTCCACGTTAATAGTATTGCTAGTTTGAAAATTGGCGATTATTTTGAAAAATTTGACCATAGCACACTCCTAAAATTTGGTCCGTTCCTCCCGACTCACTCTGTATACCTACAAAATTACCGTTTTTTACTAACCCTGGTTGTTCTTTTGCCATGCAAATATTTTTTCACCGCGATATTTTCTGATATACCTACCTATTTTGAACGGGGATCCAACCCCAATTGATTTTAAAATTTTTATTATACGCAACAGATATATAAAAAAAACTGGTAAATCTTCCTTAATGGTGGGACATAAAGATGAATACATAAAACCCGATAAAACAAATGAAATTATAAGATCTCTAGAAAAAAAAAATATATTTTTTACTAAAGGTTTTAAGGTTATGTTATTTCTACTTACAGTATTGCCACTTCTTTTTTCACATTAATAGTGTTGCTAGTTTGCAAATTGGCGATTATTTTGAAAAAAATTACCATAGCGAACGTTAAAAGTTCCTATTAGTGGACAAACGCCGTTTTTAACTATTTAAAACGAATTCTACAGCTATTTTGTTGTACTTTCGGAGTTATAATTTTTTACGCAAGCAGAAGTAAACCCGAAAAACCTATTTTTCTTCTGTGCATTTCAATAAAACAATATTGATCAAATTACCTGGTTGAGAAAATAAATTGTTCGTTTTTATTAATACATATATCGCTTTTTGTCTGTTATTCTGCAAAAAATTAAATGTGAGAAAGATAGATATATTCAAAAGTTAGTTTGTATAAATATAAGAACTTACCAAAATCGATAAATATGTTACAGTGTAATTTGGTCCATGGGTTTGCCATCAAAATGAATTTTTGTTCAATTGTTTCTTATTATCGTTCTCACAAGTTCATGGCCAACTTAAAAGACAAGTTATAATGCGTAATTTAAATAATTTTTTAAAATTCTTGGCATGAAGTTCGGAAGTTAAGTCGTAGAAAAAATATCCTGTACAACTCGAGTGGATTGTGCATATTGCGCTCGGAAGTTTGAGCACTCCGCCTACAGCGTCGTGCTCGATTTACTTCCTCGTGCGATATGGACATCATATCCACTCTTGTTGTACAAACTACTATTTTCTACTCCTACATGAAAATTTGCGTTTCCTTTACATTAAAATGCATGGAAAAGTGGGCTATGCCGGTTAACTGAACAGATAAGAATTCCTATCCATCCTAGTTAGGATATGAAACTGACAAGTCACGTCAATTACAAAAAAACTAAATTTACACATTATAAATTTTAGGAGTCGTTAACTGACACTTGACAGATGTTAGGTTAAGAATATACTAAAAAAATATATGCAAATCGGTTAGACAAAATTTATTCTTTCTTAATTTAAATCAAAAAATTTATCTCAGAGTCTATACATAGGTACACAAATTTTTTCATAGCGTGCACGAAATAGTGCGAAACTTAAAGATCGCCTAAATTAATACCAGAACATATTTCTACCAAACTATTTTTATTTTCTGACCGAACTAAAAATGTGTGCACAGATGCACTTTCTTATTTAAAAAATCTTCAGTTTTCGACTCATTTCTAGGCAATTACTACAAGATTTAATGCATAAAATATACTATATACCTACAAGATGAATGTGTTTTTATTAACCCTGGTTGATTTTTATCCACAGCGATATTTTATAATATATTTTGAACAAGGATTGAACCCTCCTCGACCTTAAAACTTTTATTTTATATATATATATAGAAAAATAACTGCTAAATCTTCCTTCAACGGTGGAATATGAAGATAAGTACATACATCAAACCAGATAAAACACAAGAAATTATAAGATTTCTAAGACTAAATTAACTCCATTTTTTAGTAAAGGTTTTAAGGTTATGTTATTTATTGCCACTTCTCTTTCCAGGTTAACAGTGTTGCTAGTTTGTAAATTGTCGATTATTTTGAAAAATTTTGCCTTAGCGAACATTAAAAGTTCATATTAATGCACAAAATCCGTTTGTAACTGTTTAAAACGAATTCTACAGCTATTTCGATGTACTTTCGGAGCTATAATTCTTACCCAAGCAGAAAAAACCTAAAAAATCCATTTTTCTTCTGTGCATTTCAGCAGAACAATTTAATCAAACTAGCTATGGTTGAGAAAAATGAATTGTTCATTTTTATTAATAAATATATCGCTTTTTGTCTGTTTTTCTGCAAAAGGCCGAATGTGAGAAGGATAGATATATTCTAAGTGATTTTTTTTAAATATAAGAAATGATCCAAATTGATGAATATGTTACAGGGTAATTTGGTTCATGAATTTTCCAACAAAATGAATATTTCTTGAAATGTTTTTTTATTATCTTTCTCACAAGTTCACGGACATCTAAACTTATAATGCCCGATTTAAAAATATATATTTTTAAATTTTTATTAAGTTGAAGTTCGAAAGTTGAGTGGATTGTCCATATTGCGCTCGGAAGTTTGAGCACTCCGCGTACGACGTCGTGCTCAATTTACTTCCTCGTGCGATATGGATATCATATCCACTGTTGTTGTACAAACTACTATTCCACACCCGCATAGATATCTACCACCTTTTCATTGGGGAAAAAATTTAATAACCTGCTTAGTTTTTTGTAATTCGGGCGAAGAATAACCTCAATTTGTTACGGAAAATTTTAGCACGGTCAGATTCACTTTTAACCAGGGTTGCGACCATTTAAATCAAATGATTTAAATCATGATTCAGACAACAATTATTTTTGGGCGAATAGAGACAAAATAATGAAAATAAGTGATTCTAAAGTTCATTATTGTCATATTTAAGGAAAAAATCAGTATAAATAGCAAATGATTTAATCAAAAAATCATGATTTAATCAAAAAATCACGATTTATTCAAAAAAATCAGATTTATTGATTTTTTCAAAAAATCGCCATTTAATGCAACCCAGCTTTTAACTAGGCCGAATGAGACTTTGAATATTATTAATCCAACAGCCAGACGGAGAGCTCTGTCAAGTTAATAACGTTAAGTAAAACCGAACTTTCAGTAAAAAACAACTTAAATAAACAATTTTCCAAATTAAATGGGATAATATAAACACTTTTATTAAACCCTTCGAGGACGACAGACCCCCGTAGTTGTTTCTATCAGCAAGCCGCAATATAAAATGTAATACATATAAACAAAAATAAATAAAAAACTTAATTATCTTTTATAAATTTTCGTAACCGGGGTGGTCCTTTTGGGTTTGTAAACAATGGGTGTAAGATATATAAATAATAAAACGATTATAAAGAATGAAATTGAGATGATGATCATTTAATTTTAATTATTTGTGCCTTTAGAAAAAAGATGGAAAATAAATTTTGCACAGAGCAAAATCGACTAATTAAACAGAATTGTTAAGAATAGTCTTATACCAGAAGCAACATTTTTAATAATCATTATTAAACAATCTATTACTATAGCAAAAAAGTTAACTAATGAACAGCATACAGAATTGCTACCTCTTTATTTATATGGACAATAAAACGAAATAATTATGAATATAAGCCCAGAATTGTAAGAATGCATTTTAATAAAACATTCTTTTTGGAAAAAAAAAATGGTTTTATACAACATAAAGATTATACCAACAATAAAACGCTTTTTTGGGGGTATTAATTAAATTATTATATGATATTAAACATTTATTTACCCTTATGCAACATACTTTTAGTTTGCAAGAGTGGGGGAGACTTCGACGTATCAAGACGTGTTTTACGATGCCATTTCCATTTGCTCGGCTGTGCGGGTTGTCTCAGATGTTTGTTGTTTTTTGTGAACAGTGTTGTGAGGTTATTATAAGGCTTTATTTGTGGTGGTGTAAAATTATCAGTATTTTGTAACCTAAGAGCTGTGTTTATGATCTCAGATTTTTCGTTGTTTCTTGATTAGAAAGTGTTGAGGGTAAATACCCTTATTTGTTTTTTTTAGTTAAATAAATACCTTTAAAATGTTAACCTATTTTTATTATTTACTATTTATTATATTTATCGGCCATTTATCTGTTTATTTTAAATTCTGGATATATGATTGCACATGTTTTAAAGCGAAAAATAGCATAGCATACATGGTAAAACCAAAAAATAAAATTTGTCAATACCAATATAAATATTGTAAAATATAATTTCTTTACCTTTATTATTTTTTGGTCTTAAAACATACAATCATCCAAAATTTCGCTTGTTGCTCGGAATTTACATGAAGAGATAAGTGATCGATAAATTTATAAAAAATTAATATTGGGAATGCGTAAGCGCAAAATTTGAATCGGCAAAAACGTTTTATATTGGCAGCTAGACAATTTTATAGCGGTTATAAAACTGGATTATACTCTTTTTCAACTGTGTTTACTGGTTATAAAGCGTTTTATAAAACCATTATGGTTATAATCCGTGTCATATAAACAGTATAATCGTTTTTAACTAATGTGTATACCCATAAAAGTACGTTTTATAGTCGCTATGGAACAAACCTTCATGGTTACCATCCGTGTCATATAAACAGTATAACATATTTTAGTTATTCTTATGCACTGGTCCTAGCAATATCTGGTATTAGCTGGTCTTGCTGTCCCAAATAGTATTAAATATTCTTATAATGGTTATAATTCATTTTTCTCAGTGCGGTTTCGGTAAATTTTGTCACAATTATGATATGAATTACTAAAATTTGGTTCTAACAACCATTTATTTTCGTGAAATCAGACTCAACCCAAAAATTAATCTATACAACAAAAAAAAATCCGTTAATGAACTGTTGAACTAATTAATAACATAAACCAACCCAAGCTATAAATTTTAGTTGTCACAACGAAATTACGGATATACGGATAACTAAATTTATATAGTACTCCCGCTTTTAAAATTATTTGTCACAACTAATGTGTAAATATAGAAAATTTAAAAATTTTTTTCAAGGCAATATTGTTTTTGTTAATGATGCAATGTACAAATATTGCCAAAGCAATCATTTATTCGGGCCAAACATGACATTTTTATAGAGTAACAATCACAACATTGTGTTTATTATCTTTTTTCTGTACATTCTAACAGCCCTATTCACCATCTTTAACCAGTCTGATAGTTAACATCGGTATAAGGATTAACAGTCTGTTAATGAAATATCGTATTCACCATAAATCAGGGACGCTCTATTAACAAACAGAGAGTTAGGTTGATGTACGTAAGTCTGAGCTGACAATTCTAGTTTATAACTAACTTCAGAGTAAAATATTCCCACCTCATATCTTCTGAAATATCGTTTAATCAATCAAATCCGTTCTTTACGTCACTTTACGCTAATAAATTAAATTTTACGGATTCAGTAGTAAAATTTAATGATAGACAAAACAGGATATAGGAATACATCCAGTAATTATACTATGCGGGAGAAGAACTCTAATTTCATTGGAACAAAAGTACATTAAAATCGGAAATCCCCGATATTTATTTGAAATGATCCTGTAACATAATATCTTAAACAAATTAGTATTTAATATATTCTTGAAATAGGAGTTCTATAATTTACTGGTTCAACTACTCCATCTAACCGATTCGCCAATTGCTCAAATGTGTTTTCATTTCTTCTAAACCGTTTTTGAATTCAATATCGTCTATTTCTTCAAATACATTGTTACGCACTTTTACGTTCCTTTCTCGTACGATTTTCTCATCGTCGGAGTCTGACGAGTCTATAGTAAACGTGGAAATTGTATTCGATAGTCTAAATTAATTTTTAAACGAAAAACCTACTAACAATTGTTATTATTTGTCATGTGTTTGTCAAGTTGTTATAAATCTAACAACAATTTTAAAACTTAACAGCTTGTTATTTCTAATCAGCTTAAAATGTTACTATTAATTTTAACTCTCTGGATAAGGCTTAAAATCCAATGGTGATAGTAAAAAAATAGTCGTTGGTGAATACGGGTGTTTGTAAGAAAGAAGTTGAATTATAAATATGTAAAATTTTTATTTTTTTATGATTGCAGTTACACATTAGAAAGTTTAAATGAACTGCTTATAAAGCATGGCAACATTAGCATGTTGATTTGATAGAAATAACTTTAATATATGTATGTTTCATTTCTAAAAAAAAATGTTATATTTAATCTAACCAAATACAAAAAATTTCATATCGCCATAACTTATTTATTTAGCATTGCAGCCCAAAAGAAACCATTTATAGGGCGGTGAGTGAGAAAATACAAATAAAGATACAGTATAGCTAATAAGTTCACTAATGATCAATTACAATAATAATAATTAACAATGGATAGGAAGATACTTTAGAGATATTGCATAGCCAATATCATTGCTTCACTAATAGTACATACAAATATCGATGGGTTTTTGACAAAACATCGTAAGCGACAAATTTCTCGAAAATGATATTTTTACACCAAACTGTTGCTTACGATAAACGGCACATTTACAAAACTTCGGTCAGGCTGTAATTATTATAAAAGTATGAAAAAACTCATATTAAAGTTATCTTATCCACCAGTAAATTTGTAACGGTTTTTAAAACAGCCGTATTTACATCGTAAGCGCCAATATGACCCTGACAAAACATCGTATGCGCCGTATATTCGGGGTGGTTACGATTTATCCCAATGTCGCTTACGATAATTTTTTGCATCCACCTGATGCTGAAAGGTAAGCCTGCATCGACTTGTTTAAAAGTAAACTAAATTTCAGTTCAGTGTGCTTTCAAGAGTCTTGAAGGGTGCATCGTGTGCTATTAATAACAATATTATGAAAATAGAATACGTTAAATTTATTTATTTTATTGTGAATAAAGATCCGTGAAATTATTTTGCTGGTAAGTTGTATATTATTTTTTGTGTTTTATGTTTAGGTAATAAAAAAAAAATAAGGCCATGCTAATCATGTTGACTACGTTCCTAAAAACGGCCCGTAACATCCGTCACATTAAAATAACTTTCCTGTTACCTGGACCTGCCAGTAGATGCAGTCCATGGCACAATAGAAAGATTTATTCGTAGGCGCACCGTCAGAATGGCCCACCTTAATAACAAATGCTAGGGTTCATCCTAAACCTTTTGAAGTTATTAGCTTGAAGTATTCTGATTTTTTATCTTGGAAAGAGCTGAGCGACCATTTTTTTCCAAATAATAGGAAGAACTTTATAGATGGAACTAAATTTCAAATTAGTCAAGTAAGGATTGCATTTTTGGAAAAAGGAAAAGAAGAAATTAAAATTAAACATTCATATTCTGAAATTTTTATTTTGCAGATTTCTAATGGAGCTCCTAAAGGTTTGTTAACGTTTTCAGAGATAACGACATTTAAAGCCCTCTATTTTTGTATAATTTCAGGTAGAAGATCAAAAAATCCACAAAAATTACTGGAACCTATATACAAATCTCCTTTAGAAATATCCCTTTTAAAGTTTTAAAATCTAATGGAACTTTGCAAGAAGCACGTTATCTGGGTGGTTAGATGAGTAGACATGCTAGATCTCGCCACCGAAGTGTAATTGTATTTTTGTTTGCTCTTTTCTTTATAAAAATAAAGGCTATTTATTATTATTATTATTATTATTATCCCAGAAATATTTTATAACGAGTACCAACAATTCCAAGGCAGGGCAGAAGCTCCAGATATTTTAGCAGAAACTAATGAAGAAAAGATCAATACCTAATTTAGGAAAAAAAGTTAAGATAATTTTAGAATGTTATTATTATGATTTTGAATACAAAGTTTTATTTATGCAATGAATTTTATTTTAAAAAAAAATGCCGACAAAACATCGTAAGTATATCTTAAGCGACAAGAAAATATACATGACTTTTAAAATATGTATTGACAAAGTATCATAAGCTGCAAAATTAGCTGATTACGTTGAGGTTGATTAAAATTGACTAGTCGAAACTAAACTATAAAGATACAAAAAAATACAAAAAAAATTAAACAGATTTATGTTCAAAAACAAAATAATGGGAAGAAAAAAGGTCCTCTTGTAAAATTTGACCTACGTCGCTTACAATCTTTTGTCAAAAACCCATCGATATACAGATATGCGATATTCTATTAAAATTAGTATACATTAAATAAATTGGAGAATTAAGATATATTAGTATTAGCGCGACGACAATAAAATGTTATGCTATTCCTTGAGGTCAATCTAGGTACCAAAATATTAATTGGTGCGAGTAGGTCAGGACAATCAATTTTACCATGCAGGATTTTGTATAATAGAATAATCGAAGATACATTTCTTCGCAGTTCCAGAGAACAAAAATTATCAAGTAGTATGTCATATGCAATACGTCTTGCATGATAGACACCATCAGCTTCAGTGCTAAGTACTTTAAAAATTTAAGCTGAAGTATTTTTCAACACTGCCTTTATAAATTTCATAGTAAGGACCCAAACTTCAGAAGCATACTCCAGTTTTGAACGAACAAATACAGCTTTTTATGGCATCTATATGAGTAAAATCACTGTAGTTCCGCACGATAAAACCAAGTGCCCTACTGGCTTTGGATAATTTACACTCATCCCCTATCCTCGGCAGTAATCGAGCGATCAAGTATCGCTGCAGAAACAGTGCAATCGAAGCTAATGGTGTCCTTTTTTCGTGAATATGTTACTACTTTGCATTTATTTACATTCAGACTCAATCGATTATGATTATAATTTAAACAGATATTTTACGGGATATTTTAAAAACCTCAAACAAATAAAATCATTGAGGGATAATTTGGTTACAAAATATACCTACACATGTAGATGTAGATGTTGTGCGCCGGTACAACAAAGTTCATATTGTTACGCGTCTCATAATTATGAACATTTTTCATGGATAAAAAACTATGTAGATTATTTTTTACATACATAAGAACTTCTAAAATTTATAAACTCGGCAAAGTAAGCAGTTTAAGTGATCTAAATAGTCCCCGACATGAGTGACGACAAGACACTCCCATCATACTTCTTACAGCTTTCTTCTGGATTAAAAACACTCCATTTAAATTTGATGAAGAGGAACCCCAGAATAAAATACCACTTTTCACTCGAGAAACAAATTGGGCATGGTAATAAGACAAGAGAATATTCCTGCTGACTACGCCACGCAGGCGATAGAGAGCATAACATATCGGAGAAATCCTAGAACTTGGTTCAGTGCAGTGAAAGCTCCAAAATAGGGCATTATCAACATGTATACCCAGTACTTTTGTTTGGGCTACCTATTCAATCGATCCGCCATTCACCTTGACAAGAAGGCTCTCATTAAAGTTTGACCGACCCGGAGTAAAGTTGATAAATACTGTTTTAGTTGTATTCAAACATAACCCATTGCTGGTAAACCATGCGTTAAATCATGCAAGCATGTCACGCAATAATGCAATTAACCTCTCGGCGGCACTGATACAACTCAAATAGGAATTATCATCAGCAAACATAACAAATTCTCTTTTATTGTGAACCACGCTTGGAAGATCATTCGCAAAAATTAGAAATAATAGGGGACCCAGAATGGATCCCTGAGGTACACCAATGCTTATATTTCGTTTATCAGATCGGATATTTTGAAGATCCACGACCTGATCTCGCCCAGTTAAATATGACTGCAGCCATTCACCAACCATACCTCTTTTGCCGTATTCATGCAACTTCGCCGCTAGCAAGGCATGATCAACAAGGTCAAAGGCCTTACTGAGGTTCATAAAAAGTCCGAAGCATTTTTTATTATTATCAAATGCACTATAAAGCTCTCCAAAAAGCTTAAGATCGCCGAATTTACACTCTTTCCTTTACGAAAATCATATTGACAATCTGTAAGAATATTAAAAGTAGACAGGAACATCGAAATTTGGTTAAAAACAACTCGTTCCAGAATTTTTGATACTGAGCTTAATAAAGAAATCGGGCGATAATTGTCTATTTTATCTTTCTCTCCTTTTTTATGAAGTGGAATAACCCGAGCAGTCTTAAAGATATCTGGAAAAATTGCCTTCTCCAATGAGATATTTATTACATACGTCAATGGACTCAATATATAGTCACAAATTGATTTCAGCACATTCACTGATATATCATCGATGCCAACTGAATCATGTCATCCATAGACATTGTTTCTTTTATGTCTATGGTGTCATCCGCCAAATTACAAGTTCTTGTGAAACTTTTAGTAAAATTTTTGTGGTAAATTTTCAATTAGACGAGCCAGGAAACGATGCCGCGTTTCACGCTGGTATAGAAGGCTCTTAAGTTTTTAATTATGTTTTAATTGTTTCTATTTGCCTGATTAAAATTTCGTCAGCACTCAAAATAACATTTTCTTGTGTGTAGTTTTATTTTTTCGGCAACTCCAACGTTGTCAACAGATTCCCGTTCCCACCCACATATTTATTTAAATCACGAACATATAAAAGATAAAACATCAGTTGGAAATCATGTTCCAGCCATCCCCTCCCCGATCCTTCACCCTGTGGGAATCCGGCATTTAAAATTCTAATAAGCTACAGCGGGCTTCGCAGGAAAACCTTTTCCCGCAGGTTTTCTGGAATTTTCCCGAAATCCCAAATCGTTCCTGCGGAAAATAAGAAAGCGGGAAACGCCGTAAAAGCTCTCCAGAAAAGCCGGGCGTATCTTCGTTAAATACATCCGCCGCCTGGATGTAATGTCCGGATAACCGCGCATATTATACGAAACATAATATTATTGTTTCTTAAAACCTTAAACTTAAACTGGGTTTATTCGTAAACTCCGTTTTATTTTTATAGGGTAATTTAATTTTAAATTTTTGAAATTTAATGAATGGCAAGACTTCAGATATACATTATGTACCAAATGAGTTGGTTATATTTTCATTCATGCTCCTTTCTGAGTTAGGAGTTGCTTTTAATAATCATAATTCGATTTTCTTAAGGTAGCCAATTTCTTCAATCCAATCCGGTAAAACCTATTATATAAAAAAAAAATTATACTCCCACATAAATATTTGCTGTTTTCTTTACACTAAAGTGATTGGATAAGTGGGCTATTTCGGTTAACTGAATAAATATAATTTCAAATTCATCCTAGGATATGAAACTGACCAATCACAATGACGTATGCTGCCCCTGTATGGTGCAGCATTTCAAACGAGCAATTTAGCCGACAATAAAACTTACAAAACATAGTAGATACTCAGACAAATACTTAAAGCACGTAGATGGACTCCACTAGTACAATTACACAGACGGACAAACACACCATACATTATGGAATAAGTACATGACATTTCGACTAAATTCTACGAAACACACATACAAAACGCAGCCCTAACACAAAACATCACCAACACAAGACACACAGACAATCCACAACAGAAACCGATTTACCACAGGCTTCTCATTTTCCGACAAGATAGGTAAAATCAATATTTTTCCAATTTCCATTTTGAAAACGCACATGTCCCAGGGCTCCGCCCACTCCTAGACCCCTCCGACACCACGCAACAACACTGTTCAAGTTTATAGAAATTTTAGCTGAGCTACTTTGTACCTGAATAAATTCATGCTAGTTTTTTTAAACGTTTTTCCAGCAAACACCAAGCAATGAAAATTTTAGTAAAAAAGCAGTCATACCCCCATATATTTTAAAAGCAAACGCTAAAATAATTCTTTAATGGCAGTAAGGGGATAACAGGAACTAACCGATTGCACAACAGTAAGCCACTTTAACATTACCAGTGGGCTAACAACAACCCCACCTAGGCGTAGGCCCTGATCAGTCGTGGTCAGCAGAAACAATAAATAACTATATTGTTAATATGTTTACTAATATTATATAGTTATTATTAAGTGATAATTTATAAAATATTTGTAATGAATCAAGATGTTTTTAAAGTAAAGTAAAGTGGTTAATAATTATAAAGCGACCAAATTTGCACGCAAATTGTACGTGTCGTTTTCCGACACTTGACAGAAGTGAGGTATAGTTATTTACGATATAAGTGGCGATGGCGGCCTAAATGAGAATAAAGATTGTCGAATATCAGAAAGGTTTCAGAGATGTAAGATACACGAGGATAGCTCGCTTGGCGACTGACCTTTAAGGCGATCTTAACAAAGGATCGATTAGGACTGAACCGGAAGTCCTCTCTTTCAATTTTAACTAAGAATCGATGGAAGGGGAAGGACATAATATTCCTCGATCACGCCTTGGTATGCTACACGGATGGAATATCGCATAGCAGGAATAGAATTATAGGGAGCTGTAACCTGAAAACTACTAACAGCCCAGATAACTATATATTAGAATGATTTACCATATTGATAACCTTCAGTGTGGTAGGGGTAATTCAGTAATTCATATTACAACACGAGATGTTAAAGTTGTCAAACGAGGCGTCAGCCGAGTTTAATAAAACATTGAGTGTAGTAATATGAATTTACAACAAGAATATTGTACAAAATTTTATCTACTTTCATCTATGAATAAAAATATTTGGTAAAAGGCATTTTAAAAAATAAAAATGCACCTGCTATTAAGTTTACTAATCAAGTTTTTATGTTACCTTTCGCATAGTTACTGTTTCGCATGGTTACTGTCGAAACTTTGTCAAACAAATTCAAAAATATATAAAGCGTTTTTCAAAATGAGCGATTCTGATGGAAGTTTACCCTCTGATATAGAAGCGGCGGCAAACGAAGCGATCTCAAGTTTAGTTCCGACAAAATCCAAGGCGCGATATGAGTTGGAGTATCAGACCTTTGAAGATTGGTGCAAAGCTAATAAAATAAAGGAGGGGGCTGAGATAATCCTTTTGGGTTATTTTTCCGTAAAGCAACGCTCCCAGAAACCATCTACACTATGGACTCACTACTCAATATTGAGAACTATGATTTCAGTCAAGAAAAATCAAGATATAAGCAGATTTTCTCAACTAATCGCGTTTTTGAAAAGAAGTTCAGAGGGTTACAAGGCCAAAAAGTCCAAAGTTTTTACAAACGAAGACGTATGTAAGTTTCTTAGTACTGCAGATGATGAAACATATTCACTTATGAAGGTTGTTATGATAATCGGCATTTTAGGGGCTTGTCGGCGCGACGAACTAGCTAAGTTAATGTTGGATCATATTGAACACAATGATTTGTATATAAAAATTGTGATTCCATTCTCGAAAACCAAAATTATGCGATAATTTGTTATAACACAAGGTGTCAACTGTTTAAGTATTTTTCGAAAGTATGCTAAACTTCGTCCTCTTAATGTATTCTATGAAAAAGGAAAATGCACCTCCCAGCCTGTCGGAATTAATAGTTTTGGAAGAATACCAAAAAAGATTGCAACAAAACTTGGATTGAATAATCCCGAAGGATCAGTAGACATTGTTTTAGGAGGTCCTCAGCCACCATTCTAGTTAATGGTGGTACAGATATGCAGATGTTCAAGCGTCACGAGGGCTGGAAATCCTCTTCTACGGCAGAAGGCTACGTTGAGAATTCTTTAGAAAATAAGAAACAAAGAGCAAAGAAGATCATGGGCTCAGACCATTTAGGAGGTACTGGTCAGACACGGATTTAATGATTGGAAATTCGAACGTAAAGGGCTCCATCACATCCACTTCTGGTATACAAATTTCTAACTGTAAAAGATGTATTATTAATGTTTATAATAAACCTTAAGTGTTATATTTTAATTAATAATTGGTAATTAATTTTATAATTGTTAATAATAAATCATTCTTCTAAAAAGTGTGGTTTTATTTAACAGCAAAATTTTAATAAAACCGGTTTTTTTTCATTACAGCACTAGTGCTGTAATAGATGCCCTTACAAAACGATTTACAGAACTGTAAAATTCATATTACTAAATGAAAGTAGATAAAATAATATACTTCAAAATTATGCAAATCTGTCAGATAAAAATGGTTCTTTTTTAATTTAAATCAAAACATTTATCCCAGAGCCAATGCACCTACCGCCTTTTCCTAAAGAGGGTACGAAATGGTGACAAAATTGAAGATATTATATTACCAAAGTATATTAAGATAAATAACTATTGTTATTTTCTGATTGAACTAAAGATTTGTGAGTAAATGCACTTTTTTATTTCAAAAGTCTCCAGTATTCCACTCATTTATAGACAATTACTATAAGATTTAATGCATAAAATGTATAGCAAACGAACACAAAACGAAAGTTTTTACTTGCCTTTTCTAGGTTTCTTGGGATAACGGGGCTCCAACCCCAATCGATCTTAAAACTTTTATTGTAAACAACAGATATAGAAAAATAACTGGTAAAGCGTCCTTAAATGGCGGAAAATAAAGATAAGTACGTAAAACCAGATAAAACAGAGGAAAGTATAAGATTTCTAGAAAATAAGCAATTCTATTTTTCCACTTAACTTGTTATAAATTACTAATGATTTTAAGGTTGTTTATTTATTTATTCCATAAGGCCGCTTTACAGTTTGCAATTTTTCTTTCACGCAAGAAAAGATTTCCTGCGAGTATTTGAAAGAAGCTTTAACCGAGGAAAAGCAAAAAAGGGGAGAATTAGAACACAGACAGATTAAATTGGAGGAAAAACATTTAGCCATTGAAAAATCATTAAGAAAAAATAACATCATCATTTTTGGAGTGCAATATGATAACAAAACAAATCTCGCTGAGTTTACAATAAATATTTTAAATAGTCTACTTCAGCTTGACATTACACTAGCAGCTATAAATAATATATTTCAGATAGGGAATACAAATTCAAATAAGCCTATACTTGTAAAATTTCTATCATTTTACACTAAACTCCAGGTCCTTAAAGCATGTAAAAAACTAAAAAATACTGGAATAAGCATTTCTGAAGACTTAACCAAAGAAGAAAGAGAGATCAGAAAAATTCTAGTCAATCACAAGAAATCGGCCGAATACAAAGGTCATAGAGCTTATATAAGGAACAATAAATTATTTGTTAATAATGAACCATACAGTGTGGAACAGCTAAAACATAGTGAACTCGATTCAGATATTCCTTTCCTTACTATACGAAGAAATAGCGCCCCTACGGCATCAACTACACAAGATCTTGTACACGAACCAGAAATTAATCATACAAGCAACAACGAAGTTTTTGAAGTGGACATAACAGATAAAGCTACTGACGATAACATAAAGGTCGCAAGCCCAAATCATATTCCAAATCCAAAAAAAAGAAAAACAAGCAACACAACAGGGAGGCCACTGACAAGACAACAGCAGTCTGCAGAAAAAAAAGACACATTGGTCACAAGAGCTCCCCTTAGACCACCGATTGGAACTCCGGGGAAGTCAACATTGTAAAAGGTATGGCCACATATCATATATTATGTTTTATATATTATTTACAGTAACTTAAGCCCACGTACAAGTTTACTTTTGTGGGTTTCATTGTTTATTTATATATCATAATGTTGCATTACTTATATTGTACTAATTACTATTTAATTTTAGTGTGTTATTTGTAAATATGAAATGTAAAATGAAATTGTGGATGTATACTTATATAAATAAACTATTATTATTATTATTATTATTATGCACAGAACGAGGCTAGTGATCAGCTGGCGCAATTTGTATTGCTTGCAAGTAATATAACTCGGAACCTATTTTTATTGCAATGGCGAGCGCAAATTTGGGGATTTTTTGGTGATTTATGAGACACCAACCTAAATATAAAATTCCCTGACATTTGTTTATGTTCTTTCTAACCTATAGTGGGTACGTTTTGTTTATGTTTTTGTGTCCTGTAATAATGTTATGTTAAAATGAATTCACAAAAAAGCGCCGGTAAGTCCTAACCTAATGACTTTTTATATTAAAGGTTGGCAAGTGGTAAACGACTTGAAATTTTTATTGCCGCAATATTAATTGCTGCAAGACAACTTGCGTGAAAGAAAAATTGCACACTGTAAAGCGGCCTTAAGTGAAATTTTTAATGCCACAATATTAATTGCCGCGAGACAACTTGCATGAAAGAATAGTATATTACATAACAAGTGATGAAAGTGATACTTTTCAAACGAGGAGATATTTAGCACGAGGCGTCAGCCGAGTGCGGATATTCTCCGAGTTATAGAATAATCACTTTCACACGAGTAATGTACACTATTTTTCCTACGACCACAAAGAATTATTAAAAAAGCCTTTGATTTGTAAAAAAAAATATTTCAACTCTAGAGTTGAAAAAAATATTTCAACTCTAGAGTTGAAATTAGCATACCTAGGATTATGTTTCACTTAATATCTGGTTTCATATAGTTTGTCAATAGGCTTTTCCTTTATTTGTAGTTTAACATTTTCATTTTTTCATATTTTATATATCATAGGAAGACATAATCCTGGATTGACTTCTAGATTAACCAAAATGAAAAATTTTAAATTTCAAGGAAATATACATTAAACCAAAATTTAAAAAATCCACCCAACAAGGAAGATTTCAATTCAAAATAATTCCATAAATTATTTAATGTTTTTATAAAAAAAAGTCAAATACTCCTGATGGGATTTGAACCTGTGACCTCCCGTTTTGTAGACAAGAGCTTTAGTGTCTACGCTACGGCGTCCATGGCTAACAGTTAACATTTGTTGTTTAAATATATGACATTTTCTTCAGCGCGACTTGTTTTTTCTTTTATTAACATTTTTTATAATTTCACATGGCGTATTTTCACACTCTAATTCTAAATCACTCGACAAATACATGAAAAATAAGTTAAAACACTTTACAATTACTGATTTCTAAAATTTGTTCTTTTTAATACATAGGGGTGGTCTGTCAAATTGACATCATATGTTTAAATTAAATAGTGTGCCTTGTATTACCACTCTAGAGTTGAAATATTTTCTTTAAACACGCGTGTGATATTCGGCGCTTTCGAGCCAAGTTAACCGTGTTTTTTTTCTCATTTTCATAGGTGGTCGTAGGAAAATTTTTTTTTTACGGTTTGCCGACTACGTAGGCCATCTTGAACCGGTCATCGACCACAAATGTGCTCTACCGACTGGGGAGTCTGAAACGGCACGTTCATCCTACGAGATATCCGATCTCATCCGGCCTGTCCGGCGTGAATAGGATGGCTAAGTGGCGATTCATTTTACACTCTTCCCTGAGGCACGCCGTGTTCCCAAGCGGTCACCCGCCCAAGTACTAACCGCGCTCGACACAGCTTAACTTCGGTGATCTGCGGGAACCGGTGCTTGATATGTCGACAGGCCCTTGCCTGAAAGAAAAATTGTCAACTGTAAAGCGGCCTATACACTGTTTTACAGTGTCCCAGTTACAAAACAGGTAAAAAACAAAATTTAATTAGGTAAAAATGAAAACAAATTATTTAATAATTAACATAAAGATTAGCAATATCTAGATTTATTAAACAAACAATACAGTGTCTGTTTAAAGGTTGGAGACAATGACGTTACTTGAACAGCAGTAGCGTTTGTTGGACTTGCATTGTCTTTATTTATATTTTATATATATTTTTATTCACCTGAAGACGACTGCACTCTTTAAAATAATGATTAAATTTTATATTAAAACCAAATCAGAATCGGCTAAATCCAGGTCCACACCGAATTGATTAAGAAAATTAACTCTGCCTATTGATTAAATCAAACAGCCTGTGATTAACCGGTCTTAATCAATATTGATTATAATTTAATCATTTTTTACTAAATATTTTTAGTTAATAATGATTAAATTGGCTTCAGTGGGTAATCTTTTAATCACTTTTGATTTAAGATTAAATCAAAAGTGATTAAATTCGGTGTGGACCTGGATTTAGTCGATTCTGATTTTGTTTTAATTTAAAGTTTATTAATTTTTTTTAAGAGTGTATGATTGCAAAAAATAACAGATAGGTACCTACCCAATTCCGTAAAAATGTATAAAAACAAAAACATTATTATTATGAGGTTATAGAATTTACGGTGGCGGTTTTGTGGGCGGGAACACCGAAAACAGCTGACACATGTTTTACGGCGCATCTCTGGAAATAAGCATGTCTTGGGGAATATAGCACTTGTAACTTGTGTGGTCACCAAAGAAAATATACCCTATTTAATATTTGCACAAAATAAAAAATTGAATTTTTCTTTTTCATTAAACAATTTTGATTGATTGGGGGTTAATTTTTCCTGGTCTACCTTGAAAATTATTTTTACAAAGCACCGATTAGTAAACAATGCAGTGGCGGATACAGGATTCTGCTGAGGGGGGGGGGGGGAGGGCGACTATAAAAAAATGGCCTCTGGAAAAAAAAGAGCGTATTCCGGCTCTAAAATTCTTAAAAGTGACCTCCCAAAAAAAATTTGACCTTTCACACGCTCTATGATTTTCAAGGCTTACAATAGAAAAACACCCATTTGGTAAGGCCCAGGGGGGGGGGGGGGGGCGAGACTGCCTTCGCCCCCCCTCCTGGGTCCGCGCCTGAAATAATATACCCAAAAATATTTATAAACAACCGGCACGAAAATCGTGTAATATAAGTATCCGCTGACCTGTATTTGTAAGTTCTTGCAGCCGTTCGTAGTTGTGATCGGCAATTTTTGCATACTTTTTCGTATCTTTGAATATAAGGTTAACTAACATTCTAAATGTCACAAATACTAAAATCACTATGTACTGTAATAATCACAAACACAAATTAACCGGCACAATGCCCGCATATCACCACAAAACAGACACTAGACAAAAGATAATCAATCAAACACCCGTCGATAACCGAAGCCAACTGATGACCTGCTCGCTTGTTACATAAGTTAGCGACTTCTTTGGCATTTTTAAATCCGTCATAATCAGATATGATTTAAAACATTGACATATTTTATGCAATTAATCAGTATCGATTTAAAGTAATCCAAGATGATTAATTTGTCTCAATAACAGTAAAAATCATACCACTGATTTAAAAATTGATTAAAAAATAAATCAAAAAATTAAATCAAACAAATTAAATCAGACATGCCTCGTTGTTAATCAATTGATTTTTTTACTGTGTGGAGATGCTTACCAGTTGAAACGTAGTGATTCTAAACAAATAAAGACAATGCAAGTCCAAAACGCTACTGCCGTTCAAGAAACAATACAGTGGTAATAATAGGTACCCTACAAAAAGAAAAAGAAAGTAACTACATACCTCCAGTAGCATAGGTACTAGTGATAAAAATGTCTTTTGACAGCGCTCAAGCTACAATTAAAGACCTCATAGGCATCGACATTGTCATTGTTACATGTACACATCCTATTGATGGAAGAATATTTAAACACGTTGGTTCGTGAAGGTGGTAAGTAGAAGGTATATAAATTTCGAGAATTTAGGCATTCGTGCACTACGTGCATTCATGCTTTTTCTGGCTTCAAATTGCATTCAAGCATATTTTCCTAAAATTACCGATAATTATCAATGCACTTACTAATATTTAGGTATATGTTTTAATTGGGGGATTACCAATAATTTTCTAAATTAATTTCAAAATATACTCGGCACTCCCAAAGAAAATAAATTAAAGTTGAAGTTTGGTATGAGTTTCTCGCACTCCAACCAAAATATTGGTAAACGCCTTATCGAAACACCTAAATTTGTTGAAGAAAAACGAATTTATTTTTAATAGGTCCAATGAAAAACAAATCCGGGATTTTATTTCGTTTACAAATAAATAGAGAAGCGAGCCCTGCGATTTTAGAAACCAAATAATCAACAAAAGACAAAATAATTATTTTAATTTGTTTTATTACTGCTGCGTTTGATTATTATATGTACAGCGATCGAAAATAAATAACCAATTTAATGTATTTTATTTGGACAGGAATATTTGCTATAAAATCGGATTTAATTATTTATTTTCTCCTAGAGAAAAATCATCAGCGTCGATTAAACGCCATTTTGTTTATTATTATGATTATTTGTTAAAAGTGTACTATACTATATTGTATACGTTTAAAAAATTATTCACGCTCACTGGAAACAAATAGAAGTTTGTACAACAAGAGTGGATATGATGTCCATATCGCACGAGGAAGTAATTTGCGCACGACGCTGTGTAGGCGGAAAAATCTCATGCCTTGGGTTTCATTAATGAATTAAGATCTTTCTAATGTGTCTAGAAGGATCATGCATTAAAACTCAATGAAAACAAGACCAATTTACTTTTAATCGGTCCAAAAAATATTCATTCCAAAATTTCTGAATTTGTTGATATAGATAGCCTGAAAGGCCAAGTTTTTCCAAGATGGGCTTGAAAATGTTCGTCATAGCTCCCTCCACCGATATATTTTTTTATCTCTATCGCCGAATTCGAGTACTGTGAGCAGTGGAGTGTGTGGGCAACCTACATATCGAATATGAAAGCTTTCATATATCCTGACGGTTGTGGTCTAGTGGTATACACCACTCGTCGCTGGAAAGACAAAGAGGCGTAACTTTTAGTGTTTTCTCAGGAGAAGCAGGTAAAGTTTAAGTATGTGTTCTAATGAGTACTGACTATATCTCACTTGCTATAATACATTGGACAAATTTTTAAGTTGTTTACTAGATTATATAATTTCTATAAAAAGTTACATTTTTGCAAAAAAATTAGAACTTATTAAAATATAGACTTTTAAAAGAGTTACGCCTCATTGTCTATTCATTTTTCTGTATAATTTAAAAGTTGGCCGACTTACAACTACTACTAATCGCTTTCAAAAACCTTAATTTGTACAACAAAGTTTATTGGTTTATGACTTAAAAAAGTAATTTCGTAAAATACTAAAGAAATTTAAAATGTAACTTAAAAAAAAGTTATATAACAAAATAATAAAGGTTTAGCTAAATAATGGGGGAGATATTTATAGAAATATTGGTGGTCCGGTAGTTTTCTTACTGAAGTGTTGCTTTGGTATAAGGCCTTAAAGTCTACCAATTTGAGCGGGCCAGTCCTGACACTAGGATTGTTTCCGCGGGGCAAGAGGCGAACTCCCCACAGGATCATGGCGCCCAACTAAAGGGGCAAGCCTGCGACCAGAGATGTATAGAACATGATCTTAGTGCAGAGTACCTTGAATTGCCGAAGGACTCCGGTACTCGTAAAATTGATCAACAGAGACAAACTGACGGAAAATGGGCCAACGTATTCAAACTAAGGCTGTTAGCATGAATTTAAGCTACTTTAAATGGAAAGCTGCGTATGAGAGACAACGAACAAAGTGAAATATCCATAGTAGACATGGCAGAAGAAGTTAACTAGCAAGAAATAGACTGATCAGATGCACGAACAAGGCATCAAAGATGGGATGGAATTTTCGCCAAAACTGATGGTTATTGACAATCTGATGTTTGTAAGCATGCTTTCTCAAAATATATTTATTGAGCAGATCGGGACAGCCCAAATAATATAAGACTTATTAGTACAACACATAAAAGGCGTGGAGAAAATAATTATTCCTTTCACTAAGTTTTACCGACAAAAAACTGTCAGAGGGATGTAGCTAACTTAAATCGTATTTTGCTGAAAGCCAGTCGAGAATGGCATGAGATATTAATTGTGTACTTAACGGAAAAATGAGCTCGAGGCGATCCTGTCACAGAATTAACGCCGTTGCAAATGCTAACAGTCTACTCAAGCAGAGGAAATAACGTAGTACTATCTTTGGTACCAATATTTGTATTAAATCTTTTGATCTCTAAAGGGAGGGTATGATATTCATACTTTAATGAATAAACTATAGGGCGTATCTCCGGTACTATGCTCGTTATTAAAGTAATCTGGAAAGACAAAAAAGAGGCGTAAGTCGACTTAGGAGATCCGTCGAAATTTAGATTTGCTATATCAAGATAACCATAAGAAGGAGAGATACATCCATTTGCTGGTTCAAATATATGACCAGCAGGTCTTTTATAGTGGTCGTAACTCAAAATCACACATTTTTGGAGTTACGCCCCTTTGTCTTTCCAGCGACGTACTGTGCGACCAGTTAGTATTGTCCTGTCCCAATATAAGAGATATTCAGGGTATTCAAGGACTGGTTCGTGTGAGTAGTGATAGTATGGTGGAAGGTTTTCTTTGAAACCTAGTTTATGAGCCAGTTTTTTGTGGATGATCTTTGCCATCTGATTATGCCTTCCCACTTCCCAGATAAGCGTTGGGTGCCATAGCACAACAACCAGTTGGCTCCGTGAGCAAAATATGTTTCATAATTCACTATAGAGACTTCTGAAAATATAATGAAAATATCGAAATATAACAATGAAGTTAAAAAAAGTATTCATTGGAAAATGTGTAACCTAAAAAAATTGGTACATCATAAGGTACCGGGTGATTAAATAAGAAAGGACGCCGGCTATATCTCGGAAACTACTGGGCATAGAAACTCCGAAAAAAAAATGATTACTAAACTGGCCATGAGAAAATCCTGGAAATGATTTTTAAGTTCCGCATTTTGCCGCAAGAGGGCGTAATTGAACAGTAAATTTTAATATTTTACATATCTCCGAAAATACCACATTAAGGTATATCTTTGGTAACACCATTTAAAAGCTTGGGCAATTATGCAACATTTTGGTCTTATACTCATTGGCGTACCGATTTTAATTAGAGGGGGGGAAGCTGTTAAAAGTGTAATCATTTAAATCGCTGTAACTTATAAACGACTTATCCGATTTTAGCAAACTAAAGACTGGTTGGAAGAGAAATGTATGCACTTTCACCAATCGTATTTAGTTGTCCATAATAGTTCTCAAAAAAAAAATGCTAGAGGGCGCAATTTGTAATAATAACACATTTTTTGATTTTACTCCGAAAAAATAAATTATAAGGTGTAATTATTATACCATAATCGAAAAGTAGATTAAATTTGCTAGAAAAAATATTAAAACTGCAGCTCGATATCTCCGTTCGTTTCAGCGTTATCGCCAATAGAATAAATTTTAATGAAAAAGCGATTATATATTTTTCAGAAAAAAAGTGGGACGCCACTGATATTTTTCCATGTGGATATCATTTCGGATTAGCCTGGTCAATTCTGCATAAAAATGGTCTCTTGCTTTTTCTCCTCAGGCACACCGTTCTTAATTAAAATAATTAAATTAAATTAGACGGACGGGAGCATGCCCATTAAGTGAAGGTGGTCATTTCCAACAATTTTTAAAAAACAAAAATTTTCATTATCAATGTTAATAATAATAAATAGTGGAGCTAATTTAATTATTTTAATTAAGAACGGTGTGCCTGAGGAGAAAAACGCAATAGACCATTTTTATGTAGAATTGACTAGGCTAATCAGAAATAATATCCACATGGAAAAATATCAGTGGCGTCCCACTTTTTTTCTAAAAAATATATAATCGCTTAGATTTAAAATTTATTCTATTGGCGATAACGCTGAAACAAACGGAAATATCGAGCTGCAGTTTTAATAATTTTTCTATAAAATTTAATCTACTTTTCGATTATGATATCATAATTATACCGTATGATTTATTTTTTCGGAGTAAAATCAAAAAATGTGTTATTATTACAAATTGCGCCCTCTAGCAATTTTTTTGAGAACTATTATGGACAACTAAATACGATTGGTGAAAGTGCATACATTTCTCTTCCAACCAGTCTTTAGTTTGCTAAAATCGGATAAGTCGTTTATAAGTTACAGCGATTTAAATGATTACACTTTCAACAGCTTCCCCCCTCTCTTATTAAAATCGGTACGCCAATGAGTATAAGACCAAAATGATGCATAATTGTCCAAGCTTTTTAATGGTGTTATCAAAGATATACCTTAATGTGGAATTTTCCGAGATATGTAAACTTTTATAATTTACTTTTCAATTACGCCTTCTTGCGGCAAAATGCGGAACTTAAAAATCATTTCCAGGATTTTCTCATGGCCAGTTTAGTAATCATTTTTTTTTCCCGAGTTTCTATGCCCAGTAGTTTCCGAGATATAGCCGGCGTCCTTTCTTATTGAATCACCCGGTACAAATACAATTTTTTAAATTTCATTTTTATAGAAAGTAATGTAACTTTTTCCAAAAGTCGAACTTGTACTGTATGTAAAACTACATTATTATTTTTTTGAGTTTACAGTTTTTTTCTGAAAATTGTAATAATTTAATAATAGAAGCACACAACATACACTTAAAAATATAGACAACGTCCTTAAGAAGAATGTTTAACAGACATAAAAATCAACAAAACTAAAAATTCATTTAGGTTATCTAAACTAATAAAATTTAAACTTTGGCATTAAAAAAACTGCCTAATTCTATCCTTAAAATTTATATAAAATAATAATTATTTTCCTGTTTGCGTTATACAATTTTATGTACAAAAACATTGTTTTTGAATACACATCACGTGTTGTAAAAATATTTGATTTGCAGTGATTATTTACAGTTTTATTTATCGAAATATTATTAATTAACAATATTATTATTTTAATAAACAAAACCCAGGTTTGATCTATAATTGTTATAAATAAATATTTAGCAAACCTTTTGTAATCAATTTAACAGCAATTATTTCATTTATGTATTTTTAGTATTCACGTTTTTATATTAGATTTTTTATAATGGTTTATACAGGCTGATATAATTCTTATCCGACCAAGAAGACATTATATAGAGGCGTTTTTATGACAAATGAGAGGGAAATTGAGAATAATACAGGGTGATTCCTAAGTTGATACGTCTTTTTTAGCTGTGTATAGAAGGCATTAAAATAAACAACATTTTCAAATACCTTTTTTCAAAAAACTTAAAAATAGGCGAGATACAGAAGTCAAAAATCTAAGTGCGGGCCTGGTCATTAAACCGTAGCCGGCTATACTTTATGTTTTTTGTCTTATCCCTTATTAGTCATACAATTTACGGGTAGCTGGTGAGTTATTTGGCAATCCGCTGCGCTGTGTTTTTCTGAAGCAAATTAATTTTAAATTGGTGACACGTGAAAATGGTAAAATTTGCAAACAATGTAATTGTAGATATAGTGCTAATTTACGGTGAGTGTCGTCAAAGTGCGGCTGCTGCTTCGAGATTATACGCAGAAGGCTTTCCCTTGCGGGCTCATCAATCCATCACCCAAAGGTTTACTTAATGTTATTCAACAGGCACGTTAGGCAGAACCGCATTTGATCCATCGTGTAATAAATGAATGTAAGTACCTTATTTTTGAGTTTTTTGAAAGAAGGTATTTGAAAATGTTGTTTATTTTAATGCCTTCTGTACCACAGCTAAAACATAAGTGTCAACTTAGGAATCACCCTGTATATCCCAAGAGGCAACTTACTTGACACAACTTAACTTATAACTTTATTAAATATATCGGACCTTTTTAGTAATTTCAAATATACCGGGTGGTCAAATAAGCGAGGACGCCGGCTTTAGTTTCTCTGATGACCGCTAGAGGGCGTAATATTAACGCTCAACTAAGAAAACGAACGTTTCTCCTTAATGTGTCCAATTAAGCCTTGTTGAAAATGTATGTGTTGCAATGTTAAAATAATAGAAGAATTTTGGACTTCTATTGTCTTTATTTGTTTTAAATAACAACGTTTCAACTGGTATCTCCAGTCGCCTACAGGTACCTAAAGTATATAGTTTTCACCCGAAGACGACTGGAGATACTAACCAGTTGAAACGTTGTGATTTAAAAGAAATAAAGACTGTCAGAACCATTTCATTTTTGTATTAAGTTTGATCTTTTTTGTAAATTTAGCAATATCGTATTTTTATTTTCATGTCAACATTGTACATTCAGGCCAGAGAGTAATAATAGCTCGGCGTTGTTGCTAAACCGGGGAATGACGGCAGGACAATATAGTCAAGGGGGCTGAGGATATAAGAAAAATTAGTGCAATGGCGGTTTTGAAATTGTCACTCGAAAAAATGTTATACGGAAAATAATAATCGGGTTTGGTAGCGCGTATTCTAGAATAACTAATGCAAAAGTCGAATAAATAGCGATAAATAGTTTCATTTTCGTTTTTATTCTTTTTTCGAACCGTCACAATACGAAAATGGGTAATTTTCGCGGCGTGACGACACATCTTATGGCGACCGTGACAGGACTTTTGCATTTTTATTCGTTTCGTTACCAGCGATTGTTGCCGGTGAAGTATATTGACAAACTTTTACAACGTTTCGCCTGAAATTTAATCGGTAAACGAGTGTGTTTTGAACGGGTTTGTCACAGTATTTTCATTTTAAATTAACAGTTTTACAGACAAACTTTTACAACGTTTCGCCTGAAATTTAATCGGTAAACGAGTGTGTTTTGAACGGGTTTGTCATAGTATTTTCATTTTAAATTAACATTTTTGCAGACAAACTTTTACAACGTTTCGCCTGAAATTTAATCGGTAAACGAGTGTGTTTTGAACGGGTTTGTCATAGTATTTTCATTTTAAATTAACATTTTTGCAGACAAACTTTTACAACGTTTCGCCTGAAATTTAATCGGTAAACGAGTGTGTTTTGAACGGGTTTGTCATAGTATTTTCATTTTAAATTAACATTTTTGCAGACAAACTTTTACAACGTTTCGCCTGAAATTTAATCGGTAAACGAGTGTGTTTTGAACGGGTTTGTCATAGTATTTTCATTTTAAATTAACATTTTTGCAGACAAACTTTTACAACGTTTCGCCTGAAATTTAATCGGTAAACGAGTGTGTTTTGAACGGGTTTGTCATAGTATTTTCATTTTAAATTAACATTTTTGCAGACAAACTTTTACAACGTTTCGCCTGAAATTTAATCGGTAAACGGGTGTGTTTTGAACGGGTTTGTCACAGTAGGTTTTATTTTAAATTACCAGTTTTACAGATAAACTTTTACAACGTTTCGCCTGAAATTTAATCGGTAAACGAGTGTGTTTTGAACGGGTTTGTCACAGTATTTTCATTTTAAAGCAACGGTTTTGAAGACAAATTTTTACAACGTTTTGCCTGAAATTTAATCGGTAAACGAGTGTGTTTTGAACGGGTTTGTCATAGTATTTTCATTTTAAATTTACGGTTTTGCAATGAGACTTTCAGCGCGTTTCTGCCTAGAAATTTAACGGTAAACGTGTGCTGTTACGCAGTTTTTTTTAGCAAAACATTTCCTTATTTCTTGGAGTCTTGCAGCCAAATTTTTGATGATTGGGTTGAAGAACAAGTTATTGAAGAAGTCCCATCCAATTATTCCACGTGTAGTGCCCATTATCTGCCCCATAGACCCATTAGTAAGGAAAGTGTATGGCATCAGGGAATTTTGAATAATGCTGACCTTCCATCCCAAGGGTGTTCTGCAAAACAATTACTGGAGTCAAGATGGTGGGAGGGTCCAACTTGGCTGTACAGTGAGCCTAGTGAGTGGCCTCAGGATAATATTACCTGCGATGAACAGAGGATTAACCAGGAGAAGAAAACAAGGGTGGTGACCTCATTGATTACCACTCTTCCCAATGTAATGACTTTGGATGACTTGTACATGACCTATTTTAGCAAGTATTTGAAAATAGTTCGTATGATTGCATGGATTTTGAGGTTTTGTCATAATGTTTGTTATCCAAATGACAAATGGCAAGGATATGTGACGGTGGTGAAGTTAACTACTGCTCGAGGTCAACTATTAAGACCTATTCAACGGCTTCACCCGCTGGAATGTGCAGATGATATGGAGGTTCCATCGCTTCAAGAGGCTCATCATAGTAGAGAGACTTTCAGTGACAAGATACGAGGCTGTTATCCTGCATCTTCAAGTGCTTCTTTACCTAGTGCGGGAGTGAATAAAAGCAGAGCATTCGATGTGATAACATGTAACAGTGAAACGCGTAAAAGTAGGTTTCTGTAATTATAGACTAGCTCTTTATAATGTGTGCGTTTTGGGGTTTACTTAATTTTAGTTACTGTTTTATATTTGTAATTGCTTTCTTGTCAGAGAATGTTATTTTTATGGCTTTACGATAGAGCGTCTCTGACGCAAGCGCAGTTATTTTGAGTCACTTTATATATAAAAAGTGTCTCAAGGTGGGAGGATGTCAGAACCATTTCATTTTTGTATTAAGTTTGATCTTTTTTGTAAATTTAGCAATATCGTATTTTTATTTTCATGTCAACATTGTACATTCAGGCCAGAGAGTAATAATAGCTCGGCGTTGTTGCTAAACCGGGGAATGACGGCAGGACAATATAGTCAAGGGGGTTGAGGATATAAGAAAAATTAGTGCAATGGCGGTTTTGAAATTGTTATACGGAAAATAATAATCGGGTTTGGTAGCGCGTATTCTAGAATAACTAATGCAAAAGTCGAATAAATAGCGATAAATAGTTTCATTTTCGTTTTTATTCTTTTTTCGAACCGTCACAATACGAAAATGGGTAATTTTCGCGGCGTGACGACACAAAGACAATACAAGTCCAAAACTCTTCTATCATTCAAGAAGCATCATTGTCTCCAACCTTCAATGTTAAAATACTTATGAGAAACTTGGTCCAGTTCCAAGTCCTCAAATAAAAATGTGGGGGAAAGACAACATTTCTTTGGAAGAAAAATAAGCAACTTCGGTTAGGGACGACGAAAATTATCAAATTTGAATTCGTTTTAAAGACATTCAATTGTTTTATCATTCGCTAGAGGGCACCGTTTGAAACATCATTGAAATTTGCGGAAATTTTTAATAATACCATGTAATGATTTTTTTTCTTACTCGTGCTATCTCTGTTAGGTGGGTATTATAAAATGTTATCAAATGAATTTCCTATTTTTAAAAGGTTGCCTTTGTGTATTATAACTGATTTACCCTGTATATTGAAGATTAGACTGTGTTAAAAAATAAAGTAAAAGAAATGTTACTGATTGGATAATAAATTAAAGAATCAATTACAACATAAATAATCGTTTATTACGTTTTCAGGTGAATTTTAATTTTTTTTTAGAATAAATACCCGACAATATACTTTAACATCAACACATAGGTACCCATTTGTATTCTTCTCATTTTATTTGGTACTACAAGATATTAAAATATGAACAAAATCTAGCAGTTTGTTTTCAAAATTCAAAAAATAAGTAATATTTTTTTTTGCATTTCATAATTCTTAAATCTTATTAGTTATTTAATCCGTCTACAAATTATTCAACATCCTGTACGTATTTTATTTCTATATAAGTGATAGAAAACTTAAGGCCTCCCTTTCCACCAATAAAGAAAAATAAAAACGTTGATAGTTTTTAAGAACCAAGTGAAAACTCAGACAATGCAGAAAATCTTAAAGTACGAAGTTGCAAACTTTAAAAGGCCATATTTCAAAAACCAGCCGTAGGATTAGATTACGGTCAGGGTCACTTTTAATCAGGATATGAGGATCTATATAAAATACTAGAAATTAGAAAAATTAGCCGAAAGCCATTTCCCATAAGCTTTGCGTGAGGTCCTTTATAAAATTGGGCAAAATAACATCTATGATTGAAACATACTTCCAGTTTAAATCCAAGACAAATGGTCAATTTATAAAGTGGCATTGACAGCAAAGTTCGAGTTAAAAGTTATTAACCTGGTCATAACTTAATATAATGTAACATAACAAGTTAAGACCAGGTTCATTACTTTTTAATTGAATTTTGCTGTCAATCCCACAATATAAATCGACTATTTCTGACATTTCCATGATTTTATAATAATTATTCTTTGGCGTAAAACTAGGTTGCAACTTAGGTTTTTTTAGAGGACTTTATAAAATTGGGCCTTAGTGAATACGGCTGTCTATAGTTAATTTCAGAAAGGTGTAGAGTAATAAAATAGGAAAGTCCGTCCAGTTCGGCTTAATTTCGGTGTTGGCCATAGGCGCAGGTAAATTTTGTGCATTAAATTATTTATGATAACTAACCAAAGAAAAAAAGAAGATAATTTGATAAAGAAGGAACTATTAGCTATAGCAAATTTACACAAACATCGTTTTATGAAATATGCCGTGAAAGATATAGCTGAAAAACATAGTGTAACTATGCTGCGCACACCGCCCTACCATTGCGATCTAAATCTTATAGAACTTATATGGGCGCAAGTGAAAGGATTTGTAGCAAGACACAACTCGACATTCATAATGAAACGTTAAGTTACTGTTTGATTAAGCCATAAAGAAAGTGACACCACAGAACTGGCGAAAAGCAGTCCATCATGTCATTAAAGAAGAGGAGAAAATGTGAGATCTTGACCACCTGATCAATCAGACCGTCGACCCATTAATTATAACTTCAAAAGCAGGGTTGATAAAAATCGATGATTTTTTTGATTTTTTTTTTAATTTACCAGTTTTTATAAATGTTATTACATATTTTTTAATATTTCTAACTGCTTATATTTTGTTTTGTTTAAAAAACAGATACGAAGCAAAACTGGAGAAGTTTTAACATGCAAATTTCGATCGCGTTGTTTGCGCCTTTGTCGAAACTTATATTAACGTGAAAATTTCATCCGCACAGTATTGCAAGTTTTATATTTATGATTATTATAATAAAATAATTAGTAACGCCACATAAAAATGCGTCTGGGTTTTATTTTTTTGTACGAACAAATACATTTTAAGTGTTAAAATTTTAAAACTGTTTTTTTTTAAATAAATCAAAATTTTTTTTCAATCATACTGATTAAAATCATGATTTTAATCGTGATTTTAATCATCTCAACCCGGGGCAAAAGGAGACGTTCCTCGGATGACCAAGAATATTATGATTTTGAATAATTTAATTTCTGTAATGTATTTTTGTGTTTTATATTTTTTTAAAGTGTTTAATAAAAAATAAGTGTACATAATGCACGCCTTTGTCACACCATTTTCAGTGTTTGCGAATGGATAACAATAGGCAAAACCCATAAATTGACCCAAACCAGGGTGATACTACCTGCACTTGATGAAAATAAAGAATTTTGCAATGAAATCAATGCCAAATTATAAAAGTCCCTTAAACATTCGTTGGGTCAATTTGTAGTCATTTTGCATACCTAATGAGCTTATATTAGGTTAGGTTAGGTTAGGTAAGAGTGGCAGACCCTTGGTTCTGACCAAACGGTCTCACGTAGTCCTGATTAGGTCCGTTGTGATACCACACGTGTTCCGTAGAACCCACCTTCATTAGATCTCTGATGCATGGTTAGTGCGACGTAACCGCGGAAGGATTTTAACAACTCATTCAAACCAGCCACTACTGTTCAGAAATCTGCTCAGCCGTCCAAGTTGTAAGTTGTTTAGTTCCTCCAGGCTATCGAAAGATGATTCACCCAGAGTAGTGAACCTCCTTCTTGCGAGGCCAGGGCATTCACACAGAAAATGTTGAATACTTTCTTCCTCTTCCTCATCTCTGCAGAAGTCGTTAGTGGGTATTTGCATACGTTCGGCATGTCTACCGAAGAGGCAATGTCCGGTAACAACCGCAGTAATATTTCTCACGTCTTTTCGACTGTGTCTCAATAGCTCTGCGGTTCTCTTTTTATCGAATGTGGGCCACAGTTGCCTGGATGTACTACAGGTTGTCAACCCTGTCCATCTGTTCTGTGCAAGCTGCTTGGCCGTGTAGTCAATCTCCTCTTTGACCAATCCCAGTGGTTTGTTCACTGTATTGTCTGCTAGATCAGCTGGCATGCCTGCGCCCTCTCTTGCGAGCGCATCGGCAGCCTCGTTGCCATCTATTTTGGAGTGTCCAGGAACCCAGCACAGAATAACCCGATGTTGGTGTTGGTTGCCAAGTGTGCATAGATTGTTGCGGCATCGCTTTACGAGCTTTGATTTGACGCTGCTGGAACAGATTGCCTTGATCGCCGCCTGACTATCACTGAAGATGGTGATTGACGAGGCTACTCCCAAGCCAAGGTGTTCTTGCAGGATATTGACCGCCTTCTCTACTGCCAGTACTTCCGCTTGAAAAATACTACAATAGTTGGGGAGTCTATACGATTTCTGTATTTGTAAACTTTCGGAAAAGACCCCGGCTCCCACACCAACGTCCATCTTTGAACCGTCTGTGAAGATTGCGTGATCTGTTTTCGTTATATTCTGATTGCCTTCCCACTCTTCCCTACTCGGAATGAGTATAGAATACCTTGCCTTATGAGCTTATATTACTCTACACCTTTTTGAAATAGACAATAAATGCTATGGTGCAATGGAAAATACCTAATAGCCAGAGCAGACTCTTTTTGGTTAAATAAAATAACAGTGGCGAAGGTCAAAAGAAAACACAAAAATAAAATTCACAAACTTCGCATATATTTTCAATATATGATATCAATAAATAATATACACACGTGCTTTCATACACATCTACCTAAAACTAATATTTACAAAAGTATGTACAAATTCTAACATCGATTGCGTATGTTTTTCGAAAAGGGATAAATGCATTTAAAACGAGTCGCAGGTGTTTTGGGAATGAAAGATCAATTTTATCGGTAGGAACACTTGGCATAAAACTTTAACACCTTTACATGATATATAAGTAAATAGTCAAAAATACCTTGACAAAATTTAAGATCTAGTTATTAAGACTATTATCACTTTTCTATAATATGCAAGGAATATAATGGGGGTGAGACTAAATTTAACCCATTTTAAAGTTCCATTGCTCTGTGATACGTCCACTCTTAACGCAGGATTTCATAGCATTTAATAATAAACTCATGGACACAATTATCGAATATTTTTATATTTTTCATAATCTCTTTTTGAAAAAATAGACAGTAATATGCGCCATTAATGTTAATTAAACGTCAAAATATGTTAAAACAAGTGATTAATTAGCCTACTAGATCACTAATATCAGCACATATAAGTTTACGGCGATAATTTAAATTTATTTTGAAATAATAATGATTACAAAAAATATTCGATATTATTTTCTAATTCTCTATAAAGTTCCACGTACATTTTGTTTTTGTAAAATAATTTTCATACTTTGACAGGCTGTACCATTGGAACGGCGCATCTTAGAGAATAATAGTTTGTACAACAAGACTGGATATAATGTCCATATCGCACGAGGAAGTAAATTAAGCACGACGCCGTAGGCGGAGTGCTCAAACTTCCGAGCTCAATATGGACAATCCACTCGAGTTGAACAGTATATTTTTTCTACGACCAAACTTACAAACCTTATGCTAAAAAATGTAAAAAAAAAGTTTTCCGGTTGCCGGGCTCGAACTCACGACCATTGGATCCATAGTAGAACGCCCTAACTCTCTTGACTGTCGAGACCTTAAGCTAACTGTGGGAAAGCCAACTGATAAATGATGCTACATGAAATTAATATTTTATGCTCATGCAGCCGGTTGCATTATTAATAAATCTATTATAAATGCGTCTAGATTATATTATATTGAACAAATTTTACCATATGCATTTAAATTAAATAATTTAGTGTCTTGAAAAAGAAGACGGTGCCTCAGTAAATATAATATACCGTGATTGGTCAGTGCTTTTAAATACACCACAAAGAAAATAAAGAAATGTAATTTTCATAACAGTGTTATCAACTAATGGAAAATTTCCGGGTTCGTTAGAACAAAGCACAGAGGAATGATAGGTCGGCGCTGTCTCCAAAGGAAAAAGGGAAATTTTTACGCAGTGTTATACTTGTAGAATATTCTTTAGGATCACTTGTGGTTGTAATCTGCTAATAAAAGACTTTTTCAGTATTGTTTGCATTCGTGAAAGTTTTCTATAAAAATGGGAAATTTTATTTTTAAAGGTTGCAACACTGTACATCCTACTGTAACATGTACATTTGGTTTCCTTGTAATTGACCACTGTGATTGGTCAGTTTCATTACCTATCTAGGATGGATATAAAATTTTCCCGCACAGTTAACTGTGCGGTTAACTTTACTCGCCACTTAAGTGTAAAGGAAACAGCAAATTTCCATGTGGTAGTAGAAAAATATAAATTTTAGCTCGATATCTTAGTTTTTTATTCCCTATATAAAAGTTACATCTTCGGTTTAACATGTTAACCCGAAGTTTGTTTTGGTTTAACGTGTTAAACCGAAAGCTATAACTTTTAGATAGAGAATCAAAAACTAAGATGGAAAAGTAAAAACTATTTTTCTCTGAGATGCGCCGATTCAATGCTACAGCCTGTCAAAGCATAAAAGTTCCATGTTTTAAACGTCAATATATCAAAAACAATTGAATTTAGATATATAACTTTTTAACAAAATATACGTGGAATTTTATAGAGAATTAGAAAATAATATAAAATATAGGGTGTTCCATTAAATTAAAAATATGTTTGGTATGCCCTGACTATTTGGGACACCCTATATAATTTAAAATAATTTAAGATTGTAGAGTTAATGCTTCCTTGTAACTCTGTTTTTAAAAAATATTCAAAAGTAGTTTAGATGCTATAAAATCCGCGTTGGGAGTGGGCCACGTAACTGTAGTGCCAAATTACTGTCAGTGGTTTATCGCTTTCATATAGAGTGCAGCGGTTTTTACGAAGTTAGAGGAAACCATTCCAGTTTATTTTTGAAATTCTAATATATGACAATATTTATTTTTATGGATTTTTTTCCTGTGACTACGCCCCTGTGCAATATACAGGGTGCTACAAATTCGTGTGCGTACAAGGGGATCTCGTAAACGGTAAGAGATACGAAGATGGTTAAATTGAGGCAAAGTTGCATATTTTGGGGTTTAATAATTTGGTAAAAGAAAATTGCAAATATTCCAAATGCTTTCGGAGATATCCGAAAAAAAACGAAATTTATATTTTTGGTTTTAAATTTTTTGCGCCTTCATTTTTGACTTAGGAAAAAACAAAATATACTTTTTCATAGCCGTCTTTTATGTTCTACAAGATGGCGTTATTCGTTTTCAAATTCGACGTTCGTTCTTTAAATACCAACCTCAAGTCAATTTTTTTAAATACCGACCTGGAATTTTAATTACAGGTTTAGGGACTTCTAAGCCTTAGACATTTAATACAATTTAAAGTTTTTTGAAATTTTAACTTTTTGTCATTTAGTAATATATTTTTTCAAGTTATCTTTTCATGTCATTACGGTCCTGAACATTTAAAGCCAAGCCAAACAAAAAAGATTTCTGATTTGAAAAATCTGTCCATTTTTACTCAAAGAGGCCTAATATTTAACATTTTCTGAGAAAAAAAACCTTAAGTCTCGGCCTCAAATATTTTTCATTCTATTAATTTTTGTTATATGTTTCTCCAGAAACTGGCATTACCAGACCGTATAAACAGTAAAAAATATTTTAAATTATTTTTGAAACAAACATAAGCGTATTATAGTAACATAACTAGAATGACACTCCAGTTACTCTTTCTTTACTCGGGAGCATTAATTTTTTTCTGTTTTACAGTAGTTTGGTCTAGGGGCAAAAACAATAGGACTTAAGATGTTATATTAATAAAATAAATAATGTACATACTAATAAAAAATTAAATTACTTCTCATCCCTTAGAAAATTACTTAGGGTAAATGCGGGAGAGTTGCCGCGGCAGGAGAGACGCCGTATTTGTCGTATTACTCCTAATACGTAAAAAGTTAGACAACCAAGTACACCTGTGATAAGAGTCCACCCATTACTGAATCAATAGTACCGCGGCAGTGTTCGTTTCTAAAAATTTCGCTTGCTATTCCGATATTAACGAAGGTAAGAATACATTTTTTTTACAAAGTTTGCAGTACGGTTTTAATAAGTGTGATAATTTGAAACTCGGCCGCTTTATTTTATGTTTGAAGGTTTTTCCGGTATATTGAGGTTATTGTTTACACCTATCATGATATATTTTGTAGCGTGTACAGCCGGTGCCCTTGATAATCAGACGCGGCGTCTCTCCCAACAAAAAGGACAGTTGCCGCATTATCAGTAAGGAGAGACGCCGCATACTATTTTTCGAATGTTATTGTTTTTCTATGAGTTTTATTATATAAAATTACCATTTATATTCAGAAAAATGCCAAGAAAATATCAAATAAAAGTAAAGGCACGCTCAAGGGCCCAGTTGACCGAAGAACAATTAAAAGAAGCAATTAGATCCGGTAAGATAACCAAAAGAGGAGCTCATAGGCGTTATGGTATGCCGCCAAAAAAAAGAGAGGTTAGCACTTTACCCAGATGTATGACTCTAGATTTACGTCCCAGCTTAGAACTACCCTCCACAAGTTCTGTGAATCATACTCAAACAAATTCTCTTAGTAGTGGAGATTATAGAGATAAAATTCCGAAAGTTACCCCTTCAAAATATCTGCATGAAGTGTCTCCCGTCCCAAAAATACCTGTATCCATTACACAGCGGTTCAAGCAAAGCGCAAGTGTGTGAAACAAAAAAGTCTCGCCTTAATCCTAAAGATAAAAAGCCAAAGGTGGCAGAAAAGAAGAAAAGAACAGAAAAAAAACTTAAAAAAGAACAGTGGAGCGATAGCGATGAAGAGATCCTATATAGCAAATAAGATTATAAAAAAAGATGAAAACAAGAAAAGCTGCGTGGAATGTTTCGAAATGTATGCAATAACAACTAAAAAAGTCGATTGGGTGCAATGCCTTAAATGTTTAAAATGGTTCCACATTACTTGCAGCATGTATGGTAAAGTTTGTAACATCTGTTCCAGACTGGATCTACGTAAAAAAAATGAAAATTGGACTTTTTAAACACTGCGGCATTTCTCCTTTCTAAACGCGGCAACTCTCCCAGCCATGTGGGAGAGTCGCCGGTTTTTTAGAAGAAAATTTTTTTTTGTTATGGCTATATTTTTTTAGAATTAACGTTTATTTTTGCATTTTAATAAAGTTTAAAGTAATATCTGTGTAGTGACTTATTTTGAAAAAATTATCTGAAAAATTATAAAAATTATGAATTTTTTTAAAAAAGTGCGGCAACTCTCCCGCATTTACCCTACTTCCTAGAGTATTGTTACGGTAAATCTTATTGAAATAATAAATGGCCCAAACACCATAACTTTCTGTAATGTAATGTAATTTTAATATTTAAGTAATCATAAAAAAATTGCCAAGGCCGTAATAGTAAAGAAAGAATAATTTGAAATACTAATAATGTGATATTTGATGCAAAGCCTTAAAATTTTAAAACCTTTAAATTGTATTAAATGTCCCAAAGCGTAGAAGTCCCTAAAATGTATTTAAAATTCCAGGTCCGTATTTAAAAAAATTGACTTGAGGTTGGTATCCAAAGAACGAAACGTCAAATTTGAAAACTAATAACGCCATCTTGTAGAATATAAAGAGCGGCCATAAGAAAGTGGTTTTTATTTTTTTCCAAAATGAAGGCGCAAGAAATTGAAAACCAAAATTAAAAATTTTGGTTTTTTTCGGATATCTCCGATGGTATTCGGAATATTTAGAATTTTCTTTCACCAAATTATTAAGCCCCAAAATACGCAACTTTATCTCAATTTAACCATCTTCGTATCTCTTACCGTTTCCGAGATCTTATTATACGCACACGAATTTGTAGCACCCTGTATATGAAAGCAATGAGTCACTGACCGTAATTTTGGACCTGGAGTACCGTTAGGTAATTTTTGGATTCGGTGTGGCAGAAACAGATCTGCGACGCAAACTTTAAAAAAGGGCTCAATTTAATTCGACCTAAACAGCATAGATGAAAAAGTCGCAATTTTTTAAATTAATTAAACAAATCTACAGAGTTGGGCAAATGTTTGGATTAATTCAAATTTACTCAAATTAGGCGAGCGTAGATAAAAGATTATTGGGTATAAAGTTGTTATATTGAACTGTGTGTACACTTGTGCAGTGTTATAATAATATAGGTAGTTGGTAATTTCTTGGACTGTCCAGATTTTTGCGCATCCCTGTAAAATATTGACATAAAAAAATTTGTATAAATAGGTGTGTTTTGCGATTGGTATTGCAAACATCGATTTAAGTACAGATCGTTTTCAAATTTATAAATTTGAAAAAATCAAAATAATGCAGCTAAGATTTCCTTAAATATATATAAAATTAATAGGTAAATGGCGAGTACAAATAATATAAAAATAAAACTTGATTACGATAAAATAAACAACACTTAAATTCTGTCTTGTAAAGTTTTTACAGCATAAACTGTAGCACAAATAGGTAGTAGAGATAGTTTTTTTGTAGATATCTAAGTTATGTTGTTGTATGTATATCTTAATATTATTTTTATGTTATTATTTGCATCAAAGTATCGGAGTCTTCTAAAAATTCATGGAGATATAGAATATATCAGAGGATGAAGTGTAGAAAGGGTCAAATGGACCAAAATTTAAAACTTTGAGTATGAAAAAATGTATCTCCCAATAAAAGTGTTTGCTTGTAATATAAATAAGATTCAAGTTACGAAAAATTAAATTTTTTATACATGAAGTTTTAGAAAAACGAAAACGTTGGTTTGAATTAAAGTAAACATACCTTGTTTATCATTTTCTACCAAAAGAAAAAATACTTATATAAAATATATTTCAAATTAAATTCTAAGCTGAAGCTGAAGTACCTACTAGTATTTCATTAAATAATGTGAAAAGTAACTAGTTTTATCACATTACCTAAAAGTGTGAAAGAGAATAATAATTGGTATTTAACATAATGTGATAAAACTTGATACATACATTATTTTTTGATGAAATATTGCACTTTGGCCAATTCGGTGTAACAAGTTCGTTACCGTAAGCTTTTACTGCGTTGTACGTTTTGAACCAAAGCTGTAACTTTTAGACAAATGGTTTTTATGAACTGAAAACAAACATTCAGAAGAAGCCAAAAATTAGTGCATTTCCGGAACCAACTACCACTATAATGGCATATAGGTGACTTATAATGTTCCCTAACACCCGCTGTATACAAACGATGCAATAGAAACGAACCGACTCAGGTTTAGACTCGCTTTAAATACATGATAAATTTTGCCACTAAAGTGGTAGTCGGTTTCACACATTAGACACCGATCGCCACTATAGTGGTAGTCGGTAACGAACGTGTTAATTTAAAACATATTTTTTACATTTACAGAAGAAGAATTTCCTTTCATTTCATCAGATCCATCCCTAGACGCGTTTCGCCATATCATGGCTCATCAGTAGAGATAGGATCCGATGAAAGAAAGGAGCACCTCAAAACTGCTTATACAGTATTTGATGGGGCACACCAGCACCTCTAACAAACTTTCAATTCCTAATTTTTTTTTCAATTTAATATTTCACTTTTTGGTAGGAGAAAACGATAAACAAATTAAATAAACTTCTTCATGGCGTTTTTTTTGTTTTATTAGCAAAAATGTTTTTAGGAGTGACATTTTTATGTATCTTGCATAATATGGTCTACCTTATTTCTTTTTTATAGATTTAAATATTTTTAAATTCCATCCAAAAATTATATTATGTAAATTAATAAAATAAAATTGACGTGAGTTTTAAGATAAAAAATTATTTAATTTTAAAGCCTAGCAAAGCCGCCGTGGAGCCAGTAAACTGACGTCAGGTCCAATCACGTGAAAATCTTTTAATTTCAGGGCATTTCCAATTGTCTATATCTTAAGGGCGGCGTAAGTATTTTTTTTTTGTAAAATACCGTAAACCGGGGCTACTTTGACTCTCAAGGTTTCTTTGACATGTTTTAGGATTACTTTGACGCAGCATGTTTTAAAACGAATATTCCTTGAAAATATCTGGTTAGAGAGAATAAGGAGAGGGAACTTGTCATACAAGGCTGTCGCAAGAAAAGTTTTACCGAACTACGCTATTGAATAAAGTGCATCGCAGGCATGCATGTACGCCTGGTCACCCAACTGTTTTACTGGGAGTTTTTCATAATTATTAAAGTGCGTTCTAATATTTGTCTATTGTCTTATTTTAATTAGTTACAGCGCTTCAAAGTATGTATAATATAAATAAAAATATATACACATGCATACTGGGGTGTGAAACTGACCCCGCTCTGGGCCTCTTTGATTTGGCACGAAGATTACCGCTAGGTCAAAGTAGCCCCTCCACATGCGGTGTAATTTGACGTCAAATTTATTATTTTTAAAAAAAAAAGAAGTAGATATCTTAGAAAGTTGCTTTTGGTGAATTTAGAGCCAAAGAATCAATTGTGCATGTAAGATTTTAAAAATTGCAGTTAAAGGAATATTAACCATGGCGCTAAAAAAAACCTCTAAAACTACGTTAAAGTAGCCCTGCTTTACGGTATATGTGTATTGTGTTACTGTGGGTATTAGTTTGCTATTTTAAATTTTATGCAAGTTCCCTTTTTACGAGGAACCTTATTGATAAGTATCAGTTTCAAAAGTTTTTTATTTTACCTAAAAAAAACTTATTATTTACAATAATATTAAATAAAAACAGAAAAATTAAATTAATTTAAATGACTCTCTCTTGATACATATATCGACCAAACCAGCCAAATGAATATTTTTAATTTAATAATTACTTCTTGTAGAACCTCTGAAAATATATTTTAACAAATAAATCGCACATAAAAACTAATTTTTTTGCCAGTGCTTGAAATACATTGACATTTTTGCAAAAATTTGCGAAACATACAGCGGGTTGCATAAAGAAATATAGTTCCCGACTAACTTAACCGCGTATTAAAAAGACAATATTTAATCAGAGGCTGAAAAGACCAACTTTTGTAAAATCTAAGGCAATTTTACACAAACACGCAGTAGGCCTGATTAAATTTTGTCTTTTTAATAGGCGGTTAAGCTAACCAGGAACCACTGGTTATGTTTGTCCAGAGCTAAGTTTAATTTTACAGATTATACAGGGTGTTCCTTAATGATGTGCTAATATTTTAAGGTGTGATTCCTCAAGTCATTTTATGAAGAAAAGTTCATATTATTATGTCCTAAACGGCTTAAATTTTTTGCTACAGGGTGTTGAATTGTTTTTTTCTTTAATTCGTGTTTCGTAATATCTCCGAAAGTACTTCAGATAATACTTTCAATTTTGGCATGCGCTAATAAGATAGAAAACCACATATTTTAGTTATAAAAGTTATTTTATTGTTCCACCAGTGGCGTATCTGCAAACATGTCCCCTGATATTTTTTAGAAAAAAAGTGGTACACCACTGACATTTTTCCATGTGGATATAATTTCGGATTAGCCTGGTCAATTCTGCATAAAAATGGTCTCTTGCGTTTTCTGCTCAGGCATACCGTTCTTAATTAAAATAATTAAATTAAATTAGATCTACTATTTATTATTAACATTGATAATGCAAAATTTTGTTTCATAAAAATTGTATGAAATGACCACCCACTTAATAAGTATGCAAAATAAAACTAATTTAATTTAATTATTTTAATTAAGAACGGTGTGCCCGAGCATAAAACGCAAGAGACAATTTTTATGCAGAATTGACCAGGCTAATCAGAAATAATATCTACATGGAACAATGTCAGTGGCGTACCACTTTTTTTCTAAAAAATATCAAAGGAGATGTCTGCAGAGACGCCACTGGTGGGACAAAAAAATAACTTTTATAACTAAAACATGTGGTTTTATGTCCGATTGGCACATGCCAAAATTGAAAATATTATCTAAAGTACTTTCGGAGATATTACAAAAAACGAATTAAAGAAAAAAAACACCCTGTAACAAAAAATTGAAGCCGTTTAGAACATATGTTTATACAACTTTTTCTTCATAAAATGACTTAAGAAATCACACCCTAAAATATTAGCACGTCATTAAGAAACACCCGGTATAACAAAAAATGACTTTTATCTATTGGGTCTAGGTATTTCGGTTACTAAAATAATTTCATATCAATTGGAATCCAGTTTTGAGCAAAATTAACCAGTGTTGTGTGATAATAATGCTATTATTAAACATTTTAAAAAAATTCATGTCAACCAAAAGTTTTTACTTCACAAAAATATAACAGGTGACCGGGATTTTACCACGGTTAAGAAGCAATATAAATCCCCTTGTACACACACGAATTTGTAGCACCCTGTATAGAGTTGGCATATATCATATAAAATATGTTTATATTCTTAAGAAAAGTTAAATAATATAAGAATTTAAGAAAATATTAAACAAACAAAGTTGACATAGTAACTATTTTAAATCTTCTATAATTAATTTTAATAATTTAATTTAATTACTTTTAATTAATTAATAGAAAACAATAAATCTATAACATCTTCTTGTAAAATATTATTTTATTTAATATTCTACTGAAGTAGCCGATACTTGATGGAAATTCATTATATAATATTAATGAGTAACAAAACTGTTATAATTTCCACTATTTATTTTAAATTGCCATAACAATTGTTTCGACACACAGTGTCTTCGTCAGATGGTCTTATCTAACTAAGATTAACAGATTTTTCAACATTTGCAAAATTATTAGAATGTAATAAAATAATAACTTTAGCCCGTAAACAAATCAAATATCTAAATAAACCATAATTTTATTATTTAATGAACACTAAGAAGGAAAAACCCGAAAAGGGTTAACAATAGATGGAGTAATTACCACACAAAACATAATTTTGACGATAACTTTCAAATATTACACCAAGAAAATAAATCTATGAAGTTAAATCTACTTGAGTCAATAGAAATAAACAAATATAAAAAATTGAATGTTTTATTAAATGATCAATTGGACTTGAATATTTCCCCATTATTAAACTTATAGGTTACACCCCGTATTCGTTTAGGTAATTACTCCATCTATTGTTAACCCTTGTCGGGTTTTTCCTTCTTAGTGTTCATTAAATAATAAAATTATGGTTTATTTAGATATTTGATTTGTTTACGGGCTAAAGTTATTATTTTATTACATTCTAATAATTTTGAAAATGTTGAAAAATCTGTTAATCTTAGTTAGATTAGACCATCTGACGAAGACACTGTGTGTCGAAACAATTGTTATGGCAATTTAAAATAAATAGTGGAAATTATAACAGTTTTGTTACTCATTAATATTATTTTATTTAATATTATTTGGGTATGGTGCAAACCCGTCAAATAAATCATAGCAACAAATTCAATTTTTCTATTTCAATTTAATGACGTAATTATCACATTTTCAAAAATAAAATACAGCTGCCATAATTTCAACGTCGGAGGTTGAAAAACAGCAATGATCACAAAAAATGTAGTCTATTTACAATTCACTATTTATATATATTTTCTATACAACTTACCATAAGATCAACCTCACTGGCAATAGCAAACTTTAAAATCACAATTAAGTATTAGAGCAAGTGAATATCAGTAAAATAAAATCATTAACCTCTATTTATTGGTAATATCTTCCATGTTTGTCGTTGAGTCACTGTTTAAAAATTAGGATTTTGCATGGCTTCGTCTTGCAAAGGCAAATTTTACACTAGCATTTCGAACGTGTATCGTGGGTCACTCAGGCTTCCGCCATTAATATAAAAAAGAAATTAAATAGGGAATTTTCTACATGTTTCGAAGGTTGTAACATTCATCTTCAGGGAAATTACAAATGTGTTGTAACAACGGTGAAAGATAATTAGAGAATATGTACCACCTTAATACAGCCTTAAAAATATGAAAACGTCAATTTAGCAAGAAAGGCTAATATAGTGTAAGACAGAGAGAACTGATAGATTTATATTGAAACAATTTACAAAAAAGAGGACGAATAATATATCGTGCAATTTAGTGAATGATATCTCTTCCTTTACCACAAAATTTCCCGCCATTTTATTCCCTCTTATATTTCTTAAAATGCTTTAAATTGAAAATATTCTTCTTAAGTTTTAAAAATACACAAAATGTGTTCAAAGTATAACTTTCTATACAGTTTTATTAAGGCGGTACTTAGCATTTCCCTTAACTGATGTTCCAATACATTATTCTCCTGAAGGTAGATGTTACTACGTTCGAAACATGTAGAGAATTTCTTATTTAAACATTGTTTTCGTCATTTCGTTCTATTTGACTCCCCAATCCACTCCAACTATAGACAATTTTTTTAAATTGATAATGTTTTCTTATTTTCATCGTTTCATGAAAAGTACTTAAAAAATGTGCCACAAATTTATTATTTTTGCTTTGTATGCACGAAACTTGGTGTAAAATTAAATATTTCATCAAGACGATTAAATGTAAATAATAACTGAAGCAGTAAGTGGATAAAGGTATTCACTGACTAATCTTTAATTCATAATTTTAGGGGATAAAAATGCTAGAACTGGTTTCCAACTGACCCTTATCCACTACAATTTTTTGAATAATAATTATAATTCACATAATTGTAGTGAGTAAACGTCATAAGTTGGAAACCAGGTCTAGCATCTTTTTTCACTAAAAATATGATTGTTTAACAATTAGTCAGTTAGCACCTATATCCACTTACCCCTTCAATTCTGGAGCAGTTACAAATTCCAAAGGTATGATGAAATGCCACATTTGATAAATCCTAATTTTCTGATCTGACTCTAACGACTGTTATTGGTACCTCTCATTTATTGTCAGATCTAGTTCTTATAGATTACTTCAAGAATGTAGGTACTCATCCTATTTGTGTTAACGATAAAAATATACGAAAAAAAGACATATACAGGTCCATAATTGATTAATTAAAATCTATAAAAAAACGTTATTGACAGTAAACTTGGAGAAACCCCTGACAATTACAGATATTGATTAATTGATAGTTCATTAAATAAAAAATGTAGTTATCATAATTTTTAAAATGGATAAAAGAATATTTTTAGGTAAAAATCAGTAAGTACTTACTATTAAGCATTAGTGTTAACATTAAAAAATCCTCATTCAAAACTTCCGTTTCTTCAGGGTGTAAATAAAATACCCGCGTAGTGATGGAGAGTGAAACCTTCGGTGAAATCGGACTTCCGGACATTTATTATCGTTAACTAAATTATACCATGAAAGAACATATTCCAACATCAGAATGGTGGACCAATGCAGCAATAATAGGTACACTATAGAACAGGAATTGTTTTAGATTTTAGCATAAAAAAAACTCATAAACAATATAATGTGTCAATAGCTATAAAGATATTAAATGCAGTTAGTGTATGTTATTATATTTACATTATAGTAGAATTGCGGCGAACAGTAGAACTACATACTTGAATAATAAAAAAAGATGTAACAATAAGTTATCTAATACCTATATTGAATGAAATATTGCAATACCTAGTCTAGTTCATTGTGATACACCCCATATATACTACACTGACATAAGAACACCAAAGCACTCATCAAAATGGATCAGTCTTAATATTTACATGATCGAAACAGTAGGCGTACCCTCAGTATTTTTGTCCGATACAATCCGTTTGATAATACGGAGTTGTCGTCGCACTTCTGTAGCTATGTGGGGGACTCGACGATACTCCAGAATGTCTAAAACTAGCCAGCTGACAACTTGGCGCGCTACTACCATCGAAGATGATGTCTCGGTAACCCGTCGGGGTGGTGGCGGACTCAGGAGAGGTCTCTGGACTATACCAAGGACTGTACCTCGGCGTCGCCTCGTCCGCAAGGTTGTATTGATGTTGTGGAGTAGCACTCGGACAGTAAGAGTACATACCTCCAGAAGAGTGAAGTCTCGTTGAATTGGGGTAAGACAGCGCTTGATCTCTTGACGTAGTCATTAAAGAGTCCACCGTGAAAGCTGCGGCAGTATCCATGGCTTGGAGCGAGGCGGAGACGTCACTTAACACATGCTCCTGATGAACTATCACACTCTTGGGATCCCCGTACTTGGTACTCATGCACTGGCTAAGTTCAGTGTTGGGTTCGCGTTTCGGTTTGCACTCACCTAGTTTCAGTTTCGCTTCTTCATGAGATTTATCCTCACGTTTAGTTAGGGACGTGGGAGAGTCCGGTTGCAGCTGTTGTCTTTTTACTGCTTCTTCCTTCTCTCGTAGAGCGTCCTTCTTTTTAAAGCGTCGACGACGACGCAAGTACGATCCGTTGTCGAACATATTGTAAGAGTCTGGATCCAGAGTCCAGTAGCTCCCCTTGCCAGGCTTTTTGTCGTCGCGTGGAACTTTGATAAAACATTCGTTAAGGCTTAAATTGTGGCGAATGGAGTTTTGCCAGCCCTGTTTGTTCTCACGATAGTAAGGAAATCGTTCCATGATAAACTGGTAGATGCCGTTAAGAGTGATTTTCTTTTCCTGTGCGTTTTGTATAGCCATGGCAATCAAGGCTATGTAGGAATATGGTGGCTTGACCATATCCTTTGCAGTGCTGAGAGGATGTTGCTGATGGTGCCAAGCCGCAGCATACCCATAACGATATTGTTCATAATAAGGGTTAGTAGCGACAGCAGCGGAAGAGTAGCTGGTGCTGTACCGATTGTAAGCAGACTGGTGCTCGGTGAGGAACGTGTGCATTTTTCACAAAGAGGGGAAAGACGGACCACCGAAAGACAGCTAACACAACAACTTCCCGGCGGGTGCGTACGAAATTGAAATTTCTAAAAGAATAACAAAGCCGTGTTATTGTAGAGAACGATGTTTTCACTGAAATCAGTCTTGGAAAAACACGGCGTCCGCTCACTTAATATTATGATACACAACATAGGCCAGTTTACACAACGAATAAGTAAAAACAGAGTATGTTGCTTCGCGCCGAGACACAATGTTACTAGTGAAAACATACACCGAAGAAAGGGGCCAGACCATAAGCCTGCGTAAAGTCCCTATTAAGCCCCTCCTTCACACTTTTAGCCAATGACGCTACGTGAACCGCCCAAATCAATAGCTTCTTCATGGCTCTGGATTTCCCAGGACCGCCTCTGGAGCGCCAATTTTTTTGGACGGTTGAAAATTTACGGAAAATAAACCCTTTAAAAATTGGCGGACCGTTAGTACACGGCTATCTGTGGGATATTTTACGCGTTTACATAAAGCGTCTTCAAATGTCATTAGAGCCATTCTTAGATTTTAGCGCTTTTCTAACAAAATGTTTGGGAGCCAAAAGTGCTTTATGATCAGTTGTGGGAGTTGTCTCTTGGCGCGTGATGAGGCGGGCGCTGTGGCTTGGCGTTTTGCAGGAAAAGTGGATGCAGTGAGACGGGCCGACATGTGGTGCTGATGAGGTGACACCGGAGCAGATTCGGTATCATGAAGGAGAAAAAAAAGGTAGTTAAATTTTATAAAAAAATACAAAAATTGTGAAAGCTCTCTCTTTAACGTCATTTATTTGGTGTAGAACCATCGGCGTATTTCACTTTCCTGCTTACCATTAAAACAAAAGTATGCGTTTTTACTTTTCGTTTATTATCGGTCATTTTTGCCGATACTATATTATTGCAAAAAGCAAGTTTTTCTGTAAATGACGAAAGAAAAATATATGCCCTACTTAGTCCAACTATGACAGAAAAATGTAAAAGTTTGTCACATTTAAATAAAATTTGTCAAAAAAAATGTAAAAGATAGAATACACTTAATAGTAGATACTTTTACTTATTATTAACTTAAAAATTATTACTATTACCTTGGTTAAGTCATTTCCAAGGCCTCCTTAATCAAGAAATCTAGGCATAAAATTCATTTGAAATGGCTAATAATTTCTTGGTGAAAAATATGGTTATTTGTAAATAACTCAAGAACGAATAAAGATATCAAAACGCGCGGTTTTCGCCAAAATGTAGGTATTTTTATGCTTTTCAAACATATTTTACAAAAGTATACCGTTCCATTAATTTCTATAAAGAAAATTAGGAAAAAGTGAAACTTATACATGGCCAGCTTCCACACCCCCCCCCTTATTATTGTAGATACACAAAAACTCCTTGGGATAAAAGATAAAACTGCGGAAAAAATGGATAGGCTTTTCATTCCCGATATCAAGACAGCACCTTAATGTGGCTATTTTTAAAATATGTACCTTGAATTGTATCGTAAAACTTTAAAAATAATTTCTAGTATTTTCTTTTTGCCAGTTTACTTAAAAAAAAAGTTCCGAAACTGAAAATCAATAATTTGTTTTTTAACTAGCAAGCATATCCAGTAGTCTTCAGGTGAATAGATGCTTACCAGTTGAAACGTAGTGATTCTAAACAAACAAAGACAATGTAAGTCCAAAACTCTACTGATGTTCATAATTTTCTTTGTCTAGTGCTAGTGCATATAGCAACTTTTATTAACATGGTTGAGAGAGGAAGCTATGCTTCAACTCCGGCAATTATATTTTGTTTTGTTTAAAATAAAAATATTTAAAATGACATTAAAGCCATAATTATAATTTAATTAATTTATTTATAAATCTAACAAAAAAATGCTAATCATATCTCTGCAAATTATGAAACATTTTGATAAAATTATTTTATAAAAAGTTTTGGAAAAAAAAACTGAGCCGAATAAAATTGATTGATGATTTTATAAAGCATTGTCTTTTCGTTGTTATATTGAATATAAATATAGTTTAAATAAAATAAAAATTACTAACTTTAGTTAAGCAAAATATTTAAAAAATTATAATTCTGTAGCTGCGTAACATTTTTCATTTACCAAAGTAAAAAGTCATTATTTCTCAAAACAAAAGATGGTTGCTAGGCAATACATTACAGTACCTGATACTGTAATGTTCCACTTACCGGCTGCAAATGAGTACATGGTAAGTTGATTTACTGGACAAAATGAAATAAAGCAATACTGCTGTGGGTATACCAGGACACGAGGGAATTACAGAAAATAAAAAAGCTGATGAACTTGCGAGGAAAGGCTCAGAAAACAAATTCATTGGTTTAGAATATGCACTCGGAGTAATAAGGTGCACAGTATAAGATGCCATAAAGCGATGACTCAGGAGTGAACACAAAATCCACTGGAGTAACAAACAGGGATTGTACCACAGCAAAGGCTTCATTGGGGATTTAGACCCAAGACTTACGAAACAGCTGCTTCAACTGAACAGGAACCAGCTAAGAACAATTACAGGAATTCTGACAGGACGCATGGCTGTCAAGAACCATCTGCATAGAATGCAACTGTACGAAGACCTTGACTGCAGAATATGCGGACAAGACAGGAAAACTGTACAGCACATAGTTTGCCATTTTGAGTCACTAGATCGGAAGAGAGAACAAATACTCGGGCAACCAAAATTGGAACCAGAGGATATCCCTACCCTCTCTTCAGTTGACGTAATCAAAAAAATGTATAAATACTATATTGCTGAAGATGTTTTTATGGGGTAGAAACGACATTTAATAAAAATAATTTTGTATTAACATTATATCGGCTGTCACGTTTACATTAATGCAAATAAAAATCCGAACTTAAAAAACAAACCTGACGATGGCATCCAAAAGAAAAAACGTCGTACACGAAATCTAAGAACACTGCTTTATAAAAGAGGAATAATGGCAGTGACTACATAAACTAGTGCAATGGACTGGGATCACTAAATGGGTGTAACAACCAGACAGGGCGAGCACAATTGGACAAACCTGACCTAAGCGCATCCGGCGCACGGACGGGTACTCGAAAAAAAAAATCATATTTTCATAAATTATGACAAGAAACAGAAAACTGATGATCATATTACTAAAAATTATGATGAAAAAGTTGAAAAACTAAAGAAAGATTTATCATATATTCATAAATTATAACAAAACATAATAATAAAAAAGGTAAAAATAAATGTCATTTAGCTTTAAATCATTTACAAAAATTTTGCTTCTTATCGTATTGCCTTATACCGGGTGTTCATTTCGTGTGCCGATGCCGGTGGACGATATCTCGTTAACATTTTACCAAAAAAAACTGGAAATAAAAAGATTGTTAAGATTAATGATATTATGCATATTTTGAAAATTATATTAAATAGATATACAGAGTATCTCAAACCTATATATTTTCTTTATGGTAGATATTGCCAAGATATGATTTTTTTTATATAATTTTTAGGGAAAAAGGAATCCATATTACTAAAAAGCTAGATTTTATTAGGTATTATTAGAACATTTCTTACCAAAATTCGAGTAAAGGATATTTTTGCATGTAAAATTACTAAACTCTCCTTAGAATTGGCTGGTTTTCGTAGTTTCTTAAAGGAAACAACCTGTAATGAATTATTTTGTTAACAGTAGTAAATTTCCTTTAATTTTCACAGTATACAAGATTTTCTAAAAATGTATTAAAAAAAAACAAGTCTTCATAGCACAGGCATATTCTATAGTCCTTAAACAAAATACTTCTAATGCCATGAACTATCTATTAAAATATCTGTGACTATCAGCACTGACTTATTTTTTTAAATACATTTTTTTTAAATCTTCATTACTTTGGAAATCAAATATCACATAGGTAGATACTGATATCAAATTAAAGGAAATTTAATGCTACTTTTGATTGAAACGTGGTTCAAGTATAAAAATAATGAAAACTGACATAGACAATATCTAATTATGAACATCCCATATATTATTTATGCTCATTCCATTGGTAGTTAAGTGATGCTACATGCAAAGATATATGTATTTAACCCGAATTTTGGCAAGAAAGCTTTTATTAATACTAAAAATCTAGCCATTTTATTATAACCTACCAAACATGTTGTAATACAACAACATTTGGTTATATTTTTAAAAGTATATAACCATTATATAACTGAAGACCTCAACATCACGAAGTAATAGGCCATGAATATAGGTGTCTACCTCGACACTACAGATGTCGCCCCGGCTAACGTGCTCTCGCTTTACGCCTTTGATATTTTTTTATAGTTGTGTGCAGTGGTGCATAATTAACTTTTATCAGGTCTTATAAGCGTATTTGGCGTAAATGTTAGACAAAATATCACAAAAAAATATTGCTGCGCTATGTCGTAATATTGCGTGACATTAAATATCACTTTGAACGGCAGTAGAGTTTTGGACTTGCATTGTCTTTATTTGTTTTAATTCACTGTGTTTTAACTGGTCAAGTACGTTTCAACTGGTAAGCATCTCCAGGCGTCTTTAGGTGAATAGTATTCACCTGAAGACGACTGGACCAGTTGAAGCGTAGTGAATTAAAACAAATAAAGACAATGCAAGTCCAAAACTCTCCTACCGTTCAAGAAACGTCATTGTCTACAAACCTTTAAACAGAATATCCACTTTGTTGCATTAAAATCTAAGACATAATCTATTGCATACATATTACAATAACCATAACATCCACATACCTCCGAATGTCACATTACTTCAATATTATAAGTGGAATGTTGAGGTTACAAAACGTCGTTTGGTTGAAAACTATTTTTTTCTCAAAAATTATTTTAAAAAGAATCATCTTCCTGAAGAAACTGTGCATCAAAATATGTAAAATATTAATTTATAGTGTTAAAAATAAAGTGGAAATATACGACGTTTTACTTCAATTTACCTCAGTGGTTAAAATGGATTTCCACCAAACATTGACTCATTAAATCAAAAAACAAAGCTTTTCTAAAAAAATAGGTGTTATACTCTATTTCAGAAAGGTGTATTTTAATAATAGCTAATTAGGTATGCAACGGGACTACAGAGTGATCCAACGAATATGTAAGCCACTTTCATAATTTGGCATTGATTTCATTTCAAAATTCTTTTTTTTCATCAAGTGCAGGTAGTATACCACCCCGGTTTGGGTCAATTTGTGGGTTTTGCCTATTGTTATTCACTCACAAACATTAAAAATGGTGTAACAAAGGCGTGCATTATGTACATAATATTAGGTACACTTATTTTTTATTAAACATTATAAAGCAAAATACAAAAAATACATTATACAGAAATTAAATTATAAAACATCATAATATTCTTCGTCATCTGAGGAACTGTCATCTCCTCTTGACGTTATAATTAACGGGTCAACGGTCCGATCGATCAGGTGTTCAAGATCCCACATTTTCTCCTCTTCTTTAATGACATGGACTGCTTTTCGCCAGTTCTCTGGTGTCACTTCCTTAATGGCTCGAGCAAACAATAGCTTACCGTCTTTCATTTTGAATGTCGTGTTGTGTCTTGCTACAAATCCTTTCACTTGCGCCCATATAAGTTATATAGGATTTAGTTCGCAACGATATGGCGGTGTGCGCAACACAGTTACACCGTGTTTTTTAGCTATATCTTCCACGGCATATTTTATAAAACGATGTTTGTGTAAATTTGCTATAGCTAATAGTTCCTTCTTTATCAAATTATCTTCTTTTTTTTCTTTGGTTAGTTATCATAAATAATGTAATACACAAAATTTACCTACGCCTATGGCCGACACTAAAATTGAGCCGAACTGGACGGAATTTTCCAATTTATTACTCTACACCTTTCTGAAATAGACTAAGAACTAAAATTCAGTAAACAAAAAAAAAACTCGTTCTTTTTTAATTCATACCCACACATACACCCAGTAACGATTCCCTCATTCCAAATGGAAATGACATCTTAAATTTATTTGTTTTCACTAAACGCGGCACGATTGACCACCGACCAAATCTTGTTGATACGAAAACCGCCAAAATCCGGTCAAACTCGCCTAAGATAACTATTCCTAAAATAACTATCCCAAGTGCACTCTAATGGTTCAAGAGCTTTGGAATCCAGCTCTATGAGACCACCTGTTCAATATTCCAAATAGAGCTCTTCTTTTTAAAAAAGAGCAGCGCCCGTCGCTTGCTTTCCATTGAATTTCAGGTTCTTTTTATATAGACACGCTGTGGTTGGTCATCAGGCTTGCCCGACCTGAGTACTTGTGACTATTTATGAATGGCTTGAAAGTTGCTTCGAAGCTTATTTGTATTTGAAAGGACGTTAATGTAGAATAAATTGGTTGATAGGTGTGGCAGAGAAAAATATGTACATCTGTAGAATGATTACTGGGCGTGTGGTGCTCTTTACATAACAATTAACTTTAAATAACCACTTTTATTATTAAGAAGAAAGTAAGATAAAATATTATTTTAAAAGCACTTATAGATAGTTTAAATCGCAAAGGCTTTGAATTTTACAGGGAAAATTTCGTGTAGGTGGTTTTTATTAAACTTTTTCATATAAAATGTTTCAGATGAAATAATTTGACGCTAATAACAAGTTCAGAACATTTGATTAAAAGCAAAAGTTTGAATTTCTCCTGAATAAAATCGCAAATGAAATTGATCTACATAAAACAGCAAAATTAAATTTTGAAATCCCTTCTCCTTCATCCTCTTTGCCAGAATTGGGTCCACCAGACAAAGCTTTAGCTTAAAGGAAATTTAAGATCAATGCTACGAATGCGTATCTTGCAAGTATCGAAGAAAATGATTCTCGCAATCCAAAGTAAAAGATGCATTGGGGGCTGTGGGGTATTTAGAAGGGGACTGCTTGGCTGCAGCCCCCCCCCCCCCCCGATCTTAGAAGCTCGGGGTCTAATAGTATAATTGCAAACTAATTTTTCCTTTTACACCTTTTACTAATATTTTATATTCGGCCACATTCCGCTACATTTTAACAAATTTATAAAATTCATTATTAATGGTCGAATTTTGCTATGTTTGGCAACAGTGTTTCTCGATCTTCATACTGGCGCTAACAACTAAGCTCGAGCTGTCCGCCAAGCCGGTAATGCACCGTACTCCAGTTGCACAGTTAGTTTGTTAAAAACTACGTTTTTACTTACTCGCTTGAACGCCGAATTATTGTCTTAGCTGGTTTTGTATAGATTTATCGTTTAAACGTTGTGAGTTGTAATAAACCTAGCTACCGTAAGTAAAAATGTAAATTGTACAGCTTTTAAATGTAGGTTATACCTAGTAGGTATGTTCATTTTCAATTGGCAGCGACAGTAAACATTTATAAACCTAACCACGACATCGGTTTGTCACTACTCACTATTTTACTTAGTCTAGCAGCAACGATGCAATTAGACAGGTATAGAAGAGACTATTCATTTTTATTGATAAAGCCGCATTAAAACAAAAATATTTTCGTCCAAATATCTACACCTGCTAACTCGGCGTCATCATGTGTGAGTCATATAGGGAGCCATTGACAAAAATATATTAAATATATGGGTAATCCTCTGGATAGAGAAATTTTTACACAAGCGCCGAAAAAAATATATTTTAATGTTTTTACTGGCCTTTCGATAAGTAAAATAAAATTTCTTTTAAAATAACCAATTTGTTTTAACTTGGCAGGCAGGCAGATGCCGGCTAGGCTGTTTGATGTCGGCAACCTTTATAAATGAATTTTCAACGGTCCCTTCTATGCTAACAGGACTGCATTCAGCCTGCATTTGAATAAACACGTCTTCCGATTATATTTTAGCGTATTTTTTGTTGAAGATAATATACAAATATGCTTTGCTCTTTCGCTTAATTGATTTTGTAAATAATAAAAATACATTACAAAATGCCTGGACATTTTTATTTTAGAAATGGGTTAAACAGGCTATAAAAAAATTATAATAAAGTAGTTTTTACTTTTATCTGATTGCACGCCATGAAAGTTGTCAAAAAATTCGGTCAATTCGGTAGATAAATAAGTAGTTAAGCTAAAAAAGATTTTTAACAATAATTAACTAACCAGCCACTTTGACTGTGGCATTATTGACATTGAAAGGTATTATTTTCTAAAAATCAAAGTTGTCCGATTATTAAATCAAGAATTGAGCTAACCGGGCCACCTTGGTTGTAAGAAAACTATTTCCGTCAATGTCATTTATGCCACAGTCAAAATTGCTGGTTAGTTAATTATTGTTAAAAATCTTTATGCAACCCGGCATTATTCCTATATTATGTATAAATATATCAATATGATTTTATTTTTAACTTAAAACCCACATATTATTATATACATACACTATATTGCCAATACAAGCAACCGCACGAAGCAAGAATACAGGCCATCGTGCGATTCAAAATAACCTGAGTTGGGGGCCGTGGCGCTTGCGCAGTAGGGAAAAAATTAGGCAACCCACACGATTTCTAACAGAACGTAAACAGAACCCAAGGTATCTTGAACAGAACCGGCTCGCCGTTATAGTCTTATTAGTCGCCATCTTTTGTTTCGTTCATTCGTGTGTTGTTATAATTTCCAAGTTTTGGGTGTTAATATTTATAAAACTTTACTTTAAACATTTTTTTTTGTTAGTTTGTAAGTTGTTAGTCGTTTCCATCTTTTTCTACGTTGTATTCATTTGGATGTTCCGTGTGTGATTGTGGATATTATTTTTAAGTTTTGGGTGCGAATTTAGATATAAAACTTCAACAGACATTTTGTTATTGTTAGCGACTTGTGTCTCAATATGGGTAGAAAAAAGTGCGCATGATCCTTTTTTGCAAGAATCGCGGTTCAATACCAGGAATAAGGTATTTCAGGTATGTAAAATATTGGTTACTTAGTTTTATTTGACCATAAACTGTACACTGTTCACACCGGAACTAAACGGGTGAATTTAAATAAAAGCTTGTAAAAATATTTCGAAAGTCGGCCCTGTCAAATGTTTACATCAAGAAGCAAATTTCCGATCTGCGCAAACTCAACGGCCCCTGATCATCTGCTTACAGTGGTGTCATCATTGAATTATGGTATTAGCAATATAGGGTATGAAATATGAACCTCCCCCCCCCCCCTAAACATATTTTCTGGCTACGCCACTGCTTGGGGTTGGGTAATTAGGTGATCAGATGAAAAGTCAGATTTTATTCGTTTTCATTTTTATTGCGGAGAAAAGACGGACGCTGATAACTAAAAAAAAATAATTCTCGCCCTTAAGCCGTTCTTCCCATGCCAAGTGATCTATTTACCGCCTATCCTTTCACACTTCCTTTATCGACGCCTGTCTAAATATTATTTCAGGCGATTTTCTTTCCGTAATTAAAATTTGCCGGTCGCCCGAGGACTACGACTGACAGAGAGCAAAGAAAACATCAAAGAGAGACCAGAATAGCAATATCCAATTTTTGAATGACCCAAGGTAAATCCGCTTGAGACCAAAAGTAAACATTCCGAAATATGGGCGGTATTATTGGATATATTTTATTAGCTGTGCCTCTTGAGCTAATTTCATTTGTAATTTTGTAATCATTGAAATTGAAATGGGTTTTAAATAGCCCCGTTTTCTATAAAAGTTTTAAAATTTGAGTCGCCATTTACCCATATTCATATTTTTCTTATACATCTTGAGAATCTTTAATCGTTACTTCCTCCTTTTATATTTCGTATTGTGTGTGACGATTTTAATATTAATTTTGAAGATTTAAATAACTGTTATACCAAGAAGATGATAAATTTAATCTTTTTTACAAATGTTCTTTTTACGCTGCATGTTTAGTTTTTTTCAATATTTATCTTCTTCATTTACTACTTTCCATTTAACATAATTTATATTAGAACAAATATAATCAATTATAGATACAGGGTGTTCCAGATAACGGTGTTGGTAAATTCGGGATTTAATCTTTTTAGGGTTGATAAATTGGGGCCAAGCGAACCTAAGGATTAAAATTGTCACAGGTAAACTAGGAACAGTGTAGAAAGATAGGTAGGTAGGATCCAAAACGGCTGTATTACAAGTAATTAGTGAAAATACCAGGTAAAATAAGGTAAGTGTAGGTGGTTAGTATATTCTTTTGAGTTATATGTGATAGATCGCAGTGAAAAATGGAAAATTTCGAATTTATTGTTAGTGAACGTGGCAAAGCCCTAATTCTGTATTGTGGTTTTACTTTTTCAAAAAAAAGTGTGTTAAAAACCTCTGGTGAAAGTTTTTGGATTTGCACTAATAAAAAATGTCAGGCAAAATTGTATATAATTGGAGACACTTGTATTACCCGCTAAGAAAATGTGCAAAACAACCATGAAAGCTACACCAGCGAAACAATTAGCAGAAAGAAAATTAGCAACAGTACCAAAAGAAAAGCGACGATCGACATATCGGAACGTCCATCAAAAATTATTCATACAGTTTTAAGAGAAAACGTTGGCGATTTAGAAAATATAACATCAACAGGTCTCATAAGAAAAAATATTTACAATGCACGGCGAAAGCTTTAGCCTACCCTGCCTAAATCACAGGATGAAGTTTTCCAAATTTTAAAATCATCCGATTTTAAAACCATCAAAAGTGAAAGTTTTATGCCAGTTTGTGATGAACAAGCTAAAATTATAGTGTTTTCCTGTGCTACAAATTTGCAATACCTGTGTGAATGTGAAAAAATTTACGTAGACGGAACCTTTCAATACTGTGCTAAAAATGTTTGTCAACTATTTACAATTCATGCCATTAACAACGGTCATTATATACCTATAGCATTTTGCTTGTTGCCAGATAAATCTAGTGAATCTTACACTACTTTATTTAGACACATACAGAGCATATGTCTTCAACAAAACTATGTTTTCAATACAAAAATTGTAGTTGCAGATTTTGAACAAGCTATACACAATGCTATCTATAGGTATTGTTTTCCCTAATTCGGAAATAACGGGATGCAAGTTTCACTTAGGTCAAGCTTGGTTTTAAAAAGATTCAATATCTTGGACTAAAAAATGAATATAGTGATCCAAATAGTGAAGTAGGAAAGTGGTTACGTCATTTATTTGGTATGGCCTACTTAGATCATATTGAAGTGTCAGATTGTTTTATATTTGATTTTGTAAAAAGTCAACACAAAAGCTGTTATTAGTATGGCTGATTATTTAGTTGACAACTATATATCTGAGCAAGCTAGATTTCCACCAATATTATGGGCTTCATGTAGTAGCTCTACAGAGAATACCACAAATGCTTGTGAGAGTTTCCACTATAAATTTAATAAGTATTTTTATAGTGCGCATTCATCGTTATTTTACTTTATTAATGTATTAATAGAATTTCAAACTGATACATATATTAAAATTAATAGTAGTTCACTTCCCAAGAAAATACAAAGTAAAGCTGTCCGCAAAAAACAAGAATGACTAAGATCAAATATAAAAAAAAATAAAGATGATGAAATGTCAAGATGACATTTTGTCAAATGTGTTTCCTATATTGCAAAAGTCATGTAAATCATGTACCATCATGAATTATGTTATAAATACATTTTAGTTTTAATAAGTAGTACAATATATTTGTTTACTATAAAATGGACTTTCATTTAAATATCTATGTTCTAAACAGTAAATAGAATAGTGCCTAAGCAGTGGCGTGCATACAATATAGGCAAAAAAGCATTGCCTACCCTGGGAACAATAAAACAAACAGACACAATTTTTTTTGTATTTTAGTTTTTATCCGTGTAATCCAACTTTGGCAATTTATCTCTACATTATAATAATAAATAATAATATAGGACCAAAAAATGAATCCTATATCATTTCCACGAACGCATTCTTTGCTTATGATATCGTAAACTAGAACCCTGTATAAGCAATCCGTAAGAAACTTTTTAAAGCAACGATCTTCCTATACAATGGCCTCTTATGTAAAAGCAAAACCAGTGATTTTGTACGAGTGGAAGCAAGCGAGAGAGTTGGTAGGCAGTATGATAGAAAGAGATGTAATAAATGAACCCGTCGCATCAACGTTCGACCTTCGCCAAGAAAGCACGAGTTTGATAGATGCATTGGTGCCAATACTGCCAATCTTCAAGTTTTATCGTAGTTTGGAAAATTTCGCTTTCTTAACATAAAATATGAAACACGCCTCTATAAGTTTTATTATTAATTAGTTTAATTTTAGGATATTTTTTAAGGGATAACGGATAATGTATCGTAAAATAGGAACCACTTTTGTGACAATTAAAATAATATTTAATAATCAGTAAGTATCATCATATTTCACATAATAATTGACTTCGTTTTTGGCAACATTGGTTCATGGTTCAATCAGGTGGATGATAGATTTTTAATTTATAATTAGTGTTTTCGGCCTTTTGCTAGACTTCGCGCCGTCGCGTCGGGTTTCGGGAAAAAAATTAATATGGTGGCGTTAAATGTTACTATTCCAGCTAGCAGCGCGTCTGTAGAACAATCCTTAGGGAGAGACTCGCTTTATTAACAATATTCTCTCTGAAAAGCGACCTTTTGCAAGATTTAAAACTCAAAACCAATTTTTATGACGATGTTTTAAAAGAATTTTTACGTAAACATCGCCGTGTTAAACTAATTTACAAATATTATTATCTTATTCTTCTTCTGCCACAGTGGTCTTTCTACAAACTCAAAAACAAGACATTTTGTGACAAAATTTGAAATTTAGATGCGTGACTGCTACGGAAGGTAAGTTTTTGTTTTAAATCAAATTTTTGCCTACCCTGGTTAAAACAGCATTGCACGCCACTGTGCCTAAGTACCTATTTGTTCTCCCCAATTTACCTGTGACATGATGAGATGTCTCTCCCCAATTTACCTGTAACTTTTTTGACCAACAATTATTTTGTTGCTCTTTCTCCCCAATTTACCTTCCACCCCAGATAAGGATGCACTCTACAGGGATCTCGTAAACCATAGAAGATACAGAGATGGTTTAATTAGAAAAAAATTGCCCCTTCCAGATTTTACAACATTGTCTATTCAATTCACCCTCTGAAGAGGGCTGAAACAACAAATTTTTGTTATGAGTATAAAGTCCCCATCAACATCCTATCGATGTGCATTTTTTACAATATTTTTATATATATATATTTTTTAAAACATTCTAGCGGATTTCTTCCAATAAAAGTCCCCACCCTGGGGCAATAAAAATTAATTTAAATTAAAAGCAATAGGATATTCAATTTCAAAAGGGCTTTCCAAAAAGGTATAATAAATGGTATCTTCCCATTTAAAAAAATTAAGTTGGGTTTAACGTGACCATTTATTTTTTTTGTCAGAGCGGGACGCCTGCGAATAAAAAAAAATATTGGAGTTCAGTGGCGTAGCCAGGAAATATGTTCGGGGGGGGGGGGTCTCAGTAGGCGTAAGTAGGACATTTTTGTCTGGAGTACCCCAAAAAAAGCGCCGCAGGCGAAAAATTGTCGGTGCCACGCCCAAAGTTAGGGTTTATTCACTTTTCTACTTTTTCCTCCAAAATTGTAGTTCGTAATGTCACCACAAAATGCCACAATTTTCTTATTCAAATCATTGCAAGATAATACTTCTTTCAAATAATCGACAATTATATCCGATGTTTCGCCTAGTTGCTCTCGAAACTCTATAAAATCTTGACTTTCACGCCTTCATATGGTAAAAAATAGCGAATCAAAACTGGGAATAATTTTATCGAGCCATGATTTGAAGCATCTGTTAATAAAGTTATGAAGTGGGTTTCACGAAGGTGCTCTTTCAATCCATCCGTCGCCATAGATGCCAGCACATTTACAACAATAGCCTGAGATTTTCTACGAGCACATCTCAATTTTTGCTCAAAACAGGTTTGAATTAGTTAGAAGCACAATCGTTTGGTCTGTTTGCGAAAGCGGGACATTTTTGGTAACGTGGAGGACAGCGGGACATAGAGCCTGAAAGCGGGACTTTCCCGCCCAAAGCGGGACGTATGGTCACCTTAGTTATGTTTCACCTTATACAGAGGCTAAAAAAATGGTTGCAAAATGTAGCTCATACAAAATATCAATCGACGTGTTTTTTCCATTTTTCAAAAATATTTTTTCCTGGACGAATTTGTTCCAGTGAAAGTCCCCACCCTGTATATTAATTTTTTCTATAAATATATTGTAACTTAAAATTTCTAAAAAAATTTATGTGACATTAAAGCACTTTTGACTTTGATTTTGACTTCGACTTTGACCTATTAGTATATTGTAAAACAATGATGACCGAACTTTACAACCACATCTTTCCGAATCCGAATACCTTCCACCCAGTGTTGAAATTTAGTCACCGACTTTTTCAATATATCGATAATACATCCGACAAAATACGAAATCTACGTGTACTGTATGGCATTTGACAGTATTAATTGTAGGAATGTTTAGGATTTGCCAGTATTTAAGTTGTAAGCCTCTTAAGTCGGACAAACACGTGTTGGGAATTCCCTAATAACATCAAAATGCAGAGTGAAAAGGGTACAAAGGAAGTTAGAAATAAAAATTTATTATAATAATTTTTTCGTTTATAGAGATCCTGACAGGTTTGAAAATGAAGTTCGTGCCGTAATGGCGTTCTTGGAGATTACAATCAAAAAACTATTTTGTTATAAAATCGGTAATTTAACTTTTAGTTTATCAACAACATTTGATACTGACACTACACGGGAAAAAACGTGTAATTTAACATTTAATTCAAGAGGGTAATTTATTGGGTGTATGGAAAAAAATTTATATTAACACAATAAGAAATTTATTATATTTCATTTGGTGACGGGTATTATTTTTGCTAATATAAATTATTATATTATTTTGTAATAGTTTATAATAGTTTCTATTAAAATTTATGAATATTTTTATTAAAAATAAGGAAAGAAATAAGAACTTAAAGACTTCCTCCACTGTTATATTAATGAAAAACTTTATTTAAAATAGGAATTCTCTACATGTTTCCAATGAAGAATCACGAAATTATCTTCGCAGAAGAACAAATGAAATTAATTAACGGAACCTTGAGATTAACATATTAGATGAAATAAAGGTTCAATGAGTAGAATAGGGAGAAAATCATTACCAAAATAAAATATTGATATAAGTTTTCACCATTATTATTCACTTGATGCAGTGGCGGCTCACGGTCTTAAAAATATGTGAAGAGCTAGGTATAGTGAGGGTACTTAAACAAACATTGAAAAAAAATCCGTGTAACAAAACGTCTCTATTATCCTCATCTGTCCAACGACTGAATGGAGTTTCCAATAAATTACAAACTATGTCATTATTTGGGTTCATTTTTAAAACACACAACTCAGTAGGTACGTACGCTACTGAATTAACTAAAAAATAAAAACAAAACTTTTTTATCACACAGTAAATCACGTAAAAACTATATCTATAACCGTAAGTTTCGCGAAGCCTCAAAATAAATACCTTAAGGTAAGGCGAACCAATGCTAAAACAATGGTGCATACGACTGATCTATTTTTAAATTGCCCTTCATTATAATGCAAATTGTTACATGCTGACGTGACTGACGTCACGTAACCATAGCAACGGTGAATATCAGAGCCATGTTGGGCATTGGGCCTTCTCACTTGCTTTGAGCTAACGGGCACAGTCGACTGGGGCGCGCCAAAATGCACGAGTGTTTATAATTATTGTCCATCGGAGTTAACCGTGGCCCGATTATGCATAGCTACATTCGAATTAAATTAATATTATTAATTCGAATATAATTATTTTTTAAGAGCTAAAATGGTAGCCGTATTGGTACATTAACATTTAATATTGTCGAAAAACTTTCCTCCTGGTTTTATTTTTTTTTGGTGAAGAGCCCCTTCACCTACTTCACCTGACGAGCCGCCACTGACTTGATGTAACCTACAAGAATGTCTATTTTTCAGGCTTTCGTCTGGTGATCATATTCGACTTTATCCCATCATTTTACATCTTAAAATATTTCAAATTTTATTAACATTCCTCACACTTATATACTCTTCGTTTCCATAGTTTTTGATATGGCGATCCTACAGCATTTTTTTTAAAATGAATTATTAAATTTCTACCCATATTACTCTTCTATTCTTCTAACAATTGTCTTTCTCACACCTGGTTGTTGAACCTTTTATTTTACACCTAAATTCTTATAGCACCCAAAGCTACTAACTTTACAGAAATTTCCCTTTTCAAAGTATGACGTGTATTTTGGTGATGATTTTCTCACTGTTCTACACATTGAGCCTTTATTTCATGTAATATTTTAATTTTAAGGCTCCGTTGAGATGAATCTACCCTTTCCTAAATAATTTCATTTGTCCTCCCGAAGATGAATGCTTCTGCATTCGGAACATGTAGAGAATTTCTATTTTAAATAAAGTTTTTTTATTACACAATAGGGAGAAATAATACTCAAAGTCAACCTTCACTAAGATATATTTTATAAGAAAAAAATTACTTAGTTCTAAATGTTTCGAAAGTAGAAACGTTTATCTTCAGGAAAAGTATAGTTATAGTAAAGGAAATTGTGAGTGACACCCTTATAGAGCTTTTGAGGAAGGTAAATACTTCAAGAGAATAATGCTTACATCAAAGTAGCGGTGAAAATGGTACTACCAGGTTCCTTAAATAAAAATGGGAGTTAAATGGTATATCAGGGTGAAAAATGAGAAACGTTATGTGTGAATGACCTAGAGAAGTCACTGTAACTTAAGTGGTGGAGTATATTGTTGAGAAATTGTGGTAGAACGAAAAGATGAAAAATTATAAGCGTTGGTAAGATAGATGTACCATTGTTGTCGTAACAGTATGAACTGTGGTGTTCGAAGACATATTAGAGTATGACCACTCTAAGTGACATGGGCAGTTTATAATAATGGAGAAATACTTAAGTTTTTATTTCTTTCTTTCTAAATATCCACTTCACTTTAAGTATGGTCTATTTCTTCAAATCAATTAAATATTACGATATTTTCTGATAAGAAATATTATTTTATTTGATTTTAGTGGATTTAATTGTAAGATTTACTAGATTTTATTGTAAGATGTACTCAGTGGCGTAGCCAGGGGGGCCCTCGCCCTCCCTGGCGCTAGGCGCCCCCCTTGCGCTTGGCACCCGTTGACATAGTAAACTAAACCTTATTATTTGATCTAGTCTATTTTGTTAAGCGGAAGTTCGTGGTGTGGAGGTGTCGACATTTTTTTTTTAGAAGTCACTATTTATGAAGAGGGGAGCGCCCCATCATATGTTTGCCCCTCCCGCCCCCAACGGCCACTAGATACAGTAGAACTCCAATTATCCGAATTAATGGGGACCGGGACCCATTCGGATAATCAAATATTCGGATAATCGGATTTTTTTTTTAAAAATTGCCATTGGAGAGAATAAAAGCTACGTTTTGATATTGCACTATTTTTTTATTGAATTACTAAATGAAATTTTTACAGGTTTTAAATATAAATAAAATGTACTTATGTACAAGTTTAGAAATAAAAATCATTGTTTTTTAAACATCTCCGTCAATGTAAGCTGTTTTGCGGTCTTCAACCGTTTTCGGGCAGCCAGGTCACGCATTCGCTTGACGGTGAGCAGTTGCAAGTGGTCACACTCGGGCTGACGCTCCATCCACTTCAAAGCAGTCTCGAGGCCGGCAAATGCTTCACTAGCTGATGGTCCAGCGTCTACTTCAACATCAGCAGAAAGTTCTTCTTCCACTTCCACTTTAACATCTTCTCTCACACTTACAACAATTTCATCGTCATTGAGAATTTGAAAACCAGGGTCAGACGTGTCACAAGCCATCCACTCTCCTACATCTTCAGCACTTACTTCTGTACAACCAGGAATTTTTACAATCATTTTTCTTATTTCCTCTAGTGACAACGCATCTTTATCATCATCATCCTCTCCATATTCTTGTTTCTCATTTTCTTCAGATTCTTTTTTTTTGTTCTTCTCAGACGGTAGGCCTTTCAGTTTATTCCACGCACGTCTTAGCGTCACTGCCGTAACCAAACTCCAAGCTTCCGCTACCATGTAACAGCAGTCCTTTAAATTTATTTTGCTATGATTTGCCAAAACCAATTCTTCATCTTCAGCACCTTCGATCAGCAGTTTTCTCAGCAGTTGCCTTCTGTAATGGCGCTTCATTGTTTCAATAACAGACTGGTCCATGGGTTGCAGCAAACTTGTAACATTGGGAGGCAAAAACGTCGTTTTAAACTGCCCATTCTCTCTTTCCAACAGTTCTGCTGTAGGATGAGTGGGTGCGTTATCAACAATTAAAAGCACCTTACTGCCTTCTTTTCCCACCGATTTTTGTTGCTTTTTCACTTCAGGAATAAACACTTCATCATACCATTCGGTAAACAAAGCTGCAGTCATCCAGGCCTTGGGTTGACTTTTGTAGAAGAGTGGAAGTTTTTTTACGTTTTTAAATGCTCTTGGATTTCTTGATTTTCCTATCAAAAGAAGTGGCAGTTTATGATTTCCAGTGGAGTTGGCACAGTTAAGCACTGTAACACGTTCTTTACTGACCTTATGTCCAGGGGCACTAGATTCCCTTTTAGAAGCCAAAGTGGTTTTTGGTAATGCTTTCCAAACAAGGCCAGTTTCATCGGCATTATAAACAAACTCCGGATCATAGGATTCTGATGCAGTTTTAAATTTTTCAATAAAATTTTCAGCAGCTGCAGAGTCTGCTGAAAGCTTCTCACCAGCCAAATCTAACTCGCGTACACCATGCCTGAATTTAAAATTCCTTAGCCAGCCGTTACTAGCCTTAAAAGATGAATAACCAAGCTTTTCTGCTAAGATTTTGGCTTTTTCACAAAGGATTGGACCTGAAATCGGATTTCCCATAGAACGTTGCTGCAAAAACCATTTAAACACGGCATCTTCCAAATTTTTGTTGGTTGCTGTCTTCATTGTTTTCCTGGAGGAACTTCCATCTTCATTTTCAAGCACCGAAACAAAGTTTAAAAGTGTTGACTGTTTTTAATGTCAGAAATTGTTGCTTGTCCAACACCATAAATCTCAGACAACTTCTTACCCGTTACACCTTTATCGAGTTGCTCTATAATTTTCAGTTTGTCCGCTAACGATAGCACAACACGTTTTCTTTTCGAAGCCATGGTATAAAAACAATACAGTACATATGTATTGTACACGCACAAACAAAAGTAAGCCGTAGCGAAAGAGTAGCGTCCTCGAGCAAGGTCAATAGCACACTGGCTAATCAAAACAAACAATGACAGGTGCGCCGTGACTGGAATGCGCCGGAACTTGTCTTAACTTGCCGCTGTGCCTACACACGCGGGGGGAAGTCAGTGTAGGCACAACGGCAAGTTAAGACAAGTCAAGTCAAGACTTGTTTGTGATTCGGATAATCGGCGATTCGGATAGTCGGAGTTCGGATAATTGGAGTTCTACTGTATAAGATTTACTAGATTTTATTGTTAGATTTACTAGACTTTATTGTAAGAAATAACATAACATAACATGAGGTGTAAATATGATCACTAAGACAGGGTGGGCACTGGTTCCCCCTAAAAAGATGCCCACCCAAAATTGAGGGATTCGGTTTTGTAATGAAGTTTCCGGGGGGGTTAGGGGATTTGACCGTGAAATTTTGGTAAGAAAGGAGTGGTATTTTAGAAGGATATACCTAATAATGTAATAAAAGATAAATAGGACGATGTTTTTTTTAAAAGTCATTTTGGAACTTTTTAGGTATTATAACACAACTAGATACTTAAGACTAAAATAACACTTTCTTAAAGAAAAGTCCACATCATTAACATTTACTGCGTAAAATGAAAACTAACCCCATATTTCTCTTTATCCGAGTGTTAACCAAGCAATCCAGTAGCTCGCTTCTACGCGACCACCTACGACGAGTACTAAAGACCAAGTAAAAAAATACAGTTTAAACTAATTAAAACTAAATATCCACACTATACTCGGGCCTACTAGATGACTTAACTGTTTTTTAAACAGCGCTGGCTGTTGTTTCAAACAACAATCGAGTTGCATTTGTTTTGACAACACGGCATCGCGCGCGAACACTGTTCGAAAAACAAATAAAAATGGAGACGATCTATTTACACAATATATTTTCCTATTTGGATAAGTAACTTGCTGTTATTAGGGATCTAGTCGTATGGTATTTCTGTATAAAAATACCGGCAGTACGTATCTCGTCAACGGTTTGACGGGTCGGTTGCCAGAAAGCATGTGGAGTTCGATGTAAAATTTTGAAATATTTTGGGCGGATATTTTTAACACATTTTTGTCGGAGTTGTGATTGTGAAACAAATAGAGAATCTAAAGTCGACAATTTATGCACAGAATAAAATATTGTAAGAAGTCAAAGTCTGCTTTCTTACAGAAAGTAGGTAATGTAGTACTATAGTCTATTTGAGAAAGGTGTCGAGTAATAAAATTGTAAATTTCGTCCAGTTCGGCTCAATTTCGGTGTCGGCCATAGGCGCAAGTAAATTTTGAGCATTAAATTATTAATGATAACTAACCAAAGAAAAAAAGATAATTTAAGAAGGAATTACTAGCTATAGCCAATTTACACAAACATCGTTTTATGAAATATGCCGTGGAAGATATAGCTGAAAAACATAGTGTAACTGTGCTGCGCACACCGCCGTATCATTGCGAACTAAATCCTACTATATGGGCGCAAGTGAAAGAATTTGTAGCAAGACACAACACGACATTCAAAATGAAAGACGTTAAGCTATTGTTTGATCAAGCCATTAAGAAAGTGACACCAGAGAACTGGCGAAAAGCAGTCCATCATGTCATTAAAGAAGAGGAGAAAATGTGGGTTCTTAACCACCTGATTAAACAATTAAACAAAATACAAAATACAATAAATATATTATACAGAAATTAAATTATAAAAAATCATAATATTCTTCGTCATCTGAAGAACTGTCATCTTCTCTTGACGTTATAATTAACGGGTCGACGGTCCGATCGATCAGGTGGTCAAGATCCCACATTTTCTACTCTTCTTTAATAACATGATGGACTGCTTTTCGCCAGTTCTCTGGTGTCACTTCCTTAATGGCTTGATCAAACAGTAGCTTGACGCCCTGCATTTTGAATGTCGTGTTGTGTCATGCTACAAATCCTTTCACTTGCGCCCATATAAGTTCTATATGATTTAGGTCGCAATGATATGGCGGTGTGCGCAGCACAGTTACACTATGTTTGTCAGCTATATCTTTCACGGCATATTTCATAAAACGATGTTTTTGTAAATTTAATGTAGCTAACAGTTCCTTATTCTTTATCAAATTATCTTTAAATTTAATACTTTTAGTGGTTAACCATAAGATAATTTCTTGTTTTCACCAAGATGAAGTTGGAGTCTCTGTGCTTCGTGAATGATAGCTTGCGTTATCCATAACCACTACTGAATCAACTTTCACCAAAACAGTCCTCAAAAACATTCGAATCCACGTTCTCGTGGTAATCTCCCGTATTAAACGACTGAAAGGTTAGCAAACCTTTTAAAAATCCCTCTTCGCTTCCATGTACGCCTATGGCCGACACCGAAATTGAGCCGAACTGGATGAAATTTCCGATTTCATTACTCTCCACCTTTCTGAAATATACTATAGATAGTCGCGCCTGGGAATAATATATTTATTTTTTCTACCATTAATACGAAACACCAAAAAGTAGCTAGACCTATCCTCGAGTGGCGCCTAATATCAATAAAACAACAAATCCGTTCGAAATTTGTTTTCTTTGCCGCAATTTGGTAAATGATCTCCATATTGCACACTGTCGACACTATACAGTTTAGATTACATCAATTTAAGAAAATAAAATGCCATATCAAAAACCGACGAAAAGCGACCTATTATTCTATTTACTTTTCGGTTATGTTCAAAGTTCTAAAAGAGAGTTTATACATATTGAGATCGCGGATTATTTTTTTAAGGCATACCGATCGCATTGTAAATTCAAAAATGATGCGATACCATCGCCTCAAGTCAAATAAACACGATTGACATGCGTTTTATTTTATTTTATATAAATTTGATGGGCGATGAAACAAAAATTTTATTAGATTTTATACGAGTTAAATTTATGAAATTGCGTGCGAATGTTAAAATTTTGTTATTAAGAATAAAATTCAGAATATATTTGTCTGTTCTAAACGATCTCGGTTAAAAAAATTCTAGTGAATCATTTTATTTTATAATAAACACTTTATAAAAACAAATAGTACGTACGTTTAGGGAAAAGTAGAACAAAGAGAAAAATTTCCTTCATTTACAGACTCTACACGATTAATCGGACTGATAAATTATCAGTGATAATTTTCAAACAATATTTTTTCGTTCGTTGAAAGTCATTACATCTTCAAGAAATATATAGGTAGTCCATTTCAGAAAGGTGTAGAGTAATAAAATTGGACATTCCTTCCAGTTCGGCTCCTATTCGGTATCGGCCATAGGCGCAGGTAAGTTTTGTGCACTAAATTATTTATGATAACTAACCAAAGAAAAAAAAAGAAGATAATTTGATAAAGAAGGAACTATAGCAAATTTACACAAACATCGTTTTATGAAATATGCCGTGGAAGGTATAGCTGAAAAACAAAGTGTAACTGTGACACCAGAGAACTGGCGAAAAGCAGTCCATCATGTCATTAAGAAGAGGAAAAAATGTGGGAGCACCAAGTTTCTTGGTCTTTATCTGGACGAGTGCTTGAACTGGAGGGTACATTGTGAACATATTGTATCTAAACTGAGTTCATCATGTTATCTGTTTATAAATTTAAGATCCATATTAGGTAGAGAACAGCTAATAATGTTATATTATGCATATACAGGGTGGCCCATTTGTCTGACAAAGTAATATACCGTCTCTACTATTAAAGATATCAAAAAAAAGTTTTTATAAAAGTTGTGAGGTACAAAAAAATATATGTTCTAAAATTATTTTTAAACATACAGGATGGTCCAAAAAAGTAGGACAATAAAAAGATACATTTTTTTAAATGAAACACCCTATATATTTTAGCATTTTTTGTTTCCTTACAAAATTATCCATATTGACGCCATATTTAATTTTTTAATTTTTTGCAACGTTGCCAAACAAAATGCAAAATTCTTAAAATTTTGTTAAAAACATGATAGTAAAAAATTACCTGTATTTCTCAATAAAAGTATCGAAAATCGAAAATTTCTTGTAAGCTCTTCAGTTTAGGGATAGATAAACTGTCTTAAATCTTTAAGTACTGAAAATTTTGTACAGTTTGTTTTCTGTTGACATCCAAATATACAAAATTTTAAAATACAATAACTCTGTTTTTTCAAATGAAACACCCTATATTTATTAGGCTCGTCTGATAGATATTGTAAGTATCTTTTATTATTGTTAAGTCATACCTATACCTAAATTTACTAGTTACTTAGTTAGTATTTATTTAATTAAATAAAATTTCTTTTTTATTACGCAACTTGATATTGAAAATAAGTTCACAAACATTATAAAAATAAATATAATAATTATAAATATGACATTATATTCAATTACATTTGTTTTGACTTTGCTAGTCATGGCTTACTAGAAAAATACAAACTATAGTTTTTTTCACCAAAATTTAAATAAAAATCGAAATATTGCCAAAACTAGTAAATTTAGGTATAGGTATGACTTAACAATAATAAAAGATACTTACAATATCTATCAGACGAGCCTAATAAATATAGGGTGTTTCATTTGAAAAAACAAAGTTATTGTATTTTAAAATTTTGTATATTTGGATGTCAATAGAAAACACCCTGTACAAAATTTTCGGTACTTAAAGATTTAAGACAGCTTATCTATCCCTAAACTTAAGAGGTTACAGGAAATTTTCAATTTTCGATACTTTTATTGAGAAATACAGGTAATTTTTTACTATCATGTTTTTTCCAAAATTTTAAGAATTTTGCATTTTGTTTGGCAACGTTGCAAAAAATTAAAAAACTAAATATGGCGTCATATGGATAATTTTGTAAGGAAACAAAAAATGCTAAAATATATAGGGTGTTCCATTTAAAAAAATGTATCTTTTTATTGTCCTACTTTTTTGGACCATCCTGTATGTTTAAAAATAATTTTAGTACATATATTTTTTTTTACCTCACAAATTTTATGAAAACTTTTTTTTGATATCTTTAATAGTTGAGACGGTATATTACTTTGTCAGACAAATGGGCCACCCTGTATAGAAACATACTTGAGATATGGTCTGACGTTCTGGGGTACTTCGACCCTGTCTAAAAATATTTTTATAAAACAAAAAAAGATTTTAAGATGTATAGCAGGTGTTCCAAATCAGCATAGTTGTAGAGAGATTTTTAAAAATTTTAAAATCCCACCATTTCTTAGTCTACGTATAATTCGAGTTAGCAGTGTTTGTGTTTTGTAATAAGGGTGACTTTGTACAAGGCAGGGACATGCACAATTTTAATACAAGGTATAGAGATAGTTTTCGTGTTCCGCAAGCTGGGGGAGTAATAGCCTATAATTCTCCTAAATGTCTTGGCATAAGAGCTTTTAATGTTTTGCCTCACAAAATTAAGGACTGTAATACTGTCTTATGTTTTAAAAAGTCACTAAAGTCATTTTTACTATCTAAATGTGTTTATGATTTAGATGAGTTTTTTAATTGTTTGTCTTAGCATTTGTTTTATATTTTGTGTCGTGATTATTGCGTTATTATAAAGTTTTGTTTGTATTATTAAGTTTTATAGTTACTTTAGTTAGTATCTAGTATTATATTAGACCTGACTATTCCTCTACAATTGTCAATTGTCTCTAGGAAAATAAACGTTTTGATTTGATTTTGATTTGGGATCTTGACCACCTGATCGATCGGACCGTCGGCGTTGTCGTCGACCCCTTAATTATAACCTCAAGAGAAGATAATCAGATAATAAAGGTTATTATGATTTTTATAATTTAATTTCTGTATAATGTATTTCTTGTATTTTTTTTATAATATTCAATAAAGAATAAGTGTACATATGTAAGTACATAATGCACGCCTTTGTCACACCATTTTCAATGTTTGTGAATGAATAACAATATAGGCAAAACCCATAAATTGACCCAAACCCGGATAGTACAACCTGCACTTGATGAAAATAAAGAATTTTGCAATGAAATCAATGCCAAATTATGATAGTGGCTTAAATATTCGTTGGGTTACTCTATAGTCCCTTTGCATACCTAATGAGATTTTAATTACTCTACACCTTTCTGAAATAGACTTGGCATAGTGAGTTTTTGTACAGGTGGGGAACATTTTGATGGCAGTAACATAACAAGCAAAATGCAGTTTAGTGCATAGATTTACCAAGAAATTATTATTTACATACTAATAAAATTATAAATACATCTAATAAAAGGTTTTTCAAATGTTAACGTGCCGCTTGTTTTAAACTATAATACTTCTTGAACTGTTAAAGTCATTGTTCTTTAATACAAGTCACAACACATAAGTACACGTCAAAAACACACATAAACGAACTAAATAGGCACTAAGGGCATACTACGGGCGATTCGGCATTCCTATTGAAACAAAAGGTTTATGCAAATGTTGCAAATAAAATCCGCATGTTTTGTAATAAGTTTGTCTTTGTTTAACAAAAGGCTTTAGGTGTGATCCCGAAACGTATTTCTAGAAGAGTTTTGGAATATAACATTAAGTGTAAGGATTACGGTGAAGCCAGCTGTAAATTGTTAAACACACGGAATAAACTTGCTTTATTATAACTTATTGTTAACATTTTTTAGTATTCTGTATAATAATTATCATAAAATTGAGAATCACATTTTATTACCTGGTAATTTAAAATTATATTAAATACAATTATATTAAATACAAAAATACTCTGTACATTAATTTCTTATAATATTAAATTACGATATTTTCTAATAAGAAGTATTATTTTTTATTTGCTTTTACTATATTTTATTGTAAGAATTATAAAATATTCTTATAGTTATTTAACAGTTACAATAAGCAGCACTATCAACAGAAAATTAATATATCTTATTGTAAAAGATAAGATATATTTTCTTTTAACCGGTGGGTTTGTCTTCTGCATTGGAGTTCCTGCTAGATGGCGCTGCTACGTTTTCACTACTTATTCATTACTATAAGAAATTCTTAAAAACGCGACTTCGCTGTTTCTGTAGTTGCTTACGGGTATTGACTTTCCGTAGAGTCTTAATAAGGACGAAACGGTCGTCATTATCTACCTATACCCCAGGGAACCCATTGTTTTGGCGTTCCTGTGTACTGATGCACCGCATGCCGCCAACCTTTATTTCTATTTTATAAAGCGAGGCTCAAACCAGGGCGGTCGCGCCGTTATGGCGGTTCAATAGAGGTCGCCACCGCCGCTTTGGTTTACAGTAAAATCTAGTAAATCTTACAATAAATAATAGTAAATTTTACAATAAATATTAATAAAACTTACCATAAAATATAGAAAATTTTACAATAAAATCTAGTTAATCTTACAATATATTTTAGTAAATTTTATAATAAAATATAGTAGATATTACAATAAAATATAGTAAGTCTTACAATAAAATTTAGTAAATCTTACAATAAAATCTAGTAAATCTTACAATAAAATCTAGTTAATTTTACAATAAAATATACTAGATCTTACAATAAATATAGTAAGTCTTACAATGAAATCTAGTAAATCTTACAATAAAATCTAGTAAATCTTACAATAAAATCTAGTAAATCTTACAATAAAATCTAGTAAATCTTACAATAAAATCTAGTAAATCTTACAATATAATCTAGTAAATTTTACAATGAAATACAGTAGATCTGACAATAAAATATAGTAAATCTTATAATAAAATCTAATAAATCTTACAATAAAATATAGTAAATTTTATATTAAAATAAAGTACCTAAATGAAAAATTAAAAAAGTATTTCTTATTAGATAATATCATAATATTTAATAAGCTTTTAATAGAAACTATTATAAAGATTACAAACTATTATACTAATTTAAATTACCCAAAAATTATACCCGTCACTAAATGAAATATTTTATTGTAAACGGCATTACCCTGGATTATGGTGCTGTATACTACTAGAAATTATGAAATATATTATATTTCCTATACGTTGCATTATAAATTTTCCTCCGTGAAGTTGCTAATAAAGAGCGCAACAATATTATTTTTCCTTACCGAAGAAATAAATACTAAGTGGCCGTAAATCCCTCTATTGACAAAAACTAAATTAAAACTGTATCAACTCAATTAACTCCTGACATCCGACAACGGCACAATCCATTGAGCAAACAAATTAAAACCGAACCTCGGGGAATCCCCGGACCGCTGATGCAATGCGGGATTCGGCTAATCCTTTGAATAGTCCTCCGAGGAGCAGTTCTTTGAGAAGCGGACTTTATCAGGTACCGTTTTTGGCTTGATTGTTAATTCGATTTTAAAGATGAACTTATCATTATTAAGATGTTCATAGGCCAAGGGGTTCAAGTGATTTTTAATGACGTATTTAAAGTAAATTATTGGATCCTACAGGGTTTCAAAAAGTCTGGAATAGTGAAATTGGGTTTGTCCTTTTTAGGTGAGTCGTCTTTAACCATTCTATTCTTTTTTTATGCAAAATGTGACCAATCGCCAGTAATTCCGATCGTATGACCGAAGCACCGACGCCGCTTTGCTCTGCTCTTATCTATAGCAAACCCCACACTATCAGTCTTACTAATTTTTAGTTTTGGTTTTTAATTTCTTGCGCCTGTATTTTTGACTTAGGAAAAAACAAAATACACTTTCTCATAGCCGTTCTTTATGTTCTACAAGATGGTGTTATTAGTTTTTAAATTTGACGTTTCGTTCTTTAGATACCAATCTCAAATCAATTTTTTCCGCTTCGCTTTGAAAAAAACAGAAAAAAATTAAAGCTCCCGAGTGAAGAAAAGGTAACTTTAGTCTAATTATGTCACTGTAATGCGCATATATTTATTTCAAGAACAATTTCATTTTTTTTACTGTTTATACGATCTGATGATGCCAGTTTCATGCGAAACATGTAACAAAAATAAACAGAGACAGAGAAATATTTGAAGCCGAGATTCTCGGTCCAGTTGAGTAAAAATTGACGGATTTTTCAAATCAGAAATCTTTTTTTTTATTTGGGTCTAAATGTTCAGAACCGTAATGATATAAAAAGATAACGTGAAAAAATGTGTTAAAATTTCAAAAAGCTTTAACTTGTACTAAATTTCTAAAGCATAGAAGTCCTAAAACTGTATTAAAATTTCCAGGTCCGTATTTAACAAAATTGACTTGAGGTTGGTTTTTAAAGAACGAAACGTCGAATTTAAAAACTAATAACGCCATCTTGTAGAACATAAAAAAAGTATATTTTATTTTCTTCCCAAGTCAAAAATGAAGGCGCAAAAAATTAAAATCCAAAAATAAAAATGTCGGTTTTTTTCGGATATCTCCAAAAGCATTCGAAATATTTACAATTTTCTTTTATCAAATTAATAAACCCCAAAATACGTAACTTTGCCTCGATTTAACCATCTTCGTATCTCTTACCGTTTTCGAGATCCCCTTGAACGCACAAAAATTTCTGGCACCCTGTATATGCGTCTTATTCACAAAAAGGCCGCATTTTTTGTTGAACTCTTTATACAGAAGACAGAAATGTAAACAATAATGCTATATTTGTTGTGCTTACTCTACTAAATTTATTGTCCACCTCCACATGGTTTCCATGAAGAATTTTTATACACGTAAATAAAAACATTTTTCCTCAAGTTGCATCTCTGTTACAATTTAAATATTAAAATTTTCTTTTCTTGGAGAATTACCTTCAATGTGACAAACTCCCGTCCGTAAATTCGAGTGCGGATCTCTATGGAAATTGAAGGAGAAAATTGCGGGAATTTATACGGGTGTTCCATATTCGATATTGAATAACAATAGAATAAGCCCTTTATTGTGAATTCTGATAAGAAATATACATTTCAAAAATCAATTTCGTTTTTCAGATCCGCCAGAGGCGCGAATCAGCCCTTTTTGTTTTATTTCGGTGGCTGCTTTGCATTTTTTTAAAGGTAGATAATCGTTTTCGTAATGGAATACGGTGAAACAAAAAAAAACATTCAGAAACCGCCGCAGGCTACATCTAGTGTCATAGTTGGACACTTCCAAAGCATACCAAGCAGTGGCGTGTACTGCTGTTTTTAATCAGGGTAGGCAAAAATTGCATTTAAGAAAAAAATTTACCTTCCGTAGCATTAAAGCATCTACATTTCACATTTTGTCACAAAATGTCTTATTTTTGAGTTTGTGGAAAGAACACTATGGCAGAAGATGGATAAAACGATATTATTTCTAAATGAGTTGAACACGGCGGTTTTTACGTAAAAATTATTTTAAAACATCGTCATAAAAATTAGTTTTGCGTTTTAAATCCTGCAAAAGGTCGCTGTTCAGAGAGATAATTGTTAATTCACTTAAGCATGTCTCTCCCTGTGTGTTTCGTAAATAGGTATGAATTCTTTTTAATCCAGAAAAGGATCGTTCTGCAGACGCGCTGCTAGCCGGAATAGTAACAATTAACGCCTCCATATTAATTTTTTTCCCGAAACCCGACGGCCCGAAGTCTAGTAAGAGGCCGAAAACACTAATTATAAATTAAATATCTATTATCCCCCTGATTGTACCACTAAATTAACTGATTATTGAATATTATGAACCTATCAGCAAAAATTATTTTAATTGTCACAAAAGTGCTTCTTATTTTACGATACCTTACCCGTTATCCCTTTAAAAATATCCTAACTAAACTAATTAATAATAAAGCTTATAGAGGCGTGTTTCATATATTGAGAAAACGAAGTATTTTCCAAACTACGGTAAAACTTGAAGATTGGTACCAATGCACACACTAAACCCGTGCTTTCTTGACGCGGCCTGATAGATGAAGGAAGGTGGAAGGTTGAGACGGGTTTATTTGTTAGGGTAAAGTCGCCAAAATCGTACCGTTGCCTAAATCGTACCACTACAAGTTTTCATATTAGACGATAAATTATACGACATCTATCGGACGTTGTTGTAGTGTCTAACTAGTGCCAGTTGCATAGTATAATCGTTTTGAACCGGTTGTGTTTCGCTAAGCGGGAAAAGCAAGTTAAAAGAATTCGGCTATTTTCATGTTAATTTTGTTGATTTTTTGCAAGGCTATATCTCATTGGTAAGTAGTATTTATACAGATATTTTTTTTAGTTGCATAGCCTGGGAAGTTCTTGTAATTTTGCAAAAATTGAATTTAATTTTAGATCTATATGGGGGTTAGAATTGTATTATTTATTATTTTGATTGACAGTTTCCTAAATCGTACCACACACGCAAATGAATGGTGTTCCAACGTGACACGTCTTAATAAGGACTACATGTGCGACTTTTGTTTGTAGGTACATTTAAAATTATTTTCAAAGGTATGATAGATTTTTTTAATGTTTTTTTTTGTAAAATACTTAATATAAACAATAATTTTGTGTAATTTGTTGTCTTTACAACAAATTGTACTCATTTTTATTTAATATACCCCAAAAGAACACTGTGGTACAATTTAGGAACCCACTAGTACGATTTAGGCAACCAGTTTCTTAAATCGTTATATTTGCTATTACTTACAAAAACAGCTGTTTTTTATAAATGAACTAAAAAATAATATTTGAAAAATTGCAGTTAGGTGTCCAATAGACCGATCTATTGTTTTAAATCAAAAAATATACATTTCATTTATCAGTTTGTAAGAAAAAAAATTAAAACCAAAAAGTGGTACGATATAGGCAACCTTACCCTACATCTCTTTCTAGCCTACTGCCTACCGGCTCTCTCGCTTGCTACCACTCGTACAAAAACAATGCTTTTGCATAAGACGCTAATGTACAGCGAGATCTTTGCTTTTAGAACGGTCTTACGGAATGCTTATACAGGGATCTAGTTTACGATATAAATAAGAAAAGAATGCGTTCGTGGAAATGATATAGGATAAATTTTTCGGTCCTGTATTAATATTTATTATATTTATGTAGAGATAAATTGCCTACGTTGGATTACACGGATAAAAAGTAATATATAAAAAAAATTGTTTGTTTGTTTTATTGTTTCAAGGGTAGGCAATGCTTTTTTGCTATATTATATGCACGCCACTGATACCAAGCCCTCTAACAAACTTATAAAAATAAGTAAAATATTGGTGGGAGTAGAAAAAATATATTAAAAATTATTGTTAATAAATTAGTTGCTAATTTTTCAGAACGTATAAGAATCAGGAAATCTTAAATATTTATGTTGTAAACCGTCCAAAATTTTTTCTTGTTATACTATGACTTGTGTCTATGGGATAGAATCCATTTAAATTATTAATAAAGTCGTTACGCTTCGAATAATATATCACCTCCAAATCAAAATAAATAGTCTACGGCTAATTACACACAGAACTAAATATCTCGAATGCTTTTTCCTTGCACACATTAAGCCACAATTATGAGTTTACTAATAGACAACCGCGGGGAACGGATGTCCCGCTGAGAACTTCTCAGATATCACCAGATGTTAAACGTCAACGTCAAATCAAAACCGGACAACTATGAACTGTCGGAGACCTCCCGTCGGAGTTGATTTAGACAGACCCACAAATATTTCAATGATTAGCATCTTGCAACTTAATTTCATTATTGATTATTTAAATTGTATGAGATATAAAATTATTGTGATACACTATAATTATACCAGGGATGCTAGAATAGTAGATTCTGTAACGAGGTTGGAATGAAAATTTGATCCGAGTGAAAGATTCCGAACGCGAGCGTGAGTATCGAATTTTCATTCTAACCGAGTAGCAGACTATATTTTCTCCACGACCAAAAATACTATTCGCAATATTTGTAATTTCAGGTGGAGTATTATCCAGTTCCATATCTGATTCATCCGATTTTTCACTCATATTTTGACTTACACTAAAATTTGTCTGCTGACATTGACAGTTTCGAAATTCATGGCAACCTATGTCGTTTAGATCAATTACAGAATATTCATTCCGTATCTTGTTATGGAATGAAAATACACGCAAAACGCATAAGAAGCAAGTGTTTCAGAATAAATATTCCAACTCAAGAGCGAGAATTTTTACATTCTATTATCAAAAATGATTTTGGAATTATTGCATTCAGTAATGGTCGTGGAGAAAAGATTTCCCCACAACCGCGGCGGTGCCTCAGAGGTGAGTTACTGGCATTCGACCATGGTGACCCGGGTTCGATTCCCGGAGTGGGCAAACGTACAATAAAAAAAGTAAGGATGTTTAATATTCAGTGGATTTAAGAATGCAGGGAAGAGTGTAACCAACCCACCCCATTCACGCCTGTAACCAGGCCGGATGAGATCGAACATTTTGTAGGGTGCGGAAGAAGATACACAACACACTCCCCAATCGGTAGGTCATGCAATGGCAAGAAACCAAGGGTTGATAGCCCTTGGGGGTGTCGCATGATCCAGGATCGTGGCTCGGAACCCACGTTAAGCTGTAGGTTATTTGTTTTACATTACAACGTTTCAACTTCAGTCTTTAGTCATCTTCAGGTGAATACTAAATAAGTAAAGTAACTACAGCTCTATTTATACTAGCTAGATGCACTGGAGCATAACTGAGATGGGTGCAGTCACACGTTTAGTTTGTGTGCGGTATTTTAAGCCTACATCTAGTTAACAAAGGTTTCCAAATATTTCTTATATCTAAAGAGGGCTTACTAAAAGAACCCAAATTGTTATAAAAATGATCTCTAAAAATACCAAAAACAACAGTAATGCACTTACTCAACACGTGAAGAATCAGAACGAGAATGGAATGAATAGATGCGGTGCTGTGCGAGGAATGCGGTTCTGTTATAATGAAAGAACTCGCATAAGACACGCGTAGGGATGAAGTACGGAAAGAGACATGCGAAGGCAAGAGCGTAAGAAAGAGATACACATACTAACCTCATCGGGGTCAGGTTCGGTAACAATAATCGCTAAAACAGATTGTATCTTTGTCGTGTCAATGGAAATATACGGTAATTTATATATCCATCTCTCGTAATTTTTAAATCATATGTTGGTCAACGCGTTTGACAAGAGAAAAGTCAAAGCACACATACGTGAAATACAGGGTGATTCCTAAGTTGATAATTCTTTTTTAGCTGTGTATAGAAGGCATTAAAATAAACAACATTTTCAAATACCTCTTTTCAAAAAATTTAAAAATAGGCGCGATACAGAAGTAAAAAATCTAAGTGCGGGCCTGGTCATCAAAACGTAGCCTGCTCTAATCTTGTTTGTCTTATCTCTTATTAGTCATGCAATTTACGAGTCAATGGTCAGTTTGTTATTTGGCAATCCGCTGCGGTGTGTTTTTCTGAAGAAAGTTAATTTTAAATTGGTGAAAATGGTAAAATTTAAAAACAATGTATTAGTAGATATGGTGCTAATTTACGGTGAGTGTTGTCAAAGTGCATCTGCTGCTTCGAGATTATACGCAGAACGCTTTCCCTTGCGGGCTCATCCTACACCCAGAAAGTTTCTTAATGTTATTTAACGGGCAAATGTAAGTACCTTAATTTTGAGTATTTTGAAAAAAGTATTTGAAAATGTTGTTTATTTTAATGCCTTCTATACACAGCTAAAACAGAAGTATCAACTTAGGAATCACCCTGTATAGTATAATATAAAAATAAATACTAGGGATTAACGGGTATTTACGACCGCACTTAGCACCCATTTTATTGCATCATTAAATCAGGACCATTTATCGTGAAAAGGGCTTTAACTACTGCTCTATTTATGCTAGCTAGGTGTAATAATAAAATCTTAGTTTGTTTTAAAAGAACTACCTAATTATATTCGGTTTAACTTTTATATTTTCATTATTTGTAATTGTTTTTTTTTATGATAAAACACATGCACTGTAGGAAAAATCCTTTAAGGCGCTCTGGGAGCGGTGCGTATACATTATTGAGATGGAAGTTGGTCGTGAAATGAATACTCGGTGTACAATCTCCCAAATACCGAATATATACTTTTATTTTAACGGCACGCTTTAAAACCCTACTTTTTACGATAAAATAAAGCCCCCTTCTAATCCCCCGGCACCAAATAATTGAGGCATTAAAAAGATACAAAGTATATCTTCGCAGTTGAAAAGAGCCGCCCTCCGGCGAGACCCAATCAGTAGGGAACATTGAGGGAACAAACGCGGACAACTAAAAACAGAATTAAGAGGTTTTATCTGATGTGCGAACCAAATTGCGTCAGACAAACCTCGTGATGGGTAATTCGGTGGGCTCTAAATAAACACTGGCGCTTACTGGAGGAGGGGGGGATCGTAGGCCCCTGAGGAAGCACGTTTAATGAACGTTGTGTTTTATTCAAGTTACTCATAGGCAATTCTCGATTTAATGAAAAGGGATATTAGATATTTTAATTTTAACAATTCAAGGTGTAACAATAATAGGAAATGAATAAAAAACAATTTTATATGACAAACAATAGTATATTATACAACAAGCATATAATGGTGGCTATTATTCACGCGGATAAAGTTTACTAGGACACGAGCCGTAGTCGAGTTTCATAATTTTATCCAAGCGGATAAAAGTCATTATATGCGAGTAGAATACTATACTTTGTCCAGGACTATCCAATAATAATTGTAGCCAGAATTACTAAACATCTTTATTTATTTAGAAATATGAATAGTAATATTTGTATTCACACAATGTGTCAAGTTAATTGTAGGAATCGAATTTAATTCTACATTTCTACATTAACATCTTGATTATTCGTTGTAGTAGATGTAGATGAAGATGTTTATGTAGATACTGCCTCATTGCGTATATACGGCTAAACAAAAGGATTTTTCTGGATCGCGTCTGATATTTTTTTAGCTGTTTCCATTTTATTTTTCACTGAGTCATCAATATATTCTTCTGCTACCGCCGTGGATTTCCATCCACCGTCTCTTTTCAATGCAGTTATATCCCCCCCTGCGTCTACAAGTATAGTGGCTGAAGATCTGCGAATACTGTGACCAGAATATTTCTCTGGAGTGGGTAATTGCAGAAATATTGCTAGTTGTCTCCCCATTTGCGTAAATTTATTAATTCCTATCCTTTGTTAGGTAAATTTGCCATTTTGATAATTGAAAAAAATTATTAGATGTGACGAAAGATGAACGAAGGCTGATATACTTCTTGAAAATTAGGTAATAATCTTCTGATATTGTAAATTTGGGGGTAAATTCGATTTTTCTGGTAATAAACTTAAACTATTTTTGCTGCTTACTGTAGATATATCTGGTGGGGTATAACATCTCATCTTCACTATCTCTAATCATTTTGTAAGTTCTTTTAATACAATTCTAAACTTTAAAGTTGATAAGTTGAACTATATTTTGACGTTTCAAAAGAAACTTACAAAGCGCTTCGACTTGACATTTCATGGCATGCTTGAATTTTTCATCATACACACAAAATCGAATTATGGATGGACCTTACAGGGAAAACGACCAATGATATTTTTTTTATTTCAAATCGCATTACCTGTCGATTTCATTATGCACTAGTGAATTATGAGTTCATTATTCACTAGTGAATAATGGGTATTATTATTATTGAGCAAACACATATATAATGAACATATTATACAATAGTCGTAGACAAAAACTGTTTATATAGTAAGTTGTTTAATAATCGCCAATAACCATTTATATTACATATTTATTTCCTAATTAATCTAAACGTAATCGAGACCTTCGGAACTGCTACTGGCTCTTACCTCGCCTTAGCCTTATGAGGCTTTGTCATTGTTTGGCTCGATTGTATCCACGGGGCGGCGCGACTGCAATTTTATGGATTTTGTAATAGTAATAGGTGACTTTCACAGATGGAAAAAGCGCTGTTCGCGATCATGCTCGTTGGACTTTGAACGACGAACGACGCAGAACTTTCTTTTAAACAAAACTACAGAAACTGCGTGTTAGTGTATGATTTTGTAATGGAGCAACAAGATACATAATTGTGTTTATTGATTTTGAAAGCAAACCATTTAATATTGTTTGTTTAATTGTGTTTGGTAGGTACGCAAAAAGGGAGAGAGAGAGAGAGAGAGAGAGAGAGAGAGAGAGAGATTATCCAAATTTACTTATTTAATTACTGCATAGTGATGAATGCTTTTAAAAGATTAAAGGGCACTAAATGAATATACAATAATGTTGTTTTCCGTGCACCCTGCAAATGCTGTTCCATCATCGCTCCCGTATATTCCCACATGCTTTGTCGGCAACCGACTTAACTCGAGGTGGATTAGCTCTTCCTTCGTCTCAACCACCCCGGGCGACTAATATTCAGCCCGTTGTTGTTACAGTTTGAGGAAGCCACATATCTCGCGTATGTTTATTCCTACGTATCAATCACTCAAGCTATAGATATAACGTAAATATGGGGTGGAATAAGCCGGTATTTCTTGATGGGTTGGTGAAATAAGGTCATATTTTTCCTGATAAAAAAAAATACACAGCTTTGGGTATCACATAATTAAGAAAAGATTTACGTAATTTTTCTAATTATTTTATTGTAAACCGTGTATTTATCTTTCCAATGTATTAACTATATTTAATATTGCCATACTGGACCTTTTTCCCTGTGATTTTTGTTAGTGTCATCTTCTATGGTTTGGTGGCCAATCAAATTGTTTTTTCTTAATATAACAAAAAACAATTATTGGGACTAAGCAAGATGATCTGAATAACAATCGGATGGTACAGGTGTTGGCAGAAAAATGTTATTTTGAATTGCAGGTTGCAAATGAATTATATTATTATGACCTAACTTATAAATGAAAATACAGCGATTATACACACCTCATCAACTTTTGACACTCTACAAAGCCCAGATTCGACCATCATTAGAATATTGCTTTCATGTCTGGAGCTCTGCACCCAAGCACACCCTTCGGCTACTGGATTCCATTTAAAGGAGAGCCGTTCGTCTGATCGGCGACCCCGAGCTGACCAAGACCCTCGATAGCCTGGAGCATCGAAGAAAGGTTGGTGATTTGGCTCTCTTTTACAGATATTTCCATGGCAGGTGTTCGACTGACATTGCCCACTTGATTCCACCTAGAGCAATGCAAAACAGAAATACACGGCGAACCACTGCCGCTCATCCATATGTTGTTCAGCTTAGTACTCCTCGAACTTCATTGTTCAAGAATTCTTTCATCTGGAGAACGTAATCTTTGTGGAATGATCTTCCTGAGGTCGTGTTTCCCAATGAATACAATCTTCAACGTTTCAAGACCAACGTTAATCGCTTTTTTCGCACTCGCACCGCTCCCAGAGTGCCTTAAAGGATTTTTCCTACAGTGCAGGTGTTTTATCATAAAAAAAAAAAAAAAAAAAAAAAAAAAAAAAAAAGAAATACATGCTGCATAACTGCATTAACGGCTTTTCAGGGCACGCAAAATAATTTCTTTCAGGAGCGCCCGCTTCTTGATCATTACACGACGCCATCTTTTCTTGTCATGTCTTCTACACAACAACATTTAGCTTTATTATGAATCCAGGTAGGTAGGTGTTTGTGGGTTTAGGACAATAAAAAACAATTCCTCTAAATTAAAAAATTGCCGACGTTTCGACCTTTATTAGGTCTTTCTCAAGGCTACAACAAAACATCAATATTAGGGAATACAATGATAAAAGACCTTTTCTTTTCACTCTGTATGTATGTATATAGGAAAAATTAAATTTATGAAATTATTTTAAATTATTTTAAAATAAATCTTACACACAACTCTTTTTTAATTACATAATTTTTTTTTTTTTATATAACTTTTTGTAAATTTTTTCCCTATCTAAAATCAGAACAATGCTTATAAAATACATTGAGTGTTCTATAAACTAAGAAAAGGGTTTTAAAAAATATATATTTATATAAATCAATATATTATGAAAAAATAAGTTATTAATTATTTGTGGGAATAAAGAAAGCCAAACAAGACACACACGAGAAGCCCAATGATAATGTAACATGTACAAATGTGTAGTTAATCATAGAATATTTACCTATTTCACAAAGTCGAGGAACATAAGTCGAAAACAATTGTTAAAATCATCTCCAGACGGGAACACACATTACAAACTGACATGGAACAAATATTCTGTAAAAATAACGAACCACACCACAACGAGTACTGTTAATATCTGAATAAAGGAATGTGCATTACGCTCTAGCAAACTCGTATATCTTTTTTTTTAACCTTATTTTTTACCGTTCGTCTTTTTTTCCCTTTGAGAGAAAACATTATACACATTCGATTTCAATCAATCATGATTATCCACTATACTAAGACAAATAATTTTTATATAAATTCAGTAAATAATTATATTGTATATTAAGTCCTTGGGTGTCCGTTCTACAATTAACTGTATTATTAAGAGTTATGTAAATCATTTCACTCAAAACCCTTTTATGGTAGTTACTCTCTCTGTCCAGGATAGAGACACCATTAAAATCAAAATTGTGGTCCAGATTAAAGTGGTGTTGTGATAATGCTGTTTTTTCTGGTTTATTACGATTTAACTCTCTACAGTCATATTTATGTTGATAGGTCCTACTTTTTAAATATTGTTTCGTCATGCCTACGTAACACTTTACGCAACCAGAGCAAGGGATTTTATAAACAATATTAGAACATAGATTTAATGGTGTAGGATCTTTTAATTTTGTAAAAATGGAGCCCACAAGCTTAGTGTTATAAAAGGCAAGTTTACACTTAGGATTTTTTTTTTGTTATGTGCGCTTCTATCCTTTCAGAGAGGCCCTTTATGTAAGGAAACTTATAATATCTTATATTATCTCTATTCTTGTTTGATTTGTTTTCATTCATTCTATGCATATATTGATTAAATACTCTATTGATTAAAGATATAGGGTAGTTATTATTTTTTTAAATATTTTTAATTATATTCTCATTTTGAGTATGATATTTTGGACTACTCAATTGATGGGAACGATATAACAAATTCTTCACTATACCAATTTTTTGATTAGTAGAGTGTGACGATAAATAATTTATTACTCGTCCAGACGATGTAGGCTTAACATACCAGTTAGTTGACAAAGTACCATCTGTATTTCGAATTATTACGGTATCCAAAAAAGGGATTTTACCGTCCATCTCACCTTCCATAGTAAATTTAATTTTCGGGTGAAAATTATTAAAGTAATCCAAAAGGTCAACTACTTTATTCTGTGGACACGCCAAGATTGTATCATCCACATAAAGTTTAAGGAATGACAGCTTGAAAGGGAGTGTATTGATAACCTTTGTTATGAGTTCATTCATAATTAAATTAGCTATTGCAGGACTCGCTGGGTTACCCATTGCTGAGATTTATTTTAAAATAATTTAAAATAATTTCATAAATTTAATTTTTCCTATATACATACATACAGAGTGAAAAGAAAAGGTCTTTTATCATTGTATTCCCTAATATTGATGTTTTGTTGTAGCCTTGAGAAAGACCTAATAAAGGTCGAAACGTCGGCAATTTTTTAATTTAGAGGAATTGTTTTTTATTGTCCTAAACCCACAAATACCTACCTACCTGGAGTTTGAAATAGGACGCTAATTTCATAACATTTATTATGAATCATTAAACTTTAAAAAGAAATAATATATTTTTAAATTTAGCATTATACCTAAAATATTAAATACACTTTATTCTTGCTCTTGTGTCTGTTTGAAGGCTGGAGACTTATTACCTGATATTGTTTTATTATAAAGCTACTATAGTTATACCAACTAATTTGGTAATTAATAATTAATTGTAGTAAAGTAATTGTTGATTAATTTTTTAGCTGTAAATTTTTGACAAACGAAATATATTTTGAAACATAAAGTTATGTTTATCATCAATAAATATAATATAAATCTAGGGTAGAGTAATCAGTAGCGTGCATACAATATAGGTAAAAAAGCATTGCCTACTCTGGGAACAATAAAACAAACAGAAACAATTTATTTCTATATAATATTAGTTTTTTTTAGTGTAATCCAACTTTGGCAATTTATCTCTACATTAATATAATAAATAATGTCTGTTTAAAGGTTGGAGACAATAATGTTTCTTGAATGATAAAAGAGTTTTGGACTTGCATTGTCTTTATTTGTTATCACAACGTTTCAACTGGTAAGTATATCTCCAGTCGTCTTCCAGTGAATACTGTGTAATACAATCATTCATAATAAATAATAATATAGGACCGAAAAATTAATCCTATATCATTTCCACGAACGTATTCTTTGCTTATTTATACCGTAAACTAGATCCCTGTATAAGTATTCCGTAAGACCGTTCTAAAAGCAAATATCTCGGTGTACATTAACGTCTTATGCAAAAGCAAATGCACTGCCTTTGTACGAGTGGAAGCAAGCGAGAGAGCCGGTAGGCAGTAGGGTAGAAAGAGATGTAACAAATAAACCCTTCTCAACCTTCGACATTCTTTCATCTATTAGCTCGCGCCAAGTAAGCACGCGTTTGGTGTGTGCATTGGTGCCAATTTTCAAGTTTTACAGTAGTTCGGAAAATATTTCGCTTTCTCAATATAAAGTATGAAACACGCCTCTATAAGTTTTATTATTAATTAGTTTAGTTGGGATATTTTTAAAGGGATGACGGATAAGGTATCGTAAAATAAGAAGTACTTTTGTGATAATTAAAATAATTTTGCTAATAGGTTCATAGTATTTAATAATTAGTAAGCTTATCAGCTTATTTCACATACCTAATAATTGACTTCATTTTTGGCAACATTGGTTCAATCAGGTGGATGGTAGATTTTTAATTTATAATTAGTGTTTTCGGCCTTTTGCTAGACTTCGCGCCATCGGGTTTGGGGAAAAAATAAATATGGAGGCGTTAATTGTTACTATTCCGGCTAGCAGCGCATCTGCAGAACAATCCTTTTCTTGATTAAAAAGAAATCATACCTATTTACAAAACACACAGGGAGAGACACGCGTATGAACAATAATCTGTCTGGAGAGCGACTTTTGCAGGTTTTAAAACGCAAAACCAATTTTTATGAAGATGTTTTAAAAGAATTTTTAAGTAAAAACCGCCGCGCCATGTTGAACTAATTTACAAATAATGTCGTTTCTTCTTCTGCCACAGTGTTCTTTCCACAAATTCAAAAACAAGACATTTTGTGACAAAATTTGAAATTTAGATGCTTGAATGCTACGAAAGGTAAATTTTTGTCTTTTTGCCTACCCTGATTAAAAAGCATACTGAGAGTAATGATACACTCGCCATTTCTATTACAGTGTAAGTTAGATTTCAACCTGTCCTCGTACAGGGACATTATTTTAAGTGTCTCACCCGATTGGCGACTTTGCCATCGACCACAATAAAAAAAATTAAAGTTTAATCTAAAAATCTATTACAATATGACAAAAACCAGTGCCAAGTGTGGTCTTCTAATAGGTCATGATTGAAGTTAATTGTATGTACCACAATTAGATTCATTTCGCACGCCGCGCCGTTATGAACTCTTAACAATTTGTCACGGCTGTCGCGGCCTCTAATCTTTGTTTACGCTTCTTATTAGGCGCAAATTATAACCGGGTCCCGGGGCTCCATATATCTTGGAGGCGGTAATATGCCGTGATGCGTGTTTTACAAGTTCGCCGTTATGCACGGCCCATAAATTTAAACGTCAAGGAAAATAATATATTGGGCGTGGACGGACAGTGCCGAGTTGGGTGCGAAAGTATTGTGGAGGAGTCTGAGACGTCTACCTGGATGATGGATTTTGCAATATTATCCGATTTAAAATGTCGTGAGAGACATTTCGCTAACTGTCTCTTACGACCTTTAACTTTTCTACGGTCGAATTAAATTTATTTGCGATTTTAAAATGACATATTTTAAGACAATTTTAAAAATTTTACAGCGATTCCATTAAAAAAGTCGTTTTCAGTTAGCTTAATGAAAAGATAACATTTATGTTGGGTTGCACAAAGATTTTTAACCAGAATTAACTATAGTCTATTTCAGAAAGGTGTAGAGTAATAAAATGGGAAATTCCGTCCAGTTCGGCTCAATTTTAGTATCGGCGTAGTTCGAAGAAAAGTGCACTCTTATAATTTTTTTTTTTATGATAAAACACCTGCACTGTAGGAAAAATCCTTTAAGGCGCTCTGGGAGCGGTGCGAGTGCGAAAAAAGCGATTAACGTTGGTCTAGAAACGTTGAAGATTGTATTCATTGGGAAACACGACCTCAGGAAGATCATTCCACAAAGATGACGTTCTCCAGATGAAAGAATTCTTGAACAATGAAGTTCGAGGAGTACTAAGCTGAACAACATATGGATGAGCGGCAGTGGTTCGCCGTGTATTTCTGTTTTGCATTGCTCTAGGTGGAATCAAGTGGGCAATGTCAGTCGAACACCTACCATGGAAATATCTGTAAAAGAGAGTCAAATCACCAACCTGTCTTCGATGCTCCAGGCTATCGAGGGTCTTGGTCAGCTCAGGGTCGCCGATCAGACGAACGGCTCTCCTTTGAATGGAATTCAGTAGCCGAAGGGTGTGCTTGGATGCAGAGCTCCAGACATGACAGCAATATTCTAATGATGGTCGAATCTGGGCTTTGTAGAGTGTCAAAAGTTGATGGGGTGTGTACAACCTTTTGGTGCGGAAAAGTACACCAAGTTTCTGTGCAGCTGCCTTGGCAATTGCGGCAACGTCATCATGCCAAGACATATTACCTCCCAGATGGACCCCCAGCAAATTAATAGACGGTGCCAGGGGAATTGCGTGTCCTGCCATGACTATATCCGGTTCTGCAATGTTAACCTTTTTGGAGAAGACTGCTGCCTGGGTTTTCTTAGCATTAAATTCGACTTGGTTACTGTCACCCCAAGCCAAGATTTCTTCCAGGTCATTGTTGACTATAAATTGGATTTTGGGTTTTCACTAGAAGGTCGTTAATATACAGTAAAAAGAGGGTAGGCGACAATATGGACCCTTGAGGAACACCGGCATTGATGGTGAAGGTGTCTGAGAGAAACCCATCAATCGCCACTTGCAGAGAACGGTTCTTAAGGAAGCTGGTTAACCATAAACAAAATCCATTAGGCATACCGTAGGATCGCAATTTACTTAGAAGCCCATCGTGCCAAACACGATAAAAAGCCCGAGAGATGTCCAGTATAACAGCCCGGGATTCTCCATGATGTTCGATGGTGTTGCTCCAAAGATGGGTGACATATGCCAGAAGGTCACCTGTTGATCTGGACTTACGAAAACCGTATTGATGGTCGCTGATAATGTTAAGCCCTTCCAGATACTTTAGGAGTTGTTGGTTAATAGCTTTCTCCATTACTTTTGAAACCACTGAAAGCAATGCGACGGGTCGGTAGTTGCTTGGCAGGGTCTTTTTACCTTTCTTTGGAATGGGCTGGATAATATACAGGGTGATTCCTAAGTTGATACTTCTTTTTTAACTGTGTACTATAGAAGGCATTAAAATAAACAACTTTTTCAAATACCTTTTTTCAAAAAACTTAAAAATAGCCGAGTTACAGAAGTAAAAAATCTAAGTGCGGGCCTGGTAATCAAAACGTAGCCCCTTACTTGATATTGTTTTTCTCCGTTTTCTCTATTATTAGTCGCGCATTTTACGGATCGGTGGTCAGTTATTTATTTTGGCAATTCGCTGCGCTGTGTGGTTTTCTGAAGCAAATTAATTTGAATAAATTGGTGAAAATGGTAAAATTTGAAAACAATTAACTAATTATGGTGCTAATTTATTGTGAGTGTCGTAAAAGTGCGAATGTTTTTCTTCTCTACACCCAGAAGTTTTCTTAATGTTATTCAACGGGCAAGTTAGGCAGAACCGTATTTAATCCATAGTGTAATAAATGAATGTAAGTACTTTATTTTTGGGTTTTTTGAAAAAAGGTATTTGAAAATGTTGTTTATTTTAATGCCTTCTATTCGCAGCGAAAAAAGAAGTATCGACTTAGGAATCACCCTGTAGTATATATTAGATTCTAATGGTTCTTGGTCAGGACTTTGAATTTTAACATTTAAAGAAAGCCGAATAGATAGGCGCACTATCATTCATTCGCTACGTAAGAACCGACGTGACTTCGGATCGCGTCGTCTTTTATTGCATAAAATAATACAATATCTTGTGTCTGAAATCGATCGAAAATGGAGACAAACATTAGTTCGTCTTCAAAAACGGTTGCCACATTTTTGCACTGATCCGTCGTTCTTTAAATATTGAAATTCAAAGGTCAGGATGACAGTATTCAGTTCATAACTAGAAAAATTTTATTGACAACTTATTAAATTATGAATTTTGTCTGGGAAAAGCATAAGCGTAAATCACTTTTACTGGAAAGCGATGAAATTGTTTGCTGGTAACGAAAATACTTAAGAAGTATAAAGCAGTACAAAAGAGAGCAGAAGAAAATATTTTATCTTGATAAGACGTGGATTAATAAAGGTTATAAAGTACCAAAATTGGAAGGCCTGTTAACGGGTATTAAGGTGCCTTCAGGTAAAGGGAAGAGACATAATCGTCCATATTTGAACCGAAGCGGCCATCTTGATCATTGACTCACCCTTGAGAGACGGGCCTGGTCCTGCCCTGTGTAAACTATAGTTTATAAAAACCTGGCATGTAAAAATTCATTTTTCATTGGCGGCTCAAAAATGTAAAAAAAAAATCAAAATGATAATCGAAAAAATAGATGAGGTCGGAAGTCAATGGACAAACTTCAAAAACTAATAAAATTAAATAGTCAAATCAATCTGCAACCCTTCCAGGGCCGTAGCTAGACGTTATCCATGGGGGGGAGGGGGGTGGTTAAAAAAGTAGCATTTTTGGGTACCACGCCCTTTTATTTTTAAAATAGCGCCGCAGATGAAAAAGTTAGTCACAAAACAAAACCCTAAGGAAAATTTATACAATGGGGAGACTATTTTTGAGTTGGGTAGTTCGGTCAAGTAATTTGTCACGTTTGAACCCCCTAAACCCACCCCCCCTTACCTACGGCCCTGAACCCTTCCCTACAATTTTTCTTTGTCTAGCACGTTTCATTGGCAAAGACGTATTGCTCCATAGAATAGTGTCCAGAAAACGTTGGATTATGTCCTTATTCACTTCTATTATTATAATAAATGAAGATGAAGAATTGTAAATCACGTTGTCGCTTAATCGTTGAACACTGGCGCACGAGTAAAGATCTACTGTGAATACTGTATATAAATTACTTAGAAAATATATGTATGTATATTTATGTAACTTCGTAGACGTTAACGTGAAAGGAGACCTTATTATTTTTACGATAAATGCCACATAATCTGTCCTGTATTGTAAGGTAATGGAGCATGCTAAAATTTTTCGCCCGATAAGTGCCATTACTGTAAGCCGTAAGGCAAATTGACACGCAAACGAGGGGAGGAACCGCAAACAAAGGGATTTCACCCTCTATTTGTTTTAAAATACGAAAATATACCTCAAACGATTATTTACTAAGCCGAATAATTTTAAGTAAATTTGTCTCGTTTCAAGTATTTGCATACATAATGTGTAGAGGGATAAAAAGAAATTAAAAATTGTCCATCTACTCTACCACAGTGGCGTATCCAGGATTTTTCTGAGGGGGGGAATCCTAAAAAAAGTGACTTCTAAAAAAAAGAGCGTATCCCAGCTCTAAAAATTTCCGCCCTACAATTTTCAAGGCTCAAAGTAAACAAACCACTCATTTTGTGAGGCTCGGGAGTGGACTGCCTTCACACCCCCCCCCCCCCCACCCCTCGGGATACGCGCCTACTATACCACAAAACTACAATACAAACGCCAAATATATGAGCTTATAAACAGTTTAAAAAAATTTCAATTGCTTTTAAAACAAACCCAAGCATATCACAGTAACATAACGAGACTGACACTCCAATTGCCTTTTTTCACTCGGGAGCATTATTCATTTATTTCTGTTTTACTGTATTTCTAGGTCTAAGGCAAAAACCATAGGATTTAATGTACGTTTTTATACAGGGTGATTCCTCAGTTGATACTTCTTTTTTATCTGTGTAAAGAAGGCATTAAAATAAATAATATTTTCAAATACCTTTTTTCAAAAAACCTAAATATAGGCGAGATACAGAAGTAAAAAAATCGAAGTGCAGGCCTGGTCATCAAAACGTAGCCTGCTATACTTTATGTTGTTTGTCTTATTAGTCATGCAATTTACGGGTCGGTGGTCAGTTATTTGGCAATTGGCTGCGATGTGTTTTTCTGAAGCAAGGTAATTTTAAACTGGTGAAACGTGAAAATGGTAAAATTTGAAAACAATGAATTAGTAGATATGGTGCTAATTTACGGTGAGTGTCGTTAAAGTGCGGCTGCTGCTTTGAGATTGTGTTTAAGTTAGGCAGGACCGTATTTGATCCATAGTGTAATAAATGTATGTAAGTACCTTATTTTTGAGTTTTTTGAAAAAAGGTATTTAAAAATGTTTTTTTTTAATGCCTTCTATACAGCTAAAAAAGAAGTATCAACTAACGAAACGTCAAATTTGAAAAAAAAACACCGCCATCTTGCAGAGCATAAAAAAGGCTATGAAGAGGTGTTTTTTGGCTTTTTCTTAAGTTAAAAATAAAAACACAAAAACAAACCAGAAACTAAAAATTTCGGTATTTTTCGGATACCTCCCTTAGTTTTTCAGAATATTTAGAATTTTCTTTTGCCAAATTATTAAGCCCCTTTAACCATCTTCGCATCTCTTACCGTTTTCAAGATCCCCTTATACGCACACAAATTTGTTGCGCCCTGTATAATGATAGGTAAATTGAAAAAACGAGGGGAAAAATATCCTAATAAATATTTATTTTAATTAAAGAATATTTATTTAAAGCAGATTATTTTTTGAAATACGTCCATGGACTTTCGATGTCATCTTTTTTTATTGTCATTTTGGCTTTTTAAATTTTTGTTCCTTGAAAATTTATTTATTGGTAAAAAAAGTTCTTTTCGGAACCTCTATTATCGTCCTCTTGTGCTTCCGGTAAGTAGTTTATGATACGTACCTATTTATTTATTTATTATAAAAAGCTAATGGTATGGCGCGAAAAAAATTACGGCGGTGGCTAAAGTCCTCTAAATGAAGATCAAGATATGCTAAAAAATTTAAATATTCATATATACTTTGTTGATAAAAATATTGTGCAAAGTGCTTTTAACCGATCTATGAAATGTATAGATAACATTCACTTTGTATTCGACTTTGTTCTGACCATATTTCTTCGATTTGATTCGTACGATTTTAAATACGTAGATATAATTCGCGAGGGTAATCATTCACTGTGAATACTGTATGAAATAAATAATTGTTTACTGTAGGTCCCGTTTGACTGACATTACCCAGAGGATAGGGGATGCAATGGGCTTTATAGGCCTAAGTATATACTGGGTCTTCCGCTAACCCCAGAAAAAAATAATAATAATTGTTTAAATAACCTTAATTTTTATTTGATTGTATTTGATATAAATAATTTTTTTCAGTGTATTATAAGAGAAAGTAGGTCAGAGTATTTAATTTAGTTATATAAATCTTGATAAACGAGATCTCCTTATTTTCTTCCGAATTACTTTTATTTGTTTAATTTTTGAGATGATGGTTGGCTACGCTGAAGGTTACAAAACGCCAACAGAACTCTTTAAATCCCACTCAATTTTTCATCCCAATCCTGAATCGAGCTCCGAAAACACAGCACACGCCATGAAATATATGTATGTCAGAAGTGGCAGAGCGAACGAAGTGGAGTATTGTTGATTTAAGCCGTACAGTATGTCATGCGGTAAAAATAAATTACTTCGAAAGAATAACATTTCACGAACGCATTCGGAAGGGGCTTTGGCACTTTTGGCCGATTTAATTTCGCCCCGTCGTCGTCGTATGGGCTTTGTTCAAGTGCCGTCGCCCGCGGGGAAATCTTTAAAACAACAGTTGCACCGTTTCAGCCGCGGTGCCGCTTCGTTCTAAATTTAATTCGGCTGTAGGGATGTTTTGCAACGAATCGATAACTGAAACCAGGTAATTCGTTGAACTGAGTTTTGTAAATATCAGCTAATTTTAGGTATAAAATATTCCGAATTTCCTTGAGTAAAACATTCTCACTCAATATATAGTCTATTTCACAAAGGTGTAGAGTAATAAAAGCTCATTAGGTATGCAAAGGGCCTACAGACTGGCCCAACGAATATTTAAGCTACTTTCATAATTTGGCATTGATTTCATTGCAAAATTCTTTATTTAGTTGTACCACTCGAGTTTGTAGGCAATTGGTTATGTCATATCATAAGGAACTACAGAGTGAGTGGGTTTTTTATTGCATAAATCGTTTAATTGGTTATTCAGAATGAAAAAACCGCAGAGTGCTATTAAATTAGAGGGGGGAAACTGGAGATAGGGGAGGAAAATGCAACCATTACGGTTTTTTGAGAATATCTCGAAAACGAAGCAAACTTTTGCGGTATTTTATAGGAAAAATTTTGTAGAGAGTTAGATTTTCTATCGAAATGGCGTAATTAAAAAATCTACAAGTCTATTCAGTTCAAATTAAAAACAAGTTAACAAAAAAGTGCAAAAAATTAAATATTTTTTTTTTTTTTTACTTTAATGCAAATAACTTTTTTAGCAGAGATAGGTAGAGAAAAGACAGGATATTAAATTTCTTACTTATCGGTTGAAATCGACTTAAAAAGTAAATATGTAATTACAAACAAAAAAGGTTAAAGTAAAAAAATTAATTTAAATAAAAAAAAAGTAAACTGTTTGAAGCGGAATTTGAAATCGCGGCCATTAGTTTCACAGTGAAAAACCGTACCACCCAGCCAGGGTACACTTTTAACAAATTAGTCAAATGCCTTACATAACTCTAAACGCCAAATGCGACAAATACTTGTAAAAATAAATTGAAACTATATTTACTTCACTACAATTACCTTATTCTTTTCAGCAATTGCATCAGCGAAGTACTAGGCGAACATTAATTCATAATTGTTAGGTACAACAAAATATCATACGTTAATAAAGCAATACATTTTGGGAAAATTTAATTAATTTAATAATAACTTCAACAATCAAATACTAAATAAAACGTTCAATTTAATTAATGTCCAAAATTACAGAGTCTCACACTAAAACCGATCTTAACATCATTTAAAACTACGTTAAATAAAACATCTCAAACTGATGACCGCCTGAATATGTCTCTGCCAAAATCTGGGGAAATTTTAAAGGTCCTGATTAGCTGCTGGCCGATATCATTTATCTGGATGTCAATTGTCGAAACACGAGATCTCTGATTTGATCGAATGAGAAGGCTTAATCAGCCTTAACTAGAACTCAGGAGCAGCCAAGCTGCCTACCTCTCATGTGTCGAATAAATCACCGACAACAATGAGCTAAGGAGTCTAGAGGATCAATATGATAACTGGACATCGAGCGTGTCACATTGCCAAGCCAGATCACTGATAAGCACCCAGAATCAGAAACAAGGATGACCTCACATTTCATTTTAAGTGAGGCAAGGAATGTTAACATCAAATTAAATGACAGGCTAGCCATGGTACCAACACAAACCCGATGGACGTACCTATCGGTAAACGATTCGTTTATTGGTAGCTATCCACGGCATCGAGCGTCCGGGGTTTGCACGCTGTGCACCCCTTCGTCTATTACCCGCTGTCCCCTCACCTTGTCAGTGGGGAATGGCAGTTTACGGAGGTTTTAGACTCACTGCTAACAACGGTATGCCCTGTCTTCTTCCATTAACATCTCAATCCTTTCGTTGTTTCGTCCTACTGGGACTCATCAGAGACGCGCGACCATCCTGAGGCCGCGGCCCGCAAAGGGTCTGCGCCTATGGATGGTCAATCGTCTGACAACTGGCGTTATTCATCATCGTCATGGAAGGTATCAGTCTCCACACTCACGGACCTCCCTTCAAGGATCCGGACTGGGTCGGCTTTTGGTGAGCTTAGTTAAAGCCAATAGTTGGTCTCGAAAGAGAACTCAGTTTGTTCGTTCAGCGGCAGCCTAGCTCGACTGTCGCAAGGACAGAAAACGGTGAGCCAGGTAAAGGACCTGTGGAACTCTGGGCAAGGACTGCAAAGATTGCAGTGTTGCACGATCGAGAGTGCAGGGGTGATTCCCCTCTCGGCACCAGACAACCGCCGGTTGCTCCTTGGCAACAGACGACTTTGTGACATGAGCTCCACACCCCCAGCCATAAACGAACATCCGGGTTCCCAAGTCCCGGACCCCCCCGGGGGATGCGTGAGGGTGGACTGGAAACAACCAAGACGACAGGCATGTGATTGACGTAACGAACGCCGCTGAACGAACAAACTGAGTTCTCTTTCGAGACCAACTATTGGCTTTAACTAAGCTCACCAAAAGCCGACCCAGTCCGGATCCTTGAAGGGAGGTCCGTGAGTGTGGAGACTGATACCTTCCATGACGATGATGAATAACGCCAGTTGTCAGACGATTGACCATCCATAGGCGCAGACCCTTTGCGGGCCGCGGCCTCAGGATGGTCGCGCGTCTCTGATGAGTCCCAGTAGGACGAAACAACGAAAGGATTGAGATGTTAATGGAAGAAGACAGGGCATACCGTTGTTAGCAGTGAGTCTAAAACCTCCGTAAACTGCCATTCCCCACTGACAAGGTGAGGGGACAGCGGGTAATAGACGAAGGGGTGCACAGCGTGCAAACCCCGGACGCTCGATGCCGTGGATAGCTACCAATAAACGAATCGTTTACCGATAGGTACGTCCATCGGGTTTGTGTTGGTACCATGGCTAGCCTGTCATTTAATTTGATGTTAACATTCCTTGCCTCACTTAAAATGAAATGTGAGGTCATCCTTGTTTCTGATTCTGGGTGCTTATCATTTATCTGGATGTCAATTGTCGAAACACGAGATCTCTGGTTATTTTTTCTATAGTAAACAAGAATTTATAAAAATATAGCTATAAATGTAAGCCTGCAGCGTCCTTTTGGTTCTATCGTAATGTTCCATGTAAACAATAAATAGTATATATTACATAACAAGCGATAAAAGCGATACTTTTCAAACGAAGAGATATTTAGCACGAGGCGTCAGCCGAGTGCGGAAATTCTCCGAGTTTTAGAATAATCAATTTCACACAAGTAATATACACTATTTTTCCTACGACCACAAAGAATTATTGAAAAAGCCTTTGATTTGTAAAAAAATATTTCAACACTAGTGTTGAAAAAAAAATTATCAATACTAGTTGAAATTAGCATACTTAGGATTATCTTTAACTTAATATCTGGTCTCATAGTTTGTTAATAGGCTTTTCCTTCATTTGTAGTTTAAGTTTTTCATCTTTTCATATTTTATATATCATAGGAAGAACTAATCCTGGATTGACTTAATGAAAAACCAGAATGAAAAATTTTAAATTTAATCAAGGAAAGATGCAATAAACATAAATTTAAAAATCCACCCAACAAGGAAGATTTCAATTCAAAATAATTCTATAAATTATTTAATGTTTAAAAAAAAGTCAAATACAACTGATGGGATATGAACCTTTGACCTTGCGATCTGTAGGCTAGAGCTCTATTCTCTACGTTATGGCTACGTAAAAACATTTGTTGTTTAATACATGACACTCTTCAGCGCGATTTGTTTTTTCTGGTAATATATTTTCCAGTATATTTTTATTAACATTTTTTATAATTTCAGATGGCGTATTTTCACACTCTAATTCTGAATCAATCGACAAATACATGAAAAATAAGTTATACACTTTACAATAACTGCTTTCTAAAATTTGTTCTTTTTAATAAATAGGGGTGGTCTGTCAAATTGGACTAGGATCTTCATTAATTAAAATTTTAAGCGAGGCTAAGCCTATAACTCCTCTTAATTATTGACAAAACATTAGCTTAAAACTAGTACATTATGTTCGTGTTGTGTGAGGGGTTTGAACCTGGGTCCCTCATTGTCGTGGTAGCCTGTATAGACCTGCCTGGTGTTGTGGTTGGTGGGAATGGCGGATTAGCGGGTTCTGGCTTTGTTCTGCTGTGTTGAAGTAATTGTTGCTGGTGTTCGTGATGTAGTCTTGGATCGTTTCGATTTTAAGGTATCTGTGTATTGTGGTATAAACCAACTGTTTCTATTCGCCGACGATACAGCCATGGTTACAACAGCAATATACAGGGTGTGTCAATAAGGTGTCGGGCTTTGATAGCACCTAAACTGTCAAAGATAGGAAAAAAAGTGTAATATAAAAGTTAAATGGTTTGTTAGGATGCATAACCTTAAAATATTTTAAAATCTACAGGGTGGTCCTAAAAAGTGGTACTGAATAATAAAAAAGAAAATTAAATGGGACATCCAGTATAATTTTCCAGAATATGATTCAATAGAATAAGGACTTTGCAACCATCTTAAAATTTTTGAACTAAAATGCAACGTTGTCAAGTAACTAATTTTTTTCCGAAATTTTAGTAATTTTATGGGTATCGTAAAAAAATCATAGTAACCTGTGGATTACCCCTAGGCAAATATAATTTACATTGTGGGTACTTTAAGGTACGATATATTGATGGATAACAATGTTTTTTAAATCTCTTATACAGAGCGTTCGGTATAAGTTGGACAACTCGACAGTTTTAAAAATGCTTTATTTCAATTTTTTTAAATGGGACCCCCCTAATTTTTTTAGGCAAAAGCATTTATCTTTCGAAAACCTTACTTTTTTATTAAACATGTCATATATCTAAATATTATAGTTTTTGAAATATTTAGGATTTGTCTTAAATCAGGGTAAAAAAGGAAAATTCTAATTAAACTATTTAGTCATAATTGCTTTGGAACAAAAAATAAATAATTTTCTTTATTACAGCTGTCATTGCAAAATTATTTCGCTAACATTTTTGTTTAAAATTTAGTGTCCCGAACTAACTTTATCGAAATAGAAAAATATGAGTTATGATAAAGTTAGTTCAGGAAACTAAAATTTAAACAGTAATTAAGCACAAAATGTTGGCGAAATAATTTTGTAATGACAGCTGTGACAAAGAAAATTATTTATTTTTTGTTCCAAAGCAATCTTGACTAAATTGTTCAATTAGAACTTCCCTTTTTTACCCTAAGTTAAGACAAATCCTAAAATATTTCAAAAACTATGATATTTAGATATATGACATGTTTAACAAAAAAGTAAGGTTTTCGAAAGATACATCCTTTTGCCTAAAAAAATTAGTGGGGTCCCATTTAAAAAAATTGAAATAAAGCATTTTTAAAACTGTCGAATTGTCCAACTTATACCGAACGCTCTGTATAAGAGATTTAAAAAATATTGTTATCGATCAATATATCGTACCTTAAAGTACCCACAATGTAAATTATATTTGCCTAGGGGTAATTCACAGGTTACTATGATTTTTTTACGATACCCTTAAAATTACTAAAATTTCGGAAAAAAATTAATTACTTGGCAACGTTGCATTTCACTTCAAAAATTTTAAGATGGTTGCAAAGTCCTTATTCTATTGAATCATATTCTGGAAAATTATACTGGGTGTCCCATTTAATTTTCTTTTTTATTAATCAGTACCACTTTTTAGGACCACCCTGTAGATTTTAAAATATTTTTAGGTTATGGATCCTAACAAACCATTTTACTTTTGTATTACACTTTTTTCCCTATCTTTGATAGTTTAGGTGCTATTAAAGCCCGACACCTTACTGACACACCCTGTATATGAACACCATTGCAGTAAGACTCCAAAGACACATAAACGAAATAGCCAAATGGATGACCAAATGGAAAAACACCCTAAACCCACAAAAACACAGGCCATTATATTCACCAAAAGCCAAATATCTGGGTTTACACTTCGACTCCAAGCTTATCTGGAAGGAACACCTGGCCCAAACATTAACCAAAGCAAACAGGCTCCTACACCAGTACTATCCACTAATACATAGAAATAGCAATCTAAACACCCGCAACAAAGTTACCATCTACAAATTATGCATAAGACCAGCACTATCATGGTCAACACTCTGCATGAAGGGGAAAAGCAAAATACAAACATATCAAAACAAATTGCTACGTAAAATAACTAATGCACCATGGTTCGTACGTAATACCACGTTATACAGAAACCTTAAAATGGAAACGATCCAAGACTACCCTACCACAACACCAGGCAGGTCCATACAGGCTACCACGACAATGAGGGACCCAGGTTCAAACCCCTCACACAACACGAACATAATGTAATAGTTTTAAGCTAATGTTTTGTCAATAATTAAGAGGAGTTATAGGCCTAGCCTTGATTAAAATTTTAATCAATGAAGATCCTAGTCCAAGTTAACCGTGCTTTTTTTCTCATTTTCGTAGGTGGTCGTAGGAAAACTATTTAAACAATCGGTTGCCCCTCCCCCATTCTCTCGATATTCCGCCGGTCGATTTCACGTGGACGATAAATCGATACCTTTTAGCATGAGCACATTCGTACTTCATGTTGTTTTTTTTTAAGATATGCATTATGTCAAGCTAACGTGGATAAAGAGGGCAACATGTATTTACCTAAAGTTTCGAGTATTGTTTTTTGAAAGTGATATAATCGTGCTTGTTTGCTAAATGTGGATCAGTTTTCATCATAACTTATCCATTTTCAAAGGTCCATCAATAAGGAAACTTAATTAGCGAAGTCCGTTTGCACGACCTACATGTATAATTATTATACCTAAGCCCTAGTTACACTATGGTGTATGTAGATAATCTCGGTTTAGCTTAAGAGTTAAGCCTAGTTCTCAGAGCTTCGTTCTGTCGCTGGCGACACGTGTTGTGACTAATATAAAATGAGTATTTTGACATGTGACTCCAATACTCATTTTCTATTGGTTACATCACGTGTCGCCAGCGACAGAACGAAGCTCTGAGAACTTGGCTTTAGGAGGCCTAATGCAGTGGCGGATCCAGGATTCCGCTGAGAAGGGGCGACCAAAAAAATATGTGACTTCTAAAAAAAATTAGCGTATCTCGGCTCTAAAAATCTTCCTACTCTCAAAAGTGACTTCTAAAACAAATACTGACCCTTCATACGCCCTACAATTTTCAAGCCTCAAAGTAAACAAAACACCCACAACTTCAAAATTACACTAAAATAAAAATAATCACAAAAAATTAACGACCCGGTCACTAAAGAGCCCAGGGCATAGAACAATGTTAGGTCGTCGCTAACCAGGGGCTCTTTTGTGAACCTGCACACATTGAGGCGCGTCATGGAATCAGCTGGTAAAAATTTCGTGTTTGTTTATACTACATACTTCCCTAAACAATATTTACACAGAAGACAAAATTGGCGAAAGGTTGGGTGCATGTATTGGCAATGTACTTATTGGTTATGTAGGTTTACCAGTAACATTAATAAATAATTATGAAAAACTGTCGGAAAATTTAATGTGTCGGCCCAGCAGTTTTTCTTTTCATGGTTGCTTCTCCACAAAGAAGAAATTTTTTAAATATGTTTTGAAAAAACAATCGTCAGTTGTGCACGAGACACTGACACACACTTACTTCTCTGTCTTAAGCGATCAACCGCCAGACGAAAAACGTGTTAGCTACTCCCTAAAAATCGATCTTTGAACGCCTGTGATATAATAATACATAAATATAATTGAACATTTTTTTTTCACAAATAATCTTAAACACGAACAAAAAAAAATATTTGGAGAAGTTGAACTATCTCAATTCTATACACGTGACAACTGACAAAGACACGCTAATCCATTAATTCAATTTTGTAACTAAAATCTGGAAAACTGTTTCGCTAAGATTTATTTTAGACATGTTGACAGAGCGATTAGTTCGCAGGCTTATGGGATTCTGATTTTTTTTAAAGCGAGGATTAAAATTAAATTTAGAAGACTAGCGAATGAAGGTTCGCAAATGTTATTTTTTATCTGCATTGAATTACTCAATCTGAGAATAAAACACCTTTCTCTTGTTATAAATATATATTTACTTTTTGTTTCAGATTCCTGCCCGGTGTGCCTCCTTCCTAAGTAGAAGCAGTACAATGGTGAAAGATAAAGAATTTGATCCAATCATGCTATGCTTCAATACAATCCAAAGTTTTAAAGAGATACCTACAGTCCTACAGTTTGTCTATATAGGTAGTGCCGAAAAATAAAATTGAACCTAAAATTATTGTATTATTCCATAAACTTAAAATAAAAAAAAGATTAATGTCTATATTCTATATTATTTTTAAGAATAGGGTCACACGCTTGTAGTTGACTTGTATTAAAGAATAAGGACTTCAGTAGTTCAAGAAATATTACAGTTTAAAACAAACGGTGCGTTAACATTTGAATTACCTTTTATTAGAAGTATTTATAATTATAATGACGTAGGATAAAACATTTTTTAAATAAGAGAAGAGAAGGATGAATTTTATATACAAACACACAAGTACCTAAAGGTAAAAGAATTATATAAAAAATAATAATAAAGTAAAGTAATAATGTAAAAAAAAGTCATTAAAAATGAAACTTTAGTAAGTATTTTATGTTTTTGTGGTGTTTATTAGTAGGTAAATAATTATTCATTGGCAAAACTATGCACTAAACTGCATTTTGCTTATTAGGTAACTGCATACTGCAAGTCTTAGATCAATAATTAAAACTCATTTTAAAAGCAGAATTGCTTCAATTGTTATCTATAATCTATAATAGAAAAGGAAATGTTTGCCTGGAAATGATCTCCCACTTCTAGATGCAGTGGTGGCTCGCGGTCTTAAAAAATGGTGAAGAGCTAGGCATGCGGGTACTTAAACAAACATTGACTAAAAACCCGTGTAACAAAACGTATCTCTCTTATCCTCATCTGTCCAACGACTAAATGGAGTTTCCAACAAATTACAAAAATGTCATTAATTGGGTTTATTTTTAAAACACAATTAAGTAGGTACCTACACTACTGAATTAACTGAAAAATAAAAACAAAACTTTTTAATCACACAGTAAATCACGTAAAAACGATATCTATAACCGTAAGTTTCGCGAAGCCTCAAAATAAATACCTTAAGGCACAGAATATATAGCTATATATTCTGTGATAGGGTGTACAAGATAAGGATGCACTCTACGAGGATCTCGTAAACCATATAAGATACAGAGATGGTTAAATTAGAAAAAAGTTGCGCTTGCAATTCTGCAACATTGTGTTTTCAAATTTTGTAAACTCTGAATGTATTTTATTAACTTTAAAAGGAGGAGGGGTCCTCCTATATAATTCAACGACATAATATCACACCTAGTATTAATAAAACGTTTCGAACTTAAAACCTATCATGAATAAGAATAAGTGCAAATTTATCAATAATATACAGGGTGATTCACGTTGAGTGGCCTATTAGAAGATCTCGGAAACGAGTAAACTTATCTTTCTAAAAATTTGATAGCGGGCATAATTGGCTTTAAGCTTTTGAGGTTTTTGTTACTTCCGGTTATACCGGAAGTTAAGGCCAACTTTGCTATTTCAAATAGAACACCCTATATATTTTTGATTACCTTATTAAAATCTAAATAACTTTTGTTAATATTAATCTATTCCTATCTCTAACCGTTTTTGAGATATGAATTTAAAAAAATTTTGTGTAAAAACGCTCCGAGAAGAAAGTTTAGTAACTCTAAAACTAATAAAGGTAAATATTTAAAATTTTGCACGCTTGCAAGTAATACATAGATATTTTTAGTTTAAATTACTTAGGTTTCACGTTTTTTATACAGGGAGTTCTTAAAATTGTGCCAATGTTTCCCTTTAAATAAATGTGTATAAGTCAATTTTTGCAAATGGAACACCCTATTTTTTAGCTTACTAACGTGTAGAGAATTAAATTTCCTATCTAAATGCCTAATATGTTACAATCCATATTTTTAGTCATTTCGGAATTATGAGCAATTTAAATAAAATATCTTAAAATTTCTGTTTGTGTTATTGCGACATTATTTTTCAAAAGAAGGCTTCGACTGGGATTTTCGATTGACTTTGAAAATTAGAAACAGCAACGAACATAGGCGCTTAATAGCAAATAGTAACAAAGCTCAAAGTCAAACGAAAATCCCAATCGAAGCCTTCTTTTCAAAAATAATGTCGCATTAACACAAACAGAAATTTTAAGATTCTGTATTTAAATTGCTCATAATTCCAAAACGACTAAAAATGTGGATTGTAAAAACGGTTAGAGATTGGAATAGATTAATATTAACAAAAGTTATTTGGATTTTAATAAGGTAATCAAAAATGCTAAAATATACAGGGTGGTCCATTTGAAATAGCAAAGTTGGCATTAACTTCCGGTATAACCGGAAGTAACAAAAACCTCAAAAGATAATGTTTTAAAAGCTTAAAGCCAATTATACCTGCTATCAAATTTTTAGGAAGATAAGTTTACTCGTTTCCGAGATTTTCTAATAGGCCACTCAACGTGAATCACCCTGTATATATATATGTTACCGGCCAAACCCGATTTCAGGATAATAAGGAAATCGGGTTTGGCCGGTAACATAATATTTATATTAACAAAGATAAAAATAAATGACTGTAAGCAGTTTAAAACTATTTTTTATTCTCCCGAACCGTCCAACCGCATAAATGGGTAAATAGTTTATAGTGTAAACGTTTATGTATATTTGTCATTTAATGCCATGTGAGTATGTTTACATGCCCTCACCAGTAGCGTATCTACCGTGAATGTATAACAATAGTGGTGATAATGTTTTTGGTAGATAGCAACATTCAAAAAGAAATCGTTTGCAATGTTACTTCGTATCAGAATATATGCAGGTTTTCCACCTCTCCGAAATGAAAATTTTTTAAGCACAAATATATTTTGAGGGTAAAATACACAACATGTTTACAAAACGATATAAGTAACTGAAAACGTGTACTACAATGTTTGTTCGATGCGGGGCCCGGTAGTGGTAGTCCTCCTGCGCACAAGCACGCCAGTGACAACAATTTGTTCTCACCTTTATAATTTACTTTTCCTGCCGCCCAGCAGGTAAATTTTCACTCTCCCTCTCTTTCCCACCCAGTGACATTCCCCCTTTTATTCCGCCCTATCGTTCTCGATGTTCGCTTGTTATTTCAAGCGCCGCGATAACTGGACAATGCGAACGCCGTATTGACGCTGGGTCTCTATGCCCATTGTTCTCCTTATACTGCTTTCCTATTGGCCGGCCGCCATGTTGGTTGTCTTTTGTTTGATGTCAACGAGGACGCGGAGGGCTTCGAAGAGGGCCGTGGTCCGTGGAGTGTAAAGATTTCAGTGACGTCTTAATAGGGATTTTAGAATGATTAAATCACAATTATTTTAGTAAATATGTACCGTAGTTACAGGGCAAAACAATAACATTTCCTGAATCATTTTTAAACATTGTGGTCTTGGTTTAACCTGGCCTGTTGGGACTTTAAGTTTTATACGATTTTCTACCATTTACCCATCATTTGTTCTTGCTCTTAAGCGTTTCAAAAGTATCTTTTCCAAACAGGGCCTATATTTGGTTATAGGGGGGCCCTAGGTCTGTTACGCAATCCGGGGCCCCTAATTGGGCACCCATAGAGCCAATTTCCGGCCGGGAGAGAGAAAGTAACCAGCCAAAAAAACGTGGCCGCGGCATGGGGTATCAAAACCTTCTCCTATTAAAAGTGACTTCTAAAAAAAAATATCCAGTATCTAAGAGGGCACCCCCCCCCCCTTATTCCCCCACATTCCCCTTAAAACTTCCTAATTTTAAAGCGCGAGCTTTCCTCCTCTCGCCTGTTACACTAGTAAGCGGCACAATGCTTGTCGGGCCCTTTGATCCATTCGCCTTACGGGCATTTTTATTTAATAGTATTTTTAAATTAAGATAATTTTGGATAAAGTTGAATTTTTATTCTTGAACGAGTTGAGTCGAGATAAAAACTCTATCTAAAATAATTATTTTTATAAATATAAATATGTATGAATGATATACCTATATATTCTGAGAAATTAGGTATAAAGAAGTCGCCACCGACGTCGAGGCATGTGATTGAACGAATACCTGCAGGTGTACTTCGGTGGCTGCCTCTTTATAGTTTTCACAACAGAATAAATAGTAATATATATCCTAAAACGTATAATTTAAAATATTTTTTTATTTGTGTTGTTATCTATATAAGGCGATAAACGTGTGCCTAAACATGTCACAACATTTTTTTAGGATGGTTTTTTGTTTTGCATACAGTAATGAATAAATCTGTCCGATCTTAGATTTCATAAAATATTTTTTTACAATTAAAAATTTCGCTACGTCTCAGTTTTGCAAACTAGGTACAATTTTGTTTTAAACTATGTCAATGAGTATAGTGTCGCTAGGGCCAAGCGCGGGACCCCTCTGAATGTGGGGCTCTAGACCTAGGATTATGGGAAAATAGGCGCTGACTCAGTGGCACACCAAGAAATTTCCTCTGAGAGGTTTTTTTTTTTCAAATTCACAAATCAAAAAAAAATCTAAAAATAAGTACCCGGGAGCGCCACGATAGCACCAACAAAGACCCTCCTACAGTAGCGCCACCAGTATTGCCACAAAATTTTAGATTAGCTTAAAAACCGTAATAGATTGACTAAAATAGAAAATAGTAACAGCATTATAGAATAATTTCTAAAGTGACTTCTAAAAAAAAATGGTCAGCACCCCTACACAACACGAACCCGAACAAGCCCGACCTCTATTACCCCTACACAATGTACGCAAACAAACGGCCAACCCAAAAACAAAAGTGATAACTAACAAACCAAAAAAGAGGGCTATTCTCCTCATACTCAAGAAAATCACACATCAAGAAAACGTAACAGTTTTCTTAACGGCGTAACAGAATAACAGAGATCCTTTAAAAACGTAACAGATCTGTTACAATTGTAACAGATCGGTAACACTGAGCGCCACTAGGCGCGGCCGTGGGTTCTTTTATGGCAGAGAAAATTTCGAGGGCAACTAATAACGTAACAAGCAAAATATAGTGGTTATTAAGCATAATACGAACGTGCCTAAAGTGTATTTATTTTCAACTGGCACCGATAGTAAACAATAACCTAACCACAAAATGCTCGACGCTCCAAAATGCCAAACTCTACTACTCTACATAAGTTTTAAAATAAGAACTGTGCAATATAAAGCTAAACAATATAATCGGAAAACGTGTTAATTTAAATGCAAAAGCTGAATGCAGTCCTGTAGTTTTGTGGTTAGGTTATTGTTTACTATCGGTGCCAGTTGAAAATAAATACACCATAGAGTATAGACAACGTTCGTGGATTGTGACAAGTGGCAAGAGTTTTATTTATGAAGTTCGTATGTAAAGAGTATAGCGACAGCGACGACCTTTCATTTCTCTGTGGTAAGAGATGTCTTTCCATGGCCGTCTGTTGCTGTCGTCACGGTGTAATATAAAGTTACCCTACTCGCGCGGCTCCATCTCCTTGTCAAAGCACGAAGAAAAAGGTATTTTTACTTTTTAGGATTTCAGTACCGTAAACCATAATATGTCATGACGACGTTTATTAGTTTTATGGTTATGTAGGATTGTTTATATTTTTTTTCCGAAAAATTTTAAAATAATATGTAACACGATTTTTAACCAATTTTTCATCATATATCAAATATGTACACGTCTAGAAAGCCAAAGGAATTTTAGTTACACTGATTAAATAAAAATACTCTTCAGATGAATATTTTCGTCTGGGTCGAATGTAGGCGTAAGCAATAACATGATAAAAAGTTGATATTATTAAACGGTAACTCATTTTAGAGCACGAAAATGGAAAGGTTAGTAATACCTATAATTATTCAAACACTTCTGACATTGAACACAGTATAAATAATCAATAATCTGGCTTGAATGTTTGTTAGACCCCCTTAATTTTACCAAAGCAATCGGACTTAAAAAGTCAAATAAACAATGATTATTACACATTAAGTATTATAGATACTAAGGCGTTTAAAGAAAGAATAAACTCACTAAACACTTTGAATTCACAGTAAACTATTACGTGTAGGTAGATACTATACTATATGGTGGTATGTAGATACTTTACCTGTATTACCCTATACACCATTGTCTCAGTGTGTCTAATCTGGGGTATATGCATTCTAGATATCTCTCCAGAATAAACTCACAGAACTGTTGCTTCCACAGTATATGGCACTGAGTTGCATTCTAAGTCTTGTCACGAACAGCAATAACTATTACTGCTGTTCTTCAGATTGGATCACAAATGTTCAGACTATCCATGCATTACTTACTGAAACACAAAGAATTTTTTATGAATACCTAATGTTTGCCTATGCTCCTTTTATTTTTCTTGAATGAGAAGAGTTTTGGACTTGCATTTGCTTTAAATCACAACTTACCAGTAAAAACATTGTGATTTAAATCAAACAAAGACGATGCAAGTCCAACTCTTCTGTCATTTTATTTTTATGTTCTGTACTATGCAAACCCTAATTTACCAAGACAGAGGATATTTATTTTATTTATTTATGGTAAATCCACTTTACAAGAAACAATATACATTTTACATAAATAAAAAAAAATGCATAATATATATATAAAGAATAATGTATAACATAAATGCTTAAAACAATAGATAGAGTAATTGTACAATATTTACAACACGTAACAGCCCAGTGCAGGTCCCTAGACTCTAGACCTTAACATCCTCCTAAAACCAGCCAAACAAGAGCCAAAAATGCATATATTATGCTCTTCCAATAGTTCGTTTGCCTGCCTGACAATTCTGGTCATTGATTCATTCTTCCCATAATTAGTGGAGTGGAAGGGTATTCTAAAAGTATGAGTATGGCGACCACGCCTTTCAACGATGTTGAAGTTTATAAGACCCAGAATCACAGGACAGTCAATACGACCACTGATAATATTATGTAAAAAACAAAGATCAATAACAATACGCCTAGACTCCAAAGTTCCTAATCTCAACAGAGTTAAAATATCATCATAGGTATATTTATCACGAAAGAGACCCAATCTGAAGGCCGCAGATCTCAGGAATTTGCGTTAAACTCTCTCAATAGTCTCTATATAGATTCTGTAATTAGGAAACCAGATTACCGAGCAATACTCCAGTATTGGTCTAACAAGGGAGCAATAAAGATTCCTAAAAGTGTCAATGGAGAGGCCAACAATTAGACGCTGTACAAATCCCAGGATCTTCATGGCCCTTACTGAAACACCTAAAATATGACGACCAAAAGAAAAACTAGAATCAAGCGCAACGCCAAGGTCCTGTATATTACTCTGTCTAGGCAAAACTAAACCATCAAGTGTATATTCGTGGAGATAGGGTAAGCAAGATCTTGAAAATGTTACTATATTGCACTTTTTTATATTTAAATTCATTTTATTATCATTACACCATTTGTAGAAACTATTAATATCTTCCTGTAACATTAAAGAATCCTGCACAGAGGATATTGTGCGAAACATTTTAATATCATCCGCAAACATCAAAAGACAGCCGTATAAAATACAAGGATCCAAATCTATCAAGTAAGAATCAAACAGCACCGGGCCACAATGAGACCCTTGTGGAACCCCAGAGGGAACCGACAACTGTCTCGAGACACAACCCCCATACTTAACACACAGTGTTCTACCAGAAATGTAGCTTTGAATCCACTCAAGGGCAGCACCACCGACACCGAGAGCTCGCAATTTACTAAATAATAAGCAATGATTAACCCTGTCAAAGGCCTTAGAAAAGTCAGTATATACAGAGTCAACCTGAGTTCGACGCTCCAGGCTGTTAATAATAAAGTTCTGGTAAACAAACAAGTTAGTGCTGGTTGACCGCCCCCTAATGAACCCATGCTGTTCCCGATTAATAACGTTCCGGAGATCCCAAGACAACCTCTGGCTCACCAAACGGTCCAGCATCTTGGGCATATCAGACTGGATACAGACCGCTCTATAGTTTTCCACCAAATTACGGTTTCCTGTTTTAAAAATGGGCTTTAGGTAACTGGACTTCCAGGCTTCGGGAAAAATACCTACCCTGACTATGTTATTCTTACGATAGCTACATATACCTAAGTATTCCTAAATTATGTAAAGAATTATTTTTATGTTATGTACTAGGGATCCCCACCAAGGTATGTTTGGCGCAGCATCATCAGACACTGAATTCACTGAAACTAAAGAGACTCCGGAACCACAACAGCTTAGTCCAAACACCCTAAAAGTAGCTGCTGCTGAATGCTTAAACAGCTGGATAACATATTTGCAAGCAAGTTTCCAAATACAAGGGGGTTGTTATGAAAATTACTTGTTATTTTAACATACCATACTTTTTTTTTAAATTAACCGTCTAAAAAGTGGGGGAAGGACCCCTAAATCAGTCTTCATGTGTTGCTAAAGAACTGATCTGAGAATATATCACGGATCACTGAAAACAGTAATGGAGGATCACAAATTTCAAAAGACAAATAGTAAAATTTCTCATTTCAAAAAGCCGTTTGACATTAAAAATTTTTTTACAATATCTTTTTATACCAGGATTTACTAGTTTGAATATATCAAGTAATTTTCATAACAAGCTGTGTTTAATAATTAAGTAAATTAATTTTTTACTGAATTTCTTCAAATTTCTTCCTAATTAAAAAAAAATATTTCTCCTTATAGGTTTTGTATACTGAAAGGTATACCTTTTAGGACAGCTTACAGTGGCGTAGCCAGAAAATATTCTCGGGAGGGGGGGGGGGGCTGAATGGGCGTAAGTAGGACATTTTTTTTCTGGAGAAAGGGACAGTCGAGACTACATGTATTTCATGATATTGTACCTAGTAAAGAGGCCGAAAAAACGAAGCACGTAAAAATTTTCGGGGCCACGCCCAAAGTTTGTTTAAAATTCACCACTAACAAATTTCCTCAAAATTAATAAAGTTTATTTTTGTAAATTTTTTTTTTACTTTTTTTTTGATTTTCCTAGCTGACTCTTTATTAAAAAAAAAACATTTTTTATATTTGTGAAAAATATGAATATTGGTGGCAATCCAAAATTATAACATAAGACGTATGTATGACTCTAACACGCGTTTTTCGGGTTCGGTTTTTCATAATTAAAAATAATGTAAAAATCGCTCTCCACGCTAAAATTGATGATTTTTTCAGAGATCATGTATTTTAGGAGCGTAGATTTAAGAGCAGTTTTTGGTGCAAATGCTTAGGTTTTGAAATAATCCTGCTTAAGTGCCGTTTTGTATATTTATAATAAACCATTCTCGTTTCTTCCCGCACTATTTTTTTTAATTATTAATCATCAAACTTCTTCAATAAAAAATGTTTCAATTAAAATTGTTCACTTTAATTTTTTTCCTTAAAAATAAATACCTACTACTAATTGTTTTTTGTTTTTGTTGTAAAAATATTTTATTGCATTGGGTTATATTTTTGCTGATTTAAAATAGCTCTAAAAAAGGGGAAACGGAACAGACAAAATAAATATATAATAGAAAAATGCTATAAACTATTACTCTTTTTACTCGTTTTCCTATAAAATTGCGTCATAAATCAATATCTAAAACGATATGCGTTCGAAACCTTAATCTCTATATAAAACAAGACTTTTAGAAGGAAACGTTTAAACACTTATCATTTCCTACAAGACCTTTGTAATATAAGCCAAGAACACATTATTTCAAAATTTAAATTAACAGTCCAAGCGTGAGACGAAAAATTAGGTTGCAATTAGACTTTTAAACCCCGAGCTCCTAGGCTCGAAGGGGGGGCTGCAGCCCGGCAGCCCCCCCCCCCCCCCCCTAAATAAACCACTGAGAGCTTATATACCTTCTTCATAGATTTAAGAAACCCACAACTACTAATAAATATTTCAGATGCTTAATACAATGTGTGCAGCCGGAACGCGCCTAGCTCAATCTCTGTCACACCTGTCACAAATGCAAAACGTTCCTATAGCGACCCAATGTATGACCAGTTGGGAGGACTTGACAAGAGCGACCGCCATTGCGAGTAGTTCTGTTAAAAACCACATAGCGGCTGCCATGCAAGATATGAGCATCGGTGACACGTTTACAGGTAGAGTAAGTGCATGAATGTTGTCAAATTTTTTACAGAAAACAAAGGTACTTAGGCCTTTTTATATTGGATAATATTTCAAGAAAAATTGCATGAAAACATTTTAATCAGCTGATGCAATTTTTCCCATTTCAAACGACCATTTACTTGCATTTGCAATTATTGCACCTACTATACTGTAAAAAGGCCTTTAGAATTTATTTCTATACTGGGTAACACAACACTTCAATTTTTTCTGTAATTTAAAAAGTAAAGATTTAAAAAATTGAGGAGTTAATAAGTGTGTAAATTACCATTTTTTGGCCAAATCAAATTTTCAAATCCATTTCCAGTTTAACCGAAAGTGGAAACGTTGAAATGGTTCGACCTGCTTTATAATATAAAACTGACTAGCTTGAGAAAAATGTGTCGGTTAGGGCTATTTTATTTACAACCTGTTAAAAAAAAAGGAATTTCTCGATTTTTCAAATAGTGACCCTTCTTTGTTTTATTATAATAAAATTCTTCATTTAATGTCCTTTCCAACGGTGTATCACAAGTTAATAATAATTTTTTAGGTAATAGTGGAAATTTACAAAAATATCATAATAGTAGATTCTGTAACGAGGTTGGAATGAAAATTTGATCCGAGTGGAAGATTCCGAACGCGAGCGTAGCGAGCGTGAGGAACCACGAGTATCGAAGTTTCATTCTAACCGAGTAGCAGACTATATTTTCTCCACGACCAAAAATACTATTCGCAATATTTGTAATTTCAGGTGGAGTATTATCCAGTTCCATATCTGATTCATCCGATTTTTCACTCATATTTTGACTTGCACTAAAATTTGTCTGCTGACATTGACAGTTTCGAAATTCATGGCAACCTATGTCGTTTAGATCAATTACAGAATATTCATTCCGTATCTTGTTATGGAATAAAAATACACGCAAAACGCATAAGAAGCAAGTGTTTCAGAATAAATATTCCAACTCAAGAGCGAGAATTTTTACATTCTATTATCAAAAATAATTTTAGAATTATTGCATGCAGTAATGGTCGTGGAGAAATGTAATTTCTAGACCCGTATAAGCCATGAGAAGTTATGTCAAGTATGCCGTGGAAAACAACTAATTCATTTTAATCTTCGTAATTATTATTTAATAATAGTTTAAATTTTGGTCTAATAAATACATAAATAAAATTTGTGTTCTCCATGGCATACTAGACTGGTTTTGACTAAATTTCTTATAGCTTATTCAAGTCTAGAAATTACATTTATGATGTTTCTTGTTAATTTCTACTATTACCTAATGAATCATTTTAACTTGTGATACATCGTTAGAAAGAAAATCAAATAAACAATATTATTATAATAAAACAAAGATGGGTTTCCATTTAAAAAAATGGATAAATTCCGCTTTGTTTTTTTAGAAAACACGTTGTAAATAAAATAGACCTAACGGATAAATTTTTCTCAAGCAAGTCAAGTAGGTTAAAATGAGCAATTTTAACGTTTCCATGGCCTACTTTTTACTACTTACATCGTTTTACCAAAACTATGGATATTTTAAAAAACAAAGAAAAATTGATCTAGGCAGCCATTTTTAAAACAAATGATAAAGTGTGATATGTGATTGATAATTTACCTCACATATATAGAACCAATCAGAACGCAAATTTTCATAGCAACCACCTTGGTAACGTGGTCTTACCCGATAAGACCTACCGCTAGCTCGGTAAGACCACAGTAGTTTTTTGTCAAACAAACAGTAATTTATTTCAAGAAATCAAGTTTAATAAATAAATATTATAACTCCTACAAAATAAAAGTGACACACAACACTGTTTGAGGTGATTTTAGGGCATAAACTTAACTTAATTTCGACATTTTTAAAGAAATGTTTTATGACAAAATGTATGCAAGATTAAACCCAGTGTGCTTTGCTTTGACGTGAGCTTAAGAAATCTTGGCGTTATGGCGTTTTCATGGCAACCGCGAAGACAACGAGCGAATTTGATTTTTGCGTTCCACGCGTCTGATTTAGTTTTGGATTTTTAATTAATTGTTAGTTGTGGCACCTTTATAAACTTATAAGTAAATCATAATGATGTGTTTGCATATTTTCCTTTATCACAAACGGCTTTTATTTCGGGTTCAGTAAACTATCCAATAAAATACACCTCTAGAAGTGGCGTCTTATCTTCATACCGTTGTTTTTCACTCGAAACTAGATTTTCTAAGAAAATTTTCACTCAATATAATTTTTACTTATAATCAACGATAAGACCCTCGAGCTAAAGCTCTCGGGATCTTATCAGATTATAAGTAAAAATTATATTTCGTGAAAATTATCAGAAAATCGATTTCTTGTAAAAACAGCGGTATTACCGATAAGACGCCTTCTCTCTCGGTATATTACTGTTGAAAAGAGAATTTTCTATAGAGTTTAAATATAGAATAAAAATGAGGGGTTTCCATTTAAAAATTAAAAGTTGAATTCGTTTCCGGTTAAACCGGAAGTGGTTTTGAAAGGCTTAACTTGGTCGAAAAAAGGCAATTTACATACTTATTACAGTCCCATTTTTTAAAATCTTTACTGCTAAAATTACTAAAAAGATTGTGGCTCTTTCTTGTGTCACCCGGTATATTTTGTGGAGAATCATGCCCAAGACTTTGTCAGGTTTGCATAACTGACACAAGACATTAAGCTAGAATTAGAATATTATGAAATCAAAAATTACCCAGAATTTGTTCGGGTTTGTTTAAAATAAACGGTTCTTTTTTCCAGAATCCGATGGCCAACGTCAACTAGAACACAACCAACATATCGTAACCGAGAACCTTCTGACCTTCATTAACCTTCAGTACCAGTTTTCAATCGCCAGCTGTGAGAACTTCGGTTCTATGGCCCTGTGCCCGTCTTGCCAAACCACCCCGGGTGGGGTCCACAATTCTGACTGTAGCATGGCCACTGTTCAACAGTGTTTTAGCAAACATGATGCCAGGTTCGTATGTTGTGTTTGTACTATAAAAACGAGCAATTAGAAAACTCTCTGGCATTGTACCGCGTAAAATTCGCCGACTCTTAAACAATATTAACTTGCATTTTTTTATTAAAGACACACAGAATAGATTAGATATAGAGCACCAGTCTCGACAGATTAGTCATTTCGGAGGGGGGTCCGAGCGTGTCGAATTAAGGCTGTCCTGGATTGCCTATTTGCCAGTTTTGTTGTGACGTTGGTACCTTCTACCGCGTCTTTTAATAGAGAGCGTATTTTGGTTTGAAAATTTTATTTTTTCGTGCTCTATACTATAGGGTCAAAATCAAAATTTAGTGAAAAAGTCCATTAATCTTAGGATAGCAAAAGTTTGTAATCATCGGCTAGAAATCTGAAAAAGAATTTATATTTTGATTTAGATGTAAGATGTAAGTATGTAAAATAAATAGCATCGAACCTAAAACCGACACCTGTGGAACACCATTCGCTTCAAATCTGACTCATTTGCTGCGCTCATAAGCTGCATTAAATTGTATAACTCTTTACCAAATGATATTAAAGCCATTCAGGGCAGTGAATTATTTAAGCGTCACTTAAAGGGGTTTTTGATTGAAAATGCATTTTACTTACTTAATGATTTCTTGAACAGATAAATGTATTCAATCAATCAATCAATCCAAATTTATTCATGAATGTACATAACAATAATTTCACAAGTCAAAGTAAAAATACATATATATATATATAAGCATAATTATTAGTCATTTTTTTCCCACTAAAGGAATCTCACTTAAAATATTGTTTTTTTTTTAAAAGAACATTATACAAACATATATTTAAAATAACAGATTTACATTTCAATTAATCGCACCCAACTAAAGGAAATCAAGACCAACACTTTGAGGTCGAGGGGGCATATCTCTCAGTTAAATCAGATCGCTAAAATCATTAAGGAAATATTCCTCCTCACTATAAAAAGCTTTATTTTTAAGGTATAGTTTAATTTTTACTTCAAATACTTTTATGTCGGCATTTCTGATATCTATAGGCAGTATATTTACAAACTTTATACCATAATGGTTCGCCCCATCTCTGGCCCTTGCAGTCCTACTATAGTTTATGGCGAGGTCATTTCTTCCCCTGGTATTATATGTATGAACATCGCCATTAAGAGCATAAGCATCATGGTTCTTCTTTATATACATTAGACAGTTAAATATATAGATGCGTGGCACAGTAAGAATGCCCAGAGAGACAAAGCTATTTCTACAACATTCAATATACCTCAAGCCAGACATTACTCTTACACAGCGCCTCTGTATAGCAAACACTGTAGAAGCATGTGGGGAATGTCCCCAGCAAAGGATAGCATAAGATAGATGTGAGTTTATGAAGGCATAGTATGCAGTAATAAGGACGCTTTCAGAAACAATACCCTTTAAGTTACGTGTGATATAAATATTTCTACTTAATTTGCTAGCTAATTGAGTTGTATGCTCCTCCCAGGTTAACTTTGTGTCGAGATAGACTCCCAAAAATTTAACCGGTGTAGTATTTATGACACCTGGTCTTAGTGAGAAATTTAATATCTGCGTTTTAATAGCATTAATACTTAATTTGTTGGGATGAACCAAGTCTGTACATCCATCTGCGTCTCCATGACCCCCCGATCCAGTTCCTCAAGATCTTCAGAGCTGTTAATTGTACTGGTATCATCAGCAAATAATAATAAGGTGGCAGAGTTCGTAGATATGCATGCATTTATATCGTTTATATATAGCAAGAATAATATGGGCCCCAAAACTGAGCCTTGGAGTACGCCATGCCTGATATATCTCCTGTCTGAATTAGCATTATTAAAAGATACATACTGGAGTCGATTCGATAGATACGACTCAATTAAGTGTATGCTGTCATTACTGAAATTATAGTGAGAGAGCTTCTAGATCAGTAGGGCATGTGACACGCAATCAAACGCCTTCGTTAAATCAAAAAATGAGGCTTGGGCAAATTTTTTCCCCTCGAAGCATTACTGGATATAACTAGTAAGCTCATGAATAGCTGTAGTTGTTGACATATTATTTCTAAATCCGAACTGCCTTGGGTTTAATAGTTTGTTACTTTCCAGATAATTGCAAATTTGGGCTTTAAGAGCACTCTCGAAAACCTTACCGACAGCAGGCACTATGGAAATAGGCCTATAATTTGATACATCATTTGGGGAACCTTTTTTGTGTATTGGGACTACACGAGCTATTTTCAAGAAGTCAGGAAAGACAGATTTTTTTAGACATATATTAATATTTTTTGTCAAGGGAAAGATTATTAATTCTTTTAGGGTTTTTAGTATTTTAACATTTAAATTGTAGCTATCTTTACTAGGACTATTTTTAAAATTAGATATAATATCTCCTACATCATTAAACGTTAGCTCCGTAAACTTGAAACACTCATGTTTCTTATTAATGTTGGGTGTTACATAGTCCATTGGGTTTTTATGGGATGTAGTTTTTTCAAGTTTGGCTTGAAATTTTTCGCCATAGCTCCCTCCACCGATATTATGATCGGAATGATGTCTGTTTTTTCTAGCTTCCATATATTTTTTATCTCTATCGCCAAATTCGAGTACTTGCTCTTCTTCTCCGATTCGGTTTTAGAGAGGTTGTGTGTTAGTGGGCAACCTATACCTATTATGTAAGCTTTCTGGTTGTCTTTTCGATAAGAAGAATATCCGGACGGTTCTGATCTACTGTTCTATCCGTTATTATTGGCCTGTCCCAGTATAAGAGATATTCAGGGGATTCAAGGACTGGTCCTGGTGAGTATTGGTAGTATGGTGGAAGGTTTTCCCTTGGACCTAGTTTATGGGCCAGTTCCTTGTGGATGATCTTTGCCACCTGATTATGTCTCCCCTGATAAGCGTTGGGTGCCATAACACCACAACCCGCCATAATATGTTCTATCGTTTGTCCGGGGCAATTGCATTTTCTGCACACATCTTCCACATTTCTTTTCAAGATGACCTTTTCATAGTTTCGAGTTCGAATGACACGGTCTTGGATAGAGATTATAAAACCTTCTGTTTCAGCGTGAAGCTGAATTTTTTCTAACCAATTTAGTGACATTTCTCTATCTATGAGTGGATTTTAAAGTGCAGTAGGGCATTTGCCATGTAAAGCTTTCTCTTGCCTAGTTACAAGCTGTTAACTTGGCGGCGCGCGGATGATGTGAGGTAATCCGTTTTGCTTATTATTATTAATAATATTATTTTATATGCCGCTGATAAACTCAATAGTTTTGTACTATACAGCCAAAGATAAAACTGTCAGATTCACTTGGATTCAAATAAAAACTAGCCTAATTAGCAATTCGGAGATTAAAATAACAAGGATCAGAATATAAGTTTGGTATTGTAAAAGAAATTTTAATTATAGGTCACAAATGTCCAGTCCAAGACTCGAAGAAGTTCCTAGACAACACAGCCCCATGACTGACACCAGGGGATCTTCTCCGTATCAGGAACCAATTAGGGGACCAAGTCCTATCCATAGTTTTTCTGAAGCGCACAGGGGTCCAGGACCCTTGGAAACATTAAGAGGTTTGTAATGCTTGTTTTACGGATTTTAAATCCGATACTAGACAAAATGCGGGCAAATTTTTCTTTCTAGATCTGTTTGTTTTATCCTTGCAGTATAAGGAATTTTCAGGTAATTTAAACTTTTTTTTTGTAAATGCCTAAAAATTTGATAAAATTTGGATAGGTTAGAATCACACCAACCAAAGTGATTGGAAAAGTGGGCTATTCCGTTTAACTGAACTGATATGATTTCATATCCATCCTAGTTAGGATATGAAACTGGCCAATCATAGTGGTCAACTACAAAGAAACCAAATTTACAAGTAGCTTTCTGACACTTGACAGGGGTGAGGTTAAGAATATACTTCAAAAATACGCAAATCGCCAAGATAAAATGTTTTTTTTCTTTTTTAGTTTATATCAAAACATTTATCCCAGAGTCTATACATACAATACAATAGTACGAAAATTGAACGTATAATACCAAAATATAGTTCTTCCAAACTATTTTTACTTTCTGGCCGAATTAAAGATGTGTGCACAGATGCACTATCTTATTTTAAAAATCTCCAATTTTCCACTCATTTCTTAGACAATTACTACAAGATTTATTGCATAAAATGTACAAAATGAACGTTTTTACTAACCTTGATTGCCACGCAAATATTTGTCTACCGCGATATTTTCTAATATAATATGTTGAACATGCATCACCAATCGATCTTAAAACTTTTATTATAGGTACGCAACAGATATAGAAAACTGGTAATTCTTCCTTAAATGATGGAACATGAAGATGAGTACATAAAACAGACGAAATTATAAGATTTCTAGAAAAAAAATAATTCCATTTTTACTAAAGGTTTTAAGGTTATGTTATTTCTACAGGATTGCCACTTCTATTTCCACGTTAACAGTGTTTCTAGTTTCTAAATTGACGATTATTTTTAAAAAAACTTTACCATAGCGAACATTAAAAGCTTATATTACTGCACAAAAGCCGCTTTTAACTGTATAAATCGAATAATACAGCTATTTTGTTGTATTTTCGCAATTATAATTCTTACGCAAGCAGAGAAACAAAACGAACAAATCCTTTTTTCTTCTGTGCATTTCAGCAGAACAATTTGATCAAACAATGGTTGAGCAAAATAACTTGTTCATCTTTACGAATAAATATATCGCTTTTTGTCTGTTATTCTGCAAAAGGCCGAATGGGAGAAAGATAGATATATGTATTCAAAGTGATTTTATGTAAATATAAGAGATGGCACAGTAAAGAAGGCAATGACCACAATCGTTAAATATGTTACAGTGTAACTTGGTCCATGGATTTGCCAACGAAATGAGTTGTTCTTCAATTGTTTTTTTATTATCTTTCTCACAAGTGCACTGCCAAGTAAAAAAACAAATTATGATGTCTAATTTAAATAATATTATAGAGATAGTAAGTTTACAATATATAAAAATTGACGCACTGTAATTTATATAGATTAAAAATAGTAAATGAGAGTCCCCAATTCAAGATAAAAATATTAACTTACTCGAAAAGTGGAAAACAAGGGGCAATTTTATTTTGCAAATCATTTCTTTTTAAATCAAAATTAAATATTTTTGAAAATGATTGCATTTTTGTTGCATCCTTTTAATCTTTTTAATAATTGCAATATTTTTTAGGTCCGTTTCCCACTCCAGGACAACTCCATACAATGAAACTTCCCTTTCCAGGGCGGGGCGGCCAAAGATCGCCCCTACATTTTCCGCTATTCCCACTAGGGGGCCCAAGACGCTGGTCTGAGGCCGCTGCGATAGAGGTCGGTGTAGCTGAAGGTAACAAAATTTCTCGCCCTCAAAACTATTATTTATGTTGTAGGTATAGATAAAAATCAAGAATGCGAGCTGAAATTGTTAGCTGCGCAGGATACACAAAACCCTCACTACGCGTATCGCACTTGCCCTTTAATAAAAAAAAAAGATTTAGGTGATACGAATTTAATAACGGCTCTTTAAAATTACAGAAACGACGGATGTGCCAATTTTCATAAAATTACATAATATAATATATTCACTACTTTTTGAAGGATTTTGGAATTGTTGTGACGTAGTAAGAGTGAGTGTATTTTGTTTAATTATTTTCTCAGTAAATAATTTAAAAACTGAATTCTGATAGGGTTTTATGTGTAGATGGACATGCCGAAGCAACTGCCCGCAGATGGTCAATGCCCTGGGACACGGCGTGGGGTGGAGAAGGACCCACCGGTCAGACGAGACATGGAGCCCAATCAAAATTGTCTGTACCGAGTGGAGGGCCTGGTAGTTCACAGGAAAGAAGCAGGAGTACCACACCAGGTAATTACAAAAACAATGTTACATAGAAAAAGCGCATCAAACCCTAAAGGTGTACATTTTAAAATTATATAGGTTGTCTAAATAAAATTTAAGACTCTTGATAAACTTTTATTTTTTAAACTTATGTGAGTAATATTGAATTTTAGAATGATCCGAGTTAAGTTTTAATTGTAGGAACCAATTGTAGGTGTGAAAATGTAAATAAGTGCTGGGAGTTAAATTAATTATAACATTGATGTATGTTGAAGAAATAATCCAATTTGCTTATAACATTTCAAGTCTTTGGTGAGATAAGCATTGAAAGAAAGAACTGATAAATAATTAAGTCTTGTATTTGTCATTGTTGTCCTATATTTGTTTTCTATATAGGACAACAACAACAAAGGATTTTATTATTATTTTGATTGTATGAATCTTTTTCTGTTTATCTTAACGGGAAACGGGGCCAGGAACCCGGGGGCCCTGGGCTGCAGCCCATTAAGCCCATACATAGATCCGGCCCTGCCTCTGTAGGAACAAACCAATAGGTATGGCCGACCTTTTTGACAAAACAAACGAGTATGAGTAACAGGATTGCAAATAATGACAATGTCTTACCCAATCTATGATGCTTCCAGAGTCTGTGCGCTGTCCCGCCTTCTCGGTCCATATTTCTTTACACTTTTTTTTAACGAACAAAATTATAGCTCATGAAATCACTTACTAAAATATTACTTAATTTTTAAAATCAAAAAATATTAATGGTTAAAAGAAGACATGTATAATACGCCATTTCGTATGATATACTTGTATGACGTATCGTACATTTATCATTTTAACTATTAATATGTGTGCAATCAGATCTAAAACCAAATTTGCGAAATTTTCTCAACATACGATTTAATAAGCTATAAAAAAATTACTTCCCGCACTCCGATCACCCCAGAGCGAACCGGTTGTGTCACACAAAATCCCATAAGACAACTCTTAAGTCTCAATGGGACTTGTACAGCACAACTCAGCCTTTACTTTCCTATGTTATAGCGCAGGGTACCAGAAAGGTTCCCCATTCTATAACTGAAAAACCTTGTTCTACGTTCACTCTGAGTTGATTTTGTTCGACTAAACCGATTATTTATTATTTATCCCGAAGTTTAAGGGCTTCTGTAACAAAAAAGAAAAGTTATTTGCATTTTTGTTGATATATCTTATTTTGTCAACAATGGGCTCTTTCACTAAATTTTGATTTTGGTTGTAGTGTATAAAGGAACAAAAAATAAAATTTTCTGTGTTTGTACTTTTTGATATTTTTAAGCCATCACTGAAAAAATAAATAAATAAAAAACTATTGGAACAAAAACACGGACTTTATCGAATATACGTCATGAAAACGTCAGCTTGACAATGTTCTCTAAAATGTTTATATTGTAATATTATTTGTTTTCCTGACCGTTTTAATCGATTAAAATGTTTGTTTTTCTTGGGTTATCGGTCACTCTTGAATAAAAGATTTTTCTTTATAAGGGGTTAACGTTTCGGTTTTATTAGGAAACCATCATCAGAACTATAAAAAAAAATATTTGTATACAAAAAATAAAAAAATATAGAAAACTATAATAAAGTATAAAATATAAGCTAAACATACCCTTATTTAATTTTTTACACTTCACAAAACTTTAAATTCACAGTATATATGATGTTCATACTGTGAATTTAAAGTTTTGTGAAGTGTAAAAAATTAAATAAGGGTATGTTTAGCTTATATTTTATACTTTATTATAGTTTTATATATTTTTTTATTTTTTGTATACAATAGTTTCTTTTCTCTTTTGATTGTTTAGACAAATATTTTTTTTATAGTTCTGATGATGGTTTCCTAATAAAACCGAAACGTTAACCCCTTATAAAGAAAAATCTTTTATTCAAGAGTGACCGAAAATCCAAGAAAAACAAACATTTATATTGTAATACAATGACAAAGTCTGAAAAGTAATCCAATAGAAATAATTATCCAAAACTGATTTATGCGGAAAAATAACAAAAGGTATCCAAACTATACTTTGTCTTAACATAAGTCAATAAAGTTCTAGGAACAAAATGTATTATTTAATTAGCATAAAATGATTCATATGCGGCAACACCGAAATTATTGACAGAAGACCAAGCTAATGAAATGACAGTTAAAAAAGTCTAACCTAAGTTATTTGTCGATCTTTTTGCTCTATGAGCAACTAAATAAAAAAAGCATTTTTTTTAAACAAAAATTCCACAATATTTCGGATGTGAATGAATGAATGAATATTTATTTGCTCAAATGTTTACAATAAACAAAATATACCCTGAGGGTGTTGAACAATGTCAAGAGTTAACAATATTATTTACCATGACAATTCTTAAGTTTAATTTCCTACAGCTTAACAATATTAAAATTGAAATAAGAAAAATATATCAAACAAAACAAAGTAATTTAAAATGACATAAAATAAGGAATTTAAAATTCAAAATGACACTAATAGATAAGTTTAAAGTTTAACCTTGATCTGAAATAAATCATCTTAACAACATTAAAATTGAAATAATAAAAAAAAGAAAAAAACATATCAACACAAAGTAATTTAAAATGACAGTTTAAAATAAGGAGTCTAAAATTCAAATGACAGTGACAGGTTTAGAGTATAGCCTTGATCTGAGACAATCATCATATATTATTCTGTACCATATCCTATATTTAAATCCCACACATCTTTAAAGGTGATTTTTACTCGGATCACTGAAAAATTCATTAATATTATAAAATGCCTTATTGACTAGATATTTTTTTAAGGTACATTTAAGTGTATTCTTTGGCAAGTTTCTAATTTTATGTGGAAAGGAGTTAAATATTTTTATAATACAATATTTTACATTTTTTTGTAAGTACATAAAGTTGTATTTTTCAGGTACTAAATTACTTTTATGGCGAGTATCATAGTCGTGCGCCATGTCACACTCAGCAAAAAGATTTCTATTTTCGTACACGAACATTACCGAATCCAGAATGTACATTCCTATTACTGTTAGAATACTTTTCTCGATGAATACAGGTTTACACGAGGGTTTACACCTTTCCTGGTTTTTCATTCCAAAAATACTACGAATGCACCTCTTCTGCATGACCATGATTCTGTGTATGTCCGGTGAATTACCCCAAAATATCACTCCATACCTCAACCTAGATTGAATGTACGCATGAAAAGCGGTAATGGCAGCTTCAGTGCCTATATGATTGGATATTATACGTAGGGCAAAACAGTATCTAGATATGCTACCTGCCAAGTTGATGTGCGCCCTCCAGTTTAACTTTCCGTCAATCTGTACACCCAGGAAACGCATACTGTCAAATGCCTTAATCTCCTCACCATTGTAGTAGAATACAACACTATTGTCTGTTCGATTTCCGAAAACAATAGTTTGTGTTTTTGCCACATTTAGCAAGTGAGTGGGATGTAAACAAAAACATCGCTATGACAAGGGAAAGATCGGTAACGATGCTCACTGTAAATCTTTATTGGATCGACGTCATCGAGTAATCGCGCCAGTTTTGAGTTTTTAAAATTTGTGGAAATTGTGCATGTTTTCAGTGAGCTGCAAAAACTTCATAGTATGACCTAGCAATAGTTTTATTGATGATAAATTCCTATTATAGCACCGACTTAACAATTTAAATGCCAAAACTATCAATTATGAGAATAGTGAAAGAGCCCATTACAAAAATGTGCATGTTATTTAAGATTGTAAGCTGTAATAATTATACGTTGGGTTGCAAAAATCTTTTAAAAAATAATTAACTAATCAGGCAACTTTGACTGTGACATGAAAGACATTAGCCGATAATATTTACTCACAATCAAAGATGCTTGAATAAATGAACAAATAAGTTAACCGGGCCACTCGGATAGTGAGAAAATGATTTCTGCTTCTCCCTATGTCTTTAATGCCACAGCAAAAGTTGCCTGGTTAGTTATTTATTGCTTAAATTCTTGGTGCAACTTGACAATAGTCCAATCCAAAACCTATTCTATGTATACGATGGATACAACTGGCCTTTTTAATCGACTAGGTTTTAATTTGATTTAAATTTACTATCAACAGCATAGAACGCCATCTACAGGTAAAAACTTAGGGTTGGTAACATTGTTGGATAAGTTACACAATGTTTACCAACATAAATTTCTGTTTTAAAGGTAATTTTTCTTGTCTAAGTAAAAGATAATTAGAGGTCTTAGTCCAATTGATAATTAAAACTGTTGGTATTAGTATTAACTATAAGTGTACCATCGATAATGGTACCCACATAAAAGCTGTACATTTTTAATATACATACCTAAAATAGTGTGCCAATACCAATAAAGGTTGGTTATGTTTAATTTTTTTTTTATCAAGGTTCATTTCTTGTATAAGACTCGCCCGTCGTGACAACTTATTTTAGGGCCTGGGGGTTAAAACGTTCTATTCAATAATCTACATGCAGGACTGAAAATTGGAGAAAACGCGAATATTAACAAAAGTACCTTAAATTTTATAACGAATGCGGTAAATATCGAACTTTAAAAGAAAGTATTTGTCCGCGTAAGCTTTACTCTGCATGAACTTACCTGCAAGAAAATACAAACACCGATAATTCAGCCACTTAAACTATGCTCGCGTAGCTTTTAAATGAAATCGCTTTTGCCCGTTTGAACAATACGATTTTACCCACGAAAAGCTTACCGATCCGATGTGCATTATCAACTTGTGTAACAATTGTGAAAAAACGCTACTTTTTACTTCTTTTCTTTATAAAAAAAACAAATGAGCTGAGCGGGAACTCGGCGAACGTCACCTACTGCGTCGCCGTAGTCTAATTTGTTGTTTTTTGTTGGTGTGTATTACTGGTTGCATATTTTGGAAGAGTATACGCGTGACTGGTATTATTGCTACGAGGACTGATCAATATGCTCGATAAAAATGACCTATATAATTTGGGCTAATGATGTTCTGTATCAACAATAATTTTTCCAGCAAATACCAAGTTTTAGTAAAATGGCAATCATGTCCCTAAAAATTTTATAAGCGGAAGCTAAGCTAAACTCTTTCATGGCAGTCTAAGGGGTTACCAGAACTGACCGATTGCCGATTGTAAAACAATAAAAGTAATTTTATTTTCTACCCTGAGGGTTAACACTAACCCCACCGGGTCTGCCTTGGTGCATGTCCTGGTCAGCTGTGACCAAAGGAACAAATAAAATACTGTTTTTGTGTACTTTGTATATGATTTTATGTATTTAAGTAGAATGAAATGTCAATTAATTATGCAATGAATAAAGACGTTTTTAAAGTAAAGTAACAGGTATTGTGTGGCAAATCTTGGGAGGCTATGGGGCTGCACCCCCTCCACAGACCTACCAAAATAAGCATCTGATCGATGAATTTATGATAGTAGACAAAAAAACATTTTTTCAGTAAAGTTTGGAAATATCAGGACAAAATATCAATACAATTTTTTATGCCCTCAGTCCCTTGTCTTATATTTCAAACGAATATACCCTTGCCTAGAGCCATCGAATTTGGCCATACGGTTTTGCTCTAGTAGCATAGCGATCTAGCTATCCTTGCTTGAGTACCAGGCAAATGGGTATCAGGGTAACGGTAGAAGATTGAAACGCTAACAATGGCTTGCATAGAGACAAGTCGAAGACAAATTATAATTAAAGGCTGTCAAGATCTACTGCGTGTTTTGCAAGAGATGATGTTCTCAGTGCACCGTGTAGATTCGCCTTTAGACGACATGTTGCTTGCGTGTTTTCATCTAACACATGTCTTTTCCCCCTCCTTAAAATTTATATACAAATATCTTTTTAAAATGTATTGTTTTGGAAACAATTTTTTATAATTTGTCGTATATCCCCTAATGGCTGGCACATGTTACGACGTAGAGAAAGAGTAGAAGTAAAAGACATATTTTCTCTTTCAGAATCTGTTGCTTCTCAACCCTCAAACTCCGGCGCTGCTCCTCCCCAGCCCCCCGCTGCCGGTGGGGTATTGCCCAGTGTAGAAGGTCTGTCCGAAGCTATACAGTTGCTGTCTTGTCGTCCAAGCAGGTCTTCCATACCCACCACTTCTATACCTGGACATTCGTATGTTCCCCCCATTTGGGGAGAAACTCATGAAGATCGAATGCATAGGAGAATGTTTCCTTCGCAGAGGTAAGAATGACCATATGATACGCGAGTATTTTCGATATTTTTTAAAATTTAAATACAAGCGAATGCTCATACCGAGTAACGCTGCATTACTTTCTTACAAACATGTCAACTACTTTCTACTCATCATCGGTCGCCCCGTGGCTCGAAGTGGGCGTAAGTAGGACATTTTTTTTTTCTGGACAGAGGGACAGTCGGGACAACATGTACCTCATGACCCTGTGAAGAAGGCGGAAAAGCGCCGCAGGCGAAAAAAATTTGGGGCCACGCCCAAAGTTCTTTTAAAATTCACCTAACTAGTATCAAATTTCGAAAATTAAATTATTACCTCTCCCCCTCTGCATGGTTGCATTAAATTTGTTTTTGTAAATGTTGTTTTTTATTTTTTTTTATATCCCTAGTTCATTATTAAAAAAAATAATTTTTTATATGTGTGAAAATATCAATCCGAAATTTTAACATAAGACGTACCTATGTATGTTGTTTTGTAACCAGCGTTTTTCGGGCTCGGTTTTTCATGATTAAAAATAAAGCAAATATCGCTCACCACGCCAAAATTGATGATTTCTTCAGAAATAATGTATTTTAGGAGCGTAGATCTAAGAGCAGTTTTTGGTGCAAATGCTTAGGTTTTGAAATACTCCTTTTTAAGAGCCATTTTGTTTATTCATAATAAAGCATTCTCGTTTCTTCCCGCACTATTTTTTTATTATAAATTATCAAACTTTTTCCATAAAAAATGTTTCAATTAAAATTTAATTTTTCTCTTTAAAAATAAATATCTAATTGTTTTTTGGTTTGTTGTAAAAATATTTTATTGCATTGGGTTATATTTTTGTTGATTAATTAGCTCTAAAAAAGGGAAAACGGAACAGACAAGTATATAATAAAAAATACTATAAAATATTATTCTTTTTACTCGTTTCCCTATAAAATTGCATCATAAATCAATAACCAAAACGATATGCGTCCGAAACCTTAATCTCTTTATAAAACAGGACTTTTAAAGAAAAGTTTAATAACTAAACGTTTCCTACAAGACCTTTGTTATCTAAGCCAGGAATACATTATTTAAATAATTAAATTAAGTGTCGAGGCGTGAGACGAAAAATTAAGTTGCAGGACTTTTAGACCCGAGCTCCAAGACTCGGGGGGAGGGGTGGGGGGGGGTGTGGCTGCCGGGTTGCAGGTAAATACGCCACTGCTCCCGGTGTAACTAAAACTTTTGAGTGATGTCATATATAATTGTGTCCCAAACGTTGGCTAAGACCTGTTCTTTTCACTTCTTTTTTAGGGGTAACTGGCAATCTGTCGATGTTCCACATGCCAGTGGCATGTCAGTAACAGAACATTTCGATATATTTCCGCCTGGAATGCCCCTGACGTCGAGGAAAAGTAGCTCATCTACGGACTCATCTTCTTGTCTTTCAATTCATAGCCGATCAACTGCCAGTGGATCTGAGAGGGGATCCACCAGTGAAGGAAGTGGACCGGTAAGTTAATATCCTTCTTTAAGAGATAGATAAAGCATACACTTACTTTCCGCATTCAGATGAGTGCAAAAAGGCGTTTTCTGCATTATAGTAGAAATTGATATTGCTTTTATGATAATGAGAACTAGGAGTTATGCTTACGACTGTAACAGAAATTTTCTTGCTAGATCACTTATCTTGGAATGCATAAAATGTTTTAACAATAATTAACTAACCAGCATGATTGACAGTGCCATACATGACATTGACAGGCATTATTTCCTCACAATCAAAGTTATTAGTAAATTGAAAATTGAGGTAACCGGGCCATTTTGATTGCGAGGTAAGTATTTCTGCCAATGTTATGTATGACACCGTTAAAGTTGGTTGTTAGTTAATTATTATTGTTAAAAATTTCTTAGTTAGGGTAGCATTTTTTTTACGAAAAGTGAGGTTAGGCAGTCCTTACACGGGGAAACTAAGAAGAAACTGTAATAGCCTGGATAATAGGCAACTGGAAGACTAGGGGTTTGTCCCCACAGCCAGTCACGGACAGTCCTTAACAATACTTAGGATTATGTTCCACTTAATTTCTGGTTTCATAGTTTGTCAATAGGCTTTTCCTTTATTTGTAGTTTAACTTTCTCATTTTTTCATATTTTATATATCATAAGAAGAACTAATCCTGGATTGACTTCTAGATTAACCAGAATGAAAAATTTTTAATTTAATCAAGGAAAGATGCATTAAACATAAATTTAAAAAATCCACCCAACGAGGAAAATTTCAATTCGAAATAATTATATAAATAATTTAATGTTTTTATAAAAAAAAAGTCAAATACTCCTGATGGGATTTGAACCTATGACCTTGCGATCTGTAAGCTAGAGCTCTATTCTCTACGCTACCGCTACCGATAAAGATTTGTTGTTTAATACATGACACTCTCTTCAGTGCGATTTGTTTTTTTTTTGGTAATAGATTTTCCAGTATATTATTAATATTTTTTATAATTTCAGATGGCGTATTTTCACACTCTAATTGTGAATGACTCGACAAATACATGATAAATATAAGTTAAACACTTTACAATTACTGATTTTTTTCTGTGTCTGCAGGATGCCATGAGACTTCACACCAGCCTTTATTCCATGTGGAGCGGAAGCGAGCACCTCCCCTTCATTCGACTTCCGGAGAGTCAAGAGCCACAGGATGACAGCGATACGGACGATCCTCCGACGGAGAGAAGTGGCTTATCTGCTTTTCCGAAGCCGACATAAGTTGTGGTATGGTGAAACTGACCGATCAACAGTTTCAGACACGAAAAGAAAAATATTTCTTGTGGGTAAAATGACCAATAAACTAATTAATCTTAGTTGTTCACACAGCCTGTCATTGTAGTCCAGGAGGCAACCGCATGACACGAGACGTTGGTTACTTTCCTTGCAAAGGAAAGTACTGTAATCGTAAAAAAAATCTAGATATTATGAGGGTTTTTATATCGGTATGTCTGTCTGTTGGCTTAAACTTTGGAAATTCTAAGTGCTTGCAATTACACCGAGGAAAGTAATTTTGAGTGCTCGCAAGTACTTTAAATGGCTTGAATTGTGATATTCAGTTATGTTTTAAAAGTTCTTACAAGCACTGTACTCGAAGCACTATTGTGCTTTCTCAAGCACATTCGAGCCAAACTTTGCTTCCTACTGATTGTTAAAATTAAGAAATATTTTTCTTTAAATGTCTCGATAGAGTTCCCAAATCGAGGAACTATTTGCAGCAAATTACGAAAGATTGTGGACGAAAAAGCCTGATTATTTTCTAGTGTTCACTGGCTTACATTTTTACACCAATGTAAATTATAAAATTTTATACACCCATTTTAAACAAACAGAAATAATGATAATCGAATAAGCTAAACATAAATAATCCATATAACAACTAAATTGCTAGACAATTGCTTTCGAGCAAGAAAAATTTCGCCTAAATTTAACAGTTAATATTTTCTGAACCAGATATGATATCGACCTATGGTTTTGATTGGTTGATAGATTCATCCCTTGAGAAACAATTGTCAATGTTGGATTTGCTTTAACTGTCAGAAAATTGTATATACAGGGTGTTAAGGAAGACGATGATTTTTGCTCCAATTTTAATGGCGTTCACAATAATATTTTTAAATTTTATCACTCTACGTCAATTAAATCACTGGTTCATAGCAAAGAAAGTAATTTGTCAAATTTTTGATATCTGCTATATTTTAAGAAATACCGATTTTTTTGGAAAACCTTTTTTGGGATCCTTAAAATTAAGTGTCGCTAGTTTGATTTTGATGGGATTAATACCTTGTAGGCCCTTCTCGGATGGACGGGGTTTGGTTTAACGGCAGCTAGTGATATTTAATATCAAAGTCTCTTTTAATGTAAGTTTAATTTTAGGAATAGTAAGTTAGAATTTAATAAATATTTTTTTTTCCAAAAATATTAAACTAAAAAAATTATCTTTGCTAAAAGTTTGTAAACACACTGTATAATATACCTGTAGTGCGATATAAAAACCTAAAACCTAAGAAAAAATGTACCTAATCTAGGGGCGAGTACTTTCCAATATAAAACAATCGTGAAAAATTGTGAGATACTCTTAAACCATAGACATATAGGTGTTTATAAGTACGCCACTGTACATCATAACATTTGGGTACAACTATTGTTACTAAACATAATCAAGCGTTTCATAAGGTATAATAATCACTTTCAAAGTTTGCACGATACAACGCACAATGAGATCTAGCTTCCAATAAGTTGAAATAAAGCAAAGTTTTCCAAAAAAATCGGTATTTCCTAAAATAAAGCAGATATCAAAAATTTGACAAATTACTTTCTTTGCTATGAACCAGTGATTCAATTGACGTAGAGTGATAAAATTTAAAAATATTATTGTGAAAGTTACACGCCATTAAAATTGGAGCAAAAATCATCGTCGTCTTTAGCACCCTGTATATAAAATTTTCTGGCAGTTAAAGAAAATCTTACATTGACAATTGTTTCCCAAGGGATGAATCTATCAATCATTCAAAACCTTAGGTCGATATCATATCTGGTTCAGAAAATATTAACTGTTAAATTTAGGCGAAATTTTTCTTGCTCGAAAGCAATTGTCAAGCAGTTTGGTAGTTACCTCCAGCTCAACTTTTTACGTCCAATATACCAAGTAAAATAATCTGACTCCAGGTAGATTAATAAGATGTCATATTTATTTCGAATATAGTCAATTAGTAATGTTTTAAGCGTATATGTCCGTACACACGATCAGGCATGCCTTCGCGCCTACCTGAACGTTTCAAGCTCGCGAGTAAGTGCGATCGTGTGTATGCTGAACTGATGGTGCGTTCAGGCCGCTTTGCGCGGAGCGAAGCAATCTGGCGATTCTTGATTTTCTGGTCAGGCTCGCAGGCAGGTTTTAACGTGTATACACTGCGCGTGCCAAATTTTCATTTTCAACCAGTTAAAAACTATTTAGCACTGAACTTGTTGTTTTGTGTCTAAATAAATAATAATGTATAATAAATATTTATGGCTACTACAAGAGAGAAAAATATAATAACTGAATTTATAGAACTATATCGAGAAAATAGATGTTAAAGTGGATGATAATCTTTCGTGTGGACTTATAGATTGTCGCATTACAGTATCTTCTTTTTGAATGTATGGTGATACCAAATCTAATAGTTCCATATACACTTCTTCGGTCATTCGCATGTAATTTCTGTAGTCATCTGGTTCTAATTGTAGCTCTTTTAATAAAATTATGTGTGTATATTTGTTCCTCTTAAGTAACCATGACTCGCAGTCGAACTGAGACGTGCGTACGGAATGTGTAGTATCAGACTTACTCGCAGACCTGCCTCTTCAGGTAGGCGCGAAGGCATGCCTGATCGTGTGTACGGACATAATAAAACAAATATACTCATGTAACTGTTTTTTTGCAAAGTTACGTGGAAAAGAGCTTTTTATCACTCTCTATTTTATTTATATAGTTTTTACAATTATTTGTTTTTATTGACTCTGTTTGAAGGTTGGAGACAATGATGTTTCTTGAACGAAGGAAGAGGTTTGGACTTGCATTGCCTTTATTTGTTTTACATTACAACGTTTCAACTGGTAAGTAAGATGGGCCACATTCGCAGGAGATCTGGTAGACCAACGGCGTATCCAGCTCATGCGTCTGGGGGGGGGGTAATCCATCGGCCCTCAAAAAAATACTCTAGTTCTGCAATATATTTATGTAGCTAATTATATATAATTTTCTTACCTTTATATCCACCTCGCCACTTGACTGTCGGCACTGTCGCGATTATGGTATTTATAATTAGGTATTTAAGTTAGAATAAGCAGTAAACACAATCACAAGCTGTCTGACGTCGACCGCCTCATCTAAAAGTGAATAACAAAACGACGAAACCGTGAAACCGAATTCTGGGATTCCCCAAAAACTTTTAAATGGCATGCGCATGCGGGCACTGTGCACACTATAGAAAATAAGTTCTGTCTGTAAGAGAGAGACAAGACTGGGATCAAGCGTCAGCCGCAGCCCGCAGCCTGTTTAGATCGCAGCCACGTCGCAGCAGTACATGGCACGTTACAGACGGGCCGACCTCTTTTTAATAATATTAGGCTCTGACAATAACCGCGTCATTATTAATTATATTATTAATAATATTTCGTTATTATTTATCTAAATCATAAAGTAAAAAGTAACCCTCTCCATGTGATTTTTTTTTTCGTCGTCAATTCCATCGAATCTTGGGGGGGGGTAATTACCCCTATTACCCCCCCCCCCCCCCCCTTGTATACGCCGGTGTGGTAGACACAGGTTTTTCCTGTCTTTTTGACTTGTTGGTTTCGTCTTTGCCAGGTGGCTTCTTAAAGTGTCTTTCGAGCTAAATACAGTATTGGTGGTGTATCATTGTCTTCTAATTCTCTCAGAAACTTCTTTGACATACGGAATGTTAAGTGTTGATTATGACTATATTTGCTTCTTTTGTGTATTTGGCCCATTCTTAGGATTTTCCAATTCAACTCAATATTCCGTATGTCAAAGGAGTATCTGAGATAGAGACTAGGACAACGATACACTACCAATACTGTATTCAGCTCGAAAGACACTTTAAGAAGTCACCTGGCAAAGACGAAACCAACTAGTCAAAAAGACATTAAAAACGTAGAAAGAAAGAAATGTGAACACAAAGTCTTCCTCCAGTTTTATATTAAAGAAATATTTAGGGATTGAAAAATTCTCTACATGTTTCGAATGCAGAAGCATTCATCTTCAGGAGAATAAATAAAAAGAAAAATTATTAGATATCACCTTAACGGAGCATCAAAATTTGTAGGCACAAAGAACCGGTTCAATGAGTAGAACGAAGAGAAAGTCATAATGTAACTTGCATTATGAAAAAAGAAAGAAAAAATATGGGTTTATGGCTTAGGGCACATAAGAGTAACATAGATGTAAATATAGATTTACATCTATATTTTAGAACTTCTATAAGGAACTTTTTCAAATATAGTTTTTCTTCCTCAATAAATTTTCACAGTTTTCATAATGATTTTTCTTAAACAATTCTTCAATTTTACATTCGGTTCAATATAATCTAACATTAACTTTCTCATATACAGATGCTGAACCCTTCGTTCTACATTTGAACTCTTATGTGCCCTAAGCCATAAACCCATATTTTTTCTTTCTTTTTTCATAATGCAAGTTACATTATGACTTTCTCTCCGTTCTACTCATTGAACCGGTTCTTTGTGCCTGCAAATTTTGATGCTCCGTTAAGGTGATATCTAATAATTTTTCTTTTTTATTTATTCTCCTGAAGATGAATGCTTCTGCATTCGAAACATGTAGAGAATTTTTCAATCCCTAAATATTTTTTTAATATAAAAGTGGAGGAAGACTTTGTGTTCTTATTTCTTTCCTTCTAAATGTCCACTCCACTTTAAGTATGGACTACTTCTTCAAATTAAAAACTGTGTTTACCAGATCCCTTGCGAATGTGGCCGATCTTAAATTGGTGAGACTCTAAGGCCACTTAAAACAGGAGAAACAGAAAAATTAGGTGCAGCTGACCATGCCTGGACGCACGGCTATCATATCTTGTGAACACAAACCGAAATCCTGCAAAAAGAACCGCACTGGAGGAAGAGGAAGTTTAAGGAAGCTGCTACTATACACCAGAACCCCGATTGATTTAGTAAGCCCTTATTAGATATAAGAAATATCTAGAAACCTTTGTTAAGGCGTAAACTTAAAATACCGCACCCGAACTGAACGCATGACTGCACCCATCTCAGTTATGCTCCAGTGCATCTAGCTAGTATAAACAGTTACTGTACTTATTTACTATTCACCTGAAGACAACTGGAGATACTTACCAGTTGAAACATTGCGATTCAAAACAAATAAAGACAATGCGAGTCCAAAACTCTACTGCCGTTTAAGATTATTTATTTTTATGGAATTTTGTTCCTCTGACTTCGTAGAACCCCGCTGCTCTCGATACGAAAGCGATGAATCAGAAGTAATTTAGAACCTAATCAAGGCCTTTTCCATTTGTCAATTTGTCAGGTGCACATCGAGATATCGATATTTAAAAATTAAGTTATTTGATATATCGAATTTTGCCCACAGTGTCAACGTAACAAAATGAGAAGGTATTGAGCTTAGTAATCAATTACTAAATATACTTTTGATGATTTACCAGTGAATATACTCCTGTACAGGTATAATTCTACTCGTAAGTAGAGAATTTTAAAAAATGCTGTTATATTTAACTCATAACTCAGAATATTGAATACAATTATCAATGTGTGTGTGTCATATACAGTGCGTCCAATAAAAATTATTTATTTGGTCATATATAAGTCATAGTTGGGTTGCATAAAGATTTTAAATAATTAACTAACCCGAAACTTTGACTGTGACACAAAAGATAGATGCACTACTTTGTCCGCCTGCCGCTAAAAATTATCTATTTTACTTATACGGACACTAAACTTTACTACTTTATTTTTTAAACACGGCATAGAAATTATTCTGTTTTTGTCAAATTAATCTCTTGAATAATATGATGATTTTATTATTCTTTCATTCGGTCGTGACAAGACGAAAAATTAATTGTAAAAATAATAAACTATTTATTTTTTAAGTAGCCAAAAGTATTAAATTTAAAATAATGGCATAGAGAGTTTGTTGTTTTCAACAAAACCTATACAGGGTGTTACAAATTCGACATACCAGCATTGAAATCTCGGAAACCATAAGAGTTATAGAAACGGTTAAATGGGGGCAAAGTTGTGCAATTCGGTGCTGATTATAATGCCGCTTTAAAAGTTCTTAAATTCCGAATAATTCCGATTTTATTCGAAATTTATGCAAAATCGTTTTTATTTTTTCCTGAGCTCATTTGACTAGCTATTTTAAAAATAAATGATACTTCGTCATTGCCACTTTTTCTCCTCTACTAAATGACGTTACTAAACTAAAGATCCGCCGTTTCGTCTCCAAGCAGCCATCACCAACTTTACTTTTTTAAATACGGACCTGGATTTTTTTAAACCGATTTTTAAACCCTCCTACCCTCAAAATGTAATGGCGATATTACTTTCTCATAATGATGAATTGTCCTTGCTTATCTTTTTAAATTCATATTTTTTACACTTCTTATCAGTTCGGTCCTGGCAACGAACTACAATATTAATTAAAAACTTTATTTTACTTATTTCATGAAAAAATGCATACAGGTTGCATTTGGTAGGATAAGGAGAAGATCGGTTGAAAGGGCTGTCCCCAAAATTGGAAAAAAATCGATTGTTGTATTGAGCAGAACGGCAATCTCTTTGATCATTTAGAAAATTAGGATTTATAATTAGTAAATTTAGAATTATTAGAAAATTCTTATAAAATAAAATATATTACTTATGTATGAATGTTTTAAATAAAATAAAGTTTTTAATTAATATTGTAATTCGTTGCCAGGACCCAACTGACAAGAAGTGTAAAAAATATAAATTTAAAAAAATAAGCAAGGACAATTTACTATTATATTTATTATTATGAGAAAGTAATATCGTCATTACATTTTGAGGGTAGGAAGGTTTAAAAATCGGTAAAAAAAAATCCAGGTCCGTATTTAAACAAGTAAAGTTGGTGATGGCCGCTCGGAGACGAAACGGCGGATCTTTAGTTTAGTAACGTCATTTTGTAGAGGAGCAAAAGTGGCAATGACAAAGTGTCATTTATTTTTAAATAACTAGTCAAATGAGCTCAGGAAAAAATAAAAACGATTTGGCCAAATTTCGGGTTTCTTCGAATAAAATCGGAAGTATTTGGAATATGAAAACTTTTAAAGCGGCATTATAATCAGCACCGAATCAACTTTGCCCCTATTTAACCGTTTCTCTAACTCCTATGGTTTCCGAGATTCCAATGCTGGTATGTCGAATTTGTAACACCCTGTATTAGAAGGAAAGAAATAAGAACACAAAATCTTCCTCCACTGTTATATTAAAGAAATGTTTATGAATTAAAAAATTCTCTACATGTTTCGAACGCAGAAGCATTCATCTCGAATTCGAAACATGTAGAGAATTTTTTAATTCATAAACATTTTTTCTTTAATTCTTCTTCTTTAACAGTGGAGGAAGACTTTGTGTTCTTATTTCTTTCCTTCTGAATTTCCACTCCACTTTAAGTATGGACTATTTCTTCTAGTTAAAACCTATATTAGTATTTTTTTAAATAATAAAATTTTATTGGACACTCTGGAATAAATGTACCTATGTGTTACAGCTTACGTAATGTGATAAAGGACCAAGTAGGTACATACAATTAAATCGTACCTATTTGTTAAAGTAATAATTTTTTGACAATCCTCATTTTGTCTTCTGTTTTGTGTCTAGTCATGTAAGACTTTTTAATGTTTTTACTGTGAATAGGGACTCTTGCTGGCCGAGGCGTCCCTGGCAATGTTAGATAATTATACTAAAAATTGTCAGTGTGGTAATAACTACTACAAAAGGAATAAAATAATAAACAGAACCGCGGAATATGTAATCCGTTGTTTTTTTTACAAACTATATGTATACAGTGATTTCACCGATAAGTGCGTCCACATAAACTTATAAATCACTTTGATTAAAGAAAATTTAAAAAATTGAAAAAAAAAAACTGTAGGGCATACGAAGGAAATTCATTAACCAACTCTCTATCTCTTACAATTACCGAAATAGCAATAATAAGGCATCGAAGTTATAAATGAATACCAAATTATCGTTTAAAAAAAAAACTCCAACGCTTCAAAAAAATACTACCGTCTCCGCTCTGACACAAAGTGTTTCTAAAAGAAAAGGTCGGCTTTGGTTCCTGAAAAAATACCATCCCTTAAATTGTCTGCGTCTTACCCTGACAACAGCCAACTGAAAATTACACATCGCGTTACGAAGTCGGTTACAACCTAGAAACAAACGTATTTAATAAATACTAAGTATATCTACAACATAATTGTATATTTTTAAAGCTTGAATACTTACAAAGATACAAAGAATAACTTTCTTTTATAAATACTAATATCAGACAGTAACACCACAGTTTAATGAATCCATAAACTGTGGTAACGCTAAGTTTAAAATTAATCAATCAATAATAAGTTTTAAAAAATTGGATGGAACCTAAAGAAAACGGTACTTGTGCAGTTGTGCACCTTGTAATTCTGTCGTTTATTTGGAGAAAATTAAATATTGAAATAGTAAGCTTAAAAAATTTTTTTTTGGCTTTGGCAGATTTGCCATTCGGCCATTTTAAATTCTAAAATTTTGTCCCTTTTGTAGTCCCATTTAATTTTTTACACCTTTACTGCTATACAAAATGTACACTGTAATATTTACAAGACATACAATAATTAACATAAATGTACTTCTAAAATTAACGGAAAAAATAAAAAGGTAGAGGAGACCGAGGCTAATTATCACAGAAAGGAAATGATGGTATTACTTATCGTTACCTAGTCAAGTCCCGATTAAATTTTGAAACTAACTATACAGGGTGATTTGCGATTAAATCTTAATTAAATACATTGTATACCTAGTAGGAAAAGCTGAACGTTCCCGGACGACCGTATAGATTGTATGTCGAGGCGCAAGCCGAGACTGGCAATACGGAGTCCGGGAATGTAGCTTTTTCTACGAGACATACATACTATTTTTCCGTAAATCGAAAATTATTAAAAGGACATAACTTATTACAAGCAACTTAAAATTTTGAAATAAATATTATAAATTTTGTTCACAAATAAAGGATGCCATTAAATATTTGTGTTGTAACTATGGAAACACAGTAATATTGAATTGTCAAGCTTAACACATTTTAGTTTGCAAGTAGCCGTACAGAAATAATATTTCCTTACAGTACAATAATAAATATTTCATAACAGTTATTTTCCGTTGCCTAGCAACGACTAAGTGTAAGGAAATATTGACTTTTCGTTTTAGAAATGTTATCAAAAATGTCAATATTTCCGTTCGATTTTCGGAAAAATATGTTTTTAACTTATGAGTGAGGTCTAGGCGCATTCGCCATTTCGTTTTTTGAAATTATATTATTTACATTATTTATAATGTAGGTGTTTTTAAATACTTCTTTGTTTTAGTAATTAGGTCTGATGGTGCTCAGATTATCGAATGGTGTCCACACTACAAAAAAAAATGATTGGGTATTAGAGTCAGAAAAAGTCCCTTTGAAAGTGTGCCTCTGTAACAATCTATCCCGATCTCCCCTATATACAGGATGGCCCGCTCTTAACGCAGGATTCCATAGCATCTTAACTACTTAACTTTTTAATCATTTCAACAGAGTTATTAGGAGATATTGGGTCTACAATTTAAAATTATTTTGAATTATACAAGGTATTCCAAATAGTCAGGACATATCAAACATGCTTTTTGTTAAATGGGACACTCAATATATTATATTATTTTCTAATTTCCTATTAAATTGCACGCATATTTTATATAAATTGTCATATGTCTTTACTTACTTTACTTTTCGTGTCCGGTTCAGACACTCATTTTCCAATAATTAGCAGCCGCTATGGCCTTGTCATTTCCAACAACTAAGTCCTCCATCCTGCAGGGCTGTTCAAGCCTTGGGCAGACCAAAAGGTGATTCGGGTCCTGGATTTCAGCACAGTCGCATCTTGTGTCTTCGTTGGCCGGAAGTAGTCCCCATCTAGCCATGTTCGTCTTGCATCTCGGAACCCCAGTTCTCATTCGATTTAGGGTCCTCCATACAGGAAAGGGGCACTGGCTACCGGAAGCAAGTTCCTCTTTAACATTCTGTGCATTGTTTTGACCCAACTCCTCCTTCCACCTCTCCACGCGATTTTTCTCCGCCGAACCCTCCAGTGCTTTTGTTCGAAAAAGAAAACTTTTTCTAGACTTGAGACGTTTATTTGGTGGTTGATGGCCATGCAGAGGGTGTCTTGGATCGTTTTGTTGTTTTTTCCTTTCAACATCGGCCGCAACCTCACGTCGAATATGTGGTGGGGCGATTCCAATTGGAGGGTAGAGTTTTTGGATAGGGGTGGGTTTTAGGCATCCAGTCACTATCCGAGCAGTCTCATTGACGGCTGTGTCGACGTGTTTTGCATGTTTTGAAGCGCTCCAGACCGGAGCTGCATACTCAGAGGCTGATACACATAGGGCCAACGCGGATGTTCTTAAATTTGTGGATCGGCTCCCCAATATCTATTTGTAAGTTTCCTAAGGATGTTGTTGCGCGCACTTACTTTGGCCTTTGTATTTATGCAGTGCTGCTTAAAGCTTAGTGTACGGTCCAGCGTGACGCCTAGGTATTTTGGTGCTTGAAAATGTTGCAGTTGGGTTCCACGCCAAGCAATGTTCAACTCTCGCCCTGCCTGTTTGTTATTGAGGTGAAAAGCACAAATCTGCGTCTTACTAGGGTTTGGTCTAAGGTGGTTGGAGTCGTAGTAAGCAGACAGCTCCTCCAAGGCTTCCGACAGTTTGACCTCCACCTCCTCAAAGCTTTTGCCTTGAGCGGCTACGGCTGTATCGTCCGCGTAAATGAACTGTCTGGTATTATCCGGGAGAGGTTGGTCGTTAGTATATATATTATATAGTGTTGGCGCCAGCACACTTCCCTGAGGCAGTCCGTTCTTCTGGTTTCTCCACCTGCTGTTTTTCCCCTCAGACTAACATGGAACCGTCTGTTCTGAAGTAGAGTACCAATTATGCGGGTGAGGTGGAAGTCCCGTGTTACTTGTATGTCTAAATTCAATTATTGTTTCTGAGATATTAATATTAAAAATATGACATTTTCAGACTGACAGGCTGTAGCATTAGAACGACGCATCTTATAGAAATATGTTTTTTCTCCCATTGACAGAAAATATTAATTTTGCAGACACATGTTAATCAGCAAAGTACCTATTATGTTTCCTGCCTTGGCAGCAAAATAAGGACTTTGCTGCCTAGGCAGCAAAATAAGGACTTTGCTGCCTAGGCAGCAAAATAATTAATTTCATAAGTTGTCAAACTATAATAATTATGGACATATACATTTCCATAGAAATCAACCGTTCCAACAATTGCGATTTCTATCAAATTTTGTTTTAATTTATCACTACAGGAAAAATAAAAAGACTGTGGGAATTGTAATAATTTGCAAATACAATATAATGTATCATTATAAACAATTGGAGAAAATATTATATGTTCAACTCGGCAGCAAAGTAAATTGACTGCCTTAGCTGAATTCTCAGCCGGGGCAGTCAGTCTAGTAAAACAAATAACTATTTCACCTGCCCATCTTAGTGTTTTATTTTCTATCCGAAAGTTACAACTCCCGATTTAACATGTTAAACCAAAAATCCGATTTACATGTTAACCGGAAGTTGTAACTTTTAGATCGAGAATTAAAAACTAAGATCGCGAGGTGAAACTCATTTTCTCTAAGATTTTAATGCTACAGCCTGTCAAAGTTCGAAAATGCCATATTTTAAACGTCAATATCTTAAAAAGACATATTTAGAAAATAATATATTTATAGGGTGTTATATATATAAAAAAAGGATGTTTGATATGTCCTGACTATTTGGGACACCCTGTATAATTTAAAATAGTTTTAAATTGTAGATAATAAAGGTCTTCTTATAACTCTGTTTTTGAAAATTATTAAAAAGTTGAGTATGTAGTTTAGATTCTATGGAATCCTGCGCTGAAAACGGGCCACCCTGGATATTGTATGTAACTGGATCAGTAGTCTCACTTAAAGTTGTCAAAACAATTTTTTTTTAAATATCCACTAATTTAGTACAGGGTGTCCCAAATTCGACGGTGACCATTGGAAAGTGTAAGGGATAAGGACAAGTTTAATTTGTGGAAAAATATTACTTTTAAGCGGAAGCTGATATTATCAAAACACCAACAGTTCACAAAGAATTTTTTTTATCCTCTGGATTGAATAGAAGCGATTACAGTTTGCCGTTGTGACGTCAAAGCGTTCTACCAGTGGCGTATATAAGGGGGGGGGGCAGCCCCCCCCCCGAAATATAAAGGTTTAAGCATATATTCAAAAATACTCAAACCGAATTTTGTTATCGGCCGCCTTAAGACAAAGCCTAGTTCTATATTTTTGTCAGCTAATAATAAACAAATAGTTTTAACAGTTAATAATAAATGTAGTAATTGTAGTCAAAACATTTTTTTATTTAGCCCCCCCCCCCCGAAACAAATTTCTATATACGCCACTGCGTTCTACAATACATAGCGCGAGAGTGACGTCGCACTCAGAACTTTAATTATTAATAAAAAATTAAGGAGCAATATTTAAGACGTAATATTTTACATATGTTATTTTTTCAGGTGACTAAACATTTTTAAACAATAAAAATATATGAGAAAGTTATGTATTTGGTGCTTAAATAACTTTTAAAAATTGACTACATTTCTAGTACTTCTGTAGAAAAGCGAAATTTAAAATATTTATTTTTATTTTTCCCTAACTTTAGCAGTTACTGTTTTTGTAATTCCTACTTTTTATTCTCTACACAATGACATTATCATTTTTTGAATATTGGATGTTTTGGGCCCTTTATCAACTTTATTTTATTAAATACGGACTTGAATGTTTCGCTTCCACTTCAAACAGGTAAGTTATGTTATTGAACGTTTCGACAAAAAATTACATCAAACAACCGATATCTGCCTTCATATTCTATATGGAAAAGACAGACAGAATTTAAATAATAAATTAAAATGGGCTTATGAGACAAAACTTTACACGCTAAACTAAATTGTACAACTTTGCAACAATTTTAAACTTGTTCGTAGTCGTCATAATTTCTTAGTTCCCAATGGCCACCCTCGAATTCGAGACACCCTGTACCTGCAGCAAAAATGGCGATTTTAAGTAAGACCTACCTAGTAATATCTATATAATATAATAAAACAAACATTGTGGATATTTAGTGTGGCAAAATACAATTGCGTCGTTGTTATTTAAAATACACAAAAAACTAGTACTCAGATTTTAGAGTACTTTGCCACATTAAGCGTCCACCTTGTATAATGAACATAAATTGGACACTAGTTTATGTTCTGTGCAAAGTGTCATGTTTTGCGCCTGCTCCTGATTTATTCTCTATCACTGTCCAACATCATTCACGTAGAGATTCTATACTACCATTAAATATTTTGTACAACAATATACTGTCTTAGTACTAAAAACATATTATTACTGTCATTTTGTCATATCAAGACCTCTTTCATTTCTTTAATATCAATTACTATGTTTGTCTTGGCTTTTTTTATTAATTTTAATAGCTTCTATTCAGCTAAAACCTGTAATATACTGGGTTGTGATCAAGAAAACGGATCAGCCTTTCATACAGAGTACACAATTCTGAACATTTTTTTATAACACATCCTTATACCCTATTTTCTGTTATTAAAATATAGAACTAATTAGGCGACCTACAACGTATAAAACAAACTATTTAACAAGCTGTTGTTTTCCACCAACTGCCCTACAGTAGATCAATCAATCTAAAAATTCCTGTTGTACATTTTGTACCACTTGTGGAGAGATTTCTCGTAACACTCGTCGAATAGAGTCCTTAAGCGTATTTACCGAGTCGAGCTTAGAATCGTAAACTATATTTTTAATACAGCCGCACAAAAAAAGTCCATCGGGCTATCTAGGTGACCACTCTATAGTCCCTTGTCTACGTACCTACCTACCGACCTGGAAAAATTATATTTAAGTACATCAACAGCATAGTGCGGAGGAGCATCATACTGTTGAAACCATAAGGTTGAACTCGGTAAACAGCAGAAAAAAATCAAAATTTAAACAACGATTTAATGACGTTTACTCGTTGATCAATACTTTCATTAAAGAAGTGATTGGCAGTTTCTTAACAATCGATTCTAATATCCTACCACTGGCGCACTATTATCATTTCTCAGAGAAGCGGAATAACCCGAAGCGCGGCGATAATACTTGATGTCTTGATGTTATGGGTGAGGTTAACCGACGATTGCTATGACAACGTAAAATGTTTTTGTGTATTGTTTTGTTTCGATTGAATATGACCGGTGAGGTGTTTTGCGTGGCGAAGACTTCAACGTACACATCTTAATTTAAGTTCTGACCTTCTAGAATACATTCTTGTAATATGCTGGAATCTTGGCTGCCAATACATTTGGAAGTAAATACGAAAACAAATAAATAATCATCGATTAAATGTACAAAATGAAGCCGTAAAGTAAGTTATTTTTCGCCCTAAACGTTTGCCGCAGATTACTAAGCCGACTCTGTATATTTTCAGCGGAAATACGAGATTGTCCGAGGTACTCATGTAAATAACTGAGACACTTTTTCAATAAATGTGAAAAACTATACTTTTTGACCGATTTTAAAAAACCCTGAGTTTGAGTGAACGTTTTTTAATTGATAATAATTATCTACGAGTACGTTCCTATTCCTTCATTTTCATAAAAATCTATACAACCCTTACATATTAAATGATAAACCTTATTACTAATTTATCCTTTAAAGCAAATATCTTAACATCTATAATTACGTCAAAATATATGGCATATACTCAAATAAAATTTTTACACAAATAATATTATTGACTATAGAGACTGTATTTTTCAAATACAGCTCACAGTCTTTAAAATAAATGCGAGTATTTGAACCTACATACTTTTAAAAATATTTAGAAAAATAAAGATATTTAGCGATCAGTAAATAAAATAGGGAAAAAAATTTAAGGAAATTAAAATTTGTCAACCTAGCACTTTTGAAGATAATCGACAGACCTTCTTGTTAGTTTTTTTATAGTTTAAATTCGCAATGGGCTCTTTCTTTAAATTTTGATTTGGTTGTAGTGTATAAAGAAACAAAAAATAAAATTTTCTGTGTTTGGACTTTTTGATATTTTAAGCCTTCACTGAAAAAATAAATAAAAAAAAACTAGTGGAACAAAAACACGGACTTTATCGAATATATGTCATGAAAACGGCAGCTTGACAATGTTGGAAATGTTCCCTAAAATTTTTATATTATAATACAATGACAAAGTCTGAAAAGTAATCCAATCAAAATGATTGTCCAAAACGAAAAAAAAATCATCATATTTGTTCCAAAACGGTATTTATATTTTTTAGTTCTAGGAACATAATATATTATTTAACTAACATAAAAGGTTTCACATGTGCCAACACCGAAATTATTGATAGAAGATCAAGCTAATAAAATGACAAATATTTGTCGATCTTTTTGCTCTATGAGCAAATAAATAAAAAGAACAGGTATTTTTTTTATGATAAAACACCTGCACTGTAGGAAAAATCCTTTAAGGCGCTCTGGGAGCGGTGCGAGTGCGGAAAAAGCGATTTACGTTGGTCTTGAAACGTTGAAGATTGTATTCATTGGGAAACACGACCTCAGGAAGATCATTCCACAAAGATGACGTTCTCCAGATGAAAGAATTCTTGAACAATGAAGTTCGAGGAGTACTAAGCTGAACAACATATGGATGAGCGGCAGTAGTTCGCCGTGTATTTCTGTTTTGCATTGCTCTAGGTGGAATCAAGTGGGCAATGTCAGTCGAACACCTGCCATGGAAATATCTGTAAAAGAGAGCCAAATCACCAACCTGTCTTCGATGCTCCAGGCTATCGAGGGTCTTGGTCAGCTCGGGGTCGCCGATCAGACGAACGGCTCTCCTTTGAATGGAATCCAGTAGCCGAAGGGTGTGCTTGGGTGCAGAGCTCCAGACGTGAGAGCAATATTCTAATGATGGTCGAATCTGGGCTTTGTAGAGTGTCAAAAGTTGATGGAGGTGTGTACAACCTTTTGGTGCGGAAAAGTACACCAAGTTTCTGTGCAGCTTTCTTGGCAATTGCGGCAACGTGATCATGCCAAGACATATTACCTCCCAGATTGACCCCCAGCAAATTAATAGAGGGTGCCAGGGGAATTGCGTGTCCTGCCATGACTATATCCGGTTCTGCAATGTTAACCTTTTTGGAGAAGACTGCTGCCTGGGTTTTCTTAGCATTAAATTCGACTTGGTTACTGTCACCCCAAGCCAAAATTTCTTCCAGGTCATTGTTGAGGCGCAATACTTCATGCTGCCTGCGAAGATGTGCGTCGCGCGTCGGCAGCGGATGTTTGGGGAGTCAAGGTAAAAGATGAGACAAGTGTGCTGTCATCAGCAAAGCTATAAATTGGATTTTGGGTTTTTACTAGAAGGTCGTTAATATACAGTAAAAAGAGGGTAGGCGACAATATAGACCCTTGAGGAACACCGGCAAAAATACATCAAAATTCCACAATAGTTCGGATATAAGTGGGATGTAAACAAAAACATCGACATGACAAGTGAAAGATCGGTAACGATGCTCACTGTAAATTTTTAAGTTTTGAGTTTTTAAAATTTGTACATATTGTGCATGTTTTCAATGAGCTGCAAAAAATTCATGGTATGACCATGCAGTAGTTTTATTGGTGATAAACTCCTATTATAGCACCGACTTAATAATTTAAATGTCAAAACTATCAACTATGAGAGTGGTGAAAGAGCCCATTTAAATTATTTCATTTAGAATGTAGGTGATCTGCATTCAAAGCTTTCCCAGAATAAACAGGAGTCAGTAGCAGAAAATTCTGATCATTGGTAAACTTTTGAACCGGGTGGCCAAATAAGAACGGACGCCATCCGTATCTCAGAGACCGTTTGTCACAACATTTTAAAATAAAAAATTCCTTACAAAATCGACTGGAAATTATTTTTGAGTTACTAAATTTACCCTCAAGGGCTGTTCAACCTATGACTAAGAAAGTATGGCAGTCCGATGAGTCCAAATATCCGGTCCCAGCTTTATATACAATTTTTTGTAGCCAAATAGTTGAGTAGGAGCCACATATATACATACACTATATCGCTAATACCATAATTCAATGATGCCACCACTGTAAGCAGATGATCAGGTCCGTTGAGTTTGCGCAGCTCGGAAATTTGCTTCTTGATGTAAACATTTGACAGGGCCGACTTTAAAAATGTTTTTACAAGCTTTTATTTAAATTCACCCGTTTAGTTCGGGTGTGTACAGTTTATGGTCAAATAAAACTAAGTAACCGATATTTTACATACCTGAAATACCTTATTCCTGGTATTGAACCGCGATTCGTGCAAAAAAGGATCATGCACTTTTTTCTACTCCTGGTAAAGTTTTATACCTAAATTCCCACCCAAAACTTAAAAATAATATCCACAATCACACACGAAACATCCGAACGAATACAACGTAAAAAAAGCTGGAAACGACTACAACTTACAACCTAACAAAAAAAAAGTCTAAAGTATGGTTTTATAAATATTAACACCCAAAACTTGGAAATTATAACCACACACAAATGAACGAAATTAAAGATGACAAATAAAAATACAACGGCAAGCCGGTTCTGTTCAAGAGACCTTGGGTTCTGTTTGAAATCGTGTGGATTGCCTAATTTTTTCCCTACTGCGCAAGCGCCACGGCCCCCAACTCAGGTTATTTTGAATCGCACGATGGGGGTATTCTTGCTTCGTGCGGCTGCTTGTATTGGCAATATAGTGTATATATGTGGTAGGAGCTGACTATTTGTCTAAACGTGCAGATTACCTTCTATTAGATACATTCACAACCCTATAATCCTAATATTTAACAAGTATCAAATCTGCTAAAACTTTTATCAAAAGCTTCGAGAGACATATGTGTCAACCTTAGAATTATATATTAATTCCAAACCTAATTGAAACTCATAAAAAACTGATTACATCAAAAGGCCACGGGCTGGTGCCGGCATATCTTTGTAGTCACGCCGACAGATAACGTCACTTATTGTGTCATTGCATTGACAACGGACAAATATACCGGCGTTGATTTTGGACATTGAGTTTTTTATATTTAAGTCAATTAGCTTTAGTAATACTTTACCATTTTGTTTATACCGGGTGTTCGGAAATACCGTTCGTACTGAAATATACAAACGGAATTTCCGGACACCCTGTATATAAAAATATATGCATCAATGATATAACTAAGCTTGGTTATGTCTATAACAATAATAACCAAAGGACGAGTTATTTTGGAAGAAATTATTTTTAATACAAAATAATAAATCTTTTAAGGGTAGTTTAAAACTATTAAAAATACCTATAAAATAGTCCTGATTCAATACTACTTATATTAGACTCTACAAGGGAAATTACGTGACCTCGTAATCTTTTAAATAATCTTCTTCACAAATAAAGTTATTTAAATATTTTTTAATATAAAAAGGGCGAATTTTAAATTTTTTAACCAAATAGGGTAAAATAGGAAATATACAAGGTGATTTACGTTGGGTGGCCTATTAGAAGATCTCGGAAACGAGTAAAGTTATCTTATGAATTTTTTATGTAAAAACCTGACCGAGAAAAAGTTCTGTAGTTTTTTAACTAATAAAGCTAAACATTTCAAATTTGGCAAGCTTTTAACTGAAACATAGATCTTTAGGTTCCATAACTTAGTTTTTACGTTTTTCGTACCGCGGATTTTTAAAATTGTGCCAATCTGGCCATTTAGATAAATGTGCATAAGTCAATTTTTACCAATGAACACTGTGTTTTATCTAACTAACATGTAGAGAATGAAATTTGCTAACTACATATCTAATATTAATATCAATATCCATATTTGAGTCGTTAACGACCGTTCCGTTGTTAACAGACAGGTGTCTATTACCTGGATAAAATACCAGCAAGGTGTGGACCAGGAGAGACGTAGAATTATCAAGCTGTCAAGTAGACGTTTTATAGCTATTAATATAACGAGATTATTATGCGATTTATAATAGTCGAGGACATTACTAGGTGACGAGGCAACAGCCGAGTTACCCGCAATGTCCGAGACGGTGTTAAATCGCTAATAATCGAGTTGTATTCAAAGCTTTATCGTATCATTGACAACGGCGATGCGAAAATAAAAACAAGGTTTTATGTCATTTCATTTTGGCACTTCAAAAAGTCATCATTAAAATCATGCAAGATTTTGATATTCCTGACGATATATTAACTGCAGCCAACATTATAAGGTTGAACTTGCTTCCGGACAAATCTAAAATCCATTATGAAAAAGAATATCGACAGTTTTGTGAGTGGCGAAACAAAGTACATGTTCAAGGTGCAGAAGAAACGGTATTGCTGGCGTATTTCGCAAAACTCTCTGAGGAATACTATGCTTCATCCTTATGGCCGAAATATTCCATGTTACGAGCGACTTTAGAACTGAAGGAAAGCGTGGAAATCGACAAATACGGCGCCTTAATACGTTTCAGAGAACAAGTCAACGAATTTGTGTGTTCTGCCTCAGACGAGAAGTTTTTAATGATGAAAGCGGCTTTTTTAATTGGAATTGGAGGAGCCTGTCGAACTAATGAATTAGCGAAGATGACCACGAAAGATGTTGACGTTTTAGAGGACAAGCTGATTGTTACTATTCCCGACTCAAAAACCCACAAGAAACGTATTTTCGCTGTGATATTTGACGGCGAAGTCAATCCTGTGCTTTTATTTAAAAAGTACGCAATGTTAAGGCCAGACCATGTCACTCACCAAAGATTGTTTGTATCATATAGAAAAGGGAAATGTACGGTACAGCCCTGCGGCATTCACTTCTTGTCTAAAATACCTCAAAAAATAGCTAAGTATCTCTCACTTGAAAATCCTAATTTGTATACTGGTCACTGCGTTAGAGGATCTTCGGCAAATTTTCTTGTTAATGCTGGAGGAGATATATTAGACCTACAAGAACTTGGTGGATGGGAATCGGGGAAGGTTGCTAGAGGGTATTTAGAAGAAAGTGTGACCAAGAAAGTTTCCATTGCTCGCAAAATTTAAATCGGCGATGTTTCCGGCAGTGGATTAAGCACTGGGGAACCGCACGAAATCGAAAGGAGTGCTTGCTCGGTCATTAATCAGTCTTCAGAGGGCATACCTAAGATCGTGGACGTTAAAGACAAAGGTGTATCCATCAAATTTGAAAACTGTCAAAATATTGTTTTACATGTTCATGAAAAATAGTTCTTTGGTATCTAACGTATTATGCTTTCGTAACTAACGTATTAAATTATGGTAACTAATGTATTATGAGTAACTAAGGTGTTATGTAGGTTTTAGTACGTTTATAATGTTAATAATTATTAATAAAGATATCATATAAAAATGACTTAATCTTCAATGATACGATAAAGTTAATAATTTTGTAACACCACCAAAACAATAAATTCAACTTCAAAGTATAAGTAGAGTGTGTTGTCATTATCAATTCAAGAGATCTACAGTCCGCTAAAGGAGAAAACAACGACCAAAAATATGGATAGTGACTTATGCGTTAGTAAGATAAAACATAGGATATTCCAGTGGCGAAAATTGACTTATGCACTTTTATCTAAATGGTCAAATTGGCACAATGTTACAAACAAATCCCCTGTATGAAAAACGTAAAATCTAAATTATGGAATTTAAAGATCTATGTTTTTAGCTTACAGAATTTAAAATGTTTAGCTTTATTACTTTCAAAATGACTTAACTTTCTTCTCAGTAAAGTTTTTACCTAAAAAATGAATTTTATAATTTATATCTCAAAACCGGTTAGATTATTATTAACAAAAATTACTTAGATTTAAGTAAGGTATCCAAAAATGCTAAAATATACAGGGTATTTTATTTGATATACCAACGTTCTTTATAACCGAAAATAATAGAAACGTCAAAATACAATATTTAAAAGAAAATACTTTTCGAGATCTTCAAATAGGCCACTCAATGTGAATAACCCTGTATAAGAAAATATGACTACATCAGTGCTTAACTAAATAATTTATATCATTAAACGCTTTTCAGGTCATTGTATCTCATGCTAGCAATAAGACATATTCATATACTTTATTTTACCCATAAAAAAGTATATTTATTTTTGGTTCATTTCTTTGTAGAAAAAAAAACCTTCGTTTTACACACAGAGAATTCTTTCAAACCACATTTTTACCCTGACTCATCTAGATTATGTCCTACTCTCCAAATTCGTCATCGTCGTCATTTTCCCCATAATCTAATTCGTCTTCGTCTATGTTGTTTTCATCCTGATTAAGATCGTCTGAAATCGGACAACTTCCACACCTAAAAGTTAAATAACAAAATATGTTTGAAATTCTTACAGATATTTTAAATCTTTAAAAATCATCGGTACTATAATAGTAGTTAGTTAGAAGGTTGGAGACAATGACGTTTCTTAAACGACAGTAGAGTTTTGGACTTGTTTTTATTTGTTTTGAATCACAACGTTTCAACTGGTAAGTATCTCCAATCGTCTTCAGGTGAATACTGATTGTCTGTATTCATTCCTTGCGATTTACCATAAATGGAATACGACCTCTGGTAGTTGTCTTAGAAGCTCTCTTGGTTGCCTGCCAATGACAAAGTTTCTCGAAATTTTTGATGTTATTAATAGTTTAAGTTTAGAAAATCTTAGCGTTTTGACGCCTTTATAACTTTTTGTATTTTATTGACGTTACAGTTTGAAAGACAATGATTAACGGCTATCCTTGTCTAATCGCATTGGCTAAACCAAGACACCATCAATTTTTCTGGAAATTTTGAATCGCGGACAGCCAACATCGGTTCTTGAAACCGCCATGGCGTTGGGATCATTTGGTAAGTTCCTAATCTATATCAATTATCTATGTCTATTTCAGAAAGGTGTAAAGTAATAAAATGGGAAATTTCGTCTAGTTCGGCTCAATTTAGGTGTCGGCCAACGGCGCAGGTAATTTTTGTAGATTAAATTATTTATGATAATTAACCAAAGAAAAAAAAGAAGATAATTTGATAAAAAAGGAACTATTAGCTATAGCAAATTTACACAAACACAGTTTTATGAAATATGCCGTGGAAAATATAGCTGAAAAACATAGTGTAACTGTGCTGGGCACACCGCCATATCATTGCGAACTAAATCCTATAGAACTTATATGGGCGAAAGTGAAAGGATTTGTAGCAAGACACAACACGACATTCAAAATGAAAGACGTTAAGCTACTGTTTGATCAAGTCATTAAGGAAGTGACACTGGCGAAAAGCAGTCCATCATGTCATTAAAGAAGAGGAGAAAATGTGGGATCTTGACCACATGATCGATCGGACCGTCGACCCGTTAATTATAAGGTCAAGATGAGATGACAGTTCCTCAAATGACGAAGAATATTATAATTTTTTATAATTCAATTTCTGTATAATGTATTTTGTATTTTTTTTATAATTAATAAAAAATAAGTGTACCTAATACTATGTACATAATGCACGCCTTAGTCACACCATTTTCACTATCTGTGAATGGATAACAATAGGCAAAACCCATAAATTGACCCAAACCAGGGTGGTGATACCTGCACTTAATGAAAATAAAGAATTTTGCAATGAAATCAATACAAAATTATGAAAGTGGCCAAAATATTCGTTGGGTCACTCTGTAGTCCCTTTGCATTCCTAATGAACTTTTATTTCTCTCTACCTTTATGAAATAGACTATAGGTAGCCTAGTTACTACAACGTACCTGCTCTCATTAATTCCATAATTAATACACCTATCGCCGACGCACTCACAGCACCCATCATGGAACCACCGGTAGCTGGACGCTCCCATGGACTGACAGCTGCTCTTGCACTTGGTCCAGCTCATGCACTGCGACCAGAATGCGACCGTACAGTTCACCGTGTAGATGTTCGGGTTGGGTTTTTCGGGAATGACTTGCTGTTCGGCGTTATTTTGTTCTGAAAATTATTTATTTATTGCCATATACATTTACAAAGTAAATAATGACACTGTCAAAGTAAGAAAAAGAAAAGTTATTTTCAGTAAGTTTAAGTTTCATATGAAAATATCATAGTATTCTCATATATCATAAAAATTTTTGTCAAGAAGGTAGCACTTTACTTTGTTCTTGAACTTTCTGAATTGAGTAATGTTTCTGACAGTTTCCGGGAGTGCATTATAAAGAGAGCTGCAGAAACAAAATGGACTTTTCCGATAAGAGGATGTTTTGTAGCCAGAAATGTAAATTTTATTTGAGTTTCTAGTATCACGATCACGAATTGTTGAAGTATCGGAAATTTGGAAGAGTGTTTTTTTACAAACATTACTGCACTAAGAATTAAAATACTAGGCAGCGTAAGAATTTTATATCGCCGATATGTTTCTTTGCAAGATTCAAGTGGGCTTAAAGCTTACGAATTATTCTTTTTTGCAAAATAAATAATCTTTGTAGTTCTGTTGATTGGCCCCAGTAAAGTATTAGATAACTTGGGTGACTATAGGCTAACGCATAGTATATATTAGGTTTTGTTGTTGCTATCCATACAATTTTTTAAGTGACTATAGCAAAATATGCCGAGTTAAGTTTACTAGTAACAAAATCAACATGAGCTGTCCACTTTAACTGTGAGTCTGTATGAATGCCAAGAAATTTGCATTACTCAACTCTCTGAATAGGATTCTCGTTTAGTTTTAGATTTAAATCAGGAACCTGCCTGTTTTTATAAAAAAGCATATAGTGAGTTTTGTTTACGTTAATAATTAAGTGATTTTTCTCAAATCATAATGAAAATCTAATCAAAATACGCTTAGCAATTGCAATCAGTTGATCCGATGTGCCAGCACATAATCACAGTTGCATCATCCGCATATAAAATTAGTTTGGCAGGAATACCTTCGATATCAGATATTTTTCAAGATCATTTATGAAAAGTGCAAAAAGCAAAAATATTACGCCCCCTTGGGGTACACCATATTTAACATTAAATTGATCAGAATAGGAATTTTGAACTTTGACTCTTATTCGGCGATTAGAAAGAAAAGAATTTAGCCACCGAGCCACATTACCACGTATACTTAACGAATGCAATTTTTTAGCATCAACACAGTCGAAAGCTCGAGTTAAATCAAAGAAAAAAGCTAATGTGTAATGATTAGAATCAATGCCTTTGTGTGTGCATTCGAATAGGTCGAAAGCAGCCGTGCTTGTTGAGAAATTTTTTCGAAAACCGTGTTGTGAGGTACTCATTAACCTCTCTCTGGACAGAAAAGACTCAATGCGATCGGCAATAATTTTTTAAAAAAGTTTGGAAAAAGAGGTTAGGCCAGTTATGATGATTTGGTTGCTCTACAATTTAGTTATACATTTTAAGATTTTGTTATTTTTAACATTCACAATTTTTTATAGCCCGATATACAGAGCTGGGGATTTTAAATGGAACGCTGCTTATATCGGCTCTGGGAATAAGATTTCTCTAAAATTCAAAAATACGTCTTCAAAGATTTTTGTAGGGCCTCGCTTTTGTCGTGTAAAAAAAATTGGAACTCCAAGAATGGGGGCACAGCCCTGTTAAATATTAACCGTTTGCGTTAAATAAAAACCCAGAACGTAACAAATGTTGTTGTATTCAGACTTTTTACAATAAAATAATAATTATGAAAAATGTTCGTTCTAAAAAACTGTCACTGTCATTAACTTTTTTCTGACAACTACCTGTCGCCTTGATCAGGTACGAGAACGGGCATTGTTGCTGGTGGCTTCTTAGACCGTATTTTCAACATCCTCCCCCGACGAAAGTTGCTCAATCTCTAGGGGGTATAACAGCTGGATAGGTCGACGTAGGCATGTTCCATTACTAGTCCTAACCTCGCACGCTCTGGTTCTTCCATCTCTTCCCTGAAAGCATGTTGTTACTCGAACCAACTTCCACGTAAGCCTTGGTCGATTCTGGTCATGAAGTAATACAACATCTCCCACCTTAAAGTTAGTAGATTTCTGATTCTTCACGTAATGAGCTGAACGTAACTGTTGTATATAATCTTGTGTCCATTTACGCCAAAATTTAAAAACTAAGCTTTCTCTGGATCGCCATTGCTTCAAAATGTCACTCCGTCTTAACTCTGATAACGAAACATCGAAACTAAACCCCATATCTTTAGTTCCGATCAAGAACTTGGCTGGTGACAAAATCATTAGGTTAGTTGGGTCACTATCAATGTAGGTTAATGGCCTTGAATTTATTGTCATTTCTACTTCTGACAATATGGTCTGTAACTCATCAAATCCTAAAATGTTCTTTCCTAATGTGAACTTCAACCCGTTCTTTACTGTTCTTACGAGCCTTTCCCAAAAACCGCCCCACCAGGCAGCTCGTTCAACTATAAACTTCCATTCGATACGATGTCTTTGAGCTAGCTCTTGAACTTCGGTATTTGTTAAAATAGTTGCAAGCTGATGAAGCTCATCAGATGCGCGTTTAAACGTTTTTGCGTTGTCGGAATATATTATTTTAGGAACACCTCGGCGTGCTATAAATCGTCGCAGTCCCCTAATGCAGCTCTCAGTGGTTAAGTTAGGAACCAATTCTAAATGTACTGCACGAATAACTGCACACGTAAACAACATAACATAAACTTTTGACTTTTGTCCGCTTTCAGAGATTATGTACAAGGGTCCGGCAAAATCTGTTCCAGTTACTTCAAAAGGATGAGTCGAAATTAGCCTGTCCTTGGGCAGTGGTGCAAAGGGTTCATTGCCTGGTTTTCCCTTTAAACGTTTACACTTAACACAGCTACTGATAACTGACTTAATTTCCTGTCGCCCCTTAATAATCCAAAATCGTTTTCTTATCTCAGCTAATGTAGAGTTAACACCGCTGTGAAGCGTTGCGTCGTGAGCTTTCCAAATTATTCTTGTGGTCAGAGACGATTTCTTCGGTAAAATAACTGGATGCTTTTCTTCTTCAGATAGGTAAGCTTCCTGTAATCTTCCACCTAATCTTAGCACCTTATTTTCATCTAAATATGGACTTAATAATAATATTGTTGATTGGTTAGACAAAGGTCTTTCTTTCAATAATTCGTATATTTCCTTAGGAAATGCTTCATGCTGTACAACTTGTATCCAATATATTTCCGCTTTGCTAATTTCGCTTATTGTTAATGGTCCAGTAATTTTCTCTTTTCGCTTGTCAATGTTATTAAGAAATCTCATGGCATAAGATGTTATTCTTAATACTTTGTCCAAATTACTAAAGTTTTCAAAGCTAAACATAGGATTCAACTTTAACAAAGTGTCTTCTTGTGCTTCAATTAAACATGTCAGGGAACTAATTTCTTTGTCTTCAGCAAATTCATTCTCTGGCCAGTTATCACGCTCTGCCTGCAGCCAAGAGGGTCCTTCAAGCCACTCTTTAGATTCAATTAAATAGTTTGCAGAAGACACGCCCCTAGTTAGTAGATCCGCTGGGTTTTCTTTTCCTGGGCAGTGTCTCCACTTGGCATTTGCTTGCAAGTTACGAATTTCAACAACTCGATTTTGAATATAAGGCTTCCATTTAGTTGACTTGCCTTTTATCCAGTATAAAGCAATCTTTGAATCCGACCAGATTATGACATCTTTTACTTTTAAAGATATGTTTTCCAGTAAATACTTCTGCAGCCTGGCTGCACATAACGCTGCGGTTAATTCCAACTTTGGCAATGTTAATGCTTTATCTTTCTTTTCGTTTAATGGAGATACTCTATTTTTTGACATAATAAACTTGCAACCTCCTGTCGTTAAATTTTTAAGATAGGCTACACATCCATAAGCTTGAGGACTGGCATCTGAAAAAAGGTGCAGCTCTACTTCGTTTGTGGGTCTCTCAATCAAACATCGATCGATAGAATAATCATTGAGCAATGGAAGTTCTTCTCGCCATTTTATCCATTCCTTCTTAAGGTCCTCAGGTATTATGTCGTCCCAATCTAAATTGCTTTTCCAGATGTTTTGAAGTATTATTTTAGCCTTTACGATATAGGGTCCCAAGATTCCAATTGGGTCAAATATCTTCGCTATAGTTTGCAAGACGTTGCGTTTTGTAATCATATTGGAGCTGTCGTTTTCAAGTATAGCACTCAAGTTGATGGTTAATTCATCGGTAACTGGTCGCCAAATAACACCTAAAACCTTCTTGTCTAAATTGGTCTTGGTTGGCGATTGTTTTTCTTCTTCGTTAATTCGTTGCATTATAGTTGGATCATTTGAGCACCATTTGCGTAAATTCATGTTTGCCTTTGACAAAATATTCTTTGCCTTTTCATACAACTTCAAAGCTTCTGCCTTTGACTCTACTGCTAGAACCAAATCGTCAACGTAAAAAGATTTTAACAAGGTGGCCGCTATCTCACGTTCAGGAGATTCCATTAAATGTTTTCTTAATGTAGCTGCAAGCAAAAATGGACTGGTCGTTACTCCAAATGTAACCCGTGTCATGCGAAACGTTGTAAAATCTGGTAGCTCTGTCGTTGAGGTGATATTATCCTTAACTGCTTCTCTAAACCATAAAAATCTGTGATAATCCCTATCTTCTTCACACAATCCAATCTGTAAAAATGCCTTCTCTATATCGGCTATAACGGCTACAGCACCAATACGAAAATTGATTAGAATTTTAATAAGATTTGGCAACAAGTTTTCACCAGATAATAATTTTTCGTTTAAAGAAGGAGTATCAGGAGCATGCGCGGACGCATCAAATACAACTCGCAGTTTGGTTGTTTCCTTATCGTTGCGGTAAACTGGTCGATGTGGCATATAGTAGGTCTGTTTCATTGCGTTATTTTCGTTATCTGAAACCTCTTCTGCACAACCCGACCGTACGTATTCACGAATCGCATTATCGTACTCCGTTAATGTTCCGTTTTTACATAGTCTATTTATTAGTCTTTTTCCACGCACTAGAGCACCGGAAAAGTTTGAATCGAGAACTTTATCGTCTCGCCATGGTAATGATACTTGATATCGATCGTTCTCCAAGGTTACATTATTTTTTATAAAGTCATTGGTAAAATTGTTCTGGGCGGTAATATCACTAGCGTTTATGCCGATAGTTTCTAAGTCCCAAAACTTTTTCAAATTCATTTCAGTTTGGTCTGAAAATTTTACTTGCGCGTGAAGTACCATGCTCGAATTAAAAGTTACTATGTAATCGTTTATTTCGTTGTCGTAAATGTTACTCGCGCCATGAATTGTCCAACCAAATTTCGTATTAACAGCCGTTAAAGTATTCGTTAAAAATGTGGTTTCGTTTGACACAATTTCCCAATAGTTATCTGCACCTATTAATAGAGAAAATCCACTTATTGGCTGTTGGGGTCCTATGACAAAATCAGCTAAACGGTGGTTTACGCTAAACTGTTTAATTATTGGATTAGCTTGCGATGGTGGCTTTAAATTATCAAAACATATCTCAGGTACCTCTACAGCCGATATCTCTACAATATTGTCATTATACTGACTCTTAAGCTTAAGTTTAACACAATTACAGAGTCTAGCAGGCGTCATTTCATTTTGTCCAAATGATTGTATCGCTATTTTATGAGTTCCGATAACAGGTAGTGCCATCTTACGTGATATGTCCTCCCTAATGAAGGTAAGCTGGCTACCTCCGTCAACAATAATGCGTATAAGTGCTTCCTCGTTACTATTCTTGGACGAAATGAAAGCGCAAGCAGTCTTTAAATAAATATTATTTGCAATACCATTAGCTAATAAAGCAGTAGAACTATTATTGACTATGAGACTATTGTGACTACTATCAACACCGCTCCTTGGCTCAGACCTTGTGTTTGTTGTGTGTACATTCTGCGGCTCGCACATGGTTGTCGCGTGTCTCCTTTTACATTTTGCGCAAAAAATGTCTCTTGTTTTACAAAACTTTGAAATATGATTAGGTTTAGCGCAACGAAAGCAAAGTCTATTTTTCTTTAAAATGTCCTTTTTCGTAGCAACACTTAAAGAACCATCACAATTTATTGTTGCATGATATTTAGAATGACAAAATAAGCAGCATTCTTTAGCGCCCGTTAATAAACCTGCTGCAGTAAAAGATTCTTTATTTTGTCCGTTATTCCACGATCGATTAAAATGCTTAATGTTTTTATCTTTAGTTTCAAAGTCACTACTACAACTAGCTTGTTCAGTTGAGTCTAGTTCCACCTTTAAAAATTGCAAAAGTCCGTTAATTTGTTTTTCGTAGTCCATTTCACTGCCAGCAGCACTTGTCGTTGATTGCCCACTGACAGACGCGTTATCGTTAGAGTCCGAGATTTTTTGTTTGTTATAAGCAACACGCATATTATATGGAAGAGCTTGAAACACGACTGATTTTACTAAAAGACCATACTGGTCAGCAGATATTCCCAATGTCGTTAGGGACTTGGTGATTGTCGATACGGTAGTAAATAATTTTCTTAAACCAACAGTGTCTCTTTCATTTTTTATATGGGAAATCGAAAACAATTTTTGAACATACTTATCGATAATTCTTTCGGTGCATGCATATTCAGATTTCAATAAATCGATAGCATCTTCATAGGAGCTTTGACCAGACGTTAACCCGGATATTGTTACAGCAGCTTTCCCCACTAAATACGATTTTAAATAAGCAAATTTTGAGGTATTATCAAGATATTTATTGTCATGAATAGCTGTGCTATATTGTTCCCAAAATTCTGGCCACAGAGCGATTTCACCATTAAACTTAGTGATGTCAAGTTTAGGTAGTCTTACCGATATGTTCTGCATATTATTTTGCTTGATTTCAACGTTACCCGATAGCGCATTGGGTGCGTCAGACGTTTCTTGCTGCAATTCCCTTTGAAGCTGTGTTTCTTTCGTTAATTTGCGTTCCAATCTTGCAATCGCCTCCGTTGCAGCAAGGTCATATTCCACTATTTTTTCACATTCACCTTCATATTGATCTTTTTTGAAACTAGATGCAACTTGACTATTTAAGTCCTTTAAAGTCAAATTTACCGTTTGTATTCGTTGAATTAGTACTGCGACGTCGTCTAAACTCACATTTTCGTCCGTTATTATAGAATTTGCAGAGTTTACTAACTTCGTTAACTGTCCACGGTACGATTTTCTTAACGTTAGTTCCATAATTATTATTATTTTCGCTCGTTACACGTTTAAAATCCAAAATCAAACAACACTTCCCGGGTTTCGGCACCAAAATGTTAAATATTAACCGTTTGCGTTAAATAAAAACCCAGAACGTAACAAATGTTGTTGTATTCAGACTTTTTACAATAAAATAATAATTATGAAAAATGTTCGTTCTAAAAAACTGTCACTGTCATTAACTTTTTTCTGACAACTACCTGTCGCCTTGATCAGGTACGAGAACGGGCATTGTTGCTGGTGGCTTCTTAGACCGTATTTTCAACAAGCCCTAACCAACTTTTTTTTTTAAATTAGAGAATACCACTTGGGGCACCTTTTTGGAAAGCGTATCGAAAAAGGAATTTGTCTATATATTTTTTTGCATCTGTCAAACCATGTATCAGAAATTTAATAAAAACTAATATAAGAAACAATTACTTTAAAACTGTAATGTCACTTTTTTAGCATAGCAATTGTTGAAAATGTGCCCCATGAATCTGTTAGCACAGACGAAACCGATGGTAGAACTCTTCCCTTACTCTTTCCAAAATTTCTGGAGTAATTAAACGTATCTTTGCCTTCGACTCTTCCAGATTTCTAGACCTGGTGACATATACCCTTCTCTTTAAATCGCCTCATAATTAAAAATCTAAGGGGGTAATATCCGGAGATTTGGGCGGCCGCTCTATAAATCCTCGCAGTCCTATCCACGTATTTGGAAATGTAACATTTAATAGTTCTCGCCTGTTATACTTTATGTTGTTTGTCTTATCTCTTATTAGTCATGCAATTTAAGGGTCAATGCCGTCAGTGGTGAGTTATTTGGAATTGGTGTGTTAATTGGTGTGTTTTTCTGAAGCAAGTTAATTTTAAATTGGTGTAACATGAAAATCGTAAAATTTAAAAACAATGAACTAGTAGATGTTTTGTTTTTATGATAAAACACCTGCACTGTAGGAAAAATCCTTTAAGGCGCTCTGGGAGTGGTGCGTGTGCGAAGAAAGCGATTAACGTTGGTCTTGAAATGTTGAAGATTGTATTCATTGGGAAACACGACTTCAGGAAGATCATTCCACAAAGATGACGTTCTCCAGATGAAAGAATTCTTGAACAATGAAGTTCGAGGAGTACTAAGCTGAACAACATATGGATGAGCGGCAGTGGTTCGCCGTATATTTCTGTTTTGCATTGCTCTAGGTGGAATCAAGTGGGCAATGTCAGTCGAACACCTGCCATGGAAATATCTGTAAAAGAGAGCCAAATCACCAACCTGTCTTCGATGCTCCAGGCTATCGAGGGTCTTGGTCAGCTCGGGGTCGCCGATCAGACGAACGGCTCCCCTTTGAATGGAATCCAGTAGCCGAAGGGTGTGCTTGGGTGCAGAGCTCCAGACATGAGAGCAATATTCTAATGATGGTCGAATCTGGGCTTTGTAGAGTGTCAAAAGTTGATGAGGTGTGTACAACCTTTTGGTGCGGAAAAGTACACCAAGTTTCTGTGCAGCTGCCTTGGCAATTGCGGCAACGTGATCATGCCAAGACATATTACCTCCCAGATTGAACCCCAGCAAATTAATAGACGGTGCCAGGGGAATTGCGTGTCCTGCCATGACTACATCCGGTTCTGCAATGTTAACCTTTTTGTAGAAGACTGCTGCCATTGTTGAGGCGCAATACTTCATGCTGCCTGCGAAGATGTGCGTCGGCAGCGGATGTTTGGGGAGTCAAGGTAAAAGATGAGACGAATGTGCTGTCATCAGCAAAGCTATAAATTGGATTTTGGGTTTTCACTAGAAGGTCGTTAATATACAGTAAAAAGAGGGTAGGCGACAATATGGACCCTTGAGGAACACCGGCATTGATGGTGAAGGTGTCTGAGAGAAACCCGTCAATCGCCACTTGAAGAGAACGGTTCTTAAGGAAGCTGGTTAACCATAAACAAAATCCATTAGGCATACCGTAGGATCGCAATTTGCTTAGAAGCCCATCGTGCCAAACACGATCAAAAGCCCTAGAGCTGTCCAGTGTAACAGCCCGGGATTCTCCATGATGTTCGATGGTGTTGCTCCAAAGATGGGTGACATATGCCAGAAGGTCACCTGTTGATCTGGACTTACGAAAGCCGTATTGATGGTCGCTGATAATGTTAAGCCCTTCCAGATACTTTAGGAGTTGTTGGTTAAAAGATTTCTCCATTACTTTTGAAATTACTGAAAGCAATGCGACGGGTCGGTAGTTGCTTGGCAGGGTTTTTTTACCTTTCTTTGGAATGGGCTGGACACGTACCGACTTCCAGCAGGATGGAAATATTCCTTTTTTGTAGGATAAGTTGAAAAGTCTACAAAATACTGGTGTAAGTTCATCGGCGCATGTCTTGAGAACAATGATAGGAATTTCGTCTGGACCAGAAGCTTCTTTGACGTCGAGTCCTTTAAGAATCCGTTTAACAAGTCGCTGACGGAACACGATTTCAGACATTTGCGATTGAACTGAGGGAATGTTGGGTGGTGGTTTTCCCTGAAAGTCTACAGTGGAATGCGAGGAAAACAGTTCAGCAAGTAGGTTTGCTTTATCCCCGGCTGTGGTTGCTATTGTGCCGTCGGAACGTGTTAGAGGTGGAATAATTTGTAAAGTTTTGGCTGACGGCCTTAGCGACTGACCAAAAGGACCTTGATCCGTTAGGACTGGCAAGAAGTTTGTTTTTGATTCTCTCGTTATAAGCTTCTTTGCTTTGGTCTATCATTTGCTTACATTAGTTTCGGGTGGTAACAAAGATGGTGCGATTTTCAGGAGTAGGGTTTTTACGCCACTGTCGTTAAACCAGGGCTGCTGCTTCAAGATTATACGCAGAATGCTTTCCCTTGCGGGCTCATCCTACACCCAGAAGTTTCCTTAATATTATTCAACGGGTAAGTTAAGCAGAACCGTGTTTGATCCATAGTGTAATAAATGAATGTTAGTACCTTATTTTTGAGTTTTTTGAAAAAAGGTAGGTATTTAAAAATGTTGTTTATTTTAATGTCTTCTATACGCAGCTAAAAAAGAAGTATCAACTTAGGAATCACCGTGTAAAACCAGTAACACGATAGGCAATTTAAGAGCAAACAGTAGTCGAAGAGTCATTACCAACAAATAGTGCATTTCCACCATATCACGCATATTGTATTTCCTTGAAATGTATCCTAGTGAAGGTTGACTTAGAGTATTATTTCTCCCCATTTAACTTGCAACTTCACTTCAAGTATGGATTACTTCTTCAAATTAAGAAAAATACTTACGCATTAACAATTTTATCTCTTTCTTATTGGCGTACTGGCTTATGTCAATGTCAATGGGAAACGTCGTGCTGTTCCACCTGTTGTAACTGTCAGGAGCTTCGGTCAAGGCGCTAAATAATCCTGGAACAGTCTCTTGGAACTCTTCGACGTGGGATTTCTTGCTTAGAGGACTGCTGGTGGAGTTTGGTTTAGGACACATATCTAAAAAATTAAATATTGAAAATCATGGCACTTAAATTGCTGCAAATTAACATTGTTAATTAAAATAATCGAATTGCAAAAAAAAATATAAAAATTTGAAATGTTAAAATTAGCAAGCCTATAGTCTACTTCAGAAAGGTGTAGAGTAATAAAAAGGGAGATTCCGTCCAGTTCGGCTCAATTTCGCTGTCGGCCATAGGCGCACGTAAATTTTGTGCATTAAATTATTTATGATAACTAACAAAAAATTTTAGAGAATTAGGTTAACGGTTCTTAAGATAAAATAGTTTGTAATATTAAAATTTCAACTAATTGCGTATTCAATTCGGAAGATAACGAATTCGAATGTTTTTGAGGACTATTTTGGTGAAGTGATAAATGATTCAGTATTATATGCTGACGACCTAAAAATTTTTTGTATTGTTAAATCTTTAAATGACTGTCGAATGCTTCAATCAGAAATAGATAATCTTGTTCAGTGGTGTAAACGTAATTATCTAAAATTGAATGTCAAAAAATGTAAAGTTTTAAGTTTCTATCGATGTAAAAGTCCTGTTATATTTAAGTATTTTATTGAAGGTGAGCAATTGGACGTTGTTCATAATTATAACGATCTAGGCGTAATATTTGATCGTGAATTAAATTTTAATAAGCATATTGATGGTATTATTCTCAAAGCATATAGAATGCTAGGTTTTGTTCGTCGTAATTGTCAAAATGTTCGTGATACTAAAGCTATTTTATGTTTATATAACTGTCTGGTTCGTAGTGTTTTAGAATATAGTTCTGTAGTATGGTCACCTTTTTACCAATGTCATAAAAGACGTATTGAGCAGGTACAAAATAAATTTCTTTTATTTCTATTGTACAAATATAGATTTCCCTGCTTCAATGTGTCTTATAATGTAAAAACAAAGCTTATTGGTCTTGATACGTTGGAAGAACGCAGAAAAAAGGCAATGGTATATTTCATGCATAAGTTGATAAACGGTCCTATAGACTGTAGTGAGTTGTTGAGTAATATTTCTTTTCGTGTTCCTCAACGACCAACGAGGCAACAACATTTATTTATTGAAGGCTCGCATAGAACAAATTATGGGTTTACCGGTTTTGTAAGTAGATTGGCTCGTAATTACAATCAATGTTTTTCTCACATTGATTTGTTTTATTATAACTTCTCCCAATTTAAAAGAAGAATTACTGAACAACCCATGTAGAGTAATGTCATTGTGTTGTGCTTTTTATTCTTAGTTGTAGTTTAAGTGCCAGTTGGAGTTTTCTCTGTAGTGTACTATGTAAATAAATAAATAAATAAATAAGTAGTAGTTATGGATAACGCAAGCTATCATTCACGACGCACAGAGAAGTCTCCAACTTCATCTTGGAGAAAACAAGAAATTATTGACTGTTTAACCACCAAAAGTATTAAATTTGAAGATAATTTGATAAAGAAGGAACTATTAGCTATAGCAAATTTACACAAACATTGTTTTATGAAATATGCCGTAAAAGATATAGCTGAAAAACATAGTGTAACTGTGCTGCGCACACCGCCATATCATTGCGACCTAAATCCTATAGAACTTATATGGGCCCAAGTGAAAGGATTTGTAGCAAGACACAACATTTAAAATGAAAGACGTTAAGTTACTGTTTGGTCAAGTCATTAAGGAAGTGACACCAGAGAACTGGCGAAAAGCAGTCCATCATGTCATTAAAGAAGAGGAGAAAATGTGAGATCTTGACCACCTGATCGATCGAACCGTCGACCCGTTAATTATAACGTCAAGAGGAGATGACAGTTCCTCAGATGAGGAAGAATATTATGATTTTTTATAATTTAATTTCTATATAATGTATTTTTTTTATAATGTTTAATAAAAAATAAGTATACATAATACTATGTACATAATGCACGCCCTTGTCACACCATTTTCACTGTTTGTAAATGGATAACAATAGGCAAAACCCATAAATTGACCCAAACTCGGGTGATACTACTTGCACTTGATGACAATAAAGAATATTGCAATGAAATCAATGCCAAATTATGAAAGTGGCTTAAATATTCGTTGGGTCACTCTGCAGTACCGTAGGTTGCTGACATCAAACAGCTTAGCCAGCATCTACCTGGCCCAACAAGTTTTAAAAAATGGGTTATTCTACACGAAATTTGGTTTTACCGATCGAAAAGCCAGAAAAATCGTTAAAAATGTATTTTTTCGGCGCACGTTTCTCTCCAAAGAGAATCACCCATATATTTAATAATATTTCTTGGATGACTCAGACCTATATGGGCGATTCTCTGGATAAAGAATATTTACAAAAGCGCCGAGAAAAAACATTTTTAACGTTTTTTTTCGATTTTCGATCAGTTTTTTTAACTTGTTGAGCCAAGTAGCCAGGTAGATGCCGGCTAAGCTGTTTGATGTCGACAACCTTTTTATAAATAAATTTTCGATGGTCTCTTCTATACTTACGATCACTACAGTAAATTGGGAGCCGCACGAAGATAGTTTCGTTGATTTCTTTATCTTTGTACTCGGTGAGGGCGTCCTAAATAACAATTCTTTTAAACTAATTAAAGAACAACATATAAAAAATAAGTCCCTATTTTATTTCATGGCCTACCATGGTGCTTAGGCATAACCATTACTAATAAACCGTGATTTCACCTGAAATGTTAAGGGATATAAACAGATCTTTTCAAGAACATGTTGACTGGTGCACAAATTACAATGGAAGACATTTTAAACGTTTACTGTAGTTTAGTCTAGTCGCACATGCTTAATTTAATTTAAATCCATAATTTATAAAATTTGCAATTATTTCGAAAACAACTGAAAATAACTTAAATGCTGGCATTAAGAAAAAACTGCTTATGAATTCTACATCAAATAGCAAAATAATATACAAGGTGCAAATTAGAACTTGAGAAAAATTATTTTAAAATGTGTCGTTTTATGAACACCCTGTATAAAATAGATAAACACTATTAGATTAATAGACCCCCCTTGTTTTTTGATTTTTTTCCTAGAACCGCAATACTAATTATACTTAGTTTTTAATTTATCGCAATTAAACTACCAAAGCAAATTAAATAAAAATATGGGCAATTATATAGAACACAATATGAACCTAAATATGCAATAAAATACCGAGTGTTCCATTAAAAAATACAAATTTTTGGTATCGCACTTGGGCCACCCTGTATATGAGAAAATATTTTCCTGAAATGCACCCTTTGATACAGTATAAAGCTTAGCGCGCACTTATGCGCGCCGAAGCTCGCAGAAATATGAGGAAAGGGATTTTAGCATTGAGTTCGACGCGCCGCGCCTGGCTAGAGTCCGCGGACCCACATTGTACCACATGCGGTAAATCCCACAGCACCATTTTTCTCCGTTCTTCGACGCGCATAAGTGCGCGCCAAGCTTAAGTCAGCCTATGAATAAAATATCCAGATTTGCCTCTATTTTGGTATCTTACCGTTTTTGAGATCCCCATATGCACACAAATTTGTAACACCCTGTACTACTGTGTTGTAATATTGAAAAAAATAACGCCCAGTAAGCAGTTCATAGAATTTTTAATTAGTTTAGGTTGTTTGTGTACATACGTTTGTGTTTGTGTATAAGTATGGTCGATAGCATGTGAATAATTTACAAGTAGCACACATTTTTTGGCTTCACTTCTAATAAACATGACAATCGCATACATTCTTCTGAAAACTCCCCTTCAAAATATGTATTGGTTACCAATAAAACGTTGGAATTTAAAACACTTCATTAAAATGCTAAAATTAACAGACAAATCGAACAAATTTTAGTTATGCACCAATTTACGGTATTTTTAAGAGGCTATAAATATAAAATTTTAATTATTTTCCAAAAATATACTAGTAGACATGACCATGATTACTATTTACTAGTTTCTTTTACTTTCCTCGAAAGAAAAAGTATTCTAAATGTGAAAACAATTTTTATTTTAAATATGCAGGTGTCATTTTAGGGCCTCTTGATCGCAAATAACATGTTTCTCATTTCTGTCTGTCTATTGATTCAAAGTTTAAAGCCTTTTTACATTGGGTGCAATTGCAAGAAAAATGGCCTGGAAGCATGCGCTTCAACGACCTTTTAATCAGCTGATGCTCGTTTTCCCATTTAAAACCTGCATCAGCTGTTTAAAACGTCGACAAAGCGCATGCTCTCAGGCAATTTTTTCTTGCAATTGCACCCAATGTAAAAAGGCCTTTAAAAACTATTTGACGGGTAATGACGAAATTTGGAATTTTAATTAGACATCGCCGTGCTCAAAATAATTTGAAGTTGCTATACAGTGTGTCCAAAAAAGTATGATGGTAAATTTTTTTATTACCGATTTCTCAGAAAATTTTATTCTTGATAAAAGTTGGTGCACACCTTAGAACTAGAAATGCATATTTCAGATTTCACCTGCGGCTAATAGTAAGAGAGCAAATGCCATTTTTTCGAGACTGCCTTAAGAGTCAAAAATTACCTTAATTATGAAAAATACAGCAAAATTGTATGTGGAAATATTGTTGCAAATTAAAAACTTAGTCCAAATACAAATTTTGAGTTTTCACGGCCTACTCTTAAAAAAGCACAATACCTATTTTATATGGATTTTTTCAAGTAGATTTTTGGACTTGAGCGTTCTGAGTGAAAATTATATATCATATAAATTATCAGTTATTTCTCGTTGTATTAATAGAGGGTTTCTGTCCTAATTTTGATTAGAACACGAGTTCGGTAAAATGTGTTTTAATATGCGTGCAACATGCTAATATCTAAACCAACTTGTCTCATTGAAAAGTTTTAAAATGTTTGCAACTATTTAACACATTTTTCTTATGAACTCATGGTTAAATTATTTGATAAATATGTTAAAATTGCGTAAACAAAAAATCGACCAGAGGCGTACCGTTTAAGGATAAATAGAGGTTTAAGGAAAAATTAAAAGCTAAGATACCTACATAACTCAAAAATCGCATTTAGACAGTTTAGACTGGGAAATCATAAATAAAAAATATTTAGAAAAGTAAGATAATTTTGAAAATTAGATTTAAAAGGGGTAGTGATATAAAAATTATTGGAGAAATTTGTGTTTGAATGTCAAATTTTGCAGCCCTTCCGGTTAAACCGGAAGTGAAATAGTTGTGAGTCACTCATACGGAATACCTAAAAAGAAGTAAAAAAGTAATATTACATTTTTAACTTATTTATTTGTTTTTGTAAAAACAGTGAAATTTAAAGTAAAGTTTAATTTGACAATTCCCAACGTCATTTTCTCGGAAACTGTCTTAGGTATAGGATATGACAACGACGAGAAAACAAAGATAGACCCCGCATTCCCCTTTATCAAAACATACCGCCAAGAACTAAAATTCATGCTACAACTTAGTTCCTGACGAGTTCTATGAATGAAACTATATGGAAATAATAGGAAATTTTTACGAGCGTATAATAAGCTGTTGCCAAATGATTAAAAAATTCTCCTATTGTGGGTTTTATTTGGGCTCAAATAGGTATATTCTTTTTTGCCGGTGAATTCAACCAGTGGTAGAACTGATGAACTTTAGATTGACAGCTGGTGGAATGACGTCATTAACCGGTTGGTGAATTACTTTACGATCTCTCTCTCGTTGACGTTGATAGAAATCACCAGAAATCCACCATGAATCAAAGAACATGATTTATGTCCAACCGGTAATATAATAGGCCACCTGTGGACTCTCCATTGAATAAAAGATAATTAAACACATCGGTGGATTGCTTAAAACAATTCTAGTCTCAAACTAGTCAAACTACTATAACGACAAACATTTCGAGAACATTTCTTATAGAATGACAGCTAAAAGAGGTTCTGTGACTGCCACCAGAGGTGGTATTCTCGTATTCCTAATAATTTACCACATTTTCATGAAGTACCTATTTACATAAATCAACCTGAATCCACGTAGCGAATTAAAAATTTCACCAATACAGGTATTGAGTTCGATTATTCAAGGACGAGTTAGCATATTTTGTAATTGTATCTCTATCGATATTTAAATGAAAACCGCAACATAATAGAACTTGGAACGTGATTGTCAGTTTGACATAACTTAACCTTACTTTTGAGCTGAACTACTGTAGAAATTAATTATAAAATCTAGTATACGACATAGTCATCTATTCTTCATGGATTCGAGAAGTAAATATATATTTTAAAATATAGTAAATCAGCATTACGATGACATTTTATAATTGCCTTTAACATATAGTCAACGAACATTCATAATAAGTTTATTTTTCGGATCGATCGTGCAAAACTTGGCAACGGTTGCCTCCTAGCGGTAGCAAGTGAAAATAGGGAAATAAAAAATGACAATTTTGAGATAAAGAACAATAAATTATTTTAAGTTGAAGAAATAGTCCATCATCCAATATGTGTTTGGAGGGGATTGGCAGTATAAAAGTTGTTGACTTGGACTCACAGTGTATTTATTAAACTACACCTGGCAGTGCACCTGACAATTAAATACAAATAATAATGAACCTTTTATTCAAATTTGTAATGTGCATATTTAAAATAACAAATAAATTATCATTTAAATATAATTTATCTATATAATAAAATTATTATTGATATTGATTAATAGGCGAATAAAATAATAATGTTTCTCGGAAGTATGGTCTCCAGACAGGTGGGCATGTAAGCTTTATAATAACTAATAATAGAGGATTTATTTTTTTAACGCTATTAACACTATCTAACACTAATTTCTATCACTAAAGTCGCACGAAAAATTTTACTGAATATTTTGACTTGTAAAATAAGTACACGAAATGACCTATTGCTTTAGCAGGTAGGGTCTTCTGTATCCTACCCCCATTTGTCAAGATCTCTTGTAATCAGGCATGAGTACTTCAACCAATAACTAATAGATTTGTCGATAGAGGATTTTTTAAGTTCATTCAGAGCATAACCTTTTAGTCAGTACAGACGTATGAAGGCTTAAAATACCTAAACCCCTGACAGGATGATGCGTCGAACTTTGAATTCCTTAGAATAATCCAATTCGCACGGTAGTGACGACCTTTCTTTAGAACTCACTCTTTAGTTTTGAATAAACAGGAGATCGCCGCACAGTAGTGACCTATTTTAGAACTTACTTTTTGGAGGAACAGGAGCTAGCCGCACGGAAATGATCTCTTTTTTAGAACTCACTTTTTGAAGGAACAGGAGATTGCCCCACGGTATTGACCTTTTTTTTAGAACTCACTTTTTGGAAAAACACGAGATAGCCGGCCGCACAGTAGTGACCTTTTTTAGAACTTACTTTTTGAAGGAACAGGAGCTAGCCGCACGGAAATGATCTCTTTTTTAGAACTCACTTTTTGAAGGAACAGGAGATTGCCCCACGGTATTGACCTTTTTTTTAGAACTCACTTTTTGGAAAAACACGAGATAGCCGGCCGCACAGTAGTGACCTTTTTTAGAACTTACTTTTTGAAGGAACAGGAGCTAGCCGCACGGAAATGATCTCTTTTTAGAACTCACTTTTTGGAGGAACAGAAGATCACCCCACGGTATTGACCTTTTTTTTAGAACTCACTTTTTGGAAAAACAGGAGATAGCCGCACAGTAGTGACTTTTTTTTAGAACTCACTTTTTGGAGGAACAGGAGATCGCCCCACGATATTGACCTTTTTTTTAGAACTCACTTTTTGGAAAAACAGGAGATAGCCGCACAGTAGTGACCTTTTTTAGAACTTACTTTTTGGAGGAACAGGAGCTAGCCGCATGGAAATGATCTCTTTTTAGAACTCACTTTTTGGAGGAACAGGAGATCGCCCCACGGTATTGACCTTTTTTTTAGAACTAACTTTTTGGAAAAACAGGAGATAGCCGCACAGTAGTGACCTTTTTTAGAACTCACTTTTTGAAGAAACATGAGATTGCCGCACAGTAGTGACCTTTTATGCAGAACTCACTTTTGGAGGAATAGGAGATTGCCCCATGGTAGTGACCTTTTTTCAGAACGCAGATTTTGGAGGAACAGGAGATCGCCCCACGGTAGTGACCTTTTTCTAGAACTCACATTTTGAAGGAACAGGAGATCGCCACACGGTAGTACCTTTTTTTAGAACTCACTTTTTGGAGGAACAGGAGATCGCCGCACAGTAGTGACTATTTTTTTTTTAGATCTCACTTTTTGGAAGAACAGAAGATCGCCGCACGGTAGTGACGAACTTTTTTCTATTAGAAATCATATACAGCTTGACTTCCGAATCTTTACCGCTGCCATTGGGTAGACCCTTAATATGTAACATGCATACAACATCAGATTAAAATATTTAAGATCAACAAACTAAGGCTATTAAAATAGGATGTTACTTAATTTAGCTAAAATTAATACACCCACACCGTAAAAATCAACAACTTGAGAGTGCTTGAAATAAAAGGTATGAATATGTTTAACTTGGTTTCATTAGCTGGTTAGTACAAATGAACTGGCTTAATTGTTTTTAAATGTGGAATATTTTTGTTAATAAATTAGGTTTTGTTCTCCTGCGGGCAAAATCAAATAGCTATTCCAAAGACAACAATTACTATTTTTTTAAGGTACATATTATCAAGGCAACAATTATTATTTTTTTAAGGTACAGATTAATTATTAAGGCAACAATTATTATTTTTTTAAGGTACAGATTAATTATTAAGGCAACAATTATTATTTTTTTAAGGTACAGATTAATTATCAAGGCAACAATTATTATTTTTTTAAGGTACAGATTAATTATTAAGGCAACAATTATTATTTTTTTAAGGTACAGATTATCAAGGCAACAATTATTATTTTAAGGTACAGATTATCAACTGAAAAAAAAAACAGAAAAGAAGCATCATCAGCCCAGACATTTGCTACATAAATTAGCCTTATCTTAGAAAATTAAGCCTTTTAGATCGGATTTATGTTATTAATAATTCAAGAGATACTTAAAATCAGTAAAATCTCATATATGTACAATTTTTTATGGGGTTTAAGAATATTTACATATTTGATACAAAAGAGGGTTCAACCAGTGGCGTATTTAGGAAAAAGGGAGAAGCTCGGGGTGTAATAGTCTAATTGCAAACTAATTTTTCGTCTTCTTACACCTTTTACTAATATTTTATATTCGGCCACATTCCGCTACATTTCAACAAATTTTAAAAATTTACTATTATAAATAGTCGACTTCTGCTACGTCTGGCAACAATTTTTCTCGATCGTCATAGGGGCACTAACAACTAAGCTCGAGCTGTCCGCCAAGCCGGTTATGCACCGTACTCGGTTTGTATTATTAGTTTGTTGAAAATAGCAATGAAAAATATTTTTATTAAATAGAAAAAGTTTACACAAAATTGTAATAAAGTAATTTTTACTTTTATCTGATTGCGCGCCTTAAAAGTTGTTACCATAAAAGTCGGTTAATTCGGTGAACAAATGAGTAGGTATTATAAAGATCTTTAACAATAATTAACTAACCAGCAACTTTGACTGTGGCATTAATGACAATGGCAGGAATTATTTTTAAAAAATCAAAGTTGCCTGAATAGTAAGTCAAGAAATAAGCTAACCTTATAAGAAAACTATTTCTGTCAATGTTATTTATGCCCCAGTCAAAGTTGCTGATTAGTTCATTATTGTTAAAAATATTTATGCAATCCGACATTATTATATTATGTATAAACATATCAATATGGTTTTCTTTTTAAATTGAAAACCCGAACCCTAAAAAACCTGGTTAGAAAATATGAGCCCCCCTCGGACATATTTTCTAGCGACGCCACTGGGTTCAACACGCAATATTTTGACTAAGCATTTACAATTAATTTGAATTTAGTATTATTTTTTAAGGGTATTATCATAATATATACGGATTTACTATTATAATAAAGTCAGAAAACTTTTCATTGGTTAATAGCTAACAAATTTTTAAAACCACCACCAGCAACCAGAAGTCGTGTTCTTAGAAAATCGAATCAATAGAATTAATAATAAACAGCATTATGATTACGTATGATATTTTTGTATACACAGTTTTTCAAAAACGTGATCAGTAACCTTAGGTCACCTGTTTATCAATTTAATTTCTTGGAGAATAACGCCAAACAATTTATTTTCACTAGGTACTATAGTCTATTTCAGAAAGGTGTAGAGTAATAAAATGGGAAATTCCGTCCAGTTCAGCTCAATTTCGGTATCGGCCATAGGCGCACATGGAAGCGAGAGATATTTTTAAAAAAAAGTTTGCTAACCTTTCAGTCGTTTAATACGGGATATTACCACGAGGACATGAATTCGAATGTTTTTGAGGACTATTTTGGTGAAATGATAAAATACCTTCCAGCTGATTCAGTAGTAGTTATGGATAACACAAGCTATCATTCACGACGCACAGAAAAGAAATAACGACTGGTTAACCACCAAAAGATTAAATATGAAGATAATTTGATAAAGAATGAACTATTAGCTATAGCAAATTTACACAAACATTGTTTCATGAAATATGCCACGGAAGATATAGCTGAAACACATAGTGTAACTGTGCTATGCTCACCACCATATCATTGCGAACTGAATCCTATAGAACTTATATGGGAGCAAGTGAAAGGATTTGTAGCAAGATACAACACGACATTCAAAATGAAAGACTACTAAGCTATTATGGAAGTGACACCAGAGAACTGGAGAAAAGCAGTTCATCATGTCATTAAAGAAGAGAAGAACATGTGGGATCTTGACCACCTGATCGATCGGACCGTCGACCCATTAATTATAACGTCAAAAGGAGATGACAGTTCTTTAGATGACGAAGAAAATTATGATTTTTTATAAGTTAATTTCTGTATAATGTATTTTTTGTATTTTGTAATTTTTTATAATGTTTAATAAAAAATAAGTGTACCTAATACTATGTACATAATGCGCGCATTTGCCACACCATTTTTAGTGTTTCTGAATGAATAACAATGGGCAAAACCAATAAATTGACCCAAACCTGGGTGGTACTACCTGCACCTGATGAAAATAAAGAATATTGCAATAAAATCAATGCCAAATTATGAAAATGGCTTAAATATTCGTTGGGTCACTCTGTATTTTTTCTCCAAAGCTGGATTTATAAACTCTCGATGGCGTTGTCGTTGGCGTCAGCTTTCAACGTATACGATCGTAGACGGCATTTATAAACTTGGAGTCGGCGTTGTTCCTGTTCAAACTGCAGTTGACACTATGACGATAACCTAAAGAAAGGCGCTAAATAAAGCGCTTTGGAGCGATGGACCAGTAATTACTGCGGTTATACCTTTGGCTAACCTTGAATGTGCTCTTTTTAAATTATTTTGTCCCATATGGTCCCACAGCACAAGAAATGCTTGAACTATGTCCTTCTCAATGAACGTGAAAACCAGGATAACACTTATCCCTTTTCTACTCTTAAACATCGAGAACGCCATAATAACCACAATCGCTACAACGTTAGTGGTAAAAACCAATTTGGAATATTTATAACCGGTCCTTCGCTTCAAATCGAATATTGTGTTGTACTGTCAACTTGACGTGATACAAATAGTAAAATACTATTGCTTTGACGTAATTGCTAAGAACGCCAGCGCCGAAAAGTTAAAGCTGGTTTAAGTCGAACGGCGGCCAACGTCAACGCGAACGCCAGCGAAATTTATAAACTGCTGTATTATAATTTCATTGTTTTGACTTGGTGATTTGAGACATGCACCAACCCAAATATGAAAATCCCTGACATTTGTTTATGTTCTTCCTAATAGTGGGTAAGTTTTGTCTTTCGTTGGTTTGCTTTGTTTCCTGTAATGTTTTTAAGTTAAAATGAATGCACAAAAAAACGCAGGTAAGTCCCAACCAAATATATTTTTATTTTAAGGGTTGGCAAGTGGTACACATTACTTATGATCTTGGCAAGTCATTGCACGCTGTAAAACAAAGTGGCCTTAAGCGTCATCGCACGTGTCATTAATATGTGGGAGATACGAGAATTGATGAGCGTTAACATACCAGCGTTAGTGTATCTTGTTAAAAACTAAAACTCTACTTACCTACACAAGAACAACACTCACTATAAAGCGAGCCTAAGCAATTTAGGCAGTCTTTACAGCAAGTGCAGTTGTCAAAGTTGAAATCACAATTGCAGGATTTCGTCAGAAGACACTTGCTGACGACACTGCCGCAAACGGCTTCGTTGCAGGAAAGAGTTTCCGGTATGTAGCCTAGCAAAAATATTGTAAGGATCAGCGGCAAAGCCCACTGAATCATCTTGAACCTGAAACAAATATAGTTATTTAAGGTTATTTGCCATCTATGGTGTAAGTGGAGACAAAGATAGAAGTCTCGAGCATTGGAATAAGATGTTTGCGGGGTGGTTGAGGGGATAAGCGCCGCTCGGGATGCTTTAGTCAAAGTAAAATTGACATGACGTTAATATTGATTTGTTCATCAATAAAAGATTGTTTTAAAAGTTCGTGGAAAATTTGAATTCCTTAGTTTTAGGAAAAAAAACACTTCAGACTATATTTAATTGTCATTTCTTGCCATTCTTTCGAATTAGGCTTATTTCCTCTTTGTTCGCTCCCAGGGTCATTCCCGAGAGGACCTACAGCTTAACGTGGGTTCCGAACCACGATTCTCGGTCATGCGACACCCCTCAAGGGCTATCAACCCTTGGTTTCTTGCCATTGCATGACCTACCGATTGGGGAGTGTGTATCTTCTTCCTCACCTTACGAGATGTCCGATTTCATCCGGCCTGGTTACCGGCGTGAATGGGGTAGGTTGGAAGATGAACTCGAGTACGGTGCATAGCCGACTTGGTGGACAGCTCGAGCTTAGTTGTTTGTGCCACTATGACGATCGAGAAACACTGTTTTCAGAAGTAGCAAAATAGTGAATTTTGAAAATGTGTTAAAATGTAGCGAAATGTGGCCAAATCTAAAATATCAGTAAAAGGTGTAGGGCGAAAAATTAGTTTGCAATTAGACTATTAGACATCGAGCTTGTGAGCTCGAAAGGGGGGCTGCCGGGCTGCAAACACCCCCCCCCCCCCTAAATACGCCCCTGCACATTATACATATATAGCTGCAAAGCACTGACCCATAGAAAACTCAAAGTCTACGCGGAGACAACCTCCGCATGAAAAACTTAGGAAGGAATCTATTGGACCTTGTAAAAGGAACAAATATTTATCAGGTCTTGTATCGCACATTAAGTTTTTTTAATTTTTACAGTCTAGTTCTCAGGATTTATGAAATAAACACAAAAAGCACACTTATTTCTGTCGTAGCCATTGTAATATAGATATAAGATTTAACATTCTTCTTTTCAGTCTTCTAAATCAATGATCCGGATACTAGTTTGACGTGATATCTATGTTGATGTTATGTAACATCTGTAACGATTTCCTCGAAAAAAAAAGGGAAGTTTATATATCTGTTTTCACTCTAAAAATCATCTTGTTTAATCAACTGAATTTAAAAACGCGCAATAGTTTTTTTTTTAAATATGCAATGTTATAAGAGAGAGAACGAAAACAAATAAACATTTTTACGGATGTGAACCTATTTTTACACCACTTTGGCATAAACTAGCAAAAATAGAAATCCAATCGAATGGTGTACCCGAAATTGGATTTACGTGACGTTTACATAAACATTTTTTGCAAAAATTTTAGAAATGTTGAGAAATGTGCGACGAAAAAACCATGTCATTTTCATCAACTTTTCTCAGAAAAACAATAGGTAACATTCTTTTTTTTTCGAGGGCCCGTCCGTGCGCCGGATGCATTTAGGTCAGGCTTGGCCCATTGTGCTCACCCTGTTTGGTTGTTACACCCACTCCGCGATCCCAGTTCCCTGCACTAGTTTGTGTGGGTCAACTGGGGAGAGGGTAAGGATGTCCTCTGGTTCCAGTTTTGGTTGCCTGAGTATTTGTTGCCTCTTCCGATCTAGTGACTCGCAATGGCAAACTATGTGCTGTACAGTTTCCCTGCCTTTTCCGCATAATCTGCAGTAAAGGTCTCCATTGTACAGTTGCATTCTGTGCAGATGGTTCTTGACAGCCATGTGTCCTGTAAGAATTCCTGTAATGGTTCTCAGCTGGTTCCTGTTCATTTGAAGCAACTATTTCGTGAGTCTTGGGTCTGGATACCCAATGAAGCTTTTGCTATGTTGTAATAATAGTCCAGTCATATTAGGCCAGAAAAAGCAGCATCTGCTGAAAAATTCCGAGTGAGCCTAAATTTTGTCTACACCTTTATTTAACCTCAAGAAACAATGTATTAAAAGTCCCCATCAATATCGCGCGTGCGTTTTTAGATATTCAAGGTCAAAGGTCATGAAAATCTTATTTTCTCAATTTTCTTGCTTTTCATCCGGCGTATAACTTTTTGCGTAATTGCGTAACTTTTTGCGTAACTTTTTGCGTAACCAATGAGCAGAGGGTGGTGAGGTAGTGCCAATGGGTCATGAACTTTTTCATTTTTCTTACGTTTTTGTATAACCTTTATTTGCTTCTTCGAAACATGTTTTTACCAGCTCACCCAACTTTACACAAAAATAAGGTATTGCTATGGCTTCACGGTATCATGGCACTACCTTCCAGCCGCCGCTGCAACCAATGTATTAAATAACAGAACCGATATACTGCAAGGCGCGCAACGCGGTATGTCTCTACAAAACATTATGTAGTGCCTCTCTTTATTTTAACCTTGAATGTGAATCGTCGCGCGTCGACGCCGATCGTCGCTCGACTATGCTCGGAGTTTTTCGTGTAGTTCTCCATTTCCCGCATGTTTGGCTTACCGTTTACGTCAGTTCAAATCTAGTTGGCAAGAAGTATAGACGTATCGTTTTGTGATTGTTAAATTAGCCATCGCTATGGATGAGTGTTGTTTTATTTGCAGTCAATCGCTTTTAAAAGGTGTTACAGTAACTGTAAAACGCGGTATAGATGCTTTGAGAGACGCAAGTGCGGAAAGAGAAGATGAACATGCAGAACGTTTAAGGGATACAGATTCGATAACGGTACATAAAAACTGTCGCAAGGAGTATACTCGCAGGAGTAGCATAGCGTCATCTAAAAGACGACGAGATGACGATGCTGCCGGTACATCTCAGTATTCTCCTCGCAAAATACGCTCTAGCTGTGGATCTTTTGAATTTAAAACTTTGTGTTTTTTTTGTGGTGAAGAAGCCAACGAGGAGGCAGAGACAAAAAAAGCTAAGAAATATCGACGCATAATTAGACAAGTAAGTACACTTTCATTTAAAGATACTGTTATTAAGGCAGCTAATGAACGCGGTGATACATATGGAAAAACCGTTAGAGACCGTATTATTTTTGAATACGATTTAGTAGCTGCAGAAGCCAGGTATCATAATAAGTGTTTTGATTCTTTTATTAAGCCAAATTCGGGTAGTTCCATAGGTCGTCCTTTAGATGAAAGAATAATTGAGGCTATGGAAAAGATTTTTTATTACATTGAAAACAACGAGGATTGTCAGTTTACGTTGGGTGAATTGAAAGAAATTGGCCTGGATTATGTCCCGGACGATTCAACAATAATTACAAAATTAACAGAAAGATACGGCAAAAATATTGTCATAACAAGCAAATCTAGATCAATGACAATTATTTGTTTCCGCGATACTCAAAGTAATATTTTAAGTAAAGCTTGGTATGAAAATAAGAAATCTCAACCGGCCGAAGAACGCCTTCGAATTGTACAAACTGCTGCCAAAATTATTAGAGAAGACATTCGTTCCATCACTGTTGATTGTCAATCTTATCCTCCTCCCAGTAGAATGTTTGATAATCCTGACGAAAACATCCCACAGAGCCTTTCATACTTTATTGAAGAATTAATTTTGAAAAACAGAAAAGGCAAAACTGACCATCTTAATTGTAAGTGTACCGCTATTTGTCATGCTATTATGGCTACGATACGTCCACGATCCTTCAAATCTAATATTTTACTTGGCCTATCAGTGTTTCTTCACCGTCGATATGGCTCAAAACGTCTACTAGATATTTTGTCAACTCTTGGATTCAGCGCGTCGTATAGAGAAACGATAATGTATGAAGTTGCTGCTGTCTACCATCCACAACCAGATATTCTATCACCTGAAACTGGTGCTCTTATTCAGTATTCAGCAGACAATGCAGATATCAATGTCTACACAATAGACGGCCACAACACACTTCACATTATGGGGCTTATAAAAATAGTAACACCAAGCAGCGCCGTTGCTTCTGAAGAATCTATGAAGAGATATACCACGATGCAACCTGCAAAAGAGTTAGCTGCTGTTGCTCACGTACCACTTGAAATGTACGAAAATCCTAGTAGTTCCGGAATGAGCAAAATTATAGTGCAACAAGTTGATTGTGACCAAAGTGTGGAGCAAGTACATATAGCTGATATATTATGGATGTATGGTAAATTTCAAGGGGTTCCGGGACTCCCTGGATGGAATGGGTTCATGGAGTGTCTTACTCAAAATAACGAAAACTTTTCACAATCTCGAATTATTTTCCTGCCATTTATTCACCACCCGGCAAGCAACTACAATACGATTTATACAACACTAAATTGTGCTATGGAAAATGCACGCTTACACAAACACGAAACTTGCATAGTTACCTTCGATCAGCCATTATATATGAAAGCTCGTGAAATTGTTGCTGCTTCTTCACCTGGATCAGATATATCAAAAGTCATACTTAGACTTGGAGGTTTCCATATGCTTTTATCATTTCTTGGGTGTATTGGATACATAATGGCTGGAAGTGGCCTCAAAGAAGCTTTCAGCGTTATTTACGCTCCTAATTCTGTTGACAAAATATTGAATGGTCATGCTTTTGCACGAGCTATAAGAGGTCACACATTACTCCTTGTCGCCTTATCAAGTATTATTTTTCAAGAAACAAAAATCGATTGTACCAAAAAAGACGATCTCAAGAATTACATTGAAAACATATTATCTGGAGAAGTATTGTATGAAAATCTAGAAGAAAATCTCGGTGTCTTAAAATCACTAAGGGACCACTTCACTGAAAAATTGAACGAAATGAGAAGTCGAGGCCCCACGTCACAATTATGGGTACAATACATTGATATGGTATGTATAGCAAAAGAGTTCATCCGAGCTGAGAGGTTAGGAAACTGGACTGGACATCTAAACGCCGTGAAGAAAATGCTTCCTTATTTCCATGCTGCTGGTCATTTTCTGTACGCAAAGTCAGCGCATTTATACCTGCAAGATATGCTAGAATTGCAAAATAATATGAACCAGAAGACATTTGAGATATTTTCTAATGGATTTTTCACCATTCGACGGTCGAACAAGTTTAACTGCGGTACCTGGAGCGACATGATAATTGAGCAAACCTTAATGAAATCTATGAAATCTGAGGGAGGTGTTTCTAGGGGACGAAGTACACGAGAAAGTGTACTGTGCAAATGGATATATGGAATGCATGCAATGAATTCAGTTTGCGAGGAAATTGAAAAGTTTTGTCACGTATCTCTGGACACTGCTGATCAACATGTTGATGCAAGAGACTCGAGCATTAAGAGAGATAATGCAGACGTAAAAAAATTGGTTAACTGGTTTACTTCTTATAGTCCTTTTCCAGAAACAAATCAACTTATATCGCTAGCTACAGGTGTCGTCGGTACTGAAAAAATAAACTGTTACAATGCGTACAAAATTGGCCTTCAGTCAGTGCAAAATATTGTCGGGCTACAATTTAGTGAAATAAAATTCAAACGTGCAAACAGGGTTCTTCCGCTTTTGTCAGTCAATAGCTCTATTAAAGTTCATGACGTGAATGTTGCTGTAGATCCTTTGCTGCTGTTCCAAAGAATTAGTTTATACAAGAAATTTGACGAAAACCTGAAAGAATATATGCAGTACGAGTTAAGTCCTTATCCCACAGCACTTTTTGATAATGCAGGCATGCGAAAAACTCCTAAATCAATGCTTTATAAATGCTTCGATCCTTGGTGTGATGAAATACCTGCCAATAACGTTGCTTACGTCATTGATGGTGGATTCTTGCTGCACCGTGTAATATGGCAAAAAGATGATACTTTCCAGTGTATTATCAAAAAATATATTGATTATCTACAGAAACATTTTGGATCTGACTTAACGGTTGTCTTTGATGGATACAGTGACAATAGCAAGAATATAAAAGCAATGGAACAAATTCGACGAACTGCTTCAAATCCGGGATCCGTAGAGGTAAATTTTGACGAAACAATGCAAGTAACACTTAGCCAAGAAAAGTTCTTATCCAATCGCTCAAATAAAACTAGATTGATATCAATGCTAATGTACAAACTAACGTCTATCAACATAACTGTGAAACAAGCTAGAGATGACGCCGACGTTTTAATAGTAGAGACGGCACTTGAGAAATCACAACACAACATCACTATTATCGTTGGAGAAGATGTAGATCTATTAGTTCTTCTTATAGGACGTGCTCCTTTAAACCAAAATGTTTTCTTCCTTAAACCAGGGAGAGGGAAAATAAAATCAAAAACATATTCTTCTTCCAGTTTAAATAAGTATCCAAATTGTAAGACGCATCTGTTGTTACTACACGCTATCACTGGTTGTGACACAACCTCGGCACTTTTTAATAAAGGAAAAATAAAAGTTTTCAAAATGTTCGAGAGGCGTCCCGATTTGTATCAATTTGCGGAAGTTTTTATACAGGAAAATTGTACAGCAGAAACGATTGTTGAAAATGGTTCACGCATTATTCTGGCAATCTATGGAGCTCCTAAAACAGAGGTATCTATTGAAAAGCACCGATACATGACATTTGCGAAATCGACACGACTTAATACCGCAGTAAAATTGGCATCACTTCCACCTACGGCCGCAGCAGTATGCCAACATCTAAGAAGAGTATATTATCAGGTACAGAATTGGCTTGGAAACGATTTAAATCCTGAACAATGGGGATGGACAATGAATAATAATATTTTGGAGCCAATCAAAACTTTATTACCACCTGCACCAGATGCACTTTTAAACACTATTTTTTGCAACTGCACTAAAGGATGCAACACAAATTGCGGGTGCAGAAAAGTTGGACTGCCATGTTCAATAACGTGTGGTCATTGTCATGGTCGGTCATGTCTGAACGCGAATGTCGATAGCGCTACCGAAGAAAATATGCAGGATGAGGAAGATATCGATTTTGATACTATTGACCTAATGAGACAAAATATAGCAGAAGGAGAACAAAATGTTAGAGAAGACAACGAAAATCTGGAGGAGGGGAGTGGGGAGAGTTTGGACGAAATGACAGAGGACGAAGACGTGGAAGAGGAGACATATTACGAGAATGAGGATAGCACATCGTCATTCTCTACCTAAAAGTCGGAACAAAGAAGATCATGGAGTAGGCCTACAGGGGAAACCATGTAAAAAAAAACGCGCCTTGCATCTTACCTCTGGGGTGGTGTGGAAATGGGTGCTACTATCTGTGTAAAATATGTGAATAACATTTTTTAAAGAGAATTTTCCTATATTTGTCCCTTTTAATAGCCAAACTAGTCGTAGGACATACCGAAAGCAAATATTTAAGAAAAACTAATTTCTGTGACATTTGACCTTGAATATCTTGAAACGCACACGAGATATCGGTGGGGACTTTTAATACATTATTAGTATAATAAAAGTAAAGGTGTATGCAAAGTTTCAGCTCACTCGGACTTTTTCCGTAGATGATTCCTTATATGACTGTACTATAAGTATCTGTTGCTCCAGTGGATTTTGTGTTCACTCATGATCCATTGCTTTATGGCATCTCGTACCTTGGTACTCCGAGTGCCGGTTCTGGACCAAAGAATGTATTTTCTGAGCCTTTTCTTGCAAGTTCATCGGCTTTTTTATTTTCTGTAATACTTTTGTGTCCTGGTACCCACTGCAGTATTACTTTGTTTACTTTTGCCAGGGCCTCCAGTTCCTCTTGACATGCATTCTCATACCAGTCTTGAGGTTACCTTGTTGCATATTAGCGATTTAAGGGCAGCTCGACGGTCAGAATCCGCTTATTGACGTAAGCCCTCCTATTGTTTTCGTACGCACATTGTAATATGACGTAGATTTCTGCATGGAAGACTGTGGGAGACTTTCCAAGAGAGAAAAACGCATTTTTCTCCAGTCTTACGTAAGATGGAAATTTAGAAAACCTTTATCCTGGAAAAAATGTATTTTCATACGTAGGCTTGGCATGTATAATTTTTTTTTTAAAATACAAAGCGGTTTTAGAGATATTGAGAAGAAAATATTTTTTTTTTAATTTAAACACCCTGTATCTCAAAAATAAAGCGGTTGCGGACCTATGTTCATGAAAAATAATACTTAAAATCGTTTAAGTATTATTGCCCTTTCGGATTAGCAATCAATTATGAGACACCTTGTATAACTGCAGACGACACTACTTTTCTTATTTCAGATTGATATTATTAAATTATATTTCCTCAACATCACAATGTGATAGGCCATGAATATAAGTGTTTACCTCGACACTATAGATGTCGCCCCGGGTTACATGCTCTAGCTTAACGTCTTTAATATTTTTTAATATAATTGCGTACACAATTAACTTTCAGCAGGTCTTATAGTCTCACTGAAGAGCTACAATGTGGCCGAATGCAGCTGGGGCTGGGGTGGGGATCCAGAAAGGTGAGAAAGGACAATATGGTGTAAATTTTAGGGCTTAGCGAATATTACATAAAAATAAACATAAATAAAAAATATCACAAAAAAATATGGCTTTCCACGGACAAAATAGGCATTTCCACGTCACTCCGTGATATTTTTAAATTAATATTATATAACAAAAAACAGATTGCATGGATGTTGCTGCCATATGTAATGTAATATTGGGTGACATTGAATACCACTTTGTTATATTAAAACCTGTGACATAATCGAGGACATAATCTATTGCATACATATTACATTCACCATAATATCCAGAGATCTCCGTATGCCACTTTATTACAATATTATACGAGTGTAATGTTGAGGTAACAAAACGTTGTTAGGTGGGTTATGACTTCGTACAACCCGCTGCTCTCCATATGAAATCACTGACAGTAATTTTGGACCTCAACCAAATACTACATAGGCTTTACCTTAGCCGCAAAGAATAAAACTGAAAATTTGTAAACTGATAAAAAAAATTAAAAATCGCGTTTTCTAATTTAAAAAAAAATCCATTAAATTTTGCATACGAACCAAGAATTTAATTCTGAATAACTTTTTTAAATACATTTTATGTGTATTTCGCGTAACCTCAACCCCAGCTTATGGGAAATGGCTTTCGGCTAATTTTTCTGAATTTTTAGTATCTTGACGTCCTGATTAAAAGTGTCCATGGCCGTAATCCAATCCTATGACTAGTTTTGGAGTTATGGCCTTTTAAAGTTGCCAACTTCTTACTTTAAGATTTTATGCATTGTCTTGAGTTTTCATTTGTTTCTTAAAAACTATCAACTCTTTTGTTTTTTATTGGTGGAAAAGTAGGCCTTAAGTTTTCTTTCACTTATATAGAAATAAAATATGTACAGGACGTTGAATAATTTATAGGCGGATTAAATAAATACTAATATTAAATAATTATGAAAATCCAAAAATAAAAAATTTACTCATTTTTGGAATTTTGATAACAAACGGCTAGATTTTGTTCATATTTTAATATCTTGTAGTACCAAGTTATGGATGAAGAAAAATGGGTATAGGTTGACGTAGAATACAGGGTGATTCACGTTGAGCGGCCTATTAGAAGATCTCGGAAACGAGTAACTCTATCTTTCTAAAAATGTGATAGCAGACATAATTGGTTTTGTGCTTTTAAAACATTATATTTTGACAGTTTTATTACTTCCGGTTACACCGGAAGTAATTGCCATTTCAAATAGAACACCCTGTATATTTAAGCATTTTTGATTTACCTTATTAAAATCTAAATAACTTTTGTTAATAATAATCTATTCCTATCTCTAACCGTTTTTGAGATATGAATTATAAAAGGATTTTTTTGTGTAAAAACGCTCCGAGAAGAAAGTTAAGTAACTCTGAAACTAATAAAGGTAAACATTTAAAATTTTGTAAGCTCTCAAGTAATACATAGATCTTTAGTTTAAATTACTTAGGGTTTACGTTTTTTATACAGAGAGTTCTTAAAATGGTGCCAATGTTTCCATTTAAATAAATGTGCATAAGTCAATTTTTGCAAATGGAACACCCTATTTTTTAGCTTAGTAACATGTAGAGAATTAAATTTCCTATCTAAATGCCTATTATATTACAATCCACATTTTTAGTCGTTTTGGAATTATGAGCAATTTAAATAAAAAATCTTAAAATTTCTTTTTGTGTTAATGCGACATTATTATTGAAAAGAAGGCTCGACTGGGATTTTCGTTTGACTTTGAGTTGTGTTACCATTTGTTTTTAACTGCCTATGTTCGTTGCTTAGCTATTTCTCATTCAAAGCCAAACGAAAGTCCCAGCCGAAGCCTTCTTTTCAAAAATAATGTCGCATTAACACAAACAGAAATTTTAAGATTCCAAAACCACTAAAAATGTGGATTGTAACATATTAGGCATTTAGATAGGAAATTTAATTCTTTACACGTTAGTAAGATAAAAAATAGGGTGTTCCATTAGCAAAAATTGACTTATGCACATTTATTTAAATGGAAACATTGGCACCATTTTAAGAACTCCCTGTATAAAAAACGTGAAACCTAAGTAATTTAAACTAAAGATCTATGTATTACTTGAAAGCTTACAAAATTTTAAATGTTTACCTTTATTAGTTTCAGAGTTACTAAACTTTCTTCTCGGAGCGTTTTTACACAAAAAAATCCTTTTATAAATTCATATCTCAAAAACGGTTAGAGATAGGAATAGATTATTATTCACACAAGTTATTTAGATTTCAATAAGGTAATCAAAAATGCTAAAATATACAGGGTATTCCATTTGAAATAGCAAAGTTGGCATTAACTTCCGGTATAACCGGAAGTAATAAAAACGTCAAAATATAATGTTTTAAAAGCTCAAAACCAATTATGTCTGTTATCAAATTTTTAGAAAGATAAGGTTACTCGTTTTCGAGATCTTCTAATAGGCCACTCAACGTGAATCACCCTGTATATTGCCGGGTATTTTATTTTCAAAAAAAAAATGAAATTTTTTTAATTGATTCATTTAATTATTATGCCAATCTGTAACAATTTTCTTTTACACTAATTATTCTCTATTTTTCCATCAATAAAAAAATAAAAAAGTTGATAGTTTTTACGAAACAAGTGGACACTCCAGACAAATCTCAACGTAAAAAGTTGCCAACTTTAAAAGGCCATAACTCAAAAACTAGTCATAGGATTGGATTACGGCCATGGATACTTTTAATCAGGACGTCAAGATGTAAAAAATACTAAAAATTCAGAAAAATTAGCCGAAAGCTATTTTCCATAAGCTTTGTGCGGGGTCCTTTGCCACTATATCGTCTACCAGGTAACGTAGGTCAAAATCGATTTTTAGGTTATCGTACATTCAGAACTGATCCCTCAGAAAAAATGTTTCTGTACTCAGTACTTAGCTAATAGAAACTTTTCTCGTATGTTGCGAACTTTTTGCCATTTTTCTTTAGAATTTTAAGGGTAGTTTAGTTATGGTATAGGCAGGCCCAGCGACAAGCGCAGATCTACTATTCCTCTGTGCTAAAGAGTTATATTTGTTCATAAAGGCTCATATCAAATCACCTATAAAAATTATGTGTACCAACATTCGCCCTCTTTTTTTTCAGCAAAGAACGAACCAAGTCGATTTTATTCATACACTCGGTAGACGGAAGAAGTTCGTCCCAGACCTTATAATTAATTTTTAAGTTAAAAATTCCTTTCTCATTCTTGTTTATTTAATTATTTTAATTAAGCGGGTGTGAAACGTAACAGACATCTACGATTCTTTCTTACTTAAATTTTATCCCAAGTAATTTTCATCAGTCGAGACGCTTTTTAAAACTGTATAAGGCCGCTAATTATAATTACCCAATTATATCTCTCCTTAACATTCCTTTCGCGCGAAGCCTTACACTTGAACACCGCCGCATTATCATAATATACCAATCTGTATTCTATCTATTTACGCATAATACACCTGTCTCTTATTCACGTTAATCAACTTACACCTTTAAAATTATCCATTTTGACACTTACCGCTCGAAATTACACCCTGAGAACGGAAATTACCGTGAATTCTTGCCTTCCTGTACAAAACAAATAGGCTCTTACAAGGCCTACCCCGATTACAACTTCAAAAAACGGAAAAACAAATACCCCGTGCGCGCGATCGTTCACAGCCAGTCTGATGTGGAGAAACTACTGAAACAAGTTCTGTACGAGAGAGATTGCCAGACTGAGTGTTTTTGGTTCAGGTTCCCCCAGTGTTTCGAGTTACACAGCCTACTCGACTTCGTCGTTTGGTTGTACGGTATATTACTTGTAATCGAGGCAGTTCAGGCAGTACCGGAATGGGTGCAATCGGTCTAAACGTAATTTACAAATTATTTTTCGCTTATTAATATGACTTCTTTCCTTTTATAATTTTATGTTGTGTCTTGGTTTGTTTGATATTTACACCACTAGACTTTCGTTTCATTCGATATGTATTACTCAATGCATTCTCTGATTTTCCCATTATCTCAATAATGATCTTTCAAACACTGGTTGAATGATGAATACTATTTCATCCTCTTTGATCAAAACCTCTTTAAATTTTGTAATTTATTTAGCAGAATTTTGTTCTTTCAGCTCAGTAACTCTGGAAACAAAGGTATTGATGCGATGATAACCAAAATAGTCCAGAACAGTCCAGTCAATCGATGTATTGCAGAGCCTACACAATCAATGAGACATACATATAGCACATTGTAGCAGGTCATAAAAATATATAAGTACCATTTATCAGTTGCCATTCTATTTCCAGATGATAATGATTCTTATTTACCAAATTTAACCTTTTGGTTTCTACAGGATAGTAGATACTCCTTAAAATTATGCGGCTCATGTAAGGAAGTCCTTACATACAATACAGTGGCCACCCAGATTGCCCGATCTTAACCCACTGAACTTTTTATTGTGGTCAAAAATGTTGTTTGTAAATGTAAACTCCATATGACGAGTAGTCCGAGGGTATTCTACATAACAGGTTGATCCTTTCTTTATTATAACCCTGTATAACGTAAGATTTTTTAAATGTCCTCAAATTATGCTGTGGAATCGATGCTGCATGTCTTAAATTATTTATATTAAGACTGAGAACACACGCGGGATCTACTTCACGGCATACTTTGTGAACTTTTTTGATCTTATGGTATTTATTAGGGGTATAAACTATGTCAATGTCCTATTCCTGTCTGGTCACCAAATTTTAATTACCTATTTTGTTTATACCGTTTTCTTATTGCTAAAGTATTTATTTACCATTGCAAGGGTACTTCTCAAATATTTAAGATTAAATTTGGAAAAGAAGTAGTACATACTTGAAGTCGAGTGGGAATGTAAATGAAAGGAAAATGAGACACTTTAGGTCTTCCTCCACCTCCACTGGTATATTTAATAAAAACTCTTTTATTTAGGATAGTTTTCTACATACATATTTCAAATGTAAAAACCTTCATCATCAGGAGAAACAGATTCTGGTTTAAATAAATATTAAAGAGTTAGATAGGAAGCTAATTATCATCTAAAAGAGCTTTAAGATTCATGTGAGAAGGTAAGGTTATTATGAATGGAATAGTAATTTAAAGTAATAAGTTTTAAATAGTATATGAGAAACTTCTCTAGATAGACACAATAATAGGAAATCATTTATTAGGTTTTACATTTTTCTCCCAATTTAAAAACAAATTAAACTTCTAATAATACAACAAACAGGTCGTAATTGATGAACGAAACGTATGGAAAAACAAAACACCAGAAGCTACTCCTGGGGCAATAATCTGGTACACAGAGCGGAGATACAAGAAGTAAAACCGAAGAAAAATGCGTGTTTCTCTCTGGGAAAGTCTCCCACAGTGTTCCAAGCCGAAATCTACGCCACGTTACAATGTGCATGAGAAAACAATAGAAGGGTTTACCTCTCAATAAGCGGATCCATATATATTCTGACAGTCAAGCAGCCCTTAGATCGCTAATATGCAACAAGGTAACCTTAAGACTGGTATAGGAATGTCAAGGGGAACTGAAGGCCCTGGCAAAAGTAAACAAAGTAATACCGCAATGGGTACCAGGACACGAAGGTATTACAGGAAATGAATAAGCCGATGAGCTTGAAAGGCTCAGAAAATACATTCATTGGTCTAGAACCGGCATTCGGAGAACGGGATTGCACCACAGCAACAGCTTCATTGGGAATCCAGGCCCAAGACTTACGAAACAGCTACTTCAAATGAACAGAAACCAGCTGAGAATCATTACAGGAATTCTGACAAGACACATGGCTGTCTAGAACCATCTGCACATAATGCAACTGTACAATGGAGATCTTGACTGCAGATTACGAGGACAAGTCAGGGAAACTGTACAGCACATAGTTTGCCATTGCGAGTCCCTAGATCAGAAGAGGCAATAAATACTCAGGCAACCAAAACTGGAACTAGAGGAAATCCTTAACCTTTCTCCAGTTGATCTAGATAAACTAGTGCAAGGAGCTGGGATCACGGAGTGGGTGTAACAACGAAACAGTGTGAGCACAATGCATAAAGTGCATCCGGCGCACGGACGAGCCCTCGACAAAAAAAATACAACATTCATTTGTGTCTATCTAGAGAAGTTTCTTAAATACTTTACCTTTTATATCTTATTACTTCAAATTACTATTTCATTCATAATACTCGTACCCATAAACCATTTTGGCAAAGCTCTGTTAAAATGATAACTCTTTCATTTTTATTTAAACCACAATATGTTTCTCCTGGTGATGAATGTTCTTACATTGGAGACATATAGAGAATTATCCTAAATAAAAAGGTCTTTATTAAATACCTATACCAGTGAAGGAAGACTTAAAGTCTGTTTTCCGTCGACCGTGTATTTACATCCGATATTAACGTTCCCAAAATCATTCATTAATGACCCCTATTAATGCATGATTTTCTGTAAATGCACGATTTCCCAAAATCATTCATTAATGACCCCTATTAATGCATGATTTTCTGTAAATGCACGATTTTGGTAATTAAAATTAAAGGCAGCCATGCAAACAAATCAACAAAATAATAAAACGTCAATCCAAAACGTCGTCCGCTGTCATTAGTATTTGTAGAATTGTGAAATCTGGATTGTAAAATAAAAGTTGTTAACTGTTTTTCTTCACTTTAGTAAAAAATACGGTCGACGAAAAAACATTGTAACCGACTCTTACATTAAAATGCGATTAATGATCTCGAACATTAACGCGTTCGCTACGCTCACGCGTTAAAATATTTCGATCATTGATTGATGTACTTGTTGGTTAAATTACTATTAAAGGTTGAAGACAGTGACGTTTCTTGAATGGCAGTAGAGTTTTGAACTTGCATTGTCTTTATTTGTTTTCAATCACTACGTTTTAACTGGTAAGCATCTCCAGTCGTTTTCAGGTGAATACTGGTATTCAGGTATTCACCTGAAGACGACTGGATATGCTTACCAGTTGAAACGTAAAGATTTAAAACAAATAAAGACAGTGCAAGTCCAAAACTCTACTGCCGTTCAAGACAAAGTATTTCATTTTCCTTTCATTTAAGATATGGTTTAAGCGTTTCAAACCGGCAATGCCGGTTCTGGTCTTTTGTTTCACACAGCCACAATATCAACATCAAGACGTATAATATTCAAGCATACAGACCTGAGCAGACACTTCGGTGTTAACTGGCCGGTAGAATAAGTATTATTTACGTGGAATTTCAAAAAGGTGTTATTAAATTATAACTAAAGTAAATATGTGCTTAAGTTAAATTATAGTACTAATCCAGATGTATATACAGGGTCAATGTTTTAACTAACTAATCCGTGTCGTCGTCTACCGCGACCAATAACGAGCCTCCGTCTGCGTTGGAGAAGAATTGGGTAACAAAGCACCCATCTATTCCTTGAAAAAATCAAAACACGGGACACGGGGTCATTTTGTTTTATTTAACAGTTCTTTTTGCATCTTCTCATCCAGAGAAGGAAACGAACTTTTATTGTACAAATATAAAAATTGTGATAGCTGATAGTTCTCGGAAAAGGGCCTAAAAATTAATTATAACCTATTTGAATTTCTGTTACCTGATAATCAACAAAAAAATCATTAAATTACTTTTTATTGAAAATCTTGTTGGAAATGTTTACCATATTAGTTTCCTGGCAAAACTCACAATTTCAATACTTTTATATTTCGGATTTCGTGTAGACAGACTGGACGTTTCTCCTCACTGGGGGATAGGAACAAGAGGTTTAATTAAGTGGCCAGCATGATCAATGATCTTTTATTTCTAGATTACATATGTGATTCATAAATACTATAAAAAATGTGTGGACAAGATCGTCTGTAGCAGCGACAGTGCGAAAAGCATGTGATTGTTACTATGCTAGTATAAATAATTGTAGGAGACCTGGTGATATTCTCCAGTGATTATTTATTCAAGGCCTATTTTTTCTAAGAATTTTTTTTTTTTTACGGTTCGCCGACTACGTAGGCCATCTTGAACCGGTCATCGACCACAAATGTGATCTACCGACTGGGGAGTGTGAAACGGCACCTTCATCCTACGAGATATCCGATCTCATCCGGCTTGTCCGGCGTGAATAGGATGACTAGGTGTCGATTCATTTTACACTCTTCCCTGAGGCAAGAGCACGCCGTGTTCCCAAGCGGTCACCCGCCCAAATACTAACCGCGCTCGACACCGCTTAACTTCGGTGATCTGCGGGAACCGGTGCTTAATGTGTCGACAGGCCCTTGCCTAAAGAATTTTTAGAAAGACATGATTAAGTAAGGAATGGGACCTGCCAGAACTTCTCTTCTTATAAAAAATAAAAATGTCACTACTGCGCCGTTTAAAAAACTTTTCTTATTAAAAGTGACATGTAAAGAAAAAGGTTATCATTACCGTGTATTTACGCCTAGCCCAGAACCCATGGAGGAGCTACTGTTTTCCCCCCTAAGGGCGCCCATGACACGTAAACATGCCTTCCTCAACATTTTTATGAAAAATAAGCATTGAATAAATAATCATTGAAAAAAATGTCTCTAATTCTTATTAGACTATAAGCATAATAACTAAGAACATGAATGAATATCTATGTAAACAAGCCTCTAAAATGGCAGATCTGGTCGGATCTTTTCGTCTAATGGGGGATCCTTTACCCTTGCGTTGCCTTACTACTGAATTTTACGAGGTTTTAGGCAGTATTTTTAGTTTTTCACGTACTTTAGACAATAAGTTTGGCAAAGTGGAGGGGCGCAGTTTGCATTTTGATTTATTTTAAACTGGAATACATTAATGTCAATAGATTTATTTGTTATTGTTGAATCTATGGGCAAAATAGCCAGATCTTAACCCCTTGATTATTTTCCTTGGGGCCACCTTAAAAGAAAAGTTAACTCGACAAAAATTCAAAGAAATTTAGTCAACACGAAATTCGACAAATAACTTCATAAATTGTACCTAATGTCAAAAAAATTAGTTTTACTTTAATCTAGAGTTCTGTCAAAAAAAAAAAAAGGTTGAAGATTTCTAACAATACTTAAATTTAAAAAAATGATTTAAGAAATAATTATATTTTTAATTTTTTCTCGAGTATCAGGTACAGTATTCACAGTGGTTCTTTACTCGGGCGTAATTGTTCAACGATTAAGCGACAACGTAATTTACAACTCCCCATCTTCATTTATTATAATGATAAATGTAAATAAATATATAACACAACGTCTTTCGGGCACTATTTTATGGAGCCGTGCGTCGTTGACAACGAAACGTGCTAGACAAAAAAAAAATTGTAAGGAAGAGTTGCAGATTAATTTGACTATTTAATTTTATTATTTTGTTTCTCCATTAACTTCTGACGTCATCGGTTTTTTAAATTGTAATTTGGACTTATACATTTTTTACATTTTTGTGCCTTGAAAATTTATTTATTTGTAAAAATAGTTCTTTTCGGAGCTTTTATTATCATTCTCTTCTGATTCCGGTAAGTAGTTCATGATGCGTATTTATTTATTGGAAAAAGTTCTAACTTTTATTGGTATGTCGCGTAAAAATTACGGCAATGGCTAAAGTCCTTCTAAATGAAGATATGCTAAAAAATTAAATATTCATGTATACTTCGTTGATAAGAGGCCAAGAGGCAAAAAGTTCAAATAACGACTGTCATCTAGTGAATGTATTTTTCGGCTTATTTATCTGTGTTCACAGCTTATATTCTCTAGAAGCTAGTCATTCTAGGAGTGGCGCTAACCCGTTGTAAATCACACTAAATTATTGACAACCGTATCAGGTACCTAAACAAGAATTGTTTGCTTTTGTACCTAAAGTGTCTCTATAGACAGGAAGTGGCTAATTATACCTCTTAACATAGCCAATCAGATAAATAACAGACCTGAAATGAATGAAGTCATTGTGAAGTGTTCGGAAATCTTTTATGTCTAAAACAGGTAGATGAATCTTGGAATTCATCAGGTAAAACAAAAAACGGTGAGCATTGGTATTTTTTCTTTTGGTCTTGTTGGGTAAACCTGTGGCGTACCTGACTAAAAATACTTTTCCATATCACATTCTTTAGGTGTGTTTTGAACAATGAGCTTTTTCAATAAACGTTGACCCCGTCGAGCAACAAAAAATTAAATTTTCTACAGTTTAAGTTTTTAAATTCTTCAATTGTTTAGTAAGAAAATAATTAAACAAAATAATAATAAAAACACGCGAAATAACTTACCGATGTCAAACAATTCCAAGCAATGGCATATTGGCCGATCGTTCTTTAAACGACCGTAAACGACGCACTCCCACCTGACTAAGGTCTCGAGTCTGGTTTCCTGTTTCTGCATGAACTATCTTTGTCTATTTAAGTTATTGAATCAAAGATAACAATATAATCGGTGGCACAACTTGCAAATAAAAGAATTGCGCGGTTAATAGGATGACGTACATCCCTTATCGCCTTATGTTCTTGAACTTTGTGCTTTCGCATCGTGTTTTTAGTTCTTTCTAGAAAAGGTTTGTGATACTCTTTACTCTATTTCAGAAAGATGTAGAATAATAAAAGCTCATTAGGTATGCAAAGTGACTACAGAGTGACCCAACGAATATTTAAGCCACTTTCATAATTTGGCATTGATTTCATTGCAAAATTCTTTATTTTCATCAAGTGCAGGTAGTACCACCCGGGTTTGGGTCAATTTATGGGTTTTGCTTATTGTTATCCATTCATAAACACTGAAAATGGTGTAACAAAGGCGTGCATTATGTACATAGTATTAGGTACACTTATTTTTCATTAAACATTATAAAAAGTACAAAATACGGTATACAGAAATTAAATTATAAAAAATCATAATATTCTCCGTCATCTGAGGAACTGTCATCTCCTCTTGACGTTATGATTAACGGGTCGACGCGAAGGTCCAATCAACCAGGTGGTCAAGATCCCACATTTTCTCCTCTTCTTTAATGACATGATGGACTGCTTTTTGCCAGTTCTCTGGTGTCACTTCCTTAATAGCTTAATCAAACAGTAGCTTTACGTCTTTCATTTTGAATGTCGTGTTGTGTCTTGCTACAAATACTTTCACTTGCGCCCATATAAAATCTATAGGATTTAGTTCGCAATGATATGGCGGTGTGCGCAGCACAGTTACACTATGTTTTTCAGCTATATCTTCCACGGTATATTTCATAAAACGATATTTGTGTAAATTTCCTATTTATAGTTCCTTTTTTATCAAATTATCTTCTTTTTTTGTTAGTTATCATAAATAATTTAATGTACAAAATTTACCTGCGCCTAAGGCCGACACCGAAATTGAGCCGAACTGGATGGAATTTCCCATTTTATTACTCTACACCTTTCCGAAATAGACTATACGAAGGTTTTTATTATTGAAATATATTTTTTATAGGTTTTAGTTCACGATGTTAATGCTGAATATCAGAATATGATAAATCCAATTATAGTGAAAATAAAAAAACTCTATTGTTTTTATTATTTCATAACGACAAAATTTGCCAAAAGTCAGTTATTTTACGTTGATCACAAATGGACCCACGGTAAGTACCGTAAAACTAAAGAAACATCATTATCTAATTTTCCGATATTCACTTCGCACAGTCGCAAAAATAACGAACAACCAAAAATCATGCTCAATTTCAAAGTGGATTTTTTCGCGAACTAAGGCTTACTAAAACAACCTGGGTTCTGGTGTATGGTAGCAGCTTCTTAGCTTCCCTGAGACAGTTCAAGATAGCTGCTACCATACACCAGTAAGTGAGCCTTCATTGGATATCAGAAACATATGAAAACCCTTGTTAAGTAGATATAATCTTAGAATAATACTGCGCCACATAGATACAACGAATTATATCAGTATAATAGGAGGGCTTACCTCAATAAGCGGATCCATATATATTCTGACAGTCGGGCATCCCTTAGAGCGCTAATATGCAACAAGGTAACCTCAAGACTGGTATGGGAATGTCAAGTGGAACTGGATGCCCTGGCAAAAGTAAACAAAGTAATACTGCAATGGGTACTGGGCCACGAAGGTATCACAGGAAACGAAAAAGCCGACAAACTTGCGGGAAAAGGCTCCGAAAACACATTTATTGGTCCAGAACCGGCACTCGGAGTGCCACGATGCACGGTACGAGATGCTATAAAGCGATGGATCAGGAACGGACACAAAATCCACTGGAGTAACAGACAGGGATTAGCACATAGCAAAAGCTTCATTGGGAATCCAGACCCAAGACTTACGGAACAGCTGCTTCAAATGAATAGGGACCAGCTGAGAACCATTACAGGAATTCTGACAGAACACATGGCTGTCAAGAACCATCTGTACAGAATGCAATTGTACAATGGAGACCTTGACTGCACATTATGCGGACAAGACAGAGAAACTGTACAGTACATAGTTTGCCATTGTGAGTCACAAGATCGGAAGAGGCAACAAATACTTGGGCAACCAAAACTGGGACTAGAGGACACCCTTAATCTCTCCCCAGTTGACCTAGACAAACTAGTGCAAGGAACTGAGATCACGGGGTGGGTATAACAACCAAACACAATGGGCCAAACCTGGCCTAAGTGCATCCGGCGCATAGACGGGCCCTCGGAAAAAATAATCGGTATAATAATTCCTCAGGTTGATTTAATATGCTATTAATTTAATATTATATTAATAAAGCAAAATCCTCTCTTAGAAGGTGCTTTTTAAAGTAGCCACTATCGTTTGTTTATGTCGTTGCTTGTAGTAGAAATTGTTGCTTGTAGTTACAATTTACAATTATTACAAAAATTGTTATTTGATTTTGGCTTACCTTGATCCCCACAAATTTAGGGAGGTTCCTAAGGCTAAAACCCGAATCGTCGCCACTGACTATGAAACTGAATTAGTGGTCGATGGGCCATCGTTAAAATCTGTGGAATGCGCTTCGAGAGACCTGCTGGCGACCACCAAAGAAGTTCCTTGGCATTCTAGCAAGGTATTGTCCCCCTACATGAAAAAACAAAAACATTGATTTTTTGGAGCTCTATTAGGATGAGGACAAATACCTGTTAAATATTAGTATTTAAGACTGGTTGAGATCTTTATTTTGGTTTTCTTAGCAACCACTTTATTATATGTTTTGGACTGTTTTCAGACCTCAATGGGAGGGGGGTGGATCAGATAGGATCTAAACTGCTGGACAATTGCTTTCGAACAAGAAAAATTTCGCCTAAATTTAACAGTTAATATTTTCTGAACCAGATATGATATCGACCTACGGTTTTGAATGGTTGATAGATTCATCCCTTGAGAAACAATTGTCAATATTGGATTTTCTCTAACTGTCAGAAAATTTTATATACAAGGTGTTAAAGACGACGATGATCTTTGCTCCAAATTTAATGGCGTGTAAGTTTCACAATAATATTTTTAAATTTTATCACTCTACGTCAATTGGTTCATAGCAAAGAAAGTAAATTGTCAAATTTTTTATATCTGCTATATTTTAAGAAATACCGATTTTTTTGGAAACCTTGCTATATTTAAAATTATTGGTAGCTAGATCTCACAGTGCGTTGTATCTTGCAAACTTTGCGAGTGATTTATTATACCTTATGAAAAGCTTGATTATGTTTAGTAACAATAGTTGTACCTAAATGTTATGATGTACAGTGGCGTACTTATAAAAACCTATACATATGTCTATGGTTTATGAGTATCTCACATTTTTTACGATTGTTTTATATTAGAAAGTATTCGCCCCTAGATGAGGTAAATTTTTTCTTATTTTTTCATATCGTATCACAGGTATATTATACAGTGTGTTTACAAAATTTTAACAAATATATTTTTTTTAATTTAATTTTTGGAAAAAATGTATTTATTAATTTCTAACTTTCTAACACTATTCCTAAAATTAAACTGTAATGTAATGTATATGTAGATACAAGAATTTAAAAAACAGTAGAGCATCGTGTTTTTGAGGTTAAAAGTAAAATGCAATTTTTTTTAAATGGAACACCCTAGGTATATATTATATTATTTTCTAACTCTCTATAAAATGCCACGTATATTTTGTATAAAAAGTCATGTGTCTAAATTCAATTGTTTTTGAGATATTGACGTTTAAATATGGAATTTTCGTACTTTGACAGGCTGTCAAACGGAACGGGGTGGAACGGCGCATCTTAGAGAAATATGGTTTTCATCAATTTTTTTTTTCTCTATATAAAAGTTACATCTTCCGGTTCAACATGTTAAACCGTTAAACAATTTTTTTGGTTTAACATGTTAAACCGGAAGATGTAACTTTTCGATAAAAAATAATAAACTAAGATAGGGAGATTTAAAAAAATCAACTTGAGGTTGATATCTAAAGATCTAAACGTCGAATTTGAAACAAAAACATAAAAAATTGTTATAAAATTCAAAAATAAAGGCGCAAAAAAATAAAAACCAAAAATGAAACTTAGAGAATATGGTTAAGGCACAGAACACATTTTATTATAATTAACTCATCCTATATGAACTTCCGGTTTGACCGGAAACTGCATAACCTTTCGACTTATTAAATGGGACACCCTATGTTGTAATCTAGAGCGCTATGATTAAGTTTAAGTTGTTTATTTTAGTCCTAGAAACTGGGAAAAATTTACATTTTATTGTTTTAACTCATAATCCTACTAAATTTAATTTTAAAGTTCTATTTGGTCATTTTTTTTCAAATGTCAACAGGGTGGCTCGTATGGTTAAGGATAAAAGCATTCTCTTGACGAATAATTTGGTACCATGCACTATTAGGTTTACATGGCATAGTAAAAACGCTTATCAATTACCATCTGTAACTTAAATAAAGCCCTCAAAGAAGAAGAAACTAACTACGTCAAGACCGACCTCAACAAAAATGGCTACCCCATGCATTTAGTTGATAAACTATTGAAAAATCGCAAGAATCGGCCAAATACACAAAAGAAGCAAATAGAGTCACAATCAACACTTAACATTCCATATGTCAAAGGAGTATCTGAGAGATTTAGAAGACTAGGACAATTATACAACATCAATACGGTAGTCAGCTCGACAGACACATTAAGAATCCACCTGACGAAGACGAAACCAACAAGTCAAAAAGATAGGAAAAACTGTGTCTACCAGATCCCCTGCGAATGTGACCGATCTTACATTGGTGAGACTCTAAGGCCACTTGAAACTAGGATCAAGGAACACAGAAACAACACGCTTAAAGGAGAAACCGAAAAAATCAGGTGTATCTGACCATGCCTGGGTCATCACATCAAATGAACAGAAGCTCAAATCCTGCATAAAGAAGAGAGATAAGACCTCAGCCACTCACAGACTGGACCCCGAAAGCCATATTAGAAATAAAAGAGGACCCAAAATTGATCCTTATTGTGGCACCGTAATCACCACTTCCCTCTCAGCGGAATTCACACTACAAACTATCATGACCTGACAAGTAGCTGGATATGACTGAAATACTATCATCAGAAAATTTATAGTTTCCTCAGCACAAGCTCCCGCGAGATACAATCGAAGGCCTTGCTGAAGTCACAGAAGGTACCCGATAAGAAGGCTCCATTTTCGAAAGAATCTTGTATATGAGAGATCAAGTCTAAGATATCTATGTCATACTAAGTCCATTTCTGAAGCCAAACTGACTCTGTAAAAAAGTTTTCAGGTTGGAAAAAATGCAGTATGCGTACTGCTAGGAGCTTCTCAAAAATTTTAGTCAATATCGGCAGGAGTGATATCGGTCTGTAATGTGAGGGATCAGTAGTATCTTCCTTCTTATATACTGGAACTATAACATCCCTCTTGAGTAGGGTTACCATCCGTCCAGATTTTTCCGGACATGTCCGGAATTTAGGGGCGTCCGGACTGAGTCCGGCCGGAAAAGCAAACCGGGTCCGGAAATTAGCCGGTCACGGCCGTGAAAGCATATTATTAATATTTATACAGTAAGTGTCAACTCTAAAATACTTTTGCGATTTTGTGGGTACCAAATATGAACCGCTTTTGTATCATTCTAAAAGTAGATGGTTGTTCTTATTTCCCGCGATAGAAAGAATCTTAAAGATGTTTCAGCCTTTAAAATCATATTTTCTTTCAGAGGCTAACCCTCCATTTTTATTAAAATCTTTTTTTGAGAATAGATTCTCTGAACCATATCTATATTTCATACATTCATTGATGTCTATTTTTCATAGTAATATAGAAAAAATGGAGAAACAAGATAACTCCATTATTGAAATCATAAAAATTCTAGAATCGGTACTTAATATTCTAAATGAAAGACTGCAGCAAAAATTTATTCCGTTTAAAGTTCAAGACATACTGAAAAAAATCAGTGATGAATGGTTCACACAAGAAAATCAAGTTTTCAGAAATAATATTTTTCAATGTTATGAAATATCCATAACTTACTTAAATCGTTGGCTGGAGCCTTTTCAAGAATTTTCCTGTTTTAAAAAAGTTTAGAAAATCTTGATAATCTGGACTGGGAAAAAAAAATTTCACCATCTATTTCTTATATGATTAAAAAGGGCAACGATGTAGACGATACTAAAATGTTTAATGAAATATGTCTTTTGCAAAAAATAATTAAAGAAAAGAAAACAGAATTTCAACATCTACCTACACACAAAAAATGGGTGGTGTGTTTTGCAAACTGTCTATCTGAAGAACAGTATTCAGAACTTTTGAAGGTTCGCCAATTTTTTTTGCTATAACAGCGCATAATGCAAATGTGGAACAAGTTTTTCACTAATTACAGCCCAGTCGTCTAAAGAACGAAACATACTTTTGCTGGACTTTGTAAAACATTATCATGACGAGCTTTAATTTTGCAATGACTTGTAACGAGTTTTATGAATTTATGTCACTACCTGAAAATTCAGATATTTTAAAAGAAGTAAAAGGAAAGGCTAAGTATACCTAGGTTACATATAGGTAGTATATGTCATTATTTGTATAATATATGGTAAAAAATGACAAATTTTATATAAAAAAATTAATTTTGTTTTTCATTTGCTGCGCCTCCAAAGAAAAATATCCGGACTTTGTCCGGAATTTCGGGCCTGTTTGTCCTGAAAAATATTCTAGATAGATGGTAACCCTACTCTTGAGTGTTGATGGAAAGTATCCCTCCCTAAGACATTAATTGATTATTTTTGTCAATGGAATTATCAGTTCTTTATAAAATGCTCTTAATGATTTCAACTGTAAATCCAAAGCAATCTTTACTTTTTTATTTTTAAGACTATTTTTATTATATGCCTGTAACCTCATTATAAGTTTACAGGTATATTTGTTAGGTATAAAGAAGAGGGGAACAACAACCGAAGCGCCAATTTGTGCCTGTAGCTCAAGTGCTATACCTAGTAATAAAAAAAGTCATTTAGTTGATTAAGTGGAATATTTGGCGCGTTCAGATTTTCCTCTCGACCCTTTACGATTATCATGATGTTTTACATACATTTTACAGAGATTTGAGGCACTCTTAATGAGGTTATTGTTAGCCTGATTTTTTGCAGTTTTATTGGCATTTTGGTACACTTTTCCACAGGCCAAGAGTTGTTGTTTAGCTTGTGCTGAAGGATATTGGTTATAAAGCTCTCTTAAAAAGTGTAAAACCTCCCTCATTGACCCCAAATCAAGTTACAGTAGAAAATATTTCGCTCCATAGCAACGTCTTGTCAATGTGGTGAACTTGATAACAGATGCCAAAAATATATTTAGGTTCGTTAGATCAATCTCTTGAAAACTTTACCTAGATAATTCTTAAAGAAACCATTGTTGAGACAATTGTTTTCATACAAATTATCTGGCTGGTTAAGTTACCAAGAGACTGATCTAGTGGACCTAAAAGTGAGTAATTTTCGCGCAAAAATGGCACATTTAAGTGACACCGAGCATATTGAAATGTTTAATGATGATAGGGTATGGTAATAGAACACAGAGTTTTACCGAAGTGGTGAATATTTTTAATGAATTGTATCCAGACCATCAGGCCCTACTTACTTAATTTAAAATGTTATTCTTGTAAAAGAAATCGCACCGGACAAAAATATGACAGTGATTTTTACAACCTCTATTCGATCCTTTCAGGATCTTTATAGGAAAACTATAGAACTATTTAAAATCATTTAGCTACAAATATAAAGTAAAAAAGAACTATCTTTGTTTTTATAAGCTCCTATTATATTTTACATATAAGTACTTACTAAAAACAGTTCATCACAAGATATTAAATATTATAATTAATACTTACAGTCTTATCCTTTTATTTTAGTATATAGTACATAATGTAAATTTTCTTTGATCTTCACAGCAATAATCAGCACAGAACTCATAATCAGCGTCGAAACTGTTGGAAATTTAACTCCGTTGGATCGTGAAGAAAAGCTCTCAACTAACTTTTATAATTAGTTTTTATTTTATAGGCTTAAAAACACTTTTTAACTTTTACAAACAGACAGCTATATTATTAACTTGACATAATTTTAGTTACTAATTTTATTACCAACCTAAATATTTATAACTAGTAGGTTGTGTATGCAACCAACATAACACAAGACATTTACCATTGTTCGCGTAACCAAAGATAGATGGCGTAATGGGTATCAATTTCAACACTCCCCCTCAATGGTGAATTTCTTGTATTTTTCTTTTTATATAAAAACTTAAACATTTTTAACTAATTATTTTAAATTACATTCCCTGCGGAATTTCTGAAATAAAGCTAGAGATACTGGTTTCGTTCAGTGATGTAAATTTTCGTTACTTTTAAGGACTTGGACCGTTTCGTTACTTTGGGTATTAGGACTCGTTACTTAGGACTCGTTACTTTATGTAAATCGTTACTTTTAAAAATAAAAAAGATGGCTTTGATCGATTGCCAAATACCTACTCATGTTTTGTAGTATAAATATAAATATAGGTTATGTACTATTGTCAATTCTGAAACATAAAAACATACAATATAACAACAAATAGGAATAGAACATGGCGTATTGATTAAAAAATAGATTTATTTGTTTTCAATTTACACAAAATATAAACAAATAACACTTCGTTTCTGCGTTTGGGCATCTGATTCTAGGAATCGAAGCTCTATAATTTTATAATTTTCTAAATACCAGTGTGCGAAGTGAACTTGACTAAACACAATTTGTTTACCCTATACAATCTAAGAAACAGAATATTCAATTTATATCATGTATCAAGATCAAGTGCCTGTTAAAATTAAAAAAGAAATATAAATTAAAAATACATACATTGCTTTCATCTCTCAATGGTAACTTAAAGTCCTGTATTTCCTCAACCCAACACGCAACATGGCTTCCCGACAACAAATTAACCAAATATTAATACGCCATCTCTCCAAATACATGCAAAACGACACGCCATCGGCTGCCTGACGAGGTAAAAACAAAATCCAGTTCGAAAAATAATTTATGATACGTTTTGTCTGTCATCCGTTATTGGCTATCAAGTCCACGAACGAAACCGCCCGCTGTAAAATTATGGGTAGAATAGTTAGTTAGATTTAAATTCAGAGTAACGAAATGCCAAAAGTAACGAGTCTTTTATAACATTAGGACTCGTTACTTTTAGTGATCACATAGTAACGCTTACTTTGTAACGAGTCCTTATTTATTTTACATCACTGGTTTCGTTAGAAAATCAGCTGTTTGATTATTTGTAGAAATATACTTTAAAATGACTACATTATCTTTAACTTTATCTCGAATAAAATGGTAGCGAATATCCACATGTTTCAATCTCTTGTGAAATTCTGGGTTTTTACACACTTTAATAGCCGATTGATTGTCCTCAAAAATTACTACACTTAAACAATCAATCTCTGATAATTTTAAATCACTAAACAAACTTTTTAACCAGCATGCTTCACTTATAGCTAAACTGAGTGCTACATACTCTGCTTCGGTGGACGAGAGAGCAACAGTTGATTGCTTCCGTGAGCTCCAACTTATTGTACATCCGAATACTTTAAAAATATATCCCGAAGTTGATTTTCGGTCAATTTGGTCGCCTGCCCAGTCAGAGTCTGCGTACCCTTCAATTAAGTTATTAAATTTATTTTTATGGTAAACTAAAGATAATTCTAAAGTTCCTTGCACGTATCTTAAAACTCTTTTTATTGCTTGCCACAGCTGTAGGCTTGCATAAGATTGATATCTACTTAGTATGCTTATACATAAACAAAGATCAGGCCTGGAACACAACATTGCGTACATTAAAGATCCGATAGCTTTACGACAATCATTTTCGATTTCTTTACTTTCCGATTTTTCACGTTTTAATTCATCATGTCGAAAATTGGGTTCCATAGGCGTACTGACTTGTTTACAATTTTGCATATCGAAACGTTTCAAAATACTTTTAAGATATGTGGTTTGGTTTATTACTATTTTATTATGAACTAAATTCTGTGTAATAACCATTCCTAAAAAAAGAGAAAAATTTCCTAAATCTTTCATTTTAAAATTTTCATTTAAAATTTGTTTTATTTTACTTATTTCCAATTCATCATCACCTGCTATCAATAAATCATCTACATACAGTAAAATAAACATTCTTGATGAATCTGAAATTTTTAGATATATACAATATTCATTTTCTGATCGTACAAAATTTAATCTAAACATTAGATCGTTAAATTTTTTATACCAATTCTTTGGTGATTGTTTCAAGCCATATAAGGATTTTCTTAACTTTACAATGTTTCCCACATTTTTATCAAAACCTTGAGGTAACACGATGAAGACATCATCATTAATATCGCCATTCAAGAAAGCACTGCAAACATCTAGTTGCGTAATCTTATAATTGAAATTATTACATAGAGCTAGAAAAATCCTTACTGAAGGCAACTTGGCAACCGGGCTATATATATCATGGGTGTTTATACCTGTCTGTTGAAAACCTCTGGCTACCAAACGAGCCTTATATTTTGCCACATTTCCTATTTCGTCTTTTTTTTTCTTAAATACCCATTTACACTCAATGACTTTACTTGTTATTTCACTTTCACTCGCAGGAAACCATGTGTCGTTTTCTTCTAATGCATCAATCTTAGCTTGTATCGCCTCTTTCCATTTTTCACATACACTACTTGCCATTGCATCCTCGTAGGTCAGAACCTCGATATCTTCATTACTTGCTGATAACAAAATCTTGTCCATATCTAACTCGTAGTCATTGTACATTGTATTTCTTTTTCTTTCTCTTCTCAGCTGGTATTTATTATTTATCATTTCATCTTTTAACTCTGATCTGTCACTGTCAATTTCATGATACACACTTTCATCACTTTGATTGTCATTATTTTCTGATAAAGTTTCATCGCTATTCTGTGCTTCTTCATTTTCTTTATTTTCCATTTCTTCAGTGACTCTTACTGTGTCATTTTCTGTCTGCATTTTTTTAGGTAAGAAAATAACATCCCTATGGGTTTCTACTATTTTTTTATCTGGTATGTAAACTCTGTAGCCTTTTACATTTTCTCCATAGCCAACAAACATACCTCGTTTACTTTTTGGATCCCACTTAAGTCTGGTTTCTTTTGGTATATGTACTGACACTGTACTACCAAAAACTTTGAAGTGGTGTATGTCTGTGGTTTTCTTGTACCATAGCTCGTACGGGGTTTTTAGTTTTTGGGGGCTTGGACCTGTCCTATTTAGGGTATAAGTGACAGTATTAATAGCTTCAGCCCAAAAAGTTTTATTCATTTTTATGTTATTATTTAATAACGTTCTTGCCCCTTCTACTAGGGTCCTTATTTCCCTTTCTGCCCTTCCATTTTGTTGGGGTGTGTAGACTACTGTTCTTTGATGTTTTATGCCTTTTTGCTCCAAACTTTCTTTTATTTCATTATTTATGAACTCCAGACCATTGTCTGTCCTTAGTACTTTCATTTTATAGCCAGTTTCTCTCTCTGCTAAATTTATAAACTTTTCTATGCATGTCTTAACCTCAGATTTTTGTTTTAAGAAGTAGACATATCGATATGATGTAAAATCATCTTTTAACAGGAGGAAATAACGAGATCCACCTAGTGATGTATTCTCCATTGGTCCGCATACATCACCATGTACCAATTCTAGTGGTGCAGTTGCTCGTGACTCACTGTCTTCAAACACTAATCGATGTTGTTTGCCAGCCAGACAGGCTTCACAAACAAACTCTTTTTCACAGTCTATATACTCAATTTTATTTCTTTTTAGGGACTCTCTAATGTGCTTGAAGTTCTGGTGACCCAATTTTTTATGCCATTCCTTTATACTTTCTATGGTTTTTACTTTCATACATGTGTATGGATCATGATCATCTAAGCAGCTGTTTTCTAATAGGTCAGTATCTGTGGAAAAACATGCTGATGGATTGTATTCCTTGTTTTTATTTGTAAAATTCATTTTATAAAGCTTATTCACTCTGGTAGCTAGTGCTCTCACTGCTCCAAATTTGTCAATAAATTGACATTTCTCATGGTCGGATATCATAAAATAATTGCCCTTGTCTAGTGCACTTCCGGCCGAAAATAAATTGAATTTTAGTTCTGGTACGAATAAAACATTTGACAATGTGGTTTTAATTAATTTTTCTCCATTGTATGCCCACAAAGTAATTTGTCCAGTTCCTTTGACTTCCAATTTTTGTCCATTGCCCACTTGAACCATCTTAGTTATTTTAAGTGCATTTATATAATCATAGTTATTTTTATCCCAGCACATATGCTCACTAGCACCTGAGTCTAGGTACCAATCAGCTGTTTTTAATTTTTCTGTATACACCATGAATGCATTGTTTCCATTTGATTCTTCATCCTTCTTGCTATTATTGAAGCCTAAGTCTTTTCCTTTTTTAAGCCAACATGTATCGATATTATGGGAAGACTTTTTACAAAAAATACAGAACTTTTTTTGTTTACTTTCTTCAAACTTGGCTCCTGTATTTCTTTTTCTAAAATAACAGTTCTTCGCTAAATGTCCTACTTTTGAACATATGTGGCATCGTTGCCTTGTCTGCAGCTTACTATCATACGCCCTTGTATTTAAGGCTGTTGTAGATTCGAAAGATTTAAATCTTTCTTCTTCAAGTAACAATCTTGCCATCAATTCTTCTAATTTTTGGTTGTCAACAGGCACAGATTCCCATGCAGATCGGAAATGCTTAAAATTTTCAGGTAGAGACATCAATATTTTAGTTATTATCATTGTTTCAGAAAGAGTCTCGCCTGCTGTTTTTAATTTTGTTTTAATTTCCTCTATTTGAGATATAAACTCTGAGACTGAACTGTCAAATTTAAGCTGGAAAAATCTTTGTTGTAACAAATGGATACTAACGGTTGATTCCTTATCATAAACTGATCTTAGTTTACTCCACATATCATGCACTGTCTCACAAGATAGTATGTGAGTTAAAGGACCTTGTTCCATTCTCATTACTAGCAACTCTTGAGCTTTTGCATCATCTTTAAGCCATTTATTTAATTCATCACCACTTGGCTTGATTCGGGTACCATCTACAATATCAAAATAACCTCTCCCCTTGAACATTATCATTGTTTGAAATTTCCATACAGGCCAGTTGTCGCCTTTCAATTTTATGGTCGCTGTATCACAATTCATTTTTACTTTTTTTTTTTGGGTTTTTATTTATTGGTAACTATTTGAAAAACTACTTTTTTTTTTAACTTTCAAACTTTTCTCGCCTACTTGTCCGTTTTTTTTGTTATTTTTATTTTATGTTTTTGCCGCTAGAGCACACAACTCCACACTTTTAAGTTTTTATTGCTTTTTCTTCACTTGCACGCATCTGGGCCCATAACCTGTTGGAAATTTAACTCCGTTGGATCGTGAAGAAAAGCTCTCAACTAACTTTTATAATTAGTTTTTATTTTATAGGCTTAAAAACACTTTTTAACTTTTACAAACAGACAGCTATATTATTAACTTGACATAATTTTAGTTACTAATTTTATTACCAACCTAAATATTTATAACTAGTAGGTTGTGTATGCAACCAACATAACACAAGACATTTACCATTGTTCGCGTAACCAAAGATAGATGGCGTAATGGGTATCAATTTCAACAGAAACTATCGGCAAAAATGTTCAAATTCGATGAATGATGGACAATTAGAAACCCGAAAATCGGCCTCATAAGTCATAGAACAGTTTATTGTAGGTTTGTGATGAGTCCATATTTATTTGAAGAATTGGGTTGGCTTCTTTTCCTCAGTGGTCACTTAAATAAAAATAAATGAATAAGTTAAATTAAGAATTAACGTACTTTTTGAATAAATACATACTTTTCTATTTTTCTGGGCAACCAAATATACGTGACATCCAAACATCCTAATCACAGAAGAAAAAAGGGCATCAAATTCGATAAACTTTTTCTTTCAAGTATAAGTATGCAGCACGATCCAAAACAAATGTCAAATTTGATGTGATGTGACATCTCTATTTGTCTTCGTTGATGTGACATAACCTCAATCCCTAGCATCCCAAGTCCAAAAACAAAAATGAAACTAAATATTTTATGTATTTTATAATGTACAGATTACTTAAAAACGGGCGCCTCCCTTTTAATTATGTTCTAGGGACTGGCTCAAACGCCGGACATATTTTCAAAAGTAGAACTGTAACCCCTTTCAGGCTATTTCACAAGTTGCGGTCTCCTAGTTTTTCTGATGTTCTCTTTGGAAAGGTGGGTTATTTTGTTGTATAATTAAGGGTAATAGCTAAAAAATACAAATTAATTCGGACCAGATAAGTGTTTCCTATAAGTAAGATAATGTTCATTATCTAGTGTTTCCACAACATTTTACAATTTTAGCAATTAAAAGCAATAAACAAAGAATACGCGGCTGTCTGTGCTCTACTGCAACGCTCTGGGCTTGAAGATGTCTCCCAGCTTAACAGATTTCTTGGTTCTACTAGATATTTTAGTACCACGCCAAACAATAGACAAAAAGTAGGAGGCCCGATTAAGCCTCCAGATAGTAATAAACCAGGTAAATTATGTTTCTTGGTACTTACTTTCTTATTGTGATATTTGTGATAATTGTAACATTTGTGATAAGTGATTGTAATAATTACAGTTTTATTTTTCTATTTTGTTGGTATAGCTGAGAGGTTTAAAACAAACAAATAATATAATACATATTTAGATAGATTATTCAACTAGGGGAGGAATGTATAACAATAACATGGAAGCTTTGAGGGTTGTGCAGAATTACATTGTGAGGATAATATTCAGAAAAAATAGGTATTATTCAACAGCACTGCTGTATACAGAAGAAATATGTAATGTACGAACTTTATATGTCCTTGCAGTGTGCAGTTTTGTACACTCTCATGAAGCAATTAAAAATAATTGCATATCCCATGGTCTCGTGACGCGAGGCCACACTAATCACTTGCTAAACATCACTCAGTCTAAAAGAGATATACAGCTTCATTCTGTAAACTACCTAGCTCCTAAACTATATAATATGGTACCTGCAAATATTAGAAATATAACAAAGATAAAGTATTTCAATGTTTTCTTTAAAGAGTTTCTATTGACAAACCAAAATGTTAATCAATTTTTGAATGTACTCTAAACTGTGATCGATGCAAATATTGTCCCTTATTACTATTTTTGTTACTTATTGTATAATCTAATTATTATGCCATGTATAAAATTAATAAACAAAGCTTATGGATATGTTTCTAATGTTGAAGTATGTTTTGTAATAATCGTTTTGTGATACCTTATTTTGCACATACAGGTGCCTCTGCACCTAGGTGCAACACACTATATACTGTGATTTGATTAACCTATTGTGATTTGTTGTAACCATTTTTTATAAAAAAAATTATTGTTGAATAAAATCTTGAGGTAGGAATAAAAATAGGCGCATACAGGTTTTTCTTAAACCTAGGCGCTGTTACAAGAAAAATTTGTTAAATTTGTATAATTTATTTTAAATATTTGTTTTTTTCTTTATATACTTATTATTTATGTAACTACCTTAGTACCTTGATAAATATGTAAGCAAGTAATATTTATATTTAGGTAAAGACAATGACAATGATGAAGATAAACTAGGCACTTTACTGGCCAAAGCTCTTTTGTGGATGCTCACGGCTTATGTTTTTATTGCAATGATTTCCCTAATGTTCCCCAGTACTCAGTCACCAGAGGTGAGTATATTTAGAGATAAATTAATTTCATCTTTGTATTGCAAAGCCACCTTACATTCTGTCTTAGAAGCTACACTTCATTTAAAGCTACTTTGTTCCTCTCTTCAATCAGTTTACCAAAAAGTTATTACTGCTTACTGCTTTTGGTACTTTTAGTAATAATAAAAGTTTGAGTACTAACTTAATATGTAAATTATGCATTTTCCTAGATTTTTTTTTTTAAAAACCTGAAAAATTCCTTAATTTGTTGACCATTGGGTGTTTTATGTTTTACCTTAACTTGACTTTTAATTAGTAAAATCGATAAGGAAAGAGGTTTAACTTTTCCTTATTCACCTTTCAGGTTATTCGATACATTTCATGGAATGAGTTTCTTTATCAGATGTTAGCAAAGGGAGAAGTTGAACAGATTATTGTTAGACCAGATATTGACATTGTTACTATTATCCTGCAGGAAGGAGCAATTGTTAAAGGAAAAAGAGTAAGTATTTGTGTGACCGCCACAAAGGGTGCAGCATATGAGATTTATTTATATTTTTAATAAATTTATTTTGTTTTTTGAACAATTATTGTAAAAGTTAGACAATCTCTATAAATTGGTTTATATTCAACTTTTTTTGACATTTTAACACCACTTTTTTTAGTCTGATGTTCGTACATACCATATGAACATAGCAGATACTGAAAAGTTCGAAGACAAACTACGAGAGGCTGAGAGAAGGTTGGGTATTAAGGATGGAGTGCCGGTGACATATGAAAGAGGGGCAGATTCAGCGAGTAGACTGTTAACTTCACTCATTTTGATTGGGACACTTATTTTTATTTTAGCTAGGACGAAAAGTATCAGACCCCCCATTAACATGGATGTCTTTGTAAGTAAACATTTTTCTATAACTTTTTTTTATAAATTATTTAAAAAAAATTGTATTAAGCCCGCGGCTGAAGGACCTTGGTCGAAGGCCAATTGGGCAACCAATAAATAACGTTTTAATAATGTATTAAGCCCAGTGGAAGCTTAGTTTTCAGGTTTATTCAAGGCCTACTTTAGATGGACCTGTAAAACATACCATTTTATCATGAAAATTGTACAGTATTCTGTATTAGGAAGGGGAAATGGGAAATACACAAATTGCTTTAAAATTATTTGGGCTGTAGTAAGCAATTTATTCAAATTGGGGATAGAGAACGTTCAGAAAAAGAAATAATATGCGGAGTTCCGCAGGGATCAATATTAGGTCCTATACAGGTCATGCAATATAGCTTAAGCTCCGAGATGCGCAGATAGAAAAGACGGTACGACAGAGATACCTAATGCCTAATTTCAGTACAGTACACTGATAGTCCCGCCCATCTGTTTACTGCGCACCCGAAAGTCAGGGCTCATGCTATTTTGTTTGACCTGTACTATGTTTTATTCCGTTTTTAAATTAGACTTTAAAGATAATAAATATTTTTTTATTGTGAGCATTTTGCCAATTGACAAAATGTTATAGATTCTTCTTTAATGTTTATAACTGAAATAAAATAAATTCTTTCAGCCACTCCTTAAAATTTAATAATGAGACTATTCAATATTCAAAAACAACTTTAAATTAGGGTTAGTTTTAGACAAAAATTTAAATTGTAAAATTCATTATTCAATATATTATTATAAATTCGATATCTTTTTTGGTATTTGTACAGAGATATTACATTTCTTTGAAATGTTTAACAAACATATATTTTTCATTGAGAGATTCAAAATTACAATATTTAGCCTTTGCATGAGGCTCTGCTGATTTATCAAACTTAAAACCATTACAACAATGGAAATATAAAGGTATTAAATGCATATAGAGATTTACCACATCTAGAGCCAATCGTTGATCTGTATTTACCTAAAGATTTATATGTTCAAAACATATAAATTAAAAATTTATATTTTAATTCATTCTATTATATTTTAAAACAAGAAAATCAAACATAACACTTCAAGGGACATAGAGAATTTAAAAGATCAAATGGTCCGAAAATAATCACAAAAAATTGGAAACGATCCAGTTTTGCTCGCGTTAAGGCGTGAGCTGGTTAAAATCTATTGTTTATACTACATATTGCGCACGCTTACAAACCCGAACTCCAGCTACAAGAAGAGTCATTTGGTAAAGGCTTGGTCGCATATCATTGGCAATATACTGGTAATAAATATGTGAATAGTAGGTATAGGTTGAAATACTAACTTAAACTTTATTACACCTATTTCTTAACCTACCTTATATTCTGTTATAGTCTATTTCAGAAAGGTGTAGAGTAATTTAAGCTCATTAGGTATGCAAAGGGACTACAGAGTGACCCAACGAATATTTAAGTCACTTTTATAATTTAGCATTGATTTCATTGCAAAATTTTTTATTTTCATCAAGTGCAGGTAGTGTGGTAGTACCACCCGGGATTTCGTCAATTTATGGATTTTACCTATTGTTATCCATTCACAAACACTGAAAATGGTGTGACAAGGCGTGCATGATGTACATAGTATTAGGTATACTTATTTTTTATAAACATAAAAAAAAATACAAAATACGAAAAATACATTACACAGAAATTAAATTATAAAAATCATAATACTCTTCGTCATCTGAGGAGCTGTCATCTCCTCTTGACGTTATAATTAACGGGTCGACGGTCCGATCGATCAGGTGGTCAAGATCCCACATTTTTTCCTCTTCTTTAATGACATGATGGACTGCTATTAGCCAGTTCTCTGATGTTACTTCCTTAATGGCTTGATCAAACAGTAACTTTACGTCTTTCATTTTGAATGTCGTGCTGTGTCTTGCTACAAATCCTTCTTTCAGTTGCGCCCATAGTTCTGTAGGATTTAGTTCGCAATGATATGGTGGTGTGCATGTTTTTCCTATATCTTCCACGTTTCTTTTTTATCAAATTATCTTCAAATTTAATACTTTTGATGGTTAACCAGTCGTCAGTCGTGATAAATAGCTTGCGTTATACATATCTACTACTAAATCAGCTGGAAGATATTTTATCATTTTACCAAAATAGTCCTCAAAAACATTCGAATTCATGTCCTCGTGGTAGTATTCCGAATTGTATTACGCAATTACTTGAAATTTTAATATTACAAACAATACTATTTTATCTTAGACCCGTTAACCCGTAATTTTCTAAAATTTTGAGTTAGTTATAAATAATTTTATGCACAAAATTTACGGGCGGCTATGGCCGACACCGAAATTGAGCCGAACTGGACCAAATTTCCCATTTTATTACTCTACAGTCTACACCTTTCTAAAATAGACTATAGTCTGTAAACTGTATTTATTTATAGAGAAGGAGCCTGCATAAAGGATGTAATTATTTTCTTTGGTTTGAATAATATTTATTTTTATTATTATTATTATTATTCTCAGCACAAAACTCTACAAAATTATAAGGGTGGGAATGTTTCACATTTTAGAGCCAAATGGGTAGAGCGAAATTCACTCTTGTAGATCCCCTTATGGGACAAGGGAAAGGCGTACATTTCAGTGATGTTGCCGGTCTCAGAGAAGCCAAAATTGAAGTTATGGAATTCGTGGATTACTTGAAAAGACCTGAGCATTATAAGTCACTTGGAGCAAAAGTTCCCAAAGGAGCGCTCTTATTAGGTAAGCAGAGTATAAGGCAAGATTATGGAAAAATCCTTGTTTTGTTTCTATATTTATTTAACTATTTTTAACCTATTAAAAACTATGATTTTTTTACAGGACCTCCGGGTTGTGGAAAAACATTACTAGCTAAGGCAGTGGCTACTGAAGCAAATGTTCCATTTTTATCCATGAACGGGTCTGAATTTATCGAGATGATTGGTGGTTTGGGAGCAGCGAGAGTAAGGTAAGGTTATATTTATAATATGTCATTTGCATTGTTTTTATATTCTAATTCATCGTGTTATTTAAGAGTTCTAGATAAACAGATTTGTGAGATAAATGTCTTTTTAACCAACCTCAAAAAAGAAGAACGTTGTCAATTCGACTTGCCTTACCTTTTTTAATGTTTATTTACTTGTAACTTTTATTTGGTTAACCGGTTTTTGGTAATTTTTTTTGCACTAAGCACTTGCGCCTAAAATTATATAATTTCACACTTGTTAAAGCATTTTTAAAATATCTGTTATCTCTTTTACTCTGGCTTGGTTTAAGTCTCATCTTTCGGACAGACGGTTTACTTTAATCAAATCAAAAAGAATGAGAGTTTCAACTGGAGTACCACAGGGCTCTGTTCTGGGGCCGTTACTGTTTTTATTGTATATTCATGATTTAACAAATCTAGATATATCTGGTAGATTTACAATATTGGCAGGGCTCTAATGTGATCCAGTTGGAAGGTGACATTAATTGTAATATGCTGAAGATTAAAGAATGTTGCGACTTAAATTATTTGTCGCTGAATGTTTCTAAAACTAACCTCACTTTTTAATGCCATATTTACAGTATAGGGCCAGGAGCTCATATAGTGAATAATTCAGCAATGAGAAAATTAGTGGGGCTTTATATTGACGATAAATGGAGGTTTGAGCATCACATAGCGAATTTAAATACACGGACATCTCGTGGGTAATATGCTTTGAGGGTTATATATCGAGAGTTGGGAGTTTTTATTGCGTGGAACGCATACTTTACCCTTGTAGAGAGTCACACGGGTTGTGTTTCTGGGGATTTTGCGCTCAATACCTTTTTAGATCGGTATTTGTATTGCAAAAAAGGGCAATATGGTGTATTTGTCAGTTGAGTCGCCGAACGTCCTGTCGACCGCGCTTTGTAAATTTGGGGATATTGACTTCTCTGTATATTCTTGAAACGGCATGTCTTATGCACAAGAAGTATAAATCTGAAATACAGACTTCCTCGACAACTTCCACAAGATGAACACACGTTATAGTTCTACCGATTTCCTCTTCTGCTTTAATAAAAAAACAGCAAAAAATTGTTTAATCATTTGCCCCTTAGTTTACGTAAAATTATTTTCCATAGAAAGTTTCGGAGAGACCTAAAAATATTGTTATCCCAGAGAGCCTTAATTTTTGAGGTATCGCTGTAAGGGTCTTTTTTTTGTTTTAAGGGTGTATTTTAGTTGGTCTATGTATTTTTGATTTTTATATGTTTTACCTGTAATCATGTTTGGTTTTTGAAATTGTATTTTATCTTTAATTAATATATAATTTTAAGTTGGTTTGTCAATGAGAAGCTGTTCTTATGATAATAAAGCTAGATTTGATTTGACTTATTTTTTAAACTTTTTTAGGGATTTATTTAAGGAAGGTAGAAAACGAGCACCCTGTATAATCTATATAGATGAAATTGACGCTGTGGGAAAGAAGAGAAGTGGCACCTTATCCGGAGGAGCCAGCGGCGAAAGTGAACAAACATTGAATCAGTTGTTGGTGGAAATGGACGGAATGGCTAGCAAAGAAAACGTCCTTATGTTAGCGTCGACCAATCGAGCGGATATATTAGATAAGGTAGGCCTTCAGGCGTTAGTTCAGGGAGGTTAAAGTTAAATCACATTTATTATTTTTAGGCTCTTCTGAGACCAGGCAGGTTTGATCGTCATATTTTAATCGACTACCCAGACCTAATTGAGCGTAAGGAAATTTTTGAACAACATTTGAAGAGTATTACTTTGGAACATCCTCCGGAAACTTACTCACAACGGCAAGTATAGATGGAATTAAAACGAACCTACAAGAAAAAAATTTAAATCTATATTTAAAATTTACCCCATACAAATGTGTGTATGTGTTTTTTATCTTGGCGTAGCCTTCTTGATTAAAAAAAAAGGGAATTAGACAGAATTCCTAGCCCTTTCAATTCGATACTTTGACAAATTCAGGTGGGGATGAGGCAAGTGGCGACCTCTCCTTTGCAGCTATTTAATAATAATAATAATAAGTTTATTTTCAATACTTATAATATAATAAATATGTTTATTTATCTTCCTCAATCAACTTCTTCTTTGATCCCCCGAAGACGGGCTTTTTAGGGGCAAATCTTATTATTTTAAATTATAAATATATGAGAATATTAAAATATTTTTTTCAAAAATATTAGATAATAATATATAAAAGTTAAATTGCAAATAAAAAACGTTTAACTATATGTATATAACTATAAACGCAGTTTTTTGAAGATATAGGATAATAAAATTTTGAAAAAGATATTATTCATAACAATATTAATTAAAATATTCATTAAAACATTTCCAAACATTTTTTAAAGTTATTTGTTTCCAATATCCATGCTTTTATTTCGACTTAATATTTTTTTAATGAAATATATTTTCTAAGTTTTGTTGGTAAATAATCGTTTAAATAAAAACATAAATATTTGAAATTTTTTTGTCCTATGGACTTATTTTAGGTTTTATGGTCATTTCATTTTTATGACGTGTATTATGATTATGGTTTTTAAACTGTAGAGGATTTTTTATTTTTAATTATGTATATTAAGATGTTATAAATGTAAACTTGTCTAATATTAATTTTTTTTTTGTTTCAGAATATAATTTTATTGAAGGATAAAGATAATCTTTATTAAATATAATTTTTAGAAACCTTTTCTGTAATATTTCTAATTTTTAAACTACAGTTTTATTTATTCCTCCCCAACCTAAAATTCCTTAATTTAAATGAGTTTTAACTAATGCATAATATAATATTTCCTTATATTTTACGTTCAAAATTTGTTCAATGTTTCTGAAAATTGGTAGTAAACTTCTTGATTTCTTAATCAAATATTCTATGTAAATATTACAATTTAATTTACTGTCAAAGATTATTCCTAAATATTTTACTTGATTACCTTTCAAAATTTGAATGTCATCATTTATTTTAATACTATTCATATTTTGTGGTATGTTATTTAGATTTAAAGTAAAAGGAAGAAAATAATTATTAGTTTTATAAAAATTAATTATTAATACATTTTTATCAAACCAATTTTTTATTATTTTAAACACTTTTTTAATTTTGTTATTTAAGTTGTCCCAATTTGTATCTGTATAAAAAATTGCAGTATCGTTTGCGAAACTATGAATTTCTCCATCACAATTTACATTAAATAAATCATTAATATATTTTTTTTAAATGGTCCTAAAATTGTTCCTTGAGGAACACCATATTTAATTATTTTAGGATAGCTTTTTTCTTTATCTATTTGAACATAAGTTGGTCTATCATTTAGATCATTTTTAATTAATTTAAATTGTTTTCCTCTAAATCCAATATTTTCAATTTTTTCCAACTTACTGTATCGAATGCTTTTGCTAAACCCAGAAAAATACAAATAGAAGGTTTTTATTATATTGGTTTGTATCTTTACTTTACGTAGTTAATGTTTTATATTTTTTTTATTAGATTGGCATATTTGACACCAGGCTTCAGTGGCGCCGACATCGCCAACGTATGTAATGAGGCCGCATTACATGCTGCCAGAGTGAAACAAAGCAAAGTGACAGGTGCCAACTTGGAGTATGCCGTAGAACGACTTGTAGGTAAGATAATATTTCAGAAAGTAGAGGAACGTCATTTACAAGAAAAAAATTAAAAGAATAATAAAACTATGAATATATTTTTTTAATTATTAAGTTTTCCAAAATTCACGATTAAATTTTTTTTAAAGGTGGTACAGAAAAACGATCTCACTCAATGTCCCCACAAGAAAAAAGGGTAGTTGCTTACCATGAATCCGGCCACGCCATAGTAGGGTGGATGTTGGAGCACACCGACGCACTATTAAAGGTTTCCATCGTGCCAAGGACCAGTTTGGCCTTGGGATTTGCCCAATATATTCCTAAAGATCAGAAATTGTATACTACGGAAGAGGTTTGTATACATTTTTAAAAAATCACTGCGATTTTTGGTGTTCTTTATCAAAATTAGAAAAAAATAAAGGACCCCGCACAAAGCTTATGGAAAATGGCTTTCGGCTAATTTTTCTGAATTTTTAGTATTTTTATTAAACATAAAAAAATACATTATACAGGAATTAAATTATAAAAAATCATAATATTCTTTGTCATCTGAGGAACTGTCATCTCCTCTTGACGTTATAATTAACGGGCGACGGTCTGATCGATCAGGTGGTCAAGATCCCACATTTTCTCCTCTTTAATGACATGATGGACTGCTTTTCGCCAGTTCTCTGGTGTCACTTCATTAATGGCTTGATCAAACAGTACCTGAACGTTTTTCATTTTGAATGTCGTGTTGTGTCTTGCTACAAATCCTTTCACTTGCGCCCATATAAGTTCTATAGGATTTAGTTCGCAATGATATGGCGGTATATGCAGCACAGTTACACTATGTTTTTCAGCTATATCTTCCAAGGCATATTTCATAAAACGATGTTTGTGTAAATTTGCTATAGCTAATAGTTTTTTCTTTATTAAATTATCTTCTTTTTTTCTTTAGTTAGTTATCATAAATAATTTAATACACAAAATTTACCAGCGCCTATGGCCGACATTGAAATTGAGCCGAACTGGACGGAATTTTCCACTTTACTACTCTACACCTTTCTGAAATAGACTATAGTTTTTTTCACATCATAGTTTATAAAATGTGATCGGAATTTTTTTTATAGTTATTTGACCGAATGTGCATGACACTTGGAGGTAGAGTAGCAGAAGCCTTAATATTCAACCGGATCACTACAGGGGCGAGAAATGATTTGGAAAAGGTTACCAAAATGGCTTATGCAAATGTCAAGGAGTACGGCATGAACGACAACGTCGGATTGGTTAGTTTTCCTGAAGAACAAACACAGGAATTAGGTAGGTTCTAAGGTTCTTAGATATTTGAAAAATACACTTTCCAACATTTTTTATTACAGGAAATGAAGAAAGGCCCGTGAAAATATAGTATGATAAAAACCTTCACGTAAAACCGATGCCGCCTGTCTTAAATTTTTACTCTTAAGAGTGAAGTCTACTTATGCGTTCCCCATTTCATTTGTTAATCAATATTTCTTATAATTTTCGGTTTATTTAAACAGGGGCCAAATATCTGTCCTTAAGTAGCAATTATCTACAATTTTGAACTAAAGAAATTTTATTTATTGAATTAATAAATGCAAAAAACAAAAATTTGTGAAATTTGTCCATTTTTCTTTTTCTGCTTTTATTACTTTATAAATTCAAACTTGCTTAACTTTAAATTGTAGGTAATTATGTTTTAAATATGGGTATTTGGCCCTTTTTTGGATAAAAGGAAAAAGTAACGAAATATTGATCATAAAACGGAATGGCGAATGCGTCACTAAACCTCACTCTTAAACAAAGCTTATATAAAAAAAACCAGGCCCGTATTAACAAAAATATGAACTTACAGTATTCACAGTAATTTTTTACTCATGCGTCATTGTTCAACAATTAAGCGAAAACGTGATTTACAACTCCCATCTTTATTTATTATAATAATAAAGGCGAATAAAAACATAACTCAACGTCTTCCGGGCACTGTTCTATGGCACAATACGTCGTTGCCAATGAAACTTGCTAGAAAGAGAAAAAATTGTAAAGAAGAGTTGCAGATTGATTTGACTATTTCATTTTATTATTTTTTTGAAGTTTGCCCATTGACTTCCGACGTCATCGTTTTTTTTTATTGTCATTTGGACTTTACATTTTTTACATATTTTTCCTTTGATAACTTATTTATTTGTAAAAATAGTTCTTTTTCGGAGCTTTTATTATCGCTCTCTTGTGTTTCTGGTAAGTCAGTAATTTATATGTGTTTATTAACTTTTATTTGTATGTCCCGAAAAAAATCACGGTGGAGGCTAAAGTCCTATACATGAACATATGCTAAAGATTAAATATTCATGTATACTTTGTGGATAAAATTAGTGTGCAAATTGCTTTTGAACAATTTATTAAATATATGGATACCATTGGTTTTGTACCAAAGTTAAACTTTTGAATCATAACTTTAAACAAATTTAAGGAACTCGTACATCGGGACATTTGGCACATCTTTTATAATATTTATGAATTTAGACTGTGTTTTGACCATATTTCTTTGATTTGATCCGTACAATTTTAATGACGTATAAGTTATAATGCAAGGGTAATCATTCACTGCGAATACTGTAACTGGCCTAATTACCAGCATTTTAAACAGTCTTGTAGATCTTGTAAATTGTGGCGTATGTATAAAACCGCAAATAGTAATAACTCCATTGTCTAAATAGCATAGTAAATTTCGCGTTTTTTTTTGCTTTGACGTTTCTCCTGTCAAACGCGTTGGCCAACATGTGATTTAAAAATTCTTTAATTCCGAAACGACTTTTCCTCACGAACATTGGCTAGATTTATGAGAGATGGATATACAATTTACCGTATATTTACATGTACACGACAAAGATACACACTGAACACTCCAATCTGTTGCCCTTTAATCAGCTAAAACCCGTCAAGAGATTATTGTTACAGAACCTGACATCGATGCCGTTAGTATGTGTATCTCTTTCTTACGCTTTTGCCTTCGCATATCTCTTTCCGTACTTCATCAATCCGCGTGTCTTCTCTGCGTTCTTTCAATAGCATAGAGCCGGCATTCATTCGTTCTCGTGTTGAATAATAAGTGCAATATTGTTGTTGTATTTGGTATTTTGTAGACATATCATTTTGTTATTTTTTTTACGCAGACTTTCTGGTTATAAACTGTCGTACTGTGCATATCTGTGAATTGTTATTTTTATAAAAAAGCAAGTAAATATATTGTTTCGTTGGTAATTAACTATTAAAGAAACACTAGTCCGGCCTTAACCAAACCTTAAAATCTGTAAAATAAATGTTACTAAAAATAACGTGTGTGATCGACGGCCATTAAAAGCTTACGTCAAATACACTATGGCAACCCGTGAATAATAAATTTTTATTCACTACTCGCAAATATTACCACTGACTAGTAAACATTTTAAATTGTTTGTTTATCTTTATATTTTCCTCTTGTAGGACGAAAACCGTACAGTAAGAAATTTGCTAATTTGATTGATTTAGAATCGAGAAAACTAGTTGGAAAGGCGTATCAGTACACTGAGAAGGTGTTAATAAAGAACAGAGATAAATTAGAGCTGGTAAGTGACTGGTAATTAAAGCTGGACGATTAAGAAATCTTATTATCGATTTGCAATTAAGAGTGAGGTCTAGTTACGCCTTCGCCATTTTGTTTTTAAATCAATATTTCGTTACTTTTTCATTTTATCCAAAAATCGGACAAATACCCATATTTGAAGCACAATTACCTACAATTTAAAGTTAAACAAGTTGAATTTATGAAGTAATAAACGCATTGCCGACATTTGAAGTATAATTACCTACAATTTAAAGTTAAACAAGTTTGAATTTATAAAGTAATAAAAGCAGAAAAAGAAAAATGGACAAATTTCACAAATTTTCGTTTTTTGCTTTTATTAATTCATTGATCAAAATTTCTTTAGTTCAAAACTGTAGGTAATTATTAATTGGCCGTTTTTTGAATAAAACTAAAAGAATAAAAAATATTGGTCAAAAAATGAAATGGCGAATGCATCACTAGACTTCACTCTTAACTATAAAAAATAAGTGTCTTTTAGTTTCAATCGATTATTTCGCGCACCCCTACTAAATATTTCTTAGATTTAGATTGTACAACGGGTATGTAGTAAGAGATAATTTTGAAAAGTAGGTACTGCTCTGTTTAGGCTACTTTTTATTTTATTAATGCCAAATCGAGTTTAGATATTTGCGTTTGCAATTACATGATTTTTTAAAGGTCGGATATCAGCTGTTCATGTTTATTATTAAATCAATGCCAACGTTATGGCGTAATCCACACCATCATCGGGGCTAAAGTACCAAGAAACAAATGACTATTTTTAAATTGTAAAAGTATAATTATGAATAAATAAAATCAATTATAAACTCGGATTAATTACCATAGACAAGGCTTTTTACGTTTGCCGTTAAGGACGTCCGCTGTTCACAGGATAAGAATTTACGCACTTTACTAATTATAAGATTGTGATAGAAAAACAGAAAACAGCGTTGCCAACCTTCACTTAATATATAAGCAGCCATCTGCAAAAATAATAAATATTAACAAACAACAAAGTAACAAACTACACGTTATTATTTTGAAAGTAATACTATCATCCCTATAGCAAAAAAAATTATCATTTTCCAAGTTTGTCAGCGTAACAATGTCGCCTCTGTTATATTTGTGATCTGATGGTTGCTTACCTTTTCTAGTGACCTTCGTTTATTAATCAATTGTAACGATCAGCTGTCAGACCTGTTAGATTGAATTATAATACTGTATATTGTGATAAATTGCAATAAATTAAACCATTTAAGCTCAATAGTATATTACATAATAAGTGATACTTTTCAAACGAGGCGTCAGCCGAATGCCGAGTTTTAAAATAATCACTTTCACACGAGTGACACTATATTTCCTACGACCACAAAGAATTATTATTAAAAAAGTCATTGATTTAAAAAAAAATATTTCAACACTAGTGTTGAAAAAAATATATCAACACTAGTGTTGAAATTAGCATACTTTGGGTTATGTTCCACTTAATATCTGGTTTCATAGTTTGTTAATCGGCTTTTCCTTTATTTGTAGTTTACCTTTTTCATTTTTTCATATTTTATATATCATAAGAAGAACTAATCCTGGATTGACTTCTAGATTAAATAGAATAAAATTTTTTAAATTTAATCAAGGAAAGATGCATAAACATAAATTTAAAAAAATCCACCCAACAAGGAGGATTTCAATTCAAAATAATTCTATAAATTATTTAATGTTTTTATAAAAAAAGTCAAATACTCCTGATGGGATTTGAACCTATGACCTTGCGATCTGTAAGCTAGAGCTCTATTATAAAGATTTGTTATTTAATAGACGACACTCTCTTCAGCGCGATTTGTTTTTTCTGATAATAGATTTACCAATATATTATTAGCATTTTTTATAATTTACGATGGCGTATTTTTACTCTAATTTTGAATCACTCGGAAAATACATTATAAATAAGTTAAACACTTTACAATTACCTACTATTTTATAAAATTGGTTCATTTTAATAAATACGGGTTGTCTGTCAAATTGGCACCATAATGTTTAAATTAAATAGTGTGCCTTGATATTTCAACACTAGGGTTGAAATTTTTTTTTAACTGTGATAAATGGCACTTTCTAGCCAAATTAACCGTGCGTTTTTTCTCATTTTCATAGGTGGTCGTAGGATAATAACATTTCACAGGTGAGAGAGTTTTACAATTTTAAAATACCCCTTGATTTGTTGGTATTTTAGCCCTGGTGATAATGTGGACCAGTTTTTGAATTATTGCCTCCAAAATTTTTCGACACTGTGTTTTTGACCATAAATATTAATAACAGCGGTAAATATTTTAAATTTACAAAACCTCAATTTTATAGTTCTTTTGACTATGCAGTTGCTTGTTCTGTTTTTTTTTCGTACTTTGCTTTTCGGTTAAAATTTGTGTTGTTGAGCCGTATTTGTGAGTGCAGCAATATCATTCCTACTAATATAGTATAAAATATAATAATATTTCAATACTGGCAAGTGTAAGTATGCTTAATGTTTTTGATTATTTTTTGTTTGTAATTGAAGAGTCTAGTTCATTTTTAAATATGTTTACTTCTATTTACAACACTTTTTACATTACTTTTCATTTACCTGGTAGACCATCAGCTTATTTGTATCCTTAAGCATTGCGCCTTACTTAAATGCGTACCTTACAATATACTAAAAGTTAAAAAATGGTCATAGAGAGGAAGCAAAATATGCCATCTATTTTCAACAAAATGTACCATAAATCAATATTACAAGAACCGTACTGATCGATTAAGTTTAAATGCATCTGGTGGATAGAAAATTTAAAAAAATAGTTTGCTTTTTGTTAATTGTATTTATTACAATTAATTCTCTGGGAATTTCAAAACGCTAATTAACATCTAGTTTTTCTTTTTAGCTCGCTGAAACACTGTTAAAAAAGGAAACGCTCAACTACAATGACGTAGAGAAGCTTCTGGGTCCTCCTCCGTTTGGGAAAAAGAGACTGATCGATCCTGCTGAGTTCGAGGAAAATATCAGGAAGGATGCCGGTGACGTGAGCGAGGCGGATGCCACCTCCAAACCTCTCGCGACGTGATATATTTAGTAATTTTTTTTGTTATTTGTAGATACATTAATATAATTGTTTTTGAAATATATTTGTTTTTAATCCCACTCCTGATGTTTTAAAGGTTATAGAACTAAAGCGTAGCTAGACTTTTCGCATAATAAAAGTAATGAACGTGGATTGTTTAAATCCCTACTTCGGCTTTAATAAATTAATTTTAACCTTAAAAAATAGAACCTATTTCATACAGTCGGAGTAACCGTTTTTTTTTTGCTTATTTATATCAGATATTTTGACTAAAAAAATCTAGTAATACCTATAGTTTAAGATAGCGACGGCAACGTAGTTCACCGAGTAGGCCCAATAACTTTATTATGACGTGTCTCAATTGTGATTGACAGATACGACATTAATTGGTTAAGGCTTTCATTTCTTGTCGAAAGATTAGCAGGTTGCCACAACAACCGGTAGCCTAATTATTTTGGTCCCGCGATGTCATAATTTAAATATATTTTTTCTAATATTTCGGTACTGATTTATCGGAAATACATCGGTCATTTTGAAATACTATCGCAGTCTTTAGGTGGTTGTTGTCTTCTTATTTGCAGTATTTAATCAAAGCTACGGACTCTTTGAGCTTGGATAGGTTTATAACCGTTGGCATATGTTTGTCCACTTTTCACTACATGGAGATTTTCTAATATTATTTTTCTACTCACACTTGGTAATGTGCTGTTTTACACTAAAGTTATTGGAAAAGTGGGCTATTCCGGTTAACTATACGAATGTGATTTCATATCCATCCTAGTTAGGATATAAAACTAATTAATCACAGTGGTCATACAAAGAAACCAAATTTACATGTTGTAAATTTCACTAGTCGTTTTCTGACGCTTGACAGAAGTGAGGTTAGGAACTTCAAAAATATCAAAATATGTCAGATGAAAATTGTTCTTTTTTAAATTTAAATTAGAACCAAATGGGCCAAAAATTGATGTTATAATGCCAAAATATATTTTTACCGAAGTATTGTTATTTTCTGATCGAACTAAAGATTTGAGCACAGATGAACTTTCTTATTTCAAAAATATCTAGTTTTACACTCATTTCTAAACAATTACTACAAAATTTAATCCATAAAATGTACATATCTACAAAATGAATGGTTCTTTGCCATGCAAATATTGGTCCACCACGATATTTTCTAATATATTTTGAACGGGGATCCAACCCCAATCGATCTTAAAACTCTTATTATACTCATCAGGTATAGAAAACTACCTGGTAATTGTTCCTGAAATGGCGAAACATGAAGATGGGTATATGAAACTAGAAACTATAAGATTTCTAGAAAAAATTAATTTCATTTTTTACTAAAGGTTTTAAGATTTTGTTATTTTTACAGTATTGCCACGTCTTTTTCCGCGTTAACAGTGCTGCTAGTTTGTAAATTGGCGATTATTTTTAAAAACTTTACCATAGCGAACATTAATAGTTCATATTAATGCACAAAGGCCTCGTTTAACTGTATAAAACGAATTCTACAGCTATTTATTTATTTATTTACGGTATACACCATTAACAAAGGAAATAACAATGTATCTACATATACAATAAAGTAAAATCTAATAACACAATAGATTAAGGATAGATATTTTAGAATAATAACAATTAGTATGAGTCAGTTAATAAATTACTACGAATTTTTCTCTTAAGATCTAATTTAAACTTAGGATGAGTGGTATGAATATCGAGGGCATGCCTATCGAAGTTACGCTGCAGTCTGGTTAAAGGGCGAAACATGCCATAATTGGTAGAATGAAAAGGTAAACAGAAGAGATTTCTGCTGCGAGTATTGTGTCTTGTATTAAAATATAATTCAGATAGAAGATATTCACAATCAATGTCACCCCCAATAAGCTTAAATAAAAAACACATATCTGAAAGGAAACGTCTAGCTTGTAGAGAACATAGATTTATATTATTAAGAATAAGTTGATAGTCAATATGATAATTTTGGAAACGAATTTGCAGTTTGTGCGCACAAACACGCATAAATCTCCTCTGCACACCCTCAATTGCCTGAATATGAACCTGATAATAAGGTGACCACAATACACTGGCATACTCCAGGCCGGATCTCACCATGGAGCAGTACAATAATTTAAAGGTCTCACATGAGAATTCCCTACAGTTCCTAGATACAAATCCAAGGTTTCTATACCCCGCACTTGTAATAGAATTAATATGGTTAACAAATGTGAGGGTTTTATCAAGTGTAATGCCAAGATCACGGATATTATCTACTTTATCTAAGACAACACCAGCTATATTATAATTACAATCAATAGGTTGACGGGATCTATAGAAGGATATACTGTGACATTTTTTAATATTCAGATCAAGACCATTCATCTGAGACCAACGGTAAAGGCCATCTACACCACTTTAAAGCAGATCACAGTCCTCACTGGAGTAAATTAATCTATAGATTTTAAGGTCATCGGCAAATAACAAGTATAGCGAGTATGTGATAAAATCACCAATGTCATTTATGAAAAGTATAAAAAATAAGGGCCCAATATGGGAACCTTGAGGTACACCAGAATGCACCGCAATCTCCTTAGATACATAATTATTTATTCTTACTCTCTGAACCCTTCCAGTGAGGAAACTGAGAATCCACCGAAGAATGCCCGAGCCAAAGCCCAAGGCCTCCAGCTTAGCTACAAGTAGTCTATGATCCACTCGATCGAACGCCTTCGAAAAATCGGTATAAATGCTGTCGACCTGGAGCTTATTCTCGAAAGCATTCAACAGATAATCGTGGTAAGTTAATAAGTTCGTAAGTGTAGACTTTCCCGGACAGAATCCGTGCTGCTGCGCGACTATGACTCGTCTGCACTCCCACGACAGCAAAGATGTGACAAGAGAGTCAAAAATTTTAGGGATGGCAGACTGCACGCATATGCCCCTATAGTCAGCCACATTGTTCCTATCGCCAGCCTTAAATATAGGTACAATAAATGATTGTTTCCAAAAATCTGGAAAGATTCCAGTCTGAAGCGACAAATTAAAGATAAAGTTCAAAGGCTGGCTAAGAGAGCATACGCATGCCTTCAGCACACCATCGGGGCCATAGGAAGAACTAGATTTGCAATGCATGATGGCTTCAAACACATCGGCGACACCCACGCTCAAGACGCCGAAATTAATTGGCTCTTTCATATTATTATAATACTCAGGAATGTCATGCTTAGACTCAGAATAAACCGTTGAAAAGTAATCCGAGAACAAGTCAACCGAATCAGCACAGGTGTCTCCATGCGGATCACCAAAATACATTGCGCTGGAGTAACCAACAACCTTTCTCGTGCCACTCAAAAAACGCCAAAAACCCCCGGATCACTTTGAAGGTTGCGCTCAACTGACTGTAAATAGTCTGCATAACACTGACTAGACAAAACTTTACACATTTCACGGAGCGTCGAGAACTCTTCATAATCCGAAAGATTTCCAGCCTCCTTGAAGCGCTTATGAGCTAGTTTTTTTTGTATTGTTAAGTGTTTTAGTTCACCATTAAACCAAGCTGGAAAATTTGAGCTTCTAAAGCGCCTCAGAGGCACAAACAAGGAAATGGCATGATAAAGCACACTATAAAGTTTCTCTAAGGCTTGATTGACATCAGAGTCTATAATATCACAAGTATAGGCAACATGGTGGTTTCCAACTGGAAGCAACAAATCAGCTGCTGCTGAGACAGTGCAGTCCAGAATGTCAGAAAACACAGGTCGAGAAAAACACCATTATTATTGGGGATATTAATAAGTTGATGTAAGTTCAAGAGACCCACCGAATGGCTAAGTATGTGAGCCAGTGATGACGGATGAGCAATCGGACGAGTGCCATGCTCTTCTCTAATCCAGGTTGCTTCGGGTAAGTTGTAATCGCCAAAGATTAAAAAGGAGCTATTAGGATAAGTGGATTTTAGATCAACAATTGTGGAACAATGGCTCTCGTATACCTCCAGACCCGATCTTGGCGGAATATAAACTGCACCCAGGATTATTTTCTGGAAGCCTAATTTAAAAGATATGTAAATCTCTTCTATTGTAACTCCAGTTATAAAAATAAGTCTAGTGTTTAGCTCTTTCCGCACAGCTACAAGGACACCACCTGCTCTCTGTTTGATGCTGGTATTGCTGTTTCGATCATTACGGTATATAACATATCCATGGAGGTTTAACTCACTTGACAAAATATCATCCGTTAGCCGGGTCTCAACAACAACAATAATATCATATTGACAAGTAGCAGCCGCCAACCCAAAATCCCGTAGCTTTGTCCGAAGACCACCAGCGTTTTGAAAATAGCAAACTAATTTTCGTTGGTATCGTTTTTTGGCAGAGATTTAGATTTTACTATTCGGGGATTACCTTGAAAATATCGAATTGTTAAGTTTTCCTCTCCCTGATCCTTTCTACGAGCAAGTTCGAGATGTAAATTTTTAATAAAGTTTCTCTGGGTAATTGTCAAGTCAGCACTGATGCGAGCAGCGATGTTTGACTCAGCTAGTTTTTTCCTATTACTAAGGCATAATCTAGTAGTTACGGTATTTTTGAAAATTACTTTTAGAGGTCTTTTGTTGTTATTATTGTTAGGGCGACCTATTCTGAAGGTCTTGAAGTCACCAGGAGGCACACCAATCTTTGTCAAAACATCAACCACCTGAGCATTATCATGGTTAATTCTGGCCTCGACAAGTTCAGAGAAAGATTCAGGAATATTATGAACAATTATATTATTAGCACGCTGAGAACGCTCATGCATCTCTGAAATAACCTATTTTGTTGTACTTACGGAGTTATGATTCTTATGCAAGCTGAAAAAAAAACACAAACTCTTTTTCTTCTGTGCATTTCAGCAGAACAATTAATCAAAATGGCTATGGTTGAGAAAAATAAATTGTTCATTTTTATTAATAAATATATTGCTTTTTGTCTGTTATTCTGCAAAATGCGGATTAAGAGAAAGGTAGATATATTCAATATGATTTTGTGTTAGTTAATATAAAAAATGACCCAAATTGATAAATATGTTACAGTGTAATTTGGTCCATGAATTTGCCAACGAAATGAATATTTGTTCAATTGTTTTTTATTATCTTTATCACAAGTTCATGGTCAACTAAAGACAAGTTATGATGCCTATTTAAAAAAAATCTTTTTAATTTTTAGTATTCAGTTCGGAAGTTGAGTCGTAGAAAAAATATAATATACAACTCAAGTGGATTGTCCATATTGCCGTAGGCAATTTACTTCCTCGTGCGATATGGACATCATATCTACTCTTGTTGTACAAACTACTATTAAAGGGGGTCTATTGCACCCTTAGGTTAGGTTAGGTAAGAGTGGCAGACCCTTGGTTCTGACCAAACAGTCTCACGTAGTCCTGATTAGGTCCGTTGTGATACCACACGTGTTCCGTAGAACCCACCTTCATCAGATCTCTGATGCATGGTTAGTGCGACGTAACCGCGGAAGGATTTTAACAACTCATTCAAACCAGCCACTATTGTTCAGAAATCTGCTTAGCCGTCCAAGTTGTAAGTTGCTTAGTTTCTCCAGGCTATCGAAAGATGGTTCACCCAGAGTAGTGAACCTCCTTCTTGCGAGGCCAGGGCATTCACACAGAAAATGTTGAATACTTTCTTCCTCTTCCTCATCTCTGCAACTTCTGCAGAAGTCGTTAGTGGGTATTTGTATACGTTCGGCATGTCTACCGAAGAGGCAATGTCCGGTAACAACCGCAGTAATATTTCTCACGTCTTTTCGACTGTGTCTAAATAGCTCTGCGGTTCTCTTTTTATCGAATGTGGGCCACAGTTGCCTGGATGTACTACAGGTTGTCAACACTGTCCATCTGTTCTGTGCAAGCTGCTTGGCCGTGTAGTCAATCTCCTCTTTGACCAATCCCAGTGGTTTGTTCACTGTATTGTCTGCTAGATCAGCTGGCATGCCTGCGCCCTCTCTTTCGAGCGCATCGGCAGCCTCGTTGCCATCTATTTTGGAGTGTCCAGGAACCCAGCACAGAATAACCCGATGTGGGTTGCCAAGTGTGCATAAATTGTTGCGGCATCGCTTTACGAGCTTTGATTTAACGCTGCTGGAACAGATTGCCTTAATCGCCGCCTGACTATCACTGAAGATGGTGATTGACGAGGCTACTCCCAAGCCAAGGTGTTCTTGCAGGATATTGACCGCCTTCTCTACTGCCAGTACTTTTGCTTGAAAAATACTACAATAGTTGGGGAGTCTATACGATTTCTGTATTTATAAAATTTCGAAAAAGACCCCGGCTCCCACACCAACGTCCATTTTTGAACCGTCTGTGAAGATTGCGTGATCTGTTTTCGTTATATTCTGATTGCCTTCCCAGTCTTCCCTACTCGGACTATTGCACCCTTGCATTGACATATCGTTATATTAATATCTGTAGGTACGTCCGAATAATTAACAGCCGAGGCCTTAAAATAAACGTCCGTAGCAGACGATTAACATCAACTTAAGCCGGTACGATCTTATGACCTCATTTTTTCCCTTTTAAACGGCCTTAATGCCATCCAGTACCCAGCTGCCACAATTTCTGCATGAGTACGTACCGGCAGCATCAAACTTAACCCTCCTGACTTACTCATTCTTTGACTGAGGCCAACTTTCAATTCTTGCAGTCAGATTCGCGCCAGCCTTTCTACAAAGCGCGTCGCAGAGCGCCGTGACAACAATAGTCGATCGCGGAAGACATGAAGTAACACAATAGTAACTTAATTAAAAGTCAATCGGCAGGTGTATTCGAAAAGCGACTTTCTGTTATTTTTAAATGTATCATAGTGATTGTTGTAATGATGTGTATAAAGAAGTGTTCGGGGGGAGGTAGTGTACTTTTGACTGTGATTGTGTTTTTGGTCGGACTCGATTGGATTAAATGTCAAGGTAATTAAAGTGGAGTGGTTGTGGGTTCGAAATTGGCGCGGTTAGATAGAAATTTACGAAATTCTTTACTCGTTATTGATTTTTTGTTAATGCGCCTTGAAAGACTTGCCGATAGCCGTTTAGTGCGGCAAGGTGCGATAGGCGGCAATAAGTCATCTGAAAGAAAGTGTTATACATAATAACAGCAGGTACTATTTTTTTAATAAAAAAAATCTGCAGCGGCAATGTTATATGGGTAGATCTCATCTGTCATCTTAATAGATATCCCGACAATAACTTTTTGTAACAAGAAGAAAATTTTAAAAAAATATGATTACAGAGTCCTGTAAAAGATAAATCTAACAATATCATATTTATGATTTACCAAACTTTTAATTTTATGATAATGGGCTCCTTCACTACATTTTAATTTTGGTTGTGGAAAAGTAACAAAAATAAAAGTTTGTGTGTTTGTACTTTTTGATATTTTTAAGCCATCACTGGGAAAATAAATAAAAAAACAATTGGAACAAAAACACGGACTTTATCGAATATACGTCATGAAAACAGGCAGCTTGAAAATTTTGCCAATGTTCTCTAAATTGTTCATATTATAATACTATAACAACGTCTAAAAATTAATCTTATAGAAATAATTGTCCAAACGGACTTATGCCGAAAAAAAATAATCATATTATTTTCAAAATGTCATCTATTTTTTCTCTTAAAATCAGTTATTAAAGTTCTAGGAACAAAATATACTATTACTAGCATAAAAAGTTTCACATGTGGGAACACCGAAATTATTGACAGAAGACCAAGCTAATGAAATGACAGTAAAAAAAAGTCTAACCTAAGTTATTTGTCGATCGTCGAAATAAGAATAACAGTTATTTTAAACAAAAATACATCAAAATTCCACAATAATTCGGATGTAAGTGGGATTTAAACAAAAACACAGACATGACAAAGGAAAGATCTGTAACAATGCTCAATGTACATTTTTTTATCGGATCGACGTCATCAAGTAATCGCGCCAGTTTTGCGTTTTGAAAATTTGCGGAAATTATGCATGTTTTCAATGAGCTGCAAAAACGTATCGTATGACCTAGCAATAGTTGTATTGGCGATAAATCCCTATTCTAGCACCGACTTAACAATTTAAATGCCAAAAGATCAAATATTAAAATAGTGAAAGAGTCCATTGGCAATATAAAGATTTAATCGTATAATATCGTTATGTGAAAATAAATAAAATGAATCTATCTGACAAAAAACTTTAACTTCACATAGGTACTTTTTTCTCGAATTATTTTGACGAATAATAACTCATTAATAATGATGTTATTGTTATTATCTACAATACTTTCACATTATTTATACATTGCTAATATAAATACAATTTAAATAATGTTAATTCAGTTAATATATTTTGCTAATGTTCACGACTTTTTTATGCTTTTTCTCTGGGCCAAGGTAACCTCAAACTGACCCTGGTTAATTATTATTCTATACATGCTCACCAGGCCTGATATACCAACAGTTCTTTTGCTGAGTTGCTACAAATTTTGAATTGTCTAAATTTAGTAAAGATACAGTGTTAGAGTAGAATGGACGGTTACTGAGAGTAGTAGAATCCTGGCAAATAGGCCAACTCGATCCTTTTTTTCTTCCCTTGAATCTTTCCTTAACCACACTGCCCCATTCCTCTATAGCACCGGCCTTTGGAATGCTATTCGAAGCACGGATAACAATCTATTTTCTTTGAAAAACCAAAAACGTGATATACATCAACCTCCATAATATTTTACAAGCACCCAGGCAGTGCAGCGGTGTCTTCTTCTTTCCGATCAATACATTGTGCTTCCTTAACCAGCAGTGTCCTGTTAGAATCTCCATTAGGGAATTTAAAACTAACTGCATCGTCTTCTTCTGAGGAGCTACTTTAATCTGACTTTGACCAAACTTATAATGAAGTCCTCTGGTCTCGAAATCGAGGAACAGCCTTCTCATGAGATAAATGGGCGGAGGTCGTTTGAAACCTTCAAAATTATGTTCTTGAAGTAGGATTATCGTTCCTATAACCAAATAGTGGGAGAAGCAGCTGAGAACGTGTCACCTGTCATTTTATACTCATATAAATAACCTTACTTTTCCGTTTATTTGTATGTAATATGTGACGTCTATCCCCATCCCATCACTTCCCTTATTAAAGACCTTTTGGAAAACAAATCTGATCTCGAATCCGAACACACCAATAATCTTTGCACTCTAGTCAATTTAGTACTAAAACAAAATTTTTTTCAATTCAATTATAAATTTTATAAACAAAACTCTGGTCTAGCCATGGGCTCAGCCTTGTCACCTTTCTTGGCTGAAGTCTTTATGTCACGTTTAGAATCCTCTATGGAAGCACACCCTCTTTTTTCAAGTGTCCTCTCTATGAGGCGTTATGTGGATGATATTTTTGTAGTCTTCGACGGCGACCTTGAGAGCTTATCAAATTTTCTCGATTTTCTTAATTCTCTACACCCTTCAATTACCTTCACACTTGAAACCGAAGTTAACAACTCTCTTCCATTTCTTGATCTATTACTCACTAAATTTAACAATAAAATTAAATTCTCTATATACCGTAAACCAACTAACACAGATTCAACTATCCCTTTTCATTCTAATCACCCACATAACCAAAAACTTTCAGCTTTTCACTCATATTTTTCCAGACTTTTCTCAGTCCCCCTCGAAGACTATGAATTTAAACTAGAACTAAGTATTATTAGACAAATTGGAGTGAATAATGGTTACCCCCTTGCTTTGATTAACAAGATATACTATAGACATCTAAACAAACATCTCAATAAAATTCATACAACCAATACTAAATCTACTATTAAATACTTTTCTCTACCCTTTTGGGGTTCTATTTCCTACAAACTCAAAAATATTTTTAATTCTTTTAATTATGACATAAGTTTCAAAACTCAACATTCTTTAAAATCTTTCTTATGGAACTCTAAGGACTCCGTTCCTATTACAAATAAATCTGGTGTCTACAGTGTTTCTTGTTCTGCACAGGGCTGTTCAGCTACCTATGTCGGTCAAACGGGCCGCAAGTTCTCGGTCAGAGTGGGTGAACATTGTAAAGAGATTGCGAAAGCCAGAACCCAGAACCTTTCTCCTTCAAAGATCAAATCAAATTTTTCTAGACACATTTATACTGAAGACCACTCTTTCAATCCGGATTCAAATACTACTTCATCTGTGTAACAAGGGCAATAAACTAGATCTTCTTGAAATTTTAGAAATTAACAAAATTATAAACAATATAAACATAGACTGTCTAAATGACAGTTCTATTTACTGAACTTACTATTTTGATGCTCCGTTAAGGTGATATCTATTAGAAGGAAAGAAATAAGAACACAAAGTCTTCCTCCACTATTATATTAAATTAAAGAATCTCGTATGTTCAGAGAAACTTTTTATCTCTACATGTTTCGAATGCAGAAGCATTCATCTTCAGGAGAATGAATGAAAAAGAAGAAACTAATAGATATCACCTTAACGGAGCATCAAAATAGTAAGTTCAGTAAATAGAACTGTGATACACACGTGGTATTGTAACAATAAAAAATATATGGGGTTCAGGCTCATGGCACTGTAAAAGTTTATAATATGCAGAATAAAAAATATAACATCTCTGTCTGAGAAGAATGGTTGGAAAAATGTGGAAAAGAAAAGTTAATAATTAATCGAGAAATTGAAGGTTGGTCATAACAGAAAACTGAAGTGTGAGGAAGATGAAATTATAAATTAAGTTAAAATATTTGGGTTATTGTTTAAAGTGGCAGTTCTGACAAGGTTCGTCAGATGAATACCACATGTCGATTTATTACTTACCTAAGAATCGACATGTGGTATTCATCTGACGAACCTTGTCAGAACTGCCACTTTAAACAATAACCCAAATATTTTAACTTAATTTATAATTTCATCTTCCTCACACTTCAGTTTTCTGTTATGACCAACCTTCAATTTCTCGATTAATTATTAACTTTTCTTTTCCACATTTTTCCAACCATTCTTCTCAGACAGAGATGTTATATTTTTTATTCTGCATATTATAAACTTTTACAGTGCCATGAGCCTGAACCCCATATATTTTTTATTGTTACAATACCACGTGTGTATTAGTTTTCTCACAGTTCTATTTACTGAACTTACTATTTTGATGCTCCGTTAAGGTGATATCTATTAGTTTCTTCTTTTTCATTCATTCTCCTGAAGATGAATGCTTCTGCATTCGAAACATGTAGAGATAAAAAGTTTCTCTGAACATACGAGATTCTTTAATTTAATATAATAGTGGAGGAAGACTTTGTGTTCTTATTTCTTTCCTTCTGAATTTCCACTCCACTTTAAGTATGGACTATTTCTTCAAGTTGATATCTATTAGTTTCTTCTTTTTTCATTCATTCTCCTGAAGATGGCTTCTGCATTCGAAACATGTAGAGATAAAAAGTTTCTCTGAACATACGAGATTCTTTAATTTAATATAATAGTGGAGGAAGACTTTGTGTTCTTATTTCTTTCCTTCTGAATTTCCACTCCACTTTAAGTATGGACTATTTCTTCAACTTCCCTTATTGTTGAGAATACCGATTCTCTCTTTGTGACATGAACGGGGAAGCGAATGATCATTTGAGGAGGGGATCGATATCATTCTCTTAAAGTGGGTTGCATAAAGAAAAATCGTTCTCGGCTAGCTTAACTTCGTAGTAAAAAAAGCTGGTAAGGCCTACTGCGTGTTTGCACAAAACTGCCTTAGATTTTGCAAAAAATGGCCGCTCTCAGATGGCAGTTAACATTTCTTTATGCAACCGCTGCTACACCGGAGAATTAGGCCCCAGGCTGTTTACAATTATTATTTTGCTATCATGGCTACATAAAACGACTCTTGATCTGAGACTAGCAAGTTCATCAGCTCTTTAGTTACTATTGGTTGCTCGAACAAATCCAGACTAGTTTTAAATCTGACAGCCTTTTCAGGGCATCGATATACTCTCGCGGAGGCGATCCTGGGTCTGCAGACCGATGAGGATAACTTACGAACTGGTTCGCAGACGATGATACAATGCGAAACAGAAAGTGAAAATAATTCACCACGAACTAAATCGAAGAAATTATTTATGAGTACAAATTAAAAATAGGCACAAAAAAAACTAACGAAATCTGTAAGCACCGAAAGCAGATGGAGAATGGATTTAAAATTGGAACGAATTGGGTATTTTTAAAATAAGTAGAGATATTTCGAAACAAGTAAGAATAACCAATCAAACACACTATTAAAAAAAGTTCAAGAAATATTTTCAAAAAAGGGAGATATAAAATTATAACACTAAAAAGCGCAGAATTAGGCTGTAGGTAAAAAACCTAAGAGTATTGTACTACAGGAGGATAATATAGATGTGCGGATAGAGACTAATGAAACGGTACTAAATCTTATTGGTTTAGTTATACGACACACAACAAAAATAGTATTTATGGAAGCACTGTACAAGTACGAAATATGATGCCTTCAAACATCAGGACCTTCTTCAGATCTGAAGAGAAATATAAACGAAATAGTCTAGGATAAGATGTAACTAGTCTAATAGCTTGAACAAATGAAGCTATAAGTTAGGAAGAGCATGATAGACAAAGATAAACGACTCTGTTATTACAACTTTAGTGTGAACTTAGTCATCCAGGCGTACTGTCAAAAAGTACATTAAAAAAATTATAAATTCATATCGTCTTGAAGTCTTCCAAATGAATAAGTCAGAATAACAAATTTGTCAGCGGATAATAATAAGTTCCTTTAAAAGTTCTTTGTTAATAAAAAAGTAAATGGACATTCGCGTAGGCAAGGTTCACTGAATCCAACCAGGTATCGCTTTTGGTAAATTCATTAATATTTAAGCTGTAGGTAGTTGAAAGCGTTACACATGGACAGTTTTAGTACGCACAATCATGATGAGGAGTATTATGAATGCTCTATGGCTTCTTATATTCGTCCAATGCAGAATTTATTAACACATCATGTATAGTCTATTTCAAAAAGGTGTAGAGTAGCTCATTAGGTATGCAAAGAGACTACATAGTGACCCAACGAATATTTAAGCCACTTTCATAATTTGGCATTGATTTCATTGCAAAATTCTTTATTTTCATCAAGTGCAGTTAGTACAAAAAATGGTATGACAGAGGCGTACATTATGTACATGGTATTAGGTACACTTATTTTTTATTAAACATAAAAAATTCAAAATACAAAAAATACATTATACAGAAATAAAATTATAAAAAATCATAATATTCTTCGTCAACTGAGGAACTTTCATCTCCTCTTGACGGGTCGACGGTCCGATCGATCAGGTGGTCAAGATCCCACATTTTCTCCTCTTCTTTAATGACATGATGGACTGTTTTTCGCCAGTTCTCTGGTGTCACTTCCTTAATGGCTTGATCAAACAGTAGCTTAACACGTCTTTCATTTTGAATGTCGTGTTCTGTCTTGCTACAAAGCCTTTCACTTGCGCCCATATAAGTTCTCTAGGATTTAGTTCGCAACGATATGGCGGTGTGGTTACTATATATTTTTCAGCTATATCTTCCGCGGCATATTTCATAAAACAATGTTTGCGTAAATTTGCTAGTTCCTTCTTTATCAAATTATTTTCTTTTTTTTTTTCTTTGGTTAGTTATCATAAGTAATTAAATGCACAAAATTTACGTGCGCCTATGGCCGACACTGAAATTGAGCCGAACTGGACGGAATTTCCCATTCTATTACTCTACAAATATACCATAGTATGTTCATGTTAAGGGTTAATGTGGGCATAAAAGCCTGGATTTTCGAACGTATTCTTAGCGAAAGCTCGGAATAGGCCAGTTTTAATATAATGGGACCATGTAAAGAATAAATAAATTCCGAGATAAATTCTATAGAATGTTGCCGCCCGTGTATGTTATGCGAAAACTTATTAAAAATGAAAATTAAATCACAGAGTTAATAAATATTGTAATAAGTTCCAAGTCGACAATCAATATTTTATTTTCGGTACTGCAAAGTAACACTTAACGGGTAAAAGTTGCTTAATTTTGAAATTTGAAAGGTAACCGTTGTAGGTACATGGTTTTGCAATTGCGTTATGTTCTGCATAAATTTAATTATTATTTTTGAATGCTGGTATGTTGGTTTTCGAATGTTTATGACATTTTTAATTACCTAACAACAATAATGTAGTATAAATCATATTAAAATTCTTTTTAGACATAGAGAAAGGAACCTAAATTTTGATTAAAAATTCGCTTTCAGATTTAACCATTTATGGTATAGAAAAATGTAATATGCTCGGTTATGCTCATTTGCATCGGCTAGATTAGGTGATACTTATCTTAGGTTGACCTTACATTGACACCGACGATTTTCAACTAGCGAATTTCGAACAAATTTCACCTAATCTTTGCAATGCAATAACCATAAAACCGAAAAAATGAAAGTTGGTAAAACTGGAAGTGACCGAAAGTCGAACCAGAAGTTAAATTATAAACATAACTAACAACAGAGGTGATGTAAGGGTATGTACGACCCTCGATAGGCTCGAATAATATATTTTCTTTTAACTGTATATTCATAGGTCAAGTTGTTTTCACGAAAAATGGTTCTGGTTTAATAACTGCAATACAACTAAAGGGACGATTTTCTAATGCAGACAAGCGTCTGGCAACAGGCGCAGGTGCAGCATAAATTAAAAAATATCTTTACTTATTATGGAAAACATTAAAATCTGGCGCCGATAACAAATACTGGAAATCAAGGGTATTTAGATACGCAAAATTAATTAATATTCGGGTATATCGAATAAAGTGATAGACATTAAGAAATTTGAAAAATGTAACTTATATACAAAAACACAAAAACAAGACGTGCTAAAGAACAGTACCTACATTAACAATTCTGCATGGTCATCTTAAAGTAAGAAAAGTTTGGGTCGCTTATGGTAACCCAGGGCAGTAGATAAAGGGGGGGGGGGGTGTTAGGGTGGTTTATCTCTAAAAAAATGTATATACTTAATGCTTTATCAAAATGAAAGTTTGTACTTCCCTTGTTGGTTTTTTGCGATGTATATAATTTTCCTTCACGATTTTTCTACTATTTTCTGATATTTTCGACGGGCCCCAACCCCAATTGACCTTAAAACTTTTATTATATGCAACAAAAATAAAAAAATAATTGGTCAATCTTTCTTAAATAGTGAAAAATTAATTTGAGTACATAAAACCAGTTAAAACAGACAAAATTATAAGATTTGTAAAAACTTTTATCTATCATCGTATGTCGTTGTTTTGTCTTCGTCAGTTTTGTAGGCTGTATTGCCACTTCTCTTATTACGTTTACAGCATTTCTGTTATGCTATTTTATGAATTTTAGAATGTGATTATTATTTTCAAACCATCAGGAATGTTAAAAGGCAATTGAATGATTGAAAGAAATTTGGACATGCATTCTCTTTAAAAAGAATTTTATAGCTATTTTGCTTATCATTCGGCGTTATTATTCTTGGGGAAGCCGGCAACTAACATTGCATCATACCAACACATCAAATTAAATGGTTCAGAAAACGACACTGTTCATTTTTATTGAAAAATATGTTAATTTTTGTCTTGATATCTGATGTCTTCAAAGTGATTTTCTGTAAATACAAGAAATGGTCCAAATCGACAAATTTTTTCCATTGTAATTTGGTCCTTGATTTTTTCAACAAAATTATTTTTTCTTCAATTGGTTTTTTTAACATCCGTTTTGACAATTTATACCGGGTGATACAAAAAAGGACTAGTGTGTAAATTGCCATTTCTTGACCAATTCAAACCTTCGAAACCACTTCCGGTTTAACCGGAAGTGAAGTCAACTTTTAAATTTTAAATGGAAACCCCTTATTTAAAATTTTTTTTTCAATGACATATCACACTTTATCATTTGTTTTAAAAATGGCCGCCTAGATCAATTTTCCTTTGTTTTTTAAAAATGTTATGATAGTTTTGGTAAAACAAGGTAAGTAGTAAAGAGTAGGCCATGGAAACGTTAAAATGGCTCATTGTTACCTACTTAATAGTATAAAATTGCATTGCTTAAAAAAATATATCTGTTTACACCTGCACTGTAGGAAAAATCCTTTAAGGCGCTCTGGGAGCGGTGCGTGTGCGAAGAAAGCGATTAACGTTGGTCTTGAAACGTTGAAGATTGTATTCATTGGGAAACACGACCTCAGGAAGGTCATTCCACAAAGATGACGTTCTCCAGATGAAAGAATTCTTGAACAATGAAGTTCGAGGAGTACTAAGCTGAACAACATATGGATGAGCGGCAGTGGTTCGCCGTGTATTTCTGTTTTGCATTGCTCTAGATGGAATCAAGTGGGCAATGTCAGTCGAACACCTGCCATGGAAATATCTGTAAAAGAGAGCCATATCACCAACCTGTCTTCGATGCTCCAGGCTATCGAGGGTCTTGGTCAGCTCGGGGTCGCCGATCAGACGAACGGCTCTCCTTTGAATGGAATCCAGTAGCCGAAGGGTGTGCTTGGGTGCAGAGCTCCAGACATGAGAGCAATATTTTAATGATGGTCGAATCTGGGCTTTGTAGAGTGTCAAAAGTTGATGAGGTGTGTACAACCTTTTGGTGCGGAAAAGAACACCAAGTTTCTGTGCAGCTGCCTTGGCAATTGCGGCAACGTGATCATGCCAAGACATATTACCTCCCAGATTGACCCCCAGCAAATTAATAGACGGTGCCAGGGGAATTGCGTGTCCTGCCATGACTATATCCGGTTCTGCAATGTTAACCTTTTTGAAAAAGACTGCTGCCTGGGTTTTCTTAGCGTTAAATTCGACTTGGTTACTGTCACCCCAAGCCAAAATTTCTTCCAGGTCTTTGTTGAGGCGCAATACTTCATGCTGCCTGCGAAGATGTGCTTCGGCAGCGGATGTTTGGGGAGTCAAGGTAAAAGATGAGACAAGTGTGCTGTCATCAGCAAAGCTATAAATTGGATTTTGGGTTTTCACTAGAAGGTCGTTAATATACAGTAAAAAGAGGGCTATTTTATTTACAACCTGTTTTATAAAAAAACAAAGCGAAATTTATCCATTATCTTAAAAGGCAACCCATATTTGTTTTATTATAATAATATTGTTCATTTAATTTTCTTTCTAACGATGTATCACAAGTAAAAATTATTCATTAGGTTATAGTAGAAATTAACAAGAAATATTAATGTAATTTCTAGACTCGAATAAGCTGTAAGAAGTTTAGGTAAGACCAGTCTAGTATTATTGTTGAAAACAAAAATATTTCTGCATTTATTAGACCAAAATGTTAAATTGCATACATGACTTCTCAGGGCTTATACGGGTCTGGAAATTACATTTATGATATTTTTCTTAATTTCTACTATTAAATAATAAATGATTATTAACTTGTGATATACGGTTACAAAGGAAATTAAAAGAATAATTTTAGTATAATAAAACAAAGATGGGTTGCTATTTAAAAAAATCTGTTCTGTTAAAAAAAAAAGGTTTTAAATAAAACAGCCCTAACGGATACATTTTTCTCGAGAAAGGCAATTTTGTATTATAAAACAGGTTGAAATGAATCATTTTAACGTTTCCATGGCTTACCACTTACCTTTTTTTTTCAAAGATACGGACATTTGAAAAAACAAAGGAATATTGATCTATGCGGCCATTCTTAAAACAAATGATAAAGTGTGATATGTAATTGAAAAGAGAATTTTCCATAAAATTTAAGCAAAATGGGGTGTTTCCATTTAAAAGTTTAAACCAGAAGTGGTTTGAAAGATTTGAATTGGCCGAAAAATGGCAATACACTTATTAACTCCCCAAATTTTTACTTTTAAAATTACGGAAAAAATTGGGGGGGGGGGTCATTTTCTTGTGTCACTACATACTATCCTAATTTAAATAGTTATAGTATACAGATCGTAAGTTTGGTCATAGAAAAAAATACTGTAAAACTCGTCTAGATTCTTGTGTGTTCAATTTACTTCCTCGTGTGGTATGAACATAATATCCACTCTTGTTGTACAAACTACTATCAAGCCACCCCTGTATTATATTATCACACAGTTGAATGTACATTGAACTTTCTAATTAATACAATTTCAAAGTCACTGATTTATTAGTGATAATGTGTTTTACAACAATTATTACTTGCCTTTTGCCTGTAAGGGGGGTACAGAATTACGTAAATAATCATTGTGACATTTATAGTAATGCAAAAAAATTGTAGATCTAGTACCACTTAGCATTACGCTAGGTCATTTTAATTCAAACAAAGAGACTTACCTAATCAAGAAACAATTTTAAAATTCATTAGCCTATTTAAGTTATCATGAATTTATGAAAAAAATATAAGTACTGAAGTCATTGACACTGGCGTATTTGCTAAATTCAATAGAACCGTTATTTGACATGAATGCGTCATTATTTTTTACCCCGAGGCACTGACTAATTACCACTTCTAAAATATTAAGTAGTTAAATAAATATTTAAATAAGTATTTGTTTAATATTTTCTGTATGTTACTCGCGAATTTTACTTGTTTTATGTACAGTAGTACGCTTTTGAAAATAATGACATTTGAGAAATAATATTTTTTATTACCCATTGACAAATTTGTTAAGCTCAAACAAAGGTTAGCTAAAATTTGGAATAATAAAAAAAACTTGGCTTTGGATATTTTGAAAAATTTTAATTTGATTCAGGTAAAGATCCAGACCTTGTTTTTTTTTGGGGGGGGGGGGGGGAGCAATCAGTTAGGAACATTAATATATTTTTCACTTTTGTGAATTTATGCGTAATGTTAGGGCTTATGAGGGTAATGCTCCCGAAGGGGAGGGGTAGTTTAAAAACCTATTTTTGTATTCCCTCAGCTTAGCAATTTCCCAAATTTTCAAAATTTTATCTCTACTAGTTTCTGAGATATGACAGCATTTTCAAAAAAATTAAATTAAATTATTTTATAAATACTTACCTTATAAAAATAAAACTATTTTTGTAGATATTCCCTCGGCGTGTTTCGATCGAGATGGTGAGAAGGGAAAAAGCGCAGCAAGCGAAAATTTTAAATGGCGGTAATTTCTATAAGCGATAGTTTTTTTGACAATTCGATCCCTACTTTCTTTTTGACTTCACAAAATTTATGTTTTTCAGCAGAATATCGACCATCGTTTAAAAATGTTTATAGTTTATTTAAGCACTTTTAATATTAACCGTAGACGAACGAATTTTTTTTTGAAACGTCGACATCTATTTTTTGTAAGTAATAACAGGATAAAACTATTTTTTGATTTTTTTTTGTAAAGTTTTGGTAAAGAAATAAATATTATTACCGTCTCACATTAATTTTTGTACGGAACACTAAAAATTACTTAAAGTTAAGAATTTGCTTATATGTTTGTAAATTGTAGTCATACTTAAAAAATATAAACTTGACATAGTTTCCAGCAAAACAGAAACAATTATATTTTTAAGTTACAACTATCAAAAACCAGTAATTTAGAAGCGTTTAGAATATTATTAAATGCAATAATTACAGAAATTTTGAACTACCCAAGCACAATACTATTGGTCCGTGGTCCGTCTATATTGGTTTGCGATGTATGTATGCATAGTATTTATTGGTACCGACTTAAAATTTGGTTTAAAAACGTATTATTTAAGAATACGGAAATGTATAATTATTTGGTCTGCTAATTTATTAGCACTTGGACTAAACCCTTTTATTTTGACATGTCACTGACAGTGTACACACAAATATATATTCTTATAATGTTGTTATTTTACCAGAAATAATTAATTATATTTATTACCCACAAAGTCAGTGGCGGCTTGTGGATATTGGTGTGGGAGGAATCAGATCTATAGTCTATTTTAGAAAGGTGTAATAAAAGACCGTCCAGTTCGGCTCAATTTCGGTGTCGGTTATAGGCGCAGGTAAATATTGTGCATTAAATTATTTGTGATAACTAACCAAAGAAAAAAAAAGAAGATAATTTGATAAACAAGGAACTATTAGCTATAGCAAATTTACATAAACATCGTTTTATGAAATATACCGTGGAAGATATAGCTGAAAAACATATGTAACACCGCCATATCATTGCAAACTAAATCGTATAGAACTTATATGGGCGCAAGTGAAAGGATTTGTAGCAAGACACAATACGATATTCAAAATGAAAGAAGTTAAGCTACTGTTTTATCAAGCCATTAAGAAAGTGACACCGGAGAACTGGCGAAAAGCAGTCCATCATATCATTAAAGAAGAGGAGAAAATGTGGTGATCTTGGTCACCTGATCGATCTGACCGTCGACCCGTTAATTAAAACGTCAAGAGGAGATGACAGTTCCTCAGATGACGAAGAATATTATGATTTTTTATAATTTAATTTCTGGATAATGTATTTTCTGTTTTTTTTTTATAATGTTTAATAAAAAATAAGTGTACCTAATACTATGTACATAATGCACGCCTTTGTCACACCATTTTTAGTGTTTGTGAATGGATAACAATAGGCAAAACTCATAAATTTACCCAAACCCGAGTGGCACTACCTGCCCTTGATGAAAATAAAGAATTGTGCAATGAAATCAATGCCAAATTATGAAAGTGGCTTAAATATTCGTTGGGTCACTATGTAGTTCCTTTACATACCTAATAAGCTTTTATTACTCTACACCTTTCTGTAATAGACTATAACGATAATAATAAAACAATATACATAGTTGCATATTTTGAAGGCAACGGGAATAATTATGAAATAAAATATTTTTTGTTTTTATTGTAATGAAGGAAACTATTCTAGCATATCCTCGTAATTCCCAATAATAATTATAATTTTTTAAGTGGATCCGCACGCGTTAAAATTTCCCATGTCATATTGCGGTTTTCTTGAAGTGAAACTAAACAACATTTTTACCAAAATTATTTCTTTTTAATTTATTATTATTTATTGGTACGAACCTAAAATTTGGTACCAAGTACGTATTATTTAATAATACAAGAATGTATAAAAATTATTTGGTCTACCAATTTTTTAGCTCTTGGGCTAAACCCTCCGATTTTTATATGTACCTTGTACACGTATCTAAAAATATACAGGGTGCTACAAATTCGTGTGCGTATAAGGGGATCTCGAAAACGGCAAGAGATACAAAGATGGTTAATAGTTAAAAAGTTATATATTTTAGGGCTTAATAATTTGGCGAAAGAAAATTGTAAGTATTCCTAGTACTTTCGGGAAAATCCGAAAAAAAAACCGAAATTTTTAGTTTTGATTTTAAATTTTTTGCGCCTTCATTTTTGACTAGGGAAAAAATAAAAATACTCGTTCATACTGTTTTTTTTATGTTCTACGAGATAGCGTTATTAGATTTCAAATTCGACGTTTCGTTCTTTCTAAAGAACATGGTATGGTTGGTATCTATACCAACCTCACGTCAATTTTTTAAAATATGGACCTGGAATTTTAAATACAGTTTTAGGGACTTCTAAGCTGTAGAAATTTAAAGGTTTTTTAAATTTTAATTTTTTTTTTTAATTTTAATTTAAATTTGGCACAGTCTGATTTATACTTATTTAGAAATTTGGAAACCAGGCCTAAGGGAGTTATTCTGCTAACGATAATAATAAATAATATAGATGCATATTTTGAAGGCAACGGGAATAATTATCAAATGTCGAAATTCAAAGTTTTGATAAAATGTTTTTTGTTTTTATTGCAAGGAAGGAAACTATTCTAGTATATCCTCGTAATTCCCCATAATTAAAATGTTTTAAGTGGATCCGCACGCGCAAAAATTTCCCATGTTAAATTGCGGTTTTGTTGAAGTGAAACTAAACAAATTATTGATTTTTTTTTACCAAAATGATTTATTTTTAAATAAAACAACACTCACACATTGTAGAGTCAAAATTTAAAAAGTTTTTAAAAATCCATTAATAAACATGGACGGGATTCGCTTCAAGAGAACGCAATGATTTTAATATACAGGGTGTCCCGAAATTAGGTGACAATATTTTAAGGGAATAAAGTACATCCAAAAATAGGACTAAAATCCTCTATTAATATACCTTCAAAAACGCTTCGTTATGGGGCTAGAGCCCCCCGAATGGAAGCTATGATAAGCGGTTTTTTCACAATATCTCAGAAACTGATTGAAGTATCGAAACAAAATTTGATACATGTTTTACCCATGACAAGACGCAATAAACGGTTTGTTTAGTTTAGGTGTATTTCTTCCAGTGGCGTCCCACTGGGTAGGTAGTGAGAAGAATATTGCCCTAACTTTTTTATTTGTAGGATTTTTTAACGCCAGGTGCAATTTTTAAAAGCACTAAAGTCTTCTATTAAAAAAAGATACTCTTGCTTTATTTTGGTAGGATTTACCATTTTTCAGTAAAATCGATTTAAAAATTTTCGGTTTTTTACAAGCCGTTGAAAAGGCTAAGGTGTTTTTTACATATCTCAGCAAACACTTGATATTAAAACATGAAATTTATTAAAAGTTCTACTAGCGAAAAGGCATATTTATTAAAGGATGTAACATTAAAATATTTTTCCAGTGGCGTCGCACGGGGTGGAGCCTAAAGTAAATATTACTATTTTTTTTTATTTGAGGGGCTTTCCTTTTATACCATTTTCAAATTCTCCGTGCCTCACAAAACTTAACACGCAGGTCTAGATTTTGCATCCAACAAAATGGAAATCATTTCGAACATTTGCTTAAGAATTAGTTTCCCGTGTGGTTTTACAATTAAATTTGATTTTGCAATTTGTTATTCTTTTTTGTTTTATTTTAAGTCTCTTATACAAATAAATATTTAAAAAACAAAGTCTAAAAATCTGTTGAAAACCTTATATTCTGTCAAATTACAATAATGGAATATTTTATTAACAAAAAATTTAAAAATTTTAAAAAATTCCATTAAAAGTATGAAAGCCCCTCAAATTATAAAAAAATTACTAATATTTACTTTAGGCTCCATCCCGTGCGACGCTACTGGAAAAATATTTTAATGTTACATCCTTTATTAAATATGCCTTTTCGCTAGTAGAACTTCTAATAAATTTCATGTTTTAATATCAAGTGTTTGCTGAGATATGCAAAAAAACACCTTAGCTTGTAAAAAACCAAAAATTTTTAAATCGATTTTACTGAAAAATGGTGAATCCTACCGAAATGAAGCAAGAGTATCTTTTTTAAATAAAAGACTTTAGTGCTTTTAAAAATTGCACCTGGAGTTAAAAAATCCTACAAAGAAGAAAGTTAGGGCAATATTCTCCTCCCTACCTACCCAGTGGGACGCCACTGGAAGAAATACACCTAAGCTCAGCAAACCGTTTATTGCGTCTTGTCATGGGTAAACCATGTATTAAATTTTGTTTTGATACTTCAATCAGTTTCTGAGATATTGTGAAAAAACCGCTTATCATAGCTTCCATTCGGGGGGCTCTAGCCCCATAACGAAGCGTTTTTGAAGGTATATTAATAGAGGATTTTAGTCCTATTTTTGGATGTACTTTATCCTCTTAAAATATTGTCACCTAATTTCGGGACACCCTGTATATATAGATATAATTTCGCATGGGACTGGTAACTTTGGAAAATACTTTAGAAATATTGTTGGAGTCCACTTAATAATTTTCTCAGTAGTTGACAAAAAACATTTTATTTAATTTACAACTTAAAACAATATAAAATGTACTGTTTATAAACAATTTTCATTTTTAGGTCAGTGTAATAATACTGCACTCATTGTTTCTTCACATTTTTTCTCTTGGTATTTCAAACAACTATGTAGATAAAATGGTACCCAAACAGTAATAGGCTTCCGCTTACCGGTACCCACATAAAATTTTTAAATATTTAAATTTTGTTACCCAATATTATTTATTTATTGCTGCCAAGTATAGACCATTCGTTTGCAGATAACAGTTGTGTTTAGACATAGTTAAATCTCTTCTGTGCGCATAATGTTCTAAAATCATCTTATATAGTCTGCAGGGTGTTTAGGAGCCGGGGGAAATCCGGGAAAAAAACGGGAATTTTACAAAGCCGGAAAAAACCGGGGATTCGACGGGAAAATCAAGTTTAAGCCGGGAATTTTGAATGAGCAGATAATTTCAAACTTAAAAATTTGAAGTAGGTACCTATTTATTACTATAAGCTGCATTCGAAAAAAGACGAGAATAGTTTATATTGCAACCTTAAAAAAGTCCAAGAGATTGATCTAGGATATGGGATTAGAGCGGCTATCAAAAAATGCGTCGGAGTTAAAGATAAGGAAATAATGATCTTTCGCCAGGATTGTCGAAACTGCTTGATGTATACAGTTTCCAAGCTTTTGGAAAAATGTCCGTTAGCATATACATTAACTGAAGCTATAAGTTTCCATAATTCCAATAAAACTGGCAGAGATCCAAAAAAATCCCTGCAACTGTGTCCAAAGCATTTGAAATTTTGTTAAATTCAAACAGATGCAATGCGACTAAATTGGAAGAAGCAGATAGAGCATTTAGAGACATTCTTACTGATCAGACTATGAGATCCAGATGTAACAGAGTAGATGACTTTTGGATGAAAACCTCACAAATGACAGTTTAAAAAACGTGGTGCAACTTCTAACAATTTCTCAATGGAAATGCCACAGCAGAAAGGGGATTTTCTGTTAATAAGGAGATTTTGGTTGAAAATTTAAAGGAAGAGTCACTTATAGGCTAAAGATTAGTGTACGATTCACTACAAAAAATTGAAGGAGTTCAAACTATGGACATTACAAAATCCATGATACTTTCCATGAAAAATGCCTATTCAAGGTAGAACACAGCACAAAAAGATAAAAAGGCAAAAGAGGTTAACAGCGACTTGAAAAAAGCAGAAAAAAATGAAGCTTTAAAAGCAAGCAGAAAAACTGGAAACTAAAAAGAAAAAAATTATCGAACAATCACAAAAAGATTTGGAGCTATAGAAAAAGAAATCGTAAAATTAAAAAAGTAACTATATTATTTGGTTGTGTTTAAGCCATGTGTTTTTCAAATAAATGTTTTAAAATTTAACAACGAAAGTGTAGTTAATTTAGGAAAACCCAGCCGGGAAATTTTCAAAAATTGACCGGGAAAAACCGGGAATTAGTCGGGAATTTTGTTTTCGATTTTTGCTAGACACCCTGAGTTTGTCTGTGTCATCACAATAATTAGTTCAAGTGCCAAAGAACGCCAAGACAAGCATGGATTGAATGGTATTTACTTGTAATCTTAATGCGAATGCATTTAAATTATATTTTCTGGTCGCATATACGGTTTGTAACTTGTGACATTAGAAAGTATTTTTCGTTTATTGATGATGATCCGATGACTGTAAAGTTGCTAACCTTTTAAAAAATTGCCATCAAATGTTAAGGCGCATGTTTATTTACGGTTGTTGTATATCGATTTATTATTACCCATAATTTATTTGTTTGAGTGCTGGATTCCAAGATTGCAAAATGGTATAAGAAAGTTAAATATACATCAGCAACCAGAACTTGAATCAAAATTTAAATGACTGGATCGTGTTTGTGTGTAGTGGTGGTTGGGGTGGGGAGGGGGTATTCCTCTCCCCCGAATGCACCCTGTGTATCATACATTTCTTTATTCTCTTTGCAAGGAAATATAGGCTGCAAAGTATACAGGTACTGTCAAATATAATCGTCTCCAATTCACATTCAAAGCAACATTACCATATGCCACTAGATATCTTGACATTTCAAGCCCGATACTTTTTATATACTTAATTTGGCAACTAATGGAAAACTTTTTTATTATTAACTTTACGAAAAAAAGTTATTCTTCATAAAAAGTTCTGCATGGTCCACAACCTAAAATGCAACTATCAGATGTTAATTTTTTTCAGTCATATACGAGGTTTGTCAAAAAATATGAATTTGGCCCAAGAGTAAAGTACCTTTATTTTTGACAATATCGAAAATTGTAATTATGAAAAGTTGTTCGGAATGTAAAACTATATTTTAATATGCAATTACATCCTTCTACTTATTTTTTTTTTATTTTTACAAATTTTTTTTCTAATTACGGATACCGAACATTTATTATTTTTATTTATGAAAAAAAATTTAAGTAGAAAGATGTAATTGCATAATAAAATATAATTTTACATTCCGAACAACTTTTCATAATTAAAGTTTTTGATATTTTCAAAAATAAAGGTAGTACAAGTACTTTACTTTTGGGCAAAATTTATATTTTTTGACAAACCTCGTATATCTACGACTGAACAAATTTAACATCTGATGGTTGCATTTTAAGTTTTGAACCATGCTGAACGTTTTATGAAGAATAACTTTTTTTCGTAAAATTAATAATAAATAAAAAAGTCTCTTATTATTCTTTACAATTAACCCTTATTTTGTAAAACAAAAAAAAAGTACAATATGCACAAGAAAATATTTTTTCTATTCAGAAACGTACTTGTAGGTTATATTTCGTTCATCTAAGTTTGTTAATCTAGTTTGTCTAGAGATGGACGAGCGAACACTCGAATCGCATGGCCTCTTTATCTTGAAAAGCACCAATCAGATTCGTTCCCACATTTGAACGTTCCTTATCTAGAAATAAAAATTTACAATGTAACTGAATAATATTAATCCTTTTAGACATTTTTGTCAGCCACTCTTGTTTCAAAGTTCCGTTAATTTTTCATCATACAGACTTATTAGGTTTGACCATTTTAAACTTATAGATAAGGAACTAACGCTGGAAGAGAAATATATAAGAAAGGAAATAACACTCCTTTTGTTTGCTGGTGCGAAGTGAAAATATATACAGGGTGATTCCTAAGTTGATACTTCTTTTTTAGCTGTGTATAGAAGGCATTAAAATAAACAACATTTTCAAATACCTTTTTCCAAAAAACTTAGAAATAGGCGAGATACAGAAGTAAAAATCTAAGTACGGGCCTGGTCATCAAAATGTAGCCTGCTATACTTTATGTTGTGTCTTATCTCTTATTAGTCATGCAATTTACAGGTCAGTTATTTTGCAATACGCTGCAGTGTGTTTTTCTGAAGCAAGTTCATTTTAAATTGGTGACACGTGAAAATTGTAAAATTTGAAAACAATGAATTAGTAGATATAGTGCTAATTTACGGTGAGTGTCGTCAAAGTGCGGCTGCTGCTTCGAGATTACACGCAGAACGCTTTCCCTTGCGGGCTCATCCTACACCCAGAAGGTTTCTTAATGTTATTCAACGGGCAAGTTAGGCAGGACCGTATTTGATCCATAGTGTAATAAATAAATGTAAATACCTTATTTTTGAGTTCTTTGAAAAAATTTATGTGAAAATGTTCTGTATTTTAATGCCTTCTATACACAGCTCAAAAAGAAGTATCAACTTAGGAATCACCCTGTAAAAAGTTTTTTTCAGATGAACTAGAATACCTGAAAAATGGGCGTGTATTAAAACAATCCTTCAAAATATTTTTAGACCAGCTCAACGCTTAGAGGTGCCTTAAAATTTTTGAAGTTCGAGAGTTTTCCTATAATTAGATTTATTAAATTTTTGGGAATAGAATGGAATGCCAGAGAAGAATTTAAGACTATTAATCAAAGAAACTGTGAAAAATATTGTTTGGTTAGATTAACGTTTAAATTTTTTTATAATCTACATTAACGACATCAAACAATGTTTTCACCACACAAAATTTCTAGTCTATGCTGATGACTTAAAAATGTATCGGTCTATAAGAAACCTGGATGACTGCCTAAAAATACAGTTGGACCTGAATCGTCTGGTAGATTATTGCACTAACAATAGCTTGTATTTAAACATAAAAAAATGCTGTTCTATAACGTTTACTAAAAACAACAATAATATTATTGAGTGCTCATACAACATTAATAACTCTATACTTAAAAGGGTAAATCAAATAAGAGACCTGGGTGTCATCTTGGACTCCAAATGGTTGTTTCAAGCTCATTTCAATAAAATCATTACAGAGTCAAACAAAATGTTAGGCTTTATTAACAGAACCTGCAAAGACTTTCAAAACCCCCAAACGATGATCTCACTTTACTATGCTTTCGTTCATAGTAAACTTTCTTTTGCTTCCGTCATCTGGAATCCCAAATATGTCACATATATAAACCGACTAAAATCTGTACAAAACAAATTTCTAAAAAGTATTTCTTTTAAGGCCCACTGTACAGTGGAAATTTCGAGAATAAACTATAAAATAATTGCTTTATCTGACCGAAGAAAAATTACTGATGTGACATTTCTTCACAAAATAATAAATTCCGGTCTAAATGTTCCTGAACTTCTATCAGAAGTTAATTTCAATATTCCTTGTAGAAAACTGAGAAATCCAGCTTTATTTAATTTACCTTATATGAGAACTAACCTAGGATTAAACACACCATTAGTTAGACTTCAACATACTTTTAATACGTACAGTAACTTGTTTGATATATTTCATACTACTACTTCTACTTTTAAAAAAAATGTAAAAAGGCATTTTATACAATTAGCTTTTGAATAACTTTCATTTTGATGTATAACCAATTTTAAATTTTAATTTTAAAATTTTTAATTAAGTAAAACCACATAAGCTGTATTATAAAATTGTAATATAGTGGATGCTTCTTTGGAACTTCTAGTTCTGTTCGCATCCTAAACATGTAAATAAATAAATAAATAAATAAAAGGTGCGCCAGGATATTTAGAAAATCCAAAATTTTCGTTTTGTTTTTCTCGCTGGCTCGTCTGCTCCAATCCGAGCCTGTAGGAATGTAATGACGAATTCGGATCGAAAATAGGCCCCGTTATGAGATGCTTATAATTGTAAATAAAAGCTTGTCTTTCAATATTGCACAGGCATGGGTAACACCTTAAATTTTCGCGTATCGATACAATGACACCGCTTATGGTATCAACACACTGTGTCAACACAATTGCGTCATGACACACTTGCGGTTTCGCGTTTTGAAACAAAAAATGACAGATGAAATGATGCAGGCGCACATTTTTTTTACCGTTGCCGTTGGATCCAGTACATTTTTATTCCAATAAAATAATTGCACAAGTCTGGTTCTCATTTATAAAGATAGTTAAATACAGAACTCCATTAATATAATAAGGACAGAGCTGCCTAGTTGTGTCACGAATCATAAAACGCCGCAAATGTGGCTGCGAGCCCGCAACCCGCAACGTCTATTCAAAGATGAGACCAGAGAGTCACATCACAACACAAGTGTTTAAGCGTATTACGTATCATACAAGCGTTATTGTCATATCATAGAAGTCATTGACGCTATTTCAAGTCCGGAGAGTCGAGAGTGTTTTCTGTTTAGGCTGTTTTAGTGTGTCGTAAGGTGTCACGGTGTCATAGGAATCATCGACGCGGTTTCAACACCTGTGACACACCGAAAGGTGTCAGCACAAAAGCGCCATTCAACACAGTGTTACCCATGCCTAATATTGCACGAACAATTGGGTTTGCAGAACTGCTCTACTCAATGTTGATGAACTTTTGTAGAGGTTGGAGGCAATAGTGTATCTTAAATGATGGAGTAAGAGCTTGGTACATGTATGTATATGTAAGAACACATCAAAAGATACAAGGCATACACGCAGTTTCGCCATCCGTATAGTCTATTTCAGAAAGATGTAGAGTATTAAAATGGGAAATTTCGTCCAGTTTGGCTCAATTTCGGTGTCGGCCATAGGCGTACATGGAAGCAAGGAAGGATTTTTAAAAGAAGGGTTGCTAACCTTTCAGTCGTTCAATAGGGGAGAATACCACAAGGATATGAATTCGAATGTTTTTGAGGACTATTTTGGTGAAATGATAAAATATCTTCCAGCTGATTCAATGGATAACAAGCTATTATTCACGACATCATCTTAGAGAAAACAAGAAATTATCGAGTGGTTAACCACCAAAAGTATGAAGATAATTTGATAAAGAAGGAACTATTAGCTATAGCACATCGTTTTATGAAATATGCTGTGGAAGATATAGCTGAAAAACATAGTGTAACTGCACACCGCCATATCATTGTGAACTAAATCCTATAGAACTTGTATGGGCGCAAGTGAAAGGATTTGTAGCAAGACACAACACGACATTCAAAATGAAATACTTTAAGCTACTGTTTGATCAAGCCACTAAGGAAGTGACACCAGAGAACTGGCGAAATGCAGTCCATCATCTTATTAAAGAAGAGGAGAAAATGTGGGATCTTGACCACTTGATCAAACGGACCATCGACCCGTTAATTATAACGTTAAGAGGAGATGACAGTTCCTTAGATGACGAAGAATATTATGATTTTTTATAACTTATAATTCTTTGCTTAACCGGTTTGCGGTTACGAATTGCGTCTCTATTACCTTTAATATCCTTACCGCAACGTCTTGTAATCTGTCAGCGAAGACCAAGCAGGCCAGCAGACTTAAAAGTGACCTTACCTCGGCTTGACCCTATAACAACCGGTAGCCGCTGAACTAGTTAGTAATTATTGTCCTATGCTATAGCAACTTTGTATTGTCTAAAAGTGACATCGTTGCGTTGTACAGTCTTATATTTTGTCTGTTTTACCTGGTACTCATTATCGTTTCTCACCAGAAGATTTACTATAGCCTATTTCAGAAAGGTGTAGAGTAATAAAATGGGAAATTCCGTCCAGTTCGGCTCAATTTTAGTGTCGGCCATAGGTGCAGGTACATTTTTTGCATTAAATTATTTATGATAACTAACTAAAGAAAAAAAAAGATAACTTAATAAAGAAGGAACTATAAGCTATAGCAAATTTACACAAAAATCGTTTTATGAAATATGCCGTGAAACATAGTGTATAGGTACATAGGTATGCTGCGCACACCGCCATATCTTTGCAAACTAAATCGTATAGAACTTATATGGGCGCAAGTAAAGGGATTTCTAGCAAAACACAACACGAAACTCAAAATGAAAGACGTTAAACTATTGTTTGATCAAGCGTAGTTTTAGGAGAAAATGTGGAATCTTAACCACCTGATCGTTCGGACCGTCGACCCGGTAATTTTAACGTCAAGAAGAGATGACAGTTCCTGAGATGACGAAGAATATTAGGATTTTTTATAATTTAATTTCTATATAATGTATTTTTTGTATTTTGTATTTTTTTATGTTTAATAAAAAAAATAAGTGTGTTCTGAAATGACTATAGTTATTTTTTTATTTCAATATATCAAAAAATAGTAGAAAAATCGCGGTGGAATTTCATTTTGATAAAGAATTAAATATTAAACTTTATAAAAATTGGGGTATGCATAGGATCTACAATAAATATTTTGATGCAATGATTCAAATAGTTAGTTAGTTTAAATAGTTTCAAAATTATAGTATACAAAAATTCCAAATCTGTCAGATTTACATCTTCTTGAAATAGATTCTTAACCTCACTTGTGCTTAAATGTCACAAAACGATACGTAAAATTGACGTGTAATTGGTTTTCTTTTGTCATTCTCAAATTTAAATGATATCAACTTAAAGAAATAGTCCATACTTAAGGTGGAGTGAATATTTAGGAGGAAAGAAATAAGAACTCAAAGTCTTCCTCCACTGTTATTTTTTTTAAACGAATTATTAAATTTTTACCCATATTACTCTTCATTTCTCTTAATAATTCTTGCTCACACCTAGTTGTTAAACCTTTTATTCTACACTTAAATTCGTATAGCACCCAAAGCTACAAACCTTACACATATTTCCCTTTTCACAGTGTGACATGTATTTTGGTGATGATTTTTCACTGTTCTACTCATTGAACCTTAATTTAATCTAATATCTAATCTCCGTTGTGATGATATCTACCCTTTTCTTCTTAATTTCATTTGTTCTCCTAAAGATGAATGCTTCTGCATTCGAAACCGTTAAAACCGTTTTTTTGGTTTAAAATGTTAAACCGGAAGTTGGTATTTTTGGATAGAGAATAAAAAACTAAGATAGGGAGGTGAAAACCATTTTTCTCTAAGATAAACCGTTCCAATGTTACAGCCTGTCAAAGTCAAAAAATGCCATATTTTAAACGTCAATTACTCAAAAACAATTGAATTTAGACATATGACATTTTATACAAAATATACGTGGAATTGTATAGGGAATTAGAAAATAATATAATATATAGGGTGTTCCATTAAAAAAATGCAAGTTTAGTCCGCCACACTTTTTTGAGCCACCCTGTATAATGTAAAATATTTTTAAAATATGCCGCTTTTAAGTCGATACCTTATGCTGGTTTAGTATTTTTGATAAGCTCCTCGATAATGATTTAATCTTCCATCCCCGCCACGTTGGCGGATCCGGTACAAGGACGCCAAACCAATGGATTCGAACGAAACGGCCGTCATTGTCTACCTATGCCCCAGGGAACCCATTCTTTTAGCGTTACAGACACTAAATTTCTACTACAAACTGAGCCAAAAAAACGAATATCTGGTCATTTTTTGGATACAACATAAAAATAAAGAATAAAGAACCATTGGTCAACATATGAAATGGTAAAAGCTGCACTGCACGAAGTTTTACCGCCAAGTAGGAGTGGATATCCTCCCATAAAACCTTGTTAAACTTAAAAATGTACAAATATTCTTTAAAATCGTGTATAACCTTTATACAGACACGGTCTGGTGCAAACCTGCTTTCTATGAACACCCACAGTGCACCGTATAATGCCAGAACTTACGCAATATCTTGTAAGACAATTTAAATTTTTATTTTTATATCATTTTCATAAATACTCTTTTATGGAAATAATAACATTTAATGATCAACATAAACGCTAAATCATTCGCGTATTATTCGTTTATAATAATTTTATTTATTTTTATCAGCACATAGTAAACATTTTTCCTTAAGGGCCTATATGCTAAATTCGCAAGCATTCAAAAAGCAGAAATTCTGATGGTGGCCTTAATTGAAAGGAAAAAATTAAGATTTTAATGATGGTTGGATATGGTGAAACAAATGTTTCCAAGTCAGTGGCTAGGGAGGAGAGGCGAAGTTGAGTGACCCGCCAAATCCCTTGATTTTACCCCTCTGGACTTATTTGTGCGGTGATTTAAAAAATAACGGATTATGCGTTTTTACATTTAGACACAATTTACAAGTCTGGGACATCTTTATGCAAGATATGGAGGAATGATTGACAGAAGGTTTAAGTACAAATATTTTGACGAAAAAAAAACATTTTTATTCCAAAAATCATGGTAATTTCAAAATATTTTATGAACCCATAATTTTTTAGGGGGTTAAAAAAAATATTTTTTTTTCTCTCCAACGATGAACAACTAGTAGTCTCAGAGATTGATGGTGGCCAAATTTTTAATTTAGAACAGAAATATTGTTATAAAACTGAATTTGTATGCCCTGAAGGCTGTAAGCAATAAAACACGCCTAATAGCAAATAATAGTCGATGCATCATCACGAAGAAATACTGTATTTCCACCACATCACGCGTGGTGTACCTGCGTCGGACGATGGCAATTTTTTATATACAAAATATTATAAAAACAAATTTCATGAGAATTGGCGCGGCGTCAGTGGAGATTTTGAAGATAATTATCGGGGCATTGTTGGTTATTTTAATAGAAAAGAAGAAAAAATAACATTAACAGCCGTAATATTTCTATTTTTATGTTCTGCATGGCGGATGATATAGGTTGAACCTATATAATTAAAACTTTAAAATAAATTTCAATTTTTTTTGGAAAAAAATAAGGTATCATCCGCCAAACCAGAAGTTCTTGTACTAAATTTTCAATGGGCTCTTTCAAACACAAACAAAACAAATATGAGAATTTGATAGTTCTGGCATTTAAATTGGTAAGTCAGTGCTATAATAGGAGTTTATCATCAATAAAACTATTGCTAGGTCATACCATGAATTTTTTCAGCTCATTGAAAACATGCACAATTTCCACAAATTTTAAAAACGCAAAACAGGCGCGTATACTTAATGACGTCGATTCGATAAAAACAGTGGCATCGTTACCGATCTTTCACTTGTCACATCGGCGTCGGTGTTTTTGTTTACATCCGAATTATTGTGTAATTTTAATGTATTTTGTTTAAAATAACTGTTTTTTTTTTTATTTATTTACTCATGGAACAGAAGGATCGACAAATAACTTGGTTTAGACTTTTTTCATTACCTTGGTATTCTGTCAAAATTTCGGTTTTGCCACATGTGAAACATTTTATACTAGTTAAATAATATTATATTTTCTACTCCCACATGGAAATTTGCTGTTTCCTTACACTTAAGTGGCGAGTAAAGTAGGCTATTCCAGTTAACTGTGCGGGAAAATCTCATATCCATCCTAGATAGGTAATGAAACTGACCAATCACAGTAGTCAATTACAGAGAAGCCATTGTTGTTCATAAAAGTACTGACCAATCACAGTATATTATTTTTACTGAGGCTCCGCCTTCTTTTTCAAGACACTAAATTATATAATTTAAATGCATTTGGTACAATTTGTTAATAATGTGTTCAATATAATAAAATCTAGACGCATTTATAATAGATTTATCAATAATGCAACCTGCTGAATGTGCATAGAATATTAATTTCATGTAGCATCATTTATCAGTTGGTTTTCCCATAATTATTTAAAGGTTTTGATAGTCAAGAGGTAGAGAGTTGGACTATGGAAGCAATGGTCGTGAGTTCGAGCCCGGCAACCTACAAACTTTTTTTTTACATTTTTTAGCATAAGGTCGTAGAAAAAATATACTGTTCAACTCGAGTGGATTGTCCATATTGCCCTCGGAAGTTTGAGCACTCCGCCTACGGCGTCGTGCTCAATTTACTTCCTCGTACGATATGGACATCATATCCACTCTTGTTGTACAAACTACTATTTTGTTCCTAGAACTGTAATAACTTATTTTAAGACAAAATATAGGTAGATAACATTTTGGAAATAATATGATGATTATTTTCCGTTTTGGGCAATTATTTCTATTGGATTACTTTTCAGTCTTTGTCATTGTATTGTAATAAAAAAATTTTAGAGAACATTGTCAAGCTGCCGTTTTTATAACGTATATTCGATAAAGTCCGTGCGTTTTTGTTCCAATAGTTTTTTTTTATTTTTATATTCTCAGTGATGGCTTAAAAATATCAAGAAGTACAAACACAGAAAATGTTATTTTTTGTTTCTTCTTATGCTACAACCAAAATCAAAATTTAGTGAAAGAGCCTATCTCTAGGGCTTTTGATCGTGTTGGCACGATGGGCTTCTAAGTAAATTGCGATCCTACGGTATGCCTAATGGATTTTGTTTATGGTTAACCAGCTTCCTTAAGAACCGTTCTCTGCAAGTGGCGATTGACGGGTTTCTCTCAGACACCTTCACCATCAATGCCGGTGTTCCTCAAGGGTCCATATTGTCGCCTACCCTCTTTTTACTGTATATTAACGACCTTCTAGTGAAAACCCAAAATCCAATTTATAGCTTTGCTGATGACAGCACACTTGTCTCATCGTTTACCTTGACTCCCCAAACATCCGCTGCCGACGCACATCTTCGCAGGCAGCATGAAGTATTGCGCCTCAACAATGACCTGGAAGAAATTTTGGCTTGAGGTGACAGTAACCAAGTCGAATTTAATGCTAAGAAAACCCAGGCAGCAGTCTTCTCCAAAAAGGTTAACATTGCAGAACCGGATATAGTCATGGCACGCAATTCCCCTGGCACCGTCTATTAATTTGCTGGGGGTCAATCTGGGAGGTAATATGTCTTGGCATGATCACGTTGCCGCAATTGCCAAGGCAGCTGCACAGAAACTTGGTGTACTTTTCCGCACCAAAAGGTTGTACACACCTCATCAACTTTTGACACTCTACAAAGCCCAGATTCGACCATCATTAGAATATTGCTCTCATGTCTGAAACTCTGCACCCAAGCACACCCTTCGGCTACTGGATTCCATTCAAAGGAGAGCCGTTCGTCTGATCTGCGACCCCGAGCTAACCAAGACCCTTGATAGCCTGGAGCATCGAAGACAGGTTGGTGATTTGGCTCTCTTTTACAGATATTTCCATGGCAGGTGTTCGAATGACATTGCCCACTTGATTCCACCTAGAGCAATGCAAAACAGAAATACACGGCGAACCACTGCCGCTCATCCATATGTTGTTCAGCTTAGTACTCCTCGAACTTCATTGTTCAAGAATTCTTTCATCTGGAGAACGTCATCTTTGTGGAATGATCTTCCTGAGGTCGTGTTTCCCAATGAATACAATCTTCAACGTTTCAAGACCAACGTTAATCGCTTTTTTCGCACTCGCACCGCTCCCAGAGCGCCTTAAAGGATTTTTCCTACAGTTCAGGTGTTTTATCATAAAAAAAAAATCAGAAAAGCCAGGAAACGATGCCGCGTTTCACGCTGGTATGGAAGGCTCTTAAGTTAGGTCCTTTCTAATAGATTCATTCGTCCATTATTAACGGATTGTAACTTCTTTATGCACTACAAATAAATAATTATATAGCTACATTGGCTTGGAATACCACAAGTTCAAAATAGTTTCACAACTGACTTAGTACCTAATCATTTTTTCTATGTAGTACAACTATCGACAAAAAAAAGAAACGCCTGTAATGGTGCGAAAATAACTATTGTAAAACATTGTTTTGTAACAGTTTTTTAAATAATTTGATTGCAAAACAAATCATTCGTGTTAAAATGTTAATAACACAAAGGAGTTTGCAAGAGTATTAGATTATTATCTTCAGCTGGAGCTACTGTCAATAAGATCTTGGTTAATGCATATTATTTGTACTATGTGGCATTTGATTAAATATTGTTTTGACATTAGAAAGTCAAATAGTAGTTTGTTCTCTGATTTCTATATCTCACTCAAGTTGAACAGTATATTTTTTCTACGACCAAACTTACGAACCTTATGCTAAACATTTATAAAAAAAAGTTTACAAGCTGCCGGGTTTGAACTCATGACCACATAGATCAAAAGTTCGCCGTTTCGGCCACATTCTCATATTAAAAATTATGGTAAAACCAACTCAACTACAATGCTACATGGAATTAATTTTTTATGCATCTTCAGCAAGTTGCTTTATTGATATAGTAGTTTGTACAACAAGAGTGGATATGATGTCCATATTGCACGAGGAAGTAAATTAAGCACGACGCCGTAGGCGGAGTGTTCAAAGTTCCGAGGGCAATATGGACAATCCACTCGAGTTGAACAGTATATTTTTTCTACGAACAAACTTACAAACCTTATGCTAAAAAATGTAAAAAAAAGTTTTCAGGTTGCCGGGCTCGAACTCATACCATTGGTTCCATAGTAAAATGCTCTCCCTCTCGACTATCGAAACGTTAAACTAATTATGGGAAAACCAACTGATTTAATGATGCTACATGAAATTATTTTTCTATGCACATTCAGCAGGTTACATTATTGATAAATTTATTATAAATGCGTCTAGATTTTATTATATTGAACAAAATAATAACAAATTGTACCATATGCATTTAAATTATATAATTTAGTGTCTTGAAAAAGAAGGCGGAGCCTCAGTAAAAATAATATACTGTGATTGGCCAGTACTTTTAAGAACAACAAGGGCTTCTCTGTAATTGACTACTGTGATTGGTCAGTTTCATTACATATCTAGGATTGTTATAAAATTTTGCCGCACAGTTAACTGGAATAGCCTACTTTACCCGCCACTTAAGTGTAAAGGAAACAGCAAATTTCCATGTGGGAGTAGAAAAAAACTATTAAACTATTATAGATGGGTATATATTTTGTTATATTTTTTTTTATTTGGTAATTCTTGGGTTTACAAGGTTACACAAAAAACAACTCATTTTAATGTAACGACGTTTTGTAGATGAATAAAGCTTGAAAAAGTACGACAAAACGTACGAAACGTCGTTACATTAAAATGAGTTGTTTTTTGTGTAACCTTGTAAACCCAAGAATTACCAAATAAAAATTAATTACAAAGGTTAAGAAACACTTTATCAAAAATATTTTGTTATATTGAACAAATTAATTACATATTGTACAATATACATATATAAATTATATAATTTATAGTGTGTGTAATGCATAGTCTCAGTGAATACAATAAACTGTAATTGGTCAGTACTTTATTAGGACGCCACAGAGGAATGATAGATCGGCGCTGTCTTCAATGGGTTTTAAAACACAAGAAGTTTTTCAATTTTATAATCCATTTTTAGTGAAAATATCAATTATTTACGATCTGAATGCAGAATAATTATTTTACGTCATTACTGAAAACATTAAATGACATTACATTGCCTTCAACAGATTTTCATAAAAATGTTTTTAACAATTATTTCTAAATCTGTTCATTTTAATAATTGACAAAAAATATCATTGTTTTCCTGTATTTCAAAACCTTCCAGAGAAATTAAAATTCACATCGCAATGAAAATTCGCACGATGTCACTTATGATGACATAAATTATTGTTTGAATAATTTACAACACTGCAGATGTTTGGGCATACTTAATTGATAATTATTAATAATATAGCATTGCCATTGTGTCAGTATTTTCTTTTTATTACTAAATAACGCAATACATTTTTTAATTATTCATAATATGTGTTATCATTTTCATTGTTCACGCAACGCAGTACTAAAAGCAGGTTGCGATGCGAACTTTATTCCTGGCAATACTGTAATAATTGCATTCCTGAAATGGGGAACCTCGGAGGCGCTGAGCTATAAGATATTTTCTAGCGAAAAAGATCGGTGACTGCGCCACATGCAGCAGCATTTTAAAAAAATATACCGCCCTATTCACTAAAGGGTTCTAAATTTAAAACCGTTCCAATTAAGGGTTTGTTCGGGTCTGTTCTAAATTTAAAACCGTTCCAATTTGAGGTTCTGGGATTAAAACGACAACTCTCAGAATAAATGAACTAAGGTTTGTATTGCAAATATTTTTTATTTTGTTTTTCTTTAACTTTATAAAGAGAAAATATTTTAGGACGCACTGTGTTCTTTTTTCTTTCATGCAAGTTTTCTTGCAGCAATTAGTATTTCGGCAATAAGAATTCCACTTCGTTTTACAGCGTATAATGACTTGCCAAGGTCGTAGGTACCACTTGCCGACCCTTAAAAAAAAAATAATAATAATAATAATAATAATAATAATAATAATAATAATAATAATAATATATTTGGTTAAGACTTACCCGCTCTTTTTTGTGCATTCATTTTAACTTGACATCATTACAGAACACAAAACTTACCACTATAGATTAGAAAGAACATAAACAAATCTCAGGAATTTTTATATTTAGGTTGGTGTCTCATAATTCATCAAAAACTCCCCAGAATTGAGATTGCAATTGCAATTAAAATAGAGTCGGAGATATATTTCTTACAAGCAATACAAATTGCGCCAGCTGATCACCAGCCTCTTTATGCGCATACTCGCAGGAATATTTTCTCCCGTGAAAGAAAACTTTGAAGCTGTAAAGCGGCCTTTATGAACACCTACCCTGCAATAACGTGAACACAAGAGTTCTAAACAGATCTGTAGGTGGTAATATCCTACCAGCAGAAAAGTATTCAACTTCTACTTCTACTGCAATTTTAATATGATCCTGGGGCCGAAACGGTAAAACGTCGAACTTTGGATCCAATGGTCGTTAGTTCAAGCCTGCGAACTTTTAACATAAGGCTCGTAAGTTTGGTTGTAGAAAAAATATACTGTTCAATCCGAGTCGCACTCGGAAGTTTTTGGAAGGATTTACTTCCTCGTGATATATTGACATCATATCCACTTTTGTTGTACAAACTACTATTATCGTTGTGTGTAAAACAATGTTTTGTTCCATAACTCAAATATGGACATTTTTGTGCTTTTAGTATTATGAAGAGAGGCCATAGCCAAACGGCCGCAACCGAGTTGTCTCCCAGTAGTCACTTTTAAATTACGGTTCGGAAAAGGTCGTAGGTAAATTCTCTCCCAAATTTCAGGTAAGCGCAAATAAAATGTTAAGGAAATAACAATCGTAAAAACTAGCTGGTGTCATATTTGTTAAATGATAGATGACAGCAACGTTGTCAGATTGTTTAAGGAATATGTAAAGTCAGGAAATAATAGTCAATAGTAATATGAAAAAAAATGCCTTGTTGAACAAGAACAAACCCGCCCAATACACCGTTTGGAGCTGAACTGAGGATTTAAACACGTGCTAACCTACCTTAATACACCTATTAGAGCAGATTACCGATCCTCAGTTCAGCTCCAAACGGAGTATTGGGGCGGTTTAGAACTTCTTTAACAGGGCAATTTTTTTGTTCAGGTTACTATTTACTATTATTTCCTGACTTTACATATTTCTTAAACAATCTGACAACGTTGCTGTCATCTATCGTTATATTATCACCCGAACCTTGGAGACAACTTACCTACCCTTGGGAGTGAATTTACCTATCGTTATTTTGACCTTTTCGTAATCGGGAGACAACTCGGTTCCTCCGAATCTCGTTTTACTTAAAAAATAATTTTTTGAATGCATTATTGCTGTTAAAGTATCATTTACTCTACCCTTGCGGTTAAAGTGCTATTTTATCTACTATTTTGAGTAGATTAGCATGGCTTCGATATTCACCGTCTCTATGGTTACGTGACGTCAGTCACGCAAACAGCATGTAACAATTTGCATTATGATGAAGGGCAATTTAAAAATAGATCAGTCGTATGCACCATTGTTTTAGCATTGGTTCGCCTAACCTTTCGGTATTTGTTTTGAGGCTTCACGAAACTTAAGGTTATAGATATTTACTGTGTGATTAAAAAGTTTTGTTTTTATTTTTAAGTTAATTCAGTAGTGTACGTACCTAATTAGTAGTGTGTTTTAAATATAAACCTAATTAATGACATAGTTTGTAATTTGTTGGAAACTCTATTTAGTCGTTGGACGGACACATTATGAAAGATAAGGATAAGAGAGACGTTTTGTTACACGGGTTTTAGTCAATGTTTGTTTAAGTACCCTTACTATACCTAGCTCTTCGCCATTTTTGAATTTCGCGAGCCGCTACTTACTTAGCACCAGTTATGGAGAAATAACTATTATTTTTTTTATCGAAACATTTTTAATTTAAAAAATGTTCTGTCTACTTTTTCTAGCTTTTTATTTTATAATGTACGCAAAAGGCATTGTACACATACTACTAATCAATTAACAAATTAATTTTTATGCTATAAACGTACAATAGTTTAATTGTGAACAGGTTTATCGTACGTCTACAAGATATTTAACAACTGTACAGACATCAATCTAACGGACAGACCTCTATACGTGACTTAATAAAAAGCACCAATTATCGCGACTCTGCGACTTTAAAATTTTACTGTATCTCTTAGCCTAGATTTTTTAGATTATTGCCACATACTAGTCTACTTTAGTATTACTTATTGCCGTTTTGTTATGGTTTGTCGCAGTTTTTTCCTATAATTTTCGTAGGCGAAAAGTACAGTTCGTTTGGTAACGGTTTTTATTGTGGTTATATTTGTTTTGGATGATTGTTTTAGATTTTTAACTAATGGTTAAATGATTGTTATTGGCCGAATTTAGGTAATGAGCTTTTTCACTATTTTCAAATTTGATCTACACTATCAGTCGGGGTCTGACAGTATTACTGATAGTCCTCATTGATATCAATCCCGTACATTTTTATACTTTCTTAAAATTTGCTCTTACACTATCAGTATTACTGTCATTCCCTTATTAAGACTGTTTATCTGAATGATCATGTAAGGTCTCCATTACAAAATAATTACATTTTTATTAGGATTTATCTATAGTACCAAATAATTTTACTTTAGTCATTTTATGATGTATATCATTCAGGACTGTCAGTAACACTGATCGTGTAGGGTCGCCTAAAGTTTTGGTTTTTAAATTGTCGCTGGTATACACGAAACGAAACCTAATCCTTAACAAAGTATAAGCAAATACTTATATTGAACTAATTATAGTAAGTTTTGGTTTAATTCATATTTAAATTTCAATAAAGTTATGTGTTATGCACCTAGCTAGTATAAATAGAGCTGTAGTTACCATACTTATTTAGTATTCACCTGAAGGCGACTGGAGATCCTTACCAGTTAAAACGTTGTAATTCAAAACAAATAAAGACAATGCGAGTCCAAAACTCTACTGCCGTTCTAGAACTATTTAATCTCAGACTTATTCTATCCAGTTTGTAATTCATGTAGTAGGGTTACTGCTCTTACCGCCTGTTAGTGTCTTTCATGAAAACAAGAAATCGAATACATACTGACATGACCATTGACCAGTGTTTGTTTGTGTGTGTGTGTTGCCTGAAGAAGCAGACAAATTTTGCGAAACGTTGCATTAAAGAAACAAAAAACAGTGATTTTTTTATTTTTCCAAATACCCAAGAACCTTTCACGAAATAATTTTTTAAAAAAATTCATTCCAATTTTAGTAAAGCTTTTAAGGTTATGCTATTTATACAGGATTGTTAATATGCTACTTCTCTTTCCACGTTAATAGTGTTGCTAGTTTGTAAATTGGCGATTATTTTGAAAAACTTTACCACAGCGAACGTTACAAGTTCATATTAATGCACAAAAGCCGTTTTTAACTGTTTAAAACGAATTCTACAACTATTTTGTTGTAATAGAGTTTTGGACTTGCATTGTCTTTATTTGTTTAGAATCACTACGTTTCAACTGGTAAGTATCTCCAGTCGTCTTCAGGTGAATACTGAATAAGTACGCTATGCGTCATCACCTAGCAACACGCATGACTCCGCCCACTAGTCATGCGTCACAGCACCTGCCTAGTATAAATAGAGCTGTAGTTACCGTACTTATTCAGGATTCACCTGAAGACGACTGGAGATACTTACCAGTTGAAACGTAGTGATTCTAAACAAATAAAGACAATGCAAGTCCAAAACTCTACTGCCGTTCAAGAAACGTCATTGTCTCCAACCTTTAAACAGACACTATTTTGTTGTACTTTCGGAGTAATTTTTACGCAGAAAAAAACCGAACAAACCCTTTTTTCTTCTGTGCATTTCAGCAGGACAATTTAATCAAACTAGCTATGGTTGACAAAAATAAATTGTTCATTTTTATTATTAAATATATCGCTTTTTGTCTGTTATTCTGCAAAAGGCCGAATGTAAGAAAGATATATGATATATTTAAAGTGATTTTGTTTAAATATAAGATATGACCCAAATTGATAAATATGTTACAGTGTAATTTGGTCCATGGACTTGCCAACGAAATGAATTTTTCTTCAATTGGTTTTATTATTTTTCTCACAAGTTTAAGGCCAACTAAATAGACAAGTTATGATGCCTAATTTAAATAATGTTTAAAATTATTAGTATGAAGTTCTGAAGTTGAGCCGTAAAAAAAATATACTGTACAACTTGAATGGATTGTCCATATTGCACTCGGAAGTTTGAGCACTCCGTCAACGGTATCGTACTCAATTTACCTCCTCGTGCGATATGGACATCATATCCACTCTTGTTGTACGAACTACTATTATTATATTTAGATAAAACTGCGTAATTCTTTATTTTTTAATCAATATTTGAATTGAAGATATTCTAAATATTGTCCCCGGCTTTCAGACTGTCTAAACCAAGTTTAAATATTAAATTAATTGAGTAAAAATTTTCCATAATCTCTGTACTATCAAACAATTACCAACACTTTAAAGAAAATAAATTAAACCGACCCGAAGGCTGTCTGGGCGCGGTTCTTTATTACGTTTATAATATAGTATATAACAATAATTATTGTATATTGTCGTGGATACCCTGCCCAAGGTCAAAATATACAGGAAATGTTGCCCAAGAGGTTGCCATGGATTTTAACAGGTATCTTGTTTAGTAAGATCGGGAGAATGAGATTATAGTGTTAGAAAAATTAGCATTTACATATGGAAATGTTGTTAATTGTTGTATTGTTATGTATTAATATTTTATTTTTATATTTTTATAGATACTGATTAATTTTTAATTTGGTCCTATTATGTTTAAATTTAAAATTATTTTGTGTGATTACAGTCTTTCGTAAACTGCTATGAGGAGTATCAAGATTATGTTATGATTAAAGCTGACACATTTAAAGTCGAGCCATCGGCGTACCCATTTTTATAAATCTAAATTAATAATGCAAAAAAAGCTTCACTTATTGTCCAAAATCCTTGTGAAAATACCTCATGATGCCGTGCAAACCCCTAATTTGAAAAAATAACGTTCTATATTGAACGTTGTCCGCCACGCGACATTGTTCCATAGGTAAGTTGCATTGCAATTTAATAAAACCAAATCAACACTACAATGGTAGACAGCTGGCAAAAATTTCCAACCGTTCGCAACAGTTTGTGGGATTTTTATGCTGCTTGTCCTTGCCAGCCCACTGAGATGCTTTGCTATTTCAACTCCAACGTTGCAACTTTAGTTACAATTAAACTAATTAAAGCTGCAACGACTTGTGTTATTTGTCTGTTCTTGCGACGTTGATTGGACCATTTCAAAGCGTTACAATGAGGAATAAAAAAAATCGTATGCTTCCATTTTGCCCAAATATGGGTACACTATACCTGGTGTTTCATTTCCATACCAGAGTGAAACGCGGTATCGTTTTCCGGCTTGTCTAATTGAAAATGTAATACAAAAATTTTACTAAGAAGTTCACAACGTGCTATACAAGCATGTGTACAGAAAAATATCGAAAAGGGCTACCACGACCAGGAGATATATATTTTGTCAGACAGTTAAGCTGCCCTCAAGGCCTTAAACTCCAATCGACTCAAATCGAGGATCACAATGGAGGAGTGCCTAAACAACCTGAAAGACCTAGCGGCAAGGAACAACAGGGTAGAACTCCTATGGGTTCCTGGTCACTGCCGGGATAGCGGGCAACGAAAAAGCCGATGAACTGACTAGAGCTGGGTCATCTCAAAAACTCAGGGGCCCTGAACCCGCCCTTGGCATATCAAAACAGGCAACCAAAGCAATATCAGACAGGTGGGCGCAAGAAATTTTATTGCCATCGTCAGACGCAGGTACAGTATGCGCGACGTTGCGGAAATGCAGTTGTTTGTGATGACTCATTGACTACTGTTTGCTCTTAACAGGAAAGAACTAGGTAAACAAATAAGTCCGATCCTGTCCATCTTTTCAAATTAATAAACATACTACAGAGCACATACTGAAATCCAGGGGATTTTATTTTTATGCGCGTAGCCATAAACTTGGTTGGAATGAAAACTTGATCCGAGTAGAAGATTCCGAACGCGAGCGTTGCGAGCGTGAGGAACCACGAGTATCGAATTTTCATTATAACCGAGTAGCAGACTATATTTTTTCCACGACCAAAAATACTATTCGCAATATTTGTAATTTAAGGTGGAGTATTATCCAGTTCCATATCTAATTCATCCGATTTTTCAATCATATTTTGACTTGCACTAAAATTTGTCTGCTGACATTGACAGTTTCGAAATTCATGGCAACCTATGTCGTTTAGATCAATTACAAATATTTATTCCGTATCTTGTTAGGGAATGAAAATACACGCAAAACGCATAAGAAGCAAGTGTTTCAGAATAAATATTCCAACTCAAGAGCGAGAATTTTTACATTCTATTATCAAAAATGATTTTGGAATTATTGCATTCAGTAATGGTCGTGGAGAAAAAATGTTATTTTTCTCTACAGAAATTAATAAATTCTTTCTTAATAACGAGAAACTAAATAATTAGAATGATCTGGTCACTAATAGAACCAATAATGCATATTGTTAATTAACCATTATCTCGAAATGGGATCACCATGTTTTTAAAAAGTTTCTATCGGTTAGAAATTTTTAAAATTTATGCGAATACTGCAACAGTAACAGTAGCTTGATTACCAGTATTAAGGCTTTCTTTTCAACCACATTGGTGATATTACTAAGTTTGCTGAAGCATGATAATTATATATTAGTTTCTTATAAGGTAGACATTAGATATCGCGGTTAATTATTGTTTGCGTGTACGTGTATTGTAACTTTTAAAAAAATGGTTATTTAATCTTCCTGATACTCTAAATCGCCGCTTACTAGTTCTATCGACGGTAAACTGTGACAAGCGACGGTAAATAATGTCACAACTGTCTGACGTATTTGTAACTTTAATGTATCCTAAGAGCACCATCACTTTCCAACGCTATATTAACACCTATCCCGATGAAACAGAATACCTGGTCAAACCCAAGCGAGGGCCACAATTGGGAAACCCTTAAAAAAGTTATCAACTGGAACATTGCTTTTAACGCGAACCCAGCTAAAACAAGTTGGTCTACTAACTCAGGCTACTGCCACTTAAAAAAACACCTACGTCGAGTAGTAATTTACAATAGTCCCATGAAATGCAGACTTTGTGGCGAAGGGGACGAAACCGCCTAACATATTGGTGACATTTTACAAACCAACAAAATCCCGCTAATTGATTTTTCAGACCCTTAAATCTCAGTACTGGTTGATGCCTGAAACCAGATGTTCAATACGCTGGAAAGAATTATATTTGGCGCTGAATATGAAACAGGTTTTTATAAAATTGTGTGTGTGGATTCCGAGAAATTCACATATCGTTTAGCGGAATTTTTTTGGTTTGCCAAATGTTACCTTTATAAACAACTGCGAAGAACTAACCCGAAAAAGACTAAAAATCCAATGTGGTGACAATCTCCCGCATGACAAACTTGGTAGGAATTTACTGGACTTTATAAAAGAAACAAATCTTTTCTAGCAAGACGGAGGCGCACAATAAGCTACTAGGCTGCAGTGCAAGAAGTTTGGGCCGAACGTCTGACCTTCGCCTTAAACCAACCAACCAACCAACGCTATAGCGGGTGACAACGAAATAACTAACACACTGTGCGCTCATTTTTAGTCTGCCTATCACTTCCGGTTAAACCGGTAGTGCACACGACTTTGTTGGTTTAAATACAATGTATATCTTTATAGATATGCATTCTACGAGGAATTCTAAGCATAAAATATGTTTCATATTCTATACATATGTCCAATTTTGCAGCACTTCCTTTTAAACCGGAAGTGAAAAAGTAGTGACTCATTCATACGGAATACCTTAAAATGAGTAAAAAAAGTTATATTAAATTTTTTACTTATTAATTTAAAAAATATGTGGTTAATTCGACAATTTTAAACGTCATTTTCTCGGAAACTGTCTTAGACAGCAGTATTCACCTGAAGACGACTGGAGATGCTTACCAGTTGAAACGTAGTGATTCTAAACAAATAAAGACAATGCAAGTCCAAAACTCTACTGCCGTTCAAGAAACGTCATTGTCTCCAACCTTTAAACAGAGACTGTCGTAGACTGTTATAGAATATTATGATACATGTTTTATGCTTAGAATTCTTCTTAAAATAACAAAGTTGTGCGCACTTCCGGTTCAAGTGGAAGCGACAGTCAGGCGTTTGAATATTGAAAAGGCGCGGACAGTATAACCATATACCCTACCAAAATTTCAAAATAAAGTATTATTTTACAAGGACGTGGCAAGCTGGGTGGTAATTTCGTTATCACCCGGTACATACACGCAAATTTTATTATTTATGTTTAAGTTGTTCGCGTTTAAAATATGTAAAATACCGTTAGACATTCAGTATATTCAAATACATATTACTTCGGTTGTGACGGATAATGAGGATGGATCTGAATACCGTCAACTAACTACCATTTCTCGCAAAACGGTTATGTTTTGGCTTACTGACCCAAACGACATATTTTTAAACATAATATAAAAAAAAAAGTTAAATATGTTCATAAAGTTGCTGAACAGTATATTTAATCACTGACCGGTTTATAAATATTAAAATATTATTTCTGGTTTTCACTTTTATTCTCGACTGATGAAATGTATATTTATATTCATATTAAATATAACTATCTTCAAAATGTTATCACAAGTTACCGTTTATGTGAATAGTATTCACCTGAAGACCAGTGGCGCCCCGCGACGTTAAAAAATGGTGAAGAGCTAGGTATAGTGCGGGTACTTCAACAAACATTGACTAATTTATATTTTTATTACGTACAAACACACAATAAAAATTAAACTAAGTAGGTACCTACACTACTAAATTAACTGAAAAATAAAAACAAAACTTTTTAATCACACAGTAAATCACGTAAAAATCATATCTATAACCGTAAGTTTCGCGAAGCCTCAAAATAAATACCTTAAGGTTAGGCGAACCAATGCTAAAAAAATGGTGCATACGACTGATCTATTTTTAATTTGCCCTTCATCATAATGCAAATTGTTATATGCTGTTTGCGTGACTGACGTCACGTAACCATAGCAACGGTGAAAAGCAACTTGGACGTTGGGTCTTCATCTTCACTTGCTGCTCTGACCTCTAGGACCGAGGGTAGTGCACGGATAGGGTCGGCTGGGACGCGTCAAAATGCACGAGTGTTTATAATTATTGTCCATCGGAGTTAACCGTGGCCCTATTATGCATAGCTACATTCGGATTAAATTAATAGTATTAATTCGAACATAATTATTTTTTAAAGGCTAAGATGTGTTGGTACATTAATATTTAATACAATTTCCTTCTGGTTTTATTTAATTTTTTTGTTGAAGAGCCCTTTCACCTACTTCACCTGACGAGCCGTCATTGCTGAAGACGACTGGAGATACTTACCAGTTGAAACGTTGTGACAAATAAAGACAATGCAAGTCCAAAACTCTACTGCCATTCAAATTAATAACACATTGTACCATAGACATATAAATTATATAATTTATAATGTTTTAAAAAAGAACGCTGAGCCTCAATAAATACAATACACTGATTGCTCAGCACTTTATAAGGATGTCACAGAGGAATCTAATTTTTATAACAATGTTGTCAACCAATAAGAAATTTCCGGATTCGTGAGAAATAATTATTCAAAGCACAGAATCACAGGAATGATAAGTCGGTGCTGTCTCCAATGGGAAAAGGGAGATTTTTACGCAGAGTGTTATATTCGTAGAATATTATTTAGGATCACTTGTGGTTGGGATCTGATAAAAGACACGTGGAATTTTTTTTTTAAATGGGAAATTTTATTTTTAAAGGTTGCAACACTGTGCAGCACTGAGAGTAATGAATATACAATTTTGTCGTACAGTTAATTGGAATAGCCTACTTTACCCGCCACTTAAGTGTAAAGGAAACAGCAAATTTCCATGTGGGAGTAGAAACTAGTTATTTGTACAACAAGAGTGGATATGATGTCCATATCACACGAGGAAGTAAATTGAGCACGACGCCGTAGACGGAGTGCTCAAACTTCCAAGGGCAATATGGACAATCCACTCGAGTTGAACAGTATATTTTTTCTACGACATTATGCTAAAAATGTAAAAAAAAAGTTTGCTCGTTGGGCTTGAACTCACGACCATTGGTTCCATAGTCCAACGCTCTAACGTCTGGACTATCGAAACCTTAAAATAATTATGGGAAAACCAACTGATAAATGATGCTACATAAAATTAATTTTCTATGCACATTTAGCAGGTTGCATTATTGATAAATCTATTATAAATGCTTCTAGATTTTATTATATTGAACAAATTGTACCATATGCATTTAAATTATATAATTTAGTGTCTTGAAAAAGAAGGCGGAGCCTCAGTAAAAATAATATACTGTGATTGGTCAGTACTTTTATGAACAACAACGGCTTCTCTGTAATTGACTACTGCGATTGGTCAGTTTCCTTACCTATCTAGGATGGATATGAGATTTCCCCGCACAGTTAACTGGAATAGCCTACTTTACTCACCACTTAAGTGTAAAGGAAACAGCAAATTACGATGTGGGAGTAGAAAAAATATATTAAGGTGGTAAAAATTATTTTGAAAAACTTGATGCGAATCTCCGTTGCAAAAAGACCTACGTTTATTTATTTATTTCAAACACAATAACACAAACCTAATTTTAAAACGTTTACTTTTATTTATAGAATGACTAACCAGTAACTACATTGCCATCTATCTAAACGTGAACTTTTCCTTTTTAAAATATTTTTAAATTTGCATTCGCATGCCTGTTTACCGACTGACAAATTCGGTTAGACGTGGTCAGTCAGCAATATTTTTGGGCGAGTGGTCAGTAAATGTACCGGACCGTGTATACAAGGTGATCTAGTTTCAAGTTGCCATATTATGGTGTTTTATAACATTCAATTGTTTTAGTTTCATTATGACGGAAGCGCGGAATTGAATACTTGTTAGTTAGTTCCTTCACGCGGTTGGGTGGGTAAAGGATATTGAATTACTATATCTAAAGTTCAGGTTTACTGTTCAATGATATAACAAAATGAATACAAGGTTTTACCGAAAGTTTTACTAAAGAACATCATATACCTATCACGGTTTATTAAATTTTGGTTAGTACCACCACTAGATTTGGAGGATTTAAAGGATATTACCTAATCCAAGAAAATCATGACTTCTCTATAGTTCTGAAAAATAGGTTTTTAATTTGTAATATTAATTTCTTTATAGAGTTTATGGTAAAACAAAGATCTCTCGTCACTTAAGTATAAAGGAACCATCGAATATCCATGTGGAAATAGAAAACCTTTACTTCGGCCACTTTACTGGCAGACTCTCAGGGCCGTTCCTAGCCCCTCTGCCGCCTTTGTGCAGAGCATCGAAAAGCCGCCCCCTCGGCCGCCCGTATATTTAAAACAACTAAATTTTTTAAAGTATTATTTATTTAAATATTAAGTAATATTTAACAACCAATAAAACAAAATATGAACTAAAGTGTACTTCCAAACTGATAAATTCCTTCTGTATTCTGCAATTTTATCATTTTCGCCGAACATATATCATATCAAAGAGCGGCCGCCATGTATCGTCCCTCTGTCGGAAGACGCCGAACGAACGCGTCATATTTTTTGTGAACTCCACAGACAAAATAATCTACTTTATATTCTATTTTTATTATATTATTTACCTATAAAAAAATTAAATTGTCTGTAATGTAAATTGACGGGTTTCTCTCAGACACCTTCACCATCAATGCCGGTGTTCCTCAAGGGTCCATATTGTCGCCTACCCTCTTTTTACTGTATATTAACGACCTTCTAGTGAAAACCCAAAATCCAATTTATAGCTTTGCTGATGACAGCACACTTGTCTCATCTTTTACCTTGACTCCCCAAACATCCGCTGCCGACGCACATCTTCGCAGGCAGCATGAAGTATTGCGCCTCAACAAAGACCTGGAAGAAATTTTGGCTTGGGGTAACAGTAACCAAGTCGAATTTAATGCTAAGAAAACCCAGGCAGCAGTCTTCTCCAAAAAGGTTAACATTGCAGAACCGGATATAGTCATGGCAGGACACGCAATTCCCCTGGCACCGTCTATTAATTTGCTGGGGGTCAATCTGGGAGGTAATATGTCTTGGCATGATCACGTTGCCGCAATTGCCAAGGCAGCTGCACAGAAACTTGGTGTACTTTTCCGCACCAAAAGGTTGTACACACCTCATCAACTTTTGACACTCTACAAAGCCCAGATTCGACCATCATTAGAATATTGCTCTCATGTCTGGAGCTCTGCACCCAAGCACACCCTTCGGCTACTGGATTCCATTCAAAGGAGAGCCATTCGTCTGATCGGCGACCCCGAGCTGACCAAGACCCTCGATAGCCTGGAGCATCGAAGACAGGTTGGTGATTTGACTCTCTTTTACAGATATTTCCATGGCAGGTGTTCGACTGACATTGCCCACTTGATTCCACCTAGAGCAATGCAAAACAGAAATACACGGCGAACCACTGCCGCTCATCCATATGTTGTTCAGCTTAGTACTCCTCGAACTTCATTGTTCAAGAATTCTTTCATCTGGAGAACGTCATCTTTGTGGAATGATCTTCCTGAGGTCGTGTTTCCCAATGAATACAATCTTCAACGTTTCAAGTCCAACGTTAATCGCTTTTTTCGCACTCGCACCGCTCCCAGAGCGCCTTAAAGGATTTTTCCTACAGTGCAGGTGTTTTATCATAAAAAAAAAAAAAAATGTGAAAACTATAGACTAGAAGTTTTTTTTGTCGTTTTTTAGGACTACTATGTGTATGAAATTCAATTTCTGTTCAAGTTTCAGTTTCTGCCTGCGGCCGCCCTTTTTAGTTTGGCCGCCTTTGTGCCTGCACAACCTGCACACCCCTAAGAACGGCCCTGCAGACTCTGGTACAAACCTAAAAACTATAAAAAGACAAAGTGAATGGAAATCCTTAACAGTCGCAAAAGGATATATAGGGTGATTCCTAAGTTGATACCTCTTTTTTAGCTGCGTATAGAAGGCATTAAAATAAACAACATTTTCAAATACCTTTTTTCAAAAAACTCAAAAATAAAGTACTTACATTCATTTATCACAAATACGGTTCTGCCTAACTTGCCCGTTGAATAACATTAAGAAAACTTCTGGGTGTAGAATAAGCCCGCAAGGGAAAGCGTTCTGCGTATAATCTCGAAGCACTTTGCCACACTCACAGTAAATTACCACCTTATCTATTAATTCATTGTTTTCAAATTTTAGCATTTTCACGTATTAACTTGCTTCAGAAAAACACACCGCACCGATTTTTCAATACTACCCGTATGACTAATACTAATAAGAGATAAGAAAAACAACAGAAACTATAGCGGGTTATGTTTTGATGCCAGGCCCGCACTTAGATTCTTTACTTCTCTATCTCGCCTATTTTTGAGTTTTTTGAAAAAATATATTTGAAAAAGTTGTTTATTTTAATGCATTCTATCCACAGCTAAAAAAGAAGTATCAACTTAGGAATCACCCTGTATTGAAAACTTATTATACAAAAGCCTTCTTACGATGTCGTCGTCCAGTGAGTAGTATTGTTTCCATTTGCTTCACAAGCAGTCATGCTCATGCATGACTAACGTGACCATACGTCCCGTTTTGAACGGGACAGTCCCGTTATTTGACACTCAGTCCCGTTGTCCCCAAAAAAAGCTTCGGGACGCCAAAATGTCCCGTATATATAAAACTCATTTGCAAGTATCAGTTTTTAAAGCGATGTTGATTATGAAGGTGAATGTGAATAAAACCTGTCAAGAATACCATTCTTTTCTAAATTCGTCACCTAATATATTTAAAAAAATTTCTTCATCTGAGAAATACCAAACTTAATTAAGCCGCCTATTATAATGTTGCTTAAAAATACATTTTTCTACTCCCACATGGAAATTTGCTGTTTCCTTTACATTTAAGTGCCGAGTAAAGTAGGCTATTCCAGTTAACTGTAGGTAATGAAACTAACCAATCACAGTAGTCAATTACAAAGAAGCCATTGTTGTTCTTAAAAGTACTGACCAATCACAATATATTATTTTTACTGAGGCTCCGCCTTCTTTTTCAACACTAAATTATATAATTTAAATGCATATGGTACAATTTGTTATTAATTTGTTCAATATAGTAAAATCTAGACACATTAATAATAGATTTATCAATAATGCAACCTGCTGAATGTGCGTAGAAAATTAATTTCATGTAGCATCATTTATCAGTTGGTTTTCCCATAATTAGTTTAACGTTTCGATAGTCGAGAGGTTGAGCGTTTTACTATGGACTAATGGTCGTGAGTTCGAGCCCGGCAACCTGAAAACTTTTTTTTACATTTTTTAGCATAAGGTTTGTAAGTTTGGTCGTAGAAAAAATATACTGTTCAACTCGAGTGGATTGTCCATATTGCCCTCGGAAGTTTGAGCACTCCGCCTACGGCGTCGTGCTCAATTTACTTTCTCGTGCGATATGGACATCATATTCACTCTTGTTGTACAAACTACTATTTCAATTATGTTGTGCTTTACTTTAACAAACCAAACAGATATGGCAGGGTCCCGTTTTGAGGAGAAAAATAAATGGTCACGTTATGCATGACTTGAAGATTTAAAAAAAATTAAAACAAAGGACTTGCGAGAGCTTTGAAACTAAGAAACAGAGAAAAATGTTTCTATAAAACAAATTAACTATATCTAAATAAGTTATATTGAACCGTGTAGTCTAGCATGGGAAACCTCCTAAAATTCTATCTATAACTAATTGTAAGAAGGTCACACTTTTTTTTTAACGACATATTATTAAACATATAATTTTGTCTCCCGAAATAAAAAATAATCACCGATTCTTTCAAACCTCCGAGTCATTGAATTTAACTTAAGTGAATTCACAGGAATTTTAATTTCAACTTTCACTTAATTATTTGATAAAAATACACATACTCAGATTTTGTTTGTATGCAAAGCGATACACACTAGAAAGTGCTATTTGGTCATAATCTGCAGGAAATTTTATAATTAGTTGCTATTTTTTATCTTTACTATATCTTTTATTATAGGAATAATAGCACTGTTCAGTGTTTTAACAGCTATTTAAGCGTAAAGCTTAGATTCACTTAGTTTGTTCCTTCTTGAGTTATGTAAATGTGTAGATTTTAAAACTATAACTATAAACACCTACCCGCAATGACGATGACAAAGCAGTTCTAAACAGATCTGCAGGTGGTGATATCCTACCAGTAGAAAAATCTTCCACTTCTAGTAGTTCTACGCAATTTAAATAGTATTTTGATATATTGATTAAGGTTTTAGTACATTATACTACAGCTCCATGGGTTATTTATCTTAATATATAAATGTTTTATGTTTAGGAAACATACTTTTGTGTCTAGAGAATCTTTCTCTTAAATTTAACCTCTACTCTTTTGTCAGTAGAGTATAAAATACTTTCACATCATGGTCTTTGGATCTTGTTTCTAAATTACCGTTAATAAAGGCAAAGTTTCCATTTTCTAATATATTAAACTATGGTTTTCCTTAAAACTAGAATCAAAAATCGTTTCAACTGATAAGTTCCTCCAGTCGTCTTCAGATGAATACTGTATCACATGTACTGTACTCTATAAAAGAGTTGATGATGGTTTTTAAAAAACAAAACGTCGGCTTACAAATCTAATTACTCCAACTTGTACAGGAGAAAACGTGATAATGAGAATGTAAACTTTATTTTAACATATATCTTCAAATAGAGTCAGAAGAAAATAAAAATGAAATCAGGAGAATTCGGTTTTGCCCAAATATCTTCGGAATGATTCGGAGTTTTTTAAATTTGAAAACACAATGTTGCAGAATTTAGTATCGCGCAAGTTTCTTCAAATTTAACTATCTCTGTATCTTCTATGGTTTACGAGATCCCTGTCGAGTGCATCCTTATCTGGGATACCTTGTGTATAAAACTGATTTCGATTATTTATTTTTACTAATAATAATATTACTTTTTCTTTAAATTAAACATATTTGTTAGTACGTCATTCCAAACGACCCAGCGGCGGTAGCAGCTATTTTTCAAAGGGGGACGAAGGTTAGTGTGCTACAACAAAATTACCTACATATTATGTATACTCAAAATTTTGATAAAAAAAATAAACTGAAGCATCCAAAAACCCAGTGGCGGCTCGCCAGGTGAAGTAGGTGATGGGGCTCTTCACCAAAAAAATAAAACCAGGAGGAACGTTTTTCGATAATATTAAATATTAATGTACCAATACAGCTACCATTTTAGCCCTTAAAAAATAATTATATTCGAATTAATAATATTAATTTAATCCGAATGTAGCTATGCATAATAGGGTCAAGGTTAACTCCGATGGACAATAACTATGAATACTCGTGCTTTTTGGCGGCGAAAGTTACGGTTATGGATATCGCTTTTAAGTGATTTACTGTGTGATTAAAAAGTTTTGTTTTTATTTTTCAGTTAATTCAGTAGTGTACGTACCTGGTGATTCAATAAGAAAGGACGCCGGCTATATCTCGGAAACTACTGGGCATAGAAACTCGGGGAAAAAAATGATAACTAAACTGGCCTTGAGAAAATCCTGAAAATAATTTTTAAGTTCCGCATTTTGCCGCAAGAGGGCGTAATTGAAAAGTAAATTATAAAAGTTTACATATCTCCGAAAATTCCACATTAAGGTATATCTTTGATAACACCATTAAAAAGCTTGGACAATTATGCATCATTTTGGTCTTACTTATGGCTCATTGCTCTTACTTTTGGTCTTACTCATTGGCGTACCGATTTTAATAAGAGGGGGGGGAAGCTGTTGAAAGTGTAATCATTTAAATCGCTGTAACTTATAAACGACTTATCCGATTTTAGCAAACTAAAGACTGGTTGGAAGAGAAATTTATGCACTTTCACCAATCGTATTTAGTTGTCCATAATAGTTCTCAAAAAAATTGCTAGAGGGCGCAATTTGCAATAATAACACATTTTTTGATTTTACTCCGAAAAAATAAATCATGCGGTCTAATTATGATACCATAATCGAAAAGTAGATGAAACTTGCTGGAAAAAATATTAAAACCGCAGCTCGATATCCCTGTTCGTTTCAGCCTTATCGCCAATAGAATAAATTTTAATGAAAAAGCGATTATATATTTTTTAGAAAAAAAGTGGGACGCCACTAATATTTTTTCATGTGGATATTATTTGTGATTAACCTGGTCAATTCTGCATAAAAATGGTCTCTTGCGTCTTTTTTTACAGACACATCGTTCTTAATTAAAATAATTAAATTAAATTAGACGGGCGGGAGCATGCCTATGAAGGTGGTCATTTCCAACAATTTTTATTAAACAAAATTTTTCATTATTAATTTAATATATATAAATTAAATAATATAATTTAATTATTTTGTGTGCCTGAGGAGAAAAACGCGAGAGACCATTTTTATGTAGAATTGACCAGGCTAATCAGAAATAATATCCACATGAAAAAATATCGAGCTGCCGTTTTAATATTTTTTCTAGCAAATTTAATCTACTTTTCGATTATGGTATCATAATTATACCGTGTAATTTATATTTTCGGAGTAAAATCAAAAAATGTGTTATTATTACAAATTGCGCCCTCTAGTATTTTTGAGAACTATTATGGACAACTAAATACGATTGGTGAAAGTGCATACATTTCTCTTCCAACCAGTCTTTAGTTTGCTAAAATCGGATAAGTCGTTTATAAGTTACAGCGATTTAAATGATTACACTTTCAACAGCTCCCCCCCCCCCCCGCTCTTATTAAAATCGGTACGCCAATGAGTATAAGACCAAAATGATGCATAATTGTCCAAGCTTTTTAATGGTGTTATCAAAGATATACCTTAATGTGGAATTTTCGGATATGTAAACTTTTATAATTTACTTTTCAATTACGCCCTCTTGCGGCAAAATGCGGAACTTAAAAATCATTTCCAGGATTTTCTCATGGCCAGTTTAGTTATCATTTTTTTTCCCCCGAGTTTCTATGCCCAGTAGTTTCCAAGATATAGCCGGCCTCCTTTCTTATTGAATCACCCGGTACCAACTTAATTGTGTGTTTTAAAAATGAACCCAATTAATGACATAGTTTGTAATTTGTTGGAAACTCCATTCAGTCGTTGGACAGATGAGGATAAGAGATACGTTTTGTTACACGGGTTTTTAGTCAATTCTTGTTTAAGTACCCGCACTATACCTAGCTCTTCGCCATTTTTTAAGACCGTGAGCCGCCACTGCAAAAAACTACTAATAAAATAAAGTCTATTCTTCTTTTTGACTGTTTAATCGTCAAAAAATACTAATAATCCTTGAATACACACTGGTAATAAAGAAAATGCAAACTTGGTAATTGATTTCCAAAGAGATATGGTAACGGAACATACCGTATATAAATTGCCATGTTCCCTATCTTCTGCCCGAATCACCAGTTGGTTGATGCGTAGGTAAATATTAATATAAATGGAAACTACTGCACTAATATGGGTAATCAACTAATCAATTTCTGAACTAGTTCAACCAGTCTTGGTGGCAGATATCAGATGGTTAAATAATTATAGCTTTGTATATTTACTTGCCCGATTTAAGAATTTCTATTTAGTTTAATAAGTTTTAAAGTACACGAAGAAAACCATGTATTCATAATCCGAGTTTAAATACTGGGTTACATAAAGATTTTTAATTATAATTAACTAAACAGCAAGTTTGACTGTGACATAAATGACATTGGCACACATTAATCACAAACAAAGGTGCTTGATTAGTAAATTAAAAACTTAGGTAACCGGGTCACTATGATTGTAAGAAAATTATTTCTGCCAATGTCATTTATATCACAGTCAAAGTTGCTGGTTAGTTAATTATGGTTCAAAATCTTTATACAACACAACAAGTATTGCATCTGATAATGATGATAATTTCGTTTCCATACACAAAAACACGGACTTTTTAGGATCTACGTCAGGAAAATGGCAGCATGACAGTGTTACCAATGTTCTCTAAAATTTTTATATCATAATACCCTCAAGAATGACAGTAAAATAACAAAGTTATGTCTAAACTTGTCTCACACCTTCGCATTGCAGTGAAAAAGCCCATTGTGCCCAATTTTATCTGTCTGCAACGAGGACTCTAGAAAAAAATATTAGGGACTTAAATTAATATTATTTACTATATTTTTCTGTATGTATTATTATCTTTCGTGTTCACCATACCGGGTGCTCTGATTATTGGTATCTGTACACCATATGCTGTTTGAACAATTAAATAAGATGAATTTGAATGGAAGTAATTATATGCATATAATAGGAAATGAAAGTTAATATGAGAACAAGAACAGAAGGATTTGAAATTGCAATTTTCAATATTTTGCCTACTACATGATATTTTGATCCTAAAAACTGAAAAATGTACTTTTTTTTCAAGGGTCATCAGTATTTCAACTTATCCTTTCTTTTACGACCGTAGCAATTATTTTTAGGAATATGTCAAAACTACATTATAGAAACCTTATGGTTAATTATTTTAATACAATTCTAGCCAGAAATCAGATTTAATATTTTTTACCCTAACTATACCCAAGGAACTAAGAGAGCCATACATTCAAAGTTGAATAATTCAGCAGATCAATAAAAAATGTAGTTTTTAAGGCATGGAAAGTAATCTACCCTAATTTCTATGGTTTTGACCATAGAACTCCAAATATTGTAAAACAGAAAAAGTGACATGGCTCCGAGAATCAAACAGAAATTTAAAGGTTAGCTTCAATTTAAAACATTTTTCTAGCTTGTAATAATAGGCTCTTTCACTAAATTTTGATTTTGGTTGTAGTGTATAAAGGAATAAAAAATAACATTTTCTGTGTTTATACTTTTTGATATTTTTAGGCCATCACTGAAAAAATAATTAAATAAAAAAATTATTGGGACAAAAACTTTATCGAATATACGTCATGAAAACGGCAGCTTGACAATGTTGCCAATGTTCTCTAAAATTATTATATTATATTACAATGACAAAGTCTGAAAAGGAATCCAATAGAAATAATTGACCAAAACAGACTTAATATAATAAGTTAATAAAGTTCTGGGAACAATAGTTATTTATGTACCAAGGCAGTAAAGTGATTCTTTATCGGACGAGTCTGAAATTATGAGATGAGCGAGCGAGGCGAATAACAGGCGAGTCGATAGAGACACTTTACTGACGTGGTGCATACAAAATTTTATCGCCAACCGTTCATCACCGTTTTATGTAAGGCAATGTTTTTTCCCCATGTTAATATTAGAAAACACGAGCTGTAGACCTATTTTAGAATCGGATCTGCGTAAAATATTTAATAGTTCTTGCCTTATATTTGGTCAAAATGTAAAGTAGAAGTTTCATACTACCTATTCCATCCCATATTCAAGCTCGAAAGGTTAAAATAGCTTTACAATTCGACGACAAAAAACCCATTTTGGCTTAAATTTGACACATCCGAAAATTTTGGCCGACCACGTGCGTATTCCAAAGCACCCCTCAAAAAATTTGACCTACTATGAGAAATGGCAGGGTAATACTTATCTGCCGCGTATGCGGCAGATAAAATACTTTACCTGCCGCAAATTTTACAATAAAATAAAGTGTTCGTTTACTGCCGGAAATCACTCTGATAATATACGACTTTACTGTCTGTTGGCGATAAAATATATTATTTAACTTGCATAGAAGGTTTCACATGTTGCAACAATTAAATTATTGACAGAAGACCACAGTTGACAGTAGAAAAAGTCTAACCTAAGTTATTTGTCGATCTTCCTGATCTATGAGCAAATAAATAAGAAGAACAGTTATTTTAAACAAAAATCAATTATGAGAATAGTGAAAGAGCCCATTACTGACTTAAAATAATAACACAGTGTCCTAAAAATTATTGCCAAGGCCGTAATTGTAAAGAAAGAATAATTTGAAATACTGATAATATTATTTGATGACAAAACGTTAAAATTTAAAACCCTTTGAATTGTTTTGAATTTCTAAAGCTTAGAAACAAGCGAACAAACCCAAAAACGCAGTTAAAATTTTAGGCCTGTATTTAAACAATTTGACTTAATGGTGGTACCTAAAAAACGGAACGTCGAAATTGAAAACTAATAACGCCAACTTGTAGAACATAAAAGACGGCTATAAAAAAATAGTTTTTTCGCAAATCAAAAATTAAGAACAAAAAAATTAAAAACCAACAGTAAAAATAACGGTATTTTCGGATATTTCCGTAGGTATATTTACAGTTTTCTAATATGATTATTAAGCCCCAGAATACGCAACTTTACCTTAATTAAACCATCTACGTATAACACTGTATATTGTAAATAAACTATAACAAAAACTGGCAAAAAGAGCAACAAATAATTAAAAATTCAGCTTTGTAAAAAAAAATCGAATTTATTCCTCATTCTAGACTCTGACTTTACATTCATTGTTTGAAGATGAACCAAAAAATAGCATATTATTATATTGAGGATTTGCTTTATTTGTAAAACAAGGAGCTGGACTGTGTCCCACAGATCATATCTTGTTGGGTGTACCCTACCGCGACGTCATCACGCTACAGTTAATTTTCCTTTTTTATTAAAGGTAACATTATCGTTTATTACAGTAAATAAAATGTGGCCATCCACCCATAGAAATAAACGCTACAACGACCATCTTTAAATAGTACACTTCACCATTTTTTCATTAATTGGGGAGGAGAGGGGAGAGGGTAGATAACCTATAGTACATTTTCACAACTATAAACATGCCATATTTTTTTCCAAATTAAAAAAGTATACCCTTGGCCCTGGCTGCATCTAAAAAAGAAAAAGTTATCACTGTCTTATTTCAATTTGTCAAATGTCGTTACAAAGAATAATTCTTTGATAAATAATAATTATTATCAAATTTCGTTTTCATTTCCGACTTTCGGGGAAACTGAAATTTCCTTGTTGATAAAAATTAACAGAGAAAATAATGCAATCAGATGTGGAAATCGTTTTCTTCTAACAATAAGACGCACCACACCCAGGGCCTATTTTTGGTTATAGGGAGCGCTAGGCCCGTTACGCATTCTGGGGCCCCTAATCATGGGCGGAGAGGGAGAGGATAAACAGCAAAAAAAAGTCCGATGTATGTGGTATCAAAAAAAGTGACTTCTAAAATCTCCATGATCTAGCCCCCCCCCCCCCCCCCCCCCCCACTATTATAAGGAGACAATCATGTGCCGCAACATGGCAGGATGTTTATTATTGTTTGTTTTGCATACAGTAATTAATATATCTATCGATCGGCTTAGATTTTATAAAATAATTTTTGACAAAAAATTTTTTTAGCATCATCTCAGTTTTGCAAATGTTGTTTTTGAATAATTATAGTGTCGTTTAGGACCGAGCGCGGAGTTCCTCTAAAAGAGGGGCCCCAGGCCTGAGTCTACCGGGAAAACTGACCACACCTGCAGCCAGTCAAAATAGTATACCGATTCTATATATTCATAAACAAGAAAATCACAAATTTCTTATAAAACTAGCCGTTTTACAGTGTTAGTTAGATAAAAAATCAAGTTAGTTATGTTAAAAAATTGTATTTTTTTTCAGATACAAAATGTGGCCATCCACCAGTGCCGATGAATTCTCGGATGACCTTAAGTTCCCCAAGTTTATTACCCGGTACCATAGCGACGTATCGGTGTGACGAGGGGTACGAGACATTTGGAAATACGCAGATATCATGTTCTCCCTCTGGACAATGGGCTGGAGAAATGCCCTTTTGTGGTAAGTGTAAACGAAAGTAACTTGCTTATTTTTAGTAATATAATGTATATTTTAAAATATCACCAAATCTAAAAACAAATAGAACCACAGGAAAAATATGCTTAAAATATAAATATACTTAAATTTATACAGGGTGATTCCTAAGTTGATACTTCTTTTTTAGCTATGTATAAAAAGCATTAAAATAAACAACTTTTTCAAATACCTTTTTTCAAAAATAGGTGTGTCTAAGTGCGGGCCTGGTCATAAAAACATACCCCGCTGTAGTTTCTGTTGTTTTTCTTATCTCTTATTAGTATTAGTCATACGGCTAGTGTTAAGCAAAACGCTGCGGTGTGTTTTTCGGAAGCAATTTAATTTTAAATTGGTGATAGATACGTGAAAATGGTAAAATTTGAAAACAATGAACTAATAGATATGGTGTCGTAAAAGTGCGGATGTTTTTTTCGAGATTATACGCAAAACGCTTTCCCTTGCGGGCTCATCCAGAAGTTTTCTTAATGTTATTCAACGGGCAAGTTAGGCAGAACCGTATTTGATTCGTGTTGTAGTAAAAGAATGTAAGTACTTTATTTTTGAGTTTTTGAAAAAAGGTATTTGGAAATGTTGTTTATTTTAATGCCTTCTATACGCAGCTAAAAAAGATGTATCAACTTAGGAATCACCCTGTATATACAGTATGTCAGCGGATGGGATTTACATGAGGACAAATGTAGCAAATAGTGAAAGGTAAGACTACTTAAAAAAGTCTTCGCGACGTCCCGCGTCATTTTGTTCCCAGGTGGATCACGAAACGAAAGCCGGTCCTGACTTTTCGGTAAAAAAAACTGATAATCCTGCCGTGTGCTTTTACATCATGAATGAAAATTTTTATGTTTCAACATTATCTTAGACAGTTTTTAACGATGTACCATCAAATCCATTAGAATGAGTTATTTAAAAAATATTCCAATACGGAAAAGCAAAATTTGTGTAATCAAAAAAACTCCTCTTACCTCGTACGGTACTAACAAAAACTGCCATATTAAATTACAAACAAATCAATTAAAATCAATCAAATAAAGTTATTAGATCATATAATTAATAAATTTGTTAAAGTTAAAGCAAAGATTGCAATCTTATTTGAGTGAATTATATATTTTTTCTCAACAGATACCTACCGAAAAACAAACGTTCTATAAACAGCAAGTCATTTCAGGGCCACCAAAGTTTTTTTCTGGTTTGTGTGTGTAGTATTATGGTTTCAAGGTGTGTAATTATTTTTTTCTTCCTTTTAAGGTTACCAATTTTGGTTTAAAAACGACCAAATATAGTATCACTATAGTATACTACTCCAGCATTTAAGCAACGTAAAAAAAACGTCCCCAAAGTATGCTGTGATGTGAAATTAATCCTGCATGTCTTAAATTATTATTCTTGAAAGCTGACCTGGGTAAAAAGTAAAGGTGAATGATTACTTTAGAAATGGTAGATATAGGGTCGTTTTTATGCATGGAAACAGTCGAATATGAAATATTCCCCCTTTTGGATTCGATAGAAAGTTTTGATCAACGAATTCATTACTGTAAGGAAGTAAACAGTGGACACTTTAAAAACCATATATTATATAAAAACGGTTTTTAAATTGTTGTTGACTAAACCCTTATTTTCTCTAGAAAGAACGTTTTTAGCGGCAGGCGGACAAAGTAGGGCATCTATCTTTTGCATTAAAGTACACAGAAACGCCAAAGGTAATGGGTTTCTTGCAGTAGAGGCTTGCGGTCTTAAAAAGTAGTGAAGAGCTAGGTATAGTGCAGGTAAACAAACATTGACTAAAAACCCGTGTAACAAAACGTCTCTCTTATCCTCATCTGTCCAACGACTGAATGGAGTTTTTAACAAATTACAAACTATGTTATTAATTGGGTTCATTTTTAAAACACACAACTAAGTACACTACTGAATTAACTGAAAAATAAAAACAAAACTTTTTAATCACACAGTAAATCACGTAAAAACGATATCTATAACCGTAAGTTTCGCGAAGCCTTAAAATAAATACCTTAAAATTAGGCGAACCAATGCTAAAACAATGGTGCATACGACTGATCCATTTTTAAATTCCCCCTCATCATAATGCAAATTGTTACATGCTGTTTACGTGACTGACGTCACGTAACCATAGCGACGGTGAATATCAAAGTCATGTTAGACGTTGGGTCTTCACTTGCTTTGAGCTAACGGACGCGGTCGGATGGGGGCGCGCCAAAATGCACGAGTGTTTATAATAATTATTGTCCATCGGAGTTAACCGTGGCCCTATTATACATAGGTACATTCGGATTAAATTAATATTATTAATTCGAACATAATACATTTTTAAGGGCTAAAATGGTAGCTTTATTATTGGTACATTAATATTTAATATTGTCGAAAAACTTTCCTCCTAGTTTTATTTTTTTTTTGGTGAAGAGCAGAAGAGCCCCTTCACCTACTTCACCTGACGAGCCGCCACTGGTTCCCTGGGGCACAGGTAGACAATGACAGGCTGTTTCGTCCTTCGTCTGATGGTTATCTTTTGCATTGGGTTGATTCCTACCGATGGCGATACTAGGATTTCATCATATATTTTTTCTTGAAAACATATTTTCGCTGTAATGGGAATGGCTTACAGGTTATGGCTTTCTGATCAGTCCTAACAAGGACGAAACAGCCTGTCATTTTCTACCTGTGCCCTAGGGAACCCATTACTTTTGGCGTCCCTGTGTACTTTAATGCAAAAGATAGATGCACTACTTTGTCCGCCTGAGGCTAAAAAACTTTCTTTCTATTTTACTTATACGGACACTAATTTCTACTAACTTATTTTCTCTCTTTTCTGATTTATTAGCAACTCATATCCAAAACTCGATATCTCGAAAACGGTTAGATTTGGAGATATCGGGAATATGCCTGTAATATATTAAGTAAATAGTAAAATAATAGGCTATATGCATTTTTTACTAAATACTTTTTGTTACAATTGTTCCTGTGGTAGTCGAGAGTGGCTGGTTTACCAGACCCTCTTACGATTTTGTACTATACCTTTTTAACGTAATAGATAAATAAGAACAGAGCGAAGCCGTATTGGCGAGTGGATTTCGAGCGATCGGAAATACTGTCCATTGGTCGAATTTTGCATGATGATTAATTTCTAATCAATGAGGAGCGGAAAATGGGCTCTACAGGCCAATAGAATTGACTTTTTAAATTCTTCGTACAGGAACTTCGCTTCCTGTTATATTTTTGCTGGTACAGAAGACCGAAATATAAACAAGAATGCTATATTTGTGGAGGTTACTTTACTTAAAAGTAACTCGCAGGTTGTAAAATAAAAATCCTGATAATACTGCGATCAATGACCAAGATTCGTAAACATTAACAATTCTTTTTAAAACTGATTATTTCAAGAAACCAAGAATTAATGGTACTTAAAGCAATGTAGTTTTATAATTTGTGTTTTTTTTAATACATCGGTACCTATTTTTACTCGTTAAACATAACTGTCTGCTACTTTTGGAACCATATTATGAACCACACATAAAAATAAGCACATTCTTATTTGGAATACCAATGTGGTCTAATCTAGGTTGTGGGTGGATGGAAGTACCTGTTGCGTTCTAGAATTCTCTTTGTAAATAGCAAGGTCAATACGTTGAACTGCATGAGTTAAATCGTTTAAATACAAACCTGAGCAAGGTGTAGCAGGAAAAAACACATGTATTTTTTTAAGAATAAAATTAAGTCTTATGACAAATATTGATTTAATTTCTTTAAAACACACCAATGGGCTATTTCACAATTTTGGGGTCAATTAATAAAATAAATTGGTTTTTCAATATTTGCCAGCATCAATTACCAATAAATATTTATAAAGGGCTTGAATTACCAAGAACCAGTAGCCAGAAAATATGCTGGGGGGGGGGGGGGGGGGGGGGCTCAGTGGTCGTAAGTAAGATTTAAGAGAGGGTCAGTCGAGACTCTACATGTATTTCATGCAGGCGAAAAATTTTCGGAGCCACGCCCAAAGTTCCTTTAAAATTCACCTAATTACTATAAAATTACGAAAATTAACTTATTACCTCTCCCCCTCCTCCTCTGCATGGTTGGAATAAGACATTTTTTTGGAAATGTTTTTTTTTACTTTTTTTTTTGATATTTCTATATGAATATTGGTGTCAATCCAACATAAGACGTATGTATGACTCTAACCAGCGTTTTTCGGTTTCGGTTTTTCATGATTATAAATAAAGTAAGTATCGCTCACCACGCCAAAATTGATGATTTTTTCAGAAATCATGTATTTTAGGAGCGTGGATCTAAGAGCAGGTTTTGGTGCAAATGCTTAGGTTTTGAAATACACCTTCTTAAGTGTTGTTTTGTATATTCATAATAAAGCATGCTCGTTTCTTCCAGTACTATTTTTTTTATTATAAATTATCACACTTCTTCCATAAAAAATGTTTCAATTAAAATTTTACTTTAATTTTTCTCTTGAAAAATAGATAGCTTATTGTTTTTTGTTTTTGTTGTAAAAATATTTTATTGCATTGGGTTATATATTTTTTGATTTAAAATAGCTCTAAATAAGGGAAAATGGAACAGATAAGTATATAGTAGACAAATACTATAAAATATTATTCTTTTGACACGCTTTCCTTTAAAATTGCATCATAAATCAATAACTAAAACGATATGCGTCCGAAACCTTACTCTCTATGTAAAACAGGACTTTTAGAAAGAAAAGTTTAAAAACTAAACCTTTCCTACAAGACCTTTGTAATCTAAGCCAATAATACATTATTTAAAAATTTAAATTAAGAGTCGAAGCATGAGACCAAAAATTTGGTTGCAATTAGACTTTTAGACCCGAGCTCCTAGGCTCGGGGGGCTGCAGCCCGGCAGCCCCCCCCCCCTCTAAATACGCTACTGGTTTGAATTACCAATTACTATATTTTGCTAGAAGCACTTTCAACGCAATTACTGCCCAGCTCTGGTAGACGTTATTATTTATATAACATAAACTCGAACAATTTTTTAGGTGTGAACATCGCCTTTAGAAAACCAGCCAACCAATCCACAACCGTTCGCGGAGGCAGCGCCCTTAACGCAAATGACGGCCAAACTAGCAGCGATCACGAAAGCAAGAAATGCTCAGAAACTCAAAAAGAAGCTAGCCCGTGGTGGCAGGTCGATCTACTCAGAGCATATCCTGTTAAAGTCGTCAGAGTAACTACCAGGGGGTGCTGCGGTCACCAACCACTGCAGGATTTGGAGATCAGGGTGGGGAATAGTAGTAGCGACTTGCAGAGAAATCCTTTGTGCGCATGGTTTCCAGGTACTATAGGTAAGTCACTTCTAATATACAAAAAATATATACACAGAGTGTCCATTGGAAGTGATACCACCACTGGTACTTTGATCATTTCTGATAAAACTTTATATTGTGCATAAATATAAGCTTAGTTTTTAGATGCTTATATGCTTGTTGTTTGGAAATTAACTTGGATACTTGTTTTTTTCTTTTAGATGAAGGATCTACAAAAACTTTTACCTGTGCCAGGCCTCTAATTGGTCAGTACGTGTTCTTACAACTGGTAGGAGTAGAGGGATCATTATCGCTGTGCGAAGTTGAGGTTTTTACAACAGAAGGTTAGTTGGTAGCTTTATTTTTTACTGAAACAAAAATAAAAATAGCCATTTTCCAATAATTTCTAAATACAATTAGTTTACAGAATTTATTTTATTCTTGGTTCATTTTTTTGCAATTTAAACTAAATCTAGCATCTTATAAAGTTTAGAATAGACAAAATCGTTTACCTCAACATAAAAATATATATCTTATACGTAATATCTGGTTCCTATACTTTAAAAAAGTTTTAAAAAACAGTTGTCTTAAGTTTGTTTGTTTATATTTTTATTATGGTTGTACATTTTGTGCCAGTCTCGGACTTTTACGAGTTTAATTTTTATCTCAAAATGTTCTTAAATATAAAAAAAATGGGCATTTTCACTACATTTTGACCCTGTTGTATAGAGTACGAAAAAATAAAATTTCTACGGTTTCAGTTTTTAAATTCTTCAATTATTAACTGAGAAAATTATTAAACAAAATACTCTTTCTAATAAAAACACGCAGAAAACGTCAAAACAAAACCTATGGGCAACCCGGGAGAGCCTTCATTCGATACTCTCGGACCTGACTAACCTCTCGAGACTGGTGTTCGTTCTATTTCTAATCCGTTCTTTTCTATTTAAGTTATCGGAAGAAAGATAACAATATAATCGGCTTGACTACTTGCAAATAAAAGAATTGCGCGGTTAATAGTATGACATATATGTCTTCTCTTCGTGTTTTTAAACTTGCAGCTATCTCGCCATGGTTTTAATTTTTTCTGGAAAAGGCTGGTGATACTCTAGGAAGATTTTTATTATTCAGATATACTATTTTCAATAGGTTCTAGTTCAGGATGTTATAAGCTATTTCAGAAAGGTGTAGAGTAACAAAAGCTCATTAGGTATGCAAAGGGACTATAGAGTGACCGAACATATATTTAAGCCACTTTTATAATTTGGCATAGATTTCATTGCAAAATTCTTTATTGTCATCAAGTGCAAGTAGTACCACCCGGGTTTGGGTCAATTTATGGGTTTTGCCTATTGTTATTCATTCACAAATACTGAAAATGGTGTGACAAAGGCGTGCATTATGTACATAGTATTAGGTACACTTATTTTTTTTTAAACTAAAAAAAATACAAAAAATACATTATACAGAAATTAAATTATAAAAAATCATAATATTCTTCGTCATCTGTCATCTCCTCTTGACGTTATAATTAACGGGTCGACGGTCTGATCAATCAGGCGATCAAAATCTTACATTTTCTCCTCTTCTTTAATGACATGATGGACTGCTTTTCGCCAGTTCTCTGGTGTCACTTCCGTAATGGCTTGATCAAACAGTAGCTTAACGTTTTTCAATTTGAATGTCGTGCTGTGTTTTGCTACAAATCCTTCTACTTGCGCCCTTATAAGTTCTATAGAATTTAGTTCGCAGTGATATGGCGGTATGCGCAGCACAGTTACACTATGTTTTTCAGCTATATCTTCCACGGCATAGTTCCTTCTTTATCAAAATATCTTCTTTTTTTTCTTTGGTTAGTTATCATAAATAATGTAATGCATATTTACCTGCGCCTATGGCCGACACCGAAATTGAGCCGAACTGGACGGAATTTCCCATTTTTTTATTCTACGCCTTTCTGAAATAGACTATAGTAAAAGATCCCATTATGAATAAAAAAAAATCATTATAAATTTATTTGAAAGCAGAAGGATTATTGAACCATAGATAAATATTGAATAATCATGAAGAATATCCACCCAATTGACTAAGAGTCAATGATTTGAACACTTTCACTAACAATTACATTGAATACAAGAAGAAGCTTTTTTATGGTTGTTTTACACTCATAATACAAAGTTAAGTAATCGCTAAATTTATTTATAAACATTAATTTAATTCAATTGACTGAAATTTATTTTTAATTGAATTAAATTAAAGTAAAGTTCCTAACAAAATGTTTGGCATTTAAATTATAAAGTTGGTGCTATAATAAGTATTTTCATCATTAATTTCTTTCAGTTCATTAAAACCCGGCTCAACTCAATCAATTTTAAAATCCCCAAATACGCACATTCAATAAATGACGAAACGGCCGTCATTGTATATGTGGTCCCAAGGAACTCATTATTTTGTCGTCCCTGCGTACTTTAATGCAAAAAACAGATACACGACACTATCCGCCAACCGCTAATATTAATTTGCAATGCACACGGCCCTAAAGACTTTTGTCTACCAAGTGTCAACATTTTTAATTTGGATTCTACGACTCCGAAAATCCCCTTGCATCCATTTTAAACTATTGCCCTCTCGATGCCATTTTGTATAACAGTTGACATGTACAAAATTGTCGCCTGGATGCCAAATACCCACTACGTCCAATTATTATGGAATAGTTAACAAAATTACTTTAATTTTAAAAGCCCACATTCTTTTCAAAATTCAATCATTCCGTTCCATTTTCAGTTTACTGGGTAGGCCATCTCTTGGACCACTAAGTACAATGTGTGTAACTTTACTTTATATCTTTTTTATACAGTGTGATGGCTAAAATATCAAGCTGTGCAAAAGCTACGAAAATTGAATTTTATTATTTATTGGTTACAGCTTTATGTTAGGTACCTACTGTACCCATTCCAGTGCAGTGCCGTTCGTGTATATTAAAAAAAAAATCCGAAAATTGTGATATTAAGCATAGGCGCCGATTCCGTGGGGGCTTGGGCCCCCAGAGCCATATTTCTTTGGGGGCGTAGCCCCCATAGCCTAACCCTCACAGTACGTTTACATAATAATGATACTAATAGCAATTCGTTTGCGAACGTGCGTTACTTGAGATTTGATAATTTAATTTTTTTCTATAAAATTTATCTACAGTTGTCGTTTCCTTTTTTAATTTAGCAGGTTATCACATTTAGAAAAAAATTATTTTGGCTTTGAAAATTAAATTATGCTAGATCTGGCCACCCTGGTCTGCCACTTTGCTCTCAAGGTTGCCAGGTCTGGTGAAATTTCACTAGATTTAATGATTTCGAAACCAATCCAATCCAAAGTGATTTACTGAAAACTTTCGTTAAATACCCCAGTTTTAATGATTTTTAGGATTTTGTAGCAAATAAGACCAAGTCGTCTAAAATACAATACAAAAATGCAATATTTTAAAAATATTTTTTTCAAAAACACGGCTATTTTTAATTATCCGCTCAATCTATATTTTCTACACGTTGGCAGCCGTGATGTCAGATCTGCGCATCATGCAGATCTGACATCACGGCCTAGTCAGCGAGGTCAAGCATCGGCGCGGTCAAGTTGGAGCCAGTGTTACCAGATCTCCTGTTTTAACAGAGGATCTACTGTTTTCACTCTTAAACTACTGTTCTACTGTTTTCACCCTCAAATCTCCTGTTGAAAATTTTTTAATACCAAAGAGCAAAGAGGTAATTAAGCTACATAATTCACAAATGTACACAAAAACATTAGATCATTCGGAACTAACTGGCCAGAGCCGTCTTTCCGTACGGGCCAGGTACATTTTTTTTAGAAGTCACTTTGGAGGGAGCGTTATTATATTTAAAATTTATTAACTATTACATTATATTATGTGTATATTTAATAAAGGAATTTTTTTTATTCGTTGAGATCCGGGCTCCAAGCCCCCAGAGCAATTCTGAAGTTCCGGCGCCTATGTTATTAAGTACGCTGGCTATAAAACCTACTCCCTCCTCGTTTTCGAGGATGAAAAATATAAAAAAGTGTTTTGTGTTAGGTACTTACTGTTCCCATTACAGAGCAGTAGCGTTTGAGTCAATTAAAAACAAATTAAATTCCAAAAATCTTTATATTGCCCACGGGTTCTTTCACTATTCTTATATTTAATAGTTTTGATATTTAACTTGTTAAGTCGGTGCTATAATAGGAGTTTATCACCAATAAAACTATTGCTAGGTAATACCATGAATTTTTTGCAGCTCATTGAAAATATGCACAATTTCCACAAATTTTAAAAATGCAAAACGGGCGCGATTAATCGATGACGTCGATCCGATAAAAATTTACAGTGAGCATCGTTATCGATCTTTCACTTGTCATGTCGGTGTATTTGTTTGCACACCACTTACATCCGAATTATTGTGGAATTTTGATGTATATTTGCTTAGAATAACTGTTCTTTTTATTTATTTGCTCATAGAGCAGAAATATCGACAAATAACTTAGGTTAGATTTTTTCAACTGTCATTTTATTAGCTTGGTCGTCTATCAATAATTTCGGTGTTGCCACATGTGAAACCCTTTATGCTAAAATATTATATTTTATTCCTAGACCTTTATTAACTTTAAACAAAATATAGATAACATTTTGGAAATATTATGATGATTTTTTTATTTTTGGACAATTATTTCTATTGAATTACTTTTTTCAGACTTTGTCATTGTATTATAATATGAAAATTTTGGAGAACATTGGCAACATTGTCAAGCTGCCGTTTTCATGACGTATATTCCATATAAGGTCCATGTTTTTGTTCCAATAGTTTTTTTTTATTAACTTATTTTCTCAGTGATGGCTTAAAAATATCAAAAAGTACAAACACAGATAATTTTATTTTTTCTTTCTTTATACACTACAACCAAAATCAAAATTTAGTGAATGATCCCATTATGCTGCTAGGAGTTTTGGATTTTAATTTTTATTTAATTAACACGAACGGCCCTGCGCTGTAGGGGTACAGCAAGTATCTAACAAAAAGCTGTAACAAACACAATAATAAAATTCAATTTTCATAGCTTCGTATAATAAAAACATCAATTTTAAAATCAGCAGATTTTACACAGCTTGATATTTTAGTCATCGTCCTGTATAAAAAAAGACACCAAGTGAAGTCTCACAGATTGTACTTGGTGGTCCAAAAGACAGTCTACACAAAAAATTGAAAATGGAACGGATTGATGATGAATCTTGATGAAAATATGGGCTTTTGTAAATCATGTACTTTATTTTATAATTTTTTTTTCCGAGGGCCCGTCCATACGCTTGTGCTCACCCTGTTTGGTTGTTACACCCACACCGTGATCCCAGTTCCTTATACCAGTTTATGCAGGTCAACTGGGGAGAGGGTCAGGATGTCCCCTGGTTTCAGTTCTGGTTGCCCGAGTATTCGTTGCCTCTTCCGATCTAGTGACTCGCAATGGCAAACTACGTGCTGTACAGTTTCTCTAACTTTTCCGCATAATTACTGGACGCAGTGAAGATCAATAATAATATACAGGGTGTCCCATAACTTATGGGCCGTATAGTAACTGGAGATACTAGACATCAAACTAAGCCGATTAAGTCATTTATAAATTTTTTTTGATAATTAAAATTTTAATTTAATTATATACTATGTTTTTTTATGCTTTGGGATGTTTAAAGGGAAATATCTCGAAAACCGTTAAAGATATTAAGATCAATCAAGTACACCTTTTTGACTCAGAAAATACCCTTCTTTAAGAAACTATAATTAAGAAACACCTAATATCACAGGTAAGAAAAAAAATCATAGATTTATGAAGCCCAGTGTATGCAACTAGCTAGTTTGAAATTGAAAAATTTTCAATTCGATTCATTAAACCGTTTTAAAATTATGGCTTTACTTTCAACACCCTGTATCTCTAGAACGAGTAACAATCCGAAAAAACTTACATGACTTAATCGGCTTAGTTTGATGTCTAGTATCTCCAGTTACTCTACGGCTCATAAGTTATGGGACACCCTGTATTTACTATTATTTGACCTGTACAAAGGCCGGTTCTGTTTCCTAGAGCAAAACCATAATTTTAAATAAATCTTATCAAATAAACCTGTTGAGAAATCCGCATATAATAAGAATGTCATAAAAATTAATTGAACTTAAAACGAAAGTTCGGTTTTGAAAGTGACAGTTCGCGTTCAAGTTCAGACCGTGCATACTAAGCGAGACTTGCGGAAAGACCGTCAACTTATAATTAACGATATTTATAGTCTACAAAAATTGCGTAACCAAAGGTTGTCGCGTTCTTCCGTAAGAATATGGTATTCGGATTTGAATGTCGTAAATAGGTAATTTGTTATAACAAACTACAAATTAAAAAATTGCATCTTTGGGGGTCAAAAGCGAAGTAGCCTGAGATATCTGCTTATCCGCAAATAAATCGGTAACTATAGTATATTTCAGAAAGGTGTAGAGTAATAAAAGCTCTATAGGTATGTAAAGGGACTACAGAGTGACCCAACGAATATTTAAGCCACTTTCATAATTTGGCATTGATTTCATTGTAAAATTATTTATTTTCATCAAGTGCATCAGTACCACCCGGGTTTGAGTCAAGTTATGGGTTTTGCTTGTTGTTATTCATTCACAAACACTTAAAATGGTGTGACAAAGGCGTGCATTATGTACATAGTATTAGGTACACTTATTTTTTATTAAACATTATAAAAAAAATACAAACTACAAAAAATATATTATACAGAAATTCAATTATAAAAAATTATAATATTCTTCGTAATCTGAGCAACTGTCACCTCCTCTTGACGTTATAATTAACGGGTCGACGGTCCGATCGATCAGGTGGTCAAAATCCCATATTTTCTCCTCTTCTTTAATGACATGATGGACTGCCTTTCGCCAGTTCTCTGGTGTCACTTCCTTAATGGCTTGATCAAACAGTAGCTTAAAGTATTTCATTTTGAATGTCGTGTTGTGTCTGCTACAAATTCTTTCACTTGCGCCCATATAAGTTCAATAGGATTTAGTTCGCAACGATATGGCTGTGTGCGCTGCACAGTTATACTATGTTTTTCAGCTATATTTTCCACGGCATATATCAGACAAAGATGTTTGTTTAAATTTGCTATAGCTAATAGTTCCTTCTTTATCAAATTATCTTCAAATGCAATACTTTTGGTGGTTAACCAGTCGATAATTTCTTGTTTTCTCCAAGATGAAGTTGGAGTCTTCTCTGCAATACTATTTTACCTTAATGTCTGTTAACCTAATTCTCCAAAATTTTTGTTTAGTTATCATAAATTATTTAATGCACAAAATTTACGTGCGCCCATGGCCGACACCGAAATTGAGCCGAACTGGACGGAATTTCCCATTTTATTACTCTACACCTTTCTGAAATAGACTATATACTTATATTTCTGATCTAGCAAGGGACCAAGTCTCGACCATTATAATTTTATTTGAAAGCTAGTCAATATTAAATTGTGTAATCAGAAATGTATTAAAAGTGTCACCACTTAAACGGTCAAGCACATTGACCGACATAATAGGGAGACTCCCTCTTTAATTTTGCATCTACTAAAGATACGTTCTCACGGCATATTAATACACTGTTTAATAGTAATTTAACCAACAAGTACATTAATAATGGCGATTAATGATTGAAATATTTTAACGCGTGAGCGTAGCGAAAGCGTTAATGTTCGAGATCATTAATCGCATTTTAATGTAAGAGTTGGTTACAATGTTTTTTCGTCGACCGTAAAGTGAAGAAAAACAGTTAACAACTTTTATTTTACAATCCAGATTTCACAATTCTACAAATACTAATGACAGCGGACGACGTTTTGGATTGACGTTTTATTATTTTGTTGATTTGTTTGCATGGCTGCCTTTAATTTTACTTACCAAAATCGTAGATTTACAGAAAATCATGCATTAATAGGGGTCATTAATGAATGATTTTGGGAAATCGTGCATTTACAGAAAATCATGCATTAATAGGGGTCATTAATGAATGATTTTGGGAACGTTAATATCGGATGTAAATACACGGTCGACGGAAAAAACGTTTATTATATTTTTTGTCTAAATAACTCCTTTAAAATTATGTCAAATTTTTTTTGATTTTAATCATATTATGTGATGCGTGAGCATATTGACCCTGAATTATCTTTAACCTTTTCGTGATATGATTTTTTATTCCACAAAAACAAAGAGGTTTTTGTTAATTAATAAACTGATAATTATGCAGCATTTATTAAAGACCTTCACATTATACCGCAATTTAACATGATATTTCCGAATTGCATTGTAAGTGGTTGCCGATCGATGATATAACTATCTTAATATCATAAGGGTATGAGCAAACACATGCTATTAGAATGGAGTTGTTTTGTGTAGAATTCAGATCAGCTTTTAGATTTTTTCCATCCCGTAGGATTAGGTTGATGTGGCAGCCTTCGACACCCGAACACACCCAAACTTCTGCAGAAATCATTGGCCGGTATATAGGAAGGACCACAGCTTAACGAGGCTTCCAAATTACTGGAATGATGCCGGTAGCAAGCTATATACACCATAAAACAGGGTGTTCCTTAATGACGTGCTAATATTTTAAGGTGTGATTCCTCAAGTCATTTTATGAAGAAAAGTTCATATAAACATATGTCCTAAACGGCTTAAATTCTCATTCTTCACTGTTTGAAAATGAAATAACACAGAAATCACTTCTCTCTATCCTATTGTCGTTGATTATCGGTAAACAAGCAGTTAGTTATAATTTCTTCATGCGATGGTACTGAGGGTAGGTCACCAGACCAAAACCCCGTAGGTTATAGTAGGTTACTATACCTTTTTAGTGGGTTGTATGCATAGATTTAATGCACCATCTATGTGCGGTTTCAAACTCTACTTTCTACTAGGGTTGCCACCTCTCCAGCTTTAACCTGGAGTCTCCAGGTTTGGCTTGAAGCCTCCAGGTTGAAACCCTCTCTTCAGGTTGATACCCTCTGACTCTAGGTTACGGGTTACTGCGGAAGCTGGATTATCCTAGAAACATGAGTGCCCACCCAGCGACCTTTTTTTTTAGACATCAGTTGGATGGATAAGAGGGCAGTTTTGTTTGCCCCAGTTTTTTTTTAGACGCCAGTTGGACAAGAGGGCAGTTTTCTTTGCCCCAGCTTATTGCGTTATAGAGCGTGGGGGAGGCGACGACCTTTTTTTGATTTGGGTACAGCATATCCAAGTCAACAACAATAAAAAGGTGACAACCCTACTTTCTACTAATAGTTTTCTTGCCGGATGCAGACAGGATCCCATTTTGACTTGACCCTTTCCTGTATGTTCAATCTTTGACACTTTGCTTGTTCGGACATCAGTAACATCACACGTAGGTTATAAACCGTATAAGAACTAGTTTGACAGCAAAAAAATGCACTCTTTAAGTGGCTAAGACTAACACAAAAAAAAAGCATATACTTTGCTTTGTTAAAATAAATCTAAAATTGTAAGTTCAATTTTAAGTTAAATCTAAATTCAGTACTAAAAGCTATTTATTTCTGTTCGAAAAATATAATAGGTACAAGCGGGAAAGAGACAGATAAAGCCTACAATATATCTGTCGCTTTCTCTCAATCAATACCCGCTGCAATATCAACGTTTAAGCCAGCGTCGTTCACCGAGTGAGTCAAAAGGTGGCGCGAAGCTATTTATACTGCTAACCGGTCTCGCTTTCAAAGAGATATAACAATAACGTGTCTCAAACCAAGGCATACTTACCTGGCGTAGGGGTTACCGTGATCAACAAGGCGGTTCCCCCAGGGCGAGGCCTTTCCATTGCACTACGGTCGGGCTGACCCCTGCGATTATCCCTAATGCGGATAACTCGGGCGCGTAATTTTTGGTAGTCGGGACTGCGTACGCGCTGTCCCGGTATTATGAAATGAAACATAATTTAGTTAGATTATTGAATTTATAGGGACTTCCAAGTCGAACAATTTTGCTAGTTTTGAAGGAATTCTTTCAATATGGTTTTATTTTGGACATCGGCATTTCAAGAAAAGGTTTGGAATGTTACTGGGGATGGCGAAATTCCTTTTTCATAAATATGAAGGGTTTTCGGTCATTTTTGGGATTCTGAAGGATTTTACTCAGAAAAATACCCTAATACGGAGTGTTGTCGTGTCATTTTGTTTTGAAGACACATATACGTAATTAGACGGTCAACACTGGGGTGCTGAAGTCCTAAAAAATTTGTACCAGAATTTGAATACTTGAAATATTAATATGAAAAATTCATTACATATAATGTATATTATAAAAATAGGTTAGTTCTAAAATTAGCCTATGGCCTATATATTGTAAATGTAAATTTTTTTTGGGTGGGTGCTAATTTAGATTTTAGGGGTGCTTAGCACCCCTATGTGACCTACCTACCTAACTACGCCTATGTGAAGACAAGAGGTACGAATAAATATGACTTTTGATGGGAGGAGACACGTTTTTTTTAAAGTCACTTGACTTGATGGCAGAGGATTTTTTTACAAGTCACTTGTGATTTTAAGAATCAGTTTTGGGGAAGTCCATACGTTTTTTAGTATTCTTTGATCACAAACATAATTGAAGGATTTCCATAAAACGAATCTGGCAATACTGGGCAGAGACGTATTTTTCCAGAAGTTACTTTTTGATTTGTTTTTTTTTCACTTTTGACTTGAGGACAACTTTTGGGGAAGTTGATACGTTTTTTTTGAATCGCAAACAGAATTAAAGGGTTTTGAAATGTTTCTGTAAAAAGAATCTGGCTATACTGCTTCCAATTAAGTGACCGTACCGTACCGTACCGTTAATAGTGCAATTGTGAAACATTGTCTTTATGAATGGATAGTGTTTGCAACTTTTCATCGGTTTTATATATTATTCTATTCTGTTCATCAATTATATTATTAAATTACACTTGCGATCGCGGAAAAAATAGTATGTGCATTCGTAGATATTATCTGCCTCGGAAGCTTGCATTTTTGCATTCCCATCTAAAAACATGTTATTTTTCCTACTATATTGTTCAAGATACATATGTACCAATAAAGTAAAGATTTTGGTAATACAATAAAAAAATACCTTTTTCTTTAGAATTTTCAGTGGACAGGTGTGCTCCAAAAGACTCTCCAGAAGAAGCCCAACTTGCCGCTTTTGCAAGAACGTGTTACGAATTTGGTGTTTCCAGGGGTGGTTCCTTCCAGGAAGCCAGAGCCTACTGTCAAAGTAAGTGTACCTGCAAAATATACACATTTTTGTAAATATATAAAATAGACACTATTCTGGCGAAAGAATGTCAAAAAGAAGATATAAAAGCGAAACCAGTAAATCGTCGATAAATTTGAATGAATGTATTCCAAAATTATTATAATATAAGGAAGGAAATAAGTAACGTTTATTATTAATAAACTTATTTTTCTATCTGGATCAAACTTTTATTATTATCTCAGAAACGATGCTTGAAGCGGCGTATACAGACTAGATATACCTGTTTTAAACAAAAGATGCCAGGGAATAAGAATTTTTAACTAGAAATTTAATATACCGAGGCACAAAAAAGTTATTAAGCTTCAAATGTAGGTGATTAGCTGCTGGTTGTGCGCTTTGCAATACAGGTTTTCATTCTAAAAAACCTCTTAAGTACAAAATTGTATGCAACTCATGCTATTAACAAAATAAATATTTACACAAAGTTTAAAGTACCTTGTATTTTGAAAACCATTAACTTTCGGACTACCTACGTTAAACTGGGGGTCTCATATTTTAGCCTCATTAATTTGTGCTATAGTTTATTCCAGAAAGGTGTAGAGTAATAAAAGCTCATTAGGTATACAGAGTGACCCAACGCCACTTTTATAATTTGGCATTGATTTCATTGCAAAATTATTTATTTTCATCAAGTGCAGGTAGTACCACCCGGGTTTGGGTCAATTTATGGGTTTTACCTATTGTTATGCATTCACAAACACTGAAGTCGGTGTGACAAATAATAGTGCATTATGTACATAGTATTAGGTACACTTATTTTTTATTAAACATTGTAAAAAATACATTACACAGAAATTAAATTATAAAAAATCATTCTTCGTCATCTGAGGAACTGTAATCTCCTCTTGATGTTATAATTAACGGGTTGACGGTCCGATCGATCAGGTGGTCAAGATCCCACATTTTCTTATTTTCTTTAATGACATGATGGACTGCTTTTTGCCAGTTCTCTGGTGTCACTTTCTTAATTGCTTGATCAAATAGTAGCTTAACGTTTTTCATTTTGAATGTCGTGATGTATCTTGCTACAAATCCTTTCACTTGCGCCTATATAAGTTTTATAGGATTTCGCTCGCAATGACATGGCGGTGTGCGCAGCACAGTTACGTAAATTCCTTTTTTATCAAATTATCTTTTTCTTTGGTTAGTTATAATAAATAATTTAATGCACAACATTTACGTGCGCCTATGGCCGACCCCGAAATTGAGCCGAACTGGACGGAATTTTCCATTTTATTACTCTACACCTCTCTAAAATAGACTATAGCGTTTTATACACACCTTTTAAAATAGTATTATTTCAATAAAAAATTATTTTAATATAAAGTAGTTCAAAAATGTAAGAAAAAATAACAACCTACAGTGTGAAACAATTCTTGGGGCGTACCATATATTAAATTTCATTATACATCATGGAATGCGTAGTAAGAGGGGCAGGGGTTAGCACGCCCCTCGATCCGCCCAGACTATCCAAAATATTTTAGGTGTTTTTATTTATCATTTTTCTAGTACTTATAATGAATTTTTTTATTAACACTTTTAGGTCACAATGGAGACCTTGCTCATGGTATGAGCCAAGGACAAACGTCATTTCTATATGCTGAACTGGAACGAAGAAAAGCTACGTTAAAAACTCAGTTAGTCTGGATAGGCGCTGAAAAGGAACCTGGATTGACATCTAGGACTTGGAAATGGGTAAATGGTAAGTTTTTAAATAGTTATTCCGTAGCGGCTGTTCCATAATATCATTTGGTCAAACATAAATGCAGTTTAATATTTTTTATTAAGTTTAAAATCTATTCAAGAACCAGCCATACAAACTACTTTGCTGCAAAGGAATCAGCAAATATCCATGTGGGACCAGAAAAATACTTAAAAACAATATTAGTTAGGAATTTAAAAATTGTGTGGACTGATAAAAAATAAAAAATATATGAATAAGATCAGGGCAGAAATAAGGGAATGGAAGCCAATTCCGGAGTTCTCAAACATAAATTTTTATTTGCGAAATAGATATTAAATATTCAGCGTCATTTCCCACACTTTTTAAATAACAACAACTACTGAATCCTAAAATAATTACATATGTATGAGCACCTTCAAGGTAATAACAATAACTTTATTGAAATTTGAAAGTGATCCAAGGAAAAAAGAAAAAACACTCTTAATGAGCATCCATTCATTGTATTTGTATGGCTAATTGATACTGCATTTTGTTCATGCTCCTTTTAACTAAGCGAAACAATAAGTTCACCGAAAACACTCCGGTTTTACACACAATAGATTTTAATTAATTAACTGTAAAATTAATTAACGAAAACCTTTTGTTTAACGGTTGTGTCAGATGATCTGTTAAATCTAAAAGGCGTTAAGTTTTTTTCCTACGACCACCTATGAAAATAAGAAAGAAAACGCTGGTAACTTGGTTAGAAAGTGCTTTATATTACACGCGTGTTAAAATAGTAGTTTGTACAACAAAAGTGGATATAATAATCGCTAGAGGAAGTAAATTGAGCACGAACGCCGTAGGCGGAATGTTCAAACTTCCGAGCGCAATATGGACAATCCACTCTAGTTGTACAGTATATTTTTCTACGACTCAACTTCCGAACCTCATACTAAAAATTAAATAAGAAATCATTTAAAATTGTCTTTTTAGTTGCCCGTGAACTTGCCAGAAAGGTAATAAAAACACTTGAAGACAAATACATTTCGTTGGCAAATCCATGGATAAATTACACTTTAACATAATTTTTGTCTATTTGTGTCATTTCTTATATTTACACAAAATCACTTTGACTATTATTATCTATCTTTCTCACATTCGGCCTTTTGCAGAATAACAGACAAAAAGCGATATATTTATTTAAAAAAATTGACAATTTCTTTTTCCAAACCATGGCCTTTGCCTGCTTGCGTTATAAACCCGAACAAACCCTTTTTTTTTCTGTGCAAAACAAAAAACCTTAAAACCATTAGTTGGAATTAATTTTTTTCTAAAAATGTTCTAATTTCGTCTGTTTTATCTGGTTTTATCTATTAAACTTCATTTTCCACTATTTACCAGTTATTCTTCTATATCTGTTGCGTATAATAAAAGTTTCAAGGTCAATTAAGGTTGGACCCGTTTAAAAATATCAGAAAAAATCGCGGTGGACAAATATTTTCATGGCAAAATTAAACCAAGGCAAGTACAAAACGTTCATTTTGTAGGTATGTACATTTTATGGAATAAATATTGTAGTAATTATCTAGAAATGAGTGGAAAACTAGAGATTTTTGAAATAGATATCATTTACGCACAAATCTTTAGTTCGGCCTGTAAAAGACTTAAGAATAGTTCGGTAAAAATATACTTTGGTTTTATATCTTTAATTTTCGCACCATTTCGTGCCCTCTTTGGGAAAAATTGGTGAATTCATGGGATGAAGTTGATTAAAATATAAAAAATTATAAATTTAAGCTGCAGATTTGCATCTGTTTGAAGTATATTCTTAACCTCACTTCTGGTAAGTGTCAGAACACGACTCGTAAGATTTACAACGTGTAAATTTGGTTTATTTATAATTGACCACTGTGATTGGTCATTTTCATGTGCTAACTAGGATGGATATGAAATCATATCCGTTCAGTTAACAGGAATATCCCACTTATCCAATCACTTTAGTGCAAAGGAAACAGCAGTTAAAGGCATATTTGCGATACAAAATTAAGTTTCCCACCCATTAAAAGGGGGAATTAATCTGGACGCGCGGAGGAGCAGATGAAATGGAGGGGACATAACTTAAACGTAAAGTTCTTCGGCCACAGTTCGTCAGGTTACGAACATGGCCGATATTGATGTTCTCACCTGTGAAATGTTATTTCCGGACCTAAATGGCTTAATTTCTTGCATACTTCAAACTGCCGTGTCATTGTATAAACAGTACATTTAATAAAAAACATTCAAATAAAGTCACAAGATACAAGAAACTTACTTTGAATAATGCACGCTTAAACAATCTACACGTCCAACAGCGGATCGTTACAAATAGATAAATAAAATAGGGTTGTAGCGTGTCACTATAAAATAAATAAAAAAATTTTTAAAATATCTGAATAACGTTTTTGGTATAGTAGGACCAGAAATAAATGCAATGGCCACTTTGATAAAATTAATTTGGTTCAATGATAATTGTACTTACGTAATGGTACAAAAGAAAAACTGCAAATCATAATAATATCTAGTTTTCGTGATCTAAAAAGAAGTTAACGCCTAGAGCCTTGTATGGAAATTGAAAGTAAACCTACCTACGAAACATGCAATCTAAAGCCACGCTTAAAATTGGTACTATTATTGTTAAAGCCAGTCTTGCACAAAATAACAGAAATTAAAACAGAGATTAGGAGATTGTCCTGTGTAATTTAAAACACCAGTGAGTCGAAAGGCTAAGATAGGCTTAAAGGAAACGTGCGATACCTGGAGTATTTAAATTATATGGTTTAAATCCTACGGTAATAGATTATGATTAAACTCGGGAGACTCAGGTTAATCGTCTGTTTATACCAAGGCCTTCTGCGATTTGAGATTTGAGGAGAAGTAAGTGCAGTGGCATAGCCAGAAAATAGGTTCGGAGAGGGGGGCTCATAGTTTCTAACCAGGTTTTTTATGGTTCGGGTTTTCAAGTTCAAAATAAAACCATATTGATATGTTGTTACATAGAATATTAATGTCGGGTTACATAAAGATTTTTAACAATAATTAACTAACCAGCAACTTTGACTGTGGCATAAATGACGTTGGCAGATATAGTTGTCTTACAAGGTGGCCCAGCTAGTCAGGCAACTTTGATTTTAAAAAAATAATGCCTGCCAATGTCATTAATTCCACAGTCAAAAATGCTGGTTAGTTATAAAAATATTTTTCATTACTATATTTCTGCTAGCCTGTTCAACCTGTTTCTAGACTGCGGCGGTGGCTCAGCGGTGAGTAACTGTCATTTGACCGTGGCGTTCCGAGTTTGATCCTCGGAGTGGGCATAGACACATTAAAAAAAAGTATATCCCGAATTTTAGTAGGTTTAAGAATACAGGGAAGAGTGTAAAATGTATCATCTTCCCCCCCCCCCCCATTCACGCCGGTAACCAGGCCGGATGAGATCGGATATCTCGTGGGGTGCTGAAGAAGTTACACACTCCCCAATCGGTAGGTCATGCAATGACGGAAGAAACCGAAGGTTGATAGCCCTTGGAGGGGGGGGGGGGCGCATGACTAAGGATCGTGGTTCGGAACCCACGTTAAGCTGTAGGGTTCGGGAATGGCCCTGGCAGCGAACGAAGACGTAAAAAGCCTAATTCGAAAGAAGGGCAAGAAATTACCTGTTTCTAAAATAAAAATATCCAGGCATTTTGTAATGTTTTTGTACTATATGTTTTATTTATAAAATCAATTAGGCAAAAGAGCAAAGCATATTTGTATATTACCTTCAACTGGCAGAGAATTAAAACAAATACGCTAAAATATAATCGGAAGACGTGTTTATTCAAATGCAGGCTAAATTTAATAAGTAAATAAGTAAATTGCGATCCTACGGTATGCCTAATGGATTTTGTTTATGGTTAACCAGCTTCCTTAAGAACCGTTCTCTGCAAGTGGCGATTGACGGGTTTCTCTCAGACACCTTCACCATCAATGCCGGTGGTTCTCAGGGGTCCATATTGTCGCCTACCCTCTGTTTACTGTATATTAACGAACTTCTAGTGAAAACCCAAAATCCAATTTATAGCTTTGCTGATGACAGCACAATTGTATCATCTTTTACCTTGACTCCCCAAACATCCGCTGCCGACGCACATCTTCGCAGGCAGCATGAAGTATTGCGCCTCAACAATGACCTGGAAGAAATTTTGGCTTGCGGTGACAGTAACCAAGTCGAATTTAATGCTAAGAAAACCCAGGCAGCAGTCTTCTCCAAAAAGGTTAACATTGCAGAACCGGATATAGTCATGGCAGGACACGCAATTCCCCTGGCACCGTCTATTAATTTGCTGGGGGTCAATCTGGGAGGTAATATGTCTTGGCATGATCACGTTGCCGCAATTGCCAAGGCAGCTGCACAGAAACTTGGTGTACTTTTCCGCACCAAAAGGTTGTACACACCTCATCAACTTTTGACACTCTACAAAGCCCAGATTCGACCATCATTAGAATATTGCTCTCATGTCTGGAGCTCTACACCCAAGCACACCCTTCGGCTACTGGATTCCATTCAAAGGAGAGCCGTTCGTCTGATCGGCGACCCCGAGCTGACCAAGACCCTCGATAGCCTGGATCATCGAAGACAGGTTGGTGATTTGGCTCTCTTTTACAGATATTTCCATGGCAGGTGTTCGACTGACATTGCCCACTTCATTCCACCTAGATCAATGCAAAACAGAAATACACGGCGAACCACTGCCGCTCATCCATATGTTGTTCAGCTTAGTACTCCTCGAACTTCATTGTTCAAGAATTCTTTCATCTGGAGAACGTCATCTTTGTGGAATGATCTTCCTGAGGTCGTGTTTCCCAATGAATACAATCTTCAACGTTTCAAGACCAACGTTAATCGCTTTTTTCGCACTCGCACCGCTCCCAGAGCGCCTTAAAGGATTTTTCCTACAGTGCAGGTGTTTTATCATAAAAAAAAATTCTATTGCTTCAATATTAAATTATGGAAATCCGGCAGCCCTCCGCCTAACCCCCCCCCCCCCCCCCCAATACGTCACTGAGTGAGTGAGGCACGATACAGGCCCGTTTATAAAAAAAACATAAGAAACTTTGTGGCCGTTTGAAGGTGTGCGACAATGATTATTTTTGAATAATAGAAGAGTTAAGTTAGTAGAGTTACGAAAACGTATTAATTAAACATTTTTTATAGGGTCATAGAAATTACAATATACTTTAAAATTAGTGTTTTGTGGGTGAACATTGTATTGCATAATACCATCCACATATATAAAAATATCTTTAGTATTTCTCAAAGACCGAATAAATTATATAGCTTTTGTAGTTTCTACGGTCACTCGTGTGGAAAATACTCAAAAATCAGCCGATTTAGGTGGTCAATCGCCCTGTATATAAAGCGCACATAAATAATACACTAATTATTTAGAATAGACCTAGTATTGCACGATATACAAAATAGTTTTAACCAACCGACACTGGAGGGCAAATAATTTTAAATTTGAAAATGTCAGAGTCGAGATTGGGAAAGTGGGTTACAGTTACTTGGTAATATCCATTCTGCATTGAATGAAAATTATTACTGGCAGTACTGTATTTATTTAACGTTTTAAAATAGCATGGAGTAGTAGACTTATTAAAAATAATTGACATACAATCTATACAGTAGATGCATCATAGCAATAGCATTAACAATGCGGTAGATAGGTTGAAGAAAAATCTGGTCCATTTTACCTAAGAAAATTGCTAGTCATTGATTTTAAATTAAATCTTTAAAACACACTGACAAGAATAATATTCGGTGAAGGAAAACATACATGCAGTGGCGTATTTAAGGGGGCGGGGATTGCGGGTCGCAGTCTCCCCCCCCCCCCCCCCTCCTTTAATAGTCTAATTGCAAACTAATTTTTCATCTTACAAATTTTACTTATATTTTATATTCGGCCATATTCCGCTACATTTTAATAAATTTTCAAAATTCACTATTTCGAATTTTGCTACGTCTGGCAACAGTATTTTTCGATCATCATAGTGGTACTAATAACTAAGCTCGAGCTGTCCGCCTAACCGGCTATGCGCCGTACTCGAGTTGCACCGTTAGTTTGTTTAAAAGGACGTTTCTACTCACTCGCTTGTGCCGAATTATTTTGAATTATTGTCTGCTAACTCGGCGTCATCCATCGATAAAAAAATATTAAATATATGGATATTTCTCTGGATAGAGACAGCTTTACACAAGCGCCGAAAAAAAAATATTTTAACGTTTTTCTGGCTTTTCGATCAGTAAAACATCATTTCTTTAAGAATAACCCATTTTTTTTTAACTTTTCGGGCCAAGTCGATTCCGGCTAAGCTGTTTGATGTCGGCAACCTTTATAAATGAATTTTCGATGGTCCCTTCTATACTAACATGACTGCATTTAGCCTACATTTAGCCTGCATTTGAATAAACATCTCTCCCGATTATATTTTAGCGTATTTGTTTTAATTTTCTGCTTTCTACTTGACTCTTATAAGTTGCATGATTTTAAGAAATATACATTTCGCGTACATTTTTTGTCTTAAACAAGCAAGACGAATACAATTATCTACTGTGACATGCTAAAGGTACATCAGAAACAAATTACGATCTTTCTCTTTTAATCACTTTTTCTACACAATTACTATCATAATAACAAAATAAATGTATTATTAAATCCGTTCACGAAACTAGGTTTTTGTACTAACGAGAGAAACCTAAACCAATTTATAAATAGATAAAGTAAACTTGCTCGATAAATCTTACAAATCATAAACTTGACTGTCATAAAATGTCATTACTATAAGTTAGTAACAACGAACGTGGAAGGGATAAGTCATAACGTTAAACCTTCATCGTAGATTTTATTATATTGTTAATTGTGATATTCTATATTACTTAACAGGTTTGTGGTTCTTAAATTAATAATTTAGTAGAAACTAAATTATTAAAATTAATATAATCCTTTGGAAGGCATATGTTGGGTTGCGCAAAGATTTTTAACAATAATTAACTAACCATCAGCAAGTTTGACTGTGACATAAATGACATTGACAGGCATTATGTACTCCCAATTGAAGTTGCCTGAATTAGTAAATTAACAATTAAGAAACCAGAGGCCACTGTGATTGTGAGAAAAATATTGCTGCCAATGTCATATACAGCTAGTATTCTCGTTCACTGCGTCCCTTATATGGACTACAGAGTGACTCAACGAATATTTAAGCCACTTTCATAATTTTGCATTGATTTCATTGCAAAATTCTTTATTTTCATCAAATGCAGGTAGTACCACCCAGGTTTGGGTCAATTTATGGGTTTTGCCTATTGTTATTCATTCACAAGCACTGAAAATGGTGTGACAAAGGCATGCATTATGTACTTAGTATTAGGTACGCTAATTTTTTATTAAACATTATAAAAAGTACAAAATACAAAAAAACATTATACAGAAATTAAATTATAAAAAATCATATTATTTTTCGTCATCTAAGAAACTGTCATCTCCTCTTGACGTTATAATTAACAAGTCGACGGTCCGATCGATCAGGTGGTCAAGATCCCACATTTTCTCCTCTTCTTTAATGATATGATGGACTGCTTTTCGCCAGTTCTCTGGTGTCACTTCCTTAATGGCTTGATCAAACAGTAGCTTAACGTCTTTCATTTTGAATGTCGTGTTGTGTATTGCTACAAATCCTTTCACTTGCTCCCAGGACAGTTTCACTGTTTTTCAGCTATATCTTCCACAGCATATTTCATAAACGATGTTTGTGTAAATCTGCTATAGCTAATAGTTCCTTCCTAATCAATTGATCTTCTTTTTTTTTCTTTGGGTAGTTATCATAAATAATTGAATGCACAAAATTTACCTGCGCCTATGGCCGACACCAAAATTCAGCGAAATTGGACGGAATTTCCCATTTTATTACTCTACACCTTTCTAAAATAGACTATAAAAGTTATTTAAAGTTTTGAATCAAAAATTCAAGTCTAGTAAAAAACCAAAGTTATCCATACATTTAATAGATCGTTCAAAAGCACTTTGCGCAATATTTTTATCAACAAAGTATACATAAATATTTAATTTTTTAGCATATCTTCCTTTAGCGGACTTTAGCCACCGTCCTAATTTTTTTCGCGACATAATACCATTAAAAGTTAGAACTGTTTACAATAAATACTGGAAACACAGAAGAACGATAATAAAAGCTCCAAAAAAAAACTATTATTACAAATAAATATGCAAAAAAAAATTATAGGTCAAAACGACGTTTGGGTTATGTTTTTATTTACCTTTATTATGATGAGAGATGATATTAAGATGGGGGTTGTAAGCACGTTGTCGCTTAATCGTTGAACAATGACTAACCAGTAAACACCCACTGTGAATACTGTATGTCACCGTCAAAGATACTGGTTAGTTAATTATAATTAAAAATCTTTGTACAACCCGACATTGTACAATCAATTTTTTTTTCGAAGGCCCGTCCGTGCGCCTGAAGCCCTTAGGCCAGGTTTGGCCCATTGCGCTCACCCTGTTTGGTTGTTACACCCACTCCGTGATCCGGGTTCCTTGCACTAGTTTGTGTAGGTTAACTGGGAAGAGGGTAAGGATGTCCTTTGGTTGCCCGAGTATTTGTTGCCTCTTCCGATCTAGTGACGCAATGGCAAACTATGTGCTGTACAGTTTCCGTGTCATGTCCACATAATCTGCAGTCAAGGTCTCTATTGTACAGTTGCATTCTGTGCAGATGGTTCTTGACAGCCATGTGTCCTGTCAGAATTCCTGTAATGGTTGTCAGCTGGTTCCTATTCATTTGAAGAAACTGTTTCGTAAGTCTTGGGTCTGGATCCCCAATGAAGCTTTTGCTGTGGTGTAATCCCTGTCTATTGCTCCAGTGGATTTTGTGTTCATTCCTGATCCATTGCTTTACAGCATCTCGTGCTGTGCACCTTGATACTCCGAGTGCCGGTTCTGGACCAATGAATGTATTTTCGGAGCCTTTTCTTGCAAGTTCATCGGCTTTTTCGTGCCCTGTAATAACTTCGTGTCCTGATACCAACTGCAGTATTACTTTGTTTAGTTTTGCCAGGGCCTCCAGTTCCTCCTGACATTTCCATACCAGTCTTGAGGTTACCTTGTTACATATTGAGGTAAGCCCTTCTCTTGTTTTCGTACGCACATTGTAAGAGACTTTCCCAGAGAGAAAAACGAGTATTTCTCCGGTCTTACTCCGTGTATTCCCGCTCCGGTACCCTCTTTGGTAACAACCCGACATTATACAATCAATTACAAAATCTATTTTAGAATACGATCAATAATGGATTTTAAATAAAGCGATTTTTCAATTCTTTATGTTTGAAAAATGGACCCTGTTTTTCATTTTCCGCGGATTGCTCAGTGTAATGCATTACATCGAATACTCACTTGTTCAGATATCATATCATGACGAACGCTGTAACACCGCCCAAATATGCCAATTTATAATATCCGTAATTAATTCAAAGATATAGCAATTAAATCTTTTAGTTCTCTTTAACCGTGTTGGTAAATAATTTATGGGAGCTTAATTGGCTGATCTATTGCACAATCTCGGTAATTAACATTTTGTTAACTATGAGAATTTTTATGTCGATTCCGCTGAATAGTTGATGGAATTGCGACAGCTTTGTTTAGATGGATATCGTCGAACATTATTCATTATATCAAAGAAAACGAGATACAATGGATTTTTGACTATTGCCGTAAACGAATACTGTTTACCAGCATCAACATTGAAAATAAAAATTCGAATTATAGTTATAGAATAATAGATGCTAGTAGCCTAGTAATTCCGTCCTTGTTCTAAACAACAATAGCGGAAGGGAAACAAAACAGTCCCATGGTCACCATGGTTTTATTTACTACATCTCGTATTCAACCTATCTTGGTACTTTAAACATCCGCCAATAGCATTTTTCATTTACTCCTCTTTTTACTCCTACGCTTTGGACTTTGGGAGATCGCTCGCCCGCTACGAACTGTTCCATTGACAACAAATCGCTCCGTCCGATGTTTATTTCGTATATTCAGACATCGTAAGATTTTTCAGGTGCTCTCAGATGGCCTGTGTTTGATGTGTGTTTATGAGGTACTGAGCTACAGCCCAAAAAATAATATAAAATAACTTTTGTAGTATTTTAGAGGATCTATCATCTTTATCTAAAATCGCCAATTACAGTACTATTGAAATTATTGGATGTGTACCCTCTTCTTACGACCTTTAGATCCGGTTGTACAATAAGAGCTTAAGTACGAGTTTTGTAAAGCTCTACTTAAAGTTGAACTTGGTTTTTTTGAAAATTTACCATTTTTTTTGTATTTTAAAGGCCGTAACATTTTCTGTAATATCGCAATATATTTAATTCTAGAGGGGACTATAACCACTTGTATTCTGAGCGATTTAAGACTGTAACTTTTTTTGGAGAAGATTTGGGAAAAACGTTTACACAAGGTTATTCTAGAGGCTATAGAGAGTTGAAAAACGTCAGAAAAAAAATTTCGATTTTTTGAAATCCCCCTTAAGGAGTTTAAAGGTACTTTGGAAAATAAAAGACAGGTAATATTACTAATAAAGAAAAAATAGAATGTTAGAAAAATATTGAGACTAAATTTAATTACGAAAATTTGAATATGATCATGTCCCGGTCTGTAGTTTTGGGGCCGTCTTCGAACGTTTTCTATAGCTCCTAGTATATCCATAAAATCTTCATCATCCAATTCGTCTGATAAATCCAGAAAGTGTTCAGCCTCATTATTCGCATTCATTATCATATTATTACCACAAATTTTAAAGTCAAAAATAATTTTTTATAAGGTTTATTGAGTTATATGTCATCCGTCATTAATAACTTGGTTTAAGCCTAGAAAATTGACAACTTACCTGAAAAACGAAAGCTCAGCAGAACCAAGTTCAACTTTAAGTGGAGCTCTACAAAACTCGTACTTAAGTTCTTAATGTACAACCGGATCTAAATTATTTACACCAATTTATCTTATGGTCCTCTGGTGCGTCTTTCAAAGTCTCTATAGGACCTGTGGTTCGGCGGAAACACTCATTACCTATGTCATGTTTCATTTCATCCTTACTCTGGTTTTCAGTGTTTTCAAAAAAGTATGCAACATATGTAAAAGTTTTTTATTACCGATTTTCAGAAAATTTTATTCTTGATAAAAGTTGGTGCATGCCCTGAAACTATAAATGCATATTTCACATTTCATCTGCGGCTAATAGTAAGGGAGCAAATGCCATTTTTTCGAAATTGCATTAAGAGTAAAGTACCTTAGTTATTAGAAATACAGCAAAATTTTATATGGAAATGTTATTGCAAATTAAAAACATAACCCAAATACGAAATTTGAGTTACGTGTCTCAATTTTTATTTTTTTTTTCTAATCTCTAATTTTATATGCATTTTTTTAAAGTAGGGTTTTTGGACTTTAGCGTACTGGGTGAAAATGACAAATAAATTAGTAGTTATTTCCAGTACTATGAAAAGGGTTGAATTTTATTATAATTTAGTTTCGAACAGAAGTTGGCTAAAATGTGTTTAAGTAGGCGTGCAACACGCTTATATCTAAACCGACCCGGTTCATTGAAAAGTTTTTAAAAGTTTGCAACTACTTAATGCATTTTTATTATAAACCCACGATTAAGTTATTTGATAAATATATTAAAATTGCGTAAACGAAAAATCGACCAGAGGCGTACCGTTTAGGGGAAATTAGAGATTAGAAAAAATAAAATAAAAATTGAGACACGTAACTCAAATTTCGTATTTGGGCTATGTTTTTGATTTGCAATAACATTTCCATATAAAATATTGCTGTATTTCTAATAACTAAGGTACTTTACTCTTAATGCAATTTCGAAAAAATGGCATTTGCTCCCTTACTATTAGTCGCAGGTGAAATGTGAAATATGCATTTATAGTTTCAAGGCATGCACCAACTTTTATCAAGAATAAAATTTTCTGAGAAATCGGTAATAAAAAACTTTTACATACTTTACATACTTTTTTGGACACACTGTATAGTCTAACCCTTTTGAGAGTTGTAACAAATTACTGTGGGAATTTTATCTCGCTGTGAAAACTCGATGTCCATGTATTGTATTAATAATATTTCTTACTTGTTTCCATCGTCAGTATATAAAAAAATATTCAATTACTATTCTTCTGTAGGTACCAAAATACAGTCAATGCAGAAACAAATCCTTAGAAATGTCAACAACTGCACTTGGGTTATATAACATTGGTTAAATAAATATTGGGCAAAAGTATACCCTCATACGTATTACCTAATAGCAATAACCTTGACAGGAGCCCATTAAATTTTTAATAGTAATCATTTTATTTACAACAAACTATTTACTATAAAGAATGTTATTTTCTTGCAGGTGATTTGGTGCAACGTCCCGCCTGGGGCAAAGACCAACCCAACAACTACAATGGCGAACAGAACTGCGTGGTCTTGGACGGAGGTCGCGGGTGGCTGTGGAATGACGTAGGATGCAATCTAGATTACTTGCATTGGATTTGTCAGCATGGTAAGATTAATCATAATATCGTGTATTGCGATCATTCTTATATTTTGCTTGCCTTGGAATTATGTTTAAAATCACTTTAATAGTTCATGGGCGATGAAAATTTAAAAAGTACAATGGTTTCATTTAGATGTGCCGCTATATTTTTTCTAGTACGTATCTTTAGTCGGGCAAAACGCATGATGCCATATTTTTTTATAGCTAGAATGGGAATTTTTAAGGTAAGAACTGTGAAAAGACGTTTCTTAACTTTACTGGGTCTTAGTGAACTTGGACAGGTTGCCAATTAACCTCCTAGTCTGTCCCTTAGGTTAGGTTAGAGTGACAGACCTTTGGTTTACCAAACAGTCTCACGTAGTCTTATCAGGTCCGTTGTGATACCACACGTGGTCCATAGAACCAACCTTCATCGGATCTCTTATGGTTAGTGCGGCATACACCGTAGAAGGATTTTAACAACTCATTCAAACCAGCCACTACTATTGTCACGTGGGGAAGAATTAAAGGCGACAAGTCTCCATAACACCTACTTTATTATATAATATAAAACGGCAGTTAAAACGGTTACATAAAATTAGGTTTTACTTACAACATTATTAACTAGGGACGAGCTCTCTAGGGCAAAAGGCTGATGATTGGAACCGGACTCTGCGCTGCTACTGACCCAATATTACTTATCTGGACCGAGTCGTATCTGCCCAAAATGGTGTCGACCGAGTGGTTTCTAACCAAATAATCGGCTTGAATGGTGTTGACCAAACTGGTCGAGACCCGAATGATCCCGACCCCGAATGGTGTCTTTTGCATAGTTCCGGCCTGCTATTTATACCAATCAGTATTAATAAACTAACCCAGTTATTGATTGGTAACAAAATGCAAGCTCGGCAATATGCTTAGATAGCATTCTTGTAGTGTGCTTGTTTTAATAACAAATAATTGGGTCAGTAGGTATATTTAATATTAACTTTAAATAATAAGAAAAAAGGGAATTTAAGAAAGAAAGATATGCCATATGTCTATATATGACACTATTCAGAAATCTACTCAGTCGACCAAGTTGTAAGTTGCTTATTTCCTCCTGACTATTGAAAACCGGTTCACCTAGGGCGGTGAATCTTCTTCGTGCGAGGCCAGGGTATTCACACAGAAAATGTGTAATCCTTTCTTCCTCATCTCTGCCTTCTTCAGAGGTCGTTAGTGGGTATTTGCATACGATCGGCATATCTATCGAAGAGGCAACGTCCGGTGACAACCGCAGTTAGTCTGTCCCTTAGTAAGAACCCTAATGATACTTCGAGATGATTTACAGGATATTCAGTGACCAATCACCTTCAGCTCTCACTTTAACCTGAATCCCAAGATTAAACTATATCAGTCATAGATATGCCCACGATGAGGACGAAAATCAAAGTGCATCTAAGAAAACTTGTTCTGTTCTGGGTTTCTGGCCGTTTGCTTAATAACTGTCTAGGAAGACACTACTTGTATGGTTGGCCGACTCACCATCGAGCCTGGTGCTGTATCAGTGTTCCAGCCAACCTTAGAATGTATTTACACATTTCTCCAGGTGAGGTAGTATCTCCGTAAAACTTGGAGGTTGTCGGATAGACATCCCGAAATTTTCTTATTGTAAACAAACTAATATCGCGGTCTGTCGCTGCTGAGGTTATCCAATTTCCAGTTTCTGAAGGTGTGTTTATTAGCAATGGCTTTCTACGTATCAGGTATTATAATGGTGTCCATTGATATCATGGTCTCCGTTGTAGCCTCCTTCAAGATGTTGAGGCATTTAGGACGCAATATTAATACCTAAAAATTTAAAATCACATCGATAGTTGCGAACTGCAATACAGCGCCAATAAAGTAGGTTTCTAATAATTTTAATGCACTTGTTGTTAATAATATTGAAGGCGCGCCCATGTTGCAACAGTTTTTACAACTATTATGGAGGCCATTAAAATTCAATAAGTTTAATAATAAATTCCATAATTTTACTCTTTTTGCCTGGTTATATAAATATTTATATATCGCCCATTTCAAACTAAGTCAGTCTGTGTGAGACGTGAGAGATTGCATTTCATTCATTCCGATTAATATTCAATTTTCTGCATGAAATTTCGTTATGCCATGCAATTTTACTTTTATGCCTATAGAAAAATTATATAATATTTAAATAAAATTAGTCCATAATAAAGATATTGAAAACACAATACAAAAAAAAGCAAAAGCTCTGCGATTGGGGCTAATTATATGGTTATTTAAAATTCTTTAAATAATAACGCTTCATCAACGTTTGTTGTTTAGTTAGAATCAGCATTACTCGGTGGACACGCGACGATTATTTTTTTGAGCCTGTAAAAATTCTTTCGTGTTCATTTGCATCAGGTGGTTTACGCTTTTTTAGTATTCAGGAGCAAACTCTAAATACTCAGAATCATTAATATTGAAATTACTGATAGAGGAATGACAAAAATAGTATTTTCGTTATTGGTTGATTGACTACAACGTTTAATTCTTGGTTCGAGAATAAAAAATATTTCCAAATCCAAAGTAAAGTGAGCGGTGAGGTCCATAAATCTATTTTTGTGGTATTTTTTTCATCCTGCATGAGGCAGGTTGCAGAAGTTGGAATAAAACTGATTGTCTTACACAATAAACTCCACGTGAACCTAAACCTTGCTTACATACGGATATTTCGGCGGCATCTCTGCCTGACAAGCCGAAGGTGTTACGTAAATCCCACTTAAACTGGATAACGTGTAAATCATCCCCAATAAGAAACTTGCATAGAAGTTAAATCTAAAAAATAATACTCTTAAAAGCATAAGCTAATATCATCGAAAGATCCACAGTTCACAAAGAAATGTTTTTTAAATCCTCAATTAGAAGCGATTAAAATTTGCGGTTGTGACGTCAAAGCGTACTACAATACACAGCGCGAAAGCAGGCCTATTCATACTACGTGACGTCACACGTACGTAGTACTACGTAAAACTTTAATTATTTATAAAAAATTAAGGAGCGATATTTAAGACGTAATATTTTGGATGTGTTATTTCATGTCACTGAATATTTTTAAGCAATAAGAAAATATGGGAATGTCCCCTATTACTGGGGCTCTAACTACCCGCCATGCCAGGTGGTGAACTGATTAATCTACTAAGTTAATGAGGGCTATTAACCAGTGAACGCAAGACAATAATGATATAAATGGTGCATGAGCATTTTATTAAGTATGACCTGCAGGGGCGGTTCTAGACCCAAAATATTGGGGGGCACCACATTGGCGTAGCCAGAAAATATGCTCGAGGGAGGGGGCTGGGTGGGCGTAAGTAGGACATTTTTTTTCTGAAGAGAGGGATAGTCGGGACTATATGTATTCCATGGTATTGTACCTAGCGAAGAAGGCGGAAAAGCGCCGCAGGCGAAAAATTATCGGGGCCACGCCCAAAGTTCGTTTGAAATTCACCTAACTACTGTCAAATTTCGAAAATTAAATTATTACCTCTCCCCCTCTGAATGGTTGGATTAAATTTTTGATATTCCTAGCTGGCTCTTTATTTAAAAAAAAAACGTATTTTATAATTATGAAAAATATGAATATTGGTGTCAATTCAAAATTTTAACATAAGACGTATGTATGACTCTAACCAGCGTTTTCCGGGCTCGGTTTTTCATGATTAAAAAAAAAGTAAATATCGCCCACCACACCAAAATTGATTATTTTTTCAGAAATCATGTATTTTAGGAGCGTAGATCTAAGAGCAGTTTTTGGTGCAAATGCTTAGATTTGGAAATACTCCTTCTTAAGTGCCGTATATTTATATTCCTAATAAAGCATTCTCATTTTATCCCGCACTATTTTTTTTATTATAAATTATCACACTTCTTCCATAATGAAAAATATTTCAATTAAAATGTTTACTTTAATTTTTCTCTTCAAAACTAAATACCTAATTGTTTTTGTTGTAAAAATATTTTATTGCATTGGGTTATATTTTTGTTGATTTAAAATAGCTCTAAAAAAGGGAAAACGGAACAGACAAGTATATAATAGAAAAATTTTATAAAATATTACTCTTTTTACTCGTTTTTCTTTAAAATTGCATCAAAAATCAATAACTAAAACGATATGCGTGTGAAAGCTTAATCTCTATATAAAACAGGACTTTTAGAAGGAAAAGTTTAAAAGCTAAACGTTTCCTACAAGACCTTTGTAATCTAAGCCAAGAATACATTATTTAAAAATTTAAATTAAGAGTCCATGCGTGAGATGAAAATGCAGCCCGGCAGCCCCCCTTATATACGCCACTGGGCGCAGCCACAATTTTTGGTAGCCTTCGCAAGCAAATAACGCCACAGCCCCAAATTTTTTAGGATCATGCTCAAATTGTATCAAATTATGTAAATAATAAAGCACCCGGAATTTTTTTTTATCAGTGACATAAATTTTATAGTTTTTTTCAGAAATGTTGGGGGGTCCTGGGCCCCCCCGTAGAACCGCCCCTGATGACCTGTCATTACTACTTCATTGCACTGTAATTGTACAGGGATACTCAGAAAAATAGGGACTAATTCAATGATATAGGGTTTGATGTAATATTAAAAGTTTTGATATTCTAACACTTGTACTGCTAGTTCCTCTATTATTTGTTAAATCTTACCATTACTTTTAGTTCCTTCTTCCTGTGGAAGTCCAGACAAACTGATTAACACTACGATAACTGGAAACGATTATAGTCTTGGATCGACAATCAAGTACAACTGTCCAGAAGGTCACATGCTTATCGGTGATAGTACGAGAAATTGCGGCCAAACTGGATTTTGGACTGCGAGAGCACCAAGCTGCAAATGTAAGAAATCTCTTAGATGGTGTTTTGTGGTTAATTTTCTTGCTTTTTTGCTAGTTATTTAATAAGCTTTTTACGGTTTTTTAAACATTTTTATATTTAATTTAGTTGTTGATTGTGGAGCTTTACCAGTTTTGGATCATGGAACAGTAGCACTTAAAGACCAAAGAACCACGCATGGAGCTAGAGCAATTTATACTTGCCATGAAAATTACACACTTATAGGTAAGTATTTTTTTGTTCATAGCAGTTTTTTAACACAAACTTAATATTTTTTTAGTAATTTTCTGGGCTAGGTGAAAGAAATATGGATAAATTCTAACAGTTAGGTCTCGCGGCGCATTCACCATTTCCAGTTTTTGAAAAATTTTTCGTATTCTTTTTGCTTTAAGCAATCAAAGCAAAAACGAAACTTTACGGAATTAGTCCATATTTCTTTTTCAGCTTTTATTACTTTATACACTTTATATACTTTTTTATAAAAAACCAATCCCGTTAAAAAAATTTAATGTCTACAATGGATATAATTTAAAAAAATACTTTTACAGCCGCTGATTTACTGAAAACAAGTCGGCCATATTGGAATACCATGCCGATAACTAGGGCGTTGTTGAAAAACTCCTTCCTCAAAGTCAAATACCATAATCATATTGTTTTTTTAAAGGGGAAAATATACCAACTGTAATGAGGACCAGGGTGGGTGCCGGCCCACCCTAAAAATACGGGTGCCCACCCAAAATTGAGGGATTCGGTTTTGCAATGGAATTTCCGTGGGGGAAGGAGGATTTGACTATGATATTTTTGATGAGAAAGGAGTGCATATTAAGTTTATTATTTATTTATTTACTAAATAAAACCAGCCAAAGAAGAGCCAAAAATGCATATATTATGCTCTTCCAATAGTTCGTTTGCCTGCCTGACAATTCTGGTCATTGATTCATTCTTTCCATAATTACTGGAGCGGAAGGGTATTCTAAAAGTATGAGTATGGCGACCACGCCTTTCCACGATGTTGAAGTTTATAAGACCCAGAATCACAGGACAGTCAATACGACCACTGATAATATTATGTAAAAAACAAAGATCAATAACAATACGCCTAGACTCCAAAGTTCCTAATCTCAACAGAGTTAAAATATCATCATAGGTATATTCATCACGAAAGAGACCCAATCTGAAGGCCGCAGATCTCAGGAATTTGCGTTGAACTCTCTTAATAGTCTCTATATAGATTCTGTAATTAGGAGACCAGATTACCGAGCAATACTCCAGTATCGGTCTAACAAGGGAGCAATAAAGATTCCTAAAAGTGTCAATGGAGAGTCCAACACTTAGACGCTGTACAAATCCCAGGATCTTCATGGCCCTTACTGAAACACCTAAAATATGACGACCAAAAGAAAAACTAGAATCAAGCGTAACGCCAAGGTCCTGTATATTATTCTGTCTAGGCAAAACTAACCCATCAAGTGTATATTCGTGGAGATAGAGTGAGCAAGATCTTGAAAATGTTACTATATTGCACTTTTTTATATTTAAATTCATTTTATTATCATTACACCATTTGTAGAAAGTATTAATATCTTCCTGTAACATTAAAGAATCCTGCACAGAGGATATTGTGCGAAACATTTTAATATCATCCGTAAACATCAAAAGAGCTGTATATAATACAAGGATCCAAATCTATCAAGTATGAATCAAACAGAACCGGGCCACAATGTGACCCTTGTGGAACCCCAGAGGGAACCGACAACTGTCTCGAGACACAACCCCCATACTTAACACACAGTGTTCTACCAGAAATGTAGCTTTGAATCCACTCAAGGGCAGCACCCCCGACACCGAGAGCCCGCAGTTTACTAAATAATAAGCAATGATTAACCCTATCAAAGGCCTTAGAAAAGTCAGTATATACAGAGTCAACCTAATTTGACACTCCAGGCTGTTAATAAAAAAGTTCTGGTAAACAAACAAGTTAGTGCTGGTTGACCGCCCCCTAATGAACCCATGCTGTTCCCGATTAATAACGCTCCGGAGATCCCAAGACAACCTCAGGCTCACCAAACGGTCCAGTATCTTGGGCATATCAGACTGGATACAGACTGCTCTATAGTTATCCACCAAATTACGGTTTCCTGATTTAAAAATGGGCTTTAGGTAACTGGACTTCCAGGCTTCGGGAAAAATACCTGTACTCAAGGAAATATATAACCGGTAAAACCGTTTTTTTGGTTAAACATGTAAAACCGGAAGTTGGTATTTTTGGATAGAGAATAAAAAACTAAGATAGGGAGGTGAAAACCATTTTTCTCTAAGATGAACCGTTCCAATGTTACAGCCTGTCAAAGTAAAAAAATGCCACATTTTAAACGTCAATTACTCAAAAACAATTGAATTTAGACATATGACATTTTATACAAAATATACGTGGAATTGTATAGGGAATTAGAAAATAATATAATATATAGGGTGTTCCATTTAAAAAAATGCAAGTTTAGTCCGCCACACTTTTTTGAGCCACCCTGTATAATGTAAAATATTTTTAAAATATGCCGCTTTTAAGTCGATACCTTATGCTGGTTTAGTATTTTTGATAAGCTCCTCGATAATGATTTAATCTTCCATCCCCGCCACGTTGGCGGACCCGGTATATTTCATTTGTTCGGCAGCTTTTTGAAGCTGCAATATCTTTCTGTAACAGCTTTAATAGTCAAAATAACTGTTGTCCAGGTCATGAAGTCAGAACGTGTGGCGATGACGCCAAATGGACCAACTCCACACCTCAATGTCTTTTCGATTGGTGTCCGGATCCACCAGCGATTCACGGAGGTTTAGTTAATACGTCAGGACATCGAGCTGGAGACACTGCCACTTATTCTTGTCAGCCCGGATACGTTATTTCTGGAGAAGGGGTAAGAATATTTGTCTCATTTATACGAATTGTAAAAAATAGAGGTTTAAAAAAATCAAGACCTACGGTAGGGTAGGTCGAAAAAATTATTATTTTGAGTATCGAATTCTAAGCACAAAAGTTGCGTATTTGCATGCTAATTAAAGAAAAATAATCTAAAAAATCATGCGTTTGATCTTCAGTTTTCGCAAAGGGCCTGAAGTTTAAAATATTAGGTTTTTGTGGCTTCTAAAATCATCTAAGAACTTCGTTTTAGTTGTCTGATGACAGAAAAAAATCATGCGCTACTTTCTGAGTTCATCTTACAAATACACGCACTGTGCATTGTATTTTAAATTACTACGTTTCTTTGCAGCTCTTCGCCAATTTAACATTCTTCTATGAAATTACCCACAACTCACTACGAGGACGTGGCTGCAATTCGAGTTTCAGTCACATCCACTCCAACCATCCAACCAAATAAGGTGTGATAAATTAACCAATGATGTTACCTTAAAATCAGATTTTTGATTAAGTGAAATTAGGTTGATTTAGTCAATGACGTACCTTAAAATCAGATATTAGTTTAGATTTTGGCATTGTTGATCGTGAGAGCAATGTTGCTCTAACGTAGCCATCTCTGTTTTTTTCACCGCACATTTTTTCTGCAGACTCCGTGACAAGATCCACATCTTTCCACACCGTGTGGCATTAAAAATTTATAAAATAAAAAGCAGGCAGAGTTTTGTCTGCTAGAAGCAAAGAAATAGTTTTGGCTGTTAAGCTTTTCAATATGGGATGCGGTGATAGCTTACATTGGGTCCAGTCTAATAACTCAGTGTAGTCCGTGGCATAAAAATTTACTAAAGGAGTCATAAAAGTTTCAATAGACTTCCCTTTCGGAATTTCTATTTTTGCCAGATGACATCAAAAGAATCATCGATCCTGTAATTCAGGATACGCTTTTTTGTCACTCAGTGAATATGTTGTTGGCTATGATAGTCGATGAGAGACAGTACAAACAAACGTTGGGCTACATTATGCCACGGACTACACCAAGTTAATAGACTGGACCAAATGTAAGTTGTCATCGCCGCCTATATTGGAAAGCTTAATTGTCGAAACTCTTTTTGTTTGTTTCTGGCTGACAAAACTTTGCCTGATTTTTATTTCATAAATTTTTCCTGTCACACCCAAACTGCGGAAAGATGCGTGAAGGTTGTCACGAAGTCTACAGAAAAAGTGTGCGAAGAAGAAAACAGAGATGGACACATTAGAGCAACATTGCTCTCAAGATCAACGATGCCAAAATCTTAACTAAAATCTGATTTTAAGGTATGTCATTAATTAAATCAACCTAATTTACCACGCTCTAATTGGTTGGATAGTTGGGAAGGGTGTAGATGGAACTCGAATTGCAGTCACCTTCTCGTGGTGAGTTATGGATAAAAAAAAATATTTTTCCACCCACTCTACTATACACTGTTAAATAAAAAAGACTTGACATTTACCAAGGGCTGACTTATAGTTTTCCACTACTCGGCTACGGCTAGAAAGATACACACCAAATAACCACAAGTGAGAGGACGCCACTTACCCCAAGCTTCCCCCTCAAAGATTTCCCGCAGCTGCATCCTTGAAAGTGCCGAAATGAAGAGGCTAGGAATTTCTTAAATGGGATTAGGATCTAAGTTTTTGTTAATCTTAAGTTCTCTAGAGGGCAAGTGCCTTTGCAAACTTTTAAAACTATTTTTTTACTAGGTACTTTCCTGTGGTCTTGGTGGCGATTGGTCTGGCAAAGCTCCAACATGTAAATACGTTGATTGTGGAGCTCCCCCGAACATTGACTACGGACGCTACGAGCTGCGGAATGGTACTACAACTGTAGAAAGCATAGTTGAGTACTTCTGTCAGGACGACTATTGGCTGGACGGACAAAAAGTACAGAAATGTACTAGAGATGGAAAATGGTCTTCCGATGCGCCGTTCTGCGAATGTAAGTTTTTCAAAGGCTGTATTAATGTTTCAGATTTTTTCCCAAAAATAGTGAGTGAAAAAATAAAAGCCCAGTAAAATAGATATTTAAACCGTTTTAACTGATTAACAATAAGGACGCTTATTGTCATTTCTGTATACAGGGTGATTCCTAAGTTGATACTTCTTTTTTAGCCGTGTATAGAAGGCATTAAAATAAACAACATTTGCAAATACCTTTTTTCAAAAAACTTAAAAATAGGCGAGATACAGAAGTAAAAAATCTACGTGCCGGCCGGGTCATCAACACGTAGCCTGCTATACTTTATGTTGTTTATCTTATCTCTTATTAGTCATGCAATTTACGGGTCGATAGTGAGTTATTTGGTAATACGCTGCGGTGTGTTTTTCTGAAGCAAGTTAATTTTAAATTGGTGACACGTGAAAATGGTAAAATTTGGAAACAATGAACTAGTAGATATGGTGCTAATTTACGGTGAGTGTCGTCAAAGTGCGGCTTCTGCTTCGAGATTATACGCAGAACGCTTTCCCTTGTGGGCTCATCCTACACGCAGAAGTTTTCTTAATGTTATTCAACGGGAAAGTTAGGCAGAACCGTATTTGATCCATAGTCTAATAAATGAATGCAAGTACCTTATTTTTGAGTTTTTTGAAAATAGTTATTTGAAAATGTTGTTTATTTTAATGCCTTCTATATGCAGCTAAAACAGAAGCATCAACTTAGGAATCACCCTGTATACAGGGTTATCTCCCTTGTGCTTTTAAAAAATGTGTAATATTTTGAAAACAGCCCAACGACACGTTCTATTTTAAAAAAATCCATGATAACATGCTGTTTACTCGTTTAGCGTTATTGTATGTCTTTAAATATTTCTTTTTTCTTTAAAAACTTTTCTTGATAGGCCAAAAAAAGGCTTTTTTGGCTTGTCCTGCATTAAGATTTCAAAGATCTAGTCACTTTAACTTTTGCCGCCATGCATATATAATGAATTAACTCACGGATTTTTTTCCCTCCAGTGATAACATGTGAAGAACCGGACGTTCCTTCAGGAAGCTACGTTGTAGGTGTAGATTTTAATGTTAATTCCGCCATAGAATACCACTGCGAGGTTGGTCACATTCTACGTGGCGAACCCACGCACGTATGCCAAAGAAACGGGGAGTGGTCTGGAACCACCCCTACTTGTGAATGTAAGTAACACAAAAATTAAACCAGCAAATTTAATTTAAACATTTTTACCAGTTCGTATTTTGTTAATTTTTTTTTACATTTACTACTACAATTTTTTTAGATATTGACTGTGGAAAAGTTCCTACAATGCTTTACGGAGAAGCACACTATACTAATGGTACGAGTTATTTAGGAAGTGAACTCATTTATTCGTGTACAAAACATTATAGACTTAACGGTGTTACAAGGAGATACTGCATGGAGAATGGTCAGTGGACGGACTCCACGCCTAAATGTGAAGGTAATATAGAAGTACTAGAACTAAATAAAAAAACATTGCCCATAATTCTTATTGAATTAAAAATTTAGGGTACATGCACGATTTGAATCCGAAAACTCTCTAGCTTTAGGGGCAACATACTCTAACCAAATAGGCTATAGGAAACTTGAAAATACCATATCTTTAGTTTTGGGGTAAGCACAATGGGTCAAACCTGGCCTAAGTGTATCCAACACATGGACTGGACCTCGGAAGAAAAAAATATCTTTAGTTACTTGTATTATAAGAATAGATGTATACTATAGTCTGTTTCAGAAAGGTGTAGAGTAATAAAAGCTCATTAGGTATACAAAGGGACTACAGGATTCAGTTCGCAATGATATGACGGTGTGCGCAGCACAGTTACGCCATGTTTTTCAGCTATATCTTCCACGGCATATTTCATAAAACGATGTTTGTGTAAGTTTGCTATAGCTAATAGTTCCTTCTTTATCAAATTATCTTCTTTTTTTTGCTTTGGTTAGTTATCATAAATAATTTAATGCAGAAAATTTACGTGCGCCTATGGTCGACACCGAAATTGAGCCGAACTGGACGGAATTTCCCATTTTATTACTCTACACCTTTCTGAATTAGACTATAGTCGCATCGGTACTTTATTTTGTTATTGAAACAAGATAATAAAAAAATAATAGTTTTCAAAATTAAATTTAAAAATTTTTATTTTAGAAATAAGATGCTCTGAACCAGTCCTAGCGGAACACAGTATTCTATCGGTGACAGGAAACGACAGAATGTACGGAAGAACCCTTATAAGGACGGCAGACACCAGCAACGTAGGGGCTTCGTCCTACAAAATAGGGGCTCTCGCGAAGTACAGGTGCGAAAGAGGCTACAAAGTGGTGGGAGAGCCCCTTAGTACTTGCGAGGATAGTGGACAATGGAGCGGAGGAGTACCTCAATGTGTCTGTAAGTATTGTCTTTATGCAAGCATATTTTATAGTTCTACATAATGTCTCCTTGTTTCTCTAAACACATGATTTTACATTTTTTTGTAGATGTGGATTGTAGGAATCCCGAGAAGATTTCAAACGGAGTTGTAACTCTGCCATCGAATGCAACATATTATGGAGCACTTGCGTTGTATTCTTGTGATCCGAATTTTGAGCTCGATGGTGTTTCTAGGAGATTGTGCTTGGAAAATGGTACGTGGAGCTCCGATGCGCCCGTTTGCAAAGGTAAGAATTGTTTTTCTTTTAAAAGGAAATAACGTTTTGTGTAACTCATCCTACTCAGTTTACGAAATGTGTCGCATAGAAAATTAAAACTTGAACTTTAATACAGTGACCATTTTTTTATTTGCTCATTTTTACAGAAATCCAATGCAAAGATCCAGACAGCTTTGCAGGTGTAAGTGCCAAAGTGAGTACTCATAGTGTAGGAGGTGTGGCTCAATACTTTTGTCTCAGGGGTCACAACATGCAGGGTAACTCTACCAGGATCTGTCTCAAGAAGGGTGTCTGGAGTGGACAGGCACCCAACTGCATACGTAAGTAGTTTTTCAATTTATAACAGGAATTAATTGTTATTATCGCATTCGTACCGTTCCATGGGGTTTCTATATTACAAACTGTATTACCGTATAGAGCACGAAAATTCTCCAATTATTTACTGGGAAAATAGTTAAACAAAATACTCCTTCTAATAAAAAAACGACGTCACACAAAACCGGCTAATGGACAACCCGGGACAGCCTTTATCCGACACGTTCCGACCTGACCTATCTTTCAAGACTCGTGTTCTCTTTGTTTTGTTTCGAATCTGTTCTTTTCTATTTAAGTTATCTAAACAAAGATAACAATATAATCGGTCTCGCAAATAAAATAATTGCGCAGTTAAATAGGATGACGTAGATCCCTTCTAGCCTCATGTATTTAATTGTTTATAGAAAAGGTTTGTGATACTCTAGGAAGATTTTTAATAGGTTCTAGTTTAGGATGTTTTTTTTTCGAGGGCCCGTCCGTGCGCCGGATGCACTTAGGCCAGGTTTGGCCCATTGTGCTCACCCCGTTTGGTTATTACACCCACTCCGTGATTCCAGTTCCTTGCACTAGTTTGTGTAGGTCAACTGGGGAGAGGGTAAGGATGTCCTCTAGTTCCAGTTTTGATTGCCGAGTATTTGTTGACTTTTCCGATCTAGTGACTCGCAATGGCAAACTATGTGCTGTACAGTTCTTTGTCTTGTCCGCATAATCTGCAGTCAAGGTCTCCATTGTACACTTGCATTCTGTGCAAATGGTTCTTGACAACTATCTGTCCTGTCAGAATTCCTGTAATGGTTCTCAGAGGGTTCCTATTCATATGAAGCAGTTGTTTCGTAAGTCTTGGGTCTGGATCCCCGATGAAGTTTTTGCTATGGGCTAATCCCTGTCTGTTATTCCAGTGGATTTTGTGTTTATTCCTGATCCATCGCTTTTTATAGCATCTCGTGCCGTGCACCTTGGCACTCCGAGTGCAGGTTCTGGATCAATGAATGTATTTCCGGAGCGTTTTCTCGCAAGTTTATCGGCTTTTTCATTTCCTGTAATACCTTCGTGACCTGGTACCCACTGCAGTATTTCTTTGTTTACTTTTGCCAGTTCAGGATGTTAGTGCTGAATGTAATAAATTCGATTATAGTCAGAGCTGTGAGTAACTTAAGTAACTAGATACTTTTTAGTATATTTATATTTTTTTTTAGTTATACTTAAAGTAACTAGATACTTAGTAACTTAGTTCTTTTTTGAATCATGCCAAAAGTAACTGTAACTTCGTTACTTTTGAAAAGTAACTTGTATCTAGTTAGTTTTTAGGAGTAACTATACACTTAAAAAGTAACTAGATACTTTTAAAGCAACTAAGTTCCTTTTAAAGTAACTAAGTTACTTTTAAAGTAACTAAGTTAGGTACTTTTAAAGTTCCTCTAGGATACCAATTATGCACACGTGCCGTCCATCAGATGATGACCAAGGGACGATCGGCGGCCGTTAATCAGATTTTCACGAAGGGACAAGCGGCGAGTCGCGAGCGTCAAACAGCAAACTGGTTGGAACGCGAAATTTCTTGAAAAGCATTTTATTCTACTTGTTCGTTGTTCTTAGTTTAGTTTTCTGATGGTAATAGTGGTAGTGTGTACAGGAAAAGGAGTTATCACTACCTGGTAAATTTATGGTATCTAGTTCAAAAGCATCTTAGTAACTTTTAGAGTTTCGTAGTTACAATTAAAATAACTAGTTACTCAAACGTATCTTAGTTACTTTTAGTAACTAGTTACAATCAAAGTAGCTAGTTATTTTAAAAGTAACTTAGTTACTTTTAAATTGTCGTAGTTACAATCAATGTAACTAGTTACGGTAAAAGTATCTTAGTTACTATAACTAGTTTCTTTAACTAAGTAACTAAGAACTAAGTTACTTTTAGGTAAAAGTAACTATTTCTTATAAGTATCTAGATACATTTGTGCAAAAGTATCGAAAAAGTAACTAGTTACTTTTCTGAAGTAACTTTCACAGCTCTGATTATAGTGAGAGTCCATTATTTAAAAGTAGACATTCCTGGAAACTTACTAAAACTAATTTTTTGAGGTTATGGCCACAAATAAATATTATTAATATAATTAGGCAATCCAACGATGTGTCCAAATGGCGGCTGGCTGGCAAATGCTGCGTTGTAATTGGTGCACGTGACTATATAAATAATATTGCTGGTGACATTTAACGGGTGGCTCAATGCTTTTTACCAGCCAACCGCCATATTGAATCACGTGGTTTGGATTCCCCAATATTAAATAGTACGTAGCTTTTCTAGCGTTATTTGTTTAACCTTGTATGCAGTTTTTGGCCGTAAATCCTCTAATTTTCTGATCTTTCATTAAAAATGTAGCAACTCTCTAAAATAATTTCCTTACATATTTACTGTTACTGCATAGGTTTCCTTGTTTTAGCTGTAGACTGTGGTAACCCAGATACCATAGAACATGGTAGAGTCATAGTAATGAATGGTACGACCTACAACAGTGCGATTGAGTACCACTGTGTCCCTACATATGAAAGAATAGGTCCCTATTTAAGAAAATGTTTGGACAATGGACAGTGGTCCGGAGAGCAACCGAGATGTGAAAGTAAGTTCTATAATGTTGGATTATAGTATCCATATCCATATTTTGCACCGGAAATTTCTTCGAGGTCGCGAATTATTTGACAATTTCACGAGGCGTCAGCCTAGGGAAATTTTCTTTAAAAACTCGCGACTGAGGAGAAATTTCCGGATTTATAATTCAAGCTCGAGGAAAATTCAATAAGAAAATTTCCCAATCAAAAATATGCCTTGAAAAGGATTTTAATTCTGTCATTTCGTGTCATTATTTTGACGAAAGTGACAGAGAAGTTTCCAGTGTAATTTATCCGCTGGAAGTTCAAGGAGCATAGGAAATTTTCTTCGTTGTCATAGGAATGTTTTAAAATTAAATATTCTGATTGATTAGAAAATGTGGATGCGAAATTTTCTGAGAAATCGGTAATAAAAAATTGCATACTATTTTGAATGCACTGTATCATATATCATATTCATCGCGTCGTTTAATAAAACGTGTTCGTAAAGACAGGAAACAATACTTAGGATTGTACATTTTTAGATATTAAATGTAAATTTCTAAAAACATTTTTTTTTGTATTTTAGTGACTTCCGAAGAACCTAGAGAGGATTCAAATTTGGGGACAAGCATTGGAATTGGGGCAGGAGTTGTTGTTTTCCTGCTGGTGTTATTGGGAATTATTTATTTAAAATTGTAAGTCTATCTCTACTTGAATAGTAAGTAGGAAAAGCTGATTAAAAATAATAATCTGGAAAAAGTTTCGAAATATCAGGCTAGATAACGACGTTAGGATAGAATATGAACATTTTTCTTCTTATTTCTTTCCTTCTTAATATCCACTCCATTTCAGGTATGGACTATTTCTTCAGGATGAAAAAAAAATGTTAACGAAATGTATAACATTTAAAGTGCTTTGATTATGTGAAAGGGATTCTATGCTGTTAAAGTACAAAAAAATTATTTCAAAATATTTGTAATTACTTAAAAACACACACACAGTCGTAGTCTCAACAAGATTTCTTTGGATTTATTATAAAACTTTAAAGGTTACATGTTTCGCCGTTATATAGGCATCATCAGACTTAATAACATTCAAACAAAAATTAAAAAGACAAACAAATACATAATAAACATTACAGATGACCTGAAATATTTTCATAGGCTTTCTCCTCAAAACTATTGTTCTTCAGAAAAAATACCATAGTTGCCATTTCAAATTTTTTTTTCTTTTCCAAAATAGAACTTCTAAAAAAAGATAGCGGGGTAGATTTGTTTGAGGAGCGAAATTATTTCGCAGAGGGGTATATCTACCCCGTTCGGGATAGCCATGAGCAGTGTTGCCAAATTTTTCTTACAGAAATCCTTCAAAAAGCGTTTTAAAGTCCTCCATAATCCTTAAATTCTGTTTGTGATTAAAGAATACAAAAAAAATGTATCTCTCACCAAGTTAAATGATTTCTAAAAAAATCTATTTACTTCCCCAATATTTCTTCTTTTCTAGTCATTTCTTCAAAATTCTTGAAATGCACAAAATCCTTCATAATGCCGAAAATCCTTCTACACTGTCTAATAATATAAACGTGCCATGTCAAGGACTGAGCAGTAGCCAGATTATTTTTATCGGAATCCTTCAAAACTCTTCATATTCATAGTCCAATAAGCCATATATTTAAAAAACGGATGTACTTCTACAAAAATGACTCCCCCCTTTGAAACCAAGTGACTTAATAAGACTTAACAAAAAACTTCAATCCACAATCCCAAAAACCCTTTATAATTTTGGCAAAACTGGGACTCAAAAACTCAATCTTAGATTTAGATTATTGTGTTTAAAATCATTTTATGGGGTTAACTAACTATGGTATCTGGTTATTCATTAACAAAGTCCAATTGTCCAATCACTCCAATCTCAATCTTTTTTCTTAGTCTCATTTTATTTAGTTATTTAGTTGATAAAGATTATTCAGATTCAGATTTTCAATTTCATTCAGATTATGATTATTGTGTTTAAAATTATTTTATGGGGTTAACTATGTTATCCCCTCCCGAGAAATTTAAAAGAAATTCGTTAACTATTAACTTATAAAAGTTAAAAGCTGAATTACATCAGTAATTTGAAATGTTTCAATAAAGAGATAGTGGTCATCTCCAGTGTTATATTAAATCTACCGCCATCTATACGAAATGTTCCGAAATAAACTCATTTAAATTGAATCCACTTGACACTGGCGGAATATTTTCATAATATCAAAGTTCCAAATAAAATCGATCAATTAATATCTTAAAATCAAAACATCTGGTTTTTTTAAATCAAAAATAAAATATTTCTATTTTGTAACAAAAATTATCGGCGTGAAATAAATATTTTCTGTCTGTTTATTTTTGCTTGAGGTATCATCAGCAGTGGCGTAGCCATTAAATATACTCCGGGGAGGGGGGGGGGGGCTCAGTGGGGGTAAGTAGGACATTTCTTGATATTGTACCTAGTGAAGAAAACGGAAAAGCGCCGCAAACAAAAAATTTTCGGGGTCACGCCTACAATTCGTTTAAAATTCACCTTACTATCAAATTTGAAAATTAAATTATTACCTCACCTCCTCTGCACGGTTGGATTAAATTTGTTTTTGAAAATGTTTTTTTTTACTTTTTTTTTATATTCCTAGCTGGCTCTTTATTTAAAAAAAACATTTTTTATATATTATATATATATCAATTTGTGAAAAATATGAATATTGGTGTCAATCCAAAATTTTAACATAAGACGTATGTATGACTCTAACCAACGTTTTCCGGGCTCGGTTTTTCATGATTAAAAAAAAAGTAAATATCGCTCACCACGCCAAAATTAATGATTTTTTCAGAATTCATGTATTTTAGGAGCGTAGATCCAAGAGCAGTTTTTGGTGCAAATGCTTAGGTTTGGAAATACTTCTTCTTAAGTCCGTTTTGTATATTCATAATAAAGCATTCTCGTTTCTTCCCGCACTATTTTTTTATTATAAATTATCACACTTCTTCCATAATGAAAAATATTTCAATTTAAATTACTTTAATTTTTCTCTTTAAAACTAAATACCTAATTGTTTTTTTGTAAAAATATTTTATTGCATTGGGTTATATTTTTGTTGATTTAAAATAGCTCTAAAAAAGGGAAAACGGAACAGACAAGTATATAATAGAAAAATACTATAAAATATTATTCTTTTTACTCATTTTCCTTTAAAATTGCATCATAAATCAATAACTAAAACGATATGTGTCCGAAACCTAAATCTCTATATAAAACTGGACTTTTAGAAGGAAAAGTTTAAAAAGTCAACGTTTCCTACAAGACCTTTGTAATCTAAGCCAAGAATACATTATTTAAATTAAGAGTCCAAGGCGTGAGATGAAAAATTAGGTTGCAATTATACTAGACCCGAGCTCCTTTCAGACCTTACAAACAGTTTAATGATAATGTCATTAAGTATGGCGTTTTAGCAAATAACAATGATAATAAACCTGAACAAACGAAAAAGTTGTTATTATAAACAGGAAATTTTATATTTCAGAAGGAAACCAGTCGCCGTAAAAAACAAGGAAAACGTTCAGGGAGCCGAACGGAAAGAAGAACGAAACGCGGCCGTCATGAGCTATGCAACTCTAAGTGACAGAAATGGTTACGGACAAACGAACATATACGATAACGGCCACGAGAACATGTACGACGCTCCCTACGAGGAGACAAGTAGGGACAGCGGAACTTACGAGCCGGAACCTATCGGACGGATGAACGGAAACACCGTGACGATAAATGGAGTTGCAGTGAGATAGAACAACAAAAAAAACGGTGATAGTTTGAGTTTTAGAGTGACTTTATTAGAAGTTTCAATATGAAAAACATAAGATGGCGATAAAGGAAATTGGTATCTATCAGCCGGTATATATAAAATATGTGCAGGATGTTGCAGTTTTACAAAGGAAAATACGTTTTCTTGTTGTTTTAGTAATGTTACTATATTGCTTTATGTGGAAAATACTCTTATTATATTATAGGGTTCTGTAATATTTAAAAAAAAAACTTTAAAAACGTCGAATTGAATATTTTGTAGGTATTGCGGAGTTAAATCCTCCTTTTTCAGGAACCAACAAAAATCCCCCATCATAGCAGGATCCCCTGCAATACGACGCGACGTCACGAGACCAACTAGGACTAATTAAGGACCTATTTTTTGAGTTTCCCTGTATTTTTATTAAAATCAATATAGCCATTTTGTTACTATTTAAAAAGCAACTTAGTTTGAACAAAAAAAAACAAAACAAAAGAACTCTGAGGCTCAGTAGCGGATCTAGGCTGAAGTTAAGGGAGGGACTCCACTGGCGTAGCTAGAATTTCGTCTTAGGGTGGGGGAGGGGGAGCAGACAATGTTGAATTCGTGACACGAATGCAGGAGAACAAAAAACGCCGCGGGCGAAAAATTTTTTGGGTGCGACGCCCAAAAATGCCTTTGAGTTTCGCTTATCAAACATTTTTTTGGCGCTTTTACCGATTTCTGATAATTCGGTACAACTTACTAATATCTAATGTAAATATTTTTTTTTAATGCGCAATTATAATGGTTTTAATAAGAAGTGGAATACATTTTTTACGTTTTTGGTAAATATTCATAAGATTGAAAACTATGTATAGTCGCTTTAATTTTTTTTTCCTTTAGCGCGAAAATATTATTTTTTATAATATTAATGGTTCTTGGGGAGGGGCGAATTGGATCCAATTTGGGCAAATATAATAATAAAAATAAACTGTCTTTATTGGTTGATCAGTTTGGAGAAAAAATACAAATAAATAAAAAAATATAGTCTAATCAAACAATTAACACAACCAAAGGTGAAGTTCAGGTTGGACACATTGTGTTCTCCCTGCTTTTACACTTAACCTTTATAAAAATTTTAACATAATTAATGGTAGGTATTACATTAAACATTAAGAAAAAATACTACAATTATACATACACAATATCTGTTCCTATTAATGGCCTCAAAATTGATTTAAAAAGAAGATTTCCCTCATCGTAGTACAACAAAAATTAATTTTCACTCTGCTTGGTCCATGTGTTAGCGCAGGTTACGTTTAAATTTTAATAGATCCAGTCATTTTAGGTGATCTGGTAGGGAATTGTAGGACTTATAAATGTGGTAACTAAAGGATCTTTGGAAAAGCGCAGTACGGTGTTTAGGTGGTATTATAAGCAAAGACGTTTTGTTGCGAATGTTGACATTTAATTCAACTGCTCTAAATTTTATTTTTTGGAATAAGTATTTAGGTTGCTTGCGGATAATAACCGAATGATGCAACGAAAGACTAAGTAAATTAAACCTATTCCTCATACTTAGCCATTCCAGATCCCTGAGTTTAGGCCAAACGTGGTCAAACTTTCGTATTCCGAATATATACCGTATGCAAGAATTCTGCACTTTTTGAATTTTAACCATAAATGCGTTGTTCAGACATGGAAAGAATACCGGGGAGCAATAGTTAAAGCATGACAAGACCAGGGATTCACAGAGCATAGTTTTGACATTACAAGACAATACTTTCCTGTGTGGAAATAAAAGTTTTAGATGCAAATAGGCCCTTTTTAAACAGTTTAGAATATGCGATCGATATCTGAAAGTGTTGTCGACTACTAGACCCAAGTTCCTGACATTATCAACAAACGGTAGTTCTTGATTGCCGATCCTAATTTGCTCAGTATTAATGAACCGATATATGGTATTAAAATACTTTTCTATAATAATCCTCTGCACTCGATCCACCTACTCTGCTACTTTATCAAATTTTTAATGTTATTTATTATTAGGTCATCGCGGGAGGGGGGGGGGATATAGCGACTGTAGCCCCCCCCCCCTATGGATCTGCCACTGCAAGGAGTAAAGTTATTTTTTCAATGGAGCCTCTGTATGTTTTCTATTTTTATGACAGGTCTTTCTTTCCTGTTTCCTAAAATTGATAGTTTGTCTATATTAGCTCAAACCGCGATCACATTTAAAAAATACTGTATTTATTCTAGTTTAATGCATCTAGAATGCCTTGCAAAACAAAACTTTCATAATGGTGATGCATTCAAATAACGTCTGAATACACGTGTACCTACTCATCATCACCATTATGACGTTCTTGTTTTCCAATGCATTCTAAACCAGAAGCGGTGAATAAAACTTTAAAAATTTGATCGCTCATAGACAAACTATATATTTTTAAAATCAGGAGAAAGAGGCCTTAAATAAAAAATATATAAGGTATTCTATTGAAAAAAACAACTTAACGGAGTACATTTGTTTTAAACTAAGAGTGAAATTTTAGAATCTACGATAAAACATAACGGCTTTCATAACAGGGAAACTCAAAAAATACACCCCTGTTCAGTCCTGGTCGGAAGAACCTATACGTATCGTTTCCTTGGCAAAAACAGACATATGGTTTGGTCTTGGACTGCCGATAATATATTAGTCAAAACGAAAAAGTGTAACGACAAATTGGGGATGCACCGAAGCGGTGTTTTGATCGAATTACCGAATATCAAAAATATAGCCGAGGTAGAACCGAAACCTCGATGCATGTATAGTGTATTTCACGTAAGCTTTTAATGGCCGTCGATGACACACGTCATTTCCACCAACATTTATTTTACAGAACGTAAGGTTTAGCTAGAGCCAGACCAGACTTCCTGTAATAGTTTTTTACCAAATAAACAATACTTTATTTTTCATAAAAACAACACTACACAGATACACACAGTCGAACAGTTTATAACCGGAAATAAGTCTCTGCACAAAATGATCTCTAAAAAATACCAAATACAACAATACTGCACTTATGTGATATTGAAAGAACGCAGATAAGATAATCATATTGATGAAATACGGAAAGAGATGTGCGAGGGCAAGAGATACACATACTAACGGCAGTCGATGTCGGTACTGTAACAATAATCTCTTGACGGGGTTTTCGCTGATTGAAGGGCAACAGATTGGAGTGTTCAGTGTGTATCTTTGTCGTGTACATGTAAAATACAGTCAGTTATATATCCATCTCTCATGAATCTAGCCAATGTTCGTGAGGAAAAGCCGTTTCGGAATTAAAGAATTTTTAAATCACATGTTGGCCAACGCGTTTGACAAGAGAAACGTCAACGCATTAAAAAAGTACGGGAAATATACTATATATCAGACATGTTTTAAAAATTTAGAGCTTAAGTTTGTGTTCCCTTGTGTTATTTATATTGATTTAAGCCCCAGTAAATCGCCATCTTATCAGAAATAAGTTGCAAACTATTTTGTGATTTTGTAAATAAAGTGTTTACTAGGATGAATCAATTTTTTTCAAGACTTCTGGGACAATTCTATACTAAATCAAATTTATAATTTAGTGATGGAGGATTGTAACAGATAAATGATGTCTGTCATATGCAGTGTGCCTCTGGGTAGACCCAAAAAGGTAGAAAATTAAACCTCCATTACACACTTTTGTGTGTTTTATATTTAAGGATAGAGTAAATTAGACTTGGTAAAGCAAAAAAGCTTTTCTATTTTAAATTTTAGAAAAAAGTAATTCTTCATAAAAAGTTTTGCTTACCTACGCTGAAGAGTCCAGAATTATATTTAAAATTTCAGTAGAAAAGAAGAAAATGTGAAATTAATTCAAAAACAAAAAAGGTAAAAAATGTTAGAAGAGAAATCATGTTGTCAATAAAAGCTAATAATAATAAAGATATTTATTTGTGCCAATGTTTTATGCGTATTTTTATATTATTATTATTATTACTATTACTATTATTATTTGTCTTGAACATTTTAATTTAAATAGAATGCTCTAGACTAGAGTCTTGTTGCTTACAAATTTAACTAATGTGCTTATTTTAAAGTTATCTAAATAAGAAATTTAATTTATAATATAGGTACCTACTCATTTTAATTAAGGGGGATTTCTACTGTGATGGTCCTATTTTCATCGTTTCTTTACGATTTTTTTTTCTGGGGATAATAAGACAAATGCAGAAAAACAAGTTTTCAATTCTTTTTATTAAAGATAAGATGTACCAAAAAAAATTTTTCAACCCCCAAAAAATGAAAAACTTGAGGGTGCTGAAGTTACCCCCTTAAAAAAAACGTAACTTGCTGGCGGAATTCAAATACATTTTTCTATTCATAACAAAATTAAAATTAACCCAGATTCTTCAATTGTAATCATGTAGTTATAGCCCCCACTAGAATCAAGTCAAAACTTGAGTAACTGTTAAAATGGCGGAAGATTTAAAATTATTTTCGAAAATTTACCATTTTTTTTGTATTTTAAGGGCCGTAACATTTTCTGTAATATCGCAAAATACTTGATTCTAGAGGGGGTTATAACCACTTGTATTCTGAGCATTTTAAGACCACAATCATTAAATTCTCCGAAGTACTTTCCGCCAGCGCGAAAAACAGGGTTTCGAGAAAAACAACTTTAAAGTTTCAACGGTGGCTCACAACAAAATAGTCTCAGTGTCACTTAGTCTGCGATACCTGGCCCGTAGCGTGCCTTCCTCGAAAAACGATAAACGAGCTGATTTTTCCTGCCTCTTTGCGAGCCTGGCCTGACGATCCTGATTGGTCGAGATGATGTCGCTGGCGACAGAACGCAGCTCTGAGAACGCGGCTTAACTCAAAAGCGGCTAGTGGTGAGAACTGACCGGCAATCATAGAATTGGATGTAACTTTTTTTGGAGTAGATTTGGTAAAAACGTTTACACACGGTTATTCTAGAGGCTATAGAGTCAAAAAACGTCGGAAAAAATTTCGATTTTTTGAAAACCATCACAGTAGAAATCCCCTTTAACAAAATTTGAAACTGCATGGAGAATGACTTTCTTTATAATATCTATTCAAAATAAAAGAAATATTACAAACATAGGTTTATCCAGGAACAGTGTACCTATAAACCGACACACGGTTCTAGAGAACATACTTTTTTTATTGTGCGTATGCCCACTCCGAGGTCCGAACTCGGAACGCTACGGTCGAATGCCAGTGACTCATCGTAAGAAAAGCACAAAAAGAAATATGGAGAAATTTCAGTTTTTTGCTTTTATTAATTCATTACTCCAAATTTCTTTAGTTCAAATCTGTGGGTAATTGCTGCTTAAGGACGCATATTTGAATAAAGCAAACACGATAAGAAATATTGATCAAAATATGAAGTGGCTTCACGCCGCGGGGTACCTTATACTTCCTTTCTTATTAGCACTAGAAGTTTTATTTAATACAGCTTTTGTTAACGGATAGATAGCGCACCTAGTGGATACTTCCGCTTTGGTGCGATCTATTTCTAAATCTACGAATTGCAGACTAACGTGGTGAAGCCAAAAATGTCGTTCTCTATACTAGCATGTGTGTTTGTGTAGTTTTTCTGTAGTTCACGTTTCTTACGCCCCACTTACACTAGGATATTTGTAATAAAATTGCAGCAATTTTTATTGCATATATTTCTACGTTTTGATCAGTTATTGCCAGTTTTATGTCATGTCCTGGTGATAGGATTGGTTCTAATTTTATTTTAGTGAATTGCATGTCCCAGACTTTCCAAGTGTGAGACGGGCAAAATGGATTTGGCTCTTGCATTGAGTCGATTCCTACTCAGTAACGAAACCAGGATTTTGGTCTGGGGGATTATATTGATACTAAAATAATTCGCTTCGTATAAGCTGTGGTACAAGGTACGCAACGCAGGCGGCAGTTCGATTTTGTTACCACATTCAAATTTCTGATCACTGATAATATAATACATTCTAAAACACTGATGTAAGTTTATTTATAGAATTGAACTATATTAGTCTACTCATACTCATATTAATAATATAATTTTTGAGATTTGTAATAGCCACTAAAAATGTCAGGTATAAAAAACACAAAAGTATTTAAAATACTTTAATTATTAATAATTAAATGTAAAATAAATTAATGTAAAATAACCTTGGGTAAAATAAAACAGAAAAAATGGGGAAAATATATTTTAAGCACCAGAGGTGGTGACTCAGTAAGTTTTGTATATATTATTTATATGTATGATAATTTTGAATAGAAAATGTTTGCTTTAGATTTAATGAAGGCATCATCAGTTACCTAGTTTATTGTAAAATATATTGTAAAGAATTAATTAGATAAATCATAGCAAGAAAGGTTTTGTGAATGTAGAATAGTTGAAGATGATGTTTGGACAGTGTATGAATGATATGACGCATCTCACTTTTTATAATTATAAAGAATGTTTATTAAATATGTTTTATTATAAATTATTTTGTTTTCTTTCGAGTTGTCATGTCATTTCTTACCCTTCTTTCAAATTAGGCTTTTGACCTCTTCATTCACTGCCAGAGCCGTTCTCCAGGAGACCTACAGAAAAGAGCTCACTCTTACTAGAATTTTTTTTTTATGATAAAACACCTGCACTGTAGGAAAAATCCTTTAAGGCGCTCTGGGAGCGGTGCGAGTGCGGAAAAAGCGATTAACGTTGGTCTTGATACGTTGAAGATTGTATTCATTGGGAAACACAACCTCAGGAAGATCATTCCACAAAGATGACGTTCTCCAGATGAAAGAATTCTTGAACAATGAAGTTCGAGGAGTACTAAGCTGAACAACATATGGATGAGCGGCAGTGGTTCGCCGTGTATTTCTGTTTTGCATTGCTCTAGGTGGAATCAAGTGTGCAATGTCAGTCGAACACCTGCCATGGAAATATCTGTAAAAGAGAGCCAAATCACCAACCTGTCTTCGATGCTCCAGGCTATCGAGGGTCTTGGTCAGCTCGGGGTCGCCGATCAGACGAACGGCTCTCCTTTGAATGGAATCCAGTAGCCGAAGGGTGTGCTTGGGTGCAGAGCTCCAGACATGAGAGCAATATTCTAATGATGGTCGAATCTGGGCTTTGTAGAGTGTCAAAAGTTGATGAGGTGTGTACAACCTTTTGGTGCGGAAAAGTACACCAAGTTAAGAATAAACTTATTTAGCATGTTTGGGTCTCTTAAAATTGAAACGCAAAGCACTTCACTGTTAAAATTTGGCAATATATAAGCGCCCCTCAATAGGTCAAAATAAAGAAATAATAATACTATATCTTGGATAAAGGAGAAAACATAAATTAAACTAGCATCTAAATACTCAGAATACGTAAAGTAGATTATTATAGATCAAATAGAGGCAGTTTCCAGTAGTTGGTTTTATGTTTTCCAAAATTATCTTGTGAAAAACGGAACCCTAAAATTGGCGTCAAGTCATTACGTATTTATTTGTATTACTCAAGATATTTTAAAAAATGTTGGAGGACCTGGGCCCCCCTAGGCTCTTAGTAGAACCGTCCTCTTGTCTATAGCAAAGAAATATATAATATATACTATTAGTGCTTCAGAATTTAAATAAGGGGATACATGTGCTAATACTTAAGTCCCTTATGTCCCTAAAACTTACTTACCTATTGATGATGGCAAGTCAACTTTATTTTTGACCAAGACAAAGTTTGCACAACAACCTATTGAATTAATGTAAAGTACTAACCAATATAATGCATACTATTTAACAGGCCGCAGGGCTGTTAAAAGCATTTTATTATCACAATCAAACACAAAACATTCTAAAAATATTTAAAATAAGATCTTACAAATGCGGTGATTCGGTGAACAGTAACCAGTAAATTACCAAAACTTTTGCTGATCATTCCTAGAACAGTTTGTCCATTTCTGACCACAGAAAAAAAAAGGGATATGATCCGTTGCCATAGAAAATGCGGTTTCTACAGTTTTGAATCCTGTGATTTTTATTGTTCAAGAATATATAAATATTAATCATTATTAGAAAAGAAAATATCCAAACCAACCACAAGCAAACATTTTAGGAATTTTAAAATACAATGACACTGCAACGTCGGCAACCACCAATACACCGCTCTTTGCCGGGTGAATTCAACTGTTTTTAGTAAAATTCTCGATATGCCTTTGTTCTTTCGTGTTTTTTTGTAGTCATTTTTTTTGTGCCCAGTCGAAATACAGGAAAGTTACGTCGCGGTATAACTTTCGCCGTTCCTGTAACTCCTGGATCGGGTTTTAATAATAAATCGGGATAAATTCAGCTAAAGGACTGTCTGAGGAGTCGGTTAGTGCTAATATACCGTTTAGGGGTAAGTTTTTAAGCCTGTTTCAAGCGTTAGCATCATGGAAGGTTATTTTTAAAATACGAATTTTTACCGTATTTTTTGTGAAAATTGTTTCAACATTTTTTTTTTGTTTCAGATATTCATATGCCACTCCACAAAGTCCTATTAACACCGTACTTACTTAAATATTCTAAAAAAATTTTCTTTCGGTGCCTGGCGGGATCAACTTAGAGCAAACGTAGCACAAGGTTTTTCAGTTATAGGATGGGGAACCTTCTGGTACCCCGCACTATAACATAGGAAAGTAAAGGCTGAGTTGTGTTGCACAAGCCCCATTGAGGCTTTTAAGGGTTGCCTTATGGGGTGATGTGTAACACAATCGGTTTGCTCCTGGGTTATTCGTGGAGTAAAACTTTTATGGCCACCTAAATATGTTTAAAATTCATCTCTTATCACTATAAAAGTGTTACTTCATTAGAAATAAATACATAAATAGATATTCATAAAATATTCCTGAAAAATATTATTGTGTTTAGGGGGCCATATATAATTTGTTCGTTAAAATAAAGTGACTTTAACAGAAGAATTGGACTCTTTCAAAGCCATGGGATTTTAGAAAAAATAGAAGTCTAAAAGAACTATATAAGGTGTAAGTATTATACCTATATAATTATTTTATTTTGTATATAGTTTATATATGTTACCGGCCAAACCCGATTTCAGGAAAAACTAGATTTGCCTAGGTTTGTTCGTACTCTAACAAACCCGCACAAACCTGACCATACATATTTTTTGTAAAATACATGACTACACAGACAAAACCAAATCTGGAAATTTATAATTACTTTTAACCTCCATTTTGTCAAGAAACCGTGAATCGGGCAATCCCTGAATGATTTTATCCTCAGACCAATTCTTCGACCGGATCCTTACAAATTCTATGGTTTGTTCCCACTCTTATAATAATTATAGAGGTCTATCATTCTTGTTTTTTTATTATTATGATCTTGAAAATGAAACATTAGTTTTAATGATTCAATTGTATATTATATTCTACACAATAATAGTCTATATGTTCTGATTTTCTGATTTTATGATCATCGCAGTATATGTATATTGAAAATGAACGGGAAATTTGTAAAATATAATTACGACATCTGTAAAAAATATATTTCACAACACCCATCTGTTTATTTATTTTTTTATTATACCCGAATATGGTATTGTTGAAAGTAAAATGACCCACTTTTATCTCAAATGATCTTTACCAATTAAGGAATGAACAGGTGAATTTCATATTTAACATTAAGACTTGAACAAATCATTAACTGAGTAAAATAAATAGTTCTTCCAGTACAAAATAAGGAAAATGCTGAATAGCTAAATATCAGCATTAATAATAATAGTTCCCGGGTTAATATTTCAAATCTGATTGGTCAGTTTAATTTAGGTGTGGTGCACTGCCAATAGAAGAATCGCAAAAGTTACCAAACTATCTGTCATCGCTGCCTGTCAAAAAAAGTACCAGTAAAAAAATTGGGTTCTGTGTAACTGAGCAAGTTCTTTTTCTATTCAAATTTCTGCTTTTTAGTGAAAGTTTTCGTGTTTATTTTAGTAAATTTTACAAATTAAGGTAAGTCAGTACTTATATATTTAAATAAATTCTTTAACCAATAATTTCAGTTGAAAGGTAGGTAAAAAGCAAGATAACGCGACAAAAATGTCTTTCGATAAGGAAAAATACCTAAAAGATTAGTCATATTTAACTATCAACTGAATTTGGGTAATACCTGTTAACCTGTGTCATACTTATAACAAATTTGCTTTTAGGCATCTGTAGATATACCATTATTCTAAAATATTGTCAGTTGTGAAACAGTGGTAATAGTTTTTCCTTTGGAGAGAAGCCAACACCCAAAGGTGTGTAAATGTTTAAAACTACCTACCTGTTTTAACTCTTTCGGTTACCTAAACCGTAATAACTGCTCTTTTAGTTTGTTTTTTTTGTTATGGACATCTTGGTCCGAGGCTCGTTCATAATATTCATTGAAATATCAAATTGGATAACTTATACTGCAAATAATCCCTAATATACAATATATTTATCAGTTTGTCAGAGGGCCTAGCCTACTCCCTCAATAAATCTGCAGTGTAGTAGTTTGCTGCATCCACAAGGATGTTTTGTCCTGAGATAGTTTAACAGAACTGACAAGTTATAAGTAATGTTTTGTCGTTGGGTTGTGAGAGTTTTTTTCTTTAAAGCTTAAGTGTTCTCTCTGGCGCAGAGATACTACATGTAAGTAGGTAGAATTTTTAGCTCACAAAAATCTGATTTGCCAAGACACCAAAGTTGATTATTGACATGGTTTAACGGTGTACTATAAATTATGAAAACAATTTTCATAGGGAATGCTTAGTTTTGGATAGTCTTAAACCTCTTTCACATTAGAATATCAAAAAAATGGGCACACAAAAATTATTATTGGGTAACAAAAAAGTTTTAAACAATAATTAACTAACAAGGTAGGTAACTTTGACTATGGCATAAATAACATTAGACAGAAATTATTTACTCACAATCAAAGTTACCTAATTAATAATCTAAGAATTAAGCTAACCAGGTTACTCTAAGTGTGTGAAAAATCATTTCTGCCAATATCACTTAGCTTACAGTCAAAGTTGCCTCACTGTGACTAAATTACCCTAACAAATTATTTTCTCACCACAATGAAACTAACGCGATTAACTTACTTCTGGGTTTACTAACCAGGAAAATTTTATTATGACTAAATAATGTTTGCTAATGTCAATTATGTCACAGTTAAAGTTACCTGGTTAGTTATTTATTGTTTAAAATATTTGTTCAACATATTTAATGTGCAACCCAACCTGAGGGGAAAAAAGCCCCTCTCTCTCTCGATATAAAAGCGATGAGTCACTGACAGTAATTTTGGACTTGAAGTACATACAGTGTGTCTACTTAAGTTGGCAACTAATGGGAAACTTTTTTAATATTAACTTTATGAAAAATTATTCTTCATAAAAAGTTCTGCAAGGTCCAAAACCTAAAATGCAACCATCAGATAGTAAATTTTTACAGTCGTATACGAGGTTTGTCAAAAAAATATTAATTTTGCCCAAGAGTAAGTACCTTTATTTTTGACAATATCGAAAACTGTAATTATGAAATGTTGTTCGGCATTAAAAACTATGTTATAACATGCAATTACACTGAATATTTCACTCATGTATAAATTTTTTCATAAGAAACGTTAAAAATAAAAAAATATCAGCGGATATACAACGTTGCCTAGACAACGTTGTATATCCAACACACAACAATCGAACCTATTTGACGAGACAGTTTTTTTTTTTACCTTTTTACTGCGAACGTGATCGTTATTGTTATGAGTTCCCTTCGGGAAATTCATTGCTTTTGAAAAACAAACCCTCTCAACAGATAATTGTTATTGGATTTCAGTTACAGTTTTAATTATGTTATATGAAATTGAAAACTGTATGACAAAAAAAAATTTTTAAATATATTCCATTCTAGAAATATTCTCCCTAAATACCGCTCGTGCATAAAAATTAACCAGATAATTTTCATTCAAGCTTGTTATACTAATTCCACTCGTTCTTCGAACTCGTGGAATTATAAATAACAAGCTTTCATGAAAATTATCGGTAATTTTTAAGCACTCGTGGTATTACCCCCGAAAAATATTTTTTTTAATTTGAGACAAAATGTGTAAAAATAAAAAAATATTTTTTAGTGTAATTGCATATTAGAACATAGTTTTTCATTCCGAACAAGTTTTCATAATTACAGTTTTCGATATTGTCAAAAATAAAAGTACTTTACTTGTGGCAAAATTCATATTTTTTGACAAACCTCGTATACGACTGAAAAAATTTAACATCTGATGGTTGCATCATAGGTTTTGGACCATGCAGAACTTTTTATGAAAAATAACTTTTTCTCATAAAGTTAATAATAAAAAAAGTTTCCCCTTAGTTGCCAACTTAAGTAGGACATAATATAATGTAAGATAATATTAAATAAATGTTTTTTTTAAGTTTAGATTTACACAAACTTCTTTTTCAATTGGAATTTTGTTCCAAATTAAAAACATGACCCATGTTCTTTATACAAAGATATTTTTTGTTATCACACCTTGCTTTTTGGAGGTCTAAATTGGCCCATTAGGTTACCTGATAGGCTTTAGAAAAATTACACATTTTTATCTTAATTGGCTTGCTAGTTAACACAATGTATTTTTAAAAAGAAAGCACAGTGAATTCAAATATCAGTAATATTTTTATACAGGGTGTCCATAATAACTAAGGGGTCATACAGCAACAGTAGACTTAAAAATAGGTCATTTATGCTTAATCTTTTATGTAACACGTTTGTGTCTCCTTCACTTCAAATTATGAAAGAATTTATCTATGTAGTATCTCTCTTTGAAAGGTACAAGCTGAGTTTTTGTACACCCTCACATCACTACTACTGATCAGATTTATTGATGCTACTATCGTTTACATTAATTCTAGACAATGTCTTCCCGGAAAACTGTCAGCCGTCGCGGAACTACTAAGAAGAGGGCTCAGAGAGCAACTTCCAATGTCTTTGCTATGTTTGATCAGGCTCAGATCGCAGAGTTCAAAGAGGCATTCAACATGATCGATCAAAACCATGATGGATTTGTTGACAAGGAGGATTTGCATGATATGTTGGCTTCTTTAGGTTTGTATTATTGTGCAACAAATTTTAAAAACCTTATTGCTGGGTAAGATGGTTGTATGTCTTTGGAATTAGCATGCAAAAAAGTATGAAATAAATTGTGTACGTAAATAAGGAAATTATGTATACAGGTTGGCCTAACGAAAACGCAAGAGCATTGTTTTCGGACACTTATGCCCATATTTATAAGAATGCTACTAACTAAATTATCCAGGACACTGCTATAAGCTATTTTCAACCGTTTTTTTCACAATGGGAGCAAGTAACTCCTTATTTTATAGATATTTTTAATTTCCTTTACAACAATTATAGACCATATCATTGGACCCTTTTTTATTGATTGAAGCCTGATGAGAGACCTTTATTTGTATGATTGTCTGATGGGAATTTAGATACAGGCTTGACTATTGCCTAGATAACAATGACAAACATTTTGAACATTAAATACAGTAGCTTTTGTTCAATTTTTAATTATTTCCTACTACTACATTTAGAAGTTGTTAATGTAAGCCGGGTTTATCACCATTCATAACTTAATGCATAGTTGATAAACTTAGTTATAAACACAATATGTAAGACACGCATATGGTTTATAATGATAATTAATTTTTAACCATTATAAACTGACAGTAGACATAACGTCAAAAAAGTATTTTCCTACTACCTAACTAGAAAACGTTATTTTCGACCCCGAAGCGGGAGGAAAAGGGTACTTTTCCTTGAGGCAGGAGTTTCTCTTCCGTTGTTCTTATAAGTAAACAGGTAGTATAGTTTTTAGGGCCAAATATAGTGTGTCCACAGACAGAGTTTGGAAAAAGAAAAACTTTTTTTATTAGTATCTATAGAAGAAAAAGTTATTCTTTAAAAAAAGTCTGCTCGTGTTAAAACTACAACTTCAAATATCAGATTTGCGATTACTATACAGGGTTCGCCAGAAACAACATTTTTAGTTTTTTGGATATTTTTTCAATTGTAATTTTTTATCATGATTTAAATCAACTGATTTTTTCAATTTTAATCGTGATTTAAATCAAATTATAAATTGCTGTAAAAACAAGTCCCGGAGCAAATCACTCATCAGGAAATGAAAAAAAAGGGAAAATAGTTTATTTAAAAGGAAGTGTTTAGATACATTATGTGTAAAAAATATTCATAAATTACGCTGCACGCTGCCGAAAATTTTCATGTCAATATAAGTTATTTTGTATGTCGCCGAGGAGGTTTTCTAACTGTAAATCTAGACCACAAATATTTTTGAGTGAATAAGTGATTTTAAAGTTTATTTTTATATTTAAAGTAGATTTTATTGACCAACTATAATTACATTGGCCAAATGGCCATCGACCTTAGGTCATTCAGCCACAGATTTGCGGAGAAAATCAGTATAAATTGATAAAAATCACGATTTAATAAAAAAATCAGATTTATTGATTTTTTCAAAAAATCGTGATATTTATTGCAACCCTGGCGTATAGCTTTCAAATTAAATTTAAGCATAACAACTAACTCTTGTTGACGTTAAAAAGAAAATTTAGTTATGTTATTTCATCTATCGGGGAGCTCTGATTTGGTGCTGATTGTTGAACTTTAAAGTTAACAATCTTTCAAGGTCGCGTATTAGCCAGTAAAGTTATGGTTTATGCATTGTAGTTCCTTAAAAGGGGTTTATATTATCCTTTAATTTAAGTATTAGGAGCCTTCAATACCAGCGTGAAACGCGGCATCGTTTCCTGGCTTGTCTAATTTTGCTAATTTAGTACAAAAAATTTTCTAAGGGATTTACAAGAACTTCTAGTTTGGTGGATTATACCTTTTTTTTTTATCGAAAACAAAATTGAGAATATATTTTAAATTTTCAAAAAATTCATCCGCTATGTAAAATATAAGTATTACGGGTATTTATTTTAATTTCTTATTTTCCATTAAAATTACAAATGATGCCCCGATATTATCTTAAAAATCTCCACTGACGCCGCGCCCCTTAACTCTCGTGGAATTCATTTATATGTATAATATTTTGTATACACTATTGGCAAACTCGTATCTAGGATGCCGATATAAACGCATCACATGGAGATTATTAGTAGCATTTAACACGTTAAACAGAGAACATGCTATCCCCTACCTCCCACCTTCCATTCTTTAGAACACGCTGTCGAAGCAGCCACGGGAGCGATCGATACATCGACTCGGCCACACCACACACATATCCCCCCTTTCAGTTGGAATGGAGTGGTTAGCTGTCTCTTTTTAACTGAAGGTTTTGCCCATATGTGCCTTTTCTCTTGGTTGCATTAGAGATTTCGCACCCCAGATTCGATTTTGCCAATAATGTATAAAAAAACATGTTATTGCCATCGTCAGACGCAGGTACAGTATGTGCGATGTGGCGAAAATGCAGTATTTGTTAATGATGACTCATCAACTACTATTTGATTATTCACTTAAGAGTTTGTTCCCACAGCAGTCCGTGAAAATCAGGATTCAGCGCAATAGACTCGGACGCGGATTTCTGGGTGGTTGGATTTGTTTAGAGACCCGCCAAACTGTCGATAACTTGTCCGTGATTGCTTGTGGAAACAGACCTTAAGTTATCATTACAAACTAAAATTACATTTATGAATGGTGATAAGCCGGCTTTATTATAATTTGTTTTTCTATGTTGTTTTGACAAATATGTAAATAGATCAAGCCCTATACAGGGTGTTACAAATTCGACATACCAGCACTGGAATCTCGGAAACCATACGAGTTAGAGAAACGCTTAAATGGGGGCAAAGTTGTGCAATTCGGTGCTGATTATAATGCCGCTTTAAAAGTTTTCAAATTTCGAATTTTATTCGAAAAAAACCGAAATTTTGCAAAATCGTTTTTATTTTATCCTGAGCTCAGTTGACTAGCTATTTAAAAATAAATTACACTTTGTCATTGCCACTTTTTCTCCTCTACAAAATGACGTTACTAAACTAAAGATCCGCCGTTTCGTCTCCGAGCGGTCATCTTCATTTTTTTAAATACGGACCTGGATTTTTTTTAACCGATTTTTAAACCCTCCTACCCGCAATGGAGATATTTCTTTCTCATAATGATGAATTGTTCTTGCTTATTTTTTTAAATTAATATTTTTTACACTTCTTGTCAGTCCGGTCCTGGCAAGATATTTCACCGCTGGATTTCTTTTTGTGGGGGGCTTTAAAAAATGTTATTTATAAAAATGACGTAGATACCAAGGAAGAACTCGAAGAACGCATAGAAGTTGCTTTTCATAGGATAAGAAGAAGATCGGTTGAAAGGGCTGTCGCCAAAATTGGAAGTAAAATCGATCTTTGTATTGAGCAAAACGGCAATCTCTTTGAACATTTAGAAAATTAGGATTTATAATTAGTAAATTTAGCATTAAGTATTATAAAATTCTTATAATATAAATTATATAACTTATGTATGAATGTTTTAAATAAAATAAAGTTTTTATTTAATATTGTGATTCGTTGCCAGGACCGGACTGACAAGAAGTGTAAAAAATATGAATTTAAGAAAATAGGCAAGAACAATTCATCATTATGAGAAAGTAATATCGCCATTACATTTTGACGGTAGGAGGGTTTAAAAATCGGTTTAAAAAAATCCAGGTCCGTATTTAAAAAAGTAAACTTGGTGATGGCCGCTCGGAGACGAAACGGCGGATCTTTGGTTTAGTAACGTCATTTTGCAGAAGAGAAAAAGTGGCAATGACAAAGTGTCATTAATTTTTAAATAGCTTGTCAAATAAACTCAGGAAAAAATAAAAACGATTTTGCAAAATTTCAGTTTTTTTCGAATAAAATCGGAAGTATTCGAAATTTGAAAACTTTTAAAGCGGCATTACAATCAGCACCGAATTACACAACTTTGCCCCCATTTAACCGTTTCTCTAACTCCTATGGTTTCCGAGATTCCAATGCTGGCATGTCGATTTGTAACACCCTGTATAGTTGAAGTTTGTTTTGTGCTCTTTATTTTTCTCTTATATTGTATTTTTTTAGGTAAAAACCCCAACGACGATTACCTGGACGGCATGATGAATGAGGCCCCCGGTCCCATCAACTTCACGATGTTTCTGACCCTGTTCGGCGAGCGTCTTCAAGGCACGGACCCCGAAGACGTCATAAAAAACGCTTTTGGTTGCTTCGACGAAGAAAACATGGGCGTCATCAATGAAGAAAGACTTCGAGAGCTGTTGACTTCAATGGGTGACAGATTTACCGATGATGAGGTGGATGAAATGTACCGCGAGGCTCCTATTAGGAATGGGCTGTTTGACTATGTTGAATTTACTCGTATTTTGAAACACGGGGCTAAAGACAAGGATGAACAATAATAATTCAGTTTATCTTTAATTTATCTGTTGGTTTTTTTAAGTCAACTTGAATATTTTTGTTTATTTAATTATTTCTAAAACTTTTGATTCATTTACTTACTGCATTTTGGTATATATTTTACATAATTAGTATTTTTTTCTATATTATAATGGACGCGTAGGTGTAAATAGAAATTTCAATTAATAGATATAGTTAAGAAGTATTTATTTAGGCTATACAGCTAACCATTTTGTACCTAATAAAAATAAAATTTTCAAAAAGTAGAATGTCAATTTTTTTGGTGAGGTCAGATTTGCCGCAAAATTTTTTTAACTGCATCAAACCCCAGTTAATGCTTATAAAAGATCATAATGTTGGGTTTAAGATTAAATATTTCATTTTAAAATTATAGATAAAAAAATTTTTGTTTCATAATTTTAGATTTAAGAGTATTAAACCCAAATGCACATCAAAAAGTTGTATTTTTCAAAAATCTACAACATTCTCTTAAACACATTTTTTGTCACTGTTTTAGTTCAGATATACTCACTAAAATATGATTTTCATAAAACCACCAATATCTCAAAACTAACTACATTTACAAAATAAAGTTTTAAATAAAAAACTTTCCTTTTTAAAGTCCCCACAAAAAAGGTTCCATTTACTTTTGCAGTAATATTTTGACTAAGATATTTGCCAATATATACAAAACTTGTCAATAAAAAAATTGCCGAAAATTCGTTCTTTACCACTTCATTCCCAAACTATAGACTTTACGACCTGAATGCATATAATCAAAAAGCTGTATTTTTTAAAAATCTACAACATTCTTCTTAACACATTTTTTGTCACTCTTAGTTTCTTTTGGTATTTCTGTATTTTTAGTCGATGGTCATTTCAGTGCAAGTAGTGTCAAAAAGTAGCTAATTCGATGGACTTAGACACTTTTTGACTAACTATTCGGCTTTTTATCTTTTTGTGACAGTGGCGGCTCGTCTGGTGAAGGGGCTCTTCACCAAAAAGAAAAATAAAACCAGGAGGAAAGTTTTTCGACAATATTAAATAATAATGTACCAATTTAGCTACCCTTACCCTTTAGCCCCCTAGGACCATCACAGTAGAAATCCCCCTTAAAAAATAATTATGTTAATTATTAATATTAATTTAATCCGAATGAAGCTATGCATAATAGGGCCACGGTTAACTCCGATGGACAAGAATTATAAACACTCGTGTATTTTGGCGCGCCCCAGCTGACGTGTCCTTGCACTACCCTCGGTCCCTGAGCTCAGAGCATCAAGTGAAGATGAAGACCCAACGTCCAAGTGGCTTTTCACGGTGGCTATGGTTGCGTGACGTCAGTCACGCGAGAGCATGTAACAATTTGCATATGGTGATGAAGGGCAATTTAAAAATAGATCAGTCGTATGCACCATTGTTTTAGCATTGGTTCGCCTAACCTTAAGGTATTTTTTTTGAGGCTTCGCGAAACTTACGGTTATAGATATCGTTTTTACGTGATTTACTGCGTGATTAAAAAGTTTTGTTTTTATTTTTCAGTTTATTCAGTAGTGTCCGTACCTACTTAGTTTAATTTTTATTGTGTGTTTGTACGTAATAAAAATATAAATAAGTCAATGTTTATTTAAATACCCGCACTATATCTAGCTCTTCACCATTTTTTAAGACCGCGAGCCGCCACTGTTTTGTGATAATATTGAAGATACAGTAGCAGAGTCTCAACCAGCTCTGCTGTCCTGAATAGTAAATATACCGGGTGACAACGCAATTACTACCCAGCTTGTCACGTTCTTATAAAATTATACATTATTATGAATTTTTGGTAGGTTTCAGTATTCAAACGTCTGATTGTCACATCCGGCGGTTGAACCGAAAATGCAAATAACCTGGTTATTTTAAATAGAGCAAGCTGTAGGTATAGGGGTGAGTCAACCATAGAGTAAAGTTGATATTCTCCTTTATCCTCAGAATTAGATAAAAATTCGAAATAAAAAAGTGGTAGAGACCATTGAAGTGCACATTTTAAAATTATGCTGAAGTATATACGGGGTGGCACAAAAACGGCGAATATAACTTGGTTTTTGTTTTAAATGAAACACCCTACATATTGTATTATTTTCTGATTCCCCACAAAATTCTACGCTTATTTTGTGAATGTCATATGTTTAAATTCAATAGTTTTTGAGATATTGACGTTTAAAATATGGCATTTTCAGACTTTGACAAGCTGTATTATTGGAACGGTTCATTTTAGAGAAAAATGGGTTTTACCTCCCCTTAATTTTTTATTCTCTGTCTAAAAGTTACAATTTCTGGTTTACCAATTTAAACCAAGTTTTAATGATTGCACCTTAATGGTCTACAACTTTTGTATTTTGATAACGGTAAAAACTAACTTTACTCTATCGTTGACTCACCCGCCTGTATATCTTTATAGATGTGTATTCTACGAAGAATTCTAGGCATAAAACATGTATATATGTATAGTTTCCGAGAAAATAACGTTGGGAATTTTCAAATTATAGCCATACATTTTATTTTTTTTACAAAAAACCAATGAATAAGTAAAACATTTAATATTATTTTTTTTACTTCTTTTTAGGTATTCCGTATGAAAGAGTCGCAACTATTTCACGTCCGGTTTAACCGGAAGTGATGTAAAATTTTACATTCAAACGTAACTTTCCCCAATAATTTTTATGGCACTCTCACTTTAATATATAATTTTCAAAATTACCTTACTATTCTAAATATTTTTTTATTTATGCTTCCCTATGTCTAAACTTATTTGTTTTTAAGATATAAGCTATTAAAAGAGTTTAGTTACATTATCCAACAAGCAATATCAATTAATGTAAATTTTTTCATAGTTCCATCTAAAGTGGCTATGGATCCCCGCAGATCTGTTTACTCATTTCAACTGTTTTACGACATTATTATATTATTATCCATAGCTACCTTAGATAAAACTATGAATAAACTAACATAAATTGTTGCTTGTTGAATAATGTAACTAATGAACTTTTAATTGTTTTTATCTTAAAAACTAATAAGTGTAGGTAGACATAGGAAAGCATAAATAAAAAATATTTAGAAAAGTAAGTTAATTTTGAAAATTAGATTTAAAAGTGGTAGTATAGAATAAATTTGAATTTAAATGTCAAATTTTGCAACACTTCCTTTTAAATCGGAAGTGAAACAGTTGTGACTCATTCTTACAAAATACATACTTACCTAAAAAGAATAAAAAGTAATACATTTTTACTTATTCATATTTTTTTTGTAAAAACAATAAAATGTGTGGCTAATTTGACAATTTCCAACTCCATTTTCTCGGAAACTATCTTAGATAGGTATAATACTTTTGCATGTTTCATGCTTAGAATTCTTCGCAGAATGTATATCTTTAAGAATATACAGTGTGTTCTATTTAAAATAACAAAGTTGTGCGCTTTTCCGGTTCAACCGGAAGTGACAGTCAGACGTTTGCATAATAATGTATTATTTTATAAGGACGTGTAAAGCTGGGTAGTAATTTCGTTGTCACCTGGTATATACAGGGTGTTAATTTGTTATTTTAAGTTTTTTGAAGTCATTGTTTTTAATTTCTTTTTCTTGTAATAGAAATACGATTCATGTCAAAAGAACTTTGATTTTATTATACAGGGTGAGCAAAAACTATAAAAACTTCGATATACATAATCAAAAAAAAAATTAATTCAACTTTGTTGAAGCATCAGAAGAAAAGAGCATAGAAGAAGAAAAGTTAAATACAGTTTTTTAGCAGAACTTATTATTTCCAAGATATTTGATATTTAAATTATACACTTGATGACTTTTTTTTTTCTTTGTAAAAAAATGTTGTTCTTTTAAATGTTCGGAAAAAATAATAATCCTGATTCTTGACAAAAAAATGAGATTTTTTTTCGGGCTTATTCATTGTTGTGTTTTTAGCTCAAGGCTAAAACTTCGTGTAACGAAACGAAGAAAACTATTGTGTGTACGGATGCTGCTGTAAAGATTTCTATTGAAACATCTAGGTGGCGCTCGCACATACTTATAATACGGTAACTTTATAACTACAGTGAGGACCAACATTTATTTGTAGTGATAAAAAATCCAAGAGAAACAATTATTAGTTTATTATTTTAAACTCGAATATCTACTTTAGTACTGTCAGTTTTCTTCCTTGACTTTGCGCATGGAACTTTTCGTTATGTTTATATAACAGGTGACACAAGACCCCCCCCCCCCCCAATTTTTTTGGTAATTTTAAAAGTAAAGATTTAAAAATTTGAGGAGTTAATGTTAATACGTCTCACGTCTGTAAATTAGCATTCGACCCGTCAAATCCACTTTCGGTTTAACCGGAAGTGAAGTTAACTTTTAAATGGAAACCCCCCATTTTTATACTATGCTTGAATTCTATTAAACATTCTCTTTTCAATGAAATATCACACTTTATCATTTGATTTTAAAATGCCGCCTAGATAAATGTTTCTTTGTTGTCTAAAATGTCCATAATGAATCAAATGGTTCATTTTAACTTGCTTTATGTTATAAAATTGACTTGCTTGAGAAAACTATGTCCGTTAGGGCACAGAATATATAGCTACCTATATATTTTGTGGTTAGGGCTATAGCATTTACAACCTGTTAAGAAAAAACGGAATTTCTCAAATAGCAACCCATCTTTGTTTTATTAAAATAAACTTCTTCATTTAATTTCCTTGCTAACGGTGGTATTTCGTCTAAGGGGGGGTTTTCATTTACTTACTAAAATCCAGAGTGGATCTATATGCTATATATATAATATATTATATATGTCCGGCCTCCGGCGGTGGCACAAGAAAAATTTTATTAAGCGGGCACAAAATAAATGGTTATTTTTGAAAAAAAGTTCCTCACTACTGTACGAAAATATCAGTTCACTTCTAAAAACGAGAGGTCGTCGGTACCGTGTGCATGTTATTCCTTGGGAAAGTGACTTATAAAAAGGTCGTGATCACATCATTTGGGCGGGTATACGGGTATAGTTTCAGTGATGGCCACCCCCTGGTGCCACCGCTGCTTTTGTCCCCACCGCTGCTTTTGTCCCGTCTTCATAAATGATAATGGATTCTTTCACTAAATTTTAATTTTGGTTGTAGGTTCTATAAAGGGATAAAAAATAAAATTTTCTGTGCTTGTACTTTTTGATAATTTTAAGTTATACTGAGAAAATAAATAAATAAAAAAGTATTGGAAAAAAACACTGACTTTATCAAATATACGTTATGAAAACGACAGCTTGACAATGTTGCCAATGTTCTCTAATATTTTTGTATTATAATACAATGACAAAGTCTGAAAAGTAATCCAATAGAAATAATTGTCCAAAACGGACGGATAAAGAAAAAAATCATCATATTATTTCCAAAATGTTAACCATATTTTGTCTTAACTTAACCAAGTTGTAGAAACAAAATCTATTATTTAACTAGAACAAAAGGTTTCAAATGTGGCAACCGAAATTATTGACAGAAGACCAAGCTAATGAAATATGACTGTTGAAAAGGTCTAACCTAAATTATTTGTTGATCTTTCTGCTCTATGAGCAAATAAATAAAAAGAACAATTATTTTAAACAAAAATACATCAAAATTACACAATAATTCGGATGTAAGGGGGATGTAAACAAAAATACCGACATAACAAGTGAAAGATCGGTAACGATGCTCACTGTAAATTTTTATCGGATCGACGTCATCGAGTAATCGCGCCAGTTTTGCGTTTTTAAAATTTGTGGAAATTGTGCATGTTTTCAATGAGCTGCAAGAAACGCATGGTATGACCTAGCAATCGTTTTATTGATGATAAATTCCTATTATAGCACCAACTAAACAATTTAAATGCCAAAACTATCAAATATAAGAATAGTGAAAGAGTCCATTGATAATGAAATAAAATTTTCCAAAGTCAATTTTTGACTTTTAGTTTTGCGGAACCAAAGGTTACTAAATTTTGGTAAAAATTGCCTCAAAGAACGAAAAATAGGGAAAAAAGTAACAGTGAATTGCGCCTCAAAAACCTAAACCATTACGAATGATTTAAGAAGAAATATCTAAAAACTATAAGCGTTTTCGTCAAATATTGTTCAGAATTGTAATTTAAATTTCAAAATTAATTATTCCTGAGAAAAATCATCAATTTTGGTGTGGTGTTTATAAAATAAATAATTAACCAAAAAGTCGATGTATTCGATTCTAATTCGTTTAAAATTGCCTAAAGTATTTTTATTTCATTAGTCAATATTTTCCATATTATAACCCTTTATTTTCTCAAAGAAATAGCTGACCATTACTGTCACGTTTAAAGTCACTGTAATTGCTAGCAGCAGAGTCGCCATCTATTAGGTCCAATTGGAACTGCTATGTGACCACAATAAAACATTCCCGGGTAATTTTTAAAACTTAAATTATGTTTATTTACGAAAACCATACCACATGTGTGTATCTGTCATCCAACACCACGTGGTTTATTGTAAACATTTGTCAACTAATTAAAATGCCGGTATTCTATGCCCCTTTTTGGAAATAACAGAAAATTGTAGAGTGACCTCGCTGAGACGGGTAGGCGTCGATCAAACAAGTGACCAGCATCGCGACGCGAGCGCCGTTATTTTCGACGTTGGCCGCGCCGAGACGCTGCCACAGCCACCTGTGTGAATCGCCTACACAAGTTTTCAAGAAAACCAACTGTTTTTGCCTTGTTTTGGTGTTTTTTTCGAGTTTAATTGTACAAAAATTTCGTGTTTATCGGTTGGTGATTATTGTGGCTGTTTTCCAGTGAGATCTGCTTAGGAGAAGAGTCGGGTAAGTCGTTTATTTTGTATTGTTTTTGTGTGTTTCATTTGATGTCATCTGAGGTCATGAGATGGACGGACGCCTAAGATGCTTTGAACACGAGTGATTTGGATGGGAATTTATAAAACCTGATTTTTTACATATTTCTAAATGGCTTTTGATAACTTTAGAATACTTTTAGCAAATTTTTTGTTACTTCAGCACTTGTTAAAGTTGAGGTTATGTGCTTTGTGCCTTTTTGACCATTTGACCAGTGGTGTAGGTGGTACCCTCGGGTAAATAGGTACTAAAATTTATCTACCTGAGATTATGGTCATGTTTTCATATTATTTAGGGAACCATGTTTTTCTCTTTCAAATACATGCAAGAATGTTATTGAAATTGTATGTTGATTACTTGTTCTTAAAATTCTTTAATTTAATTATTATATAACCTTGAAGTTTGGTATTAGAAGATTTGTTTTCTCTTAATTTTGCTAAATATTTCTTAAACTCCATTCTCCATATTCAGGGTATTCCTAAATTTTATATTTGTGGTGTTTTTGCATTTATCAGTACAATATACAGTCAAATGCACCATTTTTATTTCCTTGGGCTTAATTTATCATTTTATTTAAGAAGGGCTTATATACGATATTTAATATGATACACATAACTCACAATAATAATAATGTGGCATATACTTCGATAATATAACTAAAACTAACATATTGACACTGAGGTGACCACCGGATGAAATAAGGACAGTGACTACGAGGATGGGAGGCGTGAGTGAGTATAGAGGGTGTCCCATAACTTATGGACCGTAGAGTAACTGGAGATACTAGACATCAAACTAAGCTGATTATGTCATAAGTTTTTTTTTTGATAATTAAAATATTAATTTAATTATGTACCTACTATGTTTTTTTATGCTTTGGGATGATTAAAGGGAAATATCTCGAAAACCGTTATTAAGATCAATCAAGTACACCTTTTTGACTCAGAAAATGCCCTTTTTTAAGAAACCATAATTGAAAAACACCTAATATCACAGGTAAGAAAAAAAATCATAGATTTATGAAGCCCAGTGTATGCAACTAGCGCCCTCTAGTTTGAAACTTAAAAATTTCTACAAATTCTTATTTCTTGCTCATTAAAACATAATATTGCCAACTTTAAATTCGAATCATTAAACCGTTGATGGCTTATTTTCGAGAATAAACTTTTACTTTCAACACCCTGTATCTCTAAAACGAGTAACAATCGGAAAAAACTTATATGACTTAATAGGCTTAGTTTGATGTCTAGTATCTCCAGTTACTCTACGGCTCATAAGTTATGGGACATCCTGTATAGTAACTAGAAAAATTCTGAGCCAAATTTACTTTTTATTATTTTATTTACAATTTAAATTTAAACACATTTTTCATTTGTCTTGTGGCTGTTAAAAAGACCCTTGTCATTTTTAGCATGTTCATAAAACTCTTGACAGTTTTTTTACCGATTAATAGCTTTAATTACTGATTAATTACTTTTTCCGTAACTTAATTTCCGTTATTCCCACTTTCTAGTCCAGTTATTGTTATTAATATTTATACACAGCAAAACAAACAACAACGTAACCTGTACTTTTTTTTTCTGTGTGCCAGATTCACTTATTATATTGTGCTCACCCTGTATGGTTGTTACACCCACTCCGTGATCCCAGTTCCTTACACTAGTTTGTGTAGGGCAACTGGGGAGAGGGTAAGGATGTCCTCTGGTTCCAGTTTTGGTTGCCCGAGTATTTGTTGCCTCGTCCGATCTAGTGACTCGCAATGGCAAACTATGTGCTGTACAGTGTCCCTGTCTTGCCTGCATATTCTGCAGTCAAGGTCTCCATTGTACAGTTGCATTCTGTGCAGATGATTTTTAACAGCCACTTACAGTTATATCTAGGCAATAAAGCTTCATTACTGCTCTTAAGACCGTCCTTACCAAATAAGGGCAACCCTACCTTAATTAATAATCCTTATTTTAAATCAAAATGTTTTTTGAAAGTCACAATAATTTTGTATAATTAAATTTAATTTCAACATCTCCTATTAAATAAACGAATTAAACTTGTAATTTGACCATTTTATTTGGCCACTCTGTAAATACAATTTCTAATTTAACTATTTTAATATCTTGGCAACATTTTAAAAAGAAAACATTTTACTTTTCAGCCGATATTCCTATTAATCTTGACAAAATGGCGATTAAATAATTAAGTTTTATTTTGGCGTTTAAATAGGATCGATTGTTTTTAAATACTTGTGTTCAAGAGTTTTTACCTGTTTTTAAGAAAAATATTATAAAGTGGGGGACGAAGAAAAAAAGTAATCTCCTTGAAAATATTAGGTTCCGTTAGGAGCAGTGGCGTAGCCAGAAAATATGCTCGGGGGGGCTCAGTGGGCGTAAGTAGGACTTTTTTATTTGGAGAAGGGGACAGTCGGTGCTACATGTATTTTATGACATTTTACCTAATGAAGAAGGCGGAAAAGCGCCGCAGGCGAATAATTTTCGGGGCCACGCCCAAAGTTCGTTTAAAATTCACCTAACTACTATCAATTTTCGAAAATTAAATTATTACCTCCCCTCCTTTGCATGGTTGGATTAAATTTGTTTTTGTAAATGTTTTTTTTGATATTCCTAGCTAGCACTTTTTATTGTGAAAAATATGAATATTGGTGTCAGTCCAAAATTTTAACATAAGACGTATGTATGACTCTAACCAGCATTTTTCAGGCTCGTTATTTCATGATTAAAAATAAAGTAAATATCGCTCACTACGCCAAAATTGATGATTTTTTGAGAAATCGTGTATTTTAGGAGCGTAGATCTAAGAATAGTTTTTGGTGCAAATGCTTAAGGTTTTGAAATACTCCTTCTTAAGTGCCGTTTTGTAAATTCATAATAAAGCATTCTCGTTTCTTCCCGCATTATTTTTTTTATTAGAAATTATCACACTTCTTCCATAAAAAATATTTCAATTACAATTTTTACTCTCATTTTTCTCTTTAAAAATAAATACCTACTTAATTGTTTTTTGTTTTTTTTGTAAAAATATTTTATTACATTGAGTTATATTTTTGTTGATTTAAAATAGCTCTATAAAACGGAAAACGGAACAGACCAGTATTTAATAGAAAAATACTATAAAATATTATTCTTTTAACTCGTTTTCCTATAAAATTGCATCATAAATCAATAACTAAAACGATATGCATCCGAAACCTTAACCTCTATATAAAACGGGACTTTTAGATTAGATTGTGAGTAGGTTTTTGTCCTTATATATTTTGTGTCCTTCCTGCGTTGACCAAGAGCCTATTTTCCGTAATGATAAAAGACTATTTAAAGATCTGGAAATAGCTCTTAGGCGGAAGATACTATCTTAGGTATGCTTGGGCAATGTATTTCTGACATAACGTTTGTATTTATATTTTTCTTATTGTTGTTTTAAATCGATTTATTTCATGTTAATAACTGCTCATTATATTATATATAATTTTTATTTAGATACTAAATTATAGGCATTGTCAATAGGATTATAAAAAATCTTCCGACACTAAAGCATAGTTATTTAAGTTTGAGCTTAGAAGGAAAAGTTTAAAAACTAAACGTTTCCTACAAGACCTTTGTAATTTAAGCCAAGAATACATTAAAATCACCGGTACAGAAAAAAGGCTCTAGAATTTTTCACGTCATTCTCAGCATTTGCACCAAACTGTTTATTAGTTTTTAACTATTGAAAAACGATATCAGGAGCCTGTGTTTCGATAGTCATCGTTCGCGTTTTTAAAATTTCGACCCACACATATTCCAATTCAGTTCTCTTTTATATATCCGTCAATTTTTATTAAACAATGGACTTTTAAAAAATAAAAATGCGACGAAAATATACTGCTTGGATCCCTGGCGCACGGCTCGATAGAGCTTTTTAGCGAATGCTAACGAAAACAAAAAAAAATGAACCGGGAAGCCAAAAAACGTTGCAAAATGGATTTGTATGTTTTGGAATTTTAAATAATTTGACATGAATAATGGGAGTAAGATATTGTACAATTCACTATTTATCACCCTTACGTAGGTGTGTCGAACGGATTTATAACTGCCATATCGTTTATCAAAAACTACCGTTTTTTTCTTTTTATCAGTTGTTTCATATACCGCAGTTTTCAGTAGTTCGCGAATAGAACATCTTCTGTAAAAAATGTAAAACTACCGATGGCGGCTCGTCAGGTGAAGTAGGTGAAGGGGCTCTTTACCAAAAAAAAAAAAAAATAAAACCAGGAGGAAAGTTTTTCGACAACATTAAATAATAATGTACCAACAGCCTACCATTTTAGCCCTTAAAAAATAATTATGTTCGAATTAATAATATTAATTTAATCCGAATGTAGCTATGCATAATATAACCACAGTTAACTCCAATGGACAATTATTATAAACACTTGCATTTTAGCGCGCCCCATCCTACCGTGTCCGTTAGCTCAAAGCAAGTGAAAACCCAACGTCCAACATGGCTTTGATATTCACCGTTGCTATGGTTACGTAACGTCAGTCACGCAAACAGCATGTAACAATTTGCATTACGATGAAGGGCGATTTAAAAATAGATTAGTCGTATGCACCATTGTCTTAGCATTGGTTCGCCTAACCTTAAGGTATTTACTGAAGAAGAATTTCCTTTCGTTTCGTCAGATCCATCCCTAGACGCGTTTCGCCATATCATGGCTCATCAGTAGAGCTAGGATTCGATGAAAGAAAGGAGAACTCAAAGCTGCTTATGCAGCACTTGTAGGACACCAGTAAGATGTGGTATTTATTTTAAGGCTTTGCGAAACTAACGGCTATGGATATCGTTTTTACGTGATTTACTGTGTGATTAAAAAGTTTTGTTCTTATTTTTCAGTTAATTCAGTAGTGCACGTACCTACTTAGTTGTGTGTTTTAAAAATGAACCCAATTAATGACATAGTTTGTAATTTATTGGAAACTCCATTTAGTCGTTGAACAGATGAGGATAAGAGAGACGTTTTATTACACGGGTTTTTAGTCAATGTTTGTTTAAATACCCGCACTATACCTAGCTCTTCACCAGCTTTTTTAAGACCGCGAGCCGCCACTGAAAACTATCGCCATTACTAGTATATATTTGGAGTTTGACAACTTCGGCTCATGCATTGCGGCATCATCGTCCGTTGAACGGCGCCATATTTTACGTCTCAGTTTATTTTTTTTGTGGTTGTGAATTAAAGGACTCTTGACGTAATATAGTATTCTTGACATTTTGGCAAATTACATGAATTTTCTTTTATTTATGTATAGTTTCATGGCATATTTCTAATATCAACTTTACAGTCTCTACACTTTTTGACCTATCAAAGGGCGGAGAAAAATTATCCTTAGACCACGTCCAAAGTTCGCCAAAAATTCACCCAATTAATGCTTTTTATTAACTGAAATCTTGTCCTTTGGGTGAGGGTTGATATTTAAAACATATTTAATTATAAATTTGTTCTTTTGGTAGAAAATTATATGCAAGGTATGTTTACTCTTACGTGAAATAACGTTTTGATATTTTTTATGTTCCCATATAAAAAAATTAAATTTTTCATAACGTGACTCGTTTATTTTACGAGCAATAACTTTTATAAATAATAACTTTTTTATTGTATTTTTCACTTTTTGTTTGGTTGGCTTGAGGCGGAGGTCGGGCGTTTGGCCCAAGGTTCTTGCACTGTAGCCTAGTGGCTCTTTGTGCGCCCCTGTCTTGCTAGAAAAGATTGGATCCTTCAATAAGGTCCAGTAAATTTCTTCCAAGTTTGTCCAGATTTTGAATCTTTTTCGGGTCAGTGATATGTGAGGCGGTTTCGTCCTTTTCACCGCAAAGTCTGCATTCAATCGGACCATTGTGAATTTCTATTCGACGTAGTTGTTTCCTTAAGTGGCAATGGCCTTTTAGTAGGCCAGCCACTTGTTTTAGTTGGGTACATGTTAAAAGCAAAGCAGCTGATAGCATTTTGAGAGTTTCCCAATTGAGGCCCTCGCTTGGGTTTGACTAGGTAACCTGTTCCATCGAGATAGGTGTTGTTGTTGCGCCCACCTGTCCGATTTTGCTTTGGTTGCCTATTTTGATAGGTCAAGGGCGGGTTCAGGGCCCCTGAGTTTTTGAGAAGATCCGGCTCTAGCCAGTTTATCGGCATTTTCGTTGCCCGCTATCCCCGAGTGACCACGAACCCATAGGAGTTCTACCTTGTTGCTCCTTGCTGCTAGATCTTTCAGGTTGTTTAGACCCTTTATTGTGATCCTAGATTTGAGTCGGTTGGAGTTCAGGGCGTCTTGATGGATTGACAGAATGGTATATCTCTTGGTCGTGATAGCCCTTGTCGATATTTTTCTGTACACATGCTTGTATAGCATGTACTTCCGCTTGGTATACCTACTGTGGCGTAGTTTCCCAGGGGAATGCTGATTTACATTCTGGGTCTTTTCCCACTTTTACTTTATGGTCCATTTGTCATCTTCTAAACCCGATCCGCGAACATACTATACAGGTTGTTGTGAAAATGATTTATTATTATTTGTAAATCATGGTGTAACGGGGTCAGTTTAGTCAGTTGTTGCGGTTTTTTATTCGCCATATCAGTTCGAAATAACGAACAAAAGTATTGTTTATTTATTATTAAATAAGATTTATTTCACCTCCGTTATCATGAGTTTCTTCCGTGATCATCAACTGATAACGGGGGTGGTATAACGGAGTTGACAGAATTACATTATTTTTAGCGTTAAAAATGTTAAATAAATAAATATAGCTTGTCATGACATTTAAAAGTATCTAAACTTTCATGCCAATTTAATATGTAATTGATTTTTTTTCTTTATCTATTTACCAAATCATGTTGATAACGGTGGTGGCCAACAAGCTTTACAAATGGTTAAAATTAAAATTGATTACTTTCTGCATTGCAGAAAATCAATCGAAGTCCATGGTCGGTCTCATATTAAACATGTGTTAAAAGTATTCTGCCTGTAGTAAAGCCAGTAAGTGAGGTGGAGCATCAAGTGTAATTTTAATTTTGAGTTTGATAACGGAGCTGACCGTATTGATTGTCGACATGCATAAATCTCAAAATAAATGAATTTAACTAAACTGTAAAAAATATTAATCTAAGGTTAAGGATGTACTTATAACGGTGATGACTTTTACACACTTTAGAAGCCATTTCCTTGTATACAGTTTCCGGAAACTATAAAAAAATAATGAATTCTGACTGAGAACCAGGTGCATCAGAAGTGGGACATTTTTTTCGTAAAATATTAAAGGTGAGAGGTACATTTTTAATAAAAGAATGTCAATTACAGCCATGTTCGTCATCTCATCACCGTCGCACAGCGTGTGTGCCAGTGTCAAAGCCGCGCGTTAAATTAATTATTGTAATAAAATGTGGAGTGCCCTGTCTGTATCTCCGGGAATTGATTCATTGTTAAGTTCAATATTGCATATAAAGTCCGTGACAGATGGGCCTCAGTCGCTCAATGCGAACACTTATACGTTGATTAATGACAGCGCCCGATGGGTTATTATATTCTATATTTCATAGCTATTTTTGCTATTTTAATTGAAAAATTTATTGTTCTGCTTTGTTATTTATTGTTTAATTTCGAAACGGACGAGATATGATTCGTTTCGCGATGGTTTTTTTCCTTTTTTTGAGGCGCGCTCGATTTTTTGACGTTTTCATTTGATGCGAGGGTTCGAGAGTTTTAATAGACGTACACTGTAAAATGCTGTGGGAAATTTACTACGTTTATCTTGATAAAAATCCTAAATTATTACATTAAGATGTCTGTAATATTACAGATTTGATGTAAAATTTGAGGATTCTTTGCGTTAAATGTAGTTTCCGTGTGAAAATACTTATAGTCTATTTCAGAAAGGTGTAGAGTAATAAAAGATCATGCAAAGGGACTACAGAGTGATCCAACGAATATTTAAGCCACTTTCATAATATATTTCATTGCAAAATTCTTTATTTTCATCAAGTGCAGGTAGTACCACCCGGGTTTGGGTCAATTTATAGGTTTTGTCTATTGTTATCCATTCACAAACACTGAAAATGGTGTGACAAAGGCGTGCATTATGTACATAGTATTAGGTACACTTATTTTTTATTAAACATTATAAAAAAATACAAAATACAAAAAATACATTATACGGAAATTAAATTATAAAAAATCATAATATTCTTCGTCATCTGAGGAACTGTCATCACCTCTTGACGTTATAATTAACTGGTTGTACAGACCACTGGGATTAGTCAAAGATGAGATTGATTGCACGGCCAAGCAGCTTGCACAAAACAGATGGACAGAGTTAATAACATGTAGCACATCCAGGCAGCTGTGGCCCATATTCGATAAAAAGAGAACCGCAGAGCTATTGAAGCACAGTCGGAGAGACGTGAGAAAAATTACTGCGGTTGTCACCGGACATTGCCTCTTCGGTAGACATGCCGAACGTATGCAAATACCCCCTAACGACTTCTGCAAGAAAGTATTCAACATGTTCTCTGTGAATGCCCTGGCCGTGCAAGAAGAAGGATCACCGCCCTAGGTGAAACGGGTTTTAAGGAGGAAATAAGGAACTTACAACCTGGTCGACTGAGCAGGTTTCTGAATAGTAGTGGCTGGTTTAAATAAGTTGTTAAAATTCTTCTGCGGTGTACGCCGCCATAACCATCAGAGATCTGATGAAGGTGGGTTCTACGGAACACACGTGGTATCACAATGGACCTAATAGGACTACGTGAGACTGTTTGGAATACCAAAGGTCTGACACTCTAATCTAACCTAACCTTCCCAAAGAAAGAGTTTCAACAAAATAAACCGGTTTTACAAGTTTATTAGTCGAACCAGAAGTTGGCTTCTTTAATTAAGAATGTAAAACCCAGTCTGTTTTTGTAGGCACCTTTCATCCGTAGAGCACTTTACATCGTAGAAAAATGCACTCACAATGTATTTCCCAAATAGCAAAGTCACTCTCGACAACTCACTTGTTAAACGACCTTCCAAAGCGCCAATAAAGCGCTGCGTCGAGCTTTTTCAAGATTATCAAGCTTTAGTTTTCAATTATGTTTCGTTATAGATGGAAATTGAAAGGTTGTGTCGACTCTTCCATAGCGCCGATTGGAAATGCATTTTGTATATGCGCCCGGTAAGCTTTTTATGCAACGCTCTCGATATATTTAGGAAAATGGACGATTTTTCTCGATCGGACAGCTTCATCAGCAAAATTTTTTAATATTCAATTATCAGCTTTCTGTGTCTAAAAAGCTTCACTATCGATAGAGGTATAATTATTATAGAGTACGTTTTGATGTATTGAAAAAGTTATGTTACATTCTGACGGATTGGAAATTTATAACTTAGTTTACATTTTCGAATTTTAATTGAAAGGTTTTAGAATATTAAAATGCAAAAGTGACATTTTCTGTCCGATAATCGTAAAGATCGATCATTGTAAAGATCTGTTAAAATCTGCCCAATTTGACAATTAGGGTTTTCAAATGATCATTTTTAAATTTATAATTTAATTTGGTTGGCTTATTAATGGGCTCTTTCACTACATTTTGATTTTGGTTGTAGTTTGTAGTGTATAAAGGAACAAAAAATAAAATTTTCTGTGTGTTTATACTTTTCGATATTTTTAAGCCATCACTGAGAAAATAAATAAATAAAAAACTATTGGAACAAAAACACGGACTTTATAGAATATACGTCATGAAAACGGCAGCTTAAGAATGTTGCAAATGTTCATATTATATTACAATGACAAAGTCTGAAAAGTCATCCAATAGAAATAATTGTACGAAACGGACGGAAAAATAATAAAAATCATGTTATTTCCAAAACGTTATCTATATTTTTCTCTTAATATTATTATAAACTGTAGGACTGTGTATATCTGTGAAGTGTTCTTAAATAATTTATTTTTGGCTTAGATTACAAACGTTTAGTTTTTAAACTTTTCCTTTTAACAGTCCTGTATTTCAAAGACAGACGCATATCGTATTAGTTATTGATTTATGATGCAATTTTATAGGAAAACGAGTAAAAATAATATTTTATAGTATTTTTCTATTATATACTTGTCTGTCCCGTTTTCCTTTTTTTAGAACTATTTTAAATCAACAAAAATATAACCCAATGCAATAAAATAATTTTACAACAAAAACAATTCATAGGTATTTATTTTTAAAGAGAAAAATTATAGTAAACATTTAAATTGATACATTTTTTATGGCAGAAGTGTGTTAATTTATAATAAAAAAAATAGTGCGGGAAGAAACGAGAATGCTTTATTATGAATATAAAAAACGGCACTTAAAAAGGAGTATTTCAAAACCTAAGCATTTACACCAAAAACTGCTCTTAGATCTACGCTCCTAAAATAAATGATTTCTGAAAAAATCATCAATTTTGGTATGGTGAGCGATATTTACTTTATTTTTAATCATGAAAAACCGAGCCCGAAAAACGCTGGTTAGAGTCATCATACGTCTTATGTTAAAATTTTGGATTGGCACCAATATTCATATTTTTGACAAATATAAAATGTTTTTTTAATAAAGGGCCAGCTAGGAATATCAAAAAAAAAGTAAAAGAAAATATTTACAAAAACAAATTTAATCCAATCATGCAAAGGGGGAGAGATAATAAATTAATTTTCGAAATTTGATAGTAGTTAGGTGAATTTTAAACGAACTTTGGGCGTGGCCCTGAAAATTTTTCACCTGCGGCGCTTTTCCGCCTTCTTCACTAGGTACAATGTCATGAAATACATGTAGTTCCGACTGTCCCTTTCCCCAGAAAAGAATGTTCTACTTACGCCCACTGAGCCCCCCCCCCCCCCCCCCCCCGAGCATATTTTCTGGCTACGCCACGGCTTATGTTGTTTTGCTTCTAATCCCTGGGATTGTGAAACGTGCGTTGTTTACTGTTAAAAATATTTGAGAATAAGATTGTCTTGTTAAATAATAAAGTAGAGGGCTTATTATGTGGTGTTGCACTGTACCTTTGAAGCAAAAAGATAATATTTTATGAATAAGGCTTGGAAATAGCGTTTAGACGCAATTATCAGGGCTGCGGGAATAACGGTGATTTTTCAATAGAAAGTTTCGGCAATGGCTAAAGGAATATGGCATTATATTCGGTGCTTATTACATTTTTGCTATTATTTTATATTTTTCCTTTTACAGTGTGCGCAAACAAGGCACAAAAAAATGAGAAAAAGTCGTCGCCATACATATACGAAAAACAATACAGCAACGCAAGCCAGAGGCAATCTAATTGAGTCATATAACATTTATATGAAATAAATTCTCGAGAGGGCTTCGATTGTAAAAAACGCGGCCCAGTAATTTCGTTGGGTACATGTGAGACCAACATAAAACTCAGTTGTAAATTATTGATCAAAACTTCCCCTTTATTTACTTTTGTTACCCCAATTTATTATTGGGAGTAAAAAATACAATGTGTACCCTCAACTTTGTTTTAAAGATTACCACTGCTCAAAAATTCGCAGCAATGGCCATAATAAATTTTATTTAAAAAAAATTCGTTTGGTCGGATTGATGTCGCTTAACCGAAATATTTTTTTAAATAACTGAAATATCTGTGGATATAAATGTAGGTAATTTGACTGTGTAAAAGAAACCTATTAGAAATATCATTTGTAACACATATTTAACTAGGGTGCAACTATGTTCATCGTCCAGGGCGATGTCGATTCGAATTTATCGTCGAGTGCACTATGTTCATAAGGCCGCTTTACAGTTTGCAATTTTTCTTTTACGCAAGAAAAGATTGCCCAGGAGGATTCGCAGAACAAGGCTAGTGATCAGCTGGCGCAATTTGTATTGCTTGCAAGAAATATAACTCCGACCCTATTTTTATTGCAATTGCAAGCCCAATTCTGGGGATTTTTTGGTGATTTATGAGACACTAACCTTAATATGAAAATCCCTGACATTTGTTTATGTTATTTCTAACCTATAGTGGGTACCTATAGGTACCATTGCGATCAAAAAAAAGTAGTACTATTGTGCCGATAAAAAACTGGGACAAGAGATTTACAAAAACAATGTAAGAAATACATATCCCCTAGACTATAAAAGGTGTCTAGAGCTAAAAAGGAAAAACATTCAAAATTTAAAAAGTAACCTAGGTTACATAATGGAATGTTTTGTATTTTTCGATACGGGGTGGTTAAATTTGAGAGACATCATATAATATGGATAAAGTAAATTTATTAGATTTTTTTAAAGTCAAATATTTTATAAATTATTATATTTACCATTACCACAAAATAATAAATAAAGCTAATACAGGTAATAAAATACATTTAATAAAAAGAAAAAAATTGCGAACACAAAGTTTGTCAAAACAACACAAAATTAATATTTGGTCATAGAACCATTTCTGTTTATTACTTTTTGGAGCCTTTGTGGCATACTTAAAACTAAGTTTCTACATAATTCGACAGTTATTTCATCCCAAGCTTGATTTATCCTATGACGTAATTCATCCCTGTTTCTAGGTTGAAAATCATGTTTATACATAGATTTGACCATGGCACCCCAAATGTTTTCTATCGGGTTCAAATCGGGACTCTTCGAAGCCCAGGGAAGAACTGCTATGTTATTTTCTTAGAGAAAATTTTGTACAATGCGCGCTGTGTGTATTGGAGCATTATCATGCTGAAATGTGTAATTTTGACCGTATACAGCGTTTACCGATGGTATCATCACTTCGTTTAGTATATTAACGTATACTGCTGCAGTTAGTCTTCCTTCGACGATTTGGCAAAGTCCTGGTCCTCTAGCGCTAATCCAGCCCCAAACATTTATGGAGAAACGCCCACTTTGGTTGGTTTTGTGGGTGTATCTCTCATCATACCGCATGCCGGAAGGCCTATACACCCGAATTCTCCCATTATTGCATGACTGAAAAGTTTTCTCGTCAGAAAATATAACTGTTTCCCATAAATTTATTTGATTAATATATTCATGTGCAAATTCTAACCTGCCCTGTTTATTTATTTCCGTTAAAAAAATTTTATTTGCAGCACAACGGCTTCGTATATCGGAATTTCGAACCCTGTCTCTAGCGGTATTTGCAGAACCTGGAAAATTCGTCTCTTCTTTTGCCTTGATTGCAGTTTCGAAGGGATGATCCCTTAGATAATTAACCAGTCTTCTATCATGATCATCAGTAGAAATTTTAGGGGGACCAGAACCTGCATTCCTAATAATAGTCCCCTGTCTTGCTATTTTTTGTTTTGCCAATAGCACGGTATTCTTGCTTACTCCCAGTTCATCTGCAATATCCCTAATAGCAACACTATCTCGCAACCGACTATAAATAATTGCCTTTTGCTGGGGGGTTAATTGTGGCATATTTACAAATAATATATGATTGTATGTTTGACGAGTCAATCATAAAGTGACAATCTTTATTGACATGCAAATTTTCATGACATTTTACTGGTACCAGGCTTGATGTAAAATTATTCTTAATAGTCTAGGAGAAAATAGAAAAATTTCCTGTCCCAGTTTTTTATCGGCGCGATGGTACAACAAAATATAATTTAATCTGCTGGTCTATTATAAAATATTTTCTTTCAAACTGATAACTCAGTGTCACCAGAATTCTTGTCAGTGTCATGTAATTTTAAAAAAATGCCTTTAACTTCAGAGCAAAAATCGATCATATTTACGCGATTAAGGGATGGGGTTCTCATAATGGTCATTGCAGGCGCATTAGGGATAAACAAAAAAACAGTGTTGTTGGCTAAATCCAAAATTTGGGAACATGGAAGTATTGTGAGAAACCCAGGTTCTGGTCGCCCAAAAGTTTCCACCGATGACGAAGATACAACTTTAATTAATTATTTAAGGGACAACCCATTCGGGACCGCTATTAAGGCTAAAGAAGAAACCCATTTTCCTGGATCTTTAATTACAGCTCGAAGAAGAATTCGGGAGTCTGAACTCAAAAATAGGTGTTCTGCATACAAAATATATTTAACAGAACTAAATAGGCAAAGACGAGTACAATTTGCTCTCGAATACCAAACCCAACTGTGGAAGTCTGTAGTTTTTCAGATGAGAAAACGTTCCAGTCCTTTAATAATGGAAAAGTCCGAGTATATAGACCCATAAACACAAGGTATGATAAAAGATATACGCACAAGACAAATCAAAGTGGACGTTTTTCCGTAAATGTGTGGGGTTGGATTAGTGCTAGAGGCCCAGGAGTTTGTCAATTTTTGCAAGGGCGGCTAACTGCAGGAACATATTGCAACATATTCAATAATGTTATGATGCCATCGGTTGAAGCCATATTCGGTTATCAAAATTATATTTTCCAACAAGATAATGCTCCCATTCATACTGCCCACATAGTAAAAGATTACTTTCGACAAAATAACATCCAAGTTTTACCATGGCCTTCGAAGAGCCCCGACCTCAATCCCCTAGAAAATGTCTGGGGAGAAATGACCAAATTCATGTATAAACATGACTTTCATCCAAGAAATGAAGAAAAACTGCGCCAGGGGATAAACGCAGCATGGGATAATATAACCCAAGAGTATACAAGAAGCTTAGTTTTAAGTATGCCGCGTCGGTTACAAAAAGTAATTGAAAACAATGGCGCAATGACCAAATACAGCTGCTTTTAAGTACTTATATATTATTTTAGGATGTTGCATATAGAAATGTTTATTTTTGGTTAAAATTTTGTATTTTTACTGTTTTACCACTTTTGGCTTTTGTTGTTTTTGGATTTTTTTATATTCAATATATAAATCGATAGTTGTTATACATACTCTATTATTTTATTTAAAAACTTAAAAAATTGTCCATTTTTAAAAGGTAGGTAAATTTTTTACAATACGTTTATTTCGTCACGTATATAGTAGATTATCAAATTCATGGTAACGCCTAAAAAGTTAGGTGGCATAATTATATTGTTTTCATAGTGACGACGATATCCACTTCTCGATATCCTTATAGACTAAGAGCTCTCTCTGGGACTACTAATTTTTGTACTACTTTTTTTTTTATCGCAATGGTAGATACGTATTAGGCAATCCAACGATGTGTCAAAGTGGCGGCTGGATGGCAAATACTGCTTTGTAATTGGTACACGTGACCATAACAATAATGTTGCTGGTGGCATTTAACTGGTGACTCAATGCTTTTTGCCATCCAACCGCCATATTGAATCACGTGGTTTGGATTCCCTAATTGTTTTTGTTGGTTTGCTTTTGTGCCCTGTAATGATGTTATGTTAAAATGAATTCCCAAAAAAGCGCCGGGCGGTAAGTCCTAACCTAATGTATTTTTATGTTAAAGGTTGGCAAGTGGTACATCACCTATGACCTTGGCAAGTCATTGCACGCTGTAAAACGACTTGAAATTTTTTTTGCCACAATATTAATTGCGTGAAAGAAAAATTTCAAACTGTAAAGCGGCGTATAGAAATACTTACTTCTAAGCGATATTTTAAGCCCCAATGTTGATTTCTTACAACACCATAGGTGTCTATTTCAAGTCGCTTATGCGAGTGCGATAAAGATATATATAATTTGAACCGATCGATCCGATCACTCACTTCTTTAACATCTAACCCAACTTTTAAAATGTTTTGTTTTTGTACCACAACAAATAAAATTTGTTTATGAATCGTAAACCTCCTCTACAAAAGTTTTTAGAACGAGAATTTTTAATCAAATATGGAGGAGGAGAGAATTTATAAAGGTCCTACACCAAGAAAGAAGAATGGTGCAAACTGGGTGTTTTTCTGCAAACCCTAATATCATCTCATGATTGCCAGTACACACTCTTATGTTTACAAAATACAAAAAATATTAAAAACCAGCTCAAACGTACTAAAATTTTTTTTATCTACTTTCATTTAGTAATATGAATTTTACAGTTCTGTAAATCGTTTTGTAAGGGCATCTATTACAGCACTAGTGCTGTAATGTAAAAAAACGGGTTTATTAAAATTTTGCTGTTAAATAAAACTACACTTTTTAGAAGAATGATTTATTATTAACAATTATAAAATTAATTACCAATTATTAATTAAAATATATCTTGATTTTTCTTGACTGAAATCATAGTTCTCAACATAGAGTAGTGAGTCCATAGTGTAGATGGGTTCTGGGAGCGTTGCTTTACGGAAAAAAAACCCAAAAGGATTTTCTCAGACACCTCCTTTATTTTGTTCTCTTTGCACCAATCTTCAAACTTCTGATACTCCAACTAATACCGCGCCTTGGATTTTGTCGAACCTAAACTTAAGATGGCTTCGTTTGCCGCTGCTTCTATATCAGAGGGTAAACTTCCATCAGAATCGCTCATTTTGAAAAACGCTTTTTATATATTTGAATTTGTTTGACAAAGTTTCGACAGTAACCATGCGAAACAGTAACTATGCGAAAGGTAACATAAAAAAGTTGATTAGTAAACTTAATAGCAGCTGCATTTTTACAGGTGCATTTTTATTTAAAAAAATGCCTTTTGCCAAATATTTTTATTCATAGATGAAAGTAGATAAAATTTTGTACAATATTCTTGTTGTAAATTCATATTACTCCACTCGATGTTTTATTAAACTCGGCTAACGCCTCGTTTGACAACTTTAACATCTCGTGTTGTAATATGAATCTTCACAACACTTATACCGTAAATAACTATTAACGACTTAATTTTAAAAATGTTTTAGGTTATAACAAAAAAAAATGTAGTCCCATCAATATAACAAGTATAAAATCCCTACTGATTTTTGACAGAAAGTCGATTCTACCGATGACACCCGAGTATTTTATCGACAGTTGAACATGGTACGAATATTCATAACTACGATAGCGATGTCGCTAGAAATCGATCTCTTTTTTTTGTTGAACATAGTTGTGCCCCGGCAGTGGCGTATTTAGCGGGGGGCTCAAAAGGTCTACTAGTCTAATGGCAAACTAATTTTTCGTCATACACTTTTCACTAATATTTTATATTCGGCCACATTCCGCTACATAATTTTGAAAATTTTAACAAATTTTCAAAATTCACTATTATCAATAACCGAATTTTGCTACGTCTGGCAACAGTGTTTCTAACAATTAAGTTCGAGCTGTCCGCCAAGACGGCTATGCACCGTTAGTTTGTTGGAAACGACGTTTCTACTCACTCGCTTGAACGCCGAGTTATTGTAAAATGTATCATCTTCCAACCCACCCCATTCACGCCGGTAACCATGTGAGATCGGATATCTCGTGGGGTGCGGAAGAAGGTACACACTCCCCAATCGGTAGGTCATGCAATGACAAAAGAAACCGAAGGTTGATAGCCCTTGGGGGGGGGGGGGGGGGGGGAGTGTCGCATGATGGAGGATTGTGGTTCGGAACCCACGTTAAGCTGTAGGTCCCTTAGGAAACGGCCCTGGCAGCGAACGAAGAGGTAAAACGCCTAATTCGAAAGAAGGGCAAGAAATGACATAACATGACATTCTTAAGTATCAGAATATGTATATACCGATTTTCTTTTTCAGTAGCAATTATTTAGTAAACCGGAAAAATCTTTAATTATTCAATAATTTGAGTATCGGGATTGTGACACACATTATTCGCGAGTCACCTGGGGTGCTATTAAAAAAATAATGGAAACAGAAATTTAAATTGAAAATCGAGCTGCACCCCTTCAGAATGAATTTACCCACAAGAGCCCTCAGTGGTATGTGCCGCGGTGAGCGAATTATATACAGGGCGTCGAATATCGACTGAAACGACAGTGGTGTCGGTGGAGTTCGATTTTAGAAAGGGTATACATTTTGAAACAATAAAAAAATCATAGAATCATGGAAACATTTCTATAACTCTTTTTTTAATGTAAAAGTCGTGCGTCAGATAGAGCTTTTGGTTTTTGTGATTAGATTTTTTATTTCTGAATTGTTAAGAATGGGCTTTTTCGCTAAATTTTGATTTTTTCCCTATTGTGTAGAGCAAGAAAAATGGAGTTTCCTACAGTTTAAGTTATTTAATTCTTTACTGAGAAAATAATTAAACAAAACACGCGGAATAACGTACCGACGTCACAACAAAACCGGTAAATGGACAACCCGGGATAGCCTTTATTCGATACGTTCCGAGCTGATTGATCTTTCTAATTTGTTCTTTTTTATTTAAGTTATCAAGACAAATATAACAATATAGTCGGTTGCACGACTCGCAAATAAAATAATTGCGCCGTTAATAAGATGACGTACATAGTGTTTCACGAGACGAGAAATCTCGCACTTTTCAAAACACTCTCGTTTCGTCTCGTAAACCGAGACGAGAATTTTCGTAAATTTCGTCTCGCAAGATGGTTTTTCGTCTCGTTTCGCAATTTTTCGTTCTCGCAATATGACGTCATAATGAAACAAAAAGTCGAAAAAAATTTAATTCTAATTTTAATTTAACTGAAAGGGGGGGGGGGGTAGAACTGGGTCGGCGAGGGTAGTCTAATTAAAATTTACATATTTGGTACAGTGTTGCCAGGATTTGAAGAGTTGAAGGCTTCTGTATAATCTTAAGATATTAAGGGTTTTTGGGCACTTCACTTAATTACAGTAGAAATTTTGGTGAAGTAAAAAGAAATAGGGACTTTTTCTGGATGTAACTTTCAATGTGAGAAGCAATTTTAGAGAAGTCGAACTTTTTTTTTCAGACGTAACTTTTGATGTGACAAGAAATTTTGGGGAAATAGGAATTTATTTATTTATTTTTTTAACAAGTGGCACTGTAGTTTTAAAGTCCAATAATGTAATGTGGCATGGGATCTCTATTTGAATCGCTAATTTCAGCAACAATTTAAGTAGTCACTTTTTGCTACTTCACATGCGAAGTGAGAAAACCTTTTGAGGACACTTAAAAATATCTTAACGCACAAAATTTTCGAATTCGAAATGATTGTAAAATAAAAAACAACATATTTAGTGGGTAACGTAGAATAAAAAAAAATATTTACTTTGAATATAATATTTATTATGATGTTAACATCCCAAAGAAACCACGAAAATAGTGCTGCGGGCGAAAATTTTATTGGCAATAAAACAGAAAAAGAAAAGTAAAATTGAAAATGGGCACATCAGTTAGGCAATTATTTTTACAAAATCGACGGCGCTTAACATTAACAAATTAAAAATACGAATAAAATAACGCCGCACGCAAAAATGTTTGTCAGAAAGTGAATCATTTCCCATAAATAAACGTATAATGCTAAAAAGTTCAGTTTTCTGTAATACTCTTGTAAAATAAGTATAGTAAATTCTAGTTATTGTATTGATGTGAGTGGGATTATTTTACGAGATTTCTCGTTCTCGCATAATTTTTTCTCGTTTCGCGAGATTTTCGCATAAAAAACTCTCGTCGCATCTCGCAGGAGACGAGACGAGAAAAATGCAAGACGAGAGTGAAACACTACTTTTTGCACTGTCTGCAACATTGACAATCCTGTAATACGTAAATGCGTTTGCACAGACATAGATAACTCTTTAAAAAAATCCTAGTTAGTTTTTCCAGTAAAAAATTTGCCCCCACTCTCTCCTCCGTATTTTGAAACTGTATTTTCCACTGCCTTCTATTTTATAGAAAATATAAAAAGAATGTACTACAACATAAAGAAAAAAGAGCTATTTTAGTTTCAGTAATCAAGTAACGAGTAGAATTTAAAAAAACTTTGCGATGTTATTCTACACCTCTGGTTAAAAAAAATATCTAACGCAGGCACTACAACGTTTGATAGTTCCATTTCTATAACATTATTCTCTAAGGACACTTATGTGGTCCGTCGACGACCAAATGTCACTTTTCGAATGACAGTCCGAATTGTTAAAGGGTCTAGGCTTCTGTTAGCGGTGTCCGTTCATGCGTAAACCCTTTATTTATTTGAGTTTAATTTTGCGTAATAAATCGAGAACAGTAATAAAACTTATAAATCAAATTATAGACTTTACAATAGCGTCCATATACACTGTAATGTGTAGTAATATTATAGTAAATTTCTGTTTACTAAAATGCATATTTTCAATGAGTTAATGTGTACTTTTTGTTTTATGCATTTACATTAACGTAAAATTAAGAATTTAAACTTTTAACATTTTAAAAAAACTCTTAACATTTTTACTTATTTTTAAAAGTTTTTTAGAGGTGCTGGTATGCTCAAAAGTGTCTAAAGGCCTTTTTACATACTTAACAACTTGCTGGTGTGCCCCACCAAATACTGTATTAGCAGTTTTGAGTTGTTCCTTTCTTTCGTCGGATCCTTCTGCAAGATGTTAAAATAATGCACAGAAAAGCATTTAAAAAAAAATGTTTTTTTTTACAATTTCCTATAAGTATTGTGACAAAAGTGACTAGTAACCAATGTCGGAATCGGCCTAGCCATAAAGTGTAGTCTCCGTTTTTTTTTTCGGGGGCCCGTCCGTGCGCCGGGTGGCCCATTGTGCTCACCCTGTTTGGTTGTTACACCCACTCCGTGATCCCAATTCCTTGCACTAGTTTGTGTAGGTCAACTGGATAGAGGGTAAAGATGCCCTTTGGTTCCAGTTTTGATTGTATTTGTTGCCTTTCCGATCCAGTGACTCGCAATGGCAAACTATGTGCTGTACTGTTTCCCTGACTTGTCCGCATAATCTGCAGCCAAGGTCTCCATTGTACAGTTACATTATATGCAGATGATTCTTGACAGCCGTGTGTCCTGTCAGAATTCCTATAAGAATTCTCAGCTGGTTCCTGTTCATTTGAAGCAGCTGTTCCGTAAGTCTTGGGTCTGGATCCCCAATGAAGCTTTTAATGTGCACCTTGGTATATACTCCTAGTGTTGGTTCTGGACTAATGAATGTATTTTCTGAGCCTTTTCTTGCAAGTTTATCGGCTTTTTTATTTCCTGTAATACCTTCGTCTCCTGGTACCCACTGCAGTATTACTTTGTTTTCTTTGGCCAAGGCCTCCAGTTTCTCTTGTCTCCGTTACTAAGTTTCCTCTTGAGGCTATTTTAACTAAATTTTCTTGTCGCGAAAACTAAGGTTCTGGTATGGTATTCTAAGCCAGTTTTAAGAGTGTAGGTTCTAGTAATTTCACTTTATTTATTTATTTAATTTCTCAACCAACTTTACAAAAGTTTATTACAGGGAAATTTCTAATTAACAAAAAAAAAATTAAGATTAAGAGTCAAAATTATACAATAATTATAGTATCATATATAACAAAGAAAACAGTAATATGTTATATTTTTAATAAATGTTTTTTAAATAAATATTTGAACTTTTTTATATTGATTGTATTTTTAATTTTTTTTGGAATATTATTATAAATTTTTATACCATCATGAAGAATTGATTTTTGTCCAAAATTGGTTTTTATTTTTACGGTTTTTAAATTTTTATTTTTTCTTGTATCGTGTTCATGAAAAGTTGTGCTATCAATAAATTTTATTTCAGAAGTTTTAATCTTTTTTTTTCATTGATTGAGTGAATTAATATACCTACTTTTAATTTATATAAATTTTCTATATCCAGATAATTATTTGGTTTATATAAATTTACAGTAGGCTCTAAAAATGTTAATTTATGAATGCATTTTATGGCTTTATTTTGTAATTTTTCTAAAGGATTGATATTTGACAAACATGCAGAACCCCAAACTGATATTAAATATTGCAATTTTGAATATATTAATGCAAAGTAAATATTTCTTAAAAATTTTAATGGGATGTAATATCTTACTTTGAATAAAATACCAATTAAAGGAGAAATATTATTTCTTAAATTATTAATATGTGTTCTCCAACTTAAATTTTCATCTATATGTAAACCTAAAAATTTTATTGTATTTGAATATTTTATAATATGTCCATTAAAAAGTAATTGCAATTTATACCCAACATATTGATTTGTTTTAGTTATTATCATAAAAGAAGATTTTTCAAAATTTAAAGTTAATTTAAAACTTTGTAGCCATGAATAAATTTGAATTAAATCTTGTTTTATATTATCTAAAATTTGATCTATATTATCATCAAAATATATAATTGTTGTATCATCTGCAAATAATTTTAAATCGCCTTTTAATTTTAAGTTTGAAATTGAATTTATGTATATCAGAAAAAGAATAGGTCCTAAAATTGATCCTTGCGGTACACCACAAGTAATGTTTTTAAATGAACTTTTTGTGTTTTCAATTTGTACAAACTGTTTACGGTCAGTTAAATAATTTTGAAACCAATTATAAATATTTCCCCTTATGCCAATATTATAAATACATTGCAATAAAATATCATGGTTTACTGTATCGAATACCTTACATAAATCTAAAGACACTAGGCAACATTTTTTATTATTGTCAACATTATTTTGAATTTTTGTGATAACATTTGCCACTGCAACCTCCGTGTCCCTAGATTACAAAATCCATATTGGCCATGAAATAATAATTTTTGATTTTCTAAAAAATTGAATATTTTTTGTTGAACAGTTTTTTCAAATACTTTTGAAATTACTGATAGCACAGAAACTGGACGATAATTGTTACAATTAGATTTTGAATTTGCTTTATAAATAGGAAAAACTTTGGCTATTTTTAACTTTTTTGGATAAATTCCTTTTTCCAATGATAGTTTTATAAGGTACTTTAAGATTGGAGTTATTTCTACTTTGACACTTTGTATAATTTTGACTGTAATATTATCAAATCCATTTGCTTTTTTTCTATTAAGTTCTTGAATTATATCTTCAATATCTTTTTCAAAAATTTCATTCATATCGAAAAACATAGATGATTCATTTTCTAGACATACAATTCTTGGTGTATTGAAACTTTAAGGCGAAATATTACCTGTTACAAATTTTACACGAAATAATTTTACAGTGTATGGGACCATGCAGACTTTATTACGATGTCAATTCATTTAAAAACTTTTCCTTGAACGAGTTTTGCTTCATTTAATGAGAAAAATATAAACCCGCTCTGCATATATAATAGACTACATTTATTTATTAAATTCAAAACCCTCTGTACCATTTAATAATATCATACGCCTTTTTGCCAGCGTACCATGCGTTACCATAAATATTCTGATTGCCACATGTCACTTGAAAAGCAAACTTTATTGCATACTTTTATAAAAATCGCTTGTTCGACACGGTATTATTTTGTCTAAATTGCTACCTACGCTGGGTAGGTTCTACAATGGTACTTACCTCACAAGTACCATAAATAAATCTTCATCAACGCAGTCGTCTGAAAAAATACATATTTGTGATGTATTATCAAGAACTGGTCGATTTTTTTTTTGTACGTCGAGTTTTAACTTTCTATGATTACTATTCACATTTTTGGGGTTATGGATTTGAAGCAAAAACATTTTTCCATTAAAACCTTTTATTAAAAATATTACAGGTATCATTCAAAACACATTTTTTTCATTGTATTCTATCGTCTATTTCAGAAAGGTGTAGAGTAATAAAAGCTCATTAGGTATGCAAAGGGTTTACAGAGTGACCCAACGAATATTTAAGCCACTTTCATAATTTGGCGTTGATTTTATTGCAAAATTCGTTCTTTTCATCAAATGTAGGTAGTACCACCCGGGTTTGGGTCAATTTATGGGTTTTGCCTATTGTTATCCATTTACAAACACTGAAAAAGGCGTGCATTATGTACACTTATTTTTTATTAAACGTTATAAAAAAAATACAAAATACAAAAAATACATTTTTTATACAGAAATTAAATTATAAAAAATCATAATATTTTTCGTAATCTGAGAAACTGTCATCTCCTCTTGACGTTATATTTAACGGGTCGACGGTCCGATCGATCAGGTGAATACTGGTAAGACGACTGGAGATACTTACCAGTTGAAACGTTGTGATATAAAACAAATAAAAACAATGCAAGTACAAAACTTTTCTATCAGTCAAGAAACATCATTGTCTCCAACCTTCAAACAGATACTTAATAACTTCTTTTGTAATAAGAAAATACCATAATATATTCGGGAAAAATAATTAATATCTTATTGAATCAAACTGTAATTTTACAGTAATTTTTGGCAGTGTATACGTGTCGCTGTAAAATAAAAACAGACAGGCCGTGCATTTGCTCCCCTCTAACTATACCCCCGTCCAGTTTTTTCTAAACCAAATTATTTCGTTTATCTTTCACCCAACAATTTCGTTAATTTACCTTTTCCCAAGTCTGCGATCCAGGCAGCGTCGCGGCGTTGCTCGTCCGAACCGTTCACACTTCCCGAAGGGCGTCGAGACGTTACCGAGACGCGACCGCCAGAACGCCCGAAAATATGTGCCTCCTAATCCATGCCGGAAATGGGAGGCAAAACGTCAATTTGTCATCGAAAATACTTGTAATCAGATTAAAAGGAGGGATGGAAGAGGCATCATTTTTTATTTTTAACTTAATTCGTGAAATTTTTGAACAGGGTGAATTTAAATTCAAGTTTTAGAATTATGAATTAAGACTGAATTGTTGTTCGTCAGACACAGGTATATTTTCTAAACATAAATGGTTGGACAATGGAATATGCATGCACGGAGGGAAATTTATAATACAACCTATAAGAGATATAGTAATATTTATTATAATGTCTAGTAGTATTTAGGACCATAAACCGGTATAATATCGTTGACAATAATATTATATTTCATATAGTGGCGGGTATTAAATTTGGTAATATAACTTATTATATTATTTTGTAATCTTAATAAATTTTATTAAGATAAATTATTATTATTATTATTATTATTATTATTATTATTGCCTTTATTTGGTAACAAAAAAAAATTACAAAGTTAAATGTATTATTACAAGATATTTCTACCAAATGAGGTGAAGTTCACTACTAAGAGCGCTCTACCACTTAACCTCTTAAATGAAAATTTTTTATTAAATATTACGATATTTTCTAATAAGAAATATTATTTTTTTATTTGCTTTTACTAGATTTTATTGTAAGATTTACTACACAGAGCCAAATCGACTAATTAAACAGAATTGTTAAGAATAGTCTTATACCAGTAGCAACATTTTTAATAATCACTATTAAAACAATCTATTACTATAGAAAAAAGTTAACTAACGAACAGAATACAGAATTACTACCTCTTTATTTATACGGACAATAAAACGAAATAATTATGAATATAAGCCCAGAATTGTAAGGATGTATTTTAATAAAACATTCTTTTTGAAAATAAAAATGGTTTTATACAACATAAAGATTATACCAACAATAAAACGCTGTTTTGGGGGTATTAGTTAAATTATTATTTGGTATTAAACATTTATTTACCCTTATGCAACACACTTTTAATTTGCAAGAGTGGGGGAGACTTCGACGTATCAAGCCGTGTTTTACGATGCCATTTGCATTTGTTCGGCTGTGCGGGTTGTTTCAGATGTTTGTTGTTTTTTGTGAACAGTGTTGTGAGGTTATTATTAAGCTTTATTTGTGGTGTTGTAAAGTTATCAGAAAGAGCTGTGTTTATGACCTTAGATTTTTCGTTGTTTCTTGATTAGAAAATGTTGAGGGTAAATACCCTTCTTTGTTTTTTTTAGTTAAATAAATACCTTTAAAATGTTAACCTATTTTTTCTTGTAAGCCTTTCAAATATCACATATTTTTGGTATTTGAGCTTTTGTTTTGTTATATTAGTTTTTGGTAGTTTTATCGGCCATTTATCTGTTTATTTAAAATTCTGGATATACGATTACACATGTTTTCAAGCGAAAAATAGCAGTAGTTACATGGTAAAATCTAAAAATTAAATTTGTCAATACCAATATAAATATTGTAAAATATCATTTCTTTACCTTTATTTTTTTTGGTCTTAAAACATACAATCATCCAAAATTCCGCTTGTTGCTTGGAGTTTGTGTGAAGAGATAATAATCGATAAATTTATCAAAAATTAATATTGGGAATGCGCAAACGCAAAATTTGAATTGGCAAACAGTATAAAAACGTTTTATATTGGCAGCTAAACACTTTTATACCGGTTATAAAACGAGATTATACTCTTTAAACTGTGTGTACTGGTTAAAAAGCGTTTTATAGTCGCTATGGAACAAACCTTCATGGTTACCATCCGTGTTATATAAACAGTATAACATAATTTACTTATCCTTATGCACTCGTCCTAGCGATACCTGGTGTATAACTGGTATTAGCTCGTATTGCTGTCCCAAATAGTATTAAATATTCTTATAATGGCCATAAGAATTCTTATAATGGTTATAATTAATTTTTCTCAGTGTAGATTTTATTGTTATATTTATTAGATTTTATTGTAAGATTCACTAGATTTTATTGGAAGGTTTATTTGATTTTATTGTAAGAAATATAAAATATTTTTATAGTTATTATTAATTAATTTCTTGTATTGTATTATATCATTTCTTAACGTTTATTATCTGTGATTAAGTGGTTCTATTATAATTTATTTTAAGATGTACTATTTGGATATTATACAGGGTATAAGTAAGTAAGTATAGTGTCCGTAATACAGCGAGGCGCAAACCAGAGAAGCTGCGCTGCGGTGGCGGTTCAATCGCGATCCTATTCACAGTAATTGACTGCCACCGAGTCGTGACCGCTCTGGTTTGCACCCCGGTTTTTGAAATAGAAAGAAAAGTTAGCTGTAAGCGGAGCATCAATACACAGGGACGCCAAAACAATTGGTTCCCTGGGGCACAGGTAGACAATGACGACCGTTTCGTCCTTGCCAGGACTCTACGGAAAACCAATACCCGTAAGCGACTACAGAAATAGTGAAATCGTCTTTTTAAGACTTTCTTAGTAATAAATAGGTAATGAAAACGTGAAATCTTCCAATGAAATCTAGTAAATCTCACAATAAAATCTAGTAAATCTAACAATAAAATCTAGTAAATCTTGATTGGTTGGTTGGTTTAAGGCGGGAGTCGGGCGTTCGGCCCAAGCTTCCTGCACTGCAGCCTAGTGGCTTATTGTGCTCCCCTATCTTGCTAGAAAAGATTTGTTCCTTTTATAAGGTCTAGTAAATTTCTACCAAGTTTGTCATGCGGGAGGTTGTCACCACAGTAAAGTAAATCTTACAATAAATTCTAGTAAATATTACAATAAAATCTTGTAAATCTTACAATAAAGTCTAGTAAATCTTCCAATGAAATCTAGTAAATCTTACAATAAAATCTAGTAAATATAGCAATAAAATCTAGTAAATCTTACAATAAAATATAGTAAAAGCAAATAAAAAAATAATATTTTTTATTTAGAAAGTATCGTAATTTAATATTATAAGAAATTATTGTACAGAGTATTACTTTTCTAGTAAATTGTTTTTAATATGATTTTATATAACCAGGTAATATAGTGTGATTCTGTATGCTAGCTATGTATCAGTATCATATCAGTTATTACCTGGAGACGACTGGAGATACTTACCAGTTGAAACGTAGTGATTCAAAACAAATAAAGACAATGTCCAAAACTCTACTGCCGTTCAATAAATTACACTACCTCATGTAAATTTTAAAATTATAATTGTATTTAAAACTTTAACACCAGCCGCCATCACCTCGACTTCGCCGTACCCCAAAAGTCACCCTCTTTCCGCTCCAGAGCAGGGCTCCAATGGAAAAGCCCCGAGCCAGGATGTGAAGCTCCGCAGGTTGTCCCATCTTACTGATTCAATCAGAAAACGGTTTAAAATTGATATTTGCAGATTCGATGATGGCAGACGTCAAAAAATGTCTCCCTCGTTTTCGTGATTCGAAGATGACTAAAAGGAATGTCATTTCAGCCATTTCTTACTCTCTCTTTTTGATACCGGTTACAACGGAAAAATTAGGGGAATCTATGAAGCAAAAATTTTCAAAATCATCATAGGAAATAGAAACTAAAAGAGCCATTTGACATTGGAATTTTTCGTTTCATCAAGACGTGGACACTAAAGTTAAAACTGCAGTACTCTATATTTGATACAGTATTCTCGGTGAATGATTACATCGTGCGTCGTAACTTATACGTCAATAAAATCGTACGAATCAAGTCAAAGAAATATGGTCAAAACAAAAACTAATTTCATAAATGTTATAATGGATATGCTTATGTCCCAATGTACGGGTTCCTAAAATCTGTTTAAAGTTTTAAATCAAAAATTTAAGTCTAGTATAAAACCAATGTTATCCATACATTTAATAGATCGTTCAAAAGCACTTTGCACAATATTTTTATCAACAAAGTATACATGAATATTTAAATTTTTAGCATATTATATTCATTAGAGGACTTTATCCATCGCCGTAATTGTTTTCGCGTCATATGATTAAAAGTTCGAAATTTTTACAATAAATACCGGAAACACTAGAGAACGATAATAAAAGCTCCAAAAAGAACTATTATTACGCATAAACAAAGTCAAAATTACAATAAAAAAAAAACGATGACGTGGGAAGTCAATGAACAAACTTTAAAAAATAATAAAATTAAATAGTTAAATCAATCTGCAACTCTTCCTTACAATTTTTTCCCTGTCTAGCACGTTTCATTGGCAACAAACGTATTGCGCTATAGAATAGTGCCCGGAAGACGTTGGGTTATGTTTTTTTCCTACGACCACCTATGAAAATGAGAAAAAAAAGCACGGTTAATTTGGCTAGAAAACTCCGCATATCACACGCGTGTTGAAAAAAAATATTTCAACACTAGAGTTAAAATACAAGGCGCACTATTTAATTTAAACATATGGTGTCAATTTGATACTTCGACTCCAAGCTTATCTGGAAGGAGCACCTGGCCCAAACATTAACTAACGTAAACAGGTTCCTACACCAGTACTATCCATTAATACATAGAAATAGCAAGCTAAACACCCGCAACAAAGTTACCATCTACAAACTATGCATAAGACCAGCACTACTGTATGCCGCCCCATCACGGTCAACACTCTACATGACGGGGAAAATCAAAATACAAACATATCAAAACAAATTGCTACGAATAATAACTAACGCACCATGGTTCGTACGTAATACCACATTACACAGAGACCTTAAAATGGAAACGATCCAAGACTACATCACGAACACCAGCAACAATTACTTCAACACAGCAGAACAAAGCCAGAACCCGCTAATCCGCCATTCCCACCAACCACAACACCAGGCAGGTCCATACAGGCCACCACGACAATGAGGGACCCAGGTTCAAACCCCTCAAACACGAACATAATGTAATAGTTTTAAGCCAATGTTTTGTCAATAACTAAGAGAAGTTATAGGCCTAGCCTCGCTTAAAATTTTAATCAATGAAGATCCTAGTCCAATTTGACAGACCACCCCTATTTATTAAAAAGAACAAATTTTAGAAAGTAGTAATTGTAAAGTTTTTAACTTATTTATCATGTATTTGTCGAGTGATTTAGAATTAGAATGTGAAAATACGCCATCTGAAATTATAAAAAATGTTAATAATATACTGGAAAATCTATTTCCAGGAAAAACAAATCGCGTTGAAGAGAGTGTCATGTATAAAACTACAAATCGGTAGCGATAGCGTAGAGATTAGAGCTCTAGCCTACAGATCGCAAGGTCACAGGTTCAAATCCCATCAGGAGTATTTGACTTTTTTTTTATAAATAAGTACATTAAATAATTTATAGAATTATTTTGAATTTAAATCTTCCTTGTTGGGTGGATTTTTTAAATTTATATTTAATGCATCTTTCCTTGATTAAATTTAAACTTTTTCATTCTGGTTAATCTAAAAGTCAATTCAGGATTAGTTCTTCCTAAGATATAGATATTAAATATGAAAAATTGAAAAAGTTAAAGTACAAATAAAGGAAAAGCCTATTGACAAAATATGAAACCAGATATTAAGTGGAACATAATCCTAAGTCCTCATGCGCTAATAACCCTAGGTGGTTGATGCGCTTTTTTGTAAATAAAAAAAAAAAAAAATCCTAAGTATGCTAATTTCAACACAAGTGTTGATATATTTTTTTCACAAATCAAAGGTTTTTTTAATAATTCTTTGTGGTCGTAGGGGAAATAGTGTACATTACTCGTGTGAAAGTGATTATTCTAAAACTCGGAGAATTTCCGTACTCGGCTGACGCCTCCTGCTAAAGATCTCCTCGTTTGAAAATTATCACTTTCATTACTTGTTATGTAATATACTATATTCACCTTTATTATTATATTAAATAAAGATGGGGAGTTGCAAGTCACGTTGTCGCTTAATCGTTGAACAATGACGCACGAGTAAAAAACTACTCTAAATAATGTATTAACTCAAATACCCTCTAAAAGTGTCTAAAACGTGACACTCTTAATGTAGATTCCCATTTTGTGTACTTTCCCAAAGTCACTGTACCTAAATAATTTCAAAAACTATTCTGCTTATACGTCACCCGTAAGAAAATAAATAAACACGGCGCGGCGCTGCCGGAAGTTCGTATTTGCTCAACTCCCAACTCCGAAGTTTCGCGAACTAATTTAATGAGACGACTCGAAAATTAAATTATTATTTTCCGGCTAGATTAAGTTCATTTACTTTTCGAAATTAATATAAATCTAAATAACATAATATTTACACTTAACACGAGTCGACATAGCCGAAATTTAATCGAATAGAACCTGGAAGTTGGAACTAACTTATAATTGAGTTCATTAAGGCGCAACGTAAACTTCCAAGTGTGTATATTATATGCGGCGAGTCCGAAGGAGTTTCCAGGCAGTGCGCTTGAAATATCAATCAGAACTGTAAACTTTATAATTATTAATCAACACCTGTAGGTGCAAAAAAATTAATTAGGTATGGCAGTTTTAATACAATTAACGCGCCACCATTTAAATCTATCAGGGTCGGATCAAGCCTATAACCAGTAGCGTATTTAGGGGGAGGGGGGAAGAAAAATGCCGGGTTTCAGCTCTCCCCCGCGCCTAGGATCTCGGGTCTAAAAATCTAATTGCAACCTAATTTTTCGTCTCACGCTTGGAATTTAAATCTTAAAATAATGTATTCTTGGTTTAGATTACAAAGGTCTTGTAGGAAACGTTTAAATTTTAAACTTTTCCTTCTAAAAGTCCTGTTTTATATAGATATTAAGGTTTCGGACGCATATCGTTTTAGTTATTGATTTATGATGCAATTTTATGGGAAAACGAGTAAAACGAATAATATTTTATAGTATTTTTTTATTACATATCATATATACTTGCACAGTCCCCTTAGAGGGGGCTGTGATACTTGTCTATTCTGTTTTCCATTTTTTAGAGCTATTTTAATTCAACAAAGATATAAGCCAATGCAATAAAATATTTTTACAATAAAAACAAAAAAAAAAACAAATAGGTTTTTATTTTTAAATAGTAAAAAAAGTAAAAATTTTAATTGAAACATTTTTTATGGAAGAAGTGTGATAAGTTATAATAAAAAAATAATGCGGGAAGAAACGAGAATGTTTTATTATGAATATACAAAACGGCACTTAAGAAGGAGTATTTCAAAACCTAAGAATTTGCACCAAAAACTGCTCTTAGATCTACGCTCCTAAAATACAGTATTTCTGAAAAAGATCATAAATTTTGGCGTGGTGAGCGATATTTACGTTATTTTTATTCATGAAAAACCGAGTCCGAAAAACGCTGGTTAGAGTCATACATACGTCTTATGTTAAAATTTTGGATTGAAACCAGTATTCATATTTTTCATAAATATAAAAAATGTTTTTTTTTAAATAAATATCAAAGGAATATCAAAAAAAAAGTAAAAAAAAACAGTTACAAAAACAAATTTAATCCAACCATGGAGAGGGGGAGAGGTAAAATTTAATTGTCGAAATTTGATAGTAGTTAGGTGAATTTTAAACGACCTTTGGGCGCGGCCCCGAAAATGTTTCGCCTGCGGCGCTTTCCCGCCTTCTTCGCTAGGTACAGTATCATGAAATACATGTAGTCCCGACTGTTCCTTTCTTCAGAAAAAAAATGTCCCACTTACGTCCACTATCGAATATACGTCATGAAAACGGCAGCTTAAAATGTTGCCAATGTTCTCTAAAATGTTTATATTATAATACAATGACAAAGTCTGAAATGTAATCCAATAGAAATAATTGTCCAAAATGGACTTATGCGGAAAAATTAAAAAGTCATCATGTTATTTCCTAAATGTTATCTAAACTGCTGGACAATTGCTTTCGAGCGAGAAAAATTTCGCCTAAATTTAACAGTTAATATTTTCTGAACCAGATATGATATCGACCTACGGTTTTGAATGGTTGATAGATTTATCCCTTGGGAAACAATTGTTAATGTTGGATTTTCTTTAACTGTCAGAAAATTTTATATACAGGGTGTTAAAGAAGACGATGATTTTTGCTCCAATTTTAATAACGTGTAGCTTTCAAAATAATATTTTTAAATTTTATCACTCTACGTCAATTGAATCACTGGTTCATAGCAAAGAAAGTAATTTGTCAAATTTTTGATATCTCCTATATTTTAAGAAATGCCGAATTTTTTTGGAAAACCTTGCTTTATTTCAACTTATTGGTAGCTAGATCTCACTGTGCGTTGTATCGTGCAAACTTTGCGAGTAATTATTATACCTTATGAAAAGCTTGATTATGTTCAGTAACAATAGTTGTACCTAAATGTTATAATGTACCGTGGCGTACTCCCGTACTTATAAACACCTATATGTCTATGGTTTACGAGTATCAAAAATTTGATAAATTACTTTCTTTGCTATGAACCAGTGATTCAATTGACGTAGAGTGATAATATTTAAAAATATTATTGTTAAAGTTACACGCCATTAAAATTGGAGCAAAAATCATCGTCTTCTTTAACACCCTGTTTATAAAATTTTCTGACAGTTAAAGAAAATCCAACATTGACAATTGTTTCTCAAGGGATAAATCTATCACCCATTCAAAACCGTAGGCCCATATCATATCTGGTTCAGAAAATATTAACTGTTAAATTTAGGCGAAATTTTTCTTGCTCGAAAGCAATTGTCCAGCAGTTTATAACAATCTTAAAGTAAGTTAATAAAGGTCTAGGAATAAAATATATTATTTAACTAGCATAAAAGGTTTCACATGTGGCAACACCGAAATTACTGACAGAAGACCAAGCTAATGAAATGACATTTCAAAAAAGTCTAACCTAAGTTATTTGTCGATCTTTCTGCTCAATGAGCAAATAAATAAAAATAACAGTTATTTTAAGCAAAAATACATCAAAATTCCACAATAATTCGGATGTAAGTGGGATGTAAACAAATACACCGACATGACAAGTGTAAGATCGGTGTCGATGCTCACTGTAAATTTTTATCGGATCGACGTCATCGAGTAATCGCGCCAGTTTGCGGTTTTAAAATTTGTGGAAATTGTGCATGCGTTCCACGAGCTGCCAGAAATGCATGGTATGACCTAGCAATAGTTTTATTGATGATAAACTCCTATTATAACACCGACTTAACAATTTAATTGCCAAAACTATCAAATACGAGAATAGTGACACAGATTCGCACAAAATACTAAAATTGATTGCTAGTTTTTCCAAATAAAATGTACCTACTGGCTTAAAAATATATTGTAACCCTATTATTACCATGGGAAAGTACTACCAAAGAGAATAGACTCGGAGTAGGGCAGTGGCGGATCCAGAATTTTGCTGAGGGGGGGGGGGGGCGACTAAAAAGAAGTTACTTATAGTAAAAAGCACCCATTTGGTAAGGCTCATGGGGGGGGGGGGGGGGGGGGGATTCCTCCCGCCGGGTGCGGGGTTACACACGAAAAAGATAGGATATTTAAATTAAAAGTGTACACACGAGACGAGAGCGACCTTCAAATTTCCAAGACTGGATATACTTAAGGAACTAAAGATGATACCGCATTGTAAGGAAAGGACAGTGGCGTAGCCAGGGGGGGGGGGGGGCAGGGAGCCCGGGCCCCCTCCGAAATTCAAAAAACCAGAAGATTTAAAATATAATTGGAAAACGAAATTGCGGCAATCCTATGAATAACGCACCAAATGAAATAACACATATCTTACATATACAAAATGCTTCCAAGACAAACTGAGATCCACGCAAATCTTAAAACTTTTAAATACACCAGCGGCGCGCGCACCCTCTTCGGATTTTATTTATTAATTTAAAAAGTTTTATTGGTGTTTGCATGCATAATCTTTACATGACAAAAAATAAACCTCATTTTTAATATTTTTTTGCTCTGTTATGCTTATTTTATAAAGTTTTTTATAAGTTTTAAATTATTTATATTAGTGTTACAGTATAACTCTCTACAAGTTTCTATAAAAATATTATATTTTTTCCAATTTGAAATTTTTTAAGAGTTCTTTGGGCATGGCACCCAAAATTTTTTTCGCATGCGATGCTAGTTACTCGGTTTCAGATCCTTTTGGGCCCCCCAAACTAATTATAAAACAGAAAAGTAAACTTTAAGGTAGGTTATTCGCAACCGAAGTTTTTATTTTACGTAAAACATCCCCGAACAACTTGGGTGGTTTAACCCAATAACGCTTCTCTACATACATGTAATCAATTTATTAAAACCATTGGAATAAAAAAAATCCCGTATTTTTTCGTTCACGTATGTACATACATTGTAACTCTTAAATAATTTACATGTGCCGACAGTAAAAAAGCTTTTAATTTCGCATGTGCCCTGTCCCACATTTCCTTTATAATATAATAATATAACCTAAATACGCAAAGCCAGGGCAGGGGGCCGCATTTTGCGCGGGGGGATGGGTAAAAAAACCCGGGGTGTACGAAATCACCCCTGTATTCGCCGACGGCGCCCGGACGGACAAAATAATTAAATAACAGGGCCACTCTGAGCCCCGTTCTGGCGAAAAAGCACCACCATTAATAATTTGCATTTTTTTCTGAATTAAAAAAAAGTAAAATCGACGGAATCGTCATCCATTACTCTGATTACCGGGACCGGGCGATTGGGGAGATGTGAATTACCGAAATGGGGTATGTTGCTTTTATTATTTTACATATAACTGTTGGGAGTTGAATAATACGATTGGTGGAACGACTGGAACTTCGTTAAAAATTCTGTGTTTTGAAAGTTAATACATATTTATTTGAATTTTTAGAAAATATTTATTTTTCTTCCTAAAATAGAGAACTTGTAAAAGATACATGCCTACCTCCAACCTAGATTATCTATTATACAAGGTGGGGATTGAAAATGGAACGCTGCTTTTACAGGGTGATTCCTAAGTTGATACTTCTTTTTTAGCTGTGTATAAAAGACATTAAAATAAACAACATTTTCAAAAAACTACAAAACAAGGTACTTACATTCATTTATTACACTATGGATCAAACACGGTCCTGCCTAACTTAAACATAATCTCGAAGCAGCAGCCGCACTTTGACGGCACTCACAGTAAATTAGCACCATATCTACTAAACTGCTGGACAATTTCTTTCGAGCAAGAAAAATTTCGCCTAAATTTAACAGTTAATATTTTCTGAACCAGATATGATATTGACCTACGGTATTAAATGGTTGATAGATTCATCCCTTGGGAAACAATTGTCAATATTGGATTTTCTTTAGCTGTCAGAAAATATTATATACAGGGTGTTAAAGAAGACGATGATTTTTGCTCCAATTTTAATGGCGTGTAACTTTCACAATAATATTTTTAAATTTTATCACTCTACGTCAATTGAATCACTGGTTCATAACAAAGAAAGTAATTTGTCAAATTTTTGATATCTGTCATATTTTAAAAAATACCGATTTTTTTGGAAAACCTTGCTTTATTTCAACTTATTGGTAGCTAGATCTCATTGTGAGTTATATCATGCAAACTTTGCGAGTGATTATTATACCTTATGAAAAGCTTGATTATGTTCAGTAACACTAGTTGTACCTAAATGTTATGATGTACAGTGGCGTGCTTATAAACACCTATATATCTATGGTTTATCAGTATAGTGTTAGAAAGTTAGAAATTATTAAATACTTTTTTTTCAAAAATTAAATTTAAAAAATTATCTTTGTTAAAATTTTGTAAACACACTGTATAATATACCTGTAGTGCGATATGAAAAACTAAAAAATAAGAAAGAATTGACCTAATCTAGGGGCGAGTACTTTCCAATATAAAACAATCGTGAAAAATTGTGAGATACTCATAAAACATAGATATATAGGTGTTTATAAGTACGCCACTGTACATCATAACATTTAGGTACAACTATTGTTACTGAACATAATCAAGCTTTTCATAAGGTATAAGAATCACTCGCTAAGTTTGCACGATACAACGCACAGTGAGATGTAGCTACCAATAAGTTAAAATAAAGGAAGGTTTTCCAAAAAAATCGGTATTTCTTAAAATATAGCAGATATCAAAAATTTGACAAATTACTTTCTTTGCTATGAATCAGTGATTCAATTGACGTAGAGTGATAAAATTGTCCAGCAGTTTACTTAAATTAAAGCAAATCGTACCTCCAATTTCCGAGTAATTCAGTGACTGTGTTAATGATCTCTTAAAAGCGCAAAAGATACATTTTTTCAGCGTACTTCAATTTTCGATTAAAGTGTAAAGATAAGACCATAATTTTCCAAAAATCACTTATAACAGTTGTAAAACGTGTCGTTATTAAATGTTTATATGCCAAATCCCCTCGCCCTCCGTGAAATCTCCACAACCTACCCCATCAAACAGACACCTTAACCCTCACCTTTTCCTCATTCCCAATCGGGACGCGACGTACCACGTGGAGACTTAATCCACTTCACCGCGTGACCCCCGCCCTTGCCTAATTCTCGCCCCTCGTGAGCCGCAAGGGCGACCACCTTGTTCCACCCCCCAACACCCCCATTTAATCAGTTGCCTGGGGCGGCAGATTGACAATTTGTATCCATTATATTTATGTATTTTTGTTAAGCCTCCGGCAAGAGGCGGATATGTATGTATGCGCGGTGGGGTAGGGAAATTTTTTCGTAATTTTTTTTATTTTTTGGGTGCTGTTCGGTCGGTGTTTTCCCCCAGGTTAAAGCGGCTGCCATTCGGGAGAGATTTGATAACCAAATGTAATATATAGGTGTGTGATTTTTACTTTGTTAAAATGGGGGAGGGGAAATTTTAATGTATTTATCCGGTTCGTACTGATATATTATTGCTTTTGCTTGTTGAAAAGGTTTTTTCTACTCCCACATGGAAATTTGCTGTTTCCTTTACACTTTGGTGGCGGGTAAAGTAGGCTATTCCAGTTAACTGTGCGGCAAAATTTTATATCCATCCTAGTTAGGTTATGAAACTGACCAATCACAGTCAATTACAGAGAAGCCAAATTTACATGTAAATTCGTTTTCTGACAGTTGAGAGAAGTTAGGTTAACAATATGCTTCAAAAATATGCAAATCTGTCAGATGAAATTTGTTCTTTTTAAATTTAAATCAAAACATTTATCCCAGAGTCTATGTATACACAATATTTTCCTAAAGAGTACACGAAATGGTGCAAAAATTGAAGGTATAATAACAAAATTAATACCAAAATATATTTCTACCAAATTATTGTTATTTTCTGACCGAGCTAAAGATTTGCACACAGACCAACTTTCTTATTTCAAAAATATCTTTATTTCCGCTCAATTCTAGACAATTACTACAAGCTTTAATGCATAATATGTACTATATATCTACCAAATGAACGTTTTCTTACTAACCTTGGTTATTTTTTTCCATATAAATAATATATTATTATAAATACTTGTGCACGGGGATATTTTCGAAGATCGACCCCCAACTGATCTTAAAACTTTTATTATACGCAACAAACATAGAAAATAAACTGGTAATTATTCCTTAAATGGTGGAACATAAAGATAATCCGATAAAACAGACGAATTTAACATTTAAATAGGATATATTATACAGAGTCAAATTCAGCTAAACAAAATATTTTATTTCTGCCAATTAATATGAGAACTAAATATTTTCGTTGTTGTAATAGCAAATATAACCAAGAAAAAATCTTTTTTTGTTTTCCTAATCAAAAATCGTTATTTTTGGTAACGTAAACACGAGAACAAATAAAAATTAATACAAAATACCAATTCTTTTCTAACAGTGTATGTATAAGGATAGCGGCGCGCTCGGTCACCGGCCAATAACATATAAACGTTTCAAATGTCAGCTTTACATTTTTATTAATTCATTGCCTTTCACTTAAATCTTCTACATTGCAGCTTTACGTACTTTGCTAAATTTTTAATATACCATTATTGGCCAGAAATCTACCAACCGGCGTGCACTCGTCTTATATTTGTTTTAGTCCGCAATAGCAAAGCCCCTCACATACAATTGTTAATCTTGCTCTTCACTTTTATTAAATATTCCCATTGTGGAAAGGCGGTAAATTAAACATATATCTCCGTCTTTGTTTTTTTGATTAAATACTAAATGTTCGTTCTTTTATACAACTATAGGGTGCATCAGAGAAGGATATTTTTGTTTCTTTTATTGAAAATAAAGTTTTTACTTTAGCTTCCACTTTGAATGGTAGAGGCTTGATGGAAATTTATTAAACACTTAATATGAAAAACTAAATATTTATCAAATGTCCACTTTATTTAAGAACGTTTTCTTATATCACGCATTTCGCTACCTTGTAGGTTCTTCAGATGTTTGGCGTTAACTAATTTTATCTAAATGTTACATTTAAAAAAAACTCGCATTTACTAAGGCGCAATTTGATAAAGTCTTCTTAAATCTAAGTTTAAACCGAAGAATAATTCTAAAATCGTAGGAATGTCAGAAATGGTTAATTTATAATGTGGGATTAACAGCAAAGTTCAATTTTAGAGTAATTAACCTGGTCATAACTTGCTATTTGGTAATATACAGCGTGATCAGTTAAGGGTACGGAGCGGCCATATCTCGGAAACTACTGGGCATAGAAATTCAGGAAAAAAAAATGATAACTAAAGTGGCCATGAGAAAATCCTGGAAATAATTTTTAAGTTCCGCATTTTGCCGCAAAAGGGCATAATTAAGAAGTAAATTTTAAAATTTTATATATCTCCGAAAATTCCACATTAAGGTATATCTTTGATAACACCATTAAAAAGCTTGGACAATTATCCATCATTTTGGTCTTATGCTCATTGTCGTACCGACTTTAATAAGAGGGGGGGAAGCTGTTGAAAGTGTAATCATTTAAATCGCTGTAACTTATAAACGACTTATTCGATTTTAGCAAACTAAAGACTGGTTGGAAAAGAAATGTATGCACTTTCACAAATCGTATTTAGTTGTCCATAATAGTTCTCAAAAAAAATGCTAGAGGGCGCAATTTGTAATAATTACACATTTTTTGATTTTACTCCGAAAAAATAAATCATACGGTATAATTATGATACCATAATCGAAAAGTAGATGAAATTTGCTAGTTAAAATATTAAAACCGCAGCTCGATATCTCCGTTCGTTTCAGCGTTATCGCCAATAGAATAATTTTATTAAACTTTAATGAAGAAGCGAGTGGGACGCCACTGATATTTTTCCATGTGGATATTATTTCTAATTAGCCTGGTCAATTCTGCATACAAATGGTCTCTTGCGTTTTTCTCCTCAAGCACACCGTTCTTAATTAAAATAATTAAATTAAATTAGCTCTACTATTTAATATTATTAACATTCATAATGAAAAATTTTGTTTTATTAAAATTGTTGAAAATGGCCTGTCTAATTTAATTTAATTATTTTAATTAAGAACGGTGTGCCTGAGGAGAAAAACGCAAGAAAACATTTTTATGCAGAATTGACCAGCCTAATCCGAAATAATATCCACATGGAAAAATATCAGTGACGTCCCACTTTTTTTCTAAAAAATATTCTTTATTTAAAATTTTAAAAATTATTCTATTCGCGATAACGCTGAAACGAACGGAGATATCGAGATGCAGTTTTAATATTTTTTCTAGCAAATTTTATCTACTTTTCGATTATGGTATCATAATTATACCATATGATTTATTTTTTCGAAAAAAAAAAATGTGTTATTACAAATTGCGCCCTCTAGCATTTTTTTAAGAACTATTATGGACAACTAAAAAGATTGGTGAAAGTGCATACATTTCTCTTCCAAACAGTCTTTAGTTTGCTAAAATTGGATAAGTCGTTTATAAGTTACAGCGATTTAACTGATTACACTTTCAACAGCTTCCCCCCTCTTATTAAGGTCGGTACGCCAATGAGCATAGGACCAAAATGATGCATAATTGTCCAAGCTTTTTAATGGTGTTGTCACAGATATACCTTAATGTGGGATTTTCGGAGATATGTAAAATTTTAAAATTTACTTCTCAATCACGCCCTCTTGCGGCAAAATGCGGAACTTAAAAATTATTTCCAGGATTTTCTCATGGCCACTTTAGTTATCATTTTTTTTTCCTGAATTTCTATGCCCAGTAGTTTCCGAGATATGGCCGCTCCGTACCCTTAACTGATCACGCTGTATTAAGTTATGACCAGGTAAATCACTTTTAACTTAAACTTTGCTGTCAATCCCACATTATAAAATTACCATTTTTGACATATCTTCGATTTAAACTGGACCTCGGTTTAAATTGACTTTATAAAATTAGGTAAAAGAACATCTATGTCTGTTTTACGTATTTTAATGTTTAGCCTCATTTGTTGTTTCATTATTTAGTTATTTAGATTTATAAATATTTGTAATAAAGTATTTAAATATGTTGTTTTTAGCCAAGCTGTTTTTATTTTATTCCGAAGGTTTACCAAAATAGATTAAAAGTTTAAAATGAAGTGCTTTTCCTTTTTAGTTTCTTGAAAGTTCTAACATCTAATTGCCGCTTTCTTCTGGTTTTATTATGGTACTGAAAATTCTTATAACTGTACATTTTACGCGTAAATTGTAATTTATTCATAACTTGTTCCTTTTTTTTTGTCAGTCGATCTATTTAATGCCGACAATTCCTGCATATATTGCGTGACTGCTGATTAATTAAAAATCATAAAATTATTAACAATTCTTTTTTTAACTAGAATTAGTTTTATAAAAATTAAGAATAATAATGTTTCAGTCAGTGGCGTAGCCAGAAAATATGTTCGGGAAGGGGGGGGGGGGGGCTCATACTTGTTAACCAGTTTTTTTAGGGTTCGGGGTTTCAAGTTAAAAATAAAGCCAAATTGCACACGAATGCCGTAATGAACCTTACCGTACGTATGATATACAACATTTTATCTAGCATTTTTTTGAATAATTAAATTTTAAAAAATTGCTGATTTTAATAAAAATGAGTTACCTAATGAGTATATTACATGACTAGTGATGTAATGATATAATTACATCACTAGTGCTATAATAAAACTTATTACGTAACTTAAAAAGGCTAAAGTGGGTACGTAATAAGCGCATTGTAGTGTGGGCCTTAATAATTTTTTTTAATTGCAATAAAAAATATATTTAAATTAAATTAACCCTTAAATAATGCAAATTTAATTTGACCCATAATAGTCTTAGGATCATTGACTTTCTCTACTTAAAGTCCTACATATTTTTGTGTTGTATTGTTTCTTACCTTTCTATGTTCAAATGTAAATTATTTTCATTTCTAGCGAGGGTTTTATGTCATTCGTAAATATCGTGCTGGATAATATTTAGCTCGTATTTTGACTCAAGCACTTCAGCAAAAATAATTCAGTTTATTAATAATTCGAGATATAAAAACAAGATCAAAGTTTTACTAGTGCTCTTAAAATCAATATACGGGTTGTTTACCAAACATAAAATGGAAACAAGAGCCGTGAAATTCTTATTCATAATGTTAAATTCTAAATTACCTGATTGGTTTATGATACGAATCTAAAGTCGATGATAGTAACTAAGTTACTAACAGAGTTTCCTGTGCAAAATTAAGGCACAATAAAATACCTTTTTTTTTATTAACCCTCGTATCTTTTTTTATTAAATTAAAAATATAATACAAACAGTATTTTATGTTATCTGGAATCAAGTCAATTAAAACCACATAGCATTTATGGAAATAAAAGACAGAATTGTGAATTAAATATTTGAAATATATATAATATATAAGTACAGGGTCATTTAACCGGGACTGAACAGGGACCTTTTTTTTTAGTTTCCCTGTATTTTTAATAAAACCAATATAAGTAGCCATCTTGTTTTTGTTTAAACGTAGAATCTAAAATGGCTATTTAAAAAGACACTTAACAAAGGATCTGTGGCGTAATCTGTATATTTTTATTTGTATGTTAGGTTTTCTTTTCCTGATTTCAAAAAAATATGGTTTGTCTATATTAGCTCAAACTGTTTTTAAGATATTGGCGATCAAATTTTTAAAAAGCTTGTTGGAAATATAACATTTAGTAATTCTCCTACATTTCTTGCAAGGTAACTGGTCTACTGGAAAAATATTATTTGGTCTAGATTTCCATAATTAGGGAATATTCTTTGAAGTTCTGGTATCAAAAACCTCTTTTTAAGTTATTTCTATCAAATCAACTTGCTAATTTTGTCATGCTTTATAAACAGTTCATTTAAACTTTCTAATGTGCAACTGCAATGATAAAAAAATAAAATGTTTACTTATTTATGAATCAACTTCTTTCTTATAATTAGAACGTACAGAAAAAAGATAATAAACACAATGTTGCGACTACATACGTGATTGTTACTCTATGAAAATTCCAAGTTTGGCCCAAATAAGTGATTGCTTTTGCAATATTTGTAGATTGCATCATTAACAAAAAAACAATATTTAAAAAAAAAAATCTTTAACTTTCCATCTTTACACATTAGTTGTGAAAACTAAAAGGTATGGTTTAAAAGCAGGAGAACCTATAATATATTAGATGTAAAAATTGCCTTAGATACCCGTATATAAAATATCTTAGTGACAATTAAAATTTGTAGGTTAGGTTGGTTCATGTTATTAATTAGTTCAACAGTTCAATACCGGCAATTTTTTTTTTTGTATAGATTATTTTTTGGGTTGAATCCGATTTCACGAAAATAAATAGTTGTCAGAACCAAATTTTAGGAATTCATACCATGTTATTTTTAAGAGTGTTGGCTCGACTTGGTGTTTGGAAGTTATTATGTATAGAAATTTTGTCTGTGGTATGTTTAATTACTTCAAAAACGAATTCAAATTGAAATTTGGCCGCTTTTAGAAATATATTACCAAGAAAATAAAATAATTATCGGTGTAGGTTACTCTGAAGTAAAACGTTCTTTCATCAAACAAAAAGCTTTAGATGATGGTAATTTAACTAAAACTGAGTTGTGCTCACAGCCATTCAATATAATATGCAAATCCGAGTTATGCCAGATTAACTACGAAATTAAAGATTATCCTCCATTTCCTACTCGTGTCTAAACGTTCACCGCTCGTTCTAATAATAATAACGGACGACATGGAATAAGTATTTTCTCCTGTTTCCATTTCCACGTCGTCGTGTTTGCTGTGTTATGGAACAATTTGATAATATTATTTGAACGTTGAAGATAATTTGGTTAAAATCTTAATAATAATAATAATAATAATAATAATAATAATAATAATAATAATAATAATAATAATAATTGTAATTTTAGTTTTTTTTAAATTATTTTCTTTTTATATACCTGGATTGCTGTTTATAAAGATTCTGAAAGGGATTAGTTTAATTTTGCTAGACAGGATGTCTCTAAAAGGTTTGTAAAAATCACTAGCACAAATTCCTGAGGCTATACTATCTATATCTAGCCCAGTTGCCTCAAAAAATAAGGTATCATTCTCCAAACTAGAAGTTCTTGTGAACCCCTATTAACTACTAACTAAAATTTTTGTATTCAATTATACAAGGCAGGAAACGATGCCGCGTTTCACGCTGGTATCGAAGGCTCCTAATAAAAGTTTTCTCTCTCTAAATGAAGCTTTCAAACAAGAAACTATTCACATCAAGACCGACCCCCACAAAAATGGCTACCCTATGAGATTGGTTGACAAAATATTGGAAAATCGCAAGAATCTGCCAAACGCACATAAAGCAGAGGTAGAGATACAACCAAAACTCCACATTTCATATGTTAAAGGAGTATCCAAGAAAATAAGAAGATTAGGACAACGATACAACATTAACACAGTGTTTAGCTTAAGAGAAAGACGAAACCAACCAGCCAAAAAGACAACAAAAATTGTGTCTATGCAGATCCCCTGCGAGTGCGGTCAATCTTATATTGGTGAGACACTAAGACCACTCGAAGTAAGGGTTAAAGAACATAAAAACAACACCCAAAAAGGAGAGACCGAGAAATCAGGTGCAGCTGAGCACTCCTGGGCGCACAGCCATCATATCATATGCATGGAAGCCGAAATCTTGCAAATAAGGCCGCACTGGACGAAAAGGAAGCTGCCACCATACACCAAAATCCAGGTTGTTTTAGTAAGCCTTCATTAGATATGAGAAACGTCTGGAAACCTTTGTTAAGTAAATGTAATCTTAAAATGAGACGACGTAAGAGTTAAACGCATGACTTCGCCCACTAGTTATGCGTCACTGCACCTACCTAGTATAATTAGAGCTGTAGTTCTTCTTCTAGTGACTATTCGTTACCGAATGTTAGCAATCATTCTAGCAATGATAATTTTATTTGTTTCTGCTCTGAATAGTCCTGTGGTGGATGTTTTAAACCAGGTTCTTAAGTTCTTTAGCCGCGTCTTAAAATGACAGGCGACTGGGTTGTGTAGCTTAGACGGTTTTAATCTGTTTTAATTATTTTATTAATAAGTATTTATTATTTGTGCCCTTATGGTGCGCTATCGAATCACTGAAACACTAAGGATTTTTTAAGACATTTATTTAATGAATAGCAAAGCGATGACAGACAATAATCATAATGGGAATAAAATACAATGTTACATAAAAGATTATAAAAAATGGTAAATTTAGATAGTTCTCTAACAAGAAGAGAAACTGTCTCTTTTTGACTTACTTTATAAAGGTGTTATTCTAGTAAGTTTAAAGAAACAATTTGTTCTTAATAGACAACTTTGACCAAAATAAAAAGAATACAAGTTAATACAGTTTAACAGTTAAATGTAAGGAACACTTACGCAATCGCAGCAAAGTAAACTGGTTCTGGGGCAGTACTCTTCATGGCTCGAAAACTGTTTTAAACTTTTAAGTAGTTATTTGGGCAGAGGTTACCCTTACACTTGAATACTTTTTACAACTCTCTGAGTAAGTGTTCCTCCGAGTTTTTTATAAGTTTTGCAACCCTTACCAGATGGAAGAAGGGGTTCCTTTTTGCTATGTCAGCACTTTATTAAAGAGGGGATTTTCCCCTGGATGGACTATTCAAAATGGAACCCGTTATCCCAACCAATACAAACAATTATGTTTATCAAATTTCATCTACAAACTCCTCCTACCAAACTAGGACTGTCCTTATCTTTGTTCTACACACTATTTTTCCACTACACCTATTCTTATCAGCAGACTCAACACCTATTAAGTGTCTTAGCACCACAGCGAAGTATGAACTGGTTTATTCATCCTTAAGGGTGCCAATCCATATCCGACAATATTCGTCTCCTGCTGATGCTTTTCTTACCCTGAACCTTTCCTTGCAGAATGCATTTTAGTAATTTATATTTGGTTTCGTTTCTCATAATGTGACCTAAATATTCCAATTTTCTTCGTTTTACTGTGTACATTATTTCTTTTTCCTTTATTAAGTTTTTGGAGTATTCGGGCGTTTCTCCATCCATGATATTTTAAGGATTCTTTGGTATGTCCACATCTCGAATGCTTTTAATCTCTTTGTTGTTGCCTCAGTCTAGGTCCAAGACTCCACTCCGTATAACAGGATGGAGAATATGTAGCATCGGAGTAGTCTGAGTTTTAATCTTAAATTCAAATTATGTGCCGCCGAAATATGAGGATAGGGATTTTAGCATTGAGTTTGACGCACAGCGCTTCGCTAGAATCCGCGGACCCACATTGTACCACATGCAATAAATCCCAATGCACCTTTTTTCCCCACGCTTCGGCGCGCATAAGTGCGCGCCAAGTTTTACGGAGCAAAATGCTCATTAAAGTCACTTCAATTTTGAATGATTCCTGCCAATTCGTCGTTCCTTTTTAATTAACATTCACGATCTTTAGAAACAAAAGTATCACTACAATTACAGAATCAAAATAAATCACGTCGCTTTGCCCCGATTTACATAACCATTCTCTCTGCATTTTAGGTGCCCAGTAATCATTCATCGAACACTCATGCCACTTTCTGACAAAATTCTAAAGATAAACGATTTATTACTACTTATTTCCATTTCTGCTGGTAAAATCTTCAAGTTCTATAACCGCTTATAAGCTAACTTCTCAATTGGCTAGGATTTTTGCCAATTAAAATTCTTCTCCCCATCCCATTGGCTAGATTTTCGAAAAATCCTCAATTATGCAACTCGGTATTTACCATAACCGGTGAATTTTGCCCATTGGTGAGCACGTTTACTGCATTTTCCTGCTGAAAAAATTCGATGCAAATGACATAGGTTCTTGGAGATGTATATGCACGAATAAAGAATAAGAAGAATTTATTTCTGCCATTGTGATGGCTAAATAATTGTGATCTCTTCAGGCTATACTAGTTCGATCGGGGTTTCATTTAAATAATGACATACGGTAAACGAAAAAGGAAAAATAGACAACATGAATAAAATGAAAAATTTCTCTGTATATATCTTAATGCATAATTAGACGGCCATATTCTTACGGTAGCTTTGGAATTGCTTTATACAGGATGGATACTTTATTATAGTAGATTTTTTAAGTACCCTCGCAAGATGAAGTCCAAGTCACGTGATGTTTACTTTCCATAACACAATTCATAACGTGACGTGTGGGTTAATTACCGAGAGTAACATGATCTAACATTTTCTAGGCATGGATAATATTCCTTACTGAGAGTAACACGGCCTAAATTTTCGATACCTGAATATTATACATTACCGAGAGTAGCATGATTTACATTTTCTAGGCCTGGATAATATAAAATACCGACAGTAGCATGATCTACATTTTATAAGGCTGGATAATATATATTACCAAGAGTAGCATGATGGATAATATACATTAATGAGAGTAACATGTTCTACATTTTCAAGGCCTGGATAATATACATTACCGAGAATAGCGTGATTTACATTTTTAAGCCTTTGATATTGATTGACATTACTGAGAGTAACACGGAATGGAACTATTCGCCGTGGCCGTTTCGCCGGCAGGACAGTTCACCGGCAGCCGATTCGCCGTAGGCCATTTCGCCGTCAAATAGAGATTAATAAAATACGTAATAATCTATAAACTACAGGCACGTATGGTCACTTTCCTGGCGTTTGTAACTATTCAAAATTTGGATGAAGCAATTGACATTCTCGCTGAAAATTTACCTGTAAAACTTCAACCACTTCTCAACTGGTTTGAAGATAATTATGTTGGATGCTTGAACAGGCGAGGTAATGGTAGGCGCCCACCACTTTTTCTTCATGAAATGTGGAACCTATATCAGAGAACATTTAGTGGCTAATATTGAACGAACAACCATACAGAGGCGGCCCACAGAAGATTACAATTGGAATTAGGAATGGATCATCCAACAATATGGAAATTGAAGGTATCAAGAGAGTAAAAAAGGAAAGATATCTCTATTATGAACAACTTGTAGCTGGTAGTCTTAAAATTAAAAAGTATAGACTAGCCGATGAAAGAATTTTGTCGTTAGTAAATAATTTTAGAAACAATAATACGAAACGGCGATGGCGAATAGTTGTAGACCCGAGTAACATGTGCTACATGGCCTGGATAATATACATTACCGAGAGTAGCGTGATCTACATTTTTGATAATATACATTACTGAGAGTAACATGTGCTACATTTTCAAGGCCTGGATAATATATATTACCCAGAGTAGCCTGATCTACATTTTATAGGGCTGAATAATGTACATTACCGAGAGTAGCATGATCTGCAATTTTTAGGGCTGAATAACATACATTACCGAGAGTAGCATGATCTACATTTTATAGGGCTGGATAACATACATTACCGAGAGAAGCATGATCTACATTTTTATTTTACGAGTAATAATCGTACTGTAGTAGATGCCTTAGTTAATAATTTCTTCAGTAATGGTAGCATAACAAATTTACTATTTTTTTTTCGTTGGTCTGTCCATATTGTACAGTTTTCCTATCATGCCCGCATATCTTGCAGCTTAGATCATCATTGTACAGAGGCATTCAATGTAGATGCTGTTTAACAGTCATGTGTCCTAACCAAATACCTGTGGTAATTCTCAACTGATTGAGTTAATATATTGCATTCATCACAGGTACATACCATAAAAATTACTTAATCAATACCTATTTTTATTTTCAATTAATACTCATCAGAATGTTGTCGTAAAAAAATAAAAGTGATGTTAAACCAAAAAACCGGTTTTAACGGTTTAAAATGGTAAATCGGAGGTTGGTTTCTTTGGATAGAGAATAAAAAAACTAAGATAGGGAGGTGAAAACCATTTTTCTCTAAGATAAACTGTTCCAATGTTACAGCCTATCAAAGTTAAAAAATGCCATATTTTAAACGTCAATATCTCAAAAATTATTGAATTTAGACATATGACATTTACAACATAAGCGTAGAATTTTGTGGGGAATCAGAAAATAATACAATATATAGGACAGGTGTCTAGGAGCCGGGAAATACGGGAAAAAACGGGAATTTTACAAAGCTGAAAAAAAACGGGGATTCGACGGGAAAATCAAGTTTAAGCCGGGAATTTTGAATGAGCAGATAATTTCGAAATTAAAAATTTGAAGTAGGTACCTATTTATTCCTATAAACTGCATTTGAAAAAAGACAAGAATGGTTTATATTGCAACCTTAAAAAAGTCCAAGGATATGGGACTAGAGCGGCTATCAAAAAATGATGAGTTAGAGGTAAAGAAATGATGATCCTTCGCCAGAATTGTCGAAACTGCTTGATGTATACAGCTTCCAAACTTTTGTAAAAATGTCCGTTAGCATATAAATTAACTAAAGCTATGTTTCCTTAACCCCAATAAAACTGGCAGAGATTCAAAAAAATCCTTGCAACTGATGTCCAAAGCATTTGAAATTTTGTTAAATTCAAACAGATATAATGCGTCTAAATTGGAAGAAGCAGATAGAGCATTTAGAGATATTCTTACTGATCAGACTATGATAAATAAAATGAAAAATTATTGGAGATGTAACAGAGTAGATGACTTTTGGATGAAAACCATCACAAATGACAGTTTAAAAAACGTAGTGCAACTTCTTCTAACAATTTCTCATGGAAATGCCACAGCAGAAAGGGGATTTTCTGTTAATAAGAAGATTTTGGTGGAAAATTTAAAAGAAGAGTCACTTATAGGTCAAAGATTATTGTACGATTCACTATGAGACACCCTGTATAATATTTTTTTATGTCAAACAATGCACATTTAAAAATAAAAATTTACTGGTCCGAGCGTTTTTCCTAGATCTTTTTCCTTTAATTGATATTAATTTTATGCGGGACTTTTGGGAGACCAAGTATATAAATTTCCTATATAATAGATGTCAAAAATCATCTGCCAACACCCTGTAAAACGGAACCTATTCTAAAAAGTACAAGTGGTCTTTAACCTACCGCAATCAAATAAACGCGGCTAAACCGAAGTGATACCTTATGCATCAGATGTAGATATCACTTTTTCTCCTCTATCAGAACGCATAATCTTTGCTTAAGTCAAATTACAGGCCACCGCCCCGAGCCAGCATCTCGGACCACTTACCTCGGGAACGTTTTACATTTATGGGAAAATAAAATTAAATATGCCCCCGTTGATTTTGATTACTTTGTAATTGCGGTGTTTTATTTCTCGAAATGCCCGCCCGAATTCGAATGCCAAAAATTTCGTGACGTGTTTTATTTTAATTTTCGGTAAATAGTTCGGCGAGAATCACACGAGAATTTTTCGGAATTCGGGGTGTAATTTTATTTTAGGCTTTAATTTAAAATCGGGTATGGGTATATTTTGATGGTTTATGCGAGCTGAAAGCGATATACTGCAAGTTATAAGAATCGCTTTTTCAAAATTAAAAGCTGTTCTTGTCGTATGTGTGTTCTGCTCGATGTACACTGTAAAAACGGGCCGTAATGTGTATAGTCCATTCCAGAAAGATGTAGGGTAATAAAATGGAAAATTCCGTCCAATTCGGCTCAATTTCGGTGTCGGCCATAGGCGCAGGTAAATTTTGTGCATTAATGTATTTAAGATAACCAACCAAGGAATAAAAGAAGAAGATAATTTGATAAAGAAGGAACTATTAACTATAGCACATTTACACAAACATCGTTTTAGGAAATATGCCGTGGAAGATATAGCTGAAAAACATAGTGTAACTTCTGCTCACATCGCCATTGCGAACTAAATCCTATAGAACTTATATGGGCACAAGTAAAAGGATTTGTAGGAAGACACAACACGACATTTAAAATGAAAGACGTTAAGCTACTGTTTTGATCAAGCCATTAAGGAAATGACACCAGAGAACTGACGAAAAGCAGTCCATCATGTCATTAAAGAAGAGGAGAAAATGTGCGATCTTGATCACCTAATCGATCGGACAGTCGACCCGTTAATTATAACGTCGAGAGGAGATGACAGTTTCTCAGATGACGAAGAATATTATGATTTTTTATAATTTAATTTCTGTATAATGTATTTTCTGTATTTTGTATTTTTTTATATTGTTTAATAAAAAATAAGTGTACCTAATACTATGTACATAATGCACGCCTTTGTCACACTATTTTCAGTGTTTGTGAATGGATAACAACAGGCAGAACTCATAAATTGACCCAAACCAGGGTGGTACTACCTGCACTTGATGAAAATAAAGAACTTTGCAATGAAATCAATGCCAAATTATGAAAGTGGCTTAAATATTCGTTGGGTCACTCTGTAGTCCCTTTGCATACCTAATGAGCTTTTATTACTCTACACCTTTCTGAAATAGACTATAGTAATATTACAGTAAATTTCTATTTACTAAAATGCATGTTTTCAATAAGTTAATAATCTGTACTTTTTGTTGTATGCAGATACATTAACTTAAAATTAAAATTTTAATGTTATGCACAGAAAAGCACATTTAGATTATACAGGGTGGGAATTTTATATTGAACGCTGCTTATAGCGGCTCTGGGAATAAGATTTCTCTAAAATTCAAAAATACGTCCTCAAAGATTTTTGATGGGCCTCGCTTTGGTCGTGTAAAAAAAATTGGGACTCCAAGAATGGGGGCACACCCTAACCAACTTTTTTTTTTAAATTAGAGAATACCACTTGGGGCACCTTTTTGGAAAGCGTATCGAAAAAGGAATCCATGTCCATATATTTGTTTTTACATCTGTCAAACCATGTGTCAAAAATTTAATAAGAACTCATTTTTAACGAACAATTATTATATTATCAATAACAAAGTAGTAAAGTTTAGCGTCCGTATAAATAAATAGAAGCAAAGTTTTTAGCGGCAGGCGGACAAAGTAGTGCATCTATCTTTTGCATTAAAGTACACAGGGACGTCAAAGGTAATGGGTTCCGATAGACAATGACAGGCTGTTTCGTCCTTGTTAGGACTCATCAGAAAGCCAAAACCCGTAATCTACTCCCAGTACAGCGAAAATATGCTTTCAAGACATTTTTAAGAATAAAAATGTGAGGAAACCCCAGTATCGCCATCCGTAGGAATCAACTCAATGCAAAAGATAGCCATCAAACGTGAAAACATAAAACTAAATAAACCCAGTACGATTGACCAACAAACATCAGTATAGGAAACGTTTTTTCGCATCCCTACACTTTTTCGACGAGTTTGTAGATTCAAATATAGATCGCGCTGCAATAGCCCACTGGGTGCTGCACCAATCCGTATACAATGCCGTGTTTTTAAAAGTAAAGTAGTAAAGTTTAGCGTCCGTATAAATAAATAGAAGGATCGTTTTTAACAGCAGGCTGACAAAGTAGTGCATCTATCCAGGGAACCCATTACCTTTGGCGTCCCGGTGTACTTTACTGCAAAAGATAGATGCAATACTTTGTCTGCCTGCCGCTAAAAACTTTCCTTCTATTAACAATAACTTTATAACTGTAATATCACTTTTTAAGCATAGCAATTGTTGAGAATGTGTCCCATGAATCTGTTAGCACAAACCAAATTGATGGTAGAACTTTTCCCCCACTCTTTCCAAGACTTCTGGCGTGATTAAATGTATCTCTATCCGAATCCTTGCCTTCAACTCGTCTAGATTTCTAGGTCTGGTAACATATTTTTCGAACGGCCAGTTAAAAACGTCTTTTGTGTATTAATATGGAAATTTTACTGTTCGCTATGGTAAAGTTTTTCAAAATAATTTTTAAAATAATCGGTAATTTACAAACTAGCAATACTGTTAACGTGAAAAAAGTGGCAATACTTGTAGAAATAACATAACTTTAAAACCTTTAGTAAAAAATGGAACTAACTTAGTCTGTTTTATTTGGTTTTATCTACTCATCTTCATGTTTCGCCATTTAAAAAAAAAAAAAAAGTTATTTTTCTATATCTGCGTAAAATAAGGGTCGATTGGAGTTGGTTCCCCGTTCAAAATATATCAGAAAATATCGCAGTGGACAAGTATTTGCATGACAAAAAACGTTCTTTTTGTAGGTATATAGTTAGTACATTTTATACATTAAATTTAATAGTAATTGTGTGTCTAGAAATAAGTGGAAAACTGGAGATTTTTGAAATAAAAAAGAGCATATATGCACAAATATTTATTTCCGTCAGAAAATAACAATAGTTCAGTAGAAATACAGGGTGATTCCTAAGTTGATACTTCTTTTTTAGCTGCGTATAGAAGGCATTAAAATAAACAACATTTTCAAATACCTTTTTTCAAAAAAACTTAAAAATAAAGAATCAGCGGCACTTTTACGACACTCACCATATTTATTAGTTTATTATTTTTAAATTTTACCATTTTCACGTATCACACAATTTAAAATTAACTTGCTTCAGAAAAATACACCGCAGCGTATTGCTCAAGACTACCCGTATGACTAATACTAATAAGAAATAAGAAAAACAACAGAAACTATAGCGGTTTATGTTTTTATGACCAGGCCCGTACTTAGATTTTTCACTTCTGTATCTCGCCTATTTTTGAGTTTTTTGAAAAAGTTGTTTATTTTAATGCTTTCTATGCACAGTTAAAAAAGAAGTATCAACTTAGGAATCACCCTGTATATTTGGTATTATACCTTTGATTTTCGTATGATTTAGTGCACTCTTTAAGAAAAAACTGTGTATGCATAGACCCTGGGATAAATGTTTTGATTTGAATTAAAAAAGAACAAAGTGTTTATTTCACAGATTTGCATATTTTTGGAGTATATTCTTAACCTCACTCGTGTAAAGTGTCAGAAAAGGGCTGGTGGTTTCTTTGTAATTGACCATTCTAATTGGTCAGATTCGTATCTTAACCAGGATGAATATGAAATAATATCCGTTCAGTTAACCAGAATAGCCCACTTTTCCAATCACTTTGGTGTAAAGGAAATTTTCACGTGAGAGTAGAAAAAATATCAATTCATTTAGCGAAAATCCCGGTATGTCTACATGCGACGATACATTTATAGCAGTTTTTTCAACCTGCAACATGCAATGTATAATATTTGCCCCCAGATCTGCAACGTTTTGAAGTTTGCGCTGTATTTTTGCAATTTTGTAGATCAAATTGAATTTTTTAAGCTCGGCAAAATGAACCTCTCTGAATATCGCATTAAAACAAATAAAAAAGACTTGTTTTCCTGTTTTTTACGCATTCGATAACTAATTTATTTTAAAATTCGTTCGAATGCAACATACAAACGGGAAAAGGTTTTTTTTTTGTTTTCTTTTCGTTTCATATTTTCTGGCATTCGACGGGGGTCGGGCGTGATGGGTGTGTGTGCGTTGAAAGATTAAAAACGACAATACGAAATTTGAATCTATTTTTTATAGTTCTGTTAACAGAGTTTCGAGTTTTTTACTTTTTATTATGAAATGAGAATAATTATTTTTTCTACTCTCATATGGAAATTATCTGTTACACTATAGTGATTTGAAAAGTGGGCTTAACCGAACGGGTATGATTTCATATCCATCTTTTTAGGATATGAAACATACCAATCACAGCGGTCAATTACAAAGTTTTACGAGCCGTTTTTTGACACTTGACAGAAGTGAGGTTAAGAATATACTTCAAAATTATGCAAATCTGTCAGATGAAATTTGTTCTTTTTTAATTTAAATTAAAACTATCCCAGTCTATGTATACACCATTTTTTCCTAAAGAGGCACGAAATAGTGCGAAAAATGAAGGTATAATACCAAAATATATTTCTACTGAACTAAAGATGTGTTCACAGATGCACTTTCTTATTTAAAATATCTCCAGTATTCCACTTATTTCTAGATAATTACTACAAGATTTAATGCGTGAAATGTACTATATACCTACAAAATTAACATTTTTTTACTAACCTTGGTTGGTTCTTTGCCATGCAAATATTTGTCCACCGCGACATTTTCTGATATATTTTGAACGGGGATCCAACCCCAATCGATCTTAAAACTTTTATTATACCCAACGGATATAGAAAAATGACTGGTAATTCTTCCCTTAATGGTGGAACATGAAGATGAGTACATAAAAATCGATAAAACAGATGAAATATAAGATTTCTAGAAAAAAATGTATTCCATTTTTATTAAAATCCATTTTTATTAAAATTATCGGGCTAAAAGTGTTTTGCAGAAAAATATAGTAGCTTGTACAACAAGTGTGGATATGATGTCCATATCGCACGGAGAAATAAATTGAGCACGACGCCGTAGACGGAGTGCTCAAACTTCCAGGCACAATATGGACAATCCACTCGAATTGTACAGTATATTATTTCTCCACGACCATTACTGAATGCAAGAATTCCAAAATCATTTTTGATAAGAGAATGTAAAAACTCTCGCTCTTGAGTTGGAATATTTATTCTAAAACACTTGCTTCTTATGCGTTTTGCGTGTATTTTCATTCCATAACAAGATACGGAATAAATATTCTGTAATTGATCTAAACGACATAGATTGCCATGAATTTAGAAACTGTCAATGTCAGCAGACAAATTTTAGTGCAAGTCAAAATATGAGTGAAAAATCGGATGAATCAGATATGGAACTGGATAATACTCCACCTGAAATTACAAATATTGCGAATAGTATTTTTGGTCGTGGAGAAAATATAGTCTGCTACTCGGTTAGAATGAAAATTCGATACTCGTGGTTCCTCACGCTCGCTCCGCTCGGGTTCGGAATCTCCCACTCGGATTCAAATTTTCATTCCAACTTCGTTACAGAATCTACTATTCAAATACTCTGTATCGCTAAAATTGTGAAAATACAAGTGGTAAAAATGTTACTCCCTCCAGACCCCTCGTAACCACTTCATCGTCAAAATAGCGCCACCGGGATCGATATTTTATATGGAATAATCACGTTTGCTTCTACGACATTTAAAATTTCAAGTGAATACATTATTTCCGTTCACGAAATTGATGTATATTTTTCATAAGTGCGACTCTCTATTGTTTTATTACTCGGCAAAACGAGACCTCACGACCAGAACAGCTCATTGTCTCATGAATAATTTACAAATAGGCACATATTACAACGATAATATAGCGGACGGACCTTTTTATTGTCTTTTAATTTTTCAGGAGTCGAGGTACTACATATAATATTAAAGATGTTACAGGGTGTGTAAAAAAGGTGGCGAAAGCCCTATATTTAAATTATAGTATATTTGAGAAAGGTGTAGAGTAATAATTTGGCATTGATTCCACTGCAAAATTCTTTATTTTCATCTAGTACAGGTAGTACCACCCGGGTTTGGGTCAATTTATGGGTTTTGCCTATTGTTATCCATTCACAAATACTGAAAATGGTGTGACAGAGGCGTGCATTATGTACATAGTATTAGGTACTCTTATTTTTTATTAAAAAAGTATAAAAAATACAAAATACATAATACAGAAATTAAATTATAAAAAATCATAATATTCTTCGTCATCCGAAGAACTGTCATCTCTTGACGTTATAATTAACGAGTCGATGGTCCGGTCGATCAGGTGGTCAAGATCCCACATTTTATCCCCTTCTTTAATGACACGATGGACTGCTTTTCGCCAGTTCTCTGGTGTCACTTCCCCTGGCTTGATTAAACAGTAGCTTAACGTCTTTCATTTTGAATGTCGTGTTGTGTCTTGCTACAAATCCTTTCACTTGCGCCCATATAAAATCTATAGGATTTAGTTCGCAATGCAATGGCGGTGTGCGCAGCACAGTTACACTATGTTTTTCAGCTATATCTTCCACGACATGTTTCATAAAACGATGTTTGTGTAAATTTGCTACAGCTAATAGTTCCTTCTTTATCAAAGTATCTTTTTTTTTCTTTGGTTAGTTATCATAAATAATTTAATGGTTTGTGGGTTTGCCAACGAAATTCTTCAATTGCTTTATATTATCTTTCTCACAAGTTCACGGCTAACTAAAAAGACAAGTTATGATGCCTAATTTAAATCATTTTTAAAATTATTAGTAGGTATGTAGTTCGGAAGTGGAGTCGTAGAATAGTAGATTCTGTAACGAGGTTGGAATGAAAATTTGATCCGAGTAGAAAATTCCGAACCCGAGCGGAGCGAGCGTGAGGAACCACGAGTATCGAATTTTCATTCTAACCGAGTAGTAGACTATATTTTCTCCATGACCAAAAATACTATTCGCAATATTTGTAATTTCAGGTGGAGTATTATCCAGTTCCATATCTGATTCATCCGATTTTTCACTCATATTTTGACTTGCACTAAAATTTGTCTGCTGACATTGACAGTTTCGAAATTCATGGCAACCTATGTCGTTTAGATCAATTACAGAATATTCATTCCGTACCTTGTTTTGGAATAAAAATACACGCAAAACGCATAAGAAGCAAGTGTTTCAGAATAAATATTCCAACTCAAGAGCGAGAATTTTTACATTCTCTTATCAAAAATGATTTTGGAATTATTGCATTCAGTAATGGTCGTGGAGAAATAATATACTGTACAATTCGAGTGGATTGTCCATATCGCGCCTGGAAGTTTGAGCCCTCCGTCTACGGCGTCGTGCTCAATTTATTTTTCCGTGCGATATGGACATCATATCCACTCTTGCTGTACAAGCTACTATATTTTTTGCAAAACACTTTTAGCCCGATAATTTTAATAAAAGGGGAAACTAGAATACATATCAGAGAGAAATATAATAAATTCAAACTGTTATAGGGTTGGGAAATAGTGTATGGCGAAGAAACGTCGAATTAACAAATAATTAAATAATTAAAGTCCCTAGCACAGAACTTTTATAATATATAATTAAGTTCAGAGAGTTCGGTAGACAGCTGAGTTGTAGATTTATATGTAATAATTATGAGATATGGGAACCGAGTTAAATGCAAAAGATTTTAATTATTCGCAATTATCGAAAAATAAAATTCAACAAAACTTTTCTCCAATTACGTGGTTTGATTTATAACTGTGTTATTAGCTTGTGCGTGGATTGAAATTAAATGTAAATATGAAGTTTGCTTGCTAAAATATACCTTTTGGTTTTGGATAAAATTTATAAAAAGGGACCATGAAATTTACTTATGTGAAATTTGAGAAACGCTCTCATACACTGATAGAAATGACTAGTTTATCGTTACTCTACCATGGATTTCTATTACATTTATTTCTGATAAACATAACTGTCTATTTATAAATGGTGACGTACTTTTTACGGGGAAATTAAATTTACCCTCAAAAGTACTAACGTGCTTACGACATATCGTCGGTTGAACAGACGGTCGTAGGCAAGGGATGCTTCTGCTTTTAAGAGTGAGGTCTATAGTCTATTTCAGAAAGGTGTAGAGTTTTAAAAGCTCATTAGATATACAGAGTGACCCAACGAATATTTAAGCCACTTTCATAATTTTGCACTGTTTTCATTGCTAAATTCTTTATTTTTATCAAGTTCACACTCTTAAAAATGACTTGGTATTTGGTACAATTTTTATTTGTTCTCGTGTTTACGTTACCAAAAATAACTATTTTTAGTTAGGAAAACAAAAAAGATTTTTTTCTTGGTTATATTTACCAAAAAATGATGCCATCAGAATAAAGAAACTATCTTGTTTTCATATTAGTTGGCAGAAATAAAATATTTTGTTTAGCTGAATTTTACTCTGTATATCTTATTTAAATGTTACATCAAGGTTCCTACAAACTTGTATTTATCAATTAAGCTTGTTGTAATAACACATTATGAATTTGTAGTCCCTATCATTTTGTTAATTTTGATTAAGATACATTCTTAGTTACCAGAATTAACTTTTCTTTTGAAGTAATATTATTCTTCATATTTATAACTAACGGCATCAACAGAGACTTGACGCCCTTGCCCGGTGGGTGACATGTGACATCATTCTAGCCAGGACTGTCAGGAGGTTATGTGTTAGGGTGCTTTTACGGTTCCGTGTCCATTTTTTCGTGTTTTTAAGGCAATAATTGGCCATTTTCATGGCCGTGCCCGTGTGTCAAATGGATGTGATAATATTTGGTGTAATTTATTTGTGTTTATTGTCTTTCTTGTGTAGGTTCCTTTTGGCAGAAGGAAGTTAAATCATAAGTAAGTAAACATTTTATTTTTTATCATTGCAGTTGTACATTAGAGAGTTTAAATGAGATTTTTATAAAGCATGGTGGCAAGGTGACCCGATGAGAAATAACCTAAAAATATTTTTTTTTGTTTTGTTTTTGTTCTATGTTCCATTTCTATAAAAGAACGTCATATTGATGACTTTACTCTGACCAAGTACAACAAATTTCATATAGCTGTATATTTTAAATAGAAAGTCCAGGGGATATTTTTTGTTTTCTAATAATCGCAGTTGCAGATAAGAAAATTTAAATAAGGACAATTCAGTTCTATAAGCAATTGAACAACCCAAAAGTAAAATAAGTTAAAAATCTAGTATTTCTGTTTTGTATTGCATAAGAATGTATTATAAAAAACATGAAAGAACAAGGACATTGGAAATAATTTTTTTTAAAGAAACCATAATATCTCTGATAATTTATTCCAATTAGTTTACGCATACCTAATAGAGTAGTAATACCAAGGCATTTTTTTATTTAAATGGGTACTCTAGGAAGGAATATTTTTCGTTTCTAAGTATAAATTACATATGACATTTTTTTTAGAAATGGAACAGACTTTTTTTAAAGTTATTTCTATCAAATTAACTTGCTAATTTTGTCATGCGTTATAAGCAGTTCATTCAAACTTTCTAATGTGCAACTGCAATGACAAAAATATAAAATTTTTACTTATTTATGATTCAACTTCTTTCTTACAATTAGAAAGTACAGAGAAAAGATAATAAACACAATGTTGTGACTACATACGTGATTGTTACTCTATGAAAATTTCAAGTTTGGCCCAAATAAATGATTGCTTTAGCAGTATTTGTAGATTGCATTAACAAAAACGATAGTTCCTTGAAAAAAAAATTTCAATTTTCCATATTTACACATTAGTTGTGACAACTAATTTTAAAAGCGGGAGTACCATATAAATTTAGTTATCCGTATATAAAATTTCGTTGTGACAACTAAAATTTGTAGGTTGGGTTGGTTAATGTTATTAATTAGTTCAACAGTTCAATAACGACACTTTTTTTTGGTTGTACAAACTAATATTTGGGTTGAGTCCGATTTCACGAAAATAAATAGTTGTCAGAACCAAATTTAAGTAATCCATACCATGTAATTTTTAAGAGTGCAGGTAGTACCAGCCGGATTTGGGTCAATTTATAGGTTTTGCCTATTGTTATCCGTTCACAAACACTGAAAATGGTGTGACAAAGGCGTGCATTATGTACATAGTATTAGGTACACTTATTTTTTATTAAACATTATAAAAAAATACAAAATACAAAAAATACAATATACAGAAATTAACTTATAAAAAATCATAATTTTCTTCGTCATCTGAGGCACTGTCATCTTTTCTTGACGTTATAATTAACGTTCTAATTACGCCCATATATAAGTTCTATAGGATTTAGTTCGCAATGATATGGCGGTGTGCATAACACAGTTACACTATGTTTTTTAGCTGTATCTTTCACGGCATATTTCATAAAACGATGTTTGTATAAATTTGCTATAGCTAGTAGTTTCTTCTTTATCAAATTATGTTTAAATTCAATACTTTTGATGGTTAACCAGTCGATAATGTCTTGTTTTCTCCAAGATGAAGTTGGAGTCTTCTCTGTGCGTCGTGCGTTATCCACAATTACTGCTTAATCAGCTGGAAGATATTTTATCATTTCACCAAAATAGTCCTCAAAAACATTCAATTTCACGTCCTCGTGGTAATCTCTCCAATTGAATTACGCAATTACTTGAAATTTTAATATTACAAACAATACTATTTTATCTTAATACCCGTTAATCGAATTTTAAACATTTTTTGTATAGTTATCATAAATAGTTTAATGTACAAAATTTACGTGCGCCTATGGCCGACACCGAAATTAAGCCGAACTGGACGGAATTTCCCATTTTATTACTCTACACCTTTCTGAAATAGACTATAGTGACCCATTCGCCATTTCGTTTTTGGATCAGTATTTCGTTATCTACTATTTCCTTTTATTCAAAAATCGGCCAAATACCGATTTGAAGCATAATTATCTACAATTTAAAGTTAAACAAGTTTGAATAACATAAAGTAGTAAAAGCAGAAAAAGAAAATGGACAAATTTAACAAATTTTCGTTTTTTGCTTTTATTAATTCATTAATCAACATTTTTTTAGTTCAAAACTGTAGGTATAATTGCTATTAAAAACGGGTATTTGGCCCCATTTTGGATAATGCGAAAAGGATAAGAAATATTGATTAAAAAATGAAATGGCGAATGCATCACTAGACTTCACTCTTAATGGGGGCCACTCAGTTTTTGTCTATTTTAATGTTCCTAGAGCCTTTCAACTGAGAAGTAGACTTTGTATTTTGCTAATTACGTAATAATAAAAAAGCTAACATAAGTTTCAATACCTTTAATTAAAAAAATGGATAGGATTTTAATTAAAACGCTGCTTATAGCGGCTCTGGGAATAGAATTTTTTCTAAAATTCAAAAATACGTCCTCAGATATTTTTTCATTTATGTTGAAAATATGAAGAAAAACTAGAACGCCTAGATTCTGATACTATTAATAAAAATAAAAAGGTAAATGCATCAAGGCTTATTTAGTTTTACTTATATTGAAATATATAGACATACATAACCCTTTCTTTGGCCAAAGATATACCCCCTATTATGTACCGGGTGATTCATTAAGGGTGACGAGCGGCCATATCTCGAAAACTACTGGGCATAGAAATTTAGGAAAAAAAAAATTATAACTAAAGTGGCCATGAAAAAATCCTGGAAATAATTTTTAAGTTCCGCATTTTGCTGCAAGAGGGCGTAATTGAAAAGTAAATTATAAAAGTTTACATATCTCCGAAAATTTCACATTAAGGTATATCTTTGATAACACCATTAAAAAGCTTGGACAATTATGCATCATTTTGGTCTTATGCTCATTGGCGTACCGACTTTAATAAGAGGGGAGAAAGCTGTTGAAAGTGTAATCAGTTAAATCGCTGAAACTTATAAACGACTTATCCGATTTTATCAAACTAAAGACTGTTTGGAAGAGAAATGTATGCACTTTTACCAATCGTATTTAGTTGTCCATAATAGTTCTCAAAAAAAATGCTAGAGGGCGCGATTTCTAATAATAACACATTTTTTGATTTTACTCCGAAAAAATTAATCATACGGTATAATTATGATACCATAATCAAAAAGTAGATGAAATTTGCTAGAAAAAATATTAAAACCGCAGCTCGATATCTCCGTTCGTTTCAGCGTTATCGCGAATAGAATAATTTTAAAAATTTTAAATAAAGAATATTTTTTAGAAAAAAAGTAGGACGCCACTGATATTTTTCCATGTGGATATTATTTCGGATTAGCCTGGTCAATTCTGCATAAAAATGGCCTCTTGCGTTTTTCTCCTTAGACACACCGTTCTTAATTAAAATAATTAAATTAAATTAGACGGGCCATTTCCAACAATTTTTATAAAACAAAATTTTTTATTATCAATTTTAATAAAAATTATGCAGAATTGACCAGGCTAATCCGAAATAATATCCACATGGAAAAATATCAGTGGCGTCCTACTTTTTTTCTAAAAAATATTCTTTATTTAAATTTTTTAAAATTATTTTATTCGCGATAACGCTGAAACGAACGGAGATATCGAGCTGCGGTTTTAATATTTTTTCTAGCAAATTTCATCTACTGTTTGATTATGGTTTCATAATTATATACCGCATGATTTATTTTTTCGGAGTAAAATAAAAAAATGTGTTATTATTGCAAATTGCGCCCTCTAGCATAGTTTTTGAGAACTATTATGGACAACTAAATACGATTGGTGAAAGTGCATACATTTCTCTTCCAAACAGTCTTTAGTTTGCTAAAATCGGATAAGTCGTTTATAAGTTACAGCGATTTAACTGATTACACATTCAACAGCTTCCCCCCCTCTTATTAAAGTCGGTACGCCAATTAGCATAATACCAAAATGATGGATAATTGTCCAAGCTTTTTAATGGTGTTATCAAAGATATACCTTAATGTGGAATTTTCGGAGATATGTAAACTTTTATAATTTACTTTTCAATTACGCCATGGCCACTTTAGTTATAATTATGTTCCTGTATTTCTATGCCCAGTAGTTTCCAAAGTATGGCCACTCGTCACCCTTAATGAATCACCCGGTACATTTATTTACAAAAAAATTACTTCTAAGCTATACGGCCGAAATTACGTAATAAACTGATACCGGTCAGAAAACACGCTTACGCTCCAGGAGTAAGTCGTCATGAGGAAAACTTATAAAAATATTAATAAGATATGTAAAATTAATAAGATATGTAAAATTGGTAGTATTGATTAATAATTTAAATTGATCATGGTTTAAAATAATAAAATGAACAAACTGGTCTTAGATCCAGGAGCAAGTGGAGATATCCGGTAGGAATCCAACGGGTTTGTCGTGGTTGGAAAGGTAATGGATCCCAAATTGCAATTGTAGGTGATATATAAAGTCTACGAAGTCAGTGTAAACAGCATAAAAACTAAAACTGTACTTTTTACTGAGTTTTCCTTTTTAAAACATGAAAATGGAAATATATTTAATTATATTTTTCATAATACCTACCTAAAAAATCATATTAATGCTCCTAAGTTGGATAATGTATAAAAAAAGCTTTATCCAAGAAATTTCGGCAGGGACCAATCAAATGGGCTAGATCTCGACGAAGAGCCGTCAATAAGGTTTATGATTTTGATTTCAATGCAAAGCCATAGGAAAATGATCGTACCCCAATTTCCTTGCTGTTTACACTGACTTCGTATAGGCTTTGATTCACTGCTCCAAAAAAATTATATATATAATTTTATATTTATTATATTATATTAATTATATATATAATATTTCTAAATTCTTCTCTAATATTACGAGTTGGTCATTTTTTTTTGACCAGAATAATAACAATATTAATTTAAACTGTATAAAGTTTAAGTAAGCCAGTTTATTTCTAAGAATAACACTCTGCATATTTTGACCTTTAACTGAAAAATCACACCCATTTTTTTGTTTCAGATTTTATCAAGAGAAGCTGCTAAACAATTTTTTTCTTGCCTAATTTGCATGGTAAGTCAAAATAACAAACTATTTTTAATTAGTAAGCTTATCATCATATTTCACATAATAATTGACTTCGTTTTTGGCAACATTGGTTCAATCAGGGGATGATAGGTTTTTAATTTATAATTAGTGTTTTCGGCCTTTTGCTAGACTTCGCGCCGTCGCGTCGGGTTTCAAGAAAAAAAGAAATATGAAGGCGTTAATTGTTACTATTCTAGCTAGCAGCACGTCTGCCGAACGATCCTCTACTGGATTAAAAAGAATTCATACCTATTTACGAACCACACAGGGAGAGACACGCTTAAATGGATTAACAATAATCTCTCTGGACAGCGACCTTTTGCAGTATTTAAAAAGAAAACCAATTTTTATGACGTTTTAAAATAATTTTTTGTAAAGACCGCCGTGTTAAACTAATTTACAAATAATGTCGTTTTATTCTTCTTCTGTCACAGTGTTCTTTCCACAAACTCAAAAACAAGACATTTTGTGACAAAATTTGAAATTTAGATGCTTGAATGCAACGGAAGGTAAGTTTATGTCTTCAAATCAATTTTTACCTACCCTGGTTAAAACATCACTGCACGCCACTGTTATAAACCCTGAAAGTTAGCCGTGTGACGTCACGTAGTATGAATAGCCAGCTCTCACGCTATGTAATGTAGTACCCTTTGACGTCACAACCGCAAACTTTAATCGCTTTTATTTATTCCAGAGAATTAACGCTTACGCTTAATTAATTTATTATACATTTCTTATGTACCTATTTTAAAAATACACACCCTGTAGTAACACTTTCCTCAACTTTTTTTTTTTAATAATTAGAGCGATACGATACAACCACATTACAAATAAATAAGTTTTATAAGCGGGCTAAAAAGTAAACATACCGATCGTATTTGAATTATATTTTAATTGCCGACACTCGTTAATCATACTATTGATATGCTCTATATAAATAAAGTGGGCAAACACATTAAGGCTGTTCATCAATTATTTCCTTTTATATAGTTTGTATGTTAATGTAGTTTATAATAAAAATATCTAAAAACATTAGGGGACTGCCAGTGGTGCAGCAACGGACTCTCGCCTTATTTGTAATAAGCTTTCCCCAAGGTAACTGTCATTACTAAAGAGCGGAATATATGCACTCAAATTCAGCCAATACATGCGCATATACAGGCTGTCCCATAACTTATGGGCGTAGAGTAACTGGAGATACTACACATCAAACTAAGCCGATTATGTCATATACGTTTTTTTTTTTGATAATTAAAATAATAATTTAATTATGCACTATGTTTTTTTATGCTTTGGGATGTTTAAAGGAAAATATATCGAAAATCGTTAAAGATATTAAGATCAATCAAGTACACCTTTTTGACTCAGAAAATGCCCTTCTTTAAGAAACTATAATTGAAAAACACCTAATATCACAGGTAAGAAAAAAAATCATAGATTTATGAAGCCCAGTGAAGAACTAGCGCCCTCTAGTTTGAAACTTAAAAATTTTTACAAATTCTTATTTCTTGCTCATAAAAACATAATATTGCCAACTTTCAATTTGATTCATTAAACCGTTTTAAAATTATGGCTTATTTTCGAGAATAAACTTTCAACACCCTGTATCTCTAGAACGAGTAACAATCCGAAAAAACTTATATGACTTAATCGGCTTAGTTTGATGTTTAGTATTTCCAGTTACTCTACGGCTCATACGTTATGGGACACCCTGTATATGCCTTGTTTGCCTTTAAAATTTGAACTTATATGCATTTTTTTTACCAAATATGCATACTAGCATGCAATATTCCTTAATTTATTATAGTAAAATAGGGTAAAGGAACACACTGGGTTTTAAATAAGACGTTTATTTTTATAAAAATGTAAAAGAAAACAAAGAAAAATAAAAGTAAACAATTTTTTAACCTGAAATTGTTTTTTTTGTTGTGTAATTTTTTCCTCTTTTCGCTGGGGGGTCATTCCTGACGGGACCTACAGCTGAACGTGGGTTTCGAACCACGATCCTCAGTTATACCACACCCCCAAAGGGCTATCAATCCTTGGTTTCTTGCCATTCATGACCTACCGATTGGGGAGTTCTTCCGCACTCCACTAGATATCGGATCTCATTCGGCCTGGTTACCGCCATGAATGGAGTGGGTTGGAAGGTGATACATTTTACACTCTTCCCTGCATTCTTAAACCTACTAAATTTCGGATATACTTTTTTTGTGATGTATATGCCGACTCCGGGGATTGATCCCGGACCGCCACGGTCGAATGTACCTCATCTCTGAGCCACTGCCGCGGTCCTAAAATTGTATAAAATGCAGTTATTACTAAATATTTTTCAAAATTTTCAACTAAAAAGGATTGTCTTCTATCAGTAAAAATATATTTATACAAAGAGAAGCTTCTTTCAAGATCTACTGATGTAATCGGACAATACTGCAACTTAGGTAGTAAAGTATAAGGCCAAGACACAACTTCGTTAGATGGTTTACCTTCATAAATGCTTTTTACTGCAGTTAAGTATTTAAATCCTTCATTCTTTTTTATAGTTACATCCAATTTGTTCCTTACTTGACCTCCTACTCTACCGGGAATGTTGTTACATTTAGCGAAAAAAGTTTCAACATTACAAATTGAGTTTCTTAAACTTAAATTTCTACTCTCTAACGAGGATATTATGTCCAGTATAATACTGAAATTAACCATAATAAAAACAAAATCTTTAGCTTCACTTGCACTTTTTACCACCTCTTTACTTTGCACAACACACTGCGAATCTTTATCTAAATTCAAAATTAGTTTTTAATGGCTTCGAAATGCTCTTCACCATGTTCACTACCTACTGGGTAATTAGAGGTTCTGAAGGTAAACTAACTCCTGGTAATCTCTCCGTATACTACTGCAGGATATTTAGTTCTGACGGTTTCTGCGACTCGTTTTATTCCATGTAAAAGACACGTCATATTGTAGTAAAATATTCTTAAGTTTTGGCCTACTTTTACCATATCCGGTGCTGCATCAGACAAAAGCACTAAAAGCTACTCATCTGGGACTGTACTCGGTAAGAAGAAGCTCGATAGGGACTGCTGAATAAATCGGGTCACACTATTAGTTTTGTCTAGCTGCTTAGAAGCTTTTAAATATGGGTTTGTTGCTTTATCTTCTTAAAATGCTTCAATCATAAGATGTGCGATATATCTGCCACAAGCATCTGTGCTTTCAGCACCAATAACGTAAACATTTTTATTACCCAGTGATGCTCTAGTTCTATTCTCATTCTCATTCTAATTTCTAAGGAATGGTTTGTTTACAATATTTTTGCAAAATTCTCTAAATGGCGGGTTTTGATATTTTTTAACAGGTATGTTTGCTGCGACCAAAGCCTTACACACGTCTTCTTGAAAAATTTCCTTTTCAGATTTCGATTTTGTCCAACATTTTGAAATGCGTTTTTACACTCGGCTTAACTGGCTCAGATTTTATTTTCTGTAACTTTGATTTATGCAGCGATGTTGTCAAATGTTGATCGATTTGGATCTTCTTTTCACAAACAATAATTTTTGTACAAGCTTTACAGAAAACTTTTTCTCCACCAAACTCTAACTCTGGGAAATTTTTAATCCACGAAGACGTTTTCGCCACTATCGACATTTTGAACACAAATTTGAAATCACTAGTTTCACATTGTAAATACTGAAATCTTTCGACAAACTAAAACAGAAGTACCTGTTACAAACCGATATAAATATATAGTGTGTTAAGGAGGTAATAATAAGGCATTATTAAATGAGAATAAAAAATAACCCCTAACAATTTACCGGCAAACCCCAACAACCCCCAAGAAATACCTTGTGTATAACCAAATTGTAAATATAATTATTCTCAGATTGGGAAATCCCTGAAATAAGGGCCGGACAGGACTTTGGTCCTATGAGTTTTCATGGCTCGGCGTTTTAAGTTTTATGATAAAACCGAAAACATAAAAATATGCTCTTAAAATAATAATTTGGGAAAAATATGCATTTTATTATAAAATTGAAAAAAAATGCATTTATATGCATGCAAACCTGCTCTTAGATCTACGCTCCTAAAATAAATTATTTCTGAAAAAATCATCAATTTTGGCGTGGTGAGCAATATTTACTTTATTTTTAATCATGAAAAACCGAGCCCGAAATACGCTGGTTGGAGTCATTCATACGTTTTATGTTAAAATTTTGGATTAGCACCAATATTCATATTTTTCACAAATATAAAAAATATTTTTTTTTTAATAAATAGCCAGCTCATATCAAAAAAGAAGTAAAAAAAAACTTTTACAAAAACAATTTTAATCCAACCATGCAGAATGGGAGAGATAATAAATTAATTTTCGAAGTTTGATAGTAGTTAGGTGAATTTTAAACGAACTTTGAGCGTGGCCCCAAAAATTTTTCGCCTGCTGCGCTTTTCCACCTTTGCTAGGTACAATGTCATGAAATACATATATAGTCCCGACTGTTCCTTTTCTCCAGAAAAAAATGTCCTACTTACGCCCACTGAGCCCCCCCCCCCCCCCCCGAGCATATTTTCTGGCTACGCCACTGATTGACCACATATCCCAATAATAAAAATCTTCCTAGTGTATTACAAACCTTTCCTAGAAACAATTAAGGCAAAGGAAAATCTTTCATCAGCTGATTAAAAATGACACTTTTTTCAGCTGATGCAAGTTTTCCCATTTAAAATAACCATTGATTTGCACTTGCATCTGATGTAAAAAGGCCTTTAGAATATGAAAATATGGTTCAGCCGCTTCGCCAAAGTTAAAAGATTTTGACTGTTGTCAGCCAACGGTACAGCCACAACCATCGCGATCAATTTCTGGTTACGCCATTGATTTAATTGTAAATGTTAATGCTCGTGTATGATAAAAATATCTAAAAACATTAAATGCCGTCCTTTTTTAAAGTTTAATAGTGCACTTCATCATTTTTATTAACGGCCTGACGTGAAGCGATCGAAGGGAGTTTTAATAATAATTTTAAATTTATCATGAAAAACGACTTTAAGGGTTTTTGATATTTCTTTAAACGAACTTTTAGGAAACACCAGTGACGTGCATACAATAAACTACTTGTACGAGTGGAAGCCAGCGAAAGAGACGGTACCCGTCACTAAATGAACTGTAATAATATTATTGTAAACGTTATTATACTGGATCATGGTCCTAAATACTACTAGAAGTTACAATCAATTATTATATTACTAATACATGTATTATAAATTTTTCTCCATGAAGTGTGACACATTTTTAGTTTTGGGAGGTCAAAAATTTTAAAAATCATGTCTTTATTAAAAAAATTTAATTGAAGTGGGTATGCAAAAAATACAAATATTTTCTTGAAGGAAAGGACCTTAACAAATAACTCTTATAGTATACATCAGAAAGGTGTAGAGTAATAACATGGGAAATTCCGTTCAATTCGGCTCAATTTCGGTGTTGGCCATAGGCGCAGGTAAATTTTGTGCATTAAATTATTTTTGATAACTAATCAAAGAAAAAAAAACGAATATAATTTGATGAAGAAGGAACTATTATATAGCAAATTTACACGAAATATGCCGTGGAAGATATAGCTGAAAAACATAGTGCAACTGTGCTGCGCACACCGCCATATCCTTGCGGACTAAATCCTATAAAACTTATATGGACGCAAGTAAAATGATTTGTAGCAAGACACAACACGACATTCAAAATGAAAGACGTTAATCTACTGTTTGATCAAGCCATTAAGGAAGTGGTACCAGAGAACTGGCGAAAAGCAGTCCATCATGTCATTAAAGAAGAGGAGAAAATGTGGGGGGAGCTTGACCACCTGTTCGATCAGACCGTCAACCCGTTAATTATAACGTCAAAAGGAGATGACGAAAATAATTAAATAATTATGATTTTTGATAATTTAATTTCTGCATAATTTATTTTTTGTATTTTTTTTTATAAAAAATAAGTGTACCTAATACCATGTACCTAATGCACGCCTTTGTCACATCATTTTCAGTGTTTGTGAATGAATAACAATAGACAATTGACCCAAACCCGGGTGGTACAAATTATGAAAGTGGCCTAAATATTCGTTGGGTCACTCTGTAGTCACTTTGAATACCTAATGAGCTTTTATTACTCTACACCTTTCTAAAATAGATTATAATTTATTAAAATAAGCAGTTTTTTGTCGTAAAAAAATAACAATGGAAGCAAAAATTGATTTTACCGGGTTTTTCGGATATCTCCGAAAGTCATCGGAATTTTATAAGTTTATTTTTATAAAATTATTCAGTATTAAGATGTGCACCTTTGTCTCCATTTAATCAGCTCTCTTATCTCTTACAGTTATCGAAATATCAATGCTAATTTATTAAATTTGTTACACCCTGTATATTATTAATTTAATATTTAACTTATTGGCTACTGTTTCGCCGCTCTCTTTTACAAACGGCCTAGAAAAAGCCGGAACTAAGACATAAAATATAATTTAACGTAATAACGTCAGCATTGCTAATCGAAAAATATTAAATATTTGAAATAGTAATTGGTTAGGATACCCCGTCGGTTGGGTGGATACAGTACAAATAACCACGCCTTTATTTGACTTTCATAGACCACCCAGATTGTTATATCTTTATATTATGTTCGAGTGGAAGAAGTCCTGTAAAAACAGGTTTGTTTATCGACTAAAGCTGCTACTTGTAAAGTGAATTCGTCGTAAGATTAGGGCATTTACATAAAATGGGTTTTCTTTTTCACACATTCGAAGAACAGTTAAATTCCAATATTACTTTATCTTGTATTTTATTTATCGATTTTGCTTTACACTATAGAGTTTAAGGGGATTGGTGCAAATTTATATACCTACTACAGGGTGATTCACGTTGAGTGGCTTAGAAGATCTCGGAAACGAGTAACCTTATCTTTCAACAAATTTGATAGCAGGCATAGTTGGTTTTGGGCTTTTAAAACATTATATTTTGACGTTTTTATTACCTCCGGTTATACCGGAAGTTAATGCCAACTTTGCTATTTCAAATGGAATACCCTGTACATTTTAGCATTTTTGATTACCTTCTTAAAATCTAAATAACTTTTGTTAATAATAATCCATTCCTATCTCTAACCGTTTTTGAGATATGAATTATAAAAGGATTTTTTTGTGTAAAAACGCTCCTAGAAGAAAGTTTAGTAACTCTGAAACTAATAAAGGTAAACATTTAAAATTTTCTAACCTTCCAAGTAATACATTGATCTTTAGTTTAAATTACTTAGGTTTCACGTTTTTTATATAGGGAGTTCTTAAAATTGTGCCAATGTTTCCATTTAAATAAATGTGCATAAGTCAATTTTTGCAAATGGAACACCCTATTTTTTAGCTTACTAACATGTAGAGAATTAAATTTCCTATCTAAATGCCTAATATGTTTAATATGTTACAATCCACATTTTTAGTCGTTTTGGAATTATGAGCAATTTAAATAAAAAATCTTAAAATTTCTGTTTGTGTTAATGCGTCATTATTTTTGAAAAGAAGGCTTCGACTGGGACTTTCGTTTGGCTTTGAATAAGAAATAGCTAAGTAACAAACATAGGCAGCTAATAACAAATGGTAACAAAGCTCAAAGTTAAACGAAAATCCCAGTCGAAGCCTTCTTTTCAAAAATAATGTCGCATTAACACAAAATGAAATTTTAAGATTTTTTATTTAAATTGCTCATACTTCCAAAACCACTAAAAATGTGGTTTGTAACATATTAGGCATTTAGATAGGAAATTTAATTCTCTACACGTTAGTAAGCAAAAAAATAGGGTGTTCCATTTGCAAAAATTGACTTATGCACATTTATTTAAATGGAAACATTGGCATAATTTTATGAACTCCCTGTATAAAAAACGTAAACCCTAAGTAATTTAAACTAAAGATCTATGTATTACTTGAAAGCTTAGAAAATTTTAAATGTTTACCTTTATTAGTTACAGAGTTACTAAACTTTCTTCTCGGAGCGTTTTTACATAAAAAAATCCTTTTATAATTTATATCTCAAAAACAGTTAGAGATAGGAATAGATTATTATTAACAAACGTTATTTAGATTTTAAAAAGGTTATCAAAAATGATAAAATATACAGGGTATTCCATTTGAAATAGCAAAGTTGGCATTAACTTCCGGTATAACCGGAAGTAATAAAAACGTCAAAATATAATGTTTTAAAAGCTCAAAACCAATTATGCCTGCTATCAAATTTTTAGAAAGATAGGGTTACTCGTTTCCGAGATCTTCTAATAGGCCACTCAACGTGAATCACCCTGTATAGTAGTTTGTACAACAAGGGTGGATATGATGTCCATATCGCACTAGGAAGTAAATTCATTATCAAATTTCCGAGCGCGATATGGTCCATCCACTCGAATTGTACAAGTTATTTTTTCTACGACTCAACTTCCGAACTTAATACTAAACATTTTTTTTTTAAATTCGGCATTATAACTTGTCTTTAGTTGGCTGTAAACTTGTGAGAAGGGTAATAAAAAACAATAGAACGAACCAAATTACACTGTAACATATTTGTCGATTTGGGTCATTTCTTATATTTACACAAAGTCACTTTGAATATATTTATATAGTCTATTTCAGAAAGGTGTAGAGTAATAAATTGAGAAATTTCGTCCAGTTCGGCTCATTTTCGGTGTCGGCCATAAGCATCGGTAAAAGTAGATAGGTAAGAATTAGGTTAACGGGAATTAAGATAAAGTAGTATTGTTTGTTATATTAAAATTTCAAGTAATTGCGTAAAAGGATTAGGAAAGGTATGTTTTCTGACCTGTAGTGTCAAAATCGAAGGTATTTTCCTCTTTCGGGCGTCCCGTTTCGTGCGCTCCAAAAATTATACCTGAAAATGGCCTGTTTCGGGCGTTGAGCTACGACAATTGCTAACCTTTTCCTGTTTCGTGCGCTAATGTATTAATGGCATTTTATTACCTAGGATCATCACCAGTGCTGTAAATCTTAATTAATTTATGGTTGGTATGACAATACAAATATAACAATATAAATATTTTTGTGGATTACGGATTATAATGCAAAGGTAGGTAGGTAAAATTTACTATAAATTGTTCTGAGCATATTCAAAAAAATATTCTTTAACGTACTGCGACTTATGCAATATGGACCTTCAAGTTGTGACGTCAAAGCGAGGAAAGCAAGTTATTCTTTATTCCGGCTATAGATTTAATTTAAAATCAACGAATAAAAACAACACCATTAGATGGATATGTGCCAACCGAACCTGTCCCGGAGCCATCATCACAGATAACGCGCCAGCAAGTGTAATTCAAAGCAAGCAGCACACCTGTGTTCCTGATGTTGCTAAGAATGAAGTAGAACTCTGCATCCAAAAAGCAAAGAAGAGGGCCCGAGAGGAACTCACGCCAGTACCACAGATATATCGCCAGGAGTTGGTAACTGCGAGGAATATGGGACTGGATTTCGTCACGCAGATTCCAGAACTTACATCAATTAAAACATCGCTCTACAGAGAAAGGCATAACTCACTGGGAGTCAAATTCTTACCCAAAAGCCGAGAACAAGTTATTATTCCAGAATCAATAAAGGAGAACCTTATAGTGGACGATGGCAACGAAGAAAGGATTCTAGCGTTCGGATACAAACTGGACAGTCTTCTCGCCGGCAATACCACATTTTTCCTGGATGGCACGTTTAAAAGTTGTTGTCCGCTTTTCGACCAACTATACACACTGCATGTAGATATCGGAAGCACCGAAGAGAGGACATGTATAGTTCCCGCCATATATGCTTTGTTACCCAACAGAAAGAAATCCACTTACAAAAGATTGTTTTCCTGTCTAAAAAAGCAACTTAAAAGTTTTCATCCATATAAGATACACATCGATTTTGAAGCCGCTGCGATAAGTGCCGTCAAAGAAGAATTTGTTACGGCTGATGTAAAGGGTTGTAATTTTCATTTCAACCAAGCCTTATGGAGAAAAGTGCAACAGTTAGGAATGACACAGGCTTACAGAGACAATAAAGAAATCAGAGACCATGTGAAGATGGTTGCTGCATTGGCACATGTGCCAATCGAATATGTTTCGGAGGGATGGCTCTCTATTATGGAATCTACACCACAAGACGAAGCACTAACCGAATTTTATGACTACTTTGTTGACAGTTGGATGGACAAGGAAGAAATATGGGTTTGCAGTGGAGAACGGCATCGCACTACCAATTCCGTAGAAGGCTGGCACAACCGCTTTAACAAAAAAATTGGAAAATCGCACCCGAATATATACGAACTGTTGAAAGGCCTACAAGAGGAAATGTTGTTCTACGACACCATATATGAAAGAAATAACGTACATATGCAGGTTCCTAAACGAGCCAAGAAGTACAGTGAACGAGACCATAGGTTAGAAACGATTATTGCAGACCTCACAGCAGGAAGAGCCACTATTTCACAAACCCTTAGAAAATTAGTTTATATAGTAAATTTTGTTTAATGTAATGACTGTAGTTGTCAATATACCATTTTTAAATAACATTTTGTGTCTTTAACAAACCCTTAGAAAATTAGTTTATATAGTAAATTTTGTTTAATGTAATGACTGTAGTTGTCAATATACCATTTTTAAATAACATTTTGTGTCTTTATTTAATTGTGAAAACGAGCAGAATAAGTAACGCCCGAAACAGGAATTTTGTAGGGTTATATTTTATTAGAATATTCTCTACCTGGGGTGCCAGCACGAAACAGGAAGTTTTTGGGTTTACGCACGAAACAGGACGCCCGAAACGCCCCTAAACCAAATCGAAATATTGTGTAGGGATTAGTGGGATAGAAGATTAAAAAGTTACGTTTTGCTTTTAACAGGTACCTTGGAGAAAACAAGAAATTATCGACTGGTTAACCACCAAAAGTATTGAATTTAAAGATAATTTCATAGAAAAGGAACTATTAGCTATAGCAAATTTATACAAACATCGTTTTATGAAATATGCCGTGGAAGATATAGCTGAAAAACATAGTGTAACTGTGCTGCGCATACCGCCATATCATTGACAACTAAATCATATAGAACTTAAATGGGCGCTAGTGAAAGGATTTGTAGCAAGACACAACACGACATTCAAAATGAAAGAAGTTAAGCTACTGTTTAATCAAGCCATTAAGGAAGTGATACCAGAGAACTGACAAAAAGCAGTCCATCATGCCATTAAAGAAGAGGAGAAAATGTGGGATCTTAACGAACTGATCGATCGGACCGTCGACCCGTTAATTATAACGTCAATAGGAGATGGCAATTTCTCAGATGACGAGGAATATTATAATTTTTAATAATTTAATTTTTGTATAATGTATTTTTTTTTATAATGCTTAATAAAAAATAAGTGTACCTAATAATATGGACATATTGCACGCCTTTGTCATACCATTTTAAGTGTTTGTGAATGGATACCAATAGGCAAAATCCATAAATTGATCCAAACCCGGATGGTACTACCTGCACTTGATGAAAAGATAGAATTTTGCAATAAAATCAATGCGAAATTATGAAAGTGGCTTACATATTCGTTGGGTCACTCTGTAGTCCCTTTGCATACCTAATGAGCTTTTATTACTGTACACCTTTCTGAAACAGACTATAGCATCAACTGTAAGTATAATTTCTCATCATGAGTTTAACAATTTCATTAATTTATTTGAATGTTTACCATTGTATTTTTAAATACAGAGAAAAATGTGATGCCTGATTAAACCAATCCATTGTCTGACACCGAATAATCCTTTTAGGCTCCCTTTAGGCCTTTATTATAAAAAATGACAATTTTTACAAATAAGCCCACCGTTGCCCTTCGTGTTATCGCCCGTCCATTGTACAAAACCCCCGGGGCGCAAGATTGTGCCGGGGTTGTTGTGGATTGTACAGTTGTACACGATTTGATACATTTTATTGGTTATAATTATAAATGTATTTTAAAGTGTTCATTATTAGTCTATACATGTCAATTGGATAGGTATTTTGACATAATTATATTTAGGAAGAGCGCGATGTCGCGCAACTTGTAGTACCTGGATGCAAACATTTTTTATAGTAACAAAAAAATTTTGCTTTTAAAAGATACGATTGTGTGTGCATTAGATTCCTCTTTTTACAACCCAACATTAGCCTTTTATATGTTCCACCATTTAAGGAAGAAAAACCAGGTATATTTCTATATCTATAGCGTATAATAAAAGTTTTAAGGTCGATTGGGGTTATATCCCCGTTCAAAATATATCAGAAAATATCGCGGTGGACAAATATATTATTGACGGATTCCATACATATTGTTATCTCACTTTGGAAATAAAATTAATATATTTGCATGGCAAAGAACCAACCAAGGTTAGTAAAATACGTTTACTTTGTAGGTATTTAGTACATTTAATGCATTAAATCTCGAAGTAATTGTCTAGAAATGAGTGGAAAACTGGAGATTTTTGAAATACAAAAGTGCATCTGTGCCCAAATCTTTAGTTCGGTTAGAAAATAACATTAGTTCGGTAGAAATATAGTTTTGTATTAATTTTGGTATAATACCTTCAATTTTCTCACTATTTCGTGCACTCTTTAGAAAAAAATTGTATATGCATAGGCTCTGGGATAAAGTTTTGATTTAAATTTAAAAAAAAACAAATTTCGTCTTACAGATTTGCATATAGGTATTTGAAGTAGGTATTAACCTCACTTCTATCAAGTGTCAGAAAACGACATGTAAATTTGGTTTCTTTGTAATTGACCACTGTGATTGGTCAGTTTCATATCCTAACTAGGATGGTTATAACATCATATCCGTTCAATTAACCGGAATAGCCCACTTTACCAATCACTTTAGTAAAAAGGAAACAGCAAATTTCCATATGAGAGTAGACAAAATATTTTCCGTCTTTTATAATGTCAAAATTAGTAAAGTCATTTGTCTTCGTTTAACAAACAATATTTGAGGAGAAGGCGTTAAGCCCTATAGAAATCAAATGAATATATCTATCTTTCGCATATTAGGCCTTTTGCAGAATAATGGACAAAATGCGATATATTTATTAATAAAAAGGAGCAATGTCTTTTTCTAAACCATAGCCAATTTGATTTATTGGTGTGTTAAATTGGTTGGCTGCTTGCGTAAAAATAATAACGCCGAGAGATTAACGAAAAAGTTGTAAAATTCGTTTTAAAAAATTAAAAACTGCTTTTATGTGTTTTGAAAGACTATTCCTCATTTATTTCGAAATATAGAAAGTTAATATTTCAAACACAATTATTGACATTACGATTATCATTTTGTTGGTAATCACCATTTTGTTAGATATGATTCGCATTTCTCTTTTTTTTTTGTTTTGCAAATAACTATCATGTTTTAAGCCAGAATAGTTTAATAATTGTAGCTTTTTATTTCCACTACGGAACTATACGCGTACCAAGTGTTTTTCATAAAGGATTTGATACTTGCAAGATTATATTACAAGCTGCTGTTCTATATTTACAACAAATTTTACATAGCATATACTTTTATGTAGGTATAATGACTGTAATTATGTTAATTTTCACATTCATATATTATAGAGCTTATAGAGGTTACAGAATAATAAGCCCATAAAACGTTCTCTATATTGACCATAATCTATCGGCCAATGATAGAATTTCACAAAGGAATTTCCCGCATGTATAGTTCAGAAAAAATGCAGACAAAATGGGTTTTAAGACCAAAACAATTTCCGATCTATTCGACTGAATTTTCTCTTATAGTCTATTTCAGAAAGGTGTCGAGTAATAAAAGCTTATTAGGTATGCAACGGGACTACAGAGTGACCCAACGAATGATTTCATTGCAATCATAATATTCCTCGTCATCTGTGGAACTGTCATCTCCTCTTGACGTTATAATTAACGGATCGACGGTCCGTCATGAATAATTTAACGCACAAAATTTACCTGTGCCGACACCGAAATTGATCCGAACTGAACGGATTTTCCATTTGATTACTCTACACCATTCTTTTTTTTTTTTTTTTTTTTTTTTTTTTTTACGGTTCTCCGACTACGTAGGCCATCTTGAACCGGTCATCGACCACAAATGTGATCTACCGACTGGGGAGTGTGAAACGGCACCTTCATCCTACGAGATATCCGATCTCATCCGGCCTGTCCGGCGTGAATAGGATGGCTAGGTGTCGATTCATTTTACACTCTTCCCTGAGGCAAGAGCACGCCGTGTTCCCAAGCGGTCACCCGCCCAAGTACTAACCGCGCTCGACACAGCTTAACTTCGGTGATCTGCGGGAACCGGTGCTTAATATGTCGACAGGCCCTTGCCATCCTACACCTTTCTGAAATAGACTAAGAAATTTTTGACTTTTACACGATCCCCCAGACTGACAGTACTGAGCGATATCAATCCGTCGTCATTTACCCGTTAGACTAGACCTACACGATCAGTCAGACTGACAGTGCTGAATATGTATCAATCGCATAAATTTTTGCAATTTTCCTTATACCATCATTATTACTATTATTCCCTTATCAAGATTTGCTGATGACTGATCGTGTAGGGTCTACATATAGTTTTTTCTTTTTATTTCTTCGATTTAAGTTTTTATTTACCGATTAATATAGTAAAAAATCTAAAAAATAAATACCACGCTTTGAAGTATTTTAATGACAATATACCAAAATTATACATTAAAAAGGCCGAAATTGTACATTTTACCCACAGAAATGTACATATTCCTCAACCCCCGGTATGCCAAGGGACATTTTGCTTGGGATATCGCGGGAGAGCAGGGGTCGTAATAAGCCAGATCGGGTGGCAAAGGGCCGAATTATCGACGTCGGGGTCAGGGCAGTGGGTCTTCTGTTTCCCGCTTGGGCGAGTGGAAATTTGTATTTATGTGAAATCGGTGAAATACTGGTTATTGCGGTTTGTTTGTTAAAGCTGTTGTGCAAGGGCGGGCGGCTGTCCTCTATTCATGCGATGCATGGCGGCGGCTACAGGATGGTTTATAGGAAATCAGCGAGACCTTCGTCACTCTCGGAGAAGGGCAACACTGAACTGGCTTTTTTGCATTTTATATCAGTGTCCGTTTTTTTACTTATAATTTTTTAACACTTATTATTTAGGAATAAATAAAAACATGAAGTCTTTCTCCACTGGTTTATTAAGTAGTAAAGTTAAAAGGTGGTAGATATTCTACATGTTTCGGGTGTAGTAACACCCATCATCAGGAATAAAATATAAAGAGAAAATAGTTATAAGTGAGAGGAACAAAGTTAAATGGTGAATGGTAGTGAACCTCGATGGAGCTCCCATCGAGCCATGGAAGATCACAAATAGAGAAATGGGATAATGATTAAAAAATTGGTATAGTTAAGTCTTAACACTGACCATGGGCAACATGTAAGAGTGGTAAGAGGGGGCCCGTTTGGGCAAAGAGAAAAAAATTAAGAAATGTAAGAAAAGGAGATTCACAGGTCAAGAACTTTCATCCCGGAAACCATGGGGAGAAAGAAAGGTTGTTTATTTAACCTTTTTTATAGAAAAATAGTTTAGAGGTAGGTACCAATTATTGAACTGTATGAATCTTAGTTCATAACAATAAAGGAAATTAGGGGAACAAGCCCGAATAAACGGACTGGAACCCCGGTGGGTGTTAATTTCAGCATGGCTGGAACCAAGCTAATAGAAAATTTAAAAAACTTTTTAGTAAAACTTAAAAAAAGGACTAGAGAACAGAAGTCCTTTTTGTTAGACCTTCATTCGACCCAAAAAGTTTTTTAAATTTTCTATTAGCTTGGTTCCAGCCATGCTGAAATTAACACCCACCGGGGTTCCAGTCCGTTTATTCGGGCTTGTTCCCCTAATTTCCTTTATTGGTATGAACTAAGATTCATACAGTTCAATAATTGGTACCTACCTCTAAACTATTTTTCTATAAAAAAGGTTAAATAAACAACCTTTCTTTCTCCCCATGGTTTCCGGGATGAAAGTTCTTGACCTGTGAATCTCCATTTTTCTTACATTTCTTAATTTTTTTCTCTTTGCCCAAACGGGCCCCCTCTTACCACTGTTACCTGTTGCCCATGGTCAGTGTTAAGACTTAAGCATACCAATTTTTAATCATTATCCCATTTCTCAATATTTGATCTTCCATGGCTCGATGAGAGCTTCATCGAGGTTCACTACCATTCACCATTTAACTTTGTTCCGCTCACTTATAACTATTTTCTCTTTATATTTTATTCCTGATGATGGGTGTTACTACACCCGAAACATGTAGAATATCTACCACCTTTTAACTTTACGACTTAATAAACCAGTGGAGAAAGACTTCATGTTTTTATTTATTCCTATAAATTAACTCCACTTTAAGAATGGACTACTTCTTCAAAATTATTATTTAGTCCTTTAATAATATCAGGGGAAGGAGTTGGTCGATTCGGATATTTATCGTGATATATCCGACATGCTCTTAACTTTATTTTGCCACACTCAATATAAATACTTAATAAATTTAAAAAATCCTCGTTTGAAAATCCCAAGCGTGACATTTTCCAGAAACAGAATTGACATTCTTAAAATACGCAACAAACAATTTAGTGCAACTGTTTTTCTTGTCAAAGCATTCTAGAAAACATTGCCGCTGACAATATTTTTCTTATAAATATCACTATGGAGTATCCATGTACATTTGTTTTCATGGCCAACTTGAAAAAATCGTATTTTAAAAAGAAACTTGACATTATAAGAAAACGCGTTGATATAGGTATAGAAAAGGTTATAACAATTTTATGGAGTAGTTAATTTATCATCATATAAAATAAAAATATACAGGGCGTTCCAATTAAAATAAGAAAGTTTTTATTGTTTAATGTTTTAATGAGCCCTTAATTGTGACCTCCCTGTATATTTTATACCAAGTTAAATTATTTTTTGAGATTTGTTGATTATTTAACTATACCATAACAAAAAAAAATTGTCTAGGAGCTGAGATAAAAATATATATACGGATAATCTCATCGCTATGCATTTACGAAATAATTACAAAATATGCAGATATCTTAGAAATGAGTATACTTAGGTAAAAAACGTGTTTCATAAAATGTAATTAAAATTTAATCATTATCATCATCAATCGTCCTTGTCGCGTCCACTGCTGGACATAGGCCTCCCGTAATCTGTGCCACTCCTCCCTGCACTGCGCCGCCTGCATCCAATTGTGCTTTATGCGCTTTATATCATCAGTCCATCTAGTTGGTGGTCGACCTCTATTTCGGTAAGCCTCGTTTCTCGGTCTCCATTCAAGAATTTTCTTGGTCCATCTGTCATCAGTTGTTCTTGCAATGTGTCCTGCCCAATTCCATTTTAATGTTGTTATTCTCCTGACGACGTTCGCCACACCTGTTCTTCTTATTTCGTTGTTCTGGATTCTCTTAGGAAAATACCCAAAATGGATCTCTCCATAGCTCGTTGTGTCACTTGTAATTTGTTGATGGATTTTTTTGTCGAGAGTAAGTGTTTCCACTCCGTATATCATAACAGGCACGACCCACTGATTGAACACTTTTCTCTTCAGACATTCCGGGATGTCGGACCTTAATACCTCCTTCAGGCTACTAAAGACTGCCCAGGTGAGTCCTATTCTTCTTTGAAACTGAACGGTTTGGTTGTCTCGACCCACGCAAATTTTATGTCCAAGATATTTGTTGGACGATACTTGTTGTACTTCGTTCCCACTCAAGGAAATATCACCACTCATCACCAGATTTGTCATATACTGTGTTTTTGAGGAATTGATCTTTTATCCGGCTTTTCTTGATGCTTTTTCTAGATCGTGTAGCATCTGTGTGGCTTTGTCAATCCTATCCGAAATCAAGACAATATCATCTGAAAACCTGAGGTGATTCAAGTCTTCTCCATTTATATTAACTCCCAAAATTTAATGCAAAAACCAAAAATATTATAAAAAATGCTATATTATATTTTAAAAATGAAAGTTGAAGTTAGTTCCGGTATAACCGGAAGCGACAAAAACATGTTAATATTTTAGTTTAAGAGAGTAGGTATATCGAATGTTTTCAGTAGTTTCCTTAAAACTTCTAATGCAAGCTCGTCGTGAATCACCCGGTATACTCAGTTGAAAAAGTACACAATACTATACTAAAAACTTTTTTGATTTATCTCTCGTTTTGGAACCGTAAAGATGGCTACGTTCGCGTTATATTAGCAAAAATGTGGCTGTTACGCTACTGCTATAGTAAAAAAACCATATCCACGTTGATACTCTGCATAGGCGATTTCCTTGAGTCATAGGCTCACGGCAAAGGCGCTAGACAAACACAATTAAGGCCTTCTCATGCATATTTCTTCGAATTTTATTACGGGCAGACATAAAAATCTATAAAATATTGCAACATTACTGCCGCGCCGGGCCTAAGGAAAAAAATATACGGAGTTTAATATTAAATAATTAATTTTAATACAGTACGAGCCGGTTATAAATTCGTAAGTGCCCTGAAAGTTTAATGACTGCGGCGGACGCGAGCAGGAAAAAGAAATTTTCGCGAACGGCTGTTTTAAGTAATAATTTTTGTTTATGGGGTTTGATTGTTTCTTTTTTCCTTTTGTTTTATTTCGAATCCGAAACGAATTTTGCTGTAATTTACGAAAAAACAGGCATTTCTTTAGCAACTTTTATTTTTAAATGGAACAAACCAACTTAAGAATTATCGGGTAAACTCATTACCATTGTATTACACGATACAATAGTCACATTGGTTCTTTACTTGTGTGTCATTGTTGAACGATTAAGCGACAACGTTATTTACAACTCCCCATCTTTATTTATTATAATAATATTAAAGGTGAATAAATATCAGTGGCGTACATACAATATAGGCAAAAAAGCATTGCCTACCCTGGGAACAATAAAACAAACTCCAAACAAAATCATTTCTTTATACCTATTTAAATTTTTATCCGTGTAATATGCGGCAATATTTCTGTGTATGTAGAGGACCAGGACTACAAAGGTAATCGTATAACATTGAAGATCATTTCTACGAACGCATTCGTTGCCAATTAATCGTAAACTCGATCGCTGTATAAGCAACCCGTAAGAGAATTTGGAAAGCAATACTTTTACATTACATTAACCGCTTATGGGAGAGCAAAAGCACTGCTTTTATAAAGCGAGCGAGAGCCGGTAGGCAGTAAACTAGAAAGGGAACAATACACGTGACTCTGTAGCTGAGCATCCGTCGGCTCGCGTTGGTAAAATGCATTGGTGCCAAGCTTCCAATTTTGTCGTAGTTTCAAAAAATACTACGCGTTCTCGATATAAAACATGTCAGGTTAGTTGAGATCTTTATTTGTAACGTAAAATTAGAAGTACTTTTATAATGATTTAAGATAATTTTTGCTAATAATATGTTAAATTATTTTACATAATAATTAACTTGGGGTTCAATCAAGTGGATGTTAGATTTAAAATCTGAATATAAAACGAATGTGGATGAAATTTATTCATAATACTAATAATAATATATATTAGTGTTTTCGCCCAGTGTTTACTTTTGCTATTAACGTCGGGCGTCGCCGTCGGTTGTCAAAAAAAAAATGGAGAAGTGGACATGTCCACGTATATGTAATTGGGGTAATGGCGATGTCAACTGTGTTGAAAATTTCAATTGTTTAGAAATTAAATGTTTGCCTACCCTGTTCAAACGGCTTGGCACGCCACTGATAAATATATAGCCCAACGTATTCCGGGCACTATCCTATAGCGCAGTACGTCGTTGCCAATGAAACGTGCTAGACAGAGAAATAATTGTAAAGAAGAGTTGCAGATTGATTTGACTATTTAATTTTATTATTTTTTAAAGTTTGTTCATTGACTTCCGACGTCATCGTTTTTTTGATTGTAATTTTGACTTATAATTTTTTTTACATTTTTGTGCCTTGAAAATTTGTTTATGCGTAATAATAGTTCTTTTTGGAGCTTTTATTATCGTTCTCTTGTGTTTTCGATATTTATTGTAAAAATTTCTAACTTCTCATGAAATGACGCGATAAAAATTATTGCGTTGGGTAAAGTCCTCTAAATAAATATATGAGAAAAATTTTAATATTCATCTATACTTTGTTGATAAAAATATGGTGCAAGGTGCTTTTGAACGATCTATTAAATGTATAGATAACATTCTTTTTGTACTAGACTTACATTTTTTATTTAAAACTTTAAACAACGTTTAGGAACTCGTACATCGGGACATTAGGCACATCTATTATAATATTTATGAAATTAGGCTGTGTTTTAACCATATTTCTTCGATTTGATCCGTATGATTTTAATGACGTATAAGTTATTCGAAAAAATTGTCCATTTTCTCAAAGAGACCAGAGTAATGTCTGTTTGAAGGTTGGAGACAATGATGTTTTTTGAATGATAGAATAGTTTTGGACTTGCATTGTCTTTAATTTGTTTTTCATCACAACGTTTCAACTGGTAAGTATCTCCAGTCGTCTTCAGGTGAATACTAAATAAGTAAAGTAGCTACAGCTCTATTTATACTAGCTATATGTACTGGAGCATGACTGAGATGGGTGCAGTCATGCGTTTAATTCTTGTGCGGTATTTTAAGTTTACATCTACTTAACAAAGGTTTCCAGATATTTCTTATATCTAGTGAGGGCTTACTAAAACAATCTGGGTTCTGGTATATGATAGCAGCTTCCTTGAACTTCCTCTTCCTCCAATGTGGTTCTTTGTGCAGGATTCGAGCTTCTGTCCACTTAATGTGATGACCGTGTGTCCAGGCATGGTCAGCTGCCCCTGATTTTTCGGTTTCTCCTTTAAGCGTGTTGTTTCTGTGTTCCTTGACCCTAGTTTCAAGTGGCCTTAGAGTCTCACCAATGTAGGATCTGCCACATTCGCAGGGAATCTGATAGACACAGTTTTTCCTATCTTTTTGACTTGTTGGTTTCGTCTTCGTCAGGTGGCTTCTTAAAGTGTCTTTTGAGCTGAATACCGTATTAATGTTGTATCGTTGTCCTAGTCTTCTAATTCTCTCAGATACTCCTTTGACATACGGAATGTTGAGTGTTGATTGTGACTCTACTGGCTTCTTTTGTGTATTTGACCGATTCTTGCGATTTTCCATTAGTTTATCAACTAGATGCCCGGGGTAGCCATTTTTGTTGAGGTCGGTCTTGATGTAGTTAGTTTCCTGTTTGAGGGCTTCATTCGAATTACAGATGGTAATTGCTCTATCCACAAGCGTTCTTACTATGCCATGTTTTGTGCTATTATTGGCGGGATGAAAGTACAACCAGAAGATCAACTTGTCAGTTTTGACGTCGAAAGTCTCTACACTAACGTCCCTGTAAAAGATGCACTAAAGGTTATTAAAAGCAGATTTGAGGAAGACCAGACACTACAAGAAAGAACACTGCTACCTATCAAGGCCATCATGGAACTATTATAATGTTGCCTGAATAATTCTTACTTTCAGGAAAAAGATAGGGTTTTCAGCCAAGTGGACGGACTACCGATGGGCTCATCTCTCTCACCAATAATCGCCAACATTTACATGGAATGGTTTGAATCCGAAGCAATAAAACAAGCAAAAAAGAAACCAAAAACATGGCTGAGATATGTGGACGACACCTTCATTATTTGGAATGGAAACGATGACGAACTCAAGGAATTCCTATACCACATTAACAGCCTGGCGCCGACAATCAAATTTACCATGGAGAGAGAAGAAAACAGTCAATTACCTTTCCTGGATGTAAACGTAAAGAAAAATGGCAACACCATCCATACTTCAGTGTACAGAAAACCCACGCATACAGGTCAATATTTGAATTACACCTCAAATCACTCAAATAGCACAAAACATGGCATAGTAAGAACGCTTGTGGATAGAGCAATTACCATCTGTAATTCGAATGAAGCCCTCAAACAGGAAACTAACTACATCAAGACCGACCTCAACAAAAATGGCTACCCCGGGCATCTAGTTGATAAACTAATGGAAAATCGCAAGAATCGGTCAAATACACAAAAGAAGCCAGTAGAGTCACAATCAACACTCAACATTCCGTATGTCAAAGGAGTATCTGAGAGAATTAGAAGACTAGGACAACGATACAACATTAATACGGTATTCAGCTCAAAAGACACTTTAAGAAGCCACCTGACGAAGACGAAACCAACAAGTCAAAAAGATAGGAAAAACTGTGTCTATCAGATTCCCTGCGAATGTGGCAGATCCTACATTGGTGAGACTCTAAGGCCACTTGAAACTAGGGTCAAGGAACACAGAAACAACACGCTTAAAGGAGAAACTGAAAAATCAGGGGCAGCTGACCATGCCTGGACACACGGTCATCACATTAAGTGGACAGAAGCTCGAATCCTGCACAAAGAACCACATTGGAGGAAGAGGAAGTTCAAGGAAGCTGCTATCATATACCAGAACCCAGATTGTTTTAGTAAGCCCTCACTAGATATAAGAAATATCTGGAAACCTTTGTTAAGTAGATGTAAACTTAAAATACCGCACAAGAATTAAACGCATGACTGCACCCATCTCAGTCATGCTCCAGTACATCTAGCTAGTATAAATAGAGCTGTAGTTACTTTACTTATTTAGTATTCACCTGAAGACGACTGGAGATACTTACCAGTTGAAACGTTGTGATGAAAAACAAATTAAAGACAATGCAAGTCCAAAACTATTCTATCATTCAAGACCAGAGTAACAATATAAATAGGAAGACAAAAATCACAAAGTCATGGTCTCAATCATATAATAAAATAAACTATGGTGACATGTTTCGCTCTTTACGGGGCATCATCAGACCTTCATTAAAACCAATAAATGAAATAACACATAGAAAACAAGACGAGTACCATGTCAAAACAAACAGGTTACAATTATTCCTAAAACTTTCACTATTTTATATTTAACTTGTTGTTAAGTCGGTGCTATAATAGGAGTTTATCATCAATAAAACTATTGCTAGGTCATACCATGAATTTTTTGCAACTCATTGAAAACTTCCACATATTTTAAAAACGCAAAACTGGTTCGATTACTTGATGACGTCGAACCAATAAAAATTTACATTGAGCATCGTTACTGATATTTCACTTGTCATGTCGGTTATTTTGTTTACATCCCACTTACGTCCGAATGATTATGGAATTTTGATTTATTTCTGTTTCAAATAACTATTATTTTTATCTATTTGCTCATAGAGCAGAAAGATCGACAAATAACTTAGGTTAGAATTTTGCAACTGTCATTTCATTAGCTTGGTCTTCTGTCAATAATTTCGGTGTTGCCACATGTAAAACCTTTTATGTCAGTTAAATAATATATTTTGTTCCTAGAACTTTATTATCTTATTTTAAGACAAAATATAGATAACTTTTGGAAATAATATGATGATTCCTTTTTTATTTTTTCGCATAATATGTCCGTTTTGGACAATTATTTCTATTGGATTACTTTTCAGACTTTGCCATTGTATTATAATGTAAAATTTTTAGAGAACATTGGAAACATTGTCAAGATGCCGTTTTCATGACGTATATTCGATAAAGTCTGTGTTTTTGTTCTAATACTTTTTTATTTATTTATTTCTCAGTGATCGCTTAAAAATATATAAAACACAGAAAATTATATTTTTTCTTCCTTTATACACTACAACCACAACCAATTAACATTTAGTGAATGAGCCCATTGTAGGTATATCTTTGTCAAATTTTTGTAAACATTTTACAAAACTGCTACAACGCCTATTGCTGTAGAATCTATAAATTTTTAATATCGATTTTTTTTATATTGCGGTAGTCATAACAACAGACAAATAGTATATTATTAACCAAGGTTTAGACAGATACTATTATAGATCGGGCGTCGATTTTAAATCCCGAGGAGCGCAGCAACGAGGGATTTAAGACGCGAGGGCAATAATAGTTGTCTAAACCGTGGCAAATATATTATTCTTTCCACTACTAACACGTTTACAACAAAATTATTAATTAAAGCTAACATACCTTCTTAGGGTTGCTTCTGTTTTTTCAATTCAAGTCTTTTTGATAACCTGGTTGTCTAAATATGATGTTTTCATATATTTTAAAAATAAAAAAAAGGTCAAGTTGCCTGTTTTATATTATTTTGGCCAGAAGCCTCCATTATTGTCAATAACGACGGTCAATAATAGAGGATTCTGGCAAGGGGTAAAGAAAAACGATTTCTAAAGTTAATAATCGGTCAATAATGAGTTATTTTAAAGTTAGTAGTGGAAAAAACTATTTTTTCTACTCCCACATGGAAATTTGCTGTTTCCTTTACACTTAAGTGGCGGGTAAAGTAGGCTATTCGAGTTAACTGTGCGGCAAAATTTAATAACAATCCTAGATAGGTAATGAAACTGACCAATCACAGTAGTCAATTACAGAGAAGCCATTGTTCTTAAAAGTACTGACCAATCACAGTATATTATTTTTACTGAGGCTCCGCCATCTTTTTCAAGACACTAAATTATATAATTTAAATGCATATGGTAGAATTTGTTATTAATTTGTTCAATATAATAAAATCTAGACGCATTTATAATAGATTTATCAATAATGCAACCTGCTGAATGTGCATAGAAAATTAATTTCATGTAGCATCATTTATCAGTTGGTTTTCCCATAATTAGTTTAATGTTTCGATAGTCGAGAGGTAGAGCGTTTGACTATGATACCAATGGTCGTGAGTTCGAGCCCGGCAACCTACAAACTTTTTTTTTTTTAGCATAAGGTCGTAGAAAAAATATACTGTTCATTTCGAGTGGATTGTCCATATTGCCCTCGGAAGTTTGAGCACTCCGCCTCAACGGCGTCGTGCTCAATTTACTTCCTAGTGCGATATGGACATCAAATCCACTCTTGTAGTACAAACTACTATGGATGGATATGAATCAAATCCGTTCAGTTATCCGGAATAGCCAACTTTTCCAATTACTTTAGTGTAAAGGTAACAGCAAATTTCCATGTGGGAGTAGAAAAAAAAGTTTTCCATATGGAAATAGAAATTTGGAATAAATCTTTTGTATAAATTATTATGTAGATTAATGGTGGCCAAATAATGAATAATATATACTTTACAAATAAAATTATTGTTAAATGGCGAATTTCAAAAGCTAATATTAAAATATTCTTAGTAAACTTATTCGTGACACATTGTTATTTAAATTTTTATAAGTAACAAAAAATAAATAATGTAATTGTAATGCTTTTCAACATGCATGCAGGTTAATTCTATCAATTTCAATACATTTTATTCAGTATTGTTTTAATTCAATATTTAGATGCGCATTTTGGATGATGAAAAAATAAATATATGTATAGTTTATGTATTTATGTTAAGGCATTTGCAAATGAGATATATTTTGGTATTTCTTACCCTAATATTGTTTTATAACCAATGTTTTTTTTTTGGTATTATTTAAGAGAATTGTGTAATTTTTAAGAATTAATCACAGCTTGTGAAATAATAGTAGTTTGTACAACAAGAGTGGATATGATTTTTTTATCTTATGAGGAAGCACGACGCCGTAGGCGGAGTGCCAGTAGAGGCGCCAGGATTTTTGAGATGGGTGGGCACAAGTGGGCCCGATGATTTTTGAGCGGGCACTATCCAAATCTTGTGACTTGTAACTTCTAAACAAAAAAAAAGGTCGTCGCCTGCCTCCTTCACGCTCTAAGCAGGAGCAGCAAACAAAACATCCCTCTTATCCAGGGGTTCCCAAACTTATTTTGTCTACTGCCCACTTTGAGAATAAATTATTTTTTAGCGCCCCCATTTTTTCACCTACTTAAAAACCACTATAACTTCAAATTAAATTAATTAATTAATTATCATCAGTGCAAAAATGTGGCAACCGTTTTTGGAGACGAACTAATGTTTGTCTCCATTTTCGATCGATTTCAGACACAAGATATATTATTTTACGCAATAAAAGACGGCGCGCTCCGAAGTCACGTCGGTTCTTACGTAGCGAATGAATCATAGTGCGCCTATCTATTCGGCTTTCTTTAAATGTTGAAGTTCATCAAAATTGTGAGCTATATTAGCGGAGATTAAACATTCATTCTAAACGAGACTTTTACTATAACACGCTAGAGTTAACTTGAGACCTGAGCGCAGTAGGTAGTACACAACGGCGCTCAGATCTCAAGTTAACTTTTTCTGGGTCTCTTACCGCCCCCCTTTAGGCCTGCAGCGCCCACAAGGGGGCGTTATCGCACACTTTGGGAAGGCAGCCAAAGTGATGCAAAAAAAAAGTCATCAAAATCAAAATCAAAATATATATTAACTACGTTTTGTAAGAAAAAAATACAATTGTAGCAGGTCAAGTTGTAAATATAAATATTTCTCAATAAATTGATAAAAGTAGGTACATTAAGAAATTTTTTTAATATTATAAAACTAACAAGTTAACACACAATATACTTTTGTAAATAAACAAGTTACAACAAAAAATACATTAAAATAATCTATTCGCTGTGGCTGTGTCCATATACTCCCGAACTGAATAAAAGCAGTGACGGCGAAGAGATTTTTTAATCAGTGATTTGAACTTTGAATTACTGAGCAGCTTTGCATTATCAGGCAGTGCATTGTACAATGAGATATTTAAAGAGTTGTTCCTAGCTTTCTTGGAGTTAAATTTATGAGGTCTGATTAAGTCAGAACCTCTTGTTGGATACTTATGAAAGTTAGAATTTAGGGAAAAACTATTCCTGTTCCTATGAATCTCGAGCAGTTGATAAAATATATATAGAGACGGGAGAGGCAAAATTCCAAATCTTTTGAAAATAGGCTGACAGTGATCAAAGTATCCAGCATTACCAATCACTCGAACGGCTTTCTTTTGCTGTCTAAAAGCCTTAATGGCTGATGACGAATTACCCCATAGTAAGACACCATAAGTTAAATGAGAATGAAAAAGAGCAAAATAAACAGTTAAAAGGGTAGATGGGTTAACTGTATTTTTAAGTCTGCGCAGAACAAAGATGGAGGATGCTAGACGTTTTGTAAGATTATCGACATGTGCTGACCAGTTTAGTCGATCATCTAGTGTAATTCCCAGTAATTTTACCGAATTGCCACATGTGACAGAGTTATTAGTAGAAAAAATAATACGCTGCGTTTTATCGAGATTAAGTTGCAAGTCATTGTTCTTAAACCAGTCATTGGCCCTAGATTCCCAAGTTGACATGTTCCGTGGTAAGCTCAGTATGTCTCTATCCGAGGCTACAAATGAAGTATCGTCCGCAAAACAAGTACACTTATTTGGGGCCAAGTAATGGCACAGATCATTAATATACACTATAAATAGAAGCGGACCAAGGACGGAACCCTGAGGTACACCGCTCTCAATAGGCCTAAAAGTTGACTTAGATTCCCCGAGTTGGACACATTGGTATCTAGATTTTAAATAGGAGGTAAGTAACTTGAGAGGAAGACCCCTAACGCCATATCTTGAAAGCTTTTCAACTAGAAGATCATGAGAGACGCAATCAAAGGCCTTGCTAAGATCACACAAAGTTGAGCCAACGTGCTCACCCCTTTCAAGGCCTTCCACCACATCAAATATGACCTTCGATACAGCTTGCACAGTGGAACAGTGCTTGCGAAATCCAAATTGGTTATCAGTAAGACATTTTATTGAATCAAGATAGTCAGTCAGCTGATGTGCTATGAGAGACTCAAAAACTTTACCCAATATAGGCACTATTGATATTGGTCTGTAATTACTCGTAGATTCAGGATCACCCTTTTTAAAGATTGGGACCACTTTAGTGAGTTTAAAAGGTTCAGGGAATTCTCCAGATTCAATGCATCTGTTAAAAAGATCGTTCTCTTGAACTCTCTCTAACATACCACACCACTCTTTTCCCACGAAACTTTCATAGCCAAGTCCCCCTTCCCCCCGGTACATTACAAAACCGAGTCCATCAATTTTGGATGGGCACTCATGTTTCTTGGGTGGGCCGGTGCCCCCCCCCCCCCCCCTAGAGCCACCGCTGCGGAGTGCTCAAAATTCCTAGTGCGATATGGACAATCCACAAACTTACAAACGTTATGTTAAATTTTTTTTAAAAAGTTTGTAGGCTGACGGGCTTGAACACACAACCATTGGATACAAAGTTTGACGCTCTGCCGTTTCAGCCATGTTAGAAATGATGGTAAAACCATTATTATACATATAAGTAAAAATAACTTTGTGTCTTGAAAAAGAAGGCGCAGCCTCAGTAAATACCATTAACTGTGATTGGTCAGTACTTTATAAAGACGCCACAGATCAATCTTATATTAACAATATTGTCAACGAATGTGAAATTTCCGGATTCGTGAGAACAAAAGACAGAGGAATGATAGGTTGGCGCTGTCACCAAATGGAGAAAGGAACTTTTTACGCATAATGTTATATTCGTAGGGTATTCTTTAGGATCACTTGTAGTTGTGATCTGCTAAAAAAATACTTTTTCCGTATTGTGTGCATTCGTGGAATTTTCCTTTAAAAATGGGAAATTTAATTTTTACACTCTTAAAAATAACATGGTATGGATTACTAAAATTTGGTTCTGACAACTATTTATTTTCGTGAAATCGGACTCAACCCAAAAATTAGTTTGTACAACCAAAAAAAATTTTCGTTATTGAACTGTTGAACTAGTTAATAACATTAACCAAACCAACCTACAAATTTTAGTTGTCACAACGAAATTTTATATACGGATAACTAATTTTATATGGTACTCCCGCTTTTAAAATTAGTTGTCACACCAAATGTGTAAATATGGAAAATTGAAAATTTTTGTTTGTTTTTGTTAATGATACAATCTACAAATATTGCCAAAGCAATCTTTTATTTGGGCCAAACTTGAAATTTTCATAGAGTAACAATTACGTATGTAGTCACAACATTGTGTTTATTATCTTTTTTCTGTACTTTCTAATTGTAAGAAAGTAGTTGAATCATGAATAAGTAAAAATTTTATATTTTTGTCATTGCAGTTGCACTTTAGAAAGTTTGAATGAACTGCTTATAACGCATGACAAAATTAGCTAGTTGATTTGATAGAAATAACTTTTAAGAAAGTCTGTTTCATTTCTAAAAAAATGGCATATGTAATTTATACTTATCTAGTAACAAAAAATATTCCTTCCTAGGTCCCCATTTAAATAAAAAAATGCCTTGGTATTACTACTCCATTAGATAAACTAATTGGAATAAATTATCAGGGATATTATGGGTTCTTTAAAAAAAATTATTTCCAATGTCCTTGTTCTCTAATGTTTTTTATAATACATACTTATGCAAGACAAAACAGAAACACTAGATTTTTAACTTATTTTAATCAACCTTTTGGGTTGTTCAATTGCTTATAGAACTGAAAGGTTCTTATTTAAATTTTCTTAACTGCAACTGCGATTATGAAAAAACAGAAAATATCCCCTGGACTTTCTATTTAAAATATACAGCTACTTGGTCAGATTAAAAAGTCATCAATATGACGTTCTCATATAGAAATAAAACATAAAACAAAAACAAAACAAAAAAAAATATTTTTAAGTTATTTCTCATCGGGTCACCTTGCCACCATGCTTTATAAAAATCTCATTTAAACTCTCTAATGTACAACTGCAATGATAAAAAATAAAATGTTTACTTACTTATGATTTAACTTCCTTCCGCCAAAAGGAACCTACACAAGAAAGACAATAAACACAAATAAATTACACCAAATATTATCACATCCATTTTACACACGGGCACGGCCATGAAAATGGCCAATTATTGCCTTAAAAACACGAAAAAATGGACACGGAACCGCAAAAGCACCCTAACATAAACATTACCTCCTGACAGTCCTGGCTAGAATGATGTCACATGTCACCCACCGGGCAAGGGCGTCAAGTCTCTGTTGATGCCGTTAGTTATAAATATGAAGAATAATATTACTTGAAAAGGAAAGTTAGTTCTGGTAACTAAAAATGTATATTAATCAAAATTAACAAAATGATAGGGACTACAAATTCATAATGTGTTATTACAACAAACTTAATTGATAATTACAAGTTTGTAGGAACCTTGATGTAACATTTAAATAAGATATATACAGAGTAAAATTCAGCTAAACAAAATATTTTATTTCTGCCAACTAATATGAAAACAAGATATTTTCTTTGTTCTGATGGCATTATTTTTTGGTAAATATAACCAAGAAAAAATCTTTTTTGTTTTCCTAACTAAAAATAGTTATTTTTGGTAACGTAAACACGAGAACAAATAAAAATTAGTACCAAATACCAAGTCATTTTTAAGAGTGTAGAGGTTGCAACACTGTACAGCACTGAATCATAAGAATATGTCCGAAATTTAGTGGATTTAAGAATGCAGGGAAGAGTATAAAAGGTATCATCTTCCAACCCACCCCATTCACGCCGGTCAGATAAAATCGGACATCTCGTGGGGTGCGGAAGAAGATACACACTCCCCAATCGGTAGGTCATGCAAGGGCAAGAAATCAAGGGGTGATAGCCCTTGGTAGGTGTCGTATGACCGAGGATCGTGGTTCGGAACCCACGTTAAGCTGTAGGTCCCCTCGGGAATGGCTCTGGCAGCGAACGAAGAGAAAAAAAACCTAATTCGAGAGAATGGCAAGAAATGACAATACTTTTACTTTAAACAAAGATTTACTCTATAGTATTACTACAAAAGACAGTACATTTTATAGTGTATATTTCCGAAGATAATGCATTTCGGATATTTACAATTTTTTTTCACCAAATTATTATGCCTCCAAAACTCTGCCTTAATTTAACCATGTTCGTTTCTTTTACCCTTTCCAGTATGTCCGCCTCTTCGCATACGAATTTATAACACCCCGTATTATCAATATAAATTTAAAATTTTTTTTAAGTCAATTAGTTTTATTTCCTTGAAAAACAACACGCTTTAATATTTTAGTTTTAAAAGTTGAGTTCACGGACGGGCCCGACTCCCATTATACTTTTAATAACCATTCAAATTAATTCAACTTTTTCTTTTTAACTTTTTTAATAATAAAAAATTCAGGCACTCGGTTATTTTCTTTTTAATTTTACCGGGCCCTATTTCGGAATAACTTACGAAAGGGCTCAGAAATAAAGTTAAAACATGACACTCTGATAATTAATTTGGTCGAAGCAATCAATACTAGAACGCACGTGTTGAATATCGATGGAAACAAAAACAAAGGGGCGGTCATGTGCGAACTCAATAAGACGGTTTCTTTTTTAAAAATGTTTTTGTCTTTTATTTTTACCAGAAATACCAACTATTACTGATAATTTACCTTACATATGTAGAACCAATCAGAACGCAAATTTTCATAGCAACCACCTTGGTAACGTGGTCTTACCCGATAAGACCTACCGCTAGCTCGGTAAGACCACTGTAGCTTTTTGTCAAACAAACAGTAATTTATTTCAAGATATCAAGTCTAATAAATAAATATTATAACCCCTACAAAATAAAAGTGACACACAACACTAATTGAGGTGATTTTAGGGCATAAACTTAACTTAATTTTGACATTTTTAAAGAAATATTTTATGACAAAATGTATGCAAGATTAAACCCAGTGTGCTTTGCTTTGACGTGAGCTTAAGAAATCTTGGCGTTTTCATGGCAACCGTGAAGACAACAAGCGAATTTGATTTTTGACGTTCCACGCGTCTGATTTAGTCTTGGATTTTTAATTAATTTTTAGTTGTGGCACGTTTATAAACTTAAAAGTAAATCATAATGATGTGTTTGCATATTTTCCTTTATCACAAACAGCTTTTATTTCGGGTTCAGTAAATTATCCAATAAAATACACCTCTAGAAGCGGCGACTTATCTTCATACCGTTGTTTTTCACTCGAAACTAGATTTTCTAAGAAAATTTTCACTCAATATAATTTTTACTTATAATCAAAGATAAGACCCTTGAGCTAAAGCTCGCGGGATCATATCAGATTAAAAGTAAAAATTACATTTCGTGAAAATTTGTCAGAAAATCGATTTCTTGTAAAAAACAGCGGTATTACCGATAAGACGCCTCCTCTATCGGTATATTACTGTTGATAAGACATACCACTAGCTCGATAAGACGCCCTGTAGCTTTTTGTCAAACAAACAGTAATTTATTTTATTTTTAATTAATAAATAAATATAATAATCCCTACAAAATAAAAGTGTCACACAACAGTATTTGAGGTGATTTTAGGGCATAAACTTAACTTAATTTTGACATTTTCATAGAAATGTTCTATGACAAAATGTATGCGATGTTTTGCTTTGACTTGAGCTTAAGAAATCTTGGCGTATTCATTACTATTCATGGCAACCGTGATGGCAACAAGCGCATTTGATTTTTAACGTTCCACGCGTCTGATTTAGTCTTGGATTTTTAATTAATTGTTAGTTGTGGCGCGTTCATAAACTTAAAAGTAAATCATAATGATGTGTTTGCATATTTCCCTTTATCATAAACGGCTTTTATTTCAGGTTCAGTAAATTATCCAATAAAATACACCTCTAAAGGAGATGCCGTACGATCTTCGTACCTTTGTTTTTCACTTGAAACTAGATTTGATTTGATTTGATTTGCTAATTCATTGATTAATCAGTTAATCATTGATGGAAACCTTTCATTGTCTGAAAGTGTTTTTAACAGTAATATACCGATTGAGGAGGCGTCTTATCGGTAATACCGCTGTTTTTGACAAGAAATCGATTTTCTGATAATTTTCACGAAATGTAATTTTTACTTATAATCTGATACGTTCCAGAGAGCTTTAGCTCGAGGGTCTTATCTTTGATTATAAGTAAAAATTATATTGAGTGAAAATTTTCTTAGAAAATCTAGTTTCGAGTGAAAAACAACGGTATGAAGATAAGACGCCGCTTCTAGAGGTGTATTTTATTGGATAATTTACTGAACCTGAAATAAAAGCCGTTTATGATAAAGGAAAATATGCAAACACATCATGATGATTTACTTTTAAGTTTATAAACGTGCCACAACTAACAATTAATTAACAATCCAAGACTAAATGAGACGCGTGAACGTCAAAAATCAAATTCGTTCATCAATTGTAATCACTCTTGCCATGAAAACGCCAAGATTTCTTAAGCTCACGTCAAAGCAAAGCACACTGGGTTTAATCTTGCATACATTTTGGCATAAAACATTTCTTTAAAAATGTCAAAATTAAGTTAAGTTTATGCCCTAAAATCACCTCAAAAGTGTTGTGTGTTACTTTTATTTTGTAGGGGTTATAATATTTATATATTAAACTTGATTTCTTGAAATAAATTACTGTTTGTTTGACAAAAAGCTACTGTGGTCTTACCGAGCTAGCGGTAGGTCTTATCGGGTAAGACCACGTTACCAAGGTGGTTGCTATGAAAATTTGCGTTCTGATTGGTTCTATATGTGAGGTAAATTATCTAAGAAAATTATCACTTAATATAATTTTTACTTACAATCAAAGATAAGACCCTCGAGCTAAAGCTTTCGGGATCATATCAGATTATAAGTAAAAATTACATTTCGTGAAAATTTGTCAGAAAATCGATTTCTTATAAGAAACAGCGGTATTACCGATAAGACGCCGTCTCTATCCGTGTAGTACTGTTAACAAGACGCCCTTAATTTGGAAACTGAGATGACCTTATTCCACCTTAAAAAATAATTTCGGTGCACTGATAGAATTTAGCATTACTCTACACTGTAAAAAAATATGGTAAAATTTCATAATATTGGTGGCATTTTGCCTACGCCTATTGCCGACACCGAAATTGAGCGGAACTGGACGAAATTTCCCATTTTATTACTCAACACCTTTCTAAATTATACTATAATTGCTAGTCAAAATCCTACCTTTTTGTGACAACTGGTATGTTACTGTCGCCAGTGGTCATTTGATTATTTAATTATAATATAATGTCTTCTGGCCCCTCGGGTACGTTTTTGTCAAATATTATTAATTAATTTTTCCAGAATTAAACTAGAAATCAAAGACAACTCCCTTCTACTGAGCCGTGGCGGCATTAATAAAATCATCTATATCCATTTCACAAAGTAATTAGAATAATGGCTGGATATTTTTGAAATATGATAGAATGTCGTGTACTCCTCGGCGATGGGCGCGACTTTGATTTATTAAATCGTATTGATCAGACCTAGAAATGCATACCTATTTACATTTTTTAGTTCTAACTTTGTGAGATTTATTATAATGATTGGGGTCGTTAAAATAAGTCTTTACTAGATATAGATACTGAGTGTTAAAAATGCGTGGATTATTACAAATACTTTAAAACTACTGAATATAATTTTTGGTTTACAAGTGCTTCAGTTTTTTATCAAAATGTTTCCAAATCAGCGGATAGGAAGGAGGGCAGCGGCGGCGCCAGGGGGGGCCAGGGTGGGCACGGGCCCACCCTAGAAATATGAGTGCCCACCCTGGTGCACCCCCAAAATTGATGGATTCGGTTTTGCAATGAAATTTTCGGGGGAAGCGAGACTTGGCTATGAAACGATGACCTTTTTTTTTTTAGACGGCACTTAGGACAAGAGGGAAGTTTTGTTTTGTTTTTTCGCTGCTTATGTCGTTATAGAGAGCGTTGGGAGGCCGGCGACCTTTTTTTTTATTTAGAAGTCACTTTCGATTTGGGTAGTGCCCACTCAAAAATCATCGGGCCCATTTGTGCCCGCCCATCCCAAAAATCCTGGCGCCGCCACTGAAGGAGGGGCGGACTTGACTGGTCTGAGATATCGCCAGACCTCACCCCTTTCAGTGGCGGTCAATGCTGTTTTAAGCAGGGTACACTACAAAAAATAATTATGTAATTTTCAGTAACATTACGTTGGTCACACAGAGGCCAACGTAATGTTCCGTAAAATCACATAAAAAATTTCTTGACGTTTTTCAGTTTAATAATCCGTAAAATTACTTAATAAAAATAAAATATTTTTAAGTTATATCCGACGTAAAATATTATAAAATTGTTGACATTCTTGAGTTACATATGAAGTAAATTTCATAGAGAAACTGCGTAAACTTTTACAAAATATATACCGTAATTCTTATTTTTCCCTTAAAAATTAAGGAATTCTTCATAATTAATTATTTAAATTAAAATAATATAACCATGAATTTTAATTAGGTTTCTTATGGGAATTACTTAATATAAACTTGATTTTTTATTGAATGTATTACTTAATAGGTATTATTCCATACTATTAAGTAACAAACAATGTAAATTTACAGTAGTTTATCAATTTTGTGAAAAAAATTTAACCCCGCTATCCAAAGCTATAAACACAAGTTAAATGTATTTTTTCTTTGTAAACTGTGATTACTTTATTACGCTTACAGTTTACTTTAAAAATTATGCAAACAAAATTAATAATTATACGGTCAATTTAACTGTAAAAAGTGGGGGTCTATTATAGCCTATAAGGTGTAACTATAAAAACAAAATTCGTAACGAATCTTAAGTTGGTCACACATATGACGAACATATCAGATGTTTGATCAAACTTAAGGTATTTATTTAAATAAATACTATACAATATAATATTTACATAGATACATTATGTAATACACTAAGATGGATATTACTAACAACCATATAAATCATAAGTTAAACATGTAACTGAATAAACCATTACAGGAAAACGTGCTTAAACTTAACTATAGAACTATAGATATTCACTAATATATAATTTTCATAATATTAGTTAATAAGTCCTCCGGACTCTTATGCAGACTTAATAACTATCTAACCACAAAGATTTTTTGATATGCAATTTATTGTAAATTTTATTAAGTCTGCATATTATTATTATTATCTATATACTTACTCTATACAGGGTTATAGATAAACCACCACAAATCAACAATTAAAACAAGAAAAAGCCTGTCTTATCCTGGATAACGTAGAAACATAAATGCCGATGCCGAAGATCGTCGCGTCGCATCGGCAGTTGGTGGGAGGGAATAGAACCTTTTCAGTAATATATAATGCGATTTTGTCAAACGTGTTAGGGCTTTACAATAGATTTACCGAATATTATACGGTATATATACCGTAAAATATTATTCAGTTATAATAAAATGATTTTTAAATTGTCTTATTTTCAGTAAAATTTTATGCAACTTTGTCAACCATATTTTGACATCAACCGGCTTCGACGCATTTACAGAATATATACTTTAAAAATTTTTAATTCTTAGGTACATTATTTATTTTGGTATTTTTACGCGAATTTTAAAGTATAATTTTGTTTTACTTGATAAATTTTAGTGATATATTATGAATTTTTAGTTACATCTGAAAAATCCCAAATATACTATTTAAAAATAAAAACACACGGTTTATTTGGGAAATTTAACAAATATGTTACTGGAAAAAAATGTAATTTTACACTAATTTTTTGCAGTGTAGGCAAAAATTGCATTTAAGACAAATACTTAGATACCTTCCGTAGCATTCAAGCATCTAAATTTCAAATTTTTTAACAAAATGTCTTATTTTTATGTTTGTGGAAAGTAAACTGTGGCAGAAGAAGAATAAAACGACATTATTTATAAGTTAGTTCAACACGGCGGTTTTTACGTACATTTTTTTTTAAAACATCGTCATAAAAATTGGTTTAGCTTTTTTAATCCTGCAAAAGGTCGCTCTCCAGAGAGATTATTGTTAATTCATTTAAGCGTGTCTCTCCAGATGTATTTGGTAAACTATGGTATAACTTGACGATTGGCACCAATGCACTTATCAAACGCGTGCTCTCTTGGCGTGGGCTGACAGATGAAGGAAGGTCGAAGGTTGCGATGGGTTCATTTGTTACATCTCTATCTATCCTACTGCCTACCGGCTCTCTCACTTGCTTCCACACTTATCTACTTTTATCTATGAATAAAAATATTTGGCAAGAGGCATTTTTAAAAATAAAAATGCACCTGTAAAAATGAACTTGCTATTAAGTTTACTAATCAAGTTTTTTATGTTACCTTTCGCATAGTTACTGTTTTGCATGGTTACTGTCGAAACTTTGTCAAATAAATTCAGAAATATAAAAAGCGTTTTCAAAATGAGCGATTCTGATGGAAGTTTACCCTCTGATATAGAAGCAGCGGCAAACGAAGCGATCTCAAGTTTAGTTCCGACAAAATCCACGGCGCGGTATGAGTTGTAGTATCAGAAGTTTGAAGATTCGTGCAAAGCTAACAAAATAAAAAAGGTGTCTGAGAAAATCCTTTTGGGTTATTTTTCCGTAAAGCAACGCTCCCAGAAACCATCTACACTATGGACTCACTACTCAATGTTGAGAACTATGATTTCAGTCAAGAAAAATCAAGATATAAGCAGATTTTCTCAACTAATCGCATTTTTGAAAAGAAGTTCAGAGGGTTACAAGGCCAAAAAGTCCAAAGTTTTCACAAAGTAAGTTTCTTAGTACTGCAGATGATGAAACATATTTACTTATGAAGGTTGTTATGATAATCGGCATTTTTGGGGCTTGTCGGCGCGAAGAACTAGCTCAGTTAATGTTGGATCATATTGAACACAGTGATTTGTATATAAAAATTGTGATTCCATTCTCGAAAAATAAAATAAATAATACGAGAATTTCTTATAACAGAAGGAAATGTGACAGGTGTCAACTGTTTAAGTATTTATCGAAAGTATGCTAAACTTCGTCCTCTTAATGCAACTCACAGGCGGTTTTTTGTACTTTATGAAAAAGGAAAATGCACCTCCCAGCCTGTCGGAATTAATAGTTTTGGAAGTATACCAAAAAAGATTGCAACAAAACTTGGATTGAATAATCCCGAAGGATACAGTGGACATTGTTTTATGAGGTCCTCAGCCACCATTCCAGTTGATGGTTATGCAGATATGCAGATGTTAAGGCGTCATGGGGGCTGGAAATACGTTGAGAATTATTTAGAAAATAAGAAACAAATAGCAAAGAACATCATGGGGACAGACACGGATTTAATGATTGGAAATTCGAACGTAAAGGGCTCCATCACATCCACTTCTGATATACAGATTTCTAACTGTAAAAGTGTATTATTAATGTTTATAATAAACCTTAAGTGTTATATTTTAATTAATAATTGGTAATTAATTTTATAATTGTTAATAATAAATCATTCTTCCAAAAAGTGTGGTTTTATTTAACAGCAAAATTTTAATAAAACCGTTTTTTTTCCAATACAGCACTAGAGCTGTAAAGGCATCTATTACAGCACTAGTGCTGTAATAGATAGATGCCCTTACAAAACGATTTACAGAACTGTAAAATTCATATTACTAAATGAAAGTAGATAATAATATTATGCCTTGATTCTTGACAAACTTTCGAATTACATTAATCCACACGATGCAATATTACATAATTACAACACAAATTCAGTAAATAATAATCCTAAACAGAAAAACAAAACATATATTTACTAAGATTGCGGGCTATGAATGTTTATTATTAGAATACTTTATCTTGAAATATCTATAGCCGCTTCATGGTCTGGCGAATTTCCAGACCGTGTCTCCGATATAAAGCGAATCTGCAGTAAATTTCTCATCATCCGATATGGTCTAGTGGCTAGGATACCTGGCTTTCACCCAGGAGGCTCGGGTTCGATTCCCGGTATCGGAATGTAATTTTTTGTTTTTCGACTTCTTGAATTTTTTACCTTGACGTTTCAATTCCAATTAATATTATTATTTTTGCAGCAGAAAAGTTATTAAAATAATGACAAGAAAAACGTTTGTCAGCTCATTCATTGAAGGTATTAAAATTGAAGAATACCCGGTGAGGGGAACGGAGGAACAGGTTTAAAAAAAATTAATTGCTTTCAAGAGTTAATCATAAAACAATACCACTTTTTTGCCTTCCTCTGAGACTGAATTGCTTCGAAACTAGACATATGATAGTCTTTAATTTAAATATGTATGTCGAAAGTCTTATACTTTGACTCTTTATTTCATATCGCATATTTTTTTAGATATACAGAAATACATATACAGGGTCTCAATGCGGGATTCCATAGCATTTAAACTACAAAAAATTTTAATATTTTTCAAATGCAGAGTTGGGAGGCATTGAATCGATAATTTAAATTTATTTTAAATTAAAGAGGGTGTCCCAAATAGTCGGGCCATATCCAAATTTTTTTTTAAAGAAGGAACACACTATACAGTGTGTCCACGGATAGAGTTTGGAAGAGGAAAAACTTTTTTATTAATAGGTATAAAAAAGTCATTCTTTATAAAAACGTCTGTTGGTGCTGAAACTACAATTTCGAATATCAGATTTGCTATTACTATACAAAGTTCGTCAGAAACAACATTTTTAGTTTTTTGTTTTTTTTTTCAATTCCTTGATTTATTAAATCAATTGTGCTTGTTCTCAAAACTACAATTTCGAATATCAGATTTGCGATTACTATACAGGGTTCGTTAGAAACAACATTTTTAGTTTTTTGGATTTTTTTTTTCAGTTCCTTGATTTATTAATTCAATTTTGCTTGTTCTCAAAACTACAATTTCGAATATCAGATTTGCCTTAACTATACAAGGTTGGACAGAAAAAAACGTCTTTAATTTTTTTATTTTTTATAATTTATGATTGAATAAATTAAAGGAATATGATATGTTATAATAAAAATACGTCAAAAGTAGACAAAGTAAAATAGTTTTCTTGCAACAAAATCGTTATTCGGCCAGATATAAAATCATATTCTAAGTAAGAAGGCAACTGTTTTTTTTTACTTTAATTTATTTTAAACCAAATCAAAAAAAAATTCTGACGAACCCTGTATAGTAAGTCTGATATTTAAAATTGTAGTTTCAACACAAGCAGACGTTTTTATAAAGAATTACTTTTTCTTCTATACCTAGATACTAATAAAAAAGTTTTTCCTCTTTCAAACTCTATCCGTGGACACACTATATTTATTTTCTACTTCCATATAAAACTCCACGTATAATTTGTCTAAAATGTCATACGTCTAAATTCAACTATTTTTGAGATATTGACGTTTGTAATATGGCATTTTCAGACTTTAACAGGATGTAGCATTGGAACGGCGCATCTTAGAGAAAAAGTTTTTCACCTCCCTATCTTAGTAGATACCGGAATTGCAATACTAAGATAAACTAATAATACTTACTTAAAAAGTAATAAAAGCAGAATGAGAAATATCGACAAATTGAGTTTTTCACTTTTATTAATTTATTCTTTGATCAAAATTTCTATAAATTAAAACTGTTGAGTAATTGCTAGTCTAAGACGGATATTTGGCCGCTTTTTGGATAAAGCAAAAATAATGCGAAATACCCTGCACGGGCCGGAATTTCACTACCCGACCCGGCCCGATATGGCCCGTCAACCAATACCGAACGGCCCGACAAGGCCGGCAGACCAACAAATATTTCTTTAAAAAAAGCACATAAGTAAACCAATACTGACCCAAAAGACCGGCTGGCTACAAAAGTCCCGCAGGCAGGGCAAGCCCGTCAGGATCGTTAAGCACAATAGGCCCGGAAAATATTTTAAGGGCCCAAAACCCCAAACCGTTATTGATTAAGTGGCCAGTGGCGGCTCGCGGTCTTAAAAAATGGTTAAGAGCTAGGTATAGTGCGGGTACTTAAACAAACATTGACTAAAAACCCGTGTAACAGAACGTCTTTCTTATCCTCATCTGTCCAACGACTGAATGGAGTTTCCAACAAATCACAAACTGTCACTAATTGGGTTTATTGTTAAAACGCACAATTAAGTAGGTATGTACACTACTTAATTAAGTGAAAAATAAAAACTTTTTAATCACACAGTAAATCACGTAAAAACGATATCTATAACCGTAAGTTTCGCGAAGCCTCAAAATAAATACTTTAAGGTTAGGCAAACCAATGCTAAAACAATGGCGCATACGACTGATCTATTTTTAAATTGCCCTTCATCATAATGCAAATTGTTACATGATGTTTGCGTGACTGACGTCACGTAACCATAACAACGGTGAATATTAAAGCCATGTTGGGCGTTGGGTCTTCACATGCTTTGAGCTAACGGACATGGTCGCGACTGGGGCGCGCCAAAATGCACGAATGTTTATAATTATTGTCCATCGGAGTTAACCGTGGCCCTATTATGCATAGCTATATTCGGATTAAATTAATATTATTATTTCGAACATAAATATTTTTTAAGGGCTAAAATGGTAGCTGTATTGGTACATTAATATTTAATATATAATAAAACTTTCCGCCTGGTTTTATTTTTTGTTGGTGAAGAGCCCCTTCACCTACTTCGCCTGACGAGCCGCCACTTGTAAGTGGCCCGGCCTGACCCCAGCCTGAGAATCGGACCGGGCCGCGTTCAAACCTCTACGAAATACTGATGAAAAAATGAAATTACGAATACGTAACTAGCCTAGTTCTTAAGAGTTATTTTGAAATTACGTAGGCCATTTTTCCTTTATCCCGATTAAACTGAAATATTAATTTATTGACGAATTGATAAATTAATACATACAGGTCTTGATTAAGGACTTTATGTATTACAACGTGTACCCGTATATACGTATACATAATATGCGTTTCGGTTGGTATATACCATAGTTTAATAAATATTCATGTAATTAATAGACATCATACAAAGGGACATTTAATTATTAATTCTATTATTTATGTAGGACGTAGCTGCAATTAGTGCTAGATTGTGCGCTGTGAATTCGGGCTTAAAGGAAAACGTAAATTACACTGCCCATAACATTGACTGAATATTTATCAGCTCAGATATTATGTTTCATCTGCAATATTAATTATGGGTCTGTTGTCTGAGGGTGGGGAAATGGGCGCCATTGTTAATTTTATCCATAATAAGCTGAGCGACGCAGGTTCATTTGCTTTATATTCTACACAGTAAAAATTTTTCATGTACATTTATCATAACCTTCATTGGTAATAAAAGGCCACGCATCTCCAAGGAGAAAATTACCACCAGGAAATACAATTAACCACTACGGACTTATGCGGAAAAATAAAAAAAAATCATCATATTGCTTCCGAAATGTTATCTGTATTTTGTCTTAAAATCAGTTAATAGAGTTCTAGGAACAAAATATATTATTTAACTGGCATAAAAGGTTTCACATGTGGCAACACTGAAATTATTGACAGAAAACCAAGCTAATGAAATGACAGTTGAAAAAGTCTAACCTAAGTTATTTGTCGATCTTTCTGCTCTATGAGCAAATAAATAAAAAGAACAATTATTTTTAACAAAAATACATCAAGATTCCACAATAATTCGGATGTAAGTGGTATGTGAACAAAAACACCGACATGACAAGTGAAAGATCGGTAATGATGATCACTGTAAATTTTTATCGGAACGACGTCATCGCATCGCGCCAGGTTTGCGTTTTTAAAATTTCTAAAAATTGTGCATATTTTTAATGAGCTAAAAGAAAACATGGTAGCAGTAGTTTTACTGATGATACACTCCTATTATAGTACCGACTTAACAATTTAATTGCCAAAAACCATTAGCGTTCAATACAGTTCACTACCTATTTGATCACAACAGGCCATGCCAGACATCAACGGAATAAAAAATTTGATTAATTGTAATTATACAGGGTGATTCCTAAGTTGATACTTCTGTTTTAGCTGTGTATAGAAGGAATTAAAATCAACAACATTTTCAAATACCTTTTTTCAAAAAACTTAAGTAAAAAATCTAACTGCGGGCCTGGTCATCAAAACGTAGCCTGCTATAGTTTATGTTGTTTTGTCTTATTAATCATGCAATTTACGATATTCGGGGTCAGTTATTTATTTGGCAATGTTTTTCTGAAGCAAGTTAATTTTAAATTGGTGACACGTGAAAATGGTAAAATTTGAAAACAATTAACTAGTACAGGGGTTCCCAAAGTTTTTTCTATGGCGCCCCCTTTTGGGAATCAAGAAATGGTCGCGCCTCCCTCCCCCTCCATTATACAGATTCAAGTTGTATTAATTTTGCAGTTTTTTAGAGCTCTCGTGCCACCTCTAATGCTGCTTAGCGCCCTCCCAGGGGGCGCGCCCCCCAGTTTGGGAACCCCTGAACTAGTAGATATGATGCTTATTTACGGTGAGTGTTGTCAAAGTGCGGCTGCTGCTTCGAGATTATGTTTAAGTTAGGCAGGACCGTATTTAATTCATAGTGTAATAAATGAATGTAAGTACCCTATTTTTGAGTGTTTCGAAAAAGGCATTTGAAAATGTTTGTTTATTTTAATGCCTTCTATACAAAGCTAAAACAGAAGTATCAACTTAGGAATCACCCTGTATAATAACCAAATTTAGAAAATAAAGAAAACAATTTCATAATAGTGACATTTTGCCAAACAACAAAATCCCACTAAACCATATTTCAAAAGTGATTTTCTCTGAATCCACACAAACAATTTTGTAAATACCTGTTTTATATTCAGCGACATATTTCTTTCCGGCGAATTGAAAATCCTGTTTCAGGCACTGCCGAGATCTTAGCGCCTGAAAAATCAATTAGCGGGATTTTGTTGGTTGGAAAATGTCCCCAATAAGTTTATTACGATACCGAAAACGACATCGTAATAGATTTTATATAAAACCAAATTAGAACAAAAGTTTTTACATATTGTAACATAAAGAAGGATCGCAAATTCCCAATTTATGTGGTGATGTGGTCTGTGTGATAAGAATAATATGTATAGCCAGAAGGGCACTGACCCTGACCCACTATCGGATTGTAAACCACGCTAAATTGTAAGAAAATTTAATTAAATTTATATTGAAACCTAACACCCCATTAAAGTAATTTTAATAATAACCATAATTTAGAGCGATAACGGCGTTTTAGTTCATAATAGCCAGTTTTTGCCAATCACCAATACCCCGCTATTTGATATTTCAAACGCTAATTTCTCGGCATTCATTTACTCATGAAACCTGAATTTCGGTTCGCTAGAAAGAGTGATATTCGCCGCTGAATATAAAACTGGGTTTTACCAATTTTTTTTTGTAATTTCGGAGAAATTCGCGATTTAAATAGCGTTTAGCGGGATTTTGGTGGGTGGCAAAAACTAGGTGTTATCGCAGGATGGTATTAGATGTCGCCTGTTTAATTTGTGCGAATTGAACGTTATTATTATTACGAGACTGAGAATATATTCTGCATAATGTTAAATTAACACATTGCATACACTGGCGTCTTGTGTTCAGTAAACTTGTATCAAACGGACCTAAATATACGTTTCAATATAACTTCGTATTGAACCAACCAACCAATAAAATCCCGCTAATCTATTTTTCAGGCGCTAAAATCTCAGCACTGGCTGATGCATGAAACCGAATTTTCAATTTGCTGGAAAGAATTATATTTGATGTTAAATATGAAACAGGTTTTTACAAAATTGTATTGTTGTATGTGGTTTCCAAGAAAATTATGTTTGAAATAGCGTTTTTCTACTCCCACATGGAAATTTGCTGTTTCCTTTACACTTTAGTGGCGGGTAAAGTAAGCTATTCTAGTTAGGTTGTGAAACTGACCAATCACAGTAGTCAATTACAGAGAAGCCACATTTACATGTTGTAAATTCGTTTTCTGACAATTGACAGAAGTTAGGTTAACAATATTTATGCTTCAAAAATATGCAAATCTGTCAGATAATATTTGTTCTTTTTAAATTTAAATCAAAACATTTATCCCAGAGTCTATGTATACACAATATTTTCCTAAAGAGTACACACAATGGTGCAAAAATTGAAGGTAAAATATCAAAATTAATACCAAAATATATTTCTACCAAATTATTGTTATTTTCTGATGCCGAACTAAAGATTTGCACACAGACGCACTTTCTTATTTCAAAAATATCTTTATTTCCACTTATTTCTAGACAATTACTACAAGCTTTACATAAAATGTACTATAAACCTACCAAATGAACGTTTTCTTACTAACCTTGGTAATTTTTTTCAATATAAATAATATATATTATTATAAATATTTGTGCACGGGGATATTTTCCGATATATTTTGAACGGGGATCGAACCCCAATTAATTTTAAAACTTTTATTATATGCAACAAACATAGAAAATTAACTGGTAATTCTTCCTTAAATGATGGAACATAAAAATAACCCGATAAAACAGACCAAATTATCAGATTTCTAGAAAAAAAACATTTTTACTAACATATTTAAGGTTATGTTATTTCTACTTACACTATTGCCACTTCTCGTCTTCTCTTTTCACGTTAACAGTGTTGCTAGTTTGTAAATTGGCGATTATTTTGAAAAATTTGACCATAGCGAACGTTAAAAATTCATATTAATGTACAAAATCCATTTTTAACTGTTTGAAACGAATTCTACAGCTATTTTGTTGTACTTTCGGAGTTATAATTCTTTACGCAAGCAGATATAAACCCGAAAAACCTATTTTTCTTCTGTGCATTTCAGTAAAACAATTATGATCAAATTACCTGGTTGAGAAAATAAATTGTTCGTTTTTATTAATACATATATCGCTTTTTGTCTGTTATTCTGCAAAAAGTTGAATGTGAGAAAGATAGATATATTCAAAAGTAATTTTGTATAATTATAAGAACTTACCCAAATCGATGAATATGTTACAGTGTAATTTGGTCCATGGGTTTGCCATCAAAATGAATTTTTGTTCAATGGTTTCTTATTACCGTTCTCACAAGTTCATGGCCAACTTAAAAGACAATTTATGATGCCTAATTTAAATAATTTTTTAAAATTCTTAGCATGAAGTTCGGAAGTTAAGTCGTAGAAAAAATATACTGTACAACTCGAGTGGATTTTCCATATTGCGCTCGGAAGTTTGAGCACTCCGCCTACGGCGTCGTGCTCAATTTACTTCCTCGTGCGATATGGACATCATATCCACTCTTGTTGTACAAACTACTATTTCCTATGACCACCTATGAAAATAAGAAGAAAAGCACGAGTAATTTGGCTAGAAAGCGCCGTATATCACACGCGTGTTGAAAAAAATATTTCAACACTAGTGTTGTAATACAAGGCACACTGTTTAATTTAAACATATGATGCCAATTTGACAGACAACCCCTATTTATTACAAAGAACACATTCTAGAAAGCAGTAACCCATTTATCATGCATTTGTCGAGTAATTGAGAATTAGAGTGTGAAAATACGCCATCTGAAATTATAAAAAATGTTAATAATATACTGGAAAATCTCTTACCAGAAAAAACAAATCGCGGTGAAGAGAGTGTCATGTAATAAACAACAAATCTTTATAGGTAGTGATAGCGTAGAGAATAGAGCTCTAGCCTACAGATCGCAAGGTCACAGGTTCAAGTACAGTCAGGAGTATTTGACTTTTTTTTTATAAAAACATTAAATAATTTATAGAATTATTTTGAATTGAACTCTTCCATGTTGGGTGGATTGAAAAATAAGTACTTTATCTTTCACATCTTTTAGGCAATTTTAATAAATGAAAAAGATTTTTATGCCTTATAAGAAAGCAATTTTGTTGATGGTCGCTAATTCGTATTTTGTTTTACAGAGGGCGCTATGTTTAAAAGTTTCAGTTTTACCTAATTTTCTTTAAAAAGTAACTAGACCGGTATAATTTTTGTACAATATATTTGAAAAGGATAAAAATTTTGATGGAGGAGAAGCATAACATACCTACATTTTGACGAATACCTCGAAAATTTAAAGCAAAACCCAAAATTATAATAATAAAAGCTACATTGTATTCAAAAAATGAAAGTTGAAGCTGCTTCCGGTATAACCGGAAGTGACAGAGATATGTTAATATTTTAGTTTAAGAGAGCATATCGATAAACTTAAACCTACAGATTTCCAAAAAAATATTTTTGGTGGTTTCCTTAAAAGTTCTAATGCAAGCTCGTCGTGAATCACCCGGTATAGATATAATTTCATATGGAATAAGTTCGCCGTTTTTAAATGGAAGTGCCAATTTTCAAAAAATTATTAAGTATAGTTTTTGAAATATTTGTAGTTATCCGGACTTTTTGGCACCCTGTATAGGTACATCATTAAGATGTTGGGACCTGTCAAAGTGTAAATAATCAATGTAATTTTTAAAGTTAATTACATTCAGTGCCAAAGTTGCAATAAGACGAATCACCCTGTATGGTATTCGTGTTAATATTAATACATATAATTTAAATCATTTAGTCGACAATTTTAATACATCCGCTAACAACGTACTGTTTCATAAACGTAATGACGGGAATTAACTGTATTATGATAAAACTATAACAAGATTACTAATTTAGTAAATTATAACAAAAAACGGCTCATTATTATTTTACTTCCCGTCGATAATAAAACATTTATTAAACAAAATAAAAAGTCGGAAATAAATATTTCCTAGTTATTGTTAAAAATAATAAGGTCGTTTGTCAACATGTCACTCATTTGTATATCAAATTCTCAATTATTTTTATAAACAAATAAAAAATATACTTAAACTAATTATTATTTTGTGAACGTATCCTTTTTATATATTTTCCATAACCTTGTTATACTTTTCGATTAATTAGAAAAAATAATTAGAAAAACTAATTTATACCATATTGGCCAGCTTATTTATAATTTTTTAAGTACCAGGATAAGCCTAGGAATGGACTTTAGATCAGCATAATATGTAACTAAGACCATTCTTAGCCGCGTTTTGCCATATTATGACTTATAAGTAAAGCTAGTTTCCGACTAGAACGAAAGAAAGAAAAAGTGAAGCACTAATTTAACAGTAAAAGCCGTAAATCTTCAGATAAATATAGCACGCGGCGATATTATTATCTAGTGTCGATGTTGGACATTTCTAAAACATATTATAGTCTATTTCAGAAAGATGTAGAGTAATAAAAACTCATTAGGTATGCAAAGGGACTATAGAGTACGCCAAAGAATATTTAAGCCACTTTCATAATTTGGCCGGGTTTGGGTCAATTTATGGGGTTTGCCTATTGTTATCCATTCACAAACACTGAAAATGGTGTGACAAAAGCGTGCATTATGTACATAGTATTCGGTACACTTATGTTTTATTAAACATTATGAAAAAAATAGAAATACAAAAAATACATTATACAAAAATTAAATTATAAAAAAATCATACTATTCTTATTATCATTAACGGGTCGCCGGTCCGATCGATCAGGTGGTCAAGATCCTACATTTTCTCCTTTTTAATTTATTTATTTATTTAATATTACCATATTCTACAGAAGGTTTCAATTATCGAATGGGAAATAAAAAAGTTTTAACATAACATAAAGCATTATCAAAAAGAAGAAATATAGATATAGTAAAAATATTAATAAGTTTGTATGATTATATTAATGACATGATGGACTGCTTTTTGCCAGTTCTCTGGTGTCACTTCCTTAATGGCTTGATCAAACAGTAGCTTAACGTCTTTCATTTTGAATGTCGTGTTGTGTCTTGCTACAAATCCTTTCACTTGCGCCCATATAAGTTCTATAGGATATAGTTCGCAATGATATGGCGGTGTGTGCAGCAAAGTTACACTATGTTTTTCAGCTATATCTTCCACGGCATAAAACTATGTTTGTGTAAATTTTCTATAGCTAATATAGTTTCTTCTTTTTTTTCTTTGGTTAGTTTTATAAATAATTTAATGCACAAAATTTACCTGCGCCTATGGCCGATACCGAAATTGAGCCGAACTGGACGGAATTTCCTATTTTATTACTCTACACCTTTCTGAAATAGACTATAGTCCCAGCTTACCAACAAAGGTAAAAAAGAGTAAGAATGTTGATGAGAATGAAAAACTAAGGTAGAGAGGTGAACATTTTTCTTTTTTTTAAGATGCGCCGCTACAGCCTGTTAAAATCTGAAAATGGCATATTTTAAAAGTCAATATCTCAAAAACAAATGAATTTGGACATATTTATGACATTTGATACAAAATATACGTGGAATTTTATAGGGAATTAGAAAATAATATATTATATAGGGTGTTCCATTTAAAATAACGTTGTTGCCATATGTTTCGAGCAGAAGCGGCAACGCTGCTTTGTTGAAAATATTTTAAAACGATAGACGATGGTCTTTTATCTAAGCAACCAATTTTTTGAAGAAAACGTAGCCACCCTCTTCCATAAACGTCTAACGTTCCATCCACCGTGAAACACCCTGTATGTGACCATATATTTTTCAACTCATTTACTAATAGTAAAAAAATTATCATCTTACCTTTTGAGGGATTATCCATGTACTTCTGTCAAAAACGACTATTTAACCAGTATCTATTATGAGCAAACATATACAGGTGATTCCTCAGTTGATACTTCTTTTTTAGCTGTGTATAGAAGGCATTAAAATAAACATTTTCAAATACCTTTTTTCAAAAAACTTAAAAATAAGGTACTTACATTCATTTATTACACTATGGATCAAATACGGTTCTGCCTAAGTTGCCCGTTGAATAACATTAAGAAACCTTCTGGGTGTAGGATAGGCCCGCAAGAGAAAGCGTTTTGCGTATTATCTCGAAGCAGCAGCCGCACTTTGACGACACTCACCGTAAATTAGCACCATATCTACTAGTTCATTATTTTCAAATTTTACCATTTTCACGTGTCACCAATTTAAAATTAACATGCTTCAGAGAAATACACCGCAACGGATTGCCAAATCCCTTACCACCGACCTGTAAATTGCATGACTAATAAGAGATAAGACAAACAACGTAAAGTATAGCAGGATACGTTTTGATGACCAGGCCCGCACTTAGATTTTTTGTTACTTGCCCATGAAGTTTTTTGGGAAAAGGTATTTGAAAATGTTGTTTATTTTAATGCCTTTTTTACGCAGCTAAAAAGACGTATTCACTTAGGAATCACCCTGTATAATATTACAATTTTGTGGTAATGCTTAGTTTCAATATGCCGAATTTATCGGCGGAGGAAGGATTATTAAAGAACCGTCCTTCCATTTAAATTACGGTAACATTTTAATTAGCTTATTCCACAAAAACCGCCGAAATGTGTACACGTAATCCAATACTAGGTAAATCTTTTCGCCTTCCTTTTTCCTGCTTTCCTCCGCTTTCGGCCTTGTTTCAATTAGATTTAATCTAACCGAAAATGATAAAGAACTCTGCCGGACTGGCCGAACCTTTTTATTCTAAGCGATGAGCCCGGGGGCAGCGTTTATGGTTAATTTAAAGATTATGAGCGTGTCACATGATTAAAAAGGTAGATACACTTGGCGCATTTAGAGCATAATGAAGTTAGGCCCGAAATTCATACGGTAGATAATTTAATCTATTGTGGTTCTTTCGGGTTATGTAAACAAGAAGGAGTCGGTATGTAAACTTATGTCAAGGTAATTCCGAATCTGATCTGAAGACATTGGCCGGTTGTTACTACAGTAAAATTGTAAATGTCTTTATAGTCTAGTTCTAAATGGGAAATTCCGTCCAGCTCGGCTCAATTACGGTATTGTCCATAGGCGCAGGTAAATTTTGTGCATTAAATTATTAATGATAACTAACCAAGAAAAAAGAAGATAATTTGATAAAGAATCAACTATTAGCTATAGCAAATTTACACAAACATCGTTTTATGAAATAGGCCGTAAAAGATATAGCCGAAAAACATAGTGAAACTGTGCTGCACACACCGCCATATCATAGCGAACTAAATCCTATAGAACTTATATGGGCGCAAGTGAAAGGATTTGTAGCAAGATACAACACGACATTCAAAATGAACGACGTTAAGCTACTGTTTGATCAAGCCATTAAGAAAGTGACACCAGAGAACTGGCGAAAAGCAGTCCATCATGTCATTAAAGAAGAAGAGAAAATGTTAAATTTTTTCAGTCGTATACGAGGTTTGTCAAAAAATATGAATTTTGCCCAAGAGTAAAGTATTTACCTTTATTTTTGACAACATCGAGAACTGTAATTAGGAAATGTTGTTCGGCATTAAAAACTAAGTTCTAATAAGCAATTACACTAAAAAATATTTTTTTATTTTTACAAATTTTGTCTCAAATTACCGATAAATTTGTAAAAATAGAATAAATTTTTTTCAGTGTAATTGCATACTGGAACATATTTTTTAATGCCGAACAACATTTCATAATTACAGTTTTCGATATTGTCAAAAATAAAGGTACTTTACTCTTGGGCAAAATTCATATTTTTTGACAAACCTCGTATACGACTGAAAAAATTTAATATCTGATGGTTGCATTTTCGGTTTTGGACTATGCAGAACGTTTTATGAAGAATAACTTTTTTTCGTAAAGTTAATAATAAAAAAGTTTCCCATTAGTTTTCAAACTTAAGTAGACAAACTGTATATAGGGTGTCCCATAAGTTATGGGCCGTAGATTAACTGGAGATACTAGACATCAAACTAAGCCGATTAAGTCATATAAGTTTTTTCGGATTGTTACTCGTTCTAGAGATACAGGGTGTTGAGAGTAAAAATTTATTCTTGAAAATAAGCCATAATTTTAAAAAGGTTTAATGAATCGAATTGAAAGTTGGCAATATTATGTTTTTATGAGCAAGAAATAAGAATGTGTAAAAATTTTTAAGTTTCAAACTAGAGGGCGCTAGTTGCATACACAGGGCTTCATAAATCTATGATTTTTTTCTTATATGTGATATTAGGTGTTTTTCAATTATAGTTTCTTAAAGAAGGGCATTTTCTGGGTCAAAAAGGTGTACTTGATTGATCTTAATATCTTCGGTTTTCGAGATATTTCCCTTTAAACATCCCAAAGCATAAAAAAACATAGTACATAATTAAATTAATATTTTAATTATCAAAAAAAAACTTATATGACATAATCGGCTTAGTTTGATGTCTAGTATCTCCAGTTACTCTACGGCCCATAAGTTATGGGACACCCTGTATACATACAATTTTACACTTTCTAATCACAACAAAAAGGAAATAAATAAAAATTAACACATAAAAGGTATTTGAATCGACACGTACATCCATATACCTGCAATAAAGCGATAAAACGGCGTTTTAGATGAGTTCCTTATCTATCGTTATAAAATGAGGTTATTTGCATACTGTACGTACGGTATGTCCTCCGCTTTTACACACATGGGCGGCAAAGTGTGAAACTCTTAATGAAGAATAAAGAATGAAGATAAGCGTCGGTCGACAGGCGGTTCCGCGTTGAAGATTTAGTAGTACCGCTTATAATAGAGTGGCAATAATTAACTTGTTTTATTATAACTATATTTTAGCTGACATGGCTTAACAATACCACGAACGGCAGCGTGTAAAATACGATAAACATTAGGATCCGGTTGTACAATAAGAGCTTAAGTACGAGTTTTGTAAAGGTTGACCTAAAGTTGAACTTGGTTCAAAAAGGTAATTCTGTTGTATAATCAATTCCTAACCACAGGTTACGCTGTCAAAAAATCATCAAACTTTATTTGTTTTCAAGTTTGGGGTATTTACAATTTGCAGCTACTTTTTCCATTTATTCTAACACAAAAAAATGTTTTTTTTATGCTTTGAGATGTTTAAAGGGAAATATCTCGAAAACCGTTAAAGATATTAAGATCAATCAAGTACACCTTTTTGACTCAGAAAATGTCCTTTTTAAGAAACTATAATTGAAAAACACCTAATATCACAGGTAAGAAAAAAAATCATAGATTTATGAAGCCCAGTGTATGCAACTAGCGCCCTCTAGTTTCAATCTTAAAAATTTCTACAAATTCTTATTTCTTGCTCATAAAAACATAATATTGCCAACTTTCAATTCGATTCATTAAACGGTTTTAAAATTATGGCTTATTTTCGAGAATAAACTTTTACTTTCAACACCCTGTATCTCTGGAACGAGTAACAATCCGAAAAAACTTATATGACTTAATCGGCTTGGTTTGATGTCTAGTATTTCCAGTTACTCTACGGCCCATAAGTTACCGGACACCCTGTATATTTAATTTTTTGTTCTTTTATACATTACAACCAAAATCAAAATTTAGTGAAAGAGCCCATTACTACAGTGCGTAAATTCGTATCCTGTGAACATCGGACGTCCTTAAGAGTGATCTCTAGTGGCGCATTCGCCATTTCGTTTTTAGGATCAATATTTAGTTACTGCCTAGCTATATTTGAAGCATAATTACCTACAATTTAAAGTTAAACAAGTTTAAGTTTACAAAGTAATAAAAGTAGAAAAAGAAAAATGGACAAATTTCACAAATTTTCGTTTTTTGCTTTTATTAATCCATTAAACAAAATTTCTTTAGTTCAAAATTGTAGATAATTGCTACTCAAGGAGGGGTATTTCGCCCCTTTTTGAATAAACCGAAAAGGATACGAAATAGTGATAAAAATGAAGTGGCGAATGCATCATTAGACTTCACTCTTAAGCGCATTCCATACCAGCGGGAAATAGGGCATCGTTTCCTGGCTTGTCTAATTGAAAGTTTAATACAAAAATTTTACTAAGGAGTTCACAAGGACTTCTAGTTTGGCGGATGATACCTTATTTTTTTTCAAAAAAGATATTGATTTTTTTTTTTGAGTTTCAATTATAAAGGTTTAACTTATATTATATAACATAAAAATAGAAATATTACGGTTATTCATGTTAATTTCATATTTGCCATTAAAATTACAAACGATATTATTTTCAAAATTTCCACTGACGTTGCGTCACTTAATTCTCATGAAATTCGTTTATAGAATATTTTGTATATAAAAAAGAAATTTTATTGCCATCGTTAGACGCAAGTAAAGTACGCACGATATGGTGAAAATGCAGTATTTGTTCGTGATGACTCATCGACTACTGTTTGCTTTTAAGGGGAAACGTAAATAGTTTTGTCTATGGTTGGATTGGTATGAACTATTTTCCAACATAGTTTTCCTCCAGTGCTGTAACTAGTTACAATATATTATTACTACGATCATAATTAAACGACAAAACTTGGAATGTCATTAATAATCGCGATCTGTCCCATAAGCCATTAACAATACAAAGAATATACAATAGAACCAGTAAAGTGAATTTATGCTTGCAAATTTAAACAAAATATAAGCCAATATCAATATCGGTTAATTTATGAAAGTGCCACAAATTTAGTTGCAATGATTATGCGGCACAAACATGTATGTTGTGTATTTTGTATTAATTATTAATGCAGCCCGATATAGGTGGATCATGATGTTATATTCAAATAATGGTCCTATCGCTGTTTGTCAACTCCAATTGTCCGACGCTGGATACGATAAATAATAGATGCGCTCTGTGCATGTCGGATAGAATTTATTAATTGGAGACCCTTGTAGGATTATCTATGCCGATGTTAAGGGATTTGACGCCATTCTACAATACTTAAGTTATCATAAAACATCAATAATATAGCCTAAGTAAAGTTTCAGTACAACATTTTTCAAAAATCATTAATATTCGTTTGTTTACCTATTAGGCCAATCAGGTCACAGCGTTGTTTAATAAAGGATCATAAAAACACAGAAAATCTACTTATTTATCAGATTGCATATAATTTTTTTTTGGTTTTGCGGAAGAGCTGGTATACTTATGCCTAAGAGGCACATTATATCTCTTGTCGTCTGGGCAACGTCAGCCAGACGGGCCCTACAGCTTCGCGTGAAATCTGAACCACAGGTATGTGTTTATCCTTTTACCTACGACCACCTATGAAAATGAGAAAAAAAGCACGGTTAATTTGGCTTCAAAGCGCCGTATATCACACGCGTACTGAATAAAAATATTTCAACAAGTGTTGAAATATTAAGGCACACTATTCAATTTAAACATAATGGTGCCAATTTGTCTGTCAAATTGGCACCCCTATTTATTAAAAAGAAAAATTTTTAGAAAGCAGTAATTTTAAAGTTTTTAACTTATTTATCATGTATTTGTCGAGTGATTCAGAATTAGACTGTGAAAATACGCCATCTGAAATTATAAAATATGTTAATCTACTGGAAAATCTATTACCAGAAAAAACTAATCGCGCTGAAGAGAGCGTCATGTATTAAACAACAAATTTTTATCGGTAGAGATAGCGTAGAGAATAGAGCTCCAGCCTACAGATCGCAAGGTCACAGGTTCAAATCCCATCAGGAGTATTTGACTTTTTTTATAAAAACATTAAATAATTTATAGAATTATTTTGAATTGACATCTTCCTTGTTGGGTGGATTTTTTAAATTGATTAAATTTAAAACTTTTCATTCTGGTTAATCTAGAAGTCAATCCAGGATTAGTTCTTCCTATGATATATAAAATATGAAAAAATGAAAAAGTTAAACTACAAATAAAGGAAAAGCCTATTGACAAACTATTAAACCAGATATTAAGTGGAACATAATCCTAAGTATGCTAATTTCAACACTAGTGTTGAAATATTTTTTTCACAAATCAAAGGCTTTTTTAATAATTCTTTGTGGTCGTAGGAAAAAATAGTGTACATTACTCGTGTGAAAGTGATTGTTCTAACTCGTTTGAAAAGTATCACTTTCATCACTTGTTATGTAATATACTATTACGTCCCCAGAGGGCACGGTGCCCCTCACGATCTCGATATTAGGAATTACTTGTAGCATACTGCCCCGGGGAGACTGAGCGGCTAGGTCACCCAGCATGTGCATTTCAATGGCGCTACTCACACAGCGCTACCTAAGTGGCGGCGACTGGGAGACCGACAAAACCCGAGTATCCGCGACCGGACATGCTGATCTCCGCGCTACTCCGGTCTCTTAAGTGACGCAAAATAATGAAATGCGGAGCAAATTTTCAAGCTGAAATGCATGAATGTGCGGCCTTTAGCTCGCGAATGCGTGAGTGTCGGCCGTGTGGGGATGAGAGGCAACTCGAGTAGTCTAGTCGCCCAGTCGTCTAGTGTCCACGCTACTATAGTTTCTTTTAAGTTTCCCCGTGTGGGGACTGCCTTATCTACTAAATTTCGAAACATATTTTTTTATTGAGAGTATTCCATCTGCAAGGGTCGAACTCGGAACATGGTGAAATCCACTCGACAACTTACGAGCCTTATACTGAAAAATCGAATACAGATTTTCCTATCATTTCGTCAGATCCATCCTTGGACGCGTTTTGCCATATTATGGCTCATCAGTAGAGCTAGGATTCGACGAAAGAAGGGAATAATTCAAAACTGCTTTAAGCGTATTTGGTGGAGCACACCTTTAATGCCTATTTTTATAGTCGTTCCTTTAGGCTTCTTTACTCGAGGAACATCTCAAGTGCCCCTTAACTCGACGTTGACAGTTCCTTGAGGACTTTTTTTTATATATTTTTATAGTCTTCTGAATGAAGTGTTTGGTACATTTTAAATAATGCAAAATTGAATTCCTTGAGGAATCCTTAAGAATTTATTTTTGTCTATATAATCCGTTTTGGCATGTGAGGCTTCCTTAAGTGTCGAGGCTTTCTCAAGGAAGATCTATAAATACGGGCATTATTCCAAAATACTTTATATACAAAAATTAGTCCCTAGGAATTTCTTAAGGAATTATCAATATTAATCAATGTCAAGTTAAGGAACACTTGAGATTTTCCTCGAGTAAGAAAGCCTCAAGGAACGACTATAAAAATATGGGCATAAAAAAATAAATTAAAATTTATTCTAAATAAAATTATATTAAAAATTTTAAGTATAAATTGGAAAAATTCGTCCGTTGTTACTCAAAGAGACCTGATGTTAAATTATTAAGTTAATTTAGGCCGAGACTTTGTCTTTTTTCTTACAAAGTTTAAAAATAAAGTTATTTAATCACGATATTACATAACTTGTGAGAAAGATAACAAAAAAACAATTGAAGAAAAATTAATTTCATTGGCAAATCCATGGACCAAATTACACTGTAACATATTTGTCGATTCTTATATTTACACAAAATCACTTTGAATAGTATCTATCTTTCTCACATTTGACCTTTTGCAGAATAACAGACACAGAGCGATATATTTATTAATAAAAATGGACAATTAATTTTTTCTAAACAAACCCTTTTTTCTGTGCAACAAAATGAAAAAACATAACCCTAAAACAATTAGTAATCCAGAATAAAATAATAATCCTAAAAAATAGAATTTGTTTCTGAAATTCTTATAATTTTGTCTGTTTTATCTGGTTTTATGTACTTATCTTCATTTTTCCCCATTAAAGAAAAATTTAAAAAAACTAAAATATGCAAGTAAGTACAAATCCTTTATGTACTTATCTAAATTCCACCATTTAAGAAAAATTTACCAGCTAAAAATCTAAAAAATGCAAGTAAATACAAACCTTTTATGTACTTATCTTCATTTTCAACCATTTATGGAAAATTTACCAGCTAAAAATCTAAAAAATGCAAGTAAATACAAACCTTTTATGTACTTATCTTCATTTTCAACCATATATGGAAAATTTACCAGCTAAAAATCTAAAAAATGCAAGTAAATACAAACCTTTTATGTACTTATCTTCATTTTCAACCATTTATGGAAAATTTACCAGCTAAAAATCTAAAAAATGCAAGTAAATACAAACCTTTTATGTACTTATCTTCATTTTCAACCATTTATGGAAAATTTACCAGCTAAAAATCTAAAAAATGCAAGTAAATACAAACCTTTTATGTACTTATCTTCATTTTCAACCATTTATGGAAAATTTACTAGCTAAAAATCTAAAAAATGCAAGTAAATACAAACCTTTTATGTACTTATCTTCATTTTCCACCATTTATGGAAAATTTACCAGTTAAAAAAACTGAAAATGCAAGTAAGTACAAACGTTCATTTTGTATTTACATTTAAAGCATTAAGTATTGTAGTAATTGTCCAGAAATGAGGGGAAAACTGGATATTTAAAAAAGGGCATTAGTGCACAAATCTTTAGTTTGGTCAGAAAAAAAATTAAGAATAGTTCGGTAAAAATATATTTCGGTTTTATATCTTCAATGTTCGCACCATTTCGTGCACTCTTTGTAAAAAATTAATGTATGCATAGGCTCTGGGATAAATGTTTTAATTCAAATATAAAAATAACAAATTTGATAGGTAGATCTTTTTGAAGTGTATTCTTGACTTCACCTTTATTAAGTGCCATTAAACGACTCGTAAAATTTCCCACGTGTAAATTTGGTTTCTTTGTAATTGGCCATTGTGATTGGTCCGTTTCATATCATAACTTTTATGGATATGAAATTATATCCGTTCAGTTTACCGGAATAAGACCACTTATCCAATCAGTTTAGTGTAACAGAAACAGCAAATATCAATGTGAGAGTAAAAAAACATTAAATTAGATGTACAAATTTCGATTATTCAAATTGAACTAAAATTCTTACACAAAATTAATTAAAATTTCGTCAAGAAATTCGAGAAAATTTTATGTTTTATGATTCAAAAACAAACCTGGAAATACAACAAAAAGAATAAAAATTGCAATACAAATATGCAAAAATTGCATTGACACTAATGGGAAACCGTAACCGCTGCAACAGCCCCATTTTATGTCCCGACATAAATTCTTACCCTTAATTTCGTAAGAAACGGCGCACATCCATTTGTTTTTGTTTTAGAGTTCGCCCATAATGTATATTTTAATTTAAAAACTAATGGCTTAGGCTGGGCCCGTTAAAAAATGGAAATATTTTACGCGGCGCCCTAATGGGCGTAAATTAGTTAAGTCGTTATTTATTATTAAGTTGTTTTTGTTAATATATACACACAATGTATTTATGGGGTGTGAAGTATTATTTATTAAACATTAGGTATACGGGGTGTTACAAATCTCATAAACGGTAAGAGATACAGCAAAGGTTAAATTGGGGTAGGTTAGGTTAGGTTAGAGTGGCAGACCTCTGGTATTCCAAACAGTCTCACGTAGTCCTATTAGGTACGTTTTGATACCACGCGTGTTTCGTAGAACCCACCTTAATCAGATCTCTGATGGTTAGTGCAGCGTACACCGCAGAAGGATTATACCAACTCATTCAAACCAGCCACTACTATTCAGAAACCTGCTCAGTCGACCAAGTTGTAAGTTGCTTATTTCCTCTATAGGCTCTCGAAAAATGGTTCACCCAGAGCGGTGAACCTTCTTCTTGCAAGGCCAGGGCATTGACACAGAAAATGTTGAATACTTTCTTCCTTTTCCTCATCTCTGCAACTTCTGCAGAAATCGTTAGTGGGTATTTGAATACGTTCGGCATGTCTACCGAAGAGGCAATGTCCGGTAACAACCGCAGTAATATTTCTCACGTCTTTCCGACTGTGCTTTAATAGCTCTGCAGTTCTCTTTTTACCTAATATGGGCCACAGCTGCCTGGATGTGCTACATGTTATTAACTCTGTCTATCTGTTTTGTGCAAGCTGCTTGGCCGTGTAATCAACCTCCTCTTTGACTAATCCCAGTGGTCGACTGTACACCGAATTGTCTGCTAGATCAGCTGGCATGCCTGCGCCCTCTCTCGCGGTCGCATCGGCAGCCTTATTGCTAACTATATTGGAGTGTCCAGGAACCCAGCACAGAGTAACCCGATGTTGGTTACCAAGGGTGCATAGATTGTTGCGGCATCGCTTTACGAGCTTTGATTTGACGCTGCTGGAACAGATTGCCTTAATCGCCGCTTGACTATCACTTAAGATAGGAATTGACGAAACTACTTCCAGGCCAAGGTGTTCTTGCAAGATATTGACCGCCTTCTCTACTGCCAGTACTTCTGCTTGAAAAATACTACAGTAGTTAGGGAGTCTATACGACTTCTGTACTTGTAGATTTTCCGAAAAGACTCCCCACCAACGTCCATTTTTGAACCGTCTGTGAAGATTGAGTGATCTGTTTTCGTTATATACTGACTGATTTTCCACTCTTTCTATTCGGAATGAGTATAGAATATCTTCTGTCGAAGCATGCCCGTGCTCTCGCGCTCTGATCGGTCCGGACTACTTAATCAATAAAGGTTCAGGTTTTCGGGCTCTAACAATTTTTTCCGGGCCTGTCGGGCTTTCCGGTTCTGACGGGTGCCTTCCGGGCCGGTCGGGCCTTGGTTCGCTAATGTGTTTTTTTAAAGAAATATTTGTAAAAAATATTGTACATTTTTTTTTTGACCTGCCATCAGGTCTGCCGGGATGTTCGGTTTTGGTTGACGAGCCGGGTCGTTAAATTCCGGCCCGTGCAGAGCTCTACTTTACATATTACCTTTATAAATCATTTAAATACGGAATAAGGGGCAGGAATTTAATCAAAAACATTTCCCCATTCTCAATTAAATAAACTGTTGCTTTAAAGAACCACATAAACCTCCACATTTCAAAATTACATTTCTTCATACACGCTGTCCTTACAAAAGTCCGAATATCTAAAATTGCATATTTGTATCTCGGTTAATACGGTAATACGCTGGACGTACGCGCGGTCGAGACCTAATTCACTCAATGGACTCAAAGAAACGGAATAAATCGTTCTCAAAACGAATAAAACGACGAAGGACGACGGAATTGCGAGTCATAACGTTTAGCGAGAGCACGTCACTTTGCTTTTATTCGCTTTGTCGTCTTTTTGAGGTTTTAAGGCTCAATTTTGTTGTTTTGATTGAAATTTCGAGAAAGAGGAATCACAAAATCCTTTGTAATATGGTCATTAAGATTAAGCCTATGCTCACTCCGCTATATCGTACGATTTTTGTACCTATTTATTCTTTATTAACAATTATTAAACTCACAAATTTTGATATAAGTAAAGTCAACATTTTTGTTTTTTGAAATTGATGTTCCTCCACTACTGGTGGATTTATAAACACTGCATAGCATGAAATAAGTAAACATTTGGTTTTGTAGAGGTAAATAAAAATTAAGCCTACCTCGAAAATCCGAAACTGCCACGAAATGTACAACTATAATAAATGAACAAATCGGTATAAATTTAATCTACAATTAAAACTAAAAACAACACTGACATACAACTAAAAAAAAACCTTTTATGCGGAGGGAGATTCAGAGAAACAAAACTGTTTTAAAATACAGTTCTTTATTCGGAGTATACATTTTTTTAAAATCTAATAAATACAAATTATATACATATTTTTGGAATCAGAAGAGAAATGTCTTTTATATAAATGAAAAATATGTATACAGGGTGATTCCTAAGTTGATACTTCTTTTTTAGCTGTGTATAGAAGGCATTAAAATAAACAACATTTTCAAATACCTTTTTTCAAAAAAACTCAAAACTGAGGTACTTACATTCATTTATTACACTATGGATCAAATACGGTTCTGCCTAACTGGTCCTTTGAATAACATTAAGAAAATTTCTAGGTGTAGGATGAATCCGTAAGGGAAAGCGTTCTGCGAATAATCTCGAAACAGCAGCCGCACTTTGACGATACTCACCGTAAATTATCACCATATCTACTAGTTTATTATTTTCAAATTTTACCATTTTCACGTGTCACCAATTTAAAATTAACTAGCTTCAGAAAAACACACCGCAGCGTATTGCCAAATAACTCACCGCCGACCCGTAAATTGCATGACTAATAAGAGATAAGACAAACAACATAAAGTATAGCAGGCTACGTTTTGATGAACAGGCCCGCACTTGTGTTTTTACTTCTGTATTTCGCCTTTGATCCATAGGGTAATAAATGAATGTAAGTACCTTATTTTTAAGTTTTTTGAAAAAAGGTATTTGAAAATGTTGTTTATGTTAATGTCTTCTATACACAGCTAAAAAAGAATTATTAACTTAGGAATCACCCTGTATATGGAACACATTGGAAAAACGACAACTTTACACCACAGTTCCTTGGTTTTAAGCCAAGTCGTTTTTTTAAATGAAATTTTAGCTTCTACAGTCAAACATAAACAAGATGGCTGTATTGGTTTTAATAAAATTATAGGGAAACTCAAAAAATAGGCCCCTGTTCAGTCCTGGTTTGATGGCCCTGTACAGTCATCGATTCAAATATATTATTGTATTGAACGGTACAATTTTTAAAGAAACCTCGATAAAATGCGTGACGTAATCATTCCTAGGTTCTCTATATATCCTTATAATTTTGTACCGCGAACGGTAACGACATAAGTTTACTCTTGCAAGGAATAAAATGCCGGTATTATTTTACCAGGTGATTCACGACGAGCTTGCATTAGAACTTTTAAGGAAACTACTGAAAATATTTTTTTGAAAATCGGTAGGTTTAAGTTTATTGATATGCTCTCTTAAACTAAAATATTAACATGTTTTTGTTATTTCCGGTTATACCGGAAGTAGCTTCAACTTTCATTTTTTAAATACAACATAGCATTTTTTATTATATTTTTGGTTTTTGCATTAAATTTTAATAATATTTTATGTAACACGTTTGTTACCTAAGTCTACTCATTTCTGAGATATCTGCATATTTTGTAATTATCTCGTAAATGCAGAGCGATGAAATTATCCGTATATATTTTTTACCTTAGCTCCTGGACTAAAATTTGTTTGTTTGTGTATAGTTAAAAAATCAACAAATCTCAAGAAATAATTAAACTTGGCATAAAATATACAGGGAGGTCACAATTAAGGGCTCATTGTAAAAACTATAAACATTAAAAATGTTATTATTTTAAATGGAACACCCTGTATATTTTTATTTTATATGATGGTAAATTAACTGCTCCTTAAAATTGCTATAACCTTTCCTATACCTATATCAACGCGTTTTCTTAAAATATCAAGTTTTATTTTTAAATACGATTTTTTCAAGCGTGCCATAAAAACAAATGTAGGTACATGGATACTCCATAGTGATATTTATAAGGAAAATATTTTAAGCAATTATTATTTAGTCTTCTAATAATATCAGATCAACGAGTTGGTCGATTCGGATATTTATCGTGATATATCCGACATGCTCTTAACTTTATTTTGCCACATTTAATAATATAAACACTTAATAAATTTAAAAAATATTCGTTTGAAAATCCCAAGCGTAACATTTTCCAGAAACAGAATTGACATTCTTAAAATACGCAACAAATAATTTAATACAATTGGTTTTCTTGTCCAAACCTTCTAGAAAACATTGCCGCTAACATTATTTCCCTTATAAATATCACAAAAAATAAAAATATACGGGGTGTTCCATTTAAAATAAGAAAGTTTTTAATGTTTAAAGTTTGTTACAATGAGCCCTTAATTGTGACCTCCCTTTATATTTTATGCCAAGTTTAATTATTTCTTGAGATTTGTTGATTCTTTAACTATACACAAACAAACAAATTTTAGTCCAGGAGTTAAGGTAAAAAATATATACGGATAATTTCATCGCTATGCATTTACGAGATAATTACAAAATATGCAGATATCGCAGAAATGAGTAGACTTAGGTAAAAAACGTGTTCCATAAAATGTTATTAAAATTTAATGCAAAAACCAAAAATATAATAAAATGTTGTATTTAAAAAATGAAAGTTGAAGCTACTTCCGGAAGTGACAAAAACATGTTAATATTTTAGTTCAATAAACTTAAATCTACAGATTTTCAAAAAAATATTTTCAGTAGTTTCCTCAAAAGTTCTAATGCAAGCTCGTCGTGAATCACCCGGTATAATATTTATAAATTAAAATCATGGTATCTAATATACGAAAGACGTATTATCAGTTTGACCAGCACTTGACCGCTTTTTTGCTATACACTCAATCAATATCGGCTGGGGTCCTATGAAAATCCTTATTGGACCTACTTGAAACATACCACTCTTGTTCATACAGGCCTCGAGGTCAGCGAAACATTGCTGCCTATATTGGCAAAGTAACAACTCCCAACTATTGTACCACGGCAACATAAGAGAATAGATAATATATGGCGCGTGTAGTTTGTGGAGAGTGGACAGAACACGGCTTCCAGATGATATTTGAATTAGTTTAGTCATTGTAAATTACAGCGAAATAGTTTATACCGAGTTTGCATTTGTGGTGTAAATGACTGTTGTAATAAAAAAAAAAAAAACATTTTAGAGTAGGTACCGTTAGATATATTATGTTTTTTTTAGGTCACGCATTTTTTACTTTTTATTATACAGGGTGATTCCTAAGTCGATACTTCTTTTTTAGCTGTGTATAGAAGGCATTAAAATAAACAACATTTTCAAATACCTTTTTTCAAAAAACTCAAAAATAAGGTACTTACATTCATTTATTACCCTATGGATCAAATTCGGTCCTGCCTAACTTAAAGACAATCTGGAAGCAGCAGCCGCACATTGACGACACTCACCGTAAATTAGCACCATACCTACTAGTTCATTGTTTTCAAATTTTACCATTTTTACGTTTCACCACTTTAAAATTAACTTGCTTCAGAAAAACACACCGCAGCGAATTGCCAAATAACTGACCACCGACCCGTAAATTGCATGACTAATAAGACAAACAACATAAAGTATAGCAGGCTACGTTTTGGTGACCAGGCCCGCACTTAGATTTTTTATTTCTGTATCTTGCCTATTTTAAAGTTTTTTGAAAATGTTTATTTTAATGCCTTCTATACACAGTTAAAAAAAAAGTATCAACTTAGAAATCGCCCTGTATATAAGAATTTAAATAAGTCCACATCAACTTTGCCGGAGACACACACTGTGCTGATGGAAATTTAATAGACTTCTCACATTAAAAGCTTTGTAGAATATCACATTAAACGGTAGAATACAAAACATGATAGCATAACGAAGTTTAAAGTCACTAGAACCGAACTTGAACTTTGCTGTTAATCCCACAATATAAAATTACCATTTTTGAGATTTCTTCGATTTAAACTGGACCTTCGTTTAAATCATAGATGTTCTTTTGTCTAATTTTCGGTTTAAACCGAGGTCCAGTCGAAATTTCATTTTATATTGTGGGATTGACAGTAAAGTTCGAGTTAAAAGTGATTTACCTGGCATAACTTAATATAATGCATAAAGCAAGTTATAACCAGGTTGATTACTTTTAAATTGAATTTTGCTGTCAATCCCAGATTATAACGCGACCATTTCTACGATTTTGGAATTACTCCTCGAATTAGATCTATAGGTTTAAACTTAGGTTTAAAAGGACTTTATAAAATTGGGCTTTAGTACAATGTGCTTGACCTTACTTTAAGTCTTTTTTTACACATGGTTATGACCAAAATATTAAGCCATGTAAAATATGCCAATTTTAAAATTGATGTTTTAAAATGCAAAGCAAAGAAAATTGAATTTGATTGTTGTGTGTTGAATATAGCTTTATGTTAGGAACTTACTGTACCCATTACAGCGCAGTGCCATTCGTTTCAATTTAAAAAATCCAAATATTGTGATATTACCCATAATTATGGACTGATAAACTCATTTTAGTGCTATTTCCTTGTCAATGTGTGGAAATTATAAATTTATGGGCATTTTATTTTCTTGAGACCTTGAGACTGACACAAAAATAACTATTTTAAATTGAAGATGTGTTGGTGTCTGTATTTACTTTTTAAAATTGATGTTTTATCCATACCTCATCGACATTTATGTCGACCGATATCTGCAGGAATCAGAAAGAGATCTCTGAACAGTGTCATCTAGCCGTAAATAGTTCAAAATGTAGGTGTGACATGTTTGTGTCTATTTTTAAATTTTACTTTATTTACTTGAGGCTTAATCGGGAGGTTCTGGGTTCGATTCGCAGCAGACAAATACTTTCATTTTAAAGAATAACTATTGCTTAATATTGTGGCAAAGGGACATATCGCCCAGTTTTTAGATAATGAATTCCACTAAGCGATTCATATTTCCAAATGAAAAGTTTTCATTGTTTAGACTTAATTGATGTTATCAATCATAAAAATATAAATTTTAAAGACAAACAAAGGTTACAAATATTACAAGATAATTACATAAGATTTTCAACAAGCCTTAAAAAATATGACCATGTTACTCAAACCTATAGACAACATAATATTATAGAACTTGAATTTAGACGTTAAATTCACCTTAATTGTTTTTTTCTACTATAAAACCTGATTATCTATATGAAAAAATTCAATATAGAATTAATCACAACATAGGAATATTTTGGTAGTGTGTATGAGAAATCGAATGTTCCATGTTTGGTTAATGTAGCCGAACCACTGGACTCTTTCACAGTGAACTATATTCCGCATTCGATTATCGAAAAAACTTTAAAGGGTCTCGACCCTAAGAAGGGACCTGGCCCTGACGGGATTCCATCGATATTTTTGAAGTCTTGTCCTAGCCTAAGTAAACCATTATACAAGTTATTTAATAAGTGTTTGTCTCTGGGAATTTTTCCAAAAAAATGGAAGGTTGCACAGATCGTCCCAATTCATAAAACCGGAAATAAAAATAATGTTGAAAATTATCGGCCGATCTCTCTACTGTGTCACTTTGGAAAAGTTTTCGAGTCTGTTATTTTGGAGCTCCTGTTTTTTCAAATTAAAAGAAAAATCGACATTAATCAGCATGGTTTTTACAGGGGTCGATCCATTCTGACCAACATCGTTCCCTTTATTCAGAGAACCTACGAGGCAATGGAGAATGGTCGTGATGTCTGCGCTGCTTACACCGACTTTTCCAAAGCCTTCGACAAGGTCGATCACCCCACTTTGGCTGTGAAACTTGGAAACTTCGGTGTGCAGGGCTGGCTTCTCGATCTCTTAAAAAATTATTTGCAAAATAGAACTCAGTATGTAGCTATTAATGGAGCAAGGTCGGTCTGCTTGGATGTGACCTCTGGAGTTCCGCAGGGTTCACACTTGGGTCCCCTGCTTTTTGTATTATTTTTATATGACATAGAGACTTGTTTTCTGGACTCGAACAGTGTGTATTCCTTATATGCTGACGACTTTAAGATTTCAACTATCATTAATTCGCCTTTGGATTTAGTGAAACTGCAGGGGGACATTAACAGATTTTTTGAATACTGCACACTGAATCGTCTGCATCTAAATGTTGATAAGTGTCACTACATTGTTTTTTCCAAGTTGGACCTCTCAAGAAATCCAAATATAGATTTGAGCTTAAATAATACACAATTAAAACGTGTTAATGTGGTTAAAGATTTGGGTGTTACCTTGGACTCCAAACTGTTGTTCGAGTCTCACATAGAGGCTATTATTCGGAAAGCGTTGCGCCTTTTAGGATTTATCCTAAGAACTACTGAAGGCTTTAAGAGCCCTGCATCGTTAATTACTTTATATTGCAGCATGGTAAGAAGTACTCTGGAGTACTCGTCAACAGTCTGGAGTCCGATGTATCACAAATATATTGATCGAATTGAAAGTGTCCAAAAAAAGTTCATCAATGCTCTTAATTTTCGTTACAATAGACAACGGCACTTTTACTCGTATAACGAGAATTTGTTATTTTATAGATTGCAATCGCTGAGGTCCAGAAGGCAGTGTTTTGATATTTTCTTTGTTTATAAGGTAGTAAATAACCTCATCGACTCTGAATTTTGCGTAAACTATGTACTTTTTAATGCTAACCCATACACACTTCGGAACAGGCTAACTTTTAGTGTCCCTACTTTTACAACTAATTACCTTTCTAACTCTCCTCTCATACGTTGCATGAGAACATACAACTATCTTGTAACGGGTGATAGAGGCATTGACCTGTTTAACACTAACTTATGTACCTTTAAAAAACTTATCAGAAAGAAAATATCTATTATCCTTTGATTAGGGAGTGCATTGCTATCACTCGCGTATCTTTAGCTTTATAATTTGTTTTTGTATTTATTATTTGAATGTACAGAATAGCCTTTTATTCTTTAGTTAAACTTATTGTGTACTTATACCGAACTTTGTAAATTTCTTTTTGTAATCCGTGTCACTCTATAATTGGTCTGCTCCAAGCAGTCTGTTGAGTGACCTTGTTTGTCTAAATAAATAAATAAATAAATAAATAAATGAATACTAGAAATTAAAATAATTTAGCAATACCAATACATCGTACAGAAAAATATAAAACCTCTTTTAAATATAATAGTTCATTCTGATATAAAAAAATTAAACTTTTCTACTTTTAAACAGTATTTTATAAAAACATTTTCTTAGGGTCGGATTGGAAGACTGACTAGCTTCTACCAAAATCCTACCTTTTTGTGCCAACTGGTATGTTACTGTCACCAATGTTTAGTTACTTAATTATAGTATAATTTTTATAACATATAATTTATTTTTGTTATTTTTGGCACAAAAAATATCTATTTTCATCGTTTCTTTACGATTTTTTTTCTGAGGATAATAAGACAAATGCAGAAAAACAAGTTTTCAATTCTTTTTATTAAAGATAAGATGTACCAAAAAAAATTTTTCAACCCCCAAACATGAAAAACTTGAGGGTGCTACAGGTTGCTGAAGTTACCCGCTCAAAAAAAACCTAACTTGCTGGCGGAATTCAAATAAATATTTCTATTCATGACAAAATTAAAATTAACCCAGATTCTTCAACTGTAAGCATGTAGTTATAGCCCCCACTAGAATCAAGCCAAAACTCAAGTAACTGTTAAAATGGCGCGAAATTTAATTTTTTTTTTGAAAATCTACCATTTTTTTTGTATTTTAAGGGCCGTACCATTTTCTGTAATATCGCAAAATACTTGATTCTAGAGGGGGCTATAACTACTTGTATTCTGAGCATTTTAAGACCAAAATCATTAAATTCTGATAATTTGAACATACCGAAATACTTTCCGCAAGCGCGAAAAACAGGGTTTCGAGAAAAACAACTTTAAAGTTTCAACGGTCGCAGGCGACATATCCCTACTTCTTCAATTAGTGTCGCGCCGACAGCTGTCGTCACCCGTAAACGAAGTGAAGTTGAAATAATTCAACGACACCGTCGGTGGTGGGGGATTAGGGGTTATGACGTAAACGATCCTGATTGGTCGAGATGATGTTGCTGGCGACAGAACGTAGCTCTGAGAACGCGGCTTAACTCAAAAGCGGCTAGTGGTGAGAACTGACCGGCAATCATAAAATTGGATGTAACTTTTTTTTGGAGTAAATTTGGTAAAAACGTTTACATACGGTTATTCTAGAGGCTATAGAGAGTCGAAAAACGTCGGAAAAAAATTTTTTGAAACCTTCACAGTAGAAATCCCCCTTAATTATTATTATCACATTAGCAACTCAAGTTTTGTTCTATTTTATTTCAAAATTTTGCTTAAACGATGTGCCTTGTCAATCGTGGATTGTTGACTACCCTTACGGAGTGTTTCAAAATACGACTATACTAATGTTCAATTGAGCCCTGAAGAAGATAGAAACCAAATTACCGAAACGTCTGCAAAGATTAAAATCTATTTGAAATTATGGGTTTAGAAAGAAAGCCCTATCTTCCTTCTTAAATTGGAATTTAAGATTTTGAAGAAAGGAAGATAGGCTTAGAGTAATTTATTGCAGTGTATGATCTCTTAATGAGCAAATTTATATTGAAATAAATTCGATAGCTTTCGTCGTTTTTGATTAACCGTTATCAATGCAAGGCGCGAGGGAAAAATACCCAACGGCGATGATGGACCCTTAAAGCTAAGAAGTATAAAATTAAAATTCCTTTTAATTTTAGCCCGACGGCCGTTATGATCATTTAAGTAAAACCACACTTTCACAATGCTAAATTTGCAAATTTAACAAAGAAAGAAAAATTGGCATATTATCTTTCCTGCAAATCTGAAGTAAATGCAGTAGAGATACAACGCCTGTTTTAATGTTGTGTTTTGTAATTTGGATCCATCTTTATTCCACCAGGGAAAACAGTTAAAAATCTTGGCCAAAACCAAAGTTTTGAATATTTTTCTTTAGCGCCAATTAAATTGCTCTAGGTTAATTATTTTTAGGGTTATTAATTCCACTAGAATGTCATATATCTACAATAATCTACATATATATAGTATTATTAAATACAGGTAATGCTGCCGACAATTTTTCTGTTTATAACATTTTTTTTGTGATAGGAAGAGCAATATAAGGGAGAATATTTTTTTCGGCTTCACATAGAATTTTGCTGTTTCCTTTACCATGAAGTGATTGGAAAATTGGGCTATGATTTTATATCCATCCTAGTTAGGATATGAAACTGACCAATCACAGTAGTCAATTACAAAGAACCCAAATTTACACGTTGTAAATTTTAGAAGGATACTTGACAGAAGTGAGGTTAAGAATATACTTCGAAAACATGCAAATCTGTCATATGAAATTTGTTCTTTTTTAATTTAAATTAAAACATTTAGCCCAGAGTCTATGTATGTACAATAAACCCACAAAATAAACGAATCTTGGTTGGTTTTTTGCCATGCAAATATTTGTCCACCGCGATATTTTCTGATATATCTTGAACGGGGATCGAACCCCAATCGACCTTAAAACTTTTAATATACGCAACAGATTTAGAAAAATAACTCGTAAGTCTTCCTTAAATAGTTAAATAGTGGAAAATGAAATTAAGTACACAAAGTCAGATAAAACAGACGAAATTATAACATTTTTAGAAAAAAATTAATTGCAACTAATGGTTTTAATGTTAGATATGTTTTTCGTTTTATTGTGCACAGAAAAAAGGGTTTGTTCGGGCTTATTAGGCAAACAGGCAAAGGCCATAGTTTAAACAAAGAGAATGTCCATCTTTATTAACAAATATATCGCTCTTTGTCTGTTATTCTGTAAAAGGCCGAATGTGAAGCCGAGAGTTAAATTGATTTTGTGTAAATATAAGAAATTTGGTCCATGAACTTGCCAACGAAATGAATTTTTCTTCAATTGTTTATTATTATTTTTCTGACAAGTTCACGGCCAACTAAAAATACAATTTATAATGCCAGAGTTAAATACTTTTTTTTAAATTTTTATTATGAAATTTGGAAGTTGAGTCGTAGAAAAAGTTAACTGTACAACTCGAGTGGATTGTACATTATGCACTCGGAGGTTTGAGCACTCTGCTTACGGCGTCGTTACTTCCTTGTGCAATATGGACATCATATCCACTCTTGTTGTACAAAGTACTAATATTTCATTTAACATTTATTGAATCATTCAAAAATAATACATTCCCTGTTTTTTCAAGGTTTGATGTTTAACCTCTTGATTTACTATGAATGAATATTTTTATTAATTTCTTACAATTTTGCTTATAACTTTTTTTAAACCATCAACATTGTATAATAAAAGAAAGTTTGTCTTACACCACTCTTTTATATTGAAATTCGGATTTTGGGGGACAAGTTTCGACAATAATTAATTGTCATCATCAGCTTAAGGAAAATAATACATTTTTGTAATTAATATTTTTATTCTTGTACTTTGGTCGATGATCACAATTACCTATTGTCGCAACATGTCCCCCAAAATAAATTTTATTCATATTAGCAGACTAAGACATATGTATAGAAGAATTGCACCAATCTCCTTAATTTAAGGGGGATTTCTACTGTGATGGTCCTATTTTCATTGTTTCTTTATAATTTTTTTCTGGGGATCATAGGACAAATGCAGAAAAACAAGTTTTCAATTCTTTTTATTAAAGATAAGATGTACCAAAAAAAATTAAAAACTTGAGGGTGCTGAAGTTACCCCCTCAAAAAAAAAACGTAACTTGCTGGCGGAATTCAAATAAATTTTTCTATTCATGACAAAAATAAAATAGACCCAAATTCTTCAATTGTAAGCATGTAGTTATAGCCCCCACTAGAATCAAGTCAAAACTCGAGTAACTGGTAAAATGGCGTGAGATTTAAATTTTTTTTTGAACATTTACCATTTATTTTTGTATTTTAAGGGCCGTAAAATTTTCTGTAATATCGCAAAATACTTGATTCTAGAGGGGGCTATAACCACTTGTATTCTGAGCATTTTAAGACCACAATCATTAAATTCTCCGAAGTACTTTCCGCCAGCGCGAAAAACAGGGTTTCGAGAAAAACAACTTTAAAGTTTCAACGGTGGCTCACAACAAAATAGTCTCACTGTCACTTAGTCTGCGATGCCTAGCCCGTAGCGTGCCTTCCTCGAAAAACGATAAACGAGCTGATTCTTCCTGCCTCTTTGCGAGCCTGGCCTGACGATCCTGATTGGTCGAGATGATGTCGCTGGCGACAGAACGTAGCCCCGAGAATGCGGCTTAACTCAAAAGCGGCTAGTGGTGAGAACTGACTGGCAACTTTTTTTTTGGAGTAGATTTGGTAACAACATTTACACACGATTATTCTAGAGGCTATAGACACTCGAAAAAGTAGGAAAAAAAATTCGATTTTTTTGAAACCATCACACTAGAAATTCCCCTTAATTGGGAATAAATCACAATTTTGCTTTTCATGATATACAGTTTATTTGTACAATAATACCATTAATTTTTAATTTTTTAATTTTCGTTACTTTTAAGTTAATTGCACATAAAAAATATTAACTTATTAAAGTTTTTAAAAAATTTTGCACAGTTACCATTTCATTATTTAATAAACCTCCAGATTTAATGGGACATGATATAACGTTTCTTAAGTTGCTCACAATAGTGCTGTCTATGATATACATTGTTTTTTTGTACCAGAAAAAAAAAACAGAAACTCATAAGTTACATCTACAATCCTATTCGCTGATAGAATTATGATGTGTACTCAAAAATGACTGAAACTATCGGATTTAATTTCAACAAATATTCGTTTATTAAAAGAAACTAAAGTAATTTTTGTACATTTGTATTTACATATTGACGCTAATTTAAGATATACGATAAACGATATTACTAATTTGCTTTGTTAAATTATACATTATATACAGGGTATCACAAATTTGACGCTCACCATTGAGATCTCGTAAATGGTAAGTGATACAGCAAACGTTAAATTAGGGCAAAGTTGGTCAATTTGGAGACAACTAATAAGGTGTTAATAAATTTGAAAAATTTCTAGTGCGGTCGAAGATATTCGTAAAAGACAAATATTGTGAAATAACAAGTTTCATCAATGATAGAAGAGTTTTGGACTTGCATTGTCTTTATTTGTCTTACATAACAACATTTTAACTGGTAAGTATCTCCAGTTGTCTTCAGATAAAGACTCAAAACGAGTTCTATATCGTAGGAATAAAAAATCTATTTAAATCACAAATATTTTATTTAATGATAAAGTTGGGTCTGTTTCTATATTAAAGAGAAAAGAAAACGGACACGTTTCGACCTTAGTGAAGGTCATCATCAATTAATAGGAAATACAAGGAAAATAGACAAGCAACATTAGTGGTGTATCTCATAATAGTATAAGAGATTTTTCAAAAGGTAAAGGTCAACTCGCCAACCAATGGCAGCTTAGTGTTAAAAACTATTATTTATGAAATTGCCCTTGATTAAAAGTGCGAGATAAATTAGTTTGTACATTGAGCACGACGCCGTAGGCGGAGTGATCAAACTTCTGAGTGCGATATGGACAATATTACTCGAGCACCTTGTGTAGAAACATGAGACAACCACTGTAACAAGTGCAGCCGACAGAAACACATGTTAAAGAAGTCTTGGCCACATACAAGTAAATATTCCCCTGTGCATTTTGCAGGTTTTTGCATAAAGACCCAACACATACGATTCGTGCATTCTGTTTTGCATCCGTCGGGAAAATAAACAGTCGTATTTCAATACCCTTCGTAAATTACACATTAGCATCGTCGGAAAAAGAAGTTGCCATAACGGCTATATACATGCACCGCCAATATATCTGAATATATCTGCTTGATTTGAATATCGAACTGAATATTTTGAATTAATTACTGATTTCAAATTATTAGTTGCTGTGTATATCCCAATTCCAGGGCTTGCATTGATGCATATGTAACTGCGAATACATCGTTACGGTATCGCCGTTGTTCCCGTAATTTTGTAAACTCGATATCAGAATTAGTTGAAACTTTAATTATATTTGACATTTATAAGCAATTGCGTAAGCAACGGGGAGTAGCCCCCCTAATCTACACCGAAAAAGTCACACTAATGTCAAGAATAATACGCTTAAACTTAATTCAAGTATATGATAGTTTTACCATTTCTCAAATTAAATAATACTTCGCCAAAAAAAAAAAGATGTTAACATTTTATAATAGTTACCGTATTTTTTACGCTATTTAATTAGGAATTATTTATTTTTTCACTATATACAGGGTGATTCCTAAGTTGATACTTCTTTTTTAGCTGTGTATAGAAGGCATTAAAATAAATAACATTTTCAAATACCTTTTTTCAAAAAACCTAAATATATGCGAGATATATAAGTAAAAAATCTAAGTGCGGGCCTGGTCATAAAAACGTAGCCTGCTATACTTTATGTTGTTTATCTTATCTTTTCTTAACCATGCAATTTACGGGTTGGGAGTTATTTAGCAATACGCTGCGGTGTGTTTTTCTGAAGCAAGTTAATTTTAAATTGGCGACACGTGAAAATGGTAAAATTTGGAAGCAATGAACTAGTAGATATGGTGCTAATTTACGGTGAGTGTCGTCAAAGTGCGGCTGCTGCTTCGAGATTATACTTAGAACGCTTTCCCTTGCGGGCTCCTCTTACATTCAGAAGTTTTTATAATGTTATTCAACGGGCAAGTTAGGCAGAACCGTTTTTGATCCATAGTGTAATAAATGAATGTAAGTACCTTATTTTTAAATTTTTTAATAAAAGGTATTTGAAAATATTGTTTATTTTAATGCCTTCTATACACTGTAAAAAAGAAGTATCAACTTAGGAATCACCCTGTATAATCTATATTTTTACATTTACATGGGTATAGTAGTTTGTACAACAAGAGTGGTTATAATATCCATATCGCACGATTAATTAAATTGCCTACGGCGTCGTGCTCAAACTTCCGAGCGCAATATGGACAATCCACTCGAGTTGTACAAAATATTTTTTCTATAACTCAACTTCCGAATTTCATACTAATTTTTTTTTAAAATATTTAAATCAGGCATTATAAATTGTCTTTTTATTTGGCCGTGGTTGTGAGAAAGATAATAAAAAAACAATTGAAGAAAAACTCATTTCGCTGGCAAATCCATCGACCGAATTACACTCTAACATATTTGTCGATTTGGGTGATTTCTTATATTTACACAAAATCACTTGATATATCCATCTTTCTCACATTCGGCCTTTTGCAGAATAACAGACAAAGAGCGATATATTTATTTTAAAAAAGGGAAAGTTTCTTGTTTTAAACCATGGCCTTTGCCTGTTAGCGTAATAAACCCGAACAAACGAAACATACCTAACCTTAAAACCATTAGTTGGAATTAATTTTTTTCTAAAAATGTTATAATTTCGTCTGTGTTATCTGGTTTTATGTAGTCAACTTTATTTTCCGCTGTTTAAGAATGATTTACCAGTTATTTTTCTATATCTGTTGCTTATAATAAAAGTTTTAAGGTCGATTAGGGTTGGATCTTTACGGATATTGTAAATGTAAAACTTTAATGAACATTTACTAGCCAAAAATATGTTTTCCCTATTTGTTATGCAAGATTAGGGCTATTTGTTTTTTACAGTATTTATAATGAAAATATTTTTAGAACTAATAATTTTTTGGGTTTTTGGTGTGGGACTTACCAAGAGATGGCGGTAAGGGACAACTTTCGTTTTAGTTACATGACATTAAAAATTCTTAGTTTAATCACAACACAACCATGCCAACCTTTTTTCCGGTTGCTGGATACTTTCTTGACAGTATTTTATTGGCGCTGTCGCATAGGTGAATGATGGGACACAGAGAGCTGAAACTACAGAGTAACTATAGGTGAAACGAAAAAACCTTTTTACCTATCGTTCTTCAATAGTGTCTACTATACAGCTAATTTATTTATTTATTAGTTTACAAATTCTACAGTAAATCCAACTGCAGAGTAGGATAGTTGACAGAGAGTAGAAAAAAACTAAAATACTTCATTTAACATTTTCCTAAGCCTAACTTTACTAATATTAAACAAATCACATTGGTTTTCTACTCGATTATATAGCTTCCACATTTTGCGTAATGGGTGAATTCCTATAATAATTTGTACGGGTGTTTACAATTTTATACAATGTCAGAGGATTTAAACAAGATAATAGGCTAGTGTAGTCAACTAACACTTATTTACTAGCTTGTACAAAAAAAGAACAGAAGCTATTTTCCTTCGATTCTCTAAGCTATTAAGATTGTACGCTTTCATAGTATCCATTTTGGGTATATGAATCTGATATACTCCAGTTTTTTTATAATAGATATATCTTAAAAATTTATTTTGAAACTTTTCTATGGCATATTTATGGTTCTTATATAGTATGGACTCCATATAATTGAGCAATATTCAAAAACACTTCTTACATACGCAACTTATAGAACTCTTATACGTTTCATACTTGTAAACAGTTTGCAATTTCGAACCACAAATCCATACATTCTGAAAGCTTTTTTTGTTATTTCAAATAAATGAGTTTTAAAAGTTAATTGAGAATCAAAAATGACTCCAAGATCCCGCATCTCGGTAACCCGAGCCAATGCCCTCCCATCAATTAAATATTCATAATTTATTATGTTTTTTCCTGCCGTAGCTGAGAACATTACACTTACTTATATTAAAATACAACCGATTTTTAATTGTCCATTGATAAAGTGTATTTACGAGACGTTGACAAAAATTGTATAAAGTTTTAAGTCATCAAGAAACATTAATACGTTGGAGTGTTTAATTTCCTTAACTAGGCTATTGATGTATAAAAGAAACAGCAATGACCCTAGGTTAGAGCCCTGCGGGATTCCAGAAGTAGCCAAAAAATAATTGGAAGTATATCCGTTAATGCGTTTAAACCGAAAGGGTCCGTCTCATTGAAAAATACTCAATATCCTTTTAAAAGTGAAAGCCATCCCGTCGTATGGGTACAAGAAACGGAGGGGGTTAAAATACCGAAAAGAAAATTTCCCCCTGAGAAGTAACCTTTTCGTGCCCGAGTGTATTTTGATTTAGTCTGTTAAAAGAAAATAAACCTGGACGGAAAGTGTTCGGTATGCATAATGGACATCCTACTGTACTGTTAAAATCCGTTTTATTCTCGGATCTTTTAATAAGTAATAGGTACCGTGATAAGTCGAAAAAGACAAAAACATGGCACACAGTTTTTCTTAAAAATCGTCATAGTTTTCATTCCATTCAATTTAATGTATACAGTCAGATTTTTGTTTTGTTTTCTGTAAAATCTTCCTGCCTTTAGAAAGGAAGGAGGAAATGGATTTGTCCTATGGAAGAAAACATCCGGATGTTTAAAATTTAAGAATAATTTTTTTAAATAAAAATAACTTTCTCACATTCTCCAATATCTGTAGAGAGAGAAATTTTAAAAGCGTTTCAAAATCAGGATTCGGTTTAAGTAAATGCAATGTTTTTAATCAATATATACAGGGTGTCCCAGATAAGGATCCACTTTACAGGGATCTCGTTAACCATATAAGATACATAGTAGGTTAAATTAGAAAAAGTTGCGCCCTAATAAATTATGCAACATTGTGTTTTCAAAATTATAAAAACTCCGAATCTTCCGAAGATTTCGTTTTTATTTTTTCTGATTCTATTTAAAAAGATACATTAAAATAAAATTTACATTCCTATTACCATTTTTTCTCCTCTACAAGTTGGTGTAATTCGATTTTTAATTCAACGTTTCGATTTTTTTAAACCCAAACTTTACTTTTTCAGAAGGTAAGAAATAAGAACACAAAGTCTTCCTTCACTGTTATATTATAGAAATATTTTAAACAACTTCTCTACATGTTTCGAACGCAGAAGCATTCATCTTCAGGAGAATAAATAAAAGAAGAAAAACCAGTAGATATCACCCTAACTGAGTAACACAATTACAGGGTCGATGTAAAAATGAGTGGAACGGTGAGAAAACAGGTACACACGTAGCATTGTGAGAAAGAAAAGTATGTGGGTTTAAGGCACTGTGAAAGATTTAAAGGTAGAATGAAAAGTTTGTCATCTTTGTTTGAAAGAACTATCGAACGATGAAACTGAAGTGAATGGGAATAATCATTTAAGCAAAAGAAAATTGTTGGCTAGTCATTTGAAAAATATGGAGAATAAGTAGATGCAAGTGTGAGGAAGATGACTATTAAAAATTTGTATTAAAAAGTAATCTGAACTAGATGTAACCTTATGTTGGTTTACGAGTAAAAGTAATAGAAATAGTGAATTTAAAAGACTTTCTAGAGGAAAAAAAATTTTGAGCTCGACCGCTACCGCGTTCTTTTCTAAAAAGACAGTCACTAACTTCACCTGATAACCTGTCTTTTTAGAAAAGAACGCGGTAGCGATTCTATTACTTTTACTCGTAAACCAACATGAGATTTACATCTAGTTCAGATTACTTTTAATAGTCATCTTCCTCACACTTACATCCACTTCTTCTCCATATTTTCTTCTATGACTAGCCAGCAATTTTCTTTTGCTTAAATGATTATTCCCATTCACTTCAGTTTCATCTTTCGACAGTTTTCTCACCATTCCACTCATTTTTACATCGAACCTGTAATTGTGTTACTCAGTTAGAGTGATATCTACTGGTTTTTCTTCTTTTATTTATTCTCCTGAAGATGAATGCTTCTGCGTTCGGAACATGTAGAGAAGTTGCTTAAAATATTTCTATAATATAACAGTGGAAGAAGACTTTGTGTTCTTATTTCTTACCTTCTAAATTTTCACTCCACTTTAAGTATGGACTATTTCTTCTAGTTTACTTTTTCAAATAGTTGAAGAATTTTATTTTATTCTTTTTACTTTCCCCCCTTCTTTATAATTCAATGACGTATTACTTTAAGTGTTAATAACACGTTTCGGACTTAAAAACCATCATCAATAAGAATAAGTAAAAATGTATCTTATCTGAAACTATTTTATTTTTAATCTAATTGACTATTTAAAAAAACAAAGTTTATGATGGTTTTGAAAAAACGAAACATCGAAATAAATTCTAATTAAACTATCTTATAGAAAAGAAAAAGTTGTAATGAGAATGTAAACTTTATTTTAAGGGGGATTTCTACTGTGATGGTTTCCAAAAAATCCAAATTTTTTTCCGACGTTTTTCGACTCTCTATAGCCTCTAGAATAACCGTGTGTGAACGTTTTTTTTACAAAATCTACTCCAAAAAAAAAGTTGCCGGTCAGTTTCCACCACTAGCCGCTTTTGAGTTAAGCCGCGTTCTCAGAGCTACGTTCTGTCGCCAGCGACATCATCTAGACCAATCAGGATCGTCAGGCCAGGCTCGCAAAGAGGCAGGAAAAATCAGCTCGTTCATCGTTTTTCGAGGAAGAGGACGGTGTAATCTACGGGCCAGGCATCGCAGACTAAGTGAGCCACCGTTGAAACTTTAAAGTTGTTTTTCTCGAAACCCTGTTTTTCGCGCTGGCGGAAAGTACTTCGGTATGTTTAAATTATCAGAATTTAATGATTTTGGTCTTAAAATGCTCAGAATACAAGTGGTTATAGCCCCCTCTAAAATCAAGTATTTTGCGATATTACAGAAAATGTTACAGCCCTTAAAATACAAAAAAAAAAAATTGTAAATTTTCAAAAAAAAATTTAAATCTCGCGCCATTTTAACAGTTACTCGAGTTTTGACTTGATTCTAGTGGAGGCTATAACTACATGCTTACAATTGAAGAATCTGGGTCAATTTTATTTTTGTCATGAATAGAAAAATTTATTTGAATTCCGCCAGCAATTTACGTTTTTTTTGAGGGGGTAACTTCAGCACCCTGTAGCACACTCAAGTTTTTCATTTTTTGGGGGTTGAAAAATTTTTTTTGGTACATCTTATCTTTAATAAAAAGAATTGAAAGTTTGTTTTTCTGCATTTGTCTTATTATCCCCAGAAAAAAGTCGTAAAGAAACGATGAAAATAGGACCATCACAGTAGAAATCCCCCTTAACATATTTCTTGAAATAGAGTCAGAAAAATATAAAAATAAAATCGCGAAAAATCTTTTTTTTTTAGTTTGTAAACACAATGTCGCAGAAGTTAGTAGGACGCAACTTTTTTCTAATTTAACCATTACTGTATGTTATATAGTTTACGAGATCCCTGTAGAGTGCATCCTCATCTGGGACACCCTGTATATATAATTTCGCATTTAACTGGTAACTTTGGAGAAAGATGTAGAAATATTGTTCGAATCCACTTAAGGAAAATGTCGGAAGGTAGAAAAAAAGATTGTATTTTTCTAATGAAGAAAAGTGCGAAAAAGGATTCATTGCTAAACTTAATAAAGGGGTTTATTTACAAATGAAGTAAAAATAGCTTCTAATAGAGCCCCACCCAAAACCTAATATATTTTCTAATACATATAAAAAGGGTAATTTCCTCGCAATTTATTGAACAATAACGTATCGATCGACAATAACAGTTAACTCTAATCAGTATTTACGAGTATAAGATCGACCGATTTAATACAAAATTAGAAAAAAGACCGACGCAAGGTATTTAATCGTATTACCAACATGCAAATATTGGAGAAAATGAGAAAGAAACTTCCTTTTTAAGGTGGTAGATTCATGATCAATCTGTTAATTTTTGGAGATAACTCTAAATTCAAATTGCACTTTGTGGAGTGTATCGAGACTAATATAAAACCTGATTAGTAGTCGGTAGTTGCGATCGGAGAGGTTTGAACACGTTTAAGACGTTTTTTTTCGGGAAGGAGGAGAGACTTGAGTAAATCAGTGACCTTTTTTTTCTAGAAATCACATTGGAAAGGAGAAGGTTTCAGTAGAAGACCAGGGATCATCTTTATCTATGCTCCACCTCTCATTTACGCCCTTGGTGTAAAGTGTACATATTGGCGAGAACATTATCAGGCAAAAGCATTTGTAAATTTTTTTACATTGTTTTTCTAAGTAATATATTGTTTAAAATTACGACTACGGTAGCGCGCTACCTAGCGGTAGGGCCGGAATTTTTCGACGCGGCCCGGCAGGCCCAACAAGTCTGGCACTCTCGACAAGTCAGGCAGGCCCGACAAGCCAGGCAGGTCCGACAAGCCCAGCAGGTCCGGGAAAAATTGTTAGAACCCAAAAACCCGAACCTTTATTGATTAAGTGGCCCGACCCGAGGCCGAGACTCGGGCCGAGCCGCGTTAAGGTCCGAGATGAAAACTCCGCCCATGCAGGCCTCTACCTAGCAGGAACACAAGCAATTGTGACGAATGTCTTTGTAACCGATCTTCTAGCATTTTGCTTATTCATATTCTTAGTCCTGTTAGAGGTGCACGTGTGTTGTCGAATATGGACTAGATGTCGCTACTCGTAATATTTCACCGTTTGGATGATATGTATTTTTTGGTTAATATTTAATTTTTACGTTTTAAAAATTTACATGTTTTTTTTCAGATTGACTGCGATTTAGTCCTGCCATCTTGCGGTGTCCTGGCACGGTGGCTTGAAGAATTAAGTACCGGAATTTGATTGGTCTGCACTTCGGATTGGATGCTTTACGTTAAGTAAATTATGCTAATGGTAAGTTTATAGCTAATGTGACTAATAATTTTACAGAGATAGTAATGTGAGCACGAAATGCGATTAATATTTCCGGTCACATAATGGCAAAGTTGCAGAATTTTGTTCCCAGTGATATCGTAAAAAAAATTATTTTTTATTTTTTAAATATTGAAAAAAAAATTAAAATTTTGAGTTTTTGTTTTTTTTTAAATTTATCTGTCTTACTTTAACCGATACAGAAAAACAAATACAACATTGTTAAAGCAACTTTTTTAGCTTTATACTACCGTCTTTTTGAAATTTCGGTACAACGGTTCGGTTTTGTGAAACTGTTATTAACTTTAATTTTTTTAAATACCGACCTGCATTTTTATTTTATTTTTTGAAATCCCTTTAAGCCCTAAATTCAACCATCTATCACCCTTAATAATTTTTAGACGTTTTGATGTCATATTTACATCATCAGGAATTTGATAATTATTTTATACAATTACGGCCCTGGCATTTATTTATAGTATATAATAATAGTAATTTATTATATAGGAAAAAGGGAAAAGACCAGCAACAAAAACAAAGAGTAAAAAAAAACTTCTTTATATTCGGTGTTCAAACAAGTGTTCTTCCTCTCGAATGCATTTTTGAGTAAGCCTACGTAATTTAAATATCGCCTGTTGAACATAAAAAGTTGACTACTCACTACATCTGTCAACATAATTAGGCCAAACAATCAGTATAAAGGACATTTTTTTCTTGAGAAAGGGACAGTCTGAACTACATTTATTTCATGATATTGTACCTAGTGAGAAAGGCGCAGACGAAATATTTTCGGGGCCACGCCCAAAGTTTGTTTAAAATTAACCTAACTACTATCAAATTTCGAAAATTAAATTTCTACCTCTACCCCTCTGCATGGTTGGATTAAAGTTGTTTTCGTAATTTTTTTTTGATATTACTTTATTAAAAAAACATTTTTAATATTTGTGAAAAATATGTATGACTCTAACCAACGTTTTTCAGGCTCGGATTTTTATGATTAAAAATAAAGTAAATATCGCTCACCACTGCAAAATTGATGATTTTTTAAAAATCATATAAATATTTTAGGAGCGTAGATCTAAGAGCAGTTTGTGGTGCAAATGCTTAGGTTTTGAAATACTTCTTCTTAAGTGCCGTTTTGTATATTCATAATAAAGCATTCTCGTTTCTTTCTGCAATATTTTTTATTATAAATTATATCACACTTCTTTCACAAAAAAGTTTCAATTAAAATTTGTACTTAATTTTTCTCTTTAAAAATAAATAGGTAAGTACCTAATTGTTTTTTGTTTTTGTTGTAAAAATATTTTATTTCATTGGGTTATATTTTTATTGATTTAAAATAGCTCTAAAAAGGAAAAACGGAACAGACAAGTATATAATAGAAAACTACTATAAAATATTTATTTTTTTACCCTTTTTCTAAGCTCTAAAGGGGGGGGGGAAGCAGCCCGGCAGCGCCCCCCCCCCTAAATACGTCACTGGATATTACCATTATATCCACTTATGTTGTACAAACTACTATTTTATTAGTCGTGCTTGACAATTTTACCTAATTCGTTCTTTATGAGATCACAAAGTCTCACTAGTGTTTGTAACACATCTCCACGTCTGTATATAATATTCGTAACGATCCATTCTACACGGAAAATTTAACAATACCCAATAACTTTTGTTAAAAGCAAAACGGCTTCTCAAAAAAAGACTAGGTGGAGGAACGGGCGGGGCCAAACTGCAGTCCTGACGTCACGCGCAAAAAAGAACCAAGAGCGGAATGTATATGCGACTGGTTTTTTTAAAACGAATCAAAATAACATTTTTTGCATCGACACAAAAGTCGTATATATTCCGCATTTTTCCATCGCCACATGCAATAAATCACCAAACAAACTTATTTGAAAAATAAAAATGAATTTTTAGTTCTCAATTTCCATTTAGAATGTCGGCCCGTACATATTGTAATTAAAAATGGGAAATGTTTTCCCGTTTTTTATGTGGGTATATATATCGGCTCGACGTGAAACAAAGCAATGAAAAAATGCCGCGGAAACTACGCGTAAAAAAGACGACAGCCGATCAGAGCTGAGCTAGAGTTGCAAGGGCACAAGTCTGTACTATCGGCTGTATATAAGGATATACCAGTGATTGTATGCTTATTCTTAATAGAAACATAATGGTATTGATTGTATGAAATATAATTATTTTTTAATTCTCAATTTCCAATAAAAATGGTTCACAATATACACACTTGCCAATGTCCGCCAGACGAAAAAGTCAAGAGACCATTTTTATGAGAATATATATACTTAGCTAATTATAAAAATAGTATTTATTTTTTTTAAATCAGAGCGTTTTATTTTTTTTTAATTAAAAATATTTCAGGGAATGTTAACAGGGACGCCACTGACGAAAATTAAAAAAAAACTTTATCCTGGAAAAACTATATTTTTATGCGTACTTTTCTGGAGGGGCGGGGGCAAAAACAAAAACATCGTCGCTACCGTGTAGGGGGTGATTTATAAAATGTATCTCCTTTCCCAAAGCTTCTGCTATTTGCCCCCCCCCCCCTCTATGGACAGCCTTGATTACCCAGCAAACAATTGAACATCTAATAAAGTTTTTGTACAATTATTAAGTATTTATTATTTACGTTGTGTTCTTTTGTGTTCTTGTTTAGTTATTGAAGGTCTGTTTTCGTATATTTCGTAGAGAATAAATCCATCAAACGCTCTATCGTAGAATTTGTCTTTTAAGAGACTATTTAATTCTTCAAAAGTATACAAGGCAATCTATTAAATAAGAAAGTTAGTTTTTCCGACTAACCTTGTATAAATACAAAAAAGGTTTCGTCCTGTCGAGATGTGCCGTCCTTAACTAGCTGTTTGTGCCAATTGTCAAAAAATTTATAATATTCCAGGTTTTTTTTGAAGCTGTATGTTTCCATTTAAAAAATAGACCGATGTCGTCATATCCTTGACAAATGTCTATAAAAAAACAAACGAATAGCGTCAAAATGAGAGCATATATAAAACTAAGTTGACGTGCCCGAGCGTTTTCCCAAAAGTTACAGGTTAAGGCTATATTAATTTTATTCCAGACCTCTGGGCAACCCTGTATAACATGCAATATTGATTTTTAATACCACTACAACTTTTTAATTTGTTTTTCTTTGAGGTACGCTCGAATTCGCTCGATGCATTTTACTTTATAAAAAAATTTCTGTGCAAAGCAGTGAAAGTTGATGTCCATTTCTCTGTGAAAAAGTGCCGTTTCTAAGGGTTTGATTCGGGATTTACGAAGGTATATCATTTATATCAAATGTGGGCTCTTGTTATCGTTAATGAGAAGTCGTTTTATAAGGTATTGATTTTCATATCGCAGAAGTTTAGTCTGTACTACAATACGAACAATTTTAAAACCACGTAATATAGTATAGTTCACGTACTTTTTTGATGCTTTGACGTTCCTCTTGTCAAACTTGTTGGCCAACATGTGATTTAAAAATTTCTTAAATCCGAAAACGGCTTTTTATAGTATATTTCACAAAGGTGTAGAGTAATAAACGCTCAATAGGTATGCAAATAGACTACAGAGTGACCCAACGAATATGTATGCCACTTTCATAATTTGCCATTGATTTCACTGCAAAATTCTTTATTTTCATCAAGTGCAGGTAGTACCACCCGGGTTTGGGTCAATTTATGGGTTTTGCCTATTGTTATCTATTCACAAACACTGAAAATGGTGTGACAAAGGCGTGCATTATGTACATAGTATTAGGTAAACTTATTTTTTTATTAAACATTATAAAAATAATACAAAATACATTATACAGAAATTAAATTATAAAAATCGTAATATTCATTGTCATCCGAGGAACTGTCATCTCCTCTTGACGTTATAATTAACGGGTCGACTCGGTTTCTCCTCTTCTTTAATGACATGATGGACTGCTTTTAGCGAGTTCTCTGGTGTCACTTCTTTAATGGCTTGATCAAACAGTAGCTTAACTTCTTTCATTTTAAATGTCGTGTTGTGTCTTGCTACAAATTCTTTCACTTGCGCCTATATAAGTTCTATAGGATTTAGTCCGCAATGACATGGCGGTGTGCGCAGCACAGTTACACTATGTTTTTCAGCTATATCTTCCACGACATATTTTATAAAACGATGTTTGTGTAAATTTGCTATAGCTAATACTTCCTTCTTTATCATTATATGTTAATTTTTTTTTCTTTGGTTAGTAATCATAAAAAATTCAATGCACAAAATTTACCTGCGCCTATGGCCGACACCGAAAATGAGCCGTACTGGACGGAATTTCCCATTTTATTACTCTACACCTTTCTGAAATAGACTATATATTCTTGGAATCAAGAAAGATATACCTTTCATAAAAACGAAAAATATACAGGGTGTTCCATTGAAAAAACAACAACTTTACGCTATAGTCCCTTTTTTTTTAAACCACGTCGCTTTTTAAATGTACATTTTAGATTCTAAGGTCAAACATAAACAAGATGGCTATACAGGGTGATTCCTATGTTAATACTTCTTTTTTTGCTGTGTATAGAAGGCATTAAAATAAACAACATTTTCAAATACATTTTTTCAAAAAACTTAAAAATAGCTGAGTTACAGAAGTAAAAAATGTAAGTGCGGGCCTGGTAATCAAAACGTAGCCCTTTACTTTATATTGTTTTTGTCCTTTTGTCCTTTTTTTGTATTGTTAGTATATGTTAGTCATGCATTTTACGAGTCGGTCGTCAGTTCTTTATTTTGGCAATTCGCTGCTGTGTGTTTTTCTGAAGCAAGTTAATTTTTAATTGGTAAAACCTGAAATATGGTAAAATTTGAAAACAATGAACTAAAAAATATGGTGCTAATTTAGAGTTAGTGTCTTCAAAGTGCGGCGTTTGCGTATAATGTTATTCAACAGGCAAGTTAGGCAGAACCGTATTTAATCCATAGTGTAATAAATGAATGTAAGTACCTTATTTTTGAGTTTTTTGAAAAAATGTATTTGAAAATGTTGTTTATTTTAATGCCTTCTATACACAGCTAAAAAAAAAGTATCAACTTAAAAATACGGGGAAATTCAAAAAATAAACCCCTGTTCAGTCCAGGTTGGATGACCCTGTACAACATGCGCGATGCCGTGGAAACACAAATTGATGACTTGTAGACTACTGTTTTTTTTTTTTATGATAAAACACCTGCACTGTAGGAAAAATCCTTTAAGGCGCTCTGGGAGCGGTGTGAGTGCGAAAAAAGCGATTAACGTTGGTCTTGAAACGTTGAAGATTGTATTCATTGGGAAACACGACCTCAGGAAGATCGTTCCACAAAGATGACGTTCTCCAGATGAAAGAATTCTTGAACAATGAAGTTCGAGGAGTACTAAGCTGAACAACATATGGATGAGCGGCAGTGCTTCGCCGTGTATTTCTGTTTTGCATTGCTCTAGGTGGAATCAAGTGGGCAATGTCAGTCGAACACCTGCCATGGAAATATCTGTAAAAGAGAGCCAAATCACCAACCTGTCTTCGATGCTCCAGGCTATCGAGGGTTTTAGTCAGCTAGGGGTCGCCGATCAGGCGGACGGCTCTCCTTTGAATGGAATCCAGTAGCCGAAGGGTGTGCTTGGGTGCAGAGCTCCAGACATGAGAGCAATATTCTAATGATGGTCGAATCTGGGCTTTGTAGAGTGTCAAAAGTTGATGAGGTGTGTACAACCTTTTGGTGAGGAAAAGTACACCAAGTTTCTGTGCAGCTGCCTTGGCAATTGCGGCAACGTGATCATGCCAAGACATATTACCTCCCAGATTGACCCCCAGCAAATTAATAGACGGTGCCAGGGGAATTGCGTGTCCTGCCATGACTATATCCGGTTCTGCAATGTTAACCTTTTTGGAGAAGACTGCTGCCTGGGTTTTCTTAGCATTAAATTCGACTTGGTTACTGTCACCCCAAGCCAAGATTTCTTCCAGGTCATTGTTGAGGCGCAATACTTCATGCTGCCTGCGAAGATGTGCGTCGGCAGCGGATGTTTGAGGTTGCTCTTAAATCTAGAAGATGTTTGAATATGTGAAATAAATACAATGCCAATACCATATTTCAGAATGAAGTTAATATTTAGAACACAAATAAATTAAAACAAACTGATTATGTTTTAACAAAAAATAATTTTCTAAAATTTCAATTAATATTAACAACACCATTCAATTTTCTGAAACATTAAGATGTTTACTTTTAATTAAAGACGAAACAAACTGAAAGAAAAAGTTTGATAATAAGGCTTTATAAAAATTAGGACCGCAAAACAGATTAAAAATAATTTATGCGATTTAATATAATGTCAGCCATTAAAAAATAATTTTCTAGACAAATTTGCATCTTTATTGGATATTTACAGGCCAAGGAACGGAAGAAACACTTTTATTATCCTAAAAATATCTTTATTGTGATTTTATTTATTTTGTATTTTTCAATGTTTTTCACTAACAAATAATTTAAATTTGTTTATATTAATTTATAAAGTTTACAATCTGTTTCTTCTATAGTATCAAAAAAATAAAAGAGAATGCACATTTTCCCACCTTGACAATACTTTCGTAAAGTTTTCCAAACCTGAGTGCCATTGTTGATTATTATAAATAATAATTTCTGTGAGTTATGGTAAAAATTGTACTTAACGTATTTATATTTTTTTATGTTTTATACGTATTTTTTTTTTCTCCCACTAGCAGCGGCGCCAGGGTGGGCACTGGCCCATTCTAGAAACATGAGTACCCACCCAAAATTGATGGATTCGTTTTGTAATGGCATTCTTTTTTAGCTATACACAGCTAAAGGCAATTAAATTAACAACATTTTCATATACCTTTTTTCAAAAAACCCAAAAATAAGATACTTATATTCACTATGGATTAAATACGGTTCCGCCTTACTTGCCCGTTGAATAACATTAAGAAAACATCTGGGTGTAGGATGAGCCCGCAAGGGAAAGCGTTCTGCGGATAATCTCGAAGCAGCAGCCGCACTTTGACGACGCTCACCGTAAATTAGCACCATATCTACTAGTTTTTATTTTCAAATTTACCATTTTCACGTGTCACCAATTTAAAATTAACTAGCTTCAGAAAAACACACCGCAGCGTACTGCCAATTAACTCACCACCGACCCGTAAATTGCATGACTAATGAGAGATAAGACAAACAGCATATAGTATAGTAGGCTACGTTTTGATGACCAGGCCCGCGCTTAGATTTTTAACTTCTGTATCTCGCCTATATTTAAGTTTTTTGAAAAAAGGATTTGAAAATGTTGTTTATTTTAACGCCTTCTATACACAGCTAAAAAAGAAGTATATCAACTTAGGAATCACCCTGTACTTATAGAAAAATGGCGAATATCTCCTTAACCCTAAACCGTTAATCTTGAAATTAATAAATTCGTTAAAAAACGCACAGTCATTCAATTAAGCTCTTTTGAGATAAACTACCGTAAATAGAACCACAATAATTCACATATATTTCAGTTGAAGCATGGGTTGTATTAAGCCTCCGTGATGTAGAAGTCTGAAGCCAAAGGCCTCCGTAATCCAAGGCAAGTGCTAGGTAAATGTATATTTTATCGGCAAAAGCAATCTAGCAAATTCAATTAGTTCAAGATTAGTTGTAGATGGCGCAGCGAGCGCGAGGCATTAGTTGTGCGGATGGGAGCCAGATCCAGACCTAATGCTTTATTTGCGCTTCCTATTAAGTTTTAGGTCTAATATAATATATCTGTATTATAGAAATGACTGCCGCGCAAGAAATTATACGTTGGCAGCGAGATTGCGAACTTTGGCCTAATCATATTTGGTTTTATATAAGGGTGTTTTACCATTTTTATATTCCTCTATTAGTAAGCATTGTTTTACGTACAGTTCACTCTATAAGTAAGTCCTTTCTTACGCACAACTATGCTTAAAGAATAAAAACGCACGACTGTGCGTTATGATCCATAAAAACACACAACTGTAACAGTGACATTGTCATTATTGAGATACTTTATAAATAATTATAAACCGATATTTAATTTATAGAAAAAGTCATAGAAAATGTATAGTACGTATTGCGTGTTGTAAAGCAATTACGCACTAATCTAATTACCGCACTCGCCGCTACGCGGCTCGTTCGCAATTCTTCCATTCGTGCGTAATATGCTTTTTACCACACTTAATACGTAATATACTATTACATGCCTTTATGGCATGACAATTCAATTTTTTTTTATCAATATTTCTGTTCTAAACTGCAATTTTAAAATTTGAACATCAACAGTCTCTACTGTTACTGTTACAAAAACTATTTATTGTATGAATATCACACCTAAAATTGTATTTATGGCAAGTTAAAATTTATATAGGTACCAAAACGCAGTTGATACTGTAATTGAGATTCTATATTTAGACATAGAAATTGTATCAAAAAGTGCTGACTATCATGATAATATGAATTGCGAAATGTTTGAAAAATGGTTAAAAGTTCAATTGATACCAAATTTGGATGGTCCGTCTTTAATTATATTAGATAATGCATCATATCATTTAAGAATTTTAAATAAACAGCCTACTTCATCTTGGAGGAAAAGTGATATTTATGAGTGGCTGGAAAAACACAACCAAAATCCTTTACCAAATATGCTTAAATCGGAACTCCTATCAATAGCAAAGTCTCTTAAAAAACCCAAAATATACGCGGTAGATGAAATACTGCGTGAATATGGTCATGAGGTTCTACGACTGCTACCATATCATTGCCAGTTTAACGCAATAGAATTAATATGGGCTGGTGCAAAGTCTTATTATGAAAAACATGTAGGTGATGGTCTTAAATCCGACCAAGTACAAATAGTTTGGCAAGATTCGTTAGATTACACAAGAGTACTGGAAGAAATCGGTGGAACATACAGAAATATTAATAAGGGATTGGTGGGATCGAAAACAAGTACTAGATGTCGAAGTAGCGCCAATGATAATTGCTCCATTCGAAGACGACGAGGACTTTTCAGATTTTATAAGTGACGATGAGAGTTTTAAGGCTATAATTATAAACGGTGTTTTTCGTTTACATTTTTTAGTATTCTTGGGTATTATATTATGCTTTTTTTTTCATGCACAATATTCTGCATAGTCCTTAAACTAATTTCCAGTGTTTTCATTATGGTTTCCTGCATATTGGTTTGCGTATTTCAACTTTTTCTTTCATTATCGAAATAGTTTATCAGACTAAATGCCATTGTATTTTTAGGTTTTAGTAGTAAAATTGTTAAAATAAATTGCACTGTTTATTATTGTCGTTTTTAATTAAAGGGTACAGTAGGTATATAATTACCGAATATATAATTTTTTTGTAACTTTTTCAACTCCCCTGTACATAATTTTTACAAAACTAATAATATTAGGTATATGTGGCTATCTTCGCGATAGCTAAAATAATGAAACTATTTTTCCTTCCTTCGGTATATTTGTAAATAATCTCACAACATTTTGATAGGCTCTGTGTTGTCTGATTTGACGCATATGATTAGTGACCTTTGGACCCGCACGTTAAGACCAGATCTGAGTATAAGCAAATTTTTTAACTACTCTAAATAAATTTTCAAACCTAACACTTTTGTAAAGAACATTTTTTAAATGCCCTCAGAGAAAAAGTCGTTTGGTGAGAGGTCAGGAGATATAGCTGGCCAGTTAATTGTTGACGACAACGTGTCCATTAAAGGCATTATTTCGATATTCGCGAACCACAAGGGAATTGTGGGCCGGGCAACCATCTATTTGAAACCAAATATCCTTATTTTCATCAGCGACTTCCTCCGGTGCGGGTCCAATTTGATTTTGCAGAAGATCTAAATATGTTGGACTCGTAATATTTCCGTCAATAAAAAATGGTCCAATGATGCGATGTCCAAAAATTCCTGCTCAAACATTCACTTTCTGAGGGTATTGGGTTTAAGACGATGTGTATTTTGTGGGCTCCAGTATCGATAATTTTGTATATTCGGCTCATTATTTAATGTAAATGTGCATTCGTCTCAGAAGTAAAAAATTTGTAAAAAATATCTGTTGTTAGCTCGTTTCATCATTTCATAACAAAAAAGTGATCTTCGCTCTTCATCCCCTTCTAGCAATTATTGATGGTTTTGATAATTATGTGAATGATATTTATGCATTTTCAAAGTTCGCAGGACTGTGGTGTGATGTTGACGTGAAGTAAAATATGATCTCTATCATTGGTTTCTTCAGCTCTCTTATGATTCTGTGCTGTGCATTTATTACAGTGTCTTTCGCCTTAAACTTAGTAATAACTTTTTGTATTGCCGACATGGTAGGAATGGGTCTATCAGAGAAATGAACGGAAAATATATCAGATACAATACTTAAGCTTTTCCCCTCATAGTGCCATTTTATCATAGTGACCTTTTCTTCTTTTGTGTAAGTCATAATAATTATATAGGTTAAAAATTATTACTAGTAAAAGTAAAAGATCTAATACTTTCAAATTACATTTAACAATGATACATCACAGGTTGACCAGTCCAATCAATGCTGGTGTACGCAGCAGCACCTGTTGAATTCCAATGAAAAATCAACCGCAATCCTATTCAAATAAGTTCAGATCGGGTTGTCCAAAATTTCTGCCCCCTCCCCTCCGAGCCCCTTAAAAATTCTCCCCACAACCTCGCTCTAAAGTCAACAGGGGAGCACATGTTTGGACAGTCTAAAACTTGCATGGGATTTCCTGTTTCCAACCACGATGCATCACCCGGTATATATTGCAAAGCAAGTAATTTTACACCAAATAATTTTAGTGTAAAGTTAGACATAATTGTCATATTTGTTCTTCGCCGATTCAAGGGACCACTGAAAAATTAATTAACACAACTGCGAATCAAAAAATATTGAGTTTGAAATGTGAAAATGGTTCAAAAATGGCTTATTTTATTGCAGAGACGGCCTTTTATGCTGTTGGTTTTTATTTGCGCAACAAAGGCGGGCTATATCTGGACACTCGCTCGCGAAATCAAACATTCATGCGAGGGATCTATTTTACACCCTGCAAGATGAATAGTTAATGTAAGGAATCAAAGTTTAGAACAAGACAACACAGGCAATCCTTCCTAAAGAACGGAGATCATAAATATTTCCTTGTGCATTGTAAATAACCCTAAACGTGGCAGACTACAAACTTATGAATTATTTCGCTTCATTTATGCAATATTTAAGGTGCAATTTGAATAGAGTTCGCTCTTCTATGCCAATCCGTTTGGTAAATAATTCAATTGTTTGAGAATGGCCTGAGAAATGGTGCCTTGAATGTATTGTTCAATATTAACATTTCTGTTTAAAGTACTTTGCTCGCAGTAGTACAGACGCTAATTTTATATTAATCCGGCAAGTGTTAAATTTTAGCTTCTCTAAGACATTCTTGCACTTTAGTCGCGAAATATTTATTTTGTTTCTAGTTTTATTGTACACTGGAAAAAACGCATATAAATTTGGTTACTTTTCGGACTAAGTACATTATCCGCTAAGTTTAGACTGTAATTTTTATGTATCGTTTATCACCCAGTAATTGTGCCTAAAAAACGTAACTTACGCTATATTACATAATTTTACAAGAAATTACAGTACGCTATTTAATTTTTTATGAATTTAAATACCATTATAAAAATTCATGTAAAATAATGTAAAAAAGCATAACTGGCTATGTGTTTCGCCCCGATGGTATTGTCTCGAGCGCGTGCTTCATCTTGTATTGTACAGAACACACTAGAGTTAAGACTAAGTTGGGTAAATTGTAACTAAAAACTTGGTAATATTGGTAATTATTCATATAGCTTTCCAATTTAATTTCCCGTAACATGACATGGAAGATCAGTGAATAGTTACATAATATATTTAAAAAATACATGGTCGTAGATATTTACAGCCGTATTCACTAAAGGGTTCTTAATTTAAAACCGTAAACAAGTTTTGTATTATAAGTATTTTTTTTGCCCTTTCGTCAAATTTATAAAGGAAAACCTAATTTAGTAGTACAGTGTTCTTTAATAGAACTTAAACTGTATTTGCAACAACATCCCGGTGAAATTATTTATCGGTAAGACGATTTAATTACAAAAAAACAAATTAACATGAAAGCTTTATATGGCATATAAAATATTGCCTCGGGGAAAACACAACTGAAGACTATAGATCTAAATTTTAAACCCCTTTAGTAAATACGGATGTCAAAGTTTTTGTTTCCTAGTAGTTTTGTTCCTTGGAGATCCATGGCCTTTTATTACATATACCAATGAAGGTTATGGTACATTTACATAATTTTTTTTACTGTGTATATGACGAAATTTTATGTCATAAATATTTAAAACTTTCTTTATTATTTTCATAAAGGAGCTGCTTCGAATCGTGGCAGGCTCGGATCCAGAACTTTTACGAAAAAAATTTCACGCGGGATACAGAACAGGCCTGTCAATACATTTTTCAAAATAAAAAATATGCCTATATATTTTGTTTGTAGTGACTTTGACAAAAAACAGAAATATAATTGAAAACAGATTTAAAAGAAGCATGTTAAACAAAAATTTCTTCATAAAATAAACTTAAAAAATGGAACTTAAAAATAATGTTTATAGTTGGTTGCTTCTTGTATTAGTACGACTGAGTTTAAATAATCTTTCTGAACGTTTTGTACATGACTGATATTTTATTTATCATTAAGAGTGAGGTCTGGTGATGCATTCGCCATTTTATTTTTTGATTATTTTGTTACTTTTTCCTTTTATCCAAAAATCGACCAAATACCCATATTTGAGCATAATTACCTACAATTGAAAGTTTAACAAGTTTGAATTTATAATGTAATAAAATCAGAAAAAGAAAAATGGACAAATTTCACAAATTTTCGTTTTTTGCTTTTATTAATTCATTAATCAAAATTTATTTAATTCAAAACTGTAGGTAATTGCTACTTAAAGACGGCTATTTGGCCCCTTTTAAATAAACCGAAACGGATAAGAAATAGTGAGTAAAAAATAAAATGGCGAATGCATCACTAGACTTCATAGGCTATTGATTATGTCATATCATAAGGAACTACAGAATGTGTGGGTTTTTATTGCATAAATCGTTTAATTGGTTATTCAGAATGAAAAAACCGCGGAGTGCTATTAAATTAGAGGGGGGAAACTGGAGATAGGGGGGAAAATGTAACCCTTACGGTGTTTTGAGTATATCTCGAAAATGAAGCAAAATTTGTGGGTATATTATAGAAAACATTTTGTAGAGAGTTAGATTTTATATCGAAATGGCGTAATTAGAAAATTTACAAGTCTATTCAGTTCAAATTATGTTAAAAACAATTTAACAAAAAAGTGCAAAAAATTTAATATTTTATTTTTTTTTACTTTTATGCAAATAACTTTTTTTGGGCAGTGATAGGTATAGGCATTGCTTCATAGAAAATACAGGATATTAAATTTTCTACAGAATGACGTATTAAAAATTTTTTTATGAAGTTTCAATGAGATATGACCGTTTAAACTTTGTTATATTTTTTGGTGTTTATTCAATTTATAACAATATCTTGTTACTTAGTCTTGAATGTATGCAATTGAATTTTATTTAATAAAGACATGTTAAATTAATTGATCTAGCTTTTCTGCAAATTATCAAAAAATGTCAAATTTTCTTTGGCATAATTACTACCAACAGGCGATGTCGCAAAACAGCATGGTTTAAGGACATATTTTCAAATGCAGCAGTGGAATGGTAAACATTTAAACCCTCTTGACTGGGGGAAACAGTCAAAATATGGGTTAATTTCTATTTACATGACCGAACCTCCTGCGCCAGAGTGTTTGCTGAAAAAAGTAGCTTGCGGATACACCATAGATTGTCATGGAAGTTGTGGTTGCAGAAAATTAGGAATTACCTGCTCTATATTCTGTAAAGAATGTCTAGGAGTTAATTGTGACAATGCTCAAGTACCAGAGGTATCTGAAGACGATGTTTTTCAAGAAGTCGAAGTAAAAAATTGAAATCCAGTTTGACAATATTATTGAAGAAATATAAACATTTTTTGTACTTTATAGATATTCACAGTATATTCAAATATTTTCACATAAACTAAAGCGGGCCTCAGACGGTCAATATTATTGTCAATATTTTCATATTGTTGATAAATTAATTTAACATGTCTTTATTAAATACAATTCAATTGCATACATTCAAAACTAAGTAACAAAATGATACTAATTCAATAAAAACCGAAAAATATGACAAAGTTTAAACGGTCATATCTCATTGAAACTTCATAAAAAAAATTTTGTAATGCGCCATTCTATAGGAAATTTAATATCCTGTCTTTTCTATGAAGCAATGCCTATAACTATCTCTGCTCAAAAAAAAGTTATTTGCATAAAAGTAAAAAAAAAAAAATATTTAATTTTTTGCACTTTTTTGTTAAATTGCTTTTAACATAATTTGAACTGAATAGACTTGTAAATTTTCTAATTACGCCATTTGGATATAAAATCTAACTCTCTACAAAATGTTTCCTATAATATACCCCCAAATTTTGCTTCGTTTTCGAGATATACTCAAAACACCGTAAGGTGCGCCTCAACAATGACCTGGAAGAAATTTTGGCTTGGGGTGACAGTAACTAAGTCGAATTTAATGCTAAGAAAACCCAGGCAGCAGTCTTCTCCAAAAAGGTTAACATTGCAGAACCGGATATAGTCATGGCAGGACACGCAATTCCCCTGGCACCGTCTATTAATTTGCTGGGGGTCAATCTGGGAGGTAATATGTCTTGGCATGATCACGTTGCCGCAATTGCCAAGGCAGCTGCATAGAAACTTGGTGTACTTTTCCGCACCAAAAGGTTGTACACACCTCATCAACTTTTGACACTCTACAAAGCCCAGATTCGACCATCATTAGAATATTACTCTCATGTCTGGAGCTCTGCACCCAAGCACACCCTTCGGCTACTGGATTCCATTCAAAGGAGAGCCGTTCGTCTGATCGGCGACCCCGAGCTGACCAAGACCCTCGATAGCCTGGAGCATCGAAGACAGGTTGGTGATTTGGCTCTCTTTTACAGATATTTCCATGGCAGGTGTTCGACTGACATTGCCCACTTGATTCCACCTAGAGCAATGCAAAACAGAAATACACGGCGAACCACTGCCGCTAATCCATATGTTGTTCAGCTTAGTACTTCTCGAACTTCATTGTTCAAGAATTCTTTTATCTGGAGAACGTCATCTTTGTGGAATGATCTTCCTGAGGTCGTGTTTCCCAATGAATGCAATCTTCAACGTTTCAAGACCAACGTTAATCGCTTTTTTCGCACTCGCACCGCTCCCAGAGCTCCTTAAAGGATTTTTCCTACAGTGCAGGTGTCTTATCATAAAAAAAAAATTCCCCCCTATCTCCATTTCCCCCCCTCTAATTTAATAGCACTCTGCGTTTTTTTCATTCTGAATAACCAATTGAACGATTTATGCAATAAAAACCCACACACTTTGTAGTTCCTTATTACCCTGCTTTTTAGGGCATAATCAATAGCCTACCACTCTTAATTCTCATTTTACTAGTTTGTCTAATATTCAAATTAGGTTGTGGACCACCATATTTGTCTTTTTTCTTTTACACCACTGGCCTTTTACCGCAACTTAACACCCTTTATTTTAAAAATAAAACAACTAACAAACTATTGGTCAATGTTTCGCTATGCACGATGCACGTGCAGCACCTGTTGCGTCTTCTGAAAATGGCGATTGAAAATTCTACCCGAAGAAAAACTCCAACAACCTATTAATAAAGCCTTATCGTGAATGTTGTGCATTACTCGGTTCCTCGTGTAATTTTCAACCTGGACTTCTGTTCAAATATGCTTTGTCATATTTCATGTTAATTACGCCACACTATTATACGAAAACGTTAATCAAACGGTAAACCCTGTAAAACAATATATTTCATTTCTATGTAATTCGATCAAAAAGAAATAGGAAAGAACAAAAAGTTAATATCACGGCTGCAACTAAATTGTTCAAAATAACAAAAGAATTCCTTTTATTGCCCCATTGTATGCTAATAAAATTTTAAATAATGGACGTATAAGGATTCGAGATTGCCTGCTGATATACGTTAAAATGTTGTATGTAAAGGTATAAAGAAAGTAGTCATATATAAAATGGACTTTTGTTAAATTTACAAGCGAAAACGTGTTAATTTTGCCATAGTTACTGGTTTATTTAGATTTGTTTAATTATAATGTTGGTCACAATTTCGATAGGTCATTGGCATTCGACATTCAATTTTTTCGAACTATTTACATGATTCATTGTTAAGTATAGTATTTCATAACCTATTCGATCCATGTATTTGTTAGGCTAAATAAACGATCTTATGCATCTTTGCATAGGAATGCTCTAGTCTATGCCTTTTTAACAACCCTTCTTGTTTCTTGACCATCCAAGTTTGATTGTTGCTATCGTTCTCTTTTTATCACATTTTATCCAGAAGTAGTGTATGCACACTCTTAAAAATAACATGGTATGAATTACTAAAATTTAGTTTTGACATACCGTGTGTAACAGGATCATGGTACACCCCCGTATCTCCGTTAGTTTTAAAGGTAATTGATTGAAACTTGGGATATCCCATACACATAATAAGCGGCATTTTTTGACCTACAAATGATTTTTTTTTTCACTTCCGGTTTATTTATTTTCGTGAAATCGGACTCAACCCAAAAATTAATCTATACAACCAAAAAAAATTGCCGTTATTGAACTGTTGAACTAATTAATAACATGAACTAACCCAACCTACAAATTTTAGTTGTCACAACGATATTTTGTCTAAAGAAATTTTTACATCTATAATATGGTACTCCTGCATTTAAACCATACCTTTTAGTTTTCACAACTAATGTGTAAATGTGGAATATTGAATTTTTCTTTTCAAGGAAATATCGTTTTTGTTAATGATGCAATCTAAAAATATTGCTAAAGCAATCATTTATTTGGGCCAAACTTAAAATTTTCATAGAGTAACAATCACGTATGTAGCCACAACATTGCGTTTATTATCTTTTTTCTGTACATTCTAATTATTGTAAGTAGAACTTATTAACGAAAAATGTTACTTCCTAGAGTCCTCATTTAAATAAAAAAATTCCTTTATATTAATACTCTATTAAGTATGCGTAAACTAATTGGAATAAATGATCAGGGATATTATGGTTTCTTTAAGAAAAATTATTTCCAATGTCTTTGTTCTCTCAGGTTTTTTGTAATACATACTTATGCAATACAAAATAAAACACTAGATTTTAACTTATTTTAAACAACCTTTTGGGTTGTTCAAATTTTCTTATCTGCAACTGCAATTATTAAAAAACAAAAAAAATATCCCCTGAACTTTCTATTTAAAATTTAACAGCTATATGAAATTTTCTGTACTTGGTTAGATTAAAAGTCGCCAATATGACGTTCTTTTATAGAAATGGAACATAGAACAAAAACAAAACAAAAAAAATACAATATTTTTATCAGGTCACCTTGTCATGCTTTATAAAAAGTTCATTTATATTTTCTAATGTGCAATTGCAACGATAAAAAATCAAATGTTACTACTTATGATGACACAAATTACATCACAGACAAGATTGACAGACCGTAATGATCAACATCATCATAATAATATGTCAAGTTCTAATAAGCTTTTTGTTTGAGAAATGAGGACACTGACCTTTTGAATCTCGCTAGTGTTGCAGAAGTCCTTATTTCCTCTGGAAGATGGTTAAAAAATTTACATTACACCAAATATTGTCACAGCCAAGCATGCGTGGAATAACCAGGCAATCAACATGAGAATGGCCGATATTTGTCTTGAAAACACAAAGAAATGGATACGGCACTGCAAGAGCATCCTTGCGTACTACGACTCCTGTCCTCAATGTTGTACTCGGCAACAGTCTCTGTTCGGAATATAGTAAAGTGACCAAAACAGCGATGACGTTAGTTATACATATATGAAGAATAATATCACTTGAAAAAAAAGTTAGTTCTGGTAACTAAGAATTATCTTAATCAAAATTAACAAAATGGTAGGGACTAGAAATTTATAATGTGTTATTACAAGCTTGTTTGATAATACTAACAAATTTACACAACCATCGTTTTATGAAATGTGCCGTTGAAGATATAGTTGAAATACATAGTGTAACTGTGCTGCGCACACCGCCATATCATTGCGAACTGAATCCTATAGAACTTATATGGGCGCAAGTGACAGGATTTGTAGCAAGACACAACACAACATTTAAATGAAAAACGTTAAGCTACTGTTTGATCAAGCCATTAAGAAAGTGACACCAAAGAACTAGTGAAAAGCTATCATGTCATTAAAGAAGAAGAGAAAATGTGGTATCTTGACCACCTGATCGATCGGACCGTCGACCCATTAATTATAACGTCAAGAGGAAATGACAGGTCCTCAGATGACGAGGAATATTATGATTTTTTATAATTTAATTTCTGTATAATGAATTTTTTGTATTTTGCATTTTTTTATATTGTTAAATATAAATATGTGTACCTAATACTTTGTACATAGTGCACGCCTTTGTCATACCATTTTAAGTGTTTGTGAATGGATACCAATAGGCAAAATCCATAAATTGATCCAAACCCGGAAGGTACTACCTGCACTTGATGAAAACAGAGAATTTTGTGTAATAAAATCATCGCCAAATTATGAAAGTGGCTTAATATATATAGTATATATAGTCTTGGCAGGACACGCAATTCCCCTGGCACCTTCTATTAATTTGCTGGGGGTCAATCTGGGAGGTAATATGTCTTGGCATGATCACGTTGCCGCAATTGCCAAGGCAGCTGCACAGAAACTTGGTGTACTTTTCCGCACCAAAAGGTTGTACACACCTCATCAACTTTTGACACTCTACAAAGCTCAGATTCGACCATCTTTAGAATATTGCTCTTATGTCTGGAGCTCTGCACCCAAGCACACCCTTCGGCTACTGGATTCCATTCAAAGGAGAGCCGTTCGTCTGATCGGCGACCCCGAGCTGACCTAGACCCTCGATAGCCTGGAGCATCGAAGACAGGTTGGTGATTTGGCTCTCTTTTACAGATATTTCCATGGCAGGTGTTCGACTGACATTGCCCACTTGATTCCACCTAGAGCAATGCAAAACAGAAATACACGGCGAACCACTGCCGCTCATCCATATGTTGTAGCTTAGTACTCCTCGAACTTCATTGTTCAAGAATTCTTTCATCTGGAGAACGTCATCTTTGTGGAATGATCTTCCTGAGGTCGTGTTTCCCAATGAATACAATCTTCAACGTTTCAAGACCAACGTTAATCGCTTTTTTCGCACTCGCACCGCTCCCAGAGCGCCTTAAAGGATTTTCCCTACAGTGCAGGTGTTTTATCATAAAAAAAAAAAATATTCGTTGGGTTACTCTGTAGTCCCTTTGCATACGTAATGAACTTGACTGACCTCTACCGTATTAATATACGGTACATCTAGATCAACTTTCGTCTAGAGTCTAGATAGATGCCTAAATATAACCGCCTTGATTACATCTTTGACATATTATCTCTAACTTGTACCAGCTGAGACCTCTTGTTGGCTCTCTACTACCATTGTTTTTTTTGTTTCTCTCTTTTATCTGCTTTTATGAATAATGTTTTTAAGACACTCTAGAATATAAATAAAAGTTATAAATAGTAGACACCTTTTTCTGTGCTCGGGTTTTCGAAGCGCAAACAATCGCGAGAAATTATTAAAGGAAAAAAGCGAGCGAAATAACTTTTCTTAATTAAATTAAAACCGAGATATTTCAGTCTGCCGGACTTTCCGTGCAAAAAGGAAAAAAGGGAATTAATTAAAGAAAAACGCTTTTTCGTCTGAGTAATATATTATAATCGTTAATAACAAAAATTTAATTTATCGATTGGGCCCTTCTTTATGGGCAAAGTTTATGCACGAAGCGCTGAAAGTTTCGCCAGTTCCTTCGTATACTTTTGAGGCATTGGATGTCTAATGCTCTATCTAGGACCGGAATCAGTGATTTTCTTTGTGGGATTCTTGATGCAAAGGTCACAACCACCCTTGGCGCCCCCTTATATTTTATGAAATAAGGATCAAACATGTGCTTCAAAGCTTCTTTCTTATTAGAACTTTTTCCAAAAAACTATAGTGTAAATTTACTCTAGGTTAGGTTAGGTTAGGTAAGAGTGGCAGAACCTTGGTTCTGACCAAACAGTCTCACGTAGTCCTGATTAGGTCCGTTGTGATACCACACGTGTTCTGTAGAACCCACCTTCATCAGATCTCTGATGGTTAGTGCGACGTAACCGCGGAAGGATTTTAACAACTCATTCAAACCAGCCACTACTGTTCAGAAATCTGCTCAGCCGTCCAAGTTGTAAGTTGCTTAGTTCCTCCAGGCTATCGAAAGATGATTCACCCAGAGTAGTGAACCTCCTTCTTGCGAGGCCAGGGCATTCACACAGAAAATGTTGAATACTTTCTTCCTCTTCCTCATCTCTGCAACTTCTGCAGAAGTCGCTAGACTTCTCTGGAATGGTTGGCACTGGCAACCAAATTCTAGCTCTCGGACACTCTGGAAGTTCCGAGCGGCGGATGACCTGTAATTGGGCGAGTTCCCAAGGTTGTCCGATCTTTTTGACACTCTCTTTCAGAAATGCTAAGGAAAAATCATCAGTGCAATTGATGATCTTTATTCCTCTAGTCCATCCTGAGGTGTCGTACTGAGGGATCCTGTCGGCAGGATTGGCTATTAGAAACTCCATAAGGATTTCCGTTAGCCTCCTTTCAACCAGGATCCAGCGGTCTGCTGTGATCTTCTAGCATTTATTGCCGGCATAAATCACAGCCACTTGGAGGCTGCTGCGAGTCGCTTCCGACATTGTTCTACTGTCGGACCGCTCCCTGAAAGCAGACTTTTTCTGGCCCCCTCCACTACTAAGCGCAGCGGAACTCTTTTGAAACTACCGCAGATACTTTCTTGGTCTCCGCAGTCAGTCCCCTAGAAGACATTCCAGCTTTGCCTTGCTGTGGAAAGGACTTCCTTTTCTTTAGTTCTTTTGGGGTGCTCTCATCGTCTGTAGAACGTGTCCTCTTTCCAGCGACACTTCTCTCGAAGGTTGCACCCGGTTTTTGAATTTACTCTAAAAAATGAGTTGGTCGCTCAAGCAAATTTTTTCTTGCTAGATAGCCTAGGAGATCGGGTCTAAAAGTCTAATTGCAACCTAATTTTTCGTCTTCATCTTTAAATAATTTATTCTTGGCTTAGATTACAACGGTCTTGTAGGAAACGTTTAGTTTTTCAACTTGTCCTTCTAAAAGTCCTGTTTTATATAGAGATTAAGGTTTCGGACGCATATCGTTTTAGTTATTGATTTATGATGCAATTTTAAAGAAAAACGAGTAAAAATAATAATATTTTTTAGTACTTTTCTATTATATACTTGTCTGTTCCGTTTTCCCCTTTTAGAGCTATTTAAAATCAACAAAAATATAACAAGAAACAATTAGGTATTTATTTTTAAAGAGAATATTAAAGTTACATTTTAATTGATACATTTTTTATGGAAGAAGAGTGATAATTTATAATAAAAAAATAGTGCGGGAAGAAACGAGAATGCTTTATTATGAATATACAAGACGGCGCTTAAGAAGGAGTATTCAAAAACCTTAGCATTTGCTCCAAAAACTGCTCTTAGATCTACGCTCCTAAAATACATGATTTTTAAAAAAATCATCAAGTTTGGCATGGTGAGTTACTTTATTTTTAATCATGAAAACCCGAGCCCGAAAATACATATGTACGTCTTATGCTAACATTTTGGATTGTCACCAATATTCATATTTTTCACAAATATAAAAGTGTGTTTTTTTTTTTTAAAATAAATAATAGGAATATCAAAAAAAAGTAAAAAAAAAACATTTACAAAAACAAGTTTAATCCAACCATGCAGAGGGGGAGAGGTAATAATTTAATTTTCGAAATTTGATAGTAGTTAGGTGAATTTTAAACGAACTTTGGGCGTATTCCGAAAATTTTTCGTCTGTGACGCTTTGCCGCCTTCTTTACTAAGTGCAGCATCATGATATACATGTAGTCCCGACTGTCCCTTTCTCCAGAAAAAAAAATGTCCTACTTAGGTCCAGTTGTAGCCCCCCTCGACTCAGTCCTACTCAGCAGAAGTAGTGCAGCCTCGTTAGCCTCCGGTCTGGGTCCCCTATGAAGGATTTACTGTGGTGCAATCCCTGTCTGTTCCCGTAGATTTTGTGTTCTCTCCTGATCCATCGCTTCATGGAATTTTGTACTGGTCACCTTGGGACTCCTTTTATAAGGTCCAGTAGATTTTTACCAAGTTTGCCATGCGGAGGTTGTCACCACACTGGATTAGTCCTAAGATTCTGAATCTTCTTCAGGTTAGTACTTCGCAGTTATATATAATATGGGAGGGGATTTTGTCCCCTTCGCCGCAAAGTCTGCATTCAATGGGACCATTGTAAATTTCCATTCGACGTAGGTGTGTGGCAGTGACCTGTTAGTAGGCCAACCACTGGTTTTAGCTGGGTGCGCGTTAAAAGCAACATTCCAGTTGATAGCTTTTTGGAGGGTATCCCAATTGTTGCGCCCACCTGTCTGATGTTGCTTTGGTTGCCTGTTTTGATATGCCAAGGGCGGGCTTAGGGAACACTGTGGGATACTTACCCAGAGCGAAGTAACCTATGTATTTATGTAAGTTCTTTAAGCAACCTCGATTTTTTTTAATCCCTCGAACCTGCCCTGATGTAACGGCACCTTATTGGCATCCGAAAGAAAAACTTTTAAATCGGAATCGCTAATGGAAACACACAAAAATACATTTGCACTTTTCGGTTCGGGTCTGAGGCAAGCCGGACATAAAACAAGGCCCCGGTTTTAAGTGGAATTTATTGAATGGCGTTTTTGCGGATTAGGAACTTTAAATTTGTTAATTTGTTTTCTCGAGCTCCGGAGGCAAAACATTGTTCTTTTCCGCACGGCCTAAGTTTTGTCACAACACTTTTTATCTTGCCAGGTTTGTTTTTGGGGGTCGATTTGATTTAAGAGATTCCGAATGGCTGTTTTTTAAGTGCCTATATACTGTATACATAAAAAAAACAACCTAATCCTTAACCAAGCATAAGCTGACACTTATAATTTAACATTTAATGCAAGCGTAATTTCTTGGGAGTAAAAAGAGTAACTATTTCGATCAAGAACTTATAAAAAAATGTTTTTCTAGTTTTGTTTCATACGAAATCTTTTCATTCTTTTCAGTATAATCTTTATCTCCATGATAAAACCAACATTTGGCACAGAGGAATAATAGCTTAACGCTTGTCGCTAAATATTTGTTAAAAAATTAAATAAACTACGCCACAGCGTAATGTTAAGTCGACCGTCTCACATAAAAGCAAATTAAATTACGGTAGTAAACGACCCACTTTTTGTTAAGGACTGGTTAAAAAATAGTTTCTATAGGGAGGTACCTTAATATGCTAATATAGTAAATTCTGTAACAAGGTTGGAATGATAATTTGATCCGAGTGAAAGATTCCGAACCCGAGCGGAGCGAGCGTGAGGAACCACGAGTATCGAATTTTCATTCTAATCGAGTAGCAGACTATATTTTCTCCACGACCAAAAATACTATTCGCAATATTTGTAATTTCAGGTGGAGTATTATCCAGTTCCATATCTGATTAATCCGATTTTTCACTCATATTTTGACTTGCACTAAAATTTGTCTGCTGACATTGACAGTTTCGAAATTCATGGCAACCTATGTCGTTTAGATCAATTACAGAATATTCATTCCGTATTTTGTTATGGAATGAAAATACACGCAAAACGCATAAGAAGCAAGTGTTTCAGAATAAATATTCCAACTCAAGAGCGAGAATTTTTACATTCTATTATCAAAAATGATTTTAGAATTATTGCATTCAGTAATGGTCGCGGAGAAAACATTTTCCGAAATTTCACAGATGCCCTTGTATTAGCCACAGGTGGCCAAGATTGTGGTTTAAAAGCCAATTGTGAACTTCCATTTTCACTACTAACACACGGGCTACTAACGACTGAGACTGGTCAGACTGCTCGTCTTGACGCGTTTGGCAAATCCATTCCGGTTGACAAATAAATAATTATTTACCACAAATAAATATTTATTTAAAATAATAAGCGAATGGAATGGCTATCAAATACATTGTATTTTAGTGAATATTTTAGAACTAAATATATATCAATTTAAATTTAAATAAGCCTCTTGATTTAATACAAACATTTGTGTTATACAAAAAGAATCATTTGGTTTAAATAAAAATAAACCAAACAAATAATGTATTTGATATAAAAGGGCCATTTTTTCTGTGCAAGAGCCCCCTTCTTAACCTAGTTTAATAATAGGGAATTTTGGTACACCTAAACATATACAGTGTGTCTGCTTAAGTTCGTTTCATATGGAAAACTTTTTTATTATTAATTTTACGAAAAAAAGTTATTCCCTATAAAAAGTTTTGCATGGTCTAAAACCTAAAATGCAACCTTTAGATGTTAAATTTTTTCAGTCGTATACGAGGTTTGTCAAAAAATATGAATTTTGCCCCACGCAGAGTAAAGTAGGTACCTTTATTTTTGACAATATCGAAAACTGTAAGTATGAAAAGTTATTCGGAATGTAAAACTATATTTTAATATGCAATTAGATACATCCTTCTACTTAATTTTTTTTAAATAAATAAAAAAGATAAATATTCGGTACCTATTTAAGAAAAATTTGTAAAAATAAAAAAAAATTAATTGCATATTAAAATATAGTTTTACATTCCGAACAACTTTTCATAATTACAGTTTTCGATATTGTCAAAAATAAAGGTACTTTACTCTTGGGCAAAATTCGTATTTTTTGACAAACCTTGTATACGACTAAAAAAATTTAGCATCTGATAGGTGCATTTTAGGTTTTGGACCATGCAGAATTGTTTATAAAGAATAACTTTTTTTCGTAACGTTAATAATAAAAAAGTTTCCCATATTGTGCGAACTTAAGCAGACACACTGTATATACAGGGTGTTATGTATTTTCCTGGGTATATTTGAACCTGTAAACCTTGATATGATAACCTTCGAAGAAAAAATATTTTTAAATGTCGCTTTGCTTTAATAAGTGAGAAAATTCACCTTTTGTGTTTTTGATCTCGGACTCCTTCACTGCCTTACCCACGTGCGTTTGTTTTGATTTTGAACTGTCAAACAGGAAGGTCAGTGATTTTACAATGTTGCATGACAGTGACCTACTAAATAATAGTTCACTGACCTTATGTTATTAGGTTATATTCAAACTTTTTAGAAATTAAAATTAAACACACCTTAGCAAGAATCCTTAAAAACTGGCAAAAAAACCATAATAAAATAAACAAATTAAATTAAATCAAATCTGCGATTTACACTTCGAAAACTAACCCTTATTTCATAACAAAAACACGTTATTTAAGCAAGTCCACATTGAAAATATTTACTTCATATGGCGTCCTTACGCAAACACTTGTTTTTGTTCATATTTCTCTTTTTTCTGCAATAAAACCGACAAAACCTTTCGTTATTCCCACAACGCAAACACGTTTAAGCTGTCAATTACCTACAGTTACTAAGGACGCCGCTATAGCGCTGGCGTCGATTTAGTTAGTTAGTGATGGGCGATGTGTATCGTTGGTTTTCTAAACATCGGTGTTTTTTACTGATGTTCGATATTTTGCCATCGATAATAAGAGTCACAAACAACGATGAAAGCATCGATTTTTAACCTTCGATGTTTGACACTGCGTGTTAATATTTGACGTCACCTTTTTATTTAGAAATTACTTTGGTTAGGCGGAGTTTTAGCACGCCAGGGACTGGCGGAACAAAACATTGATAAACCTCGCTCATCACTAATTTAATTTGCATGGTCAAAAGCATTGAGTCACCCATCAATGCGAATGCTCCAAGAATGTCATCTTGGAACAAAAAATAGCCTTTTCGTGTCTTGTATTATGTAAAAACGTGTTTTTATTTCGTCTAGTTGTCTCTGTGAAACGCGGGGTTGTAATTTTCTCCGTGGAATAACATCTTTTGAGAAAAAATGCGATCGTAAAAAGTCAAAAGAGACAACGCTGATGATGATGATGATGCCGTATTTATTTCCTTATTTTCATTTAGCTAAAAAGTGAATTGGTTAAAAAACAATTTCTTGTTTACTAAACACAAACAGCTGATGCTGTAAGTTCGCCTAAAAACCATATGTTTTCTTTATTGAACACCTGATTGTGACAGTTTTATATTTGGCAACAAACCATGGAGTGTTTTTCTAGGACAACCAAGGGGTCACCCATTGAAATATAACTTGGGCAATTTCATAACACCCTGTATGATATTATTTAATTTTGCATTATTATATTTTTCACCGTAGCCTTATCACCCTCCTTTACACAATTAAAAATTCCCGTTCCTCCGGTACATTGTTCCTATTTACATTTAAAAAGCAAATGAGCCAAACGCCAAACAAAATCTCACCCCAAACTCTCTCAATCCAATAAAAACTTTTTATATTTTAAAAAGTTTCCCGGCAGCGCTTCCATGGCCTGCTATTTAGGTTTCCCTTATTTGCTGCTCTCTGTATCCGCTTTTATAAATATTACTATAATTAGATATACTGGGCCATTGAAACTTTGCTGAAAAATGTTAAGGCCTCATTGCAAACTTGGGGAGGTATTTGTTTAAATTGCTAAGGAATTGTATTGTTACGATATTCGAAGTGAAACAGTTTTTTTTTAATTTAAAATTTTCGTTGTTCACAATACAATATTGTATAGGAATAATTAAATTTATTTCAACCTAACCTATCTATCACATCACAGCTAAAAATATTACCTAATAATAGAAATTTAGCCACAGTAAAACCATTTTTCGACTAGGCAAAATGTTTTCTCTACATTCATTCACAAGACATGATAATTTAATGATAGAAAATTCACAACGTTTCAACTGGTAAATATCACCCATGGTCTTAAGGTGAATACTAAATAAGTACAGTAACTGCAGTCGGAATGGATGAAGTCATGCGTTAATTCGTGCACAGTGTTATTCTAAAATTACATTTATTTAACAAATGTTCCAGATAAGTCACAACCCGGGTTCTTGTTTATGTTAACAGATTCTTCCTCTTCCTCCATTGTAGCTCTTTATGCAGGATTTTAGCTTCTGATAACATGATATGATGCAGAGCTTCAAGGTATGGTCAGTAGCACCTGATTTTTCGGTCTCTACTTTTTGTTTCTTTGTATTTAGATTTTGTTTCGAGTGGTTTTAGTGTCTCACCAATTTAAGATTGGCCACCTTAGCATTGGATTCGGTGGAGACAGTTTTCCCTGTCTTTCGTTTGTGGGGTTTGTCTTCGTCGGGACCCCTATTCTCCAAACGTGGGAACATTCACTTCGAGAGAAGGGAGTGTGAAATTAAGATAATAATCTCCCGTATTCTTGTATGAATGATCACATTCTATTAAAAGTAAGGAGAAGTTACTTCTGCTGGTAAAGAGCAGTAGAAGCGGTAAAAACAGCAAGAGAAACATACGCAGTGAAGTCAAAATAGATCGTTCCCTTTCTCTCAAGAGATGAAGCACTTCTCCTGAAATGTAGAATAAGGGTCCTGGTGGCTTCATGAAGTGTCTCTCGAGCAGAATGCTGTATTTATGTTGTATCGTTGTCCTAGTCTTCTGATTATCTCAGATACTCTTTTGACATACGAAATGTTGAGTGTTGGCTGTGCCTCTTTGTTTGCTTATCTTGCGTTTGGCCGATTCTTACGATTTCCCAATAGTAACGGCCGGTGAATTTACGTAACACATATTACTGTGTACAGGCTAGAATTACAAATAAATTTCCAGGGATTAACTTTCCCCAAGGGCTCACCAATGTTTTCGATTCTGTAAAAAGAGTAATGGGAACATGTGTGGAAGTAGAAGATCATCTCATTTAGTTTAAATGTATAATTTTTAGGTTCTTTGTGTATTTATGTTTTTTAAATTTTGATAGTAATGTGATTTTCGTAACTTCGGATTTGGCAGTTTTTTTACCACAAAACATTTACTTTTTATCTAGGTTACTTTTCAAGATTATTAATGACGGGATCGATTCCACGGCATATTTTGAGGAATTTTTTAAATCTTACTTTATGTTTCTGAGAGAAAGTATAATATTCTACCTCTTGAATCCATAATATATGATTAAAGGTTTAAAGTTTACACAAATAATGGGATGACATGAGTATCGATCAAGACAAAATAACACTAATCCAGGGTTCCGGCTCGGCGCTCGGCTCATTTCTTATTTATTTCCAGAGAAAATAACAATTTTCCCCATTCCAGCGGACTTCCAAGAAAACGCCAAAGCGTAGTATAAGTGTATTAACATGGTACGGTGGGTTTGGGCTTGAATATCGTTTAATATTTATAGTTATTATTTCCTTTGCTTTCGTTATTTAATAAATAATATTGACTAAGAGGTTTAACGGAACTTGAAGAGTCTTACCGCGATCTAATGGAAATGAATCGGACATGACGTCACACTTAAGGGGATTTTTACTTTTTGTAAGTCTTTTTTAAAAATGGGGAAACTCAAAGTCAAAGTCTCAATCATGTCTTAAAATTTAATCAATGGGTGACATGTTTCGCCCTAAAATATGGGCATCATTCAGACCTAACGTTCAGAATGTTAGGTCTAAGGAACTCAGGGGCCCTGAAACTGCCCTTGGCATATTAAAACAGGCAACCAGAGCAACATCAGACAGGTGGGCACAACAACAACACCTATTCCGATGAAACAGGATACCTGGTCATACCCAAGCGAGGGCCACAATTGGGAAACCCTCCAAAAAGTTATCAACTGGAATGATGCCTCTAACGCGCATCCAGCTAAAACAAGTGATCGGCTTACTAACAGGCCACTGCTTAAGAAAACACCTACGCCGAGTAGGAATTTACAATGGTCCCATTGAATGCAGGCTTTGCGGCGATGAGGACGAAACCGCCTCACATATCATATATAACTGCGAAGCACTGACCCGAAGAAGACTCAAAATCTTCGGAGATATCCAATGTGGGGATGACCTCCCACATGACAAACTTGGTAGGAAGGCTGGACCTTATAAAAGGAACAAACCTTTTCTAGCACAATAATGGAGCACAATAAGCCACTAGGCTGCAGTGCAAGAAGCTTGGGCCGAACGCCCGACCCCCGCCTTAAACCAACCAACCAAGCCTCCGCAATTTAAATATCGCTCGTTGAACATAACCACATCTCAAACTCACTACATAATAATATATTGACATAATTAAGCCAAACAATCAAGTATAAAGTTTCCGTCATAGTCACCCACCTTTGATTTGTTTAACTTTATTTCATGCTTTGTTATAAATTTGAAATTTTTGTTGGTGTTGCTTATGTGGTCGAATTTAACTTTTTATTTATTCATTGTTTTGTTAAAAATTTTTGTTTGTTTTCTAATTATCTGCTTTAGATATATTATTAAAAAACTGCAATTATATAAATTTCGCCTAAATTTAACAGTTAATATTTTCTGAACCAGATATGATATCGACCTACGGTTTCGAATGGTTGATTGTCAATATTGGATTTTCTTTAACTGTCAGAAAATTTTATATACAGGGTGTTAAAGAAGACGATGATTTTTGCTCCAATTTTAATGACGTGTAACTTTCACAATAATATTTTTAAATATTATCACTCTACGTCAATTGAATCAGTGGTTTATAGCAAAGAAAGTAATTTGTCAAATTTTTGATATCTGCTATATTTTAAGAAATATAGATTTTTTTGGAAAACCTTGCTTTATTTCAACTTATTGGTAGCTAGATCTCACTGTGCGTTGTATCGTGCAAACTTTGCGGGTGATTCTTGTACCTTATGATGAGCTTGTTTATGTTCAGTAACAATAGTTGTACCTAAATGTTATGATGTATAGTGGCGTACTTATAAACACCTATATATCTATGGTTTATGAGTATAATGTTAGAAAGTTAGAAACTAATAAATACATTTTTTCCCAAAAATTAAATTAAAAAAATTATCTTTGTTAAACTTTTGTAAACACACTGTATAATATACCTGTAGTGCGATATGAAAAACTAAAAAATAAGAAAAAATTGACCTAATCTAGGGGCGAGTACTTTCCAATATAAAACAATCGTAAAAAATTGTGAGATGCTCATAAACCATAGACATATAGGTGGTTATAAGTACGCCACTGTACATCATAACATTTAGGTACAACTATTGTTACTGAACATAATCAAGCTATTCATAAGGTAAGAAGTAAGAATAACTCGCAAAGTTTGCACGATACAACGCACAGTGAGATCTAGCTACCAATAAGTTAAAATAAATCAAGGTTTTCAAAAAAAATCGGTATTTTTTAAAATATAGCAGATATTAAAAATTTGACCAATTACTTTCTTTGCTATAAACCACTGATTCAATTGACGTAGAGTGATAATATTTAAAAATATTATTGTGAAAGTTACACGCCATTAAAATTGGAGCAAAAATCATCGTCTTCTTTAACACCCTGTATATAAAATTTTCTGACAGTTAAAGAAAATCCAACATTGACAACTGTTTCCCAAGGGATGAATCTATCAACGACTCAAAACCGTACGTCGATATCATGTCTGGTTCAGAAAATATTAACTGTTAAATTTAGGCGAATTTTTTCTTGGTCGAAAGCAATTGTCCAGCAGTTTATGTAATTTTTTATTAATATTTCAATGGTAGCCCCTAAATATACGCATCGGTAATGTAAGTAATATAATATAATATAGTTATATAGTAGGTATATTTTGTAACCAAATTATCACTTAATGATTTTATTTATTTGAGATTTTCAAATTATCCCGTAAACTTTCTGTTTAAAATATAATTGCAATTTTTTTGTATTTGGTCAGATTAAAAATTAGTCCTTGATTTTTTTGTTAGAAATAAAACATACAATATTTATTAGTTAAAGTTATTTTTATCAAATCAACTTGCTAATTTTACCATGCTTTATAAGCAGTTCATTTAAACTTTCTAATGTGCAACTGCAATGATAAAAAAAATGTTTTTACTTATTTATGATTAAACTTTTTTCTTACAATTAGAATGTACAGAATAAACACAATATTGTGACTACATACGTGATTGTTACTCTATGAAAATTCAAGTTTGGCCCCAATAAATGATTGCTTTGATAATATTTGTAGATCGCATCATTAACCAAAACAATATTTCTTTGAAAAAAATTCTTCAACTTTCCACATTTGCACATTAGTTGTGAAAACTAAAAGGTATGGTTTAAAAGCAGGAGTACCATATAATATATTAGATGTCACAATTGCTTTAGATACCCGTTAATAAAAGTAAGTTGTGACAACCAAAATTTGTAGGTTAGGTTGGTTCATGTTATTAATTAGTTCAATAACGGCAATTTTTTTTGGTTGTACATTCATTTTTGGGTTGAGTCCGATTTCACGCAAATAAATGGTTGTCAGAACCAAATTTGAATAATTCATATGTTATAGAGTATAGACGTTTAAAGCAAGAAGCCGTTTAAACAAATTTTCTGTCAAGTAACAAATGTAAAGGCATTCCAACAAAGGCTAAGTATGAGAAAAACAAACGGTTTTATTATCAAGCCTACACTATTTTAGGGTTCATAAAACTTGCTGCGCCGCGCCACCTGGAGAAACGCGATCGTATAAACTAGAGATGTGCTGGTTTAATCGATACATCACTCACTAAACACAGTAAAACAGACACAAATCCCAGAATTATTTTGGCAGATTTTTAATAAATTCTCGACACTATCCCCGACCATCTCCAAATATACACCGACGCGACGCATCAAAAACTGACACCGGCATCGCTGCAGCAATAGTTACCCAAGAAACCATTCTCAAATTTAAAATGTCACAATACACACCACTACCTTTACCGCTGAACTTTACGTCATCCTTCAAGCCTTCAAGTTTACTTTGGAAAACAAAATTCAGTACTCTGCTATTATATCCGACTGCCTCAGTGCGATTTCCTCTATTACTCACACATATCCTACTCACCCAATAGTAATTTATATCGTGGGTTAGTTAGAGGGGGTAGAGATAATGATATAATTTTCGAAATTTGATAGTAGATGGGTTAATTTTTATTGAACTGTAAACGTGACCCCAAACATTTTTCGCCTGCGGCGCTTTTCCGCCTTCCTAGCTACGTACAAAATTATGAAATACATGTAGTCCCGACTGTCCCTTCCTTCAGAAAAAAAATATCCTAGTTATGCCCACTGAGCCCACCCGAACATATTTTCTGATTGCGCCACTGGTTTAACATCAATAACAATTGGCTTACTGACAGTTGCTTATTTCAATTTTTTCCTCTTCGTTCGCTGCCAGGGCCATTCCCGACGAGACCTACAGCGACCCCCCCCCCCCCCCCCACGAGATGTCCGATCTCATTCGGCCTGGTTACGGGCGTGAATTGGGTGGGTTGAGAGATTTAAGGCTTGAACACACTGGCGCGAATAATTCGGTGCTACGGCGAAATTTTCGCCTCGCGAAATATTCGTCGACTCAAAGTCTTCGGCGTATAACGAGGAGCAACAAACCGGCGCGAAAATTTCGCTTGGCGACAACGAAACTCCAGCTTCAACTGAAATTTTAATAGAGTTTGTGAAGAAATTTTCGATCTTATACGATTTACGCCATGAAGATTACAAAAATATAAGAAACAAAGATAAGTTTTGGGATGAAATTGGGCGAGAGATACATACTGATACTAATTCTTACATTAAAAAAAAGATATTTTTTCATACACGTATTTTATTGTATATTTGAATTAATTCCTACTTCTTCTCATTGTGTCGTAATTCTAAATGCGATGATAGCTATACTGTGTAATATCATTGATTATTTGGATTAAAGTAATTAACAAATTTTTCTCGAGTAGCGAACGCAATATTTGTGGCACGTCTTGGGTCCTTTTGTATATTGTTAAATGCTCTTCCTATGTTTTTCTCAAACTCTGTTGGTTGCAAATATCAAGAGAAAAAAAAATTTTCGTGCAAATGGGGACACGTACACTGCCTATGTCGCGAAATATTCGCGCAAATGTGATAGGAGAGACAAATTTTGTTATCGCCTATGTCGCGAAATGTTCGCTTCGTTATTAAGGCGAATTAATTCGCGCCAGTGTGTGAAAGCCTTTATTGTGCGAACGTCCACTCCGAGGATCGAACTTGGATCGCCACGGTCGAATGCCAGTAACTCGCCTCTGAGTATCGAGATAGAATAAACAAGGAGGCGCTATTACTATTTAATTTCGTCTGCCAAAAACGGTACCAGGGGGCTGGGCTAAGTGTCATACCAATATGGCCGATTCATAAGGGCCTGATTCAATTTATTTTGAACAATTCTAGAAATGCTTGGGTCAACTAGAATAATATACTTTCAGTAAGCAATGAACAGCTTTGTAATGGAAATAACGGATAATGGTAATATATATGTTTGTATATTGTGAACTTGTTAGCAGCCCGGTGAAACTTCTTATGGGCGGGATCGAAGCTAGAGTGACGTCAGATCTCCAGACTTTTTCAAGTTAAGACCTACGTTTATCCCCATCAGTTATATCTCAATATTAGACCTACGTAGTTATTTCTACAAAGAGAGCTACGGCAGACGAACTTGGTCTGACTATATTTGTCTCTTTTTACATCGAATGGAGATAACTTGATGCAGATAGAGATGGGTACTTGACATGAATAGCACGAGCTGTTAAATTATTTTACAACCTAACTTCCCTGTTGAGCACAAATCATTGACATTTGTAATGTCAATGTCAATGGCACAAATGGAATTGCCCCTTTTTCTTTCTTCATAGCTGAAAATCAGACCAAGCTTTTTTGTTATTCTTATATTATTATTAATTTTCTAATCTTTTTACCAAAAGAACCCTTTTCTTTTTGTTGCAGGTAAGTAAATCGTAATCTGAACATTTCTTTAGTTATTTTTATTCGTTATTTATTACATTAGTTTACCTACTTGTTGCAAAAATAATTATGTTCCAAACATATTTTTACTTTAAGGAGTTTTTGTTGAATTTCACTTAATAAGTTTTATTAATGTAGATGTCCACTAAATCATTTATAGTATATTTATTAATTTGTAATTGATTTATTGAGTAGTATTGAGTTCCAGTGTGTGGGTATTTTTCTTTAAAAAGGGGTAACTTGTTTTACAGAATGAGGACAGTTGATTATCCAACGAGTTATTTAACATAGTCTCTGAATACAACAAAACTCTAACATGAGTTACAGATCTTGTTTTTTTCTAACGAGGTACTGATCTTACCTATATTTTCATCGTAGTTGTCAATAAAATTAATTATAAGCTGATTTCTGAAGTTTTATTTCTAATTGTACCACTTTAATAAATAACATTTTAAAATGATATTTACAGCTTAAAAATCTAATCAGAAAATCCTAATATTTAATTTTTACCGTACTTGAAAAATCAAATAAGAGGAATGTTTCATGGCCTAAAATTTCATTTTAAGGTTTTGTGTGCAAATTTTTTTAAAATTGCCATTATTTGAAAGTCCCGCCTATAGTCGAAAGGTTGTCCAGATGTTAAAAATTTTTGCACATACAATTTTAAAATGTTATTTACAGCCAACAAACTATTCACAATCCTCATTCAATTTTCCAAGTATAGTAAAAATTAAATATTAGGATCCTGATGGTTTTTTAAGCTGTAAATATCATTTTAAAATTTTGGCGGCCAAAATTTTTAAAATGATCATCTTTGAAAGTCCCGCGTATAGTCCAGAGGTTCCCTCCAGACCCGATGGTGGCGCTGTTTTGACGTTTCATATGTCAAATTTTGCTTCGATCAATTAAAACGTTTGTTTGTCTTCTTTCTATGTTTGTTAGTAGCTAGAAAAATGTTGGTGAAACCCGTTTGTGCTTATTAATTTGATTGGTCACATAGAAAAAATTGAGAATATAGTATTGTAATTAAATACTGTTCCATTGCAAAGGTGCACAATGGGATGAGAAATGATTTTATTTAGAAGTTGTAAATGTTTTAATAAATAAACTTTAACCCATAAAATTTGACTTACATGCGACAGCAGCAAAAATGAAAATTCTTGTTACACTTTTTTATAAACCATGTGACTTGTGACAGACGAAGACAAGTAGTGACATAGTGGCCCGATTGCCTAAATTTTTAATTTATAAATATTGCAAGTTCGATTGTAAGTAAATATTGCCTGCTAATGTCACAATCAATGTTGCTGGTTGATTAATTCTGGTTAAAAATCTTTGTGAAACTCAAGATAAAAGTTGTGTTTATTTCGCACACAGAAAATTAGTGACCTGTATCAATAAACAAATGGTCTATTTGCAGTTAAGCGGCTGGTCCTAAAAAGTCCTAAGCTCCTTTAATTTAATCGTAGATGTATTGTTTTTACATTTTTTTTGTTATTTAATAATTTAAATAAAATTGCAACTAAACAAACCATAGGAAACAATTAGCACCTAAAGTTTATAAATGCAAACCTGCCCTTTATTTCTATACTAACCTATGTAACTTAATTTTCGTTGTTTTCTTCTTATCCACAGCATTTCAGCTGCAACAACTTCGCACGGCACAAGAAATAATTAATATCTATCATACAGTAGCAATAGTTTTACATAAAAATTGAAAAACTTCCCATAAAATTTAAAACCACCTCGATTATGATAGATCGAACAGCTGACTACACGATTGACATAAGTGTCGTACCAATATGGCGCAGGTAGTGTCACTTTTAGTCACGTGATGTCGCCTCCTTGTTTATTCTAACTGGATGCCTCTGAGCCACTGCCCCCTAACAGTTCTATCGTATCGATAAGGAAATGTCAATGGTATTTCAACTATCGATCCCAATTGGAACATCCTTAATGTAGAGGAAATGTGTTAATCTTTAAAATATACAAAACAGAGTAATGAAATCGAGATAAGTTTATTTAAAAACTAATTAAAATAATACAAATGATGGATAACTTAAAAGTTTATGGGGTAAATAAAACGCGTCTATAAATTCTATATTTATTTTTTATATTGGTTGTAACATTTTAAATATTTATGTATACAACATTGTTTAACGGCTTTCAATGCGTTAAGATTAAAAGGCGTGGTTACGTGCACGGGTTTCGGTGAATTAATAAAATTGTTTGTTTTAACTTTACATACGAATATATTTGTTAAACATCCGGAAAAACTTAAAATTTGTACCGAACGCTAGTTCTGGGATTGTTTTTCAAACAAAAGTAATGCGGGTTAAAAACCTTTAGTGACCCAACTTAAAATATAATACATTTTTAAATAAAATAGTAGAATTTAGTGTCCGTTAAAATATATGAACAAAAGAAGCTTAGCGGCAAGCGGACAGAGTAGTGCGTCTATCTTTTGCATTAAAGTACATAGGGACTCCAAAGGTAAAGGAATCCCTGGGGCACAGGTAGACAATGACAGGCTGTTTCGTTCTTGTTAGAACTCATCAGAAAGTCATAACCCGTAAGCGACCCCCAGTACAGCGAGCCTGTTCTTTCAAGGCGTTTTTAAGAAATAAAAACGCGATGAAAACCCAGTAACGCCATCATAAGGAATCAACTCAATCAATCAACAAGCTTGCCGCTAAGCTTCTTTTGTTTATATATTATAACGGACACTAAATTCTACTATTTTATTTATACTTACACACGGCATTTACGGAATAGTGCTGCAAACCAGTGGGTGACTGCAGCGCGATCTAGATCTGAATCCACAAAGCTTGGAGATGTATGGAGAAACGAAAAATGTTTCCTATACTGGTGAAGTGGCCGTTCCGTGCTTGATTTATTTAGAATTATTTATATTTCTACGTTTTCACGTTAGATGGCTATATCTTTTGCATTGAAGAACGAAACAGCCTGTCATTGTCTACCTGTGCCCCAGGGATTCCATTACCTTTGGAGTCCCTGTGTACTTTATTGCAAAAGATAGACTCACTACTCTGTCCGCTTGCCGCTAAGCTTCTTTTGTTTATAATAAATTTTAGTTTCAATTTTTTTAAATTTATGTGGATTCGACTGCATTCAAATTTTCTACTTACTTACTTTACTTTTTCGAATCCAGATCCAAGATCCTTTATAATCTTTCTGCCCAGTATCGGGCTTCGTCCACGGCTTCAGTGTTAGCATGCCACAAATCATCAAGAGTGCACCTTGATGGACAGTGCATACATGTTCTCAGGTGGTCGGTGGTCTGTACCTCTCCACAGTCGCAGATTACCCCGTCAGCACCTCTTATATTCCATTTTGCCAGGTTAGATTTGACGGGAGCAACACCAGTCCTGTGACGATTAAGGGTTCGCCATGTCTTCCATTCCAGGTTTATCCCTCGGGGCGGTTCTTGTTGGAGTGGGAAATTCGCTGGTGGTTCTATTCCTGTGTTGCGCATGAATCTTTTTCTGGATTTTAAGCGGCTGGTTCCGTGGGGTTCCTCAAGACTGTGGAGGGAGTGTTTCGACTTAAAATTGCTGATGCTCTTTTTGACCCGAATTGCACAATACTAAGCAAGATATTGAATTTCTATTTTTTCTAATTGAAAGGTGGTCTATTTCAGAAAGATGTAGAGTAAAAAAATAGGAAATGCCGTCCAGTTCGGCTCAATTTCGGTGTCGGCCATAGGCGCACGTAAATTTTGTGCATTAAATTATTTATTAACAAAAGAAGCTTAGCGGCAAGCGGACAGAGTAGTGCGTCTATCTTTTGCATTAAAGTACACAGGGACTTCAAAGGTAATGGAATCCCTGGGGCACAGGTAGACAATGACAGGCTGTTTCGTTCTTGTTAGAACTCATCAGAAAGTCATAACCCGTAAGCGACCCCCAGTGCAGCGAGCCTGTTCTTTCAAGGCGTTTTTAAGAAATAAAAACGCGATGAAAACCCAGTAACGCCATCATAAGGAATTAACTCAATGCAAAAGATATAGCCATCTAACGTGAAAACGTAGAAATATAAATAAATCTAAATAAATCAAGCACGGAACGGCCACTTCACCAGTATAGGAAACATTTTTCGTTTCTCCATACATCTCCAAGCTTTGTGGATTCAGATCTAGATCGCGCAGCAGTCACCCACTGGTTTTGCAGCACTATTCCGTAAATGCCGTGTGTAAGTATAAATAAAATAGTAGAATTTAGTGTCCGTTAAAGTATATAAACAAAAGAAGCTTAGCGGCAAGCGGACAGAGTAGTGCGTCTATCTTTTGCATTAAAGTACAGCATATACTGTTTGATCAAGCCATTAAGAAAGTGACACGAGAGAACTGGCGATAAGCAGTCCATCATGTCATTACAAAGAAGAGTAGAAAATGTGGGATCTTGACCACCTGATCGATCGACAGTTCTTCAGATGACAAAGAATATTATGATTTTTTATAATTAAATTTCTGTATAATGTGTTTTTTGTATTTTTTAAATAATGTTTAATAAAAAATAAGTGTACCTTATACTATGTACATAATGTAAACCTTTGTCACACCATTTTCAGTGTTTGTAAATGGATAACAATAGGCAAAATCCATAAATTGACCCAAACCCGGGTGGTACTTGATGAAGAGGAAGCATTTTGCAATGAAATCAATTCCAAATTATAAAAGTGGCTTAAATATTCGTTAGGTCACTCTTTGCATACCTAAAGAGCTTTTATTACTCTACACCTTTATGAAATAAGCGATGTATGTGAGCATGCGAAAGTTATTTTCATGCAAAAAGTCACTGAAAACCATTATTATTATTTAATTTCATTGCATTGTTAAAAATATTGAAAATTATTTTTCTTTCTAATGAAAATAACTTTTGCACACTCATCTATCTGTAAAGTCCAAATTTATAAAGATTTTAAAAATGAATTAATAAACATGGTCAGGATTCGGATGTGGTACCCCACAGTAGTGGCTCGCCTTAAAAAAAAATTAAAATTAGAGAATATGTGTAAGGCTTAGAAACACATTTTATGACAATTAACTTTCCTATTTGAAATGGCATCAATTTTCGATTTTTAAATGGGACACTGTGTGTGTTTTTCTTTTATTTTTATTCCAAATGACATTTAGAATACAACGATGTATCATTTATTATTTTTTTAATGTAAAAATTTTATTTCTAAATTTACGTTTTAATCTAGAGTGTCATGATGTTGCTTATTTTAGTCCTAGAAACTGGGAAAAATGTACATCTTATTGTTTTGACTCCTAATCTTCTTCTTTGGTTGGCTGGTTAGTTTAAGGCGTAGGTCGGGCGTTCGGCCCAAGCTTCTTGCACTGCCGCCTAGCGACTTATTGTGCGCCCCTGTCTTGCTAGAAAAGATGTGTTCCTTTTATAAGGTCCAGTAAATTTTTCATGCGGGAGGTTGCCGCTACATTGGATTTCTCCGAAGATTTGGAATCTTCTTCGGGTCTGTACTTTGCAGTTAAATATAATATGTGAGGCGGTTTCGTCCTCTTCGCCGCAAAATCTGCATTCAATGACACCATTGTAAATTCCTAGTCGACGTAGATGTTTTCTTAAGTGGCAGTGGTCTGTTAGTAGACCAACCACTTGTTTTAGCTGGGTGCGCGTTAAAAGCAACATTCCATTTGATAGCTTTTTTGAGGGTTTCCCAATTGTGGCCCTCGCTTGGGTATGACCAGGTATCCTGTTCCATCGGAATAGGTGTTGTTATTGTGTCCACCTGTCTGATGTTGCTTTGGTTGCCTGTTTTTATATGACAGTTCAATAACATTGTCGATTGTTGAGTAGGCTTGGCCTACCCTAAAAATCCACAACAGAACTTTTCATCGCGTTTCATGGCGTTAAAGGCCGCAACTAAGCACGTGGATGCCCCCCCCCCCCCTCTAGTTGCGCTCACGTACGAAACAGTTCAGCTATGTCTACATTGACGAACCCAGCCTAAATCCTAAAATTTATATTACCAATCTTCACACTATCCGCATGCAACATAAATATTCTTTACCATGGCCAGTTGCACCCTAGTCGGAGACACTGGTTATTTTCTAAGGTGGAAATTACCATTTTCCTCTATACGCAGAATGTTTCTGCCAATAGCAGATGGCTTGTTAAATAATATGTATACGGTAAATAAGCTCGAATCACTTCATAAACAGCACTTTGGTAAGTTAATTAATAAGAATTTAATCTACTGTAAGTAATATCCAAATAAATATGTATTCTTAACAGGAAAATATACATGTTGCTAAAAAAACTATAATATTCACGGATTATCTTTGCCCGTGCGTCATAACTAATACGTCATTTAACGATAGAAGCGTTTTGGACTTGCATTGTCTTTATGTGTTCACTCAATAAGTATATTAACTACAGCTCTATTTATACTAGCTAGGTACACTGGAGCTTAACTGGGATGGGTGCGGTCAATTGTTTAATTCGTAAGCATTGATTACATTTATTTAACAAAGATTTCCAGATATTTCTTATGTCTGATGAAGGCTTACTAAAACAACCTAGGTTCTGGCGTATGGTGGCAACTTCCTCCAGCGTGGTTCTTTATGCAGGATTTCGCCTTCTGTAACACAGCCATCGTATAAGCGGGACAGAAGCTGAAATCCTGCATAAGGAACCACACTGAAAATTAAAGGAAGCTGCTACCATAAATCAGAACCCAGGTTCTAGTAGAGTTTTGGACTTGCATTGTCTTTATTTGTTTTGAATCACTACGTTTCAACTGGTAAGCATCTCCAGTCGTCTTCAGGTGAATACTAAATAAGTATGGTAACTACAGCTCTATTTATACTAGGTTGGTGCGGTGACTAGTGTGCGGAGTCATGTATGATGCATAACTGGATGAGTCATGCTAGATAACTCATGCGTTTAACTCTTAGGTGGTCTTATTCTAAGATTACATTTACTTAACAAAGGTTTCCAGACGTTTCTCATATCTATTGAAGGCTTACTAAAACAACCTGGATTTTAGTCTATGCTGGCAGCTTCCTTAACATCCTCTTTCTCCGGTGCGGTTCTTTTTGCAGGATTTCGGCTTTTGTCCACATGATATAATGGTCGTGTATCCAGGCGTGGTCAGCTGCACCTGATTTTTCGTTCTCTCCTTTTTGGGTGTTGTTCTAATGTTCTTTAATCCTTACTTCAAGTGGTCTTAGTGTCTCACCAATGTAAGAGTGGCCGCACTCGCAGGGGATCTGGTACACACAAATTTTCCTGTCTTTCTGGCTTGTTGGTTTCGTCTTTGTTAGGTGGCTTCTTAAAGTGTCTCTCGAGCTGAATACTGTGTTGATGTTGTATCGTTGTTCTAGTCTTCTTATTTTCTCGGATACTCCTTCAACACACGGAATGTTGAGTATTGGTTGTATTTCTTTCTCTGCTTTACGTGCGTTTGGCCGATTCTTGCGATTTTCCAATATTATGTCAACCAATCTCATGCCTCTCTACTGCCGTTTAAGAAACGTCATTGTCTCCAACCTTTAAACAGACACTAGAACCCAGGTTGTTTCAGTACGCCCTTATTAGATAATAGCTGGAAACTTTTATTAAACAGATGTAATTTTTAAATAATACTGCACACGAACTGAACGCATGACTATACAGTTATGCTCCAGTGCACCTAGCTAGTATAAATAGAACTATAGTTACCATACATATTTAGTATTCACCTGAAGACGACTCGAGATACTTACTAGTTGAAACGTTGTGATTTAAAATAAATAAAGACAATGCAGGTCCTATCCTTTTTTTTGGCTGGTTGGTTTCGTCTTTGTAAGGTGGCTTTTTAAAGTGTTTCCAGAGTTGAATACTGTATTGATGTTTTATTGTTCTTCTAGTATTTTTATTCTCTCGGATACTTCTTTGACATACGTAATGCTGAGTGTTGGTTGAGTCTCTTTTTTTTGCTTCTGGCCGATTCTTAAGATTTTTCAATATTTAGTCAACTAATCTCGTGGGGTAGCCATTTTTGATGATTTTGATTTTTGATGGTCTTGATACGGTCAGTTTCTTTTTTTGAGGGCTTTATTCGAGTTAGAGAGGGTAATTGCCCTCTTGCCATCTTTCTTTACGTTGACGTCTAGGAAACACAATTGGTTGTTTCCCTCTTTCTCCATGGTGAATTTGATTGTCGGTGTGGAACTATTGATGATCTAGGAGTTAATTTACATTATTTGAAGATTTGTGTTAAGTAATGGAGAAATTTATGTTAAATTGTGATAAGAAATTTTTGGTTAAATATTTAAATTAAATAGAAGTAAAACGGATTTCACATTTTTGGTTAAATATTTAAATTAAATAGAAGTAAAACGGATTTCACATTTTTCTTCGTGTCGATCTCGTAAAATTCTCTAAACCGCTCCATTCTAGTGTATCTTGGTTTAAATCTGGACATTTTAAATATCTTATGTACTTGGTCCTTTACGTCAAAAATAGCTTATTGTTGCTGATGAAACCTGTTAAAATTGTTCCCTCTCCTTAATAGTAATTATATGGAGAAGAATGCGAATTTTACTTTCCTGTATAAAATAAATCAGTTTATAACGTTTCCTTAAAACTTTCTCTGTCTAACAAGTTTTATAGACATCAACGACGTATTGCGTAGTAGAATAATGCCCGATGGGCTATGTTTTTTTCACCTTTATGAATTAGGGAATCCAAACCACGTGATTCAATATGGCGGTTGGATGGCAAAAAGCATTGAGTCACCCGTTAAATGCCACCAGCAATATTATTTTTATGGTCACGTGTACTAATTACAAAACAGTATTTGCCATCCCGCTGCCATTTGGACACATCGTTGGATTGCCCAATATAACAAATAAAGTTGGCGAGTAGTAAATCATGTCGCTTTATTGTTAAACAATGACGCACAAGTCAAGATCCAACGAAACTTAGGTGTCATAAGGCCCAATTTTATCAAGTTCTCTTAAACCTGAGTTTATTGAACAACAATTCTAAAATCGTAGAAATGGTCGATTTATAATGTGGAATTGACAGCAAAGTTCAATTTTAGAGTAATCAACCTGGTTATAACTTGTTATGTTATAATAAAACTATATCTAATCTCCAGAAGGGCTCATCAACTAAATAAGAAAGCAAACTTTGTCACTTCTTTAATATATTAAAGAAGTGAAGGACAAGAACAGTTGTTACTTTATGTTACATTTTAATAACTTATGACCAGGTAAATCACTTTTAACTCGAACTTTACTGTTAATTCCACCTTATAAATTGACACCTTTTAATATTTCTTCGATTTAAACTAAACCTGGGTTCAAATCATAAATGTTATTTTTTTTCTAAAGTCGATTTAAACCGAGATCCAGTTACCAAAGTTCAAGTTAAAAGTGATTTACCTGGTCATAACTTAATATAATGTAACATAACATAACAAGTTATGACTCTTTGCTGTCAATCCCACATGATAAAATGACCATATCTGACATTTCTACGATTTTAGAATTATTCTTTGGTTCAAACCTAGGTTTAAGAGCAAACAGTAGTCGATCAATCATCACGAAGAAATAGTGCATTTTTACCACATCGCGTATATTTTACCTGTGTCTGGCGATGGCAATAAAATATTTTTTTTTATATACAAAATTTTATAAAAACAAATTTCACGAAAATTAAGTGGCGCAGCGTCAGTGGTGATTTTTAAGATAATATCGGGGCATCGTTTGTAACTTTAATAGACAATAATAAATACCGCCATATTTATATTTTTATGATCTGCATGGCGAATGATATAATTTGAACCTATATAATTGAATCTTTAAAATAAATTTAAATTTTTTTTTTGAACAAAAATAAGGTATCATCCGCTAAACTAGAAGTTCTTGTGAACCCCTTAGGAGCATTTTTGTATTAAATTTTTAATTAGTAAAGACAGGAAATGATGCCGCGTTTCACGCTGGTATGGAAGGGCCTTAAGAGGACTTTATAAAATTGGGCCTTACTTAAGGCAATGGTAAATTTTAATCCATATTTCGATCCCCTATTTTCAAAACAGTATATCTTTTTCTACGAATTAGTGCCAGTTTTCAAAAATATTCATAATATCAGCTCAACAGGCAAAAATCTGATACATAATTAAAAATTGCACCAGTTTGCTTATTTTTTTTTTAAACCTAATTTTAAATTCTCTGTAAGAGAAAATATGAAAAGGCCTGCGTGGAACAAATTACTTGGTTTTATTAAATTGAAACAAGCTATAGGTATAGCAAATATATTTAATGTAAGACATGCATAATGTATGTTCTAGTCCGTTCAAGGCAATCAAATATTAAATCCAATCTACTAGTAGAGCTTTCAATAATTAATTTCTTAACCCTTAGAGTAGATCCTTGGATTCGCTCTAACTTGGACCGGTGTACTGGATATTGTTTAGGAGCCTGAATTATTTAGAAGATTTATAAGATGATAAAATGGGAGCGCTTAAGATCTAATACAATATCCAGGAATCAGGAATTCGGGGGTATATGGGATCCGTTTTATGAAAAATAACCCTACATTCTTGATAAGGTATATTTGTTTAGCGAGTAACGCTTAGATAAAGGTTCAGGAAGTGGGCGGAGAGGCGATCATCAAAAAACTACACTCTTAAAAATAACATGGTATGGATTACTAAAATTTGGTTCTGACAACTATTTATTTTCGTGAAATCGAACTCAACCCAAAAATTAGTTTGTACAACCAAAAAAAAATGTCGTTATTGAACTGTTGAACTAATTAATAACATTAACTAACCCAACCTACAAATTTTAGTTGTCACAACGAAATTTTATATACGGATAACTAAATTTATATGGTACTCCCGCTTTTAAACCACACCTATTAGTAGTCACAACTAATGTGTAAATTTGGAAAATTGAGAATTTTTTTTCAAGGAAATATTGTTTTTGTCATTTCTAAAAGAAAATGTCATATGTAATTTATACTTAGTAATGAAAAATATTCCTTCCTAGAGTCCTCATTTAAATACAAAAATGCCTTGGTATTACTACTCTATTAGGTATGCGTAAACTAATTGGAATAAATTATCAGGGGTATTTATGGTTTCTTTAAGAAAAAATTAATTCCAATGTCCTTGTTCCCTCTCTTGTTTTTTATAATACATAATTATGCAATACAAAACAGAAACACTAGATTTTTAACTTATTTTAATCAACCTTTTGGGTTGTTCAATTGCTTATAGAACTGAATTGTGCTTATTTAAATTTTCTTATCTGCAACTGCGATTATTGAAAAACAAAAAATATCCCCTGGACTTTCTATTTAAAATATACAGCTATATGAAATTTGTTATACTTGGTCAGATTAAAAAGTCATCAATATGACGTTCTTTTATAGAAATGGAACATAGAACAAAAACAAAACAAAAAAAAAATATGTTTAAGTTATTTCTCATCGGGTCACCTTGCCATGCTTTATAAAAAGCTCATTTAAACTTTCTAATGTACAACTGCAATGATAAAAAATAAAATGTTTACTTATTTATGATTTAACTTCCTTCTGCCAATAAGAACGTACACAAGAAAGACAATAAACACAAATAAATTACACCAAATATTGTCAGATCCATTGTCCACACGGCCACGGCCATGAAAATGACCGATTATTGCCTTAAAAACACAAAAAAATTGACACGGAATCGCAAAACCACCCTAACATAACATAACCTCCCGACAGTCCTGGCTAGAATGATGTCACCCATCGTCAAGGGCGTCAAGTCTCTGTTGTAAAGTGCGTACAGCGATGCCGTAAGTTATACATATGAAGAATAATATTACTTAAAAAGAAAAGTTAGTTCTGGTAACTAAGAATGTATCTTAATCAAAATTTACAAAATGATAGGGACTACAAATTCATAATGTGTTATTACAACAAGCTTAATTGATAAAAACAAGTTTGTAGGAACCCTGATGTAACATTTAAATAAAATATATACAGAGTAAAATTCAGCTAGACCAAATATTTTATTTCTGCCAACTAATATGAAAACAAGATATTTCCTTTGTTCTGATGGCATTTTTTGGTAAATATAACCAAGAAATAAATCTTTTTTGTGTTCCTAACTAAAAATAGGTATTTTTGGTAACGTAAATACGAGAACAAATAAAAATTAGTACCAAATACCAAGTCATTTTTAAGAGTGTAGACTTACTTTTGAAACATTATATGAACGCAATATAATATTCTACTTTTTATTTTTATGTTTTTCTATTGCTCTGAATTAAAAAAAAATGTAAAAAAATTTAAATTCAATCATTATTTTTTTAAAAATCATATGATTTAAATTATGATTTTAAACGCTTAATATAAATCAGCCCAACCCTGATTTAAAATAATTTTTATTTGTATATATACAGCGTGATCAGTTAAGGGTACGGAGCGGCCATATCTCGGAAACTACTGGGCATTGAAATTCAGGAAAAAAAAAAATGATAACTACAGTGGCCATGAGAAAATCCTGGAAATAATTTTTAAGTTCCGCGTTTTGCCACAGGAGGGCGTAATTGAGAAGTAAATTTTAAAATTTTACATATCCCCGAAAATCCCATATTAAGGTATCTCTTTGGTAACACCATTAAAAAGCTTGGACAATTATCCATCATTTTGGTCCTATGTTCATTGGCGTACCGACTTTAATAAGCGGGGGGAAGCTGTTGAAAGTGTAATCATTTAAATCGCTGTAACTTATAAACGACTTATCCGATTTTAGCAAACTAAAGACTGGACCAATCGTATTTAGTTGTCCATAATAGTTCTCAAAAAAAATTCTAGGGGGCGCATTTTCTAATAATAACACATTTTTTTAATTTTACTCGGAAAAAATAAATCATATGGTATAATTATGATACCATAATCGAAAAGTAGATGAAATTTGCTAAACAAAATATTAAAATCGCAGCTCGATATCGCCGTTCGTTTCAGCGTTATCGCCAAAAGAATGATTTTTAAAACTTTAAATGAAGAAGCGAGTGGTACTGATATTTTTCCATGTGGATATTATTTCTGATTAGCCTGGTCAATTCTGCATAAAAATGGTCTCTTGCTTTTTTCTTCTCAGGCACACCGTTCTTAATTAAAATAATTAAATGGGCGCAAGCATGCCTATTAAATGAAGGTGGTCATTTCCAACAATTTTTATAAAACAAAATTTTTCATTATAAATGTTAATATTAATAAATATAGCTAATTTAATTATTTTAAATAAGAACGGTGTGCCTGAGGAGAAAAACTCAAGGGACCATTTTTATGCAGATTTGACCAGGCTAATCAGAAATAATATCCACATGGAAAATATCAGTGGCGTCCCACTAACTTCTTCATTTAAAGTTTTAAAAATTATTCTATTGGCGATAACGCTGAAACAAACGGAGATGTCGAGCTGCAGTTTTAATATTTTTTCTAGCAAATTTCATCTACTTTTCGATTATGGTATGATAATTATACAGCATGATTTATTTTTTTGGAGTAAAATCAAAAAATGTGTTATCCTTACAAATTGCGCCCTCTAGCATTTTTTTTTTAGAACTAATATGGACAACTAAATACGATTGGTGAAAGTGCATACATTTCTCTTTCAATCAGTCTTTAGTTTGCTAAAATCGGATAAGTCGTTTATAAGGTGCAGCGATTTAAATGATTACACTTTCAGTACCTTCCACCCCCCCCCCTCTTTTTAAATTCGGTACGCCAATGATCATAAGACCAAAATGATGGCTAATTGTCCAAGCTTTTTTATGGTGTTATCAAAGATATACCTTAATGTGGGATATTCGGAGATATGTAAAATTTTAAAATTTACTTCTCAATTACGCTCTCTTGCGGCAAAATGCGGAACTTAAAAATTATTTCCAGGATTTTCTCATGGCCACTTTGGTTATCATTTGTTCCCCCGAGTTTCTATGCCCAGTAGTTTCCGAGATATGGCCGCTCGTCGATCTTAATAAATCACCCGGTATATTTTTTCTAATTTGAATTTTTTTATGGTCCAAAGAAAGGTTTTTTGGGCGTGGCAGCGCTAGTTACTCGATTTCAGATCCTCTTGGGCCACTGGACGCCACTGCTTCGGATATGTTTATTTAAATTTTTAGCGCAGTTTTTAATTAGTTTTATAATTGATTCATAGTAAGACTCGAGTGGATAGTACATAACGCGCTTGGACGTTTGTCAATTATCCACTCTTGTTGTATAAACTACTAATTCTTGGTTTCTTTTGCGTTCAACAATGCCAAAGTACAAACGAGTAACCAAACGATCAGCTTATGGTGTTGACTATTATTAATTCCTTATGCATTAGTAACGGAAGGTGTTTCCCACACTTACGCGGGGCTTTTTACCATAATAAAAATAAATTCTCAGCTTTTAAAATTAAAGAATCAAATAGTAATTGCCGGTTCGTGCTTCTATGCGAAAATATTGCGACGAATTAAACCATTACTATATTTTAATTTTTGTTCATTTCATTTGACCATTTGATCAGGAGCGGATTAGTTTCGTATAGTAACAACCGCACAAATAATGTGTAAGCACATTTGTTGTTTTAGAAGAAGAATTTCCTCTCGTTTCGTCAGATCCATTTCTAGACGCGTTTCGTCATATCATGACTCATCAGTAGAGCTAGGATCCGACGAAAAGAAAGGATAACTCAAAGCTACTTATGCAGCACTTGGTGGCACACACCGGTAAGATGTGGCACGGAGCGCCATCTGTGTCGTTGTTAGACACTCTTGAGTATACCAGCACCCCTAACAAACTTATAGAAATAAGTAAATAATATTAAAAGGAAATCACCTGTAAAAACATTCACACAATTACAGGAGTCCCGCTAGGCAGCGCTAACTCGCATCGGTTTATTTAACCGAAAACAATAAGTACAGAAAAAGAATTTCCTTTCGTTTCGTCAGATCCGTCTCTAGACGCGTTTCGTCATATCATGACTCATCAGTAGAGCTAGGATCCGACGAAAAGAAAGGAGAACTCAAAGCTACTTATGCAGCACTTGGTGGCACACACCGGTAAGATGTGGCACGGAGCGCCATCTGTGTCGTTCTTAGACACTCTTGAGCATACCAGCACCCCTAACAAACTTATAGAAATAAGTAAATTATATTAAAAGGAAATCACCTGTAAAGACATTCGTCACAATTACAGGAGTCCCGCTAGGCAGCGCTAACTCGCATCGGTTTATTTAACCGAAAACAATAAGCACAGAAGAAGAATTTCCTTTCGTTTCGTTAGATCCGTCTCTAGACGCCTTTCGTCATATCATGACTCATCAGTAGAGCTAGGATCCGACGAAAAGAAAGAAAAATTAGTTGTTTTAATTGATAAAATGCGTTATACCTACCCTGTGCCTGGCATCCTAAAAGCCACAAGCAGTGGCGGCTCGTGATAGTCGATACTGATGGGGCCAAAATATCAAGTCAAAATATTTAATGAGAATACGGGGTGTTACAAATTCGATGCTTTACCATTGCTATCTCGGTAACTATAAGAGATAGAGATTTGGTTAAATGGAGGCAAAGTTGCATAATTTATTGCTGAATTATTTGTTAAAAAAAAGTCCTATATCTTTGTGATAAACAAAAATAAATTTTTATTTTTTTAATGAAAAACCGAGGTTGTTTTAATAAAAATATACTGATATTAATTGGATACAAACACTTGCTAGACTTAAAAGTATACGTCATTAAAGACGAATTATATTAAACTTATTTAATTTTATATTGAAGTCATATAAAAACTTCAATTAACCACAACATGAATACTAAAAATCAAAATAATTTTGGAAATTGCAATACATCATACAGAAAAATATAAAACTTCTTTTAAATATAATAGGTCAATAATATACAGGGTGGGGACTTTAACTGGAAGAAATTCGTTAGAAGTTCAAGTTGTTTTTTTTTTGAAAATGGGATACCACATCAGTGGCTTATTTAAGGGGGGGGGCTACCAGGCTGCAGCCTGGTAGCCCCCCCCCCCCCCCCCCAGCCTAGTATCTAGGGTCTAAAAGTCTAATTGCAACCTAATTTTTCGCTTTGCGCTTGGACTCTTACTTTAAATTTTTTTAAATAATCTATTCTTGACAGATTTAGACTTTTCCTTCTAAAAGTCATGTTTTATATAGAGATTAAGGTTTCGGAAGCATGTCGTTTTAGTTATTGATTTATGTTGCAATTTTAAAGAAAAACGAGTAAAAATAATAATATTTTATAGAATTTTTCTATTATATACTTGTCTGTTCCGTTTTTCCTTTTTTAGATCATTTTTAAATCAACAAAAATATAACCCAATGCAATAAAATATTTTTACAACAAAAACAAAAAAGGTATTTATTTTTAATTAGAAGAATTAAAGTACAAATTTTAATTGAAACATTTTTTATGGAAGAAGTGTGATAACTTATAATAAAAAAAATAGTGCGGGAAGAAACGAGAATGCTTTATTATGAATATACAAAACGGCACTTAAGAAGGAGTATTTCAAAACCTAAGCATTTTCACCAAAAACCGCTCTTAGATCTACGCTCCTAAAATACATGATTTTTGAAAAAATCGTCAATTTTGGCGTGGTGATCGATATTTACTTTATTTTTAATCATGAAAAATCGAGCCCGAAAACGCTGGTTAGAGTCATACATACGTCTTATGTGAAAATGTATTGTATTGACACCAATATTCATATTTTTCACAAAAATAAAAATGTTTTTTTTTTAATAAAGAGCCAGCTGGGAATACAAAAAAAAAGTAAAAAAAAAAACATTTACAAAAACAAATTCAATCCAACCATGCAGAGGGGGAGAGGTAATAATTTGATTTTCGAAATTTGATAGTAGTTAGGTGAATTTTAAACGAACTTTGGGCCCCGAAAATTTTTCGCCTGCGCCGCTTTTCCGCCTTCTTCGGTAGGTACAATATCATTAAATACATGTAGTCCTGACTGTACCGGAGACAGGTTAGCAACGGCCACTGGCAACGCGAGAAATTTTCATCGACGAGGGACGCCGCGCTTGCAGTCGAACCTCGTGGGTCCACTAGAGGGGCCTGGACCATCTGCATCGTGATTGATAATAAAAGTAGCGTACTTATTTAAATAATTAGATAGATGCTCACTCTTAGTTAGTTATTAATCGATTTTTCCCATAAAAACATGGTAATAGCCAGATCGGCCCGATTTGTTTTTTTTTAAATGGTCTCAAAGTTGAAAATTCTTAAATATTAAGAAAAAGTAATGGTTTATTTTAAATAGGAAGAGAGGGACATTATCCTGTGACCTGTTAGAAGGTTTAAACTAAAGAACACTTATCTTTCACATGATGTTTTCCAATATCCCTAACGATAAGCCGGTATACGTCAATAATCAGAGTCGTACTAGAAAAAAACAGGAATTAAGATAAACGCACGTCTATGAACTTTTACAAAAAAAGGACCGTTGCTGTCATTTAATTTTCTCTAAATTTTGGATATTGGTTAAGTATACCATAGCAACATCGTAGTAGGCAGATCGGCCGGTGGCCGATCGATTTGTGTTTTGAAAACGGTCTCAAAGTTGAAAATTCATAAATTATTAGAAAAAGTAATGGTTTATTTTAAAAAGGAAGAGGGACGTGATCCTGTGACCTGTTAGGGGGTTTAAACGAAAGAATATTTATCGTTTACATGATTTTTTCCAATATCACCAACGATCAGCCGGTATACGTCAATAATCAGAGTCGTACTAGAAAAAACAGGAATTAAGATAAACGCACGTCTATGAACTTTTACAAAAAAAAGGACCGTTGCTGTCATTTAATTTTCTCTAAATTTTGGATATTGGTTAAGTATACCATAACAACATCGTAGTAGGCAGATCGGCCCGTGGCCGATCGTTTTCTTTTTTTTAAAACGGTCTCAAAGTTGAAAGTTCGTAAATATTTAGAAAAAGTAATGGTTTATTTTAAATAGGAAGAGAGGGACGTTATCCTGTGACCTGTTAGGCGGTTTAAACTAAAGAATACTTATCGTTTACATAATTTTTTCCAATATCACCAACGATCAGCCGGTATACGTCAATAATCAGGGTCGTACTAGAAAAAAACAGGAATTAAGATAAACGCACGTCTATGAACTTTTACAAAAAAATGACCGTTGCTGTCATTTAATTTTTTCCAAATTTTGGATATTGGTTAAGTATACCATAACAACATCGTAGTAGGCAAATCGGCCGGTGGCCGATCGATTTGTGTTTTGAAAACGGTCTCAAAGTTGAAAATTCATAAATATTTAGAAAAAGTAATGGTTTATTTTAAAAAGGAAGAGGGACGTTATCCTGTGACCTGTTAGGGGGTTTAAACTAAAGAATACTTATTATTAAAATAAACCATTACTTTTTCTAAATATTTATGAATTTTCAACTTTGAGACCGTTTTAAAAAAACAAATCGATTGGCCACCGGCCGATGTGCCTACCACGATGTTGTTATGGTATACTTAACCAATATCCAAAATTTGGAGAAAATTAAATGACAGCAACGGTCCTTTTTTTGTAAAAGTTCATAGACGTGCGTTTATCTTAATTCCTGTTTTTTTCTAGTACGACCCTGATTATTGACGTATACCGGCTGATCGTTGGTGATATTGAAAAAAATCATGTAAACGATAAATATTCTTTCGTTTAAACGCCCTAACAGGTCACAGGATAACTTTCCTCTTCCTTTTTAAAATAAACCATTACTTTTTCTTAATATTTACGAATTTTCAACTTTGAGACCGTTTTAAAAAAACAAATTGATCGGCCACCGGCCGATCTGCCTACCACGATGTTGTTATGGTATACTTAACCAATATCCAAAATTTGGAGAAAATTAAATGACAGCAACGGTCCTTTTTTTGTAAAAGTTCATAGACGTGCGTTTATCTTAATTTCTGTTTTTTTCTAGTACGACCCTGATTATTGACGTATACCGGCTGATCGTTGATGATATTGGAAAAAATTATGTAAACGATAAGTGTTCTTTAGTTTAAACCTTCTAACAGGTCACAGGATAATGTCCCTCTCTTCCTATTTAAAATAAACCATTACTTTTTCTTAATATTTAAGAATTTTCAACTTTGAGACCATTTAAAAAAAAACAAATCGGGCCGATCTGGCTATTACCATGTTTTTATGGGAAAAATCGATTAATAACTAACTAAGAGTGAGCATCTATCTAATTATTTAAATAAGTACGCTACTTTTATTATCAATCACGATGCAGATGGTCCAGGCCCCTCTAGTGGACCCACGAGGTTCGACTGCAAGCGCGGCGTCCCTCGTCGATGAAAATTTCTCGCGTTGCCAGTGGCCGTTGCTAACCTGTCTCCGGTCCTGACTGTTCCTTTTCTCCAGAACATAAATGTCCTACTTACGCCCACTGACCCCCCCCCCCCCCCCCCCCCCCGAGCATATTGTCTGGCTACGCCACTGAACCACGTCAATTGAGAATTTTGAATAAGCTACATTTTATAGGTATAATAATCACTTGCAAAGTTTGCCCGATACGACGCACAGTGGGATCTCTAGCTACCAAAAAGTTAAAAAAAGCAAGATTTTTCAAAAAAATCGGTATCTCTTAAAATATAGCAGATATCAAAAATTTTACTAATTACTTTTTTTCTATGAACCAGTAATTCAATTGATGTACAGTGCTAAAAGTTAAAAATATTATTGTGAAAGTTACGTGCTATTGAAATTAGCGCAAAAATCATCGTCTTCTTTCACACCCTGTATATAAAATTTTCTGACAGTTAAAGAAAATCCAACATTGGCAATTGTTTCCTAAGGGAGACATCTATCAACCAGTAAATACCGAAGGTCAATATCATATCTGGTTCAGAAAATGTTAACTTTTAAATTTAGGCCAAATTTTTCTTGCTCGAAAGCAAAATGCCAGCAGTTTAGTTATGTAATTCTAATTTAATTTTGACAGTTTCATTTTATTAAGTACATATAATTTATTGTTGTTTCTTTTTTGGCACAAATAATAGTGTATTATTGACCAAGGTTTAGACAGATATTATTATTGACCGAGCGTCGATTTTAAGTCCCGAGGAGCGCAGCAACGAGGGATTTAAGACGTGAGGGCAATACTAGTTGTCTAAACCGTGGTAAATATATTATTTTTTTCACAACTAACACATTTACAACATTAAATTATTAATTAAAGTTAACATACCTTCTTGGGGTTGCTTCTGGTTTTTCAGTCAAGTTCCCTTTGCTTCGAAATTTGCAGCATTTTTTTTTATCTTGTCAGATGGCATTCTTAGTTGTCAGTATTTGTCGATTCATAAAACAATTTTGATAAAATATACGAAGAAACTATTACTAATACGTTCACTCCTCCAGAAATGAGGGTGGAAGCACAATAAATTAATGATGAGTTGCTACCCGAAAATCGAAGGTTTTGTATTTAAAAACCTACTCAGTGTTTAAGGACTGGTGCCAAATAAAGAAAGCTGGAATACCTGGTTGTCTAAATATGACTGGTCTTTCATATATTTTTAAAATCAAAAAAGGTCAAGTCGCCTGTTTTATATTGTTTTTACCAGAAGCCTCTATTATTGACCGTTGTCAATAACGACGGTAAATAATAGAGGCTTCTGGCAAGGGGTAAAGAAAAACGATTTTGAAAGTTAATAATCGGTCAATAATGAGTGATTTTAAAGTTAGTAGTGGAAAAATATCTTTATTATTATTTCATAACAAACAATAAGTATTAATAAATTTTAGTGTTTCACAAAACGAGATATCTCCCACTTTAAAAAAAACTCCCGTCTCTCGTAAACCGAGACGAGAATTTTCTCAAATCTCGTGTCGCTAACATGTCGCAAGATGTTTTCTCGCATATGACTTCATAATGCAACATTTTGACAGTAGATATATTATAGTAATAAAATGTCAAAGATAAATACTTTAATTATTTTTAACCGTGTCGGGGTTTTCGTTCTTCGTGACAATAATTCTCTAAATCTTGTAAATTCGGGGCTACTAAAATGTATCAAGGTATTTTTCAAAACGCTAACTTACTGGAAATAAAAGAACATCCTGTAACACATTAACATTAAATAACATTTACCTGAACTTTTTCCTTAAAAGTCATATGTTCACTAACTGCTACACGCAGTTTCAATCAAGTCACGACAAATACAGTCGCAGCTGTGTGATAAATAAATATAATATAAAAATATTAAAATCTTCTTCTGTACTCGTTTTGATACGAGGAAAAAAATATTATAGCAACTTTGTAGGTTGTTGAAGTGATTTCCTCTTAAAATTTACTTATTTTTATAAGTTTGTTGGAGGGCTGATATATGCTTCAGACGTGTCCGACATCGAAAATAGATGTCGTCACGAGCTACATCCTTCAGAGAGTTTAGGCATTTTACTATTTAGGTAGTACAAAAGTTTTGCCTTCTATTCTTACCGAGATTCTTACTGACGAGACATGATATCGCGAAACGCGTCTATGGATGGATTTAACGAAATAAATAAATAAATAGGTCTTTATAGTAATTTTAAGAAAGATAATAAAAAATTACAATTGGCGGAGTTGAAGCTTAGCTTCCTATCTCAACCATGAATAAAAGGAAACTGTTAAACAGTTTAAAACAAAACGTGCCAAGTAGAAATAAGTTCTACCATAAAAAAAATTCGAAAAATTGCAGAAAGGATTAGAGTAATTTAAACAAATTTAGAGATTTCTAAAAATCAATTTAGACATCTCGAAATATAAATATAAATACACTAATATTGGATGGTGGCTTGAGCAATAATATACAAACCAATTTATTCAGTGAATGTACTGATTGGGTTCTTTTGATAAAGAAATTTTGAGAAGGAGTTTAAAGGCAAAAAATGTATAAAGATATTAACGACACAACGCGTATTCTTATTTAAAAAGGTCTCTTTTGAATAAAAAAATGGACGAATTCTTCGAACTTATTTAAAAAGGTCATACTCTGCGCCGACACACCAGTCAATCCCTAAACACATCATCGGTGACCTTATAACTATACATTTAGAAATGGCACTTGTGGCCAGCGTCGGCTCGTACAGTAAGGCCACATTGCAATGGCAAAAACTATTAAGGACAACTAAATACGATTGGTGAAAGTGCATACATTTCTCTTCCAAACAGTCTTTAGTTTGCTAAAATCGGATAAGTTGTTTATAAGTTACAGCGATTTAACTGATTACACTTTCAACAGCTTCCCCCCTCTTATAAAAGTCGGTACGCCAATGAGCATAAGACCAAAATGATGCATAATTGTCCAATATTTTTAATGGTGTTATCAAAGTTATACCTTAATGTGGAATTTTCAGACATATGTAAAATTTTAAAATTTACTTTTCAATTACGCCCTCTTGCGGCAAAATGCGGAACTTAAAAATAATTTCCAGCATTTTCTCTTGGGCACTTTTATCATAAAAAAATTTACCCTGATGCTGTACGATTACTAGTTTCTGAGATATGGCCGGCGGTCATTCTTAGTTGACCACCCAGTACATGGTTTTACAAACTCTATGCATTAGCATTGCTATCTCGGTCAAGAGATGGAGAGTTGGTTAAATGGAGACAAAGTTGCATATCTAATGCTGAACAATTTGTTAAAGAGAAATTTAATCAAATTTTGATGATTTCCGGAGCATTCGAAAAAAAAAACGAAAAATGAAATTTTTGTTTTTATTTTCCTTACGACAAAATATTGATAATATTGAAAAACCAAGAGCACTTGCTTAAGACAATATTCTGTGTTCTTCAAAAAAATAATTTTATTTTTTAGATACGACGTTCGTTTTTTAGATACGTATATCAACTTAATTTTTTTAAATACGGACTTGAATTATTTAATAATTTTTGGGTAGCTTTTGACCTCTTAAAATTATTATCTTGAAAAGTGTCTTAAGCAAGTGCTCTTGGGTTTTCAAAATAGTCAATATTTTGTCGTAAGGAAAATAAAAACAAAAATTCATTTTTTCGTTTTTTTTTTCGAATGTTCCGGAAGTCATCTAAATTCGATTAAATTTCTCTTTAACAAATTGTTCAGCATTAGATATACAACTTTGTCTCCATTTAACCAACTCTCTAAGTTTCAGGTCCGTATTTAAAAAAATTGACTTGAGGTTAGTATTTAAAGAACGAAACGTCTAATTTGAAAACTAATAACGCCATCTTGTACAACATAGAAGCCCGCTATGAAAAAGCGTTTTTTGTTTTTTTGCCATGTCAAAAATGAAAACGCAAAAATTAAAAAGCAAGAACAGAAATTTCGTTTTTTTTCGGATATCTCCGAAAGCAATCGGAATATTTTTAATTTTCTTTTATCAAATTGTTAAGCCCCAGAATACGCAACTATGCCTCAATCTAACCATCTTCGTATCTCTTACCGTTTTCGAGATCCCCTTGTACGCACACGAATTTGTAGCACCCTGTATATATGTACGTCTAACATAATTTTTTACATCAGATTTCACAAAATTAAGGAAGTTGGCAAGCCATTATGAACTACATTTGAACTGAATTTTAAGGTTATTTGTCTCTATACCAGTAGTGACTAGTGATGTAAAAAATCGTTTTTTTGACCACCTGAAAAAAAAAAACATGTTTTTTTTATGAAAAAAAAACCAATCCACGTTTTTTTTTATAAAGACATCATTTAAAAATCCCGCCATGAAACAGACCGTGCACGTCTGTCATATTGCATATTGAAATGATAGGTTCTATTTTATGTTCCTGTAAACCAAAGAGCATAGAGCATATAAACAGTATTTACTGTTGTTACTGTATGTTATAGGTTACTCTTTTTCTTTTTACATTGTTTGTATAGTGCAACTACAAGGTTTTTGTGTTATTTTTCTTTATAAGTTGATGGTTTATGTTCGTTTTTTTCTTTAAATATATGTTTATTGACAAATGTAAAAATATTTTCATGTTGATTGCACTTTATTTTAAAAAACTCAACAAGATAATACAGATTTTTAATTATTGTGAAAAAAAAACGCAATTTAGAGAAAAAACATAACCCCTATGTTTTTTTTTTTCAAAAAAAAAATAGTCGAGTTTTGAAAAAAAACATCAACGTTTTTTTTTCATTTACATCACTATTAGTGACATATGTCAAAACCGATTTTTAGGTTATTGGGCATGCAGAACCGATCCCCCCCGTAAAAGTTTTTTCGGTAGGTATGCTGCTACTAAAATTTTTCCTGTACTATATTTTAAAAATAAAGTAAACTTTGAAATAAATATCTGGTATTAATAGTAGTTTGTGCAACAAGAACGGATATGATGTCCATATCGCACGAAGAAGAAGAAGAAACTTCTGAGCGCAATATGGACAATCCACTCGAGTTGTACAGTATATTTTTTCTACGTCTTAACTTCCGAACTTCATGCTAAGAATTTTAAAAAAATATTTAAATTTGGCATCATAACTTGTCTTTTAAGTTGGCCATGAACTTGTGAGAACGATAATAAGAAACAATTGAACACAAATTTATTTTGATGGCAAACCCATGGACCAAATTACACTGTAACATATTTATAGATTTTGGTAAGTTCCTATATTTATACAAACTCACTTTTAAATATATCTATCTTTCTCACAATCGGAAGAATAACAGACAAAAAGCGATATATGTATTAATAAACACGAACAATTTATATTCTCAACCGTTGGCCGATTGTTTTACTGAATTGCTCAGAAGAAAAAAAGGTTTGTCGGGTTTATTTCTGCTTGCTTAAGAATTATAACTCCGAAAGTACAAAAAAAAGCTGTAGAATTCGTTTTAAACAGTTAAAAATGGATTGTGTGCATTAATATGAATTTTTAACGTTCGCTATGGTCAAATTTTTCAAAATAATCGCCAATTTACAAACTAGCAACACTGTTAACGTGGAAAAAGAATTGGCAATAGTGTAAGTAGAAATAACATAACCTTAAAAATATTAATAAATAATGTTTTTTTTTCTAGAAATCTTATAATTTCGTCTGTTTTATCGGGTTATCTTTATATTTCACCATTTAAGGAAGAATTACCAGTTAATTTTCTATGTTTGTTGCGTATAATAAAAGTTTTAAGATCAATTGGGGTTGGATCCCCGTTCAAAATATATCGGAAAATATCTCCGTGCACAAATATTTATAATAATATATATTATTTATATGGAAATAAATAACCAAGGTTAGTAAGAAAACGTTTATTTGGTAGGTATATTATAGTACATTTTATGCAAAGCTTGTAGTAATTGTCTAGAAATGAGTGGAAATAAAGATATTTTTGAAATAAGAAAGTGGGTCTGTGTGCAAATCTTTGGTTCGGTCAGGAAATAACAATAACTTGGTAGAAATATATTTTGGTATTAATTTTGTTATTATACCTTCAATTTTTGCACCAATTCGTGTACTCTTTAGGAAAATATTGTGTACTTATACATAAACTCTGGGATAAATGTTTTGATTTAAATTTAAAAAGAACAAATTTCATCTGACAGATTTGGATATTTTTGACGCATATTGTTAACCTAACTTCTGTCAACTGTCAGAAAACGAATCCACAACATGTAAATTTGACTTCTTTGTAATTGACTACTGTGATTGGTCAGTTTCATAACCTAACTAGGATGGATATAAAATTTTGCCGCACAGTTAACTGGAATAGCCTACTTTACCCGCCACTAAAGTGTAAAGGAAACAGCAAATTTCCATAAGGGAGTAGAAAAAAAATGTAAAACTTACTCTGTAGCCTTTTTAATGCGATTCTAATATCATGGCTAAAACTTCAAAGATGAAATTACTTCATCATAGATCGTACCTACATATTTTCTCGGAACTGTTTTATCGGGAACTTTCTCAACACGGTTCTGTTTTCTTCAATAAAACACTTGAAACCTTTACGATTCACAACCACAATAAATCTATAACTATAACATGGTTTCCCTCACACGTGTGCGCTACACATAAACCAGATCCGAAGTAAAAAATATTGTTTATACTACAATAAATAGCAAACCGGGCCCGGTGATATGCAGGTTCGCTCCGGCATCATTATATTACATTACCATGGGTATATATTATGACTTTTGTATGGGTTCAATGTGTTCCATGTTGGTTTCACTACACTCTGTGCAAACGACTAAGTTCCATTTATAATCGATTTAAAGGTTAGGTTTGATAACGTGATTTTATTCAGACGCTGCACGTGTCGTGTCATTAAGATCAGTGGCAAAGGCACACAGAAGAGAAGAATTTATTGAATACACGAAATGTTTTTTTTAACAATGCAATGTTTTGTTCACTTGTTAAATTTTATTTCGAAAAATTGTTATTTTTATTTCTTTAAAAAACGCATCGTAAATTTAAGGGCTTATTTCTAAATTCTTCTGCAAAGTCACCAGCTTCATGCATATTAAGGGGTAACATTTTTAAAATATCTTAAAATGATAATTTAAATTTTAACACTTTTAACCACATTACCACTCCTTTAACATAAATTACAGTTTTAGGATAATAGAAACACAACCCCACCCTAATGTATAAACATTTCATAATGGTTAATTTTTAAATAAATTATATTTAAAAGAAATTATCTCCGCCAATGGACGTTCGAAAGATTTCAGTAGATATCAGCTTAACAGAGCCTTAAGATTGTAATATTAGATGAAATAAAAATTCAATGAGTAGAACAGTGAGAAAATCAACACGTACGTCACACTGTGAAAAAGGAAACATATATAGGTTTGTGGCTTTGGGCACTATAAGAATTTAAGTGTAGAAAAAAAGGTTTAACAACCAGGTGTGAAGAAAATTAAGAGAAATGAAGAGTAATTGGGTAGAAAATTGAGTGAATTGGGTTGACTGAATATGTTTCGGATGAGGTCTTTGACTTCGCTATGTTTCTTCTATAAAATAATTAAATTTAAAAGTCCATCTGACATTTATAATAAGCTCAAATTTCGCAGATGTTCATAATGTAAATATCCGTAGAAAACATATTTTAACTATTCCCACTCACAGTAAAGAATTTTTTAAGAGGTCATTCAGTTATAACATAGCATCACTTATTAACAAATTCGAAATTTCTGATTTCTCTGCAGGTACTACATTTAAAAAGAATATAAGATCTACATTATCCCAAAATTAAGGTTTATTTCTTTATTTATGCGTTGCTTAAATTTATAATACTTATCCACATTTTATGTTTGCATTCTTTTTACTTTTTTTCTTCTATTCTGTTAAATTCTTCTCTTGATGACTTTTTTTAAATCTTACGTAAGGTAGGGCGGTTGCTACAAATAGCAGCGGGTACTAAAGTACTTTAAATCGGAACTGTCGGTTGCCTTTTATAAATACCAAAACAAGTTACTTTTTGGTGAACTTCGTTGCATTATTACTAAGTTGGAGACACTATGTATAGTGCCTTCCTTAATTCTAAATCGATTTTATAATTAAAATGCTCGATCACGTTCATTTACTTTGACAAACATAATAAACAATATTTTAATTATTAGATATCATTTTTAAGCGAGAATTTTAGCAGATATTGTGCCTGGCGATCGAGCTGGTAATTTAGAGTTTTTTAATTAAAAGTGTACTTAACCTAATAAATTGTAAATTAACAACTTTGTTATCGCTGCAAAGGCGGGCGTAAATACTTTGAAACCTCATACAGTGGGTTTGACACCTCTTGCGTACGCTCAAATAAAAAAAAAATTTCAAGTTGTCTAAGGCTACACTGAGAAAAAGGAATTATAACCATTATAAAAATTCTTATGGCCATTATAAGAATATTTAATACTATTTGGGACAGCGATACGAGCTAATACCAGTTATACACCAGGTATTGCTAGGACCAGTGCATAAGGATAAGTAAATTATGTTATACTGATTATATGACACGGATGGTAAACATGAAGTTATGTTTCATAGCGACTATAAAACGTACTTCTATGGGTATACAAATTAGTTAAAAACGATTATACTGTTTATATGACACGGATTATAACCATAAAGGTTTGTTCTATAGCGACTATAAAACGCTTTATAACCAGTACACACAGTTGAATGAGTATAATCCCGTTTTATAATTGGTATAAAAGTATTTAGCTGCCAACATAAAACCTTTTTATACTATTTGCCAATTCAAATTTTGCGCTTGCGCATTCCCAATATTAATTTTTGATAAATTTATCGATCACTTATCTCTTTACGCAAACTCCAAGCAACAAGCGAAATTTTGGATGATTGTATGTTTTAAGACCAAAAAATAATAAAGGTAAAGAAATGATATTTTACTATATTTATATTGGTATTGACAAATTTCATTTTTTGATTTTACCATGTAACTATACTGCTATTTTTCGCTTTAAAACATGTGCAATCGTATATCCCGAATTTTAAATAAACAGATAAATGGCCGATAAAACTACCAAAAACTAATACAACAAAATAAAAGCTCAAATACCAAATATATGTGATATTTGAAAGGATTACAAGAAAAAATAGGTTAACATTTTAAAGGTATTTATTTAACTAAAAAAAAACAAAGAAAGGTATTTACCCTCAACACTTTCTAATCAACAAACAACGAAAAATCTAAGATCATAAACACAGCTCTTTCTGATAACTTTACACCACCACAAATAAAGCTTAATAATAACCTTACAACACTGTTCACAAAAAACAACCAACATCTAAGACAACCCGCACAGCCGAACAAATGCAAATGGCATCGTAAAACACGGCTTGATACGTCGAAGTCTCCCCCACTCTTGCAAATTAAAAGTATGTTGCATAAGGGTAAATAAATGTTTAATATCAAATACTAATTTAATTAATACCCCCAAAAAAGCGTTTTATTGTTGGTATAATCTTTATGTTGTATTAAACCATTTTTATTTCCAAAAAGAATGTTTTATTAAAATACATCCTTACAATTCTGGGCTTATATTCATAATTATTTCGTTTTATTGTCCGTATAAATAAAGAGGTAGTAATTCTGTATACTGTTCGTTAGTTAACTTTTTTTCTATAGTAATAGATCGTTTAATAGTGATTATTAAAAATGTTGCTACTGGTATAAGACTATTCTTAACAATTCTGTTTAATTAGGCGATTTTGCTTTGTATATATAGTATGTTCTCTCTATATTAAAAGCAACCCCACTTTTTTTGGACCAGAATAATACCTTAAGTCGTCAGTTCCTCTGGCCTTATGGACGATGGCAAAACAAATCAAATTAAATAGTCCATTTGAATTTCGACTAAATATACTTTATCATAATTTGAGTAAATTTTGGCGAATGCGCTAGACTTAACAACGCTCTATGTAAGAGCCTCTATGATTTCTCGTAAGCAGAGGCGTAGCTATCATTGTTCAAGTGGTCGCAAGGCAATAGAGAGGAACCGAAGATTAGAGGGCCCCGGTTTCACGAGTCCACTTCCACCAAGGTCAAACACATTTTTTTATAATTTAATATGGAAGTACGGAAAATTTTCACAATTTTGATTCAGTTGCCTAACACGTGTTTCGGGTGTGCCCCTCTTTTGAATTAAGACTTTTTTCCTCTTCGTTCGCTGCCAGGGCCATTCCCGAGGAGACCTACAGTTTAACGTGGGTTCCGAACCACGATCGTTAGTCATGCGATACCCCCCAAGGGCTATTAACCCTTGGTTTATTGCCATTGCATGACCTACCGATTGGGAAGTGTGTACCTTCTTCCGCACCCCACGAGATGTCCGATCTCATCCGGCCTGGTTACCGGCGTGAATGGGGTGGGTTGGGAGATGATACCTTTTACACTCTTCCCTGCATTCTTAAATCCACTTAATTTCGGACATACTTTTTTTATTGTACGTATGACCACTCCAGGAATCGAACCCGGGTCGCCGTGGTCGAATGCTAGTAGCTCTACCTCTAAGCCACTGCCGTACTAGTATCTTCTTGTACTCCTTCGACAATGACCTGAAAACATATTGTCATCGTAAACATAATTATTATATATAATCAGGTTAACAATACCATGATTGGTATAGGCACAGTCTTACATATTGTTATCAGATCTAGCTTTTGTTAAATTATTTTTGTTACTGTAACAATAACCTTTTGCTACTTTTTACAATAATGGCTATCGCAATACGGTATTAATTGCGAAGGTGACTATTTTGTATATTAAACCAAATTAAATAAGTACCGGCTATATAAAATAGCCATGCAGTAGGTACAGTGATACTAACTGATTTAACAGATGCAAAAAAATCATCGCTACAGGCAATCAAAAAATACATCGCCGCTAATTATAAAGTGGACGCCGAGAAAGTTTCTCCATTTATCAAAAAATACTTAAAATTTGCCGTAGTTTCGGGAGCCTTAGTGCAAACAAAAGGAAAAGGTGCTTCTGGATCTTTTAAACTTGCCGCAACGGGTTCCAGCTCTGCGAAGCAAACATCAGCAGATAAGAAAAAAACCGCCGTAAGGGCAAAGAAATCTCCAGCCACTTCCGCTAAGAAGGCAGTAGCTGCATCTGGTGATAAAGCAAAAACTACTAAAAAGGTAGCAGTTCCAAAAGCTAAAAAAGCAGAAAAGAAGTCAACTCAAAGTTCCTTATACTATAAGAATTGTCGTATTTTGTCTTACTCAGTTAGATATCAAAATACATATGAGATTGCATGTTACTACCAAAAAGTAGAAGACTTTACTATTGGTAGGATATCATTACCTGCAGACCAAAAGTGTTAATATTAAGAGTTATAATATCAACCTTCTTGGGTTTTATATAGCCTTAAGCGCCATCTCTTGGCGGACTGGATTCTGGTATTTGTTGCTAAGGGCATCGCAACACTTAAACTGTTCTGACTGTCACAATAACTATTCAAGTAAGTTGTTTTTCTAATTTAACCTACTTCCTTTTGTTAAGTAATTTATTGAAATTCACGGTTATGCAATAATTGTAACTAACTAGGTTTGTTAAAGTAAATTTACAATATAGTTACTTTCGTGCTGTTGCCATAAATTATTGTTATAGTTTACTACACTGAGAAAAATGAATTATAACCATTATAAGAATTTTTATGGCCATTATAAGAATATTTAATACTATTTGGGACAGCAATACGAGCTAATACCAGTTATACACCAGGTATTGCTAGGACCAGCGCATAAGGATAAGTAAATTATATGACTGTTTATATGACACACAAACCATGAAGGTTTGTTCCATAGCGACTATAAAACGCTTTATAACCAGTACACACAATTAAAAAAGAGTATAACCCAGTTTTATAACCGGTATAAAATTGTTTAGCTGCCAATATAAAACGTTTTTATACTGCTTGCCGATTCAAATTTTGCGCTTGCGCATTATTAATATTAATTTTTGATAAATTTATCGATCACTTATCTCTTCACGCAAAGTCCAAGTAAAAAGTGAAACTTTGGATGATTGTATGTTTTAAGACCAAAAAATAATAAAGGTAAAGAAATGATATTTTACAATATTTATATTGGCATTGATTTTACCATGTAACTACTGCTATTTTTCCCTTTAAAAAATGTGCAATCGTATATCCAGAATTTTAAATAAACAGATAAATGGCCGATAAAACTACCAAAAACTAATATAACAAAACAAAAGCTCAAATACCAAATATATGTGATATTTGAAAGGATTGCAAAAAAAAATAGGTTAACATTTTAAAGGTATTTATTTAACTAAAAAAAACAAAGAAGGGTATTTACCCATAACACTTTCTAATTAAGAAACAACGAAAAATCTAAGATCATAAACACAGCTCTTTCTGATAATTTTACACCACCACAAATAAAGCTTAATAATAACCTCACAACACCGTTCACAAAAAACAACAAACATCTGAAACAACCCGCACAGCCGAACAAATGCAAATGGCATCGTAAAACACGGCTTGATACGTCGAAGTCTCCCCCACTCTTGCAAATTAAAAGTATGTTGCATAAGAGTAAATAAATGTTTAATATCAAATAATAATTTAATTAATACCCCCAAAAAAATGTTTTTTGTTGGTATAATCTTTATGTTGTATAAAACCATTTTTATTTCCAATAAGAATGTTTTATTAAAATACATTCTTACAATAATTCCGGGCTTATATTCATCAGTAATTCTGTATGCTGTTCGTAAGTTAACTTTTTTGCTATAGTAATAGATTGTTTAATAGTGATTATTAAAAATGTTGCTACCAGTGGCGTAACTAGCTCTCTGACCTGGAGGTGGCCTAGGGTGGGCCTGTTATTGTGACTTGCAGTGGCGGCTCGTGTAGATGCGGGTCGGCAGAGAGTGCGCCGCAGGCGAAATTTCTTTTGGACCACGCCGAAATTTTAACAAATTTGGTCAATAATTAACAGTAATATCACAAGACCTCGTTTTTTTATCGGTTACATTTTTCAGCTGTCACGAAAACTTTTTTTGGATTTTTTTTTTGAATTTGGACATGTTTATTCTGAATAGATCCCGAGAGCAACGCTCGAGGGATTTAATTTTTGAATAAACAAGCCAAAACTTTAACGAGTATCGTTAAAAAAGTTTGAGTGAAAAATGGAAAATTTAACCAATAAAAAAATGATGGTCGAGTGATATTTGGCAAGATTATTTCGTACATCGTTGAATAAACATGCCCAAAGTTCAACAAGTAAAATTGCCAAATAATATTATATTTGCGAGGCGAGTAGCGAGCTTACAAAGTCAGCCTTTTTTTCTGGGGGGGGGCCTGGCGACGTCTGGGGGGTGCCCGGCCCCCCTAGGCCCCCCTGTAGTTACGCGCCTGGTTGCTACTGGTATAAGACTATTCTCAACAATTCTGTTTAATTAGTCGATTTTGCTCTGTGTATATTATGTCGTTAAAATATGACGATGTGTATTTTACCACGATAACAATTGTATTTTCCTAAATTCTCTAATAAATATACCACAAAAATATACACAAACACTTGTGAAACTTTCCACTTGCGAAATTAAACTCGGTGACACTGTCTGTGTCCTAATTTCTAACGTGCAGCTTAGAAATCGCCGACGCCGCCGCCCGCCGAGAACGTCTTAATTATATGGGCCTACTATAATAGTATTTCGATCACCCCGACACACAGCGTACCTATAGTCGGCCACACTGTTCTAGAGCTCCAACGTCTAGGGAGGCCCGAGGTAAAAATGCCCAAAAATGTAGTTTTAACATGTCTATTAAAATTTAAGATGCACATACCTACATATTAATTAAGTCTTTAAATATATAAAAACATTGACACGCATATATTATGTTTAAAGGCATCATTCGTTTTGTAGTGCTAGAATATGGGCTTTATTTCTTTATTTTTTCTTATTTTTATTTGTTGTGGATTTTCGTGAATATAAGTTTATATTCCTTTAAAACTAAAAAAAATACATTCCTTTTAAAATTCTGTTACATTTTTGTCTTGCTGTTGTAGGACGGGAAAATATTCAAGATGTTATGAAAATGAATTATACTATAATTTGCGAGAAACATTACTTAAGTTACTTAAGAGAGAACCGACTTTAAGAATTATTTTGTTCCAAAGAAACACTTAAATTTAAAATCTATTACAAGACAACCTTGAGCCTTTAGCTAACCATTCATGTCAAATTGACACTTGCTTAATAAAATATTAGAGATAATATTTGGTGACTAATTTTGATATATTTAACTCGGTGTTCGTTAATGGCACAACTGTCAAAGATACAAAAATTACTTCAGTATCTCAGAAATAAACAAACATAACTTGATATTTTTGACTTAAGGAATAAAATAGTCCAAGGTCAATCTTAAACGCTCCAGGTAGTCACCCATTTCGATATAAAAACAGTTCTTATAACACTCAGTAAAAAACGTACATGTGCGCCAGTTCACAAAATAAATACCGATTACGTTGTCACTGTTCTAAATCTGCGGGGAATCTCAGAAATCGTCGTTGACAGCTTAATTTCGGCAGTTTAGGCCTACTACGGTGTTTCGGCCACCTTCTGAGGGCTCAGGTGTCGGTGCATCTCAGGCCGGCTCGCATAATTAGGCCCGCCGCGCGGCGACCACCACGCGGCCTCGTGGGTGGATGGGTGGGGTGAGGGCGGGCCGCCCGCCTGGAGGGGGCAGGGGCGTGCGCCAGGGCGGCCGGCCCTCCCGCGGACGACAAGCGCTCAGTCGGGCCGAGTACGCGTTAGTTGACGTTCGCGCGAGCCGTAATCGCTCTTATTTCCTCTCGCTTCGTGCTCACGTGCTCTTGTTATTTACAACTGCGGCGTCTGGCGATGAACGCCAAAACACTATACTAAATTACTGTTTGTGACATTTTGGTGTGTTTTTGAACTTTCAGGTGACCAGAGGAGCCACCGAAATGCAGCACGCTACAGGGTCGCCACAGCAGTTCTGTCTGCGATGGAACAACTACCAGACCAACCTAACCAACGTTTTTGATCAGCTGCTTCAGAGTGAATCATTTGTGGATGTGACTTTAGCCTGTGATGGACATTCGGTCAAAGCACACAAGATGGTCCTCTCCGCGTGCAGCCCCTACTTCCAGTCCTTGTTCTTCGAGAACCCTTGCCAGCATCCCATTGTAATAATGCGGGATATAAAATGGCCAGAACTGAAAGCCGCAGTCGAGTTCATGTACAAAGGCGAAATTAACGTCTCCCAGGAACAGATCGGACCATTACTCAAAGTTGCCGAAACTCTAAAGATTCGCGGCCTGGCCGATGTTAACGGGGAGCAGGATATCGCTGCTGCCACTTCTGGAGAAGTAACCGCTAGACCAGCTTCTAAACCAGCCCCGCCAACTCCAACAGCTACTCCAGAATGGGGTAGAGATTCTAGATTAGATCATCAATCTCAACAGCCACTAAACTCACATGATTCTTTAGAGGCTCAACGCGCCAAAAAGAGGCGCCGTTCTGGTGAGCGTAGCAGCATCAGCAGTCCCGCTGAAAGTGCTGGTACAGAAATTCAAGAACCTCCACCTTCGGTGGAGATGTCCCCTGCTCCCCCTCAAACCTCGTTGACAACTTCCGCATCTATCGAACCGTTGCCGTTACCGTTGACTTTGCAAGCACAACAAGTCTCTCATTCTTCTGTTCCTTCTGATGAAATGGAGATCAAACCAGGCATCGCTGAGATGATTCGCGAGGAGGAAAGGGTAAGTCCCAATGTTTCCTTTAAAACATAGATATAATAATTTTCGAGGATTTTCGTTTCGTATTTCTATGGTCTTGTTGGGTAATGCTAATAGATACTTTACCAAGTACTTCCTCCTTGTGTGACAAATTATACAAATGCGTAGTTCATGACGTTAGAACACTAATACATTTATTTTTTAGCTAGGAAGTTAGATCCTCAACCTTGCTTCCACGGCAAAACATCTCGGAATTTTAACTAACACCATATCTTAATTAGAAATTCAATTATTCAAGAGGTTAATTTCATTCCCAATATTCTTTGATCAAAATTAATTTTATTACGATTTATCTTGCTATTGGGGCTCAATCTAATTGAGACAGAGACAAATGTTTCATCTAAACTGTTCAATATGTTCTTGTATTATCATTCAAGTAGCATATTGTACGTACCTACCTCATTTTATTTGGTCACTAAATGTGATGCAAGTATCTACTAATAATAAAATTCAATTTCCGACACAATGCTTCCTAGAGGTACGTTTCTTCTTGGAAAAAAATAGTAAATATGGGTAATATTGCGATCGATAGCTCTTCTTTTGAAGAAAGGCAAAACGAGTCGAGGGTTTGACAAAGGGGTCTTCCTTATCAGTGGATAAATTTAAGGGTATTGATTTTAACCTCGATTTTTACATACTGACGGTCTGATTTACAGGTTTCAATAATATTTAGGATTATTGGGAAAATTGCTTTAAGCGCACGAGAAAAATTCTACTAAAAGAATTTTGGTACTTTTTTCTGAATAATATTAGTAATACGAATTATTTTCAAATGATTTTGGATTTGAACTACTTTGAATTTCAATTCCCATGTCCAACGCACGAAAAAATGATTTATTGACAATGGCACTAAAAAATACCGATCTTGATTTATTTCTTCTTTATTTACACATTCTGTTTGATCGAGTTTGCATTGCTTAGGAGGTTCTCTTAATAAAAATCTTATAACGTCTGATTAAGAATTCAGAAAAACTACAAATTTATCGAATAAAGTGTTAAAAAAGATACTTATAAAATGTTCAAATTGGTATATGAAAAAATATGTTTTTATAGAGCTTACGCTGAATTAAGACATAAACTGCTTGGTTGAGTAATGTATTTTCTAAATGATTTGATTTTTATATTAAAGAATTTATGATTTGGACAAACTTAATATTAAAAAAGTGATTATTTGTACAAACATAAATGTAAAGTCCATCAACCGATTTAGAATGAAGATTAACGTTTATCAAACGAGGTGCTAACAAGAGATAGGATACTGACCTACACAGATCCACGAAAAGATAGCGTGTCTAATGTTCCACGCGCGCCGAAATAAAGCATCAAAAAGTGCGACGCGCGCCATTGGTTTATTTACATCCAGCACACGTGCGGAGCATGTGAATCCGACCGTCCGCCGATCTTCCCATGCTGAGAATTTTTAGCGTTTGTGCTTTGAGGGATCGAAATTTGAAAGTTTTTTTTTCTCCACGACCATTACTGAATGCAATAATTCCAAAATCATTTTTGATACTAGAATATAAAAATTCTCGCTCTTGAGTTGGAATATTTATTCTGAAACACTTGCTTCTTATGCGTTTTGCGTGTATTTTCATTCCATAACAAGATACGGAATGAATATTCTGTAATATTGATCTAAACGACATAGGTTGCCATGAATTTCGAAACTGTCAATGTCAGCAGACAAATTTTAGTGCAAGTCAAAATATGAGTGAAAAATCGGATTAATCAGATATGGAACTGGATAATACTCCACCTGAAATTACAAATATTGCGAATAGTATTTTTGGTCGTGGAGAAAATATAGTCTGCTACTCGGTTAGAATGAAAATTCGATACTCGGGTCAAATTTTCATTCCAACCTCGTTACAGAATCTACTATTCTACTCCCAAATGGAAGTTTGTTGTTTCCTTTACACTAAAGTGATCATCGGAAAAGTGAGCTATTCCGGTTAGCTGAACGGATATGATTTCATATCCATCTTAGTTAGGATATGAAACTGACCAATTACAGTGGTCAATTACAAAGAAGCCAAATTTACATGTCGCCATTTTACGAGTCGTTTTCTGACACTTGAATGAAGTTAGATTAACAATATACTTCAAAAATATGCAAATATGTCAGATGAAATTTGTTCTTTTTTAATTTAAATCAAAACATGTATCCCAGAGTCTGTGCATACACAATTTTTTCTTAAAGAGTACACGAAATGGTGCGAAAATGAAAGGTATCTATAACATAATTATCTAATAACAAAATTAATACGAAAATATATTTCTACCAAATTATTGTTATTTTCTGACCGAACTAAAGATTTGCGCACAGACGCACTTTCTTATTTCGAAAATATCTTTATTTCCACTCAATTCTAGACAATTACTACAAGCTTTAATGCATAATATGTACTATATACCTACCAAATGAACGTTTGTTTACTGTTCTTGGTTATTTTTCTTCCATATATGTAAATAATATATTATTATAAATATGTTGTGCATCGGGATATTTTCTGATATATTTAGAACGGGGATCCAACCCCAATCGGTCTTAAAACTTTTATTATACGCAACAAACATAGAAAATTAACTGGTAATTCTTCCTTAAATAGTGGACCATAAAGATAACCCGATAAAACAGACGAAATTGTAAGATTTCTAGAAAAAAAAATTAATTATTTACTAAAGGTTTTTAGGTTATGTTATTTCTACCTACAGTATTGCCACTTCCCTTTCCACGTTAACAGTGTTGCTAGTTTGTAAATTGGCGATTATTTTGAAAAATCTTACCATAGCGAACGTTAAAAATTCATATTAATGCACAGAATCCATTTTTAACTGTTTAAAACGAATACTACAGCTGTTTTGTTGTACTTTCGGAGTTATAATTTTTACACAAGCAGAAATAAACCCGGACAAACCTTTTTTCTTCTGTGCATATCAGTAAAACAATTAATCAAAATACCTATGGTTGAGAAAATAAATTGTTCATTTTTATTAATAAATAATATATCGCATTTTGTTTGTTATTCTGCAAGAAGCCAAATGTGAGAAAGATAGATATATTTAGAGTGATTTTGTTTAAATATAAGAAATTATCCAAATCGATAGATATGTTACAGTGTAATTTGGTGCATGGCCATCAAAATTAATTTTTGTTCAATTGTTATTTATTATCGTTCTTACAAGTTCATGGCCAACTAAAAAGACAAGTTATAATGCCCAATTTAAAAACTTTTTTGAAAATTCTTAGTATGAAGTTCGGAAGTTGACTCGTAAAAAAAATATACTGTACAACTCGAGTGGATTTTTCATATTGCGCTCGAAAGTTTTACTTCCTCGTGCGATATGGACATCATATTCACTCTTGTTGTACAAACTACTATTATTTTGGGTAGAGATTGTAACTGTTTCATAAAGTTACGACTTCTTCCGCCGCGTCTGCCGGTATTTCCCCGATGGACGCGGGTCTTTCTTGATTTGTCTATTTACTTGTAGCTAGTTCGATTTAGCTAATTTGATGCTGTTTTTTGGAAATATCCCAAGTAGCAGTATATTTAACACTTTTCCATTAAAAAAAAATAATTCTCAAAAAATTTTTGCCATACAAAGAACTTTGGTAATTTTTTTTAGGGTTTTTATTGGCTTATATCTTTTCCTTTGATTTTTTTTCTGTATAAGAATATTTTTTTTCCCACCCACATAGATACCGCCTTTTCATTTGTGAAAAAAAAATCGTAATTTTGTTCAGTTTTTTTAAATTTCGTTTCAAGAAAACTTGCAATTTACCATGAGAGATTTTAGCGCGTTCGAATCCACTTAAGTGGTGGTGTTTTTAAAATTATACCTTAAATAATTACATACCATATCACGTGACGAATCACATAGTGTGGGCATAAAATTTGTTTTAAAAAAATAACGATTTTGCAGAAGAAAAATTTAGAAAATTTAATGTTTCAAATTATTTTAATATTGGGTTTATAGAGATGCGAGCAATGCTAAAAAGTTGTTTTTTTTTCCACAAGAATAAATTTATAGCCACCTTAATTAACAACTGTCCACGTTAATGGCATCTTATTATGCCCATGCAAAATGTCTTTAATGTTTAATTAAAAATATAAACAAAATTAAGTTAAAAGTTCATCATATACCATTATACCATTAAAACACATATAATAGCCATGTTATGTATAAATGGGGAAAAAAAAAACATGCATTTTGAGACTTACCACGTCCACGTTAGTGACACTTAAAAAACATAACCATCTAAAAAGTCGCAGAACTTTATTCAACAACTATTTTCGCCAACTAATTAAACTCTTCCAAACAATCCGAATCTTGATATTTACCCCCAGAACTAACGTTTTTGCGTTATTGCCAAATCGTGTCCAGTTTAAGGAAACTCTGAATCGTGTGGTTTTTTTCTGTTCATGTTAATGACAACACACTTGGGGACGAACTAATTTGCTTAATAACCACACCAGTGATGAATTATTGTATAAATTGGGGTATCAAAGGTACTTTTTTAAACCTTTTAAATCACCCAATACGAACATAATATGCAGTGTAGGTATAACTATTTTATTCGCTGTGAAATATCTATGATTAAAAAAAAATAAAGTCATAAGAGGGACAGTCCACGTTAGTGACATTTCTGGTATTCAGCAGCCATTGAAAAAGTAAACAAAAGTGTTTGAAATGTGGCAAGCTATTGTAACTAATGGGACTCATTAAATGTCCATTTCAGCCAAAGAAGAAAATCCTGAAATTGAGGGTTCGCCAGTAATTACTCAGGGACGACAAGATTTATCCAAATGTGAGAATAAACTAAATATGTATTTTAATTATTGAAATATATTGCCTATAAGTTGATACTTTAGATCATATTAAAAATCTAAACGGAAATAGAGTGCATCTTGTCTGGTTAAAGGTTGGAGACGATGCATGTTTCTGGAACGAAAGTAAAGTTTTGGATTTGTATTTTATTATTCAAAACAGTGGCGACTCGTGGTCTTAAAAAATGGCGAAGAGCTAGGTATAGTGCGGGTACTTAAACAAACATTGACTAAAAACCTGTGTAACCAAACGTCTCTCTTATCCTCATCTGTCCAACGACTGAATGGATGGATGGAACAAATTACAAACTATGTCATTAATTGGGTTCATTTTTAAAACACACAACTAAGTACACTACTGAATTAACTGAAAAATAAAAACAAAACTTTTTAATCACACAGTAAATCACGTAAAAACGAAATCTATAACTGTAAGTTTCGCGAAACCTCAAAATAAATACCTTAAGGTTAGGCGAACCAATGCTAAAATAATGGTGCATATACGACTGATCTATTTTTAAATTGCCCTTCATCATAATGCAAATTGTTACATGTTGTTTGCGTGACTGACGTCACGTAACCATAGCAACGGTGAATATCAGAGCCATGCGGGGCGTTGGGTCTTCACTTGCTTTGAGCTAACGGACACGGTGTGTTTAAAATTATTGTCTATCGGAGTTAACCGTGGCCCTATTATGCATATCTACATTCGGATTGAATTGATATTATTAATTCGAACATAATTATTTTTTAAGGGCTAAAATGGTAGCTGTATTGGTACATTAATATTTAATATTGTCGAAAAACTTTCCTTCTGGTTTTATTTTTTTTTTGGTGAAGAGCCGTTCACCTACTTCACCTGACGAACCGCCACTGTGTCTTCTAACTTAAAGCATATTTTAACTTATATACTGTAAATAAGTTAGTGTCTCTAAATTTAAGAACTCTCTGTGCAGCCCAAACTTAAGTTATTCGATTTTTTCCCGTCTCCTCAATAATACAAAATTATATTCTTCAAAACTTAGAAATATAAACTTGTTTCATTCGGGCGCGTCATAATTTCAGTATTAAAATATTTTTAGAGTCAAACTACGTTATTAAATATAAATTATTAATGAAACAATCATCCTCTCTCGCCTTTTCTTTAAAATTCGATATCTGCCGCATTTATTATTTATAAAAACTGTTCTAAATTGCGCAGCGTTCAATTTTTGTGTTGCCTTTTTGTAAGTAACATTTTATCTGAGCAATTTACCCTAAACGAATTTTTATCTGTTAATTTATTTTTTTTTTCTTTCGGGAAAATTAAAATTTCCTTGCCGTTAGTTTTTCTTATAATAAATAAAGGTGTTGCCTTATGATACGATTCTTCAACTTAGTTGATATATAAGAGATGTAGGTAAGAGTGGCAGACCTTTGGTTCTGACAAAACAGTCTCACGTAGTCCTATTAGGTCCGTTGTGATAAGAGATGTAAAGTTAAGAAGGCATTTGTTTATAACTTACAGAAACAATGTCACATATTTGAGATTTTACACCATAAAGTGCGATCTAAATAGGCCGTCTTATTGGCTATGCTATATTTTTGCAACCTATAGTCTATTTCAGAAAGGTGTAGAGTAATAAAAGCTCATTGGGTATGCAAATGGACTACAGAGTGATCCAAACGAATATTTAAGCCACATTCATAATTTGGCATTGATTTTATTGCAAAATTTTTTATATTCATCAAGTCAGGTTCAATTTATGGGGTTTGCCTATTGTTATCCATTCACAAACACTGAAAATGGTGTAACAAAGGCGTGCATTATGTACCTACATAGTATTAGGTACACTTATTTTTTATTAAACATTATAAAAAAAATATAAAAAATACATTATACAGAAATTAAATTATAAAAAAGCATAATATTCTTCGTCATCTGAGAAACTGATATCTCCTCTTGACGCTATAATTAACGGTTCGACGGTCCGATCGATCAAGTGGTCAAGATCCCACATTTTCTCCTCTTCTTTAATGACATGATGGACTGCTTTTCGCCAGTTCTCTGGTGTCACTTCCTTAATGGCTTGATCAAATAGTAGCTTAACGAGTTTTATTTTGAATGTCGTGTTGTGTCTTGCTACAAATCCTTTCACTTGCGCCCATATAAGTTCTATAGGATTTAGTTCGCAATGATATGGCGATGTGCGCAGCACAGTTACACTATATTTTTCAGCTTTATGTTCCACGGCATATTTCATAAAACAATGCTTGTGTAAATTTGCTGTAGCTAATAGTTCCTTCTTTATCAAAATATCAGTTCCAGTTCAGTGTTAGTGGAAAATAGTGGGTGAAAGTTTTAAGACTGATAATTGTCTTAATAATATCAAATAAATAAAAATAATATTTAATGTATTCAAGATTTCCCAATAATTTAGACATTAAAAAAACAGGGACAAGACAAGAATGACAAGCTGCAGCTTTCCGATTGATAACGACTGAACGACATACTTAGTGCTCACTAGTAAATTTTTATCGAACATGCTTCATTTATCATGCGTGTTTTGAGTTTTTAAAATTTGTTGAATTTGAGCAGGTTGTTAATGAGTTAAAAAAATTAATGGAATGACCAAGCAACAGTTTTATTGATAAAAAACACTTATTATAGCACTGACTTAACAATTGAAATTTTAAAATGATTATAGGTACAGAATGAGTCAACGATAGAGTAAGAGTATCTTAAGAATTCAATAAAAATTAGGTTTACAAATGTTTTAGAGATTATTGAAGTGCACATTTTAAAATTATTTTGGTTTATACAGGGCGGCTCAAGTGTGGCGATACAAAGTTGCATTTTTTAAATGGAATACCCTATACCTATATTGTATTATTTTCTGATTCATCACAAAATTCTACGCTTATTTTGTAAATGTCATATATATCTAAATTCAATAGTTTTTGAGATATTGACGTTTAAAATATGGTATTTTCAGACTTTGACAGGCTGTAACATTGGAACGGTTCATCTTAGGGAACAATGGTTTTCACCTCCCTATCTTAATTTTTGATTCTCTATCTAAAAGTTACAACTTCTGGTTTAACATGTTAAACCAAAAAACTATAAAAACCGGTTTTTTGATTTAACATGTTGCGATGCACGCCAAAGGGGTCCTAGAGACCGCGTCCATTAAAAAATACTATGCCACCGTGGCTAGGTTAGGTTAGGTTAGGTTAGGTAAGAGTGGCAGACCCTTGGTTCTGACCAAACGGTCTCACGTAGTCCTGATTAGGTCCGTTGTGATACCACACGTGTTCCGTAGAACCCACCTTCATCAGATCACTGATGGTTTATGCGACGTAACCGCGGAAGGATTTTAACAACTCATTCAAACCAGCCACTACTGTTCAGAAATCTGCTCAGCCGTCCAAGTTGTAAGTTGTTTAGTTCCTCCAGGCTATCGAAAGATGATTCACCCTACCGCGCCAGCAAAACACCGACACCGTAACTACGAGTCGCAGCGTTAAAATTATACGGTCCCACGACATATACATATCCGCGAACGGCGACCGCAATAGTTCCCTCGGCAACGTTTTGACAAAATCCCTTTAAGGAAAAAATACCGTCAACCACCAGACTGTTACTGTTCTCCAGATACCGTTTGCCTTTGCGCGCTCCACATCGAACGATCGAACATGCCGGTTCGCATCGTAGCGTGTAGCGGCCAAGGACAAAATCCTAATGGTTCTAGAGTAACTGCTTGCTTGTATGAAGTGGAGCCCGACACGACGCGACGGTTTAAAAAAATACCGTTTAAAAGTAACAGTTACGCAGATACCGACCTACCACTAATTCCGTGTTTTTACAATGTTTTAGAATTAATATTCATATAAAGTTTATTTCCTAAAATGGACCCAAAGAATATATTTATCGGATTTTCCATGTAAGTTTCTTACACACATGTGGGTACTTATAGTTACAGTAATTTTTCGCAAGCACATACGCAGAACATTTCCAATGAAATATACACACACTCGAGCTTAAAAATAATATACAATTATCCGCATTACATATTTGTTTTCTTGTAATTATCTTGTTTTTGTTTTATTATAACGTGTACCTTGGTTCTCAGCTAATTGTATACTTTCATAAGGAACCGTATAACCATACACATTTTTACTTTTAATGGCAGTTCTCCTTTTCTTAAAGATTATATACATATGGTTAATTAATGATATTAAAATAACTAGGGACATGTGACTTTAATAAAACGCACATAAAAATGTATAAGAATTTGCTTGTTAGGATAAAACGTGTACCTTGTACAAACTTGAAAAAAATTGCCATCGTAATTTTATTAACGAATAGTTCTATAGTCTATTTTAGAAAGGTGTAGAGTAATAAAATTGGAAATTCCATCCAGTTCGGCTTAATTTCGGTGTCGGCCATAGGCGTAGGTACTATTAACTAGGTATAACAAATTTACACAAACATCGTTTTATGAAATAGGCCGTGGAAGATATAAAAAACATAGTGTAACTGTGCTGCGCACACCGCCATATCATTACGAACTAAATCCTATAGAACTTATATGGGTGCAAGTGAGAGGATTTGTAGCAAGACACAACACGACATTCAAAATGAAAGACGTTAAGCTACTGTTTGATTAACGAAGTGACACCAGAGAACTGGCAAACATTCATCATGTCATTAAAGAAGAGGAGAAAATGTGGGATCTTGACCACCTGATCGATCGCACCGTCGACCCGTTAATTATAACGTCAAGCGGAGATGACAGTTCTTCAAATGACGAAGAATATTATGATGTTTTATATATGCAATAAAGTAGTTTTACAATAAACCAGAAAACAATTAATTGAAAGAAGAAGTGTGATAATGTATAATAAAAAATAGTGCGGGAGGAAATGAGAATGTTTTATTATGAATATACAAAACGGCAGTTAGGAAGGAGTATTTCAAAACCTAAGCATTTGCACCAAAAACCGCTCTTAGATCTACGCTCCTAAAATACATGATTTTTGAAAAAATCGTCAATTTTGGCGTGGTAAGTGACATTTACTTTATTTTTAATCATGAAAAACCGAGCCCGAAAAACGCTGGTTAGAGTCATACATACGTCTTATATGTTCTTTTTCTTAAATAAAGAGATAGCTAGGAATATCAAAAAAAGAGTAAAAATAAATATTTACAAAAACAAATTTAATCCAACCATGCAGAGGAGGTGAGGTAATAATTTAATTTTCGAAATTTGATAGTAGTTAGGTGAATTTTAAACGAACTTTGGGCGTGGCCCCGAAAATTTTTCGTCAGCGGCGCTTTTCCGTCTTCTTCGCTGGGTATAATGTCATAAAATACATGTAGTCCCGACTATCCCTCTCCCCAGAAAAAAATGTCCTACTTACGCCAACTGAGCCCCCCCCCCCCCCCCCCCCGCGAGCATATTTTCTGGCTACGCCACTGCTTATATCTTAATATAAATTTAATTGCTTCTGTTGTAAATGGGTATACGGTGATAATGGCCCAAGTGGAAAATACACAAACGCGATGAAAAAAGAAATAACTTGCTTTAATAATAAAACTGAATTATTTAATGTTAACTATAATTTATTTTTAGTAGGGATACGGCAAAGCAATTCAATATAATGAGATTCTCACTTATTATGCATAAAGTAAACGCCTTTTGGTTAAATCTTTAGCTAATTTTCTAAAGAAACTAATATTGAATTAGTCGAACATGCATAAAATATGATTGCCAGCATAAACGTTTTGGTTTGGCATGGAAAATAAACTTATTTTTTAATCTTATGGAAGTAGTCCATTTTAAAATCCCGCCCTGAAAAACCTTCAGGCCTTCAGGCCTTCAGCAAAATTTTCGGGCTACATTATACCTGACTAAATTAGGCTCATTTTTTTCGTTTCGCTTTTTCCAGTAGACTCCAGGCGCAAACTGCAGCCAGCATTCACGAAACAAATTACTAAAACCACTGTTAAACTCGACTAAAATAAATGAATAAAATAAATTCCTGAATAGCGGTAAAGACTACGGAACTGCCTGCAAAATCCCGTACTTAAAAAGCGTTTTTGCCAACCAAGGGCCAACATCAGCCGCCCCCCCCCCCCCCCCCCCCGCCGCCTTATATGTTTGTAAAATGTTATAAGAAAAAATTTTGTAAACAAATAAAGTGATTTAAAATCAAACCCAATTGCAAATGCCATAAAGTTATTGAATACAGGACGGACCTACCCGTTCTCGATAAAAATGACAGGAATCCGCTGGTTCCAGTTTTGGTTGCCCGGGTTTTAGTTGCTTCTTCCGATCTAGTGACTCGCAATGGCAAATTATGCGCTGTATACTGTTTCCCTAACTTATACGCATAATCTGCAGGTAAGGTCCCCATTGTACAGTTGCATGCCATGTGTACTGTCAGAATTCCTGTAATAGTTCGCAGCTGATTCCTGATCATTTGAAATTTGAAGCAGCTGTTTCGTTAGCCTCTTGACTGGATCCCCAATAAAGCATTTGCTATGGTGTAATCACTGTCTGTTATACCAGTAGATTTTAAGTTCATTCCTAATCCATCGCTTTATGGCCTCTCGTACTGTGCATCTTGGTACCCCCAATGCCGGTTCTGGACCAATGAATGTTTTTTCTGAACCTTTCTTCGCAACTTTATCGGCTTTTTCGTTGTCTGTAATACCTTCGTGTCCTCAGTTACCCTGTTCAGTGTTACTTTGTTTACTTTTGTCAGGGCCTCCAAGACCCCTTTCCACCAGTCCTGAGGTTAACTTGTTGTTTATTAGCGATCTAAGGGCTGGTTGACTGTCAAAGTATATGTGGATGCGCTTATTGAGGTAAGCTCTCCTATTGTTTTCATACGCACACTGTAATATGGTTAGATTTCTGCATGGAATACTGTGGGAGACTTTTCCAGAGGTAAAAATAAGTTTTTCTCCGGTTTTACTCTATGTATCCCTGCTCCGGTTTTCCTCTTTGGTTTTAGGGCCGTCTTTGTACCAGTGTTTTGTGTTTCCATACATTTTGTTCATCAATTACGACCGCATATGGTATGTTATAGCAAAACCTTGGATTTATGTGGTCTGATCTCATTTCTAACTCCGGTCCGCCTCTAGTCTATAGACGTACTTTTTACATACACCTTCGTCAATTGCTATCCCTTTAATCCGTAAATATTCTGATGGGTACGTTTTCACAAATTCCGTTATGGTTACGTATACTAACAGTTTAAAAATTATATAATTTTGTAAAACGATTCAAAGTGAAATATGTGTCTGGGTACCGCAACGACGCGCCGCACGTTCTAACGTACATACATTTAAACATTATGGTTACGACGCCTAATATACAGGTTAGTTCTAGTATACCGTCGGCACAATTTACTTTATGCTCGTATTAAACGGCTTAATGCATTTCGTAACCAAGTTTATATGATGCCACAGCGAGGGTGCCGCGAATATTAATGCAGCCCTTTATTTTTTATGAAAGGCCGTATAAAGCTCATTTATGTGCTAGCCATAACATTGTAGAAAACTGCGCTGACAAAGTATTTTAGTTTAAATGGTTTCAGTCATTCGAAATGGAAAAGTTCTCGGCTTTTTATGGACCCGACAAAAAAGTTCCAGCTAACTCGGGAAAAATATAAACTGACTCTTTTTAACTTTGCGCCATTAAACAACGGAATGCATGTTAAAAATATTAATTTTGTTTTTGGTGGTTTTTGTAAGAAAGCTGGCAGGTTTTGTGGGAAGAAAACTGATCGAAGAGTCTCTATTCCCACAGTAAAATCGTCATGTTCATAAAGTAACTACTAGGAAAAAAACCATGACGTTCTACTAAAGACGTCTCTACTATAAGAGGTTTGAACTAACTTAAGAAAATATTTGTACATGACACATCTTTTTCAAGAAAACCCTGAAATAGTAGTTTGTACAACAAGAGTGGATATGATGTCCATATCATACGAGGAAGTAAATTGCTTAAACTTCCGAGCGCAATATGGACACTCCACGACTCAACTTCCGAACGTCATACTCAAAATTAAAAAATGTATTTAAATGAGTCATCATAACTTGTCTTTTTAGTTGGCCGTAAACTTGTGAGAAAAATAATAAAACTTAATTGAAGAAAAGCTCATTTCGTTAGCAAGTTCTTTTAAGTGGCTGAGCGTTCACTATGTCCTCGAGGTCCTTAATATTGACTTGCTTAATCCTCATATCAAAAAATAATTAAAAATCGATCTTATTAAATTCGCACAGTAAATTTAAAAAAATACTAATCATCAGCAGATGGCTATCTGTCTCTTTCTATTCTGCTCAGCAGCTGCATATTTTTTAAAGTAATTATTGCATCACCGTGCTAATAACGCCCATCTTAACAAACTTTTTTAATACTAAAGAAGTAGTCCATTCGCTCAGTAGTGAAAATTTAAATTGTAGGAGTAAAAGTCTGTCTAAACCACAAATCTTTAATGATGGTGGATTTTCTACATTAAAGTGAGAGAGGAGAAAAGTACATATTTCGACTGCAGGGCAGGTCATATTTGATAGTTTTGGCATTTAAATTGTTAAGTCGGTGCTATAATAAGAGTTTATAGTCAATAAAACTATCGCTAGGTCATACCATCAATTTTTGCAGTTCATTAAAAACATGCACAATTTACACAAATTTTAAAAACGCAACACTGGCGCGATTATTCAATGACGTCGATCCGATCAAAATGTACAGTGAGCATCGTTACCGATCTTTTACTTGTCATGTCGGTGTTTTTTTAACATCCCACTTACATCCAAATTATTGTGGAATTTTGATGTATATTTGTATTAAATAACTGTTCTTTTTATTTATTTGCTCATGAAGCAGAAATATCGACAAATAACTTCAGTTAGACTCTTCAACTGTCATTTCATTAGCAAGGTCTTCTGTCAATAATTCCGGTGTTGCCACATGTTAAATCTTTTATGCCAGTTAAATAATATATTTTGTTCCTAGCATGAATATATATTTTGGAAATAATATTATGATTTTTTTTTATTTTTCTACATAAGTCCATTTTGGGCAATTATTTCTATTGGATTACTTGTTTCAGATTGTATTATCATATAAAAATTTTTAGAGAACATTGACAATATTAGGCAAGTTCGGTTTTTACCTCGCAGATGAGACCAGAGAGATGAAATTTTTAGATCATGAGATCACGGAGGAATCAGACAACCTCGTACTTACCGAACGATCTTGATGGTTTCTATTTTTATTGATTACTAAGAGTTTTGTAAAGGTGTATGTGAACAAGTTTAAACAAAAAATTTAATCGGATTCATATCATATTATTTGTAAAGTGCAATAAAAAATAATCTTGGCGAATTGTTAGAAAGGTAAGGTTATCTTCATCCCTCAAACAGCGCCAACGGTTAGATTTTAAATATTCCCGCCTTTTGGATATTTCATTTTAAAGATATGTCGAAATTTTCCGACGAAAAATATGTCCCTCCATTTGCTCGTCGATATGATAAACAAACGACATTCAGATTTATTTTTGTCCTCTAAAACATTAAACGAACGGGCGCGGAGTAATCTGACAAATCTGATGGTAAAATCGAACTCGCTTATTGTCAAACTGCCGTTTTTATGACGTATATTCCATAAAGTCCGTGTTTTTGTTCGTATAGTTTTTATTTATTTATTTTCTCTGTGATGGCTTAAAAATATCAAAAATTACAAACACAGAAAATTTTATTATTTGTTCCTTTATACACTACAATCAAAATTAAGTGAAAGAGCCAATTATAAAATTCAATTTTCATAGCTTCGTATTTTGAAAACATCAATTTTAAAATCAGCAGGTTTTACACAGCTTGATATTTTAGCCATCACCTTGTATAAAAAAGACATAAAGTGAAGTCACACACATTGTACTCAGTGATCCAAGAAACAGTCTACCCAGTAAACTGAAAGTGGAACGGATTGATTGAATTTTTAATTATTGCATAATTACTTTTTTCCACTACTAACTTTAAAATCACTCATTATTAACCGATTATTAACTTTAGAAATCGTTTTTCTTTACCCCTTGCCAGAAGCCTCTATTATTGACCGTCGTTATTGACAACGGTCAATAATAGAGGCTTCTGGCAAAAACAATCTAAAACAGGCAATATGGCCTTTTTTTATTTTAAAAATATATGAAAATGTCATGTTTAGACAACCAGGTATTCCAGCTTTTTTTGTTTGGCACCAGTCCTTAAATACTGAGTAGGTTTTTAAATACAAAACCTTAGATTTTTGGGGTAGCAACTCATCATTAATTTATTGTGCTCCAACCCTCATTTCTGGAGGAGTGCACGTATCAGTAATAGTTTCTTCGCTCATTTGATCAAAAAGACTTGAATTTTTTTATGAATCGACAAATACTGACAACTAAGAATGCCATCTGACAAGATTTAAAAAAAATGCTGCAAATTTCAAAGCAAAGGTAACTTGACTGAAAATAAAACAGAAGCAACCCTAAGAAGGTATATTAACTTTAATTAGTAATTTTATCGTATCATTGAAGATTAAGTCATTTTTATATGATATCTTTATTAATAATTATTAACATCATAAACGTACTAAAACCTACATAACACCTTAGTTACTCATAATACATTAGTTACCATAATTTAATACGTTAGTTACGAAAGCATAATACGTTAGATACCAAATAATATTAGAACTATTTTTCATGAACATGTAAAACAATATTTTGACAGTTTTCAAATTTGATGGTTACACCTTTGTCTTTAACGTCCACGATCTTAGGTATGCCCTCTGAAGACTGATTAATGACCGAGCAAGCACTCCTTTCGATTTCGTGCGGTTCCCCAGTGCTTAATCCACTGCCGGAAACATCGCCGATTTGAATTTTGCGAGCAATGGAGACTTTCTTGGTCACACTTTCTTCTAAATACCCTCTAGCAACCTTCGCCGATTCCCATCCACCAAGTTCTTGTAGTTCTAATATATCTCCTCCAGCATTAACAAGAAAATTTGCCGAAGATCTTCTAACGCAGTGACCAGTATACAAATTAGGATTTTCAAGTGAGATATACTTAGCTATTTTTTTAGGTATTTTAGAGAAGAAGTGAATGCCGCAGGGCTGTACCGTACATTTCCCTTTTCTATATGATACAAACAATCTTTGGTGAGTGACATAGTCTGGCCTTAACATTGTATACTTTTTAAATAAAAGCACAGGATTGACTTCGCCGTCAAATATCACAGCGAAAATACGTTTCTTGTGGGTTTTTGAGTCGGGAATAGTAACAATCAGCTTGTCCTCTAAAACGTCAACATCTTCCGTGGCCATCTTCGCTAATTCATTAGTTCGACAGGCTCCTCCAATTCCAATTAAAAAAGCCACTTTCATCATTAAAAACTTCTCGTCTGAGGCAGAACACACAAATTCGTTGACTTGTTCTCTTGTAAATACTTTTGATTTTGTTTGCTCTATATCCAATATTTTTCTTCTTGATGAAACGTATTAAGGCGCCGTATTTGTCGATATCCACTCTTTCCTTCAGTCCTAAAGTCGCTCGTAACATGGAATATTTCGGCCATAAAGATGAAGCAGAGTATTCCTCAGAGAGTTTGCGAAATACGCCAGCAATACGTTTCTTCTGCACCTTGAACATGTACTTTGTTTCGCCACTCACAAAACTGCCGATATTCTTTTTCATAATGGATTTTAGATTTGTCCGGAAGCAAGTTCAACCTTATAATGTTGGCTGCAGCTAATATATCGTCAGGAATATCAAAATCTTGCATGATTTTAATGATGACTTTTTGAAATGCTAAAATGAAATGACATAAAACCTTGTTTTTATTTTCGCATCGCCATTGTCAATGATACGATAAAGCTTTGAATACAACTCGATTATTAGCGATTTAACACCGTCTCGGACATTGCGGGTGACTCGGCTGTTGCCTCGTCACCTAGTAATGTCCTTGACTATTATAAATCGCATAATAATCTCTTTATATAAATAGCTATAATGTTGTAAATGTGTTAGTAGTGGAAAAAATAATATATTTACCACGGTTTAGACAACTATTATTGCTTTCACGTCTTATATCCCTCGTCGGTGCGCTCCTCGTGATTTAAAATCGACGCTCGGTGAATAATAGTATCTGTCTAAACCTTGGTCAATAATATACTATTTTAATTATTGCATAATTAATGGACATAGTGTATCTTTGTATTAAAACATACAGAAAAAGACAAATTCATAATAAAAATCATCATTATTATTTCTTCACTCTAGTCTCCGTCCTAAAATAACAAGCCGTGTGGATTATATTTAAAACTCCTACAAGGGCCCTAGTCGACCACCCCAACAAACGAGACGATCAATATAATAATAAAATATAACATCTGTTGTGTAGAGCCGCTTTAAAACTTATATTATAAAAATAATAAAAGGTCGTTCCCTTATTTTTATATGTCGGCAGTGAGTCAGCGACCTTAACAAATTATTTCTGACTCGGTATACCATATTCCTCCTATAAATAAGTTAATATAATTTTATAACGACTGGGAACAGTGGCGGAACATGCCTTATATGTTGCTGCTGGTGGATTTATTGCGCGATGAAATATTGAACTCCGAATGATTAGTTTAATCATCGTTGTTGTATTTAATCATTGCGAATACTCAGACTCTTCTCTTAAGCAGTGGCGTAGCCAGAAATTTGCTCGGGGCGGGAGGGGCTCAGTGGGCGTAAGTAGGACATTTTTTTTCTGGAGAGAGGGACAGTGAGGACTACATGTATTTCATGATATTGTACCTAGTGAAGAAGGTGGAAAAGCACCGCAGGCGAAAAATGTTCGAGGCCACGGCCAAAGTTAGTTTAAAATTCATTTAGTTACTATCAAAGTTGTGAAGTATTGCGCCTCAACCTGGAAGAAATTTTGGCTTGGGGTGACAGTAACCAAGTCGAATTTAACGCTAAGAAAACCCAGGCAGCAGTCTTCTCCAAAAAGGTTAACATTGCAGAACCGGATATAGTCATGGCAGGACACGCAATTCCCCTGGCACCGTCTATTAATTTGCTGGGGGTCAATCTGGGAGGTAATATGTCTTGGCATGATCACGTTGCCGCAATTGCCAAGGCAGGTGCACAGAAACTTGGTGTAGGTACTTTTCCGCACCAAAAGGTTGTACATACCTCATCAACTTTTGACACTCTACAAAGCCCAGATTCGACCATCATTAAAATATTGCTCTCATGTCTGGAGCTCTGCACCCAAGCACACCCTTCGGCTACTGGATTCCATTCAAAGGAGAGCCGTTCGTCTGATCGGCGACCCCGAGCTGACCAAGACCCTCGATAGCCTGGAGCATCGAAGACAGGTTGGTGATTTGGCTCTCTTTTACAGATATTTCCATGGCAGGTGTTCGACTGACATTGCCCACTTGATTCCACCTAGAGCAATGCAAAACAGAAATACACGGCGAACCACTGCCGCTCATCCATATGTTGGTACTCCTCGAACTTCATTGTTCAAGAATTCTTTCATCTGGAGAACGTCATCTTTGTGGAATGATCTTCCTGAGGTCGTGTTTCCCAATGAATACAATCTTCAACGTTTCAAGACCAACGTTAATCGCTTTTTTCGCACTCGCACCGCTCCCAGAGCGCCTTAAAGGATTTTTCCTACAGTGCAGGCATTTTCTTAGCTGGCTCTTTATTTAAAAAAAAAAACGTTTTTCATGTTTGTGAAAAATATGAATATTGGTGTCAATCCAAAATTTTAACATAATGACTATACTCTAACCCACGTTTTTCGGGCTCGGGTTTTCATGATTAAAAAGAAAATAAATATCGCTCACCACGCCAATATTGATGATTTTTTCAGCAATCATGTATTTTAGGAGCGTAGATCTAAGAACAGTTTTTGGTGCAAATGCTTAGGTTTTGAAGTACTCCTTCTTAAGTGCCGTTTTGTATATTCATAATAAAGCATTCTCATTTCTTCCCGCACTATTTTTTTTTATTATAAATTATCACACTTCTTACATATAAAATGTTTCAATTACAATTTTTACTTTAATTTTTCTCTTTAAAAATAAATACCTAATTGTTTTTTGTTTTTGTTGTTAATAATATTTGATTGTATTTGGTTATATTTTTGTTGATTTAAAATACTATAAAATATTATTCTCTTTACTCTTATATAATCTTAATCTCTATATAAAACAGGACTTTTAGAAAGAAAAGTTTAAAAACTAAACGTTCCCTACAAGACCTTTTTAATCTAAGGCAAGAATACATTATTTAAAGATTTAAATTAAGAGTCCAAGCGTGAAACGATTAGGTTGCAATTAGACTTTTAGACCCGAGCTCCTTGGCTCGGGGGTGGGGCGGCTATAAATACGCCACTGCTCTTGAACATGTTATGCCTATTTAAATGTTTTAATTTTAGTTACTTTTTTTTGGTACTATACCTACTAAATTTGTATCGTTGTAAAGTTATTCCAATAAGAAGTATAGTTCAAGCGGAGACCGACTGTCAAAAATACCACGTCATTATTTGTTTTCTAGATCTTTTAAATTGTCTTGTTCGAGATAATTTTGGTCTACTTGGCCTGCGTGTGGTTCGATGATGTAGACGAGTTATGGAAAACTTTATATTGATAACAAAATTAATAACTATAAATGCACTTAAGCCCAATTTTATAAACCTGTTTCATACTTGAAAAACTAAATATGTTACTTTTTTTTAATGGCATATATTACTTCTCTGTCTATCTAAGGTTCAATTTTATAAAGTCCTCTTAAACCTTAATTTAAACCCAGGTTTAAACCAAAGAATAATTCTAAAATCGCAGAAATGTCAGAAATGGTCGATTTATACTGTGGGATTGACAGCAAAGTTCAATTTAAGAGTAATCAACCTGGTCATAACTTGTTATTTTATGTTACATTATATTAAGTTATGATCAGATAAATCACTTTTAACTCGAACTTGGCTTTGTTCGGGTCAATCCCACATTATAAAGTGAACATTTCTGAAATTTCTACAATTTAAACTTTCTGTTTAAGGGGACCTTGTGAAATTGGGCCTAATGAGAGCGATAATTTTTACACTTGATATTTGATTAGAATTATTTAATTGTTATAAACAAAATTCCATTTTTGGGTGCTTAATTTTGCCTTCGATTATAACTTACACGTTTCGTTTAAAACTAAATCTCAACTCGATCCAAGCATATTTCAGTGATCAATAAAATGCAAAAAGGGCTTATCTCGGTCCTCAGACAATGGGCGCATTTAGAAGTATACAAATCACCCCCTTCCTGACGCGCATTGAGTCAGACGACGGGGTTGTTAAAGGGTAAGTTCTGAAAAGGGCTTATTATTTCAACCGAGCCATAACTTTAAGTGGTCTCGCTATCACCGGAGTGTATTGCCTGACAGCAATAAAGAACTCGCCTTGGTTGAGATTTGTCGCGATAAAAAAAAAACTTGAATTTTTATGAATATATTTGGTTATTTAAAAATTACTACTATTCTCATTAGGTACCTATAAATAAATAGGAAGAACTTTACGACTCTTTCCTATTCCTATCATTTTTCTTGCTCTTTTAAATCAGATTTTGCGTATTTCTGTTTCATTCTAAAGCCTTGGTTCCTGTGGTTTTTATGTCAAGTTTTTTACTTTCGGTATGTCAAATATTTTTGATTTATAACATAACCCAAGACAGAAATTATAAAAATATAACCATACCTTTTCTTCTACAATTTTTCTGCTGGTTTTAACAGCAAAACGATATGTTTTCAGTTCCTATGGTATGATTTTTTCCGGGTCCGATATTTAACGATCAAATACAGAAAACCTTTCTATGGTGCCAAATCATATCGGAAAGAAATTTCCTTTCTATATTTTTTGTCTATTCTTATAGCGTTGCATGGTTCCACTGTCTCTCACTCACTCTTCCTTACATTCTAGGATTGCAAAAATACACTATAAACACCATTTTTTTGTATAATTTAATTCTTTACAGTTGGTGGCAATGCTCAATAAAACATTGGCACTAACTACTATTGGTATACAGCTGATACACATAGAGAGGTGGTACAATTACGACTTAAGCTTAGTTCAGCGTTGAACCAAGCTCAAAGTTCATTTTGACAACACCTTTACATTGTTGTTGTCAAATTGAAGTTTGAGCTTGGTTCAACGTTGAAACCGTAATTGTACCACCGGATCATAGAGAGGTGGTACAATTACGGCTTAAGCTTAGTTCAGCGTTGAACGTTAATGTTGACAAGTTCAACAGGAATTTAAAGCGGTTTTCAAAAAAGATTGAGCTTGGTTCAACGCTAAACTAAGCTTAAGCCGTAATTGTACAATCGGATCTTAAAGTAGGTCGTATTAGCTTGTGATGATCTATTTTTATAAAACCTCATTGTTCTATATATAAAAGGTCTTCACGGTCACCTCAGTACAATTTTAATATTGCCACCTGTTTAGCATTATTTCGCACAGAAATTCTGTCTCTTATGAATGCCCTGTATCTGATGTTATTCAGGTTTAACACCCTTGTTGATCACAGGGCCGCCCAATTCGGATATATGGAATAATCGAATCAGTTTTGAAAAAGCCTGTGTATCGTGCGATTGAGAAATTTGTTGAAGTGTGGTGCATTTTGAAGGAAGACCAGAACTTCCTGGTCACTCGGGAATAGCGGGCAACGAAAAAGCTGATGAACTGGCTAGATAGATCTTCTCGAAAACTCAGGGGCCTTGAACCCAACCTTGGCATATCAAAACATGTAACCAAAGCAACATCAGACAGGTGGGCGCAGCAAAAACACTTATCCCGATGGAACAGGATACCTCCCAAGCGAGGGTCACATTTGGGAAACCCTCAAAAAAGTTATCAACTAAAATTTTCCGGTTAACGCGAACCCTGCTAAAACAAGCGGTTGGCCACTGCCATTTAAAAAAACACCTCGTCGAATAGGAATCTACAATGATCCCATTAAATGCAGACTTTGCGGCGAAGAGGACGAAACCGCCTATATTATATACAACTGCGAAGCATTGACCCGAAGAAGACTCAAAATCTTCAGAGGAATCCAATCTGGGGACAATCTTTCGCATGGAAAACTTAATAGGAACTTACTGGACCTCATAAAAGGAACACATCTTTTCAAGCAAGACGATGGCGCACAATAAGCCACTAGGCTGCAGTGCAAGAAGTTTGAGCCGAACGCCCGAACTCCGCCTTAAATCAACCAATCAAACAATGCCAGAACGAAATTGAGAGTTCATAATAAAAATTCCAAATACAATTTTTAAAGTGTAAAAATATTATGCCTCAACAGTAACAAATTCTAAAAGTTAGATTGAAATTTAAAGATTTTTCAATCGACACTTGCATTATCCAATTATTATTAAAATGTATGCGATTATAAAACTATCTGCATTATCTCCCTCATTTGAACTAATCGCCCCATTGTAAAACATTCTAGAAAAATTCCTGGTTACAAAATCACTTATTTAATCTTAAATTTACGAAGCAAGTTATTATAGATATTCAAGAAATAAAAAATGTGAATAATATTGTTATTCACAGAATTCCTCCAATATCAGGATTGGAACAATGGGACCTGCATATTTATGTTATGATGACCAGTTGTTTTGTCTGTATTTAAATTTTTGAAGGAGACTTAAAAAAAAGGGACGTAAAATACAAAAATATCTGTATCATTATAAATAATATACGGACGATGAAATGACATCATTAATTTTATAGTTTTATGTAATAATCTTAGGAAAAAGACACAAACTTTCGGTTTCACGAGGGTTTTTTAGTTACTTATTGCAGACCGTACACTATCGGTCGGAATGGCAGTCTTGAAGAAGGAATGACAGTAATACTGATGGTGTATTACTAATTAGACCTCACTAACAACTATAGAGACCTGTAAGGATACATAGTTTAATAAGAAATTACTATTGAAATAGAAGAGTATTTTCCTATTGAGACCTTACCAGTAACTACAGAGACTTGTAGGACATATAGGTTAATAGGAAATTGCTGTTTAAATAGAAAAGTATTTTCCTACTGAGACTTTAAATGTACCATATTTGTGCTTGTTCTCTTATTATACATATATCGGATTTATAGTCTATTTCAAAAAGGTGTAGAGTAATAACAGCTCATTAGGTATGCAAAGGGACTACAGCGTGACCCAACGAATATTTAAGCCACTTTCATAATTTGGCATTGATCTCATTGCAAAATTCTTTGTTTTCATCAAGTGCACATAGTACCACCTTGGTTTGGGTCAACACTAGGCAAAACCCATAGTTTTGCCTAGTGTTGTCCATCCACAAACACTGAAAATGTTGTGACAAAGGCATTTTATACCGAAATTGAATTATAAAAAATCATCATATTCTTCATCATCTGAGGAACTGTTGTCTGCTCTTGACGTTAAAATTAACGGGTCGACGGTCTGATCGATCAGGTGGTCAATATCCCACATTTTCTCCTCTTCTTTAATGACATGATGGACTGCTTTTCGCCAGTTCTCTGGTGTCACTTCCCTAATGGCTTGATCAAACAGTAGCTTAACGTCTTTCATTTTAAATGTCGTGTTGTGTCTTGCTATAAATTCTTTCACTTGCGCCCATATAAGTTCTATAGGATTTAATTTGCAATGATATGGCGGTGTGCGCAGAATAGTTACACAATATTTTTCAGCTATATCTTTCACGGCATATTTCATAAAACGATGTATGTGTAAATTTGCTATAGCTAATAATTCATTCTTTATCACATTATCCTCAAATTCAATACTTTTGGTGGTTAACCAGTCGAAAATTTCTAGTTTTCTCCAAGATGAAGTTGGTGTCTTCTTTGTGCGTCGTGAATGATAGCTTGCATTATCCATAACTACTACTGAATCAGCTGGAAGATATTTTATCATTTCACCAAAATAGTCCTCAAAAACATTCGAATTCATGTCTTCGTGGTAATCTCCCGAATTAAATTACGCAATTACTTGAAATTTTAATATTACAAATAATACTATTTTATCTTAATACCCGTTAACCTAATTCTCTAAAAAAATTTTAGTTAGTTATCATTAATAATTTAATTCACAAAATTTACGTGCGCCTATGACCGACACGGAATTTGAGCCGAACTGGACGGAGTTTCCCATTTTATTACTCTACACCTTTCTAAAATAGACTATAATTATTATCTTTTTTTATAATCAACCGTATAAGTTTAAATAACCAAAAGGCTACCGCGCCGCTCAAGAAAATATATTTTTTCAATGAACTTATACTAAAAATCGACTGCGATCGTCTGCTGTAAACAAAAACTTTTTAAGACCTCCAGTCAAAACATTCGAATTTTCGATTGCCGCATGTCTACCTTCCCTATAACTAAATTCGAAGCAAGTTGAGTGAGGCCTGTTGAAAGGGAAACCTTTTCGACGAAAAGCTGACGCGTCACGTTTTCCCGCCGCTTTCCCTGGCTTTTCCGAGGCAGCGAGATGTGTCCGACATCGTGTAATAGCGATGGCGTCGCCGATTCTCTTTTTAAACTGTTTTGTTATCATTTGAACAGAATCGGATCCGGTAGCGCGGTGAGTCAAAAGACGCTTATGGCAACTTAAAAGTCATTTTTGATTTAACCATTTATTTAAGACTGAGGTCTAGTGACGCATTCGCCATTTCGTTTTTTAAAAAATCTAAAAATCCTTTTATCCAAAAATCGACCAAATACCCATATTTGAGCATAATTACCTACATTGAAAGTTAAACAAGTTTGAATTTATAATGTATAAAAATCAGAAAAAGAAAAATGGACAAATTACACAAATAATATTAATTCATTAATCAACATTTCTTTAGTTCAAAACTGTAGGTATTTGCTACTCCTTTTTAAATAAAGCCAAAATGATAAGAGAATGGCGAATGCATCACTTTTTCTTTTGATATTCCTAGCTGGCTCTTTTTTAAATTTTTTTTTTATATTTGTGAAAAATTTGAATATTGGTGTCAATCCAAAATTTTAACATAAGACGTATATATAACTCTAACCAGGGTTTTTCGGGCTTGGTTTTTCATGATTAAAAATGAAGTAAATATCGCCCACAACGCCAAAATTGATGATTTTTTCAGCAATCATGTATTTTAGGAGCGTAGATCTGAGAGCAGTTTTTGGTGCAAATGCTTAGGTTTTGAAATACTTCTTCTTAAGTGCTGTTTTGTATATTCATAATAAAGCATTCTCGTTTTTTTCAGCAGTATATTTTTTATTATAAATTATCACACTTCTTCCATAAAAAATGTTTCAATTAAAATTTTTACTTTAATTTTTCTCTTTAAAAATAAATACCTAGTTGTTTTGTTGTAAAATATTTTATTGCATTGGGTTATATTTTTGTTGATATAAAATAGTTCTAAACAAGGGAAAACGGAACAGACAAGTATACCTATAATAGAAAAATACTATAAAATATTATTCTTTTTACTTGTTTTCCTTTAAAATTGCATCATAAATCAATAACTAAAACGATATGCGCCTGAAACCTTAATCTCTGTATAAAAGAGGACTTTTAGAAGGAAAAGTTTCAAAACTAAACGTTTCCTACAAGACCTTTGTAATCTAAGCCAAGAATACATTATTTAAAGGTTTAAATTAAGAGTCCAAGTGTGAGACGAAAAATTAGATTGCAATTAAACGTTTATATCCGAGCTCTTTGGGCTCGGGGGGGGGGGGGGCAAATACGCCATACGCCACACGCCACAGCTCTTAAACATGTTATGCCTATGTAAATGTTTTAATTTTTCGTACTTTTTTTTTTAAACTATACCTACTAAATTTGTATCGTTGTAAAGTTATTCCAATAAGGAGTATAGTTCAAGTGGAGACCGACTGTCAAAGAAATATTTGTAAAATAATTTTCAAGCCCTAATAATTTTTTTCGGGCCTGCCGGCCTATTCAGTTTTGGTTGACGGGCCGGACCGGGTCGGATCATGAAGTTCCGGCCCGTGCTGGGCTCAATACACTATTATCGACTTTATAAAACTAGGCAAAAGAACATTTATGATTTAAACCGATATCCAGTTTAATCGACGAAATATCAAAAATGATCATTTTATAATGTGGGATTGACAGCAAAGTTCGAGTTAAGAGTGATTTACCTGATCATAACTTGATATAATATAACATAACAAGTTATGACCAGGCTGATTACTCTTAAATTGAACTGTGTTGTCAATCCCACATTATAAATCCTGATAATTCCACGATTTTAGAATTATTCTTCAGTTTAAACTTAGGTTTAAGAAAACTTTATAAAATTATGCCAAAATAAATCATCAGCATAAATGCTCCTAATTTTTAAAGCATCATTAAAATGATATACCGGAATCGGGCCCGGACCTGTTCTAAGAATTTCTGAGGTCAGAGAATGAATCGATAAGTTTAAGTGCATCAGCATCAGCGCGGTTTCAGAGTGGAGGAGCAAATTCGAGACCCATTTAAATCACTTTTCCGACCTTTTTTAGATTTATTTTAGATTTCCGAAAAGAAAAAGTCGGGGCAATCGGACAAAAAGCCCGCGAATCGTAGAATAGAAGAATGGATGCCAATAATTTATAGGGTTACTTTTTGCGAGGGACTTTAATGGTTTCAGAGTAAATATTAGGGCTTTTAAAATATGCATTTATAAATATTTTATTGATTTTATTTTATGATCAAAAACAGGTTTTAATCTGAACTTTATAAAATGGTAATAGTGGGATTCTGGAGCCGATTTTAAAACGCTTTAAGCGGATCCCGGGTTTTTGATGACGAAGGGAAGGATGTTGGGGCGTAAACAGCTTACTGCGACGCATAATCTAGGAAATGTTGACCAAAAGTCCGAAAACCATTCTTCCAACTCATAAAATGCTTTTATCTACTTTCACTTAGTAATATGAATTTTACAGGTCTGTAAATCGTTTTGTAAGGGCAAAGGATTTTCTCAGACACCTCCTTTATTTTGTTAGCTTTGCACCAATCTTCACACTTCTGATACTCCAACTTATACCGCGCCTTAGATTTTGTCGGAACTAAACTTGAGATCGCTTCGTTTGCCGCTGCTTCTATATCAGAGGATAAACTTCCATCAGAATCGCTCATTTTGAAAAACGCTTTTTATATTTTTGAATTTGTTTAAAAAAGTTTCGACAGTAACCATGCGAAACAGTAACTATGCGAAAGTTCACATAAAAAACTTGATTAGTAAACTTAATAGCAGGTGCATTTTTACAGGTGCATTTTTATTTTTAAAAATGCCTTTTGCCAAATATTTTTATTCATAGATGAAAGTAGATAAAATTTTGTACAATATTCTTGTTGTAAATTCATATTACTACACTCGATGTTTTATTAAACTCGGCTGACGCCTCGTTTGACAACTTTAACATCTCGTGTTGTAATATGAATCTTTACAACACTTATATCGTAAATAACTATTACTTGACTCGTATGGAAATGAAATCCTCGCTTCGCTCGGATTCAAACTAACCATACTCGTCAAGTAAAGTTCCAATTTTCTAAACTTGATACGTAATGTACTATTAAAATACAAGTTTAGAACACTGTTACTCAGGCGGGGATCCAGGTGGAAAAGAAGGCAGTACCTACGCCACCAGTTATAATAATAAAGAAATTAACGTACTTATAACGTGACATTAAAAAATCAAATTTAAAGTTTCCAGCCCCAAAAAATATAAGTATAGAACATCACAATTATTTGTCGTTTATTAAGGAAAATTTACACAGAGAGCGTGCATAATACAGCTATTATTAAACTAACAATAATTGTTTTTAATGTTGGCTCTATCGTGTAGAGTCTGTAGAGCAAGAAAAATAAAATTTTTAACTGTTTTAGTTTTTAAATTCGTCAAATATTTACAAGAAAATTATTAAACAAAATACGCTCCCTAAACACGCCGAAACAACTTACCTACGTCACAACAATTCCAAGCAATGGCAGCAGCCGATTGCTCTGTAATCGACGCACTCCTACCAGACTGAGGTCTTGCATAAACTAAGCAAACCTAGACATCCCATCTAAATCGGAGAAAAAAGGCACCAGGCTTCGATATAAATGTCGAGAAAGAAAGTCACTTTAGACGGATGTTAGCGTTTGATTGATGTTCCCCGTAACAACGTTTGGCTTAACTCGCTACAGATTTGGACGCGCGTCCAAAATTAGGAGCGGTAAAAAATTTTTATATTAGATGGTTTCTCTTGGAATCTGTCTTTGTCCATTTTAAGTTATCGAAACAAAGATAACAATATAATCGGTCGCACGACTGGCAAATGGAAGAATTTCGCGGTTAATAGGATGACGTACTTCTCATCTTATGTTTTTAGTTCAGAATGTTAGGGCTGAAAATGATAAATTCGATAATAGTGAAAAAGCCTATTATTTATTTATTAATCTTAATGATGGGAAGATATCTTCTTTGGTGCAGCTGGATTTCTCGAAGGCATTTGACACCATTAATCATGAACTTCTCTGCGTTAAATTGTCATATTTTGGGTTTCACCCATCAGCAGTGAATTTCATAGCATCATATTTGAGAGATCGACAGAGGGTTGTGCTAGGGGACAGTACTTCATCGTTGAAGTCTGTTATATCGGGTGTGCCACAAGGCTCGATTTTGGGACCTCTTCTCTTCATTATTTATACCTCTGATGTTCTAACAGATATAGAGAACTGCTTAAAACAAACATATGCGGATGACATACTGATTTCCTTCGGTTTCTTGCCTAAGGAACATCATATTGGTGAGTTTATTATAAACAATGAATTAAAAAAAGTTTACGACTGTGCAAAGGGTCACAATTTGACTCTAAATCCCAAAAAATCCGTTGTGGTTCACTTTGGAAAAAGAGAATTTGTGATATTAATCATTCTGCCCAGTTACACATCGGGGGAGTACCTATTCCAGCGAGAAACGTCGCTAAGTCTCTGGGAATTCTGCTTGACGATCAGCTAAAATTTATAGATCAGGTCAATGCTCTCCTTAAAAAATCTTTTTATCATCTTAGGCTTCTCTATGCAAACAGACACGTTTTGTCTAGAAGGATGAGAATTGTTTTATCTGAATCTTTAGTATTGAGTCATTTTAACTATTGCAATTTTATTTATGGTCCCTATCTTAATCTTTTGGAAAAGAGAAAAATTCAGAGAGTGCAAAATTCTTGTGGTCGCTTTATTTTCTCTCTGCGTAAATATGACCATGTTTGAAGTTCAATTCGTGAAATGGCTTAATATGAATAATAGACGAGAGCTCCATTTTGCAGTTTTTTTACATAAAATTGTTCTTACGGGATTGCCTACTTTCCTTAGGGATAGGCTTATTTCTAGAAACGCTATACATAACAGAGACGCACGATATAATGACCTTTTTAGCATTCCCAAACATTCTACAGCCATGTTTCGGCGATGTTTTAGCTATCAGGCTCCTCACACCTATAATAAACTTCCAAATGAACTTAAACTGTCAAGCCAATTCTCTTTTAAACGGAGATATAAATCTCACTTACTTGCTGGCCAATAAATACTCACAACTCTAATTGTAAAGTTTGTGGTTTGGAAAAGAAAAATAAAAAAAAAGATTGTTATTTAATTATTGTATAGCTTTTTGTTTATTTATAAGATATCTTGATAATATTTATAAATTTTAGTTAGAGGTTCTATGTAAGACTAGCATTACGGCTAAATATCGCCTCGATCAAGAATATCTTTGTTAAGATTTGATTTTGTGTAAACTTTTTTTTCTTTGAATAAAAGACGTTTATTATTATTATTAATATATAATAATTATTACATATTACATTACCTACTTATGGCCACAGAAGGCAGAAAATGTAAACAGAAGATTTATTTAAAACAGATTAACTTTCAAGTAATCACACTGTTCGCATCGCGTTTATATGGACATTTTAGAAAACAAAGGAAAATTGATCTAGACGGCCACTTTTAAAACAAATGATAAAGTGTGATCGGTCATTGAAAAGAGATTTTTTTTTTAATTTAAAAGTTGACTTCACTTCCGGTTAAGGCGGAAGTGGTTTCGAAGGTTTGAATTGGTCAAAAAATTGCAATTAACATACGTCTTACATTTTTAAATCTTTACTGCTAAAATTTCAAAAAAAATTGGTTGTTGTGTCATAATTAAAAATGAAGAACCGTCTAATCTAACAATATTCCTGCTCCACTTAAATTAAGATTTTTATTGGTGTGCTTTGCGCTTTGCCACTTAATTATTAGACCCTTAAAGTATCACCTTAGGCACCCAATCCATAATGTCATAACCAAATTTAACCAATCAACAATTCAAAAGTTAGAACACATATTAATACCGCATCGTAACTTTTTGCCACGAAATAGAAATAATTTAATATTTTATCAGCAGGAAACTTATTACTCGTGCCCACATACATGCATTTCTCAATTATTAATAATAGGGAAAATTGTGCTGAGCAAGAGAAACGGCGCAACGGGAGCAAGAGGAACGGAGAGAGAATTCGCTCATTTAGATTTGTTCCGTGTGTGTAATTGAAGTAATAATAATTTCGCCTACAGTTGATTAATATAAATAAAATATAACTAGTACCATCCTGTTTCTCTAGGTAATCTAAAGTTGAATTACGGTTTGAATTATAATATATTATTTTATGTTGTGAAGGAGGAATTTTGCTTTTCTGCACCATATTGGGCTTAATCAATATTTTCAAATTTGAAATTTCAAATTACCTTCTTAAATGCATTTTTATTGAACTACGAATCAGTGGCGCATCGATAAGTTTCCTCTGGGAGCAGTGGCGTGCATTAAATATAGGCAATTAAGCATTGCCTACCCTTTGAACAATAAAACAAACAATTTTTTTATATATTAGTTTTTATCCGTGTAATCCAACTTTGGCAATTTATCTAATAAACAAAACCAAAAAATTAATCCTATATCATTTACACGAACGCATTATTTGCTTATTTATATTGTAAACTAGATCCCTGTATAAGCATTCCGTAAGACCGTTCTAAAAGCAAAGATATCGCTGTACATTAGCGTCTTATATAAAAGCACTTGAATACTTTAACAACTCCACTGAGTAAGTGTTTCTTTGAGCTTTGTAACCCCTACAAAAATCATCATCATCAATCAGCCTTGTCGTGTCCACTGCTGGACATAGGCCTTCCGTAATCTGTGTCACTCCTCCCTGCACTGCACCGCCTGCATCCAATTGTGCTTAATGCGCTTTATATCATCAGTCCATCTAGTTGGTGGTCGACCTCTATTTCGGCAAGTCTCGTGTCTCGATCTCCATTCAAGAATTTTCTTGGTCCATCTGTCGTCCGTTCTTGCAATGTGTTTCCATTCCATTTTAAAGTTGTTAATCTCCTGACGGCGTCCGCTACACCTCTTCTTCTTATTTCGTTGTTCTCTTAGGAAAAAATGGCTCTCTCCATAGCTCGTTGTGTCACTTGTAATTTGTTGATGGATTTTTTTTGTCAGAGTAAGTGTTTCCGCTCCGTATGTCATAACAGGCAGGACACACTGATTGAACACCTTTCTCTTCAGACATACCGGGATGTCGGACCTAAATACCTCCTTCAGGCTTCCAAAAGAAGCCCAGGTAAGTCCTATTCTTCTTTGAAACTCAACGGTTTGGTTGTCTCGACCCACGCTAATTTCGTGTCCAAGATATTTGTAGGACGATACTTGTTGCACATCGTTTCCACTCAAGGAAATATTACTACTCATCACCACATTTGTCATATACTGTGTTTTTGAGGAATTAATGTTTAATCCGGCTTTTCTTGATGATTTTTCTAGATTGTGTAGCATCTTTGTCAATCCTATCCGAAATAGAGTAGGGAGATTATTAGCAATAAATAGACCCCTTTATTCAACCAATAACACCTATTTTTATCAAACTTATCATCCATTAAGAGTCTTAACACCACATCCAGGTATAAGATCAGTAATCCATCATTAAGGATACCAATCCATATCTGACAATATGCTTGATCGGTTTCAGATGAGTGACCATTTCTCACAGTGTCTTCGGGTTATTTTCTTCGGCCTTCTAGCATTATCTAAGTTACTTCAGATACAGAGCTCATTGTTGATTTGGCACACCAGAATGACGGTTAAACATGACTGATATGCCCCGACCAATATACAACTTCGATTTAAATTTCAATAACAATATTTTCAGCAAAATCTGAAAGTCAGTTTGTCAACAACAAGATTTTTTACAACGATTTTATTTCCAATTTTCACACTACTGTGTTTTTTAATCAACGAGGGTGTTCGTTGTCTAATTTTAAGGTTTTTTATCCAAAATTTTCGGCAGTTAATGTAAAAAGTAAAGTATTTTAGTTGTATTATGAAATTGAAATATTTGCCTATTTAATTATAATAAATTAAGCGTTTCCCTAACAGACTGTCTATTCATAAAAATATGTGGGCTTCTACTGATGTTAATATTATTAAATTATGTACCTACATAAAATATATTAAGCATATTTATTAGTATGTAATGGCTAAACTAATGCCTTGTTTTATTTGCCTTTTGACGTTTTAATGGACATGGGAGCATATTTTTAGCATGGTGGTATAATTAGGTAAAGGTGGACGGTGTTTTACCATTATAACGTGTACGAATTGCTTCATGGTATATTTTAAATTGAGTTTTATATGGTTATAGGAATAAAAGGCTGCAGTTACTGACTAGATCAATGAACTACAAATTTTGCAAGAAAAAAGGTAATTTTTTAGGCATGGTGTTTTTCAATGCAGAGCATACGACCCTGGCTGTCCGTGTTCGATCTTTGAAAATGGCATACGCTTAATAAAAAAGATTGCTCGGAACTTCAGTGGATAAAAGAATGCAGTATGATACTAATGATTCCTAATATCAGGACCGAGAATAGCGTCATAAACTTCTGGGGGCGTAAAAAGAATAGGATAGGAATGCATACACGTGGTTTGGAGCTCACGTTAAGCTTTAGGTCCCGTCTGGCTGACATTACCCAGATGATTGGGGATTTAATGGGGCTCTTAGGTCTAAGTACACTGGCTCTTCCGCCAACCTCTGATGCAACGAGAAAAGAGTCCTGCCGTTTTCCTATGCAGGGTGATAATATATAAGCATTCATTGCTCGCTGGCTTTAGGTTAAAGAAGACAACAGAAAAATAAGGATACTATAAAATACTTTTTTCATAAGATTGATAGTCCAAAACAATTGACTTTGCCCTTGATAACTGTCCAGGATTTTTTTTAACCCTGCATTTTCCTCTTTCATTCATCCAATCTAAGTACAAATTTAATTACATACCCCGACAAAGTTACTTTGATAATAATTACATACATGTTACTCCACACTCTGTATTAAAAATAAATCCCGGCACACAACAATAAAATTGTCACTGCTCTTCAAACTTCTGTTTTTACAATAAACAAATTCCAACTTCCTTTGTTTTTATTTTGCAACTAGATACGTACTTAAACTTTTAATATTGACAATAAAAACATCGTTCCAGAATTTTCCAAATCAATCAAAGGAGGTATACATTATCCACAGTGGTTCTTTACTCGTTCGTCATTGTTCAAAAATTAAGCGACAACGTGATTTGCAATTCCCCATTTTTATTTATTATAATAATTAAGATGAATAGAAACATAACCCAACGTCTTTCGGGCACTATTCTATGGCGCAATACGTCTTGGCCAATAAAACGTGCTAGACAGAGGAAAAATTGTAAGGAAGAGTTGCAGATTGTTTTCACTAATTAATTTTATTATTTTCTGTCTATTGACTCGAGACTTCATCGTTTTTTTGATTATTATTTTGACTTTTTTTGTGCTTGAAAATTTATTTATTCGTAAAAATAGTACTTTTCGGAGCTTTTATTATCGTTCTCTTGTGTTTCCGCTAATTAGTTTATGATAAGTATTTATTTAATGTAATAAGTTCTAACTTTCAATGGTATGTCATGAAAATTATTACGGCGGTGGCTGAAGTCTTCTTAATGGAGATACTAAAAAATTAAGTATTCATGTATACTTTGTTGATAAAAATATTTTGCAAAGTGCTTTTGAACGATCTCTTAAATGTATGGGTAACATTGGTTTTTTACTAGACTTAAATGTTTGATTCAGAACTTTAAACAACTTTTAGCAACGCGTACATCGAGACATTAGACACATCTATTATAATATTTGTGACATTAAACTTTGTTTTGACCATATTTCTTCATATTCATACGATTTTAATGACGTATAAGTTATGACGAACGAGTAATCATTCACCGAGGATATACTGTATCTGTTTGAACAGAGCAACAAATTTGTGCTATTTCTTAATCGGATTAAGAAAATATTTATTCCAAAAATTTTGTAAAATACGAAAATTCAAGCCGCCTTAAATAATTGAGATAATTATTATCACTTTTTATTATGATAACTTTTAACAATGCTTGGCAGGGACGGTACGTAAGAAATTGTTTCATTCCTGTTTGCGAAAATATTTCCTCGCTTTAACGGACTTGCAAAAATCCAATTCCCACTTAATGTCGTGACAGATATACATTAAACTAACTTTTATACATTTTCGTAGCTCGTTACGACACATTGATAACTCGGGCTGTTAAATTCGGGGTTAACTTAGGGTTAACCGGTAACCAGACAAGTGCGTTACACGACGAACAATAGAATCGGCGGGAACAATGTTAAGAAACAGCTGGTGTTTTTATTGTAAGGGGTTCCTACAAAATCAATATTTTTATTTAATATAAAACTAACACTATTGTAGACGTAGATAGGACAAAAGGGAGTGTGGAGCTGTGTTTAAAAATAATGCTGCGGCACGAATTTAAAATAATAAGGGTCGTTTGCCTCGTGTGAGTACGTTTTGAGAATGGAGAAGTTTCGTTTGAATAATCGGGTTAGAAGAGCATAATTCTAATGTTTCTGATTAAATAGTAGTTTGTACCACAAGAGTGGATATAATGTCCATATCGCAAGAGGAAGTAAATTTCCGAGTGCAATAAATCTCTCGAGTTGTACAGTATATTTTTTATTGTTTATATTTTTATTTGTGGCTACATATGGAAAACTTTTTTATTATTAACTTTACGGAAAAAAGTTATTATTCATAAAAAGTTCTGCATGGTCCAAAACCTAAAATGCAACCATCAGATGTTAAGTTTTTTCGGTCGTATACGAGGTTTGTCAAAAAATTGGAATTTTGCTCAAGAGTAAGTACCTTTATTTTTGACAATATCGAAAACTGTAATTATGAAATGTTGTTCGACATTAAAAACTATATTCTAATATGCGATTACACTGAATTTTTTTTTTATTTTTACAAATTTATCGGTAATTTGAGACAAAATTTGTAAAAATTAAAATAATATTTTTCAGTATAATTGCATATTAAAACTTAGTTTTTAATTCCGAACAGCTTTTTATAGAACGGCAGTAGAGTTTTGGACTTGCATTGTCTTTATTTGTTTAGAATCACTACGTTTCAACTGGAAGACGACTGGAGATGCTTACCAGTTGAAACGTAGTGATTCTAAACAAATAAAGACAATGCAAGTCCAAAACTCTACTGCCGTTCAAGAAACGTCATTGTCTTCAACCTTTAAACAAACACTAGCTTTTTATAATTACAGTTGTCAATATTGTCAAAAATAAAGGTACTTTACTCTTGGGCAAAATTCATATTTTTTGACTAACCTCGTATACTACTAAAAAAATGTAATATCATTTTAGGTTTTGGACCATGCAGACCTTTTTATGAAAAATAACTTTTTTTCGTAAACTTAAAAATACAAAAGTTTCCCTTCCCATATGTAGACACACTGTATAGGGTTAGTAAAAACTACCGGAACATTTAAATATCTTCAAAATGGCTAAAGCTTCGCTTACAAAATTCTACATTTGGGGGTTTCTGGGCATGCGGAATTGAACAATAATATCGGCACTGTTGCCCGATTTGCGAGTTTTGCGTTACACGTACTCGTTTTGTTATCTTAAATAGAATGCTCCTTATATTTGTACTGCAGTGAATTAGGCGTCTCAAGCTTGGTAAGTTCCGAAAGTTTCAATATTGTATCTTTATTAGTTGCCGATACATGACAACGCAGCATTTTCAAAAAAATTAAATTACGTTGTTTTATTATTTTAGAATGAGCATTAAACTTATCGGAAACGTTTGAAAATATGTAGCAACGCCTATTGCTCATAAGGTATTCATATTTTCGAAAATGCTGTGTCATATCTCAGCAACTAGTAAAGATAAAATTTTTAAAATTTGGGAACTTACTAAGTTTTAGACACCAAATTCATTGGAGTATAAATATAAGGAGAACTTCATTTAAAATTATAGAACGACTACGTGTAGCGCAAAACTGGGAAATCTGGCGACAGTCAACAGTGTCGTTATTATTTTTCAATTCAGCATTCTCAGAAATCATCAAATGCGAAATTTTATAAGCGTAGCTTACTTTTTACTTACCCGGTACAATATACACACCGCCCGAAGATGTCTGTGCAACAAAGAGGTCAAGGCAGGCAGCGACGGATCCAGGATTTTGCTGAGGGGGGGGGGACTGCCTCCCCCTGGATCCGCGCCTGAATGCAGGATATAATTATTTAAAAAATTACCATAATAAGAATTGCAGATGATATTACACTTCTACCATAAAATGTGATGGTCTGTTACATGAATCTATCAAATTGCATTTGTTTCCCGGCTTTTGGCCTTTTATCTCCATGCGTTACGGCTTGTTTTATGTTTAAAAATACACGCCGAATTTAAATCGCTGAATGAACAAAAATTAATAAAATAATGAATGAAACATTAAAGTCACGCTGTTTAGCGATAGGCATTTTAAATGAAAACGATAAACTTTGACTAAATTAAATAGTACAATTTGCCAGTGCATTATTCGGAAACCGGCTGATATATGACCCTCTCGCATTTGCAACACAATTTCGCCGAATTACAAATGAAAAGGCCGATTTATCAACAGCCGGTGTAATTTTAATAATATTATAGAGAAAATATTGAAAATGTTGGAAAACACGCGCGCGCGAAAATTCATTTTCTCAATTGCCCCGTTCATACGGCCGATAAAAAATAAATGAGCATTAATTACTCGCGTGAAAGTTAACAACGAAATCAAATATTGAGTTTTAAAATATTTGATCTAAATTTCATTTTATAATCGTATAGTTATTTAAATTTGGTTGTCGGTTAACGCGCTCTGTTTTACGTATAAATAAAACACTTTGGTTTAAAATTTATTGCTGTCAGGAATAATTTAATAATAAAATTCCATATTACATGATAATTTCTATTAGGAATTCATAACTGCATGCGAAATGAACACCATTTTCGCCTCCTTTCGCTGACTTCGAGTTAGGATGTATGACTAACTTGAAATCAAGAAACATAAGATCACACTTGGCTCTGCCTTTGCGATATATTCAATTTTCAGATTTAAGTTTCATTTTCTAAAAATCAATGTCCTAAATTAAGACTCTACTTTAGATACACGATAAACTACATTTGAACAGTGTGCGTTTGAAGGTTGGTTGGTTTAAGGCGGGGGTCGAGCGTGCAGCCTACGCTTCTTACACTGTAGCCCGCCCAGTGGCTTATTGTGCGCCCTTGTCTTGTTAGAAAAGATCTGTTCCTTTTATAAGGTTCACTAGACTTATCTTCTTTGTCATTAGATTTCTCCGAAAGGTCTGAATCTTCTTCGTGCTTCTACGTCTGCATTCAATGGGCCCAGTGCAAATTCCTACTCGACTTAGGTGTTTTCTTAAGTGGCAATGACCTGTTAGTAGACCAACCACTTGTTTTAACTGGGTACGCGTTAAAAGCAACGTTCCAGTTAATAGCTTCTTTAAGGGTTTTCCAATTGTGACCCTCGTTTGGACTTGGCCAGGTTTTCTGTGTCATCGGGATAAGGTTGTTGTTATGTCAATCTGTTCGACGTAGCTTTGGTTGCCTGTTTTGATACGCCAAGGGCGGGTTCAGGGCCCCTAAGTTTTTGGGCAGATCCGGATCTAGTCTATTCATTTGCTTTTTCGTTGTCTATTATCCCCGAGTGACCAGGAACCCATAGCAGCTCAACCCTGTTGTTCCTTGCTGCTAGGTCTTTCAGCGTGTTTAGGCACTCCATTGCGATCTTCGATTTGAGTCGATTGGAGTTTAGAGCCTTAAAAGCAGCTTGACTGTCTGACAGAATGTGTATCTCTTGGTCGTGGTAGCCCTTTTCGATATTTTTCTGTACACGTGCTTGCGTGGCATGTACTTCCACTTGGTATACTGTGGCGTAGTTTCCCAGGGAAATGCTGATTTCCATTCTGGATCTTTCCCCAAATATACATGCGCATACTCCGTCGGCCGTGTACCAGACCAGGCCTTTGGCCAATGACGGAGGTGTCCCTTTTAACCGTAAGTTAGAGTCGCAACTGATGTTGAATGGTCTTGTGAAGTTGTAGACCTACATATATCATATGATCTGTTTGCATCTTTAAGAGCTCGTCGTTGTCTTATATTCCTGCTGATGTCGTTAAAGGTCGAGTAAAAATCTGGATAAACACTAAATTGGGTCTTAATGATTAATAGTAATGAGTGAGTTATTTTCTCTAAAGGGGAGCAAGCTTTATCAAAAAGTCAATTTTTTTCGGTCTGACAAACATTTAAATTTCAAGTCGCAACTGCATTTTTTGCCAATTGTCTTTCTTTATTACAGTGGCAGTAATTAAACCTATACCTCTCAGGCCCAATTTTATCAAATCCTCTTTAACCTAGGTTCAATTTAAGAGTAATTAACCTGGTCATAACTTGTTATGTTATGTTACATTATATTAAGTTATGACCAAGTAAATTACTTTTAACTCGAACTTTGATGTCAATCCCACTTTATATAATGACCAGGTTTGACAGTTCTTTGATTTAAGCTGGACCTCGATTTAAATCATCCATGTTCTTTTACCCAATTTTATAAAGTAGATTTAATCCGAGGTCCAGTTTAAATCGAAGAAATGTCAAAAATGGTTTATATGGTTTATAATATGGGATTTATTGCAAAGATTGAGTTAGAAGTGGTTTACCCGGTCATAACTTAATATAATGTAACATAACATAATAAGAAGGAAAGGAATAAGAACACAAAGTCTTCCTCCACTTTTATATTAAAGAAATTTTTTTTTATGGTTGAAAAATTCTCTACGTGTTTCAAATGCAGAAGCATTCATCTTCAGGAGAATAAGTAAAAAGAAAAATTATTAGATATCACCTTAGCGGAGCATCCAAATTTGCAGGCACAAAGAACCGGTTCAATGAATATAACGGAGAGAAAATCACATTATGATTTCCACCCATAAACAAATTTTTTCTTTAATATAAAAGTGGAGGAAGACTTTGTGTTCTTATTCCTTTCCTTCTAAATTTCCACTCCACTTTAAGTATGGACTACTTCTTCAAGATAACATAATAAGTTATGACTAGGTTGATTACTCTTAAATTAAACTTTGCTGTCAATCCCACATTATAAATCGACCATTTCAGACATTTCTACGATTTTAGAGTTATTTTTCGGTTTAAACCTTGGTTTAAACTTAGGTTTAAGAGGACTTTATAAAATTGGGCCTAAATCCAGGGGGTCCTTTTTCGAGAGAGTCGTGTATATTTTAAAAATAAATAAATGTTAGAAGCAAAGTTTGACTTTTTGTAAAAAAATCAGATATAAAAAATTTCACATTAAATCCCAGAATGAGAAAAAATGTAATTTCTATGGTTATCTTGGAATAATGCAGTTTTTGTATTCAATCCTATACGTAATTAATTACAACTTTGCTACATTCGTATGCATATTGATTTCCATTGCTTTCATCATCATTCCGTCTTATTAAAAATATTTTTTAAAAAAACATGGCATATATGCAGTATTTGATAAAAACGAATGTTTTAATAATACGGCATAGCCAGGTTTTATACATATATCAGTTGGAAAAAATGAAGCAGAAACAAAAAAGTAATAAAAAACCGAGCCTGAACGGTATTGGATGATGTCGGCCGTTCGATACGGCACATACACAATTCTTTTTCGTTTTGCAAAAACAAAACTTGGACGCATAATTTGTTTTACTTTTTTATGTTTATTTTATTCGGCAAGCCTTTGTTTGATGAGAGCTCTCGTAAAAATTGGGTTTTATTATCACAAAAAACATTTTTGTTCGGAATTCAATTATATATATATTTTTATTTTAAAAAAGCGTATGGATTTTTCCCCTACAGGACTAATATTTGTACAGGTTGTATTTGTTTGACAGTCGATCCGGGGGACATTAGACATTTTTTTTGTATTTGTCGTCTGGCGTGTTCCAATGTTCCAAACAGATTTTTGCTACGAAATTAATTTGCTCTCTATAAGGCCAGGCATTACCATAAACTAAGTAAATCTAGACATACCACGTAAATGAACTAAAGCGTGGTTCGAGGCCTCGACATAAATGCCGAGAAGAGAAGAGACTTTAGATGGATAATCGCTCTGGCGTAACCCGTAACCATTTTGGATGTCGTCCACAATTTATCAGAAGCAAAATTTTTACATTGGACCGTTCGTCTTGGTTTGGTTTCTCTATGGCATTACTAAGGAAAGGATTGAACTTTATGGCTTAAAGGCTTCATTTTATAAAGTTCTCTTAAACCTAAGTTTAAACCTCGATTTAAACCGAAGAATAATTCTACATCCCACGTAAACGAGCTATTCACTATATTTTTTGTAATACTTACTAGATTTTATTTTAAAATTTACTAGATTTTATTGTAAGATTTACTATATTTTATTGTAAGATTTACTATATTTTATTGTAAGATTTACTAGATTTTATTTTAAAATTTACTAGATTTCCAGATTTTATACCTGTCGCGCCGCAGTTGCGACCGCTACCGTACCGCCATAGCGGCGCGACCACTTTGGTTTTACGCCTCACTTTATAAAATAGAAAGAAAAGTTAGCGGCAAGCGGTGCAAGGGACGCCAAAACAATGAGTTCCCTGGGGCATAGGTTGACGATCATTCCATCCTTATTAAGACTCGGAAAGCCAATACCCGCAAGCAACTACAGAAACAACAAAATTGCGTTTTTAAGAATTAGTTAGTAATAAATGAGTATTAGAAAATATCATTATTTAATAATATAAGATATTATTGCACATATTATTACTTTTTTATTAAATTGTATTTATTATAATTTTATAAAACCAGGAAATAAAATGTGATTTTGTATTTTTTCCTACGACCACCTATGAAAATGAGAAAAACGCATGTTAATTTGACTAGAAAGCGCCGTATATCACACGCGTGTTGAAAAAAAATATTTTAACACTGGTGTTGAAATACAAGGCACACTATTTAATTTAAACATATGGTGCCAATTTAACAGACCACCCCTATTTATAAAAAAGAACACATTTTAGAAAGCAGTAATTGTAAAGTGTTTAACTTATTTATCATGTATTTGTCGAGTGATTCAGAATTAGAGTGTGCAAATACGCCATCTGAAATTATAAAAAATGTTAATATTATACTGGAAAATCTATTACCAGAAAAAACAAATCGCGATGAAGAGAGTTTCATGTATTAAACAACAAATATTTATCGGTAGCGATAGTGTAGAGAATGGAGCTCTAGCCTACAGATAGCAAGGTCACAGGTTCAACTCCCATCAGGAGTATTTGACTTTTTTTTATAAATTTTTTTTTTTTAATTTTCAATTCAAAATAATTTATAGAATTATTTTGAATTGAAATCTTCCTTGTTGAGTGGATTTTTAAAATTTATGTTTAATGCATCTTTTCTTGATTAAATTTAAAAAAATTTATTCTGGATAATCCAGAAGTTAATCCAGGATTAGTTCTTCCTATAATATACAGGGTGATTCCTAAGTTAATACTTTTTTTAGCTGTGTATAGAAGGCATTAAAATAAAGAACTTTTTTAAATACCTTTTTTCAAAAAACTTAAAAATAGGCGAGTTACAGAAGTAAAAAATCTAAGTGCGGGCCTGGTGATCAAAACGTAGCCCTTTACTTTATATTGTTTTTCTCCGTTTTTTGAATGTGAGTCATGCATTTTACGGATCGGTCGTCAGTTATTTATTTTGGCAATTCGCTGCGCGATGTGGTTTTCTGAAGCAAATTAATTTGAATAAATTGGTGAAAATGGTAAAATTTGAAAACAATAAACTAATTATGGTGCTAATTTATTGTGAGTGTCGTAAAAGTGCGGATGTTTCTTCTCTACACCCAGAAGTTTTCTTAATGTTATTCAACTGGCAAGTTAGGCAGAACCGTATTTGATTTGAAATGTAATAAATGAATGTAAGTACTTTATTTTTGGGTTTTTTGAAAAAAGGTATTTGAAAATGTTGTTTATTTTAATGCCTTCTATACGCAGCTAAAAAAGAAGTATCAACTTAGGAATTACCCTGTATGAAATATGAAAAAGTTAAATTACAAATAAAGGAAAACCTATTGACAAAGTATGAAACCAGATATTAAATGGAACATATTCCTAAGTATGCTAATTTCAACACTAGTGTTGATATTTTTTTTCAACACTAGTATTGAAATATTTTTTTCATAAATCAAAGGCTTTTTTAATAATTCTGTGGTCGTAAAAAAAAATAGTGTACATTACTAGTGTAAAAGTGATTATTCTAAACTCGGAGAATTTCCGCACTCGGTCCTCGTTTGGAAAGTATCACTTTTATCACTTGTTATGTAATATACTATATGATAATTATTATACAGATTACTGAAAAATCAGCTATAATAAAGCCAGTTTATTTATTATTACGAACACTTAAGTTCTACTTTACAGGATACGTCGCGTCGGTGGGTTTATTTTAATAAAAATTAAGCTCGGTAAAAATAGGTGCGCGCCCCTGAATCTGTATGGGTTATTATTCGAAATCAAGCCCTTTTTTACATTGGTTTCTCACCGAGCATTATTATACTTATCGTCGAGTCCTAATTATGGATATATTTATGTTATACGATCTGTAATTTGGTGTCTGGTTTCGATGTAGCCAAAGCCTAATCATACGAATTTTTATATGTATCCTTATTATTATAATCATTATCTTTTGCGCGGGTTAATATAATATATCTTGTGATTACGCCTGTGGGATATTTTACGTAAGTACGGTCGCCATGTATGGATGAAATTTGGTACAATATTAAAAATCGATAAAATTTTATGGGTTAATTTTGAGTCGATTCAGGTTATCGGATACGTTTTTAAATGTACCAGATTTGTGCTTGTTTTCTTATTATACATATTTTAAAAAATGGGATTTATAGCCTATTTCAGAAAGGTGCAGAGTAATAAAAGCTCATTAGGTATGCAATGGGACTACAGAGTGACCCAACGAATATTTAAGCCACTTTCATAATTAGGCATTGATTTTAGTGCAAAATTCTTTATTTTCATCAAGTGCAGGTATTACCACCCGGATTTGGGTCAATTTATGGGTTTTGCCTATTGTTATCCGTTCACGAACACTAAAAATGGTGTGACAAAGGCGTACATTATTTATATAGTATTAGGTACACTTATTTTTTATTAAGCATTATAAAAAAAATACAAAATACAAATAATACATTTTATAGTATTTAAATTTAAAAAAACTAATATCCTTCGTCATCTGAGAAACTGTCATCTCCTCTGGACGTTATAATTAACGGGTTTGATCAAATAGTAGCTTGTATTTCATTTTGAATGTGTTTTGTTTTGCTACAAATCCTTTCACTTGCGCCCATATAAGTTCTATAGGACTTAGTTCGCAATGATATTACTAATAGTTCCTTCTTTATCAAATTATCTTCTATTTTTTGGTTAGTTATCATAAATAATTTAACGCACAAAATTTAGCGGCACCTATGGCCGACACCGAAATTTTATTACTCTACACCTTTCTGAAATAGACTATAGGTTGGTTATTTGTACCGTGTGGCGTAATTCTGAGAGTTGTTCTAAATTGAACTTGAGTTTGTTATTTAATATGAATTGTTATCGACTTCCAAACACCAGCGCGGTGCAGACAAGAAACGTTAGACTGAGAGCGTTTTCACACGACACCATATATCGCGCGCGATAAATGGTCGCAATATTGCTTTACACCAAATTATGTGTTCTCTAATATCGCTTGTGTGTGAAAATGGCTCATTGGAAAACACATAATTTGGTGAAAAAGCAATATCGCGACCATTTGTCGCGCGCGATTTATGGTGCCGTGTGAAAACGCTCTTACGCTTTACGCGTTCGATTCCTTTCGAGTAGAGATGTGTCATTCGATCATTTAAGACGGATTCTATCAATCGGCGAATGAAACTAAAAATAATAGAATCTTTTAATCGATCGTTTTAATCGGTCAAATTCAATCACATGTGGGCGGGCCGGTCTGGTCGTCAATCATCGGTCTCTTTCCCGGTCAATCGTTCAAATAAACGAACGAATGAATGACAAAAATTTTCGAAAAAAAAACTCTTTATAGTTTCATGTAAATCTATTTTAATTTAATGCAAAAGCTTAAGGAATGCGGAGAAAAATTAAAATTTTCAGAAAAAAAAATTAAAAACAACAAATTTTATTTTACGTAAAAATTATTGCAAAAACATCCTTTAAAAAGTAAAATTAAAAAAAATGACAATAAATCTAAAAAAGTGGAATTCAGATTATAAAATTTACTAACTCTAATATATATTTATCTACTTTCATTTAGTAATATGAATTTTACAGTTCTGTAAATTATTTTGTAAGGGCTTCTATTACAGCACTAGTGCTGTAATAGATGCCTTTACAGCACTAGTGCTGTAATGGAAAAAAACGTTTTTATTAAAATTTTGCTGTTAAATAAAACCACACTTTTTAGAAGAATGATTTGTTATTAACAATTATAAAATCGCTCATTTTGAAAAACGCTTTTTATATTTTTGAATTTGTTTGACAAAGTTTCGACAGTAACCATGCGAAACAGTAACTATGCGAAAGGTAACATAAAAAACTTAATTAGTAAACTTAATAGCAGGTGCATTTTTACAGGTACATTTTTATTTTAAAAAATGCCTTTTGCCAAATATTTCTATTCATAGATGAAAGTAGATAAAATTTTGTACAATATTCTTGTTGTAAATTCATATTACTACACTCGATGTTTTATTAAACTCGGCTTACGCCTCGTTTGACAACTTTAAGATCTCGTGTTGTAATATAAATCTTTACAACACTTATATCGTAAATAACTATTATTCTATACTCCAAAGTGATATTATAGATATTTTTTCAAAATTATTATTTGGTTCATCTTTTCGCCTCATCCTAATAATCATTAAAGTTAAATATCTATATACTTTTTGTAGGTTCACTTTCTGTCGTACATAAATACAATTTGTTTTACTAAAGACCACACTTATACGTACAACTTTAAATACAATCATTACCCCATCCTGTTATAGGAATACAAGTTATAATTAGAAACTTCATTATTAATACAATAATTACAACGGCCTGGTAACACAAAACTTCAATTCACATATAGAAAACATATATAACGGGCTCATCTATTTTAGTCCATTTGCAGCACGCATTCAAATAGGATATTATAATCTAGATAACCACATATTTATTATTATTAGCTACAGACTATATAGGGTGGTGATTTTAAATGGAATGCTGCTTATAGCGTCTCTGGGAATAAGATTTCTCTTAAATATAAAAATACGTCCTCAAAGTTTCTTTATGGGCCTCGCTTTTGGCATGTAAAAAAAATTGGAACACCAAAGGGGGGCGCAGCCAACTTTTTTTTCAAGCTAGAGGATACCACTTCTGTTACCTTTTTGGAAAGCTTATCGAAAAAGGAATTTGTTCATATATTTTTTTTTACATCTGGCAAGCCACGTGTCAAAAATTTAATAAAAACTAATTTAAGGAATAAAACATTAACAATAACTTTAAAACTGTAATGTCACTTTTTTAGCATAGCAATCAGTGGCGGCTCGTCAGGTGAAGAAAAAAAAATAAAACCAGGAGGAAAGTTTTTCGACAATATTAAATATTAATGTACCAATACAGCTACAATTTTAGCCCTTAAAAAATAATTATGTTTGAATTAATAATAATAATTTAATCCGAATGTAGCTATTCATAATAGGGCCACGGTTAACTCCAATGGACAATAATAATTATAAACACTCGTGCATTTTGGCGCGCCCCAGCCGACCGGTGTCCGTAAGCTCAAAGCAAGTGAAGACTCAATGCTCAACATGGCTTTGATATTCACCGTTGCTATGGTTACGTGACGTCAGTCACGCAAACAGCATGTAACAATTTGCATTTTGATGAAGGGCAATTTAAAAATAGATCAGTCGTATGCACTATTGTTTTAGCATTGGTTCGCCTAACCTTAAGGTATTTATTTTAAGGCTTCGCGAAACTTACGGTTATAGATATTGTTTTTTCGTGAAAGCGTTTCGAAATAGACATATTTCGATATTGATTAGAATTTCGAAATGACACTCTTTTAGGCACTAGTGTCTAAATGTGACAGTTTTAGGCACTAGTGCCTAAAAGTAAAAATGAAACATTAAAATCAATGAAAATTATCTATTTATTATATATGTTAAATTATGTAAACTGTTGAACTGAATTCTAGAGGCATCTAGCTTCTCTTCTGTAAGAGCAATGTAATTATTAGTAGTCGGAATGGATAAACTGCTAGTACTGACAATGCTGAACTTCTTTTATTTTTGTATTTGGCGTATCTTTCTGCCCTATGATTTTTTTTGCGGGAAAAAAAGCAAAACGCGACGTTCGAATTTAACAACACACTTGACATTAAATAATGCATAAACAATGCCCTAGAAACAGATTGCCTGCCTACTTTTCAAAATGTTTAAAAATACTAATAAAAGCTTAAATTATCAAATTCTCCCCTTTCACAAAAAATCTTGTATATAATTCGTTACGAAACGATGTCTTTTAACCACTAGACGTGTTGTCCAACTCCAATTTTCACGTCGCGTGCCTAAAAAACAGTCATTTCGCAACTTATTGTATAAATAGCTATTACGTGATTTACTGTGTGTTTAAAAAGTTTCGTTTTTATTTTTCAGTTAATTAGTTGTGTGTTTTAAAAATGAACTCAATTAATGACATAGTCTGTAATTTGTTGTAAACTCCATTCAGTCGTTGGACCGATGAGGATAAGAGAGACGTTTTGTTCCACGGGTTTTTAGTCAATGTTTGTTTAAGTACCCGCACTATACCTAGCTCTTTACCATTTTTTAAGACCGCGAGCCGCCACTGATAGCAATTGTTGAAAATGTACAGACCAAACCGATGGTAGAATTCTTCCTTCTAAAAGTTCTGGCATGATTAAACCTATCTCTGCCCGAATCCTTGCCTCAACTCTTCCAGATTTCTAGGTCTGGTGACATATACTTTTTTTTTAAACGCCTCATTAATAAAAATCTAAGGGTGTAATATCCAGAGATTTGGGCGGCCACTCTATAAATCCTTGCAGTCCTATCCACGTATTTGGAAATGAAACATTTAATAATGCTCTTACATTTCTTGCAAAGTAAGGATATCCTGCTGGAGAAATAATCCTTTGGTCTAGATTTCCATAATTACGGAATATTCTTTAAAGTTCTGGTATTAAAAACTTTGCAAGAAATGTAAGAAACTTGTTAAATGTTGCATTTCCAAATACGTGGATAGGACTGCAAGGATATAATATTGATGCTTCGACAAAAGAGGACACAGATAATTATCAGTTTTTTTGTATGTATGCAAAGAAAGGACCTTTTTTTCTAACGATTTGTAAAGGCCTATACATGGAAGGTTATTTATATTCTTCGATCACCCTATATATTGAGGATATTTACGAATATATAATATCGGTTTGCATGGAAAGCAGAAACGGATGTAATGTACCATTCATTAGGAAGAGGATACGCTAATATAACTTTGTGTGTGTGGTGCTTTAACTATTAATAAAATGTTAGAGGCATTTATATTAAATAGCTATCGAACCGAGGGCATTATAGTCAAAGTACCGAGTATTATATTCTATATATTGACCACGTGAATATGGATATTAGATATTATAATATATCTCTATACATGTTTAATATTCCTTCGACTATTATAATGTAATATTTAAAAAGGTTTATAAATAAAATACTGTTTGGGAAAATACGTGGATGATTAGAAATAATAAAATTTATAACTAATTAGGTCAAAGCGTTAGTAATAATAGTAGGTACACTCTAAAAATTGAGTTGGTCGTTCAAGCTCATTTTTTCTTGCTAGATAGACTTTAATATACAATAATATTTAGTTTCCCAAACCAATTGTAGCTACCTATTACTTAGTTAATTTAAACAACATATTATTCTTAACTTAATTATAGTATTGGTAACCAAGTCGGCATGTTCAGTGGTGTAGCCAGAAAATATGCTCGGGGGGGGGGGGCTCAGTGGGCGTACGTAGGAAATTTTGTTTCTGGTAAAAAGGAACAGTCGGGACTACACGTATTTCATAACATTGTACCTAGCAAAGAAGGTGGAAAAGCGGCGCAGGCGAAAAATTTTCGGGGCCACGCCCAAAGTTCGTTTAAAATGCACCTAACTACTATCAAATTTCGATAATTAAATTATTAGTTCTCCCTCTCTGTATGATTATTACATTTGTTTTTGTAAATGTTTTTTTTTTGATATTTCTAGCTGGCTCTTTATTTAAAACTTTTTTTTTATATTTGTGAAAAATATGAATATTGGTGTCAATCCAATAATGACTTTAACCAGCGTTTTTCGGGCTCGGTTTTTTACGATTTAAAATAAGGTGAATATCGCTCACCACGCCAAAATTGATGATTTTTTCAGAAATCATGTATTTTAGGAGCGTAGATCTAAGAGCAGCTTTTGGTGCAAATGCTTCGGTTTTGAAATACTCCTTCTTAAGTACCGTTTTACATATTCATAATAAAGCATTCTCGTTTCTTCCTACACTATTTTTTTAGTTATAAATTATCACACTTCTTCCTTAAAAAATGTTTACTTTAATTTTTCTCTTTAAAAATAAATACCTTATTGTTTTTATTGTAAAAATATTATATTGCATTGGTTTATATTTTTGTTGATTTAAAATAGCTCTAAAAAAGGAAAAACGGAACAGACAAGTATATAATAGAAAAATACTATAAAATATTATTATTTTTACCCGTTTTCCTATAAAATTGCATCATAAATCAATAACTAAAACGATATGCGTCCGAAACCTTAATTCCTATATAAAACAGGACTTTTAGAAGGAAAAGTTTAAAAACTAAACGTTTCCTACAAGACCTTTGTAATCTAAGCCAAGAATATATTATTTAAAACTCTAAATTAAGAGTCCGAGCGTGAGACGAAAATTTAGGTTGCAATTAGACTTTTAGACCCGAGCTCCTAGGCTCGGGGGGGGGGGGGGCTACAGCCCTGCAAACCCTCCTTAAATACTTCACTGGGCATGTTGCAACCAATTTCTGCTTTTAGCTCTAACGAAATCATTCAAGAGCTTCACTTATATATAGGGTAAACCCGGTAGAGATGGCGCACATTTTTTCAAAGTCGCACAAAAAATCAGATTTACAAATTTTAGGTAGGAATTATTTTTTATATGATTATACTGCGTAAAATAAAAGTAGATGATAAAAAAAACAAAACTAAATTTAATTTTAATGACCATAAAATGTATTTTAAAAAAAGCAGAAAAAAACCATCTCACCCCATGGGTATGGGTGAGATGGCGTAAACCTCGGCGTAAACACATAATGTAAAAAAAAACAATTTTTTTGCGAAAAATAAAAGTAGAGGATACGAAAAAAATTCATTTAATTAAACTTTCCAAATAAGAGAAAAGTCCATCTCTGGTTGAGATGGCGCTCACACAAAATATAAAAAAAAATAACTAAATATTCAAATTGTCTTGTGCAACATCGCAAGCAACAGTTCGAAAACTTTGTGCAACTTTCATGAAGCCATTTGTTGCAAAAAACGCACTGCAGCCAGTCTTCTTGACTTCTAGTGGTTTTGTAGGTATCCCCACAGCTAACACACTCAGTTTCGATATCGTTGTCATGGATGCTGCTGTGTGAATCGCTTTGTGAACCAACAGCTACATCACTATTTGACGAAGAAATACTACAGTAGTCTCTAAATTTGTTTGTGATGCCTCTATTAGATCCTGGCATTTTTAAGATCCTGCTATACTTTTTCCCTTTTTTCTTTTCCTTTTGTATCAACAGTTTATTTTTTAGTTCTGCTACCGGTGTACCGCTTTCTGAAGAAGAGTCGCTGTAGCTTCTTACTTTTTCCGCCTGATTTTTTTTAATTTCTCGTAGCTTCCTCTCGTGTTTTTTGTGGAACAATTTAACTTTGTTTTCTGCTAGAGTTTTCTTTTTTAACATATTTTCGGGAGATGTAAATATCTCAGCAAGCTGCAAGCTAATTATTTTAGCAGCTTAATCTAATAGATTGGGTAAGATGGCGCACCAACATAGGGTGATATGGCGCGCGCCATCTAACCCAACTTGCATTGGGTGAGATGGCTCGGTGACGTGCTCGGGAACAAATAAAAGTGTGAATGATTTTAAGGTTAGAAAACAAACTATATTCTCATTTCAAAGCGACAATGTTACAACTAGTAAAAACTTTGGCTAGGTTCACACCCAAATTATTAAATTACGTATTATCTAGAAAAAAAAGGACATGCCTGAAATATATAAAGGAAAATTAAAATAACTTAACTTCAAATGATGGGCGCGAGGTGAACGGTATAGACGTTTACTTACAAATGAAGGTATGTAGCGATGGCCACGTCGCCGGATATTATTTTGTTTAGGGATATATTGCACTGCGCCATCTAACCCGCTGCGCCATCTCTACCGGGTTTACCCTAATCTTATTGATATGAGCTTTAAACGAAAGCTCTAAATCAAAAACAATTCTTTGATTTGGACGAAAATTAACGCTAGGTTTTGACCTATACTTTGGTATAGCCCCACATGAGGTGTTATTTGAGGTCAAATTTAGTTACCTATATTTAAAAAAAAAATTTATAAATATCTTAGAAAGTTGCTATTTGGTGAGTTTATAGCCAAAGGATCAATTATTCTTCATATTATAAGATTTAAAAAAAATGGAATTAAAGGAATATTAACAAGATGGCGCTAAAAATCCTCTAAAACTATGTCAAAGTAGCCCCAATTTACGGTACATCTAGCTTTAGAAATGTACCTGATAGCTCTTTTTTGCAATGTTGTGTGATTGGCCTGGCTTGATAATTGATATTAATCTGAGGTAAAAGTTAAAAACAGTGATCTTAAGATTAAAAGCGTAACTATACCTATAAGAGGAGGTAAATGCAGTGCAACAATGAAGTCAGTTCTATATCGTGCTTGCGCTTAACAGCAATTTCACTAGATAATTATGAAGAAATTATAGAAATACACCATGTTTACCGAGTATTTATTTTTTAAATAATTATTAATAGTTAGTTGTAAATGAAATATGTTGGGTTTAAAAATGGACTTATGGAAATTTATGTTAACAATACGAAAAGTTAAAATGATACATTTTACAGTAAAGAGATAAAAGATACAGTAAAAGTAAGCAAAATATAGGTACGGGGACATTATTTTAGGTGTCTCACCCGATTGGCGACTTTGCTATCAACCACAATAAAAAAAACAATTATGTATTCCCTAATAGCTTTTAGTGAAGAAGCTAAATTTGATGTCAAAAAAATCTATATTTACATATTTGACAGATACGACGCCATATTGGATTTTTTTAAATGGCAACCCTACCTGATAGTAAGCCAGCTGCATTCGCTTATTTGTTTCAACATTAAAAATTTATAGTTGTCAACATTTATTTTCAGCCGTTCCGGAGATACGAGGCTTCGAAGTTGGTGATTTTGTTATCATCGAATTAACAGAAGCTTTGAGATTAGAAACTCAATTTTTTCTGGAGATACGTAATTTTTTACGGCGGAGCCACCCATGCTATTGCCATATATGTCAGATGTCAAAAAATGACAGATACGACGCCATTTTGAATTTTTTTAAAAATGGCGTCGTATCTATCATTTTTTGACATCTGACATATATGGCAATAGCATAGGTGGCTCCGCTATAAGAAATTACGTATCTCCAGAAAAAATTGAGTTTTTAATTTTAAAACTTCTGTCAATTGGATGATAACAAAATCACCAACTTTGAAGCCTCGTATCTCCGGAACGGCTGAAAATAAATATTGACAATTATACATTTTTAATGTTGGAACAAATAAGCGAATGCAGCTGGCTTACTATAAGGTAGGGTTGCCATTTAAAAAAATCCAATATGGCGTCGTGTCTGTCAAATTTGTAAACATAGATTTTTTTTGACATCAAATTTAGCTTCTTCACTAAAAGCTATTAGGGAATACATAATTGTTTTTTTATTGTGGTCGATAACAAAGTCGCCAATCGGGTGAGACACTTAAAATAATGTCCCTGTACATTAGGGTGAGTCAACGATAGAGTAAAGTTCCTTTTCTCCTTTATCCTAATAAGAATTAGATTAAAAGTCAAAATGCAAAAATTGTAGAGATCATTGAGGTGCACATTTTAAAATTATATTGAAGCATACGGGATGGCCAAAAAAATACGTGGCGAATGTAACTCAGGTTTTTTTAAATGGAATACCCTTTATATTGTATTATTTTCTAATTCCCCACTAAAAAAAATATGCTTTTCAAAACTAAAATTAATAAAAAATTATCTCAGAACGATGCAGATGCAAAATCGTCTCAATGGATTGGCAATGATAGCTATAGAACACCAAATTAGACTTAAAATCACTGGTTCGTGAGTTTGCCGAAAGAAAAGTTAGAAAAGGGGCATTTTAATTACTTTGGTTAGTTAGAATCTATTTATAATATGGGATATTAGTTTAGTTAGCATTACTACATTTTAATTTTTCTTATTTTGCCTTAAGTGCTAAATTGCTTATCTTGTTATCTGATGATTGAGTTTTTAATAAAACGTTTTTTAAATTTTTTTGTTCAATGTTTTCTTGACTTTCTGATATGGTCGCATGAGATTTACTTTAAAAAAACGGGGGGGGGGGGGGGGCAAAATTAAAGTTTTGCCCTGAGCGCCAAAATGTCTAGGGCCGGCCCTGTTCTTCTTAAGGGTGTTTTACCACTTAGATTCTCAAGTCTCAAAAATTTAGTTTTTTTGTTATATTTTCGTTCTAAAATTTAAACATTTGGCGTGTGATGCTATTATTTTTCTTATTCCTAAAGATGCATATGGACAACTGCTAGCAGCGAAGACGGTGGTCAAATCCTTGTTTTAGAATATCGTCAAAAAATTGAACTGATCAAACTAATGTGTTATCATATGATCGTATTTTCTAATCACTCTGTATATGAGTTATGTATAGTGTAGTGTAAAACATGTCTACTAATAATCAACCTTTATATAGTTAGTTTGCGAAAGCTTTTATAATAATTGCACATCAGGTATAAATCTGTTATATTTAAATAATTGAAAGATTCCCAAAACCATCAGGAAAAAAATCTATAAAATATTCATTAGCATTTTGAGTGGTAATACTATGCATTTAACTGCCTCTTGCAAATGACTTAGTAATAATAATAAACAACCCCTTATATTTTTATGTAGGTTTATATCGTGCCTTAATGATTAAAAAAATCATTAACACAACTATCGATTTTACAATAATAAGTTTAAATTATATTTAATGACTCCACTTTATTATTATTTTTTATGACTCCATCATTTACCTTTATTATAGTTACGTAAAAAAATACATCTGGAATTTTAAGCTTGATTTTGCTATAAAAATTGTCTTTCTTTTATACAGTTTTACAGAAGGTGGTATGTTAGTTTCAGGAACAGCCTCGATACAGTGGTTGTTGATTGGTCAACAGTCAAGGTGTTCACGTCAATTTTTATAAATTTAAATCTACTTGTCAGCGTAGCTTTTTTAAGATTTAGTTGGTTCACTTGGATATATCTATTGTGGCCCTTATAGATGCAACTTTAATAAAGTTAAATAGGGGTACCTCTTAAACCCCCCTCATTAAATACGCCACTATTCTATTTCAGAAAGGTGTAGAGTAATAAAAGCTAATTAGGGATGCAAAGGGGCTACAGGTGACCCAACGAATATTTAAGCCACTTTCATAATTTGGGATTGATTTCATTGCAAAATTCTTTATTTTCATCGGGTGCAGGTAGTACCACCCTGGTTTCGGTGGGTTTTGCCTATTGTTATCCATTCACAAACACTGAAAATGGCGTAACAAAGGCATGCATTATGTACATAGTATTAGGTAGGTACACTTATTTTTTATTAAATATTATAAAAAAAAATCATAATCATCTGAGGAACTGTCATCTCCTCTTGACGTTATAATTAAGGGGTAGTAGGTCCGATCGATCAGGTGGTCAAGATCCCACATTTTCTTCTCTTCTTAATGACTTGTTGGACTGCTGTCCGCCAGTTCTCTGGTGTCACTAGCCTAATGGCTTGATCAAACAGTAGTTTAACGTCTTTCATTTTAAATTTCGTATTGTGTCTTGCTACAAATCCTTTCACTTGCGCCCATATAAGTTCTATAAGATTTAGTTCGCAATGATATGGCGGTGTGCACAGCACGTAACCTTATCAGTATTCACCTGAAGACGACTGGAGATGCTTACCAGTTGAAACGTAGAGGTTCTAAACAAACAAAGACAATGCAAGTCCAAAACTCTACTGCCGTTCACGTAACACTGTTTTTCAGCTATTTCTTCCAAGGCATATTTCATAAAACGATGTTTCTGTAAATTTGCTATAGCTTATAGTTCCTTCTTTATCAAATTATCTCTTTTTTTTCTTTGGTTAGTTATCAGGACTTTTAATCCGGACATTTTTACTAATAAATTTGTGATTTTGAAATAAAAAACGCGCTGTTAAATCAGATAATTGGTAAGTTTAATTTGTAATATTTTACTATTTTACTTTTTATTAATAAGCTATTTTTTTTAAATATGGTATTTTAATATTTCTGAATTGCAGTATTGTAAAAGTTGCCTCATAGTTAAGGTCAGAACAAAAGAACTTTTAAATAAAAATAATAAAACTTAAGACGAAATATAAATAACATCAGTTAAAAAAATTAATTTCAACTGACAAAGAGTTCGTTTTTAATATTTTGTGTTCCTTTTATTATGTTTATTGATATAAATTATTCAGTTTATATTGAAATAACTTTAGAACTAACCCCTATATTTGTTAATTATTAATAATGACCAATTTTATGTGTATAATAAAAGCGGCACTTACATATTTATTGCGGTTCATTTATTATTTATATACTAATTGGATATTTTCCTTTGAGGGGTCATAAATATATGAAAATATATTAGTCTCGAGTATAGATTAGAGAAACGGTCGTATTCTTATTTAATGGGCCAAAATTAAAAGTCGCTGGGTTCTTTTGTTCGATTTTGACATCCCACATATCAGCTGAGATGAGAAGTGTGTGAACTAGTTTATTAAAAATTTTCATTTTTAAATAATAATTAATAAATAAAAAAAAAATTTCAGATCAGTGTGGCATCAGTGTGGTGTTTCATACTTGAAAAAACTAAATATGTTACTTTTTTTTAATGGCATATATTACTTCTCTGTCTATCTAAGGTTCAATTTTATAAAGTCCTCTTAAACCTTAATTTAAACCTAGATTTAAACCGAAGAATAATTCTAAAATCGTAGAAATGTCGGAAATGGTCGATTTATAATGTAGGATTGACAGCAAAGTTCAATTTAAGAGTAATCAACCTGATCATAACTTATTATTATTATCAATCCTTCATGAGTTCGGATTCAAAGTGTTGATTGGTAGCTAAGCCCAGACTATTTTGTGGGCAGCCTGAACATTTACGCCCACTTTTTCTCTGTGTTGAAATCACGCCTGGATTTTGTTTTCCCGCTTTATCAACATATAGGTTATGTGACTTGCGAGGGTTTTTTTCCAATTTTTGTTTGATTTCTTCCCTTTCAGGACTGTTCTCCAATGTTCCTGGCGAAAATGCTCTCCAATCTAACTTGTTGCTCACTTTTTCTTTATTGATGTGCATAAATAACTAGAAAAATGCTAAAAATTCACTGCACAGGAATAAAACAATTCCACCTCATTTACTGTCAACTGTCACACTTGAGAGAGAATTAATAACTATAAATGCACTTAAGCCCAATTTTATAAACCTAAGTGTAAACACCCAGGTTTAAACCAAAGAATAATTCTAAAATCGCAGAACTGTCGGAAATGGTCGATTTATAATGTAGGATTGACAGCAAAGTTCAATTTAAGAGTAATCAACCTGATCATAACTTATTATGTTATATTGTAGTATTCACTTGAAGACGACTGGAGATGCTTACGAGTTGAAACGTAGTGATTCGAAACAAATAAAGACTATGCAAGTCCAGAACGCTACTGCCATTATTATGTTATGTTACATTATATTAAGTTATCACCGGGCGGGTTCACGCAGAGATTTATTTTCTATAAACTTAAATAAATCTCTAAAGGACACCCTTCACAACACATTTGAGGATGGGTGGCTAATTAGAAGTAACTTAGATGAGAGAGTACGAACTTCTAAAGAACTAGAAAAGTCAAGGGTATATCACTTTTAACTCGAACTTTGCTGTCAATCCCATATTATAAAAGGACCACTTTTGACATTTCTTCGATTTAAACTGGACCTTGGTTTACATCGACTTTATAAAATTGGGCAAAAGAACATCTTTGATTTAAATTGAGGTCCAGTTTAATTGTGTGTACGTGTGTTTTAAACCGAAGCTTGGAGTTTAACTGGTACTTAGTCCGCCAGTTAACAGTTAAACTTCGGGTTGCTGTTACAGTCACCAACCACACATTACCGTAAACCGAGGGTAATTTGCCTTTCAAGGTTTCTTTGACACCACCTGTTTTAAAGCAAATATTGCCGCAAAAAAATACAATATTTTACCGAACTATGCTATTGAATAAAGTGCATCGCAGGCCTGTATGTACGCCGGGTCACCCATCTGTTTTACTTTGAAATTTTCATAATTAAAGAAATGCGTTCTAATAGGTCTATTGATGCCTTATTTATAAAAAATCATAATATTCTTTGTCATCTGAGGAACTGTCATCTCCTCTTGACGTTATAATTAATAGGTCGACGGTCCGATCGATCAGATGGTCAAGATCCCACATTTTCTCCTCCTCTTTAATAACATGTTGGACTGCTTTTCGCCAGTTCTCTGGTGTCACTTCCTTAATGGCTTGATCAGACAGTAGCTTAACGTCTTTTATTTTAAATGTCGTTTTGTGTGTTGCTACAAATCCTTTCACTTGCGCCCATATAAGTTCTATAGGATTTAGTTCGCAATGACAATGTTTTTCAGCTATATCTTCCACTGCATATTTCATAAAACGATATTTGTGTAAATTTGCTACAGCTAATCGTTCCTTTTTTATCAAATTATCTTCTTTTTTTCTTTGGTTAGTTATCATAAATAATTTAATGCACAAAATTTACCTGCGCCTATGGCCGATACCGAAATTGAGCCGAACTGGACCGAATTTCCCATTTTATTACTCTACACCTTTTTAATTAGACTATTAAACTATGTCAAAGTAACCCCGGTTTACGGTGCTGCATAAAGTTATTAGGCTTAAATGTCACTTGTCGTTTAAACTGAATCTATACAAGTGGCCCTAAATTTTGCTGTTTTTAGCATATTTTGTACATTATTAATTAAAATTACTTCCAGTAAACTTGTAACGGGTATCTTGCTAGTACAATATTTGTTATTAAAAAAAATTGGTAGTCTGTCGGTTATTGAACGTCAGGCGATTAATATTTCCAAAATTCAATATTAAATTCGGCCATACATACGTAATTAATGATCGATCTTAACATCTGTGACAAACGTATTAAAACAAATTAACATTTTAACGCTGACACGACGTTTCTTGGAATTCCTAAAATTTTTATTTATTAAAAGTATGCGTTCAAATAAACTAAGCTCGATGTGTGGGCTGGCAACAAATGAGAAGTGTCAACACTCTCCATAAATATAATAAAGTTTTTTTGTTCCGTCTCTTTTCTTTGTTTCCTGTGCAGTCTGTACCTTTGGGAACGGAGGAGCTAAATGACTTCTTTAAGGGTCCTTCTTATTTTAATATTATATTTAAAAATTTACTTTTTATCGTCGCTGTCTAATTCAAAATATCTTGTGTCTGTTTTGAAGGTTGGAGACAATGATATATCTTGAATGATGGAAGAGTTTTGGACTTGCATTGTCTTTATTTGTTTTACATTACAACGTTTCACCTGGTAAGTATCTCCATCAGTTGTCTTCAGGTGAATACTAAATAATTTTTTTTTTGTCGAGTAGAGATCTTCCAAAGACACCTTGTGGGGGCAAGGTAGTGTCGGATTCAACCCTGAAGGGGTTGCCTACCGACTAAAACTCCCCGCGTTCTTTCGGTTTCCGGGCCCGAATGGCCTATAAAAACCTCCAAGACGTCTTACTGATCTTTCCACATCTCCATGCCAAGGCATGAAGGGGTTAGTTATTTTTGGTATGACTTACTGTGTTGGTGTATTTATGTGTTATTTGTGGTGTACTGGTGTATAGTGTAGGATGCCTCTGCCAGTAGACTGGTTTTGGCGTGTAAGCCATTTTTTTGATTATGGGTTAGTAGTTATAACTTCTACGCTAACTTAATGATTAACATTTTACAATTTTATCTTAATTATTTACATTTCATTTGATAACTCATTAACACTGCACTTAATTTCCCTTTCCTAGAGTTGACTTCTTGGCCGCTTATGTACCCTCCTTGGATTTAATACTTCATTCGGATTATAATCCGTGAGCCTACGAAGTTCTTCGTTTGGGTGGGTTCTTATTTCTTTGAACATTTTTCTGGCTTTCCTTTTCATGAAGGCTGTTAGGGGTTCCCAGTTGACATCTCTATGTATTTGTGCATTTCTCACGAACCAGGGGGCGTCCACTGCGCTTCTAACATAGCGATTTTCTAATGACTCAAGTATCTTAATATGAGAAGGGGCAGCATAGCCCCACGCTGCTGACCCGTAGGTGAGCTGCGGTCTGGCTATGGCCTTTATCATAATAAAGATTGGTTTTGAGGTTCATGGTGCTTTTTCTCCCGATTAAGGGATAAAGCCTACTCATGCCTGCTTTGGTTTTATTTATCGCTTTATTGATGTGCTTTTTCCATGTTAAGCCTTTATCCAATGTGACACCTAGATAGGTGGCAGTTGGGGACCATTCTACTTTATCGCCATCTATTAAAATATTCACCGGCGGTGTCAATCGTCTTTTTTGTAGTAATACTAATACAGTAACTACAGCTATGTATACTAGCTAAGTGCACTGCATAACTAAGATGGGTACCAGTCATGCGTTCAGTTCGTGTGCGGTATTTTAAGTTTACATCTACTTAACAAAGGTTTCCAGATATTTCTTATATCTAATGAGGGCTTACTAAAACCATCTGGGCTCTGGTGTATGGTATTAGCTTCCTTGAACTTCTTCTTTCTCCAGTATGGTTCTTTATGCAGGATTTGAGCTTCTGTCCACTTGATGGTCGTGTGTCCAGGCATTGTCAACTGCACCTGATTTTCCGGTCTCTCCTTTTAGAGTATTATTTCTGTGTTCCTTGATCCTTGTTTCGAGTTGTCTTAGTGTCAAACCAATGTAAGACTGGCCACATTCTCAGGGGATCCGGTAGACACCATTTTTCCTGTCTTTTGGTTTGTTAGTTTCCACCCGTCTCAGTTATGCTCCAATGCATCTAGCTGGTATAAATAGAGCTGTAGTTACTTTACTTATTTAGTATTCACCTGAAGACGACTGGAGATACTTACTAGTTGAAACGTTGTGATGTAAAACAAATAAAGACAATGTCCGAAAGTCTTTTATGATTCAAAATATCTTCAATAAACAAAATCTTACAGGAGACGTTAATACGAATTTATTTAAAATAATGTTTGTTTATTCAGATACACTGAAGTAATTTTTGTATCTTTAATATTTGTACCATTAACCGATATAAATATTTCAAAACTAGTTGCAGAGGTTCTGCTGTCACCAAAAATCATCTTTAATATTTGATTAAAGAAGTGCAAATTCCCAACGTCTTCCGGGCACGATTCTATGGCGCAATACGTTGTTGCCAATAAAACGTGCTGAACACAACAAACAGAGAACACTTTATAAGAAAGAGTTGTAGATTGATTTCACTTTTTATTTTTTGATGTTTGTCCATTGACTTCCGATGTCATCGTTTTTTTTCATTGTCATTTTGACTTTTTACATATTTTTACCTTGAAAATTTATTTATTCGGTAAATATAGTACTTTTCTGAGCTTTTATTATCGTTCTCTTGTGTTTTCGGTGATGATATGTATTTATTTATAGGAAAAAGTTCTAACTTTCAATGGTATGTCGCGAAAAAAATTACGAATTACATTTGAAAGGTCTTTTAAATGTATGGATAACATTAACTTTGTACTAGGCCTAAATTTTTGTACCAAAACTTTAAACAACTTTTAGTAACCTGAACATCGGGACGTGAGCACATCTATGAAATTAGACTTTGTTTTGACCATATTTCCTCAATTCACTGTGAATAATGTATTCTATGTGTCCCACGTACATATGTAATGAGAAAATCAAGATTGGCAATAATTATTTAAAAAAAAAAAACTTTTTACAATGCTGCATTTCTTCATTTTCAAACATATTCTTGTTATTAAAATTTCGTTGGTCGATAATAAAGTTTTCTTACGTTATTTTATTGCCAAGATAAATTTTCAAATGAAAAAATATTAACCACACGACAAGACACCTTAAGATTACAATAAAGAATATTTATAAACTGGGTGTCGACCAGGGCAAACACCGATCACTGACACCGCTTCGAAAAAAATAAATAATAATCCTAAACAAATTTTATACCTAAAAATAACCGGTCGAGCATCGTAAAACCCACCCGAACAGTGCCGTCTTAAGGGGGTGCGGCGCTTACTGGCACCCAGTAAATATTAAACCTAAAATAAATGAAATATTTGGGATTTTTGCTTTTATTTGTGATTGGCAAGAAAGAAACAAACATCCAAAGTCAAAGTATGCTTCAATATCAGAAAGAAACATCTTTGTCGATAAAACTTTTAGAAATTTTGACCTAGGCAGTCCTCAGCAGTTTTTCTCAAAACGTCTATAGGGACATGAAAGTTAAGATTTTAGATTGGCCTTTTTAAGAATATTTTTATTTTGAGCAAGTTAAGACCCATTTTCCTACTTCTTCATAGTAAGGAAGGGTCCAATGATGTCAAAAATAGGTCATATTTACACCAAGACTATGGCTAAACTTAAACCCAACCCTCAAGTTTAGGGTTCATGCTAAGGTTGATGATAACTCTCGTGTCAGTCTATATTTAGAAGGATATCGAAACAGGGTGAGATTACAGAAAATGCATACCTGCAACTTTGCATTAGACCGGCGAATATGGCGGACCTGCAATTGCAAAATAATTTACAGAAATTTTCAACTCTTATCTTTACTACTTTGATACACCTGGTTTATTGATATCGACTGCCAAATTTTTTTAGTTTTAACCTCACATTTTATTACTCTTTGGAAAGAAAGTTTCTTGAAGAAAATGAACAAATCTGTCGATATATTTAGAATAGAGAAACGTTCCGTACCTAGGATAAATTTTACCTGAAATGTTGAGATTTGGTTTGACCTAATTTAAACAAGATGCAAATCTTGTTTGGTCAACGTACGAGTTGATCCTTCTGAATCATGTATTTTTAGATAAAATGAAAATCCATGTACAAGACATTACCCCTTACCGCTAAAATTCTCTTGTATAGTGAAGCTCTTTCTCTATGACGACCCATAATTACCAATAGTCCAAATCCATTGCAATAAATTATTCATCTTAGAGAAAGTCTCATTTCCCATTTTTTTTACGCATTTTAATTAACTTACATTTATACAAATCAACTCCCAATTTATAAAATAGTTTTAGGTTTTTTAATGAATTATGCAAGTTTGTAGAGCCTTCCAATCAACTATGCAGATCTGCAGCCGACTTGCAAAAGTTACGTATGATGAACGTTTTCTGGAATCTTACTTCTGTTATTTGCATCTGCAAACTATTACGTGCAGCTGCAGACGTCAGATACAGAGCTTCTTTAATTTCACCCAACGTTTTAAAGTTTTTACTTGTTCCAATTTTTATGAAATTCGGGATACGAGTACAGCATTAAAAAATATATTACCCGTATTATCTCTCCGCCTATATTCACGTTAAGAGGGCAGTAATTGAGCAGATAATTTAAAAAAACATGTAAGTTGTTTGGAAAATGCATAAAAATAATTTGCGAACCACCTGAAAGGTCCTTATAATATTAGATCGTATTTTGTTAACACTGTATCAAAATACAAATAAAATTGCACCCCCCAAGAAGTGAAGACTTTACTATTGGTGGGATATCGTGGGTTTCGTTCTCGTACAGGATAGGTGTCTATGCCTTCCAAACGATAGTCTTGATGCTAAAAATTACAATATAATTAACCTTCTAGGGTTGAATATAACTTTCAGCGCCATCTCTTGGTAGTCCTGGTGTGTTTGGTTAGCCGAAGCCGAATTCGAAACGTTCGTAACGAGAATAAAATATGAAACATAAAAATAAATGATGAAAATAAAATGTAATTTTTTAAATACCAAAATCTCAAGAACTATCCAGTTCAGATGTTTGACGTGTTATATAAGATTTGTTTAGAATCTTGGACAAAATTATATTTGAAATAACAAAGTTGACAGCTGCTTCCGGTCCAATCGGAAGTGAAAGGAAAGCGCCGATATTTTAGTTTAAACCATCAAAAAATATAAACTCGCCAAGTTTCAAGAAAATATTTGCAGTGGTTCTCCCAAAAGTTCTAACTAACGCTGGTCGTAAATTAAATGAAGAATCTGTATACCGGTTTCTTTAAAAATATTCGTCATACGGACCTGATAGGGACCTCTTCTAAGAAGAAAAACATGTGCATCAGGGAATCCTCGAGAAAAATATATATTTAAAAAATTATAAATAAACCAGCCGAAATAAAAACAACTGAAATTTTATACTCTGCATTTTGGCGAATACATTCGAGTGGCGTATAAATAAAAAAAATAATAAAAGGAATATTTTTAAGAACCCGACGACCGACGTCGCTATTTATTTCGCAATAAAGTTTTCTTAAAGTGCCGTATTTCATTTTTTAACGATTCTTTGTTTACACTTAGGCAAAGAGAGCCATAAATACCCAACTTAAAATAAATAAATTAATGTGGGAGCCATAAAAGAACTTAAAATATTTGTTGTGTAATTTTTTCCTCTTCGTTCGTTGCCAGGGCCATTCACGAGAGGACCTACAGCTTAACGTGTGTTTCGAACCACTATCCTCAGCAATGCGACACCCCCCAAGGGCTATCAACCCTAGGTTTCTTGCTATTGCATGACCTACCGATTGAGTACGGTGTATCTTCTTCCGCACTCCACGAGATGTACGATCTCATCCGGCCTGGTTACCGACCTGAATGGGGTGGCTTGAGAGATGATACATTTTACACTCTTCCCTGCATTCTTAGCCCACTTCGGGAATCGAACTCGGGTCGCCACGGTTGAATGCCAGTAACTCACCGCGGTCAAAAATATTTGTTCGAAAATTCGTCTTTCGACGCAACAAGTCCACATTTACTATTTGCTAAATATGTTTTTCCATTTTTACAGCAATCAATGGATTTATACTGTTTTAATTATAAATTGACATCTGAGATAACATAACTTTAGAGTCAAGAGATTGCCGGCCCTATAAAATTTTCGATTTAAAATTTCTTAAGTCGTACTTTAATATTATAAAAATTATTGTACAGAGTATTAATATTCAATCAAATTGTATTTAATGTAATTTTATGTTACCAGGTAATAAAATGGGATTTTATATTTTATGATAATTACTATACAGAATACAAAAAAAAATTTTCAATAAGAGTTAATTATTCAGTCAGTGTCATAAAAATTATTTGAAATACCTGACATGAATAAGGAACAAGAAAACCTTTGCCTTCATTTCATGCCATATTTTTTTGTGCTTCGTTACTTCTATATGTCTTTGATCATTTTTATTATGTACCTTATAGTGATGTAAATGAAAAAAAACGTTGATGTTTTTTTTTTCAAAACTCGACGTTTTTTTTGAAAAAAACAAACATAGGGGTATGTTTTTTTCTAAATTGCCTTTTTTTTCACAACAATTAAAAATCTGTATTATCTTGTTGAGTTTTTTAAAATAAAGTGCAATCAACACGAAAATATTTTTACATTTGTCAATAAACATATATTTAAAGAAAAAAACGAACATAAACCATCAACTTATAAAGAAAAATGACACAAAAACCTTGTAGTTGCACTATGCAAATAATGTAAAAAGAAAAAGGGGTAACCTATAACATACAGTAACAACAGTAAATACTCTTTCTCCACGACCATTACTGAATGCAATAATTCCAAAATCATTTTTGATAATAGAATGTAAAAATTCTCGCTCTTGAGTTGGAATATTTATTCTGAAACACTTGCTTCTTATGCGGTTTGCGCGTATTTTCATTCCATAACAAGATACGGAATGAATATTCTGTAATTGATCTAAACGACATAGGTTGCCATGAATTTCGAAACTGTCAATGTCAGCAGACAAATTTTGGTGCAAGTCAAAATATGAGTGAAAAATCGGATGAATCAGATATGGAACTGGATAATACTCCACCTAAAATTACAAATATTGCGAATAGTATTTTTGGTCGTGGAGAAAATATAGTCTGCTACTCGGTTAGAATGAAAAGTCGATACTCGTGGTGGATTACATAGAAATTAAAGTCGTTTATTAGGTTGTCAGGTGATTTTTTTTTTTGAGAAATAGAACGCCAGGCAATATACTTTACATCAACCTATGCCCATTCATTTTTCCATATAGCTTGGTATTACAAATGACGAACAAAATCTAACAGTTTGTTTTCGAAATTCAAAAAATGGGTAATAATTTTTTTTAAATTTTCATAGTTTTTGAATATTCTTGATTATTTAATCCGCCTATAATTATTTAACATTCTGTATAAATTTTAATTACATATAAGTGAAAGAAAACTTAAGGCCTAATTTTTCACCAATAAAAAAAATAAAAAAGGTAATAGTTTATGAAACAAGTAAAAAAAACTCCAGCCAATGCAGAAAATTTCACGGTAAGAAGTTGCCAACTTTAAAACGCCATAACTCAAAAACTAGTCTTAGGATTGGATTACGGCCATGGAGTATAAAATGTTCTTTGATACAAAGAAATACTAAATAATATCTTTTAAATATGGAATTTTAATGTAAATATATGCATATAGTTCTTTTTTCTTCAGGATGTCTTTTATCAACTGTCCACATCGTGTATTATTAATTTACAAAATATAGAGACTTATTAATAAGTCTGTAAATAAACCTTCTCGAAACACTAAATTATTTAAAAAATGGTGCATGTCACTATTCGTGACATGCTTTATTACGTATACATATACATGAAGTATACCTTTATTTATAATTCAGACGTGGTATTATACGTAGTTACAAATGTTAATATTTTATTTATATCATACAACTTACTGTAATAGGTCATTTTTCCATTTTATATTATTATTTAAAGTAGCCGTATTATTTTCGTACTACACGGAAAGCACTGCTACTTAACGTTATATGATATGCAGTTATTTAGATGAGGTCTGATAATTTTATGAGCAAAAAAAAAACTATAAATTTCTTATAGTATATTTTAAAAACTGGTTAGGACATAACAATATAATTCTGTTGTGTGACAGTGGGACGGTTGGATGCAGTGCCATTTGACGAGATCATTCAATGGACACCAAAATTAAATTTTAATTTAATGGATAGTATTACTGACAAAAAAATTATTTTTTTAAAAATTATTACACTTTTAAAACTGGCCTAGTATACCATACCAGAATCTTAATTTCCGTGACAAGAAAGTTAGTTAAAATAATCTCAAGAGGAAACTTAGTAACGGAGACTATATTTTATTGCTAAGCCGACATTGGTTACTTGTCTAGTTGTTAGGTTAAAGAGTATATTTGTTGCCAGTACTAATTTGTTAGGAAAATAAATAAAAAATAATATAAGGTTATATCTTGTCAACGCTGTGTTAGATATCAAAATACAAATCAAGATTGCACCACCAAGAAGTAAAGACTTTTACTATTGGTAGGATGCAACCATCTGCAGACCGGTTTCGAACTCTTTCGTTCTCGCCCGTACAGGATAGGTGTCTATACCTTCCAAGCGATAGTCTTGATACTTAAAGCTATAACAATCTAGGGTTGTGCTCCATCTCTTGGTAGTCCTGGTATATTTGGTTAAGATAAATACATACATACACTTGTTGTGGAAATTAGGTCAGCTAATATGTTTAGTTGCAACATGATGACTTGTTTGCCAATACTATAATACAGCTAAGAATAATATTTAATTTCCAAAACTAAAGAATTTTGGGAAACTAAAGATTATTGTTAGGTATACTAAAGTCTATCTAGCAAGAAAAAATTAGTATAATCGATCAAAAATCAATCAAAAATTTACAATTCTGGGTTAAAACTGACAACTAAATTTTGTATTGTGAATATTTTTTTCGATTTTTCTTTAGATTTATAAAGAAACGTACTATTTTAATACGTAAGTAGGTACTGTGTTCTTTAATAGAACTAACACTGTATTTGCGACAACATTCCGGTAATATTACTTATCAAAAAAATGACTTAATTGCAAGAAGATCAAATTAACACAAAAGCGTCAATGGTATTTCAAATAATGCCATGGTAAAAACACAACTGGGAGACTATAAGATCTAAATATTTCGCTGATCTAAATTTAAAACCCTTTAATATATACAGGGGGTAAAAGTTGATCTTTGTACTTTATTATAAAATTAAATTAGAAACAATATTTTTCTACAAACGTCTTTAAAATGCAATTGTTAATACCCCTCAGTAACCTTAAAAATATTACTTTAAGGCACTGGTACTCTAAAGTATTGTTTTAAAAACACTGGTAAAGTAAAAGTCAAAACTAGATTTCTATTTTATTTATTAACAATAATATTAATACTACTTATTAATAGACTTGAAAAATAAATTCCGTCCACTCAGTTCTATATTTTTACGTTTGATAGCTATCTTTTGCATTTAGTTGATTCCTACAGATGGCGATACTAGGTTTTCATCATATATTTATTGTTAAAAATATCCTGAAAGCATATTTTCGCTGTATTGGAAATTGCTTACAGGTTTTGGCTTTGTCATCTGATGAGTCCTAACAAGGACGAATCAGCCTGTCATTATCTACCTGTGCCCCAGGGAACTCATTACCTTTGGCGACCATGTGTACTTTAATGCAAAAGATAGATGCACTACTTTGTCTGCCTGCCGCTAAAATCTTTCTTTCTATTTACTTATACGGACACTAAATTCTCTACTTTATTTTTAAAAAACACGGTACTATACGCATTGGATCAGCGCCCAGTGGGCTACGGCAGCGCGATCTATATTTGAATCTACAAACCCGTAAGAAAGTATAGAGATGCGTAAAAACGTTTCCTATACTGGTGTTGTTGTTGTGATGTTTTCACGTTTGATGGCTAGGCTATCTTTTGCATTGAGTTGATTCCCACTGATGGCGTTACTAGGTTTTCATCACATCTTTATTCTTAGTGTCGCTGTACTGGGTGTTGCTTACGGTTTAGGGCTTTCTGATGAGTTCTAACAAGAACGAAACACCCTGTCATTGTCTACCTGTGCCCCCAGGGAACCCATTACCTTTGGCGTCCCTATGTACTTTAATGCAAAAGATAGGATATAATATACGGACACTTTGAAATTGAAACCTTTTTAAAACTGCTTGAATTTTTCAGCAAACCGTTTTAATATTTTCTTTGGGTTAACGACATTTTTTTAAATTATTATAGATATCCACTTAATTGACAATAAAATGTAAATAAAGGCTTTTCATGCTCTCTCTCTATTAAAATAATAGATATAATGACCAGATAAGAAAAATAGATTATGTAAATAAACGATACGTATGTATTGTACACAATATTTAATATTTCATTAAATGTATGTAATAAAAATAATACAGCGTCCTTGTCTAAATGTAATTAATACCTACTATTTGCAGCAATCATTTTAAAAATTTTATCTAATTGGAAATAATTTTTTACGGAAACCGGTAATGACTATTATCAGTATTATTATAGATTATACATGGCAATTTAAAAATGCATCCTGAAAAAGTTACGTGTAATAAATATTATTAGTTTTACAAATACCCAACTTTTAGATGCAAATGTTTTTAAATGCAATAAAGGAAAGCTGACAGCAATTTAATATACAGGGTGTTGTGGAAATGACGCCTTAAGTGTTCTAGAGAAACACTCTGTCCATATTTTTTTTTTATAAAACACAGAATTTCTTACTTTCTACAACAGCGGCCTTAATTGGTTGTGTGTTCTATACTTTTCTTTTCTTTATTTGATTTTAAAAAGATCAACTGTTTGTTGCCGTTATTGTTATTAGAATCGCCAGCCTCCTCTGCTCTGTAGATATTATGTAAGGGTAGGAGTCTATTGACATGCCACATACCGGATAAATGGCGAACCTTCTATTAAGAAATAATGATATATTATTACTTTCTTATTTTGTATTTTGATAATCAAACTGTGTTAGACAAAATACGCCAATTTTTATAGTATAAGGAACTTTCAGGTGGTTCGAAAATTTATTTTTTCTACTCCCACATGGAAATTTGCTGTTTCTTTTACATTAAAGTGATTGGAGTGGGTGGTGGGGTGGAGTGGGTGGTGGGGTGGAGTGGGCTATTCCGGTTAACTGAACGGATATGATTTCATATCCATCCTAGTTAGGATATGAAACTGACCAATCACAGTGGTCATATAAAGAAACCAAATTTACACGTAAATTTTACGAATCGTTTTCTGATACTTGACAGTGAAGTGAAGTTAAGAATATACTTTAAACATAATTATATGCAAGTCTGTCAGATGAAAATTGTTCTTTTTTAATGTAAATCAAATATTATCCCAGATTCTAGGCAAGTTTTTCCTTGAGTGCACTAAATGGTGCAAAAATTGATGGTATAATACCAAAATATATTTCTACCGAAGTATTGTTATTTTCTGATCGAACTAAAGATTTGAGCACAGATGCACTTTCTTATTTTAAAAATTTCCAGTTTAACACTCATTTCTAGACGCTTACTACAAGATTTAATGCACAAAATGTACTACATACCTACAAAATGAATGATTGGTTCTTTACCAAAATATTGGTCCACCGCGATATTTTCTGATATATTTTGAACTGGGATCCAACCCCAATGGACCTTAAAATTTTTATTTTAAGCCAAAGAATTAAAAAAATAACTGGCAACCCTTCCTTCAATGGTGGAACATGAAGATGAGTACATAAATCAGATAAAACAGACGAAATTATAGGATTTCGAGAAAAAAATTAATTCCATTTTTTACTAAAGGTTTTAAGGTTACGTTATTTTTACAGTATTGCCACTTCTCATTACATGTTTGCAGTGTTGCTGTTTGTAAATTGGCGATTATTTTGAAAAACTTTTTGCCATAGCTAATCTTAAAAGTTCATATTAATGCACAAAAGCCGTTTTCATCTGTTTAAAACGAATTCTGCAGCTATTTTGTTGTACTTTCAGAGTTATAGTTCTTACGCAAGCAGAGAAAAACCCGAGCAAACCCCTTTTTCTTCTGTGCTTTTCAGCACAACAATTAATCAAAATGGATATGTTTAAGAAAAAATTGTTCGTTTTTATAAATAATAATATACAGCTTCTAAATTTTTTTAAATAAAGTCTTACGTTGTCTCTGGCGCTTTTAAAATAAAATAATACGTCCCTAATAATAAGTACGTGCCATTGCTTGTTTGTACAAACTAAATTTGCTAATAAAATATAATAACACTAATTTGTATTTTATTTTCTCAGTTTATTATTATCTAACAAATTACTTGAATGGCATAACATTGTATTCGCTAATAAATATAAATTGTCTCTGTCGCAAGCTATTGTGAAAAAAAATTCTTTAACACATATAATTAAATTTATACTATCCTAACGAAATTAACACAAAGTTATATTACTTAAATAAATATGATAATCCAGTTTGATGTTAAAGGCTTTGTTTTATAGATTAATCGCCACTCCAATTTAAAATAAAAGTTTACAGGGGCGTGCGGTGGAATTCGAATGAGGGAAATCGAAATTTTTTAAATAAAAATAAAATTTTATTTATTTTTATTATCAGACAACAATTTGGATTTCCAAAAAAATAAATCTATACAAGATGCAATTTTTCATTTTACAAATTAAATATGTAACTCAATAGATAATAAAATGAACAGTATTATGCATATTTTTAGATTTAGCTAAAGCCTTTGATATTGTCAGTCATGAAATATATCATGAAATACAGGGGTAAGTTTTTAGAAAAAAGGTATTTGAAAATGTTTATTTTAATGCCTTCTATACACAGCTAAAAAAATAGTATCAACTTAGGAATCACCCTGTATAATAGGTCGCACGACTGGTAAATAAAAGGATTCCGTGGTTACTAGGATGACTTACATCTCTTTTTATCTTATATTTTTAAACTCCCAACTTTCACGCCGTGTTATTGATTGTGTGTAGAAAAGGTTTGCAATACTTTAGGAAGATTTATTTCAATAGATTTTAGTTCAGGATGTTAGTACTAAATATGATAAAATCCGATTATAGAGTCGATTGATATGGAAGATGTCAAAATCACGTCAAAATGTATGATTTACACAGCGGAAAACATATTATTCGCTGTTGGCTCTTTAGAAAACGTAAATCGTTTCCCACGTCAAAAAAAGCTTTAACAGATCGGGTAAAACACAAAATAGAGCCATGAAATGACACCAAACCACCAGAACAATCCGTCGTTTACCGTATCGGGTAGCAACTATATTACATGGAATCCGTTGCCTGTTTTACGACGGCCCGTCATGCGAATAGCGCCATTAGGGCCGATGATTTCACAGCTCGCGATCGGGCCGCTGATAGCTGATAGCTATTTTATCACTAGCACTGATTGCGCGGATGTTTAGCGCCAATAAAACTGTTAAACTCGAAAATATTTAAAATGTTGCTTGTTATTATGTTTTCCGCATGGGTCTATTAGATAATGAATGCAACAGAGTTTAATGGATTAGAAACGTATCTTACACTTTTAAAAATAACGTCGTATGAATTCGTGAAAACCATTTTTTTTCGTGAAATCGGACTCAACCTAAAAATTAATTTATACAGGATGTCCCATAACTTATGGAGATACTAGACATCAAACTAAGCCGATTATGTCATACAAGTTTTTTTTTTTGATAATTAAAATATTAATTTAATTATTTACTATGTTTTTTTATGCTTTGGGATGTTTAAAGGGAAATATCTCGAAAACCGTTAAAGATATTAAGATCAATTAAGTACCCCTTTTTGACTCAGAAAATGCCCTTCTTTAAGAAACTATAATAGAAAAACACGTAATGTCACAGGTAAGAAAAAAAAATCATAGATTTATGAAGCCCAGTGTATGCAACTAACGCCCTCTAGTTTCAAACTTAAAAATTTCTACAAATTCTTATTTCTTGCTCATAAAAACATAATATTGCCAACTTTCAATTTGATTCATTAAACCGTTTTAAAATTATGGCTTATTTTCGAGAATAAACTTTTACTTTCAACACCCTGTATCTCTAGAACGAGTAACAATCCGAAAAAACTTATATGAGTTAATCGGCTTAGTTTGATGTTAAGTATCTCCACTTACTCTACGGCCCATAAGTTATGGGACACCCTGTACAACCAAAAAAAAATGCCGTTATTGAACTGTTGAACTAATTAATAACATTAACCAACCCAACCTACTAATTTTAGTTGTCACAAAGAAATTTTATCTAAAGCAATTTTTACATCTAATATATTACATGGTACAAACATGCTTTTAAACCATACCTTTTAGTTTTCACAACTAATGTGGAAAGTTATAGAATTTTGGGCCAAACTTGAAATTTTCATAGAGTAACAATCACGTATACAACATTGTGTTTATTTTTGTCATTGCAGTTGCACATTAGAACGTTTATAAAACATGGTAAAATTAGCAAGTTGATTTGATAGAAATAACTTAAAAATATTGTGTTTCATTTCAAAAAAAATGTTATATTTAATTTATACTTGGTAACGAAAAATATTACTTTCTAGAGTCCCCATTTAAATAAAAACATGCCTTTGTATTACTACTCTATTAGGTATGCGTAAACTAATTGGAATAAATTATCAGAGATATTATGGTTTCTTTAAGAAAAATTATTTCCAATGTCCTTGTTTCTTATGTTTTTTCTAAAACATACTTATGCAATACAAAACAAAAACACTTGATTTTAACTAACTTTAATCAACCTTTTGGGTTCTTCAATTGCTTATAGAACTAAATTGTTCTTCTTTAAATTTTCTTATCTGCAACTGCAATTATTAAAAAACAAAAAAAATATCCCCTGAACTTTCTATTTAAAATATTTCAGCTATTTTAAATTTATTGTATTGGATCAGATTAAAAAGTCGTTAATATAACGTTCCTTTATAGAAACGAAACATAGAACGAAAACAAAACAAAAAGAAAAGAAAATATTTTAAAGGTATTATCACCTTGCCATGCTTTATAAAAAGCTCATTTAAACTTTCTAATGTACAACTGCAATGATAAAAAATAATGTGTTTACTTACTTATGATTTTACTTCCTTCTGATAATTAGAACGTACACAAGAAAGATAATAAACACAAATATATAACACCAAATATTGTCACAACCAAGCATGCGTGCAACAACCAGTAAATTAAAATGGGAATGGCCGATTCCTGCCTTGAAAATACGAAGAAATGGACACGACATCCTTGCGTACTACGACTCCTGTCCTGAATGTTGTCATCGTCAACAGTTTCTGTTCGAAATATAGTAAAGTGGCCAAAACAGCGCTGCCGTTAGTTATACATATGAAGAATAATGTTACTTGAAAAGAAATGTTAGTTCTGGTAACTAAGAGTTATCTTAAACAAAATTAACAAAATGATAGGGACTCATCACTTCATAAAGTGTTATTACAACAAGGTTGATTGATAAATACAAGTTTGTAGGAAACTTGATGTAACATTTAAATAGTCAAATTCAGCTAAACAACATTTTTTTTCTGCCAATTAATGTAAAAACAAGATATTTTTTTGTTCTAATCCCATTTTTTTTTGGTAAATATAACCAAGAAATTTTTTTTTTGTTTTCCTAACTAATAATAACAATGGCTTCTCTGTAATTGACTACTGTGATTGGTCAGTTTTATTACCTATCTAGGATTGTTATGACATTTTGCCGCACAGTTAACTGGAATACCCTACTTTACTCGCCGCTTAAGTGTAAAGAAAACAGCAAATTTCCATGTGGGAGTAGAAAAAAATATATAAATTAATTATAACACTGATTTTGAAAAATAATAAATAGTTTAGTAGTTTAGATGCTATAGAATCCTGCGTTGAGAGCGGGCCAACTTGTATATTCAGTGGACACTCTGTATAAGTATAGGTAATCCAAACCGCATGGTGTGTGAAATCATATTTATTTTAGGATTACCAAGCCGTGGCTGAATTCAGGTGGGCTTATAAGCCGTTTATGCAGGCAAATTCACCACAATTCTAAGATATTACTCAAGGTTTGTGTTGAACATAACGTAGGATAACATTCAGATTTTCGGTATAGTGCAGAAACTATGCTGGTAATCTTCTTTATTTGTTCGCCAAAGAAATATTGGCATTCGCTTGAAATATACATATTTCTCAGACCATAAAGTAAAATGGACAAATAGAACCTTTCACGGAGCGATTTGTATTCTTGCTACTGTTCGAATCGCCCTGGATGAAACCCCTTCTGAGAGAGAGAGAGAGAGAGATTAGTCTGCTCTCCCAGGTTGCCCATGCATTTGCCGATTTTATTGTGACGTCGGTACGTTCTTCCGCGCGTTTTTATTAGACAGCGTATTTTTTCTAAGTAAATAAGTAGAGAATTTTAAAACAACCGTAAAATTTTTTATTTTTTCTTGCTTTATACGATAGTGTCAAAATCAAAATTTAATGAAAAACCCGTTATTGTACAGGGGTGGTTAGAAAAATACTTTTTTATTAAAATAGTACCTTTTGTATATATTTAAAGAATCAATTGCAATTGTCCCCTAGAAATTTTTTTACGAAATTGGGTTTATTGAACATTTGTGTCAAAAGGACATAGAACACAATGTAAATAGGAAATACTTAATAAATGAACAAATTCTACTTTATTGGATGTTTAAAAATTAAGGAAACATAGTACGAATCTAAAGGGTATATAAAGAACGTATTTTTATTTAAATCAATATAAAGGTTTGATATAATAACAATAATCCGTGATTACCTATTCTAAGTTCAGAAGAAAAAAAATATTAAAGTGCCTCCTCAAAAAATCCATTACCATAATAAAAACAATGGCTATAGATCCAATCTACAAATTAAACTTTTGCCGCAATTTACTAATACATCACAACACAAAACACAACTGTGCTAAAAAACGTTATAACATGTTAATAAACAATTTGACATTAAACATTAATCGATTAACCACAAATATTTAAATATTGCAAAGGTAAAGAACAAATCGAACGAAGAAGGAACGACTGACTCCATTATTTTATTCAGACTGGACCTCTTATCTGTTCTCGTTTCGCGAAGCGGCTTTCAGCGACACGGATGTAATCTAACTCGTCTCGTCGCAGGAAGAGCGAAACTCTTAGTTATCGAGATTAATCTGTTGCAAGGAAATCCTAACCCCAAATTTAACTACAAAAATTAATTTACTGAAAGAGCTGGTTAGGGAACTTTAAGAGAAGAATAAACTCATGGAGGAAAATTTAGACCTGCTAAGAAAAAAGTAAGGCATTGATAGAAGAACCCATATTTAGGTGATTATTACAATTTAATAATATTAGCAACAGACACCACAGCAAAAGATTATTGGAGATCCAGACCCAAGACTTACGAAACAGCTGCTTTAAATGAACAGGAATCAGCTGAGAACCATTACAGGAATTCTGACAGGACACATGGCTGTCAAGAACCATCTGCACAGAATGCGACTGTACAATGGAGACCTTAATTGCAGATTATGAGGACAAGACAGGGAAACTTTACAGCACATAGTTTGCCATTGCGAGTCACTATATCGGAAGATACAACAAATACTCAGGCAATCATAACTGAAACCGGTACCCTTTCCCTAGTTGACCTACACAAACTATTGCAAGGAACTGGGATCACGGAGTGAGTGTAATAACCGAACAGGATGGGCCAAACCTGGCCTAAGTGCATCCGGCGCACGGACGGGCCCTCGGAAAAAAAGGTAAAATATTACTGCTCCTTGCTAAATATTTATTTTAGAGAAACTCACATGTACTTATTATAAATCAAGCAATATTTATAATTAATCAAACAGCTGTAATCCAGGGTATATTTAATATAAATCAACCTTGATTTCGCCATATTTATCATCAGTCACCGATTATTTATTACTCTTATGCGTTAATGGTTATTAAACTCTTCTATCGGTGTAATTAGGCTACATTCTAAAATTAAATAGGTTGAATCTCTAGTGAATATGGCTGGTTATGTATGAGAAAAAGTATCCAAGTGGGAATATGGAAACTTACACCGTTGTATATTATTGGTAATAGAAATAAAAACAATCAATTTTTATATCATTACGACAGCAATGCAATACTTGTTTTATAAATAAAAATAATGAGATATAATAAATAACAACATAATATGTAATATCGTTATTCTGTTTGTTGACATTTCATTTTTAACTGCAATGGTATCATAAAAATAAATATGGAACATGGAAAAAAGTCTACAGCGTGTAGTATTACCGTCCGATACAAATATATAATTTTATTGTTATTAACATTAAAACACATTATATTTTATTATTTTCTTTTGCTACACGCAGCACGATATCTCGGTAGTCGACATTAAAATAAATAGGCGAATAAAACGCTTTTTATACGGTTTTTGTATAAAAATCCGTCATACAAATATCACAAGAATGTTTATAGTTAAATGCTTTAATCTATATTAATTTGTTCATAAATGAACGAAGCCATAAAGAAATTCCAGTTTTTATTTAGTTTATCCAAGAAGCAAGATTTAAAGATATAAAGGAGCATATTTTAAAATTACGGTCAGCAATTTTAACTGGCTTAAAAACAGGGTTAAGATGATTAAAATCACGATTAAAATCATGATTTTAATCAGTATGATTTTTTCAAAAAAAATCATGATTAATTTAAAAAAAAAATTTTAACACACAAAATGTATTTGTTCATATAAAAAATAAAACCCAGACGAATTTTTATGTGCTGTTATTTATGATTTTATTATAATAACTGAAAAGAACAGCTGGTTATTACAAAAATTAAAACCAAAAAAACCTTTTTAATACAAAAAAATACCTATTTTAAACAAAGAAATATACATATAAAAAAACCTAAGTGTTATAATGTTTAAATAGAAATCTAGTTTAGCTGTTTTCCAATCCAAATCCGAATGACCGCTACTTCCACTATTTTCACGTCCACCTACACTTTCCTTTTCACAGTTATCGCTTCTCTGTTTCTTTGCCAACTGGATAATTTCACTCTGGCTAGTTCCAGGCTGTAACTGACAATCACCATGAAGAGTTTCAAAACCACTGCTAATATCACTAGTTTCCCTTTTGCAGGTTTTCCAATGACTTTTTAGTCTGTCCGCTAGACCTTGCAATTCTTTACCACACTTTTTACATACTGCTCTACAACCTAGTTTGCCCACCACTTTCTTTTTTATAAAATGCTGACAAACACTAAATTCCTTTCTGCCCCGGCTTGTTATGATTCCAAATGTTTTGATAGATTAACCCCTAAAGCAAAAATATTACTGATAAAACTGAAATAAGTGCGTATCGTTTATATAGCCGGGCGTTTTCGTTTCGACAAAGGCGCAAACTTGCAAAAACTAACGAAATTTACATGTTAAAAGTTAAAACTTCTCCAGGTTTGCTTTGTATCTGTACTTTTCCTGCCTAAAAATATTTGTTTACTTAACAAAACAAAATATAAGCAGTTTAAAATAATAATATTTGTAAAAGCTGTAAATTTTAAAAAAAATCATGATTTTTTTTTTAAAATCATCGATTTTTGATTTTTTTTAAATCGTGATTTTTATCAACTCGGCTTAAAAATATTCATCCTAATCCTGTTTTATATCAAAAAAAGAGCCTGTTCTACAATATATCTTTATTAACTTTAAATAGTTAAAGATTCCCTTAAGACAGTACTCACAGTGTCACTCACTAATCATTAGCTTTGAAAGGTCAGAAGCTAATAAAAAATAAAAGTTCCGTATTTAAAAAAATTAAGTTGATGTCTTTGGACCCTCAAGAAAGAGCCCTTGTTTTTTTTGCCTTAAAAAAACCAAAATACATTTTTTTCCACGAAATGGTTGAGCGAATGTTGCCGCTGATATGGTGCTTCTTGTAGAAACTTGAAATCTTATTCGCGATAGGAGTTCACCACCAGAGAACTACCAATCCTGAATAGAAGTCTTAAGACTTTCAGCCTGGGTCTATTGATCATTGGTTCAATATTAAACAGGATATACAAATTATTATAGTTGTACAGAATATCTTCGGGTGAGGGAATATTGGCTTTATACGCCAGATATCCCACAAACTTGCGTTGCACCTGCTCAATACTGTGAATAGAAAGGACTCCAGAGGACAGAAGAACAATATCTCAACATTTTCAGTGACTTAAAAACTATATGTGTTATATGGGAATAAAGTGACAGTGTTGAGTCCAACGTAACGCCGAGGTCTGTGATCTCAGTCACTGATGGTATTATTGGGTATCGGTGATGTAATGGTTCCAGACGATTGGATTGCGAATGCGCTCCGGACACAGACTACCTTACATTTTGCAGAGTTAAGCTACATACCATTAGCTTGTATGTTGGATATCCTTGCAAAAAACTTAAGATCATCTGCAAAACATAAAAATTTACTGAAGAGGAAATATGAAGATATCATTTATGAAAATATGGAGATTTTTAAGATAATATTATGAGAGCATCGTAATGTAATTTTGGTGGGAAATAAGAAATTAACATGAATATACGTAATATTTCTATTTTTATGTTCAGCATGGGGGATGATATAATTTGACCCTATATAATTGAAATTTTTAAATAAATTTTCAATTTCTTTTTTTGAAAAAAAAAATCCACAAAACTACAAGTTCTTTTAAACCCTTTAGTACAATTTTTGTATTAAATTTTCAATTAGACAAGCTAAGAAACGATGCCGCGTTTCATGCTGGTAGGGAAGGCTCTTAATTTCGAAAACGGATTTTCCTTTCAAACATTGGCTAGATTCATAATTTTTTTGTCCCACCAGTGGCGTCCCTGCAAACATTTCCTCTTATATTTTTTAGAAAAAAAATGGTACGCCACTGACATTTTTCCATGTGGATATTATTTCAGATTAGCCTGGTCAATTCTGCATTAAAATGTTCTCTTGCATTTTTCTCCTCAGGCACACCGTTGTAAAATTTGTTATATTTAATCAATAGGGGTTGTCTGTCAAATTGACACCATATGTTTAAATTAAATAGTGTGCCTTGAATTTCAACTCTAGAGTTTAAATATTTTTTTTTCAACACGCGTGTGTAATTCGACGCTTTCGAGCCAAGTTAACCGTGCTTTTTTTTCTCTTTTTCGTAGATGGTCGTCGGGAAAAGCCTTTAACCAAACTGTTTTTACTACTAGGTAACTTAACTTTGGACTGTTTTTACTTTCCTATTTTATCGGTTCATTAAATTAGTTTGGTTGGCTAGCTTATATGATTTATGTCAATTTCTAATAAAACTGTTTACTATGTACCATCGCTCAAAAATAAATTTATTTAATATCTAAGCTCAATTTGTTACGCGCGGTGTTCGACAAATTAACTACGCCAGGAACATAAACACTTGCATAAATGTTTCTTTAACACATTTATAATAACCGTAGAAAAATTTATGGAAAAGTTTGACTTCTCATTTGAATATTTTAGTGTTAAGTTAGTCCAAGCTTCCACGTATTATATCTTAATTTTTGGTTTTATCAAAAAATACTTTATAGGTATTATGTATCTGTACTCGAGTGGTCTGATAAAAACAGGTTTGAAATATCGTTTAGCTGGATTTTTTTGGATGGCAAAATGTCACTAATATAAGTCCCCGAAGAACACCACTAATCTAACTGCTTTAACTAATGTCAGACCAAAGAAATTAAAAACATTGGGATAAAATCAAAGCTGTATTTCGACACCATTAGCTCAACTCGATTGAACACATTTTTATCCTTATTATATACCCAAAACCGCTGATCAATGGGTCAATGGGTTTCCTGTCATACCTTAAAATAATCACTAACGTAATCTTATTCCCATACAATATAACAATTCTTTTAAACAGTAAAATAAAGTGTATTTTTACATTAAGAACCAGGATAAAATTTGATTGAACATTATAGTGACAAATAAAAACATTTTGCTTCGCCTGTGTCTATTTTTTGACTGGATATATAAGTTAACTTTAATAGTTTGGGTTTAATTGACAGCATTACGAAAGTTCTTCGACCTGTATAAAAAAAACTCTCTTATGGCGTTTGTCATACTTTAACTATTTTTATGTATTTTTCTTTGTGCAAATAAATAAATCCATAAAAAACCCGCTTGCTTAGCACAGTCTAATTTAGGACTTCCATATAGAAAATGTATATTGTTACACTGTAATCAAGAGCAAATGGTCTGTCGTGGCATAAAAGTTACTATATTTAATGATAACGACCGTGAACCCGATTTCTTGCGCCGGGATATTAAAATAATAAAAATAATTATGGCTTGGGCGTCTGCTTGTTGTTGCAGTGGCGTACTGTCTTTATTTATTTAAAAATGTTTTAATGTGGGTGTACACGAAAGATTGGGTGATTGGTGTGATTCTAACTTTTTTTTAATATGACTAAAACTAACACATTAATTTTTAAATGGCCACTTAATAATATTGTATAGAAAAAGAGTTTTCTCTCATTGCTTTAGATCCATCCTCAGACGCGTTTCGCCGTATTATGGCCCATCAGTACGGCTACAGTATCTGCCGAAAGCAACGAAGATGCATGCAACTATTTCAAATAATTTAAGCCCTAAACTATTGTGCATTATACAGAATTAGGAAAAATTATCAGAACGGTCGATTATTTTAAAAGATATATGAGCTAGAAAAAAATGTCTTATATAAATGTTGTAAGGCTTTTAAAAATCTACATATGTTAAATATATTGGAATATGCAGGTTCCCCTAAAAAGTTGTATTGTAAAGTTATATTTTTTTAAATGGAACACCCCGTATAATATTAGTTATTTTGATCGTTTACTTAATTTAAAAAATTTTTTTATTAACCATACGTTATGCCTAAATTTATTAGTTTCCTAGATATCATGACCTCCAGATCAGTTACAAAACACAAAATAAACTTCAATAAACAATTAAAAGCTTCCGTGAAATACATTCTACTAGGCCTGTTTTTAGAGTGTATCAACACTGTACTTATGACCTTAATTGTACATACTATATTTTTGTTTAAGATGTCACAGCTCTATAGTCTATTTCAGAAAGGTGTAGAGTAATAAAAGCTCATTAGGTATGCAAAGGGACTACAAAGTGACCCAACGAATATTAAAGCCACTTTCATTATTTTGCATTGATTTCATTGCCAAATTCTTTATTTTCATCTAGTGCAGGTAGTGCCACCTGGGTTTGGGTCAATTTATGGGTTTTGCCTATTGTTATCCATTCACAAACACTGAAAATGATGTGATAAAGGCGTGCATAGTATAAGGTACACTTATTTTTTATTAAACATTATAAAAAAATTCAAAATACATTATACAGAAATTAAATTATAAAAACCATGACATTCTTCGTCATCTTTCATCTTCTCTTGACGTTATAATTAACGAGTCGACGGTCCCATCGATCAGGTGGTCAAGATCCCACATTTTCTCCTTTTCTTTAATGACATGATGGATTGCTTTTCGTCAGTTCTCTGGTGTCACTTCCTTAATGACTTGATCAAACGGTAGCTTAACGTCTTTAATTTTGAATGTCGTGGTGTGTCTTGCTATAAATCCTTTCACTTGCGCCCATATAAGTTCTATAGGATTTAGATCGCAATGGTAGGGCGGTGTGCGCAGCATAGTTACACTATGTTTTTCAGCTATATCTTCCACTGCATATTTCATAAAACGATGATTGTGTTAATTTGCTATAGCTAATAGTTCCTTCTTTATCAAATTATCTTTTTTTTTTCTTTGGTCAGTTATCATAAATAATTGAATGCACAAAATTTACCTGCGTCTATTGCCGACACCGAAATTAAGCCGAACTAGACGGAATTTCCCATTTTATTATTCTACACCTTATTATTATAAAATATGTTCGGCTTCGTTTAATTCCAGTCGCAAGATTAAACACGTATTGCATGAACTCCACTTCTATACACCAATTTGAATCAAAACATATTGATTTTAGCGATCACAATATGTTTCTCTTTTCTCCGACTTACAATGCTTTTCTCAATTAATAGGTATTTATTTCTATTCCCCATTAAAATGTAAAATGCATGCAATAAAATATATCATTTTATAGTCCTTGTATACTTGCACCATATAAACTGTAACAAAAATTAATACACCCACTGCATTTTATAACAAAAGTTGTGAGTTTACATTAAACTTCTGGAATTTTCCGCAGCCTAGGGACCCAACTTTTTAATTGCGTTCGGGTTTTTATAGGTTTCAGTTCGCTGTAAAATTAACGACTGTGCATTTTATTTTAAACATATATTAACGCTGAAAATAGTATTTCAGAAATGTTACATACTGAAAATAAAGGAAACTTTTTTGTAGATATTTTTTGAAGTATTTGACCTAACAATAAAAAAATTACTGTACGTTCGGAATTTACGGAACTCTTAATGACAATGAAAATTATTTAAGTTAAGCTTTTATAGCTTTATCCAATTCGAACAATGGCTCTTTTACTATAATCGAATTTATCATATAACATCCTTAATTAGAACCTATTGAAAATGGTATATCCCAATAATAAGAATCTTCCTAGAGTATCACAAACCCTTTCTAAAAACACGGCGGAAAAAGCTGCAAGTTTGAAAACATAAGATGAGAAGGGATGCACATAGGGTTGCCACCTTCCTTAACAACGATTCCGGGAGTCTAATGATCAAAAATAAAGTTATATATAACCTATTGTTGTTTCATAATAATGATTATCATATATTTAACTGTAAGATCTCATTGGTTTATATGAAAATGTTATTGGGTTTCAATAAAAGGATTTATTTGTCATAAAAGCATTTATATTTAAACACTATTGGCTTTCAATAACAAGCTATGATTGTGGAAAAACAAACTACAATGCGTTTAAAAATTTATTACATTGTAGGATTACTTTTATAGTATTAGTTCTTGAAATCCCCTACAGGACCTCAATTCGTAGTTCAGGGGAGTAGATTTTTCTATGGGGGATATGCCATTTCTCTCATGAAAATGGCGATCTCGTATTCTCGAACACATTTCGTAGGGAAAGTTTCCAATAAGACCACTGGAACTCCAGTTTAACTCCGTGGAAACATTGCGACCGAATTATTTCCCCAAGGGAAGAAATTCCACCGCTTGAAGAATTAAGGTCCAGCAGACAAGTAAATCTTCCATAACACAATGCACACATATAGAACTCGCTTATTCTTACAAAATAAACAAAGCAATGCGTTCAAATATTTATTATATTGTAGGATTATTTATAGTTTTTTATAGTCTTAATTCTTGAAATCCTCTAAAGGACCTCAATTCATTCAGGGGAGTAGATTTTCCCATGGGGATATCAAATTTCTCTCATGAAAATGGCGATCTTGTATTCTCGAACACATTTCGCAGGGAAGTTTCCAATAAGACCACTGGAATTGCATCCCCTCTACGCAGATGTATTTTGTCTCTGCGGCAATCGTACAACTTCAAAAATAATTTTCAGTATTTTATTTTTGTCGGTTTACTTATAAAATTTTTTTGTGGAAGTAGTCCATCTCTCGGTGGAGTGATATTATGAGTAGGGAGAATAATACACACAGTCTGCTCCACTAGTTTATTGTAAGGATTTCAATATTTAGAACATCCTAGTGTCGTACGTGTTTCGAAGGTAAAAACCTTCATCATCAGCGAAATGAAATTAAAATGTTACAAGAGGAGAGACCCTCATCATTGCATGTCAAACTCATGAACAGAAAAGAAGAAAAAGTTTTGAATTAAATTTTTTTTAAATTTTACATGTGATTAAATTTGAAAATTGAAATTTTTTTAAAAATATTTCTAAATTAACGAACAGACCACCATTAAGATGGATCTTTCGGAAACATTTTTAATTCGATCTTTAGATTCATATTAACTAAAAATCAAAAAATATAAAATCCAACAAACGTGCAGACTGATAAAATTCAGAGCACAAAAAAAAATATTTCTGGAAAATGTATGACCAATACACCCGGTATGTAGGCAATACAACAATGGTGATAGCTCATATTCAGACTAGGGCTGTCGGAAATGTATGTCGTATAAAACGAATGCGTGTCGCCCAGCATCAAATTCATCGGCAAGTTTTCAGCTTTGCGTCCTCGACTCTTGACCTGTTGCTAAAACACATTTTCGAATTATTGTAGTTGTTATTGCATTTTTAATATAATGATTAATATAAATTTCTTATTTTTATGTGACTGCAACCCTCATAAATAATAACAAATGATGGTGCACCTTGGGTGATCAGTTAATATTTTCACGTCGTTGTATTTATCGTTTCGATGCAACGCTTGCAACATAAATTATATTTCTGCGATACCCCGGTCCACACAAAGTACCATTTCTTTATATATATATGTATATGTTTATAATATTCTTTAAATAAATAACAACCCATACCGAGTGGTACCAAGATAAAACCTGTTTCTTACAGGTAAATATTATACTTTGAGTTAAGGAACGGACTAAGACCAAATTTTATATAGTTCTCTTAAACCTAAGTTTAAATCTGTGTTTAAACTGAAGAATAATTCTAAAATAGTACCGGGTGTCCCACTAAAAATGGCTCTCGGCCGTTTCTCGGAAACTACTGGGCATAGAAACTCAGAAAAAAAAAATTATAACTAAAGTGGTCATGAGAAAATCCTGGAAATAATTTTTAAGTTCCGCATTTTACCGCAAGAGGGCGTAATTGAAAAGTAAATTTTAAAAGTTTACATATCTTCGAAAATTCCACATTAAGGTATATCTTTGATAACACCATTGAAAAGCTTGGACAATTATGCATCATTTTGGTCTTATGCTCATTGGCGTACCGACTTTAATAAAAGGGGGAGAAGCGGTTGAATGTGTAATCAGTTAAATCGCTGTAACTTATAAACGACTTATCCGATTTTAGCAAACTAAAGACTGTTTGGAAGAGAAATGTATGCACTTTTACCTATCGTATTTAGTTGTCCATAATAATTCTCAAAAAAAATGCTAGAGGGCGCAATTTGTAATAATAACACATTTTTTGATTTTACTCCGAAAAAATAAATCATACGGTATAATTATGATACCATAATCGAGAGGTAGATTAAATTTGCTAGAACAAATATTAAAACCGCAGCTCGATATCTTGGTTCGTTTCAGCGTTATCGCCAATAGAATAATTTTTAAAAGTAAGCGATTATATATTTTTTAGAAAAAAAGTGGGACGCCTTGATATTTTTTCATGTGGATATTATTTCTGATTAGCCTGGTCAATTCTGCATAAAAATGGTTTCTTGCGTTTTTCTCCTCAGGCACACCGTTATAAATTAAAATAATTAAATTAAATTAGACAGGCGGAAGTGAAGGTGGTCATTTTTATAAAACTAAATTTTTCATTATCAATGTTAATAATGATAATAATAAATAGTAGAGCTAATTTAGACCACTTTAGTTATAATTTTTTTTTCTGAGTTTCTATGCCCAGTAGTTTCCGAGATACGGCCGAGAGCTATTCTTAGTGGGACACCCGGTACACAGAGAAAACATTATTATGGTATCAAAGAGAAACTCATTAAATAAATGGTACACTGTATTTGCTATTCCTAAATAACTGTTGTTTTTGTTTTATTGCTTAACCTATTGTTGTTTCATAATAACGATTATCATATATTCAACTATAAGATCTCATTGGTTTATAATGAATATGCCATTGGTTTTCAATGAAAGGATATATTAGGCATAAAAGCATTTATATTTAAACACCATTGGCTCTCAATAACAAGCTATGATTGTGGCAAACAAGCTACAATGCGTTCAAATATTTATTATATTGTAGGATTATTTATAGTTTTTTATAGTCTTAATTCTTGAAATCCTCTAAAGGACCTCAATTCATTCAGGGGAGTAGATTTTCCCATGGGGATATCAAATTTCTCTCATGAAAATGGCGATCTTGTATTCTCGAACACATTTCGCAGGGAAGTTTCCAATAAGACCACTGGAATTGCAGTTTAACTCCGTAGGGACATTGCGACCGAATTATTTCCCCAAGAGAAGAAATTCCACCGCTTGAAGAATTAAGGTCCAGCAGACAAGTAAATCTTCCATAACACAATGCACACAAATAGAACTCGCTTATTCTTACAAAATAAACAAAGCAACCACGTGTAGAAAAATACTATAGGAGGCAAGGCGACGACGCGACGCCGGCCGAAAGAGAAATATGTCCTTCATCCCCGCTACGCAGGTGAAGAAGTGTTGCCTACCATTTCTATGATTGAATTAAATATAAGTACCATCGAAATAAAAGAAATTAAATCTATTATAATATTTCCGAGTTACTTTTTGGATAATCATTTGCTTAAAACAATATGTGTTTTATTTAAATTAAAGTACTATTATATAAATTAGTTATGTTCTTGATACAATTGTTTTTTGGTTTTACAGGCAATCTTAAATTTTATCGGTTTTTAATATATACTGTAATTAAAAAAACACAGCTCTTAATTGATTAAATACTATTTTCTTTAATAGGTCAATATTAAATGTATAATTGATCAAAATATTTTAATTTTATTGATTTAAATATAACTATTGTTTGTTTTATTGAAACAATTTAAAGGCAGTCAATAAATATACTATTGTTGGTATTACAATAATTTTTTTTCTGTGTTGAAATGTCAGAAATGGTCAATTTTTAATGTGGGATTGACAGCAAAGTTGAATTTAAGAGTAATCAATCTGGTCATAACTTGTTATGTTACATTATATTAAGTTATGTCCAGATAAATCACTTTTAACTCAAACTTTGCTGTCAATCCCACATTATAAAATAACTATTTTTGACATTTCTTCAATTTAAACTGGACCTCGGCTTATATCATTGATATTCTTTTGCCCAATTTTATAATGACAATTACGAAGTAAACACGCGTGGCAAATGCACAACCAGATTTTCAAATTCCTCGTGTTATTGTTAGCAACAGCTTGTGTATCTCGGCGTAAATGAAATCTAATTCGGGTATAGTCTCTTGTGGAGCTGTTTATTGATACATCTTGTTTAGAATTTAAAATATCTGTCATCTTTTTATTACCAAAGGGCTCTCAGAGTGATGCTACATCACCCTCGTACGGCACAAGCTCGAAATGTGATAAAGCTTCGACTGCAAGCGATGGAAAATCTGCTTGCTCTACCTCATAAACATACATCAATTGCGGAACATCTGAAAGGATCACTCGAAAAATTCTCATCGTATCAATGGAACACGCGAGACTATAAATATCGAAAGGATTTGTTGTCATATCAGTGGAACCCAAAGATTACAGAGCTTGTTGCAAGATTTTATTTTAGAACAAAAATGCTAGAATACATTTTTAATTGATGTCAAAATTGTAAAATTATAAAGAAATCGGTTACTGGTAACTAGGCCTAGAAAAAAGCGTATTTTGCCTGTTACAGCTCCGACCTATCACATAGTACCGTGCCAACGCGATATGGATTCATCATACATCTCATCGGTCACTTTTTGGCGGCTGCGGCTCGTCTCCTCTTTCCGCTTCGAGCGACTCTGATACTGGCTGGCATCGTCTTGCGATTTTCATTCCGGATCGGTTTCGCACCGCGACCGCGGACCTCATAACACAGAACTCAGATTCTCATACCCAGCTCGGTCACCACGTCACAGCTCCTTTAGTCGAAGCGGAACAGGTCGTGTCCGTGATAGGCCCGGAGCTGTGACAAAATCCCAGGTCGTGAAATCACACCATAGCCCTACTACACCTATAAAGGGCTTAAATTACCAATTGCCAAGAACTTTTTATAAAGGGCTTGAATTACCAATTACCAAGCACTTTTTATAAAGGGCTTGAATTACTAGAATTACCAAGCACTTGTTATAAAGGGCTTGAATTACCAATTACCAAGCACTGTATTTTAAAAGTGCAAGCCCTGTGCTCGAAGTACTATTGTCTTGAAGCACTTTCGAGACAATTACTGCCCAGCTGTGTTGTTAACTGATTGCTCGAGTCAGGTGCTCTATTTCTAATCTTTTTTTTTCTATTTAAGTTATCAAAACAAAGATACCATGATAATCTGAGTACCTTATAACATAACGCCAGCATTTATACAGGTGCTTGGTACTGCCCTGTCATTCCTTCTTAGTACACATCGTATACCTATTTTGTATAAAGTGCATCGAGAAAATATTACCCAGATCTTTTGTGCGTATACTGAAAATGCCCATTGTACGAATCGACAATTTATGATAAGTATTAAAATAATCCCGCTTTTAATTCGGGGATTTAGAAAACCCAGACGCCGTTTGATATTTTTTATAATTATTATCGCCCTTGCTCGACTCGTTTAAAATTTTATAATGGAAGGTATTTATACAAATATAGGAAAAACAGATAGAACGAGCGCATATGAATGTGCTTTATTTTACGGTAACTCATCGGATTAGAGGTGTGAGTGTGCCCACGCAGATGATTGGATTCGTTTTAGACTGGAATTTTTATTAATTTTAATTATTAGAAAAGTATATTAGGATTCTGATGTGCTGTTAAAGTATACCAGTTGTGACGTGTGAATACGTTAATGTGAACAGATGGACATGGACAGATGGACTTAGATCGTTTTGGGTATAATGTTAAGAATGATAACTTTATAGAACATTTTCAAAAGGTTCTTTATATTTGTCTTCTACATTAAAGTAAAATTTTTGTTGGCTGATGGTATTCAATTGTTGCCTAAAATTTAAAAAAAAATTTAAAAAACTTCTTAAATAAATAGGGCAATACAAAGAAAGTTATGAAATTATTGAATGTGTTACAAGCTGCACTGGTAATAGTAGTTTTTACAACAAGAGTAAACGAGGAAGTAAATTGAGCCCGACGCCGTAGGCGGAAACATTTTAAAAATTTGGGCTTGAACTTACAACCATTGGATCCAAAGTTCATCGTTTTGCCGTTTCGGCCAAATGATCATGTTAGAAATTATGGTAAGACCAACTCAATAATAATGCTACGTGAAATTAATTTTCTCTACACATTCAGCAGGTTGCATTATTGATAAAACTATTATAGATACGTATATATTTATATACATATAAATTACCTATGTAATTTAGTGTCTTGAAAAAGAAGGCGGACCTTCAGTAAATATCATAAACTGTGATTAGTACTTTATAAGAAGGCCATAGAGGAATTAATTTTATAACAATACAATTAATACAATAACAATGTTGTGAACTAATGTAAAATTTCCGGATTCGTGAGAACAAAGCACAGAGAAATGATAGGTGGGCGCTGTCTTAAAAAAAGGGACATTTTTACCCACAGTGTCATATTCGTAGGATTACTTGTGGTTGTGATCTGTTAAAAAAAATACTTTTTCCGTTTTGTGTGCATTCGTGGAATTTTTCTTAAAAAATGGGAAATTTTATTTTTAAAGGTTCCAACAGTGTTCAGCACCAGTAAAAATATATTATTTTGCCGTACAGTTAACTGGAATAGCCTTCTTTTCTCGTTACTTAAGTATAAAAAAAAACAGCAAATGTCCATGTGGTAATAGAATAGTAAATTCTGTAACGAGGTTGGAATGAAAATTCGATCCGAGAGGAAGATTCCGAACGCGAGCGTAGCGAGCGTGAGGAACCACGAGTATCGAATTTTCATTCTAACCGAGTAGCAGACTATATTTTCTCCACGACCAAAAATACTATTCGCAATATTTGTAATTTCAGGTGGAGTATTATCCAGTTCCATATCTGATTAATCCGATTTTTCACTCATATTTTGACTTGCACTAAAATTTGTCTGCTGACATTGACAGTTTCGAAATTCATGGCAACCTATGTCGTTTAGATCAATTACAGAATATTCATTCCGTATCTTGTTATGGAATGAAAATACACGCAAAACGCATAAGAAGCAACTGTTTCAGAATAAATATTCCAACTCAAGAGTGAGAATTTTTACATTCTATTATCAAAAATGATTTTGGAATTATTGCATTCAATAATGGTCGTGGAGAAAAAAAATTATTACACTATTTATCGTTAGCAATTTAATACTACAGATACTATAAAAATATTATACTATTAGTTGTGTAAGAAATTTCCTTAAATTTCATATAATTTTGTGGAGCATTTATATAGTAATAGTACACAAGTTATTTGTAAAAGTACATTTTATATAGGGTAAATATTAGTTGTAAAATTAACTCATTTTCCTAAATTTTACAGCATGTATAACGTAATCATCAAATGCATGTACCTAATCCGAATGGCACCCCTTTGAAGTCTTAGAAGAAGAACACAGCATTATTTTCTGATTCCCCACAAAATTCTACGCTTATTTTGTAAATGTCATATGTCTAAATTCAATAGTTTTTGAGATATTGACGTTTAAAATATGGAAATTTCAGTCTTTGACAGGCTGTAACATTGGAACGGTTCATCTTAGAGAAAAACTGTTTACACCTACCTGTCTTAATTTTTTATTCTCTATCTAAAAGTTACAACTTTCGGTTTAACATGTTAAACCGTTAAAACCGGTTTTTGGTGAAAGAAAATCCTAATAATATAGAGTAAAAAATACATTAATTTATTCATCATTTTTTACAGTGTGTGACGAGACAAAAATTAATTTTTTTAATGATTTTTCTAAGCTATAAATTTATTGTTTCTGTGACTAATAGTTGTTTACCTTTCAAGATAAAATAAAAAATAATAAACTCCAAACCGCCTAAAAACGTTATGGAAGAAGTTTGAAATAATTTTCTTTCCTAGGGGTTTTAGAAAAAGTAATTTTTCTTATATCCAATGATGGAGCTAGTGGCTAGATTGGTGTTGGCTACATTTTAATTAAGAAATGAAAATATCATTAAAATCTTAATCAAAATTTAAAAAAGTATATTTTACACTAATAAAAAAAAGATTACTCCAATAATTATAAAACTCTAACTCTTTTTTTTTATTGCAGGTAAGCCAATTCAACAATAACATTCTAGCACTGCTATCGAGCACCATTTATTCAGTAAGTAAGAAGGAAGTTTTAATTTTAATGTATTTTTTTGTTGTTCTCTTAGTTTCTTGCAAGGCCGTATCTAGAAAAGGGGGGACACCCATTTTTTAAAATATGCGATGGGAGAGAAGCATATTTTTTTACACTAATAGGACTAATTTTTCTACAAGATATAGAACTTTTACAAGCTGGTTTTTAATTAAATTATATTAACCCTCTAGCGGAAGGGGGGGGGGGCAATTCCTATTTTTTTGTTTGTTTTGGATTATGCAGAATCTAATACCGACAATAGATTTTTAAATAAAAAATGTATACAAAAGTTTCCTACACTGTATATTGGCTTTACTCTGACTTATTGAAAGGTTTAAAGTTTCAACTCTTTAGGCACAATTTTATAAAGTCCTCTTAAACCGAAGAATAATAATTCTTAAATCGTAAAAATTTCAGAAATGGTCGATTTATAGTGTGGGATTGAAAACAAAGTTCGAGTTAAGAGTAATCAACCTGGTCATAACTTGTTATGTTATGTTACATTATGTTAAGTTGTGACCAGGTACTTTTAACTCGAACTTTGCTGTCAATCCCACATTATAAAATAAACCATTTCTACGATTTTTGAATTATTCTTCGGTTTAAACTAAGGATTAAGGGGACTTTATAAAATTGGGCCTTAGTGAATACGATGAATATATTCCAAAAGATTTTAATATTTATTTTAACAACTACAATAAAATGTGAAGGCTTTCTTAACAACTAATAAAACGAAAACCTTTTTAATTATAAGTGCTTGTCCCAATTTTTCAATTAAAATAAATAAACAGAATTTTATTACTTAAAATTAATGTTGTTTCCAATTACATTAAGTACAAAATAATGGCAGCAGAATACGTGTTAACTTATTTGAACGACATATTATTTATTTAACGTTTTAATATTGGTTATATTCTGTATATTTGTTATCCTCGTAGGGAAACACTAAAAACGGCATAAGGTATGATATTGCATAGCAGCAAATATTGTCAGGAGAGAAGGGGGGGATCCTGCTGTGTCCGTGGTTGGTTTTATTCCAGAATTTCGACTCTTTCAGTCGCTGGGCAATTTTTGCAGCTATACTTTTTCCCTAGATATCCAGGGGGGGGGGAGGGTATATATAACAGCATATTCTCACGTTGAAATATAATGGTATTTGATTTTTAAGGGACGCTGTAGAATTTTTTACTTTTTAGAACGACCGACATGCCTTATTCATATGAATGTATTATATTTATTATAAGCAGTGGCGTAGCCCCGGGGCGGGGGGGGGGCTGAATGGGCGTAAGTAGGACATTTTTTTCTGGAGAAAGGAACAATCGGGACTACATGTATTTCATGATATTGTACCTAGGAAAGAAGACGGACAAGCGCCGCAGGCGAAACATTTTCGGGGCCACGCCCAAAGTTCGTTTAAAATTCACCTAACTAGGTACTAACAAATTTCATCAAAATTATTAAAATTTGTTTTCTTAAATGTTTTCTTTAACTTTTTTTTTGATTTTTCTAGCTGGCTCTTTATCAAAAAAAAAACATTTTTTATATTTGTAAACAATATGAATATTAGTGTCAATCCAAAATTTTAACATAAGACTTATGTATGACTCTAACACGCGATTTTCGGGCTCGATTTTTCATAATTAAAAATAAGTAAATATAGCTCTCCACACTAAAATTGATGATTTTTCAGAAATCATGTATTTTTGGAGCGTAAATCTAGGAGCAGTTGTTGGTGCAAATTCTTAGGTTTTGAAATACTCTTTCTTGAGTGCCGTTTTGTATATTCATAAAGCATTCTCGTTTCTTCCCGCACTATTTTTTTTTATTATAAATCATCATACTTCTTCAATAAAAAATGTTTCAATTAAAATAATTACTATAATTTTTTTCTTTAAAAATAAATACCTAATTATTTTTTGTTTTTGTTGTAAAAATAATGTATTGCATTGGGTTATATTTTTGTTGATTTAAAATAGCTCTAAAAAAGGAAAAACGGAACAGACAGGGGCAGGACAGGACTCTACCCGTATGACGAAATTATTTAAATAATTTTATTTTATTCAACTTATCAAATAACTTGCAGACATTTTTGATTTTTCTATTTCAAAATCTTTTTTACCAATGCTCAATATTTTTTTGCCAGCCCCCCTCTAGCTACGGCCCTGTTGTAGTCTAGTACCAATCCTAAATACTTTGGTTTTTTCTTAAGCACTAAAGCATTATTGTCGGGTATTGGAAGTCCGAAGTTCTCGATCACCCTTCTGCGTGTGAATAGAACTACCTCCGTTTTTTCGGGGTTGATTTTTAGCCCGCATTTTGCTGACCCATAATTATATAAACTATTTGTCTTAAGAGCAAACAGTAGTCGATGAGTCATCTCGAACAAATAGTGCATTTCCACCACATCGCTCATATTGTACCTGTATCCGGCGATGGTAATAAAATGCCTTTTTTTATATAAAAAATATTGTATAAACAAGTTTCACGAGAATTAAAGGGCACGGCGTCAGCGAAGATTTTGAAAATAATATCGGGTTTGTTCGGGTCTGTTCGTTCAACAATTTTTTTTCTTCAAAAAATTATTTTTGTATACGGTAATATTTCTTCGTTATAAAATCCGCTAGCTGATGAAATGGCCATCATAGCAAAAATAATGCCAAATAGCCACCGGGACCAAATGATTCCAGTCCGCCCCTGTATATAATTAAAACTTCAAAATAATTTTTCAATTTTTTTTTGAAAAAAATAAGGTATTATCCCCCAAACTAGAAGTTCTTGTGAACCCTTAAGTAAAATTTTTTTATTAATTTTTTAATTAGACAAGCCAGGAAACAATTCCACATTTCACGCTGCTACGAAAGGCTCTTAAAATTCATCAAAGATTGATTCCCTAAAGTTTCTGTACTTACTTCATGAAATCGGATTGCAGATTTTAATGAAATTTCTTTGTTTATTATTATACAGAGTGATTCCTAAATTGATACGTCTTTTTTAGCTGTGAATAGAAGGTATTAAAATAAATAACATTATCAAATACCTTTTTTCAAAAAACTCAAAAATAAGGTACTTACATTCGTTTATTACACTAGGGATCAAATACGTTTTTGCGTAACTTGCCCGTTGAATAACATTCAGAAAACTTCTGGGTGTAGGATGAGCCCGCAAGTGAAAGCGTTCTGCGTATAATCTCGAAGCAGCAGCCGCACTTTGACGACATTCACCCTAAATTAGCATCATATCTACTAGTTCGTTGTTTTAAAATTTTACCATATTCAGGTGTCACCAATTTAAAATTAACTTGCTTCAGAACAAAAATACCGCAACGGAATGCCAAATAACTCACCACCTACCCGTAAATTGCATGACTAATAATAGATCAGAAAAACAATATAAAATATAGCGGGGTATGTTTTGATGACCAGGCCTGCCCTTAGATTTTTTACTTCAGTATCTCGCTTATTTTAAAGTTTTTTGACAAAAAGTATTTCAAAATGTTGTTTATTTTAATTCCTTCTATACACAGCTTAAAAAGAAGTATCAACTTAGGAATCACCCTGTATTTTGTTTATAAATTTCTTTTTTTTACTAAGGCGGGATTAGTTATTTAATGACAACCAAGGATATAATCATTTTGTATAGTTCTCAAAAAAACTAGACTTTCTCATTTACATATAAACATAATTTTCAAAGTAAATTGCATACCAACAAATTACTAAGTGAAATTGCATTATTCGTGCAACTTTTCCACAATTTACTAAGAAAAAAAATCAGAACACAGGAACTGCTAAACTATACCGTAATAAACTTGTGAGAAATCCGCAAATATATAAAAATAACATGCCATAATTTATAATATGACCGGTGCAACAAGGTTAATATTATAGATTACTGACGCGATTTGCATGATTCCTTAACAACTACCATAAATTCATACAGACGCTATTCTAGGAACCAATAAAATTCGAGGGTTTTTATTTAAATATATACTCGCCTTGTTTGTTCTTCTCTCTTGCGTACATATAATTACCAAGAGCATTTATTCAATGTACAAAAAGAAAAGTTTGTGTGTACTTATACTTTATAGGGGAAGTTCACCTTATACAGGACAGCGGTAAAGTTGTATACTAATGTTATTGTACTCTAAACAGTGGCCTAGTCAAAAATTTTGTTTTTTTTGGGGGGGGGGGGCCATACACGGACTTTATCGAATATACGTCATGAAAACGGCAGCTTGACAATGTTGCCAATGTTCTCTAAAATTATTATATTATAATACAATAAGTCTGAAAAGTAACCCAATAAAAATAATTGTTATATAATCAGTAATAAATATTCTACAAACCTCAAATACTAGTATCAAAAATTACCCCTATAAACCTTTATATAAACTTTTTGTTTATACAATGGCCGTCTCCCATAATAGTATAAACACCTAACTTTCTAATGCTTTCTAGTATTTCATAATAAATACTTACTTAATGAACACTTCATTTCGCTGCGAAATTGCAAAAAACTGTACTAAAATATTAAATTTTGTGCCATTAAACTCCTAAACGTCGATTAGTAATTACAACGAAGGTTGCATATCTAAAAATTATATACTGTTACTATTCGTTATATTGTGAGCTCACCATGGGTGAAATTAGGCTTTCCAACGCTACTACATTGATTCTGCCATGATTGTTTACCTAAATTTATTATATTGGAAACAGTCTTTGCATAAATACAAAATTTAACAATGATCAATGCAAAATACGTGCTTATACTTTTCAAATAGTGTCTTATACTACTTGTAATATAATAATATTTGTTACAAATCGTCTTAAAATAAAAATAATTATATTTTTTTTTCTGAAAACTTTAACTGAAATTAATTATTATTGGATATTTAAAGGGTCCCTTTATTTTTTACATGTACTCGGTCTATTTTTGCAGTAAAAACTGTGCCTACCTCAATTTTAATTCATACATATGAAGAATAAAATAACCATTTTGCTTTTTCTAACTTTTGCTCTCCATTTTTATTTTTGAATTTAGGTCTAATTTACTTGTGGAAACAGAAAAATACCGTAATTATAAATAATATGTATCCAAGAGAGAGAAATACACTCCTTTCCTGACAAGTGACAGATCTGCGCGGTTATTTAAGATGTTATATAGCGGTTACCACAACTTTTCTGTTACTTCTGGTTACATAACTTAAATTTATATAGCGTTACTGAACAATGGTGTTCGCAACCTTTATAAACGTCATTTAAGCTCTTTAAGTGGTTTTCTGTTACTTAATAATAACTATTGGTTATTTAGAGTAGGTGATTTACCATTTACGGTAACTATTATAGAACCAAAAATGTATATTGGGATAGATCAGAGAACCCAATTTTGTTAATATTTGTAGTTTAGGATTAGGTTAATTATAACTAAACACAACTTTCTTATTATCTTTTTCAGAAATTATTCTTAACCTTGAGATTAGTGTCTCAATTAATGGCAAAAATCACGATGTATCTACAAGACCATTTTAAATTTTATTGTAAATAAAATTAAAAATAAATAATTTTTAACAAAGCCCAATTTAACAGATATTCTATAGGTGTTAGGTGGTGTCCGGCGCTAAAATACCTTCCCCTATGTCAAGTCAATATACTGGCTATGGGTATAATCGATAAAAATTAGCATAATGACTAATAATTTTGTATTTATTATTAAGCATGTCTCAACAAACTGGCATCAACATCGATCGCGTTTCTGTATTGAAAAACTTTACGAGCCTGTAATGAGCCATTACATGTTGTAATGCGACAAAAACTACTTTTAACCGTGAAATAAAATATTCCTAATTACATATTGAGGGTTTAATTGAACCTGTTTTATATTGATTTTTTGTGTATTTTATTTTATTATAATCGAATAACTTAAAAAAACTCACGGTTATGTTGTGGAAATGCTCCATCTGTAATTCATTAAATGGAAACAAGAAGGAAATATGGATTTAATGTTAATTTAGGTTTACAGGGATACAGGGTGTCCTAAAAAGTATAGATTCAGTATGAATAATAAATAATGAAGTTCTATTTTATATGTCCGTTGCAGAACTATAGGCTGCAGATGTTTTTGAAACCATTTAGAATTAAGATATTAAAGGACCCCGCACAAAGCTTATGGGAAATGGCTTTCGGCTAATTTTACTGAATTTTTAGTATTTCCTAGATCCTGATGTCCTGATTAAAAGTGTCCATGGCCGTAATCCAATCCTATGACTAGTTTTTGAGTTATGACCTTTTAAAGTTGGCAATTTCTTACTTTGAGATTTTATGCATTGTCTGTAGTTTTCACTTGTTTCTTAAAAACTATCAACTTTTTTTATTTTTTTATTGATGGAAAAGTTAGCCTTAAGTTTTCTTTCACTTATATTGAAATAAAATATGTACAGGATGTTGAATAACTTATAGGCGGGGTAAATAAATACTACTATTAAAAAATTATGAAAATCCAAAACAAAAAATTTACTCATTTTTTGAATTTTGAAAACAAACGGCTAGATTTTGTTCATATTTTAATATCTTGTAGTACCAAGCTGTGGATGAAAATAAAATGGATATAGGTTGACGTAGAATATATTGCCGGGTATTTTATTCTTCAAAAAAAATTGAAAATTCACCTGAAAACGTAATAAACGACTTTTAATTGATTCATTTAATTATTATGCCAATCTGGGCTATCGTAACAATTTTTTTTTACAAACCTTGTTTTTATGGCTTAATACAGTGGAATAAGGAGTATATAGTTTTTCACGTTATTAAGGCAATCTGTTCCAGCAGCGTTAAATCAAAGCTCGTAAAGCGATGCCGCAACAATCTATGCACACTTGGCAACCAACATCGGGTTATTCTGTGCTGGGTTCCTGGACACTCCAAAATAGATGGCAACGAGGCTGCAGATGCGCTCGCAAGAGAGGGCGCAGGCATGCCAGCTGATCTAGCAGACAATACAGTGAACAAACCACTGGGATTGGTCAAAGAGGAGATTGACTACACGGCCAAGCAGCTTGCACAGAACAGATGGACAGGGTTGACAACCTGTAGTACATCCAGGCAACTGTGGCCCACATTCGATAAAAAGAGAACCGCAGAGCTATTGAGACACAGTCGAAAAGACGTGAGAAATATTACTGCGGTTGTTACCGGACATTGCCTCTTCGGTAGACATGCCGAACGTATGCAAATACCCACTAACGACTTCTGCAGAAGTTGCAGAGATGAGGAAGAGGAAGAAAGTATTCAACATTTTCTGTGTGAATGCCCTGGCCTCGCAAGAAGGAGGTTCACTACTCTGGGTGAATCATCTTTCGATAGCCTGGAGGAACTAAGCAACTTACAACTTGGACGGCTGAGCAGATTTCTGAACAGTAGTGGCTGGTTTGAATGAGTTGTTAAAATCCTTCCGCGGTTACGTCGCATAAACCATCAGTGATCTGATGAAGGTGGGTTCTACGGAACACGTGTGGTATCACAACGGACCTAATCAGGACTACGTGAGACTGTTTGGTCAGAACCAAGGGTCTGCCACTCTTACCTAACCTAACCTTCACGTTATTTATATCCGAAAAACTTATCCCACAATATTTTATTTAGTTTACTAGGTTATTGATAGGAAAAAATAAAGAAAAAATCTTTAAAAAATTAGGGATGAACTTATAACCGAAATATATTTTTTTATAATTTCGGTCAAGTTGACCCCACCGGTCAACTTCCCCCCGTTTTACGGTACCAAAAATAATACCCATCACTAAATGAAATTACATATATAATTTTATTGTTAACTGTATTGTCCTGGATTATGGTTCTATATACTAATATAAATTATAATAAATATTATTATACGTTGTATTATAAATTTCCCTCCGTGCAGGTTACCTATTAAACATTGATTAATTTAATTACTTACCTTTTCTTCTAATTTTTTTAAATAGATATTAGGATAAGGTTCGCAAGTTGGGTCCTAGAAATAATATGTTGTATGTTTCCTCGACTGGTACTTTTCCTTACGATACATTCCAGCCAATTCCGTCTGTGCAGTACACAAATCAAGTGTAAAGGTTAGAGGTTATAAATTGGATAATAACCCCTCGCATTATCCCATCGATCCTCGGCAAAATACAGTGTTCACAGCGCCGAGATTTACGGCAAAATAATATAATGGCTGACGCACCTTCGATCGAACCCTGTATATAAATCGCGCATATAGATATTATTTTGTCAGGAACAGACAAATATAATCGCTCCGGTTCGGGCGAATTGCCTCGGGCAGATTTCTTCGTTTGATTAATAGATCCATATATAAGTCCATGCCAGGTGAGAGGAACACACTAGCGTCTCGGTCGTGACAGGCACAATTATATATGTTGCCAAGTTCTCTGGAGATACGGTAATTTAGGAATTTTGTTATAGTTCTTGTCGGGTTCGGATTTAGGAACATGCGGATGGAGATCGCTGAATTAAATAAATGACTACCATACAGCACCATAGCTGTAGTTATAAATGTAAGACGTGATGAGTGGAAAATAGCCAACAACGACCCTGGCACCTAAGACTCGATCCCTTTACTTTATTGTATTTTATTTAAATTTGAAAAATTCTTAGTACTTCTGGAGATATCTGCAACATGCGAAGCTTTGGAAATGTGTTTTTGTTATTTTTTAAATTATAACACACTTTCATTGCCTTTTCTTTCTACAAAATTCAAGATGGCAATGAAAACATTTCCATGGATACCTTATTTTATGGTCTTCTTACCCTTAATTCAACCCTGCGATTTTCATACTTCAAAGTTGGCCGTTTCGAAATGACAATTCGGAAAAATACGAAAAAAAAAATCTTGATGGATAATAATATGTTTTCCGAAAATCGATCGGAAATATTGACATTTTTGATAACATTTCTGAAAGAAAAAGTCAATATTTCCTTACATTTAGTCGTTGCTAGGCAACGGAAAATAACTGTTAGGAAATATTTATTATTGTACTGTAAGGAAATATTATTTCTGTACGGCTACTTGTAAACTAAAATGTGTTAAGCTTGACAATTTAATATTACTGTGTTTCCATAGTTACAACACAAATATTTAATGTCATCCTTTATTTGTCAACAAAGTTAATAATATTTATTTCAAAATTGTTGATTGTAATAAGTTATGTCCTTTTAATAATTTTCAATTTACGGAAAAATAGTATGTATACCTCGTAGAAAAGGCCACATTCCCGGACTCCGTATTGTCCGTCTCGACTTGCGCCTCGACATACATTCTTTACGGTCGTCCGGGAATGTCCAGCTTTTCCTACTAGGTATACAATGTACTATTTTTTAAATACTTTTCGATTCGCTAGTTTAAAACGGCACATTTCGAATTATTAAAATTACATGATTAAAATTAGCCTAAAAGAATCTTTAAAATGAGGTACCGCTTGAACACGTTTTCATTTAAAAATACTTTACAAGATGGCGCATGTACGCCATTATCATTTACGCATGCCGAATTTAAATAATTAGATAAATTAGACAGAATGGGACGGACTTTTTGCAATTTAAGAATTTAAGTAATACATTAAAGGTGGTTATGAGACAAAACATTACATGCTAAGCCATGTTGGCAGATTTGTGTTGACAGGTTGGTTAGTTATTGTTAATTTTTGCTTAAGTAATTTTATAGTAAAAGTATGTTTTTAAATGTGAAAAAGTTTGATATATTTCTCTTATATACAGTTCAAATAGAAAATTTTCTTGGAAATACGGGGTTCTATTAAACATTATTAACTTGGGTCTACTTCCACAAGCGATATTCAATTGTTTTTAAATGGAAACGAGAAACGAGAGGACAATCACTGGGATATTTTAGTGTACAAGGCAAGGAATTGCAGGGAAATTTCAGTAAATTTCTAGGATTTTCAAGAAATTCCTTTTGAATTTTGAGGTATCTTGAGGAACTTCGAGGTATATAAACATTATATTGCATACATTTCGTAAGATTCTCTTAAAATCGTCACAATTTGACAAATGTGTGTAGAGTCGCCGGGCACTCATTGACGTTATGTTAATGCCGTGTCATCCAATAGAAAAGTTATATTACGTGCTTAATTCTTATATAAAGCTTTATATGATATGCCATTGTGTCCAAAGAAAATAATAACAATAACTTCTAAGATATTACGCCATTCAATAGTTGTTATTGCCTGTAAAACTTTTTTTAATACCCACTAAATCATAATAAAAGCAGAGCTGGCAACTAACATAGCAGTCAACTTTGTGAGTGTCAAGCCCTAGGCGAAAGCAGAAGATCACTTGAATTAGTCTCGGACGTTTGGAGGGCAGAAGAAGAACTTTCCTTGGAATGCAGTTTATAGGGTTTTAATTGCATATAATGGGTCCAGACATTTGTTTGAAATAATTTCTTGCTCTTGTTTAATTGATGGTCTGGTTTTTGTACCTATTAATTCCTAATTCTCGGTTGTAATTCAATTTTTACCAAAATATTTTTAGTTTTGAATAATATGTATTTTTCTACGACCACCTATGACCTATGAAAATGAAAAAAGCACGGGAAATTTGGCTAAAAAGCGCCGTATATTACACTATTAAATTTAAACATATGGTGCCAATTTGACAGACAACCCCTATTTATTAAAAAGAACAAATTTTAGAAAGCAGTAATTGTAAAGTGTTTAACTTATTTATCATGTGGACGATAGAAGAGTTTTGGACTTGCATTGTCTTTATTTGTTTTACATCACAACGTTTCAACTGGTAAGTATCTCCAGTCGTCTTCAGTTAATACTGTTAATTATTGTTTACTGTTATTATTATTTCATTCTGGTGAATCTAGAAGTCAATCCGGGATTAGTTCTTTCTATATATGAAATAAGAAAAAATGAACAAGTTTAACTACAAATAAAGAAAAACCCTGTAGACAAACTATGAAACCAGATATTAAGTGGAACATAACCTTAGTATGCTAATTTCAACACTAGTGTTGATATTTTTTTCACAAATCAAAGGCTTTTTTAATAATCCTTTGTGGTCGTAGGAAAAATAGTGTACATTACTTACTCGTGTGAAAGTGATTATTCTAAAGCTCGGAGAATTTCCGCACTCCTCGTTTGAAAAGTATTACTTCATCACTATTAACAAACTACATAGGTTTCTAGAAAACGCAAATAGCATTGTAATTGCATTGCAGATTGGATTAAAAATTATTTTTACCAGGTATACAATGACCTACTATTAAAAAGGCTATCTTTTTTTTTCTGAAGTTCGGTGCATTCTTTGTCCCACCAAGATGCAAGCCTATACTCCAGGTCCAAAATTACTGTCAGTGACTTACCGCTTTCGTATCGAAAGCAGCGGGTTGTACGAAGTCAGAGAAAATAAATTCCATAAAAATTCGGCTTAATTAGAATATTAAATTATACCTAAGTTGATACTTCTTTTTAAGCTGTGTATAGAAGGCAGTAAAATAAATAACATTTTCGAATACCTTTTTTAAAAAACTTAAAAATAGGCGAGATACAGAAGTAAAAAATCTAAGTGCATGCCTGATCATCAAAACGTAGCCTGCTATACTTTATATTATTTGACTTATCTCTTATTAGTCATGCAAATTACGGGTCGGTGGTGAGTTATTTGACAATACGGTGCGGTGTGTTTTTCTGAAGCAAGGTAATTTTAGTGTCTGTTTGAAGGTTGGAGACAATGATGTTTCTTGAACGATAGAAGAGTTTTGGACTTGCATTCTCTTTATTTGTTTTTCATCACAACGTTTCAACTGGTAAGTATCTCCAGTCGTCTTCCGGTGAATACTAAATAAGTAAAGTAACTACAGCTCTATTTATACTAGCTAGATGCACTGGAGCATAACCGAGATGGGTGCAGTCATGCGTTTAGTTAGTATGCGGTATTTTAAGTTTGCATCTGCTTAACAAAGGTTTCCAGATATTTCTTCTATCTAATGAGGGCTTACTAAAGCAATCTGGGTTCTGGTATATGGTAGCAGCTTCCTTGAACTTCCTTTTTCTCCAATGTGGTTCTTTGTGCAGGATTTGAGCTTCTGTCCACTTGATGTGATGACCGTGTGTCCAGGCATGGTCAGCTGCACCTGATTTTTCGGTTTCTCCTTTAAGCGTGTTGTTTCTGTATTCCTTTACTCTAGTTTCAAGTGGCCTTAGAGTCTCACCAATGTAAGATCTGCCACATTCGCAGGGGATCTGGTAGACACCGTTTTTCCTGTCTTTTTGACTTGTTGGTTTTGTCTTCGTCAGGTGGCTTCTTAAAGTGTCTTTCGAGCTGAATGCCGTGTTGATGTTGTTTCTTTTGTATATTTGGCCGATTCTTGCGATTTTCCAATAGTTTATCAACTAATTGCATGGCGTAGCCATTTTTGTTGAAGTTTTCTTAATGTTATTCAACGGGCACGTTAGGCAGAACCGTATTTGATCCATAGTGTAATAAATGAATATAAGTACCGTATTTTTGAGTTTATTCAAAAAAGATATTTGAAAATGTTGTTTATTTTAATGCCTTCTATACACAGCTAAAAAAGAACTATCAATGTAAATCACCCTGTATAATATAAACAATCTCTTTACGTATTTACATCCATTCTTACTTCGCCTACGATGCCGATGTTGTTTCGGATCCCCACAACGATGTTATAAAGGCCCATTCGTTGTTTTAAACGATACGGAATACGGAGAAAAGCACAGTGCACGGAGAGTACGGGGAGGGGAGGGGGGCAACGAGGGGTTTACATTCCCCAAGCCAAATAATCCATTTTTCACGACGCCCGACACAACAATGAGTACGAAAATAAATAATTTATACACGCCACTCTGGAAAAATATACTTTCCCTTTTCATATTTTATAGCCCCGAATAAAAAATAATAGAATATTATATTAGTTAATGCTCCCTACACCCCTTGTCGCCTCGGGCGCTCGAAACATCGCAGTCCTTTATATTTATTCGGAATTACTTATTCATATTAAATTAGTTTTTCTCTGTCGTTGAATATTAAATGAATCACGCAGTGTATACAGGATGGCCCGCTGAAAACAATACATCCCCGTTTTTAGATTCCTGAAGGATGAGAAATGCATTTGGTTACATCAGAAGTTAAAATGGGCTTTTTATTAAATTTTAAGCCATCACTAGGAAAATAGGTAAATAGAAACACTATTGCAACAATAACACCGACTTTATCGAATATACGTCATGAAAACGGCAGCTTGACAATGTTCTCTAAAATTTTTATATTATTCAAAGTCTGAAAAGTAATCCAATAGAAATAATTGTCCAAAACGGACTTCTTCAGAAAAATCAAAAAAATCATCTTATTAAGTATATCCAATTCTATATTGTGTCTTGGAATAAGTTAATAAAATTCTATTAATAAAATATATTATTTAACTAGCATAAAAGGTTTCACCTGTGGCAAAACCGAAATTATTGATAGAATATCCAGCTAATGAAATGACAATTAAAAACAGTCTAACCTAAGTTATTTGTCGATTTTTCTACTCTATATGAGCAAATAAATATAAAAAACAGTTATTTTAAATAAAAATACATCAAAATTGCACAATAATTCGGATGAAAAAAAAACAAGTGAAAGATCGGTAACGATGCTCCAATACAGCTACCATTTTAGCCCTTAAAAGATAATTATGTTAGAATTAATAATATTAATTTAATCCGAATGCAGCTATGCATAATTGAACCACGGTTAACTCCGATGGACAATAATAATTATAAACACTCATGCATTTTAGCGCGCCCCAGCCAACCGTGTCCGTTTGCTCAAAGCAAGTGAAGACCCAACGCCAATGGCTTTGATATTCGCCGTTGCTTTGGTTACGTGACGTCAGTCTCGCAAACAGCATGTAACAATTTGCATTATAATGAAGGGTAATTTAAAAATAGATCAGTCGTATGCACCATTATTTTAGCATTGGTTCGCCTAACCTTAAGATATTTATTTTGAGGCTTCGCGAAACTTACGGTTATAGATATCGTTTTTACGTGATTTACTGTGTGATTAAAAAGTTTTGTTTTTATTTTTCAGTTGTGTACGTACCTACTTAGTTGTGTGTTTTAAAAATTAACCCAATTAATGACATAGTTTGTAACTTGTTGGAAATTCCATTCAGTCGTTAAACACATAAGGACAAGAGAGACGTTTTGTTCCACGGGTTTTTAGTCAATGTTTGTTTAAGTACCCGCACTATACCTAGCTCTTCACCATTTTTTAAGACCGCGAGCCGCCACTGCCTAACTTGTCTTATTGAACATTTAATACAAAAAATTTTACTAAGGAATTCACAAGAACTTCTAGTTTGGCGGATGATACCTTTGCAAATTTATTTTATAGTTTCAATTATGTCGGTTATAATTATATGGTCCGCCATGTAGAACATAAAAATAGAAATATTGCGGCTATTTATGTTAATTTCTTATTTTCCATTAAAATTACAAACGATGCCCCGATATTATCTTTAAAATCTCCACTGACGCCGCACCACTTAATTCTCGTGAAATTCGTTTCTATATTTTATATCTAAAAAATATAAATTTTATTGCCATCGCCAGACACATGCGCGATGCAGTGGAAACGCTCAGTGTGTTCATGATGACTCATCGAATACTACTCGATTTTAAGAACAATAAATGATATTCTCTCGTAACAAACTATGACCGATTGACGTCAAAGCGAAAATAAACGTTTATTTTTACTACACGGAGTCTTAAAAATGAAAATTAAATCTGAAAATCCGTTAAATAACAAACAGTGCAAGACTGCAAAGTGTGGTAATGTTTTTCCTTTCCTTATTTGATTAGCTTCCATTTACGGCCTATATTAATATGAACCACCCTGTAAAAACGATGCGTTCAGAAATAACTCATTCTCAAAATGGAATTTGTATCATAAAGTGTTATTATATACGCGAAGAATTTAGATTTATTTGACACTGAGATGCTCAGGTATTCGCTTTATATATTAAGATGAAGCCACCCTACAGAAATATGTCGCGAGTGTGTTTTATGTGACAGGATATAGGAAATTCTTGTTGGGAGTGTTAACCGAAAATTTGATGAATTATTTGTTTGTGTTTGAAAATTTATACATTTGAAGCATTAATTTACATAAGAAATCGATATAGAATTTTTTGCCAGGGTTATCATATTAAAAGTATGTTTAACATCTCGTTTTTGATCGTTTAACACAGACCTACATACCTTCTCCCGGAGGACATGCTACAATATTTAGTTTAGGGACTCTCCGCATCAAAAATACGTATTTGTTTCCGAAGTCCATCCATGTGCCGGATGCACTTCTGCCATGTTTGTCGCCCGATTCAACAATCCCAGTTCCTTGAACTAATTTGTGTAGGTCAACTGGGAACAGGGTGGGGCTATCCTCTCTGGTTTTAATTTTAGTTACCCTAGTATTTTTTTCCTTTTCCGATCCAATCTCCACGAACGTCGCGTTCGTGAAATATCGTCGTAACTCGAAAATTGAGATAACAGAACATCGAACGTGTCACATTGCCAAGCCAGATCACTCATGAGCACCCAGAATTAGAAACAAGGATGACCTCACATTTCATTTTAAGTGAGGCAAGGAATGTTAACATCAAATTAAATGACAGGCTGGCCATGGTACCTCAAAACCCGACGGACGTACCTATCGGTAAACAATAGTTTATTGGTAGCTCTCCAGGGCGCTGAGCGTCCGGGGTTTGCATGCTGTGCACCCCTTCGTCTATTACCCATTGTCCCCTCACCTTGTACTGTCAGTGGGGAATGGCAGTTTAATGGGTCGTTTGACTTACTGCTAACAACGGTATGCCCTGTCTTCTTCCGTTAACATCTCAATCCTTTCGTTGTTTCGTCCTACTGGTACTCATCAGAGACGCGCGACCATCCTGAGGCCACGGCCCGCAAAGGGTACCATGGCCGGTCTGTCATTTAATTTCATGTCAACATTCCTGGCCTCACTTAAAATGAAATGTGAGGTCATCCTTGTTGCTGATTCTGATCCTCTAGACTCCTTAGCTCATTGTTGTCGGTGATTTATTCGACACATGAGGGGTAGGCACCTTGGCTGCTCCTGAGTTCTAGTTAAGGCTGATTAAGCCTTCTCTTTCGATCAAATCGAAAATTGAGCCCCCGAGTGCGCCCGACGAATGTCCACCGTCGATCGTACACGCACCCCAAGTCACAAAGCCGTTATATAATTTGAGAGTTTGCTGCATTTAGCAGCGTGGTATTGGGTATTATCGGTTGTTTGTATCGAATTTTTACGCGACTTTCTAGTTTACGGCGAAATGATAAATAGTGCGTGCGTGTGATTCTGTTTTTGTGTATCGCTGACAATTATTAACTGTGTACTATGGAAGGGGTATTTAATTTAATTAATGTGAATAGATTTTTTTATATTCGTACGAAGAAAAGATCGAATTAAAAGGAAAAGGTAGATCATAACCAGATATTATTATTGAAAAATATGGAGTAAGTAGAGGGAAAAGTTTCACACGAAAATTTAATACAGACATTTATTTTTTAAATGAATCAATTTGTAGATGAAGAATGCGTTATACTGGTGGCGATAAAGCTTGGACGGAAATGGAGCTCACCGATCTAGAGCACTTGAGTTTGAAGATAAAAAGACACGATAACTCTAAAAGCCATCTTCATAGTTGTTAATAAAAGTTAATCTCCGAAATGGACAATTTTAATGACAAAATTATTACAAAATTTGCGAACAGAAAAGAACGTAGGATAGACTAATAAAAAAGTTTTTTTGCAAAAATTGCATTAATATCTTAAACTTTTTACCAGGAGCCGCCATTGTTTCCAGTCAAAATAAAATTTCAGTTGAATAAATACGACATTTTGTAACTAAATTTCGTTGCCCAAAGTAGACTTTATGAAAGAAACTAGAATTTAAAAAAAAACAGTCAAAGAACTTCAAAAAGTTTTTTTCCACACATTTTTATTAATTGGAAACCGGTTTCGGCCATTTTTTACACGGTCATCATCAGTCCCACCAAAACTACAATTAAGATAACAAAAAAAATTGAACAAAAAAATTTTTTTTATAACTTAGTTGTTGCATGTGAAAAGTAATATTCATAATAATATACTCCGTATATCCATTAGTTTATTTAAATACAAAAACAATTTTGTTTGTTCATATATTTATATGTCTAATAAATAATTTGTTTTATTTACACACATCAATATATTTAAGGTTTTCGTATCGTCATCGAAAATTCTCGAGCAAACATTTATGGCCGCTTAACATTGAAATATAGAAATTTATTGTATTTATTTCGCCGAATATGATTCACTCTGTATCAGTAAATTTACATTGCAGCTTTCGAATAATAAGCAAATACATAAATTTTACTCTCTGAAAGCGAGGCGTCTTAATACAGGGCCGGGTGTAGGAATAATTAAAAATATTATTACTATAGAATATATTTAATGTAAAATTACACAAGTGACGTAAAAAATTCTTTGTATTATGTCATAAATATGAAGATGTCAAAGTAAATGTCAACCTCTGACTCAAACTTGTGTACAATGTCATTTGAAAGTGGTATCTACTATAACTTTTTTTTTTACGGTTCGCCGACTACGTAGGCCATCTTGAACTTTTTTTTTAAACTCCGTCCTTTTAGATCCAGATGTACAATTACCGCTTAAGCTTAGTTTAACGTTGAACTAAGCTCAAACTTAACTTTGACAATCAACAATAATTTAAAGTGGTTGTCAATATGAAGTTTATGCTTGGTGCAACGCTGAACTAGGTTTAAATTGTAATTGTAAAACCGGATCTGAGTCCTTTTATTTAAAGACTTCATTACTACTATTACTACTACTGACTACAATATACAGGGTGATTCCTACGTGAATTCTTTTTTTTAGCTGTGTATAGAAGGCATTAAAATAAACAACATTTTCAAATACCTTTTTCAAAAAACTCAAAAATAAGATACATTCATTCATTTATTACAGTATTGTTCAAATACGGTCCTGCCTAACTTGCCCGTTGAATAACATTAAGAAAACTTCTGGGTGTAGGATGAGCCCGCAAGGGAAAGCGTTCTGCGTATAATCTCGAAGCAGCAGTCGCACTTTGACGACACTCACCATAAATTAGCACCATATCTACTAGTTCATTGTTTTTAAATTTTACCAGTGTCACCAATTTAAATTTAACTTGCTTCAGAAAACACACCGCAGCGGATTGCCAAATAACTGACGACCGACCCGTAAATTGCATGACTAATAAGAAAAAAACAACATAGAATATAGCAGACTACGTTTTGATGACCAGGCCCGCACTTAGATTTTTACGTCTGTATCTCGCCTATTTTTAAGTTTTTTGAAAAAATGTACATATTTGAAAATGTTGTTTATTTTAATGCCTTCTATACACAGCTCAAAAAAAATTATCAATTTAGGAATCATTATAATAAGTGCACAAAAGGCATAAATCTGATACATTCGAAAAACTTTTAAAATGTCGATGTATGTTGTAGCGAATAATTATTTTTAGGAATACCTTTATGTATAGTGCACATAAAATTATTTCTCTATTCAAATGCTTTTCCCAACAATTTCAAATACAAATTATAATATTACTTTACAAAATTACCCTAATTCGGCTCTGTTTAATCGGACTCTCATAAATAGAACGACTAAATTAATAAATTGCCAAGCCGAATGCAGAAAACATGCACACTTAATCTTTTTTTACGAATTCATCCGTACCAAAAATATTCATTTATAACACAAAATAAAATAAGTTTTAAGAACCATATGCTGCAAGTCAAAGGCCTTACAGATTCCATCTTTTTTTTATTTTTGCATTGAATGGTCTTGAAGTGGAAGCAATTTGTTTTAAATGTTGCATGAGATGTAGTTTTTTAAAATATATTATTTTGTAACTATTACTTAAAATTTTTCATGTTTTTTTTTAAATAAGAGTCATTGCACTTAAATTAAAAGTTTTTTTTTGCTTTTCGCTGTTACTGAAATTCTTCAAGTTACGGTATTACTTATACGATTTATTTTAAGAACCTTTCATAACAGCTTGAACGCGGCATCAGTTTTAAGCTTGTCTAATTAAAAATTAACTACAACAATTTTCCTCAAGGATTCACAAGAATTTCTAGTTTGGCGGATGACACCTTATTTAAAAAAAAAAAAAAATTGAAAATTTATTTTAAAGTTTGAATTATATAGGTTCAAATTATATCATCCGCCTTGCAGAACATAAAAAAAGAAATATTGCGGTTATTTCTGTTAATTTCTTATTTTCCAATAAAACAAACGATGCCCCGATATTATCTTAAAAATCTCCACTGACGCCGCGCCACTTAATTCCCGTAAAATTGGTTTTTATATTATTTTGTTTATAAAAAAATACCTTTTATTGCCATCGCCAGACACAGGTGCAATATGTGCGAGTAGTGGAAATGCACTATTTGCTCGTGATGACTCATCGACTACTGTTTGCTCTTGAGTAAATAAAATTAGGCAGTTTTTGCCAACTATCAAATTCCCTCTTATAGATGTTTTAATCGCAAAATTCTTCTACTCTACACAAACAATTGGGCAAGTATATGTTTCATAGTCGACGCCAAATTTTCTTTCTAGTATACCGAAAAACATATTTCAGGAGTTAGCGCATACGGAGATATTGGCGTCTGAAAATTAAATTAGCTGGATTTTGCTAGTTAGCAAGAACTACCCATTATGCACACATCAGGTGCGACTCTGACATGTGGTCAAAAGGGACACCACCGTCATTAGATAAGGGCCTGGTTTGGTACACTGATGGATCAAAAACGGCCGACGGAGTAGGCGCAGGTATATTTGGGGAAGAACCCAGAATGGAAATCAGCATTCCCGTGGGAAACTACGCCACAGTATACCAAGCAAAAATACGTGCTATACAAGCATGTGTACAGAAAAATATCGAAAAGGGCTACCACGACCAAGACATATATTATACATATATTCTGTCAGACAGCCAAGCTGCCCTCAAGGCCCTGAACTCCAATCGACTCAAATCGAGGATCACACTGGAGTGCCTAAACGACCTGAAAGACCTGGCCGCAAGGAACAACAAGGTAGAACTCCTATGGGTTCCTGGCCACTCGGGGATAGCAGGCAACGAAAAAGCCGATGAACTGGCTAGAGCCGGATCATCTCAAAAACTCAGGGGCCCTGAATCCGCCCTTGGCATATCAAAACAGGTAACCAGAGCAACATCAGACAGGTGGGCACAACAACAACACCTGTCCCGATGGAACAGGATACCTGGTCATACCCAAGCGAGGGCCACAATTGGGAAACCCTCCAAAAAGTTACAACTGGAATGATGCCTCTAACGCGCACCCAGCTAAAACAAGCCTACTAACAGGCCACTGCTTAAGAAAACACCTACGCCGAGTAGGAATTTACAATGGTCCCATTGTATGCAGGCTTTGCGGCGATGAGGACGAAACCGCCTCACATATCATTTATAACTGCAAAGCACTGACCCGAGGAAGACTCAGAATCTTCGGAGATATCCAATGTGGGGGTAACCTCCCACATGACAAACTTGGTAGGAATTTGCTGGACTTTTCTAGCAAGATAGGGAAGCATAATAAGCATTTAGGCTGCAGTGCAAGAAGCTTGGGCCGAACGCCCGACCCCCGGCTTAAACCAACCAACCAACCACTTCATGTAACAGATTTGACTTTCATTTTCGAAATATAGTTTGCCCATTTTCTCCCAGAGCCCTTAATTAACATATCTATTTAAGTAGATCCGCACAATCTTTCTAAATTCTTCTCCAAAGTTACCAGCTCTATGCGAAATTATATCTCTATGTAATATGTATTAAAAATATTGCGTTCCTTAAACCGAATCATATCCATGTTTAATGACGGATTTTTAAATTTGAACTTTACAGATATTGAAGAATGTGGAGAAGAATTTAGAAATATTGTTCATATGCCGTTAATCACAAATAACTTCTGAAGAAAGCGATCCATCAGTGATCATATTATACTTAGTTGTTTATATCGTAAATATACGTTATTATATGCACCAGCTTTAATATAAAACAGAGTTTTTGAATAACAACACTTTTTTAGATTCAATAGGTTGATGGAACAGTAATTGATATTTTTGTTTAATTGTTTTATTTATATAATATATGTGCATATCTATAACACTTATAATACTCTTCGCTTAACATTAGTTAAAAGTAGTTTATAAAAATACTCGAACTAATTTTCATTTTTTTTCTTTCAGGTAAGTTAAAAACATCTTTAAACCATGCATCTATAACAAATCTATTACTTGGTATGTATTTTTTCCTTCCAAATCATACAGATATCCAGTGGTGGCTTTTTATTCAATGATAATAAAATATATAGTAAACAAATTTAAATAGATGTGTAAGTTAAATATTAAACAGTTATTGATTGATTATTTCAGAACCACAACAAAAAAAAGTATAATAAATAGATATTATAAGAATTAAATGCATCGAGCAACCTGTGTTTTAATTTTATCAGTTGTGTTGGTCACTCGATGCATTTTAATTATATTTTCTTCTCAAAAAATGCTTTATTTTAGATAACGTTTTTTTTTTTAATGTAAGCTTCTTTAAAGTCTAATAATGTGGGTAATCAAATTAATCGAAATAAAATGCCCCTTTTTTCTAACCCGAAAAAAAAATAAGTAAAACAATTTTAAATATTAAATATAGACAGCTTTTGACCGAAAACAGTAAAGTTCTATGTGTCACAAGATTTTAGGAATGAAATTGGTAATTTGAACGGGTTCATAGCCCTCTAGACAAAAAAATAAATTTCTGTTACAAAAAGTGACTATACGCAAACACATAATCATAACAAAAACAAAAAATAGGGTGGGTCTGATTAAAAAACTTTAATTTTACTTGTTAAAAGTAATTTGAAAGCGAAAAATGGTTAATTGGTACATATTCTCAAAATATGTGTCATTATTTAAAAACAAAGAAATGATCATTGTAAAGCTTACCTTATATCGGTCCTGACCGACTTTTAAAAATATGCGACTTGATCCTCCAATCAAAAATTACGTCAGAAGCTGTGACGTGCATCCAGACAGTAATTGTAAGAACTTTATACTATAATTTTCAAAAATATTTTTAGTGATGTATCAATGACACCATGCACCAACATGTGACATATGGTTGTATTAAGAATATCTTATCGAGTTAAAAAAGACAAATTATATCAGTTGTTTTATTTATAATCAAAAGTGGAGGCACCTGTCAAAAAATGCAGTATGACTTCGTAAATTCTTCAAATTTTATTCCATATTAATATAATTAGTAATATAAATACAAGGAGCAAAGATACATAGATCCAAATAAACTATAGTCTATTTCAGAAAGGTGTAGAGTAATAAAAGCTCATTAGGTATGCAAAGAGACTACAGAGTGACCCAACGAATATTTAAGTCGCTTTCATAAATTCCCATTGATTTCATTGCAAAATTCTTTACTTTCATCAAGTGCAAGTAGTACCACCCTGGTTTGGGTCAATTTATGGGTTTTGCCTATTGTTATCCAGTCACAAACACTGTAAATAGTGTGACAAAGGCGTGCATTATGTACATAGTATTAGGTACACTTATTTTTTCATTAAACATTATAAAAAAAATACCAAATATATTATACAGAAATTAAATTATAAAAAATCATAATATGTCATCTGAGAAACTGTCATCTCCTCTTGACGTTATAATTAACGGGTCGACGGTCCGATCAATCAGGTGGTCAAGATCCCTCATTTTCTCCTCTTTTTTAGTAGCATAATGGACTGCTTTTCGCGAGTTCTCCGATGTCACTTCCTTAATGACTTGATCAAACAGTATTTTAACTTGTTTTATTTTAAATGTCGTGTTGTGTCTTGCTACAAACCCTTTCACTTGCGCCCATATAAGTTCTATAGGATTTAGTTCGCAATGATATGGCGGTGTGCGCAGCACAGTTACACTATGTTTTTCAGCTATATCTTGCACGGAATATTTCATAAAACGATGTTTGTGTAAATTTGCTATAGTTTATAGTTCCTTCTTTATCGAATTATCTTCTTTTCTATTTTTTGTTAGTTATCATAAATAATTTAATGCACAAAATTTACCTGCGCCTACACCGAAATTGAGCCGATCTGAACTGAATTTCCCATTTTCTTACTTTACACCTTTCTGAAATATACTATAGTAAATAAATTTTAAAGGAAGTAGTAGGTAACTAGTACTAGATTCAAATACTACTTTCTATTAATTTCTCCATTTAATTTGTAAAATAACTCTACTAGAACCCCTTTGCGTCCTACCCCCCTGAATAATTTTCAAGTCCTTATAAATTTAATATAATTCTCCTTCAGCTCTGTCCCTGAGAGGAATTATCCCGCAATAATCCGCAATATAACCTCAACGTAATAACGAGGAATATGTAACTTGAATGTAGAAATATATACTATAAGCCACGATATCAACTTTTTTCAATTTCGTTCTTTCCATAGCACAGCGATCCGGCGTATAATGAAATGCAATATTATTTCTATGTTTTAACTTATAATCCCGAACTAATTGGGAGGCCGCCATTTTGAATGTTTGATTTTTGCGAGACGCTTTTTAATAAAAATGAAATATGTTTTTTTATATATATTAAAAGACTAGCAGCGAGTTACATAAAGAAATATAGTTCTCGATTAGCTTAATCGCGTATTAAAAAGACAAAATTTAATCACAGACTGGCTATATTTTGTATAAAATGTCATCTAAATTCAATTGCTTTTGAGATATTGTAAAACCATTTTTTTGCAGATTTTACTTTTACATTATGTCAATCAAAATTGAATATAAAAATAATGTTTTCGAAGAATTAAAATTTTTTATAAAAAAATATTAAAACAATCATCTGTCTGAGGCTGGCCATTTACTGGCCTGTATTCGCGCCTTCTTTATTCTTCACATTACCATTTAAAAAGTAATTTTTCATATTGTTCCATGATCATTTTGTTTTATTACATACCTATAATTTAAACCATAATATTCCCCGTTCTAAAATATCTATTTCATATTAATTGTAGCATAAATAATGGTAAATATATAATCTAAAATACATTAAATCCTTCTCAAAGTTTTGATTTATAATTATAACCCGCATATAAATAATTTCTTTTTAATTTCTTTTTTTTTGTATAATGACCAATCCTTCTTAATTCATTTTGGTTTAATTGTTTTGGTAGTTTATAACTACAGTGGCTTCCTATTTATTTTTATTCAACATTTGGTTTGTTGACGTACGTTGTAGTGTAGTAAAATTTCACTATTATTTCATTGATCGCCAGTTTTTTTCTTTTAAATTGTTCGTTGTAATATCTTGATAATAAGAACGACACAATTGGCCCCGTTCGCTTTAAATTAAAAAGGATAACTACAGTATGTATACAAGTATTTGGTACATCCAGTGTTGCCAGTCCTAAGGATTACTCTGGAGAACTACGGATTTTCATGCATATTCTCGGATTAGCCTGTCATTTCTACGGATTTTTGGGAAGTCCTAAAAATTATAGTACTTATAAGTATACAGGGTGATTCCTAAGTTGATACTTCTTTTTTAGCTGTGTATAGAAGGCATTAAAATAAACAAAATTTTCAAAAAACTTAAAAATAAGGTACTTACATTCATTTATTACACTATGGATCAAATACGGTTCTGCCTAATTTGCCCGTTGAATAACATTAAGAAAACTTTTGGGTGTAGGATGAGCCCGCAAGGGAAAGCGTTCTGCGTATAATGTCGAAGCAAACGCCGCACTTCGACAACACTCACTCTAAATTAGCACCATATCTACTAGTTCATTGTTTTCAAAATTTACCATTTTCACGTATCATCCATTTAAAATTAACTTGCTTTAGAAAAACACACCGCAGCGGATTGCTCAACACCACCCGTAAATTGCATAACTGATAAGAGATAAGAAAAACAACATAAAGTATGACGGGCTACGTTTTGTTGACCAGGCCCGTACTTAGATTTTTTACTTCTGTATCTCGCCTATTTTTAAGTTTTTTGAAAAAAGGTATTTGAAAATGTTGTTTATTTTAATGCCTTCTATACACAGCTAAAAAAGAAGTATCAACTTAGGAATCACCCTGTATACAATATAATGAGTATTTTAAACCTGTCCCGCTTTTAAATTATTTAAGCTTATCTAACTGGTTTTGGTAAAAAGCATAGCTTGTAACAACGATGTGTCCTCCGAATAAAGGACTTGTAAGCAGCTTAAAACAGTTTTTTTATTTCTCCGACCCGTTGCATCGCCTAAACAAGTAGCTACATTTTCAAAACGCCCTGCATAATGTCATTTTTTTACGTCCGAAAAAAGGCTAGAAAACTTTCAAAGTACAAATTCCTGTGCTCGTTTTAAATTGTATATTTAAGGTAAGCACTTTGTAATAAAAATTTAAACCAAGGACAGGCATTAACATAGAAGGCAGAAATTACGGAAATGGCAAATATGACAAATGTGCACCCACTCTTAATATTTTCAATTGTCGCATGTTTTATTCATACCGTCTTGCCAGTTTGTGTGTACTCGAACTTACGTGGAACTTTGGGAGTTTTCGGACCAACTTTAAAGGTCATTTTGTTGTAACTCCTAAAAAATTGGCGACTATAATAGTAGTGTGTACTACAAGAGTGGATATGATGTCCATATCGCACGAAGAAGTAAATTGAGCACCACGTCATAGATCAAAAACCTTGCGTTCTCTTAGCCCAAATCCTGGCCATGTTTATTAATGGATTTTTTAAAACTTTTTAAATTTAGACTCAGATGTGAGAGTGTCAGAAAGTTGTTTTTTAAAAAAAAAATAATTTTCAATATTTTTAACACTACAATGAACTTTTTTTTAGTCGAGTCAAAATTTAAGAAAATTACCATATTTTAAGATTGTTTCTGGACTCGCTGTATATTGTATGTACAAATAAACGATATTCTCTTAATTCAAAGAATACTACCTAAAATTTTTCTAATTTATACGTCCTTTGTGTACGTACTGTTAAGTACAAGCCTCGGTACAAGCTTATGCTGTTGACACATAAATTTATTTTGGTTTGAATTTTGAAAAATATTTGGAACTTATAAACGATGACTTGCAAAGTCTAACTAATCTGGCGTCTGATCATAATTCAAAATTAAACCCTAATAAATCATATCTTATGCTATTTGGTAATAAAAATAAAGTTTACTATCTTAAGAATATTGTATAAATTTAAAAATAAATGGCATTAAGCTTAATGTGGTTGATTCTGCAAGAAATTTACGAATAGTCTTGGAAACAGACTTAAGGTTTCGAGACTATTTAAAACCATTATTTCAAAAGTTGGCTCTAAAAATTATATATTCTAGCAGACATATTAAACGTTAAATTAAGAAAGACGCTTTGTGAACCACTTGTACTTTCAAAATTTAATTATCGCGATTTTGCTTACGGTTATTGTATAGACAATATTGGGAAGTCTTCTATTTAAAAAACGCAGAACAATTGCGCAAGATTTATATATGGTCTTAGAACATACGACCATATTTCTCATACTTTTTCTGAACTAAATTGTCTTAGGATGGATAGTTGTAGACTTCTGCATCTTAATAGTTTTATTTACAAAATTTTAAACGAATCTGACTCTTCGTTAACGCCTAATTCCTCGCTATAATATCCACTCTGTTAACATTCGCTCTGTGAGTAAATTAACTTTACCTCATCATCAGAGTATTTTATTTCATAGGTCTTTTACTTACAATGTAGTAGTTTTCTATAATGCGTTACCTGGTGAATTAACTGATGTCTCAACTGTTGAATTATTTAAAAAAAGATATAAAAGTTTCTTTTAAATAAACAAAATGAATAATTTCGCTGTTTGTACTTTACTATGTCCAAAGGTACCGTTGTTTAATTTTATTTAGTTATTGATAGACGGTGAATGATCAACGTTTTCTTTTTAAGATATTAAGATGTTTTTCATAATAGATGGATGGTATTGTGTCTTTCTACCTGTAATTTCCTACTTTAGTTGCTTAACTTAAAAAAATATTTTTAGGACCTTTGAAAATCATGAATTAAGATTTTATCTTCTGTGTAATATATTAATGTTCATTGAAAAGACAGATGAGTTTATTTTAACATTGTAACTGACCCATTGGCATTGTAATTCAAAACGGGTCAATTGTAAATATACAGGGTGTCCATGAAATGACTGTACAACGCTTCCCCACAAATTCCTAATAGGCAAACTTACCTATATACAATCTTGCTTCGTTTTGTCGCTACAGGGCGCTAAAGTTTTCAAATTAATATTGTTTTTTCAGAATAATTTCTAAACGCCTTTATCGATTTTCACTAATTTTGGAACTAAGAATAACCACTATTAATAGCGTGTTTTGACTTATGCGCCATCTATTTTTAATACCTGCAAATTTAAAAATGGTGTGTGATTGGTAATTAAAAGTTTCACTTTTTGTTACCCCCTTTATAAATGACTTAAATTATTTCTCTGACACTAGCTGACTTCACGTTGAAACTTTTTGTCCCTTGAAATTATTTCGAAAAAACAATATTAATTTGAAAACTTAAGCGCCCTGTAGCGGCAGAACGAAGCAATATATAGGTAAGTTTGCCTAGATCGACTTATTTTTGGTAAATGAATTTGTGGTGAAGCGTTGTACAGTCATTTCAAGGACACCCTGTATAACAAAAAAAAACAATTTCTGTCACTAGAAGAATAGATTTAGTTTTAGTTGCACCTAAAAATAAGGCTCTTTGACCTGCAAAAACTGTCCTCTAAACCGTGGAAGGTTTCTGTCTTGCAATGTTTTAAATAACGCGGTGCACGCAGTCCGCAGTCGAAAAGATCTCACGGACTGTAAACGGCAATAACAATAAATAGTTATTTTTATTGGCGAAGATAATAAAAACAAACTGTTCATGAGCTTATGGCATCGTGCGACCTTGCAAAGATTGCAGTTTTGATGAAGGGGCCTCCAGAGTAGCTCCGAGAGCTCTGATATATTAAAGGATTGATTGATTTGACAAGGAAATAATACGGTAGATGATATGTATACCTCGGTCCAAATTGGAGATAATTATTTAATTTCGAGCTTTTAGCAATTATTAAAGTTGATTTCGTTGCTTGGCTTGGGTAAATTATATTGTTTACAAAGATGGGATACACGGAGAAAAATGATTAATTTTTCTTATCAATATTATGTTTCATCCAACGAAATAATTTATTTGGGATCGGGCAATTAAATATTGAATTCAAAGAATTATGCAGGGTGTTTCACGGTGGATGGAACGTTATACGTTTATAAAACGGGTGATACGTTTTCTTGAGAAACTTGGTTGCTCAGATAAACAACCATAGTCTATTGTTTAAAAATATTTTCAGAATTTCAGCGTTGCCCCTTCTGTCTAAAACAGGTGGCAACATCGTTCTTTTAAATGGAACACCCTATATAATTTACTATTTTCTAATTCCCTATACAATTCCACGTATATTTTGTATCAAATGTCATATTTCTAAATTAAATTGTTTTTGAGACATTGAAGTTTAAAATAAACTATTTTCAGACGTTAACAGGCTCTAGCACTGGAATGTCACGCGCCATCTTAGAGAAAAATGGTTTTGACCTCCCTTTCTCAGTTTTTTTTTTCTCTATCTAAAAGTTACAGCTTCTGGTTTAACATGTTACAATTTCTTTTTTTCTTACGTTTCAATGCTACAAATTCTTTTAAATCCAATCTGCAATTCAAACTTTAAAAATGATCCGGAATTTCACAATAACACCACGTCGCGTAAGTCGACCAACATACTCGACTTTTTTTTTACGACTTATAAAGTTCTTTGTTCTTGTGCGGTCTCACACGTCTTTTTTCTATTTCAGTAGGCGCAAAAAAATAGTAGATTCTGTAACGAGGTTGGAATGAAAATTTGATCCGAGTGGAAGTTTCCGAACGCGAGGGTAGCGAGTATCGAATTTTCATTCTAACCGAGTAGCAGACTATTTTCTCCACGACCAAAAATACTATTCGCAATATTTGTATTTTCAGGTGGAGTATTATTCAGTTCCATATCTGATTCATCCGATTTTTCACTCATATTTTGACTTGCACTAAAATTTGTCTGCTGACATTGATAGTTTCGAAATTCATGGCCACCTATGTCGTTTAGATCAAATACAGAATATTCATTCCGTATCTTGTTATGGAATGAAAATACATGCAAAACGCATAAGAAGCAAGTGTTTCAGAATAAATATTCCAACTCAAGAGCGAGAATTTTTACATTCTATTATCAAAAATGATTTTGGAATTATTGCATTCAGTAATGGTCGTGGAGAAACATATTTACTTAAGATTAAACTGATTTTTTGTTCTTAAAAAAATGAATAATTGTATTGTTCCCTTTGACAAATGTGATTTGTGCCACATAAAATGTGATTTAGACCACCAATTCTTAGAGTGTATAGAATGTATGACAATGATGTTAATAGTCTCTTTAAACAATTGATTTAAGATTGTACAGTCGAGTGCCCATTTAATATCCTAAATCTCTTATCCCTAGAAAATATAAACATTTATAATGTACTGGTAAGGTACTTATACAAAACCAATTTAAAACTGTAAGTCCTACCTGCCCTAGTCTTTCCCTATTTGTTTTTCCCTTTTTTAGTGGTCTTCATCCCTTGTATGTCTAAAACAGAAAGTCGCCCTGACAGACCCCAGTGGCGTGAAGCGTGTATCCCTGTTTGATTGTTTTTTTTAAGTTTTCTTCTTCTCTACTTGGCGACTGGTTGTATGGCTAATTATCCAAATGCCAGTGGCGTGTAATACTGTTTTAACCAGGGTAGGCAAACATTTGATTTAAGACAAAAACTTAGCTTCTGTAGCAGTCACGCATCTAAATTTCAAATTTTGTCACAAAATGTCTTGTTTTTGAGTTTGTAGAAAGAAGACTGTGGCAGAAGAAGAATAAAATGACAATATTTGTAAATTAGTTCAACACGGCGGTGTTTACGTAAAAATTCTTTTAAAACATCGTCATAAAAATGGGTTTTGCGTTTTAAATCTTGCAAAAGGTCGCTCTCCAGAGAGAATATTGTTAATAAAGCGAGTCTATCCCTAAGGATTGTTCTACAGACGCGCTGCTAGCTGGAATAGTAACATTTAACGCCACCATATTTATTTTTTTCCCGAAACCCGACGGCGCGAAGTCTAGCAAAAGGCCGAAAACACTAATTATAAATTAAAAATCTATCATCCACCTGATTGAACCATGAACCAATGTTACCAAAAACGAAGTCAATTATTATGTGAAATATGATGATACTTACTGATTATTAAATATTATTTTAATTGTCACAAAAGTGGTTCCTATTTTACGATATATTATCCGTAATCCCTTTAAAAATATCCTAAAATTAAACTAATTAATAATAAAACTTATAGAGGCGTGTTTCATATTTTATGTTAAGAATGCGAAATTTTCCAAACTACGGTAAAACTTGAAGATTGGCAGTATTGGCACCAATGCATCTATCAAACGCGTGCTTTCTTGGCGAAGGTCGAACGTTGATGCGACGGGTTCATTTATTACATCTCTTTCTATCATACTGCCTACCGGCTCTCTTGCTTGCTCCACTCGTACAAAAGCACTGCTTTTGCTTTTACATAAGAGGTATAGGAAGATCGTTGCTTTAAAAAGTTTCTTACGGATTGCTTATACAGGGTTCTAGTTTACGATATCATAAGCAAAGAATGCGTTCGTGGAAATGATATAGGATTCATTTTTTGGTCCTATATTATTATTATTATAATGTAGAGATAAATTGCCAAAGTTGGATTCCACGGATAAAAAATACAAAAAAAAATTCTGTCTGTTTGTTTTATTGTTCCAAGGGTAGGCAATGCCTTTTTGCCTATATTGTATGCACGCCACTGCGGTCAGGTGAAGAAGCTTTTAGTTGGTAAGCTATTCTGTCAGGATGATTTTCATTAGGGCAACTTTTAAGCTGACAAAAACTAATAACTGATTAACTATTTATTTCCTTTATTTTATTATTTTTATTTAGCTAGTAAAAAGTGAACTAGTTAAAAATAATTTCTTGTTTACGAAACACAAACAGTTGATGCTGTCAGTTCTCAGTCTAAAAACAATGAGTCTTATTTACTGAACACCTGATTTTGACAGTTTAATATTAGGCAACGTTGCGACATCCATCTCTCTCACTCGCGAGGCTATGCTTCTCCCCGTATTTCTCACTCTTTTACATTGAAAAGGAGAAAAGGTTATGGTTTCTCTTCATTAGCGTCGGTCGGTCTGATTTTAGGGGTCCTTACACCATTTTTTAGACAGCCCATATATTCAGAGGATATAGAGTTACACGCTTAATTTTTATAACCCTGTATAATGGTCTTAAGGTTGGATATTATTGCCTTCTTCCTGCGCACGTATACAAAACTAGCCGTAACTTATAATAAAATATTCATTCGATAAAAAAGATAACATAATAAAGTAATATAATGCCGCCCTCTTCATTATTCAAAAGGTGAAAATTACAGTTCACAATATATCGTCTCAATTATTAAATTATACCGTGACGAGAGGTTGCAGGTGTCGTTCCAGCATAACCAAGATATCAAATTACATTTAAACTTATTCTTATTAATAAAGAAAAAATGTTTTATACATTATAGAAATTACCCGAGTTCGGAAGTGCGGTTTTCAGTATCTCCGTTGCGAATCGAAGATTAGAAAGCTACGGCCGGGTTTAGTAATTTACGTTACAAGTCCGGAAAATTCTGGTTTTTTGGACGAGTCGATAAAAGTCTGCAAGTTCAAAAAAACTGTTTTCGGACGTGTTGCGTACACTATTTTTTCGGCAACCGTGTAGAATAACAAATCAATAAGGCACATTTCTTTATTATATTTCTTTGTAAAACAAAATTTTGAACATTGTAATTCTTATTTATATTAAATATTAAAATTCAAACAGAAACATTCTAATTCTTATTTATATTAATATTTATATTAAAATTCGAGCAATTGCTAATATTGAAATGATTTAATTTGTTTGAAATGCTTGGTATATTTAAATGCCTTTTGTAGTCAGAACAAGAAGGTAAAGTTTCCGTTTCATATTGATTGTTTTCATCTGATAATTTTTGAATGGTCTTGGTAATTTTAATTTTGTTTTTTTGTTTGTTTTTGTTTGAAGATATTCGCAATGACAACAACGATGTGATTCTTCCCGTCCTAGTCCGGGAGGTACGTACTTCCCGGACTAGGCCGGAGAAATGCTAATTTCTCAAAGAAAAAGCGTTCGGAAAGTGGGTACTTTCCGGACGGTTGCCGAAAAAATATTTTTACGTATTGCTACCCGATGGGCATGGAAAGCACCATCAACTCGCGGTATGCCTGGAAATTAGGGAACTTACCCAAAATCAATTTAATTTAGGTTTTTCTGTATAAAGTTGTAACTGTACCAGAATAAAGTCAAATAGTCAACAAGTTTTTCATAAATATATACAGGATGATTCCTAAGTTGATACTTCCTTTTTAGCATTTTCAAATATCTTTTTTCAAAAAACTCAAAAATAAGTTATTTACATTCATTTATTACACTATGGATCTAATACGGTTCTGCCTAACTTGCCCGTTGAATAACATTAAGAAAACTTCTGGGTGTAGGATGAGCCCGCAAGGGAAAGCGTTGTGCGTATATTCTCAAAGCAGCAGCCGCACTTTGACGACACTCACCGTAAATCAGCTCCATATCTACTAGTTCATTGTTTTCAAATTTTACCATTTTCACGTTTCACCAATTTAAAATTAACATGCTTCCAAAAAACACATCGCAGCCAATTGCCAAATAACTTACCACCGACCCGTAAATTGCATGACTAATAAAAGACAAGCAACATAAAGTATAGCAGGCTACGTTTTGATGACCAGGCCCACACGTACAATTTTTACTTCTGTATGTCGCCTATTTTTAAGTTTTTTGAAAAAAGTTATTTGAAAATGTTGTTTATTTTAATGCCTTCTATACACAGCTTAAAAAGAAGTATCAACAGGAATCACTCTGTATTTTTGTTTGTTAGGGTTTGTTCGTATTCTAACAAACTCGAACAAACCCGACCAGACCCGAACAACTTTTAGCTAGTAACTAGTAACTAGTTTGGCCTAGGCCAAACTAGTTTATCCTGAAATAGGGTTTGGCCGGTAACATATACATACTTATTTCCTTTTTTTAATAACTTATTTATCTAAACGGTATTAAATCCAAATAAACTGCTGGACAATTGCTTTCGAGCAAGAAAAATTTCGCCTAAAGTTAACAGTTAATATTTTCTGAACCAGATATGATATCGACCTACGGTTTTGAATGGTTGATAGATTCATCCCTTGGAAAACAATTGTCAATGTTGGATTTTCTTTAACTAAATGTTATGATGTATAGTGGCGTACTTATAAACACTTATATATCTATGGTTTATGAGTAGGTATAGTGTTAGAAAGTTAGAAATTAATAAATTTCCAAATATTAAATTAAAAAAATTATCTTTGTTAAAATTTTGTAAACACACTGTATAATATACCTGTAGTGCGATATGAAAACTAAAGAATAAGAAAAAATTCACCTAATCTAGGGGCGAGTACTTTCCGATATAAAACAATCGTGAAAAATTGTGAGATATTCATAAACCATACACATATAGGTGTTTATAAGTACGCCACTGTACATCATAACATTAAGGTACAACTATTGTTACTGAACATAATCAAGCTTTTTATAAGGTATAATAATCACTCGCAAAGTTTGCACGATACAACGCACAGTGATATTTAGCTACCAATAAGTTGAAATAAAGCAAGGTTTTCCAAAAAAATCGGTATCTCTTAAAATATGGCAGATATCAAAAATTTGACAAATCACTTTCTTTGCTATGAACCAGTGATTCAATTGACGTAGAGTGATAAAATTTAAAAATATTATTGTGAAAGTTACACGCCATTAAAATTGGATCAAAAATCATCGTCTTCTTTAACACCCTGTATATCAAATTTTTTGACAGTTAAAGAAAATCTAACATTGACAACTGTTTTTCAAGGGATGAATCTATCAACCACTCAAAACCGTAGGTCGATATCATATCTGGTTCAGGAAATATTAACTGTTAAATTTAGGCGAAATTTTTCTTGCTCGAAAGCAATTGTCAGCAGTTTATATATTTTTTGTTTTACGAATGTCGTTCGATTAAAAAAATTATGGATTATTTTGTTTAAACTCTCAAAAGGAGTCACTCATTTAAATACTTTTTAAGTCAGTTCCATAACACTCTGACCCTGTACCTATTTATAGGTTTATTAATGAGACCATAATTATTAATATTCCTGTTTTTAGTATCCTTGATTGAAATTTCAAATGTAAGTATTTTACTACCTTATTAATTCAGTGACTTATTTATAGATTTAAAAATGTATTACGGAGTATTTGAATTTCAAAAAGTTATTCCTATTTTTGGACAAAACTCTAATTTAAAAAAATTATTTTAAATAAAATTTTTTCAGAATTTCATGCTAGTATAGTATACTGGAAAAATTCGTCCATTTTTACTCAAAGAGACTTGATACTAAATTTAATAAGAAGAATCTCGGCCTTAAATAACAACGTTTCTGTCTGTTGGTTTTTGTTACGTGTTTCGCCTTAAACTGGCATCATCAAGTCTTATAAACAGTTAAAAAATCTTTAAAATTGTTTTCAAAAAACGAACAATTACATTACAACGACATAACTGAGTAGATGAATTTATTAAACGTAACGCGCAAGTGGAGAACGAGACGAGAGCGGTCCGATCTCCTGCGAGACGAAAGTTTTTTTATGCGAGAGACGTGAAAAAAATGATGCGAGAACGATAAATCTCACAAAGCCCCATTAACATCAATGCATGACTAAAATGTCCTATATTTTTAATTTTACAAAAGTTTTACAGAAAACTTGAAATTTTATCATTACTTCCGTTTACTTGAATATAGTGAAATAGTTCACTTTTTGCTTGCCTCGTTATTTTATTAATAACTTTAATTTGTGAATGTTAAGCACCGTCAATTTTGTAAAATTTTAAGTTTCTTTTTCTGTTTTAATGTCCTTAAAATTTTCGCTTGCGGCACTATTTTGATGGTTTCTTTGGTTTGTGAACATTATAATAAATATTAAATATTATAGAAAGAAAGTTTTTAGCGGCAGGCGGACAAAGTTGTGCATCTATCTTTTGCATTAAAGTACACAGGGACGCCAACTGTAATGGGTTCCCTGGGGCACCGTACTTGATTTATTTAGTGTTTTTACGTTTGATGGCTAGCTATCTTTTGCATTGAGTTGATTCCCACTGATGGCGTTACTAAGTTTGGATCACATTTTTATTCTTAACACGTTCAGCGCCAAGCCCTTTGTCACATTATTTCAAATTTTAACATTTTTTTTTTAAAAGTAATTTTGGGACTTTCTGTTAGTTAAGAGGTAGAAAATTATTGTTTTTAACGTTTTTTTTTGCTTATTTCCCAATTTTTTTAGTGTGTATCTTTTTTAATACACTGGCCTGTGAAAAAGTTTAGGTCAAAAACTTTTTTCTAGGCCAAGTGTATCGTTAAAGATACACGCTATTTCTTCTAACCTTTGTTCTTTTCATACAGAAAACGCGCTAAAAGCAAACAAAATAAGAAAATGCCAAGAAATTAGAACCAGCTGCCGAAAAATAATATTTTATGTAACACTACATAGCTATTATTTTTCCTAATTCAATGTAAATGCAGTTATTTCTAAATTTTTCTAATTTTTTACCAACCCACACCCCAATTTAACAGTGAGTTCTGCTAGGCGAAAGCTTACGATTCCCCATATAAAATACATGTAATGTGTGTGCGTTAACGATACCCAAGGCCAAAAACGAAACTTAGTCGGTGAATCTTTTTAGATACACAAAGCTGGTTACAAAGTGTATCTTAAAAGATACACTGGCGTTCAACGTGTTAAAGATGTGTTAAAAGAATAGTCTCGCTGTACTGGGTGTTGCTTAAGGGTTATGGCTTTCTGATGAGTTCTAACAAGAACGAAACAGCTTGTCATTGTCTACCTGTGCCCCAGGGATTCCATTACCTTTGGCGTCACTGTGTACTTTAATGCAAAATATAGATAGCACTACTTTGTCCGCCTGCCGCTAATAACTATCTTCTTTCTATTTACTTATACGGACACTAAATTCTCTACTTTATTATTAAATATTATATTTAAAGTAGATACTTTTTTGTAATTCTTAAGTTGTCCACTTCAATTTTGTTGTTTCCTAATTTACATCGTTTCGGTGTCGAATATTTTGTGCGTTAAATATATTTTTAAGGGTCTTCAAAAGGATTAGAGTTTTTCAGTTCGCATGAAAATGTAGTAAAAAATGACTTCGGTCGTTTCTAAAATAAGAGATTCAAATAGAGATTCAATACGAAATGACATTATTGGATCTTAAAACTGTAACTTCTAAAATAAAGTGCCACTCCCGTAAAATTTCTACTCACATCAAATGTTATATCTAAAAAAATACCTATTTCTCCTTACTTTCTCTGCACCCCTTTTAATATTATACTAGAAACCTTCAACCCTTCATAAACTAAAATTTACCCCAAAAACCTTCATATTGAAGAAAACTCTTGAAATCTGGCAACACTGCTACCAAATACGTAAAGTTTAAAATTTTAATTAGGCTACCCTCGCCGACCCAGTTCTACCCTCACCTGAAGACGACTGGAGATACTTACCGGTTGAAACGTTGTGATTCTAAACAAATAAAGACAATGCAAGTTCAAAACTCTTCTATCAGTCAAGAGACATCATTGTCTCCAACCTTCAAACAGACACTAGACTTAGGGTAAGGTTGCCTATATCGTACCACTTTTTGGTTTAATTTTTTTTTCTTATAAACTGATAAATGAAATGTATATTTTTTGGTTTAAAACAATAGATCGGTCTATTGGACATCTACCTGCAATTTTTAAAATATTATTTTTTATTTAATTTATAAGAAACAGCTGTTTTTGTAAGGAATAGCAAATGGTACGATTTAAGAAACTGGATTCCTAAATCGTACTAGTGGGTTTCTAAATCGTACTACAGTGTTATTTTGGGGTATATTAAATAAAAATGAGTACAGTTTGTTGTAAAGAAAACAAATTACACCAAATTATTGTTTATATTAAGCATTTTACAAAAAAAAACATTAAAAAAATCTATCACACCTTTGAAAATAATTTTAAATGTACCTACAAACAAAAGTCGCACATATAGTCCCTATTAAGACGTGCCACATTGGAACACTATTTATGTGCGTGTGTGGTACGATTTAGAAAACTGTCAATCAAAATAATAAATAATACAATTCTAACCCCAATATAGATCTAAAATTAAATTCAATTTTTGCAAAATTACAAGAACTTCCCAGGCTATGCTACTAAAAAAAATATCTGTATAAATACTAGTTACCAATGAGATATAGCCTTGCAAAAAATCAACAAAATTAACATGAAAATAGCCGAATTCTTTTAACTTGCTTTTCCCGCTTAGCGAAGCACAACCGGTGCAAAACGATTATACTATGCAACTGGCACTAGTTAGACACTACAACAACGTTCGATAGATGTCGTATAATTTATCGTCTAATATGAAAACTTGTAGTGGTACGATTTAGGCAACGGTACGATTTTTGGCGACTTTACCCTACATTGTTTTCTAATTTTTTTGTTCCATTATGAGGTCATATTGCGAGACTTTCGCCAGTCTAGACGAGACGAGAGATTTTCAAAAATTCTCCTCTTGGTTGACGAGACGATGCGAGAGTTTTTTGAAAAGTGCGAGATTTCTCGTCTCGTGAAACACCACGGTCGACCGTGGCCATAGTTTTCTACGATATGATAATGGCACTAATTACGCGAAATTAAACATAATATAATTTGTAATTATTTTATTATCTTTAACAACAATAACATTGGATGCGTGTTTACAACTTTTAATAATTTGTATTATTATTTAGAGCTAAATAATTTTTATAACAGCGAGCCAAATGAATTCCAGATGTAGATAGCAATTAACTTTTTACTGCTGCGGAACTAAAAGATGTAAAATGTAATTTATTATGTGTTTGTTGTGTGAATAACATACGGGATATGGCGGGCTTGCGATTACCATGCAGTGCAGTTAAATATTTTTGGACTTACACACAAAAAACGACTTTATCGTGCATATATTTAATAAGAGTCCTTTGTTAACAAATATTTACTTTGCAGGAATCGGAAATAATAATAATTCATATCTTCGCTTGCCTCTTTTTGTTGCATGCTTCGCCCTAAAGCTCAATTTTATAAAGTCATATTAAACCTAAGTTTAAACCTAGATTTAAATGATTCTAAAATCGTAGAAATCGGATTTACAGAGCAAAGTTTAATTTAAGAGTAAACAATATATTAAGTTATGATCGAGTAAATTACTTTTAACTCGAACTTTGCTGTCAATCCCACATTATAAAATGACCACCGCGTTTCTAATTTTTTGCTATTCACACCGGCGCACAGTGTGACGGATCGGCAATCTAGTGGGACGAAATATTTCCATAAATGATTTATATATTTTCTTACGTCGTATTGTTGATAGGGTATGTTAAAAATACGTTTTAATGGTTATTTACGTATCAAGAGACGAAAAGTGCAATTTTATAGGGCAAGCAACCTTATGCTAGTCCAGCGCGCTGGCGCCGTAGGTGGAGATTTCAAAGCTTTTTCCTTCTTTAACCATATAATATGACGGAAAAAGCTTGGGACTTATCTTGTTGACCTGTTCTCTTATCACATTATATTGATGTGTTGAAAGATCAGCGTCGATCATTAGTGCAAGAGCTTTATCATCTGACAATGTTTTAGTATTATATTTTTTTAACTCCCTACTTTTTTAAATTTGGGTGCCACGAGCGTGCGACAGCTCCTACTATTACTGCGGAATCTGTTTTCCTCACTTCACAGCTTCATCTCAGCAGCCAGGGGGGGGGGGGGCTAGCGACGTCTGGGGAGGGCCCGGCCCCCCTGTAGTTACGCGCCTGAATATATCTTAAGTCCTATGGTTTTTGCCTTAGACAGAAATGCTATAAAACAGAAAAAAAATTAAGGCTTGTGTTACTATGATGTGCTTATGTTTGTTTCAAAAACAATTTCAATTTTTTTTACTGTTTATAAGATCTGATGATGTTAGTTTCAGGCGAAACATGTAATAAAAATAAACAGACAGAAAAATATTACAAGCTGAGACTTTGGGTCTTTTTTCTTCCAAAATATTAATTATCTCTTCTTCTCTGAGTAAAAATGGACGGATTCTTCAATCAGAAATATGTTCTTTTTAGTTTGTTGGCTCTTGTTTAGGACCGTAATCATATAAACAGATAATTTGAAAAAATGTGTTATTAGATGACAAAACGTTATAATTTCAAAAATCTTTAAATTGTATTAAATATCTCGCTTAGAAGTCCCTAAAACTGCATCTAAAATTCCAGGTCCGTATTTAAAAGAATTGTCTTATGGTATATAAAGAACGAAACGTCGAATTGGAAAACTAATACCATTATATTGTAGAACATAAAAACGACTATAAAGAAAATGTTTTTTGTTATTTTTCAAAAAAAATGAAGGCGCAAAAAATGAAAAATCAAAACTAAAATTTTCGGGTTTTTCGGATGTTTCCGCAAGTATTCGGAATATTTACAATGTCCTTCGACCAAATTATGAAGCCCCAAAATACGCAACTTTGCCTCAATTTAACTATCTTCGTATCTCTTACCGTTTTCGAAATCCCCTTGTACGCACACGAATTTGTAGCACCCTGTTTATTAAAATCATTGCGTTCTCTTGAACCCAATCTTGTCCATGCTTATTAATTGATTTTTAAAAAGTTTTTAAATTTGGACTCTACAGATATTGGAGAATGCGAGAAATTTATTTTTATTAAAAAAAATTCTCTATATTTTTTAGAATACAATGAAATTTAGTAATTTTTTTTATATCTATAACATTTTACAATTAAAATTTTTGTGCGAATGCATTATTTGCCGCCATAAGTTGGAATAATTCCAACTATTTAGTTAAAAATACGAAATGCTTATGTGTAATACCTCATGTGCCCATTTCGTTTGCAATACTTCTTGTCAAGTGCCACTTTTAAAATTGTCTTTAACTCTTTCATGCCTGTGTAAATTACAAAGTATTAATTAATTATTACAAACCACTATAATTTCCCAGAAGAAAATACAAAGTATCTTTATTTCTTCTTTGACGCCACACACTTAACAAAATGTTAGCGAGACAAAACAAAGGGCCCAACAAATAGGACACTCTACGAGTGTATATGTATAAAAGGGGGGGTGGGTAAAGGAAGGGGTGGTTGCAATTTATTACGGTGAAAAAACTTCGCGTACCGCTCTTGCTTAATTTATATAAGACACTTGGGTTGTATGTATACGCGACCGGTGCTATTAACATAAAAGGCGGAAATCACGGAAGATGATAAATATGACACAAAGGTAGTTTATACAGTGTGTCCTTGTACATTGTTGAAATAAAGATAAAAGGGGCTAATTAACAATGATGTGTCTGAGGAGTTTGAAAAATTGCATGCACGAGATATAAATGATTAAGGTGTCTACTTACTGTGAAAAAGGCGGGAATTTTAGAAAGTTGGTGAAAACCAGAAAATAGAGATAACGGGAAGTTATTTAATTTTTAAAAATTAACATTTTATGTATGAGTAATTTTTATGCTAATTCTCTTTATGTTTACAAATTAAATATTGATAAAATCTTTCCCCTACGGCTGATGTTTAATATGTAAATTTAATAAATTTTATATTTTGTAATTTTCACTTTACCAATCTCCTTAATTTTATTGATAAAAATTCTCGCCTGCGGCTCTATTGTTATACTTGTTAATTAATAATACACTTAGCCGCAAAAATAACGTACAACCAAAAATTATGCTCAATTTTAAAGTTGATTTTCTCGCGATCCGATAAATCGATTTTGATAATTTTTTTTGAACAGAAGCTTTTTCTTTGATATTTGCACAATTTTTTTATTTAGAATTAAGTTTTCGGCTTATACAGGGTGCAAAAATGAGAATAGTTTTTTAAGGTTAAATTTGAGACACCCTGCAGGGAGCGTTATCAACAACAGTGGATGCTTGATGAAATCATACTGTAGCCTCATGTTTCCTTAACACGTTTTTTTAAATTAAAATAACATTTTGACAATAGCAAAAAAAGTACATTAGTTGCACGTGTTTTCACCTCTACTTCTTATGACTGCTTCACATAGCTTCGGCATACTCGATATTTTTATATATTATTGGTAAAGTCCACTCTAAATACCATTATTTGGACATCTTCCGGGTTGGCAGGAGGGGATTGATGCTGTCTCAGTACCCTGCCAATAATATCCCATAAGAACTCAGACAAAATGTCACTAATTTACCTTTCGCTCTGATTTATTATAGACTACTTTGTTTGTCAAAACAAATTAATTACCAGCAAAAATTGTGATGTATTGAAGAAAATGTGCTAGTATAAAACTTGTATTTTCGTTTATATTACAGATATCAGAGAACACATTCGGTTCGGTTTCGATGATAATGTAGTTTTATGACAAAAACCGAACAAACCCGAAAAATGATACATTAATTGAAATGAACATACTAAGGAAAATATCCAACGAAAACTAAAAGAAAAATAACTACTTAATATTAAAAAAAAATCTTTTATTTGAATGCGCTAAAAAGAAAGAAAAATACTTTGAAGTAAATGAAACCCATCCTTTTGCTACATTATAAAATGTTATGTTATAAGAGCTTGTCGCTTGTCTTGATACAGGTCATTTTAAATTTAATTTATAACAAATACATAGATTTAATCCCGTGACAAGGTTTTATATCATAAAATTTTATAATGTAACGAATGGATGGGGTTTGATTTACTTCAAAGTTTATTTTCTTCTTTTAAGCGCATTCAAATAAAAGCTTTTTCCAAAAAGTTTTTTTTTATATTAGTTTTTGTATTACCAAAAAATATTATAGCAATACATTTTCCCTACACTCCGCCATCGAGGATATCATATTTCTATAAATTTTCAACTGACACGCTGATTAAAAATCACTGTAAGAAATTTTCCTCCATATCAGTTTTTGTCTTTGAATTTGTCCTCTTTCAAATTTAATTATCCGTACAATGAACATACTAATCTTTATCGAGAATAGCAAAGCCATGCATAGCTGAAATTGCATTTCCCCACCACCCCCGCCCCCCACCCCCTGTTCCTGCATCCATGTCACCCCATCCCCTTATATCATTATACCGCATGGAAAACGCCTATATTGATCATACACAGCGCAGTATAGTTTGCTCTTCACATGATTCCGTGAATTATGGCTGCCCGCTATCTATTTGTTTAGCTGATTAGCTGTAGCTACGTTATTAGATCAGGGCAATACCGAATACCTGCTAATCAATTAGGTATTTATGATGCTATCTGACCATGCACGTCGCGAATGTGTTGTTGCTTATGCCGTGTATCGGGAAAGGAGGAATGTGCTAATCCGATCGCGATTTTGAAACCCTTGAAATCAAATTCCGTTCGGTTCCAGGGGTAGGCAAACATTTAACTTTTAAACAATTGACTTTAAATATTTTCAACACAGTTGACATCGCCATTACCTCAATTACATGTACGTGGACATGTCCACTTCTCCATTTTTTTTTCGACAACCGCCGGCGATGCGCCACATTTATAGCAAAAGCAAACACAGGGCGAAAACACTAATATGTATTATTATTATTATGAATAATTTTCATCCACATTCGTATTATATTTAGATCTTAAATCTAACATCCACTTGATTGAACCCCAAGTCAATTATTATGTAAATTATAATTTAAGATACTTATTAGCAAAAATTCTCTTAAACCATAATAAAAGTACTTCTTATTTTACGTTACAAATTAAGATCTTAACTAAGCTGACATGTTTTATATCGAGAACGCGTAGCATTTTTTGAAACTACTACAAAATTGGAAGATTGGCACCAATGCATTTTAAAAGCGCGGGCATATGGCTGACGGAGGCTCAGGTTGCGAGTCACGTGTATTGGTTCTCTTTCTAGCTTACTGCCTACCGGCTCTCTTGCTCGCTTTCACTCGTATAAGTGCTTTTGCTTTCCCATAAGGGGCTAATATAATGTAAAATCTCTGCTGTTGAAACTGTTATATGGTATGCTTATACAGCGATCGAATTTACGATTAATTGGCAACGAATGCGTTCGTAGAAATGATCTTCAATGTTATACCTACGATTAACTTTTCGGTCCTGATCCTCTACATACACAGAAATATTACCGGATATTACACGGATAAAAATTTAAATATAAATAAATAATTTTGGTTGGAGTTTTTTTATTGTTCCCAGTGTATGCAATGCTTTTTTGTCTATATTGTATGCACGCCACTGTATCCATCTCTCATAAATCTAGCAAATGTTCGTGAGGAAAAGCTGTTTTCGAAATTTTTAAAACACATGTTGGCCAATGCGTTTGACAAGGCAAACGTTAAAACATTAAAATCGTATGTGAAATTTACTATATAAATAGTTAACTCTAAACAATCGTAAATTAGTTTGATGCAACAAAACAAATGATGGGCAAAATAGTAACATTCGCTTTTTACATTATTTTACACGAAGTTATCTTGAAATTTACACGCATTTTTATCCACAAATCTCGTTCACTACATCCCTAATGAACGCGCCCATTCCTTTTCCGGACCGGGCAGGAACGGGGTTCGTTAATTTTAAGATATTGTTGCTTTCGGGTTAGTCGGGGCTTGTTTCGTCAACTTTATGGTCTGGAAAACAGGAATCTATGATTCAGGGAACGACGTTTATATTTGTGGCTATTGCGCATTGGCTTTGTGGCATCTAATTCGGACATAAATAGGGATGTGGGAAAACATTACAGGGTACGAGAAGCGACATAACTCTTTTTATATATCCTTATATATTTATAATAAACATTTATTACACTATGTATCAAATACGGTCCTGCCTAACTTACCCGTGGAATAACATTAAGAAAACTTCTGGGTGGAAGATGAGTCCGCAAGGGAAAGCGTTTTGCGTATAATCTCAAAGCAGCAGCCGCACTTTGGCGACACTCACCGTAAATTAGCACCATAGTTACTAGTTCATTGTTTTCAAATTTTACCATTTTCACGTGTCACCAATATAAAATTAACTTCACAAGAACACACCGCAGCGGATTACCAAATTACTGAGCACCGACCCGTAAATTGCATGACAAATAAGATAAACAACATAAAGTATAGCAGGCTACATTTTGATGACCAGGCCCGCACTTAGATTTTTTACTTCTGTATCTCGTCTATTCTTAACAGATTGTGTGTATTTATTTAATTAGGTATTTTATTTTACCTTCAAGAAAAGTAAATGTTAATTTTTTTTGGGGGTGCTAATTTAGATTTTGGGGGTGCTTAGCTCCCCCAAATACCCCTCTAACTACGCCTATGATAATATTGTTTAAAACTGAAGGAAATTGGACACTTTAAGTCTTCCTCCACTGATATAGTAACGAGTCGATAGCTATAAATAAGATACTCTACATGTTTCGTATGTAGAAACATCCATCATCAGGAGAGACAGAGAAAAGTTGGGAAACCGTAAATGTTACCTTAATTAAACTTTTAGGTCATCTCAAGGGGAAGGATACTTTTCGGCACGGCGCGGCGGAAAGTCAATTCGATATACAAAAAATATACCATTTTGTGGGCTTTTAAAGGTCTTGAACTAGGAGTAGAAATAATTGAAGAGAAAAATCATCTTTCTGGTAATATTTCAAGAGTGAAACAGTTACTTTTAAATTTTTTAATATCCAAGCGGCACGAGCAATTTGAATGACAACTGTGTAACTGATCAAAATACAGAACAGAATATTTCTATAGGAATATAATTTACAAATTTTCGCCAATTTGTGACTTGGATAATTTCGGAATATGAACGATATTTTTAATTTGTAACTTTTTTTTACTTTGTGAAATTAAATATTTATACATAATTTTTTATTATTAAAATAGCATAATATATTGTAAAAAAGTAATGAATATCTGATGAAACCAAACCGTATTGTAACAGTCATTATTTGTAGTGTATACAAAAATTATCTTGGTGTCTAAAAAAAACAGTTATAAATATGTGGAAATAAATTCGATGGTTTTATTTGTTGTTGTTTGTGACATGGTTTAGTTTCTACAATTTTAGACAATAATGAAGAATACAATGTGTGACATTGAAAAAAATACTTATAACGTTGCGTTTTTTGGGATACTCAGTATATTACACAATCATTTTAAATGTTTACCTTAGGTTCCAGTAGGTTTTCTTTATTTTTTTTTGTACCTAGCCGTGTAAATCTATACACTATAGAGACACCTAATATGTTTTAAATTTTACGAAACCGGATATATCTCCTAAGCAAATTATGTTTGGAATTGTGCATGTTCTGGCATTTTCGAACTATGTCCAATATATTTAGGCATAACATTCTCCGGAACTCGGGAATAGTCTGGAGATCCAATAATAGTTGCCAGTTCTTGTATTAGTTCGGACATACCTTCTATAAAATGAGTTCACCGTAGCAGGCTTATAAAAGCTGTTTAGACCTGTTGAAAGGTGAAACTTCTGAAACTAGAAGTAATACAAATATCTAAGATCTCGCCATTAATTTTACCTACATACGTTTTTTAATATTCGGTAATGTTACCATTTCAGAACCTTTTTATTATTAAAAATCCATTTTAATGTTTTGAGGTAAAGATCCAAGAAAACTACACATATCCGTAATTTATAAAACCCAAAAAAAAGTTTAAAACACATAATACAAAAGACAGTCACAGAAACACTTAAGTTCACACGTCACCTGACGTGTGAACTTGCAACGGCCCACTATCATGTTTATCAAAAATAAACTACATTTGTAATAAAATCAGTTTTGTAACATAAGAAACCATGATTCGCATTTATTTAATGGTGTCACAATACCATCGAATATGATTCACACTTATTTATTATTTTGGTTGAAACAAAATAAACCGAACAATAATTATTTTTATAATTGTTTTGTAATGCGTCCATATGTTCACAATTATTATAAAAGTTTTAAGTTATCATTTTTTGATAGAATTTTATACCTATACGTAGTAGTCTATAGATAGCTCTGTATAAACCCCATGATTTTAAAATTTGCAAGAGTTAAAATTTTGTCTCTAAACACACTTTATCGCACTACTAAATTGTATTTCTACGCTTGCATTTTTTTCAGCGCTCCTAGGCTTTACAGGGGAACATTTTTACATTGCGTTTTCTAGTGTAAATTATGGAATAATATTTGATATGCTATTCGGTTACGTCAAGGACGTAGATATGAGGGGGATACAAAAGGCCAATTACCCCTCCCCCGTCACCAAACAGTACGTAAATGCACTTTGCAACTAACGAAAATTGCGCTTGTCGCGGCTGTTGGCGGAAATATTTATTGTTGAATGTGCTATTACATCCCCCCCCCCCCCCCCCGCCTCCTAAAAAAGACACAATTAGTCCCGATATATTTTGTCAAGTAATATTCAAATATTGTTACGGAGGTCGTAGAATAAGTAAATGTTACAATTAACAAAGTCCACATTGACAATATTGAGTGCGTTCAGATACGTTTTTTGAAAGCTTTGTGGTATAGATCTGATGGAGTTTATCCCGACAGAGGTTTTCCCCATGACCAGCTGCTGCAAAGATTCTCGTTTGTTAGATTATATGATAGACGCACATGTTCTACGCAGTTATTTTTACATAAACTGCTCAATAACAATATTATTTGTGAAGAGCTGCTGCACAAACTGAACTTTAGAATTCCTTCTCTAAATGCCCGTAACTTATATACCTTCTACTTACCACCTTCACGAACCAATGTCTTTAAATATTCTCCCATCAATAGGATGTGTACATGTTACAACGACAATGTCCATGCCTATGATGTCTTTAATTGTAGCTGAAGCGCTGTCAAAAGACATTTTTATCCCTAGTACCTATACTACGTATGTAATTACTTTTTTTTTATTATTTCTTGTTGTAGGGTACCTATTATTACTACCGTATTGTTAGTTTCCTAAATTTAAATATTGCTAATCTTTATGTTAATTGTTAAATAATTTATTTTAATTTTTACTTAATTAAATTCTGTTTTCTACCTGTTTTGTAACTGGGAAACTGTGAAACAGTGTATGAAATAAATAAATAAATATTTGTATTTAAATAATTTACATTTTTAAAGCTTCTAGATCAGTGGTTCCTAAACTGGGGGGCGCGCGCCCCTGGTGGGGCGCAAAGCAGTATTAGGGGGGCGCGAGAGCTCTGAAAAACTGCAAAATTATTACAAATTTTTAACTTGTATCTGTATAATGGAGAGGAGGGAGGCGCGACCATTTCTTGAATCCCAAAAGGGGGCGCCATAGAAAAAAGTTTAAGAACCACTGTTCTAGATCTTGTAAATAAAAATAATTAAACATGGGCCAAAAATCACGTTGTTTTATAGAATAAGAAACCTCCATAACTACAGTTTTGACGATGTATTATGTAGTAATGAAAAAGTTCACGGCATTATTTATATAAATAATAATATATATTCTATTAATTTAGACATGTGTAGTTTAACATACATATTCACACTAATCATTACCGCGAGCGCATCATTACTCCTCCCCACCTTTCTTATCTCTACCGTGCAAACCTGCCGCGCCAGACAAATAAAAATGTGGAACAGAGAATATGAAAAAATCATACACCCGCACTCAATATGTGCGGATCAATATATGGACGACTAAACGCATGCAAAATAAAAACACAACCCCTTGTTTAGGCAAGGCGGGGGTGTGCGGGGCTGCCCTTACGACGCGCTTCGCCCTCCGCGGCCCCCATCAGCTTGCGGCTAGGTTTGAGTGACAAACGGCGCTTCACCCCTTTTGGCACCCCTTTTCGGTGGCGGTGGCTTAAAAGGCACTAGTAGAGTTTGATTGCGGATGTATTTTGAAGATGATATATGAAGTAATAAGTTGTATTATTGTTATGGCGTAATGGGAATTTATTTTATGACAATGATGGAACATAACATTTTTTCTCCACGACCATTACTGAATGCAATAATTCCAAAATCATTTTTGATAATAAAATGTAAAAATTCTCGCCCTTGAGTTGGAGTTTATTCTGAAACACTTGCTTCTTATGCGTTTTGCGTGTATTTTTATTCCATAACAAGATACGGAATGAATATTCTGTAATTGATCTAAACAACATAGATTGCCATGAATTTCGAAACTGTCAATGTCAGCAGACAAATTTTAGTGCAAGTCAAAATATGAGTAAAAAATCGCATGAATCAGATATGGAACTGGATAATACTCCACCTGAAATTACAAATATTGCGAATAGTAATTTTGGTCGTGGAGAAAATAAAGTCTGCTACTCGGTTAGAATGAAAATTCGATTCTCGTAGTTCCTCACGCTTGCTACGCTCGCGTTCGGGTCTGCTCCACTCGGATCAAACTTTCATTCCAACCTCGTTACAGAATCTACTATTCTAATATAGCTAAGCAACTTTTTTTTTTAATTTTGTTTGTTTCTTAGTTAAAAGCGACTTAAAATTTAACTTACTTTGTAGATAACTTGAATGAAACTATTTTGTTTTATTTAGAGTTCAAATTGAAAAAGTGAAGCAATATTATGAAAATAAATTCATTATATTAAGAGAAAAATTATTATATTTAGGGGCGCTACAAAATTTTTCTTACATAACGATCAAAAAAGCGTTAAATGTCTCCATAAAATGACGAATTGATCCAAAATTCCTGCAATTAATCTGCACATTCATCTCTCGAATAACCATACTCTGTTCTTACTTTTGGAGGGAAGATCGTCATAGCATAGTCACGTTTCGTTATCAGTTAATCGGCTGTACCTCTTCGCATATGTCTTTAACATTTTACTCGGCGTGTCTTCTGTTCCTCGGTTAAATTACAACTCACAAGGGACCTAAAGTAAACAAACTCTTCTTACTTAAGATGATCATGCACATGGGTGTGTATTGAATACCTGGGGCACTAGTGATTGGCACATTTTGAATCTGTAGTTAAGTTTACATGCCGGTTTTTGTGTATTAGTTTGTATATTTTGTTAAAGTTATTACTTCAACGGAACTTGGTACATTTTCGAAACTAAACTGTTCTGTGCTTTGGACTTTGAGATTTAATGTTCGTATTAATAAATTCTTATTGTTAAAATACAGCTATGGAGAATCTTAAACTGACAATACCGAATTTCTTCTTCTTCTTCGTATGCCTATCCGGGTCGGATGCTGGCGACCATCTGAATGATCATAATTTTGTTGACTGCTTACCTGAACAGTCCCGTGGTTGACTTTCCGAACCAGACTCTTAGGTTTTTCAACCATGAGATTCTCCTTCTTCCTGGTCCTCTGCTCCCGTAAACTTTACCTTGTAGGATGCATTGGAGGAGATGGTATCGATTTTCATTGCGCATTATGTACCCAAGATATTCTAATTTCCTGAATTTAACGGTGTAAAGGACCTCACGTTCCTTTCCCATGCGGCGTAGGATTTCTTCATTGGTCACCCTCTGCGTCCACGACACTCTCAGCATCCTTCGATACAGCCACATTTCGAAGGCTTCCAGCTTCCTCTCAGTAGCAGCAGTCAGTGTCCAAGCCTCTACTCCGTAGTACAAAACTAAAGAGACGTAGCATCTTAACAACCTGATCTTTAGGTTTATGTTTAAGTCATGGCTCTTGAACCACTTTGTCATTTTATTGAACACTGCTCTGGCCTTCTCTATCCTGCATCTGATTTCCTGTGAATGGTCCCACTCTTCATTAACACAGGTTACCAGGTATGTGTATTTTTGTACTCTTTCCACACGTTTTCCATTTATAATTAGGTGGTCATCCGGGATATTTCTTTTACTGATGATCATTAATTTGGTTTTGTCAACATTTATATCAAGACCATATTGCTGACTGATCAGTGTGATTTGTGTCATCAGGTTTTGCAGATCGTCTAGGTTATCTGTGAACACGACGGTGTCATCTGCATATCTTATGTTGTTCAGCCTCTGTCCATTCAGGTTCACCCCTGCCTCACTATCCTCCAGTGCCTCACGAAAGATGTACTCGAAGTATATGTTGAACAACAGTGGAGACAATATGCAACCCTGTCGAACTCCTCTAGCAATTCTGACTGGCTCTGTGTGGCTGTCCTGTACTCGGACGGTGGCCTTCTGATTCCAATACAGGTTCGCGATGATCCTAAGGTCTTTGTCATCCAGTCCGATTTTCTTCAGTATCTCTATTAGCTTTGTGTGCCGGACTCTATCGAATGCCTTTTGATAGTCTATAAAGCAGGCATACACGTCACAGTTCATGTATACCAAATTTAATAAGTGGAAATAGTTCAGATACTTAATGCAATGAAGGTTCATCATAAATTGAATAAAAATGGATAATAGTAATGGAGTGTTAGGTGTTATACGGCCCGGCGGCGCTTACACACATGGTCCAGCCTAGCTCCTTGATTAATTTTGATTGCATTTTAGTCTTATTTAGGCTGCTGAAGGCTGTTGTACTGCATTGGTCACGGGAACCATAAAAACTACTTAGCTCATCTACATCAGTATGTTTTTCTTGACTATCTGAAAGAAATAAAAGTGATATTCTATTGTAAAATAAAAACATAAACATTACGTTGTGTAAATAACTAAAATAGTATTTTATTAATTTGTTAATTGAGCATGACGCAGTAAGCGGTGTGCTCAAAAATATTTAAATCAGGCATTATAACTTGTCTTTTTAGTTGGCCGTGAACTTGTGAGGAAGAAAAGAAAAAACAATTGAAAAAAAATTCTAATCGTTGGCAAATCCATGGACTAAATTACACTGTAACGTATTTGTCGATTTGGATCATTTCTTATATTTACCCACAATCGCGTTGAGCATATGTATCTTTCTCACATTCGGGCTTTTGCAGAATGACAGATTTCTAAATGATAATAGCCTTTGCCTGTTTGCATAACAAAACGAAAAACAACCTTAATCTACCTTAAAAAATTAAATTAATTTTTTTCTAAAAATCTTATAATTTTTATCTGATTTTATGTACTTATCTTTATATTTCATCATTTAGAGGAAGATTTACCAGTTATTTGTCTATATCTATTGCTTATAATAAAAGTTTTTTGGGTTGGAGCCCCATCATCGCAAAAAACTAAGATAGCAAATTAGTTTAAACTTTGATTTTGTATATATGTTGGGAGCAAAGCTCCAAACCGGCCAATGGTCGATATTTTTGCTTAATCTTAGGATTGGCCGTTTGAACGCGACCAAAGTCCGAAGTTTTATTCAATTTCGGGCTTTGGCCTTCTTCAAACAGCCAAACCTGGAATTGTGCAATTACAAAACGACAAATACTTAATTTTATATATATTAATATTGTTATATTAAACCATTAAAGTTATTAATGTATTATGTGTTCCTTTATTCCTAAACAAAAATTATTTTATACTTAATTGTTTTATTAATTCATGTTAAAAATCTTAGAATTAAATTATGCTTTATCAAACGTTAATTCGAACAAAATCACAAAAATACATAGCTTAACCATTTAAATGTGTTTATGATTGATTTCCAATAAACTAACTACAACAAGCACATTGTTCCAACTTACTTTTTTTAAATTATTGTATTAATATAGTGTGGCTGTATAGCTTTGGTCGTTTCACAATTACACAATTCCAGGTTTGGCTGTTTGGAGATGGCCAAAGCCCAAAATTGAATTAAACTTCGGGCTTTGGTCGCTTTCAAACGGCCAATCCTAAGATTAAGCAAAAATATCAACCATTGGCCGTTTTCGAGCTTTGCTCCCAACATATACATTTTATGCACTAAATCTTGTAGTAATTGTCTAAAAATGAGTAAAAAACTGGAGATTTTTGGAAAGAGAAAGGACATTTATGGAGAAATCTTTAGTTCGATCAGAAAACACTTAATTAGTTCGGTAAAATTATATTTTGGTATTATACCTTTAATTTTCGCCCCATTTTGTTCACTCTTTAGACAAAATTGGCCTATGCTTAGCCTTTGGGACAAATGTTTTGATTTAAATATAAATATTACAGATTTGATCTGGCAGATTTGCATCTTTTTGAAGTACATTCTTAACCTCAATTTTGATAAGTCTCAGAAAACTATGAAATTTTCGCACGGGTAAATTTGGTTACTGGTGATTTGTCAGTTTTATATTCTAACTAGGATGGATATGAAATTATATCCGTTCAGTTAATCGGAATAGCCAATCACTTTAGTATAAAGGAAACAGCAAATATCCATGTGGGGGTAGAAAAAGTTTCTATTGACCTACGCATATAAAGCAAAAACGATAATGCATTGTATTGCATTATCCTTTTGTAATTTGAATTTCCTCTAACTACAGATTTCAATTTATTTTCAGTTACATAAAGCCATGCATAAGAGGGCGGTATATTGTTTCTGGGGGGTTTCTATTTTGTATTATATGAAACCCAAAGTAGTTTAAACTCAATTACGACCAATAAAATTTGATTTATATGTATAGAACCTCCATGATTACATGTCGTATTGTGTTTCGACTAGGTTATTATTTATATGCGACTAAGCGACCAAACGAAATTATATTGTATGACTAGATTCAAGCCATTGTTGCAATTCTATATATGCATTTAATGTAAATTTTGTTGTAATAATACAAAGCAAAATAGTTTTAACGTTTATAGTATGTTAAAAAGTAGTTTATTGTCACAAGTCACGGCATGCTGAACTTGCATCAAGGGTATAATTATCCTGGGAAATTTGTATAATTTTCTATATATTTATTGCGCAAATTCTCAAAAACAAAATAAAATGTTTGAAATTTTTTTTCTATAATGATAAGCCACGTTTAGTGGAGTTTTATTTTAATTTTACTTTTATTACCTATAAAAACTTGTGTTAATATTAAAATTTAATGGGCCGTTGTAATTATGCCGATACAATGGCCTGCATAATGTTTTGGCTATTTGAGAAAGAAAAAAATGAAGCTTTTCATTGCAGTAGGCTTAGACGTTATTTTTTCTACTCCCACATGAAAATTTGCTGTTTCCTTTACACTACAGTGATTGGAAAAGTGGGTTATTCCGGTTAACTAAAAGTAATTTATCTACTTTCATTTAGTAATATGAATTTTACAGTTCTGTAAGTCGTTTTGTAAGGGCATCTATTACAGCACTAGTGCTGTAATAGATGCCTTCACAGCACCACACTTTTTAGAAGAATGATTTATTATTAACAATTATATCTTGGTTTTTCTTGACTGAAATCATAGTTCTCAACATTGAGTAGTGAGTCCATAGTGTAGATGGTTTCTGGGAGCGTTGCTTTACGGAAAAATAACCCAAAAGGATTTTCTCAGACACCTCCTTTGTTTTGATAGCTTTGCACCAATCTTCAAACTTCTGATACTCCAACTCATACCGCGCCTTGGATTTTGTCGGAACTAAACTTAAGATCGCTTCGTTTGCCGCTGCTTCTATATCAAAGGGTAAACTTCCATCAGAATCGCTCATTTTGAAAAAATCTGGAGAACGTCATCTTTGTGGAATGATCTTCCTGAGGTCGTGTTTCCCAATGAATACAATCTTCAACGTTTCAAGACCAACGTTAATCGCTTTCTTCGCACGCGCACCGCTCCCAGAGCGCTTTAAAGGATTTTTCCTACAGTGCAGGTGTTTTATCATAAAAAAAAAAATGGAATAAGGACTTTGGAACCATATTAAAATTTTTGAAGTGAAATGCAACGTTGCCAAGTAATTAATTTTTTTCCGAAATTTTAGTAATTTTAAGGGTATCGTTAAAAAAACATAGCAACCTGTGGATTAACCCTAGGCAAATATAATTCACGTTGTAAGTATTTTAAGGTACGATATATTGATTTATAATAATGTTTTTTAAATCTCTTATACAGAGCGTTCATTACAAGTTGGACAACTCGATAGTTTTAAAAATGCTTTATTTCTATTTTTTTAAATGGGACCCCCCTAATTTTTTTAGGAAAAAGAATTTACCTTTCGAAAACCTTAGCTTAGTTAAACATGTCATATATCTAAATATCATAGTTTTGAAATATTTTAGAATTTGTCTTAAATCAGGGTAAAAAAGGAAAGTTCTAATTAAACTATTTAGTCAAGATTGCTTTGGAACAAAAAATAAATAATTTTCTTTGTCACAGCTGTCATTGCAAAATTAGTTCGCCAACATTTTGTGCTTTATTACTGTTTAAAAAACTAACTTTATCGAAAAAAAAAAATATCAGTTATGAATAAAGTTAGTTCAGGAAACTAAAATTTAAACAGTAATAAAGCACAAAATGTTAGCGAAATAATTTTGCAATGACAGCTGTGACAAAGAAAATTATTTATTTTTTGTTCCAAAGCAATCTTGACTAAATAGTTTAATTATAACTTTCGTTAATTATGATAAATACAAGTTTGTAGGAACCTTAATGTAACATTTAAATAAGATATATACAGAGTAAAATTCAGCTAAACAAAATATTTTATTTCTACCAACTAATATGAAAACAAGATATTTTCGTTGTTCTGATGGCATCATTTTTTGGTAAATATAACCAAGAAAAAAATCTTTTTTGTTTTCCTAACTAAAAATAGTTTATTTTTGGTAACGTAAACACGAGAACAAATAAAAATTAGTACCAAATACCAAGTCTGAGAGTGAAGCTGAACTCAAAAGGCGAAATTGGCGAGGATATGGTATTTTTCCTACTAGATACACAATATACTATACCTTAAAAATGTATCTACATATTGTGCAAGATAGTTTCTATGATTTTACATGTAATAAAAATCTATAAATGTTATATTACTCGGTTTTCTATATGAACATGTATCATTATAAAAATGGCAAATCCAAGATAAAAATAAAGAAGCATTTATAAAAACCCATGAGGTTATAAATCGTAACAATTTCTATATTTGTAGTAAACTGCGAGCATGCTTAGTTTGTTCCATTTCTATGTAACGTTTTCCGCAATAAAAACAAAAGAGTCAAAAATAAAAGCCGAGAAAGAGGCATTGAATTTTATTTTAAAAGCCTGAATGTATATACGCTGGGACTTTATCGAATCGCTCGCCGGGAATCCAGGCGGTACAATATGTTATTTATCGATTATACATTAAAACCCGTACAAAAAATGTAAAAAATAAGCACATTGTAAAGTCGTTTTGCCAATCAGACGCACTGAAATTTCATACAAAAATAACCAAAACGCCGTGCATAGAGCGCGAGGACTACAACAGGGAAAGGAGCAAAAAAAAAAACAACGGGTTGTAGCACACAACACAACAGAAAGACCATACACATACACGTTTTCCCTTATCCTCATATTTCAAATGACCATTTTTATTTGTCTGTCAAACTTTTTCCGCATCCCTGAAAAATGTTTAATTATTTTTACGTTTCGGTATCGAGGAACGCCGGCAAGCACATCTATATCGGGCCGATATTTCATTTAAAAAATGTGTCCGAAATGAGAGAAACGAGCATCATATATTTATATTCTCGGCGGACCGGCATTGTTTCAGTTGCAGACAAAAAATTCGATGTGATTTTTAAATTTAATGAAACAAAACGAACCCATCAAATATGCAAAATATCATATATAGCCGCGTTTTTTCTGCTCTTGTATAATTTTTAAAAACAATCCCGTTTCATAAGTTTTTTTTTTGTTTGTGTGTGGCCATTGCCCAAACGAACGACGTGAACCAAGCTTTTATATTAGCATTTTAGTGTTACAGTAATTGCGAACATAAATCCTGGATGAGTTGCACATGCATCAATCCTGCCAGGTACTTTTTTCTCTATATTGTTCAACGAGGTTTTTTATTCGGGCGTTACTATTCATAACGATATGTCAAAGTGTCTCGGCCAAAAATTAATTGCAACTGATGCGCTCGGAGGTAAAGAGCAGAGAATTACGACACTATGGCATGGTTACTTTCTTAGGATTCATGTTCTTCTAGACTTCCTGCTTGTATATCTTTATATACACTAAGAAAGCTTGTATTTCTTAGATAATATTTACAAAAACAGTACATTCAGGAGCAATTTTGATTTGATATAAACTGTAAAGAACCTCTAGAGGAAACAGTAGTCGATGAGTTATCCTCATCACGAACAAATAGTGCATTTCTACCACATCGCGCATATTGCACCTGCGTCTGGCGATGGCAGAAATAGTATATTACATAACAAGTGATGAAAGCAATATTTTTTAAGCGAGGCGTCAGCCGAGTGCGGAAATTCTCCGAGTTTTAGAATAATTACTTTCACACGAGTAATGTACACTATTTTTCCTACGACCAAAAAAAATTATTAAAAAAGCCTTTGATTTGTGAAGAAAATATTTGAACACTAGTGTTGAAAAAAAAATATCAACACTAGTTTTAAAATTAGCATACTTAGGATTATGTTCTACTTAATATCTGGTTTCATAGTTTGTCAATAGGCTTTTCCTTTATTTGTAGTTTAACTTTTTAATTTTTTTATATCATAGGAAGAACTTATCCTGGATTGACTTCTAGATTAACCAAAATGAAAAATTTTCAATTTAATCAAGGAAAGATGCATTGAACAGAAGGAAGGAAGATTTCAATTCAGAATAATTCTATAAATTATTTAATGTTTTTATAAAAAGAAGTCAAATACTCCTGATGAGATTTGAACATGTGACCTTGAGATCTGTAGGCTAGAGCTCTAGTCACTACGCTATGGCTACCCATAAATATTTGTTGTTTAATATATGACATTTTCTTCAGTGCGGTTTATTTTGTCTGATAGTAGATTTTCTGGTGATAGTATTTGCACACTATTATTCTGAATCTCTCGACAAATACATGATAAATAAGTTAAACACTTTACAATTACTGCTTTCTAAAATTTGTTCTTTTTAATAATAATTGGGGTGGTCTGTCAAATTGGACTAGGATCTTCATTGATTAAAATTTTAAGCGAGGCTAGGCCTATAACTCCTCTTAATTATTGATAAAACATTAGCTAAAAACTAGTACATTAAGTTCGTGTTGTGTGAGGGGTTTAAACCTGGGTCCCTCATTGTCGTGGTAGCCTGTATGGACCTGCCTGGTGTTGTGGTTTAAATTAAATATTGTATTTCAACTCTAGAGTTGAAATATTTTTTTTCAACACGTGTGTTATATTCGGCATTTTCGAGCCAAGGAACCGTGCTTTTTTTCTTCTCATTTTCATAGGTGGTCGTAGAAAAATGTCTTCTTTATGTACAAAATCTTATAAAAACAAATTTCACAAGAATTAAGTGGCATGGCGTCAGTGGAGATTTTGAAGATAATATCGGGGTATCGTTTGTAATTTTATTTTAAAATAAGGAATTAACATGAATAGCCGTAAAATTTATATTTTTATGTTCTGCATGGCGAATGATATAAGTTGAACTTATATGATTGAAAATCTAAAATAAATTTTCAATTTTGTTTTTGAAAAAGAAAATAAGATATCATCCGCCAAACTAGAAGTTCGTTTAAAAAACCCCATAATAAAATTTTCAATTAGACAAGCCAGGAAATGATGCCGCGTTTCACGCTGGTATGGAAGGCTCTGAATAACGTTAAGGTTACCTAAAAAAAATAGAAGATACAATTAAAAGTTTAAAATAATATTAGCAGGGCAGCCCGCGTACATGCTGATCATTTCTTTTTTATCGACTTTTGACCTGTTTCATTAAGAATTTACATTATCTTACTGTAAAAACTATGTAAAAGTACATTATTTTAACTAAAATTATGGTATTTTTATAAACATTTTTCACTAATTTCACAACGATTTTTAAGAGGAATTTACAAATGGTAGATACTTAACAAATGTAAAAATACAATAATAATGTAAATTCGCTGTGATATTTGATGGCCAAAAATAACCAAACATATTTATTGTAATTTTACCATATTTTCGTTTACAGTGAGAATTAAGTTTTTTTTTCGTTCACCACAATCATAATACTTCTGTGGTTATTATATTATTATGATCTGATTGTAGATAATCTATTTATTTACATAGAACTCGTAAGGTTATCATGTAATTCTAGCATACGACAAGGACCCAGAAAATAATTCATTTCCATTTGAACTGCAAATCAGAATTGTTCATAGCGTATCTCAGTTTCGGGTAAATCGACACGAGACATGGCATCGGCATTATAGAATTATTGTACGGCAGAAGGGCTCGCCTAATGGACTATGCTCAGAAATGAAGTAATCACATTAGCGGCCGTAATTACCGAACCCTTTGAGAACGGAAATGCATCCATATCCTGTTGTGCATAGCGGCGCGTAGCGGCGTCCTTTTTCGACGCTGGCGACGCTGCGGCTCTTGTCCCCTCCACTCTTAATCAGTGGCAGCCTCTGCACATTTGGAAATGGTGAGGCTTTAATATTAGGAAATATGCATAGTTACTTCTTTAAAACATTATGAACGTTTATGTTTTTACTGATTTCTCGAGTGGAGTTGTTGTTATATTAAATTGTGGATCATTCTCACTTACCGGCTACACAAACAATTTGGAAAAAACCTGTGTCATATTTAGCTGCAAATATAATGCTTTCAAGCGAACGAAATTCAGGTTTCAAGCATTAGTAAATGTCGAAATATTAGGGTTTGGAAATTCGAATAGCGTGATTTTATTGATTGGCAAAAACTGGCTAATGGTAACCATCACTATCTATTAAGAATTTTTTGTACTCAGAAGCAACCATCTTTTTTTTCCGAGGGACCGTCCATGCGCCGGATGCACTTAGGCCAGATTTGGCCCATTGTGCTCACCCTGCTTAGTTGTTACCCACTCCGTGATCCCAGTTCCTTGCACTAATTTGTGTAGGTCAACTGGGGAGAGGATAAGGATGTTCTCTGGTTTCAGTTTTGGTTGCCCGAGTATTTGTTGCCTCTTCCGATCTAGTGACTGGCAATGGCAAACTATATGCTCTACAGTTTCCCTGACTTGTCCGTATAATCCGCAGTCAAGGTCTTCATTGTATGTTGCATTCTGTGCAGAGGATTCTTGACGGCCATGTGTCATGTCAGAATTCTTGTAATGGCTCTCAGCTGGTTCCTCTTCATTTGAAGCAGCTGTTTCGTAAGTCTTGGGCCTGGATCCCCAATGAAGCTTTTGCTGTTGTGTAAACCCTCTCTTGCTCTAGTGGATGTTGTGTACACTCCTGATCCATCGCTTTATGGCATCTCGTACTGTGCACCTTCGTACTCCGAGTGCCGGTTCTGGACCAATGAATATGTTTTCTAAGCCTTTCCTTACAAGTTCATCGGCTTATTCATTTCCTGTAATACTTTCGTGTCCTGGTACCCACTGCAGTATTACTTTTACTTTGTTTACTTTCGCCAGGACATCCAGTTTTCCTTGACATTCCCATACCACTCTTAAGGTTACCTTGTTACATATTTACGATCTAACGGCTGCTTGACTGTCAGAGTATATATGGATTCGCTTATTGAGGTAAGTCATCCTTTTGTTTTTATACGCACGCACATTGTATTATGGCGTAGATGTCTGCTTGGAAATATTAACATTTGTTTACCCAAATAAATAAGCCACAAAATAAACAATCTTATCTTAATTTAACCATTTTCGTATCTTTTACCCTTATTGAGTTCACCATGTACGCACATAAAGTTGTAGCACCCTATATGTGCCGTTTTAAGGCTCCTTTACACCGGCGCGAAACATTATCGTTGCGAATTTTTCGCAGCAGAACACATACAGCGCAAGCATTGCTGCCGGTATAGCGGTTCCGCGACTGTTGGTGTGAACACGTTTGTATACCGCCGAGTATATCAATCCGCCGCGGTACCGCATAAGTCACAGCAGCGGAACTTTCGCGCCGGTCTGGGGGATCCTTTATAATATATATAATATAAATGTGCTTCATAAAACAAAACGTTTCTTTAGAAAGCTTTCGAATTACGGACTTGTCGCCATCTTTCCCGAAACTCTTCACATTCATTGTCCAGTTTTAGATTTTGAATACTTACCAGTCGAAACATTGTGATTTAAAATAAATACAGACAAGCAAACAGAACCATTTGTTATTTTCACGTGCTACCACTGTCAGTGGTGGTGGAGTAACTCTATTAATTTATTGTTAAATTGCCTTAATGCGGTTGCTTTACGTAAAAAGAAAAGACTCGGAAGAAACGGACGGGGTGATGAAGCGGGATTTCAGCGGAAGCGTCCCGACGACATTTTACTATCTTTTATTGTGTTCCGCGGGGACAATGCCTCTTCCCAAAGAATAAATCTTATTTAATATATAAAAAAATTTACTTTTATTACGGTTAAATGGTAATTATTATGGTCGCTGAATTTACTTTCTATATTTACTCCTTCTTGATCGGTAAAGTGATAAAAGTAAGGGATAATCTCTACATAATTTTAGCTGTTAGATCAATTATATAACCCACATTTTTAAAGATATTTTACTGTGAAGATTAATCAGTTATCTCCGTCGCTTATAATATAAGTTTTAAGGTTGATTGTTTGAGGCCCCGTTGAAAATATCAGAAAAATCGTCATGATTTTTTTTACATCACAAAAGTCTAACAAAGGCAAGTACAAGCTTTTATTTTGATAATACGTCAAGTACTTTTAAAATTAAAACTAACAAATCTGATAGATTTACATTTTATTGAAATATAGTCTTAACCTCACTTTTGCTAAGTGTCATAAAATGACTCCTAAAATTTACTTGTAAATTGGGTTTCTTTGTTACCAACTTCCGAGCTTCATACTGTGTCTTACCGTGAACTGGTGAGAACGACAATAAAAAACAATTTAAAAAAATTCATTTCGTTGGCAAATCCATGTACCAAATTACACTGTAACATAATAGTCGATTTGGGTATTTCTTATATTTACACAAAATCACTTCCGTCTTTATCACATTCCGCCTTTTGCAGAATAACAGACAAAAAAAATATATTTATTAATAAAGAAAAGAAGCTTAGCGGCAAGCGGACAGAGTAGTTAGTCTATCTTTTGCATTAAAGTACACAGGGACGCCAAAGGTAATGGAATCCCTGGGGCACAGGTAGACAATGACAGGCTGTTTCGTTCTTGTTAGAACTCATCAGAAAGTCATAACCCGTAAGCGACCCCCAGTACAGCGAGCCTGTTCTTTCAAGGCGTTTTTAAGAAATAAAAACGCGATGAAAACCCAGTAACGCCATCAGAAGGAATCAGAAATAATAATGTTGTGACTACATACGTAATTGTTACTCTATGAAAATTTCAAGTTCGGCCCAAATAAATGATTGCTTTGGCAATATTTGTAGATTGCATCACTAACAAAAACAATTTTTGCTTAAAAAAAATTTCAATTTTCCGTATTTACACATTAGTTGTGACAACTAATTTTAAAAGCGGGAGTACCATATAACTTTAGTTATCCGTATATAAAATTTCGTTGTGACAACTAAAATTTATAGGTTAATTAGTTTAACAGTTCAATAACGACAATTTTTTTTGGTTGTACAAACTAATTTTTGGGTTGAGTCCGATTTCACGAAAATAAATAGTTGTCAAAACCAAATTTTAGTAATCCATACTATGTTATTTTTAAGAGTGTAGACTCTGGGATAAATAATTTAAATCAAATATAAAAAATAACAAAATTGATCTCACAGATTTGCATACTTTTTAAACTATATTCTTAACATCACTTTATTAAGTGTCATAAAACGACTCGTAAAGTTAAGGACGTGTAAATTAGGTTTCTTTGTAATTGACCGCTGTGATTGGTCAGTTTCATATCCTAACTAGGATGGACATGAAATTATATCCGTTTAGATAACCGGAATAGCCCACTTATTCAATCACTTTAGTGTAAGGGAAACAGCAAATATCCATGTGGGAGTAGAAAAAACATATTTTTTAATTGAAATTTTTTTATCTAAAATGCAATTATTTCTGTAAAAAATAATTAACCAGAAAAATTACTCAAAAGGTGACAAACTGCGTTTTTAACCGGAAGTTCGCCGCCGACATTTCATCAGTCCTTATTGTATTCCGCGACGACTATAGCATTTATCGAAAAATAAATCCAATTTTCAAGTGAAAAAGTTAGAATAAGGAACTTTTATTTTAAGGTTTTTAAATTGTTAAATCTAAAAGTTAATTATTGTCCGTAAGTCTACGCTTTGCTTAATTTGCTAATTACTGAAGGAAAATACCAGACTGTAAAAAGACATCTAATTGTCTAGGCGTGATATTTAAAAGGATTTAAAAAATCAATGTTGGAAACTTCGAGGAATATTACGTTAAGCTGAACATATTTTTTTGATTTTATTTCTGTATTAAAAAATGTCAATTGAAGATATTTTTAGACGAGTTTTAAGAAGTTCGCCTCAGGTTGTTTAGATTTGTTCACTCAGCTAGGCCGTTTAGAATTTAATTCAAGAGACATTTTACAATATTTCTCAGTTATCGGCAGGGTGATTCGCGTGATTCTTGTATAACAGGTCATACGTCTAAACTGATAATTTACCTCACATATATAGAACTAATCAGAACGCAAATTTTCATAGCAACCACCTTGGTAACGTGGTCTTACCCGATAAGACCTACCGCTAGCTCGGTAAGACCACAGTAGCTTTTTGTCAAACAAACAGTAATTTATTTTAAGAAATCAAGTTTAATAAATAAATATTATAACCCCTACAAAATAAAAGTGACACACAACAGTATTTGAGGTGATTTTAGGGCATAAACTTAACTTAATTTTGACATTTTTAAAGAAATGTTTTATGACAAAATGTATGCAATATTAAACCCAGTGTGCTTTGCTTTGACGTGAGCGTGAGAAATCTTGGCGTTTTCATGGCAACCGTGATGAAAATAAGCGAATTTGATTTTTGACGTTCCACGCGTCTGATTTAGTCTTGGGTTTTTAATTAATTGTTAGTTGTGGCACGTTTATAAACTAAATAAAGTAAATCATAATCATGTGTTTGCATATTTTCCTTTATCACAAACGGCTTTTATTTCGAGTTCAGTAAATTATCCAATAAAATACCCTCTAGAAGCGGCGTCTTATCTTCATACCGTTGTTTTTCACACGAAACTAGATTTTCTAAGAAAATTTTTACTCAATATAATTTTTACTTATAATCAAAGATAAGACCCTCGAGCTAAAGCTCTCGGGATCTTATCAGATTATAAGTAAAAATTATATTTCGTGAAAATGATCAGAAAATCGATTTCTTGTAAAAAACAGCGATAAGACGCCTCCTCTATCGGTATATTACTGTTGAATAGTTTTTGAGATATCGTCATTTGAAAAATGACACTGATGCTACTTTAACAAGCTATAGCATCTTAACGGTGCATTTAAGAGAAAAACGACTTGCACTAGTAACTATGTTGGTTTCTCATCTCATTCGTCACATACAGGGACCGTACGGAAAACTTTTTATTATTAATTTCTCAAAAAATTTTATTCTTGATAAAAGCTTTTGCGTCCCCTTAAACAAAAAATGCGCTTAATAAAATTGAAAAAACCTTTAGTGCATACGAGGGAGATTCAATTTTTTTAAAGTTACACAAAAGTATAGTACTCTTATTTTTCGGGTTATAGTCTATTTCAGAAAGGTGTGGAGTACTAAAATGGAAAATCCCGTCCAGTTCGGCTCAATTTCGGTGTCGGCCATAGGCGCCCGTAAATTTTGTGCATTAAATTTTTTTTGAGAACTAACCAAAATTTTTAGAGAATTAGGTTAACGGGTATTAAGATAAAATAGTATTGTTTGTATAATATTAAAATTTCCAGTAATTGCGTAATTCAATTCGGGAGATTACCACGAGGGCTTGAATTTGAATGTTTTTGAGGACTATTTTGGTGAAATAATCAAATATCTTTCAGCTGATTCAGTGGTAGTTATGGATAATGCAAGTGCAAGCTATCATTCACGACGCACAGAGAAGACTCCAACTTCATCTTGGAGAAAACAAGAAACTATCGACTGGTTAATCACCAGAAGTATTGAATTTGAAGATAATTTGATAAAAAAGGAACTATTAGCTATAGCAAATTGACACAAACATCGTTTTATGAAATATACCGTGGAAGATATAGCTGAAAAACATAGTGTAACTTTGCTGCGCACACCGCCTTGTCATTATGAAGTAAATCCTATAGAACTTACATATATGGGTGCAAGTGAAAGGACTTGAGTCAAGACACAACACGACATCCAAAATGAAAGACGTTAAGCTACTGTTTGATCAAGCCATTAAGAAAGTGACACCACAGAACTGGCGAAACGCAGTCCATCATGTCATTAAAGAAGAGGAGAAAGTGTGGGATCTTGACCACCTGATCGATCGGACCGTCGACCTGTTAATTATAACGTCAAGAGAAGATGACAGTTCCTCATATGAGGCAGAATATTATAAATTTTCATAATTGAATTTCTGTATATTGTATTTTGTATTTTTTTTATAATGTTTAATAAGCAAATAAGTGTGCCTGATAATATGCACATAATGCACGCCTTTGTAACACCATTTTCAGTGTTTGTAAATGGATAACAATGGGCAAACCCCTTAAATTGACCCAATCCCGGGTGGTACTATCTGCACTTGATGAAAAGAAATAATTTTGCAATGAAATCAATGCCAAATTATTAAAATGGCTGAACTATTCTTTGGCGTACTCTGTAGTCCCTTTGCATACCTAATGAGCTTTTATTACTCCATACTCTACACCTTTCTGAAATATACTATAAATACAATTTTCATTTGTAAAAGTTGTATAAAATTAAAAATGATGCCCGAATACAAAGTCACGGCCTTCTATGAAAAAAAAACGAAAAATTTCTAGTTCGGTTCAAAAGGAGCCCAAATTTTCCAGGACACCTAGTTTTCTTAAAGACAATAGTTATATTTCTACCACACAGAAGCAAAGCCAAGAGAAAACCATCCAATCGAAAAATGTTACCCCTCATAATTTTAATCCAAAATTATTGCTTCTAAACATCTATCAAACACGAACATCCGTCTAAAGTCACTTCGCTTCTCGCCATTAACGTCGACGCCTTGAATCACGCTTTAGCCCATTTACGTAGGATTTTTTACTTCGTTTATATTCTACTTAACCCTGTACTAATAATGTTTTTAATATATGAAAAATGAAGAAAAATACGTATACAAAATAAATATCTTACTTGAATTTACTCATAAAGCACGTTGTTAAGAGGTCTAAAACCCATTCAGCATTAAAAAAACCACTAAAATTTCATGCCCACCACGAAATCTAAGCCAACTTACACACGAGTGTTGGCATACTCGACATGATGAAATGAAATTCTCGTATCATCATGAAGTGCTGTTGGCACCGCCGCAAATGCTGGCGAGAAGTAAAGAGATGCAGGGGGTGAAAGAGCGCGCTAAGGGTGGCTCGCCGCCCCTGCAAGTTATCTGTAGCCACCGAGCTATGGGGCATATGCGAAAATGGGACACAGACACATACGCGCGGCCTGTACTCTGTACTAATGTAATAAATGTACTTTGTGTATTAGCCAGCGAGAATGTTAGGTATTATTATGGTGGAACAGTAGCAGGGCATGATTTCGAATTATATCGGAGCCCTTGTTGTTTCTGTTCTTCGTACGGGGGATTGTTAAAAGTTATCGTTGCACCTATAATGAAGCCGGGAAGGTCTAATGTTAGTCTAGGTGGCTAAAGTGATTGACATTGTAAATCATCTTTTTTATTATTATTTCTGAATTCGTAAAAAAAACGAAATTCTTAACTTGTTAAAATAATAGAAAAAAGTTATAATAACAACCTTCTTTGAATATTTATACAGGGTGATTCCTAAGTTGATACTTTTGTTTTAACTGTGTATAGAAGGCATTAATATAACCAACATTTTCAAATACCTTTTTTCAAAAAATTCAAAAGTAAGGTACTTACATTCATTTATTACACTTACGAATCAAATACGGTCCTGGCTAACTTGCCCGTTGAATAACATTAAGAAAACTTCTGGGTGTTGGATGAACCCGCAAGGGAAAGTGTTCTGCGTATAATTTCGAAGCAGTAGCCGCACTTTGACGACAGTAACCGTAAATTAGCACCATATCTATTGGTTCATTGTTTTAATATTTTATCATTTTCACGTGTCACCAATTTAAAATTAACTTGCTTCATAAAAACACACCGCAGCGAATTGCCAAACAACTGACAACCTACTTGTAAATTGCATGACTAATAAGATAAAAATAACATAAATTATAGCGAGCTACGTTTTGATGACCAGGCCCGCACTTAGACTTTTTACTTCTGTATCTCGCCTATTTTAAAGTTTTTTGAAAAAAGGTATTTAAAAATGTTTATTTTAAAGCCTTCTATACACAGCTAAAAAAGAAGTATCAACTTAGGAATCACCCTGTATACCTAACCTTTAGCGCCATTTCTTGGTCGATTGGAATCTGGCGTTTGTTGCTAAGGGTATCGAAATACTACGTGATTGTCACGATAACTATTAAAGTTAGTTTTTTTTTAAATTTTAACCTACTTCCTATAATTGATTTAATAAAATGCGCAGGTTTACAATTCTAAATAACTAGGTTTGTAAAAATAAATATAATTACTTTCATGCTATATGCGCATATATTGTTTGCCTATAAAATATTCAGTTATATGCATTTTTTGATCAAATATCCATACTGGTAAGCAATATTTCTTAATTTATTATAGTAAATTCGGGTAAAGAAAAACACTGAGTTCTAAAAAAGATGTTTATTTAAAAAAAAATGTACAAAAAAACAAGAAAAATAAAAGTTAACAATCATTTAACCTAAAAGTATAAACGGCATTTATTAATAAATATTTTTCAAAATTTTCAACTAAAAAGGATGGTCTACTATCAGTAAAAATATATTTATACAAAGAAGCTTCTTTCAACATCTACTGATGTAATCGGGCAATACTGCAACTTAGGTAGTAAAGTATAAGGCCAAGATACCTACAACTCCAATCAATGCTGGTGTCCGCAGAATCACCTCTTGAATTCCAATGAAAAACCAACCACCGCAATCCTATTCAAATAAGTTAAGATCGGGTTGTCCAAAATTGTTCAAACTCCGCATGTGCACTCCCTAACCCTAAAAAATTATCCCTACAACCAAGCTCTTATGTTAACAGGGGAGCAAATATTAGGACAGTCTAACACTTGCATGTTATTTCCTATGTTTCCAACCATATAAAACCAGTATAAACCCATCAGTATAAAAAACAAATATTTTTGTACTTGGGACAAAAATTTTGTTAAGTAGTGTAATAATTCCTCTTAAAATGGATTATTCTATATTCAACGCTCTAAAATCGAATTATGGATTAATCATTTAGACGCTAATTTTGAAAGGTCTGGTGCATGACGTCATTGATGTCTAATGCTAATTAACTGCAGTTTAAGGCGCAAATACGATACGATACGTATACCTATCTACATAACCCCACATATTATTGGATATCGTTAGCTAGAAAGCATTAACGTCCATATCCCTAATAAGCCTATCAAACGATCAAAGGGGATGTGGACGAGATGGTGTCGGGAGGATATGGAGAGGATGAAGGAATATTGTCCTGATGCATTGTGGTACTCGCGCGACGTCAGAAAATTAATTTAAAAAATCTGGAAAGTTAGTAATGTGTATTTTATCATTTTGTGTTGTAAATTTTTTCGTGTAAAAGTACTTGCTTTGTAATAAATATTTGGCCTTGAGGCTTTAAGTGAAATTACTAGTATTTACTGTGGATAAAATTAATGGTAGAATCATGGTAAATTTATGTATAAAAGTACATATTTTTAAATGTATTATGTAATTTAAAATAACGTAGTAATAGCTTTAGATTCATGTAAATTTACATCTATTTTAAGTTTATATAATTACTTTATTATTTATGTACCGATTTTGTTGAGTTTTATCTTGTTCGAAAAAGGATGAATCAAGAAAGACCGCTAATCTTGTATTTTTGTCATTTGTTGAAAAAAACAAAATGGCGGACGCACGTGAACTTGCCTAAACTTTATATCTTTACGTCCGAGATTGTAAAATATTTCTTTCTGAACAGAGTAAGAGGTCGTACATGCAAATATGTTAAAAAATAGCTGACGCATAATAAAATAAAGACATGTATGTTTTAACATGTTGATTTCGATTTTTCTTTCGTAACTTTTAAAAATCAAGTCAATGATGGCTTGAACTCACGACCATTGGATCATCGGATCCAAAGTTCTAAGCTTTATCGTCTCGGCCAGAGGATAATGTTAGAAGTTATGGTAAAACCAACTTAATAATAATGCTACATAAAATAAATTTTCTATACACATCCAGCAGGCTTCATTATTGATAAAACTATAATAGATGCGTATTAATTTTGTTATATTAAACAAATTAATAACGTATTGCACCATATACATATAAATTATGTAATTTAGTGGCTTAAAAAAGAAGGCGGAGCCTCAGTAAATACAATAAACTGTGATTGATCAGTACTTTATAAGAACACCACAGAGAAATCTAATTTTTATAACAATGTTGTCACCTAATAGTAAATTTCCGGATTCGTGAGAACAAAGCACAGAGGAATGATAGGTATAATAGGGAAAAGGGAAATTTTTACGCACAGTGTTATATTCGTAGGATATTCTTTAGGATCACTTGTGGTTGTAATCTGCTAAAAAATACTTTTTCCGAAAATCGATGGAAAATATTGACATTTTTAATAACATTTCTGAAAGAAAAAGTAAATATTTCCTTACATTTAGTCGTTGCTAGGCAACGGAAAATAGCTGTTAGAAAATATGTATTATTGTACTGTAAGGAAATGTTATTTCTGTACGGCTACTTGTAAACTAAAATGTGTCAATCTTGACAATTCAATATTACTGTGTTTCCATAGTTACAATACAATTATTTAATGGCATCCTTTATTTGTGAAAAAAGTTAATAATATTTATTTCAAAATTTTAAAAATTTGGTTATAATAAGTTATGTCCTTTTAATAATTCTCGATTTACGGAAAAATACTATGTATACCTCGTAGAAAAAGCCACATTCTCGGACTCCGTATTGTCAGTCTCGGCTTGCGCCTCGACATACAATCTTTACGGTTGTCCGGGAATGTTTAGCTTTTCCTACTAGGTATACAATGTACTATTCTTTGTCGAAACTAGGAAAAAACGTTTATTATTTTGGAGTCTCATTACAAAATTTCTAATGATATAATTACTTTCTTACTATTCCCGGCTTCGAACCTTAGACCAAAGCAACATAGTATGGCCTTATTTATTTCTATTTAATTGGCCTTAGATAACCTTACATCAGGAAACATAATATTTTATTTCTAATATATGCAGTATCTTGAACATCCAATAAACAAATACTATATGCGGCCATAACTTCGAGTGCCTATAACATTATTTTAACCGCAACATCTCCTACATACATATTCCGTCACAGCAAAATAATCCCGTCCATTAAACAGTACGTTACAATAAAATTACCAGTCAAAAACTAGTTCAGCGCAGACAATCTCATGTTAGGGCTAAAACAACATAAACAAACAATATTATAGTCGGGTATATTGTCGGTAATATAATATTAATTAATAGTTCAGTCGTCTGAAGGCGTATATTGTAGATGCAAACCGTGTTCTTGGTATTATTCATATTTAATTTATAATATGTGGCTTTTGTTTGGCTCCCACGTATCGAAGACTATTCCTTTTTCAAAGTATTATATTGTATTATTAAATTTCGTATTATTGTTGAGCTGCCCATGCGTTTTAGTCTGTTGCGTAAGTAACAGGTAATTTCATTATTTCTTTAGTAGCTCCAGTAGGATGACTCACTATGAATATCTTGTTCCCGGGCGAGCCTTTAAGTTCAGGTTCGAGTTCAGGTATACAATACAACGCATATGTAAATATTTTTTTCTACTCCCACATGAAAATTTGCTGTTTCCTTTACACTAAAGTAATTGGAAAAATGGGCTATTCCGGTTAACTGAACGAATATGACTTCATATCCATCCTAGTTAGGTTATGAAACTGACACTGGTCAATTACAATGAAACCAAATTTACATGTTGTAAATTTTACGAGTCGTTTTCTGGCACTTGACAGAAATGAGGTTAAAAATATACTTAAAAAATATGCAAATCTGTCAGATGATATTTTTTAATTTAAATCAAAACATTTATCCCAGAGTCTATGCATACACAATTTTTTATAATACCAAAATATATTTTTACCGAAGTATTGTTATTTTCTGACCGAACTAAAGATTTGAGCACAGATGCACTGTTTTATTTCAAAAATATCCAGTTTTCCACTCATTTCTAGACTATTACTATAAGATTTATTTCATAAAATGTACTATTTGATGGGGTATTTCTTAACCTTTGTATTTATACCCAAGAATCGCCGAAAAAAAAGTACTATACACTGTGATTCTTAAGTTGATACTTTTTTTTTAGCTGTGTATAGAAGGCATTAAAATAAACAACATTTTCAAATACCTTTTTTCAAAAAGATCAAAAATAAGGTACTTACATTCATTTATTACACTATGGATCAAATACGGTCCTGCCTAACTTGCCCGTTGAATAACATTAAGAAAACTTCTGGGTGTAGGATGAGCCCGCAGGGGAAAGCGTTCTCGTATATACTCGAAGCAGCAGTCGCACTTTGACGACACTCACAGTATAACACCTACCATATCTACTAGTTCATTGTTTTCAAATTTTACAATTTTCACGTATCACCAATTTAAAATTAACTTGTTTCAGAAAAACACACCGCAGCAGATCGCCAAATAAATAACTGACAATGCATGACTAATAAGACAAAAACAACATAAATTATATCAGGCTACGTTTGGATGACCAGGCCCGCACTTAGATTTTTTACTTCTGTATCTCGCCTATTTTTAAGTTTTTTGTAAAAAGGTTTATGAAAATGTTGTTTATTTTAATGCCTTCTATACCCAGGTAAAACAGAAGTATCAACTTTGGAATCGCCCTGTATACCTACAAAATGAACGTTTCTTACTAACCTTGGTTGCTACATACCGACTTGGTTGCCAATACTGTAATAGAGTTAAGAGCCTTCTATACCACCATAAAACGCTGTATCGTTTCCTGGCTTGTCTAATCAAAATTTAATACAAAAATGTTACTTAAGGATTCGCAATTTCTAATTTATTTTAAAGTTTCAATTAAATAGGTTCAACTTATATCATCCGCCATGTAGAACGTAAAGATAGAAATATTACGACTATTCATGTTAAACTCTTATCTTCCATTAAAATTACAACGATAATTCTCGTGAAATTCGTTTTTATAATATTTTGTATACAGTGAGTCCCAGAAGTAATGTCTAAATTCATTTAAAATTCAGCGGTAAGTTTTTTGAAAAACGCTCGTACCCGTCGATTTTTATTTTTTAATGTGTTTTTTTTTGTGGTAATTTCATGTATACAGGGTAGCTCATAAATAAGTTACGACCATCAACTTCATTTTTTCAAATGAAAACGTATATTTTTTATTTCATTTTTGAATTTTGCATTGAATTCTAAGCATGTTTCATGTACCATGTCCTATACATAAACTCAACAGTTATTGAAAAAAAAAGGATTGAACATATCATTTAGGGAATCCAACGATCTATCAAATCTTTTGGCAATATGGCATTTTGGACTCCCTAATAAGTAAGAGTGTCACTGTCACCGTTTATTTTTATAGAAACTGTATGACAATTTTATTTCAAATAAGTATAATTATTGTCAAGCGTAGTTTCAAAGTTGCGGTTTTCACAATAATGGTGAAGTTAACGGAGCGGGAAAAAATTTAAATTCTATGCATGGTTGGGTTTGGTGATAAAACACGTACTCAAATAGAAACAGCCCAATTATTTAATGAAATCCATCCTGATCGTCCTCCCATATGTCAAAAGATGGTGACTAGAATAGAGGCTAAGTTTAGAGAATTCGGTCATGTTAGAGATTTGTCTAAATCTGGTCGTCCTACTCGAGATGAAAATAAAAAACTTGACATTTTGCTTTCTTTGGAAGAAAATCCATGTGTCGCACATTGGGACCGATTTACACATGCCGAAATCTGTTGTTCACCGAGTAGTTCAAAAGCACAAATATCACCCATACAAAGTTATTCCAGTGCATAAGTTATTTGAAGATGATTTCGATAGGCGAATTGAGTTTTTGAACGCATGCAAAAAATGTTCCATCTAGATAATAATTTAGTAAAAAACATTATTTTTTCGGATGAAGCTACGTTCTATTTGAATGGTAATATGAACAGACAAAATTGTCGATATTGGGCAACAGAAAATCCGCATTGGATGATGGAGGTTCACAGCCAGTACCCTGAAAAAATAAATGTTTGGTGTGGAATCGTACGCGGAAGAGTAATTAGTCCGTTTTTCTTTGAACAGTCTTTAACTGGACAAGTAAATCTTGAATTTGTTCAACTTGAATTAATTCCAGCATTAGTTGCTTTATTTCCGAATCCATTGGATCCAGACTCCCCTGACGAAGAACTGATATTCCAACAAGATGGTGCTCCTGCGCACTATGCTGCCACTGTGCGCACATTTTTGGATGAAACCTTTCCCAATCGGTGGATAGAAAGGAGAGGACGTATCGAATGGCCTGCTAGGTCGCCAGACCTAACTCCGCTGGACTTTTTTTTGTAGGGTTACCTCAAATCAAAAGTATTTGTTAACAGGCCAAACAATATGCAGGAGTTGAAAAAGAGGATCCGAAGAGAAGTGCGTGTCATAACTCCGGAAATGGTTGGAAACGTGCAAAGAGAGTTTATTGATCGTCTTTGATATTGTCAAGCCGTAAATGGCGCACATTTTCAACATTTAATTTGATCCTGTGTTGTTTTTTTTTTAATAAACAGTTCTTACTTATAGATATGTTCAATCCTATTGTTTTTCAATAACTGTTGAGTTTATGTATAGGACATGGTACATGAAACATGCTTAGAATTCAATGAAAAATTCAAAAATGAAATAAAAATATGTTTTCATTTGAAAAAATGAAGTTGATGGTCGTAACTTATTTTTGAGCTACCCTGTATACATGAAATTACCACAAAAAAAATACATTAAAAAATAAAAATTTACGGGTACGAGCGTTTTTTCAAAAAACCTACCGCTGAATTTTAAATGAATTTAGACATCACTTCTGGGAGTCACGGTATAAAAAAATACATTCTATTGCCATCGATCGCCAGACATAGGTACAATATGCGCGATGTGGTGGAAATGCACTATTTCTTCGTGACGACCCATCGACTACTGTTTGCTCTTAAGAATAATATTTAGTTTCCAAAACTAAAGAAGTTAGTTTAAGCCAACCCAGTAATAGCTACAATTGGTTTGGGAAACTAAAAATTATTGTAAAGTCTATCTAACAAGAAAAAATTAACTCATTTTTTTAAATGTATCACGAAGAACGTTTTTCTAAAAAATGCGTCCAAAACGTTTTTAGCATTACCGTTCAACATTAAAGAGAATCGTAAAGCATCCCCTCCGACCCTCCATCATTGATTTACGAAACCACAAAGAAAAAATGGTGAAAAACTTTTTTCCGGAATCGATCCGTCTACAGCTTAAAAGTTTCCTATAAATATTTCAGCAGCTATTTGAAAAAGAAGCGCGCTAAAAAATACACTTACTCGCACCCCCCCATATGTAAAGGGTAGGTCAGCCTATACGGTGAATATTAAAGCGTAGGCATCATCAATATTTCAACTAAAAGCGGGCTGTATTTGAAAGTAAATTTGTGTGATCGCAGTGTCGGAACGTACGGAACCGCAGAAATTTCTAGAATTATTTCTCAAAATTTATGAAAGGTTACATAAAAGCTCTTAAGTAATAATGGCTTTGTTCCACCAAAGATTTGAGACCGTTTTGTTTTCTGAAATACGGTTGTTGATACGGTATTCTCAGTAAATGGTGACATTTTGCAAGCGAACAAAATCCCGCTAATTGATTTTTCAGGCCGTAAAATCTTCGCACTGGCTAATACCTGAAACAGGATTCTCGATTCGCTGGAAATAATTATAATTGTTGCTGAATATGAAACAGGTTTTTGCAGAATTGTTTTTGTGGATTCCGAGAAAATCGGGTTTAAAATAGCGTTTTGAGGGATTTTGTTGGTTTGCAACATGTCACCAATGATTACCCGTGCGCCATAACGTAAACGTCAATAAAATCCCACGAATCAAATCGCAGAAGTATGGTCAAAACAAAGTCTAATTTCATTATTTATATAATAGATGTGCTTAATATCCCGTTGCACGGGTTCCTAAAAGTTGTTTAAAGTTTTGAATCAAGAATTTAAGTCGGGTACGAAACCAATGTTAACCATACATTTAATACATTGTTCAAAAACACTTTGCACAATATTTTTATCAACAAAGTATACATGAATATTTAATTTTTTAGCATATCTTCATTTAGAGGACTTTAGCCACCGTCGTAATTTTTGTTCGCGACATTAAACGTTAGAACTTTATACAATAAATAAATACGTATCATAAACTACTTACCCGAAACACAAGAGAACGATAATAAAAGCTCCTAAAAGGACTTTTTTTACGAATAAATCAATTTTCAAGGCACGAAAATGTAGAGAACTTATAGGTCAAAATGACAATCAAAAAACTGATGACGTCTGATGTCAATAGACAAACTTCAAAAAATAATTAAAACAATGACGCATGAGCAAAGGACCACTGTGAATAGTGCATCTTAAATTTCCAATAATAATTTTACTCACAAATCTAAGATGCCCATGCAACAATTAAGATGACAACACGGAGTATGACTTTACGTTTGTTATGACAAACATAGATAAGATAACTGGACATCGAACGTGTCACATTGCTAAGCCAGATCACTGATGAGCACCTAGAATCAGAAACAAGGATGACCTCACATTTCATTTTAAGTGAGGCAAGGAATGTTAACATCAAATTAAATGACAGGCTGGCCAGGGTACCTCAAAAAACCCGATAGACGTACCTATCGGTAAACAATAGTTTATTGGTAGCTCTCCACGGCGCTGAGCGTCCGGGGTTTGCACGCTGTGCACCCCTTCGTCTATTACCCGCTGTCCCCTCACCTTGTCAGTGGGGAATGGCAGTTTAATGGGTCGTTAGACCCACTGCTAACAACGGTATGCCCTGTCTTCTTCCTCTCCTCCTCCTTAGCTCATTGTTGTCGGTGATTTATTCGACATATGAGAGAAGGTATAATCAGCCTTAACTAGAACTCAGAAGCAGCCAATTCTGAGTTCTAGTTAAGGCTGATTATGCCTTCTCTTTCGATCAAATATAGACGTGTAACATTTGTCAATTTGAACGGCAGTAGAGTTTTGGACTTGCATTGTCTTTATTTGTTTAGAATCACTACGTTTCAACTGGTAAGCCTCTTCAGTCGTCTTTAGGTGGATACTAAATAAGTATGGTAACTACAGCTCTATACTAGGCAGGTGTGATGACGCATGACTAGTGGGCGGAGTCATGCGCGTTGCTAGGTAATGACGCATAACTGGATGAGTCATGCTCGATGAGTCATGTTCGATGACGTCATGCTAGATAAGTCATGCGTTTAACTCTTGGGTGGTCTTATTCTAAAATTACATTTACTTAACAAGGGTTTCCAGACGTTTCTCATATCTAATGAAGGCTTGCTAAAGCAACCTGGATTTTGGTGTATGGTCGCAGATTCCTTAAACTTCCTCTTCCTCCAGTGCGGTTCTTTTTGCAGGATTTCCGCTTTTGTCCACATGATATGATGGCCGTGCGTCCAGTCGTGGTTAGCTGCACCTGATTTTTCGGTCTTGGCCGCATTAGCAGGGGATCTGGTAGACACAATTTTTCTTATCTTTCTGACTTGCTGGTTTCGTCTTCGTTAGGTGGCTTCTTAAAGTGTCTCTCGAGCTGAATACTGTGTTGATGTTGTATCGTTGTCCTAGTCTTCTTATTTTTTCGGATACTCCTTTGACATACGGAATGTTGAGTATTGGTTGTATCTCTTTCTCTGCTTTACGTGTGTTTGGCCGATTCTTGCGATTTTCCCATATTCTCATGTCAATTTATTATTATTCAACAAGAGGCAAGTAGAATTACGCACCTTCTCTTGGCCATTCTTATTAATACATTTTTAAAAGAGTAAGGACAAATAAAAATACATTTTTTGTATAAAAAGAGCATGCAACTATCCAGAGTGTCAATAAGACGAATTATTGCGACGACACCACTGTCAAAATGGCTTTTTTAAATAAAAAGAGGCAGAATACATATACGAAGTTAATTCAATATCTTTTTGATCGTCTATATCCAGTACCAAAGCGTTAAAATCACTATGATTCGTGAAATATTCACGGAGCGTTGTTAATTATTTACGCACCTCTCTGTATTTTCGAAATAAAAAATAACCCTGATTGATGCTGTGTGTGAGTTTTTCTTTTATTTGTGTCTGGGAGGCTCGCATATCGTTGTTAATATTTCAATCTGTGATAGATGGGATGGTGATTTGCATTTGAAATTCCCTTGATGTAGAACGTTATGGTGAATTACCTTTTTTATATAATTATTACGTTTTTATGGAGAATCGTGGAAAATTTAATTCGAATTCAGTTTGATTCTAGAAGTCTTAATGAAGATATCATTGTGTAATTTTATTGACGAATAGCACTGATGATGGCGAAAGCCGAACGCGCTCTGCTATAATATTAATAAAGGAAGTATTTACACGCAATACAAATTCCCTTTTCCTCAATAATATTCTAATTCATTCAGATTAAGATTAATACCATTTTCTATTCCGTTACCAACAACAAGACTCTCATTGCACAAATTATTATTAGTTTTAAGAGCAAACAGTAGTCGATGAGTCATCACGAACAAATACTGCATTTCCACCACCTCGTGCATACTGTACCTGTGTCTGGCGATGGCAATAAAATTTCTTTTTTTTATTTACCAAAATTATATAAACGAATTTTCGAGAATTAAGAAGCGCGGCTTCAGTGGAGATTCTGAAAATAATATCGGAGCATCGTTTCAATGGAAGATAAGAAATTCACATGAATAGCCGTAATATTTATATTTTTATGTTCTACATGGCGGATGATATAAGTTGAACATATACCTGGTGTCCCATTATGGATGGCCACCGGCCGTATCTCGGAAACTACTGGGCATAGAAACTCGGGAAAAAAATGATAACTAAAGTGGCCATGAGAAAATCCTGGAAATAATTTTTAAGTTCCGCATTTTGCCACAAGAGGGCATAATTGAAAAGTTTTCACACGGCACCATATATCGCGCGCGATAAATGGTCGCAATATTGCTTTACACCAAATTATGTGTTCTCTAATACCGCTTGTGTGTGAAAATGGCTCATTAGAAAACACATCATTTGGTGTAAAAGCAATATTGCGACCATTTGTCGCGCGCGATATATGGTGTAGTGTGAAAACGCTCTTAAGGTGTATCTTTGGTAATACCATTAAAAAGCTTGGACAATTATCATTTTGGTCTTTGGCTGTTGAAAGTGTAATAATTTAAATCGCTGTAACTTATAAACGACTTATCCGATTTTAGCAAACTAAAAACTGTTTGGAAGAAAAATGTATGCACTTTTACCAATCGTATTTAGTTCTCCATAAAAAATACTAGCGGGCGCAATTTGTAATAATAACACAAAAGCGGTTATATATTTTTTAGAAAAAAAGTGGGACGCCACTGATATTTTTCCATGTGGATATTATTTCGGATTAACCGGGTCAATTCTGCATAAAAATGGTCTCTTGCGTTTTTCTCCTCAGGCACACCGTTCTTAATTAAAATAATAAAATTAAATTAGACGGGCGGAAGCTTGCCTATTAAGTGAAGGTGGTAATTTCCAATAATTTTTATAAAACAAAATTTTTCATTATAAATGTTATAATAATAATAAATAGTAGTAGAGCTTATTTAAATTATTGATTGAAACTTTTTAAAAAATTAAAATTTTTTTTTTGAAAAAAATTTAAGGTATAATCCGCCAAACTAGAAGTTTTTGTGAACCACAATTTTTATATTAAATTTTCAATGAGACAAGCCGGGAAACGATGCCGTATTTCACGATGGTATGTAAGGCTCTTATACTCCATCATGGTGTGCAGGTGTAATTCGCGTGTAATTTTTTAAATACTATCCCTGCGACTCGACTATCAAGAAGATCTGCGTTTTGGTTTTAATGACGATGTTTAAAAAAGTGTTTTATTTGTTGTGAAACATGAAAAATAATCCTTATAGACGTTTTCAGCTACCGACTTTAAACTTTATTGATTGCGCTCCTAAAGCGGTTCGCTCTAAATTAGATCAATTTGTCAAATCCTTTCGGACGTCTCATAATTCGCCCGCGGCTACAAAATAAGAACAAAAGTTATATATCCTTTTTGCTAAATTACAAGACACCAGATACTGGGAGTAAGATAAGACCTGCATTAATTATCCCTCTAAAAGACAGTTTCTATAATAAATTGCCTTTATTTTTATCAGAAACGTTGTAATAAGTAGCCAAGTAGTTATTATTTGCGATAATGTCTCGAATGGTGTTTGGTTGCTTCGGTTGTAAATCAGTGGGATTAACTTTTTGGTGAAACTTTAAACTTAGCTTGTTTTAAACGATGTCGTTACTATACAGAGCGTTTAAAATGAACTTTGTTTCATTACGTATATGGTAACTTTACCAGTGGCGTATTTAAGGGGGGGTGGGGAAGGGAGGACTGTCGGGTTGCAGCCCCCCCCCCCCCCCCCCCCGAGCCTAGGAGCTCGGGCTTAAAAGTCTAATTGCAATCTAATTTTTCGTCTCACGCTTGGACTCTTAAATTTAAATTTTTTGCCTAGATTGGCTTTGATTACAAAGGTCTTCTAGAAAACGTTTAGTTTTTAAACTTTTCCTTCTAAAAGTCCTGTTTTATATAGAGATTACGGTTTCGGACGCATATCGTTTTAGTTATTATAAAGAGAATATTATTTTATAGTATTTTTCTATTATATATTTATCTGTTCCGTTTTCCCTCTTTTAGAGTTATTCTAAATCAACAAAAATATAACCCAATGCAATAAAGTATTTTTACAACAAAAACAAAACACAATTAGGTATTTATTTTTATGGAACAAGTGTGATAATTTATAATAAAAAAAATAGTGCGGGAAGAAACGAGAATGCTTTATTATGAATATACATGGGACACCCATGTAAGATTTTTTCTTATTATTGTTGAGGCCTAATCCTATTTCATCCTGACCCCCCCCCCCCAAAAACAGAGAAACCCAAACAAATTTTTATTGTTTTGCCGTGCTGCATGCATAACCCAATGAAATAAGATATTTTTACAACAAAAACAGAAAACAATTATAATATATTTATTTAAAAAAAATTTAAGTAAAAATTTTAATTAAACCATTTTTAATGGAAGAAGTGTGATAATTTATAATAAAAAAAATAGTGCGGGGAGAAACGAGAATGCTTAATACACAAAACGGCACTTAGGAAGGAGTATTTCAAAACCTAAGCATTTGCACCAAAAACTGCTCTTAGATCTGCGCTCCTAAAATACATGATTTTTGAAAAAATCATCAATTTTGGCGTGGTGAGCGATATTTACTTTATTTTTAATCATGAAAACCGAGCCCGAAAAACGCTGGTTAGAGTCATAATAATTAATTTATACAAAATGAAAGACTGTAAGGTTTATTTGATTCCTCCCTACCGTCCCACCACATAAACAGGTAGACTTTTCGTTGTGTGTCAAAGTGTAGGTATTGTGTAGTTTGAATCATATAGAAGATTTATAACGACTTGTTTATCATATATTAGGGTTGTTCATTTTGAGGCAGTCTTGGATTTTTGAGGTACTATATTTGATTTTTATTTCGTAAATTACTGGTTATTATCTCTATATAACCAAGTGTTTACATGTCGTGCGTCTTTGTTGACGCACTTGCCATAAGTTTCAACAGGGTGAATTTGCTCCCCTTTTATAGAAAAGCGACGTTTAAAAATGTTTTTTTTTCTACTCCCACATGGAAATTTGCTGTTTCCTTTACACTTAAGTGGCGAGTAAAGTAGGCTATTCCAGTTAACTGTGCGGCAAAATTTTATAACAATCCTAGATAGGTAATGAAACTGACCAATCACAGTAGTCAATTACAGAGAAGCCATTGTTGTTCTTAAAAGTACTGACTAATCACAGTATATTATTTTTTCTGAGGCTCCGCCTCCTTTTTCAAGACACTAAATTATATAATTTAAATGCATCTCTTACAATTTGTTATTAATTTGTTCAATATAATAAAATCTAGACGCATTTCTAATAGATTTATCAATAATGCAACCTGCTGAATGTGCATAGAAAATTAATTTCATGTAGCATCATTTATCAGTTGGTTTTCCGATAAGTAACTAAACGCTTCGATAGTCCAGACGTTAGAGCGTTGGACTATAGAACCAATGGTCGTGAGTTCGAGCCCGGCAACCTACAAACTTTTTTTTTACATTTTTTAGCATAATGTCGTAGAAAAAATATACTGTTCAACTCGAGTGGATTGTCCATATTGCCTTCGGAAGTTTGAGCACTCCGCCTACGGCGTCATGCTCAATTTACTTCCTCGTGCGATATGGACATCATAACCACTCTTGTTGTACAAACTACTATTTTCTACTCCCACATGGCAATTTGCTGTTTCCTTTACACTTAAGTAGTGAGAAAAGTAGGCTATTCCAGTTAACTGTACGGCAAAATTTCATAACAGTATTGCAAATTTAAAAATAAAATTTCCCATTTCTATAGAAAAATTTTACGAATACACACAATACGAAAAAAATCTTTTTTTTCGCAGATCACAACCACAACTGATCCTAAAGAATATCCTACCCAAAAAACCAGCTTTCTAACAAAAATTCCTTTTTCCGTTTCGTGTATGGGACTTAAAATACAGTTTTCAACGTATCAACTTATAACAAAATGTTAATTAAATATGTAGTTATGTTTAAATTGCCTGGTAAAGAAAATAGCTTTTAGCAATACATTTTTATAGCATACAGTCTAATCAGATAATAATATGAATTCCCAAAACGAGATATACATTTTTCTGAAAGCGTACATAGAAATAATTTAGTTAAAGCCGAACGTTTATACATATATATCTAAATCCAAACGGGCCAAATCGCATTAGCAACCAGAGCGGCCCCGGAAAGAGCCGAACAAGGACAGGAAATGCCAGAGAGAGAGGAACTGTTTAATTTTGGAGTCGAATATCTGAAACGAAACAAATGAGATAAGCATTTAACTGGATTTTTCAATCTCTGAAAAATAATTGACAAAACTGTCGGTCTGCCGAAATAAAAAATAAAAAAATTGTTTCAATTCCTGGGGGTGAGACCCGCCCCGCCAGATACACTGCGCCGAACAAACACGGTGTCCGGGGGATTCTTTTTTTATTTATTTTTATTGTTAGTTGAATTAGTTGATTGCATGCCCGTTTGTTTTTTATACAATTTACGTAATTTAAATGTGTAAAAATGGCGGTCGTGATTGGAATTTTTAACAAAAAGATATCGCTTCTATGCAAATATATTTCGGTTGTTGCACACTTATAAAAAATGTCATTTACCGATTAAACCCGGAGTTATGATTTTCGAATTACACATACAAAGACCAGAAAAAGTTAATATTTGGGCGGGTATTATAGGCCATTACATTATTGATGGAAATCTTACTTGCAGTTATTACGTAAACATATTATTTCACAATTAGAAGTTGTTTATCCCGACCGAAGGAATATCTGGTTTCAACAGGATGGCGCCCCCTTTCATTGTAGTTTACTAGGTTACAATTGCGTCAATTTTTGAACCAAATCAGTAATTAGGAAGAAGATACGAAATTGAGTGGCCTGCCAGATTCCCAGACTTTGGATGTCTAAAAAAATAACTTTGTTCAATTTTTAATTATTTCCAATTACATTGTGTTCTTGTCAGTTTATTTAAATTTGTTTTCTTATATCATTTTGACCGATAAATTCATTAGGCTCCATATTGTAGAACGGGCTCATTCACTATTTTCATATTTGATAGTTTTGGCCATTAAATTGGTAAGTCAGTGCTGTAACAGTAGTTTATCATTAATAAAACTGCTAAGTCTCACCATGAATTTTTCGCAGCTTATTGAAATCGCGCACAAATTCGACCACTTTTAAAATCGCAAAACATGCGCGATGACTTGATGACGTCAATTTGATAAAAATTTACAGTGAGCATCGTTACCGATCTTGTCACTTGTTATTTCGGTGTTTGTAGAATGTCTATTTAAATTAACTGTTGTTTTTTATTTATTTGCTTATAGAGACAGATTTTAAAAAGATTGGTTAGCCGTAAAACTTTCAAATACTGTTTTTGTCTGACAAGCTGCGATTTTCAACTTGAAAAGGATATGAATATTTTATTTTGAATACTAACACTGCTATTTGAACAACACTTTACACCACGACGCTTAGTTTTCTTAGTAGACATATTTTAATATATCAATTTAAATTTTTCAATTAATTCACAGAAAGATCGACAAAAAAGTAAGGTTAAACTTTTTTTAACTGTCATTGCATTCGATCAGTTTTCTGTCAATAATTTCGGTGTTGCCACATGTAAAAAGCTTTGTGCCTGTTAAAACGCCCAAATCCTGCCTTAAATCAACCAAGACAAATTATAGATAAGACTTTATAAATAATATGGTAATTTTTTTTCCTGCATAAGTTCGTTTTGGGCAATTATTTCTATTGGATTACTTTTTTGTCATTGTTGGTATTATAATATAAAAATTTTATAAAACATTGTCAAGCTATCTTTTTCATGACGTATATTCAATAAAGTCCGTGTTTGTGATATACAGGGTAACCCATAACTTATGGGCCGTAGAGTAACTGGAGATACTATACATCAAACTAAGCCGATTACGTCATATAAGTTTTTTTTTGATAATTAAAAAATTAATTTAATTATGTACTATGTTTTTCTATGCTTTGGGATGTTTAAAGGGAAACATTACGAAAACCGTTAAAGATATTAAGATCAATCGAGTACACCTTTTTGACCCACAAAATGCCCTTCTTTAAGAAACTATAATTGAAAAATACCTAATATCACAGGTAAGAAAAAAAATCATAGATTTATGAAGCCCAGTGTATGCAACTACCGCCCTCTAGTTTCAAACTTAAAAATTTCTACAAATTCCTATTTTTTGCTCATAAAAACATAATATTGCCAACTTTCATTTCGATTCATTAAACCGTTTTAAAATGATGGCTTATTTTCGAGAATAAACTTTTACTTTCAACACCCTGTATCTTTAGAACGAGTAACAATCCGAAAAAACTTATATGACTTAATCGGCTTAGTTTGATGTCTAGTATCTCCAGTTACTCTACGGCCCATAAGTTATGGGACACCCTGTATATTAGTTTTTGAAATATGTGCAATATTTCAGAATTTTTTGACACCCTGTATATGAATATGTATTGTATAACCTAAAAAAATAACGTATTCAAGCACATATTTTACTTTTTTAACAATCCGCGATAACACCTCTACTCCAAAAACGTTCCCGTATCGTAAAAGCCGTTCTATTGTTTCCAGTCACGCATAATTAACTAGTTTGTTTGGGTTTTTCTTGGGCATATCTTAACAGATCGACATTATACTACATCAACGGCTTAGCTGGCCGCCTTATAGCGTGCAAAGAGGGCGTGAAATTAAATTAATTAAGAAAAACGTCGAACAAACCTGGTGTACAGTGGGAACGAAACGATTGCAAGACATTATCTACAGCGGGATATGCATGCGAGCGGCCGCATTGGTTTGTGCAGTTGCACATCCTGCTGTAGGATAATGTCCCGCAATCATTTCGCTCCCGTTCCCGCAGTCCCGCATTTTTTTTTCGAGGGCCCATCCGTGCGCCGGATGCACTTAGGCCAGGTTTGGCCCATTGTACTCACCCTGTTTGGTTGTTATACCCACTCCGTGATCCCAGTTTCTTGCACTAGTTTGTGTAGGTCAACTAGGGAGAGGGTAAAAATGTCCTCTGGTTCAAGTTTTGGTTGCCCGAATATTCGTTGCCTCTTTCGATCTAGTAACTCGCAATGGCAAACTATGTGCTGTACAGTTTCCCTGACTTATCCGCATAATCTGCAGTCAAGATCTCCATTGTACAGTTGCATTCTGTGCAGATGGTTCTTGACATCCATGTGTCCTGTCAGAATTCCTGTAATGGTTCTTAGCTGGTTTGTGTTCATTTGAAGCAACTGTCTCATAAGTCTTGGGTCTGGATCCCAATGAAGCTTTTGCTATGGGCTAACCTCTGTCTGTTGCTCCAGTGGATTTTGTGTTCACTCCTGATCCATCGTTTTATAGCTTCTCGTGCCGTGCACCTTGGTACTCCGAGTGCCAGTTCTGGACCGAATAATGTATTTTCGGAGCCTTTTCTTGCAAGTTTATCGGCTTTTTAATTTTCTGTAATACCTTCGTGTCCTGATATCAACTGCAGTATTACTTTGTTTACTTTTGCCAGGGCCTCCAGTTCCTCCTGACATTCCCATACCAGTCTTGAGGTTACTTTGTTGCATATTAATGATCCAAGGGCTGCTTGACTGTAAGAATAGTCCCGAATTGGTTTGAATGGACCTAGTCTGTTGGCCGAAGCGTGAAACTTTAATAATTCCTAACAAATTAATGGATAACATTTAAAACGCCAAATTTTGGATATCGTATTTTTTTACATAACTGAACCTATTTTATGCTATAAAAAAAATTGAAAATTCCCTATTATCTTTTATTTTCAGTGTTCTGCCTATTCTTCTAACTAACTGCCTATTCTATCTTAACTGACTTATTGATATTTTTGAAAAGAAATGCATAATGTAACAATTCCTTAAGGATCGGCGTACAACAACTGAAATATTCTAACCGTTTATTTGCAGAGGTTTGTTTAGGTTTATTGACTGAAGGCAGAGAGGTACAAAAATATTTATTTTGTCAAATTCTTTCTTGGCGCTTATTCATTTCAACGATTTTCCGTAGAATTAACGACCTAATGTTTATTGTTTTAACTGTAGTCTTTTAAGAAGTTATACAGCTTTTAAGGGTCCAGCATCACTTTGAGGTTTTTTCACTAGCATCTTGTACATTTTAGTCGAAAACAATTAAATTGAATTAGTCAAGATATATTACATTATTTAGAATTATTTAAGTAATTTTGGTGCAAAATAAATTCAGTTCTTGTGGAAGTTTAGAAGGTCTACATGCTATAATTGGAAATACATTTTAGTATTTCCTCCAAGTACTTATAGAATTTCCAAAATCAATTGACATCATGACTAATGAAATGAATATAATTTTACTAAAAATAATAATATTAATAATAATAATAAATTAATAGACTAATTGCTGATACCAAGCATTGCACTCTTAAAACTGGCCTAGTAAACCATACCAGCATCTTAGTTTTCGTGACAAGAAAAGTAAGTTAAAATAGCATCAAAAGGAAACTTAGGAACGGAGACTGCATTTTATCGCTAGGCCGTCTCCGTTATTGGTTACTAGTCACTTTTATTATTAGCAAACTAACTGCTTGTTAGGTTAAAGAGTATGTTTGTTGCCAGTACTAATTTGTTTGGAAAGTGGGTCATATTATGTCAACACTGTGTTAGATATCAAAATACAAATCAGATTGCACCACCAAGAAGTAAAGACCTTACTACTGGTTGGATGTAACCACCTGCAGACCGGTTTCAAACTCTTTCGTTCTCGTCCGTTCAGTGTATACCTTCCAAACAATAGTCTTGATACTAAAAATTACAATATTATCGGATATGGATTGGTATCCTTAAGGATGGATTACTCATCTAATATTTCGCTGTGAAGTTAGGACTCTTAATGGGTGATAAATAGGTGTAGTGGAAAGATGCATGCACAGAACAAGGACAAAAATATTTCTAGTTTCGTAGGAGGAGTCAGTAGACAAATGTTTATAAAAATAATTTGTTCGTAATTAGTTGAAGAAAGGGTTTCATTTTGAATAGTACATTTAGAAAGCTTTCCTCTTAATGTTAATAATTCCTAACACAGCAGAAAGGAACCTCTATTTTGGTAGGGGTTACAAAACATTATAAAAACTCAAAGAAACACTTACTCAGTGGGGTTGTTTAACGGTTTTAAGTGTAAGATTAACTTCTGCCCATTGGGTCACCCAAGTCTCTCAAAATCATGTAAAATCTTAATCTCAGAATCAGAGCAGCAGTTAAATTGTTTATTTCTCTTTTGGCCTGAGTTCACTGTAAAGCGGAAATTGTTTTAAGGGGACAACTCCTCTTTAGGGAAAACTCTCTAAATTTATTGATTTATTAACTTTATTTTTATTTTAAGACTTGTATGTTATTCGTCATAATGTAATCGTTAATTGCATTGCTCCGCTTTAATAAATATATTAAAAATCTTAGATGTTTCAATAAATAAATAGCGCAAAATAAATTAAAATGTAATTTCAAATCATCTAAGCTACACATTCCAGTCGCTTACCATTTTGATACGCGATATTCTAGGGTTGTGTATAACCTTTAGCTCCATCTCTTGGTAGTCCTGGTGTGTTGATAAATTATTAAACTTGTGAGAACTAGGTAACCTAATCTGTTGGTTGCAACATGCCGACTTAGTTGCCAATACTATAATACATTTAAGAATAATATTTAGTTTCCAAAGCTAAAGAATTTTGTTTAAGCCAACCAAGTAATAGCTACAATTGGTTTGGGAAACTAAATATTATTGTAAAGTCTACCTAGCAAGAAGAAATGAGCTCGAGCGATTAACTCATTTTTTAGAGTATGCCAGGTACAGTTTTCTAAACAAATACTTGCATCAAAACACTCTGAAGCTATAAAAATCTTTATCTACTTTCATTTAGTAATATGAATTTTACAGTTCTGTAAATCGTTTTGTACTAGTGCTGTGATGGAAAACGGTATTATTAAAATTTTGCTGTTAAATAAAACCACACTTTTTAGAAGAATGATTTATTTTCTTGACTGAAATCATAGTTCTCAACATTGAGTAGTGAGTCTATAGTGTAGATGGTTTCTGGGAGCGTTGCTTTACGGCAAAATAACCCAAAAGGATTTTCTAGGACACCTCCTTTATTTTGTTAGCTTTGCACCAATCTTTAAACTTCTGATACTCCAACTCATACCGCGCCTTGGGTTTTGTAGGAACTAAACTTGAGATCGCTTCGTTTGCCGCTGCTTCTATATCAGAGGGTAAACTTCCATCAGAATCGCTTATTTTGAAAAACGCTTTTTATATTTTTGAATTTGTTTACTAAAGTTTCGACAGTAACCATGCGAAACAGTAACTATGCGAAAGGTAACATAAAAAACTTGATTAGTAAACTTAATAGCAGGTGCATTTTTACAGGTGCATTTTTATTTTTACAAATGCCTTTTGCCAAATATATTTAATTCATAGATAAAAGTAGATAAAATTTTGTACAATATTCTTGTTGTAAATTCATATTACTACACTCGATATTTTATTAAACTCGGCTGGTGCCTCGTTTGACAACTTTAACATCTCGTGTTGTAATATGAATCTTTACAACACTTATATCGTAAATAACTATCATTTTATAAATAAATCGCTTACATAGAGCATCAACGTGTAAACGTATGCTCGGCTGAAATAACGGACTGGCGCTTCGTCCAGGTGATGCGTTGAAAAATGATAATCGCCAACAGTTGACAGCGGTTTTCCCTCGTATATTTCCTATATATCCGCTGCCTCGTGCACGGTGCAGCGCGCGAACTCTGCCAGCCGTCGTATTTTCTTTTCCAGATAAAATTCCATGAAAAACATGACATGCTAAGGTAATTTAATAATTTAATTTAGTTTTTTGTATGCAATCTGATCGTGTTTTAAAACATGATTCTTTCGGTTTTATATAAAAAAAAATCTGTTACCAAAATCTTCTTATAAATTAATAAACAGTTGATTTAATGATAAACGATTGCAATTATCCAGGAGCGGATTACCTCCACAATGCACTAATATAGAACTCGCTTATTCTTTCAAAATAAACAAAGCAACAACGCATGGAAATATACTATAGGAGACAAGGCGATGAAGCGACGGCAGCTAAAAGAGAAATATGTCATTCACCCTCGCTACGCAGGTGAAGAAGTGTTGCCTACGTTTTCTATGATTGAATTAAACATGAAATAAAAGATATTAAATTTATTTTAATATTTCCTAGTTACTGATTGGATAATATATAATCATTTGCTTAAAACAATAGGTCATTTATTTAAATTACAGTACTATTATATAAATTAGTTATGCTCTTGATACAATTGTTTTTTAGGCAATCTTAAAGTTTATCGGTTTTTAATATATACTGTAATTGGAAAAACACAAGTCTTAATTGAATAAATAATATTTTCTTAAACAGGTCAACATAAAATGTATAATTCATCAAAATATTTTAATTTTATTGCTTTAAATGTAATTTATTGTTTTAAGCTTATATTTTATAGAAAAAATTTAAAGGCAGTCAATAGAAACACTATTATTGTTATGACCATAACATTAGAAAAAAAATACTTTTCACAATTAATAATATTTATTTAGAAACGGGAGTTTCATTACTTGTATCAAAAATGTCAACAGCAACGCAAGAAACGCCTCGTCGCTTCGACGGATATTTCAAATAAAATTGAACTCCACGACTGCCAACAAATCGTGTCGCCGCGCGGCATCGCTTACGTAAAACAGGCTGGCGCTTTCAATGTTGTTGAATTTTCCGCGTCGACTGCGCCCGTCGCGTCGTACCGGCCGCTTGACTCCTCTGACGTAGGACGTGTAGGATACACTTATGGTCATATCATCTTAACTTGAGAAAGATGACACAAAAAACAATTGAAGAAAAATTAATTCCATTGGTGAATCCATGGACCAAATTAAACGATACTTAACATATTTGTCGAATTAGCCCATTTCCTTTTACTCACAGAAGAAAAAAGGGTTTGTTGCTTTTACTTATAGAAAATTTCAAATTCCATTGAAGACATCAGGTTTATATCTATCTTTTTCACATTTTTACATTTTGCATATACAAGACAAAAATGACTATATTTATTGTAAAAAACGAACAATGTGTTTTTTTGTACCAAAGCCATTGTGATCTCTTGGGTTTCAGAAGTGTTTTCTTGGTTGCCTACTTTCGCTAACAAAAAAATCCAGTTTCTCAACAAAATAGCTCTAAATTCATATAAAAAATAGACTTAGGGAATTAATATTAACTTTTGAGTATTTGTGATGGCAAAGTTTTTAAAAATAATGACATTCTTTTCCAATTTATAGTAATAACGTTACAACGTTGTAACCGTGACAAGTGGCAATACTGTAGGAAATTTTTCTAACAAGCCGATGTAACATAACCTCAAAAAGTCAAAAATAATATTTAATTTCTTCTTCAAACCTTATAATTTTATCTGTTTTGTTCTGGTTTTATGGACTTGTCTTCATTATCTACCATTTAAGGACTATTTACCAGTTTCTTTTCAATTTCTGTTGCATATAATAAAAGTTTTAAGGTCGATTGAGGCCCTGTTGAATATATCAGTTTACAATTCTCTTTATCAGCTTATTAAAAACCAAAACATTATTTTGCCACTCAAAGCAAAGACGTTTTATTTATCCATAACTGGAACATCGCTGACATTTAGGTACTATTTTCAACTTAAATTTAATAAACTAACCGGTCCAAATGGCATAGATAACTAAACACGTAATGCACAAATGTTTTTAACTATAATTTGCACTCAAATGTTACAAATACCACCGAAGAAAGGCATAATAAAAAATAAACAAATCTGACAGAATTGTCACTTTTTGAAATGTACTCCTAACCTCACTTCTCTAAAGTGTCAAGTAAAATTTAACGCGTGTTTAATGGGTTTCTGTCATCTTTTTCAAGTTAAAGTGATATGACCATAGACCTAGATACTCCAATTATTGTCGGTACTGGTATGCTTTTTTCTACCCTTTTTTGCAAATTCCTCGAGCTTTTCTTAATTATACTGTAAAGCATATTTTTTTAAAATAAAAAATTACATGATTTATACATCTGCATCAAAAATGTTTGTGATTCCTCTCTACGTTTCAATAAATCCTCGTTTTCCATTCAAAAAGGACGGTTTATTTTTTTTTTGGGCCATCGCATCGTCTACCACCCCTTTTAAAATTTAAAATGTTCATTTATATTAATTCAGGCTGTATTAGGATTTTTTATATTTTTTTCCCCAGTTATTTTCGCTGACAATTTTCCACCGGTAAAAAATAAAATATTTCATTCATATTTCATCGATTAATATCGCGCAGCGCCACACAAAAAAGAAACAAAAAAAAACTGGCCGGTCCGGAAAAAAATCGCCCCTATCCAATATTAAAGTGATGCATTCGTTGAAACGAATTACCAGTTCCCGGGAAACGTGAGCGAGCTTATTTTGCTCTTTTTACAATTAGCTCAAACTGTATATAGAAATGAAATTTAATAATAAATTTAACTCATATGTCATGCTCTCTTTGAAATTTTATCTCTAAAAAACTAATATTCGCCGCAATATCTTTCGTAACAACGATAGGGGTTGATGCACGATAATCATTAGCCATATATAGGGTTGCACAGAAGTCCGGAATACAATTAGGGTATGGTCCGAAAGTAACTATATAGTGATTTAGCGTTCCGTAATTAACCAAATAGTAGCGGCAACCCAAAAATAGGTTAATTTTGGACCACGGTATCCTGATCTGAAGTGACCCAAGTGTCAAAATGCTAACTGGCTTTAACAGCCCGGTTACGAGTGGTTCCTCCTGTCACTTGTCATTATAAAAATTAAATCCAGTTTTGTTTATGAGATTGCGTTCAAAACGTTTGGCCTTTGACTGGTAGTTTGTTAGTTTTTTCCTAAGAAAGCACGAGAAACAATCTTTGAGAAATGAAATGGGAATTAGGAAAAATGAAAGGTTATGTTATATGTGTACCAATGTCACGGTTACTAAAAAGAACGGTTGTCTGGTAACTTCTGACCAATTAGAGCCTGCCTGCTGATGACGTCACAAAACGTCTTTGTTATACGGGTCTATTATGAATGCAACAGACAAAGAGAGACAGATACGCCTTTCTATGAAATGAACAGAGCACGGTATATATATTTGATCGTTTTTAGAAAATTTTAGTATTTATGGACCTAATAAATTAGTTTTCCTATTTCTGGAAGCGAATTTTATAAAAAATAAAATTGAACTGAAACTTAGACCGTAATTTTAAATATTCAGTTTTCTGTTTTTTCTTTTAATAGTAGAAAGTAGATAAGTCTACAAATACAGACCGAGCACAGGGTGCAATTTCATTTTACTAACTTTAAAGTTTACTTTAAAAAAACGCATGTGTATGTAGCTGCTGTTTTTAATGTTTATTTCAGAAAATATATATATATATTTTTTTATTTCTTATAAAACATATATATTGTTGTTCTGTACAGATAAAAAAGTAAAAAATTATTGTTTGAATATAAAATACATATTTTTACTAAAACAACTTTAATTTATCACAAAGAAGCAAAAGGTAACAGTTATAAAGATCAAACTTAGGACTCAGTTAAGCTAAATTATAAGGGAAACTACATAGCTTAACGCAAGTAATAAACTATATACACACATAAAGACGGTCTTGTAAAAATTCCCTTTAACAACGTCGAGGTTACATGGTTCGCTGGCAACTGAGCATCATGAGATCTAACTACAAAAAGGAAAGAAACATATAAAAATAACAACACCTGCATTATAAATGTTTTCTTTTTAATACTCTGGAATCATCTTTGGTATTTAAATATTTAATTCTTATAGATACCCGTTGTCTCGCAAAAGAATATACTAATTTAAAGGGAATATTGGAAACTTTTCGAAATATAATTTTTGCAGTTCGTTTTATAATGTTTGTTTTAAATTTAAAGTTATTACAATTCAATTTATTAAACCATTTGTCCATTTCTTCTACACTTTCCTTCCATGAAATTGAAGGATCAGATAAACCCCCAAAAGAAAGACTCTGAACTCAAGATGGCATAGCATACGAATGCATTTTTTGGCTCATTCTCATAATTGTAGCAACCCAGCGTAGGAAACCCTTTGCGATTTTTTCGTGCTAAAAAGCTTGCCACATACACTAACCCATCTTTTTCACATATATTTGTAGCAGATCTGCGTGATGAAGTAGAGGAAGTATCACTAATTTAGTTACTTTATGCTAGCCTTTATAACCAGCCCGGTTTAAGGCAGTAGACTAGATAAATTCTTCACTTTACTCCCCCTCAACATTAGTATTTCTTTATACCAGTCCGGGATTTTTGCCAAGTACTATCATTCTTATTCTAACTATAGCATTAAGGGGTGCCGGGTGGTCATGAACGAAGGCCCCCCTCGTTCTTATCTAAAATTTAAAAAAATTATAATATACATATTACTTAGGTAAACAAAAACATGTAGGTGGGTATTAAGATTTAAAGAGAATAATAATTAATGACCTTTTATTGTACTGTACTGATTAATATATTGATAAAATGTCTCTTTATCTTTAAATATAAGTCTCCAAAACACCTTACAACTTTGAAAATTCGCTGAAAACCACTTCAAAAACAGAAATAACAGAATAAACAATGCTAATTCGGTATACAAAAGTCTGAAAAGACGTTTTGTGACGTAGGCGATGACGTTTCGCCCGCCATGACACCAAGCTTACGAGGCAACCTATCTATCTAAAGACCTTGTACCAATGTAACACCTAACAAACGTATGATTTTACGGCCCGAATTTAACAGGATTTTTATGGTTGATCTGTCAGTTGTCGCAGTTAACCGTGGTTACGGTTGATGATATTCGGACCATACCCTTAATATAGCCTTAACCTGTAACTTTTGGGGAAAACGCTCGGACACGTCAACTTCAGGCTCACATTTTGACGTTATTCGTTTGTTGTTTTTTTTTATAGACATTTCTCAAAGATATGACGACATCGATCTTTTTTTTTAAATGGAAACATTCAGCTTGTGATACATCATTTGAAAGCTAATATCTCATCCAGTATGTTCATAAATTTGGGCGCGATTCTGTCAAGCTATTTCAAAATGGCGACTGTTAAAAGTTTTTTAAAAATCTCTATTTAAATAAGCGAAAATGATAGATCATTGATGTTTTTTACCTTTCAAGGTAAGAAATCTTCATTGTTTCACGTTCTGACATGTTGTGAAGTAAAAAGCTGCGAGGTAAAAAAAACATCAATGATTTATTACTTCCCTTTATTTAAATAGAGATTTTTAAAAAAATTTTAACAGTCGCCATTTTGAAATAGCTTGACAGAATCGCTCAAAAATTTATGTGCATTAGGGAATCCAAACCACGTGATTCAATATGGTCGGATGGCAAAAAGCTTTGAGTCACCCGTAAAATGCCACCAGCAACATTTATGGTCACGTGGACCAATTACAAAGCAGGATTTGCCATCCAGCCGCCATTTGGACACATCGTTGGATTGCCTAATACTGTACGAGATATTAGCTGTCAAATGATGTATCACAAGCTGTATGTTTGCATTTAAAAAAAAAAGAGCGATGTCATATCTTTGACAAATAAATGTCTATAAAAAAAACGAATAACGTCAAAATGTGAGAATATACAGGGTGATTCTTAAGTTGATACTTCTTTTTTAGCTGCGTATAGAATGCATTAAAAGAAACAACATTTTCAAAAAACTCAAAAATAAAGTACTTACATTCATTTATTACACTACAAATCAACTACGGTTCTGCCTAACTTGCCAGTTGAATGACATTAAGAAAACTTCTGGGTGTAGAGAAGAAACATCCGCACTTTTACGACACTTACAATAAATTAGCACCATAATTAGTTCATTGTTCTCAAATTTTACCATTTTCACCAGTTTATTAAAATTAATTTGCTTCAGAAAACCACACCGAACAGCGAATTGCCAAAATAAATAACTGACGACCGATCCGTAAAATGCATAACTAACAATACAAAAAACGGAGAAAAACAATATAAAGTAAAGGGCTACGTTTTGATTACCAGGCCCGCACTTAGATTTTTTTACTTCTATAACTTGGCTATTTTTAAGTTTTTTGAAAAAAGGTATTTGAAAAAGTTGTTTATTTTAATGCCTTCTACACACAGCTGAAAAAGAAGTATCAATCACCCTTTATATAAAACTAAGTTTACGTCATATAAATTTAAGAAATAATCCCAATCATCAAATATGTTACAGTGTAATTTGGTCCATGGATTTGCCAAAGAAATAAATTTTTCCTCCATTGTTTTTATTATCTTTCTTACAAGTTCAGGGCCAACTAAAAACACAAGTTATATATACGGCCGACTAAGATAACACGTTATAATAATAATAATAATAATAATAATAATAATAATAATAATAATAATAATAATAATAATAATAATAATAATAATAATAATAATAATAATAATAATAATAATAATGCCTTTTATTATGTACAAAAAAATAAATACAAATAACAAATAAATGTGGTGGCGGTATCCAACTAAAGCTGCTCATACAACCACCAAATGCCTGATTTAAATATACATTTTTAAATACAGAAGAAGAATTTTCTTTCTTTTCGTTAGATCCATCCTTAGACGCGTTTCGCCATATCATGGCTCATCAGTAGAGCTAGGATCCGACGAAAGAAAGGAGACCTCAAAGCTGCTTATGCAGCAAACAATGCATTTTTAAATTCTTAGTATGAAGTTCTGAAGTGGATTGTCTATATTGCGCTTGGAAGTTTGAGCACTCCAACTACCGGCGTCGTGCTCACAGCATATTCACTCTTGTTGTACAAACTACTATTTTCAGTGTACTGAAATACTGTCAATCTTGTCAACACGCCACTAAACTTATCCAGTTCGTTTCTAATTTTCGATCCACCATAATTCCGGACTGCCCCAGACAGTTTAACGAAACTCAGCCAATTAAGAAAGGCAAAATCGACGACAGTTCACGGATTGTTTATCTTTCGAGAAATTTTGTATCTAAACCAGCATCGCCTTGGTCGTTTTCGTTCCCCTTTCATACACCGAAAGCATTAATAATGGCTGATTTACGTCGGTGTTATCCGCGGTAGCTTCATGTAATTACTTTATTAAATCTACTCAAACGCCCTATCTCATCTGAAAAGGGTGGTGTTAAAGAGGTACTTTGAACAAATCCGACGAAATTTAATATTTCGGATGGAGAAAACTCACTTCTGTGTGTGTGGATCTTCGAACTAATCAAGACCGTATTACCAGCACGGAGCAAGTGTATTTTCTGCTCACGTATTTTTGAAATATAGTAATAATTTTGATAGAACTCGCGAGATCGTGGCCCAATCACTTGACATAAATGACATGCTGGTTAATTTTAGTATGTTACGTTGGTATTATTTGACGTAAATACCAGTATTGGCCTTACATTTTTAATATGTAAAGTTTATTTTTAAACGAATAATATTTTTTAAGCCTTTTATCGTATCATTGAAGATTAAGTCATTTTTATATGATATCTTTATTAATAATTATTAACATCATAAACGTACTAAAACCTACATAACACCTTAGTTACTCATAATACATTAGTTACCATAATTTAATGCGTTAGTTACGAAAGCATAATACGTTAGATACCAAATAATATTAGAACTATTTTTCATGAACATGTAAAACAATATTTTGACAGTTTTCAAATTTGATGGATGATGGACCTTTGTCTTTAACGTCCACGATCTTAGGTATGCCCTCTGAAGACTGATTAATGACCGAGCAAGCACACCTTTCGATTTCGTGCGGTTCCCCAGTGCTTAATCCACTGCCGGAAACATCGCCGATTTGAATTTGATTTTTTTGCTCCATATCCAAGATTTTTCTTGATAAAACGTATTAAGGCGTCGTATTTGTCGATTTCCACTCTTTCCTTCAGTTCTAAAGTCGCTCGTAACATGGAATATTTCGATCATAAGGATGAAGCAGAGTATTCCTCAGAGAGTTTAGCGAAATACGCCAGCAATACCGTTTCTTCTGCACCTTGAACATGTACTTTGTTTCGCCACTCACAAAACTGCCGATATTCTTTCTCATAATGGATTTTAGATTTGTCCGGAAGCAAGTTCAACCTTATAATGTTGGCTGCAGCTAATATATCTTCAGGAATATCAAAATCTTGCATGATTTTAATGATGACTTTTTGAAATGCGAAAATGAAATGACATAAAACCTTTTATTTTCGCATCGCCGCGTTGTCAATTTGAATACAACTCGATTATTAGCGATTTAACACCGTCTCGGACATTGCGGGTGACTCGGCTGTTGCCTCGTCAACTAGTAATGTCCTCGACTATTATAAATCGCATAATAATCTCGTTAAATTAATAGCTATAATAGTAACTGTTATCATGCCAAACAAGATTATAATAAGATGAGGAAGTAAATTGCCAAATGTTAGCGAAAGTGGTGCAAAATTAAAGACAACATGTACTGGTGGGATAAGTGGATGTAGAAAATTCGTAATATTGGAAATTCCATTTAAGAAAAATTGAGGAACCCTAAGATTTATGTTAGAAAAATTGCATAGTAAATTAATTGAATAGAAGTATGGTTTATGCTTAGTTTATGGAGGAATCTTAATTGTATCCGGAAAAAGAGAAAAAAATTGTTAGTTATTAGAATATGAAATCTAAAAATGTTTTTTTACGATAAAACATTTTGGTAATTATTATCTGTTATAGCTACACACAAGGTTGGTTGTCATTTGTTTTTGGACTGTCCTATGTAATAGTAGATTCTGAAACGAGGTTGGAATGAAAATTTGATCCGAGTAGAAGATTCCGAACGTGAGCGTAGCGAGCGTGAGGAACCACGAGTATCGAATTTTCATTCTAACCGAGTAGCAGACTATATTTTCTCCACGACCAAAAATACTATTCGCAATATTTGTAATTTCAGGTGGAGTATTATCCAGTTCCATATCTGATTCATCCGATTTTTCATTCATATTTTGCCTTGCACTAAAATTTGTCTGCTGACATTGACAGTTTCGAAATTCATGGCAACCTATGTCGTTTAGATCAATTACAGAATATTCATTCCGTATCTTGTTATGGAATAAAAATACACGCAAAACGCATAAGAAGCAAGTGTTCCAGAATAAATATTCCAACTCAAGAGCGAGAATTTTTACATTCTATTATCAAAAATGATTTTGGAATTATTGCATTTAGTAATGGTCGTGGAGAAAAGTATTTTATTGTATTCGGCATTGCATTTGGTTATATCTTTCATTTAAAATAGCTTAAAATTTGAGGAATGAATATAAAATATTGCCCCTTTTACTCGTTTTTCCTTTAAAATTGAATACCAAAAAAATTAATTCCAAGTAAAAAACTAATCGTTTCCGACAAAAATGTTATTTAGATTCGTAATTCACGTCCTAAAATACATCGTTCCTGAAAAAATCATTAATTTTGGCGTGGTGTAGCTATAACAGATCATTACCAACATTTTAATTAGGTGCGTAAAATGAAACTAAGTTATTTTTTGTTATTTTTTATTAAATTATAAAAAATTCTCATTTTGTAGTATGAATTAAATACCAAAATTTATTTTGATCAACCGTTTTTTTTTAAATAAGTTTAGTAATATGAAAATATCTTGTAAATCACCTCATACATACCTACATAATAAAATTCGGTATTTTTTTATTTAAAAAATTTTAATTTAATAATTCTCTTCCATTTTTTTTAGTTGATATCGATTTAAAAAAATAAATAATTACTAAAAAAAAGATTTAAATGTAAAGGTTCAGTTTAAGAGTTATCAACCTGGTCATCACTTCTTATGTTATGTTACATTATATAAAGTTATGACCAGGTAATCACTTTCAATCGAACTTTGCTGTCGTCAATAACCACAATATAAAATGACCATTTTTTACATTTCTTCGACTTAAACTGGACCTCGGTTTAAATCGATTTTATAATATTGGGCAAAAGAATATGATTTAAACCGAGGTCCAGTTTAAATATTCAATTTTTTAGCATATATCTTCATTTAGACGACTTTAGCCACCGCCGTAATTTTTTTCACGACATACCACATACCATTAAAAATAAGAACTTTCTACAATAAATCTACATAATATCATAGATATACTACTTACCGGAAATACAAGAGAAGGATAATAAAAGCTCCGAAAAGAACTATTTTTAAGAATAAATAAATTTTCACGGTACAAAAATGTAAAAAACTATAAGTCAAAATGAATGAACGAAAAATATTATGACGGAAGAAAATGGACCAATTTCAAAAAATAATAAAATTGAATAGTCAAATCAGATTGCAACTCTTCCTTACAATTTTTTCTCTGTCTAGCTCGTTTCATTGGCAACGACGTATTGCGCCATATAATAGTACCCGGAAGACGTCGCGTTACATTTTTATTCACCTTTATTATTAAAATAAACAAAAATGGGGATATATAATTCACGTTTTCGTTTAATCGTTCAAAACAATTACGCACAGGTAAAGAGCCACTATGAATCCTGTATCTTAAATTTCCAATAAATAATTTACTGACAAATCTAAGATGCCCATCCATGCAACAGTTGAGATGACAACACGGAGTATTACGTCACGTTTGTTATGACGAACATGGACGTGTAACACGCGTCAATTTATTATTATACAACAAGAGGCCGCTTAACTGGGCCATAACATTACAATTATAGGTGTCTGGGTCTTAGCTGAGGAGGCAGCAAGACGCATTACGAATTATTATTACGTGTGTAATTATATCAAGTACAATTACAAGATTTACTTACGTCGTCATGTCGAAGCACTTCTGTTTGATTACGCATATCGATGGGATTTAGGTCGGTTAATTTATCAGCTGAGTCTGAGATAGATAACTTTTAAAATCTCAGAGATAAAATATACAGGGTATCAACATAGTTGAATAACTACTAAGTATAACTTTTTGAAAAGTATTCTAAAAAATTAATTGATCGCTCAACCTAATTTTTTCTTGGCAGATTGACTTTAGTATACTTAATAATAATCTTTAGTTTCCCAAACCAATTGTAGCAATTGCTTGTTTGCAGGGTTGATAAAAATCATGATTTAAAAAAAAAATCAAAAATCGATGATTTTTTTGATTTTTTTTTTAATTTACCAGTTTTTACTAATATTATTATTTTTAACTGCTTATATTTTGTTTTGTTAAGTAAACAAATACTTTTAGGAAGGAATATTACAGATACGAAGCAAACCTGGAGAAGTTTTAACTTTTTACATGCAAATTTCGTTCGCGTAGTTTTTGCAAGTTTGCGCCTTGTCGAAACGATAACTGGCAGAAAACGCCGGGCTATAAAAACGATACGCACTTATTTCAGTTTTATTAGTAATATTTTTGCTTTGGGGGTTAATCTATCAAAACATTTGGAATCATAACAAGCCGGGGCAGAAAGGAATTTAGTGTTTGTCAGCATTTTATAAAAAAGAAAGTGGTGGGCAAACTAGGTTGTAGAGCAGTATGTAAAAAGTGTGGTAAAGAATTGCAAGGTCTAGCGGACAGACTAAAAAGTCATTGGGAACCCTGCAAAAGTGAAACCAGTGATATTAGCAGTGGTCTTGAAACTCTTCATGGTGATTGTCAGTTACAGCCTGGAACTTGCCAGAGTGAAATTATCCAGCTGGCAAAGAAACAGAGAAGCGATAACAACTGTGAAAAGGAAAGTGTAGGTGGACGTGAAAATAGTGCAAGTAGCGGTTATTGAAATATGTAGCAGGAGAAGCATATAAAAATAATAAAATCAAATTTTCCGACGATTTAAACTCGCAAAGTTGATGATGGTTTTGAAAAAACGAAACGTCGGATTAAAAATCTAATTGCACCAACTTGTAGAAGAGATCAAATGATGATAATAATGTAACATATCGCTTGAAATAGGGTCAGAAAATAATAAAAACCAAATCGCGAGAATTCGGTTTTGCCCAAATATGGCAGAATTTACTAGGGCGCAACTTTTTTCTAATTTAACCATCTCTGTATCTTATATGGTTTACGAGATCCCTGTAAAGTGCATCCTTATCTGGGACACTCTGTCTATTTGGTATCGCAATAACTCCATTTGTAAATTTAGGGTACCAAATTGAGTTTTTAGAATACCTGTTAAATAAACTGAACAAAGGGCATGTAAATATAAAAAATTGGAAGTATGACGTTGCTTATTGATGTATTACATCCCTCAGCCTGTCATTATCTAAGAACCTTTGAATTAATTGGGCCAAGCCGCGCCATAACAATTAAGAGGTGAGCTAAGAAGACAGAGCGTGACACGTCAGCAATTGTTACGTGTAGTTCGTAATTGTATCAATTACATTTGCTTACGTCACGTCAAAGACCTTGGCTTGATTACGCGTATCAATGCGAAATAGGTCAACCAATTTCAATAAAATTACGTCACAAAATGTCTCCTGTTAAAGGGAAATATTGTGGAAGCGTGTTTACTTAGACCAAGGAGTTTTAGGGTTTCGGACTAATTGTTGAATTTAGTTGGTTTTCAGGCCTATTGATGATATGATTTTTGGCCCAAATTACAAAAAAAAAAATAAGCAAATTATCCATACATATTCTGACAGTCAAGCAGCCCTTAGATCGCTAATATGCAACAAGGTAACCTCAAGACTGGTATGGGAATATCAAGGGGAACTGGAGGCCCTGGCAAAAGTAAACAAAGTAATACTGCAGTGGGTACCAGGACATGAAGGTATTACAGGAAATGAAAAAGCCGATGAATATGCGAGGAAAGGCTCGGAAAACACACTCATTGGTCCAGAACCGGCGGCACTCGGAGTACCAAGGTGCACCGTACGAGATGTCATAAAGCCATGTATCAGGAGAGAACACAAAATCCCCTGAAGAAACAGATAGGGATTACACCACAGCAAGAGCTTCATTGGAGATCCAGACCTAAGACTTACAAAACAGTTGCTTCAAATGAACAGGAACCAGCTAAGAACTATTACAGGAATTCTAACAGGACACATAGCTGTCAAGACCCATCTGCACAGAATGCAACTGTACAATGGATATCTTGACTGCAGATTATGCGAACAAGTCAGGAAATCTCTACAGCACATAGTTTGAAATTGCGAATCGCGAGTCACTAGATTGGAAGAGGCAACAAATACTCGGGCAACCAAAGTTGGAACCAAAGAACATCCCTACCCTCTCCCCAGTTGACCTACACAAACTAATGCAAGAAACTGGAATCACTGAGTGGGTGTAACAATCAAACGGGGTGAGCCAAACCTGGTCTAAGTGCATCTGGCACACGGACGGGTCCTCCAAAAAGCAAATTATTGAGTATATTTTTTTTACCAATGAAATAGTGGCATCTATGTCGATGTTGGACAGTTATTTTCATACAGAAGAAATTCGAAGAAAATGATATAAGTTAATGAAAACCCTATAAATAATAAAATAAAATATTTATTTTTTAATAAAAATAGCCTAGTTCAACTAGATGCTAATATATTGACTACATATGCATAAGGGTGTAAGAATGGTCTTGTTTCTATATTGTAACTCCATTAATTGCTTACATAGAAGAATATTGATCTCAACTGCTTAACCGCGTGAAAAAACGAGACTATTTAGCCAGAAACTGGCAAGGCCAACCGCGTGTTTGCGTAAATCTGATAGCTTCCAATTTCCTAAAAAAAGTAATGCAATTTTGCGCAAACACAAAGTTGATCTTGTTCATCCAGAATAATAGTAAAGTAAACAATAACCTAACCACAACACGATCAGTACAGGACTGCATTCAGCTTTCGCATTTGAATAAACACGTTTTCCGATTATTTTATAGCTTTATTTTACACCACAAGACAAGCACTGCACTATGCAAATCAATAATGCCAAAAACAAAATAAGTTTTAACATAATAGAACAGTATATTGTGCTAAATAAAGCTATAATATAATCGGAAAACGTATTTATTCAAATGCGATAGGTAAATACAGTCCTGTACCGAGCGATTCGTGGTTAGGTTTTTGTTTACCATCGGTCTTAGTTGAAAATAAATACAATGGTGGCGTTTTGCCAACCAACAAAATCTTGCTAATCGATTTTTCAGACGCTAAAATTTCCGCACTGGCTGATCCTGAAACCGGATTCTCGATTTGCTGGAAATAATTATAATTGCCGCTGCATATGCAACAGGTTTTTACAAAATTGTTTGTGTGAATTCAGAGAAAATCACGTTTGAAATAGCGTTTAGAGGGACTTTGTTGGTTTGCAAAATGTCACCATTATAGATCATATTATTTAGACGTGATTAAGCATAGTCCCCGTCAGCTATAGAGACCCTACACTATCAGTCGTACAGGCAGTCCTGAATGATATCAATCCTTTGTCATTCTCGCATCACCTTTTTTCTAATGAGAATTTACATCATTCCGGCCATCAATCCTTGCAATTTGCCTTTACACGGTCAGTATTACTGTCATTCCCTTATCTGATTGTTTTTGTAGGGTTTGCAATAAACCCCAATAAAATAATTTATTAATACTCATAAAAAATTTAGGCACGAGCCAAACTCCAGCAAAAAATCGCCAGCCGAAAAAATAATTTTAGTCCGGGTGCATATAAAGGGCCCAATGCAGAATGTTCCTAACTTCTCATAGTTTATGGTAGGCATATCCAAAAAAAAGGAAATATCAGTTTTTATACAAATATGAATTATTTTCGAACTAAAAAATACATATTATATTAATAATAATTTAAATTTATTATATTAACCTAAATTTTTTTTTTCAGGTAAGTTCAACATGACATTTAGCAACTATCTCCAAGGACAGTAAGTTCAAAATACATAATACACATTTTTGTTAGTATTTCACTTTTAAATGTAACGCTAAAGGTGCCATATCATGACACATTTAGATACGTTTTATTTAGCATGCAGTGATCAGGTGAGCGGGGAAGGAGTTCGAAGGGGAGGGGGTTTAGTAATTTTTAACATGCTTAAAACTTCATACTCTGCAAGCAGTGTTTTTGTTTGATTTAGAATTAATTATTAAAAATCTCTTTTTAGCAACGCTTGGAGAATAAAAATATTATAATAAACTGCTGACAATTGCTTTCGAGCAAGAAAAATTTCGCCTAAATTTAACAGTTAATATTTTTTGAACCAGATATGATATCGACCTACGGTTTTGAGTGGTTGATAGATTCATCCCTTGAAAAACAGTTGTCAATGTTGGATTTTCTTTTACTGTCAAAAAATTTTATATACAGGGTGTTAAAGAAGACGATGATTTTTGCTCCAATTTTAATGGCGTGTAACTTTCACAATAATATTTTTAAATTGTGTCACTCTACGTCAATTGAATCACTGGTTCATAGCAAAGAAAGTAATTTGTCAAATTTTTTATATCTGTTATATTTTAAGAAATACCGATTTTTTTGGAAAACCTTGCTTTATTTCAACTTATTGGTAGCTAGATCTCACTGTGCGTATCGTGCAAACTTCGCGAGTGATTGTTATACCTTATGAAAAGCTTGATTATGTTAAGTAACAATAGTTCTACCTAAATGTTATAATGTAGAGTGGCGTACTTATAAAATAATATATAAACACCTATATGTCTATGGTTTCTCATGAGTATCTCACAATTTTTCACGATTGTTTTATATTGGAAAGTACTCGCCCCTAGATTAGGTAAATTTTTTCTTATTTTTTTGTTTTTTATATCGCACTACAGGTATATTATACAGCGTGTTTACAAAATTTTAGCAAAGATAATTTTTTTAATTTAATTTTTGGAAAAATTGTATTTATCAATTTCTAACTTTCTAAGACTATTCCTAAAATTAAACTTACATTGAAAAATACTTTGATATTAAATATCACTAGCTGCCGTCAAACCAAACCCCGTCCATCCGAGTGTATTAATTTGAATCGAGATTATCACAAAAAAAAACAATATTAAGTAATAATAATAAGTTGAAATAAAGCAAGGTTTTCCAAAAAAATCGGTATTTCTTAAAATATAGCAGATATCAAAAATTTGACAAATTACTTTCTTTGCTATGAACCAGTGATTTAATTGACGTAGAGTGATACAATTTAAAAACATTATTGTGAAAGTTACACGCCATTAAAATTGGAGCAAAAATCATCGTCTTCTTTAACACCCTGTATATAAAATTTTTTGACAGTAAAAGAAAATCCAACATTGACAATTGTTTCCCAAAAGATAAATATATCAATCATTCAAAACCATAGGTCGATATCATATCTGGTTCAGAAAATATTAACTGTTAAATTTAGGCGAAATTTTTCTTGCTCGAAAGCAATTGTCCACCAGTTTATAATAATAAAATATTTTTCCACGACCACCAATGAAAATAAGAAAACTGTTGATTCGGCTAAATAAAGAATTCTGTCTTTGTCCACCCATAATGATACATCGTAACAGGCCATGGTACTTTTCAGTAAAACTATTTAATTTAAACAGATGACACTATAAAGCACACTTTACATTTGTCTAACAGCGGGTTGCATAAAGAAAAATCGTTCTCAGTTAACTTAACCGCCTATTAAAAAGCCAAAATTTAAACAGAGTCAGGCAAGGCCTACTCCGTATTTGCGCAAAATTGCCTTAGATTTTGTAAAAGTTGCCGTCAGATGCCAGTTCTTGTTAAATATAAGACTATTTCTCACAAAATTCAAGTTGGCCTTGCCAGCCTCTGATTAAATTTTGCATTTTTAATTCGTGGTTAAGCTAATCGAGAACTACAGTTCTTTATGCATTTCGTTGTATTTCTTTTAATTCTGAGGACTATTCGACCCTTAAGAGTTCATCACGAGATGTAAAATGAACTCTTTGTAACCTCCACTGACACTGAATTTCTCCAAATCGGGACATACGATTTAATATAGTTTTATTTTATGAAGCATCCTTAAACTGTGTTTTTCATAAAACTAGTTTTAAGCCCAATTTTATAAAGTCCCTTAAATCTAGGTTTAGAGCGAAAAATAATTCCAAAATCGTAGAAATGTCAGAAATGGTCGATTTATAATGTACGATTGACAGTAAAGTTCAATTTATTAGTAATCAACCTGGCCATAACTTGTTATGGTATGTTACATTATTTTAAATTATGACCAGTTAAATCACTTTTAACTCGAACTTTGCTGTCAATCTCACATTATAAACCAGACCATTTTTGACATTTCTTCGATTTAAACGGGACTTTCTTAAGGTGGAAAGTGTTTCAGTTTTGTAGAGAGAAAAGAATGGTTTTCTCCAGCCAGGAATGCAACTTTTCACCGAGGTTTGTATACTATTTTATTTGCAAACCTTTTTTGTGTGTAATATATTTGATAACTTGTTTTTGACTTGATGGCTCGGTTAATCGTAGAAATGCGAGGTGCTAGCGGAAAATACTTTATCTACTTTCATTTAGTAATATGAATTTTATAGTTCTGTAAATCGTTTTGTAAGGTGCTGTAATAGATGCCTTTACAGCACCAGTGCTGTAATGGAAAAAAACCGGTTTTATTAAAATTTTGCTGTTAAATAAAACCACACTTTTTAGAAGAATGATTTATTATTAACAATTATATCTTGATTTTTCTTGACTGAAATCATGGTTCTCAACTCTGAGTAGTGAGTACATAGTGTAGATGGTTTCTGGGAGCGTTGCTTTACGGAAAAATAACCCAAAAGGATTTTCTCAGACACCTCCTTTATTTTGTTAGCTTTGCACCAATCTTCAAACTGATACTCCAACTCATACCGCGCCTTGGATTTTGTCGGAACTAAACTTGAGATTGCTTCCTTTGCCGCTGCTTCTACATCAGAGGGTAAACTTCCATCAGAATCGCTCATTTTGAAAAACGATTTTTATATTTTTGAATTTGTTTGACAAAGTTTCGACAGTAACCATGCGAAACAGTAACTATGCGAAAGGTAACATAAAAAACTTGATTAGTAAACTTAATAGCAGGTGCATTTTTATTTTTAAAAATGCTTTTTGCCAAATATTTTTATTCATAGATGAAAGTAGATAAAATTCTGTACAATATTCTTGTTGTAAATTCATATTACTACACTCGATGTTTTATTAAACTCGGCTGACGCCTCGTTCGACAACTTTAACAACTCGTGTTGTAATATGAATCTTTACAACACTTATATCGTAAATAACTATAACAACATTGTTAGACACCTAAATTCTTGACGAGCAATTCGCTTTGCAGGAGAGATAAATGCACGTTACCGTAATTGCAGTTTAGTATTTAATTAAGACATTTACAAAATCTTCCTTAATACCACACCACTCGGTCTTAAAATCCGTTTTTCTTCATATTTCCTTAATTTGCTCTTCTTGGCGTTCCCAGCCCATTAATGCAACTCAAACACAAGTAAAGAACAAAGAAATTGATGCATAAAACAAAATCGCAAGATGAAAACGTGCTAATAAACTTCGTAATTACATCTACAGATTCATTATTCAAGCTATAGCATTGTGCCCTTCGATTGGATCATGCATCGTGGTGGTCTCCGGGACGACTCAAAATGCACGAGTGCAATACTTTGATAAAGTATTTGTGCAGATTGCTTACACCGTTCGTCATGTAACCATTTATGTTTTTTGGTCATACGATCGATACTTTTTTTATCGATATCTTAGGCACCGATAACAATATTCACCACCCCCTCCAACTTATTTTTCAAATATAAAGGTATGTACCGTGATAGCTCGTTGGAAGGGCATCAATCTTCGATATTATATTAAGTATATTTTTTAAATCGCCCCTCAAATAAAAGTCCGCAGGGGTGAGATCTGGGCATCCAGCAAGCCATTCAATAAAAATATTTTTTCTTAAATAAAGTAACAGTTTAATCGCCATTAACACCCGTATTCACTAAAGGGCTTTCAAATTTAGGCCATCGAAATATTTAGATCTTTAGTCGCACCGTTGTGTTTTCACCGTGGCATTATTTTATATGCCTTATGACGCTTTTATTTTAATTTGACTTTTTTGTGATTAAATCATCTTACCGATAAATAATTCGATAGGTATGTTGTTGCAAATATATTTTTAGTTCTATTAAAGAACACAGTACGTGTTAAGGACTTTTTTATTTATAGATTTAAAGAAAAATCCTAAAAAATATATACAATACAGAACTTACTTGACTTATTCTGAGACTTGTCATTTTAAACCTATAGTATATTTCAGAAAGGTGTAGAGTAATAAAAGCTCATTAGGTATGCAAGGGGACTACAGAGTGACCCAACGAATATTTAAGACACTTTTATAATTTAGCATTGATTTCATTGCAAAATTATTTATTTTCATCAAGTGCAGGTAGTACCACACGGATTTGGGTCAATTTATGGGTTTTGCCTATTGTTATCCATTCACAAACACCAAATATGGTGTGACAAAGGGGTGCATTATGTACATAGTATTAGGTACACTTATTTTTTATTAAACATTATAAAAAAAGTACAAAATACAAAAAATACAGAAATTAAATTATAAAAATCATAATATTCTTCGGTATCTGAGTACCTGTCATCTCCTCTTGACGTTATAACTAACGGGTCGATGGTCCGATCGATCAGGTGGTTAAGATCCCACATTTGCTCCTCTTCTTTAATGACATGAAATGACTGGTGTCACTTCCTTAATGGCTTGATCAAACAGTAGCTTAATGTCTTTCATTTTGAATTTCGTGTTGTGTCTTGCTACAAATCCTTAGACTTGCGTCCATATAAGTTCTATAGGGTTTAGCTCGCAATGATCTGACGGTGTGCGCAGCACAGTAATACTATGTTTTTCAGCCATATCTTCCACGGCATATTTCATCAAACAATATTTGTGTAAATTTGTTATAGCTAATAGTGTCTTCTTTATCAAATTATCTTTTTTTTCTTTGGTTAGTTGTCATAAATAGTGTAATACACACAATTTACCTGCGCCTACGGCCGACACCGAAATTGAGTCGAACTGGACGGAATTTTTCGTTTTATTATTCTACACCTTTTTGAAATGGACTATAAATGTGTCCTTATTCGTAAATCATTTAAATGATATTTAGCTTTCACTATTTAAAACCAATTATTTTATATTTAACTATCCTTTTAACCCTCACATCAACTGAAATATCAATGGTCAGCATCGAATTGTATCGTATATTAAATTAAATATCTGAAGCCGCTGGCGCTGTTTACTCTCCCTAGACTTAACTTCTTCGACGTGTAAAGTTCATCGGGATCTACAAGTCTCTCCAAAATCTGGCATCACTGTCACCTTCCCTTAAGAAACGGCGGCTGCAGAGGGTTCATTGTGCCTGCAGAGCCGCGTCGACCGGGGGCGGCAAGTCGCCCTAAACAAGCAAGTCCCTCGGCCTAACAGCGTCCTCGAAGGCAACGGCCTTCGGCTAGGCCCTCGTAAATCAATTTTCTGGATGTTGCTCTGCTGTCGGGACCGATTTGGCCTGTCTTCTCGGCTTTTCGCAGGGTCTTGTTGTGCAGTAGTGCAGTCTTGACTTCTCTTGGAGAGTGATTTAAATACAGCTCTCATCCACGAATTATACAATGCAAGACAAAAAACATGTTCGAATGTATTGTCGCCGAAAGTCTTGACCTTGAAATACTGTAAAATATAAAAAAATATTGCTGAAGAGGGACGACTCACGATGTTCTCAAGCGGCGACCCATCTAAAACCGACATTGCTTCGTTGCCTTACCGTGTGATCGTAAAATCGAAAAACCAAGTCATATAGGAAACTGAATTTTTATTTTGATATTTTTTGCACTGATTTAATAAAAAAATAAATAGTAATCTTGGTTAACGAATACTTTCAGCCTGCAGCGAAAGTGCAACACGAATCTCGAAAATTATGGCATTCTGATTGGTCAGATTAAGGGCAAATTTCCATAATACGCTGATTTTATTAGGGATGACGTAGAAATTAAGGCTGCCAAGATGATAAGGTAACGCGACCGGGCGCTTTTTAACAGTGACGACCACGTGGCCTATTTAAATCAGCTGACTAGTTCGTACATATACAAGGGGTTGTATTAATTAAATACTAGATCGTGGTATGTTAATTTGGGTTAAGAATGAACAAAAAAAATATATTTTCTTAATTTGCAATGGTTTTATTTTATAATAATATTAATTTAAAAACAATTTATTAAGTTACAGCGGTTTAGAACTATTTATGAAATAATTATAAAAATTCACACTTATTTGTACATAAGCCAAGGTAACAATCTGTTAACTTCTCAACAATGGCACTTGAAGGGGGTATATCATAATGGCTACTATACAGGGTGTCCCGAAATTAGCGTGCAAATTGTATTGCGTAAACTACATCCAAAATTGTGACTAAAATATTTCATAAAAATACCCCGAGAAATGCTTTTTTAGGAGGCTAGAGTACCTAAAGAGGATGGGGGGGAAAGATTTTTTTTTATAATAGTATGGTACATGTCTTACAAACAATCGATAAGATATAATTTGCAGTGAATTTAAAGTGAAATTATTTCTTCCAGTTGCGTCGCACACAGTAGGGCTTAAGGTAAACATTATCCTGTATTTTTTATTTCTAAAATTTTTTAATTTTAAATATAATTTTTTGAAAATATGTTTTTTTAAAAGATATTCTTGTTTTATTTCGTTAGTAAGCACCGTTTTCAAGTAAAATAAATTTTAAAAATAAAGCATTTTTCACAATGAAAGACAGTCCGTATAAGTTCAGGTAATTTCGAAAGTCCTGTTACAAACAAAAATATATTTTGCAACTTAATGATAATCGAAACATTATTTATAGGAACTTTTTTCTATTAATATTATTTTGAGATATTAAAGTACATTGTTAAGGGTGATGGAATGATATGAAGATTCATATGGAATATCGTTTCTATACGTTATATTTAAAATTAATTTCACTCGAAAACTGTGCTGCCTATCAAAATAAAACAAGAGTATCTGTTTTTATAAACAAACTCTAGATTTTCAAAAAATTAAATTTAAAAATTCGAAAAATAAAAATCTAGAATTTATGTAAATTTGTAAAATAGTGTTCATTTTGTATTAAAAAAATCAGGAATGGGTAAGATAATAAAATTGTGCATAATTTTAGTTTAAATGTTTGTCATGATGTTTAAGAATTAAATTATTTTTCCCTTCAAAAAGTAGTGAAAAGCTAAAAATAAAATCGTGAAAAATTAAATATTATTGATGGCGTTGGGTTTTTGGACTCTTAGATGACTGCCCCCCCCCCCCCCTCCCGTGCGGGGGTGTAATTTACGCCACTAAAATTCATTAAAACAGTCCTTTTGTAGGTTAACTTTTCTTAATCACAATTTGTCACTTGCCTATTGCTTATTAAAGTAAAAATGAATTTTAGGGAGTTAAATAACCCAAACCCTTAATTTTTTTATTCAATGATTTATATCATTTCATAACTTATATAGATTATATTACTTAAATAAATAATTTCTTTAATTTTTATTAATTGGAATAATATTACATATTTGTAATTACAGCAAAAGATGCTGTAATTTAATACACTATTTTATTTCTCTGTGCAACATTCACAAAGCCTATTCTACTTGCCAACACGAATAACTCATGCTCTCCTTTATTTATACGTTTGAGGTTTATAGGGTTTGGCCCGTGTTTTGTTACAAAACCATTTCCTCTCTCTCTCTCCCTCAATCCCCGATAATTGGAATCAAACCGCATCGGGACGCATTTCCACATACCGAAAACAATAATTCGACCCGGTTATTGTTATGTAAGTCCTAAGTACGGCCAAGCATTTCGATTGGAGGATCTTTATTGGTTGTAACGATGATGGCGGCCATGGCTTCCAATTAAATCTAATTACGAGTGCCGTGCAATCCAATACACATTAATTAGTCATTTAATTAATTAGCTGATTAACTTGGCCATGCGCTGGGTAATGCCGTAACCGCAACGGATGTATCTCAACTAATTTCATTTATAAGTTCCGTCCAATGGTAAATCTTGGGGTTTTCGGGAGGCAATCGGGATTACACATCAAATTTTTTTAATAATAAATCTTACTTTTATTGAATTCAAAAGTCACTATACTTGAATTTAGTTATTACTTTTCCATTTTTTTTTCCGAAAACCGACGGCGACCTCTAGCAGAAACAAAAGCGAGCCATATACGAAGACTCTGGAGCCCGTGTAGAAAGGGAACGTTTCGGAGTCACATGCTTGAAACGGCACGCTCATGAGCGTCAGCCAGAGCTACACACGATGACTCCGGAGCGTGCGTAGGAATGGGACGTTTCTGAGTCAGATGCTGGGAACGGCACGATCATGAGCGTCAGCGGCCACACACGAAGACTCTGGAGCGTACGTAGGAATGGGACATTCCGGAGTCAAAAGAGATTAAGAAACACCCCCACTAAAAAAATGATAAATATACAAAAGTAAATTTTTTAAAAGAGCCTCGTGTCGTTTATTAATAAATAATATAGTACTTCCGAAATTAAATCCGTTTTTTAAGTCATATTTGTATGTTGCAGTCTGCATTTTTTTGTTGTAAACTAAGCTTTTAATATAAATTATAAAACATATCACCAGTGGCGTAGCCAGACTTTAGGAGCGGGAGGGGCAAAATTTATGGGGGGGGGGGGGCATGTTTGCTATTTTCGATATTTAAAAAATCCTGGGGCACCTCCAAACTACGAGCTAGACAAAATATATTTTTTACAGTTGCCTTGAGAAGTATTGTTAAAATTTTCACAGGAATTACATTCCCACGATGGTTGTTTTAAGAAACACTCCTCCACTTTTCTCAAACATTCCGTTTGAATTTAATGAATACATTTTATTCCAGAAAATACTCACTATTTAGAAATGCCTCAAAATTTTTTTAAATTCGTTAATTATTGTATAAACAGATTTTTTTATTGCAAGCCTAGTTTCTTCGGTTTTGTTCTAAATGATAGTATATTCTGTAAGTATCTTACAAAAAAGTGTAAGCCGACTCTTTGTAAGATATTGCCTTTTATAATTTTTTTCTTTCTACAATATGATTTCATCATGCATTTGTTGTTGTTGCTAATGCATAAAAAAATATTCTCATTTTTGCGCCCTGTATAAGCCTCAAAGTATCTGAATAAATAATTTTATCACAATGCAATTATCAAAGAAAAAGCGCTACAGAAAAATGATCGAAATCGATTTTTCGGTTCGCGAAAAAATCAACTTAGAAATTGAGCATAATTTTTGATTGTACGTATTTTTTCAATACTCATGCACCTTAAAATCTCAATCTGAGAAATCGATCTTTAGCATCATCTTAGTTAAGTAGCTGTAGAAAATCAAAGTTCATCACCGCTTAGAAAAGCAAAGACAGAAAAAAATCGGCAATATGACTTTACTTTAAGCTAAAATTGTGTAAAGAGCGTCAACTGCTTTAAAATGATAAATTATAGTACAATGACTTTAACTTAATTAAAATTATACTTATATTTGTATTATACAGGATGATTCCTAAGTTGATACTTTTGTTTTAGCAGGCTGGCTTAGAAGGCATTAAAATAAACAACATTTTCAAATAAATTTTTTCAAAAAACGCAAAAATAAGGTACTTACATTCATTTATTACACTATGGATCAAATACGGTTCTGCCTAACTTGCCCGTTGAATAACATTAAGAAAACTTCTGGGTGTAGGATAAACCCTCAAGGGAAAGCGTTCTGCGTATAATCTCGAAGCAGCAGTTGCACTCTGACGACACTCATCGTAAACTAGCACCATAACTACTAGTTCATTGTTTTCAAATTTTACCAATTTCATGTTTCACCAATTTAAAATTACCTTGCTTCAGAAAAACACACCGCTGCGGATTGCCAAATAAATAACTGACCACCGACCCGTAAACTGCATGACTAGTAACTACTAATAAGATAAAAATTACATAAAGTATCAGTATCAGGCTATGTTTTGATGACCAGTCCCGCACTTAGATTTTTTACTCCTGTATCTCGCTTATTTTTAAGTTTTTTGAAAGAAGTTATTTGAAAATGTTGTTTATTTTAATGCCTTCTATACACCGTTAAAGGAGTAGTATCAACTTAGGAATCACCCTGTATATTACCAGGGCGGGTGGGCCCCGAACCGAGGGGGCGGGAGGGGGATTTGCCCCTCTGTGGCTACGCCACTGTCTCTTACACTACCCGTACTTCGTGATAATATTGACCTAATCGATAACTAGAACAAAACTAGTAATTTTCCTTATTATAATTAAACTAACAAACACAGGTAATATTGAAATTAGAATACCAGACAAACACACATCGAACGTTATGGCGGGCGGGCACAACATTTAATTTACTACATTTGTCACGAGCCACCATATTTATTGTTTACGAAGAATATGTTATCATTCAAAATAATAATTAATTTAATTATATTTTATTTACCTATTACCTACGTTTATATTTGAATACATATGCTATTGTTCTTTAGTTCCTTTATACATACATACATACATACTACATACTATGTGTACAGATATTAAATGTAATTTAGCTACTGTATGGGTACAGTGGTTTTCGTTATCGCTGTTTCGCTGTTGTGTATTTTATAGCTATTTCAAGGTATGTTTTTATGGAGAGTCGTTTTTCTACTACCACATGGAAATTTGCTGTTTCCTTTACACTAAAGTGATTGGAAAAGTGGGCTATTCCGGTTAACTAAACGGTTATGATTTTATATCCATCCTAGTTAGGTTATGACACTGACCAATCACAGTGGCCAATTACAAAGAAATCCAATTTACACGTAAATTTTACGAGTAACACTCGACAGAAGTGAGGTTAAGAATATACTTCAAAAATATGCAAATCTGTCAGTTAAAATTTGTTCTTTTTTAATTTAAATCAAATCATTTATCCCAGAGCCTGTGCATACACAATTTTTTTCCTAAAGAGTGCACGAAAAAGTGCGAAAATTGAAGTTTTAATACCAAAATATATTTCTACCAAACTATTATTTTATGACCGTACTAAATATTTGTGCATAGATGCATTTTCGTATTTCAAAAATCTCCAGTTTTCCACTCAGTTCTAGACAATCACTACAAGGTTTAATGCATAAAATGTACCATATACCTACAAAATGAACTTTTTTTACTAATCTTGGTTTGTTTTTTGCCATGCAAATATTTGTTCATTGCGATATTTTCTGATATATTCTGAACGGAGCTCCAACCCCAATCGACCTTAAAACTTCTATTTTACGCAACAGATATAAAAAAATAACTGGTAAATCTTCGTTAAATGGTGGAACATAAAGATGAGTACATAAAACCAGATAAAACAGACGAAAGATATCTAAAAAAACATTAATTCCAATTGTTACTAAAGGTTTCAATTTTATGTTATTTCTACTCACCTTCTATGTTAACAGTGTTGCTAGTTTGTAAATTGGCGATTATTTTGAAAAACGTTACCATAGCGAACGTAAAACGTTCTTAATGCACAAAAGCCGTTTTTAACTGTTTAAAACGAATTCTACAGTTATTTTATTGTACTTTCGGAGTTAACCTAACAAACCCTTTTTTCTTCTGTGCATTTCGGCAGAACAATTTAAACAAACTAGCTATGGTTAAGAAAAATAAATTGTTGATTTTTATTAACATATATCGCTTTTTGTCTGTTATTCTGCAAAAGGCCGAATGTGAGAAAGATAGATATATTCAAAGTGTTACAGTGTAATTTGGTCCATGGATTTGCCAACGAAATGAATATTTTTTCCAGTGTTTTTTTATTATCTTTCTCACAAGTTTATGGCCAACTAAAAAGACAAGTTATGATGCCAAATATATATAATTATTTAAAATTTTTAGTATGAATATGGGAAGTTGAGTCGTAGAAAAAATATACTGTACAACTCGGGGGGATTGTCCATATTGCGCTCATAAGTTTAAGTACGACGCCGTACACTCTTAGAGCGTTTTCACACGGCGCCATATATCGCGCGCGATAAATGGTCGCAATATTGCTTTACACCAAATTATGTGTTCTCTAATATCGCTTGTGTGTGAAAATGGCTCATTAGAAAACACATAATTTGGTGTAAAAGCAATATTGCGACCATTTGTCGCGCGCGATATATGGTGCCGTGTGAAAACGCTCTAAAACTAGTATTTTTTTCGGTATTTTTTTTAAACGGTCAATGGTAAATAACCACTAATAATATCCAGCACGGGACCATAGCAAGACCCACTCGTAACCGCAAGCCGACAGCATTAACCAGGATCCCTACACATCCTTAAAAAATTACTCAAAAAACACTGTGCTCTGTCTTTTGTTTCTCTTCTTATTCTGACAGTCTACAATTTACGATATAGACAGTCGGAAGTTTTTCGTATATGCGTGTCCGCATATTGTTTCCTTTTTAACGACCTGGGCTAACGCGACCCTGATTATTCGGCTATTCGGCTGGTCCGACCCAAAACAACGTATCTTCGTCGTTCTGCAACGTCGCGTCTCTGCCGCCGACTTCGATTTCGTTGTTAGGGATGTTCGGATCTAGGTCGATACGTGGATTGTCCGGTTGTAACATTATTTGAGGTCGTTTGACTGATAATAACAAATGCAGCGAGATTTTTCTATGATAATTTACTATATATAGGGTGTCACACGGTGAATGGACCGTTAGACGTTTATGGAAAACCGGTGATACGTTTATCTTTAAAAATTTTGGTTGCTCAGATAAACACACATTGTATATCGAAACAGGTGGCAACATCCTTCTTTTAAATGGAACATCCTTATATAATATTATATTATTTTCTGATCCCCGTATATTTTGTATAAAATGTCATATGTCTAAATTCAATTGTTTTTAAGATATTCGCGTTTAAAATATGCTATTTTCAGACAGCGGCGCATCTAAGAGAAAAATGGTTTTCACCTCCCTATCTTCGTCTTTTATTCTCTATCCAAACATACCAACTTCCGGTTTAACATGTTAAACCAAAAATATGGTTTGGTTGTAACTTTTAGATAGGAGACTGAAAAACTGAGATTATAAGCAAACGATTATATATTATTCAATCAATAACTAGGCAATATTAAAATAAATTTATAATATTTCAATGGTACTTATGTTTAATTTAATCATAGAAAAGGTAGGCAACACTTCTGCACCTGCGTAGCGGGAATAAAGGACATATTTATCTTTTGGCTACCGTCGCGTTGTCGCCTTGCCTCCTATAGTATTTTTCTATGCGTTGTTGCTTTGTTTATTTTGTAGGAATTAGCGAATTCTATATTAGTGCATTCTGTTATGGAAGATTTATTTGTATGGGCCTCAATTTATTCAAGCAGTGGAATCTATTTCCTTGGGAAAATATTTCGGTCGCAATGTCCCCACGGAGTTAAACTGGAGTTCCAGTGGTCTTATTGGAAACTTTCCCTACTAAATGTGTTTAGAATACGAGATCTCCATTTTTATAAGAGAAATTGCATATTCCCATGGGAAAATCTACTCCCACGAACCAAGAATTGAGTTCCTGTAGGGGATTTCAAGAACTATAACTATAAAAAACTATAAAAGTAATCCTACAATATAGTAAATATTTGCACGCATTGTAGCTTGTTTTGCCACAATCATAGCTTGTTATTGAAAGCCAGTGGTGTTTAAATATAAATGCTTTTATGCCCAATATATACTTTCATTAAAACCCAAGGGCATTTTTATATTAACCAATGAGATCTTATAGTAAAATAAAACAGTTATTCAGGACTAGCAAATACAGTTTACCATTGATTTAATGAGTTTCTTTTTGATACCGCAATACTGTTTTTTCTGTGCAACTGTCCACACCAATAAGGATACCGATCCCCTCTTACAAAAATATACTTTCCAAAGAGATTCTCTTCACACCGGAAACCCGAAACCTGACACCAAATCATCGTATTCTTTATCTGAATTCTTTCAAGAAACACAAAGTGTCTTTAGCTAAAATTGTGGAACTTGAAGTGACAAATAAATTATAAATAACCCAAATGTACTACATTTGGCCCAGATTGTTGGACTATACATCGACTCTCAATTGCCGATTTTCTTCAAATAAGAAAGTATTGTTCGATGTTTTTATTATGCCAAACCCAAATAATTCTGCACCAAAAGTTGTGCTTTCGTTGCATAGTTTTAAAGGCTTTAGTCATTTGGCGAACAGTGATTTGCGGAAAAGAATATTTCTAGAGCGGATTGTAATATTTTTTATCTACTTTTATTTAGTAATATGAATTTTACAGTTCTGTAAATCGTTTTGTAAGGGCATCTATTAAAGCACTAGTGATGTAATAGATGCCCTTACAGCACTAGTGCTGTAATGGAAAAAAACGGTTTTATTAAAATTTTGCTGTTAAATAAAACCACACTTTGTAGAAGAATGATTTGTTATTAACAATTATAAAATTAATTACCAATTATTAATTAAAATATATCTTGATTTTTCTTGACTGAAATCATAGTTCTCAACATTGAGTAGTGAGTCCATAGTGTAGATGGTTTCTGGGAGCGTTGCTTTACGGTAAAATAACCCAAAAGGATTCTCTCAGACACCTCCTTTATTTTGTTAGCTTTGCACCAATCTTCAAACGTCTGATACTCCAACTCATACCGCGCCTTGGATTTTGTCGGAACTAAACTTGAGATCGCTTCGTTTGGCGCTGCTTCTATATCAGAGGGTCAACTTCCATCAGAATCGCTCATTTTGAAGAACGCTTTTTATATTTTTGAATTTGTTTGACAAAGTTTCGACAGTAACCATGCAAAACAGTAACTATGCGAAAGGTAACATAAAAAATTTGATTAGTAAAGTTAATAGCAGGTGAATTTTTATTTTTAAAAATGCCTTTTGCCAAATATTTTTATTCATAGATGAAAGTAGATAAAATTTTGTACAATATTCTTGTTTTAAATTCATATTACTACACTCGATGTTTTATTAAACTCGGCTGACGCCTCGTTTAACAACTTTAACATCTCGTGTTGTAATATGAATCTTTACAACACTTATATCGTAAATAACTATTTTCTGCTCAAGAAATTTTCCTAATAATATACCTGGACGTGACTTCTTTACTAAAAAGTAATTTGCCATTAAGTTCCATGATATTAGTAATTTTATTATTCATAGGTTGATTATTCGTTTAATACAAATTATCGTGTTTATTCTGAATTTAAAAAAAATTAAACTTAAAAAACGGCAGAAGGAAAGAAATAATAACACAATGTCTTTTTCCACTGTTATATTAAAGAAATATTTATGATTTAAAAAATTCTCTACATGTTTCGCACACAGAAGCATTCATCTTCAGGAGAATAAATGAAAAAAGAAGAAATTAGTAGATATCACCTTAACGGAGCATCAAAATTTGTAGGTTCAAAGAGTAGAACGGTGAGAATTGAACCGTGTTTCTTTGAACCTACAAATTTTGATGCTCCGTTAAGGTGAAATCTACTAATTTCTTCTTTTTTCATTTATTCTCCTGAAGATGAATGCTTCTGCGTTCGAAACATGTAGGTAATTTTTTAAATCATAAATATTTCTTTAATATAACAGTGGAGGAATCCTTTGTATTCTTATTTCGTTCCTTCTGAATTTCCACTCCACTTTAAGTATGGACTATTTCTTTAAGTTAAAAGAAGGCGTTCTTTTATCAAATTTTATAAAATAATTTTTATGTTTAACCTTATCTTTACTGGAAAGCCACACAAGCTTTTTTTTACCAGTGGTCGTATCGATAAAATCTATCTGTTACACTCATTCCTTTAATGCGTTTACATACTCCTTTCAAGATTGAAACTTTTTTCCATGAGTTCGTCTAGGCTCGGTGTTGCCGCTTCTCTCTGTGCCTTAAGTTCTCCCATTGTCTGGGGGTTATCGTTAAGGAATGTGAGCTTATTGATTTTTATGGCCTGGACTGTCAGGAACATTCATAGGTTTTTTTAAATTAAATTAGATTGAAGTTAATTTATTAATTCGTGTGGAGAAGGATTTTTGGTATGGTTTATGTTGTGTGTGCCAAAAAGGAGAGATAATATAAGCAAGTTTTAAAAAACGAAGGAAAAATGTTACTTAATTTGTATATTGTGAAGAAAATAAATTCTGATTTGATATACGACATATACATGTTGTTGCACTAGTGCAGGGATGGCGAACCTTGTTACATTTACGTACCATTTTCCCCAAGAAAATGTTTAATACATATGATCATGACGTGCCAACAAACTGTTTGTTTGTTACGCGAGCATCAAAATCTTAATATACGGTCACTACACCAAAATTGACGATTTTTTTAGGAAGGAAATATTTTTAGGCGAAGATTAGGAATCTGTAATAGTATATTACATAACAAGTAATGAAAGTGATACTTTTCAAACGAGGAGATATTTAGCACGAGGCGTTAGCCGAGTGCGGAAACTCTCCGAGTTTTAGAATAATCAATTTCACACGAGTAATGTACACTATTTTTTCCTACGACCACAAAAAATTATTGAGGCAGACTTTGATTTGTGAAAAAATATTTCAACACTAGTGTTGAAATTAGCATACTTAGGATTATGTTCCACTTAATATCTGGTTTCATATTTTGTCAATAGGCTTTTCCTTTATTTGTAGTTTAACTTTTTCTTTTTTTCATATTTTATATATCATAGGAAGAACTAATCCTGGATTGACTTCTACCAGAATGAAAAATTTTAAATTTAATCAAGGAAAGATGCATTAAACATAATTTTAAAAAATCCACCCAACAAGGAATATGTCACTTCAAAATAATTCTAATTTAATGTTTTTATAAAAAAAAGTCAAATATTCCTGACGGGATTTGAACCTGTGACCGTGCTATCTGTAGGCTAGAGCTCTATTCTCTACGCTATGACTACCGATAAACATTTGTTGTTTAATACATGACATTTTCTTCAGCGACATAAGATACGTCATCCTATAAACCATTCAATTCTTTTATTTGCCAGTCGTGTGACCAATTATATCGTTATCTTTGTTAAATAGACTAGGGCAGTTTAAAAACAGGAGACCAGATTCGAGACCTCAGTAAAGTAGGAGTGCGTTATTTACAGAGCGATCGGCTGATGTCATTGCTTGAAATTATTGTGACGTCGGTAAGTTGTTGCCCGTGTTTTGTTTATTAGAGGGCGTATTTTGTTTCATTATTTTCTCAGTAAATAATTAAATAAATTAAAAACTGAAACCGTAAAAAATTAAATTTTTCTTGCGCTATACGAGAAGGCCAAAAAACATATTCCTCATATTTCTATAAAAATTCCAACTAACTAAATCGCTTTTTATTTCCGTTGATCAAATTCTCTGTTGAAAAGTCTCTCAAATTGCAAAAATTTCATAGTAAAATCTTACGCGTTCTTTGGATCTTAAAAATTTAAAAAAACTACTCGTCTTATATTGGCAACGCTGCGTGCGTTACCGGCCGATGCGTCTCGTACCGTTCGGTGCAAGGTCGTCCCCCCGCCGTCCCAGACCGCACGCGGGGTCTGTCAGCTGATCGGGGGGACGAGACAACCCGTCGCATCGCCCGCGACGACGACATCGTTTCTTCTTCTTTTGCTCTTCTTCGGCTCTCGCTGCGACGCTGATGCATGCGTTGGGAGCGCGGGAGAAATATCAAGTGGGCGGCGTTGTCGGATTTCAACACATATCTCGTGATCCGAACAGAACGGTTTATCTGAAATTTTTTCTGGCTTTACAAACTTTGTTAAATATGACGTTTTAATGCGTCACATAATTGATTTTAAGACGAAACGTTCATATTATTAAGGGTCCGCAACGGCTTCGTTTTTCAGATATAGGAAGTTCAAAATTGAAACAAATTAAGATTTTTCCATATATTTTTTGAATGGTGTCAGCTACTTTATTGAAACATAGAACACGCTAATAGTTATTCAGAGACTACATTTTGCAAGTATAAAGTCGTCATTTTTTATATTTATTTTCATAAGGCCGATCTCGTAGTTTTTTTTTTGTTAAGTTCTGAGCAATTTTAATTCCCACTTAAATTTATCTATACAGGTTGCTACAAATTCGTGGCGTACAAGGAAATCTCGAAAACGATAAGAGAAAACCGTCTTTTATGTTCTACAAGATGGCGTTATTAGTTTTTAAATTTGACGTTTCGTTCTTTAAATACCAACCTCAATCAATTTTTTTAAATACGGACCTGGAATGTTCTCGGTCTTAAATATTTTATCTACTTTCATTTAGTAATATAAATTTTACAGTTCTGTAAATCGTTTTGTAAGGGCATCTATTACAGCACTAGTACTGTAATAGATGTCCTTACAGCACTAGTGATCTAATGGAAAAAACGGTTGTATTAAAATTTTGCTGTTAAATAAAACCACACTTTGTAGAAGAATGATTTGTTATTAACAATTATAAAATTAATTACCAATTATTAATTAAAATATATCTTGATTTTTCTTGACTGAAATCATAGTTCTCAACATTGAGTAGTGAGTCCATAGTGTAGATGGTTTCTGGGAGCGTTGCTTTACGGAAAAATAACCCAAAAGGATTCTCTCAGACACCTCCTTTATTTTGTTAGCTTTGCACCAATCTTCAAACGTCTGATACTCCAACTCATACCGCGCCTTGGATTTTGTCGGAACTAAACTTGAGATCGCTTCGTTTGGCGCTGCTTCTATATCAGAGGGTCAACTTCCATCAGAATCGCTCATTTTGAAGAACGCTTTTTATATTTTTGAATTTGTTTGACAAAGTTTCGACAGTAACCATGCAAAACAGTAACTATGCGAAAGGTAACATAAAAAATTTGATTAGTAAAGTTAATAGCAGGTGAATTTTTATTTTTAAAAATGCCTTTTGCCAAATATTTTTATTCATAGATGAAAGTAGATAAAATTTTGTACAATATTCTTGTTGTAAATTCATATTACTACACTCGATGTTTTATTAAACTCGGCTGACGCCTCGTTTGACAACTTTAACATCTCGAAAATCGAAGAAATCGTCCATATTTCTCAAAGAGACCGGATATAGATTTATTTATTTATTTTTAAATTTTTAAATTTTAATATGTTGTAACTGTTTCTTTTTGTTTTAAATTCTGGGTAATTAGTGGTCTTTAATTATTCGTGTATCTGTTAGTTAGGTCTTTTGTTTTAGGTCTGATGATGCCCGAAAGGGTGAAACACGTGTAACCACTTAATTATATTTGTTGAGACCGAGACTTTGTTGTCTTTCCTTTTTTTCTTTAATTTAACATCTCGTGTTGTAATATGAATCTTTACAACACTCATATCGTAAATAACTATTTCTGTCTGTTAATCTTTATTACATGTTTCGCCAGAAGCAGGCATTATCAGCCGTATAAACAGTAAAAAAAAATTTAAATTGTTTTTGAAACAAACATACGCGCATAACAGTAACTTAACTAGACTAACACTCCAGTTACCTTTTCTTTATTCCAAAATATTAATTTTTTTCTGTGTTACAGTATTTCGGTCTTGCTCTAAGGCAAAAACCATACAACTTAAGATGTTTTATTAATAAAATAAATAATATACTAATAAAAAATATAATTACTTTGCATTAGAAACTTACTTACTTCCTAGAGTATTGTTACGGTAAATCTTATTGAAATAATAAACGGACTAAACACCATAATTTCCTGTAATGTAATGTATTTTTAATATTGAAGTTATCCAAAAAATAATTGCCAGGGCCGTAATAGTAAAGAAAGAATAATTGGAAATACTAATAATGTTATATTTGATGCAAAACGTTAACATTTTGAAACCTTTAAATTGTATTAAATTTTCAAAAAGTTTTTAAAAATCCAGGTCCGTATTAAAAAAAAAATAATTTGAGGTTAGTATCTAAAAACGAAACATAAAGAACGGCTATGAGAAAGTGTTTTTGTTTTTTTTTTAAATGAAAGCGCAAAAAAATAAAAACGAAAGCTAAAAATTTCGGTTTTTTCTTTCACCAAATTATTAACCCCCAAAATACGCAACTTTGCCCCAATTTAACCATCTTCGTATCTCTTACCGTTTTCGAGATCCTCTTGTACGCACACGACTTTGTAACACCCTGTATAGGCGTGCATAAAAACCGATTTAGGAAATTTTCTCGAAAGTGGTTCAATCTATCAAAAAAGATCAATTGACACTTTTTGTGTATTTCTTACCTGGCTTACTAGATAATGCTTTTTTAAAAGATTCAGTAGCGTGCCATTTTTTGCTCGAAAACTCTAACAAGGTTACCCATATCTACGCTCATGGTTGAATTGAAAATAACCTAATACTTGCAAAATCTAGTATCTGATGATCTATTTGTGTGTTCTAAGTTTCAATGAAGTAGCTGGCACTATTCAAAAAATTTATTTTAATTTTAGACACCCTGTGTCTGGAAAACGAAGCCGTTGCGGACCCATAAGAATTTTTAATGACGTGTTATATAGTTTTTTTTTTGGCTTTTTTCTTATTTAAAAAAATACGAACTATTAATAATAAAGTGCGTTTCATATGCCAATAAATTATGGTATGATCGTTTATTTTAAATAATTATGTTTTCGGAGTATTTAGATCAATATACAAAATTAAAATATCTCTTTTTCAATCGGTCGTAAATGGAAAAGTAAACAAATCAAATTAACATCTATTAAACAAATCGGCTTTCCTAATTTACCACACATTAAACAATTAAATTAGCCCACAGTAAACCGAAGCGTTGTTTTACAAGTATCACTTGAATTTAAAACAGTTTTACCAGTATCGGCCCAACGCATATCGCGCCTATATTTAAAATATCACGCGCGATTCTGGATTAAGGGCCGCACACTGGTTGTAGCTTGCGTTTTAGCCAATCAAAAATATTTTTTATTCTGCAGAGTATTTTCTAGCAAAATAAATTAAAATATTTTAATGTTCTATAAATAATTTTAAAAAGTGCAAAAATTATTTTTTAAAATATGAATTTTTTGACTATATTTAAATATTTATCTTAACTGCGTTTGTGTGTGATTTTTTAGCAGCCCGGTGAGCCTTTTTATGGGAGATATGGAAATATCCTGCAGGGTATTTTCAAGAAAAATAATTCAAAATGTTGTATAAATAATTTTAAAAAGTGCTCACCAATAATTACTAGTTTTTAAAATGCTCTTTTTTAGGATATAGATTTTTTTTGCTGTTTTTTTTATCGCTGCTATAGCTTATTTCAGAAAGGTGAAGGGTAATAAAATGGGAAATTCCGTCCAGTTCGGCTCAACTTCGGTGTCGACCATAGACGCAGATGGAAACGAAGAGAGATTTTTAAAAGAATGTTTGCTAATCTTTCAGTCGTTTAATATGGGAGATTACCACGAGGACATGAATTCGAATGTTTTTGAGGACTATTTTGGTGAAATGATAAAATATCTTCCAGCTGATTCAGTAGTAGTTATGGATAACGCAAGCTATCATTCACGACGCATAGAGAAGACTCCAACTTCATTTTGGAGAAAACACGAAATCATCGACTGGTTAACCACCAAAAGTATTAAATTTGTAGATAATTTCATAAAGAAAGAACTATTAGCTATAGCTAATTTACACAAACATCGTTTTATGAAATATGCCGTGGAAGATATAGCTGAAAAACATAGTGTAACCGTGTAACTTATATGGGCGCAATTGAAAGGATTTGTAGCAAGACACAACACGACATTCAAAATGAAAGACGTTAAGTGACACCAGAGAACTAGCGAAAAGCAGTCCATCATGTCATTATAGAAGAGGAGAAAATGTGGAATCTTGACCACCTGATCGATCAGACTGTCGACTCGTTCATTATAAAGTCAACAGGAGATGACAGTCCCTGAGATGACGAAGAATATTATGATTTTTTATAATTTAATTTCTGTATAATGTATTTTGTATTTTTTTTATAATGTTTAATAAAAAATAAGTGCACCTAATACTATGTACATAATGCACGACTTTGTTACACCATTTCCAGTGTTTGTGAATGGATAATAATAGACAAAACCCATAAATTTACCCAAATCCGGGTAGTACTACCTGCGTTGGATGAAAATAAAGACTTTTGCAATGAAATCACTGTCATATTATGAAAGTGGCTTAAATATTCGTTGGGTCACTCTGTAGTCCCTTTGTATATCTAATGAGCTTTTACTACTCTACACCTTTCTGAAATAGACTATAAAAGCAATAAGGTATCACGCATTCTTGTCCTGCCAAATGGGCCAAATGCACCATTGTGCACCGCCGACACATTAACAAAATTGCAACAGTTTTCCGATAAATTTCACTAAATTAATTCGTCAAAAATTGAAGGTTGAAGTTAATTTTGATCGCGCGGGCCGGCATTATCATTTTACAATTTTCTACATATTTACGGGAAACGCGCGTCCGCGTGGCCAATATTGTCACTGATTTTCATAAATTTCATTTAATGTAAACGTGGCGCGTATTGCCACGATTGTATTTACATTTTTCGGTTAATTGTTTTTCGATAGGGGCAATTTGGGGATAATTTGCCGCTGAACATGTATCAGCTTTTATTATTTTACATTAAATGACAGCAAAGAACGACCGGCCGTGTATTATTTTTATTGGTCACAACTTATGACCTGTGATATTTCAAAATTATAACGTGTTACAATTTTTTTTTTATTAAATAAGCAACTCCTTTTTTATTTTATTTTTTCGTTTCATCCAGTTCTAAGAAATAGATCATTAATTTGTGATACTTATTTCTTTATCGAGATTATGTTAAAATAAAGATCTGGTTCTTTAAAACAAGGTAATTAAGTACGAAAATGTTTGGTTCTAGTTTTAAGGAAATCATTGTTCAATATAAGTAAATGGAAATTTTGCCTTTATTTACGGTAATTTAGATACCAGATCCAAAGTTCATGATATGAAAGTTTCTTTATACCATCGAGATATAAACAAGGGGGCAATATTAGGTGACTAAAAAAGCCCCTACCTGCGCCATATTAGTACCACACTTATGTCATACGTGTAGTCAGCTGTTCGAACTATCATAATCTAGGTGATGTTAGATTTTATGAGAAGTGTTTCAATTTTTGTGTACAACTTTTGCTACTAGGTGATAGATATTAATTATTTCTTGTGCCTTGCAAAGTTGTTCCAGCAGAAATGCTGTGGATAAGAAGAAAACAGCGAATATTAGGTTTCATAGGTTAGTATAAATAAAGGGCAGGTCCGTGTTTATAAACTTTGGGTGCTAATTGTTGCTTTTAGTTGCAATTTTATTTAAATTATTAAATAACAAAAAAAATGTAAAGACAATACATCTACAATTAAGTTAAAGCATCTTTGTACTTTTTAGGAGTAGCCGCTTAACTGCAATTTTACCATTTGTTTATTGATACAGGTCATTATTTTCTATGTACGAAATAAACACAACTTATATGTTGGATTCCACAAAGATTTTTAACCAGCAACATTAACTGTGACATAAATGACATTGGCAGGCATTATTTACTTACAATCGAACTTGCAATATTTATAAATTAAAAATTTTTAATGCCTTTCTCAGAAAGCGTTGTAAAAATCTGAAAATGTACGTGGTTCGAAATCCTATTGTCGTACATTTTGTATGACTATAATTAAAAAAAAGTTCATTAACACATTTTTTTTAAGTCTTCAAAAATGTTAAATATTTTTTTAATTCATGGATTTGATTATGAAAGTAGAAATGGACTTCACGTTCATATAAATTGTATACCTGAAAAATAAGAATAAAAGAATATCCATTTAATTTTAATAAACCGTAGATTCTGTTTTGTAAAAAAAAACTCGTCTGCCACAAAAAGAAATGTAAAATATTTAATAGCATGTCTCGGGGGTAATAAATATATTTAATAGGAATGTGTTGAACTGTCAGACAGTTTCTTTATAATGAAAACTTATAAATATTTATTAAGTACACGTCAGAATTATAATACGCTACTTTATTTTAATTTATTATTGTTTGGGATGCGGTGGGTGTCGGAAAACATGATCGTTCGAAAAGATGCTGCAGTTGGGCCTTTATGAAAACTTGGTTACCTGACGATTGATATTACGTATTTTTCTACTTACATAGATATTCTTTCAGTGTGAAAAAGAGCAAGAACGCATATGCGAGAATAGTATATTACATAACAAGTGATGAAAGTGAAAACGAGGAAATATTTAGCACTGGGCGTCAACCGAGTGCGGATATTCTCCGAGTTTTAGAATAATCACTTTCACACGAGTAATGTACACTCTTTTTTCTACACTCTTAAAAATAACATGGTATGGATTACTAAAATTTGGTTCTGACAACTATTTACTTTCGTGAAATCGGACTCAACCCAAAAATTAGTTTGTACAACCAAAAAAAAATTGTCGTTATTGAACTGTTGAACTAATTAATAACATTAACCAACCCCACCTACAAATTTTAGTTGTCACAATGAAATTTTATATACGGATAACTAAATTTATATGGTACTCCCGCTTTTAAAATTAGTTGTCACAACTAATGTGTAAACATGGAAAATTGAAAATTTTTTTTCAAGGCAATATTGTTTTTGTTAATGATGCAATCTACAAATATTGCCAAAGGAATCATTTATTTGGGCCAAACTTGAAATTTTCATAGAATAACAATTGCGTATGTAGTCACCACATTGTGTTTATTATCTTTTTTCTGTACTTTCTAATTGTAAGAAAGAAGTTGAATCATAAATAAGTAAAAATTTTATATTTTTGTCATTGCAGTTGCACATTAGAAAGTTTGAATGAACTGCTTATAACGCATGACAAAATTAGCAAGTTGATTTGATAGATTTAAAAAAAGTCTCTTGCATTTCTAAAAAAAATGTCATATGTAATTTATACTTAGTAACGAAAAATAGTCCTTCCTAGGTCCCCATTTAAATAAAAAATGCCTTGGTATTACTACTCTATTAGGTATGCGTAAACTAATTGGAATAAATTATCAGGGATATTATGGTTTCTTTAAAAAAAAATTATTTCCAATATCCTTGTTCTCTCATGTTTTTAATAATACATACTTATGCAATACAAAACAGAAACACTAGATTTTTAACTTATTTTACTCAACCTTTTGGGTTGTTCAATTGCTTATAGAACTGAATTGTTCTTATTTAAATTTTCTTAACGGCAACTGCGATTATTAAAAAACAAAAAATATACAGCTATATGAAATTTGTTGTACTTGGTCAGATTAAAAAGTCATCAATATGACGTTCTTTTATAGAAATGGAACATAGAACAAAAACAAAAAAAAAAATGTTTAAGTTATTTCTCATTGGGTCACCTTGCCGTGCTTTATAAAAATCTCGTTTAAACTTTCTAATGTACAACTGCAATGATAAAAAATAAAATGTTTACTTACTTCTGCCAATAAGAACGTACACAAAAAAGACAATAAACACAAATAAATTACACCAAAAAATATTGTCACATCCATTGTCCACGCGGCCATGAAAATGGCCAATTATTGCCTTAAAACACGCAAAAATGGACATGGAACCGCAAAAGCACCCTAACATAAACATAACCTCCTGACAGTCCTGGCTAGAATGATGTCACCCACCGGTCAAGGGCGTCAAGTCTCTGTTGTAAAGTGCGTACAGCGATGCCGTAAGTTATAAATATGAAGAATAGTATTACTTGAAAAGAAAAGTTAGTTCTGGGAACTAAGAATGTATCTTAATCAAAATTAACAAAATGATAGGGACTACAAATTCATAATGTGTTATTACAACAAGCTTAATTGATAAATACAAGTTTGTAGGAACCTTGATGTAACATTTAAATAAGATATATACAGTGTAAAATTCAGCTTAACCAAATATTTTATTTCTGCTAACTAATAGGAAAACAAGATATTTTCTTTGTTCTGATGGCATAATTTTTTGGTAAATATAACCAAGAAAAAAATCTTGTTTGTTTTCCTAACTAAAAATAGTTATTTTTGGTAACGTAAACACGAGAACAAATAAAAATTAGTACCAAATACCAAGTCATTTTTAGGAGTGTGGTTTAAAACAAATGAAGACAATGCAAGTCTTCTATCATTAATTACATAACAAGTTATGACCATGTTAATTACTCTAAAAATTGAACTTTGCTGTCAATCCCACATTATAATTCGACCATTTCTGACATTTCTACGATTTAATAATTATTCTTTGGTTTAAACTTAGGTTTAAGAAGACTTTATAAAATAGGGCCTAAATTAGGTAAATACGTTACAAAATAAAATATCATTTACTGATCGCATTACCACTCCGATCCCGAAATGAACCGACTTTATTACTTCGTAATATTATTTTTCAATTAGATTTAATTTATACGCGTCCTGTATTTACGGCGTTTTTCGTAAAACTATAAAAGCATGCACGGTGTTAACGTAAATTTAATTAAACAACTTTTATATACTTTCCGGTCGTAAAAGCAGTTAAACATTGTAACGATGAAAATTTAGGATTGAAAATTTGTATCTAAAATGTTTCTGATAATATATTATGTACAGGGTTGTTAATTTTATTTTGAGCGACCCTATTTCTTTTATGTCTTTAAAGTTAGAAAGGTGATGTTGTGTACTAATTTTTTAATAAAAAGACAAAATTTAGGGTGTTTCACAAAATTGTGAAAATATTTAAATTTTTCTTCTCTTTGCCCAAGAGAAGAAAAAATATTAAATTTCTTCTCTTTGCCCAAACAGGCCTCCTCTTACCACTGTTACCTGTTGCCCATGGTCAGTGTTAAGACTTAAGTATACCAAATTTTTTTATCATTATCCCATTTCTCTATTTTTGATCTTCCATGGCTCGATGAGAGCTCCATCGAGGTTCACTATCATTCACCATTTAGGTCTGTTCCTCTCACTTATAAATACTTTCTCTTCATATTTTATTCCTGATGATGGGTGTTACTACACCCGAAACATGTAGAATATCTACCACCTTTTAATTTTACTATTTAATAAACCAGTGGAGAAAGACTTTATGTTTTTATTTATTCCTATAAATTAACTCCACTTTAAGAATGGACTACTTCTTCAAAATTAAATGAATTATTTTAAATAATTAATGGAATATTGAAATTAACAATGGCGTATTCTCCAAACAGACATTTAATTTAATTACCTGAAACAGTTAATTAGCCTATTTAATAAACAATTACTGGCGACCGGGGAAAATGCATTTGTGTATTACTGTTTCCACCACAAGGCTTTTGATAGAGAAGCATTGTGACAGCTGTCGTTCTTTGATTATAAACCTCTGGTAAAATATGTATACCTGTCTGCCTATTTACATTGGTGCGATGGGTAATATCATATATTATTTAAAGGTCTTATTGTTGCTTTCTGTAATGTCTAATGGATCGCTGCAGGGGGAGAGCTGGATTGCTCTAGTGCAGTGGTTCTCAAATTCCTCGTGGACCCTTTTTAGATTCCATATACGAATTAAATGCCTTCGAAGGGCTGTAACTGTACTGTACGGTAAAATTACAATAAATATGTTTGGTTTTATATTTTGCCACCAAATATCACAGCGAATTTACATTCTAATTGTAGGTTTACATTTCTTAAGTAAATACATTTTAATCTACCATTTGTAAATTCCGCTTAAAAATCGTTGTGAATTAGTGTAAAACATATAAAAAAATACCACAATTTTCGTAAAGATAATGTACTTTTTTTTTGACAGTAAGATAATGTAAATTCATTAATAAAACAATAATTATCGTTGTAATTTTACTTCTAATTTGTGATACGGTGATATAAATGTTTTTTAATTTCTCCATAAATTTACCATACAAGTACCTAGATTATGTTTAAAGGTTGGAGACAATGACGTTTCTTGAACGGCAGTAGAGTTTTGGACTTGCATTGTCTTTATTTGTTTAGAATCACTACGTTTCAACTGGTAAGCATCTCCAGTCGTCTTCAGGTAAATAATACACAGCTTACCAGTTGAAACGTAGTGATTCTAAACAAATAAAGACAATGCAAGTCCAAAACTCTACTGCCGTTCAAGTACCTAGATTATTGTAAAAAAACATTGTTTGTCGTAATTTTAAGCCACAGCCGGTGACCTTTTTTTGATGGAATTTCGTAGTTGGATTTTTATCCTTTGATCGATTTTAAATACAAATAAAATATATATGTTAACAAATATTTTTTTTGTCTAGAACTACAAAAAACCGTCACCGAATAGACGCATTACTCACCACCAGAACGTGGCGGCTTCTTAATAGTTCTTCGAAAAATACGATATTTATAAAAATAATTACAGACAGAGTTGTTATATCCATTTAAATTCGATCAAAGAATAAAAATATTTTACTGCAAATAAACACAGCAGAACTACTACAAATTACGGCACAAATATCACGCACACAGCCAACGGATCAAAAGCCGATCAACAAATAATTGCATCAACATGTTCCAGAAGCCAACATACCGGTTCTATGTAAATATTCATCAATTATTGTTGTGAAATCACAAACTTGTTTATTTTCGCTGCAATGTTAAGAATTAGGTGTATTTTTCGTGTAATTTTACCAGTATATCGTGTAAATAATTAGTAATTTTACTTTTTGCTAAGTATTTTCACACAAAAATAACATTTTACGCACAAAATCCTCAAATTTTACATTAAATCTATACTATTACTGTCACCTTAATGTAATTATCGTGGATTTTTATAAAGATAAGTGTAGTAAATTTCCCACAGCATTTTACAGTTTGGCGCAAGATTTTTAATTAAATTATGAATCTACATTTCTGCAGGTAAAAATTTGCGACATATTTTGATATAAATCTAAATCAGGTTTGAAATAATTGAGCAATGTTTGCCATTATTATCACAAGGGTACATTGAAATGTTTCATTAGCTTGCACACGTTTAAGGGCCATTCTTTTCGCCCTTGACTAAAGCAGTCAGTATTTATGACTATTTTAACATACGCTTGGAACCGTTATTTGTCATTCTGTCACTTAAAACAGTCAAAACATTGATTGAAGTTAATCATAATTAATTTGGTAAATTGGTGTCGAAAGTGTCAGCACTTAAGGTTCCTTTTCAAAACAATAAGCTCGATTATTATTGCATTCTATTAAGGAAAGTAATACGAATCTTGCCGAGAGTTCCCGAGTCGAAACTAATGGAGGGGATGAATAGTGTTGAAATACGATGTTGTCGAACGGTTTTATGATATGTATGACGTTTATGTGTACATTAACATAACCTCATTTCCTTTTAGTCATTTTACTGATTCATAAAATGGTGAATTTAGGTACTTATGGCTTCCCAAGTTTTCATTGATAAAAAAGGAAAAAAAACATGTATTTAATAAAATTAGATAAATAATATGATACAATTTGTAAAACTTACCGTATTTCGTAGGCAAACACTGCAAACCAAAACAAACAAAATCGGTATTTTTATAGAACAAAGTACTAAAAAAAGAGGTTTCAATTTCCCTCCAAAATGTCCGATTATTTCTTTTCCTCAACCACCCAATTTGAGCGTTACCCGAGCGACGCTCTTATGAATTGTCAAACCAGACAACCCATCACTCTAGAGTGACATACCGGAGCAATCCAACCATGAGAGTGTAAAAAAATCGCTGCTGTTATCGAACGCACCCTAGAGATTGTAAAAATGTAATGAATCAATTTAGATAATTTCCTGCATCTATTTTTGGACACTGTTCTATTTAGATTGCCTAGAAGCATTTCACGAACTTTGATTATTTCAAACTTGTCGTCGACATGTACATTTATATATAATCCTCAATCCACACTTTACCGTAGTCGGTAAACATGAACATTAATTTGCGTTATCCCTCAGTTTGCTTAATCCAGAAATAATATGCAAATGTCCTATGTCGTTTTGTAAATGAAAATCCATCAACATTTTCATAAAGTTCTACTTAATTATTTAAAACTTTGTTGCATATTTAATGTGCCATTATAATAAAATATTGTATTAATATTAATAAGGTAGGTACGTTAAAATGGTATCAGGATACTTAGTTAAGGTGTGATTTATCCATCCATTATCTTACCCAGAGAATAAAAAGCATCTTATGGTAAGATTTAAGAAAAATATTGAGTGTTGTAAAAAAGTAATGTAATGTAATTGTAGATAGGTACTTGATCTAAGTTTGATATCTATACAATTTATACCGGGCGAGCGAGGTAAGTGTAGTTTTATTATCCAAAATTTGATATCAAAGAAAATATCATGTAGTAATACACCGATAGAAAAGTTTATTAACAATTAATGGCAAAATCACCATTGATTTATAATAAATATAAATTGGATTACAGTTATTTAATTAATTAAAGAATTGCTTGATTTGTAATAAATACATGTGACTGTTTGAAGGTGGAAGACAATGACGTTTCTTGAACAGCAGTAGAGTTTTGGACTTGCATTGCCCTTATTTGTTTTGAATCACAACGTTTCAACTGGTAAGTAACTCCAGTCGTCTTCGGTGAATACTAAATAAGTTTGGTAACTACCGGTCTATGGTATGGCAACTCAGTGGTAGAGATGTCGCATTCGGCCGCAGGTGACCCGGGTTTGATCCCCGGGACGGGTGTATGCTTAATAAAAAAAAGTATACCCAAAATTTTAGGGTAAGAATGCAGTATTCACCTGAAGACGACTGGAGATGCTTACCAGTTGAAACGTAGTGATTCTAAACAAATAAAGACAATGCAAGTCCAAAACTCTACTGCCGTTCAAGAATGCAGTATGTCACTGGTGGACTCCCGAATACCACCCATTGAGGGTGGATAGTCCTGCTTTTGGGGACTGACGGATAAACCAGTACGTACGCGTGGTTTAGATTCCACGTGAAAAACTGTAGGTCCCGTCTCGCTGACATTACCCCGACGTTAAGTAAAAAGAAATACAATAAGCCATTAGGCTACAGTATACTGACAACAGGTCAACTCTCCTTGAACCAACCAACCAACAGGTCCATTTATATGCATAAGTAGAGGGCGGAGTCATGCGTTTAACTCTTACGTCTTCTATTAATACTAGCTAAGTGCATGACGCATTACTGGATGAGCCTGCTTACACCCAATGAGTCATGAGTTTAACTCTTACATGGTCTTACAAGTCAGGAAGCGATGTAGCATTTCGGGCTATTATGGAAGGCCTTAAATATAGGTTCTCCTCTAAATGCCTTTTTAGCAAGTCTGAAGTTTCCTCCATTCCTCCAAGAGGTTATTCTTCTCCCGAAATTCCCTTACCAGCTTCAATATATTCAGTCCTGTAGTCGAATGTTTGGGGTTAGGGTGAATTTTACTCGACCTACAAAATATCTTTCGGCACAAGATTTATGAAATGTTTTATCACAGTTAACTGCTACACTGCGTAACTGCGTTGACGGATTTTATGGCACTCAAAATAATTTATTTTAGTACCGGCCGTTTCTTGATCATCACACAGCGTCGTCGTTTCTTGTTGTTCTTCTACATAACTACAAATAATAAATAATAAATACATTTAGCTTTATAACAAATCATTAAACTTTAGAAATAAATATTGCTTGATTAGAGTATAATAAAAAATGTTGAGCTTTAAATTTACAATACATATTTTTGCACCGACAGTTATGTTTGTTATAAATAAATATAAAGGAAATCTATGGTAGAATAATGATATACCCGGCATTTCTAACGTGTAGCAGCAAATTAAATTAATAGGAATGTTGCTCATACCATCGTAAATGTATAAATAATTAATAAATTTAGCAATTAGTTGTTCTGCAATACCGAATCTGAATCTCGACCAATAATCGTAAGCAACCAAATTCCTGCATTCCTAACAAATCGACGTTACATTGTGCTAATCGTAACGAGTGACTCTTTTAATTGGACCGTAAGAGATAAAAGGCTTGTTGTGGAGTAAATAAATTTTATGGGATCTTTGGTTACAATTTGATATAATTCTTGACAGGTTAATAGTTTAAGCTATATAGAAAAATCAACTCGTGAATTACAGACAGATACGCACCTAACTTGTTAAATCTGTTAGACTTAGGAATCTAAATCCATAAAACAATCCTGCTAAAGTCCGTCCACTGAGTGAATTCTCATATCGGATTAGGGTTGCATAAATTAATTATCACCTGGCGCCTGTAAATTCGAGTAACCCTCAAAAATAGTCTATTATAAATCAATTAAATACTTAATGTACAGGTAGTGACTGGGGATTTTTTTGTTGAGTTTGATTGTTTGAGGACCGCTGTCTATTTTATTCTAGACTAATTTTGACCATAATCGGTTTATGACATATGAGAATTCACTCAGTGGATGTACTTTATTATTAAATAAGAATATTTCCAATGACATCGTATCCAATTCAAATATCTATTGTGATTTACCATAACGTACATTTTATATTATGAGTTATTAGTCATTTAGCATCACCAAATCCAAATCCCGATCAATAATCATAATCAACCTAAAGTCTCGTGAATAAATTAACGTTACATTGGTCTAATTATAACGGTTGATAAAGTTAGGGTGATTTTGGGTGCAATTTGAACTTGACAGAGTTTGTGGGACCTTCCATTGCTCTTTTTTGGACCGTTAAAGCAGCATTTACACGAGTCGAGTACTTGAATAAGTAGATGGAATCAAGCATTCAAGTTTGAAATACGTTCAATACAGTGTTTACATTTATCCAAGTAGTTGTATGTAATCATTAGTACAGAGAACTGGTCACTCGGGGATGGCGGGCAACGAATAAGCCGATGAACTGGCTAGAGCTGGGTCATCTCAAAATCTCAGGGGCCCTGAACCCGCCCTTGGCATACTAAAACAGGCAACCAAAGCATTATCAGACAGGTGGGCGCAACACCAACACCTATCCCGATAACACAGGGTACCTGGTTAAACCCAAGCGAGGGCCACAATTGGGAAACCCTCCAAAAAGCTATTAAATGAAACGTTGTTTCTAACGCGCACCCAGCTAAAACAAGTGATCGGCCTACTAACATATCACTGCCACTTAAGAAAATACCTACGCCGAATAGCAATTTACAATGGTCCCATTGAATGCAGACTTTGCGGCGAAGGGGACGAAACCGCCTCACATATCATATATAACTGCGAAGCACTGACCCGAAGAAGATTCAAAATCTTTGGAGGAATCTAATATGGTGATTACCTCCCGCATGACAAACTAGCAAGATAGGGGAACACAATAAGCCACTAGGCTGCAGTGCAGGAAGCTTGGGTCGAACGCCCGACCCGCGCCTTAAACAAACCAACCAACAGAGAACTGAAAAGATAAGATCGGAACAAGCAGGCTTACTATTTAGCTAAGTATTGCTCAAAAGTTTTAAAGAATTGATTTTATGTAATAAGTTATAAAGTATAATTGAGGATGATTATGAACAAAACGATAAAAGAGTTTCGGTTCGCAAGTCGAAGAGAGATGCATGGAGGTTTAGCTTTGCTTCTTGCTGAACACTCGCATTAGAGGATTCAAAGGAAATATTCACTTAAACGAACGTGTTCACATGAAGCAAGGACGCCCCAGTACCAACATTCCAGCATTGCATTTTGTGATGGGGGACGTCTTCTTGAGCAAGTACGTTGGCCGTGTTTCAAGTCACTTGACTCGCTTGGCTGCTTGTTCAAGTTCTTGATTAAGCGCTTAAATATCTGTCTATACTAGTCAAGTTACTGGTTGCAAGTTTCTTGCTCAAGTAAATTAAACGGCTACTCGGCTTGTGTGAACGTTGCGTTAGAGATAGAAGGCTTCCACATGTAACGAAACTATATAGAAAAATTGATGTGTGGACGACAGACAAAGAAATAGCCGACGAATGCTTGCACCTTACATACGGAACTGTTTATCAAGAAGATGGCTTCTACATTAAAGAATATTTTGCTTCTTGATAGGTCCAGTGAAACGAAATTATCTACTAATAAATGAAATCCTAATATCGCTTAGGAATATTGTGATTTACCATTGCAAACTAGCCGTAAAGATATGTTTTATCTAATAAATCATTGCAATGTGTTATTAATTTACAATCATTGTTCTTCGCCAGGAAGAAACTGTATCGGTCGTTATGTCATACCGAATCTAAATCGAAACCAATAACTGTATCTAATCTAATAACTCTTGCACCACATAAATAACATGTACGTTATGCTAAACACAACGGTTAAATTAGTTCGGGTGGTGGCGATTGGAATTGTGATATAGGAGAAGGTTATGGGACTTTGGTGTTTAAATCTTAAGAAGTTAATGAGTTAAGCCTATTGAACTTTGAAGGGGCTTGTGTTTACCAAAGAGTCTGCTAGTATTAAATAAGAATAGGACCCATGAAGTGGTATAGTCTAATCATAAATCCATAATCCATCTCATATATTATATCAGTTAGGAATATTGTGATTTACCATTACACAAAATACTTTATATTATCGAGTAATAATGAAATGTTGCATCTATTCAATCGTTGCGCATTCCATCCTAAATATGTTAATAATTAATTTGGCAATAATTGTTCTTCGCAAGGGATAGAATGTATCAGTCGTTCTGCAATACCGAATCTGAATCCCGACCAATAATCGCAGCTAACCAAATTCCTGCGACACATCAATAACGTTACATTGTGCTAATTACAACGGTTGATTTAGTTCGGGTGGTGTCGGGCGGAATCGGGGGTGGCGGGAGTTTGTACGACCTTTGCTCACCCTTTAATTTCGGCCGTGAGTGTTTAATGGCGTAAATTGGATAAAGAAAAAGTGTCGCAGAACCGGAGTAGACTGATTTAGTTGAATTATGGTCCCGACGGGCCGGAACGTCGCATATTTCATCTGGAATGGGCTTAGTTTGGTTCGGAGACCAATAACTATAATTAATGGGACGGCGATGCTGGATAAATTAATTGTTTGCGAGCACTTGAAATTGCATTATAACAATTATTACTGCTTCTGCAAAACTTTTATGTATTTATTAACTTGTGTAACTAATTAATTAGTAGATATAAGTTTAGTTAAAAGAATGGATGTTTCAAGTATGCACTTTTGGTTAATATATGTTGAAAATCATGCGGTGGGGGTAGTTTAAGAATTATTTAAAACATTTATGGAGTTAACAACGCCAATTTTAGTAAATTACAGTAATGATATTTCTATCGACTATACCATTTTGATTGATTAACAGTTTGTTAATAGTTATTTTCCTAACAAGTGCGCAAAGTGATACTTTTCCGCACGCAAGTACAGTTGGACGAACGACGCGAAGCGGAGTTCGGATAAGTTCTTGCGTGCGGAAAAGCACTTTGCGCACTTGTTAGGAACAACATTTTTCCTACGAGCTTCATATCAGATAACAACAAAAATAAAAATATGATAATTTATTTAACAGTGTTTAAGCCTTTTTATGATTTGATAAAAATAAAAGTGTCGGTGTTTGTAGATTCTTGTGGACATAGAAACTGAGGAAAAATCTGACATCATGTGTCAAAATCGACATGTACATTTATTGTTGCTTGGCAATATTATAATCATTTATCACTATACGAGGTACTTAAAAAATACAGTTTTTTTCGTTTTAAGCTGAAATACAAATATCGGGAATTACGATTAAAAGATAAAAGAGAATACTCTTGCAACGGCTTCTCACATTGCCATAAAATAGTTTACAGCTACTAAAATAAATATAAATATTCCCTACCAAGGAGATTTTTGAATAGTTTTACTTTTCCGCACCCAGTGCGGATAAAAGTCTTATCCGCACTAGTGCGGAAAAGTGTAACTTTGCACACAAAAATGCGTGCGCAAAGTACCACTTTGCGCACGCTCGTAGGAAAAGTACATTTTCTTTCACATAATAAATTTAATTTTTCTATCGAATTTTTAAAAATCAATATTGCTGAAAGTTGACGTTTAAAATAGTTAATGCTTAAAAATAATTAGGGTCGACTTTTGAAGGGCATACTAATTTTTAGAATTATTAGTTTTTTCACTCTAAAAATCGTATTTTTATCGGTAAACAATAAAATTATATGCAGCAAAATATCGTTATATCCACAATTTTTAAGGCAATCAAATAGTGAAATACATATCGTCATATTATTATAACAACAAAATATGCTACATTATAACCATATTTTATAGCAACAGCGTGAAAGTAACTATATTTTAAATTTACTTTAATTACTCTATTAAATACTCTATTTCAGAAAGGTGTAGAGTTATAAAAGCTCATTAGGAATGCAAAGGGACTACAGAGTAACCCAACGAATATTTAAGCCACTTTTATAATTTGGTATTGATTTCATTGCAAAATTCTTTATTTTTAAGTGCAGGTAGTACCACCCTGTTTTGGGTGGTATTACCACCCGGATTTGGGTCAATTTATGGGTTTTGCCTATTGTTATCCATTCACAAACACTGAAAATGGTGTGACAAAGGGGTGCGTTATGTACATAGTATTAGGTACACCTATTTTTGTTATTAAGCTTTATAAAAAAAAATACAAAACATACATTATACAGAAATTAAATTATAAAAAATCATAATATTCTTCGTCATCTGAGGAACTGCCTCTCCTCTTGACGTTATAATTAACGGGTCGACGGTCCGATCGATCAGGTGGTCAAGATCCCACATTTTCTCCTCTTCTTTAATGACATGATGGACTGCTTTTCGCTAGTTCTCTGGTGTCACTTCCTTAATGGCTTGCTCAAACAGTAGCTTAACTTCTTTCATTTTGAATGCCGTGTTGTGTCTTGCTACTAATCCTTTCACTTGCGCCCATTTAAGTTCTATAGGATTTAGTTTTCAATGATATGGCGGTGTGCGCAGCACAGTTATACTATTCGAAGAATTCGTCCATTTTTATTCAAAGAGACCTGATATTTGATATTTTGTAAGAAAAAAAAAATTTTGAGGCCGAAACTTGTGTCTTTTTCTTACAAAATACAGTTATACTATGTTTTTCAGCTATATCTTCCACGACATATTTCATAATACGATGTTTGTGTAAATTTGCTATAGCTAATAGTTCCTTCTTTATCAAATTATCTTTTTTTTTTTGTTAAGTCTAGTACGAAACCAATGTTATCCATACATTTAATATATCGTTCAAGAGCACTTTGCGCAATGTTTTTATCAACAAAGTATTTATGAATATTTAGTTTTTTCAGCGTAATTTTTTTCCCGACATACCATTAAAAATTATAACTTTTTACAATAAATAAGTGCGTATCATAAACTACTTACCGGAAACACAAGAGAACAATAATAAAAGCTCCTAAAAGAACTATTTTTACGAATAAATACATTTTCCAGGCACAAAAATGGAAAAATATATAGAAATAAGTCAAAATGGCAATAAAAAAAAAGATGACGTCGGAAGTCAATGGACAACTCAAAAAAAAAAAAAATTAATAATCAAATCAATCTGAAACTCTCCCATACGTATTTCTCTGTCTAGGTTTCATTGGCAACGACGTATATTGCTATAGAATAATGCCTGGAAGACGTTGGGCTATGTTTTTATTCATCTTTATTACTATAATAATCATCGCTTAATAGTTAAAGAATGACGGACAAGTGAAGAATCACTGTGAATACTGTATATCGATCTTTTTTTTCTAGCTTTTTGAACTCTTCGTTTGAAGAAATCATGTTAAATACATTATTTTCCGTTTCACCTTCGCATTATAAAACAGCCAGAGGTGGGTTTTTAACCTAATGCATACGTTGTCGTTGACCTACCGCAATTAGTAATTCGAAATGGAATTTTATTTTGTTAGATTCTATATTGTATTCATATTATTCATAACAATTAATGCCGTTGATGGAAAATAACAAGAAAAACACCTATTGTATCATCAGGTCGTAAACCTAAATAAGTAACAGTAAATTAATAAATTAATATAGAAAAAATTGTTTATTGTTATGATGAGCGAATTTCATGACGTCACAGGTTTTTTCGTCAAAGTATCCTATTTATTTTGCGTTTTCAAAATTCGTGTGTTGGAAGGGCGTTTAATTTTGTGTTGCAAAAACTAAAATAAAAAAATTCCAATATCGACATTTTCTTACTTATAATATTTTTAAAACATTCTATTTCAGAAAGGTGTAGAGTAATAAACACTCATTAGGTATGCAAAGGGAGTACAGAGTGACAACGAATATTTTAAGCCACTTTCATAATTTGTCGATAATTTGCATTGATTTCATTGCAAAATTCTTTATTTTCATCAAGTGCAGGTAGTATCACCATTCACAAATACTGAAAATGGTGTGATAAAGGCGTGCATTATATACTTAGTATTAGGTACACTTATTTTTTATTAAACATTATAAAAAAAATACAAAATACAAAAAATACATTATACAGAAATTAAATTATAAAAAAGGAGTAGGAACTGTCATCCCCTTGACGTTATAATTAACGCGTCGACGGTCCGATTGATCAGGTGGTCAAGATCCCACATTTTCTCCTCTTCTTTAATGACATGATGGACTGCTTTTCGCCAGTTCTCTGGTGTCACTTCCTTAATGGCTTGATCAAACAGTAGCTGAACGTCTCATTTTGAATGTCGTGTTGTCTCTTGCTACAAATCCTTTCACTTGCGCCCATATAAGTTCTATATGATTTAGTTCGCAATGATATGGCGGTGTGCGCAGCACAGTTACACAATGTTTTTCAGCTATATCTTCCACGACATATTTCATAAAACGATGTTTGTGTAAATTTGCTATAGCTAATAATTCCTTCTTTATCAAATTATCTTCTTTTTTTTTCTTTGGTTAGTTATCATAAATAATTTAATGCACAAATTTTACCTACGCCTATGGCCGACACCGAAATCGAGCCGAACTGGACGGAATTTCCCATTTTATTACTCTACACCTTCCTGAAATAGACTATAAAGTGTATTAATGAGTGTGTGCATTAAAGCATGTTCTTTAATACAGTATATTTTACAAATGTAGATAAACAAAAACAAAGACCTCACTTCCTGAACAAAATTTTAAATTGCATTCAGTGTTTTTTGCGTCTTTATTTTAAAGGGCATAAGTACGCTTTTTGTTATAAAATCTATATCATATCAATGATTTTACTAAATTTTTACATTTCTTTCAAGTTTGCAAAAATCTCTCAAAGTTTGGACACACCTTTACTAAATCTTATTCTCAAAGAATTTTTTTTGTTTTATTTAGATTTTTTTTATTATTTTTTTTTGTTATTTTTATAAGAAATTGTGTGTAAATAAGTTGAGGGTGATTTTGTGTTATATTTTTTATAGGTGGTCCATTTATTCAAGCAAATTCAAGGGAAACAGTACTACGAGGGCTATAAAGAAAAAGAAGTGAAGGTATAGAAAACTTATTTACATACAAGAATTATTTTAGTTTTAGGTTTATTTAATTTTTTTTTTATTTAGTAGTTACACTCACAAAGGCGGGAAAAGACATAAAGTCCCGGACTTTAATATAATATTCAATTCGGTCTCAACTAGACTGTGTATCTTTTCCCGCCCTTTTCAAACCTCTTTAAGTCTCTTTGAGAAACATGAACCAATTCTTTATTAGTCACACTCTTCTACAAAGACTACTCAAGTAAAAAATACTACAACAATAGTACTAGTTTGTTCAGAGGTCTTTCTAATTTCTGAAGTTGCCGCTATATAGGCGACGCATTTGGATTTTTTTTTTTTAATTATACACTTTCCCGGTTGGCAATCGTAAAAGATGCCGGTTTTTTTATTAGTTTGTACAGACTGGCAAAATTAATATTTTTGCCGAAATCTACTTAAAATTTGCTTCAAATTAGCAAAAACTTGCGGATGTGCTTCTTTATACTTTTTTTAAATCTTACATAAATTTGAAAAATCATTATTGGAATAGAATGTCCTTTTTAGAAATACAAAAGGTTAAAGTTGCCAGGTAGCAAATAGTTATCTAGAATTAATATTTTTATCAATCTAAAGGTCTTTTTACATTAAGTGCAATTTTTAATCAGCTGATGCAAATTTTTTCATTTAAAACTTGCATCAGTTAATTAAAACGTCGTCAAAGCGCATGCTTTCAGGAAATTTTTCTTGTAGTTGCACCTAATGTAAAAAGGCCTTAAAACATCTATACTACCATTCTCTATTGCTAAAATACCACAACGCAACTGTACACAGCTCAACCAAAATTGCAAATGATAAAACACATAATGTACTACCTGTAAATGACCCTTACTTCATAGTCATAAAATTGAGGCTATACCCAATAATTCTAACTATTTTTTTTTAGTTTTATGATTTCACGTCCGGCGGCTCTGTCTTCGAGTTAATTCTTACAGATGGCGATGTGGCGTTTTCACTAACTATTTTATTCTTAAGTAAGTTTTGAAAACAAATTTTCGCTGTTTTTGAAATTGCTTACGGCTTTCTGATGAGTCCTAATAAGGATGAAACATCCTGTCATTGTCTACCTGTGCCCCAGGGAAACCATTATTTTGGCGTCCCTGTGTACTTTAATGCAAAATAGAGTTGCACCACTTTGTCCGCTTGACGCTAACCTATCTTTCTATTCTAATTAGTGGGGTGACCCTTTTAGTTAGTATTTACAAGTGTAAATACCAACAGAATAATACGGAGGTCTTGTTGATCAAATACAAATTTGGCCGTGGCAGGCTTAAAAACAAATAAAACGGTACAATCATATCCTTTGCGTAATACATCCTCTTCCGTTTTGCGTTACACGATAGAATAACAGTTTGCCATCTAGTTAATACTAAGAAGCAATAATCAATTAATTAAACTGCAACCACGGCGCGCTGGTTCTTTGGGATGAAATTGACACAAATAAGAGACACGCGGCATAAAGCAACTTCTATTTCGGGGAATTTTGTCAGCGAGTATTTTCAAGTAGGTAAGGTGCTTGGAACACTTTAATATTTTTTATCTACTTTTATTTAGTAATATGAATTTTACAGTTCTGTAAATCGTTTTGTAAGGGCATCTATTATAGCACTAGTGCTATAATAGATGCCTTTACAGCACTAGTACTGCAATGGGAAAAAACGGTTTTATTAAAATTTTGCTGTTAAATAAAACCACACTTTTTAGAAGAAGGATTTATTATTAACAATTATAAAATTAATTACCACTTATTAATTAAAATATAACATTTAAGGTTTATTGTAAACATTAATAATACACTTTTTACAGTTAGAAATTTGTATACCAGAAGTGGATGTGATGGAGCCCTTTACGTTCGAATTTCCAATCATTAAATCCGTGTCTGACCCCATGATCTTCTTTGGTATTTGTTTCTTATTTTCTAAAGAATTCTCAACGTAGCCTTCTGCCGTAGAAGAGAATTTCCAGCCCCCATAACGCTTTAACATCTGCATATCTGCACCACCATCAACTAGAATGGTGGCTGAGGAACTCCTAAAACAATGTCCACTGTATCCTTCGGGATTATTCAATCCAAGTTTTGTTGCAATCTTTTTTGGTATACTTCCAAAACTATTAATTCCGACAGGCTGGGAGATGCATTTTCCTTTTCCATAGAATACAAAAAACCGCCTTTGAGTTGCATTAAGAGGACGAAGTTTAGCATACTTTCGAAAAATACTTAAACAGTTGACACCTGTCACATTTCCTTCTGTTATAACAAATTCTCGCATAATTTTGGTTTTCGAGAATGAAATCACAATTTTTATATACAAATCGCGCCGACAAGCCCAAAAATTCCGATTATCATAACAACCTTCATAAGTAAATATATTTCATCATCTGCGGTACTAAGAAACTTACATACGTCTTCCTTTGTGAAAACTTTAGACTTTTTGGCCTTGTAACCCTCTGAACTTCTTTTCAAAAATGCGATTAGTTGAGAAAATCGGCTTATATCTTGATTTTTCTTGACTGAAGTCATAGTTCGCCACATTGAGTAGTGAGTCCATAGTGTAGATGGTTTCTGGGAGCATTGCTTTGCGGAATGTTTAATGCATTTTTCCTTGATTACATTTAAAATTTTTCATTCTGGTTAATCTCGAAGTCAATCCAGGATTAGATCTTCCTATGATATATAAAATATGAAAAAATGAAAAAGTTAAACTACAAATAAAGGAAAACCCTATTGACAAACTATGAAACCAGATATTAAATGGAACATAATCCTAAGTATGCAAATCTCAACACTAGTGTTGAGTGTAGAAAAAATAGTGTACCTACATTGCTCGTGTGAAAGTGATTATTCTAAAACTCGGAGAATTTCCGCACTCGGCTGACGCCACGTGCTAAATATCTCCTCGTTTGAAAAGTATCACTTTCATAACTTGTTATGTAATATGTCTTTCGTGCAGGTTTCGAGAAGACAACGCTAATGCTTACGTTTGGTGTGTTGTATAAGTTTCATCACTTCCAGGAATGATTCTAGTTTTCGACTGTGGCCTCTCCGCCTATAATATTGTATAGTTTGTCGTCGCTCGCCATATACATCCAGAGTTTACTACTTTTAAAGATAATAATTTCTTATTACACCCATAAACGAGTGTTTTAATTGCCTCTAATTACTCTTAGAGTTACTTTATATGACATGATGGTTGTACATATTTGCGACTTTGTATATAAAATGATTTATTAATATTATCGATCGTCTCGCAGTGTTTGCTTTGCTCAAACATGGCAAGTTTAATACAGAGTATAAGAATATTTATTTCCTACATTTAAGCTAACATGAGCCATTAAGTTTTACTGCTCTGCGTATTAAATTAATGCTACTAAAATTATTTTTTAATTTTATGGAGATTATGCTGGTAGTTTATATTGTGTAGTGCAGGGGTGGACTCATATTTTTAAGGACCGAAAAGAGCAATACATTTAAAAGGCTTATAAAAGAATGAACAAAAAAGAGGTTAAGAATAAATACATTTCAAAAAGATGCAAATCTGTCAGATCAAATTCGTTATTTTTTATACCGGGTCCGCCAACGAAGCGGGGACGGAAATTTAAATCATTATCGAGGAACTTATCAAAATTACTAAAGCAGCATGAGGTATGGACTTAAAAGCGGCATATTTTAAAAATATTTTACATTATACAGGGTGGCTCAAAAAAGTGTGGCGGACAAAACTTGCATTTTTTTAAATGGAACACCCTATATATTATATTATTTTCTAATTCCCTATACAATTCCACGTATATTTTGTATAAAATGTCATATGTCTAAATTCAATTGTTTTTGAGTAATTGACGTTTAAAATATGGCATTTTTTGACTTTGACAGGCTGTAACATTGGAACAGTTAATCTTAGAGAAAAATGGTTTTCACCTCCCTATCTTAGTTTTTTATTCTTTATCCAAAGAAACCAACCTCCGATTTACTATGTTAAATCGTTAAAACAGTTTTTTTGGTTTAACATGGTAAATCGGAGGTTGGTTTCTTTGGATAGAGAATGAAAAACTAAGATAGGGAAGTGAAAACCATTTTTCTCTAAGATGAACCGTTCCAATGTTACAGCCTGTCAAAGTCAAAAAATGCCATATTTTAAACGTCAATTACTCAAAAACAATTGAATTTAGACATATGACGTTTTATACAAAATATACGTGGAATTGTATAGGGAATTAGAAAATAATATAATATATAAGGTGTTCCATTTAAAAAAATGCAAGTTTAGTCTGCCCCACTTTTTTGAGCCACCCTGTATAATGTAAAATATTTTTAAAATATGCCGCTTTTAAGTCGATACCTTATGCTGGTTTAGTATTTTTGATAAGCTCCTCGATAATGATTTATTCTTCCATCCCCGCCACGTTGGCGGACCCGGTATATATTACCAATTTTTCCCGAAAAGTGCACGAAATAGTGCGAAAATTGAAGAGAACATTTTTATCGAACTATTCTTAATTTTTTTACGACCGAACTAAAGATTTGTGTAGAAATGTCCTTTTTCTTTTCAATAATGTACAACTATAATGAAAATAAACAAATCGTTATTAATTCAATTTACGATTCAAATTGTTCACACATTTAACAACAAATAACAAATTTTTACATCTTTAACAAAACTGCGTCAAATATCTTTATAGCTTGTCACTAAGCAGCTCGACAGCGTAAATTCTTTGTTTAACCACAAACATTTAAATAGTGTATTAAATAAATAAGCTATGAAAAATTGAACACTGCAGTGTACACTGGCCAGACTTCATTATTTAAGTATCGAAGTCTCACGTCGTTAGTTCTCGTTTGATTTAGGTTCCGGTGACTCGACCTGACAGTAACGCAAAATTTAACTGGCAGCGGAGGGAAAACATGAGTTTATTTTACATGTTGTAATACATTTTCAATTGTGCCAGACAGACAGTATAGAATAAAGCTATGTACTTATATTATGTTGTGTTTGTATGCATAATCTTTACATGCATTCTAATAATTATGCATTTCAGTTAATATATTTTTTGATTTTCAATAAATAAAAAATAAACCTTATTTTTCTAATTTTGACATATAAAGTGACACTTTTTAAAACTAATTGACGTTATGAAACGTCTTACTTTTTGTAACTAGTTGCATAAAGTAAAATTTTATGCATTGCTCGAACTTGCTGTTATTTGGGAAGCGACGCACATTGCATTAGATGTTTTACCAAATTTTTCTTGCGCTATAACTTTTTTATTATTCATGGAGTTTTCAACATATCCCTCCGCAACAGAGCAATTTATGCCATCAGTTATATGTCAAAATTAGAAAAAATAAATTTATGTTTTCCAAATTTTTATCAATTATATTAAATTTTATTTTTTTTATTACTTTCTTCAAAATTAGAAAAAATCTTGTATGCAATACGTTACGAAATGAAATTTTGTGTAACTTGTGAGTTTAGTAACTGATGGCATAAATAGCTATTTTAATATTTTTTTGCTCAGTTATGCTTGTTTCATAAAGTTTTTTTGTAAGTTTTAAATTATTTAGGTATATTAGTATAACTCCCTAAAAGTTTCTATAAAAATATTATACAGGGTGATTCCTAAGTTGATACTTCTTTATTAGTTGTGTATAGAAGGCATTAAGATAAACAACTTTTTCAACTACCTTTTTTCAAAAAACTTTAAAAAACGGACAAGTTAGGCAGGACCGTATTTGACCAATAGTGTAGTAAATGAATGTAAGTACCTTATTTTTGAGTTTTTTGAAATCAGGTATTTTAAAATGTTGTTTATTTTAATGCCTTCTATACACAGCTAAAAAAGAAGTAGCAACTTAGGAATCACCCTGTATATTTTTCCTAATTTGAAATTTATTTTATGGTCCAAAAAAGGATGTTTTGGGCGTGGCACCCGAAAAAATTTTCATTTGCGGCGCTAGTTACTCGTTTTCAGATTCTTTTGCCCCCTCTCCCCCCCCCCAAACTAAATTTTTGCCTACGTCACTGATTCTGACATATTAAATTGACTTAATTAAATTAGTACCTACTAAAGACGTGTCACATAAAATTTATTTGACCACTTTTTAATGTATTTGATCGCTGAAATAAATATGTCAATTATTATAGAATAAATCAAAAATAGAACAGAAATCACCCGAATAACGTTTATATAGATAGATTTAACAATTCGCCAGCCAGTTATTATTTTAAATAATCGTGGGAAAATTATTTCACTTTTTTAGGGATATTTAGCGCCGGCAGCTGATTGGTCTATTTTAAATTATTTAAATTTCTTCGTCGATATAATTACATCCATGCATGTTTTACTAAAGATGCAAAAGAAACTTTTACTTTATATTTCTTGCAGCCTTTAATTTTCCGCGTTTAAAAGCGGAAATATTTACAAATGTATAAAGAAAAACTTGAATTGGTTTTTCATTGCATTGTAATATTTAGGTACGTTACGTCATACAGTCGTGATGTCGTCGGAATATAAAAGTTTAAGTTATTTAGGAAAAGGAGAAAAATAAATTTAAACTTTTTATAAAAAAAATAACATCTATAACCGCAAACATTTAAATAGTGTATTAAATAAATAAGCTATAAAAAACTGAACACTGCACACTGGCCAGAACTTATAAGGTAAAAGCTATCGTTCTTATTTTGAAACGTTTGTATTTAGATTAAAATTCAAATTTAATATTCATTCCAGGTAAATGTATTCAATTTCAAGGTTTTCTTATTAAAAATTATCTTGCCCCTGTATAAAGATACAATGTTCATAGTATGTAGGTACTACATGCAACCTTCTTTTAAGTGCCTCATGGTATCTTAATTGATGTTGTTTAAATGCAATACTTCTTTATTTTATTAGAAAAGTACTGTTATATTATTATAATATTAAAATACGATCAACTACATGTTACTTAAGTCCATTTATTCCAACATCTCGTGCAGATAAGTATAGATGTTGAAAATGCATAAACAAGTTGATTGCAAATACTTTTAAAAATTTATAACTAACTTCCAATCTAACTGTATCAGTTATTTTAAAATGGATATGTGGTTGTTTTACAATGTTACAGGAAAATACATCTTAACATTTAAAAAAAAAATAAGGTAAGAAACTATGGCCATGGTGCATGCATTTTAACTATTTTTTACTACTCCCAAATGGATATTTCCCGTTTTCTTTACACTAAAGGAATTGGATATGTGGGTCATTCTGGTTAACTGAACGGATATAATTTGATATCCATCCTAGTTGGGATATATAACTGCTCAATAGGCCGCTTTACAGTTTGTAATTTTTCTTTCACGCAAGAAAAGATTGCCCGGGAGTATGCACATAATGAGGCTAGTGATCAGCTTGCGAAATTTGTATTGCTTGCAAGAAATATAACTCCGACCCTATTTTTATTGCAATTACAAGGGCAATTCTGGGGATTTTTTGGTGATTTATGAGACACCAACCTTAATATAAAAATCCCTGACATTTGTTTACGTTCTTTCTAACCTATAGTGGGTACGTTTTGTTTTTTTTTGGTTTGCTTTTGTGTCCTGTAATGATGTTATGTTAAAATGAATTCACAAAAAAGCGCCGGTAAGTCTGTGTGTATGTCTTTTTATGATAATGGTTCGCAAGTGGTACATCACCTACGACCTTGGCAAATGTAAAACGAATTTTTATTGCCACAATATTAATTGCTGCAAGACAACTTGCCTGAAAGAAAAATTGCAAACTGTAAAGCGGCCTAATCACAGTGATCAATTACAAAGAAACCAACTTTACATGTTGGAAATTTTACGAGTCGTTTTCTGGCATTTAACAAAAATGAGGTTAAAAATATACCTAAATAATGTAAATCTGTCCGATCAAATTTGTTATTTTTTTAATTTGAATTAAAATACTTATCCCAGAGCCGATACATACACCAATATTTTCCAAAGAGTTCACGAAATGGTGCGTAAATTGAAGTTATAAAACCAAAAGTTATTTTTTCCACTACTTGAAAATTACTCATTATTGACCGATTTTTAACTTAAGAAATCGTTTTTCTTTAGCCCTTGCCAGAAGCCTCTATTATTTATCGTCATTATTGACAATGGTCAATAATAGAGGCTTCTGGCAAAAACAATATAAAACACACAACTTTTTTTTTTTAATAATTGAAAACGTCATGTTTAGATAACCAGGTATTCCAGCTTTCTTTGTTTGGCACCAGTCCTTAAATACTGAGTAGGTTTTTAAATACAAAACCTAAGATTTTTGGGGTAGCAACTCATTATTAATTTATTGTGCTTCCACCCTCATTTCTGGAGGAGTGCACGTATCAGTAGTAGTTTCTTCGCTAATTTTATCAAAAAGACTTGAATTTTTTTATGAATCAACAATTACTGACAACTAAGAATGCCATCTGACAAGATAAAAAAAATGCTGCAAATTTCAAAGCAAAGGTAACTTGACTGAAAAAACAGAAGCAACCCTAAGAATGTATGTTAACTTTAATTAATAATTTAATGTTGTAAACGTGTTAGTAGTGAAAAAAATAATATATTCACCACGGTATAGACAACTATTATTGCCCTCACGTCTTAAATCCCTTGTCGCCGCGCTCCTCGGTATTTAAAATCGACGCTCGGTCAATAATAATATCTGTCTAAACCTTGGTCAATAATATACTATTACCGAACTTTTTTCCAACCGAACTAAAGAGTTGTGTACAAATGCCCTTTCTCTTTACAAAAATCTCCAGTATTCCATTCATTTCTAGACAATTGCTATAAGATTTAATGCATAAAATAATGTATGATAGACGAGACTCCAACCCTAATCGATAAGCACATAAAACCAGATAAACTGACAAAATCATAACATTTTTTAAAAAAAATTCTATTTTTAAGGTCTTATTCTGGATTACTAATGGGTTTAACGTTATGGTTTTTCGTTTTGTTTTGCACCGAAAAAATAGGTTTGTTCGTTTTTGTTACGTGAGCAGGCAAATTATATGATTTAGAAAAAGAAATTGTCCATTTTTATTAACGACTATATCGCTCATTGTCTGTTATTCTGCAAAAGGCCGAATGTGAGGAAGATAGATATATTCAAAGTATTTTTGTGTAAAAATAAAAAATGACTCAAATCGGCAAATAGTTACAGTGTAATTTTGTCCATGGATTTGCCAACGAAATAAATTTTTCCTCCATTGTTTTTATTATCTTTCTCACAAGTTGAGGGCCAACTAAAAACACAAGGTTTATATAAAACCTTGCCCATATTGCGCTCGGAAGTTTGAGCATGACGCCGTAGGCGGAGTGCTTAATTTAGTTCCTCGTGCGATATGAACATCATATCCACACTTGTTGTACAAAATACTATTTTTTACTGTGTATTTGTTGGCCTTAAATTGCGCTATCACTTTGAACTTAGTACTCGAACTATTCGTTGCTTCCTCTTGGTATACATTTTTGGTTTTGTCTACTATTTTTGTGGGTTAAAATTACCTAAAGTCTATGCTTTAGGAACTATGGACTGTATTCCCTTATCTTATGTTGTGTGCTTCCTGATTTTTTGGGTAAATTCTTTCTTTCCTCTTATTATTCTAGCATTGTTTCTGGGATTGTTGATCGCTCTCTTCTGTTGTTAGGTTAGTTTGTCTGCGATTAGCTCATTTTTCTTCATTAATATTTTATGCCTCCCCCCCTCCACCCCCCCCCCCCCCCCTAAATGGTTTAGAAAACTAAACACGGTGTATAATTCCCACGATGTTAAAATTACCGATCATTTCCATAGTAATACAGTACAATCTTTATAACGTGAACACAAAAAATTCTAAGGAGTTCATATTACTGGAACGTTTATATTAGCCAAGTTTACAAAAAATACATATAGATACATATTTTTTTTTTTTTTTTTTTTTACGGTTCGCCGACTACGTAGACCATCTCGAACCGGTCATCGACCACAAATGTGGTCTACCGACTGGGGAGTGTGAAACGGCACCTTCATCCTACGAGATATCCGATCTCATCCGGCCTGTCCGGCGTGAATAGGATGGCTAGGTGTCGATTCATTTTACACTCTTCCCTGAGGCAAGAGCACGCCGTGTTCCCAAGCGGTCACCCGCCCAAGTACTAACCGCGCTCGACACCGCTTGACTTCGGTGATCAGCGGGAACCGGTGCTTAATATGTCGACAGGCCCTTGCCATATAGATACATATGTAACAACTATTATTATACCTAGCATACTACATAGTGTGTATTGATACAATAACCTAACCTAAGATACTTAACTAATCTTTTATAGCAAAATTTTGCTGCTTTTTCCTATAATTGAGCAAACTGAAAAAAGGCATTTTGATTTGCCTTTTACATTGACCACTCTGTAGTATGAACAGTGTTATTCATACTACAGAGTGGTCAATGCAAAAAATATTATGTTCATATTACTGAGCCATTCATAAGAGTGCATAATCATATTATCGCGATTGTACTGTATATTGCATCAAGAATTAAGTTCCGCTAGATTAAAAAAAATTACAGTGGGCTTCGCCAGCCAAGTTTTGATAAACACCTGAATACCAAAAATATATTTAGAAAATTTAATGTGTCGTTCAGGTTCACGGTTATCCCAGCCATAGTTTCTAACACAACGCTCCCATAAACGTGAGAAAGTCTTGTTTTTCGTCATAAATGTTAGTAATAACGCTCAATTACATACATACATGTTCAAACGGAACTAAACTACATCCACTTTCGATGTAGTGCGATCCCAGCTCGTATTTCGCCGACCAAAGAAAAATAAATCAGCTCGCAGAAAGCGGATAACATATTATGATAAAACGATATAGATCATACACTGGGAAACTGTCAGGCCATAAATAGTATACGTTCGCGGCGTCCAGAGGGCGCGGTTTGTCGATATTATACTTAGCGCGAAGAATTCTTAGCGAAGTCACTAATTACCCGGCAATATATCACTATATAAACAGCAAGTACGGCGCTCGAACGTGTTAAAACACTAAAATATATTAGTTCCTCTAGCCCGACTTCATTTACATTCGGCCGCCCATATTTATAATGGTTGGGAAGCTAGCTAAGAATTATTATTCCTCGGATTTGCATAAAAGTTGTGGTAGATCACCGGCATGTTACAGGGGATGTTTAAGGAACTATTACACTTTTCTAGACGCTAAAATCTAAATTCTGATTTTTAATATAATCCAAGGGAGAGTAAATATTTTTTTTAGTCATCGGTATCGTCAATTTGTAAGTTCTTAAAAGTTACAATCTTATATACTAAGAAGGCGTTTCTTAGTATATTGTATTATCAATGATATTAGAATCTGGCAGAAGCTTTTAACTTAAAAACTACCATCGGTGACATAGGACTGATCCATCAATGTATCCATCATATGTAGCGAAGTATTTAGCTTTCGGCTAAGTATTTACCCAGTTTGTCCTGCTAGGTTAACTTCTATTTGATAATATAGCCGCTAGTTTGTTAAAGTTGATTAGTGGATGCATTTCCTTCTGATCCTGTTACTATGAAAGTTTAAAGTTACTATTGTCATATATAGACATATGGCATATCCTTCTTTTTTAAATTCCATTTTTTATTATTATTTAAAGTTAATATTAAATATACCTACTGACCCAATTATTTGTTATTAAAACAAGCAAACTACAAGGATGCTATCTTAGCATATTGTCGAGCTTGCATATTGTTACCAATCAATAACTGGGTTAAGTTTATTGATACTGATTGGTATAAATGGCAGGCCGGTACTATGCAAAAGATACCAGTTTGGTCAAGACCATTCAAGCCACGATCACTTGGTTAGAAACCACTCGGTCGACACCATTTTGGGCAGATACGACTCGGTCCAGTTAAGTAATATTGGGTCAGGAGCAGCGCAGAGTCGTTTTCCAATTATCAGCCCTTTGCCCTAGAGAGCTTGTCCCTAGCCAATAATGTTGTTGTAAGTAAAGTCTAATTTTATGTAACCGTTTTAACTGCCGTTCCATTACATAATAAAGTAGGTGTTATGGAGACTTGTCGCCTTTAATTCTTCCCCACGTGACACTATCAAGTGGACGTAAGCTCAAATTCTGCATAAAGAACCACATTGGAGGAAGTTCAAGAAAGCTGCTACCATATACCAGAACCCAGATTGTTTTAGTAAGCCCTCATTAGATATAAGAAATATCTGGAAGCCTTTGTTAAGTAGATGTAAACTTAAAATACCGCACACGAACTAAACGTATGACTGCACCCATCTCAGTTATACTCTAGTGCATCTAGCTAGTATAAATAGAGCTGTAGTTACTTTACTTATTTAGTATTTACCTGAACGACGACTGGAGATTCTTACCAGTTGAAACGTTGTGGTGTAAAACAAATAAAGACAATGCAAGTCCAAAACTCTTCTATCATCCAAGAAACATCAGTGTCGCCAACCTTCAAACAGACACTATTAAAGTAATTCCATTTACGAATTACAGCTTGGGTTTTAAAGAAGTAACTAGTCATAGATAAGACGCTTCCTTGCACACATGCATTTCTTTCATGTTGAAGTATGGATTCATAAATAATGGCATAACCGAAAAATATGAACGTTCATCTTCAGCAGAAATATAACTTGTTAGAATCGTCATAGAATATGTATAGATCATTCAGATGATGATTCCAGGGATAATCATAAAGGTTTCTAATCATTAGTTAATTTCTACTGCTGGACTTATCATAACCGTGGTTTTGAGTGCGCCTGTATTTTAATAAGGACACCGACCACTATATTGAAGTAAATATTATTAGGCTTTAAATTCCATAACAAACTCAATACGATTATTGCACGAATATAATGTAGGTTCTTAGATAGATATATTTTGTAAATCAATAAAACTACTAGAAAGCAAGTTTTTAGCGGCAGGTGGACAAAGTAGTGCATCTATCTTTTGCATTAAAGTACACAGGGACGCGAAAGGTAACAGGTGGGGTACAGGTGGACAATAACTTGCTCGTGCGATATGGAAATCATATCCATTTTTATTGTACAAACTACTATTATCAAATTATGCGTAGAGAAAAGAATGTTGCTTTTGTGTAACTACCCCCGTAATAAAAATATATTCCAAAGATTTACGTAGAAGTCATAGAAGCATGGTGCATCACACGGAATATAAGGACGCTTTTTAAGAACGAATATACAAAGTCTTCTTCCGTAGAGCGATTTTTTAATCTTTGTAATTAAAATGAGTTTCCTGAAAACTTCGCGTGCATGTAGAAATGTCTACGTGTGTTCCTTTTCCTTTTGTATGAAAAAGTTTTTGTGGAAAAGGTGGAATTGATTCTTATGTGCCAGACGGCGTAGGGTATTTGCATTTCAGAATTATTAATAGTAGTAGTAGTGTTTATTTTTTATTTTAAAGTTGAAAGATACGTATAATTAGCTTTTTAATCGATATAGATATAGTTACTTTAGATCAGGGGCGCACCTAGATAATTTTGTTGGGGGACTGATAGGTCTTCTGTCAATAGTGACTTCTAAAAACACTTCTACACTGAGGAAAAAAATTTATTTACTCAAAAAAATTAGTTTATTTTAACAAATATTGTTTTGATATTGTCCTAACAACTTTATATTTGGAGCAAATTCATCATTTATTTAATTCGACTTTTTTCTATTTCTTTAATGTCAATCGAAATTTATTTAGCAGAACGTGTGCGATTGAACGATAAAAATTCAAACAATTATTTTTCCAAATTTAAAATTATTTATTTGTTTTAAATTAGTAGGCATATAAAACAAAGTAAGAAAGCTCCCAATGAATTTATATATTAATATTAAAGGCGAACAATTTTTGTTTCAAATAAACAAAAATTGTTTAAACAGATATTTATTAGGATATTTGTTCCGTCGTTTTTTCAGTCTGAATACGGGCTGTAGAACAGTTGACCTAATTCCTCACCAACTAAAACTCATTGTTTCATGCACATGCCAACTAGTTTGATCTAGCTTGATATTAAAGAGAATACTATAGGATTCAACTTTTACCTTGACCATACCATAAATTTAAAAATATGTTTAGTGACAACTCCATTTTAATTAGAAAATGGCACTATAATCAGCCATACAATACTATCGAGTTCAGAGGCGCACTATTAAAATGTAGGTGGTGTTATGGATACTTTACTGAACATAGTTTTACAAGTTTAAGCCTTCAGTATCACCTTTCACGCTACATTGTACCTGATCAAATCAAGCTGGTTTTTTCGTTAGCTTTTTCAGTAAACTTCAATGCAAAAAGAAATAAGCAAGAAATAAATATCAAAAATTCATTATAACTAATATAAATTCCCAAATAGCAGTTAAGATTACGGAACTGCCTGAGCTGAATAAAGCACCTAATCATCAACCACCACAGCACTACCTTGTGGTGACCTGGATACTAGTATTCAAAGGAACACTATCAATTTATTATGTAATAAATATATATATAAGTAAGTTAAATATTAAGTAAAATATACATAAATGAATAAAGAGATTTAAAAATAAATATATTTTTACAAGTACATTTTTCACGTGGGTGTCCGGAAATTCTGTCTGATTTTAGGGGATTTACCGAACCTTTTAGACGGTCGTTTAAAAAAAAATAAAGTATGGAGCGTTTCTCTGGGATACCTAAGGAGGCGCTCATTTAAATATAATGCGTTAATTCCATAACGCCGTGTATGTCTAAAAAACTACAGGAAATGATGGGGTGTTTACAATATTGATACAGTACAATCGCGATAATATGAATATCCACTCTTATGAACGACTCAGTAATATAAACATAATATTTTTTACATTGACCACTCTGTAGAATGAATAACATTGTTCATACTACAGAGTGGTCAATGTAAAAGGAAAATCAAAATGCCTTTCTTCAGTTTGCTCAATTAAGGGAAAAAGCAGAAAAATCTTGCTATAAAAGATTAGTTAGGTTAGGTTATTGTATCAATACACAGTATGTAGTATGCTAGGTACAATAATAGTTGTTAGATATGTATTTATATGTATTTTTTGTAAACTTTGCTAGTATAAACGTTCCGTTAATATGAACTCCTTTTAGAATTTTTTGTGTTCACGTTACCGAGATTGTACGGTATTTGTTTGGATTTGTATACCTCATTTTAAAAAACCCCGATATTGCTAAGTGAGAACATTATAATATAAAAATGTACTCCCACAACAAATAGTAAAAAATTGCTCGCCATAAACAAACTACACTGTAAAAAATGAGTTGATCGCTGAAGCTAATTTTTTCTTGCTATAGACAGACTTAAGTATACCTAACAATAATCTTAAGTTTCCCAAACGAATTCTAACTATTATTTTGTTGGTTTAAACAAAATTCTTTAGTTTTGGAAATTAAATATTATTCTTAACTCTATTATAGTGTTGACTATCATTTGGAAGGTATAGACACCTATCCTGTACGGACGAGAACGAAAGAGTTCGAAACCGGTCTGCAGGTGGTTGCATCCTTCCAATATTAAAGTTGTCACTTCTTGGTGGTGCAATCTGATTTGTGTTTTAATAGCTAACGCAGTGATGTCAAAATATGACCTTATATTATTGTTCATGCGTTTTCCCAACAAATTAGCACTGGCAACAAATATACTCTTTAACCTAACAAGCAGTTAGTTTGCTAATGACAAAAGTGACTAATAACTAATGCCGGAATAATAGGCCTAGCAATTAAATGTAGTCTACATTACTAAATTTACTCTTGAGGCTATTTTAACTAACTTTTCTTGCCACTGAAACACAGGGTGAACACAATGGGCCAAACCTGGCCTGGCCCTTGTGCATCAACATGCGTTTTTTTTTATGATAAAACACCCGCACTGTAGGAAAAATCCTTTAAGGCGCTCTGGGAGCGGTGCGAGTGCGAAAAAAGCGATTAACGTTGGTCTTGAAACGTTGAAGATTGTATTCATTGGGAAACACGACCTCAGGAAGATCATTCCACAAAGATGACGTTCTCCAGATGAAAGAATTCTTGAACAATGAAGTTCGAGGAGTACTAAGCTGAACAACATATGGATGAGCGGCAGTGGTTCGCCGTGTATTTCTGTTTTGCATTGCTCTAGGTGGAATCAAGTGGGCAATGTCAGTCGAACACCTGCCATGGAAATATCTGTAAAAGAGAGCCAAATCACCAACCTGTCTTCGATGCTCCAGGCTATCGAGGGTCTTGGTCAGCTCGGGGTCGCCGATCAGACGAACGGCTTTCCTTTGAATGGAATCCAGTAGCCGAAGGGTGTGCTTGGGTGCAGAGCTCCAGACATGAGAGCAATATTCTAATGATGGTCAAATCTGGGCTTTGTAGAGTGTCAAAAGTTGATGAGGTGTGTACAACCTTTTGGTGCGGAAAAGTACACCAAGTTTCTGTGCAGCTGTCTTGGCAATTACGGCAACGTGATCATGCCAAGACATATTACCTCCCAGATTGACCCCCAGCAAATTAATAGACGGTGCCAGGGGAATTGCGTGTCCTGCCATGACTATATCCGGTTTTGCAATGTTAACCCTTTTGGAGAAGACTGCTGCCTGGATTTTCTTAGCATTAAATTCGACTTGGTTACTGTCACCCCAAGCCAAAATTTCTTCCAGGTCATTGTTGAGGCGCAAAACTTCATGCTGCCTGCGAAGATGTGCGTCGGCAGCGGATGTTTGGGGAGTCAAGGTAAAAGATGAGACAAGTGTGCTGTCATCAGCAAAGCTATAAATTGGATTTTGGGTTTTTACTAGAAGGTCGTTAATATACAGTAAAAAGAGGGTAGGCGACAATATGGACCCTTGAGGAACACCGGCATTGATGGTGAAGGTGTCCGAGAGAAACCCGTCAATCGCCACTTGCAGAGAACGGTTCTTAAGGAAGCTGGCCAACCATAAACAAAATCCATTGGTATGGTATACTAGGCTAGTTTTAAGAGTGTATTTCTGTTGTATACACGTCTATCACCGTCGATCTGAGCCTTAATGTAAATGTGGTTAAAAATTAACCCGGTTAAAAAAAATATGAGAAGTTCTAGATGACAACTGATGCCGGGTTGGTTCCAGTAATCGGTTATTTTCAATTTCGATAAAGAAATTATGGGAATTTTTGTGGCAAATTATTGTAGTGTGGCCATCAGGTCATAATAAAATTTAAACTTTAATGATAGTGCAGGTGCAAGCAACCCAATAGACTTCCAATTTCAAATATTATACCGACTGTAGGGTATCATTTGATACCCTTAGCAATAAATGAAAATAACGGCCAAGAAACAAAAATAACTTTATTACGTTATTATCGTGACCTTAATAATAGTAATAATCCAAAATACGATATTCGCGCTGAAATATATTTATATATAATATGATTGGACCCTCACAGAGAGTAATAATTAAAATATATTTAATTATACGTCTCCAGTTAAAGTTGAGTGTACACGCCACGGAATACGGGAACATTATTTTAATAATTCATTTTAACACATTTAAATGTAAAATTAAAACGTTTGTTATTATTATATGGAAAATTGATCTACAGGGATGGCTTAAGGCAAAATGAGCGAAAGAATTATCGAACGCAACAAAAAAGAGTGCACAAGACATACATGCAGAGGTACGATGTAAGACAATACCAACAACTTATTATAGGTGGACCCAGATTGTTTACCTATGCCGGTCGTCATTACACTCTTAAAAACAACATGGTAAGAATTACTAAAATTTGGTTCCATTTATTTTCGTGAAATCGGACTCAACCCAAAAATTAATCTATACAACCCAAAAAAAAATTCCCCTTATTGAACTGTTGAATTAATTAATAACATGAATGAACCCAACCTACAAATTTTAGTTGTCACAACGAAATTTTATTTAAAGCAATTTTTACATCTAATATACATATTACATGATACTCTTTTCACAACCAATTGTAAATGTGGAATATTGAAAATTTGTTTTCAAGGAAATATCGTTTTTGTTAATAATGCAATCTTACCAAAGCAATCATTTATTTGGGCCAAACTTGAAATTTTCATAGAGTAACAATTACGTATGTAGTCACAACATTGTGTTTATCATCTTTTTTCTATACATTTTAGTTGTAAGAAAGAAGTTGAATCATAAATAAGTAAACATTTTATATTTGTATCAATGCAGTTGCACATTAGAAAGTTTAAATGAACTGCTTATAAAGCATGGCAAAATTACCAAGTTGATTTGATGAAAATAACTTAAAAATATTGTGTTTCATTTCTAAAATAAAATGTCATATGTAATTTATACTTAGTAACAAAAAATATTACATCCTAGAGTCCCCATTTAAGTTAAAAATGCCTTCGTATTACTACCCCTTAACTTATTTTAATCAACCTTTCGGGCTGTTCAATTGCTTATAGAACTGAATTGTTTTTAATTAAATTGTCTTATGTGCTACTGAAATTATAAAAAAAATATTCCCTTTCTATTTAAAATATAACAGCTATATAAAATTTGTTGTACTTGCTCAGATTAAAAAGTCGTCAATATGACTTTTTTTGTAGATATGGAACATAGAACAAAAATTTAAAAAAAAAGAATATTTTTAAGTTATCTCTCGGCCGCAGAAAGGCATAGAATCGGCGACACCACTCGTAGGTGGATACACAACATGCTACAATATCGGCAAGTCAATACCAGCTTACATGGTGATTCTGTAAGCCAAGGTAACGCAAGGATGTCCTCAAGGTGGGGTATTGTCGCCTCTTCTATGGAATTTAGTGGTAGATGAGTTACTGACATGTCTCAATGCAGAGCGATTCTACGCCCAAGGCTATGCAGATGATGTAGTAATACTCGTCATAGAAACACACGCCACTATACTGGCAGAGCTCATGCAAAGAGCACTGAAAATAGTGCAGCGCTAGTGTGCGAAAGTAAAGCTCAAAGTCAACGCAGCAAAAACCGTAATTCTGCCTTTCGCCAAAAGAAGACAAGCAGGGAACTACAACAACCTAAACATAGCGGAGCAGATTAAAACAGTTAGTGAGATGAAATACTTAGGGCTAATTCTGGACGCCAAGCTGACCTAGAATTAACAAATAATCAAAAATCTAAACAAAGCGAAAATGTACCTAATTAGATGCAGAAGCTTGTTTGGAAAAACCTGGGGACTCAGATAGCAAATGGTGTTGTGGTTATGTCACAGTCATCAGACCTATAATGACATATGGATCTGTAATATGGTGGACAAAAACACAGCAAACTACGACAGTCACCAAGCTAAACAGCCTACAGAGACTGGCTTGCCTGTGTATCAGTGGTGCAATGAACAGCACCCCCACCGCAGCAATATAAGTAAAACTAGGACTAACACCCCTAGACATTCACATCAGAAAGGAGGCAAGCTGCAGTGCCTCTAGGATGAAAACAAATGGGCTTTTCCTTTATTTGTAGTTTAACTTTTTCATTTTTTTCATATTTTATATATCATAGCAAGAACTAATTCTGGATTGACTTCTAGATTAACCAGAATAAAAAATTTTAAATTTAATTAAGGAAAGATGTATTAAACATGAATTTAAAAAATCCACCCAACAAGGAAGATTTTAATTTAAAATAATTCTATAAATTATTTAATGTTTTTATAATAAAAAGTCAAATACTCTTGATGGGATTTGAACCTGTGACATTGCGATCTGTAGGCTAGAGCTCTAACTCCCTACGCTATTGCTACCCATAAATATTTGTTATTTAATACATGATACTGATGCTATTTTTAAGAGTGTATGGACGCCAAAACCATGATGAGTTTCCTGGGGGCCCTGTAGACAATGACGGTCGTTTCGTCAGCGAAATCGTGGTTTTTCAATCCTTATTTAAAAACAAATAAGCAGTCAACTCGCAGCATCGCCATCTAGTAGGAATCAATTCAATGCAAAACTCAAATCCACTAGAAACGCGAATTGCAGACTGTTTTATTGAAGCGCATAAAAAATATTTTATAACTTCCGCTTTCCACTCATAGTCAACGGTTGCCCTCGTTGAGACGACATCGATATTGTACCGCGACAATTAATTATTTCTGATTTTATACGGATCTGAGCTCACCTCTTGGCCATATTTACGAATTCCAAAACAAATAATAAAAATTATTTACAATGACAAGTCTGATTAATACGTGCCGTTCTGATTGAAATTTTCGCAATCGCTTTAAAATCTAATTTGCAGGCACTTTAATGGGGCAGTTTGTAGAATACCCGACGGCGATGCGTTATTATTAAATAAATTAGTTTGTCGGGATATAAAATGTAATATACGTCCAGGCTGGTCGTTCAGGTTCTCAATGCCACACACTTCCAAATGAAACAGTGATAAGTTGGATAAAGTGGTCGTTCGTTTCTTAAAGCGTTTCTTTCAGTGTATTTTGGTGTTTATAGTAACCTATTTTTACGACATTTTACTTAGAATTATGCTGTGGGAAATTTGAAAGTTGATACTTCTTTTTTAGCTGTGTATAGAAGGCATTAAAATAAACATTTTCAAATTTTCAAAAAACTCAAAAATAGGCGAGATACAGAAGTAAAAAATCTAAGTGCGGGCCTGGTCGTCAAAACGTAGCCTGCTATACTTTATGTTGTTTGTCTTATTAGTCATGCAATTTACGGATCGGTGGTCAGTTATTTGGCAATCCGCTGCGGTGTGTTTTTCTGAAGAAAATTAATTTCAAACTGGTGAAACGTGAAAATGGTAAAATTTGCCAACAATGAACTAGTTGATAGGGTGCTAATTTACGGTGAGTGTCCTCAAAGTGTGGCTGCTACTTCGAGACTATACGCCGAACGCTTTCCCTTGCGGGCTCATCCTACACTCAGAAGTTTTCTTAATGTTATTCAACGGGCAAGTTAGGCAGAACCGTATTTGATACATAGTGTAATACATGAATGTCAGTACCTTATTTTTGAGTTTTTTGAAAAAAGGTGTTTGAAAATATTGTTTAATTTAATGCCTCCTATACACAGCTAAAAAAGAAGTAACAACTTAGGAATCACCCTGTAGATTTGGTGTAAGATTTTCTTGTTGAAAATACTTAGCAAGTAGTAAAATTGCTTATTATTTACATGACATACTGGTAAAATTACACAGAAGATACACCTAATTCTTAAAATCACAACGAGAATAGACAAGTTTGTAATTTCACAACATTAATTGTTGAATATTAACATAGAACTGGCAATTTGGCTCCTTAGGAGGTCAGTCCGCGTACATGCTAATGCAATCATTTGTTGACCGGCTTTTGATCCGTTTGCTGTGTGCGTGAGATTTTTGCCGTATTTTGTAGTAGTTCTGTTGTGTTTATTTGAATTTATTTGCAGTAAAATATTTTTTTTCTTTGATAGAATTTAAATGGATATAACAAGTCTAAAAATGATTATTTTTATAAATATTATATTTTATCTGTAAAAATCATGTTATATTTATAGAGAAATTAGAAAACATTTACCGTGTTGACAATTAGAATTAAAGTTACAACAATTATTGTTTTAATAAGAAATTTACATTATGTTACTGTAAAAAAATGTAAAAGTACATTATTTTTACTAATATTGTGGTATTTTTACACTAATTTCACAACCATTTTAAAGAGGAATTTACTAAATGGTAAATTAAAACGTATTTAATTGACAAATGTAAAACTACAATTAGAACGTAAATTCGCAGTGATATTTGGTGGCCAAAAATCATCAAACTTATTTATTGTAATTTTACCATATTTTCGTTTATAGTGTAGCTTTACGAAAAGATGGCCTCAAATTTTGAGGATATAACATTTCTGATGCTTTTACCATTTTAATTTTGAAAAGCTTACCTGACTTTTCTGTAATACTATAATAACTAAAGACGGACCGACCATTTTTTTATGGGTGAAGGGACTACTTTATTATGGCGGTGTCACGGTTCAGTGTCCCCTTAAGATGGCCGCGTTTATTAATGGATTATTAAAAACTTCTGAAATTTTGACCACAGATTTTTTATATAAGTTATTTTTATTTAATTTTACGATACTATGAACTTTAGTAATTATTTTTAAGGTTTTCTTTGGCTTCTATATCTTTCTTCGGATTTTTTTCTGCATGAACATCACTTTCTAACATCCACATAGATACTACCTTTCTATTGGTTAAAAAAAACTTAATAATTAGCTTAGGTTTCAATTTAGCACGGCAAATTTTAACGCGTCAGATCACCTTAACAATCTTTTTAACTCCAATAACAAAGAAGATTACTCATAAAAGCATAGACATTAGGACACCCTATAAATCCGTAAAAAGTACTTATATGGTAATTTTAAATAATAGTATACTATTGACCAAGGTTTAGACAGATACTATTATTGACCGAGCGTCGATTTTAAATCCCGAGGAGCGCAGCGACGAGGGATTTAAGACGTGAGGACAATAGTAGTTGTCTAAACCGTGGTAATTATATTATTTTTTCCACTACTAACACATTTACAATAATAAATTATTAATTAAAGTTAACCTACCTTCTTAGGGTTGCTTCTGTTCTCTCAGTCAAGTTACCTTTGCTTTGAAATTTGCAGCAGTTTTTTTTATTTTGTCAGATTCATAAAAAAATTCAAGTCTTTTTGATAAAATGAGCGAAGAAACTAATTACTGATACGTTCACTTCTTCAGAAATGAGGGTGGAAGCATAATAAATTCTAAGGTTTTGTATTTAAAAACCTACTCAGTATTTAAGGACTGGTGCCAAACAAAGAAAGCTGGAATACCTGGTGGTCTAAACATGACGTTTTCATATATTTTTAAAATAAAAAAGGTCAAGTTGCCCGTTTTATATTGTTTTCGCCAGAAGCCTCTATTATTGACCGTTGTCAATAACGGCGGTAAATAATAGAGGCTTCTGGCAAGGGGTAAAGAAAAACGATTTCTAAAGTTAATTATCGGTCAATAATGAGTAATTTTAAAGTTAGTAGTGGAAAAGATAAATTACCCTATAAATGCCATTATTCTAGCTTTTTTAACAATTTTATCCTGTAAATGAATTATAACTAAATAAATAGCCATAAACCATCAAATGAAACTACAATAAAAAACATAATACACTGTATATAACAAGATGTCAGTAATAAAGCGAGAAGTGCCTCATTCGCAATGAAAATCTGGCTCTAGTAACGAGATAAAGAGTCGAGAAGTTTATTACCCACACTTTTTACGATCATATTTATTTTATTTTACTGGAATTCATGAGATTCGTTCGCGGAAATGAAAATTCCTTAAATATTAGTCCGGTTTAGGTGTAAATGTTTTCATTTTCTGCAAATGTAAACAAAATATTATTAATAGTTACACAATAAAAAATATTTATATAAATTTACCATAACCTTCATTGGTAAAAGTAAAAAACTACCAGGAAATACAATTATTAAACTTTGAACCTCTATACGACCATGTGTTTTTTAAATACAGGGTGTCTGGTAACTTATGGGCCGTAGAGTAACTGGAGATACTAGACATCAAACTAAGCCGATTAAGTCATATAAGTTTTTTCGGATTGTTACTCGTTCTAGAGATACAGGGTGTTGAAAGTAAAAGTTTATTCTCGAAAATAAGCCGTAATTTTAAAACGGTTTAATGAATCGAATTGAAAGTTGGCAATATTATGTTTTATGAGCAAGAAATAAGAATTTGTAGAAATTTTCAAGTTTGAAACTAGAGGGCGCTAGTTGCATACACTGGGCTTCATAAATCTATGATTTTTTTCTTACCTGTGATATTAGGTGTTTTTCAATTATAGTTTCTTAAAGAAGGGCATTTTCTGAGTCAAAAAGTGTACTTGATTCATCTTAAAATCTTTAACGGTTTTCAAGATATTTCCCTTTAACATCCCAAAGCATAAAAAGACATAGTACATAATTAAATTAATAATACATAAATTATATACACCCTGTATCTCTAGAACAAGTAACAATCCGAAAAAACTTATATGACTTAATCGGCTTAGTTTGATGTCTAGTATCTAGTATAAGTTTTTTTTGATAATTAAAATAATAATTTAAATGTATGTTTTTTATGCTTTGGGATGTTTAAAGGGGAATATCTCGAAAACCGTTAAAGATATTAAGATCAATCAAGTACACTCTTTGACTTAGAATATGCCCTTCTTTAAGAAACTACAATTGAAAAACACCTACTCTCACAGGTAAGAAAAAAAATTATAGATTTATGAAGCCCAGTGTATTCAACTAGCGCCCTCTAGTTTCAAAATTATAAATTTCTACAAATTCTTATTTCTTGCTCAAGAAAACAACTTTCAATTCGATTCATTAAACCGTTTTAAAATTATGGCTTATTTTTGAGAATAAACTTTTACTTTCAACACCCTGTATCTCTAGAACGAGTAACAATCCGAAAAAACTTATATGACTTAATCGGCTTAGTTTGATGTCTAGTATCTCCAGTTACTCTACGGCCCATAAGTTACCGGACACCCTGTATAATATTATAAGTAATTTTGTCTAAATATAAGAAATTACCCAAATCGACAAATATGTTACAGTGTAATTTGGTCCGTGGATTTGCCAACGAAATGAATTTTTCTCCAATTGTTTTTATTATAATCTTTCTCACAAGTTTACAGCCAACTAAAAAGATATAGTTATAATGCCCGATTTAATTTCTTTTTTTTAAATTTGTAGTATGAAGTTCGGGTTTGTAAAGTTAAGTCAGGGCCCGGCAACCTGGGCCCCTGCCCAGGGCGGCAAGTTGGAAGAGCGGCATGAAAAATCCAAAAAAACACCATAAATTCCCGTTTTGCCTACCTACGTTCCTAGGTACAGGGTGGCCCATTTGTCTGACAAAGTAATATACCGTCTCTACTATTAAAGATATCAAAAAAAAGTTTTTATAAAAGTTGTGAGGTATAAAAAAATATATGTTCTAAAATTATTTTTAAACATACAGGATGGTCCAAAAAAGTAGGACAATAAAAAGATACATTTTTTTAAATGGAACACCCTATATATTTTAGCATTTTTTGTTTCCTTACAAAAATGTCCATATGACGCCATATTTAGTTTTTTAATTTTTTGCAACGTTGCCAAACAAAATGCAAAATTCTTAAAATTTTGGAAAAAACATGATAGTAAAAAATTACCTGTATTTCTCAATAAGAGTATCGAAAATCGAAAATTTCTTGTAAGCTCTTAAGTTTAGGGATAGAAAAACTGTCTTAAATCATTAAGTACCGCAAATTTTGTACAGGGTGTTTTCTGTTGACATCCAAATATACAAAATTTTAAAATACAATACCTCTGTTTTTTCAAATGAAACACCCTATATTTATTAGGCTCGTCTGATAGATATTGTAAGTATCTTTTATTATTGTTAAGTCATATCTATACATAAATTTACTAGTTTTGGCAATATTTCGATTTTAATTTAAATTTTGGTGAAAAAAACTATAATTTTTATTTTTCTAGTAAGCCATGACCAGCAAACTAAAAACAAATGTAATTAAATATTATCCCTTATTAAAATAAATTGATAACCATAGTTAGTTACGTATTTATTTAATTTAATAAAATTTTGTTTTTATTACGCAACTGGATATTGAAAATAAGTTTACAAACATTATAAATATAAATATAATAATTATAAATATGACATTATATTCAATTACATTTGTTTTAACTTTGCTGGTCATGGCTTACTAGAAAAATAAAAACTATAGTTTTTTTCACCAAAATTTAAATAAAAATCGAAATATTGCCAAAACTAGTAAATTTAGGTATATGTATGACTTAACAATAATAAAAGATACTTACAATATCTATCAGACGAGCCTAATAAATATAGGGTGTTTCATTTAAAAAAATAGAGTTATTGTATTTTAAAATTTTGTATATTTGGATGTCAACAGAAAACACCCTGTACAAAATTTTTGGTACTAAAAGATTTAAGGCAGTTTATCTATGCCTAAACTTAAGAGCTTACAAGAAATTTTCGATTTTCGATACTCTTATTGAGAAATACAGGTAATTTTTTACTATCATGTTTTTTCCAAAATTTTAAGAATTTTGCATTTTGTTTGGCAACGTTGCAAAAAATTAAAAAACTAAATATGGCGTCATATGGACAATTTTGTAAGGAAACAAAAAATGCTAAAATATATAGGGTGTTCCATTTTAAAAAATGTATCTTTTTATTGGCCTACTTTTTTGGACCATCCTGTATGTTTAAAAATAATTTTAGAACATATATTTTTTTATACCTCACAACTTTTATAAAAACTTTTTTTTGATATCTTTAATAGTAGAGACGGTATATTACTTTGCCAGACAAATGGGCCACCCTGTATATATGAAGTTTGAATCATTCCAATTCCTAGTTAACAAATTTAATTTCCTTTGGTTTGCCGTGCCGTCTTATTTTTTAAACAGTGACAATTTCGACGGATCCTTTTTCTTTTTAATATTATAATAATATCAAGCAATTCCGCGACAAAGCAATCCGAACAACGCCGGCACCGGCACCGGTACTTTTTTTGGTCATGGCGGCGTCGCAGCAAAGGACAAGCAGGCGGGCGGCGAGGAATAGACAGACAATTTGCTGTTGTGGTAGGTATAAAACGAAGAAGGGATGAAAAAGGCGGCAATTTCTTGTTTTGCCCAGGGCGGCGTTATTGCTAGAGCGGGCCCTGAGTTAAGTGGTAATAAAAATATACTATAAAACAAGAGTGGATTGTCCATATTGCGCTCGAAAGTTTGAGCACTCCGTCTACGACGTCGTGCTCAATTTACTTTTTTTGTGCGATATAGACATCATCATCAACTACTCTTCGTTAACCGATATTTTTTACTTATGTGTAACGACGTCACAGCGCAAAAGTTAAATCTTTAATAAAGAGCTAATCCATTAATATTCTAGGTCATCTCCCATTCTAATGGATTAAATAAAAACTTTACTTCCTTTGAAACTCATCATTTACCCTTTTCCAATTAAGATTTATATTGAGCCTGAAATAATACCTTTTCATTTTTAATATATTTCCAATGAAAGAAGTTTTAATTGATTTTTTTTTAGTTTTATTTTTATATAAGTTTTATAACTCAATATTAGAGTCTTAATAATGTATTGTTCGCAGGAAAATAAAACCCGCACGAGTAAATTAAATTTTGTTTTCCTTTGGTCGATTTCTTTTTTATTTTTCCGTGGCCAGTGTAGTAGAAAAACTGTTAGTAATAGTATATAATTTCAAGCAATAAAATTATGCCTTATAGGTTGTGTTTCCTTTATGCAAATGAAAATTTATATTTTTCCACTTAAGGTTTTAAATATTACATTTTAGAATACACGGTAAAGTACACATCATTTCTCCTCTCTCTCTTTCGATATCATGGAATTAGCATTTTACCTTCTTGTAGCGAAATACTAATTACGTATATTAAACTTACGAAATGGACCTTTTTCTTTCAATCGTTTGTATAAGAGAGCGTTTGTTACTTACGAGTATCCTATCAATATTTCTAAATTCTTCTCCAAAGTTACCGTCAGCTCCATGCAAAATTGCGTCTATAAATATATTAAATTAGACCCAAAACATAGCGTTGGTTGGTTTAAGGAAGGTGTCGGGCATTCGGCCTAAGCTTCTTGCATTGCAGCCTTGTGGCTTATTCTGCGCCCCTGTCTTGCTAGAAAAGATTTGTTTCTTTTATAAGGTCCAGTAAATTTCTACCAAGTTTCTCATGCGGAAGGTTGTCACCACATTGGATTCCTTCAAAGATTTTGAATCTTCTTCGGGTCAGTGCTTCGTCGTTATATATAATATGTGAGGCGGTTACGTCCTCTTCGCCTCAAAGTCTGCATTCAATGGAACCATTGTAAATTCCTATTCGACGTAGGTGTTTTCTTAAGTAGCAATGGTCTGTTAGTAGGCCAAACAATTGTTTTAGCTGGGTACGCGTTAAAAGCATTAACAGCAAATATTCCAATTGATAGCTTTTTTGAGGGTTTCCCAATTGTGGCACTCGCTTGGGTTTGAGCAGGTATCCTGTCTGATGTTGCTTTGGTTGCCTGTTTTGATATGGCAAGGGTGCGGGTTCAGGACTCCTGAGTTTTTGAAAAGATCCGGCTCTAGCCAGTTCATCTGCTTTTTCGTTGCCCGCTATCCCCGAGTGACCAGGAACCCGTAGGAGTTCTACATTGTTGTTCCTTGCCGCTAGGTCTTTCAGGTTGTTTAGGCACTCCATTGTGATCCTCGATTTGAGTTGGTTGGAGTTTAGAGCCTTGAGGGACTGTCTGACATAATGTGTATCTCTCTCTTGATCGTGGTAGCCCTTTTTGATATTTTTCTGTACAAATGCTTGTATAGCACGTACTTCTGCTTGATATACTATGGCGTAGTTTCCCAGGGGAATGCTAGTTTCCATTCTGGGTCTTTCCCATAATAAACCTGCATCTACTCCTTCGACGTTTTTTATCCATCATTGTACCAAACTAGGCCCTTGTCAAAAAAAACATATCGTTACTAAAACTGATAAGAAAATATATTGTTACTTTGTAAAGAGATACAGAGTTTGTGCTTGCCCTTTTTCGCCAGCGCTTGTATATCAGCCACCTGCAGTGCATTTGTGTGTAATTGAGTTTTATGCAGCCCGATGAGACTTTTTATGGGAGATATGGAAATATGACACTAAGAGCTCCAAACTACTCACTTTTGAAAAATCATTAATTGTTCATGGACAAGAACATTGTTATTTTACTAAAGGTATGTAATTCAAACCGCTTTTTACTACATGTTATCTTTATAATTATATAAACCATATCCTATATTGGAAGATTATCAAGACAACATACCATAATTCTTGTAATTAACAACAAAATTAGTATTGGAAATACTCTTTGAAGTAACTTACAGGTTGTTTGCTAGTGACATAAGTGACTATAGTAACCAATTCCGAAAGCGGTCTAGCAATAAAATATAGTATATGTTACTAAATTTCCTCTTGAGGCTTTTTTTCGCGGAAACTAAGATTCTGGTATGGTATACTAGGCCAGTTTTTAGAGTGTACGGTAGTTATCGTAGGTAAAATTACTATAGTTCGGCTCAATTTCGGTGTCGGCCATTCATAGGCGTATGTAAATTTTGTGCATTACATTATGATGACTAACCAAAAATTTAAAAGAATTAGGTTAACGGGTATTACGATGAAATAGTATTGTTTAGTATATTAAAATTTCAAATAATTGCGTAATTCAATTCGGGAGATTACCACGAGAACATGAATTCGAATTCTTTTGAGGACTATTTTGGTAAAATGATAAAATATCTTCCAGCTGATTCAGTAGTAGTCATGGATAACGCCAGCTATCATTTACGACGCACAGAGAAGACTCCCAACTTCATCTTGGAGAAAACAAGAAATTATCGACTGGTTAAGCACCAAAAGTATTAAATTTGAAGATAATTTTATAAAGAAGGAACTATTAGCTATGGAAAATTGACACAAAAATTGTTTTATAAAATATGCCGTGGAAGATATAACTCAAAAACATAGTGTAACTGTGCTGCGCGCACCGCCATATCATTGCGAACTAAATCCTATAGAACTTATATGGGCGTAAGTAAAAGGATTTGCAAGACACAACACAACATTCAAAATGAAAGACGTTAAGCTATTGTTTGATCAAGCCATTAAGGAAGTGACATCAAAGAACTGGCAAAAACAGTCCACACGTCATTAAAGAAGAGGAGAAAATGTGGAATGTTGACCACCTGATCGATCGGACCGTCGACCCGTTAATTATAACGTCAAGAGGAGATGACAGTTCCTCAGATGACGAAGAATATTATGATTTTCATAATTTAATTTCTGTATAATGTATTTTTTATAATGTTTAATAAAAAATAAGTGAGCCTAATACTATGTACATAATGAACGCCTTTCTCATACCATTTTTAGTGTTTGTGAATGGATAACAATAGGCATAACCCATAAATTGACCCAAACCCGGGTGGTACTACCTGCACTTGATGAAAGACATGAATTTTGCAATGAAATCAATACCAAATTATGAAAGTGGCTTAAATATTCGGTGGGTCACTCTGTAGTCACTTTGTATACCTAATGAGGTTTTACTACTCTACACCTTTCTGAAATAGACTATAAGAGCTTTGTGGAAAAAAAATGGTTTCTTTCTAACATGCAAGCATATTTAAACTTTGACTATTTTTTGTAAAGTTTAGCTAAATATTTAATTATAATACTTAGTACCCTACATAATTTATCAAACCCTTAATTAAAATAAATGAAAATCTTAATAAGACAAAAGATGTCGCGCTTAAACAGCCGTCACAAGTTGGTGCATCGCGCGTTCAATTACCATTACATCACCTAACAAATGACTTGGCTTAAATGATGTATGTTTTCAGCATAATGTTACTTGTTTCAACTATATTATATATTGTAATAATATATTGTTATTGTTACATGTATAGGCGCGATCGAAATGCTGCATTGTGGCATTGTTCGTTGGGGTAATTATTTCCTTTAAAGCACCGGCGTTCATTAACATATTGAGAAACGTCTGCAGACGTGGTATTAAATTGTTAAATGTAAAAATTAAAATGTTATAATAACATACATCTGGTGCGGACGTGTCATGTGTAAAACAAAGCGAGAAAGGTGCATACGATCTCCATTATTATTAGAGGAATATAAATTCTCGATTACGTCTTTTTTGATTCAAAAGAAAGTGGTTAAAGATGACGACGAAGAGAGGAAAAATATAATTTTCTATGTTTATACTTTTTGATATTTTTATGCCGAGAAAATGAATAAATAAAAAACAATTGGAAGAAAAATACGTCATAAAAACTGCAGCTTGATAATGTTGTCAATGTTCTCTAAAATTTTTATATTATAATACAATGACAAAGTCTGAAATGTAATCCCATAGAAATAATTGTCCAAAACGAACTTATGCGGAAAAATAAAAAATAATCATATTTCAAAAAATGTTATCTATACAGGGTGTTTCAAATTCGACATACCAGCATTGGAATCTTGGAAACCATAGGAGTTAGAGAAACGGTTAAATGGGGGCAAAGTTGTGCAATTCGGTGCTGATTATAATGCCGCTTTAAAAGTTTTTCAAATTCCGAATATTTCCGATTTTATTAAAAAAAAACCGAAATTTTACAAAATCGTTTTTATTTTTTCCTGAGCTCATTTGACTAGTTATTTAAAAATAAATGACACTTTGTCATTGTCTTTTTTTCTTCTCTACAAAATGACGTTACTAAACTAAGCGGCCATCACCAACTTTACTTTTTTAAATACGGGCCTGAATTTTTTTTAACCGATTTTTAAACCCTACTACCCTCAAAATGTAATGGCGATATTACTTTCTAATAATGATGAATTGTCCTTGCTTATTTTTTTTAAATTCATATTTTTTACACTTCTTGTCAGTCCGGTACTGGCAACAAATCACAACATTAATTAAAAACTTTATTTTATTTAAAACATAAGTAAGAAGTAATATAATTTATTTTATAAGAATTTTCTAATAATTCTAAATTTACTAATTATAAATCCTAGTTTTCTAAATGTTCAAAGAGATTGCCGTTTTGCTCAATACAACGATCGATTTTTCTTCCAATTTTGGCGACAGTCCTTTTAACCGATCTTCTCCTTATCCTACCAAATGCAACCTGTATGAGTTCTTCCATGGTTTCTACGTCATTTTTATAAATAACATTTTCACACAATTAATATTGTGATTTGTTGCCAGGACCGGACTGACAAGAAGTGTAAAAAATATGAATTAAAAAAAAGAATCAAGGACAATTCATCATTATGAGAAAGTAATATCGCCATTACATTTTGAGGGTAGGAGGGTTTAAAAATCCAGGTCCGTATTTAAAAAAGTAAAGTTGGTGATGGCCGCTCGGAGACGAAACGGCAAATCTTTAGTTTAGTAACGATATTTTGTAGAGGAGAAAAAGTGGCAATGACAAAGTGTCATTTATTTTTAAATAGCTAGTCAAATAAGCTCAGGAAATAATAAAAACGATTTTGTAAAATTACGGGGTTTTTCGAATAAAATCGGAAGTACATATTCGGAATTTGAAAACTTTTAAAGCGGCGTTATATTCAGCACCGAATTGCACAACTTTGCCATCATTTAACCGTTTCTCTAACTCCTATGGTTTCCGAGATTCCAATGCTGGTATGTCGAATTTGTAACACCCTGTATATTGTCTTAAAATAAGTTAATAAAGTTCTAGGAACAAAATATGTTACTTAACTAGCATAAGAAGGCGTCACATGTGGCAACATCGAAATTATTGACAGAATACTAAGCTTATGAACTGACAGTTGAAAAAGTCATACTAAGTTATTTGTTGATATTTCTGCTCTATAAGCAAATTAATTAAAAAAAATAGTTATTTTAAACAAAAATACATCAAAATTCCACAATAATTTGAATGCAAGTGGGATGTAAACAAAAACACCGTTATGACAAGTGAAAGATCGGTATCAATGCTCACTGTAAATTTTTATCCGAGCGAGGTCATCGAGTATTCGCGCCAGTTTTGCGTTTTTAAAATTTGTGAAAATCGTGCACGTTTTCAATCAGCTGCAAAAAACTCATGGTATGATCTAGCAATAGTTTTATTGATGATAAACTCGTATTATAGCACCGACTTAACAATTTAAATGCAAAAACTATTAAATATGAGAATAGTAAAAGAGCCCATTATTGACCGACAAACCCAAAAAAGTTTGCGACACTTCCCCCTTATTCCATGTCATTTATAAACTATAAAAATTTTGTGAAATAACTTAAAATTAAGAAAAATTACATAAAAGTGAAAACTAAAAGACAACTAAAATGTTTGTTTTTCTTGGGTTTTCGGTCACTCTTGAATAAAATATTTTTCTTTATAAGGGGTTAACGTTTTGGTTTTATTAGGAAACCATCATCAGAACCTTATTTAATTTTTTACACTTCACAAAACTTTAAATTCACAGTATGACCATCATATTGGAAAATGATATATATTAGATTAGACATTTTAATCGATTAAAACGGTCAGGAAAACAAACTAATACTAAAAGACAACGTTTTTACAAAACACCTGCAAAGACAAATTAAAGTCCCCTGCTCAGAAGCTAAAAAAAATACCACTTTTAAATATATTCAAGGTTATAGTAAAAACTTTTCTCTATCAATAATTAATTAATATTAATAATTTTAATTTCAATTCGTCTTAAATGGTTGTTCCTGCCTATGTATTAATTATACCTAATTTTTACATGTTGAGGGAAAGGCGGGAGCTAGTTCTCCCCTCTCATTCTATCCCCGCCTCCGCCCATGACCACGTCGCTTTGTTTCTGATATAACTATAAAGTTTAATTATGCTACTGGATAATAATTTAGTTTTAAAACTCTACAAATTAAATTTAACTTACAATAAAATAAACCTGCTTTATTTAACACTGCAACGCTAAAGATAAAATCGTCTTATTTAAATTACATCACATATAACACAAATAAATAGAAACTTCGGCGTCAAAGCGGAGAACTATACAATTTCAATTAAATAAAACAAATTAATAAACATTCCATTAATAAATACATTAAATAAGGCCGCTAATTACTTCACGACGCCAGATCAAATAAACAGATACAAAATGGCGGTCTGAATAACAACATTTAAATAGATTATTTACTTTTCTTTTTATTTCGAATCGTTCCCCGGTATTTTCAATGTGTTAAAATTCGTACGGATTTCATTTCGGTCCGAGATTTATGATAAACTCACGTCTTACTAGCGGATATGTTATTTTTTGTCCGAATACATAATCTATCGTGCCCGCTTCAAAGGTTGATGATAATACTTCATTCAATTTTATGGAGTTTTGTGTTTTTCTTTAATTTTGTGTTTCAGATTTAATATGTGCTTACTGGCGACGAAAGATGGACATGTGCGTGAGATATACATAATCGTTAGATTTTTTATTTCTATCTGTTTAGGAATGTTTTAATTTGTGTTTTTTGTGCAAATAACATAGATTTTTTAGAATTCTACCATAATGAATGAGTTGTTGAGAGGAACTATTTAAGATCACAGTATAACATGCGCGGCTTGTCCATAAGGTCATTTAGATCCACTGGAGCAACAGACAGTGCTTACACCACAGCAAAAGCTGCATTGGGGGATCCAGGCCCAAGACTTACGAAACAGTTGCTTCAAATGAACAGGAACCAGCTGACAACCATTACGGGAATTCTGATAGGACACATGGCTGTCAAGAACCATCTGCACAGAATGCAACTGTACAATGGAGACCTTGACTGCAGATTACGCGGACAAGACAGAAAAACTATACAGCACATAGTTTGCCATTGCGAGTCACTAGATCTGAAGAGGCAACAAATACTCGGGCAACCAAAACTGGAACCAGAGGACATCCTTACCCTCTCCCCAGTTGACCTACACAAACTTGCAAGGAACTGTGATCACGAAGTGGTTGTTACAACAAACAGGGTGAGCACAATGGGCCAAACCTGGCCTAAGTGCATCCAGCGCACGGACGGGCTCATGAAAAAAAGGTCATTTAGTTAAAGACCCACCTACAAATTTAACCCAACTTATTAATTTACTTTTTAAAACAAAAAAAAATTATCTTTCACAAAATCCAAGTTTCATAGTGTAAGTGTCATGCGAAAACTCCCCACTATATATAGTTCGAAGCACTTGCGACCCTGTTTTACGTTAACCAACGATTGACCTTATGGATTTATATTAAATGACAATAATAAATTGGAACCTAAGAGTGAGACAAACATATAAGCGTGTCTAGAAGGTAAAATAAGACCTTTCGTCGACGGCGTGACCAATCAAATAGTTTTTTAAGTGGTGTGACAGTAGGTTATTGAAACGGTCAGTGATTGCAACACACTCGAAATGCTCCAAAATTCATTTGAGTTATACAAACCATATCGAAAACAAAGCATTATTCTTCGCATCTCCGTCCTTCTATGATAGTATTGGTAGGCTCCATATTTTGGCCTATTATAATTTTAGGACATATGTGTATATCTACTTTTCGACTTAAAATTGGCGCAGGAATCACCCTTTAAAATATGTACATATACAGGGTGTGTCAGTAAGGTGTCTGTCTTAGATAGCACCTAAACTATCAAAGATAGGGAAAAAAAGTGTAATACCAATCAAATCGTTTTTTAAGTGGTGTGACAGTAGGTTATTGAAACGGTCAGTGATTGAAACACACTCGAAATGCTCCAAAATTCATTTGAGTTATACAAACCATATCGAAAACAAAGCATTATTCTTCGCATCTCCGTCCTTCTATAATAGTATTGGTAGGCTCCATATTTTGGCCTATTATAATTTTAGGACATATGTGTATATCTACTTTTCGACTTAAAATTGGCGCAGGAATCACCCTTTAAAATATGTACATATACAGGGTGTGTCAGTAAGGTGTCTGTCTTAGATAGCACCTAAACTATCAAAGATAGGGAAAAAAAGTGTAATACAAAAGTTAAAGGGTTTTTTAGGGTACATAATCTAAAAATATTTTCTAATCTACAGGGTGGTCCTAAAAAGTGGTACTGAATAATAAAAAAGAAAATTAAATGGGACACCCAGTATAATTTTCTAGAATATGATTCAATGGAATAAGGGCTTTGCAACCCTATTAAAATTTTTGAAGTGAAATGCAACGTTGCCAAGTAATTAATTTTTTTCCGAAATTTTAGTAATTTTAAGGGTGTCGTTAAAAAATCATAGCAACCTGTGGATTAACCCTAGGCAAATATAACTTACGTTGTAAGTACTTTAAGGTACGGTATATTGATTTATATTAATGTTTTTTAAATCTCTTATACAGAGCGTTCATTGCAAGTTGGACAACTCGATAGTTTTAAAAATACTTTTTTTCAATTTTTTTAAATGGGACCCACTAATTTTTTTTAGGCAAAAGAATTTATCCTTTAAAAACCTTACTTTTTTGTTAAATATGTCATATATCTAAATATGTTAGTTTTTGAAATATTTTAGGATTTGTCTTAGACCATGGTAAAAAATTAAAGTTCTAATTAAACAATTTAGTCAAGATTGCTTTGGAACAAAAAAAAATAATTTTCTTTGCCACAGCTGTCATTGCAAAATTATTTCGTCAACATTTTGTGCTTTATTACTGTTTAAACTTTAGTTTCCCGAACTAACTTTATTGAAATAGAAAAATATGAGTTATGATAAAGTTAGTTCAGGAAACTAAAATTTAAACAGTAATAAAGCACAAAATGTTGGCGAAATAATCTGGCAATGACAGCTGTGACAAAGAAAATTATTTTTTTTTGTTCCAAAGCAATCATGACTAAATTGTTTTATTAGAACTTTCCTTTTTTACCATGATCTAAGACAAATCCTAATATATTTCAAAAACTATGATATTTGGATATATGATATGTTTAACAAAAAAGTAAGGTTTTTGAAAGATTGCCTAAAAAAATTAGGGGGATCCCATTTAAAAAAATTGAAATAAAGCATTTTTAAAACTATCGAGTTGTCCAACTTGTAATGAACGCTCTGTATAAGAGATTTAAAAAACATTATTATAAATCAATATATCGTACCTTAAAGTACTTACAACGTAAATTATATTTGCCTAGGGTTAATCCACAGGTTGCTATGATTTTTTAACGATACCCTTAAAATTACTAAAATTTCGGAAAAAAATTAATTATCTTTGGTAGTTTAGGTGCTATCTAAGACAGACACCTTACTGACATACCCTGTATATCATTAAATAACACCTTGTATAAGGAAAATAAGATGGGGGATGTTTCTATAATTTGTTTTACGGGGGTTCATTTGGGACTAACCAAAGTTTTTTTGTATTCCTACGATAGAGCTTATTCAATAGGCAAGAAGTATTAAAAAAAAACTTTTAGAGTGGTCAGCTTGGTTACGGGAATTAACTCCATGCGAATAATTTAACAAGATTCTTTAAAAACATTTTAATACTTTACTTTTTTTACTAATCTTTTTTACTTTTATAACTACTATAATTTTTATCATATCACAGGCTCTTTGCTAACTGTATTACAGTAATGGCGCGCATTTTATCAAGCTCCCTTTATATACTTTATAATTTTAACATTGTAGTCTGCATTTTCCCCAGTGAGATCTAATAAAATTTTATTTTGTTTGAGAGGCAGCTAAAAATGTAAAACGCTTTTTTCTTAATGAACCGCCCTGTTCCACACGTCCTGTTAAATTTCAGTTATTCTATATAGAATTTTTCCAGGGCAAGTTAGCGTCCTGACATTGCTAATTCAATCTGGCTGTTTTCCGCTAAAATTTTGTTATTTTTGCAGAAGTTTTATATTTGATAAAAGCCTGGACGATGGGACTTGTTTTTAAGTTTTTGCTCGCTTAATTTCGCCAGCGTTTACGTTGACGTAATTTTGTTAGTCTCTGTATTTAATTGAGGGTGAGTGTTTTATGTTATAACAGACCTGAAATTTTTAATTTTTTTATTTTAAATTGTTTTTAGCAGGTATAACGGCGTTTAAATTTAAATCTGCCGAATAGATTCTGTAGCATCAAATGAGATAAAAAGACCTGCTTCGTTTGCCATAGTTATAATTATTATAAATAGTTCTGAATAAGTATGGGCAAAATATGAGTTCGGGCACCGAAGTCGTAATCTTGTAGAGTGGCGCTCACAGTACAAAAAACTTAGTAAAATTGTTATTGTTACAAATTGACTTACATGAAATACTGTAAAATTACAGAGAAATCTCGATCTTATTTTCCTATATATTATTTGATTAAATTTTGCCCAAATATCTTCTGAAAAATTTGGAGTTTTATAAATTTGAAAACAGAATATTGCAGAATTTAGTAGCACGCAACTTTTTTCTAATTTAAACAGCATCGTCATCTGGGACACCCTGTATAGTACTAAACATTTTAATTTTAAAATTAATTTTTTTTTCTCCATTTTTCTGTACATATTTAGAAACTGTACAGCTGCTGTACTATATTAATAATAGAAAGGAAACTTCTTTGCCCTTTCCTAATTTCCTAATATTATGTAATGAAGTTGGCTTTATTTGTACTTAATTTTGGATCTTACTTACAAAATTATGGAAATTAAAAAACATTTTTAGTCTTGATTCTTAACAGAAAATATTTTTTTAATTTATAGTAAGTATCGAGAATTACAAGTAAAGCGGAACTCGTTACAGAATAAGAAATAGAAAGGAAATTCACTTAGATATAAGTCCACTGCTGCATTATAGTATATCTTTTTACTTGTGTATTTAAAAATGTTTTCTATAACATTTCTCCTGCACTAACGTATGTATGTTAATATAAATATTTTTTTTCAGGTAAGTTGATATGATCACAATGACATGACCATCTAACTCAACAGCCCTGCCGTTTGTTTTTTTTGGTAAGTAGAAACAAAACCAAAGAAGTATATTTAAACTCAATAAAAATATAATATAATACATATACAGGGTGCTACAAATTCGTGTGCGTACAAGGGAATCTCGAAAACGGTAAGAGATACGAAGATGGTTAAATTGAGGCAAAGTCGCGTATTTTGGGGCTTAATAATTTGGTGAAAGAAAATTGTAAATACTCCGAATACCTTCGGAGATATCCGAAAAAAACCGAACAAACCCGATTTTAAAATTGTTTTTGAAACAAACCTAAGCACAATCACATTAACATTTAAAATACTAATGTATGTTACTTATTGACAAAACGTTAAAAGTTTAAAAACCTTTAAATTACATTCAGTTTTTAAAGCTTAGAGGTCCTTAAAAGTGTATATAACGCATTTTGACTGGAAGTTGGTAGCTAAAGAACAAAATTTAGAATTCGAAAACGAATAACGCCATTTTGTAGAACATAAAAAACAGCTATAAAAAAACCTTCTTTTTCTCAAATCAAAAATGAAGGCGTAAAAAATTTAAAACCAAAACTGAAAATTTCGGTTTTTTTCGGTTATCTCCGAAGGTATTCGGAATATTTACAATTTTCTTTCACCAAATTATTAAGCTCCAAAATATCTAAACTTTGCCTCAATTTAGCCATCTTCGTATCTCTTACCGTTTTTGAGATCCCCTTGTATGCACACGAATTTGTAACACCCTGTATAATTAAAAAAATGAAAGTCTTAAACTAAAAATATTTTACATAACAAACGGCGCTTGAAGCTATAGCTATTCAGTGGTACCAATTGGTACTTGTTTAAGAGCATTCCCGAATTTCTTCTCCATACTGTAATAAATGAATGTCAGTGGCGGCTCGTCAGGTGAAGTAGGTGAAGGGGCTCTTCACCAAAAAAAATAAATAAAACCAGGAGGAAATTTTTTCGACAATATTAAATATTAATGTACCAATACAGCTACCATTTTAGCCCTTAAAAAATAATTATGTTCGAATTAATAATAATAATTTAATCCGAATGTAACTATGCATAATAGGGCCACGGTTAACTCCGGTGGAAAATAATTATAAACACTCGTGTATTTTGGCGCGCCTCAGCCGACCGTGTCCGTTAGCTCAAATCAAGTGAAGACCCAACGTCCAACTTGGCTTTGATATTCACCGTCGCTATGGTTACGTGACGTCAGTCACACAAACAGCATGTTACAATTTGCATTATGATGAAGGGCAATTTAAAAATAGATTTAGTCGTATGCACCATTGTTTTAGCATTGGTTCGCCTAATAAGGTATTTATTTTGGGGCTTCGCGAAACTTAGGGTTATGGATATCGTTTTTACGTGATTTACTGTGTGATTAAAAAGTTTTGTTTTTATTTTTCAGTTAATTCAGTAGTGTGTACGTACCTACTTAGTTTAATTTTTATTGTGTATTTTAAAAATGAACCCACACATACTTTGTAATTTGTTGGAAACTCCATTCAGTCGTTGGACAGATGAGAATAAGAGAGACGTTTTGTTACACGGGTTTTTAGTCAATGTTTGTTTAAGTACCCGCACTATACCTAGCTCTTTACCATTTTTAAAGACCGCGAGCCGCCACTGATGAGTGTAAGTACCTAAAAAAGAAGTGTTAACTTAGGAATCACCCTGTATAATAATTAGGTCTTAACCTTATTTTTTGTGTCATTAGGCGCCGCATAAAGTTTACGTGTAAATTAGGTTTCGTTGTTATCTTTTTTAAGTTATAATGACCTGATCACTGTGATTGGTCAGTTTCATATCCTAACAAGGATGAATCTGAAATTATAACCGTTCAGTTTACTAGTACAGGCCATTTATCCAGTAAGTTGGTTATCAAGGAAACAGGCAATATTGATGTGGGAGTAGAAACCATACTTTATATCTATTTAAAAAATGAAAGTTAAATATATAAATTTGTTACATGAGAAACACAGTTTCAGAATGCGTCTCTGAATATTTTTTAACTGAAGTAAATCGTATGTCCCAGTTTGCAGAAATTGGTGAAGAGCTTGAAACTATAGATTTATTATAAAAATATTTTTAAAACTATATTAAATTGGAATTATACTTTACTAAATAATAGATTTAAGATATTTTTTTACTTGAAATATTTTCTTTATATTCCATACCGAAAATATTTTAATATTCATGAATGCAGAAAAAAAACATTACAGGACATGATAATAAAATAACCATATATTAAGTTGATTGTACTATATTACTCTAACATTATTCCAATAAATATAATACCGGCTACCTTAATATTTTATTATAAAAATGTTTCACTTTTCGAACTTATTTGAAAAAATATGGCATTATTAACAAGAATATAATTTATTGTTCTGAAAGTTTAGAAAAATATCATGTAATTCTATAGTTTCGACTATAATTTTTCTGTGTTTTAAAACAAACAGTTTTCTAACAACTGGTTTTACTCAAACAACAGATAAATCATTTTAATGAGCTGTCGTTATTACTGGGGTATATAGAGAGGGTAAAAAAATAATTTGTCTTTTTTTATAAATAGTATTTTAATAGGGTTTATTTATAAATTACGTTTAATTGCGCTACCATCGAAAGATGAGATAAAAATACAGGAATGCTGAGATGATAGTGAAAAATACTCACGATTGACCTTATGAGTTTATATGGAATTAGAATATTACATAAATAAATTGAAAACTGAGAGCGAAATAGACATACATAATTCAATCAAGTCGGCGCCGGGGACTTCGCCACATTTTGTACTTTTAACCACGCGTTCAGCCGGGCAGTGGGTTAGTGTTTAATCAAATCGCGCGTAATATGTTATTAACCCTTTAAAGGTTTGTTCCCACAGAAAATCACGGACAAGTTAGCGACAAATGTCAAAGCAATGTTAATGCGCATGTCTACTTCTGATCGATTCCGAACACTTTGTAGGAACAACCGACTGGCTGTCAGTGATTAAACTCGATCTGCTGCTATCTTCTGATATGTTTTAGTTGATAACATAACCTAATTTATTTTTAAATTAATTTTCAAAAATTGTTTCGAATATTCAAATCAAATACCTTTTAAAAGACAATCCAGAAGAAGGCAGGGCTTTTTAAAATGACCGCCTACGAAAATTGAGGAATTATATTTTCAACAAAGTTCTCATTTTTTGGTCTTATTCTTTCTTCCAGAATTTCTTCTAAATCTGAGTCTGATTCCGAGAGAGTGGACGCTTCGGAATGGTCGGATGATTCCAAATCACTCATTATTACTCATTCAATCATTCAAATTCAACATTAACAAAAAAAATTTCACTGCAAAAATATATAGGTTATGTTTAAAAATCAACAAAATACCATTTATCACTACTGCGCACGCTCCGGACAACTTACTGGCAAAAGATCCGCAAACTGATTTGACAGTCATCAAACTGTCCATAAAACTTGTGGGAACACGGTGCCGCGTGTTTCCCAGCAGTCAGAAATATTTGTAGGAACGCTTCCTGTTTATTGCGCAGAATCCTGACTGTCAAGGACTGTCGATGACTGCTGTGGGAACAAACCTTTTTACTTCGTTTCTTCATTTGTTTATGTGCGTTTTTGATGTGTTAGGACTTGTATGTGTAGTGGGTTCCCTGGGGCACATTTAGACAATGACAGGATGTTTCGTCCTTGTTAGGACTCATCAGAAAGCCAAAACCTGTAAGCAATTTCAAGTACAGCGAAAATATGCTTTCAAGATATTTTTAAGAATAACTATATGATGAAAACCTAGTATCGTCATCTGTATGAATCAATTCAATGCAAAATATCAGACGTGAACATATAGAACTAATAATAAACCAAGTAAGTTTGGTCAACACATCCAATATAGGAAACCTTTTTACGCATCCCTATACTTTTCCTACGGGTTTGTAGATTCAAATATAGATCGCGCTGCAGTAGCCCATTAGGTTACTTATACGGACACTAAACCCTAATACTTTATTGGAAGTTTTATTTAGTCGTGAAGATTTCTATAATAGTGCGGGTGCTATTGCCATTTTACAGCTATTCTTAGAAATGAACCTCGATGAAACGTTTCTTCGACATTTAAAAAAAATTTTTTAAAGAAACTTAATGGGGGAGTTAAGGTTAAGTTAAGCTATGTTAAGCATCGAAAAACCTTTTTTGAACGGCAGTAGAGTTTTGAACTTGCATTGTCTTTATTTATTTAGAATCACTACGTTTCAACTGGTAAGCATCTCCAGTCGTCTTCAGGTGAATACAGTATTCACAATCTTCTGTGCATTTCGGCAGAACATTTTAATCAAACTAGCTATGGCTGAGAAAAATAAATTGTTAATTTTTATTAATAAATCTATCGTTTTTTATCTGTTATTCTGCAAAAGGCCGAATGTGAGAAAGATATATATATTATTCAAAGTGATTTTGTGTAGATATTAGAAATGACCCAAATTGATCAATATGTTACAGTGTAATGTGGTCCATGGATTTGCCAACGAAATAAATTCAATTCAATTGTTTTTTTATTAGCTTTCTTACAAGTTCACTGCCAACTAAAAATGACTAATTTAAATAATTTTTTAAAATATTTAGTACGAAATTAAGTCCTAGAAAAAATATACTGTACAACTCGAGTGGATTGTCCATATTGCGCTCGAAAGTTTGAGCACTCCGTCTACGGCGGCGTCGTGCTCAATTTACTTCCTCGTGCAATATGGACATCATATCCACGCTTATTGTATAAACTACTATTGTCTCATTCCTCTTCATTCCTAACTTTAAAATGCTATAATTTCATTGGAATGAATTAAACCATTTTTAATTAAATTTTTATTCATTTAATATATACATAATACAATATTATTCTTGCTCTCGTACAATAAAGCATTATAATTGTCTCTAAATGAAAACGAGCGAGATGGATTAAGTTTCTCCGACCGTTTCAAATTAAACTAAAACATAATAGGTGGAATTGTAGTGCAACAATAAAAAGTTTAAAAAAAACATGTACATAATACATTTAAGTTCATACAAAGTAAACTTTTGAACATGGTCGCCTCGATGTGACACAAACACATACATACGGCAACATTTTATGAATATTAAAAAAGTTTCAAGCGATGAAAATTTTAATACAATTTACATATTTGACGAACGCTTTGTATTTTAATTATGGTATAATATTTAATTCAAATTTCATGGACAATTAAACACAGGTTACAACACTTTCACAATAAAGAGTTATGACAGCGAGTTTCATAGCCTGAAAAACGTGTTTAGCGTTTTACACCCTTTTAACATACCGCGCACAAGTTTACGTTTATGATACGTGCGAGGTTGTGTTTTAACGGATACGACACGGAGATGTTCTATTTATTTGGCTAAACGTTTCTTTTGATTGTTGTTTTAAAACAACTTTAGTGAGAGTCCTGTAATTAAAGAAGTTACAGTTTTGATGGAGACGAAAACTGATTCTTTTAAGGACTTATAATATCGTTTCTGTTGTCTGCTGTTTGTTGTCTGCTTAATAAAAAAATCGTTATTGTGGCCTGGCCAGTGGCGTATTTAGGGGGGCTGCCGGGTTTCAGCCCCCCCCCCCCCCCCGAGCCTAGGAGCTCGGGTCTGAAAGTCTAATTGCAACCTAAATTTTCATCTCACCTAAGCATTTACATTAAAAACTGCTCTTAAATCTACCCTCCTAAAAGACATGATATCTGAAAAAATCATCAATTTTGGCGTGGTGAGTGATACTTACTTTATTTTTAATCATGAAAAACCGAGCCCGAAAAACGCTGGTTAGAGTCATACATACCTCTTATGTTAAAATTTTGGATTGACACCAATATTCATATTTTTCACAAATATAAAAAATGTTTTTTTTTAAATAAAGAGCCAGCTAGGAATGTCAAAACAAAGAAAAAAAACATTTAAAAAACACATTTAATTCAACCATGCAGAGGGGGAGAGGTAATAATTTAATTTTCTTTAATAGTAGTTAGGTGAATTTTAAACGAACTTTGGGCGTGGCCCTGAAAATTTTTCGCCCGCGGCGCTTTTACGCCTTCTTCACTAGGTCCAATATCATAAAATACATGTAGTCCCGACCGTCCCTCCCTCCAGAGAAAAATATCGGTATTTCAAATATTGGTATTTCATCCCCGTTTAGACTAATAGTAAAATCTTCCACGTCATAAACGGTAGTTTTAATCGGTCAATGGGGTTCGTTAAAGAACAAAACATGGGAAGGGGGGACAAGCAGTGGAAGGAGGAGAAATACAAATACGTTCGGTATACAACTGTGAGCCAAAAAACCAACAAGGAAATCCGGCAACGCGGCAACGCGGCAATAGCCGCTTTGTGACGATCGGCTCAGAACTGGCAAGTATCCTGCTATCCCTGCAGGATTAGGGGAGGCCGCAGGACAAGTGTTTGACATTAATATTATCGACTAACCGTTTTTCATATAACGACTGTAAGCCGCCTTTATTGGACGCATAAAAATGTAAGTCAGATCAAAAGGTAGAAATATTGCTGCTGTTTTGTTTAACATTCGTGTTTACTTTTGAATTTTATGGCGGATATTTTATTTGGGGCCGTGCATGGTAAGCCTTTTATAAAAATGTAATTCAAGAACTTATAATTTGGTATTTGCGTGCATATTTGTTGTACAAATTGTTAATTATTTTATCACAATTTTACAACGCAAATTTTTATTTTTAGAAAATAATATGCTTTTTCCGAAAATCGATAGGAAATATTGACATTTTTGATAATATTTTTGAAAGAAAAAGTCAATATTTCCTTACACTTAGTCGTTGCTAGGCAACGGAAAATAACTGTTAGAAAATATTTATTATTGTACTGTAAGGAAATGTTATTTCTGTACTGCTGCTTGTAAACTAAAATGTGTTAAGCTTGACAATTTAATATTACTGTGTTTCCATAGTTACCAGAAAAATATTTGATGGCATAATTGATTTGTGAACAAAGTTAATAATATTTTATTTTAAAATTTTAACAAGTTGATTGTAATTAGTTATGTTCTTTTACATACATTCCCGGATTCCGTATTGCCAGTCTCGGCTTGCGCCTCGACATACAATCTTTACAGTCAGTTAAAAAAAAAGTTAGTTGAATGCGGCAGAAGTAGAATTATGTTGAAAAGTTTCTGGAAATTGGAAAAAGCTAAAAAGATTCCCTTTATCCTTATTGGGTGAAGGGAAAATTCCCTCGGGTTGGCAACACTGCTGACACTGAATTAGAAACGTAACTATACCAAATAAGGTGTGCAACTGCGTGCACCAAACCGCGCTACAGTTAGCGGACCCTAGGCGTGCAACGGCGTGCAGCGCTTCGCCGCGCTTCGCATAAGTGCGCGCCAAGCTTTAGACACCAGAAAAATATTTTTTTATTTATTGAGGTTAAACTTTTTTACGACCCACAGCTTAACGTGGGTTCCAAACCACGATTCTCAGTCATGCGACACCTCCCAAGGGCTATCAACCCTTGGTTTTTTGCCATTGCATGACCTACCGATTGGGGAGTGTGTATCTTCTTCCGCACCCCACGAGATATACGATCTCACCTCTGAGCCACTGCGGCGGTAAACTATTAGCTATTAGTACCTAAAGCTTACATCGGTATTACAGCTAGTATAGTATAAAAAAAAATTAAATTTTTTGAAATTTTCCAATTTTAGTGGATTCGTACTCTACTAACCAAGACGACTATTTTTCAAAAAAATTTTTTTCGAAAAATAGGGTAGGTATAATAAATATATTTTGATCGCCGTAAGAAACAAATACCTAATTTTTTTTTTACAAAAGTAATGAAAAGGTGTCGAAGTAGCCCCAGATTACAGTAATATCGTGAAAAAAAAAATCGTAAATTTTTTTATGCATATCAGAACACTTCTCATCATTTCTTACGGTGCAAACTTAAGCAAACACACTGTAGAAGTTTTATTTTTGAGTCAGTTTTTAAAATGTATTTTATTTTAAACTTCCATTTTAAACTTATAAAAACTCAACGTCACGAAATATTATTATTTTAAACTATAGAAAAGAGACGGATAGAAAACTGCGGCGGTCTCTTTCCAAGCAGACTAATATTTCTCCGCGGATTAAATTAAATCAAAAACTGCTTCTCGGGCCGGCTTTTTGCCGCGAGTCCGCAAATATAATATAATAACTCTCTCCAGCTTCAACATGGCCGCCTTAGACGCAAAACACTTTTCTTTGCAACGGGCCCGAAACCGATTAAAGTAAATTGAAATGCACCGATATTTATATTTATTGCGCCCGTTTCGTCTTTTCTTTAATCATTTTAATATACCTCCGTTTTAATCGCTTTAAAAATGTACTCGGTTGGGTAAAGCATCACCATTGGCGTACGTTCACGCGAAATATTTAAGGTAATCGTTAACAAAAAAAAATCTAGTTGTTCAATATGTTTAACATGAAATAAATCGTTTGTCCCGTTTTAGAGTAGTTGAATAAGAGCGAAGGGAAAAAATATTACAACGTTTACATGCCGGTTACTGATCGAACAGTGACTTCAAACGCCCTCTGTCAGCAATATTTTATAGCAACAGCATTAAAGTAACTATATTTTAAATTTACTATAACAAACCTAGTTGGTTAGTGTGATATAGTCGAGTATCCAATAAAACGCAAGTTATTAGCAACAGAATACACTGACTTTATTAACTACTTATGTATGTAATATAGCTACAACTTTAATATCAGTGATCGTTCGACTATGTGTATTTACCGAAGAGCGCAACCCTCTTTTTTGGTGGTAGGTTAATTGACTCTTCTTTCCTGTGTATTTTCGAAGCAACAGTGTTGGCGATGTTGCTAATTGTACCAAAATTACCATGTACTATTGTATAATTGTGCATTTCATTAAATTAACTAAAAGAAGTATCGCGTTGCTTCCTTAGCGATAACCTTTACTATAAAAAGTAGCAAAAGGCCATTGTTATAGTAAAAAAAATAATTTAACAAAAGCTATATAGATTTGATAACAATCTGTATGGCTATGTCTATACTAATCAGGCGGTATTAAGCAATTTTAAGTTTTTCGTCGGATCCTCGCTATACTGATGAACCATGATATGACGAAACGCGTCAACAGATGGATCTGACGAAATGAAAGAAAAATCTTTATTTGATATGCTGTTTACGACGAGCATATATTTTTTTTTAGTGCGGACATGATTAGTACATGGGCGATCGATTGGGAATGCCATGCTATTAAATTTTTTAGCGAGCATAAACGCCCTTGAAGGCTTTTTTATGTTTCAGTTAATATAGGATGATTTTTTATTTCATTTTTGGGATAATTTTGAAAATATGGTAAGTGATAATATTTATAATCACGTTTATGTTATGTCAATGTCTACTAAATGAGCACGTTATAAATATACGATAATCGAAAGAAATAGTCTCATACCTATGACATGAGGGAAAAGCAATAAATATATTGGCGAGTTATATTTATCTTTGACAGTGCAAAATTTTCGAAAATATCTAACTTAAAATTATTGGTCCGCCGCTGATGATTAAACTTTTAAAATTGGCATCTTGAGTTTTCCGGGTTACAATATCGTCGCGAGAATGTGTCATTAAAATTAAATCGCCCTATTTTGCCAAAAACTTCTTTAGATAACTTTCATCGCTTGGTAAATATACCAGAAGCGCAATATTTTTGTAACAGAAAATATTTTGAGTTCTTATTTCTTTCCTTCTAATTCTCCACTCCACTTCAAGTATTCAAGTTAAAATACTTTTGTTTGCTACAATAACAAACCTAATGCAGGCCATACACTGTCAGTCGGGATGATAGTTTTTAAAAAGGAATGACAGTGGAACTGATGCTGTAAGGGCAAATTTTAAGGAATCATGGTCGGACTGATGTAAATTCTCATAAGAAAAACACTGATGCGAGAATGGCAAATGATTGATATCATTCAAGACTGTCATTCCAACTGATAATGTAGGGCAGTCTTTCCCAAAGTGGGCGATAACGCCCACTTGTGGGCGCTGCAGGGCTAAAGGGGGGCGGTAAGAGACCCAGAAAAAAAATGAGGGCGTTGTGTAGAGGCTTGGGGGGCGATTTGTAATTTCATCTAGACTCTTAGACACCGACTGAGCTCTCGACTTTCGACTACAACTTGTGAACTTCAACTACTATTAGTTGATATCTTTATATTAATTAAGAGATTGTTCAAACTAGGTTCAATATTTCTCTGTTTTATTGAATAAATAAAATAAAAATCATGTCAATCGGTCGCTCTGTTTCGAAATGGAAGTAGATACAAATAAACAAATAAAAAGGCAACAGACACACTTTCGCATTTTAATAGTTATTAGTATTCCTAGATAGGTAATTTTCGTAGATAATAGACCGCAGGCAATCATGTTTTAACAAGTTTCTGTTAAATAACCCGATTTGTGCATTCCTGTATCAATGCGGCCGTTCTTGAGTAAATTGGAACCTGATATCAACAAACTTATTAAACAGCATCAGATTCATCCTTCACATTAGTTTTTATATAAGAATCGATTATGTTTGTTTTATTTTGAATAAAAGATATTCTGTCTGAATATTATAAAATTGCGTTTCAATAATCATTCTCATTGGCAGGTGTAGCCCGTAAGAGTTAACTTGAGACCTGAGCGCCGTTGTGTACTACCTACTGCGCTCCGGTCTCAAGTTAACTCTTGCGGGTTATAGTAAAAGTCTAGTTTAGAATGAATGTTTAATCTCCGCTAATATAGCTCACAATAATTAATTAATTTAATTTAAAGTTATAGTGGTTTTTAAGTGGGTGAAAAAATGGGGGCGCAAAAAAATAATTTATTCTCATAGTGGGCAGTAGACAAAATAAGTTTGGGAACCCCTGATATAGGGGAAAGGGGTCAAATATCGATCACTTAAAATATAGCCTAAGACAAAAGTAATATTTGCACAAAATACTCTTATTTTTTGTATTGAACGTAAGCTTTATTATCTTAAGAACAAAATAACACAAAAAAATTATCTGTATCTTAATTAGACATTTTTTAAAAATACAAAAAAACAAACTTAAATTTGATCGATATTATCAGCTTTGGTCGACTAATATCGAACAATGTCTATTAACATGCGTCACGCGAATCCTGGCCTGCTTTGTGTCTTCCTCTGACCATGTAGAGCGATTTGTCTTATGAGAATATTTTTTGGGAGTATCTTCAAGGAATAAAAAGCAATTTTTTATGTGGATTTTGAAATATTTATGTTATTTGTTTAATTTCATTATTATTAATTTCCTATTTTTTTGTCGGTCATACTAATGCCGGTACAGCATTATGTTAATTTAGAATATTTTTTATTACAATTTTATTCAATACCAACAACGAAAACCAGAAAGATTACATTAATGCAATTACAGGAATATTTAAATAGTAGTGGTAACATGATATCTTGGTATTTTACACATTATTTATGGCCTACAAAATAATACTGGCATCTAAATCGATAATAAATCCTTTTTATAAAGAAAAAATTGGCAAATACTGCTCGGCACTTTCCTGGGTGTGTCCCCGGATCGACGCATGAATAAATGAAAATATAACTTAAATTTTTTTACTTGAAACTTTGTCTTCTAGGGTTCGGCCCTGCTTGGATAGAAACCAGGGTTGCAATAAATCACGATTTTAAAAAAAAATCAATTAATCTGATTTTTTTTGATTTTTATCAATTTGTACTGATTCTTTCCTTAAATATGGCAATAATAAACTTTAAAGTCACTTATTTTCATTATTTTGCCTCTATTCGCCCAAAAATATTTGTTGTCTAGATTTACAGTACGAAAATCTCCTACAAAATAACTTGTATTGACATGAACATTTCCGGCAGCGTAATTTATGAATATTTGTTACGCCGGACTGATGAGGATTAGTTATGTTTTTACACTTACATAATGTATCTAAGCACTTCGTTTTAAATAAACTATCTTCCTTTTTTTTTAATTTCCTGAAGAGTTATTTGCTTCAGCGACTTGTTTGTACAGCAATTTATAATTTGATATAAATCACGATTAAAATAATTGAAAAAATCAGTTGATTTAAATCACGATTTAAATTATCGCGACCCTGATAGAAACTAATTTGTGTCATAATTTTAGTTTCGAAAAATCAAGTATGCCTTGAAAATTAAAAAAAACTTATTCTTTCTACTAGTAAACTGCGTTTTCTCTAAGAAAAAAATGTTAATAAAAAAATAAGTAAACAGATAGATAGATAGAACGACAGACAGACTAACAGACAGGTAGGCGGGCAGACCGACAGACAGACAGACCTACCGACAGGCAGACCGACAGATAGACCTATAGATAGACAGACCTACAGACCAATAGACAGACAGACCGACAGACCAACAGACCGACAGATAGACAGACCGACACACAGACAGACATACCAATAGACATACCGACAGACAGACATACAGACCGACATACAGACCGACACCCAGACAGACACGACACACAGGCAGACAGACCGACAGACAGATAGATCGATGCCAACGAAAATAGGAAACATGTTTTTTACGATTAGTTACTGATATTATGATCAATCATTTTCACATAAAAAATATTTATGATTTTGTAACCAACAAAGGTTTTCATAGAATAATTTATTATTTGTTTATACAGAATAGAGTGTGTCAATAAATGGATCCACGTTTAATACTACGATAGTTTTCTTTCTGTGTACACAGACTATACATAAACTAACGTTATGATTTTTTGCTTAATTATTGTTAATTGTCAATTATCTTCATCTCTTACCCGCACTTTCAGTAGCCAATATTCTTCTCTCGCAAACGCTTATAAATCGTTGCGCCACGCCTTTTTCACATTACACTTGGAAGAAATAAATGCAATATAAACATGAATATAGCCCCGAAGTCATTGGCTCTAGCTACCTCCAGGCGAAAACATTTAAAACGGTGTTTTTACATGCAAATTATAGCAAAACTAAATCGATTCGAAACGAAACGGCCTAAGTGTATATTTAACTCTTAACAATCATAAAGAAAAGGGGAAATAGTGTAGTTTTATTGCAAATCGAGGAAATGTAATATCACATTATATGGAGGAAACGAAAAATAAAAATTGGAGATAAAAGTACACTTTAAGATTGTTAAAATATGCAATAACTTGTACACATACGTGAGTTGTTATCACTATTTAGATACTGCTGACAAGTTGTACTTTGTACACATGGCTAGAAAATATGGGTGTTATTACGCATAATTACCGTACTTCTATCAAATTAATATAAATGATGCAACAGATGCGCGGGTTAACAAGAAATTGGTTGATTTAAGAACTAAGTTCGTTTTAGGCGTCTCAAAGAGATTATATTATCTCCAAATAAGAATTGAATGCTAATTTAATAGAACAGGAGAACAGCACATGTCAATATATCATGCTTTAAGCAGAATTTTACACCTTTATTAACTAAAGGAATGGATTTATTTGCACCAAAGAACACTTAACTAACCAAGCAATTTTGATTAATAAATGACAGTGGCAGACATTATTTACTCACAATCAATTGGGTCATTAGTAAATTGGCTCATTTACTAAACAACCCATATTTGTTTTATTAGAATAAAATTCTTCTTTTAATTTTCCTTTCTAACGGTGTATCACAATTTAATAATTATTTTTTTAGGTAATAGTGGAAATTAACAAAAATATCATAAATATAATTTCTAGACCCGTATAACATGAGAAGTTATGTCAAGTATGCCGTGGAGAACAATTAATTCATTTCAATCTTCGTAATTATTATTTAATACCATTTGATATTTTGGTCTAATAAATACAGAAATAATTTTTTTGTTTTCCAGGGCATACTAGACTGGTCTTGACTAAATTTCTTATAGCTTATTCAAGTCTAGAAATTACATTTCTCCACGACCATCATTACTGAATGCAATAATTCCAAAATCATTTTTGATAATAAAATGTAAAAATTCTCGCCCTTGAGTTGGAGTTTATTCTGAAACACTTGCTTCTTATGCGTTTTGCGTGTATTTTCATTCCATAACAAGATACGGAATAAATATTCTGTAATTGGTCTAAACGACATAGGTTGCCATGCATTTCGAAACTGTCAATGTCAGCAGACAAATTTTAGTGCAAGTCAAAATATGAGTGAAAAATCGGATGAATCATATATGGAACTGGATAATACTCCACCTGAAATTACAAATATTGCGAATAGTATTTTTGGTCGTGGAGAAAATATAGTCTGCTACTCGGTTAGAATGAAAATTCGATACTCGTGGTTCCTCACCCTCGTTACGCTCGCGTTCGGAATCTTCCACTCGGATCACATTTTCATTCCAACCTCGTTACAGAATCTACTATCATGATGTTTCTTGTTAATTTCTACTATTACCTAATGAATAATTTTTTCTTGCGTTACATCGTTAGAAAGAAAATTAAATGAACAATAATATTATAATAAAATTAAGATGGGTTTCCATTTAAAAAAGTGGCGAAATTCCGCTTTGTTTTTTTAGAAAACACTTTGTAAAAAATAGCCCTAACGGATACATTTTTCTCAAGCAAGTCAGTTTTATACTATTAAGTAGGTTATAATGAGCAGGTTTAACGTTTCCATGGCCTACTCTTTACAACTTACCTTGTTTTGCCAAAACAATGGACATTTTAAAAAACAAAGGAAAATTAATCTATTCGGCCATTTTTAAAACCAATGATAAAGCGTGATATATCATGGAAAAGGAAAGCTTTTATAGAATTATAAAATAAAAATAAGGGGTTTTTATTTCAAATTTAAAAGTTGACTTCACTTCCGGTTAAACCGGAAGTGGTTTCGAAACTTTAAATTGTTCGAAAAAATGGAAATTTATATACTTATTAACGTCTCACTTTCTTGTGTCACCCTATATATACATAAAATCAATTTATTACTGAAACATATAACCATGAATTATTGAATATGTAATGACCATACGTCTTACTTAAAAATTAATAGTTGTTTCTACAAATTTCAGGAAATTTATATTACCTGAACATGACCAATCATGCAATAAAATAATGGTTTCAAACGTAATTCGTTAATAAATTATTAATTCCTTATTAGAAAATATGGTTGGTATTGCTTAGGCTTATATATCTAGAGACCTTTTATATGGCGTAAGCTCTATATTTTTATCATCAATATTTTGTGAGTTAATGCGGAATTCTTTAGATTAATGACAAAGAACATTTTACAAATGCTTTGTAAAGTTTATAAAGCTCAATAAAAAATTATAAAGTAAAAAATATAATCACAATATAGCATGTTTTATTACTTTGACGATGTAATTTTTTTTTTTTAATATGACATAGCATTAAAACTACAGAGTAATAGTCTAAATGCACCAATGTTTCCAATATTAATGTTTTTATGTTACTTGGTAATGTTTTCAGCTCTGTAGGGACAGAATCTTAGATGTTAACAACAAACAAAGGGTGGGTCCCTTTAATTAAAAGGACAAAACTTTACTTTTCCCAAGTCAGTTATCAAACATTTATTTACCTGTTTAGTTCTCAATTAAAATAAATAAAAATTGTCTTCCTTACACTCAATAATATAGAAGACTGCTTCCTCTCGTGGATCTTTCAATTATTAATATGCCTACTCCATAACTGTTCAAATTCTTCTGCTAATTGCATTTATACATCCAATTTCTTTATTTTCCAACGACTTAAACTCTCAACCTTGTACCAGTGTGTACTTTTCGGGTTTTCTTCACTAGACCTGAACTGTGGTGGTATGTTTCTCCACTGTTAAATCTCTGAACGCTCTCTCAACTACTCTTAAAGCTCATGAATTAATCCTTTTCAGTCGTAACATTTTATCATCTTGTATAAAAAATAACTATTTTGACCCTAGTCCGATTCTACGTGTGGTAAGCGATTAGATAATTAACGCCTCAGTCTCCATTCCTTAGATTTCTTTAAAAAAGGCACTTTAAACCTAAAGCTAAACAAATAACTACTTAACAAACAACACAGAAGGAGACACAGAAATCTCATATTATTGAAGTAACACGTCTGCTTCACCTCTCTATTTAAACAAAAGTTTATCGATGCCCAGCGCCGATTCTCATTTATCCTTATTTTACCCGTTCGTAAAAACTGGCTAAAAATCCCTATTGTTAGAAATGGCTGACGCATCTGTATTGATTAGTCCTGCGCTTGAAAAAACTGGAAAAAAAGCAAAAAAATTCCGCCAAATAATTACATTTTTTCGGAGGGACGGGACATGATATAATATGATATTGATGTATTCGGTGGAACAACGAATTAAAAAATACAATTCGCGATGGCCATTCGAGCTCGCGACGCGAGGAGGGGCAGTTGGGGGAGCGGGGGCTAATTTATGGAGAGGGAGGCCATCTGGTGCGATTTTTTAGGAACTGCATTTATTTTTAATTTAATTAGAGAATATTTATGTTACGTTGGGTTTATGTTGTTTTTATAGTCTTCATTTTTTTTATTAAGGGATCGGGGGTATTTTTGCCGCATAACGAAAGAACAATAAAGGTGCTGAAGGAAATGATGAGAATATTTTAGGAATACAGCATGATGTAAAACTGACCAATCACACTGGTCAGATCGTTCTAATTTGAGAAAGATTGCAAATAAATCAAATTTATACGTCGTAAATTTTACGCGTCGTTTTATGACACTTAGAAAAAGTGAGGTTAAGAATATATTTCATAAAGAATCAAATCTGTCAGATCAAATTTTTTATTTAAATACAAATATTTATACCAGATCCCATGCACACATCAATTGTTCCTACGGCGTGCAGGAAATAGGGCGAAACTTGAAGATATAAAACCAAAATATATGTTTACGGAACTATTGTTAATAGTATTTTGTGACCGAGCTAACAAATGTTCTTTATTATTCCAAGAATGTCCATTATCCCTCTTATTTCTAGGCATTTGCTACAAGATTTAAAGTATTAAATTTATATATAAAATGAGTGTTTATAAAAAACGAAATTGATAAATATAAAATAAATAAATGATAAATCTTCCTTGAATGGTAAACGAAATTACCTATAAGATTTCTAGAAAAAAATTATTCCAATTATTAGGTTATTTGTTTTGTCAATTTTGTGGCCGGTATCACTACAGTATTGCCTTTTCTCTTTCCACTCTTTCCATGCTTTATAATGTTGCTAGTATGTAAATTAGCAAATATTTTGAAAAACTTTACCATAGCGAACGTTAAAAATTAATATTAATGCACAAATATTCCGTTTTAATTTTTAGAATGATTATCTCTCGATGATATTTTTCTTACACAAGCAACCCAATAAACATTTTTGTTTTATAATATTTACCGTAAATGCTATATTACCAACTCTATATAACCAATAGTTATACAGGGTGATTCCTAAGTTGATACTTCTTTTTTAGCTGTGTATAGAAGGTATTAAAATAAATAACATTGTCAAATAAGAAATAAGGTAGCCACCTACATTCATTTTATACACTATGGATCAAATACAAATACCTTAAATTTTTACATAAGATCCTTCATAACAAAATTGATTGCTCAGAAATTCTACATCAGATAAATATTTTGGTTCCACGCAGCTCAGCCCGTCATTCTCTTACGTTTTTTATACCCACATCGCGAACTAACATTAAAAAATACTCGCCGTTACATCGTATATTAAGTACATACAATCGGTACCAAAATACGTTTGATATATTTAACTGCAGGTCAGCCAGAATAGGTCTTATTTAAACATTTTTCCATGGTCGAAAATGTACATTCTACTTAATAGTTTTATTGTGTCCTTTTTGTACTTATTATTACTTATTGTATATATATAAGAAATGTTATTTATTAATAGTGTATATACCCATTCAGTAATTGGATTTTTCTGTGGAATGGTGTATCTTAAATAAATAAATAAATACAGTCCTGCCTAACTTAAACATAATCTCGAAGCAGCAGCCGCACTTTGACGACACTCACCTCAAATTAGCACCATATTCATTGTTTTCAAATTTTACAATTTTCACGTTTCACCAGTTTAAAATTAATTTGCTTTAGAAAAACACATTACCCGTAAAATGCGTTTTGAAAAAGACATTGTTCGTTTTATTTTTTTTTGTAAATATAATGTGACATTGTATAAATTAAAAAGTTGATGAACATACAGAGCACACAAATTTACAGTCAATGATTCATAATATTACTGAACACAACATAGTAATGTACGATATACCAGATATGATATATTTTAAGGAAAATCAAAACACAGAGAAAAATTAAAAGTTATTTTATATCATGTTCAATAATAGAGGGTTATTTATCTTTGATATTTAATTTTAAAAATTTAAGTAAACACACGGAGCAAACTGGCTTTATTATAACTGATGAAATTTATTTTTAGTATTCTGTATAATAATTATCATAAAATACAGAATCACATATTACCTGGTAACATAAAATTATATTAAAGCACAATTTAATGGAAAATTAATACTCTGTAAAATAATTTCTTATAATATTTAATTTGTGCATATTATTAAAATATATAATCAGCAGCACTACAAATAGGAAATTAATATGTTTTATTGTAAAAAAATAAGATCCATTTATAATTGAACACGCTATTTTACAAACCCATGCTTTATGGTTTAAAATTTTATATAGTACTCTTTAAAAACCACCCAATGCATTTTGCCTACGTTTAATGCATCAACGACGGGTCATCACTCGTTAGTCATAGACTTGGAAGAGGATGAACGCTACGTCGGGCCCGGAAGGGCCTTTAAAGTAAATCTTAATTGCCGCATATTTTAAAATTATATTGGAGCATACAAATTTTCCCAAAACGTGACGAATATAACCTATTTTTTAAATATATTATTATTGCATTTTTTAATAATACTAATAATGCACCCAGTGGCGTAGCCAGGGGGGGGGGGGGGAAGGGCAGGCCCCGAACTAAAAAAAGAAGAAGATATAAACTATAATTGGGCAACATAAAAAATCTTTGACAGCAACGCTATCAATAACGCGCCAAATAAAATAACAAATCATCCTCCCAGTAACTAAAGCTTCAGCAGAAGGACGTTTTTCCACTTTAAAAAGATTAAAAACATATCTGAGAAACCATTCAGGCGAAGAGCGTACAACAAGTTTAGCTTTATTAAGTATTCATAAAAAAATCCACATTGATATATGAAATAATCAATATATTTTGTCAAAAAAGGCGAGGAATCAAGGTTTAGTTTTTGGCAAAAAAATATTTTGTGCTTTAAGTTTATGGTTAATTTTTGTTTTTTCAATAAATAAAAATATACCTTATTTTTAATATTTTTATTTTCAATTATGCTTATTTCATGAAGAATGTATGTATTTTTTATTTTGAAATTTTTTTGATTGTTCAAAAAAAGGGTTTTTTGGGCGTGGCACCCAAAAACATTTTCGCTCGTCGTTTTCCCTACCCATTTGCCCCCCCCCCCCCCCGAAATAAAATTCTAGCTACGCCACTGGGTGCACCTTAGGAAAAATCGGGTTTTACATCACTATCTTAGTTTTTATTTTCTACCCAAGAATATCAACTTTCCGTTGGGTAGAAAAAACGAAGATAGAAATGTAAAACCCGTTTTTTTCCTAGGATGCATCATTTGGACGCTGCAGCCTGTAAAAGTGGGATTAATGTTGTTTTTCTCTCCATATTACCCTGTATATTATCCAAATAGTACATTTTATATTACAACCACTTAATCACAGATAATAAACTTTAAGAAACGATCTAATCCCATATAGGAAATTAATTAATAATAACTAAGAATATTTTATATTTCTTACAATAAATCTAATAAAATCAAAGAAAAAAATAATATTTCTTAATTAATAATATCTAATAAAAATTCTCATAAATTTTAATAGAAACTATTATGAAGATTACAAAATACCATAATAATTTATATTACCAAAAATAATACCCGTCACTAAATGAACTATAATAATATTATTGTAAACGTTATTACACTGCATTATGGTCCTCTAAATGACTAGAAGTTATAATAAATATTGTATTTCTTATAGTTTGTAATATAAATTTCCCTTCATGAAGTATTTTATGATTTCAATAGAGTAGACTATGATCGGCCGATGTTTGTCTGTATCCAATAGCGAATATATTTTTAATGTAAACCTATTCGAATATTCTTTCATTCTTAATTAATTAAAATTAATGGTAATCGGTAAGGAAATATTTTTTAATTATATTAAAAGCAGTTATGAGTCCAGAAATTCTAATAAACTGAAATTGATTACGTATATTTCACTCCTTTTTCTCTTTGGCGAGGAGCTGAGCTGAAATTATTTTTAATTAACTTAATTAGAGTTGATTTATGGCTGACGATAAAAATATTAAATTAAATACAGCGATAAAAATAAAAGAAAAAGGAGAAAGGGCGAGGAGCTATTCATGGCATAAATTTAATTTACCTTCAATCGTTAATTATTCCTCGAATTTTCTAGAAGTCCCATTCGATATTAGAGAGATTTCAATAAGCGCCAAAAAAATATTACGACGCGCAATGGCTTCGTGTCATTTCGAGAATTTGGTCTGTCTTCGGTTTGTTTTTATGAATCTTAAATATAAGTTTATTCAATTTTATATTACAAAACAAAACTTTTTAAAAAGAAACATTATGTTATGTTTTTGTTATATTGCCTACTGTGAAGAAATGATGTACGCACTAAACTGCTGGATAATTGCTTTCGAGCAAGAAAAATTTCGCCTAAATTTTACAGTTAATATTTTCTGAACCAGATATGATACCGACCTACGGTTTTGAATGGTTAATAGATTTATCCCTTGAGAAACAATTGTCAATATTGAATTTTCTTTAACTGTCAGAAAATTGTATATACAGGGTGTTAAAGAAGACGATGTTTTTTGCTCCAATTTTATTGGCGTGTAACTTTCACAATAACATTTTTAAATTTTATCACTCTACGTCAATTGAATCACTGGTTTATAGCAAAGAAAGTTATTTGTCAAATTTTTGATATCTGCTATATTTTAAGAAATACCGATTTTTTTGGAAAACCTTGCTTTATTTCAACTTATTGGTAGCTAGATCTCACTGTGCGTTGTATTGTGTAAACTTTGCGAGTGATTATTATACCTTATGAAAAGCTTGATTATGTTCAGTAACAATAGTTGTACCTAAATATTATGATGCATTGACAATTGTTTCTCAACGGATGAATCTATCAACCATTCAAAACCGTAGGTCGATATCATATCTGGTTCAGAAAATATTAACTGTTAAATTTAGGTGAAATTTTTCTTGCTCGAAAGCAATTGTCCAGCAGTTTATGTACAAAAATGTCAAAGGCGTAAAGCGAGATGACGTAACCCAGAACGACATCTATGTGTTGAAGTTAGACACTTATAATAATGGTCTATTACCTTAAAATGTCTAATAAATGACGTTAAATTGACGTAAAACTCATATAATCTAAATTATAATATTTGTATATTTAAAGTATTTTTTATTTTAAAGCATTAATTATTGTATTTCAATCCAATTTTATGAGTTTTCAAACTACTGTCACTGGTTCTCTTCTATAGGTGCAATCAGTGGCGAAGGGGGGAAGGGGGGGGGGGGGGGGGGGGGTTCCGGGAGAGAAAAATTTAAGTAAACATTTTAATTGAATAATTTTTTATGGAAGAAGTGTGATAATTTATAATAAAAAAAATTGTGCGGAAAGAAACGAGAATGCTTTATTATAAATATACAAAACGGAACTTAAGAAGAAGTATTTCAAAACCTAAGCACTTGCACCAAAAACTGCTCTCTTAGATCTACGCTCCTAAAATATATGATTTCTTAAAAAAAATCATCAATTTTGGCGTGGTGAGCGATGTTTACTTTATTTTTAATCATGAAAAACCGAGCCCGAAAAACGCTGGTTAGAGTCATACATACGTCTTATGTTAAAATTTTGGATTGACACCAATATTCATATTTTTCACAAATATAAAAACGTTTTTTTAAAATAAATATCAAAGGAATATCAAAACAAAAGTTAAAAAAAAATTTACAAAAACAAATTTAATCCAACCATTCAGAGCGGGAGATGTAATAAATTAAATTTCGAAATTTGATAGTGGTTAGGTGAATTTTTAACGAAAATTTTTTACCTGCGGCCCTTTCAGCCTTCTTCAAGTTACAATATCATGAAATAAATACAGGTAGTCCCGATTGTCCCTCTCTCCAAAATTTCCTACTTACGCGCACTGAGCCCCCCCTCCAGAATATTTTCTGGCTACGCCACTGGGTGCAAGTACCTATTAATTACAACTAGTCCTCATGTATAGGTGTAAGTAAATATACATGACATAAATGACGTAAAATAATGACTTCTAAATTACGTCATTTTTAGGTAACATGACATAGAAAACATAAATATCCCAAAAAGTTACGTAATTTAGACGTGTGTCGGTTGCTTGGGTAAGGACCAATAGATTTTAATTAAGCAAAACTTTAGACTTGTCATCTTTGTAAAGGCGCGGTTAAGCCTTGTTCCAGCAGCTAAAATGTTTTTTGTTACCCTTTACAAAAATATCGTGTATAAACAAAAAAAGATCTAATTACCTGAAAACAAAAACTATATTCCTGCGTTTGACTGGAGTGTACGAAAACTTTTAAAATCCAATAAGTGTAGGTATATTACTTTTTTCTTGAAAAATTGTTCGACAACGCCTTTGAAACGGCGACCTTTTGTAACCAGCCGACGCGGCGCGGCTGGAAAAAGGGGAGAGAAAAATAATTAGCCCCTCAAAGCAAAAAATACCCCGTCTCGGTTACTAGAGTGTCGCTACAAGTGGTAGTGTTGCCGCTGCGAAACGTTGGCGTATACACGACATCTACATACAACGGCGTAACCCCGCGTGGTTCGCAATAAGGGGGGGTCGAGCTGAAATGGTATAATAGAAAAACCGCCCGTGATTTTCATAGGCGACGTTTTAAGTAAATAAATACGTAAAGTGACCGAAAAAACAGGAAAGGGTTCACTATTCTCAAGTTTGTTAGTTTTGGGCATTTAAATTGTTGGTGTTTTTCATCAATTACACTACAAAAATATTTGTATTGAATAAAATAGGTAATAATATTGGCTAGCAGTGGTGGCTCGTGGAAATTGAGTATGGGAGGGCGCAGATCTAGGTTCGTAAAATTGAGTGCCTGCGGCAGTGGCGTAGCGAGAAATTTAATTTGGGGGGGGGCAAAAGAACCTGATGTCGATGAATTAGTGTCGCAGGTGAAACATTTTTTCGGCGGCCACGCTTAAAAAAACCCTTGTTTGGACCATAAAAAAAATTTCAAATTAGAAAAACTATATAATATTTTTATAGAAACTTGTAGGGAGTTATACTAATACACTAATATAAACAATTTAAATCTTATAAAAAACTTGATGAAATAAACATAACTGAGCCAAGAAATAAGAATAATTTTATTCCACTTTTTTTCACTTGTTTGGTTCCAAATTACTAATCTGCCGTCCTAAGAAAAGAGGCGGCAATGTGATATATTTTCATTTTGGGTGTTTGATATTAATGTCTTAGTTAGGATGACCTAGATTTAAAAATCAATTTTTTTTTACGAGAAAAAATTCCTTTTCGATATAAACGAAAAATTTTTTAGCGGCAACTTTGATACGTCATCAATTTTCTAACGAAAAAGGCGATAAAGAATGTATCCTAATAAGAAAACGGCAAATTTACCCAAGCCTCTTTTTAACGCGGCAACATGTACAATTATTATATTTAGATACCAAGCAAGAAGGCGGCAAATCTCAATTACTTATCGAAAAGACCGTTAATTTGAATTACCTACGTCGATTTAAGAAATCTTTGGGCAATACGTCAGACATTCCTAAGATGAAAAGGGGCATTTTTATGTTCCTTAGGAAAAAGAACGCAAAGTATATATTACGACCTTTACTTGAATGAACAAGAGAACTTCGCCGTAATACAAAATAATAGCGGCCCATCAAAGGATACTAGGTAAAAAGGCGGTATTTGCCACTTATTTAGACATATGCCGCTTTTTTAGTTAGTATTCGTTAATTAATGCCTAATGATTTACTAGGGCAAAAGGCAATATCAGGATTTATTATAAGTAAAAAAGAAAATATATATTTATATGTGCTCTAACAAGTAACTCAACCATTGTACCACCTAAAAATACTAAAAATATAAATAAAAAACGTACCCAACCTATCTTAACCAATCTGGGAAAAATTAAATCGTTTTTGGCGTTTTTCTCAAAACTATGATATTAACGTTTACCGCCTTTTTGATTAGCACGGCAGTAATGGTTTCAAGGTTACTACAGTATTGCCACTTATCTTTTCACGTTTACAGTGTTGCTAAGTATATTGATGATTATTTTGAAAAACTATACCATAGCGAACATTAAAAGTTAATATTAATGCACAGAAGTCTTTAACTGTTAAAAACCAAATTTACAGCTTTTTTGCTGATCTTTCGGCGTTGCAAACAGGCAACCAAGAAAACATTTCAGCAAAGCAATTGATCAAACTGGCGGCTATGATTGAGAAAATAAATTGTTCACTTTTATTAATAAATATATCGATTTTGTCTGTTATATGTAACAAAACAAGTTATAATGCCCGATTCAAATAATTTTTTTAAACATTTTTAGTATGAAGCTCGAAAGTTGAGTCCTAGAAAAATTAAACTATATAACTCGAATGGATTGTCCATAATGCGCTCGGAAGTTTGAGCATTCCGCCTACGGCGTCGTGCTTAATTTACTTCCTCGTGCGATATGGACATGATATCCACTCTTATAGTATAAGCTACTATTAAATGTTTTGTATCAAGGTCGGTGACTATTATTACTACTGTCAGCATCGGTCAAATGGGGAGGCAAAGTTGCAGAATTTTGTGTCCAGTAATATCGTAAAAAAAATTAGGGCTTTTTTTTACTTTTCGAAATATTCGAAAAAAACTAAAATTTTAAGTTTTGGTTTTTTTAATTTATCTGACTTAGTTTATCCGCTACAGAAAAACAAATACAACATTGTGAAAGCAACTCTTTTAGCTTTATACACTGAAAAATAATTTATTTAATCTAAATAAAAATGGAGTTCGCCGAAACAAATATTTATTTCCTATTGACTGAACAAATATTTATTTGAAAGTATGTCCAAAATTATTTGACTGCTGATAGTAAAATTTATTATATTTAAACAAATATTATTTGATTTAAATAATTCATTTATTGCGCTTCAAATATGTGGTATTTGATTAAAATAAGTGTTTGTTTGATAGAGAAAACAAGTTTTTATAGCAAATAATAACTTATTTCTATCAACAAAATATTTATTTGTCAGCAAGCCTGCGATATTTAATCCAAACAATGGGTTGTTTCTTATAAATCATATATATTACTATTAAATAAATATTTATTTGGCATAACAAAATAATTATTTCTTTTAAATAATTTTTCAAATTGTACCTAGTTCCTGTTATTTAATTGAAATAAAATATTGTTCATCACAAATAACACTGTTTTGCCCAAATAAATATTTATTTGGATTAAATAGGTGGGATTTAAATAAATAATAAATAATATTTTCGTTGAAATATATATTTATTTAAGCCAAAACATGGTTTATTTATATACAGGGTGACCTTACTCTTCTTAGCATTGGCATATTCTGTGTTTACTTTTAATTTTATAGGATATACTTATATATAGATAGGAAAATTCAACAACTGATGACACAATGGTACCGGGTTGAATTGTGGTGGCTAATGGAGTTTCCAAAGTTGTAACAGCTATGGGCTGATTGCTGAAACTTTGTGGTTGATCGTCATTTAAAATAAGTATATCACAATATCATTGTCTTGTAACATTTTCTTACTAGGGGGAGCTTCGTCGTCATACTAAAATAAGAATCTTAATTTATTTGATTTTTTTAACAATATAGAGCACTGAGTGGGTTAGTAGGCATAAATATAGAGTATAACTTATATTTTACTTTTATCTTACCTCTTAAGTCAGAGTTTCAATTTGTCGTCTAAGACGAATTTTATCATCAAACACTTTTTGACATAATGTTTCAATTTCTTCATCTTTTAATTGTTTTACGACTTCCATCTCATCTATGTTATTTCCTAAAAAAATGATCGCTGTCAACTTAATGCAAATTTGGGAGATTTTCTCATATTTATATATATATAATGGAAGATAATAATAGTTTTGAGAGACTATTTAATCAACAAACAAAAAACTCTTGGGGTAAAAAAAAACGAGTGGACTTTAAAAATTGCTTTAGTTAATTTTTGCTATTTATTTCGTTAATCGGTATATTGTTTCTAGTGTGGAAAATTTATTCTATTTAAAACACATAGTATTTCCTTCAAACAAATCCATATTTACCTGCAGTAACTAAATGTTTACATTAAACAATATTTTATTTGGATCAAATAAATTAAATTAATCATTAATAAACAATAATTTGTCACAAATAATTAAATGTTTGTCTTAAATATCCATGTATTTAGGACTAATAAATAGATATGTATAAATAAATTGGGCAGCAGGTAACGCAAATATCTGGGGCCATTTTGTTTGATCTACAACTTGCCAAAATAGTGAAAACATAAGAAAATAGGTATGGTTATGTAGTTTTTACATATCAAGAAGTTAAAATAATTTTACTATTAATATCACCGTTTTTTCTATACATAATATTATCGTTGTCGTTCAATTTAACTTAAAATGCACCTGTTTTGTATTTATTTATTATTTTGACAATATAGATATATATGAAAAAATTAACTTACCTTCAAGTGAAGGCCACAGGGGGTCAAGATTGTGGTTTAAAAGCCAATTTTCAACTTCCATTGCACTTATTTCCAGCACTAACACAAAATACAAATTACTCGACAGGGACCTCGAACTTGTCAGGGTGGCGGGCTACTAGCGACTGGTCATCTGGCAAACCCTTCCCGTCGTCCTAATTTCGCGGAATCCAAAAGAACCGGTAGCCAAATATATAATTATTTACTACAAATAAATATTCATTTAAGATTTCAAAACACTGTTAAGTTTTAAAATAGCAAATAAATTTTATTTGAGGTAAATAATTACTAACCAAACAAATATCATAGCAAATTCAAATAATCCTATTTATTTAATACAAACAACATTTGTGTCAGACAAATAAAAATTATTTGGTCCCAATAAAAATAAGTCAAACAAATCATTTATTCGGCCTAAAACCAGCATTTTTTTCAGTGTACTACCGTGTTTTTAGAATTTCGGTACAACGTTTCGTTTTCGTGGAATTGTTATCAACTTTTTTGTTAACAATTTTTTAAATATTATCAAGTTCCTGATGATGTCAAGATGACATCAAAACGTCTAAAAATTATTATATGTGATACATGGTTGAACTTAGGGCTGAAAGGGGCCCTAAAAATAAAATAAAAAATACAGGTCCATATTTTAAAAATTAAAGTTGATAAGAGTTCCACAAAAACGAAACATCGTACTGAAATTCTAATAACATGGTAGCAATGTTGTATTTGTTTTTCTGTATCGGTTAAAATAAGTCCGATAAATAAAAAAAACTCAAAATTTTCGTTTTTTTCGAATATTTCAAAAAGTAAAAAATAAAACTGATTTTTTTTTTACAATATTACTGGGCACCAAATTTCGCAACTTTGCCCGACACCGTATCTCTTATAGTTTCCGAGATACCCATGATGGGCATCGAATTTGGGACACCCTGTACACAACGGCATATTATAATTCCCCATAGAGATCTTCTATGAGTGAAACTGTTTTCTTTCGAAACAGCCTGCCCTTTTAAATAGGAAAATTTAAAGAAAATAAAATTATAATAAAATAGTCCTTTGAGATGCGTGTTAAAGTCCTAAAACGAAAAAGCAACACGAAAGAAAAACAAATTAATCTTTACCCTGGCGTATATTATAAGGAAATGTCCTCTCTTAAGATGGCGTCGTGACGCTATAGCACAGCCCATTATTTCCGCCAATATATCACAATATACTTTGGCTCTCAAGTATATTTTACATAATTTATAAATAAACATTCATAATGCACGTTATATTTTAGGCGGAGTGTAATGCCATGCAAATTATAATGGCTCAAAATGAAAATTTAAATTTTAATGGTACCCCATCCTATTTTTAATATAAAAAGACCCGAACAAAAAGTCGCACGTCTTCCCATTTTGCCGTAAAAGCGGTCTTTAAGACTTTTTTTTATTGGGGTTGTGTCGTTTTGCTTTTAGGATAATTTGTAAAAAAATTTTCGGAATGGAAAAAATATGGTTAATATAAAATATAACTGGCACTAAACGATATCTTGTAAATTCAAATAACCCAATTTTACAAATGTCGCGCGACTTTATTATTAAATTTTGATTTTAACCCTGCCGTCTGTGCCTAGAGAAAGAAAAATTGAAATTTTTTACTTTTAGTTTTTAAATTCCTGAATTATTTACTGAGAAAATTATTTAAAAAATAATCTCCGTAATAAAAACACCGACCCACATTAAGTCGGCCACAGACCCAGAGAGATGTACGCTTGGATCAACGCGCATTCATCAACGTCTGTGTGTGGATGTAAATAATGCATGGGTATTCAAGGAAGTCAATATTTACTTTGTGCATCAACGCGTGTTGATGCACAAGGGCCAGGCCAGGTTTGGCCCATTGTGTTCACCCTGTTTGGTTGTTACACCCACTCTGTGATCCTGGTTCCTTGCACTAGTTTGTGTAGGTCAACTGGGGAGAGGATAAGGGATGTCCTCTGGTTCCAGTTTTGGTTGCCCGAGTATTTGTTGCCTCTTCCGATCTAGTGACTCGCAATGGCTAACTATGTGCTGTACAGTTTCCCTGACTTGTCGGCACAATCTGCAGTCAAGGTATCTATTGTACAGTTGTAGTCCATGCAGATGGTTCTTGACAGCCATGTGTCCTGTCAGAATTCCTGTAATTGTTCTCAGCTGGTTCCTGTTCATTTGAAGCAACTGTTTCGTAAGTCTTGGGTCTGGATCCCCACTGAAGCTTTTGCTGTGGTGTAATCTCTGACTGTTGCTCCAGTGGATATTGTGTGGACACTCCTGATCCATCGCTTTATGGCATTTCGTACTGTGCACCGAGTGCCGATTCTGCACCAATGAATAAGTTTTCTGAGCCTTTCCTCGCAAGTTCATCGGCTTTTTCATTTCCTGTAATACCTTCGTATTCTGGTACCCACTGCAGTATTACTTTGTTTACTTTTGCCAGGGCCTCCAGTTCCCCTTGACATTCCCATACCAGTCTTGAAGTTATCTTGTTGCATATTAGCGACTAAGGGGCTGCTTGACTGTCAAAATATATATGGATCCGCTTATTGAGGTTAGCCCTCCTATTGTTTTCATACGCACATTGTAATATGGCGTAGATTTTTCCTTAGAACACTGTGGGAGACTTTCCTAGAGAGAAAAACGCATTTTTTTTGGTCTAACTCCGTGTATCTCCGCTCCGGTACCCTCTTTGGTTTTGGAGCCGTCTGTGTACCAGATTATTGCCCCAGAAGTAGTTTCTGGTGTTTTGTTTTTCCATATGTTCCGTTCATATATTACGACGTCATATGGTAAGTCAAAGCAAAACTTTGGATTTATGTAGTCTGATACTAAACAGCCCATAGGGGTCTTCTCCTCTTTTTTGGGTAATATCGAAATTTTGGGAGTACGTGGTTCCCGTGGTCCCCTAAATACACCATTGGCCGGTTTATTTCCTTATACAGGGTGATTCCTAAGTTGATACTTCTGTGTTAGCTGCGTATAGAAAGCATTAAAATACACAACATTTTCAAATACCTTTTTTCAAAAAACTCAAAAATAAAGTACTTACATTCATTTATTACACTACGAATCAAATACGGTCTGTGGTGTGCCAGGATTTTTGGAATGGGAGGGCACAAATGGGCTCGATGATTTTTGAGTGGGCACTACCCAAAATAAAAGTGACTTCTAAAAAAAAAAGTCTTTAAAACGCCATAATATGCAGCGACAAACAAAACTTCCCTCTTATTCTAAGTGATGTAAAAAAAAAGTCATCGTTCTCTTGACAATACCATACAACCTCTCATCAAAACTTTTATAGCCAAGTCCCTCTTCCCCCGAAAACTCCATTATAAAATCGGATCCATCAATTTTGGGGGGGCACCAGGGTGGGCACTCATGTTTCTAGGGTAGGCCATTGCCCACCCTGGCGCCGCCGCTGAATACGGTTCTACGGTTGCCCGTTGAATAACATTAAGAAAACTTCTCGGTGTAGGATAAGCCCGCCAGGGAAAGCGTTCTGCGTATAATCTCGAAGGAACATCGATACTTTTACGACACTCACAGTAAATTAACACCATATTTATTAGTTTATTGTTTATAAATTTAACCATTTTCACGTATCACACACACAGCGCATTGGTCAAGATTACCCGTATAACTAATACTAATAAGAGATAAGAAAAACAACAGAAACTATAGCGGTCAATGTTTTTATGACCAGGCCCGCACTTAGATTTTTTACTTTTCTATCTCGCCTATTTTTGAGTTTTTTGAAAAAAGGTATTTGAAAAAGTTGTTTATTTTAATGCCTTCTATACGCAGCTAATAAAGAAGTATCAATTAAGGAATCACTCTGTATTTATATGTAAAGAGGCATACAGCTATATAATAAAATATTGACTGACAATTTAAATATAACAATTGACAGGACAGATCCCTAATGAAATAAAACATTATCCAATTATTCTAATACATTTAAACGATTTATTTAGAACGTTGATGACTATTTTATTCACCAAACAAAATACCGAATTTAATAATTGCAACTAATTGTGGAAAATTAATAATAAATTTAGTAATTGTGTTATTTTTGCATTGTTTTTAGCGTTAAATATAAATGGAAATATATTGTATTATTTTAAAGCTACTATAATTTCAGATATTTTTTTTGAAATACATTTTATTCTTAAATTTTCCGCGAATGAGATGATTTGCAAAAAAAAAATATTTTTGGTTTTTTGCTACAAAATTAAGATATTTAATTACTACACTCTAAAAATGGTATTATAAGCAAAATATAGTTATGTGGCACACTCTTATAATACTTTATGGCAATGGCATGAAAGCAAATATGTTTTAAATGTACTTTAACAGACCTAGTTAGTTAGAATTTTATACCTGTGCATTTCATTATGAAGACTCCCTGGCTTTCTTGCTGTTTAGTTTTTGTACTTGAATCAAACACTTCAATTTTTGTCAATCAACACATATAATAACCTTTGTTTAAATACATTTAGTGGAGTAGCAGCCCCCCCCCCCCCCCCCGAGCCTATTATTGATTTATGATGCAAAACGAGTAAAAAGAATAATTTTATAGTATTTTTTTATTATATACTTGTCTGTTCCATTTTCCCTTTTTTAGAGTTATTTTAAATCAACAAAAATATAACCCAATGCCATCAAATATTTTGACAACAAAAACAAAAAACAATTAGGTATTTATTTTTAAAGGGAAAAATTTAAGTGAAAATTTTAATTGAAACATTTTTTATGGAAGAAGGGTGATAATTTATAATAAAAAAAATAGTGCGGGAAGAAACGAGTGCTTTATTATCAATATACAAAAAGGGCACTTAAGAAGAAGTATTTCAAAACCTTAGCATTTGCACCAAAAACTGCTCTTAGATGCACGTTCCTAAAATACACGAGTTCTAAAAGAATCATCAATTTTGGCGTGGTAAGCAATATTTACTTTATTTTTAATCATGAAAACCCGAGCCCAAAAAACGCTGGTTAGAGTTATACATACGTCCAATGTCGAAATTTTGGATTGACACCAATATTCATGTTTTTCACAAATAATATAAAAAATGTTTTTTTTTTTAAATAAAGAGCCTGCTAGGAATTAAAAAAAAAAGGAAAAAAACATTTACAAAAACAAATTTAATCCAATAATGCAGAGGGGGCGAGGTAATAATTTAATTTTCGAAATTTTATAGTAGTTAGGTAAATTTTAAATGAACTTTGGGTGTGGCCCGAAAATGTTTCGTCTGCGGAGCTTTTTCGCCTTCTTCACTCATGAAATACATGTAGTCCCGACTGTCCCTTTCTCCAGAAAAAAAATGTCCTATTTCGGCCAATAGTCCCCCCCCCCCCCCTCCCTGAGCATATTTTCTGGCTACGCCACTGAATACATTGAAAGTATTATTACAGTATAGGGAGGTATTGTTGACCAAATACAAATGAAATATTTTTATTCCACAAAAGTTAGAACACTTGTCCGTTAAGTACGTTCTACATTATAGGCTTCCTCTTGGACTCTTAAGGCCCGAATGAATTATTTATTTCAGTAATAATCTAATTACACAGTATAATCTTCGACTTTGGTTTAAGAGTAAAATGGCAGGTCTGTTATAAATAATTGATGCAAAATAACAGTTAATAATTGATATCAGGAAAAAATGAAGTCTAATGATACGACAATAACATGCAATACATTTTTATATCGATTCGGTTCAGACAATTTTTCTAGCGCTGCATTTTTTAATAATTTAGAAATCGAGGAAAAATAAAAAGTAAAGCACAGTTGATCAATAACTAATATAAAATATAAATATTTTTTGCAGTGGCGTCACACGTTGTCAATGTATTTTTACTGAAAAAAGTAAACGATTTAAAAATTGCGTAGGTAGGGGAGACCGAGGAGGGTTGTAACAGTTTTCACGTTACTCAGGATATTTCAGCCAAAAATTGCCCTACCTTTATAATCTCTATAACTTAAGATAGCCAGTTTTATATACTATGTAAACCAAACATAAAAATACGCAAAAGTTATCAGAGTCCATGAGAAAATCATCGAAAACTGAAACAACCCCCCGCGTTACAACTCTCCTATAACCGAGGTAAGTTGAAACAAAGGTCGAGGTAAGTTGTAACAGCTGCTTATTTGGAGATATTAAGAAAGAAAAATTGAAACGATATTAATAGTGAACAGAAAAAACTTTATTAATAAATATAACATAAACTTAACGGCCTTAATTAACATTTGGTAGATCCGTTTCGTTTAAAATAAGTTCCGTCCGAAATCTATTCCGATAAACAATTATGACAAACGTATTGGAAGTCTCCTCTAGCACAAGCTTCATAGGACTATCCCTTGCAGTCGACGCACTGAACCCATTTTTCATTCGATTGTCTGTTGGCAAAGGACTCTTCGTCATCGTTTTGTACTTTACTATTATTCAACTGTGTTTTTTTTTCCTTAGCCTTCTTAAAGATTTTTCTTTTCCCCGCTAAAAACATATTGCTTCACGTTCTTCAACTTTTTACTAGCTTCTATCGCAACAATTTCATCCTTAACGGGTGTATCAGTGAGCACAGCAGATTTTATCTATTAGTTTGTTTTCCTTTTCTTGGTGGAGCTTTTGGCAATGGTCTTAGTGCTTTTGGTGAGATGTCATTGGAAGTAGTGGCAAGTGAACTAAGGTCCTTGGATGTGGAGGGAACAGTTTCTAGCCATGCCCCTATACCTCTTGCGCACATATTGTTTAGGCATTCTGAAACAATAAAATAATAACTTATCACGCAATGCCCACACCACAAAATACTATACTTAGTTAGAAAAAACAAGTTAGGAGAGTTGGAACAGCGTGTTTCAACTCTCCTACATGCAAAAAATCATGTTTTGGTTAGATTAATGGCTCTTAACTTTAAAACACAAGGCGAATTCTGATGGCCCGCTTTCGCTGCCCGAAAACTGTAAGAGACGCATGACTGTTACCCCATACTATAGCACCATAAGTGAGATTTGAGTGGAAAAGTGAAAAATATACAGTCCTTAACATACTTAAATCTACCAAAATTTTCAACTGTCTAACCAAAAGAGGCAACCTGAGAGCTTAGATGCTAGAAAACTAACATGGCTATTCCAAATCAGCTGATCATCAATTTTTATCCCTAATAGTTTGACACTACTGCCATTTGTAATTTTATTATTTGAAGAAAACAAAAGTTCCTGAGTTTTACTTAGATTTAATTGAATTCTGGGATTCAGCCCTTACAAGATCAACATTAAGCCCCTGGCATACAAGAGTTGTATCATCTGCGAAAATATTCCCCTCTCGGTAATGAGATGATAGAAAAGATCATTAATATATATAATAAATAGTAGAGGTCCAAGGCCAGATCCCTGTGGAACTCCATAATTGACGAATTGCTTTTCAGATACAGCATTTTTTATTATAACACACTGTTCTCGATTTTCTAAGTATGATTTAATAAATTCTAATGGAGCACCTCTTTCTCCAAATAATCGCAACTTTTTTATCAGGACCTTACTGGCAATTGTTATTTCTTTAATATTAAATTTTAAAAAATTGTGTCTCTAATAAAGTAATTCTACAAAACTTAATTTCGAGGCACCAGTTTGATAAATCGCACATAATCTCCATTTACATATCTCTATTGTCATAGGATAGCGCCAAGTGTATAGTTTAATTAGTTCATAAGTTCCAGTCCGCTCCGCCGAAGTTTATCCAATCAATACGGGCCCGACGTTCGAAGTTTGCCAACTTTAACGTTTGTTATATAAACAATGTGCACCTCCAGTCTGCAATACTATCTGAACTGGGGTTATTTATCTTGGAGGGCAACTTGGAGAGGGCAACTTCTATATAATATACACTCGGAAGCGGCGCCCCCTACCTCCCCCATCTTACCCCCGCATGCAGTCTCCAACTACTTGTGAAATTTGGATATTTATGTAGATGGTAGATACAGTTACAGCTAGAAAGTTTCGGGATTGTAATTTACTGCTCGTAAACTACTAAGTTTGTTACAGTTGTTTAGGATATAAAATATATTTATTATACTTGTTTTATTTCTATTTAGTTTTCGTGTACGAGAGGCACTAGAGAAAACTACTCACTGACAAAGAAACAGAGAGCTTATGATCTTTTTGATAATTTTATTTTTTAACATATTCTTCCTTAACTATAACTTACGTGCTCGACATCATGAGCTTCAGTTACTTTATTCCATAATTTGCTTTTTAAAACAAATCCGGACAATACGGAGGGTGGTCCAGCTCAAAAGTTACACTCGTTAAGATTGGGTTGAACTTTGATTCTTTTGTAAAGATGAAGCACATTTTCATGTGACTCCAATTAACACGTTTTTGGTAAACATCCGTACCGTAGGCAAGTGCTATTATCGTAGAGGCCATTGGCGCGTATTTGACAACATTAACTCTTGTTTGGTCCAGAAGGACGGTGGCCTTGATCTTGTTAGCTAAAAATTGTATGAGGACATTAAAGAGCGGATAACCCTTGCAGAACCACGATAGGAGCTTTGATTTTAGATCGCAGTAATTTACTCAAGTCTCATCACTTTGGATGGATCATTCAAAGTTAAACAAACTAACCGCCTTCGCGTATTTATCGATCCAGGAAAAATATTAAACGAGATTGAACTGGCTTTACTTTTTATTTACTTACTATGGCTGGTCGTCCACTGGAAGCGTAGAAAAGCGGCTCTCCACTTATACCAATAGAACAACAGCTACTTTATTGGATTTTATTGTACATGTTTCATTTCTAATACAAGAGTTTAACGCTGTGTCCTACGTAAGCGAGTTAACGCGACCAAGGCGGAAATGCGTCTCTGGCGGTTCTCGCGGCGGGAATGTCCTACGTGAGCGATGCCGCATTTAGTTTCAAAAATGTCGTCGTCCGGAAAACGTAAATTTTTGGTTATAGTCTGTTTCAAAAAAGCGTAGAGTAATAAAAGCTCATTAGGTATGCAAAGTGACTACAGTGACTCTGAATATTTAAGCCACTTTCATAATTTGGCATTGTTTTCATTGCAAAATTCTTTATTTTCATCAAGTGCACGTAGTACTACCCAGTTTTGGGTCAATTTATGCGTTTTGCCCATTATTATCCATTCACAAACACTGAAAATGGTGTGACAAAGGCGTGCATTATGTACATAGTATTAGGTACACCTATTTTTTATTAAACATTATAAGAAAAATACAAAATACATTATACAGAAATTAAATTATAAAAAATCATGATATTCTTCGCCATCTGAGGAACTGTCATCTCCTCTTGACGTTATAATTAACGGATCGATGGTCCGATCGATCAGGTGGTCAATATTTCACATTTTCTCCTCTTCTTTAATGACATGATGGACTGCTTTTCGCCAGTTCTCTGGTGTCACTTCCTTAATGGCTTGATCAAACAGTAGCTTAACGTCTTTGACTTTAAATGTCGTGTTGTGTCTTGCTATAACTCCTTTTACTTGCGCCCATATAAGTTCTATAGGATTTAATTCGTAATGATAGGGCGGTGTGCGCAGTACAGTTACGCTATGTTTTTAGCTATATCTTCCACGGCATAATTCATAAAACGATGTTTTTGTAAATTTTCAATAGCTATAATAGTTCATTCTTTATCAAATTATCTTTTTTTTTTCTTTGGTTAGTTATCATAAATAATTTAATGCACAAAATTTACCTGCGCCTATGGCCAACACTGAAATTGAGCCGAACTGGACGAAATTTCCCATTTAATTACTCTAGACCTTTCTAAAATAGACTATAGTGACGCTAATAATCGTACCTATCTTCCGTAGAATTTATATGAAAAATTGACGTTACACAACTAATAATATTGATTTAGAAAGGATTATATATGATTACTCTCATCACTTGTATCATTAATTACTAAATCAAAATTCTTATTTTTTAAACAAAAGTTCACAATTTACGAAGTCACGACACTCTCCTTCAGTTTTGGAATTTGCACCCAAAATATCGAATATTAATTATTTTGAACTTTTAACAGTTTGGAAAATATGTAAATAAATTAAAAACTTATAAAATTCATTAAAGTAGGCAATATCATTTTTAAAGTATTCTGATTCTACGATTCTATGTATCGTGCATTAAAGAGTTTTATTTAATAGACAATCTAAAAACGGCGATCGTCTTTCGTGTTCGCCCGTCGTTACTCTTCCCTTTTGAAAATAATCCTCCAGAGTAAATATTGTTCTCATAAATAAAACATGAATTTAAGCAAGAACCATTATTTGCATATTTGATTCGTTTCGAAATTGTTGTTAAAAACGGCACGATGTTCGAATGCGAGCAATTCCTTTAAAAAGGCCAAATAACCACTGTGATGCTCGTCGTGTAATACCTACGTTTAATCAACGATTATTTAACCAATAAAAAATCCGGCTATGTAAGGAAACAAGCCTAAAGATGGCAATTTACGTTCTTGGTAATGATAGTGAGCTGTAAATTGATTTTTATGTTGTGGTGATTGATCAATCGAATTGGATACGGTAATAAGATCGAGCTCATTTTTCGTTTGGTCATTACTTAATTGGTTTTAATAATATGGTTAAATGAAAGAAATTATTTTGTATTTTATTTGTTCAGTTTTCAGTTGCCAACTTTTGTAATTGCAGGAGAATTGGTTTTTTCAAACTTGTGTAGTAATCCATGTAAAGTCATAGACATATTTTTTCGGATATGTTATGTAGTAAACATGTATTTAGTGAACCAGCAGTGGAACCACAGACAATCGTAATCGACAGTTTGTCGACAATTTCCCCTTACGTCTCTCTTCGTCTCACCCTGACTCAAGGTTAATCCAGCCAGTTAAATTAAATAACTAAGGCTTCTTTATAGGAAAAATTGATAGGTATTTTAAGGCTTGTAATAGTTATTTACGATATAAGTGTTATAAAGATTCATATTACAACACGAGATGTTAAAGTTGTCAAACGAGGCGTGAGCCGAGTTTAATAAAACATCGAGTGTAGTGATATGAATTTACAACAAGAATATTGTACAAAATTTTCTCTACTTTCATCTATGAATACAAATATTTGGCAAAAGGCATGTTTAAAAATAAAAATGCACCTGCTATTAAATTTACTAATCAAGTTTTTTATGGTACCTTTCGCATAGTTACTGTTTCGCATGGTTACTGTCGAAATTTTGTCAAACAAATTCAAAAATATAAAAAGCGTTCTTCAAAATGAGCGATTCTGATGGAAGTTTACCCTCTGATATAGAAGCAGCGGCAAACGAAGCGATCTCAAGTTTAGTTCCGACAAAATCCAAGGCGCGGTATGAGTTGGAGTATCAGAAGTTTGAAGATTGGTGCAAAGCTAACAAAATAAAGGAGGTGTCTGAGAAAATCCTTTTGGGTTATTTTTCCGTAAAGCAACGCTCCCAAAAACCATCTACCTATACTATGGACTCACTACTCAATGTTGAGAACTATGATTTCAGTTAAGAAAAATTAAGATATAAGCAGATTGTCTCAACTAATCGCATTTTTGAAAAGAAGTTCAGAGGGTTACAAGGCCAAAAAGTCCAAAGTTTTCACAAAGGAAGACGTATATAAGTTTCTTAGTACTGCAGATGATGAAACATATTTACTTATGAAGGTTGTTATGATAATCGGCATTTTTGGGGCTTGTCGGCGCGGCGCGAAGAACTAGCTAAGTTAATGTTGGATCATATTGAACACAATAATTTGTATATAAAAATTGTGATTCCATTCTCGAAAACCAAAATTATACAAGAATTTGTTATAACAGGTGTCAACTGTTTAGGTATTTTTCGAAAGTATGCTAAACTTCGTCGTCTTAATGCAACTCACAGGCGGTTTTTTGTATTGTATGGAAAAGGAAAATGCACCTCCCAGCCTGTCGGAATTAATAGTTTTGGAAGTATACCAAAAAAGATTGCAACAAAACTTGGATTGAATAATCCTGAAGGATACAGTGGACATTGTTTTAGGATGTCCTCAGCTACCATTCTAGTTGATGGTGATGTAGATATGCAGATGTTAAAGCGTCATGGGGGCTGGAAATCCTCTTCGACGGCAGAAGGCTACGTTGAGAATTATTTAGAAAATAAGAAACAAATAGCAAAGAAGATCATGGGGTCAGACACGGATTTAATGATTGGAAATTCGTGCTGTAAAGGCATCTATTACAGCACTAGTGCTGTAATGGATGCCCTTACAAAACGATTTACAGAACTGTAAAATTCATATTACTAAATGAAAGTAGATAAATGTCATTTTTAACATTAAAATTTAAATGTCAAAAGTGGCCTATATCATGTATCTGGATGTTAATTGTGGAAAAACGGGTTGTCTGGTAATATTTTCTAGATATATTTTAATTTTAAATGTAAAATTTTTTAATTGTGCAACGTCTATCAGGTAATCTCTCGAAAGTTAATTAATTTTTACCTTCGCAACGCGTGGTACTGAAATAAGCAAACATATTTTATAGTGTTAAAAGAATAGAGATAAAAGCAAAGCCGAGTTGGGTCTAATATTAGCTAAATTGCGTGCCTCTAGTAATTATTTTCCAGGTTAAAAATCGGATTAGTATGTAGACCGGCAGGAATTGTATATATTCGTCGAGTAAATATATAACAGTTGCAGGTTGAGTTTGTGAGTATATTTCATTTTGCATATACAGTTTGTTAGCGGTATCATTAAAACTATATATGTCGGTGGCGGTGCACATGCAAAATGGAACAATCGCGTGAAATCCGCCAAAAACACTGCACATAAACATAATTAAATTTCAGAATTTATTTTGCTTAGAACTTTATCTGATCGCGTAAAAAATGTTTGAGTAAGTTTTTTGCCAATAACGAATATGGTTGATGTTTTCTAATGCTACGTATGAAATAACCCCGACCAACCATATTGGTCGGTTTTACACAGAGAGAAAGTATCTTAAATCAAGATTTTCTATGATTTTAATTTTTTTTTAAATTTAGGTATTTAATTAAATTAAAAATATCTAAAAGTATTTCATCTAAGAAATCATCTAAGAAAGGTACAAGTTCTTAATTTAATTTCTAAGTTATCTATCCGGTATCAAAAATTGCTAATTATTTGATAGAAAACTCAATATTTCTAGTTTAAACTATCATTATCTAATTAGTAAATAAGGCAAGGGCCTGTCGACATATTAAGCACCGGTTCCCACAGATCACCGAAGTTAAGCTGTGTCGAGCGCGGTTAGTACTTGGGCGGGTGACCGCTTGGGAACACGGCGTGCTCTTGCCTCAGGGAAGAGTGTAAAATGAATCGACACCTAGCCATCCTATTCACGCCGGACAGGCCGGATGAGATCGGATATCTCGTAGGATGAAGGTGCCATTTTACACTCCCCAGTCGATGACCGGTTCAAGATGGCCTACGTAGTCGGCGAACCGTAAAAAAAAAAAATTAGTAAATACAAAATTTTATGTTAATGAGATTAGATATTTTGTTGCAAGTGCATTAGAACCTTGAATTAATTCCACATTATTTAATTTTTATTATTGGCTGTTATTTCTTTAAGAGGAAAGAAACACTTTTTTATAAGAATACTATGAGACGGCGTTAAGGAACAAATACTCTTAAACCTAAGTTTAAACCTAGGTTTAAACCGAAGAATAATTCTAAAAGAATAGAAATGTCAAAAATGGTTTTATTTATAATGTGGGATTGACAGCAAAGTTAAATTTAAGAATAATTATCTGGTTACTCGTTATGTTATGTTACAATATATTAAGTTATGACCAGGTAAATCACTTTTTACCCAATGTTACACATTATAAAATGTCAATTTTTCATATTTCTTCGTTTTAAACAGGACCTTATACAAATCCGGTCATTTATGCAGTCGTAGGCAGTGGCGTGCAAAGCCGTTTAAAACAGGGTAGGAAAAAATGTAATTTACAAACAATCGACTTTATATTTCTATTTCTAATAATTTTCAACACAGTTGACATGGCCACTACACGTAAATTACGTGTACTTGGATATGTCCACTTCTCCATTTTTATTCCCGACAACTAACAGTGACGCGCGACGTTTCTATAACGGGCGGAAACACTGATTTATTATTATGAATAAATTTCATCCACATGCGTTTTATATTCAGATTTTAAATCTAATATCCACTTAATTGAACCCATATACAGGGTGATTCCTAAGTTGATAATTTTTTTTTAGCTTTGTATAAAAGGCATTAAAATAAACAATATTTTCAACTACCTTTTTTTCAAAAACTCATAAATAATTCTGTCTAACTTGGCAGTTGAAGAACATTAAGAAAACTTCTGAGTGTAGAATGAGACCGCAAGGGAAAGCGTTCTGCGTATAATCTCAAAGCATCAGCCGCACTTTGACGACACTCCCGACGACCCGTAAATTAGCAGCATATCTACTAGTTCATTGTTTTCAAATTTTACCATTTTCACGTGTCACCTGAATAGGCGTAAGTAGGACATTTTTTTCTGGAGAAAAGGACAGTCGGGACTACATGTAATTCTTGTTATTGCACCTAGTAAAGAAGGCAAAAAAGCGCCGCAGACGAAAAATTTTCGGGGCCACGCCCAAAGTTTGTTTAAAATTCACCTAACTACTAACGAATTTCATCAAAATTATTAAACTTTGTTTTTGTAAATGCTTTTTTTTTACTTTTTTTTGATTTTCCTAGCTGGCTCTTTATTAAAAAAAAAAACAGTTTTTATAATTGTGAAAAATTGAATATTGGTGTCAATCCAAAATTTTAACATAAGACGTATGTATGACTCTAACACGCGTTTTTTGGGCTCGGTTTTTCATAATTAAAAATAAAGTAAATATCGCTCTCCACGCCAAACGTGATGATTTTTTCAGAAATCATGTATTTTAGGAACGTAGATCTGGGAGCAGTTTTTGGTGCAGATTCTTAAATTTTGAAATACTCCTTTTTAAGTGCCGTTTTGTATCTTCATAATAAAGCATTCTCGTTTCTTCCCGCACTATTTTTTTTTAATTATAAATCATCACACTTCTTCAATAAAAAATGTTTCAACTAAAATGCTTACTTTAATTTTTTTCTTTAAAAATAAATAGATACCCAATTGTTTTTTGTTGTAAAAATATTTAATTGCGTTGCGTTATATTTTTGTTGATTTAAAATAGCTCTAAAAAAGGGAAAACGGAACAGAATATTAGAACTTATAGAAAAATACTATAAAATATTATTTTTTTCACACGTTTTCCTTTAAAATTGCATCATAAATCAATAACTAAAACGATATGCGTCTGAAATCTTAATCTCTATATAAAACAGGACTTGTAGAAGGAAAATATTTAAAACTAAACGTTTCGTACAAGACCTTTGTAATCTAAGCCAAGAATACATTATTTAAAAATTTAAATTAGGAGTTCAAGCGTGAGACGAAAAATTAGGTTGCAATTCGACTTTTAGACCCCGAGCTCCTAGGCTCGAGTGGGGCTGCAACTCGGCAGCCCCCCCCCCGCCCCCAAATACGCCACTGGGTCTCCCTCTTTCTTGATCATCATTTTAACCTAAATAAATCCTTGTGTTTATCTTATGAACGCAAGATAGTTCTTAATTTTATCAAAAAATCTGCCGGCTCCACTACAATTCTCTGTTGTTTTAATAAAGCTTAGTCCAACGACCCAGAAAACGAACCTTTTATCGTCCCGTTGTGAAACGCCCCAAATCTGAGTTAAAAAGCTGTTTTCGAAAGAGGAAATACGTGAAAATCAGCTAATAAAGCAGCACACATCGGGTTTTATTCGGTAAGAGGGCCGTCACCCCGGCACTCCGGATGAAACCGAATCCTCAGACACTTGTTGGTGGGTTGTAAAACAGACTTCCCGGTTTTATCGATGTCACGACCTTGTCAACTTTTTGTTCGTTTTCACGCGGTCACTTTAGAAACTTATTTCGTTCCTAAACGAGTTGATTGAATAAACGGAAGCGTTGAAAATTGAAGTTTTATTTTAGGGATTCTATTTTTACATTATTTTCCTAAAATAAAAAACTTTGTTTGTATTTATACGTCATACGAAACCAGTGGCGTAGCCAGAAAATATGCTCGGGGGGAGGGGGGGCTCAATGGGCGTAAGGAAGACATTTTTTTTCTGAAGAAAGGGATAGTCGGGACTACATGTATTTCTTAATATTGTACCTAAGGAAGAAGGCGGAAAAGCGCCAAAAAATTTTCTACTACTATCAAATTTCGAAAATTAAATTATTAAAATTTGTTTTAATAAATGTTTTTTTTAACTTTTTTTTTTAAATTCCTAGCTGGCTCTTTATTAAAAAAAAACATTTTTCTAATTTTGACATATAAAGTGACACTTTTTAAAACTAATTGACATGAAACGTCTTACTTTTTGTAACTAGTTGCATAAAGTAAAATATTATGCAATTGGTGACGAAAAATGTATTTCAAAATTAGTGACAAAAAGAATTATTCTATTTATTAAACTGTTATAATACAAGTTAAAAACATAAATTATAAATAAATTAATTATTATAAATATTGATATCCCTCCGCAACAGAGCTAGATTTCCAACCTCCGTGCCTCTTTAATTTTAAAAGATCAGCGCCACTATCTGCTAGGAAAGTGGCAGAGCTTCTTCTGAAGCAGTGGCCAGTATATAGAACAGGATTTGAAAGACCAAGAAATTGTGCAATAATTTTTGACCGACTGCTAAATGTGTTAATTCCCACAGGATTTCTGGTACATTTTCCATTCGCATATTTTACAAAATAGCTATTTATGCTACAGTTATATGTCAAAATTAGAAAAACTAAATTTATGTTTTCCAAATTTTTATCAATTATATTAAATTTTATTTTTTTATTACTTTCTTCAAAATTAGAAAAAATCTTGTATGCAATACGTTACGAAATGAAATTTTGTGTAACTTGTGAGTTTTTGCGAAACTCACTTTGTTCGTTCCGCAAATATCTCACGCGCTACACAAAATTAGGCATTTCGTAACTGATGGCATAAATAGCTATTTTTATATTTGTGAAATATATAAATATTGGTGTCAATCCAAAATTTTAACATAAGACGTATGTATGACTCTAACCAGCATTTTTCGGGCTCGGTTTTTCATGATTAAAAATAAAGTAAATATCGCTCACCACGCCAAAATTATTGATGATTTTTCAGAAATCATGTATTTTAGGAGCGCAGATCTAAGAGTAGTTTTTGGTGCAAATGCTAAGGTTTTGAAGTACTCCTTCTTATGTGCCGATTTGTATATTCATAATAAAGCATTCTCGTTTCTTTCCGCACTATTTTTTTTTATAAATTATCACACTTCTTCGATAAAAAATGTTTCAATTAAAATTTTTTATTTTTTTTTTCTTTAAATATAAATACTTAATTGTTTTTTGTTTTTGTTATAAAAATATTTTATTGCATTGGGTTATATTTTTGTTGATTTAAAATAGCTCTAAAAAGGGAAAACAGAACAGACAAGTATTTAATAGAAAAATACTATAAAATATTATTCTTTTTACTTTATGTTTTCCTATAAATTGCATCATAAATCAATAACTAAAACAATATGCGTTCGAAACCTTAATCTCTATATAAAACAGGACTTAGAAGGAAAATTTTAAAAACTAAACGCTTCCTACAAGACCTTTGTAATCTAAGCCAAGAATACATTATTTAAAAGTTAAATTAAGAGTCCAAACGTGAGACGAAAAATTAGGTTGCAATTAGACCCCGATCTCTAGGCTTGCCACTGTACGAAACCGATGCTCATCATTGTGCTATTGGTTGGTATTCAAGTTACCAAGATGGTAAAATTAGAAAAGTTGTGTATTATAAATCTTGTCATTTCTTTATTAGGTAGATCTGAATGCGGAAAAATGTCCCATGTTAAATTGAATTTAAAAAAAAAATCGAATTACAAAAAAACTAAGCAAGATTTTAATTTTCTGTTTTCACCAATAAAAAGATGGTATCAATGTGAGAGTGAGAAAGTTATTTTTATGCAGAAAAAAAAATCGAGGAAAAAAATGTAAGCCAATGGAAACCCTAAAAAAATTGCTAATGTTCATTGTACATATTGTAAAAAATATTAAGAAAATATTTTTTTAATAAAAATAACTTTCTCACATTCACTTATTAGTGGTATAGGGTCCAAATTTAAAATGTTTTATAAAATCCGTCAATCAACATGGACAGGATTTAGTTCAAGAGAACTCTACGTTTTTAATATCGTGGTTGTAAACATAGGAAATCCCATGCAAGTTTTAGACTGTCCAAATATTTGCTCCCCTGTTAATTTTAGAGCGTGGTTGTAGGGACACTTTTTTAGGGTCTCTGTGTGGTGAGTGCACATGCGGAGTTTCAACTATTTTGGACAACTCGATTTTAACTTATTTGAATATGATTGCGGTTGGGTTTTCATTGGAATGCTGCGGACATCAGCATTGCCTACCCTGGGAACAATAAAACATATTTTTTTGTAATTTAGTTTCTATCCGTGTAATCCAACTTTGGCAATTTATCTCTACATTAATATAATAAATAATATAGGACCGAAAACTGAATCCTATATCATTTCCACGAACGCATTCATTGCTTATTATATCGTAAACTAGATTCCTGTATAAACATTCCATAAGACCGTTTTAAAATCAAAGATCTCGCTGTACATTAGCGTCTTATGCAACAGCAAAAGCACTGCTTTTGTACGAGTGGAAGCAAGCGAGAGCCGGTAGGCAGTAGGGTAGAAAGAGATGTAAAAAAGTGCATTGGCGCCAATCTTCAAGTTTCACCGTAGTTTGGAAAATTCTTCGCTTTCTCAATACAAAATATGAAACACGCCTCTATAAGTTTTATTATTAATTACTTTAGTTAGGATATTTTTAAAGGAATAACGTAAAATAAGAAGCACTTTTGTCACAATTAAAATAGAGAGACGCTTAAGAGAATTAGCAATAATCTCTCTGGGTAGCGACCTTTTCCAGGATTTAAAACACAAAACCAATTTTGATGACGATGTTTTCAAAGAATTTTTACGTAAAGACCGCCGTTTGAACTAATCTACAAATAATGCCGTTTTATTCTTCTTCTGCCACAGTGTTCTTTTCACAAACTCAAAAACAACACATTCTGTGACAAAATTTGAAATTTATATGCTTGAATGCTACGGAAGGTAAGTTTTTGTCTTGAATGCAATTTTGCCTACCCTGGTTAAAACAGCATTGCACGCCACTGCCTTGCCAGCCTCTGATTAAATTTTGTCGTGTTAATACGCGGTTAAGCTAATCGTGAATGATGTTTCTTTAATGCAACCCACTATTAGATTAATACATCTGGATATTGTGGAAATTGCAAAAATTTTACTTCCAGAAACTTCCAATAATTTATTTTAGAATATTACAAAAAAAATGTTATGCCTCAAAGGGCATGTAAAGGAGACGCCCTCAAATAATTCTTTTATAAATTCATTTTCAATTTAAATATATTAAACAGAAATACGTAATATAATTTGGCAAAAATACACATTATTGAAGCTACAGTCAGAATAGGATTTGAATATAAATTCCCCAACAAAGACCGAGAAATATGCCTTTTATACAACAAACAAAAGTTTCAAAACTGAGACTACGCGTCCGTGGCTTGTTTTATTTTATGCATTAGCAAAATTGCAGCAATAAAAACTTTTCCTAAATGTATATTATATAAGAAGCATTGCCATAGACTTGGAATACGCCGAAGGGAGACGGCGATACCCGAGACTAGCAATATATAAAATGGGTAGATTATAAACTTGTATTTTTAATAGCCGAACTTTATGTCGGGATGCTGAGCGATGAATTTCGCCTTTCTTTTAAAATAAAATATACTTAGAGAAAGGGTGGGAGAGAGATAAAATGTTCCACAGTCTTTAGCTTTAATATCTTATATTTATTATTGCCGTCTCTATCCCTCCGCTTCTCTGCAACCGAACGAAATAATTTAATATTCCTCGCAATAAATTTTGGATTAGGGCTTTATGCCGAGCAATAAAAACCGTAATTTATAACAAAATATATACAAAATTCAATTTTTACTCTTCGCCGTTGTTTTTTAGACGTCTCGTTGGAAATAAGATCGTAATTTTAATTTTAATATACGGCAGGCTTTATGGCTTCATTTATCAAAGTTTTTACTTCTTCATATTATAGGCGTGCGTTAAATATGTGTATATGCACCTAAAAAAATGTAATATCATGGTAATAGTAGTTTGTGCAACAAGAGTGGATATGATGTCCATATCGCACGAGGAAGTAAATTGAGCACGATGCCGTAGGCTCTCGAGCGCAATATGGACAATCCACTCGAGTTGTACAGTATATTTTTTCTACGACTTAACTTCCGAACTTCATGCTAAGAATTTTAAAAATTATTTAAATTGGGCATCATAACTTATCTTTTAAGTTGGCTATAAACTTGTGAGAACGATAATAAGAAACAACGTGATGAACATGAACAAACATTCATTTTGATGGCAAACCTATGGACCAAATTACACTGTAACATATTTATCGATTTGGGTAAATTCTTATATTTAAACAAACTCACTCACTTCACAGATGTTTAGGATGTTTTTTTAAAACTTTTACCAGATGGACCTGAGTTAGAAATGAGATCAGACCACATAAATCCAAAAACGTATGGAAAAATAACACCTCCTGGGGCAATAAACTGGTACACAGAAGGATCTAAAATCAAAGAGGATACCACAGTATTCCACGCAGAAATCTACGCGTTTGCGTAGGAAAACAATAGGAGAGCTTACCTCAATAAGCGCATCCATCTATACTCTGACAGTCATCCAGCCCTTAGAGCGCTAATATGCAACAAGGTAACCTCAAGAGTAGCATGGGAATGTCAAGGGGAACTGGATGTCCTGGCAAAAGTAAACAAAGTAATACTGCAGTTGGTACCAGGACACGAAGTTATTACAGGGCACGAAAAAGCCAATGAACTTGCGAAGAAAGGTTCATTCATTGGTTCATAACCGGTACTCGGAGTACCAAGGTGCGTACCGATAAACGTGATGCCATATAGCGATGGATTAGGAATGAACCTAAAATCTACTGGAACAACAGGCAGGGATTACACCATAGGAAATGCTTAAATTGGGGTTCCAGACCCGAGACTAACGAAACAGCGGCTTCAAAGGAACCGGAATCAGCGGAGAACTATTACAGGAATTCTGACAGTACACATGGCTGTCAAGAATCATCTGCACAGAATGCAACTGTATAATAGGAGCTGCAGATTATGCGGATAAGTTAAAAAAACAGTATACAGCACATAGTTTACCATTGCAAGTCACTAGATCGGAAGATTCCACGAATGCTCCGGTAACCAAAACTGGAACCGGAGGACATCCTAACCTTCTCCCCAGTTGACCTACACAAACTAGTGCAAGGAACTGGGATCACCGAGTGAATGTGAAGAATCAAACAATGTGAGCACAATGAGTCAAACCTGGTCTAAGTGCATCCGGCACATGAACGGGCCCCCCGGAAGGAAAAAAACTTACCAAAAATACATGAATGTTTAAATTATAGCTAAGATGACATATAGCCCTAATTTAAATTGAAATCAGATACATTTATTTAAAAAGTTACTAAAGTTTATGTAACAAATTTAAAACCGTGAAAAAATGCAAATAACATCGCGTTGTGGCTATGACTGCAGCATCCCTGGAAGATTCGTTTAGGTAGTATCAAACTTTTTTAACTTAAAATTATATATTGCTTTAGTTAGAAAACTTTTTATGAAAAATGCTCTAAAAGTTAAAGTGGAAAAGTTAAAACTTTTCCATTTTCATAGTATAATTCGTTACACTATAGTTAATATTTTATTTTTCTTTCTCTTTTCATTTTTATCAGAAAAATAGAGGGGGATTATTTACTATATTTTATTTTAATGCACCTTTCAAAAACAAAGTTTCTAAATTTTGTCCCATGAGCCTTGAGAAGGGCTTTCCTGGCGTCCATGCATATTTGTAACAGAACAACGGGAAACTCTGATGCTTGTGCATTGTTGTGATAAATGTCATACTGTCAGAAATTTTAAGGTTCGCCACTGGGTACATTTTTAAATTAATAACGACTATTTCTCTAACTTGCCCTAGTAAAATTAAAATTCTTAAAAAATAGTCCGAACGTCTTTGTTATAATTTTTTTTCTGTATAGATATCTACAAAAATGACACTTTTGCTAGTTTGAAATCTTTAAAAGACCTTTGACAGGTATAACGTAATGTTTCCGTTTCCCATAGGGTGCAAACTTTTCTGCGAATTCTGTACACAGTAAGAAAATGTTATATAAATTTACCATAACCTTTACTGGTAATAAAAGACCACGAATCTCCAAGGAAAAAACCACCAGGAAATATAATTGAACCTCTACGACTATGTATTTTTTAAATATATCATATAACTATATTTCATGTAATGTCACGGGGAATTTAATGGGAAAGCTATAATAATTACCAAGTTATATAATTTACCCTTAAAGTAAGAACACTTGAACGGCTAGCAAAGTTAATATAATTTACTTTTAACACCATGTATAGTGTGTGTATAGTTATATTATTAGTCATACCAAATGATCAATTTTTCCTTGCAGTATATATACAGGGTGATTTCTAAGTCGATACTTCTTTTTTAGCTGTGTATAGAAGGCGTTAAAATAAACACATTTTCAAAAAACTTAAAAATAGGCGAGATACAGAAGTAAAAAATCTAAGTGCGAGCCAAGTCATCAAAACGTAGTCTGCTATACTTTATGTTGTTTGTCTTATTAGTCATGCAATTTACGTGCCGGTGGTCAGTTATTTGGCAATCCGCTGCGGTGTGTTTTTCTGAAGGAAGTTAATTTTAAAATTGAAAACATTGTTTAAGTTAGGCAGGACCGTATTTGATCCATGGTGTAATAAATGATTGTAAGTACCTTATTTTTGAGTTTTTTGAAAAAGGTATTTGAAAATGTTGTTTATTTTAATGCCTTCTATATACAACTAAAAATAAGTATCAACTTAGGAATCACAATATGAAGCTGTGTAATACTTACTTTTTAAAACCTGTCTCGGTGCCTTGTGGTTTTTCATCAGTCTCTATTAGTCCCTTCTGGAGCAGCAAGTGCTACCCATACTGCTACCCACACTGATATACTAACTATAAGCGTAAATTTTATAGTGTTGGAAAAAACTGGAACAACAGTGTTTTGTAATTAAATAATAGAAAAGCGAAAAAAATCATATCAGCCGCCTGCGTGATAATATGTTAAAACAAAGAAATAACTCGAGTACTTATTTTAATGAAATTGTCATAATAATTAACCAAATTCGAAGTTAATTCCAGGTTTCACACCAGTGACACTGTCAAGAATGGATAGCTCAATTCCCTTATTATATTTATTAATTCAAGTTGCTGTACTGTCACGCCATTGTAAACCAGAGATACAATACACGGTGTTCCAGACAATTTTGTTTTTCTAATATTATTAGGTTTCATTGGTTATCTAATAAGGTCACCTACAAGCAGTAGTCGATGAGTCATCACGAACAAATAATGCATTTCCACCACATCGCGCATACTGTATCTGTGTCTGACGATGGCAATAAAATGTATTTTTTTATATACCTACAAAAGATTATAAAAACGGATTTATCGAGAATTAAGTGACGCGACGTTAGTGGAGATTTTTAAGATAATATCGGAGCATAGTTTGTCATTTTATTGGAAAATTTCTATTTTTATGTTGTGCATAATTGAAACTTTAAAATAAATTTACAATTTTTTTTTAACCCCAGATTGCCAACCTACATAAATTTTACGTAAATTTTTTTTTTTTAATCTGAAATAATTGGCCCATTATTGGTATCCTCGTTCTGTCACTCAAGCAGTGCATCTACCATCACCTCAACATTAGGCTGCCGACGCGTTTCTTATTTGACAGTTGTGGGTTGTATGTGACAGAATAAAGAGTGATTGTTGGCAAATGAATTTTACGTATAGATGCGTTCGAGTGCGTTCAACTAATATTTTTATGTGTATTTTTTGGTTATTTCGTTTGTTTTAGATTCGGTAAATGTTTGTTATTTTTGAATAAAAATAAATAATTACTTTTCTTTAAAAAATTCAAAGGTTTGAGACAATTTTTGCACGTATTTGTAATATACGTAAAATTTACGTATTGTTGGCATCGACGTATATATTTTCAACTTTGGCAATATAGGGTTAATAAGGTATCATCCGCCAAACTAGAAGTTCTTGTGAACCTCGTAGTAAAATTATTGTATTAAATTTACAATGTACAATTTATACCGGGTCCACCAACGTAGCGGGGATGAAAGATTAAATCATTATCGACTTAAAAGCGGCATATTTTAAAAATATTTTACATTATACAGCGTGGCTCAAAAAAGTGTGGCGGACTAAACTTGCATTTTCTTAAATGGAACACCCTATATATTATATTATTTTCTAATTCCCTATACAATTCCACGTATATTTTGTATAAAATGTCATATGTCTAAATTCAATTGTTTTTGAGTAATTGACGTTTAAAATATGGCATTTTTTGACTTTGACAGGCTGTAACATTGGAACGGTTCATCTTAGAGAAAAATGGTTTTCACCTCCCTATCTTAGTTTTTTATTCTCTATCCAAAAATACCAACTTCCGGTTTAACATGTAAAACCAAAGCTCCTCGATAATGATTTAATCTTCCATCCCCGCCACGTTGGCGGACCCGGTATATTGTAACAAAATGACAAATTCCAGCTCTCCATGTCACACATTGTGTGAAAAAGGGGCTGTAACTAACAGACAAACTATACTACACTAAAATGACAATTTTATTTGATCCGCAGTGTACAATACGAAGTGCTACTGACATCTGTATCCACCTAAAAAGCCGATACATTAGCCGCACCCATCGGTGGCCTTCTCATCGGACCTTATTATTAACCCGATACTGATCTTTAATAAAAATTATGAAACCCTTCGTCCATATTTAATTCGAAAGTAATTAATAGACAATGGAAGGGAGTGATAGATTTTAATGGATATATAAGGCAATACAGTGTTCGACAAAAGGGTGGGACCGATCAGTCTAACCTTACAAATTCAAAGAGATCAAATTTTGTTTACTGGTTTGAGAATGCAATCTACGCATTACCTCAAAGTTCCTGATTCTTGGGTATACCAGAACTGCACTATTTGCATTATATCATGTTGGATTTAGTCACTTATCTTTAAGGTTACCATCTGTAAAATCATTAAACTAGAACAAGAAGCTCGAAAACCCCGGATTTTTTAGCTTTAACCCCGGATATTTCTGCTAGAAAATTTTCATCTTACACTAATACAATAAATTGAAATTCTTCTAATTTGACATCTTCATAAACTATTATTTTTATAGAATATACCGTGGAGGAGAGTATACAGGGTCTTCCTTAATGACGTGCTAATATTTAAGGGTGTGATTCCTCAAGTCATTTTATAAAGAAAAGTTCATATAAACATATGTTCTAAACGGCTTAAATTTTTTGTTACAGGGTGTTGAATTATTTTTTTAATGCGTTTTTTGTAATATCTCCGAAAGTACTTTAGATAATATTTTCAATTTTGGCATGTGCTAATAGGATATAAAACCATCGATTTTGGTTATAAAAGTTATTTTTTTGTCCCACCAGTGGCGTCTCTGCAAACATGTCCTCTGATATTTTTTATTAAAAAAATGGTACGCCACTGACATTTTTCCATGTGGTTATTATTTCTGATTAGCCTGGTCCATTCTGCATTCAAATAGTATCTTGCGTTTTTCTCCTCAGACACACCGTTCTTAATTAAAATAATTAAATTAGCTCTACTATTTATTATTATTAACATTGATAATGCAAAATTTTGTTTTTTTTTTAAATTGTTGGAAATGACCACCTTCATTAATAGGCATGCTTCCGCCCCGCCCGTCTAATTTAAATTTTTATGGTTTTAATTGGAAAATCATTTTCTTCGATTTATTTTGCATGAAAATAACTTTCCCGCAGCTACATAAAAACCAATTTTCCATTGGTGAAAAAAACTCAAAATTTGTTTAGTTTTTTTGTAAATCTGGTCAAGAAGAAGAATAGTTTAACAAGGCAAATTTTAGCTCTCTCGGTTCCCAATTAAATGTATTACAAATAACTTGGTATAGCAGGATCTTTTAGATTTGTGATATTTTTAGAATAATCAACAGAGAATACTATTTTCAAACGACATGAAGTAATTTGTGGTAACTAATTAACCTAATAATTAAAATACTTTTGTCATAGAACCTTTTTTTTTACAAAATCCATTAACCTTTTAGCCGTTTAGGACCTACGTTTATATGAACTTTTCTTCATAAAATGACTTGAGGTATCACATATTAGCACGTCATTAAGGAACACCCTGTATAGCGTCGTTCCGTAACTGTCGGTAGACGGCAAGTGGTGACAACCCGGACTGTAAAGAAAACTCCGCCCGGACGCTCCCCGGACACCCTCCAAACTAGGACAAATCCGGGGAAACCCGGACGGATGGCAACCCTACTTATCTTTAATGTAAAACCATTCTAACTTACAATTTATAAATTTCACAGCAGTAACTTTTTTATTTCTTTGTTACTCTAATAAAAATATTGTCTTGTCAAAATTACAAAATAGGTGTTTTTCTTCGTTACTTTTACACTAGTTGGCGTAGACATATTTTGCAGCAGATAAAGCAGCTCTAATTATACAAATATGATACAAATACACACATTTTGGAGATAATAATAATTCTTCTTCAAAGGGACGATATAGTTTTTAAACCTGTATAGAGTCTTAAAGTTACCAATATAATTAGTACAGTAACTTTTTACCAAACCTTTTTTATCACGATAGCACCGTGATCCCTAAAGAATTGAAAAGCATAATATGATCAATTGAAATTAATAGAAACGCTATGGGATATTATAAAGGCCAGTCGAAATGATGATAATGATGAAAGGCTCGGCCCGATGTTGTATAGCAGAAGGGTTATAAGGGCCGCACCTTGAAATCTATATTTTAAATTACTGTTCGTATATTGATTTATATATTTTGTTCATTTTGTTTCATTAGTTAATATTCTACGTCGCAGAGTCGTAACTATAAAATACAGGGTACAGGTATTACACTCATAGCTGCGGTACTAAGTACTTGAAACACTAAAGTACATCAGTGGCGGCTCGCGGTCCTTAAAAATGGTAAAGAGCTAGGTATAGTGCGGGTACTTAAACAAACATTGACTAAAAACCCGTGTAACAAAACGTCTCTCTTATCCTCATCTGTCCAACGACTGAATAGAGTTTCCACCAAATTATTCATTATCATCTCATCACCTCATTATCATTACAAACTATGTCATTAATTGGGTTCATTTTTAAAACACACAACTAAGTAGATACGTACGGTACTGAATTATGACTGAAAAATAAAAACAAAACTTTTTAATCACACAGTAAATCACGTAAAAACGATATCTATTACCGTAAGTTTCGCGAAGCCTCAAAAGAAATACCTTAAGGTTAGGCGAACCAATACTAAAACAATGGTGCATACGACTGACCTATTTTTAAATTGCCCTTCACCATAATGCAAATTGTTACATGCTGGTTACGTGACGTCAGTCACGCAAACATAGCAACGGTTAATATCAAAGCCTGCATGTTGGGCGTTTGGTCTTTACTTGCTTTGAGCTAACGGACACGGTCGCTGGGGCGCGCCAAAAGGCATGAGTGTTTATATTTATTGTCCATCGGAGTTAACCGTGGCCCTATTATGTATAGCTACATTCGGATTAAATTAATATTATTAATTCGAACATAATTATTTTTTAAGGGCTAAAATGGTAGCTGTATTGGTACATTTATATTTAATATTGTCGAAAAAATTTCCTCCTAGTTTTTTTTTTTTTGACGAGCCGCCATTGAAGTACATAAAGTATTTAAGGAACGGCAGAAGAGTTTTGGACTTGCATTGTCTTTATTTGTTTTGAATCACAACGTTTCAACTGATAAGTATCTCCAGCCGTCTTCAGGTGAATACTGAGTTACGAAACTTTTCATTAATACCGGGTTCATACCGGGCTTCTACTGTCTACTTGAAGGTTGAAGACAATGATATTTCTTGAACGGTATTTAAGTAACTTTAAGTATTATTTTCATTATATTTGAAGTACACGCCCAAGTACTTATATTTAGGAATTCAATTTATAATATTTTAGTGTAAGTAAAAAAAAACTTAAAGTCGCGGTCTATACAATAAAATGCTGTGGGAAATTTACTACATTTATCTTGAAAAAATCCTAAATTATTACATTAAGGTGTCTGTCTGTAATATTATAGATTTGATGAAAAATTTGAGGATTTTTGGCGTAAAATGTAATTTCCGTGGGAAAATACTTAGCAATTAGTAAAATTACTATTTATTTACACCACATATTAGTAAAATTATATTAAAAATACACCTAATTCTTAAAAACACAGCGAAAATAGACAAGTTTGTAATTTTACAACATTAATTGATGAATATTCACATAGAACCGGTAATTCGGCTCCTGTGTCAGCCCACAATCATTTGTTGGTCGGCATTCGAGCCGTTGGCTGTGGGCGTGATGATATATTAAAAACATTGCATTCGCTTAAACAGAATCCTGCCCATGTTTATAAACGGATTTTTAAAAACTTTTTAAATTTGAACTCTGCATATTATATTGATTAGAGAATGCGAGAAAGTTATTTTTATTAAAAAAATTCTTAATAATTTTTACAATACAATTAATTTTAGCAATGTTTTTTTAGGGTTTTTATTGGCTTATATCTTTTTCCTCGATTTTTTTTTCTGCACGAAAATAACTTTCTCACACATAGAGACCTTCCATTGGTGAAAGCAGAAATTCAAAATCTTCGTTAATTTTTTTGTAATTCGGTTAAAAAAAACAGCAATTTAACATAAGAAATTTTAAGGCGTTCTTATCCACTTAATGCCATTACTTTCTCTCATATTCATAATGGAACTATTTGTTCGCTCCATTTCTACAATATTTATGAACCTTTAAGTAATTAATTCCAAATAATGTCTTTAATTTCAAGATGTAGAGTGCACGTTGACTTATGCGACCGCTGCATCTCTCGCATATTAAAAATGTGCTCTCGTTTTAAAATTAATCTCGTTTCTTTTTATTGGATCTCCCAAGGCAGCGTACAATAACGTACGTAAAATTGTATAATATAAATTTCTACAGACATATTTACGAGAACATATCTACATTATAATGGGCTTTAAACACTGTATATGCATGGCGTATGTACTTAATTCACTGAATTTAATTTATGAAAACAGTGCCTTGTTGGTTATGAATGCGCGTACTATGCACACTGTGTGGGTGTTTATTTATTATTTAATATTATAAATTTCTTTTGCAGTTGTATGAGTCACGGTTATTCAGAAACATCTGCACATTTTTTTTTGCCCCTCATGTTCATGTATGTAATTTCAGTGGTTTTACTATTTAGGTGGGCTGTTTTTATTGTAGATCGCATTCGATTCAAAGGATGTGGAAATTTTATTTTTAGAAACAGCTAAAAAGGAATAATTTCTCATATTATTTCATAAACATCATCTGCGGAAGTGTTAATTCTTCACTACAAAAAAGACCTTGATAAAATTCAGTAAATTTTACGTTGGTCACACAAACATTCCGATATTATTTTCTTATATATAATAATAGTATATTAAATAACAAGTGATGAAATTGATACTTTTTAAACGAGAAGATATTTAGCACGAGGCGTCAGGCGAGTACGGAAATTCTCCGAGTTTTGGAATAATCACTTTCACACGATTAATGTATACTATTTTTCCTACGACCACAAAGAATAAAAAAAATATTTCAACACTCGTTGAAAAAAAATATCATATTTTATATATCATAGGAAGAACGAATCCTTGATTGACTTCTAGATTAACCAGATTTTTTTTATTATGCTCATCCTGTCTACAGCAAACTCAATCAATTCTCATTTTTTAACAAAGATAATGCCCAAGCTGCATACAAAATTTCGTTATTATCCGTTAAGTACGTATAGTTTTTAAGTGTTGGAGCTAACAGACCACCAGACAGACTGACAGACAGGCAGACGGAAATGGGGACCTTACTTTTTGTGATCTCGGAACCTTAAAACCTGTTACCGTTTTTCACTTAATTTAGTTAAATAAACTAGACCTGAAAATGACAGTTACTTAAATAAGTAATGCAGATATTCGTTGGTCTGAAAAACAATAAAGAAAAATGCTTCTCTTAGTGTAAATATTAACTTTATTTGTGTTTTTTTATTTTCCGCCAATTACACGATTATAAGAAAATTAAATACCTGTAATTATTGCGGTTTTGCAAACAAATGCCATAGCGTGTTATTTTGTTAGACATATTGTTAATTGAACTTAACGAATTGCGATTTAAAAAATATATACGCGGCTACTTTAAAATAATGATTTAACCCCAACTATTCCATGTTTACTGTCAACATTTGTTGTTATAGTCTATTTCAGAAAGGTGTAGAGTAATAAATTGGGAAATTCCGTCCAGTTCGGCTCAATTTCGGTGTCGGCCATAGGCGCACGTATATTTTGTGCATTAAATTATTTATGATCACTAACCAAAAAAAAAAAAGGAGATAATTTGATAAAGAAGGAACTATTAGCTACAGCAAATTTACACAAACATCGTTTTAATAAATATACCGTGGAAGATATAGCTGAAAAACATAGTGTAACTGTGCTCCGCACACAGTCATTTCACTGCGAACTAAATCGTTAAGAACTTATATGGACGCAAGTAAAAGGATTTGTAACAAGACACAACACAACATCAAAAAGAAAGACGTTAAGCTACTGTTTGATCAAGCCATTAAGGAAGTGACACCAAAGAACTGGCGAAAAGCAGTCCATCATGTCATTAAAGAAGAGGAGAAAATGTGGGATATTGACCACCTGATCGATCGGACCGTCAACCCGTTAATTATAACTAACGTCAAGAGGAGATAAGAGTTCCTCAGATGACCAAGAATATCATGATGTTTTATAATTTAATTTTTGTAGAATGTTTTTTTTTGTATTTTATATTTTTTTTTATAATGTTTAATAAATAATAAGTGTACATAATGCATGCCTTTGTCACGCCATTTTCAGTGTTTGTGAATCGATAATAATAGGCAAAACCCATAAATTGACCCAAACCCAGGTGGTACTACCTGCACTTGACAAAAATAAATAATTTTGCAATGAAATCCATGCCAAATTATGAAAGCGGCTTAAATATTCGTTTCGTCACTCTCGAGTCCCTTTGCATACCTAATGAGCTTTTATTACTCTACACCTTTCTGAAATAGAGTATAGCTACTTGGTTCTGTGGTCACTCGGTATACCTAGATCGAATCAAAATTTTGAATTTGTAATTTAAAATTCAAGCTACATGGGAATTTGGAACGAGTATTCTTCATATACATAAGCTCGAGTTGAATGGAATCCCTCTGAATATTTTTAACATATTTTTTCTTTATTTTTGTCTCACAAATTAACTGACTAAATTATATCTTTTGTTGCAGGTACGTATATATAAGAACTATATATCTTTTTCTGCGGGCGCAGCACACCAGACGGTCACAGGCCTTATGGCTGAGGTATGTAAATGAGCTGTATTTCATAATTAAACTTTTCTTTTTCAGTCCGCTTTAATCTTTATTTTAATTTAAATATAAATTTATGGCGTATAATTTCTTTTTAATTTTAGAAGTTTTTCGCTCCGGGTAGCCCCGGGAAGTTTTAGCAACAACGACGGAGCTAATTTGCTTAATTTTTTTACGTGTTTGCTAATTTTTCTAGGCTAGAAAAATTAAAATTGTCTTAAATAAATAAAATTGTGTCTAGAGTAGGTGGCGTCTTTAAATTGCGATCTATAAAGAGTGATACGAATTCGGTAACGATACGAAGAGATAGGAAGTTGGTTTAATTGAGGCAAAGTTGCGTATATTGGGGCTTGCTAATTAGGTGAAAGAAAATTTTAAATATTTCGAATTCCTTCGGAGATATAAAAAAAAATCGAAATTTTTAGTTTTGGTTTTTAATTTTTTTGTGCTTTCGCTTTTGACTTGGAGAAAAAACAAAAAACACTTTCTTGTATTAACGTTTTTTTTATGTTCTATAACACGGCGTTATTAGTTTTCAAATTCGCCGTTTCGTTTTTTAGATACCAACTTTAAGTAATTTTTTTTAAATACAGACCTGGAATTTTAAATACAGCTTTAAGGACTTCTAAGTTTTAAAAATTTGTTACAATTTAAATATTTTTATAATTTTAAGGTTTTGTCATCAAATAGCACATCCAGGGTTGATAAAAATCATGATTTTTTTTGATTTTTTTTAAAAATTTACCAGATTTTACAAATATTATTATTTTAAAATATTTCTAACTGCTTATATTTTGTTTTGTTTAGTAAACAAATATTTTTTGACAGGAATAGTACAAATACGAAGCAAAACTGAAAGGTTTTTTTGGTTTAAATTTTTTTTAAGTTTTATTTTTGTAATAACCAGCTGTTCTTTTCAATTATTATAATAAATAACACCACATAAAAATGCGTCTAATTCTTCAAATCATAAATATTTTTTTAGTTCGGCTTTGAATCGACAGGACCGTATGATAATTTGAAAAAATGTATTATTATATAACAAAAAAAAATCAAATACCTTTAAATTGTGGTAAATTTCTAAAGCTCGTAAAACCATTCCAGGTCCGCATTTAAAAAAAATGTAACTAAGGTTGGTATCTAACGAACGAAACGTCGAATTTGAAAACTAAGAACGTCTTCTTGTAGAACATAAAAAACGGTTATAGAAGGTGTTTTTTGTTTTTTCTCCAAGACCAAAAAATTAAAAACCAAAACTAAAAATTTCAGTTTTTTTTGTATGTCGTTTAAGGTATTTGGAATATTTACAATTTTCTTACGATGTAACTGTTAGCCCTAAGTACACTGGCTCTTCCGCCAACCCCGACTACAACGGGAAAAAAAAGGGTCATCCATTTAATTATAATAGTGTACATCCAAAACATCTTGTATAAGCAGTGTGGGAAAACTTTTTTTTAACCTTTCGATGGTCTATGTGATAATAAAAGTCGTATCACCGACTGAAATAAAACATTTATCCCGACTAAATAAAAACAAACAGCCATTTACTTACAGTTTAATATTTTGTTTACGACTTTCCCTTACTACCGACGGACAATATCGTCCGCCATTACACTTTAACAAAACACAAGTCTACATTTTTAGAGTTTTACATGCAGGTGGATGGAAGAGTTCGTTTCAAATTGCCCAGAGCATTTTTATGTCGGTTCGGGCAATAAAAACTTTAAACTATATTATTATTAGAATCGTGAATGCAACTTTGTGTTCCCTTTCGCTAACTGTTGGATTTTTATTGCTCTAAGTTAGTTTTAATCTCTATTTGGTATATTAATGTAATTCTCTTAAGGTACACTGGAAGAAATAGTGTCTCGAAACACAATTATATTTTTTAAAGAATTATTAAATTTAAAAAAATACACATGTTTCAATTTTTGCAGTAATAATAATTTATTAGTTATACGATTTCTTTAGATAATTTACCTCATATATATAGAACTAATCAGAACGCAAATTTTCATAGCAACCACCTTGGTAACGTGGTCTTACCCGATAAGACCTACCGCTAGCTCGGTAAGACCACAGTAGCTTTTTGTCAAACAAACAGTAATTTATATCAAGAAATCAAGTTTAATAAATAAATATTATAACCCCTACAAAATAAAAGTGACACACAACACTATTTGAGGTGAGTTTAGGGCATAAACTTAACTTAATTTTGACAATTTTAAAGAAATGTTTTATGACAAAATGTATGCAACATTAAACCCAGTGTGCTTTGCTTTGACGTGAGCTTAAGAAATCTTGGCGTTTTCATGGCAACCGTGATGATAATAAGCGAATTTGATTTTTGACGTTCCACGTGTCTGATTTAGTCTTGGATTTTTAATTAATTGTTAGTTGTGGCCCGTTTATAAACTTAAAAGTAAATCATAATGATGTGTTTGCATATTTTCCTTTATCACAAACGGCTTTTATTTCGGGTTCAGTAAATTATCCAATAAAATACACCTCTAGAAGCGGCGTCTTATCTTCATACCGTTGTTTTTTACTCGAAACTAGATTTTCTAAGAAAATTTTCACTCAATATAATTTTTTCTTATAATCAAAGATAAGACCCTCGAGCTAAAGCTTATCGGTAATACCGCTGTTTTTTACAAGAAATAGATTTTCTGATAATTTTCACGAAATATAATTTTTACTTATAATCTGATAAGATCCCGAGAGCTTTAGCTTATTTATCAGAAAATCTATTTCTTGTAAAAAACAGCGGTATTACCGATAAGACGCCTCCTCTATCGGTATATTACTGTTGAGAAGCCTATTCACGTTCAGTCGACCGGCCGGAATTTACCGAAGAGATAATGGCCGGCCAGCCGATTTGGCTTTGTCAGATTTGGCTACACACACAGTTAAATGATGGGACACGGCCGGCCGGCGATTATCGGTTGTTAAAACTGAACGTGTGAAGTCGTTTGCCGGCCGGCATTGAACCGCAGGCCTACTTTTACTTCAGACGAAAATTTTCTAATTGAAAATTGCTGAAAGAATACATAAAGTGAATATATGAAGTATTCACCTGAAGACGACTGGAGGTACTTACCGGTTGAAACGTTGTGATGTAAAACAAATAAAGACAATGCAAGTCCAAAACTCTTCTATCATTCAAAAGACTTCATTTTGTGCCTGTGCAATGACAACAGAACTTTTGCGAACGAAGGCTTATGAAGAATTACTTTTACTGTATAAAACATTAGATGTTGAAGCTACTGTCTGTGGAACATAAGATACATAATATGAGAAGTGCATTCAGAAAGGAACAACTGTTGAAAAAAGCAAGATTAAAAAAAAAATCGGTATCTCTTAAAATATAGCAGATATCAAAAATTTGACAGATCACTTTCTTTGCTATAAATCATTAATTCAATTGAACTACAGTGATAAAATTTTAAAATATTATTGTAAAAGTTACATGCTATTGAAATTGTAGCAAAAATCTTTTTAATCTTATGTATGTATCGTATGTAAAAGTTTCTGACAGTTTAAGAAAATCCAACGTTGGCAATTGTTTCCTAAGGGATAAATCCATCAACCATTAAAAACCGGAAGTCAATATCATATCTTGTTGAGAAGATATTAACTTTTAAAGTTAGGCGAAATTTTTCTTGCTCAAAAGCAAATGGCCAGCAGTTTATACAAAATGCGTAATTTTGAATGCAAATAGATATAAAAAAAATGTGTATAGGAAATGCATCATTAAACTTAAAAAATAATAGTATATTACTGACCAAGACAGATACTATTATTGACCGAGCGTCGATTTTAAGACGTGAGGGCAATAATAGTTGTCTAAACCGTGGTAAATATATTATTTTTTCCACTACTAACACATTTACAGCATTAAATTATTAATTAAAGTTAACATACCTTCTTAGGGTTGCTTCTGTTTTTTCAGTCAGGTTACCTTTGCTTTGAAATTTGCAGAATTTTTTTTATCATGTCAGATGGCATTCTTAGTTGTCAGTATTTGTCGATTCATAAAAAAATTCAAGTCTTTTGATAAAATGAGCGAAGAAACTATTACTGATACGTGCACTCCTCCAAAAATGAGGGTGGAAGCACAATAAATTAATGATGAGTTGCTACCCCAAAAATCTAAGGTTTTGTATTTAAAAACCTACTCAGTATTTAAGGACTGGTGCCAAACAAAGAAAGCTGGAATACCTGGTTGTCTAAACATGACGTTTTCATATATGTTTAAAATAAAAAAAGGTCAAGTTGCCTGTTTATATTGTTTTTGCCAGAAGCCTCTATTATTGACCGTTGTCAATAACGGCGGTAAATAATAGAGGCTTCTGGCAAGGAGTAAAAAAAAGATTTCTAAAGTTTTTAATCGGTCAATAATGAGTGATTTTAAAGTTAGTAATGGAAAAAATTAATTATAAACCTAAATATGAAGCAAACGAGGACAGAACAATGGGTGTTGTGATTGCAATTATTGGCCTATAATAAAACTCTCGGAACTAAAAATCTTCGATAAAGACTCATTTCTGGCGGAAGGTAATACCTGAAACTCGACTAGCATCCATTTATTCCGCCGAAAATCAAAATGCGATCGGTTATCGCAGATTAACATCCTGTGCAAACTGTGCATTGTATTAATGTGCGAAATTATAACCTCGCGCGGCGCGATGATAGATAGAGAAAATTTGATTTTAAAACTGTCCCATCTATATTGGATGTTGCTTAATATACGACGCAATCTAACGCTCAGTTATTACGGGGTATTGGGCGTGGGAGGGGAGGAGAAGGGAGATATTTCCCCGTAAATACGTATTTTCGTACACCAAGGCATACCGGGTGAATACTTTAATTCTGGGCGATAGGAAAATACTGTTGAATTAAAAAATATGGTTCTATGCTGTGTGGAAAATAAAAAATGCTGCCTCAGGATCGATACTTGAAACCTTCTACCAATTAAATAGTGCATTTTTTTTGCCAAAATTCCGACGTTTTGCAATGCGAATACTTTTTGGATGACATTGACAACCTCATTACGTGATTCGAGTTAATTATTTAATTTGGACCAAATTTGACCAAATCGATCATAACGAGTATTAGTCCAAAAAATATAAACCTCAGGAACACATATCCAGTCCCTTGTAAAACTATTTAGTCTTTATTAACGGTATATTATATGTGTATGAGCTTTGGATGAGGACTAGTCATGCCTGCAACTACTAGCATTTCATTTTGATGTATTAGTCTATGCTCTGCTGTTAAAACCCAATTGGCGTCGATGAGTGTTTCTCTACAGAATCTTCTCCAAACCATCACTTTATTCAGTTGCATAAGAACCACCGTATATGGGAATTCTTCGGTTGAACAGTCTTCTCCATTCAGCATTTACTACTCTAAACCATTTCTTTGAATTGTGATTTTGTACCATTAAAAAATACACTTTTTAATTAGAATCATTTCAAATATCGACCACTAGGGTATTTTAGTTTAGTTCAAACCTATTTCTTTTGGGAAAATAAAAATTTTTATGGTATATTTACCTGTAGGTACTATGTTAACTCATCTACAATATCAACCAAATTAAATTAATAATGTGTTCATCAATTGTGTTCAATTTATTCATATCTTTTGCCTATAAACTGGGGGCACCCACACAAGAAAAAATACTCTCTTAACTCTAAGAATACTACCTAATTCCAAGAGAATCATGACTTCTATATAGTTCTAAGAAATGGGTTCGCAATTTGTGATGCTAATTACTCTAAAGACAAAAGTATGTGTCCTAAACTTTTAATCCTTTTTGCGTACTAAGTTAAATAACTGGGAACTTTAGTCTACGTACTAAAATCTTAATCAATATATTTCATAGTACTAGAAATGGCTGACTTTTCTGCGTTTCACCACGCCATCAACAGTCCCATAAAAAAGTGTTTCCTTTTCTTAAAGCAATTTATTTTTTCTTAAAAATTAAATAATGTGGAATTAATTTAAGGTATTTAATGTACTGGCAACAAAGTTTTTAATCATTAGGGTACAAAACTTCCTTTTTACCAATAATTAAACTAGAAATATTTAAGGTTTCAATAATTAGAAATGTTTGATATAAACTATATAAAACTAATGAATTAGATTAAGATTTTATTGTTTTTAAATTATAAACCTTTCTTAGATTTAATAAAATATATTTTATCTTATTAATGAGCAACACAATAGTGAGAAATCCAGTTTAGCTCCTTTTAAGGTTTACTGTTAAAAGACACACCAATGCAACGTTATTATGTACAAGAAAAGCATAAGATACCACTCTTAAACTACTTGAATGTACTGAGTGTGGATTTTAAATGTAACGCTGTTTATAGCGGCTCTGGGAATAAGATTTCTCTAAAATTCAAAAATACGTCCTCAAAGATTTTTTATGGGCCACGCTTTTGTAATGTAAAAAAAAAAGTGGAACCCCAAGGAGGGAGCGCAGCCCTAACAAACTTTTTTTCAAATTAGAGGATACCATGAATGATAGAAGAGTTTTGAACTTGCATTATCTTTATTTGTTTTACATCACAACGTTTCAACTGGTAAGTATCTCCAGTCGTCTTCAGATGAATACTAAATAAGTTAAGTAACTACAGCTCTATTTATACTAGCTAGATGCACTGGAGCATGACTGAGATGGGTGCAGTCATGCGTTTAGTTCGTATGCGGTATTTTAAGTTTACATCTACTTAACAAGGGTTTCCAGATATTTTTTATTATTTATTTAGTGAGGGCTTACTAAAACAATTTGGGTTCTGGTATATTGTAGCAGCTTCCTTGAACTTCCTCTTGCTCCAATTCTATCATTCAAGAAACGTCATTGTCTCCAACCTTCAAACAGACACTAGAGGATACCACTTGTGGCGTCTTTTTGGAAAGCTTATTGAAAAAGGGATTTGTCCATATTTTTTTTCCATCTGTCAAGCCATGAGTCAGAAATTTAATAAAAACTAATTTAAGTACAATTACATTACCAATAACTTTAAAACTGTAATGTCACTTTTTTATCATAGCAATTGTTGAACATGTGCCCCATGAACCTGTTAGCATAGACCAAACCGATGGTAGAACTTTCTACTCTTTCTAAAACTTCTGGCGTGATTAAATTTATCTCTGGTAACATAAAGCCTTCTTTTTAAATCGCCTAATAAACAAAAATCTATGGAGATTTGAGCGGCCACTCTATAAATCCTCGCAGTCCTATCTACGTATTTGGAAATGTAATTTTCAGAATTCTCTTACATTTCTTGCAAAGTTTTTAATACCAGAACTTCAAAGAGTATTCCCTAATTATGAAACTCTAGACCAAACGATATTTTCCCAGCAGGATGGAGCCCTTCCTTACTTTGCAAGAAAACTAAGAGAAATATTAAATGGTACATTTCCAAATAGAGGTGGACTGCGAGGATTTATAGAGTGGCCGCCAAAATCTCCAGATATTACATCCTTAGATTTTTATTTATGAGGGTATATGTCACCAGACCTAGAAATCGTAAAGAGTTGAAGGCAACGATTCGGGTAGAGATACGTTCAATCACGCCAAAAGTTTTGGAACGACTAAAGGAAGAGTTTTACCATCGGTTTGGTACATATTCATGGGGTACATTTTCAACAATTGCTATGTTACAAAAGTTAAATTACATTGTTAAAGTTATTGTTAATGTAATTGTTCCTTAAATTAGTTCTAGTAACATTTCTGACAAGGTTTGCCAGACGTAAATAAAAATTATATGGACAAATTCTTTTTTCAATAAGCTTTCCAGACAGGTGCCATAAGTGGTATATTCTAATTACAAAAAAAAGTTGGTTAGGGCTGCGCTCCCTTCTTGGGGTCTTAATTTTTTTTACATGGCAAAAGCGAGGTTCATAAAAAATCTGTGAGGACGTATTTTTGGATATTAGAGAAATCTTATTCCCAGAGCCTTCCATTTAAAATCACACAGGTATTTTTCCATATTCCAAATTTAATGCGTTCACCCGGTGTACACACCTGTGCAGTGTGCACCGATAATATGCACATCGAACAGCCCTCTTCCGCACACACGTACATCCATATGCATGGAAACATTGATTGCCAATTTACAGCAGTAATATATTAGTCCCTGATTGAGTTTTGCTGTAAAATAGGAATAATGCTGACGTGCCAGCACTCTCTGTGTACATTATTACGGAGCTTAAACTTTGATTAATTCGGCAGCCGGAACTATAGACCGTCATCTCTGGATATGGCGCCGCTGCGCTGTGTGTGTACTTCGTCTTCATTTGCAAATCACAGGCCTCCATTGCAGTGGATATACGTGCAAATATATGGGCCTTTATATGTAGACTCTGTTAATCAGGATGATTGTCATCAATAGTCATTGATGGCACAATGGATGATTTTGCGATTTGTCTGGATAAAAAAGTGCCTTAGTTCGACCAGTTTATGTTTGCATGAATTTATGCACAATAGCATGTACAGTACTTTTATAAATTAAATAACTGTTTGAGGTAAAATTTGGGTACCGAATATTATCGCACCTCAGCTTCTCGGAAAGTTGCAGAAGTTCATCGTTGACGTAAGTCCAACGTAGAATACATAGCGATTTCGTAGGAACGTACGCCCCTCGTACAACAAAAATTGTCCATGGTTCTAAATAAGAGAGGCCCTACATACTTTTGCGTCTGCAAATTCGGAGACCGATATTTCTAATTTAATAGAGACAATGGATAAATTAAAAAGTATTTCTGGTCAAAAATATTCGCTCTTAAATAAATTTTAATAACTTTGAAGTTAAAGAACGAGCGCTCACCAGTAGCCATTGACACTGGGAGGGTTAACAAAATTCGCTTGTGTGTGTCAGATTGTGGCAAACTACTGATAGCTTATCACCTAAATTTGCGAACGGTTAGCTCTTATGTCGGTTAGCATGGGTTCTTCACTACATAGTTCCAGTTCACTCTTTCAACCCGAGGGCACCACTGACTCTTTGAATAATGTAATACTCACCAAGTGCTAGAAAGTCAGAAAATCACTTGGGACCTAAAGTTGTTGACGTCTTTCACAGATACATATCTGAAAACACTTATCAAGAGAAATAAAACACACCCGTTATAAAATCAAAATATGTATTCTTAGGTTAGCAGTAAAAGAACTGCAATAATTACTGGATGGTTTATTAAAACATTAGAACCAAATTTAATAGGGTTTCAGACAAAGTAATGCCATGTGATGTTATTGTAATTTGATTATTACGCTACTTGGTAAAGTTTGTGTAAAAGAAGTAATGTAACCAAACGGTGAGTATTTCTAGCGTCTCAAGTGTTCTAGAACCCTTTGTCAGACCTTACCCTTTTTATAGTACGAAGTTAAATTATTAAATTATTTGACTTACCAAGTTGGTATTACATGATATATTAATTAAAAAAAACTGGCCTGATAAACCTTATGTTTAGTGTATTCGGTTCAGCAACTTAACGTCAATCTTGACTTCACCCATCCAGAGGTAGTATTTACAATAGTCTCCTTCTTTCTACAGTTACTCCTAATTTCCCGAATATTGTAAAATTGGCTGCCTTTTCACATCCAATCCTTAAGCAGCTGAAGGCCCATAAAATAATTAGAAATAGCCTCAAAACGGATCATCGAGTTCCAACTCAAAAGTGTGCAACTTCCATAAACTGGTTTCCCAAACTTTAACAAGCTAGTTGAGCTAAACTAAGCTAGATTAAGCTAAACTTAGCTGATGTGAGCTAAATTACTCTAAGCTGGTCTAAGCTGGTGATTGTACTAAAACGTGCTCAATTCCAACCTCAAAACTGCAAATGAAGATATTTCTGGTTTAATAAAAATCCCAGTTTTAGCAAAATCAAAATCTTACCTGCAAGTGGAAATTACCAGGCCTATCACCCCTCAAAAATAGTGACTTAGATTCCCCTTTCATAGGTCCGCACTAGCTCTAAAAAAACGCTTGCACCGCGTTTCACGGCCGGGGAATAAGTGCTTAAGTCCCCCTCTCTCAATGGCTGCTTCCCAGCAGGAAACGGAACTTTAATTACTTCCCGAAGTTAGCAACATAATGTTCGATTTAACACCGAATTCGGGGCACCAACCAATTTCCAACGTTGACCAACACCATTTTCCGAACACACCACCATAAATTATCTGGCTGTCGGCTTAGCGCGTAAAAGCACTGTAAGAATTTGAAACTACCTACCTTTAACCACTCTGTGGTTTACTTGACAGCTATAAACTTCAATCGAAACTAACCTGATTTTCAAAAATATATCAGATCCTGTAATCAAAACAATGAAAGGATTTTCATAGGAGAAAACCATCGATAAAAGGAAACTCTACAAAATAAATGAGCATGACTACACCGGATATGGAATCTAGTGCCAAATACCATCTTAAAATATACTGAATATACAATCAACAAAACTGAGCTAAATCTTCAAAATTTATAAGGTAATTTTTAAGCATTTAAATTCCTAACTATATCAAACTGCGTTAATACTTAAATTGATAATGCATAAATTACTATGTAGCATTCGTACTCATTTAATCTTAACCTGAGAAATGCTTCGGAAATATTGAATGCTACATTTACCCCCCTCCGAAAAAAAATAGACTAGCTCGATAGGCTATTTTAAATATCAAACTTTCTATGAAATGCTGTGGAAAATAAATTTGAATTAATAACTGCGCGTATTACACGTCCTTGCGGAAGACACTATCGGGAAGACAAATCCAGGAAAAAGACAAAATCAAAGTAGTACAAAATCGGTGAAAGTCTAACAAATTTAATTCCACGCATGAATACTATATTCAAAACTTTACTTCCAACTAACCAAATAGTTAAAAATTTACAAGTCAGAAGACCTAAAGTTCCAATTCAAGAACTATTTTTAAAACCCAAAAAAAATATTATAGATTGTCGTATCAATATACACTTTTAAAGGACAACCTTCTTGGTCGTAACAATCCATGACACACAGTCATAACCAATCCACATAGGATAACCCAAAATATCATCATCTGACATTACAGACAGACATGATATAGTCTATATACAAAAAAATAATGAATCAAAAGATTCGAAGCAATCAATGCTTTTCCGGAACATCACAACAAGGCGAAATGTCCACTGAGAATTTCAAGCAGCAGAGAGCAATACCCATTGGATCCCAAGGTGGCAACACTAGAGAACTTCAAGCCCGTATTGCGTTTTCTCAAGTTGCGTGAGAAACCCTCGTTTACTGGCCTCACCCCAGAGAATCACAATAAATAAGCTCTCCAACACCCAAAAAACCAGGGACACACCCCTCACTATGATAGTCCGAAAGGTGGAAAACTAAACAGAATTGGTGACCCAGATGTCCACCAACAAAAGGAGGTATAATCCAGTCCATACCAAACTAAAAAAATGCATAAAGCATTACCACAAGTTCAAGAAACCGAAAATAGGGTGTTCCGTAAGGTGACACTGCCATCAGCCCTCCGCACAACACAGCCAAGAACTGAGCTCAGGCAAAACACAGTAGAACTGCCCAGCTATGTGTAGCATCGCGGTAGATCACTACGCCAAAGCAAATTCCCCCCAATGCTTGCCCTTCCGAACAGGTGTGCTAAAGTAAACTCCAGCACGTTTGTACGAAATCTGATAGCACCCAACACTCCACGGCCTGTACTAAACAAAAAACTTAAAGAACTTGTGGGGTTTAATACTTTATAAAGTATTAGGCTATAAACTTATCTCCAAAAGATAAGTACTGCAAAAATATTCCTAAGAATCAAAAAGTCATAATCGTGAAAATCTCAAAATATACTCTATATAATGCATACAATATGACATTTATCAGAGAACTACTCACTCATTTCAGAAAGCTAAATTTTAAGTTTGCTAGACTCAATTACCAAAATACTGCTCAACAGCAAATATACCTCTAAAAGGCAAATAGCGACACTTGCTAAAAATCAAAAGATACGCCTCTATAGGCAAAAAGCAACACTTGCTACCAAACTAAATATATACCTCTATAGGCAAAAAGCTACACTTGCTACCAAACTAAATCAACGCCAACATTGGCAACTTTCTGGATATGGCCAGTATCCAAAAATATAAAACTGCAAAAATCGTCCACTCTGTAATAGAACTGAACTACGGGTCGTCACCCACCAAAAAAATTGAAGACTATTAGTCTATAACCCTCTAGCAAACTCATAATTCCCACGGAATAACTAAAATTATTCTTCATCTGAAAGTTCAGAATCAGAATTTTCTGAAATAGGAGTATTAAAAGGTTTTAAGTCTTTGATATGCCATTTCCCAGCTTTGGAACCATCAACATTTTCCAAATCATACACTAAATTTGAAAACCTTTTTTTCACAATGCATTGCACATATTTAGGTACTAACTTTGCGGTGAACTTATCGACTGCGCTAGAAAGAATTTTATTTTTTCGCCAAACGTGGTCTCCCACTTTAAATGAAATATCTCGTTTTCTAAGATTATACGCTCGCGAGTTACGTTCATACGCTTTATGAATTTTACTTCTAACGTCTACAAAAATATCTTTTAACTCTTTTAAATTTTCAGCATAAACATTCCTATCACCAGGAATTATCTCAGCGTCAACACTGATGTCAACATTCAAATCTTTATAATAATCGCCTGATAAAGGAATATGTCTGCCGAAAACCAAAAATGCTGGCGTAAACCCTGTAACTTCGTGCTTAGACGTATTAATTGCTTGTTGAATTTTAGAAATATTTAAATCCCAGTTATCATGAGAATCTATATAACACCTAATGGCCGTACCAACGGTTCGATTATTTCTTTCGACAAAATTACATTGAGGAGAATAGACCGGATTGAATCTAATATTAACACCGTATGTTTTACATAATTTTTTAAAAGTTTTCGAAATAAATTGACTACCATTATCTGCAATTAAAGTTGCAGGACAACCATGTACTTGAAAAACTTTATTCTCTAAAATATCTTCGATAAAATGAGTTTTAGAACTTCTTAATGGAAATAGCAACGTATATTTAGTAAACCAACAAGCTATCACTAAAAGCCATTTATTACCTTTTTTAGAACGTGGTAAAGGACCTATTAAATCCACAGCTATAACTTGAAATGGATAGTTTACTGGTTTTTCTTTACCCATAAGTCCCATAGGAGAAGTATTTGGTGCCTTTTGTGCTCCACAGACAAGACAAGATTTGACAAATCTTAAAATGTCCTGACGCATTTTTGGCCAATAATATTGTTCTTGAAGACGGTGAAATGTCTTATAAAAACCAAAATGTCCACAATTTGGAGGACTATGACAAGAATCAATAATCTCCTCCCTTTGAGGTTTAGGAACTAAGTATTTCCATTCGGGAATATTTACTTTCATTTGAAGATTGTTTGGGATAAATTTAAGCACGAAATCATTTTCCACTTTCCATTGTGGATAACTCTCTGGAGAATCCAAAATCTTCTGGCGTAAATTATCGTACCACGGGTCGATACGATCAACATCAAGTGTACCACCAACTACTATTTCTTCTAAAGTTTCGGTTGTATCTTCTACATTTTCATTTCCAGGAATACGTGATAAAGCATCAGGAACTACATTCAGAGCTCCTTTTCTGTGTACTAGATCAAAAGTATGTTGTCGAAGTCTCATTGCCCAACGAGCTAACTTTCCACTTGGATTTTTAATGGAATTTAACCATAACAAACTATAGTGGTCGGTAATGACCGTAAAAGGAACACCTTCAATAAATCCACGAAATTTCTCAATGTTGAACAGTACTCCAAGACATTCTCTCTCGACTACAGAATAATTTCTCTCAGCTCTGGATAGAGATCTACTGGCATAAGCAATTACTTTTTCTTCGCCATCTATAATTTGTGTTAACACACCACCCAGACCTGTATTTGATGCATCACTAGAAATGTAGAAACGTTGTGAAAAATCGGGTTGCGATAGAACTGGAGCCGATACTAACAGTTGCTTGATCTTTACAAATGAATCCTCTGCAGAATCAGTCCACTGAATTGACTGTCCTTTCTTTCTGCCTTTCAAAAGATCATTTATTGGTGACATTAACGTAGAAAAATCTTTTATAAATCTTCGATACCACGAACAAAGACCAACAAAACGTTTAACTTCAGTAGTATTTCTAGGTCTGGAATAATTAATCATGGCCTCAATTTTTTCTGGATCTGTACGTAAGGAATTCGAACCCACGATATAACCTAAAAATTTTAACGAAGTCTTAAAAAAATCACACTTATCGGGATTAATCGTTAACCCAGCTTCTTTAAGCTTGTCTTTGACTTCAGTCAATAATTTTAGATGAGACTCAAAGTCTTCTGATACCACCAAAATGTCGTCTAGGTAGGTAAAAACGTTTGGTTCGTAACGAGGTCCAAATATTGAATTGACTAGCCTTACTAAAGCATTTGCGCTATTTCTTAATCCAAATGGGACAGTGACAAACTGAAAAAGACCACGACCTACCACTGCAAAAGCGGTTTTTTCCTTTGAAGTTTCCTCTAAAGGAATTTGCCAAAATGCTTTTCGAAGATCTACTGACGAAATGTATTTAGCATTGCGTAATGAGGTCAAAATTCTATCTACATTAGGCATCGGATACCGATCAGGCACCGTAACATTATTAAGTTCTCGTCCATCGAAGCATAAGCGATAAGTTCCATCTGATTTCTTCACTAGTAAAACATTAGAACACCAAGGCGATGTTGAAGGTTCGATGACTTTTAAATTGAGCATTTCTGTTATTTCGTCATTTAAAATCTTCGACATATAAGGAGACATCGCAAATGGTCTCTTTACAAATGGAATTGCGTCACCAGTATCAATTTTTAAACTAATTTTATCAGTACGTCCTAATCTATCTTTGCAACTAATTTCTTTAAACGAATCTATAACTTTACTAGCTTTAACCCGTTGCTCTACCGAAAGATCATCTAACGAATTTAATCGCGGGTACACTCTACCAAAAGACTGACTTATGTCGTTTCTCAAAACATTAATTTCTGAATTTTTGTTCATAGCTTGAACATGCCATGAATTATTTTGAAAATTAACCAAAATTTTAAATTTCTGCGCAAAGTCGCACCCAAATATAAATGCATGAGGTAACGAAGGTACTACAAAAGCATTAATTACCAAACAAGTGTCATCAATGACAATAGGCATATCTACTGTACCTTGTACACCTTGTTTTTTACCATCAGCGGTAAAAATATTCTTAATTTTAGCTGGACATATCTTCAGACCTAATTGACCTAAAATATCTACCCCTCGTGAACCAACGACAGATGTAGTTGCACCAGAATCTAATAAAACGGTAATATCGACATCAAGCAACTTAACAGTTATATAAGGTCTATTATCAAACTCTTGACTAACAAATAAAGGCGAGATATGATCATTATTATTATTTGAAGAAACTTTATTAAAAGGAGCTTTATAATTTTTATAAAATTCTGAAACTTTTCTCAACCACTTGTTCCAATCAGCTTGATTAAAATAATTTTTCTTATTGTTTGTAACTAAATTAGAAGAATTTGTACTTAAAGAATTTTGAAATATTCTTGTTTTTATTCTAGTATTATTAACATTATTAAAATTTTTAAAAGAGGCCTTATTTTTAGAAAAAGTGAAACTGCCTCTATGAGACACTTTCTCTACTAGTTTTTTGAACAATTTGGACATGTAGAAGCTTTAAAATTAGGCTCTCCACATTTAAAACAAAATAGACTTCTAGGAGCTTTACAATCTAAATAAAGATGGTTGGCTAATTTACAATTCCAACAAACTATTGCTGATTTATTTCTATTTTCTGAATTATTACCTTTATTGTCAGAATTATTATTTTTATTAACAGTTTTATTTTTATTAAAATGAAATTTATTTTTATTATTTTCTCTATGTCCTGAAGTATTGGAAAAATTTGATTTATTCTTAAAATCTTTTCTAAAATTATTATTTCTATTCGTAGCATGTCCAAAATTTTTATAAGAATGGTCAGTATCATTAACCACTGCCACTTCCTCTTTAGGCTTACTTTTATCTCTCATATAGTCAGACTCTTCTAGTTTACGACAAAGTTCTGAAAGTTGAGAAACCGTAGTTATATCGATTAAAGCCAATCGACTGCTAAATTCAGGTAAAATATTTTTTCTAATATGCTTAACTTTGGAAATTTCGACTGGGGGTCGAGATAATCTAGAAAAAAGTGCTTCTAAATGAGCTATGAAAACTACTGTAGTCTCATTTCTTTTCTGTTTCCTTCTTTTAATTTGGTCCCATAAGTCATCGTCAATGTCGTCATGCAGAAAATCGCGTTTTAATCTTAAAACCAACGTTTCCCACGTAGTTACCGAACTTTTTATCGCTCTGAACCAGGTGAAGGCGTCTGACACGAAGAACTCGACCGCAGAATTAAATAAATCCTGTGAAGAAATATTTCGCGCCTGCGCTAATTCAGTTAATCTTTCCAAAAAAGGATAAAGTTTTTTCGGATCGCCATTAAAAGTTACTTGCCATTCACTGATAGGTAAATTTCGAGTTGCGCAGTGCACAATCGGTGCAGCTACATTTATTACCGGATTAACAGGAACGATCGGTTCTGGGTTTTGATTTGCAGGAATTTTTTCATATAAATCCGACTCTAAAAGTATACAAGTCGCGACAGTTTCCTGAATAAAAGCATTAATTTCGACAGCATCATCCTCCTCTAAAGGAATTCTGCGAGCTCTACCTATCACATGCGCTAATCGCGATTTAACCCTATTGAAAGCTGAATCATTTACATTTCCTTCAAATTCGCCAACTACTCTTCGGATGGAATCTATACTTCGCGCTATAGAAACTTTTTCGTCAGCAAAAACCAATTTACAAACTTCCAAATTAATTTCTCTACCCGGAGATGCTTGTTCCATTCTCTGTATACGAGTTAAGATTCTACGTTTATCGGCGACATTGCGTTGTGAAGTTATTAAGCGAATGTGCAATTCATATTCCAATTCAAAATCTAACAGGTGATTCGGAACGAAATTAAACACGTCCATAATGATGCGCAGAAAAAAACAAAAAAATTAAAAAAATTTTTAAAAAAATTTTTCAAAAAAAATTTTTTTTTTTTGAAAATGATCAATAAATCTCAAAATAATTGATACCTGATACTAACTCTCTTATATCGATGTTAATTTATCATTGAACTTAAATTCATTTGGTTAAAGTTGCATCCAAATATTTGTCACACCCTGTATATTAATATTGAAAGCACTTATGCACCACTATATTCATATAAAATACAATCAAGTGCCTGGAGCTATAAATTTTATTTTCAAAAGAAACTTTCCACTAAAATATTTCAAGTACAAGAGTGTGGACACCCTGTATATATAAACTCATAAAAAAATTGTAAGTCCAAAGCAAGACAATGCTGAAAAAATTTTCCAAAAAATTTTCTTTCTCAAAGTTTAAAAAAATTCCTTAACTTGGTACACCCTGTACAAGTTTTTAAAATTGGTCTCATTCCACCCTGTATATTAAAGAACATCCCCTCATAAAACTTTTCAAATCGATAAATATGTTCAATAAGCAGATTGTTATCTTTATTACTAATGAAAATTTTAGACACTTTTTACAGATCACCCTGTACAGTATATAATGACCAAAAGAATTTTGAAAATTATTAAAATCTTCCCAGCTTTACTGTATTACCTTTATAAGAACTGACAATTTATAGTCTTCACTAAAACTCAGCTTTCAATATTATTTTGAAACTAATTTAAAAATTAATTTCGCCAATTTGTCAAGAATCTCTAAAAACTTTTTAAAACTTCTTCAATCAAATTTTAACTCTTGCCTCAACAGTATGACCTTATATAACTCAAGTTTACTAAACCTACCAATCACCAGCTACTATTGATATACCTCGTAACAATATAAACCTTATTCAGCAATATGGAAAATACATTCAAATCAACCATGAAGTATATCAAAAACCAAAAACAATTGATGGGAACCATAAAATTAGAGAATCGATATTATTCCATTGTCTCTAAACAATTAATGATACACAGTAAAAACTCTTTATTATAAATCAAAAAAAATTTCACTCGGGTATACCTATCTTACCACGTAAATCGAGGAGAAACTATGACTTTATACCTGTATAAATAAATAACCTGCAAAATTTTACTAATACCACTTCACCATGTATGTATCTTCACCATTAACATTTGCTTTCGAGTACTGAAAGCTCTTTTGAATACCTTGATAAAAAACCTCAGGCTTTTTCTTGACATTTATTTACCTATTCCTCTCTGTGTTCTCAGGTATGTTCTATAAAGAATTGGTTTTGTTGAAAAAAATGAACTAGGCCCTATACGTTGCGAGCGCCATTTTTATGTGGCAAACTACTGATAGCTTATCACCTAAATTTGCGAACGGTTAGCTCTTATGTCGGTTAGCATGGGTTCTTCACTACATAGTTCCAGTTCACTCTTTCAACCCGAGGGCACCACTGACTCTTTGAATAATGTAATACTCACCAAGTGCTAGAAAGTCAGAAAATCACTTGGGACCTAAAGTTGTTGACGTCTTTCACAGATACATATCTGAAAACACTTATCAAGAGAAATAAAACACACCCGTTATAAAATCAAAATATGTATTCTTAGGTTAGCAGTAAAAGAACTGCAATAATTACTGGATGGTTTATTAAAACATTAGAACCAAATTTAATAGGGTTTCAGACAAAGTAATGCCATGTGATGTTATTGTAATTTGATTATTACGCTACTTGGTAAAGTTTGTGTAAAAGAAGTAATGTAACCAAACGGTGAGTATTTCTAGCGTCTCAAGTGTTCTAGAACCCTTTGTCAGACCTTACCCTTTTTATAGTACGAAGTTAAATTATTAAATTATTTGACTTACCAAGTTGGTATTACATGATATATTAATTAAAAAAAACTGGCCTGATAAACCTTATGTTTAGTGTATTCGGTTCAGCAACTTAACGTCAATCTTGACTTCACCCATCCAGAGGTAGTATTTACAATAGTCTCCTTCTTTCTACAGTTACTCCTAATTTCCCGAATATTGTAAAATTGGCTGCCTTTTCACATCCAATCCTTAAGCAGCTGAAGGCCCATAAAATAATTAGAAATAGCCTCAAAACGGATCATCGAGTTCCAACTCAAAAGTGTGCAACTTCCATAAACTGGTTTCCCAAACTTTAACAAGCTAGTTGAGCTAAACTAAGCTAGATTAAGCTAAACTTAGCTGATGTGAGCTAAATTACTCTAAGCTGGTCTAAGCTGGTGATTGTACTAAAACGTGCTCAATTCCAACCTCAAAACTGCAAATGAAGATATTTCTGGTTTAATAAAAATCCCAGTTTTAGCAAAATCAAAATCTTACCTGCAAGTGGAAATTACCAGGCCTATCACCCCTCAAAAATAGTGACTTAGATTCCCCTTTCATAGGTCCGCACTAGCTCTAAAAAAACGCTTGCACCGCGTTTCACGGCCGGGGAATAAGTGCTTAAGTCCCCCTCTCTCAATGGCTGCTTCCCAGCAGGAAACGGAACTTTAATTACTTCCCGAAGTTAGCAACATAATGTTCGATTTAACACCGAATTCGGGGCACCAACCAATTTCCAACGTTGACCAACACCATTTTCCGAACACACCACCATAAATTATCTGGCTGTCGGCTTAGCGCGTAAAAGCACTGTAAGAATTTGAAACTACCTACCTTTAACCACTCTGTGGTTTACTTGACAGCTATAAACTTCAATCGAAACTAACCTGATTTTCAAAAATATATCAGATCCTGTAATCAAAACAATGAAAGGATTTTCATAGGAGAAAACCATCGATAAAAGGAAACTCTACAAAATAAATGAGCATGACTACACCGGATATGGAATCTAGTGCCAAATACCATCTTAAAATATACTGAATATACAATCAACAAAACTGAGCTAAATCTTCAAAATTTATAAGGTAATTTTTAAGCATTTAAATTCCTAACTATATCAAACTGCGTTAATACTTAAATTGATAATGCATAAATTACTATGTAGCATTCGTACTCATTTAATCTTAACCTGAGAAATGCTTCGGAAATATTGAATGCTACAAGATGTTTGATTTTTTTTGTTTGTTATTCTGGCCGCCCGTGTGCGTTGCACCCATCGCACAGATGGTAGGTAGGTCCCTATTTTGCATGCCCGAAAAGTCACATCTCTAATACGGAATTATCCGCTAGAGCAGCGGTGTCAGTTTTATATGAAATTTCAAATGCATTACTAACTCTCTAAGAAAATTCGAACACAGTTTTTAGATTCGATTAGATTTAGATACATTTCTTTATTTGAAGTAACTATTTTAGGACTTATTTTTCTGAAGTACGATAGTTACATATTTCTTGTTTTAAGCGTACATAGGTTTTCTTTAATGTGTGAAATCGGGATTCATTTAGGGCACTAGAATAGAATTCTCTGTTAACGGCAGTAGAGTTTTGGACTTGCATTGATTTGATTCAAAACAAATAAAGACGATGCAAGTCCAAGACTTTACTGCCGTTCAAGAAACGTCCAATAGACACTAGCATTTTCTGTGTTGAACGAGACTTATCCTGTACCTTACACATTTGTGTAAAAGGTAATTTCAAAGGTTAGACAATTCCGATTCGATCGATGCTACCCAATCACGACATGTTAATTATAAAATAGTATATTGCAAAGTGTTGACCGCTGTTTGATTTCCGCCACTATTTTAGTTACCAAACGTCATTTTAATATGGTAGTGTGTGGTGTGGTCGCGCGTTTTGACGGCTTCGAGCCCGTAATTCGATTATTTATTATAATTGCCGGTTTTATTGCGGCTATTACTCGTGATTGAAGCGATGTGAATTTGTTTCGATTGATTCTGAAGATAAATAGTGGTTTTCTAAAAAATGTATAAAGAATTCGGTTTAAAATAAGAAAGAATATCAGTCACATCATGCCCTAAGCGCTGACAAACATTCTTCTTCTCAAATGCGTGTCAATATATTTACATTACAACGTGTACTTTCACTCCAGCTAGCTAAATGATATACAAGCTAGTTAAATAGGTAGAGAAAGTCAAAATGCCAAACAAGATTTCATTGATGACCTTTTGTGCATATTTGTACGTCTAGGTTCATCAAATGGAACGAAAAGTTTGATATTAATTCCAAGTCATAATTATTTGCCAACACGTTTTCGTCACAGCCAATTTAACGAACAGTCTCCGTTGCGTAACTAGAGTGTTGCCGCTGAGCCACTCTCATCGGAATGAACATTAGATCACCGTCAGACAATACATCTCCAGATATCGGTGTCTAGACCACCGATTACTTTTTTGGTTTAAGGCCTGACTCTCGACTACATATCCTAAGGTAGAACTTATCGGGACTTCTCAAATTTCCGTATCGTATTGCCATTGAGAATCTGCCAGTGTATGACAATACTTAGTACTAACTTATGGGCAAACTTAAATCTTTAAATCTTAAATCACTTTAAATTTAAAGAGTTACGAGTGATGTGGTTAGACTGACGCCGATTCCGCCCAGTCTCCTCTTGCCGCCTGCCGCCTCATTTTTCTACTTCTTAATTACTTTTTGGTCTTTGTTCCTTCATTTTTGGTACTTGCCACCCCATCAGTCTGTGTTGCCTCGTTCGCTCTTGGTTCATATTTCTTCTCCTTAAATGACATTGAAGGCTTGGAGTTTCGTGGCCTGCCCTTTAAGGAGATGGCAGAACTATAAGACGTAAAACAAATGAGTATTGCATACTGATAGAGAATCTTGTATTTATGAAGCAGTTTAAAGTTAATGCTACCCTAGAAATATGGAGCAGGCTCATCTATCAATCATGCCGATCTCGAACCAAATGAGAGTTCTGCTTAAGAAGTTCCGCAACCCTATTCAAGTCCTGGCCAACCTGTCTGCTTTGACCGATCGATTTATCCGGGTCCAGGACTACTCATAGTCTTCGTTCCATCGAATAGTTAAATTACATTGCCTTTATATAATCCTGTGTTTATTGGAAATGGTGCCTTGCCCAGGGTCCAAAGTATTTTGTTAATTCATACGTGGGATGCCGGCTAATCCTCACACCATGTAGATTCCAAGTTAGCCTTTAGAGGCCTTGCCAACATTTCTAATTCAAACACCCGACTCATCTGGGGCGCGATCACTCCAAAAGGTTCCTTTTATTTTTATTAACTTTTTGTTACTGTTTTTTTTTATTTAAAAAAATACAATCACTCGACTTTAAATGCTGCTTACACACGTGGCTTAATATTACTTGCAATGACCTTTTAACTATCAGAGTGTTATATAAACGATTTACAGACTATCCCAAACTTGATTCCGGATACTGCATGGCTGCAGCATATGTTAAGACATATTATGAAAGGTAGAGAATTCTAAATCCTAAAATATCAATATCTAATTAGATATACTGAACTTGCACCCTGATTTTGTAAAGCACCAGGCAAACAAGCCGAAAGAAATGCATATTATATTTGTATAATCGATTTTGAAATTTGAAAAAAAAAGGTCCTTATAAAAATAAAATCTGTCATTGTTAAAAATCCAAGACAAGACGATGAAAAACTAGACTACTAGACTCGACGTAATATTTTTCAAACCTATAGAAACAAAATTATTTTGAGCCAATAAAGACTGCGTATATCAACACAACCAACAATCACATAACGCACGATTAAAAAGGGCACCCAATAGGTGATTCATTAATCGAATTATTGGCGATTTATCGTCAAACTGGCGCCCGCTAATAATAATAAGTGATTTGTTTTTAATTGAGCTGCTTTTGTGTGTGGCGAATGCGTATGGGTGTGCGTGTGTGCTTTTGCCCTCGATGCGGCCGGCTAAAATCAGTGGCAACTCGTTATTTGAGGAGTAGAGTTAACACAATTTCAATGGTCTTGTAGTAATGTCAATAGAAAGAATTTTTTTTCCTCCGAAGGTCCGTCTATGTGCCGGCCAGGTTTGGCCCATTATACTCACCATAGTAGTTATATCCGCTTAGTAATCCCAATTTCTTACACTGGTTCGTATAGGTTAACTAGGGAGCGGGTCGGAATGTTCTCCTGTTCTAATCCTAGTCCCATGACTCACAATGGCAGGTTATGTGCTGTACCATTTTCCTGTCATTATTTGTCCGTATAGTCTGTAGCTTAGAACTTCATATCTTCACACCGCCAGATTTTTTAAACAGTGTCAAATAAAAAAATTATCCTAGAAATTGTTGTATCATTACTGGAAAATTTTGATCACATTGACATATTGACCTTGTCCCAAGTGCTGACAAACATAACTTTAACTGCTTAAATATGTGTTTAGCCTATGTATGTTGCTACATACATAGGCTAGTTTATTAAGTTTAAAGACAGAAAGTCGCGCATCCAGAATTCCAATAAAGATCCTTTTCGTCAACTGTTGCCATCATCATAACTGCCGCCATTTTTATTTATTTATAGATTTGTATTGATCAACTATAATAACAATAATTACATTAACGAAATGGCCATCGACTATCGACCTTAGGTCCTTAAGCCCCAGAATTACCTACAACTCTTTTTATAAGACTAATTTGCATAATTTAAATCAAATTAACAACTATATATATGTCTGGTAAAAACAAACAGATTGTTTTGACTTAACATCAAAATTAAACTACATATTTGCTAGTTTTAAAACAGTTCTAAGAGGATTTCAAAAATTGTGGCTTCTGGCTATCTTCTTCTTGTTCTAACGACGTTATTTCTTGTTGATCTAATTAGTTCTAACTTGACGTCTTCTTAGCAAATCCCTCGTTTTATTAAAAAAGCGACCAAACACTTATGTTTGAGGACCAATTACCTTTCAATACGGATAAATTTAACAACATTTCTCTTCACTTTTAGTTTTATTTTATCTTACTTTCACATTTTGTAAATTTCTAGCAACCGAGCATTTCTAATAACAAAGAGATCAGGGTACTGAATTTTTTAATTAGTAATAGATAATAATTATTATTGTACACTTTAGGAGTTTTCTCACCACTTGCAAATTTTAAACTTTTCTTAGCACATGGACAGCCACAATAACTAATTACTTAATTTGAAGTGAGACCTCATCGTTGGGGCAGTTGAAGTCTGTGTAAACTATGCATTACTTATAGGTAGAGTTACTGGTGCTCAAAATTGAATCATCCAGTTCCTAAATCAGGCCGGGCCAAATTAACATGCATTTTACAGGCTTACCCTCAACCAAACTCTAATATTCTAAACCCTTGATGACAAATCTGTAAGTAGGTCACCTTAGTAAAACTTTTTTTTTCTTTCTTCCCACTATAGACTCTATGGACGGTCTCAGCCGGTGTTAATCATTGATAACTTTTGAGTATAGGGAGAAAGTTATTTAGTTTAAGGAAATCTATTATCCACAAGATTAGATAATTTATCTTTCCTGTTGCCTCCTAAATAACATTAAAGGATTCAAAGGGCCGCTACTGGCTGTAATGCACTGTGGCAGAATTTTAGTTTTTTGCTCGTCCCGCGATTTCACCGAAAATTATTTATGGGTTTCGTTTATTTCCGAATTGCCGCCTCTTTAAAATTTCAAATATTTGTCGGCTATGAAATTTATTGTAATTTAGACAATTTCTGTTATGGATATTAAAATTATTTGGTGCGTGCCAGGTGCAACAGGTTGGTTTTTACGTGCCCTTTATTTCTGGTTATTTTTTTATTTTATACGTACTACACACTACACATATACAATAAATATTCTTCATGTTATTGGTCCAGAAAATTCAACTTCTCGGGAATGTTCGCGAGAACTTTCTTAAAAATTTCATAATTTAATTTATTCTTATGCTACTTTTTACAATACTGGCTTTTGCTAATGAAGCAATGCCATTCTTCCCTTTAGCTAATTTAATGAAATGCATAATTATACAATTCTAACTGTGGTAGAATTAGCAACACTGCCAACTCTGTTGCTTCGAAAGGCCTCTCGAAAGAAGAGTCAGTGAGCCTCCAACAACAACAAGAGGGTTTTCCGCTTCGGTAAAAAGACATATACATAATCGAATGATCACTGATATTAGAGTTGTAGTTATTTTACGTGTTACGATAACCAGTAGTTAATAAAGTTATTGTATTGTGTTGCTAATGACTTGTGCTCTATTATATACTCGACTATACCACACTAACTAACTAGGTTTGTGAAAGGAAAGTTCAAATACCTATATTATATAATAAATAAAGTATTGTTATAGCGTGCCATATTGTGTTTTTATAATATGGCGATGTGTATTTGAGTACGATAACAATTTGATTTTCTGAAATTTGACAGATATAACATTAAAAATTGTAGTTTGTTTCACAATATTTTATTGTTAGCCGATAACAATACAATATTTATAGTGTATGGACTACTTTTTAACCTTTTTTAATTACAATTTTTATTAATTTCAAGGGGCAGCCCTTTTTAAGGTTAATTTGTAACCACATAGTTCGTGTCTGTGTATGCGCTGGCGCTAGAAGTTAAAACAAAGGAATTATAGTACAGCGGCTTACAAACTTCGCTGCACTCGGAAATTTACTTCCTCGTGAGATATATACATCATATCCACTCTTGTTGTACAAACTACTATTATCTATTGGTCTAAGGATACTTACATAATGAATAGTGAATGGAAGACATAATACAACTACACAAGATATGATACCAGCAGCGTGTACAGTGGATTGTGACGTCACCTTGTGAGCAATTTTTAATAAATATATTTCAAATCATATTAGAATTTGTACTGTGACTTAAATCTTGAAACATACATTTCATATGGGTAGATTGACTATTGTGATCAAAATTTAAAACTTCCTTTACTTACCTTCCTTAACTCAAACTTTTAGATGTGATTATGCTAAAAGGAAAACTTTTCATTTAAAGTACTTATTAATTCATTTAGACCAAAATTTATAAGCAAAATAAAAATGTCTTATTTTTAAATGATTTGAAAATAAAATATTTTGGCTCCGAGTACTTTAAAGAGGATATGCACAAGTAGAATTAATAATAATAAAACTAACAATAATAATAATAAGAAATTTAAAAATAATTATTAAAATAGACAAAATAGAAATGAATATTTTTTTTTCTAGAAATGGTCGCATCATGTAATTTTGTATTTAATTCTATGCTACAAAAATACATCCTATTTAAAAAAAAAATAACATTGTTGCCCTATCGGAACATAATATCGAAGAGCTAATTTCCAAGAATGAATAGATATGCACAGAGTAAAAAAAGTAAACAAAACCCTACCCTTTTAGAATATTTTCAACAAGTATTTTTTTCGCTTCTCTTAACCTACCTTACCAGAAGTGGATTTCTGTTGAGAGTGTTGAGATACTTTGGAAAGATTTTTTGATTGTACCGCTCCTTTTTTCAGAGGCCGATATTTGTCAGGTGTATAATTTCAATAATTCGTGTTTTAAATTTCGTTTATTGTCATCGTCACTGAAGTGTTTGGAGCACACACGAGCATTTTAACTTTGAACTTATCGTTGCGTTTACACACACGCTTCCAAACACCTTGTAATTCCTTGTTTTTGGGAAACTAAGAAATTTGACATCAGGCGTAAAACTCTTTGCTTTATTATCGACATTACAACCATATACCGCACGCCTCATTTTTCAGAAACGTTACAAAGCATTTATCAGAAATAAACGACTGGTACATAATTCAAACTCTAACGTAAACAACGGAGAATATCGCAATATGGCGGTTTTTACTCACAAGGTGACGTCACGAAAGTCACGCCCACCTGCGCGGTATCATATCTTCTTGTAGTTGTATCATGAATGGAAGATGCCCAAATATAGGTGTAATTATCGTCAACGAGTCTATGACAAATTTGCGGTCACAGTCGCGGACCGTCAAAAATAAATTCTTCACGGTCCGACACTTGCCGAATTGCTCAAACTGGTGTGCCTACATTAACATGAACAAGCGGCTGATTCAGTAGATAAAATTGTAGTTGCGGCGGATGCTCTGCCGCCGTTGCCCGGTCCAAATCCGGATCGCACGAATGTTGATGAAATGTGCCGGATTGATGTTCCTTTTTACCCTTAAGCTGCGATTTTATGTTCAGTTGCATTTGTGGTGTAACAGGTATTATCGGATATTTCGTTCATATAAATACGTGGGTCACTAAAAAGGTTTTGCAAATCGTAAAAACTTGGAAATTTTGACTAGAGGAATCTACACGACGTCAAATGTTGTGGAATATTGTAAATGTTAACAAAAAATACTAACTTTCTCATTTTAAATAGAACGGCCTGTATATTTTTGAATAACCGAATAGCACCTTAAAAGCCAAAAAGTTACTATAGGTCAGGTTTGACCCATTGTGCTTACTCTGTTTGATCGTCACACCCACTCAGTGATCCCAGTTCCTTGCACTAGTTTGTGAAGGTCAACCGGGAAGTGGGTCAGGATGTCCTCTAGTTCCGGTTTTGGTTGCCCAAATATTTGTTGCCTCTTCCGATCTAGTGACTCGCAATGACAAACTATATGCTGTACTGTTAGTTTCCCTAACTTGTCCACATAATCTACAGTTACCGTCTCTATTGTGAAGTTGCATTTTGTGCAAATGATTCTTGACGGCCACGTGTCCTGTCAGAATTCCTGTAATAGTTCTCAGCTGATTCCTGTTCATTTGAAGCAGCTGCTTCGTTAGTCTTGAATCTGGATCCTTAAGGAAGCATGTGCTGTGTTGTACCAGTGATACTTTCTAGTTATTAGAATATTACGATTTCCTTTGAATTGCATCTTTTCTATTTTACGATGAAATAAAATATGAAAAATATGTGACTTCACACACATTTTACATAGTAGGTAGTAGTAGGTTGACAGGTGTTCTTCTGTAGTATATCTTACTGCCTTAAAAATAAAAGCTCACTGTCTCGACAGATGAATGCGAACTCAGTCCTTATTGGAAAAATTGTAATCTTTTAAATGACTTTGTGTATTTTATTTTTGTTACTGTAATGTCACTTTTTTAGCATAGCCATTGTTGAAAGCCCGTCTCAGGAACCTGTTGGCGCAGCCTCAACCTATGCTAGAACTCTTCCCTTACTCTTTCCAAAACTTTTGGAGTAACTAAACGTATCTATGCCCGAATCTTTGCCTTTAACTCTTCCAGATTTCTAGGTCTTGTGACATATACCCATCTTTTTAAATCGCCTCATACATAAAAATCCAAAGGTGTAATATCAGGAGATTTTGGCGGCCACTCGTCGCTGAAGGATTTACCTACAAATAAATTAAAATCGCCAAGATCATTCAAAAATGATCACATGAAAACCATTAACATGAATCGGATACCTTACCATCATATTCTGACTTCAACAAAAGGCATTTAAATATATTTTAAACAAATTGAATATTTTTATTAAAAAAATTGTTTGAATCTCAATATAAATAATATAATAAACAAGAATTAGAATGTTCCCCTTTTGTTCTACAAATAATTATAAAGAAACCTTTATTGATTTGTTATTCCATACGGTTTCTGAAAAAATAGTGTACGCAATACGCCCAGAAACTGATTCTATGAATTTGTAGACTTCCAGTACTCGTCTACGGCTTGAAATAATTATTACTGATGATATTTTGTGACAACTAAACGCATCTATTTTTAAAATATATATTTTATTTTAGCGTACGTTTATAGTACAATATCAATATTTCCCTCTAAAAATACTAGTTGCGAATGAAAAACACCTAAAAAGCGAAGGTAGACTCTTAAAAATTTTCACATTAAATAAAAACTTTTAGAGAATATAACAAAAGGCCAAGGGTAACGGGGGGTAAGAGGCGAGAGGTATTTTCTCTCAGGGGCTCTAACATCCCACGGGGGGCCGTAACTCTTTTTCCTCGAGTAGCTTTTGTGCTTTTTATATTGTTACAGCTTTTCGATAAAAGAGCCGAAATAATCTAATTTACACATCTGAATTTCCAACATGGAAAGAACGGCACCGTTCATTTCGCAACCAAAATGGACGGCGAGCCTCGCGATGTCTTGGAACTTTTATTTTTAGTGCATTATTGCCGGGTTTTCTTCCTTTATTTGATTATTAAATTTTCCCGCCGGGATGGTCCGTTAATTATATTTTAAGGAAATGTCGCGCAGTTGTAGTTACTGAAAACCGGGCTCCAGGACGGTGTTAAGATGGATGATTTACCTATCCAGGTCACAGTATAATATTTTTCTACGACCACCTATGAAAATGAGAAAAAGGCACTGTTAACTTGGCTCGAAAGCGCCGAATATCACACGAGTGTTGAAGATAGTACATAACAAGTGATGAAAGTGATACTTACGAGGAGATATTTAGCACGAGGCGTCAGCCGAGTGCGGAAATTCTCCGAGTTTTAGAATAATCACTTTTACACGAGTAATGTACACTATTTTTCCTACGATCACAAAGAATTAATAAAAAAGCCTTTGATTTGTAAAAAAAAATATTTCAACTTTAGAGTTGAAAAAAAATATTTCAACTCTAGAGTTGAAATTAGCATACCTAGTTCCACTTAATATCTGATTTCATATAGTTTATCAATAGGCTTTTCCTTTTGTAGTTTAACTTTTTTATTTTTTCATATTTTATAAATATTATAGGAAAAACTAATCCTGAATTGACTTCTAGATTAACCAGAATGAAAAATTTTAAATTTCAAGGAAATATACATTAAACCAAAATTTAAAAAATCCACCCAACAAGGAAGATTTCAATTCAAAATAATTCTATAAATTATTTAATGTTTTTATAAAAAAAAGTTAAATACTCCTGATGGGATTTGAACCTGTGACCTTACGTTCTGTAGACCAGAGCTTTAGTGTCTACGCTATGGCTTCCATGGCTACCAATTAACATTTGTTGTTTAAATATATGACATTTTCTTCAGCGCGACTTGTTTTTTGTTGTATTAACATTTCTTATAATTTCACATGGCGTATTTTCACACTCTTATTCTAAATCACTCGAGAAATACATGAAAAATAAGTTAAAACACTTTAAAATTTGTTCTTTTTAATAAATAGGGGTGGTCTGTCAAATTGACATCATATATGTTTAAATTAAAAAGTGTGCCTTGTATTACCACTCTAGAGTTGAAATATTTTCTTTCAACACGCGTGTGATATTTAGCGCTTTCGAGCCAGGTTACCGTGCTTTTTTTCTCATTTTCATAGGTGGTCGTAGGAAAAAAATATTTCAACACTAGCGTTGAAATACAAGGCACACTATTTAATTTAAACATATGGTGCCAATTTGACAGACCACCCCTATTTATTAAAAATAACAAATTTTAGAAAGCAGTAATTCTAAAGTGTTTATATTATTTATCATGTATTTGTCTAGTAATTCAGAATTAAAGTTTGAAAATACGCCATCTGAAATTATAAAAAAATGTTAATAATATACTGGAAAATCTATTACCAGAAAAAACAAATCGCGCTGAAGAAAGTGTCATGTATTAAACAACAAATCTTTATTGGTATCGATAGCGTAGAGAATAGAGCTCTATCCTACAGATCGCAAGGTCACAGGTTCAAATCCCATCAGGAGTATTTGACTTTTTTTTATAAAAACATTAAATAATTTATAGAATTATTTTGAATTGAAATCTTCCTTGTTGGGCGGATTTTTTAAATTTATGTTTATTGCATCTTTCCTTAATTAAATTTAAAAATTTTCATTCTTGTTAATCTAGAAGTAAATCCAGGATTAGTTCTTTCTATGATAAAATATGAAAAAGTTAAACTACAAATAAAGGAAAAGACTATTGACAAAATATGAAACCAGATATTAAGTGGAACATAATTCTAAGTATGCTAATTTCAACACTAGTGTTGAAATATTTTTTCACAAATCAAAGGCTTTTTTAATAATTCTTTGTGGTCGTAGGAAAAATAGTGTACATTACTCGTGTGAAACTGATTCTCGGAGAATTTCCGCACTCGGCTGCCGCCTCGTGCTAAATATCTCCTCGTTTGAAAAGTATCACTTTCATCACTTGTTATGTAATATACTATTTTCTATTAAGTTTGTAATTGTCTTGTCGTCAAGCATTACATTCAAAAAAGTACTTTTTCACCGAACCGACAATATATTGTTTATTGGGGCCAGGTATTACATGTATAATTGTATATGAACTAAATATAAAATGAGAATCCTGGTACTAAATCAGTTACTTTACAGACCTGGGGTACTGTCTTGTAATGTCGTTTTATTAAAATGTCTACATAACACGTAAAAACGCTATAATTTTATATAACCTCATCTCAAGAACAATACTTTCCAGACTGTCATTTGAGTAGTGATGGGTTTTTATTTATCGATAAAAATGTTGTTTTTAACAACTGTTGTTGTGGACTCAAATAAATAATATTTTGATGATTTTAACATTACATAGAACTTCCCATGTTCCGTTTGACGATCCATCTATTTTAAGGCATCTCACGCGGGGAAACTTAAAAGAAACTGGAGTAGCGTGTAGACTGGGCGACTAGACTACTCGAGTTGCCTCTCATTCTCACACGGCCGATACTATAGTCATGCAGTCGTGAGAGAAAGGCGCACATTCATGAATTTGAGCTTAAAAATTTGCTCCATATTTATTATTTTGCGTCACCTAAGAGACTGGAGTACCATGGCGACCAGTACGTTGAGTCGCGGATACTCGAGATGGCGGCGGTTGGCCGCAACTCAAGTAGCATTATTTTTTTCTAGGGCCCGTCCGTGCGCTGGATGCACTTAGGCCAGGTTTGGCCCATTGTGCTAACCCTGTTTGGCTGTTACACTCACTCCGTCATTCCAGTTTCTTGCATTAGTTTGTGTAGGTCAACTGGGGAGAGGGTAAGGATGTACTCTGGTTCCAGTTTTAGTTGCTCGAGTATTTGTTGCCTCTTCCGATCTAGTGACTCGCAATGGCAAACTATGTGCTGTACAGTTTATCTGTCTTGTCCGCATAATCTGCAGTCAAGGAATCCATTGTACAGTTGCATTCTGTGCAGATGGTTCTTGACAGCCATGTGTCCTGTCAGAATTCCTATAATGGTTCTCAGCTGATTCCTATTCATTTGAAGCAACTATTTGGTAAGTCTCGGACATGGATCCCCACTGAAGCTTTTGCTGTGGTGTAATCCCTGTCTGTTGCTCCAGTGGATTTTGTGTTCACTCCTGATCCATCGCTTTAAGGCATCTCGTACTGGGCACCTTGGTACTCCGAGTGCCGGTTCTGGACCAATGAATGTATTTTCTAAGCCTTTCCGTGCAAGTTTATTGGCTTTTTCATTTCCTGTAGTACCTTCGTATCCTGGTACCCACTGCAGTATTACTTTGTTTCCTTTTGCCAGGGCCTCCAGTTCCTCTTGACATTCCCATACCAGTCCTGAGGTTACCTTGTTGCATATTAGCACATATCTAAGGGCTGCTTGACTGTCAGAATGTATATGGATCAGCTTATTGTTGTAAGCCCTCCTATTTTTTTCATACGCAAACTGTAATACGGCGTAGATTTCTGCTTGGAACACTGTTGGAGACTTTCCCAGAGAGACAACCGCATTTTTCTCCGGTCTTACTCCGTGTATTCCCGCTCTGGCTCCGGTACTTTCGGTAGCGCCATTCAAATCTACATGCTGGATGACCTATACTCGCCCACTCTCCAAGCCACCAACGTTTCCTTTAAGTTTTCCCGCACGAGAACTGCCTAACAATGTAAAATGTGGTCATTCATTTTCCATTTCAATTTATTAACTGCATTACGACACCAGAAACATTGTTGTAAACCGAGCAATATTAACTGAAACAGTAAAACTGCGGCAGCATTTATATGATACATTTTTATCGTTTATCGGTGGAATTTTATATCTCCTGCGGAAGGCCGAGGACATTGTATGCATGCAGTGGAAAAAGATTTGTATTCACGTTGTTTCCAGTTACAGAACTAGAAAAACGTTAAATGAAAACCGTTCCGGTCACATTGAATCGCGCGAAAAAAGGGAAACGTCACGTTTATCAACACAATATTGTTACAATACACACCTGTACAATTTATATTCAGGTAAAAACTTTTTTTGTTAAATCTCTTAATTAGGTATGTCTTTTTAAATTGTTTTCGTATCAAAGCCAGGTTTTATTTATTCTTAAAATATGGAATATTTTGTAGAACTGAACAGACACTTTTTTTTTTATAAAAAATGAGACTATTTTTTGTCTGAAATAATGTCAGGAAAATATATTTTTAGAAATAAGATTTGCTAAAAATACTAATTTATCACTGTGTCGGTCGTACTACAATGTGTTTTATAAATTTTGGAGGATATTTGATTTAACCCTTTATAGGGCAAAATATTTTTTTAACTTTTTTATTTATATTTAAAATAAAGGTTTTTTTAGCCAATGCGAAACACGTAGGTACCACAATGACATTTTTCAAAATTTTGGGTGGGAAGCAATTTTTCCATGGATTTTCCACCTCTACGATAATAAATTAAGACAAAAATATCCTTCGTGAAAGGAATAACGTTTTGTGCCAGTATTTAGCCGATTTTTGCTACCTACAAACGATATATCAAACGCGATCGATCATAGTTGATATTCATGAACTTGGAAAATAATTGTTTTTTTTGCCAGAATGGTAATTGGTCTGAGAATCGAATCAATAGACCTCGAATAATCGGGGGGATCTCAAAAATGGGAGATACGAAGACGGTTGAATTGAAGCAAAGTTTGCGTATTTTGGGGCTTAATAATTTGGTGAAAGAAAATAGTAAATATCCGAATAACTTCGGAGATATCCGAAATTTTTAGTTTTGGTTTTTAATCTCTTGCACCTTCATTTTTAAATTGGGAACAAAACAAAAAACACTTTTTTATAGCCGTCTTTTATGTTCTACAAGATGGCGTTATTAGTTTTTAAATTCTACGTTTCGTTCTTTAGATACCAACCTCAATAGCCGTAATAGTAAAATAAAATAATTTAAAAAACTAATGATGTGTTATCTTATGACAAAACAATTAGTCCGGTCAAATTAGACCAAAAAATGATAGTGAAGGTACATCAATTTACAACAAGCTGAAAATCAGTAAAAATGTTCAAAATACAAATATAAATAAAATTTGAAAGTTCCCCAACATTCCCGTGTATGGAAAAAATTTGACTCGAGGTCAAAGGTCAAAAAAATTACTTTTTCGCGATTTTTAGCAAAACGGTAAGTTTATCATAAAAATACTTTTTCTCCAAATGACATTAAATGTAGCTTTTTAATGATACTGAATAGGCCTAAAAGGGACACTTTTACTGCCTAGGCAGTAAAAGTCGTTGCTATGCAAGATAAAAATTTCTCAACTTCTTCTCTTTCAAAAACTCGGGATTTTCTTGCATGGAAACCATCTGACTGCCGTTTCAAAAAGCTCGTAACTTTAGATATTTTGACAAATCAACGTTGTTTTTTATGTTTAGGGTAGCTTTCAACATCGAATAGGTAGACCATAATGTTGAGGGCTTCATTTGCTTCGAAAGATCGGAAAAATAGGCAATCAGCACATTTTCAGAGAAAGATCCTACATTGTTCTTCTGCCTATATTCCATGAATCTGCGGTATGTGAGTTCATATACAGTTCTCGACTTCTCCGGTAGTAGATTCAATTCCACGTCTCGCGCTTGGTCTCTTATCTCAGGTGGTGTTAGTGGCAATAACTCATCTTCACTTTCAATTTGGTCCATTTCGAACAAATTTGAACTTTTAAAATGACAATGACACTGAAGTAAACAAAACAATCCACCAAACTTTATCAGCGGTAAACATAGTAACGAAAAGCCAGTTACCTTTAATGAAACGCAATAATTATTAAAATAAATATAAAAAAGACGATTTTTCGTGAAATTGGAGCAAATTTGGAGAAAAAATTATATGTTTCACACCGCACAAAAGCAGATTTAATGCCTAGTAAAACAAATAACTATTAGACAAAAATTGTAGATCATAAACTTATCTATAAAAATGTATTAACACTTTTTTTCTTACGAGTCATCGTTTCTGAGATATAACGATTCAAAAAGTTGTAAAAGTTGTAATCGTCGAATCGAAAAAGTTATTCCTTATAAAAAGTTTTGCTTTTAAAATTATTAAGATTGGCTTAAGAATTTTTTTTTGTATATTACAACTCTAGAGATGTGTATACGTGGCGTACTCATGCATATTATGACGATTACAACTTTTTGAATCGTTACCTATATCTCAGAAACGGTGGCTCGTAGGAAAAAAAGTATTTATACATTTTTTATAGATAATTTTATGATCTACAATTTTTGTCTAAAGTATTTTTATGATAAAACTTACCGTTTTGCTAAAAATTGCGAAAAACTCATTTTTTTGACCTTTGACTTCGAGTCAAATTTTTTCCATACACGGGAATGTTGGGGAATTTTCAAATTTTATTTATAATTGTATTTTGAACATTTTCACTGATTTTCAGCTTGTTGTAAATTTATGTATCTTCGAATGTGTAATTTGACCGGATTAAATAAAAGTTTATAAAACTTTTAATTGTAATAAATTTCTAAAGCTTAGAAGTCCCTAAAACTGTTTTTAAAATTCCAGGTCCGTTTTTCAAAAAATATACTTTGAAGTTGGTATCCAAAGAACGAAACGTCGAATTTGAAAACTAATAACGCCGTCTCACAGAAGATAAAAACCGGCCATAAAGTTTGTTTCACACGCCAAAAATTAGAAACTTAAACTAAAAATGCCAGTTTTTGTTTTCGGATATCTCCGTGGCAATAAAGATTTAAAATAAGTTTTATACTACCAGATCGCAATGATGAGCGTAGATTTTATATTTAGAACTTTGACTTAAAAAAAAATCAGTATTCTTTAGCTATATGTCACTTGTGTAAAAACCAAATCGCCGGTTTTATTAGTACTTTTACTAGCCGAATTAAATAATATTTTTCACGAACATTATGACGAGAAATAATTTAAAAACAACGAGGCATTATAAAACCCCAACTTTTTTACCTAATAAATTTAAAAAGTAATCTTCGTCCCCACGTCGAGTGAGACGTTCTCCCTCTGAGAGTTAACAACTGCGCTAATTAAAAGGGCCTTTCCCCCCTCCCTCTTCTCCTCGCCAAGGGTCGCTGTCGTTGCCCCAACAGTAGCCGCGAGCTTACCTTTTGGTGTTTTCCGACGTTTTTTTATTAATTATTTTTGATAATTTAAAAACTCTTTTCGGAGCGGGCGTAAGATAAATGAGAAGAAAATGTTAATTTATTTTTAAAAGTAAGGTTTTAAAAATAAAGGCTTTTTTACTTCGGTAAAAATGCCGTTATTTTCGAACATATTAAAATTAAAATTGAGGATAAAAATAATAAATTTACACACACTTTGCTGTTCTTAACTCAGGTGCATATCACATACGATAACTAACATGTTTGGGATACACAAATATTTTTAACAATAATTAACTAACCAGCAAGTTTGACTGTGACGTAATAACTTTGACAGGCATTATGTACTCACAATCAAAGGTGCCTGATTAGTAAATTAAAAATTAAGGTAACCGGACCAGTATGATTGTGAGAAAATTATTTCTGCCAATGTCACGTATGTCACAGGCAAACTTGCTGGTTAGTTAGTTATTATTTAAATTCTTTGTGCGTGTTTAACAACAAATTTCGTGCAAACTGGTCAAAAGTTGATTATTTAAGTTTATTCCTTTTGATTCAAAAAAACAAGGGCATTGCCCATTGTATTAAAATTACGAAAGGAATTCAATTTATTATTTGAAATGTAATTACTTGTAGTAATTAAATGTCTTCATTACAAAGTAACTTAATAAAATTAATCAATAGCCTTAATGAATTCCTTTTTATGAATGTTTCGTTACTTGTCAACGGATGACTGAAATTACAGTTTAATACATTTTTAACTAAATTATTATAATTATATTTCCTTTTTCGGCAACCGTCCGGGAAGTACTCACTTCCCGAACGCTTTTTCTTTAAGAAAGTAGCATTTCTCCGGCCTAGTCCGAGAAGTACGTACTTCCCGGACTATGCAGTAAAGAATCACATCGTTGTTATGTAATATGAGGGTAAAACACTCTGTATTAGTATATTGTATTAGTGTTCTAATTAGTTATTATGATTAGCTAGTATAACAATACTGTCGATATAACAAATATGTAATATAAACATTTAGCGTAAGTGGAACAACTATGTATGTGGCGACATGGACTAAGATTCAGAATATAGTTTGATGTTGAATATGAAACACCGTTTTCTTTGAACCCTTTGCTGCCACCTATCTGAACATCAAATTATTACATGGCGATCCTGCCAAAAAACCTTAAGAAGAAAAGCACTTATATGGAATAAAATGGGTAGTGCCAAGTCTAAAGAGAAAATAACCAGGCCTCGAATGGAGACAGAGTACATTTTGATAACACTTGTAATAGCCGTTATCCTTTTAATCATATATAGTTAGAATTACCAAGAACGAGTTGAAGAAAATCAAGGGATGAATTGGTGACGAAGCAAGCAGTATACCATTTTTTTAGGTTCTTTTTAGGATTATAAAGATGGAGTTTTGGAGCTTAAAATTGTTACATGGTTTTATTATACTTATGGTTTATTACACTTATGGAAAAAGAAGACGGAAAATGGACATAAGAAACAAGGAAATTTGTAAAAAATAGAAGAAAAAAAAATATAGACTCGGTTATAATTACCAAATTAGTGATTAAAAAGAAACATTTACTAAGTAAGTTATAGAATTAAGTAAATTGTATTGAAATAGGGCCTATTTAACAAGTACTTTGCTATTAAATAATTAGATTAGAGAATACTCTAAGAGTGCTATAGAAATTTCTTTTTAAAAATGTATCAGGAAATTATAAATTTTAATAAACAAATCGCGGAAGGTTTAAGTAGTGATAACCAAAATGAAGTATAAACCGGGATAACCACGCGAAAAATATACATTCAAATATGTCAGCTTTTGACTTAAAAGTGGCCACGAGCCTCTTGCCTGTAATGGATGACTCGGAAGCTATTACACATAAACTAATCGACGCGGCAGAATTTTATCATTCTATGCTTAACGATGATGGCAAGCCTATTTTAATTAAATTCATTCTGAAAACACGAATTTCAAATAATGCGAAATTGAGATTAAAGTCTAGTTACGATTCTATGGATTCATTATTAGGAGACATAAAAAAACATCTTTTAACGAAACAATCCGATACCGCCCTTCAGGCAAAATTGTTTTCCGCCAAGCAAGGCGATAATACTGTTTCTGAGTTTGGTAAAAATCTTGAAGATATCTTAGTAAATCTGACAATTTCTCAAGCAGACGGTGATTCAAGAGCTTTTGATATTTTAAGACCAATAAACGAAAAAATCGCTATAAAAAGGTTTACAGGTGGCCTTAGAAATCATAAACTCAGCACAATCATATCTGCTAGAAATTTTGAATTTTTAAAGGATGCCATTAGAGCGGCGCAAGATGAAGAAATTTCCTCTCAAAGCAGTAATCAACAAATTTTCAATATGTTTAGAGGAAGAGGAAACAACAGAAATTTTTCTGCAGGTTTTAACAGAGCTAGAAACTCTGGAAGACATTTTAATAACAATTTCAATAGAAACGTAACTAATAGAAATAACAATTATGTTTCTAATTATCAACAAAATAATTCTCGCTTAGGTAATGGTAATAGCAATCCGCAAAGTCAGCGTTTTCAGGGGGGACACCGAGGACGTTCGTTTACTCGCGGTTATCGTGGAAATTCGCGGAGACAAATAAATTTTGCTGACCAAGACATTAATGCAGGTCAGGAAACGTTGCCGTATGATGTTTCTAGGGAGCAAACATTTTTTCGTCCCTAAAGTAGAAGGGAATAGTCATAATAATATTTTTACTTACTCCGAAAATTACTCAAATTCAGTTTCTTTTAGAGTAAACAACAAAAGTTTAGGATTCTTAGTAGATACGGGAGCGTCATTGTGTGCGCTTAAGTTAGAGCATTTAGACGCAAGTATACCTTTACATAAGGAAAATCTTGAAATTAATGGCATAGGTGGTAGAGTATGTTCCGTAGGTTATGTATACTTAAATCTCGCTATAGGAAACATACAATTTAGGGAAAAGTTTTATGTATTTGATTCGTTGGAATGTCATACAGATGGTATAATTGGGAGAAATTTTTTAGGGAAGTATAAAGCTAAATTAAACTATGAGGAAAATACTTTAGATCTTTTCAATGAGGGAAAGAATGTTATTTTAGACTTAAATGCTTGTTGTAGTCATATATTAGTGTTACCTGCAAGGTGTGAAAGTATTCAGTACCTTGAGACAGGGTTAAATGAGGAATGTGTTGTTATGCCAAGTGAGTTATGCCAGGGTGTGTTTGTAGCAGGAGTGATTGCACAACCAGTGAATGGGAAAGTTCCGGTTAAAATTTTGAATACACGGGAAAGTGAAGTACGCTTGAGAAATTGCTTACCTAAAACTGAGAAGCTCAGCAATTATGATTGTTGTCAGTTTACTTCTCAAAATATTTCAGTTAATCGAGTAAAACAGTTATTTGACATGCTTAAACTTACCTACTTGAATAAAGAAGAGAAAGATTCAATAGATCAATTATGTGCTAAATTTGCAGACATATTTCATATGCCTGGGGATAAATTATCTGTAACAAATATTTATAAACAGTCAATTCAAGTCAAACCGAACACTCAACCAGTTTATATAAAACCTTATAGACTGCCTCAATCTCAGAGGGAGGAAATAAATAAGCAAATTTCCCAAATGTGCGATAATGATATAATTGAGAGTGCGCAGAGTGAGTGGTCGTCGCCTGTTTTACTGGTACCGAAAAAGAGTGAGACATCAGGAGAGAAACGTAGCAGATTGGTTTTAGATTACAGATTTTTAAACCGTAGTTTAGTAGATATCAAGTGGCCTATTGCAAATGTGGTTGATATTTTGGATTCTCTTGCGGGAGCTCTTTATTTTTCGCATTTAGATCTAAGTCAGGGGTATTATCAAGTGGAACTAGATGAACAAAGTAGAAAATTGACAGCCTTTACAACTGATCGGGGGCAATGGCAAATGAAAAGATTGCCCATGGGGCTAAAACTTAGCCCCAGTGCCTTTTCTAGGATAATGACAGTTGCAATGGCAGGTCTAAACTACGAAAAATGTTTTGTTTACCTTGACGATCTAATAGTATTCGGGAGAAATCTTAAGGAACACAACAAAAACCTTATGGACGTTTTTACTAGACTTCGTAAAGTAAATTTAAAACTAAATCCCTTAAAATGCGAGTTTTTAAGGAAAGAAATTCTTTATTTAGGTCACATTATTAGTGATAAAGGAATATCTCCTGATCCTGAAAAAATTAAAGCTTTAGACGAATATCCCGTTCCAAAAAATTCGGACGAAGTTAAACGTTTCGTGGCTTTTGCAAATTACTACAGAAAGTTTATTCCGAAATTTGCGGAGCTATCTGTACCCCTAAACAAATTGTGCAGAAAGTATGCAAGGTTTGAATGGACGGATGAATGTAACAACTCATTTAAAATCCTAAAGAACGCACTAAGTCAATATCCAGTTTTACAGTATCCTGATTTTGCAGAGAAAAATGAATTTATACTTCAAACTGATGCGTCAAAGTCAGCTATTGGAGCAGTACTCTCAAATAAAAATAATAGACCAGTGGCGTACGCCAGTAGAAGTTTAAATAAAGCGGAAATAAATTACCCTATTATTCACAAAGAACTTTTAGCTATCTACTGGGCTGTAAAGCATTTTCGGCCTTATTTATATGGACGCAGATTTAAAATAGTAACTGACCATAAACCTTTATTATACTTATTTAGCCTTACTGACCCATCCAGCCGGTTAACAAAATTTCGATTAGGCCTTGAGGAATATGATTTTTACGTTGAGTATGTGAAAGGAAGTGAAAATGTCACCGCGGATGCATTATCAAGAATAATCTTGACATCTGAGGAATTGAAAAGCATGAATAATGACATGATTGCTGTTTTGACCAGAGGACAGTGTAAGAGTATGAAAGAGCAAGATTGTGTGTTGGACAAGGATAACCTTAATATTTGGCCTGATCAACCAGATATTGTGGAAGTTCCTAAACAACCTAAAAATTGCACTGAGTTAGTTTTAACGACATCGTCCAAAATAAAAACATTGTCAAAAGATATAACTGAACACTTGGGGAGTTTTTATTATGTTCCACTGCAACTTAGTTTGTACTTTAGTCAAAATACTCGATCGGCATTGGCGCGAGACGAAATGCTGAGAGATTTGGCCAAAATAACTAAGAAAGCAAATATAAATGAATTATATATTTTAAAAAATGAGAAAAATGAAATGTTTATTAAATGGATAGGTAAGGAAATAAATAGTAATCCTAATTGGGGGGGCCCCCGTATAAATATTGTACAAGGAGCTAGCAAAATAATAGATAATGATGAGAAACGAATTATTTTGAATGATTTTCATTTACTTCCCACAAGTGGACATGCAGGCATAAATAGAATGACAAATAATATAAAAAAGTATTACTTTTGGCCAGGTCTAGATAACGATGTTGCAGACTTTGTAAGAAAATGTGACACTTGTCAAAAACAAAAGCATTGCAATCGTTATACTAGACAGCCCATGGTTATTACGTCGACAGCCAATTATTCTTTTCAAAAAGTATATTTAGATATTGTAGGACCACTACCAACAGATGTAAATGAATTTGCATACATCCTGACTTTACAGTGTGAGTTAACAAAATTTGTGGAAGCATATCCTATAAAAAATAAAGACACCGTATCTGTGGCAAAATCATTTGTGGAAAATTTTATCTTACGATATGGAATTCCACAGGAAATTGCAACGGATAGGGGTTCTGAATTTATTTCTTCCACTATGAGTGAGGTTTGTAAGCTTTTAAAAATAAATCAAATTTATTCCACGGCATACCATCATGAAAGTATTGGTTCTTTGGAAAATTCACATAAGGTATTGGGTGCCTATTTAAGAATTCAATCCGAAAATAATGATGCAGCGTGGAGTACATGGATTCCTTATTGGTGTTTCTCTTATAATACTACAGTCCATACTGAAACTAAATATACTCCTTTTGAACTGGTCTTTGGAAAGAAATGTCAGATTCCTAATAATCTAAATAATATGTTAGAACCCATTTATAACTTTGAGAATTACCCTATTGAGTTAAAGTATCGGTTGCAAAAGGCTCATGAGGATGCAAGAGCTAACTTATTACATTCAAAATTTAAAAGAAAGCAAAGTTATGATGAAAAAATTAAACCCATTCAATACAAAAAAGGCGATTTAGTACTGGTAAAAGTGGGAAACAAAATCGCAAGTCCTTGTTTTCTTGGTCCTTATTTAGTTATCGAGGATGAATCTCCAAATGTAAAACTAATGAAAGGTAATAAGGAGATTGTAATCCACAAAAATAGAACTAAGTTATATCATAGTTAAGTAATTTCTAGGTAATAATTTAGTAGTAAGGAATCGGCCGGCCCTACTTTCGTATTCTTCTCTATCTGCTATTTATTCTAGGTCTGACTACTCTAATTTTCTTCCTTTTCTTTCTTCATTTCTTGAATTCTTATTGACTAAGAAAATGTTTGTTATAAGTATAGTTATTATTTCACATGAGTTAATTACTTTCATATTATAATTAGCAGGAATTTCCATTTGAAAACAAAGTGTAAATTCCTTAAATTGCCCGGGGAGGTGTAATATGAGGGTAAAACACTCTGTATTAGTATATTGTATTAGTGTTCTAATTAGTTATTATGATTAGCTAGTATAACAATACTGTCGATATAACAAATATGTAATATAAACATTTAGCGTAAGTGGAACAACTATGTATGTGGCGACATGGACTAAGATTCAGAATATAGTTTGATGTTGAATATGAAACACCGTTTTCTTTGAACCCTTTGCTGCCACCTATCTGAACATCAAATTATTACAGTTATCATTGTGAATATGATAATCTTGGTGGGTATGATTTTGATAAATGCAGTTGAATATTACTATAGCAACGAAATAACGACTGACAGCTATCTGAAGGGAAATAAAAATTGCCAAGACCATTCAAAAATTGTCAGATGAAAACAATCAATATGAAACTGAAACTTTACCTTCTTGTTCTGACTACAAAATGCATTTAAATATACCAAGCATTTCAAACAAATTAAATCCTTTTAATATTGGCAATTGCTCGAATTTTAATATAAATATTTATATAAATAAGAATTAGAATGTTTCGGTTAGTACCTATCTTCTGTTCAAATTTCAATATTTAATACAAATAAGAATTAAAATGTTTGAAATTTTGTTCTACAAAGAAATATAATAAAGAAATGTGTCTCATTGATTTGTTATTCTACACGGTTGCCGAAAAAATAGTGTACGCAACACGTCCGAAAACAGTTTTTTTGAACTCGCAGACTTCCAGGACTCTCCTACGGCTCGTCCTAAAATTTTGTCGCCTCGTCCAAAAAACAGTATTTTCCGGACTTGTAACGTAAATTACTATTTTGTAAAGGAATTAAATTAGCATTACATTTTGTAATGATTACTGTCCTCCAGTTCTTGTTGAAATATGGCTTTGAAATATTTCTTATGGATCCTCTAAGAACATGTACAGATGATTTTATGATAATTCGTGCTTTTCCATCAATATTATCATAAAAAAGTTATTCACAGTTCCTCGTTTATAATGACATAAAAACAAAAATGTATTTCTACCAAAATATCTATTTCAGTGTAGATTTTTATAATTATAACCGACAATAATAGTATATCGATCAGTGGCGAGCCTAGGAGCTCGGGGTCTAAAGGTCTAATTGCAACCTAATTTTTCGTCTTACGCTTGGACTCTTAATTTAAATTTTTAAATAAAGTATTCTTGGCTTAGATTACAAAGGTCTTGTAAGAAACGTTAATTTTAAACGTTTTTCTCTAAAAGTCTTGTTGTTTTATATAAAGATTAAGGTTTCGGACGCTTATCGTTTTAGTTAATGATTAATGATGCTATTTTATAGGAAAACGAGTAAAAATAATAATATTTTATAGTATTTTCTATTATATACTTGTCTGTTCCGTTTTCCCTTTTTTAGAGCTCTTTTAAATCAACAAAAATATAACCCAATGCAATAACATATTTTTACAACAAAAACAAAAAACAATTAGGTATTTATTTTTAAAGAGAAAAATTAAAGTAAAAATTTTAATTAAAACATTTTTTATCGAAGTAGTGTGATGATTTATAATAAAAAAAATAGTGCGGAAAGAAACGAGAATGCTTTATTATGAATATACAAAACGGCACTTAAGAAGGAGTATTTCAAAATCTAAGAATTTGCAGCAAAAATTGCTCTTAGATCTACGCTCCTAAAATACATGATTTCGGAAAAAATCATCAATTTTGGCGCAGAGAGCGATATTTAAACGAACTTTATGCGTGGCCCTGAAAATTTTTCACCTGCGGTGCTTTTCCGGCTTCTTTACTAGGTACAATATCATAAAATACATGTAGTCCCGACTGTCCCTTTCTCCAAAAAAAAAAATGTCCTACTTACGCCCATTCAGCCCCCCACGCCCCGAGCATATTTTCTGGCTAGTAGAACCGCATAAGTAAATAGGAACTGGAAAATACAATACAGAATGTTTTGCAACATTTTCCATTACTACCCCCTATAATCTACCTATAACCCCTTTAACCAATGTATTATATTGTCTTAGCTCATAAATTCCTTCATACGAACATTGAAAACTATAAAAGAGCATTGAAATCCGAAACCTTTATGACCAACCCGAAAGGCCTCGTATATTTTAAATACTTTTTATATGACGTCGTTAATGCTTTAACCAATAACAGACGTTGCTGGGGCGTATTAATTTCTGAAGTTGTATTATAAAAAAAATAAGACAAAAAGGAGTGACTACATATTATGGAAATAGTTTCATCAAGTTTTAGGACAATATGCTGTATCACACCCTTTTTTGAGTTGAAAAGTTACAGTTTTCTCCACTAGTCCACTAGCATAGAGTGAACTGCTGAGTAAACTTTTCTTCGCGGTAATTGAGTCCTGTACTGCGTTTTACCATGTAATTTATGCACAGATGAGAGTCCTAATTTTTTTATTGTAAGAGAACTAAAATTTGTTACATATTATACAGAGTGTTTCACGGTGGATGGAACGTTAGACGTTTATGGAAAATGGGTGATACGTTTTCTTCACAAATTTGGTTGCTTAGATAAACAGTCATGGTCTATCATTTAAAATATTTTCAGTAATGATGCGGCGTTGCCGGTTCTGCCCAAAACAGGCGGCAATATCATTAGTTTAAAGGGAACACCCTATATATTATACATGGTGTCTTTGAAATGACTGTACAACGCTTCACCTCAAATTACTTAACCAAAAATAAGTCGATCTAGGCAAACTTACCTATATGCAACGTTGCTTCGTTTTGCCGCTACAGGGCGCTAAAGTTTTTAAATTAATATTGTTTTTTCGGAATTTTTTCTAAACGTCTTTATCGATTAGGGAATCCAAACCACGTGATTCAATATGGCGGTTGACTGGTAAAAAGCATTAAGCCATCCGTTAAATGTCACCAGCAACATTATTTATATAGTCACGTGCACCAATTACAACGCAGTATTTGCCAGCCAGCCGCCATTTGGACACATCGTTGGATTGCCTAATAGCATGTTTTGACGTATGCGCCATTTTTTTTATACCCTGCAAATTTAAAAATGGCGTGTAATTGGTAATTAAAAGTTCCTACTTCCCCCCCCCCCCCCCGTATAAATGACTTAAATTATTTCTCCGACACTAGCTGGCTTCACGTTGAAAGTTTTTTGTCTCTTGTAAATATTTAGCCAGACAGGCTGTTTCTCTACAAAAAAATTATTTACGATGCAAAACATGAAAAGTTTCGAACAATTGTTATAAAAATCAAACTAGTTGGTAGTTATTTAGAATTAAAATTTTTTTTATGTTTTCTCGTCGTGCATAAACAGCAATGAAGAATTACAAGGTATCGTACATACATTTTTTGTAGAGAAACTGCATGTCTGGCTTAAATTTTACAAGAGAAAAAAAGCTTCAACGTGAAATCAGCTAGGGTCAGAGAAATAATTGAAGTCATTTATACGGGGGGTAACAAAAAGAGGAACTTTTAATTACCAATCACAAGCCATTTTAAAATTGGCAGGTATTAAGAAAAGATTGGGCATACGTCATAACACGCTATTAATAGGGGTCATTCATAGTTCCAAAATTAGTAGAAATCGTAAAGGCGTTTAGAAATTATTCCGAAAAAACAATATTAATTTGAAAAATGTAGCGCTCTGTAGCGGCAAAACGAAGCAACATTGCATATAGGTAAGTTTGGCTAGATCGCCTTATTTTTGGTTAAGGAATTTGTGGTGAAGCGTTGTACAGTCATTTCAAGGAACCCTGTATATTTTTAAAATTCCTTACATAAGTCCGCGTATACAGGGTGATTCCTAAGTTGATACTTCTTTTTTAGCTGTGTATAGACGGCATTAAAATAAACAACATTTTCAAATACCTTTTTTCAAAAAACTCAAAAATAAGGTACATTTATTTATTACACAATGGATTAATACCATAACCAGAAATGTGACTTTAATTATAAGTAGTTACCTTGTTTTAATGAACCACTTTCTGTTTTAACTTATCTATAAAGAAATCAGTATTATAAATTGCGAACCTATTTCATAGAACTATACAGGGTGTCCCACCGGGAACCGCTTCGATCGATATATGGAAAACTATACATAGGAACATTTTGAAAATTTGACAGTATGTTAGTGCTGATGGGGGCGACCGGGCTAAAATAGTTTCATAATGATGGCACTTCCGGTTATACCGGAAGCTAGTGTCGACTTGCTTATTTTAAATAGAACACCCTATATATTATTACATTTTTGTATACTACGCAAGATTCTAGGCAGATTTACATCATATCCTATAACTATATCTAAGCGTTTTTGACGTATTTGAATTTTTATGTCAAAAATGACGTTTGCAAGCCTTAAAATAATTATCGATTTTTTCTATAAAGAAGCCTTATTTATTTAATTTAAGTGGGATTCCTTGTTATAAAGGACCTGCTTTAATAAATTTTTTATAATATTTTGATAACTATTAATACAGGGTGTTAAAAAAATAAGATTAAAAATGAAATTGAAAAAACTGCAAAGTCTAGATTTTCAAATGGAAACACCCAAATTTTATAATTATTTCTTATTTAGCATTAAAAATAAGGGGAAGTTTGGATAAGGTTGTATATCCCGAAAATTTTAAGTTTTCGAAATATTGCCAATTTAATATTTTTATATGGCGATTTTTTGCAGTTTTTTCAATTTCATTTTAATCTTATTGTTTAAACACCCTGTATTAATAGTTAAAGCAAGTCCTTTATAACAAGGTGTCCCACTTAAATTATATAAATATTCTTTATAGAAAAAATTGATAATTATTTTAAGGTTTGCAAAGGTCATTTTTGACATAAAAATTCAAATACGTCAAAAACGCTTAGATATAGGTATAGGATATGATGTACAAAATCTGCCTAGTATCTTGCGTAGAACACAAAAATGTAATAATATACAGGGCATTCTATTTAAAATAAGCAAGTTGACACTTACTTCCGGTATAACCGGAAGTGCCACCATTATGAAAAGATTTTAACCCGGTCGCCTCCATCAGCATTAATATACTGTCAAATTTTCAAAATTTTCCTATGTATAGTTTTCCATATATCGATCGAAGCGGTTCCCGGTGGGACACCCTGTATAGAAGTCATGATTCTTTTGAATTTAGGTAATATTCTTTAAATTAAGATAACATTTTTTTCCGTGTACCAATGATATTGAAATAATAAAACATCATACTCCTTAATATAAGTGTAACAAAGTAAGAAAATGTCTCTGTAAACAGCAACAAACGTAAAACAAACTTTATTTTATACCTGCATAAATTCATAACAATAACAATTGTAAAGATCTTTTCAGTCTACTATTTACAATAAAACTTTCTGTATTGAAACTAAACATTACAATGAAACTTTGTAATTACTTTTCAACAATAAATTGTTTTAATAAAAACGTGGCCAAACACTGTATATTATTTGTAAGTTTTCTTACGGAGGCCGTTATCAAGCGGGCATTTCTACCGATATAAGCATTTTGGTGTCTGCAGATATTTCGGAAAACAATTTCTTATTATACATATTTTTTATGAAAACATAAAAACATAAATAATCACCATCCATATTGGACATCGCGCAACGAACGCAAAAACAAATATTTTTTCCATTCCCGTATGGATATTGTTTGATTCCGTTATAACCAAGTGACTTGATAAATAATGGACTCTGTACTGTACGGATACAATTTCATATCCATCCTTGTTAGGATATGAAATAGTTTAATCACAGAACATTAACACACAAGAAATCTAATTTACACGTAAATTTTAGGCGCAGTTTTATGATTCTTAATAAAAGTGAGGTTAAGAATATGTTTCTAACAAATGCAAATCTATCAAGTAAAGAAAATTTGTCGTACAACATTAATTTGAAAGGTATTCTTATACAGGGTGATTCACGTTGGGTGGCCTATTAGAAGATCGCGGAAACGAGTAAACTTATCTTTCTAAAAATTTGATAGCAAGCATAAGTGGTTTTTAGCTTTTAAAACATTATCTTTTGAGGTTTTTGTTACTTCTGGTTATACCCGAAGTTAATGCCAGCTTTGCTATTTCAAATGGAACACCCTGTATATTTGAGCATTTTTGATTACGTTATTAAAATTTAAATAACTTTTTTTAATATTAATCTATTCCTATCTATAACCGTTTTTGAGATATGAATTATAAAATGATTTTTCTGTGTAAAAACGCTTCGAGAAGAAAGTTTAGTAACTCTGAAACTAATAAAGGTAAACATTTAAAATTGTGTAAGCTTTCAAGTAATACATAGATCTTTAGTTTAAATTACTTAGGTTTTACGTTTTTTATACAGGGAGTTCTTGAAATTGTGCCAATGTTTCCATTTAAATAAATGCGCATAAGTCAATTTTTGCAAAGGGAACACCCTATTTTTTAGCTAACTAACGTGTAGAGAATTAAATTTCCTATCTAAATGCCTTATATGTTACAATCCACATTTTTAGTCGTTTTGGAATTATGAGCAATTTTAATAAAAAATCTTAAAATTTCTGTTTGTGTTAATGCAACAATATTTTTGAAAAGAAGACTTCGACTGGGATTTTTGTTTGACTTTGAAAATTAGAAATAGCTAAGCAACGAACATAGGCGCTTAATAGCAAATGGTAACAAAGCTCAAAATCAAACGAAAATCCCAGTCGAAGCCTTCTTTTCAAAAGTAATGTCGCATTAACACAAACAGAAATTTTTAGATTTTTTATTTAAATTGCTCCTAAGTCCAAAACGACTAAAAATGTGGATTGTAACATATAAGGCATTTAGATAGGAAATTTAATTCTCTACACGTTAGTTAGCTAAAAAATAGGGTGTTCCCTTTGCAAAAATGGACTTATGCGCATTTATTTAAATGGAAACATTGGCACAATTTTAAGAACTCCCTGTATAAAAAACGTAAAACCTAAGTAATTTAAAATAAAGATCTATGTATTACTTGAAAGCTTACAAATATTTAAATGTTTACCTTTATTAGTTTTAGAGTTACTAAACTTTCTTCTCGGAGCGCTTTTACACAAAAAAATCATTTTATAATTCATAAAACGGTTAGAGATAGGAATATACGTAATCAAAAATGCTAAAATATACAGGGTGTTCTATTTGAAATGGAAAAGTTGGCAATAACTTCCGGTATAACCGGAAGTAACAAAAACCTCAAAAGATAATGTTTTAAAAGCTCAAAGCCAATTATGCCTGCTATCAAATTTTTAGAAAGATAAGTTTACTCGTTTCCGAGATCTTCTAATAGGCCACTCAACGTGAATCACCCTGTATATAGGCTTTATAACTGTGGGTCTAATTTTTTTTCTTTAGAAATAAAGAGAATATTTTAGTTAGATTTAAATGACATCTAACCATGAATTTTCTAATTACTTTTTCTTTACAATAAATCAGTAGAGCCTAAGCTTAAGTAGTTAATTATATATAGTTTTATTCGGTATCATTATTTAAGCAGGCATTTAATCTTCTTTTTTTATGGCCACAAATATGTATAACAATATATAGTGGTATGACTGACACTTCGCCATTTTTATTGCAATACTTATAATCGTATGATTTGCACTTTGTTAATTTTAAAAGCAGTGTTGGCACAAATTAATTCACATGAATTAAGCAGTGTTTAGTTCGGCAATTATTTTTTTTTTCAAAAAAGTCAAGTATTGATTCAAACTTTTACTTCTTCAACTATTACTGTAATTGCTGATAGATCTGATATCTGAGTATTGTGTAACATCAGAAAAATACCGAAAATCTGGGGAAGTACCTGCACTAGGGTAACACTATGTTTCGTGTCTGTTTAAACGTTGGAGACAATGACGTTTCTTGAACGGCATGAGAGTTTTGGACTAGCATTATCTTTATTTGTTTTGATTTGGTGGTGAATACTGTATTCACCTGAGGACGACTGAAAAAGTATTTTTTTTAGCAGAACAAAACCACAAGTGAAAAATTTCCTACGAATTTTTCCTACCACGAAAATTTCTTTTCTCTTTGGAGACAGCGCCGACCTATCATTTCTCTGTGCTTTGTTCTCACGAATCCGAAGTTTTCCCATTAATTGACAACATTCTTATAAAAATTAGATTTCTCTGTCATTCTTATAAAGTACTGACCAATCACAGTTTCTTGTATTTACTAATGCCCCGCCTTCTTTTTTAAGACAGTAAATTATATAATTTATATTATATATGGTAGAATATCTTATTAAATTGTTCAATATAACAAAATATATACGCATCTATCAATTTTTTTTATTAATAATGCCACCTGCTAAATGTTTATAGAAAATTAATTTCATTTAGCAGTATTATTAAGTTAGTTTTGCCCTAATTTCTAATATGAGGATCTAGTGAAGCCAGAGAATATTTAGCTTTGGATCCAATGGTCGTGAGTTCAAGCCCGGCAGTCTGCAAACTTCTTTTCAATAGTTTTTAACATAAGGTTTGTAAGTTTGGTCGTAGAAAAGATATACTGTTCAACTTGAATGGATTGTCCATATCGCGGAAGTTTGAGCACTCCGCCTAAGACGTCGTGCTAAATTTAATTCCTTGTACGATATGGACATCATATCCACTCTTTGATCGAAAGAGAAGGCTTAACCAGCCTTAACTAGAACTCAGGAGCAGCCAAGCTGCCTATCTCTCATGTGTCGAATAAATCACCGACAACAATGAGCTAAGGAGTCTAGAAGATCAATATGATAACTGGACATCGAACGTGTCACATTGCCAAGCCAGATCACTGATGAGCACCCAGAATCAGAAACAATGATGACCTCACATTTCATTTTAAGTGAGGCAAGGAATGTTAACTTAAAATTAAATGACACTGACAAGGTGAGGGTACAGCGGGTAATAGACGAAGGGGTGCACAGCGTGCAAACCCCGGACGCTCAGCGCCGTGGAGAGCTACCAATAAACTATTCGTTTACCGATGGGTACGTCCATCGGGTTTTTGCCGGTACCATGGCTAGCCTGTCATTTAATTTGATGTTAACATTCCTTGCCTCACTTAAAATGAACTGTGACGTCATTCTTGTTTCTGATTCTGGGTGCTCATCAGTGATCTGGCTTGGCAATGTTACACGTTCGATGTTCAGTTATCATATCCACTCTTGTTGTACAAACTACTATTCTAGAATTTCATACCTAACATTTGTAATTGTAAATTTTGGGAGAAATCCTCAAACAATTTTAAAAAAGTATTTTAATTTGTTTTCAAAAAATAACATTTATTTTAGTGGCTCTGTGCATTTCGCGAAGAAACTTCGGTAATCAGAGAGGGTTTGAATAAAATATAAAACGGCCTTAAAGTTTAATATTGTCGGAACAAAAGTATTTTATCAAGGCGTATTAAAAAGAAATGTAATTAATTTTAAATTGTGTTATTTTTTAATAAAATCCAGCTCTTTTTTCTGGAGTTTTTCTTAATTTATTCTTTCTTACTTGGAAAATTTAATGAAAAATCATTATTTTATTGACGCAACGTATTAATGAATAATTATTGTGTTCTGGTATATTACTTTCAAAGAATAAAATATTTTTCTGTTTATGATGCTTCTAAATAGTTTAAACCATCATTATCTAAATGATAAAAACAAAGTTTTATGTGCTAGAGATTACGAACTTTGTTGCAAGTACATTACAACCTTGAGTAAATTCGACATTAAGTATTTAATTTTTTTTTTAATATTAATTTTTTATATGAGGGTTTTTGGTGTGACAGATATGACTTTAATGACGAGAACAAAAGAGTTCTAAACTGGTCTGCATGATGATTATACTAGCAAAAAAGTCTTCCACTTTTAATAGTTCTATGCATATTAGCACCTTAGACTAAAGCTCCGGGTTATTTAACTAAGTAGATAAAGGTTTAGGAACCTTCCATACCGCGTGAAACGCGGCATCGCTTCCTGGCTTGTCTAATTTAAAATTTAATACAAAAATTTTACTAAAGGGTTCACAAAAACTTCTAGTTTGGCGGATGATATCTTATTTTTTTCCAGAAAGGTTCAATTATGTAGGTTTAAATTATATCATCCGCCATGCAGAACATAAAAAAATTTTATCAGTCATAAAAATAATAATGCGGCTATTCATGGTAATTTCTTATTTTCCATTAAAATTACCAAAGATGCCCCGATATTATCTTCAAAATCTCCACTGACCACTTAATTTTCGTGAAATTCATTTATATAATACAGTATGCACGATGTGGTGAAAATGCAGTATTTGTTCGTAATGACTCATCGACTATTGTTTGCTCTTAATCTTTAGGATACATACTTTTATCTTAAAGAAATAGTCCATACTTAAAGTGGAGTGGAAATTCAGAAGGAAGGCAATAAGAACACAATGCCTTCCTAATGAAATATTTTTGATTTAAAAAATTCTCTATATGCTTTTTTTTTTTTTTATGATAAAACACCTGCACTGTAGGAAAAATCCTTTAAGGCGCTCTGGGAGCGGTGTAAGTGCGAAAAAAGCGATTAACGTTGGTCTTGAAACGTTGAAGATTGTATTCATTGGGAAACACGACCTCAGGAAGATCATTCCACAAAGATGACGTTCTCCAGATGAAAGAATTTTTGAACAATGAAGTTCGAGCAGTACTAAGCTGAACAACATATGGATGAGTGGCAGTGGCTCGCCGTGTATTTCTGTTTTGCATTGCTCTAGGTGGAATCAAGTGGGCAATGTCAGTCGAACACCTGCCATGGAAATATCTGTAAAAAAGAGCCAAATCACCAACCTGTCTTCGATGCTCCAGGCGATCGAGGGTCTTGGTCAGCTCGGGATCGCCGATCAGACGAACGGCTCTCCTTTGATTGGAATCCAGTAGCTGAAGGGTGTGCTTGGGTGCAGAGCTCCAGACATGAGAGCAATATTCTAATGATGGTCGAATGCAAAAGCATTCATCTTCAGGAGAATAAAAGAAAAAAGAAGAAACTAGTGGATCTTCATCACCTTAACGGAGCATTAAAATTGTATGTTAGATGATAAGTAGAACGGCGAGAAAATCAATACACAAGTTACATTGTGAAAAAGAAAATATGAGGCTTTGAGGCTTAGGGCACTATAAGAGTTTATATGTAGAGTTAAAGATTTAACTGTGTGTGACAAGAACTGTTAATAGATATGAAATTAAAATGAATGGAAACGTGAAGAATCATTTAAGAAAAGAGAATTGAGGGCTAGTAATTTCAGAAACTATGGAAAAAAGTGAATATAAGTGTGAGGAAGATAAATGTTAATAAAATGTATTAAAAAATTAAGTGGTAGTTCTGGTTATGAAGTTGAACTAGATGGAAACCACATATTGGTAGTGAATTTATTTTTATACTCTTAATTTAAATTTACTATCAATATGTGGATTCTATCTAGTTCAACTTCATAACTAGAACTACCACTTAATTTTTTTATACATTTTATTAACATTTATCTTCGTCACACTTACATTCACTTCTTTTTCCATAGTTTCTGAAATGACTTGCCCACAATTCTCTTTTCTTAAATGATTCTTCACGTTTCCATTCATTTTAATTGCATATCTATCAATAGTTCTTCTCACACACAGTTGTTAAATCTTTCATTCTACATTTAAACTCTTATAGTGCCCTAAGCCTCAAACCCATATATTTTTCTTTTTCACAGTGTAACGTGTGTTTTGATTTTCTCACCGTTCTACTCATTGAACCGTTTTTTATCTAACCTACAATTTTAATGCTCCGTTAAGGTGATATCCAGTAGTTTCTTCTTTTTTCATTTATTCTCCTGAAGATGAATGCTTCTGCATTCGAAACATGTAAAGAATTTTTTTAAATCAAAAATATTTCATTAATTTAAGGGAAGACTTTGTGTTCTTATTTAGTTCCTTCCACATAAATTTATGTTTATAAAGTCATTGTTTAATGAATAAATTAATGAATATTTATGGTGCTCTGGAATATTACTTTCAAAGAATAATATATTTTTCTATTTATGATGCTTTTAAATAGTTTAAACCATCATTATCTAAATGATAAAAACAAAGTTTTATGTGCTAGAGATTACGAACTTTGTTGCAAGTACATTACAACCTTGAGTAAATTCCACATTAAGTATTTAATTTTTTTTAAATATTAATTTTTTATATGAGGGTTTTAGGTTTGACAGATATGACTTTAATGACGAGAACAAAAGAGTTCTAAACTGGTCTGCATGATGATTATACTAGCAAAAAGTCTTCCACTTCTAATAGTTCTATGCATATTAGCACCTTAGACTAAAGCTCCGGGTTATTTAACTAAGTAGATAAAGGTTTAGGAACCTTCCATACCGCGTGAAACGCGGCATCGCTTCCTGGCTTGTCTAATTTAAAATTTAATACAAAAATTTTACTAAAGGGTTCACAAAAACTTCTAGTTTGGCGGATGATATCTTATTTTTTTCCAAAAAAGTTTCAATTATATAGGTTTAAATTATATCATCCGCCATGCAGAACACTTTTTTTTTTGTATATACAAAAAATAAATTTTATTACCATCGCCAGACGCGGGTACAGTATGCACGAAGTGGTGAAAATGCAGTATTTGTTCGTAATGACTCATCAACTATTGTTTGCTCTTAATTTTTAGGATACATACTTTTATCTTAAAGAAATAGTCCATACTTAAAGTGGAGTGGAAATTCAGAAGGAAGGCAATAAGAACACAATGCCTTCCTAATGAAATATTTTTGATTTAAATAAATTCTCTACATGTTTTGAATGTAAACGAATTCATCTTCAGGGAATAAATGAAAAAAGAAGAAACTAGTGGACATCACCTTAACGGAGCATTAAAATTGTATGTTAGATGATAAGTAGAACGGCGAGAAAATCAATACACGCGTTACATTGTGAGAAAGAAAAATATGAGGGTTTGAGGCTTAGGGCACTATAAGAGCTTATATGTAGAGTTAAAGATTTAACTGTGTGTGACAAGAACTGTTAATAGATATGAAATTAAAATGAATGGAAACGTGAAGAATCATTTAAGAAAAGAGAATTGAGGGCTAGTAATTTCAGAAACTATGGAAAAACGTGAATGTAAGTGGAGGAAGATAAATGTTAATAAAATGTATCAAAAAATTAAGTGGTAGTTCTGGTTATGAAGTTGAACTAGATGGAAACCACATATTGGTAGTGAATTTATTTTTATACTCTTAATTTAAATTTACTATCAATATGTGGATTCTATCTAGTTCAACTTCATAACTAGAACTACCACTTAATTTTTTTATACATTTTATTAACATTTATCTTCCTCACACTTACATTCACTTCTTTTTCCATAGTTTCTGAAATGACTTGCCCACAATTCTCTTTTCTTAAATGATTCTTCACGTTTCCATTCATTTTAATTGCATATCTATCAATAGTTCTTCTCACACACAGTTGTTAAATCTTTCATTCTACATTTAAACTCTTATAGTGCCCTAAGCCTCAAACCCATATATTTTTCTTTTTCACAGTGTAACGTGTTCTTGAACCGTTTTTTTATCTAACCTACAATTTTAATGCTCCGTTAAGGTGATATCCAGTAGTTTCTTCTTTTTTCATTTATTCTCCTGAAGATGAATGCTTCTGCATTCGAAACATGTAAACATTTTTTTAAATCAAAAATATTTTATTAATTTAAGGGAAGACAATATAATTTTATGTTTATAAGGTCATTGTTTAATGAATAAATTAAAGAAAATAACGGTGCTCTGGAATATTACTTTCAAAGAATAAAATATTTATTATGCTTCTAAATAGGGAAAAAATAGGGAAACGGCTTATTATACAAAATCGAAATTTGATGCGACTCAGATCTGACCGGCCGACAGAAAAGTGGTTAAGTTCCAACTGCCAATCTGATTTATATTATTTCTTGTAGAAGCACGTCAGAAACTGTCGATATGAAGGAACCCGAATTTAGGTTAAAACTTACCATTTCATTAACTCCACCTAGAGAATCAATTTAATCACCTTTAAGCATTTTAGTCGCCTTTCTTGTTTCGCCTTTCATCGCCGTCGCTACCGACAAATTCTTTCGGTTCTCTTCCCACGTCTCGTCTCCGATTTTATCGGCATCATCACACCCGATCTCGGCGACGTGACGGCAAAACGGCCGATTTCCTCGGTCGACCCGCATGAATAGGCGAGAGACGCGTGCCACGCGCCACTAGTGCTGGGGTATCGACTCGATACGGCGATGTCGATGAAACATTGTGAAAACATCGATATTAGGATAAAGTAAGCCCCACAAATATAATATTGTTGTTTACATTTCTGTGTTCTGTATAAAAACTCCAGCAAAAATTACTACCTCTTTGTGAATAACACGCAAGAGATTTTGTACAGACATCAAATATGGTAATGATATCTTAATTTTGGCTTGCCGTAGTAGAGGGTGGCTTGTTGTCAGACCCTGAATACGATTTTGTGCTATCCCTTTTTTACATAATATACAAGGTGATTCCTAAGTTGATATTTCTTTTTTAGCTGTATTAAAATAAACAACATCTTCAAATACCCTTTTTCAAATAACTTAAAAATAGGCGAGATACTGAAGGAAAAAATCTAAGTGCGGGTCTGGTCATCAAAACGTAGCCTGGGATACTTTAGGTTGTTTGTCTTATCTCTTATTAGTCATGCAATTTTTCGGGTCGGTGGTGAGTTGGTGACACGTGAAAATAGTAAAATTTGAAAACAATGAACTATATATGGTGCTAATTTACGGTGAGTGTCGTCAAAGTGCGGGTTTATCCTACACCCAGAAGTTTTCTTAATGTTATCAACGGGCAAGTTAGGCAGGACCGTATTTGATCCATAGTGTAATAAATAAATGTTGATTGTTAATGAACCTTAATTTTGAGTTTTTTGAAAAAAGGTATTTGAAAATGTTTATTATTTTAATGCCTTCTATACGCAGCTAAAAAAGAAGTATGAACTTAGGAATCACCCTGTATAGATGAGAACAAAGCGAAACCGTGTCGGCGCTTCGCCTACTAGCGATCAGAAATACTGTCGAATGGTCGCCAAATGCATGGTGATATAAACTTCTAACTGTTTAAGCTAAAGGTGTCACACTCAATGTGCTTGAGTGCCATTTTTTTTCGAGGCATGGTTGGGGGGCCGGCTTCAAAAAAAAGTTTGTTTTTATATCAATACAGAAATCTTTCGAAGAAATCGTCCATAATTCTCAAAGAGACCGGATATAGATTTAAGCAAAGTTTGCTGAGACCGAGACTTTGTTGTCTTTCCTTTTTTCCTTTAAATACAGAAATCTTTATTGAAGGAAATCTATGAAATATAAAAAGTTATAATGATGATATACCTTTACATAGCAATTACGATTAGGATTAGTAACTATTTCGATGACCCAGATACTTGACGTCGCCTCGGCTTTACACCACGACGCGGGCCGGATTCGAAGGTATTGAGAGCCGGTCATGGCCCTCGGGCCGTATCTTTGACACCCCCTGATTTAAGCCCATGAGAAGCGGAATGGGACTTTAAAGGCCATTGATTAGAGGAAATTAGATAATGCTTTCTTGTAGTCCACATTGACTATTATTAATTGTTCTACAGCTTCTTGTGTTATATTTTTTGCTTGAGTTTTTTAAAGACGATGGAAATGTAAACAATAAAGTTATATTTATATAAAATAACCCATTTTAATATTTTACTCCATTGCTTTGCAACCATAAAGTTTATTACTTATTTTCTGTCCTAAGCGAGAAAGTAACTTCCTGGTACCGATTTTTTTTATTTATTTCAGATTCAGTGTTTAATACGGTTTTTAAATAAATAAATATCAAATGATATGATCATCAAAAACACTATTTCAGAAGAAATTAGATTGTAATAAATATTTTTTTCCACTACTAACTTTAAAATCACTCATTATTGACCGATTATTAACTTTAGAAATCGTTTTTCTTTACCCCTTGCCAGAAGCTTCTATTATTGACCGCTGTCAATAACGACGGTCAATAATAGAGGCTTCAGGCAAAAACAATATAAAACAGGCAACTTGACCTTTTTTTATTTTAAAAATATATGAAAACGTCATGTTTAGACAACCAGGTATTCCAGCTTTCTTTGTTTGACACCAGTCCTTAAATACTGAGTAGGTTTTTAAATACAAAACCTTAGAGTTTTGGGGAAGCAACTCATCATTAATTTATTGTGCTTCCACCCTCATTTCTGGAGGAGTGCACGTATCAGTAATAGTTTCTTCGCTCATTTGATCAAAAAGACTTGAATTTTTTTATGAATCGACAAATACTGACAACTAAGAATGCCAACTGACAAGATAAAAAAAATGCTGCAAATTTCAAAGCAAAAGTAACTTGACTGAAAAAACAGAAGCAACCCTAAAAAGGTATGTTAACTTTAATTAATAATTTAATGCTGTAAATGTGTTAGTAGTGGAAAAAATAATATATTTACCACGGTTTAGACAACTATTATTGCCCTCACATCTTAAATCCCGAGGAGCGCAGCTGCGGTCAATAATAGTCTAAACCTTGGTTAATAATATACTATTCTACGCTACTAACCTATAAAACGGCCATTATTGACCGATTATTAAGCTTAGAAATCGATTTTCTCTACCTTGACACTCTTTATTGACCATGGTTAATAATGAAAACAATCTATTGTAAAGCAGGTAACTTGATTTTACATATCAGATTCGTAGACATGTTCGATGTGTTAAAGTTTCGATACTGTAACTCAAAAATATAAGTTATGGGAAAAAATAATGTTCCATATTCATTGATAGAATTGACATTTACAAAGCCAATTGACAAGCCAAAAACAAATTATCGTACCAATTCCAAAGTATAGGTAACTTGATTTAAAAAAGTTATAGAAGCAATCTTTAAAATGTATACATTTTTATAATAATTATTACTATAAAAATAAGTATCTTGTAAATGCGTTAGTAGTGGAAGAAAAAATATATTAACCATGATTTATTTAGACCTTTACAATATATAGTTAGAAACAGGAAACCAGACTCGATACCTCAGTCAGGTAGGAGTACGTCGTTTATAGAGAAAATCGTTGCTTGGAATTGCTGTGACGTCAGTAAGTAGTTTCGCGTGTTTCTGTTACAGAGATAAAAATATCGATGTTTTAATAATATCGATGAACATCGACCAGCATTACGCGCCACCCGTCTCGCCGGGCGACTGTTCAAAAACACGCCGGCAAAACAACAGGTTAGCTCACATTGTGTGACGGATTGTGTTTTTTAACGCGAGAGAGTAAATCCGTGGTTTGACTTGTTGTTTTGAATTCCGGCGATTTTACCATTGATAGAGTGAGTATCTTTGTTTGTTTTGGTGTCCTCAGTGCTGCGATAGTTTTGACAAATTTAATGATTAACCAAATTATCTATGTACACGCAAAAAAACCTAACCTTTAACCAAGTATTAGGCAATCCAACGATGTGTCAGAATGGCGGCTGGATGGGAAATACTGGTTTGTAATTGGTACACGTGACCCTAAAAATAATATTGCTGGTGGTATTTAACGGGTGACACAATGCTTTTTGCCATCCAACCGCCATATTGAATCACGTGGTTTGGATTCCCTAATAACAAAAACAATTACGAAGGTGGCTAAAGTCCTCTAAATGAACATGTATGCTAAAAAATTAAACACTCATGTATACTTAGTTGATAAAAATATTGTGCAAAGTGCTTTTCAACGATCTATTAAATGTATGGGTAACATTGGTTTTGTACTTGACTTAAAATTTTGATTCAAAACTTTAAACAACTTCTAGTAACCCGTTCATCGGGATATTGGGCACATCTAATATAATATTTATGAAATGACACTTTATTTTGACCATATTATTATTTCTTCGATTTAAATCTAACGATTTTAATGACGTATAGGTTATGATACCGAGGATATTGTATTTGTTTGTCTGACCACACGTATGTGGGCGTTTCTGCACCAAAATAACCCAATTTTAAAGTTAAAACCCATTTTTTACCTCAAAATTGCTTTTAAACCTCTCAAATAACTTACAGCTCCTTCACAACTTTACGAAGATATTGCGTGGGAATAAATCTTCTAATAAAAGTCGACTCGAATTAAACATCAACTTAAGAACCAGGCAGTTATTCTTTAAACGTGTCATTTTAATAAAATACTCCGCTTTAATTTCTTGTTTGCAGCATCCAGATTGCTCGTAAACCCGCAGTTATAGTAAATTTGTAAGTTTTATCTCCCGAGTTGCACACACTGTAACTTTATTACTTCGGGACGAACGGAGTCGGAGAACGATGTATTTTACCGATGCCGGGCCAGCAAATAAAATTAATTGTTTAAATTTCGAGGGATTTTTAAGGTTCAATTTATTTTTGTCGTTTTGAGTAAGTTATACAGGGTGATCACGTTGAGTGGCCTGTTGATATCGGAAGCGAGAAAATTTATCTTTTTAAACTGGTATAGTCTATTTCAAAAAGGTGTAGAGTAATAAAAGCTCATTAGGTGTGCAAAGGGACTACAGAGTAATCCAACGAATATTTAGGCCACTTTTATAATTTGGCATTGATTTAATTTCAAAATTCTTTCTCTTCATCAAGTGGTGGTACTGTCACCCGGGTTTAGGTCAATTATTGGGGTTTGCTTTGGGGTTTGCTCATTGTTATCCATTTACAAACACTAAAAATGATGTGACAATGACGTGTATTATGTACATAGTATTTGGTACCCTTATTTTTTTATTAATCATATTTAAAAAAATACAAAATACAAAAAATACATAATACAGAAATTAAATTATAAAAAATCATAATATTCTTCGTCATCTGAGGAACTGTCATCTCCTCTTGACGTTATAATTAACGGGTCGACGGTCCGATCGATCAGGTGGTCAAGATCCCACATTTTCTCCTCTTCTTTAATGACATGATGGATTGCTTCTCGCCAGTTCTCTGGTGTCACTGCCTTAATGGCTTGCTCAAATAATAGCTTAAAGTCTTTCGTTTTGAATGTCGTGTTGTGTCTTGCTACAAATCCTTTCACTTGCGCCCATATAAGTTCTATAGGATTAAGTTTGCAATGACATGGCGGTATGCGCAGCACAGTTACACTATGTTTTTCAGCTATATCTTCCGCGGCATATTTTATATTATTTATATTTGATATTTTATACGAAAAAAGGTAAATCTCTTTGAAGTAATAAACGTCCTAAACACCATAACTTCTTGAAATGTAATTTTAATAGTTAAATAATTTTAAAAATAATTGCCAGGGCTGTAATAGTAAAGAAAGGATTTTAAATGCTAATAATGTGTTATTTGATGAAAAAACGTTAACATTTTAAAAACATATTATATTAAATTTCTAAAGCTTAAAAGTCCCTAAAACTGTTTTTAAAATTCCAGGTCGGTATTTGAAAAAATTGACTTGAAGTTGGTATTTAAAGAACGAAATGTCGAATTTGAAAACTAATAACGCCATCTTGTGAAACGTAAAAAATGACTATAGGAAAGTATTTTTTGTTTTTTTCCCAAGTCAAAAATAAAAAAAAATTAAAACCAAAACTAAAAATTTTGGTTTTTTTCGGATATCACCGAAGGTTTTCAGAATTTTTACGATTTTCTTTCACCAAATTATTAAGTCCCAAATTACGCAATCTGCACCTCTAACACAGGTTATAGAAATAGGCAAAATGCCAGAGAAGATCAGACTCCGAAGCAATTTTAAAATTACAAGAGTTTTGTTTCCCTTCCTTCGTCAAACTTCATCCCTAGACGCGTTTTGTCATATCATGACTCATCAGGTAAGGCTAGATGTCGACTAGTGAAGGGAAATGGCCCAGCCCTACTGATGAGTCATAATATGACGAAACGCGTCTAGGGATGAATTTTGATAAAGGAAGGAAAACAAATTTCGTTTCATTTTAAAATCTATGTCTGTCTTAAGTTCATAAGGCAATATTTTATGTATGATGAGGTAAATTTTAAAAGTAATAACTTATACAATACTAGAATCGGTAAACAAGTAACTCTCAAAGAAAAACTTTATCCATTAAACTTTTTCTTTCTAGTTTTTCAGAAAAACTTATATCAAAAGCTGAATGCTTTTAGTTCTGTTTTAAATTGTCGAATAAAAGCATTTGTAAAAGAAGCCTTACTTATGTCGCATGCTATTAAAAAATGTAACCATATAAAATATGGCACGGTAATTGTCGACAAAGCTTTGAAATATATGCTTTCAAACATCACAAGTTCTCAAGAGTTGTATGCACGTGTAGAACGCAAATTAGAGTCATTTGAGGTAAGTGAGCGCTATGGGTAAATAGGCCTTCGCAAGATGTGTAAATAAAAATCAGATCAATCAATTCAGCATCTTCTAGTCTACCGATGACCTGATGGCCTTTGTTATTGTCGGCAAAGTATATACTGCACCGTTATGACCTTAAAAATTAAAGTAACATGTTTTAAGGTCAGAGAGAATCATCTTTATCGATAAACCTTTCAAAAATTACAATAAAATAAAATATAGTAAAAATTAAAGTACCTATTAGATTTAAAATAATGCAAATAATTATATTATTACAGATCATCATCAGATTATATCATTTGTAGTTATAATAAGCTTTTGCAAATTCAAAATTTTTAACTGTTTTTTAATAGTCTGAGTTTAAAAAAAATATTATAAACTATAGATTTTATTACAAGGCTTAAGAATAGATTAACATAAAGATATTTAAATCTTGTCTTGTATTATAAGTAGGTAAATTAATATGATTTTTATGTATCAAACAGACTGTTTCTAATATAAATATTAAAGTTAGTGTTAACATTTCTTGTGAGATAAACAAAGATTTACAAGAATCTCAAGTTGTTGCATTAAAAATATGCCTAGTTTTTTTTTTTGCAAAATAAAAATAGAGTGAAATAGACATAAGTTCTCTTAAAAACAATGTTAATTACCTGTCTCCTTTCTCCATCTTGCTAATGCTTTTAAAATAGTATATATTATATAACAAGTGGATGAAAGTGATACTTTTCAAACGAGGAGATATTTAGCACGAGGCGTCAGCCGAGTGCGGAAATTCTCTGAGTTTCAGAATAATAATAACTTTCATACGAGGAATGTACACTATTTTTCCTACGACCTCAAATAATTATTAAAAAGCCTTTGATTTGTGAAAAAAATAAATCAACACTAGTGTTAAAAAAAATATCAACACTAGTGTTGAAATTAGCATACTTAGGATTATGTTCCACTTAATATCTGGTTTCATAGTTTGTCAATAGGCTTTTCCTTTAGTTGTAGTTTAACTTTTTCATTTTATCATATTTTTTTATATATCATAGGAAGAACTAATCCTGGATTGACTTCTAGATTAACCAGAATGAAAAATTTTAAATTTAATCAAGAAAAGATGCATTAAACATAAATTTAAAAAATCCACCCAACAAGGAAGTTTTCAATTCAAAATATTGCTATAAATTATTTAATGTTAAAAAAAAAAGTCAAATACTCCTGATGGGATTTGTACCTGTCACCTTGCGATCTGTAGGCTAGAGCTCTCATCACACACATTCTACGCTATTGCTACCGATAAAAATTTGTTGTTTAATACATGACACTCTCTTCATCGCGATTTGTTTTTTCTGTTAATAGATTTTCCAGTATATTATTAACATTTCTTATAGATTCAAAGGGCGTATTTTCACACTCAAATTCTGAATCACTCGACAAATACATGATAAATAAGTTTACAATTACTCCTTTCTAAAATTTGTTCTTTTAAATAAATAAAGATTGGCTGTCAAATTTGCACCATATGTTTAAATTAAATAGTGTGCCTTGATATTTGTTAAATAGTGTGCCTTAGAAATATTTTTTTTCAACACGCGTGTGATATACGGCGCTTACTAGTCAAATTAACCGTGCTTTTTCTCATTTTGGTCGTATGAAAAAAATAAACACATTAGACAAATTAATTTTCTGATTAAAATTTTTTTATTCTTCTTTATTTTTGGCCTAGTAGAAAATACCACAGTTTGCACATTTACTCCGAATGACTCTTAATTGTGAAATTAGCAGTTTGTACGTACATTCATACAATTTTTTTGAAGTTATTATTATTTAATATAGGTACTCCTGAAATCTTTGTTTAAGTCGGTGAAACGCAGTAGGGGAAGTTAATGTTTCTGAAATAGGAAACTTAATATACCTAGTTTAATTCTGAATCAAATTGGTTGAGTTGAAAGTAAATAGATTAAAATTAAAAGCTTTTAAAATTTATGATTATTTGGAAATAATGTAAACTATGCAGGCATACATATTTTTATTGATGGTGAAAAATTGGAAATTATACCTTTTTTCTTTTTTTTTGATTTGATTTGAATTTCTTTTTAAAAAACTCTAAAATTGGGGAAAAAAAGATATTTATTAAAAAGTAAAAATTTATTTTCAACAAAAACAATCTATTACACAACAATTTATCTCAATTTTTATATTATTCGACTATTTTATACGCACAGCAAATAACGGAGCATTAAATAAATTGCAAATTTTGCAAAATAAAGCGATAATTTTAAATGTAGTAAACACAAAAATAAAATTTATTTATTTAAAAAATTAAAGTTGATTCACAAAAACGAAACGTTGCACCGAATTTCTAAAAACACGGTATATAAAGCTAAAAAACAAATATTATATTTGTTTTTCTGTAGCGGTTAAAATAAATCAGATAAATTAAAAAAAACAACAACTGAAAATTTTAGTTTTTTTTTCAAATATTTCAAAAGGTAAAAAATAAAGCTCAAACTTTTTTTACAATATTACTGAGCACAAAATCCCGCTACTCTGCATCTCGCTACTCTGCCCCCAATTGACCGATGCTGTATCTCCTATAGTTTCCGAGATACCAATGATGAGCATCGATTTTGAGACACCCTGTACAAAGATATTTTACATTTAGAATTCTAAGTGGAAGATACATTTCAAAATATATTTGAGTGTATTTCTAGTCAAATCAAAAACGACAGGCATTCATAAAAACTTCTTAAAATATTTATTATTTTTTCTTAATATAAAATCGGCGAACTGGCCAGTAACCTCATGATCACTCGTTATGTTAATTGACACAGAGGTATTAAAAAGTTCTGTAGGCAGTGATGCAATATGCGGTCTTTATGGAATACTCTTTTATTTTCAAACCAATATGTAATATTAAATGAACCGAAAGAAAGTTTAGCGGCAGGCGGACACAGTAGTGCATCTATCTTTTGCTTTAAAGCACACAGGGACGCCAAAGGTAATGGGTTCCCTGGGGCACAGGTAGACAATGACAGGTGTTTCGTCCTTGTTAGGACTTATCAGGAAGCCAAAACCTGTAAGCAACTCGCAATACAGTGAAAATATGTTTTTAAGATAGTTTTAAGACGAAACATATAATGAAAACCTATTATCGCCATCTGTGGCAATCAACTTAATACAAAAGATGTAGCCATCAGACGTGAAAACATAGAACTAGGCCACACATCCGGACACTAAACTCTACTACTTTATTAATTAAACAAAAAAAAAAACTGTTTATCATAAACACTGAAATAAATATTTTCCTACGAACACCCATGAAAATGAGAAAAAGCACGGTTAACTTGGCTCAAAAGCGTCGAATATCACACGCGAGTTGAAATATCAAGGCACACTATTTAATTTAAACATATGTTGCCAATTCGACAGGCCATCTCTATTTATTAAAAGATACAAATTTTAGAAAGCAGTAATTGTAAAGTGTTTAACTTATTTATCATGTATTTGTCGAGTGATTCAGAATTAGAGTGTGAAAATGCGCCATCTGAAATTATAAAAAATGTTAATAATGTACTGGAAAATCTATCAACAGAAAACACAAATCTCGCTTTAGAAAGTGTCATGTATTAAACAACAAATCTTTATAGGTATTAATAGCGTAGAGAATAGAGCTGTAGCCTACAGATCGCAAGGTCACAGGTTCAAATCCCATCAAGAGTATTTTACTTTTTTTTCATAAAACATTAAATAATTTATAGAATTATTTTGAATTAAAATCTTATTTGTTGGGTGGATTTTTTAAATTTATGTTTAATGCATCTTCCCTTGATTAAATTTAAAATTTTTCATTCTGGTTAGTCTAGAAGTCAATTCAGGATTAGTTCTTCCTGTGATATATTAAATATAAAAGAATGAAAAAGTTAAACTGCAAATAAAGGAAAAGCCTATTGACAAACTATGAAACCAGATATTATGTGAAAAATAATAATAATAATAATATGCTAATTTCAACACTAGTGTTGAAATATTTTTTTCACAAATCAAAGGCTTTTTTAATAATTCTATGTGGTAAAATGGTGTACCTACATTACTCGTGCGAAAGTGATTATTCTAAAACTCGGAGAATATAAATATCTCCTCACTTGAAAAGTATCACTTTCCTTCTTTTTCCTCTGGTACTTTTACGACATTTAGATTTAGCGGTCCGCTAAAACAAACTAAAAAAGAAAACGAATCAAACATTGTAGTTCGTTTATTTTATTACATGTTTCGCGGTACAAACCGGCGCCATAAACCGACTATATACGACCTGTCGTTCTGATCAACGGCTAATGGAAACCTTCCAATAGGCGAGCCGAAATAAAAACTTTCCATGGTCCATAATAAAATCGCTTCATATGCCATATACTGGTTCGTTTTGTTTTAAAACTTTTTACCTATTACGGTTTGGCTGTGTGTGTTTTTATAATCCACTACAAACTGTTTTTCCAAATAAATTTTACTTTTATGTTATATCGCCAAAACTTTCTGCGCTTTTGTCAAAAAAAACATTTGAATGTGTTGGTGTGTGTGTTTAAAAATGTAATCGTAAATATGGTTTTTGTTGTGAAAACAAATGTGAGTGTTTTTCATTATTTTAATTGCTAAGGTTTCTTCCAGTGGCGTATTTAAGGGGGGTCTAGGAGCTGAAGTCTAATTGCAACCTAATTTTTCGTCTCACGCTTGGACTCTTAATATAAATAATATTTAAATAATGTATTCTTGGCTTACATTACGAAGGTCTTATAGGAAACTTTTAGTTTTTAAACTTTTCCTTCTAAAAGTTCTGTTTTATATAGAGATTAAGGTTTCGGACGCATATCGTTTTAGTTATTGATTTATGATGCATTTTGAAGGAAAACATACAATATCATGAAATACATGTAGTCCCGACTGTTTCTCTTTCCAGAAAAAAAAGTCCTACTGAACCGCCCCCCCCCCCCCCCACACACACATTTTTTGCTAGTCTTGGATTTTTGAGGTAGGGTTAATATGTATTTACCTTTATAGAACCAAGTATTTAGTTGTCGTTTCATCCCTTGCGACTGTGTTTACAAAATCCCCGGCGTGCCGTAAATTTCAAAAGATAAATTGTAAATATTCTCGCTGATTATTAACCGACATTTAAAATAATTTTCCTGCAATTTATTTTTATGCTAGGATTTAAATATAATAAGGCATTTCTATGCCAGCTTGTATAACCAATTGAAAAAAACTGTATTTTTTTCCAAACTAAAAATGTGAGCGAGTTCCTGCAAAGTATAAGATAAGCACGATTTACACAAAGCATTGCAGGATTTTTCTAATTATAATAAATACACTAATAAATTAGAGAAGTTTGGGGAATGGTAAATAAACTTTTCGTAACCAATTGGAAAAGTTTACTACTTTTTCTAACCAGCCGCGAAAAGTAAAAAGTTTTAAAACTTTGGTCAGCTTTGCAAAGTATCACTTTAAATGCCAAATTTAAAAAAAGTTTTTTTATTATGTTGTCCAAGTTTATCTTGTAAAATCAACCTTTGACCAAGTATAAGCCACGCGACCGATGCCAGCCCGCGAAGTAATGAGATTGGTCAATCAGTCGTAAAATGTTATGTTTATGGCACGCCATATTTTAAACCACGTGCTTTTGTTTACATTTAAGGACAAGCTAATTTTATTTTGATATAGCGAGGATGTAAAGCCAGGAAATTCCGGAATGCGTCAAAAATAATATTAGTTTTTTAAAAATTCCTAATCTGATTTTGATAATTTTGTATAAAAACTCTTTTCTACTCCCACATTTTTTACACTTAAGTGGCGGGTAAAGTAGGCTATTCCAGTTAACTGTGCGGCAAAATTTCATATCCATCCTAGTTAGGTTATGAAACTGACCAATCACAGTAGTCAATTACAGAGAAGCCAAATTTACATGTTGTAAATTCGTTTTCTGACAGTTGACAGAAGTTAGGGGAACAATATGCTTCAAAAATATGCAAATCTGTCAGATGAAATTTGTTTTTTTTTTAATTTAAATCAAAACATTTATCCCAGAGTCTGTGTATACACAATATTTTCCTAAAGAGTTCACGAAATGGTGTTAAAATTGAAGTTATAATAACAAAATTAATACCAAAATATATTTCTACCAAATTATTGTTATTTTCTGATCGAACTAAAGATTTGCACACAGACTTTCTTATTTCAAAAATATCTTTATTTCCACTTATTTCTAGACAATTACTATAAGCTTTGCATAAAATGTACTATATACCTACCTACCAAATGAACGTTTTCTTACTAACCTTGGTAATTTTCCATATAAGTAATATATATTATTATAAATATTTGTGCACGGGAATATTTTCCGAAATATTTTGAACGGGGATCCCACCCCAACTGATCTTAAAACTTTTATTATACGCAACAAACATAGAAAATGAACTGGTAATTCTTCCTTAAATGGTGGAACATAAAGATAACCCGATGAAACAGATGAAATTATATAGGATTTCTAGAATAGAAATCCATTTTTTACTAAAATTTTTAAGGTTATGTTATTTCTACTTACACTATTGTCACTTCTCTTTCCACATTAACAGGGTTGCTAGTTTGTAAATTGGCGATTATTTTGAAAAATTTGACCATAGCGAACGTTATAAATTCATATTAATGCACAAAATCCATTTTTAACTGTTTAAAACGAATTCTACAGTTATTTTGTTGTACTCTCAGAGTTATAATTCTTACGCAAGCAGAAATAAACTCGACAAACCTTTTTTTCTTCTGTGCAATTCAATAAAACAATTAATCATATTACCTACGGTTGAGAAAATAAATTGTTCGTGTGTATTAATACATATATCGCTTCTTGTCTCTTATTCTGCAAAAAGTCAAATGTGAGAAAGATAGATATATTCAAAAGTGAGTTTGTATAAATATAAGAACTTACCCAAATCGATAAATATGTTACAGTGTAATTTGGTCCATGGGTTTGCCATTAAAATACATTTTTATTCAATTGTTTCTTATTATCGTTCTCACAAGTTCATGGCCAATTTAAAAAATGATGCTTATGATGCCTAATTTAAATAATTTTTTAAAATTCTTAGCATGAAGTTTGGAAGTTAAGTCGTGGAAAAAATATCCTGTACACCTCGAGTGGATTGTCCATATTGCGCTCGGAAGTTTGAGCACTCCGCCTACGGCGTCGTGCTCAATTTACTTCCTCGTGCGATATGGACATCATATCCACTCTTGTTGCACAAACTACTATTCTACACTCTCAAATTATTGCTAACGTTTTGTTCTTTGAATTATTCCATTATCTAAGTTCCCGTAACAGCTGCCCAATTTTAAATAAATAATAAAAAAATTATTGACAAAAACAAATATAATTATTCAAATTCGAATAAATAATTCTTTCTTGAGGAATAGCTTGTCATTCCTTTACCAGTGCCAACTTAGTTCTTGCAGAGTTCGTATCGGCACAGGACGAGGACGAACAGCTCTTTTGAGTTTATCCCAGAAATGTTGTATGGGGGATTGAGATGACATATATTGCTAATACCATAATTCAATGATGACACCACTGTAGGCAGATGATCAGGGTCCGTTGAGTTTGCGCGGCTCGGAAATTTGCTTCTTGATGTAAACATTTGACAGTACCTACTTTTAAAATATTTGTACAAGCTTTTATTTAAATTCACCCGTTAGTTCGGGTGTGTACAGTTTGTGATCAAATAAAACTAAGTAACCAATATTTTACATGCCTAAAATACCTTATTCCTGGTATTGAACCGCGATTCGTGCAAAAAAGGACCATGCACTTTTTTCTACCCATCTTGAGTCGCTAACAATAACAAAATGTCTGGTAAAGTTTTATACCTAAATTCGCACCCAAAATTTAAAAATAATATCCACAAACACACACGGAACACTCGAACAAATACAACGTAAAAAAAGATGGAAACGACTAACAACTTACAAACTAACAAAAAAAAATGTCTAAAGTAAAGTTTTATAAATATTAAAACCCGAAACTTGGAAACTATAACCACACACGAACAAAACAAAAGTTGGCGACGAAATACAAAAACAACGGCGAGCCGGTTCTGTTTACATTCTGATAGATATCGTGTCGGTTGCCTAATTTTTTCCCTACTGCGCAAGCACCACGAGCCCAAACTCAGGTTATTTTGAATCGCACGATGGGTGTCTTCTTGCTTCATGCGGCTGCTGGTATTGGCAATAGAGATCATATCGCGATAGAAAACGGCGTTTCAACAGTTGAAAGCCACAGATGACATTCACAGCTGATTCTAGTTCCGCCAAAAAGTTACTAGATTTAGTGTGGACCGTAACAAGTTCACATGTCAGTTCGCGTCCTATTATTTTCGTTGTTTTTTAGTATTTTTGTGGCTGTTTTTTATATAGTGTATATAGAGTTTACTGATTGAAAGTTAGAGTCATAACTAAAATGAAGCATAGTGATTGTTTTGTATACCAATATTTTAACCATATGTTTTACGTATTCTACCTAGCTGGTGCAGTATTACCGGCATTTATTACATTCTTTAATATTCACGAGCAAAGGAGAGTAGTGTGTCGATAAGTTAAATTTTTTAAAAGCTTTGTCGATAATATTTATGTTACTAGTACATTACTTTATTGTAAGTAATTCCTATCACAATATCTAGGTAGTATTCAGTGGATACCTAATAGGTTCTTCACTTTTGTTCCAATTTGGATAACATCTTCAAAAGTTTCTTGACAACTTTAGTTAAGAACGATGATTTAAATAGAAAAATTTGTAAAGTCTTCTTTGATAAATTAAAATGGGAGATAAGGAATAGTCCGGTCCTGTCTTTTTAGCCAACCTATAAACGTAAAATAGACCAGACGTCAACAGGGTGCCATAAATGACAAGTGACTTGGCGTTTTCTTAAAAAAATTTGACTTTATGTATATAGGTGGTTGAGATCCGTGCTATATGCGTGCCATTTCAATCGTATCCAGATATTCATTCATTACATTTGCAATATTTATATAAATTGTTCCCAAATAAAAGAAGTAACTTTTTTATGTTCATACGTGGCTCTAAATTACCGTAACATCCCTACATTATTTAATTGCCGCAAATAATTCTGTTATAATTATTGTTACCTACAATCAATTTAAAATTTTATATTTCCCAATTAAAGAGGATATCTACTATTGTATACACATGAACGCTAAAATAAAATCCCATTAAAGCAATTGATAAACAAATTTAATAACATTAAACGATCAGCTTTTAAACGTATTTATATCACACATCAAAGTTAACAAATTAATGCACTTACTGAATATACGTTTGTTTTATTAATATTTTACTAAAATTTGATTACAGCCATTATTTTAAAACAATATATTTTAATTTGGCACGGGCTTCATCGTTTTAAAGCTAAACAACTGTAAAATAATAATGAGCACAAAGCACCTGCGATATTTTGGCGTTTTATTGGTTGTGTTCTGCAAAAAAATGAATATTTTTTGGGTAATCACGTGCCTGATGACTGAAACGCAACAAGCTAAAATTTTATGGACATCATTTACACATACAGGGTGTTACAAATTCAACATACCAGCATTGGAATCTCGGAAACCATAGGAGTTAGAAAAACGGTTAAATAGGGGCACAGTTGTGCAATTCGGTGCTGATTATAATGCCGCTTTAAAAGTTTTCAAATTCCGAATACTTCCGATTTTATTCGAAAAAAACCGAAATTTTGCAAAATCGTTTTTATTGTTTCCTGAGCTCATTTGACTAGCTATTTAAAAATAAATGACACTTTGTCATTTCCACTTTTTCTTTTCTACAAAGTGACGTTACTAAACTAAAGATACGCCGTTTCGTCTCCGAGCTGATGGCCGCTCGCCAACTTTACTTTTTTAAATATGGACCTGGATTTTTTTTTACGATTTTTAAACTTTCCTACCGTCAAAATGTAATGGCGATATTACTTTGTCATACTGATGAATTGTCTTTGCTTATTTTTTTAAATTCATATTTTTTACACTTCTTGTCAGTCGGGTCCTGGCAACGAATCACAATATTAATTAAAAACCTAAAAATAAGTACATTATAAGTAATATAATTTATTTTATAAGAACTTCCTAATAATTCTAAATTTATTAATTATAAATCCTAATTTTCTAAATGTTCAAAGAGATTGCAGTTTTGATTAATACAACGATCGTTTTTTTTCCAATTTTGGCGATAGCCCTTTTAACCGATCTTTTCCTTATCCTACCAAATGCAGAGTTGTATGCGTTCTTCCAGTTCTTCCATGGTATCTACGTCATTTTTATAAATACCATTTTTTAACGACCCCATTAAAAATCGGTTTAAAAATCCAAGTCCGTATTAAAAAAAGTTGACGAGCGCCGCTCGGAGACGAAACGGCGGATCTTTAGTTTAGTAACTTCTGTTTGTAGAGGAGAAAAAGTGGTAATGACAAAGTGTCATTTATTTTTAAATAGCTAGTCAAATGAGCTCAGGAAAAAATAAAAACGATTTTCCAAAATTTCGTTTTTTTTCGAATAAAATCGGAAGTATTCGGAATTTGAAAACTTTTAAAGCGGCATTATAATCAGCAGCGAATTGCACAACTTTGCCCCCATTTAACCGTTTCTCTAACTCCTATGGTTTCCGAGATTCCAATGCTGGTATGTCGAATTTGTAACACCCTGTATATCGGGTTGTATAATAGTAGTGTTTCTACTCCCACATTGAAATTTGCTGTTTCGTTTACACTAAAGTGATTGGAAAAGTGGGTTATTCCGGTTAACTGAACGGATATAATTTCAAATCCATCCTAGTTAGGATATGAAACTGACCAATCACAGTGGTCAATTACACAGAAACCAAATTTACACGTTGTAAATTTTACGAGCCGTTTTCTGACACTTGACAGAAGTGAGGTTAAGCATATAGGTACTTTAAAAAAATGCAAATTTGTCATATAAAATTTGTTCTTTTTTAATTTAAATCAAAACATTTATCCCAGAGTCTATGCATACATACAACGACGAGGAAGTCTTTGTTTCTCGTCGTTGTAACACAATTTTTTCCTAAAACGTGCACGAAATGGTTCGAAAATTGAAGGTATAATACCAAAATATATTTCTACCGAACTTAAGATTTGTGCACTTTCGTATTTCAAAAATCTCCAGTTTTCCACTCATTTCTAGACATTTACTACAAGATTTAATGCATAAAATGTACTGTATACCTACAAAATGAACGTTTTCTACTAACCTTGGTTGGTTCTTTGCCATGCAAATATTTATCCACACGATATTTTCTAATATATTTTGAACTATCAAACTCAATCTATCTAATCACTATCTAACCTCAATCGACCCTAAAACTTCTATTTTACAAAACATATATAGAAAAGTAACTGGTTAATCTTCCTTCAATGGTGGAACATGAAGATGAGTACATTAAACCAGATAAAACAGATGAAATTAAAAGATTTCTAAAAAAAAATTAATTGCGTTTTTACTAAAGGCTTCAAGGCTATGTTATTTTTACATCTTTTCTTTCCACGTTACCAGTATTGCTGGTTTTGTAAATTGGCGATTATTTTGAAAAACTTTACCATAGCAAACGTTAAAAGTTCATATCAATGCACAAAATCCGTTTTTAACTGTTTAAAACAAATTCTACAGTTATTTTGTTGTAATTTCGGAGTTATAATTCTTAGGCAAGCAGAAAAAAAACCGAGCAAACCCTTTTTTCTTATGTGCAATTCAGCAGGACAATTTAATCAATGGTTGAGAAAAATTAATTGTTCATTTTTATTAATACATATAACGCTCTTGTCTGTTATTCTGCAAAAGGTCGAATGTGAGGAAGATAGATATATTCAAAGTGATTTTGTGTAAATATAAGAAATTAGCCAAATCGATGAATATGTTATAGTGTAATTTGGTACATGATTTGCCAACAAAATGAATATTTCTTTAATTGTTTTTTATTATCTTTTTCACACGTTTACGGCCATCTAAAAAAATAAGTTATGATGCCTAATTTAAATAATTATTTCACATTTATAGTACGAAGTTCGGAAGTTGAGTCGTAGAAAAAATATACTGTACCACTCGAGTGGATCGTCCATATTGCGCTTGAAAGTTTTACGAAGAATTTACTTCCTCGTGCAATACATACATCATGTCCACTCTTGTTGTGCAAATTACTAGGTATTGTATAACAAGAGTGGATATGATGTCCATATCGCACGAGGAAGTAAATTGATCACGACGCCGTAGGCTATACAAAGTTACCGATAAATGTGTAAAAATAAAAAAAATATTTTTTAGTGTAATTGCATATTAGAACATAGTTTTTTATACCGAACAACGTTTTATAATTACAGTTTTCGATATTGTCAAAAATAAAGGTACTTTACTCTTAGGCAAAATTCATATTATTTGACAAACCTCGTATACGACTGAAAGAATTTAACATCTGATGGTTGCATTTTAGGTTTTGGACCATGCAGAACTTTTTATGACGACTGACTTTTTTTCCGTAAAGTTAATAATAAAAAAGTTTCCCATATAATAACCGTTGAACATAATAATTTTAATTTTAACCCGTCAAAAAAATTAATTACGACAGAATTTCTTTTGGTATGTTTTTATCTTTTATCGATTGAAATCAATTTCCCCCAAAAGAAAATCCTCATCCATATTTGCAACATCGTCTCGTTCAAAATTTCGTTTATAAAAATCCGGCGAGATTTTATCCGCAAAACGGCGTTAACCTTGACAAAAACGGCTTTCAGAGATCTCCTTTAAGGTGAAATCAACTGAAAATCCAGAGCATCGTCAATTTTCCAGACTGTGTAATTCAGTGGAACCGGACGGGTCGAGTTCAAGATTCCCGACCGATCGATATCAAGTCTTGATGGGGGAAACGTCTTCGGGAAAAGCGGTCTTTACCGCAAAATTTGGGAAATGAATGCGTTCGCAAATTAAAGGAGAATGAAAGGAACCATATATATTTTTACTTGGATTTTAGGATAGGTTTTGGTAATTATACAGGGTGTCCCGTAACTTATGGGCCGTAGAGTAACTGGAGATACTAGACATCAAACTAAGCCGACTATGTCATATAAGTTTTTTCGGATTGTTACTCGTTCTAGAGATACAGGGTGTTAAAAGTAAAAGTTTATTCTCGAAAATAAGCCATAATTTTAAAACGGTTTAATGAATCGAATTGAAAGTTGGCAATATTATGTTTTTATGAGCAAGAAATAAGAATTTGTAGAAATTTTTAAGTTTTAAACTAGAGGGCGGTAGTTGCATACACTGGGCTTCATAAATCTATGATTTTTTTTCTTACCTGTGATATTAGATGTTTTTCAATTATAGTTTCTTTAAAAGGGCATTTTCTGAGTCAAAAATGTGTACTTGATTGATCTTAATATCTTTAACGGTTTTCGAGGTATTTCCCTTTAAACATCCCAAAGCATAAAAAAACATAGTAAATAATTAAAATAACAAAAAAAAAAGTGACAATCCGAAAAAACGTAGGTATAAGACATAATCGGCTTAGTTTGATGTCTAGTATCTCCAGTTACTCTACGGTCCATAAGTTACGGGACACCCTGTATAGATAAGAATTTTTAACTGAAATAAATTGAGTTACAGAAATTCTCTTTTTTTGCTGAAAACAAGTTTTCAAATGTAAATTTACCGTAAATCGGGGCTACTTTGACTTTCAAGTTTTTTTGACATTTTTTGGGGTAACTTTGATACTAGCAAATATTTCTTGAAAATATCTGGTAGAGAATAAGAAAAGGGAACTTGTCACAAAAGGCTGCCGCAAAAAAATACAAACTCTACCGAACTACACTATTGAATAAAGTGCATCACAGGCATCCATGTAAACCTAGTCACCCAAATGTTTTACTTGGAAATTTGTGCGTTCTAATATATTGTATTATTTTAATTAGTTAGAGCGCTTCAAAGTATCTATATATCCATGGTTGGTTGGTTGGTTGGTTTAAGGCGGGGGTCGGGCGTTCGGCCCAAGCTTCTTGCACTGCAGCCTAGTGGCTTATTGTGCTCCCCTATCTTGCTAGAAAAGGTTTGTTCCTTTTATAAGGTCCATCAAATTCCTACCAAGTTTGTCATGTGGGAGGTTATCCCCACATTGGATGTCTCCGAAGAGTCTTCCTCGGGTCAGTGCTTCGCAGTTATATATGATATGTGAGGCGGTTTCGTTCTCATCGCCGCAAAGCCTGCATTCCATGGGACCATTGTAAATTCCTATTCGGCGTAGGTGTTTTCTTAAGCAGTGGCCTGTTAGTAGGCCGACGACTTGTTTTAGCTGGGTGCGCGTTAGAGGCATCATTCCAGTTGATAACTTTTTGGAGGGTTTTCCAATTGTGGCCCTCGCTTGGGTATGACCAGGTATCCTGTTCCATCGGAACAGGTGTTGTTGTTGTGCCCACCTGTCTGATGCTGCTCTGATTGCCTGTTTTGATATGCCAAGGGCGGATTCAGGGCCCCTGAGTCTTTGAGATGATCCGGCTCTTGCCAGTTCATCGGCCTTTTCGTTGCCTGCTATCCCTGAGTGGCCAGGAACCCATAGGAGTTCTACCTTGTTGTTCCTTGCGGCCAGGTCTTTCAGGTCGTTTAGGCACTCCAGTGTAATCCTCGATTTGAGTCGACTGGAGTTCAGGGCCTTGAGAGCAGCTTGGCTGTCTGACAGAATGTATATCTCTTGGTCGTGGTAGCCCTTTTCGATATTTTTCTGTACACATGCTTGTATAGCACGTATTTCTATATATCCATCCATACCCATACCCATTATGGATGGCCACTGGCCGTTCTCGAAAACTACTGGGCATAGAAACTACTTTCCGATTATGATGTCATAGTTATACCGTATGATTTGAGTTCTCGGGATAAAATCAAAAAAACTGTTACTATCACAAATTACGTTCTCTAGCTATTTTATTAGGAACTATCGTGTTCCAATTAATACGACAATTAAAATTACTTACCTTTTTCTTTCAAACAAGCATAAGTTTACTAAAATCGGACAACTCGTTTAGAAGTTACAGGAAATTAAATGATTACACTTTCATATTACTCTTATCAAGGTCGGTACACCAATGAGCCCTATACCAAAATGATGCAAAATTGTCTTAGCTTTCTAATGATGTTACCAAAGGTTTACCTTAATGTGGGAATTTTCGGAAAAATTTAGATTTTCAATATTTAATTTTCAATTGTGCCCTGTTGCGGCAAAATACGGAACCTAAAAATTATTTCCAGGATTTTCTCTTAGCCACTTTATTTACGATTTTTTTCCCCGAGTTTCTATGCCCAGTAGTTTCCGAAATACGGCCGGTGGCCATCCATAATGTTACACCCGGTATAAATAAAAATATATACACGTACATACGGGGTATCAAACTAACCTCGCGCTGCGTCTATTTTGATTTGGCACGAAAATTAAGGCTAGCCAGAGGAAAGAGTAAGGGTAAAGTTCTGCCATCGCGTTGGTCTGTGATAACAGATTCATGGGGCACATTTTCAACAATTTAGGAGTAATGTCTAATCTAGATACAAAATTTCGTCATTTTCCGTGAAGTAGTTTTTAAGTTTTCTAGCCAAGAAACAAACAGACGAGAATGGGAAACACGATTTTTTGTCCGATCTAGGGACTCTAGAACGTCAACATTGTGATAATATTTCAAAATTTTTCTTTACGATTACCACATTTTCTTGTTCGAGGAAAGTAATAAGGGTAATGAAGCTTAGATGAAATAGGAGGGGGAAGGGCCACTGCCTCTATCTATGAGATATAGCACTGTTAATTACTGTTAATAAAATACCCTTCTCTTAATTACCTACAGTTGCTGGAAATTGATAAATTTTCGAGTTTATTTCATACGTTTAATGTGAAGGTTCCACAATGACAATTAATTTAATTCAAAAATCTGTTAGACGCGTGACCAATTTGTAATTTTAATTTGCCAATAATGACCGGGCAAATATAATGCGTTAAAATAACCGATAGTGCCCTCCGTGATGTAAACAAAAGAGAGCTTAAAACGGACCGAACAGCATTAAAATGGAATACGGAAACGAGTCGTTTACGAAATTAGATACGGATAATTTTAAAACCACTGTTAAAAAAATATTGTAAATAAAAATGTTTAGTGCGTTTTTAGTTAAATAAATAATACTATTGACTATAGAGTATATTGGGTGAGACAAGAAAATTTTTCGTAATTTAAGTAGTATAGATTTAAAAATATAAGACGATAATAAGGATGTACACTGAGAAAAATGAATTATAACCATTATAAGAATTCTTATGGCCATTATAAGAATATTTAATACTATTTGGGACAGCAATACGAGCTAATACCAGGTATACACCAGATTTTGCTAGGACCAGTGCATAAGGATAAGTAAATTATGTTATACTATTTATATGACACGGATTATAACCATAAAGGTTTGTTCTATAGCGACTATAAAACGCTTTATAACCAGTAAACACAGTTGAAAAAGAGTATAATCCAGTTTTATAACCGGTATAAAATTATTTAGCTGTCAATATAAAACGTTTTTGTACTGTTTGCAGATTCAAATTTTGCGCTTGCGCATTCCCAATATTAATTTTTTATAAATTTATCGATCACTTATCTATTTATGCAAACTCCAAGCAACAAGCGAAATTTTGGATGATTGTATGTAATAAGACCAAAAAATAATAAAGGTAAAGAAATTATATTTTACAATATTTATATTGGTATTGACAAATTTCATTTTTGATTTTACCATGTAACTACTGCTATTTTTCGCTTTAAAACATGTGCAATCGTATATCCAGAATTTTAAATAAACAGATAAATGGCCGATAATATAAAAAATAGTAAATAATAAAAATAGGTTAACATTTTAAAGGTATTTGTTTAATTAAAAAAAACAAATAAGGGTATTTACCCTCAACACTTTCTAATCAAGAAACAACGAAAAGTCTGAGATCATAAACACAGCTCTTAGGTTACAAAATACTGATAATTTTACACCACCACAAATGAATACTTAACAAATAAAGCTTAATAATAACCTCACAACACTGTTCACAAAAAACAACAAACCTCTGAAACAACCCGCACAACCGAACAAATGCAAATGGCCTTGTAAAACACGTCTTGATACATCGAAGTCTCCCCCACTCTTGCAAATTAAAAGTATGTTGCATAAGGGTAAATAAATGTTTAATATCAAATAATAATTTAATTAATACCCCCAAAACAGCGTTTTAATGTTGGTATAATCTTTATGTTGTATAAAACCATTTTTATTTCCAAAAAAGAATGTTTTATTAAAACATTCTTACAATTTTGGGCTTATATTCATAATTATTTCGTTTTATTGTCGGTATAAATAAAGTGGTAGCAATTCTGTATGCTGTTCATTAGTTAACTTTTTTGCTATAGTAATAGATTGTTTAATAGTGATTATTAAAAATTTTGCTACTGGTATAAGACTATTCTTAACAATTCTGTTTAATTAGTCGATTTTGCTCTGTGCAATGTTGCAGAGTTTAGTAAGTTGCAACTTTTTTCTAATTTAAGCATTTCTGTATCTTATATGGTTTACGAGAACCCTGTATATTGCCTCTTCATCTGGGATACCCTGTATATGGTTTAAGCTAGATTGCAGGTTTTATATCGAATCATTATCATTTTTTGTATCCGATGAATCAAATTAAGAACTTATTGTTTTTGGATTAAGTACCTTTCTTAGTTGAATGAAATATTTTTAGAAATTATTTTCCTAAAAAAAGTTTCAAGATTTTTGTCTCAAATAAACTACCTACCTTGTACAAATAAATTAAAAAAATTAATAATTTTTTAAGCCATTCTCTTGCACTTGACCGATTATTTTAAACCTTTATTTATTATTAAATTCTTAGTCTTAAAATAATTTTTACTGATCAATATAAATTAATATTCGGAACTATTTTTTAATTTCTAACTCTGAATGCGGCAATTAGTCTTGAATTTATATTTTAAAAATCATTTGCTTAATTAATTGAAATTTAATTAAGGCCAAATTAGGAAAACCCAACGAACCGCAAATAAAAATTAATTGCAAAAATAAATACAGGGTGTCTCGATAGTAATTTTAATTTGATGACTTAAGTGGACTATTTTGCCCAAACAGGCCTCCTCTTATCACTGTTACCTGTTGCCCATGGTCAGTGTTAAGACTTAAGTATACCAATGTTTTTTATCATTATCCCATTTCTCTATTTTTGATCTTCCATGGCTCGATGAGAGCTCCATCGAGGTTCACTACCATTCACCATTTAGGTCTGTTCCTCTCACTTATAAATACTTTCTCTTCATATTTTATTCCTGATGATGGGTGTTACTACACCCGAAATATGTAGAATATCTACCACCTTTTAATTTTACTATTTAATAAACCAGTGGAGAAAGACTTTATGTTTTTATTTATTCCTATTTTTTTAAAATTTTATATCTAGGTTTAAACCGAAGAATAATTCTAAAATCGTAGAAATGTCAGAATAGTTGATTAATAATGTGGGATTGATAGCCAAGTTCAATTTAAGAGTAATCAGCCTGGTCATAACTTGATATGTTATGTTACATATTAAGTTTGACCAGGTAAATCACTTTTAACTCAAACTTTGCTGTCAAGTGCACATTATAAAATTACCATTTTTATCATTTCTTCGATTTAAACTGGACCTCGGTTTAAATCGATTTTATAAAATAGGGCGAAATAACATCTATGATTTAATAAAGAAATATAATTTCATATCCATCGTAGTTAGGATATAAAACTGACCAATCACGGTGATCAACTACAAAGAAACCAAATTTACACGTTGGAAATTTTACGAGTCATTTTCTGATACTGAACAAAAGTGAGGTTAAAAATACACTTCTAAAAAATGCAAATCTGTCGGATCAAATTTGGTATTTTTTTTATTTGAATCAAACCATTATCTCAGAGCCTTTGCATACACCAATTTATCCCAGAGAGTGCACAAAATGGTGCGAAAATTGAAGATATAAAAATAAAACATAGTTTTACGGAACTATTCTTAAGTTTTTCTGACCGCACTGAAGATTTGTTCTCTTTTCAAAAATCTCCAGTTTTCCACTTATTTCCAGACATATTTAATGCATAAAATGTATACATATAAAAAATGGACGCTTGTACGTACTTGCTTTGTTAGTTTTTTGAGGTTCTAACCCCAATCGATCTTAAAACTTTTATTATATGCAACACATATAGAAAAATAAAGTAAATCTTCCTTAAATGGCGGAAAATAAAGAAAAATAAGGTAAATATATTTAAAGTCATTTTCTGTAAATATAAGAAATGACCCAAATCGAAAAATATGTTACAGCGATATTTTATTTATGGATTTGCCAACAAAATTAATTTTTCTTCTATTGTTTTTTATTATCTTTCTCACAAGTTCACGGCCAACTAAAAAGATAAGTTATAATGCCTTTTATTATTTTTAATATGTAGTTCGAAAGTTGAGCCGTAGAAAAAATATACTGTACAGCTCAAGTGGTTCCATATTTCGCTCGTAAATTCGAGCACTCCGCCTACGGCGTTGTGTACTTCCTCGTGCAGTAGGGACATCATATCCACTCTTGCACAAAGTACTATTTTTTGGTATTTTAAAATAAAATTACATAATTTTTTCCTTTAATAAATTATTATTATTATTTGCGATTAGAAAAAGTAAATTTTAAAATGAAATATTCCACATACAGATTTTTCCTTATAGCTATCTAATATTTTATGAAATTTAAACTTTAATACATTTTATATGAAAATATTGCATAATGTATAAATCTATTTAAATTCTTACTTCATATTTCAAAAAGTATGCCAAGAATTGAAGTTTTGTTGTCCAGAGAGCCGAGACCAATACTTTTTGTGTCGCTCAGACGTTATAAAAGTTAATATAACTTAGTTTTCCAATAAAAATTCTCCAGAAATATACGAATTGTATCGAATATAAGTTTTTATTACTTGTACATGTACTTTCTGTATTCTTATTGTAAAACTGCTAAAAGTTTAAATGTATCTATACTTCATATTTTTCGAAAGATTTTCTTTTGTGATTAAACGTTTGAAAAATATAAATGGTTTGCAATAAATACCGCTTTGTTGTGGTTTATTTAATTTAGTAGTTTATGGGAACGATGGACCACTATTGGTGTCATAGACCGATACTAAAAAATTTTATGATTTTTAGAAACGTTTCTGTTAAAAAATGATTTTTTCCGAAAATCGATAGGAAATATTGACATTTTTGATAATATTTTTGAAAGAAAAAGTCAATATTTCCTTTGCTAGGCAACGGAAAATAACTGTTAGGAAATATGTATTATTGTACTGTAAGGAAATGTTATTTCTGTACGGCTACTTGTAAACTAAAATGTGTTAAGCTTGACAATTCAATATTACTGTGTTTCCATAGTTACAACACAAATATTTAATGGCATCCTTTATTTGTGAACAAAGTTAATAATATTTATTTCAACATTTTAACAAGTTGATTGTTAAAAGCCACATTCTCGAACTCCGTATTGCCAGTCTCGGCTTGCGCTTCGACATACAATCTTTACGGTCGTCCGGGAATGTTCAGTTTTTCCTACTAGGGATACAATGTACTATTTATAGGTACCCAAGCTAAAAATAATATACACACAAAACAATGTTTTTGCTTCATAATGCATTAAACTATCCGGCAGAAAAATCTCGAGGATCCTTGAGTTTCGAACCAATATCACAAATTTTTCATTTAACCAAAAGTTTAACTGTATTCTTATTTAAAAAAAATGACGATTGCCTCCTAAAAGGTTGTTTTAGCAACATCATTTATTAATTCCGCAAAATCTAATATTCTTGTTTCCTCCTGCTCGATACTTATAAGAGAGAGATTTGAAAGTCTCTCATCTCCCATTATACTACGTAAGTAGATTTTAATTAGTTTCAGTGAAAATGACCTTTTAGCCGTTACCACAGTAACTGGCAAAGTCATAGACAGCAAAATGACATTACATACATCGGGTAAACTTGAAGCTGCAAACTTATTTTTAATTATTAATAAATTACCGAGTTCACTTATTGAAGTCAACTTACGTAAGTCTTGCGAAAAAACTGCTTTAAGAGACATGATTTGAGCTGGAAATTCAGGGGAAAGTCACTACTATAACTTTCTTGTAGTATAATGCCAGTATTAAAGAGTTCATCGTCAGCAGCAACCGCATTTTTTGGGGAAAGAAAATAAATTTTTCGTATGCAACAATGATAGCTCTCAGATGAATAGACTGATAATCTTCTGCCAGTGCCAGCCATAGATTTTGCAGAGTTCAAGGCGGCACAAGACAATGACGAATAGCTTTTTTGAGTTAAATGCGGGCCATTCTAGTTTTCGCAGTTCAACCTCATTTAGATTTTCGCTTACTACAAGTAAAATGTGGGATCTAGCATTATCATGCATTAATATAAATTGGTTATTAAATAAATCCGATGGAAAGGTGGAATCTATGTGAGTGTGGCAAAAATATTTTCATGTAGAGAAAAAAAATCGAAGAAAAATTTATAAGCCAATGAAAACCCTAAAAATAATGACAAAAGTTTGTTGTGTTGTAAAAATATTGAAAATGATTCATAAACCAAAACGTGTCTGTTTGAAGGTTGGAGATAATGATGTTTCTTGAATGATAGAAGAGTTTTGGACTTGCATTGTCTTTATTTGTTTTACATCACAACGTTTTAACTGGCAAGTATCTCCAGGTGTCTTCAGGTGAATACTAAACAAGTAAAGTACCTCTACTTATACTAGCTAGATGCACTGAAGCATGACTGAGATGGGTGCAGTCATGCGTTTAATTCTTATGCGGTATTTTTAGTTTACATCTACTTAACAAAGGTGTCCAGATATTTCTTATATCTAGTGAGGGCTTACTAAAACAATTTGGGTTCTGGTATATGGTAGCAGCTTCCTAGAACTTCCTCTTCCTCCAATGAGGTTCTTTATATAGGATTTTAGCTTCTGTCCACTTGATGTGATGACCGTGTGTCCAGGCATGGTCAGCTGCACCTGATTTTTCGGTGTCTCCTTTAAGCGTGTTGTTTCTGTGTTCCTTGATCCTAGTTTCAAAACAAAAATGCTAAAAGTACATTAAAGATTATAAAAAATATCCGTCTTAATTTTTTTACAGGTTGTTTTGAAGTAATGACAATAAATATTATATTTTTATCCCGGATTATATTACTGAATAAGAAATGTTAATTATACAAATCATAAAAAATAATCTCACATATTTAGACACTAGTTAAAGATTAAAAATAAAAAAGTTATAGACCATCAAACTAAGCCAAAATTTTGAGGCGTCGGAATTATTTCGCACGGGAGCTTTTACAGCGGTTATTTAAATTTTTAAGTTCGCTGTAAAAAAACGCACTTTATTTTGTTTGTATAATATTCACGTCCTTAATACAACAGTCTTCTCATTGATGTATTGGAAATAAAATCCATAAAATAAAATGCAAACTGCTCGATCGCTAGTACATCTTCCGAAACTAAAACTTTTCAGGGTACATTTTCCATGAAAAATACACGCTCCAGTCTGGAATATATTCTAATTTAAAATATAGAATACAAATTTATACCGTGCGCGCCCAAACTGAAGTTCAATTCCCCGTGGAAACGTTCAATTTGATAAATGCGAAATAAATATTAACCAGAATTTACTTGCCAGACGAGGCAACTTTGCTCATCCACTTTAGTTCCCTCGAATATTCGTTAAAAGAATTATTATTTACTTTTCGAAAATTATTTTTTATTTGCAATTCGTCGGCTTCTTTAAATTTGGCTCTAATTGATTTTTAATAAAATTAACCAATTCCGTTTCGTACTTTCTGAGAATTTGTAGTATTGTGAATTAAGAGTTGTTATACGCATCAAAAAATCGTTAAGTAGATCTGAACGCGCTAAAATTCGCCGTGTTAAATTGCGGTTCTTGTTGGTCAATTACAAAAAAACTAAGCGAGTTATTGAGTTTTTTACCAATGGAAAGGTAGAAATCTATGCGGGCGGGAGAATAGTATATTATATAACAAGTGATGAAAGTGATACTTTTCAAACACGAAGATATTTAGCACGGGGCGTTAGCCGAGTGCGGAAATTCTTCGAGTTTTAGAATAATCACTTTCACACGAGTATTGTACACTATTTTTTCTACGACCACAAAGAATTATTAAAAAAGTCTTTGATTTGTGAAAAAATATTTCAACACTAGTGTTGAAATTAGCATACTTATGATTATGTTCCACTTAATATCTGATTTCATAATTTGTCAATAGGTTTTTTCTTTATTTGTAGTTTAACTTTTTCATTTTTTCATATTTTATATATCATAGGAAGAACTAAAACTGGATTGACTTCTAGATTAACCAGAATGAAAAATTTTAAATTTAATTAAGGATAGATGCATTAAACATACTTTTAAAAAATCCACCCAACAAGGAAGATTTTAATTCAAAATAAGTCAAATACTCCTGATGGGATTTGAACCTGTGACCTTGCGATCTGTAGGCTAGAACTCTATTTTCTACGCTATCGCCACCGATAAAGAGTTGTTGTTGAATACATGACACTATCTTCAGCGCAATTTGTTTTTCTGGTAATAGATTTTCCAGTACATGATTAACATTTTTTATAATTTCAGATGGCGTATTTTCACACTCTAATTCTGAGTCACTCGACAAATACATGATAATTAAGTTAAACACTTTACAATTACTGCTTTCTAAAATTTGTTCTTTTTAATAAATAGGGGTGGTCTGTTAAATTGGCAATGTTTAAATTAAATAGTGTGCCTAGTGTTGAAATATTTTTTCCACGACCGTGCGTTTTAACCCATTTTCCCGCACGCATTTTAGTTTTGAAAGTGTCACTTTCCCGCACTGGTGCGGGAAAGTAAAATAATGCAAATTTTGACCTTATTAGATAGTTTTTTACTTCGGAAGTTATAACTATTGTGTTTTTAATATTAATATTTATAATTATTAGTAGTTTTTAGTTAAAATTTTGTATATGTATGTTGAAATAAAATTATTTTTGAAAAATGGGTTGGTATACTTTTTTGTATATACGGTCGTAGAAAAAATAATGTTCCTAACTCATTCGTAAAGTATCTTTTCCGCCCTTGACCGCTTGCCCGAACTCCGCTTGGCGTCGTTCAGGTCAACTGCAGTCGCGTGCGGGAAAGTATCACTTTCCGCACTTGTTAGGAAAATAACTATTTTCAACACACGTGTGATATACGGCCGGCGCTTTCTAGCCAAATCCATGCTTTATTTCTTATTTTTATAGGTGGTCGTAGGAAAAGTTATTTTCATGTAAAAAAAAATTCGAAGAAAAAGATATACGCCAATGAAAATCCTAAAAACAGTTATTAAAGTTCATTGTGTTGTAAAAAATATTAAAAATTATTTAATTGTGTTAATAATAACTTTCTGTCACTCTCTAATATCTATAGAGTCGAAAGTTAAAAACTTTTAAAAAATCCATTAATAAACATGACCAGGATTCGGGCCAAGAGAACTCAATGGTTTTCGTCTAATTGAAAATACAGGGTGGAATTTCAAACTGGAATAAATTCAGTAATTGAAAGCCTTTTTATTTACTGAAAAAATACAGAACTACGGCTACCTTTATTTTTAGTTTGGCGTAATTTACTCGTGTGTTCATGAAATGTATTCCTCTTTTGGGGGGTAAAAACAGCCCAAACTTTTTTTTTCATATGTATCTATTGTGCTCATTTGATAGGAGGAAATTCGGCCCACTATTTACTTTGGCATTTCGGTAATCTAGAAAGCCAAAAAAACTGGCCATTTTAGCAACAATTGATACTATAATTTGGGTTTTATCTGAGTTTTATTTCAGATTATTTATATTACGTTCATAGCGCTATCTTGAGATTCGACTTTTTATGTACATTTAGGAAGAGCAAACAGTAGTCTATGAGTCATTTAAAACAAGCCGTGCGTTTCCACCACATCGCGCATCTTGTACCTGCGTCGGACGATGGCAATAATACAAAATATTATAAAAATGAATTTCACGTGAATTAAGTAGCGCGGCGTCAGTGGAGATTTTGAAAATAATATCGAGGCATCGTTTGTAATTTTAATGGACAATAAGAAATTAACATGAATAGCCGCAATCTTTTTTTTCTGCATGGCGGATGATATAATTTGAATCTATACAGGGTGATTTATCTCGGAAACGAGTAACCCTATCTTTCTAAAAATTGTATAGCGGGCATAATTGGTTTTGGGCTTTTAAAACATTATATTTTGACGTTTTAATTGCTTCCGGTTATACCGGAAGTTAATGTCAACTTTCCTATTTCAAATGGAATACCCTGTATATTTTAGCATTTTTGATTACCTCCTTAAAATCTAAATAACTTTTGTTAATAATAATCTATTCCTATCTCTAACCGTTTTTGAGATATGAATTATAAAGGATTTTTTTGTGTAAAAACGCTCCGAGAAGAAAGTTTAGTAACTCTAAAACTAATAAAGGTAAACATTTAAAATTTTCAAGTAATACATAGATCCTTAGTTTAAATTACTTAGGTTTCACGTTTTTGATACAGGGAGTTCTTAAAATTGTTCCAATGTTTCCATTTCAATAAATGTGCATAATTTTTGCAATTTTTGCAAATAGAACACCCTATTTTTTAGCTTACTAACGTATAGAGAATTAAATTTCCTATCTAAATGCTTAATGTTTTACAATTCACATTTTTAGTCGTTTTGGAAATATGAGCAATTTAAATAAAGAAATTTTAAAATTTCTTTTTGTGTTAATGCGACATTATTTTTGAAAATAAGGCTTCGACTGGAATTTTCGTTTGACTTTGAGCTTTGTTACCATTTGTTATTAACTGCCTATGTTCGTTGCTTAGCTATTTCTCATTCAAAGTCAAACGAAAGTCCCAGTCGAAGCCTTCTTTTCAAAAATAATGTCGCATTAACACAAACAGAAATTTTAAGATTTTTTATTTAAATTGCTCATAATTCCAAAACCACTAAAAATGTGGATTGTAACATATTAGGCATTTAGAAAGAAAATTTAATTCTCTACACGTTAGTAAGCTAAAAAATAGGGTGTTCCATTTGCAAAAATTGACTTATGCACATTTATTAAAATGGAAACATTGGAACAATTTTAAGAACTCCCTGTATAAAAAACGTGAAACCTAAGTGATTTAAACTAAAGATCTACGTATTACTTAAAAGCTTAGAAAATTTTAAATGTTTACCTTTATTAGTTTCAGAGTTACTAAACTTTCTTCTCGGAGCGTTTTTACAAAAAAATTATTTTATAATTCATATCTCAAAAACGGTTAGAGATAGGAATAGATTATTATTAACAAAAGTTATTTGGATTTTAAGGAGGTAATCAAAAATGCTAAAATATACAGGGTATTCCATTTGAAATAGCAAAGTTGGCACTAACTTCCGGTATAACCGGAAGCAATTCAAACGTCAAAATATAATTTTTAAAAGCCCAAAACCAATTATGCCTGCTATCAAATTTTTAGAAAAATAGGGTTACTTGTTTCCGAGATCTTCTAATAGGCCACTCAACGTGAATCACCCTGTATATTTAAAACTTTAAAATACATTTTTAATTTTATTTTTGACACACAAACCAAAAGTTCTTGTAAACCCCTTAGGAAAATTTGTGCGTTAAATTTTCACGTAGACAAGCTAGGAAACGATGCCGCGTTTCACGCTGGTATGGAAGGCTCTTAATATAAATCCAAATAAGATGGAGCAGCAAAACTTTTAGCTTTTTCACAATAAAATAAGAAAAGTTTAAGAAAGTATTCGTACAAGTAATAAAAGCTTACATTCGATACAATTCGTATATCTCGAAAGAATTTTTATTGAAAAACTAAGTTATATTAACTTTTGTACTATTACATTTCCAGTCTAAACGACACGAAATTATTGGCCTGGGTTATCTGGAAAATAAAAATAGAATGACATAAATAAGCTAAGGAAAAGAATTTGATTATATTTAGGTAACTTTTTTAATATACAATCAAAATGGATAAATCAGAAATATTTTGACATATTTTTCTATAAATATTTCTAGGAAAAATATCATTAGGGAAAATTTTTTATTTGAAAACCTAAGTAACGTTTAGTCATATCTAATGGTAGTGACATCTTGACCAGCTAGAGCTAGTAGGGCTGGGCGATTATTAAAAATCATCCATAATCGATTATCGATAATAATTGGATATTTCGCTTAAATCGAATAATCGAAAATATCGATCGATTCATTTCTACTTGTATGTAAAACTTTTTTTGGTTTAAGGCGGGGGTTGGGCGTTCGGCCCAGGCTTCTTGCACTGCAGCCTGGTGGCTTATTGTGCTCCCCTATCTTGCTAAAAAAGATTTGTTCCTTTTATAAGGTCCAGCAAATTCCTACCAAGTTTGTCATGTGGGAGGTTATCCCCACATTGAATGTCTCCGAAGATTCTGAGTCTTCCTCGGATCAGTGCTTCGCAGGTATATATGATATGTGAGGGGGTTTCGTCCTCATCGCCGCAAAGCCTGCATTCAATGGGACCATTGTAAATTCCTACTCGGTGTAGGTGTTTTCTTAAGCAGTGGCCTGTTAGTAGGCCGACCACTTGTTTTAGCTGGGTGCGCGTTAAAGGCATCATTCCAGTTGATAACTTTTTGGAGGGTTTTCCAATTGTGGCCCTCGCTTGGGTATGACCAGGTATCCTGTTCCATCGGGACAGGTGTTGTTGTTGTGCCCACCTGTCTGATGCTGTTCTGGTTGCCTGTTTTGATATGTCAAGGGCGGGTTCAGGGCCCCTTTTTTAGTGGAGCAACAAGCGTTCCATGGATGTGCATTTGTATGTGTAAATAACAGTAACAATCATTATGTTAACACAAAGCAATGCGGGTACTCTTGAATTGACTAACTCGATAATAGCCAGTTTTTGTCAACCAACAAAATCCCGCCAAACGATATTTCAAAGGCAAATTTCTATAAAACTACTAAAACAATTTGGTAAAAATCTGTCCCCCCCCCCCCCATCAATATTAGCATACTGCCACAAAATAACGTGGCGAATAGGTATAACGTGGGTTTATTTAAATGGAACACCCTATATATTTTAATATTTTCTGATTCTCCACTAAATTCTACGTTTATTTTGCAAATGTCATATGTCTAAATTCAAAAGTTTTTAAGATATTGACGTTTAAAATGTGGAATATTCAGACTTTGACAAGCTGTAACATTATTGGAACGGTTCATCTTAGAGAAAAATAGCTTTCACCTTCCTATCTTAGTTTTTTATACTCTATCCAAAGAAACCAACTTCCGATTTACCATGTTAAACCAAAAAAACCGGGCTTAATGGTTTAACATGTTAAACCGGAAGTTGTAACTTTTAAATAGAGAACAAAAAATTAAGACGGGAGGTGAAAACTATTTTTCTCTAAGATGAACCGTTCCAATGTTACAACCTGTCAAAATCTGAAAATTCCACATTTTAAACGTCAACATCTCAAAAACAATTGAATTTAGACATACCTACGACATTTGCAAAATAGGCGTAGAATTTTTGTGGACAATCAGAAAATAATACAATATGTAGGGTGTTCTATTAAAAAAAACCTAGTTATATTCGCCACGTTTTTTTGGGCCACCCCGTATACTCCAGCATAATTTTAAAATGTTTACCTCAATGATCCTTTTGTATTTCGAATTTTTATCCAATTCTTACGATAAGAGAGAAAATAAACTTTACTCTTTCGTTTACTCACTCTGTATAATTTTTCATATATGGACCGAGACGGTCCCGGTGGGACACCCTGTACTTCATTTATTAAATATTAACTCGTTTACCAACTCGTTACATTATTTGTGCTACCTACTATCGGTTTTAAATCATTTTTGTATTAGCAATCCTAAATCTTGTCAACATACTTAATAACAAATTCTAAATATGAATATTAATGCAAATGGGAACATTCTATGAAGGTTCTTTATGAATATGACCCGTAAATGTGACGATACCAAGTAGAAAACACATTTATTATATAAATGGTAGCAATTAAATTGATTTAAGATTGTCAGAGGTAGAAATACGTATGTATATCAGTCAATTTATTTTACATCCATAACTAGTATTTCACCTGGCAGCTACTATGTAATAGCTATGAATTATCTGTCAGACTTTATTGTGTTTTCAATGTATTTCTTCCACGGAATTCATTTCTTAAGATATAAGAGTAGTTTAATAAATAAATTATCTGGTAGAAGGAAACAGTTCATTTCATAACAATTTTTTATACAGGCTAATTCCTATATTGATACTTTTTTTAAAACAAGTATAGAAGTCATTAAAATGAACAAAATTTTTAAATTACTTTTTCAAATAATTCCAAATTAGCCGGGATACAAGCTATCGCTGAAGTCTTTTTATGTGTGTGTGATTCTTTTAAATAAATCTATACAAATTCTCTAGACTCATTCGATTATGTTCATAATTAACATTTTTAACTTTCGTGTGGCTGTTTTATGCCAAAAATGGTAGTTTTTTTTTCGGTTTAGTTGTTTAAGAACTACAATTTGACACTAAGTTTTGGGTTAACCGAAAACATAAAAGGTTTAGGCTTAATGACAACAAATTGTAAATGTAACCATCTTACTCCAACCGATAGACAACACAATATTATACAACTTAAATTTGGACGCGAAATTCACCTTAATTGTTGTTATTGACCGAGGTTTAGACAGATACTATTATTGACCGAGCGTCGATAAGACGTGAGGGCAATAATAGTTGTCTAAACCGTGGTAAATATATTATTTTTCCACTACTAACACATTTACAACATTAAATTATTAATTAAAGTTAACATACCTTCTTAGGGTTGCTTCTGTTTTTTTCAGTCAGGTTGCCTTTGCTTCGAAATTTGCAGCATTTTTTTTTATCTTGTCAGATGGCATTCTTAGTTTTTAGTATTTGTTGATTCATAAAAAAATTTAAGTCTTTTTGATAAAATGAGCAAAGGACTATTACTGATACGTGCACTCCTCCAGAAATGAGGGTGGAAGTACAATAAATTTATGATGAGTTGCTACCCCAAAAATCTAAGGTTTTGTATTTAAAAACCTACTCAGTATTTAAGGACTGGTGCCAAACAAAGAAAGCTGGAATACCTGGTTGTCTAAACATGACGTTTTCATATATTTTTAAAATAAAAAAAGGTCAAGTCGCCTGTTTTATATTGTTTTTGCCAGAAGCCTCTATTATTGACCGTTGTCAATAGCGACGGTAAATAATAGTCTTCTGGCAACGGGTAAAGAAAAACGATTTTTAAAGTTAATAATCGGTCAATAATGAGTGATTTTAAAGTTAGTAGTGGAAAAAATGATTTATTCATAAAAAAATGTCTACAAAAAAAACAGATTATCTATTCGAAAAAATTCAATTTAGAATTAACCACAACATGAATACTAGAAATCAAAATAATTTGGAAATACCAATACATCATACAAAAAAATATAAAACTTTTTTTTTTTTTTTTTTTTTTTTTATGATAAAACACCTGCACTGTAGGAAAAATCCTTTAAGGCGCTCTGGGAGCGGTGCGAGTGCGAATATAATAAATATAATAATACGGTGGGAATTTTAAATGGAACGCTGCTTATAGCGGAAGATTTCTCTAAAATCCAAAAACACATCCTCAATTATTTTTTATGGGCCTCGCTTTTATTATGTAAACAAAAAATTGGGACCCCAAGGAGGGGCGCGGGCCTAGCCAACTTTTTTTCAAATTAAGGAATACCACTTTTTGAAAATCTTATCGAAAAAGGAATTTTTCCATATAATTTTTTTTACATCTGTCAAAGAATTTAATAAAAACTAATTTAAGAAACAATTATTACATTAAAAATAACTAATAATTTTCTGAAATAGGGGTACTTTATTCTTGTAGAAGTTTATGTTTTTTGCCCTACCCTGTACATCGTTGGACTTGCATCCATTCCAAGTACACCTAATATGTACTACCTTTTCATGAGGACTGAGTTCGATTTGAATATTTTTTTACCCTATTACATTCCAAGGGTTTTCATTGCAGTTTTCAAATCGAATTGAAATCGATTTGAATTCGGATTTGAATTTTCGACATTTGTCAGCTGTCAATGCTGTCATGCGTCAAACCTGTGGTTATAACCACTCTTTTCTCGGACTTGTCTATGTTTTTACTTTTAGGTTTTGATATTTACTAGTTTCTATTGCTTTTTTGGTCGGTCATTTTTACAACGTTTATAAAAGTACCGCCAAAACCAAACATAACATAAGAACTATGTGTAGGTTATTAGAATCATATTCCGTTCCGACCTCGCACCGTTTTCATGATTAAATATTTCGGTACGATCCCGATACGATCCCAAAAATTGGCGAATCGACCTTGAACTTAAAACGAACTCAATACGATGAAAATACCTGTTTTCATGTGTTCAATTCGGATTCAAATCGAACTGAATCCTCATGAAAACGTAGTAATGATTATCGAAGATGCACCAACTTTTATCAAGAATAAAATTTTCTGAGAAATTGGCAATAAAAAAATTTCCCATATGTTGCACACTTAAATGACCACACTGTATATTCTCGCAGTCCTATTTGGATATTTAATAATTTCCTAACATTTCTTGCAAATCTAATATTTTCCCCCCATCAATTCTCCATCTTTAGAGATAAAGAAAACTTTTTTTCAAGCCACAAAAGATGTTGGTTCCATAGAACCATTTAGCCGTTTTTTCGGTGCTTTGGAAAAAAGTTTTTCTAATCCCGATTTGCTCTGGGATCAAATTGTCCCAAATTTTAAATTTTAATTTTAGGGCAGAGATATCGTCAAAAAAGTTATGTTTTTCTGCCCTGGAGGCATGCGAGTGATGTTACATCCTTAAGTAATTATTTTACATCCTAATAAAATTTAATTTAGTTATGCTTTAAGTAGAAGTTCCCGCTCAGTGATAAATGTATGTATATTTTATCTTTATTGCATTCCAAAACAATAATTTCGCAAAATCCTTTGTAATATTCCCGAATAGCTTGTTCCGAAACTAATTTGCAATTTCTATTAAAATTTGGACACGTATGTTGTGTAATAATTCGGATACATTGTATATTTACGACATTATTAAATTAAATATGGCGCTCAGCCAGCCTGCATGAACGCCATTATACCTCAGCGAAATTATCTCTCCATACACAAGGGTTTTATTTAAGAGATTTTATCGCAGTTGGTAATTACAATGAGTTTTAGTGACAATATACATAATATACGGTGTCTACATAGGTATCTAGGTACGTTATTAAACTATTAACGTTGTGTGTAATTAGACTCAACATCTCTATATCTTTGTCGTGTTTAATTTTCGCTCGATGAAAACCGTTTTCTACTAACCAGTGGCGGACTAAGATTATAGATTAATTTGGTATAATTAATGACCACACTTACTAATATTTAGGGGTAGAAATCGTTGGGTAATGGTCAGTAAAACAGCTCAGAAATTCAAAGTTTGTATTATGCAAAATGTAATGGTCAGTTAAACAGCTCAGAATTTCAAAGTTTGTATTTTGAAAAATGTAATGGTCAGTAAAACAGCTCAGTAATTCAAGGTTTGTATTTTTCAAAATATAATGGTCAGTAAAACAGCTCAAAAAGTCAAAGTTTGTATTATGCAAAATGTAATGGTCAGTAAAACAGCTCGGAAATTCAAGGTTTGTATTTTACAAAATGTAATGGTCCGTAAAACAGCCAAGAATTTCAAAGTTTGTATTTTGAAAAATGTAATGGTCAGTAAAACAGTTCAGAAATTCAAAGTTTGTATTTTGAAAAATGTAATGGCCAGGAAAAGAGCTTAGTAGAAGAAAGTGCCCTAGATTTTTTAGGGTTTTCACAAACAAGCTCAAAAAACTGAAAATTACGTGATAGAAATAAATATAAAACAAAAACTTATTTATACAGCTTTTTAGTTACATTTATTTTCGTTTTCCATTGCTGAATTAGATTTTTTCTCCATATATCTCCATACATTTTCGCCTGCTCCATACTAGCTGAATAACTCCATTGTGGCGTTCGTACACCACACACTTGAAAATCGCAAAGTACGTACAAATATACCCTTCATAAATTAAAGAAAACAATAAAAAATATATTCCGAGTCGAGAGGACTTTTTTAATTCGTCCCGATGTAAAAATTGTACAATATAACGAACTCTTTAAAATATTTCAGTTAATTAGGAAAAACCCCGATACAAAAGAGGATTGTTTCGACTGGGACAAAAAAAAAACTGGAAACCATAATTTGTTATTTTTCCGAGATTATGCTTTTAATTAGTTGTTACGCGGACCTTAAAAAGTTCAGTTGCATAAACGTCATAGGAACACCATGCTTGTTACCTTTTTTAGGAGGCAAATTTATATTGATTTTTCAATATTTAAATTTGTTTATACAGGGTGCTACAAATTTGCGTGCGTGCATGGGGATCTCGAAAACGGTAACAGATACGAAGATGGTTAAATTGAGGCAAAGTTGCGTATTTTGGGGCTTAATAATTTCGTGAAAGAAAATTCTAAATATTTCGAATTCCTTCGGAGATATCCGAAAAGAACCGAAATTTTCAGTTTTGGTTTTTAATTTTTTGCGCCCTTATGTTTGACTTGGGAAAAAAATAAGAAACACTTTTTCATAGCCGTTTTTTATGATCTACAACATGGCCTTTTTAATTTTTAAATGCGAAGTTTCGTTCTTTGGATACCATCATCAAGGCAATTTTTTTAAAATACGGACCTGCATTTTTATTACGGTTTTAGGGACTTATAGGCTTAAGAAACCTAATACAATTAAAACATTTTAAAAATTTTAAAGTTTCGTCATCAAATAATACTTCAATATTTAACATTATCCCTTTTTACCCATTACGGTCCTGGAAATTATTTTTAGGAATAAATATATTAAAATTGCATTACAGGAAGTGAGACGTTAAAATATCTTAAAACTATAAAAAGGACTAAAATTTTGTAAATGAGATGTACCAATTGGAATATTTTATTCCGTAGAGTATTTAAGGATAAATAAATAAATAAATAAATAAATAAATAAAAAAAATAAAAGTAAAATAATTTATAGGGCCGCCGGCCGTAAGGAAATAAATCAATAATTTTAAATATACTATTTGATGACGAAACCTTAAAATTTTAAAATGTTTTCATTGTATTAGGTTTCTAAAGCCTATAAGTCCCTAAAACCGTAATAAAAAATCCAGGTCCGTATTAAAAAAAAATGACTTAATGGTGATATCCAAAGAAAGAAACGTCGCATTTAAAAATTAAAAATGCCATGTTGTAAATCATAAAAAACGGCTATAAAAAGTGTTTCTTGTTTTTTTCCAAAGTCAAAAATAAAGGCACAAAAAGTTAAGAACCAAAACTGAAAATTTCGGTTTTTTTCGGATATCTCCAAAGGCATTCGAAATATTTAGAATTTTCTTTCACGAAATTATTGAGCCCCAAAATACGCAACTTTGCTTCAATTTAACTATCTTCCCATCTCTTACCGTTTTTAAGATCCCCATGCAAGCACGCGAATTTGTAGCACCCTCTATGTAGAGTGCGTAAATTTAATGATAATGTCGTGTTTCCAGCACCCGAGTGCCCCCTTGATCCTGGAAATTTTAGATGTCATTTAGGAGAAATTTTTGATATCGCATACCGCGGCCACTTTTTTTCCCCCATTCCCAGCCGAAAATTGTCTTTGTGCCCCACGATTAGGGGCCCCGGATTGCGTAACGGGCCTAGAACCCCGTATAACCAAAAGAACCGGCCCTGCTAGCGCAACTTCCAACACTAAATTAAAGGAATTACGCATATACAGGGTGATTCCTAAGTTGATACTTCTTTTTTAGCTGCGTATAGAAAGCATTAAAATAAACAACATTTTCAAATACCTATTTTCAAAAAACCCAAAAATAAAGTACTTACATTCATTTATTACACTACAAATCAAATACGGTTTTGCCTAACCTGCCCGTTGAATAACATTAAGAAAACTTCTGAGTGTAGAGAAGAAACATCCGCACTTTACGACACTCACAATAAATTAGCACCATAATTAGTTCATTGTTTTCAAATTTTACCATTTTCACCAATTTATTAAAATTAATTTGCTTCAGAAAACCACACCGCGCAGTGAATTGCCAAAATAAATCACTGACGACCGATCCGTAAAATGCATGACTAACAATACAAAAAACGGAGAAAAATAATATAAAGTAAAGGGCTACGTTTTGATTACCATGCCCGCACTTAGATTTTTTACTTCTGGAACTCTGCTATTTTTAAGTTTTTTGAAAAAAGGTATTTGAAAAAGTTGTTTATTTTAATGCCTTCTATACACAGCTAAAAAAGAAGTATCAACTTAGGAATCACCCTGTATTTAAACCACCAGTGATAAATCCCGAAAAAAAAATTATTTTTAGTTCTACGAATTACGCTGTCAAGTTGTATTTTTAGAATTTCGAAACTTCCGGTCTTTATTATTATTATTACAACAGCCAGTTTGTGCCGCCCAACAAAACTCCTCCAAACGCTTTTTAAAACGCGAATTTCTCTGAAAGTAAAAACGATTTGGTAAAAACATGTTTCATATTCAGCGGCAAATTTTATTCTTTCTAGAGAACCAAAATTCAGTTTTCAGGAGTTAGTAAATTCCAAAATATTAGCTTTTATATTTTCCCATTCATACATTTATAGGTGTGTCATCGCGCTACGCAAATACATCTCTGTAATGCGAGGAACTTTTCGCGCTCTATTTATATGTGACTTTGCTAAAAAAACCTGATCTAAGAAGTACTTAAATCATTTAACACTTTGACACAAATCTACACTTTTACGCTGATTGAAGGTTCGGAGGAGTTAAAAACACTTGCAAACTCCTTACAATCCTTTATTCACAGCTCATATTTTGTTTAGAAATATTTGTTATTCCAATAGCTACTGAACAATTTTTGTGAAACTACTTATAATCAGTGGCGGCTCGTCAGGTGAAGTAGGTGAAGCTTCACTAAAAAAAATAAAACCAGGAGGAAATTTTTTCGACAATATTAAATATTAATGTACCAATACAGCTACCATTTTAGCCCTTAAGAAATAATTATGTTCAAATTATTAACATTAATTTAATCCAAATCCTATGCATAATAGGGACACGGTTAACTCCTATGGACAATAATTTATAATCGTGCATTTTGGTATGCCCCAGCCGACCGCATCGGTGAGCTCAAAGCAGCAGTGAAGAGCAAACATGCAGTCAAGCGGCTTTGATTTCACCGTCGCTATGGTTACGTGACGTCATTCACACGCCAGCATGTAAGAATTTGCATTATGATGAAGGGCAATTTAAAAATAGGTCAGTCGTATGCACCATTGTTTTAGCATTGGTTCGCGGTATTTATTTTGAGGCTTCGCGAAACTTACGGTTATAGATATCGTTTTTACGTGATTTACTGTGTTTTGTTTTTATTTTTCAGTTAATTCAGTAGTGTACGTACCTACTTAGTTTGTTTTAAAAATGAACCCAATTAATGACATGTAATTTGTTGAAAACTCCATTCAGTCGTTGGACAGATGAGGATAAGAGAGACTTTTGTTAGACGGGCGACCTACTGGAATCTTAAACATAGATTTTATAAAAGAATTTAAAAAAAGTGGCAGATCCTATAGGATTAATTTTAAGTGTTCCTGGTTTTCAAAATATAATGAGAAGAAGAATGGATATGCTTTCCATTCCCGATATCAATACAGTGTCCTAATAAGGCTGTTTTTAAAATCACTTGAATTTTTTTTTTGTCCCGTCAGTTGCGCCTTCTAGCGGCAATCGTACAACCGTAAAAATAATATCCAGTTTTTTCTTTTTACCGGCTACCTGTACATTTTTTTTCTTCTAAAATGTATGATCAATATTTACCGAGATACAGCCGCTGGCCGACCTTAGCGGGACATCCGGTATAATATTTTTATTGATTTGTTTTTCCATAACCAGAAATGATTTGAGTAAAGAAAATCAGTTATATTTAAATATCACACTTTTTTCGGTGAAACGCTGGAAGTGAAATTCTGTATATTTAACCTAAATACCATTCGATTAAGCCCATTTTTAGGTACTTTTTAGTTTTAAATATTTTAGTCGAAATAAATCATCAGCCCTTCGAGCCGACAAAAATCTCACCAGTCAACTCCCATAGGCGAGGCGAACCTTTTACATTAAAAAAGGTGTAAATAAAATTGCTCAAAGGAAAATCTGGCGCATGAAACAAGGGCACACATATCTTTTGATTCATTTTTCATACAGCATTAATAATATACCGTGCAATATATGTCCTGTATATGACAACAGGAGTGCATATTTTCGCATCGAACTTGTCGCTGTTTCAAACATGAATCATACATGTTCAATATACGGCTCGACACTTTGATAATGAAGAGCCGTTTTTTCCGTTTTTTTAGTTTTTTTTGTAGACATGCAGGACATGCTCTCCATTTTTATCACTCCGGTCAACATTACGTTTACAGTGGGTATTATACGCAAACGCTTTTTTTTTGCAACGATAACGATTATAAATCTAGTTTAGAGATACAAATGTATTTGTATATGTATGGGTTTATCTAGAGTTGTTAAAAAGGGAGTTTCGGAAAGCATATTTTATAATATTTTTTTAGTAAGTAGTGTAAATAATGATTACACTCTTAAAAATAACATGATATGGATTACAACAAATTTGGTTCTGACAACTATTTATTTTCGTGAAATCGAACTCAACCCAAAAATTAGTTTGTACAACCAAAAAAAATTGTCGTTATTGAACTGTTGAACTAATTAATAACATTAACCAACACAACCTACAAATTTTAGTTATCACAACGAAATTTTATTTACGGGTAACTAAATTTATATGGTACTCCAGCTTTTAAAATTAGCTGTCACAACTAATGTGTAAATATGGAAAATTGAAAATTTTTTTCAAGGTAATATTGTTTTTGTTAATGATGCAATCTACAAATATTGCCAAAGCAATCATTTATTTGGGCCAAACTTGAAATTTTCATAGAGTAACAATTACATATGTAGTCACAACATTGTGTTTATTATCTTTTTTCTGTACTTTCTAATTGTAAGAAAGAAGTTGAATCATAAATAAGTAAAAATTTTATATTTTTGTCATCGAAGTTGCACATTAGAAAGTTTGAATAAACTGCTTATAACGCATGGCAAAATTAGCAAGTTGATTTGATAGAAATAACTTTTAAAAAAGTTTGTTTCATTTCTAAAAAAAATGTATATTATATATTGGTATGTAATTTATATTTAGTAACGAAAAATATTCCTTCCTAGGTCCCCATTTAAATAAAAAATGCCTTGGTATTACTACTCTATCAGGTATGCGTAAACTAATTGGAATAAATTATCAGGGAATTATGGTTTCTTTAAAAAAAATTATTTTCAATGTCCTTGTTCTCTCATGTTCTTATAATGCATACTTATGCAATACAAAACAGAAATACTAGATTTTTAACTTATTTTACTCAACCTTTTGGGTTGATCAATTACTTATAGAACTGAATTGTCCTTATTTAAATTTTCTTATCTGCAACTGCGATTATTATTATTAAAGTTATAGCATTTTAACTTTTTAGGAGAATTTCATGCGATACACAATCGAAGGCCTTGCTCAGGTCACAAAAGCTGCTGGAAAGATAGCTTCGCTCCTCAAAACTTTCATAAATATGATAGACAGTGGCGGATTTACCACTAGGCAGACTAGGCAACCGCCTAGGGCCGCAGGGGGGCCGCAAGGCAAGACCATTTTTGTAGATCGTACTTTGAGGAACAACTTTAACTCAAAACATTTTTAAATTTAGTCAATAATTAAGGTTTTACAGTGCAATTAATGCAAATCATTAATACATACGTATAATATATGTTTATATATAATATAAAATTGTTTCTTTAATTTCTGTACATTTTCGCTTATAACAAAAGTTGTAGATTTTGTAGATTTCTCAATTTTTCTTATGAGACCAATAGTTTACGAGATAAACCGTAAAAATCATTTTAACCCCTTTTTCCAAGATTGCGGCCTTGGGACAAGGGTGGCGACCCCACAAACTTGGTTTTAACCTTACACTGACCCCCCCTACACATCTAAAAAATAAAATTGCTTTCTAAAAAAAATTATTTACGAAATGCCTGACGCAAGATTGTCTAGTTTAGCAAGTTTTGTAGCTAATGCTGAACTTTGTAATAACTTGGACTTTGATGAACTGATTAAAGGTTTGAAGCTCAAAAAGCAAGAAAAGTTTAGGGTTTAGGTATAAAATTATATAATTTATTTGTATTTGACTGAACATAATACAATATACTGTACTTCATTTTGTCATTGTGCGTTAATACTTTACAAATCCACATTCTAAATTGAAAAAAATGACTTTTTTACTTCTTAGAGTAAGAGTTGTTGACTTTTCAACCGCATAGAGTGAAAAAGCCGTTTTTTCACTTTACATATCAAAATAATCTAAATATTAATCTTAAAGTAGTTAACTTCTGAATTGGATAGGCTACAAAATTGTGATTTTAAAACATCCAAGCGTACATGGAATAATTATTTCAAAGAAAGTCAACAGCAAATTAATTTCTCTGTTGGTTTTTGAGGTTTAATTTGTTTTAAAATAGCCCTTAAAAAACCTTAAAACTTGCCATTTTCGGTTAAATTTTAGAAAATACATCCCGGTTGTAGGGGCCGCTCGATAAGCCTTGCCCAGGGCCTCCAATGTCTTAAATCCGCCACTGATGATAGACCAAATCCAGTATTCCCAACGAGGTGTTTAGTTTTTGACGAAACCCAAATGGTAATGTACAGATAGAACATAAAAAAAAATCCAGTTTTTTTTCGAAAATGAATTAGCGTCGAACTCTTATCACGAACGTAATAAATAATAAAATCTTTTTGAAACAATTAACTGTAACAATATTAGGTATTTAGAGACGTTATTAGAACCGTCTAGCTAGAAACTGAATCGACGAAAACAGCATCTAGGGCATTCGTCGCGGCAGCCAGGGATTACTGCTTGGAGAAACATCCAAATGGAAAATTTAATATAATGCAATATTAAATATTATATATAGAGAAATGCTGCTCCGGCGGAGTTCTCTCCCGAGAAATTAATTTCTCCGTAATCCAAGACGGGCAGTAATTAAGTAGAAGACAGGGCGGGATTAATTGGATTTCGCACTCGTCGTTTTGGCGGATGTAGATTTTGTCGGAGCGAAGGAGTTGTACACCAATTGTGCACGATCATTAGGTTGTGTAAGGGTGTGATGCGGTTGTAGTTTGTCGAAAATATCCAGTATCCCGGAATATACTGACACAAGTGGTGAAGTAACGAAAATTGCAGAACAACCTTGTGCGACAAAGTTGCAAAGTTCAGGGACAATAACTATGTGATTATTATTGAATTAAATGTATTATAAGAATTTGGAACTTGATTATTCTAGACCGAACCAAACGTTCTGTAAACGTTCTTCTTTCTCAATGTGTTAACGACATTAAATTAGGTTTTAATTAGATAATTAAGGCCTATTTTAATATAGGTATGTCAAAAAAAGGATCTTAAATTAGGAAGTATTTGTATGTACACAGGGTGTCCCAAATTCGATGGTCATCATTGGTATCTCGGAAACTATATGGCGAAATTGTGTGCCCAGTATAGTAAAAAAAAATCTTTTTTACTTTTTGAAATATTTAGAAATAACTAAAATTTTAAGTTTTTGTTTTTTAATTCATTTTACCGTCACAGAAAAACAAATACAATATTTTTTTAACGATATTATTGGGCACAAAATTCCGCAACTTTGCCACCATTGATGTATCTCTTATAGTTTCCGAGATACCCATGATGAGTATCGAATTTGGGACATCAAATTTCAAAAACTGTTATCGTGGCAAATACATATCGTCATGTTATGGCAATATAATATGGTAAATTATAACAATATTTTACGGCAACAGCATGAAAGGAACAATATTTTAAATTTACGTTAACAAACCTAGTTAGTTAGAATTGTATTCCTGTATATTACATTATGATGAATCGTAGGTTTCCTCCCTGGCGATCAACATAAGGGACGTTAACAACTTTCCTTTGTCACTGTATGTAATCACCTTTATTTAAATTTAGTGTATGCATTATTACAGTATAAGGAGGTCTTGTTGACCCAATACTAATTTACAGAAGGGATGTGTGGTTGACCAAAAATAAATTAAGTCGTGACAGGTTTAAAAACAAATGAAACGATACAATCACATTCTATGCGTGTTATTTCTTTTTCCGTCACGCGACGTAAGACATAACCCACTTCTTCGTGCGTCGCTCGTCTTGTTAATAATACTACGCATGGGTACCTCGGGGTGAAATTGAAATCATTAAGAGGCTAAGCGGCGGAATCACAAAGGCAACTGCTTTCGAGGAATTTTGTCTGCAAGTATGCAAGCACATTATAAAAAGCAAGATCTTGCGCCGGAGCAGTTTTATAGTATCCTCGGAAGGTTTATGTGACTTTACTGATATTCCTAGTTTTAAAGAGGCTTAACTCTCGAACATTTTTACAGGTAAATGACACATTATGCTTTTTATTTATTTTTGACATTCACACAAATTTATATAGCTTAGTAGATACCTTTTACTTAAAAAATAGTTATTTTCCATTGTTTTTCCAATTATATTTTGTGTTTGTGTACTCCGAGTCCGGTCCATTTCTTTATCCGGAATCCTAACAATTTACCATTGACAGTTTACGCCACCACGCCTTGGCCAAGACATTCCTCTTTAATTAGAACCAATCGCATTCTTCATTTTCTTGTCCCCTGCTTGATGAGGAATTTCAATCGCATAGATTATCCACTTCTTTGGGGTGTTTGGCGATAGTATAATCATTGATTATTCTATAATAGCAATATATACCCGCATTCTCATTTTGTTTTTTTGCAAAAAATAATTTTAACGTATTTACTGTCAGTTATTCGTTACTTTTATATAGAATGCAGCGGGTTATACGAAATTAGGGGTAACAATTCCATCGTATTTTTAAATTTCTAATAGAGCCGAATATTTATTATCGTGATTTTTTTTCCTCTGACTTCGTACAACCCGCTGCTCTCGATATCAACTGTGTCGCTATTGAAATTACGTTTGTCATTCATGGATCGCTTTGTTTTGACCAATGAAGGGGTGTCGATGTCGCCTGCATGTGTAAGACAAAGATGCAAACAATTCTAAATCTTGAATCAGTGTTAATATGTTTTTCTACTCCCACATGGAAATTTGCTGTTTACTTCACACTAAAGTGATTGGAAAAGTGGGTTATTCCGGTTAACTGAACGGACATGATTTCATAGCCATCCTAGTTAGGATATGAAACTGACCAATCACAGTGGTCCATTGCAAAGGAACCAAATCCACCGCGATATTTTCTAATATATTTTCAACAAAGACCCAACCCCAAAAATGAACTATTAATTTTTCCTTAAATGGTGGAACATGAAGATGTGTACATAAAACCAGATAATACAGACAAAATTATAAGATGTCTAGAAAAAAATGTAATCCATTTTTTAATAAAGGTTTTAAGGTTATGTTATTTTTGCAGTATTGCCATTTCTTTTTTCTCTTTAACACTGTTGCTAATTTATAAATTGGAGATTATTTTGATGAACTTTACCATAGCGAACATGAAAAGGTTATATTACTGCACAAAAGTCGTTTTTAACTGTTTAACACGAATTCTACAGTTATTTTGTTGTACTTTCACAGTGATAATTCTTCCGTAAGCAGAAAAAATCCGAAGTAACCCTTTCTTCTTCTGTGCATTTCAGCAGAATAATTTAATCAAACTTGCTTGAAAAATAAATTGTTTATTTTTATTAATAAATATACCGTTTTTTGTCTGTTATTCTGCAAAAGGCTGAATGTGAGAAAGATGGATATATTCAAAGTGATTTTGTGTAAATCTAATAAATGATCCAAATCGATGAATATGTTACAGTGTAATTTGGTCCATAGGTTTGCCAACGAAATGATAATATTTTTTCAATTGTTTTTTATTATCTCTCACAAGATCACGGCCAACTGAAAAAACAAGTTATGATGATTAATTTAAAAAAAATTTTAGTATGAAGTTTGGAAGTTGAGCCGTAGAAAAAATATACAGTACAACTCGAATGAATTGTTCATATTGCGCTCGGAAGTTTGAGAACTCCGCCTACGGCGTCGTGCTCAATTTACTTACGTTCAGTATGGACATCATACCCACTTTTGTTGTATAAACTACTATTATTTATGCTTTTTCTCACTGTTCCATACAGTTTGTTGGTAATAGTTTTCATTTACGAAAGAGATACATATCGCTGCTATAATATTCCAGGTTCATGCTCTGATCACCTTTCAGGATTTTCTCGTAGAATGAACCATTCATAACATATCGAGTCCTCCCATTTTTCAATTAAGAAATTAAGTACTTCTTGCTAATTGCTCGTCTTAAATCGTCGAGCCGATCAAAACATTTCGGCCGATTAAAACCGAGGGGTGGAGACCCATTTTGGTTTGCGAAAAAATTACATAATTAATTTTACAGCAGCTTTTTTAGCGGCTTAAGAGGTGTAATTAATAAAAAGTTACGGCTTCTGGTGTGTGCGTGATGTATGCGTATATACCTACCTAGTTGATCTTGATTTTATTTTTGCTGTAATTTGTAACCTGGTTTTTTATATCCTTTTTTATTTTCAGGTAAGTTATTGTCTGCTTCTGGTTCGGGATAACATTAAATTAGGTTATACGGTAAGTTGTCAAAACTTTTTTTTTACATATAGGTACGCTAAAAATAGTTGCAATTGCACAAATGACATGAAACAATACTTACTACCATGCATAGAGTAAAGCAAAATATTTACTATATTATATTGATGTCACAATATTTATTGGTCCTTCCAGCCGGATGGGATGTTTATTTCCAATAAAATGGGAAATCATATTATTATATTTTGACACAAAACGTACGATTGAACGATGTCATTTAGAAGGATAGTATCACTTTTGGATGTTGTCAAGTTGTGTATCATTAGATAGGTATTAACCCTAATTAATTTTGGCATTTTCAATATCATAATTTGACTTTTAATTAAATGTACTTGCTTTATAATAGGTAATATTTCGCTTTGAGACTTCAATACACACACTACAATACTTATTTTTAAATAAATGTAATATTTAATTTACAATTACATGTATATAGCTTTAGATTCTTGTATATTTACATCTATTTTATATGCATATGCAGTGGATTTTTTGCGGAAGAAGATACACATTACACACTCCCCAATCGGTAGGTCATGCAATAACGTAAGAAACCGAGGGTTGATAGCCCATTGATAGATCGTGGTCCCGAAGGGACATACAGCTTAACGTGGGACATCGAAGAGGTAAAAGGCCTAATTCGAAAAAAGGGCAAGAAATGACAGGTATTATAATATAATCTAATAAATTTATAAATTAAAAAAGTTTTATGCCTCCGCTAGGAATCGAACCTAGAACCTCTCGATTAAGCCTCAAGCGCGCTGCCAATTGCGCTACGGAGGACCTGATATTCTCTCACCAACTTCGGTCATATAACTTATTCAATTTTATGTTTGTTGTAACAGTCTTGAATCTCCTGCGATTCACAGACCGGTGAGGGTGTTAAGGGGAAAAGAAACTCATTCCCTACCACTGAACATTAAGATATCATTTTTCCATTACCCGTACATCGACGACATATAGCGCCATCTGCCGGAATCAGAAATAGATCTCTGAACAGTGACATCTGATTAGGTAATATAACTTAGGTATTTTGTCTCTTTTTGTAAAACTTAAAACTTTTGTAAATGTATCATACATGCTCGGTTAAGCAAACAGCAAGCTGACCTTCGCCGAATCAAAAATAAAGACGTTTCTATCTTTCTATGTATCTATCTAGCTGTAAATAGTTTAAAATGTAGGTATGTCGGTGTCTGTAAATATTATTTAAAATGACAAGTGTTTGCCGGCGTGCAGACAAGATTAAAATTTAAAAAAATGTATGCCTACGCTGGAAATCGAACCTACTACCTCAGGTCCTCCATAGCGCAATTGGCAGCGCGCTTGAGGCTTAATCGAGAGGTTCTAAGTTCGATTTCCAGCGGAGGCATAAAACTTTTTCAATTTTAATCTTGTCTGCACGCCGTCAACCATTTTTCAATTTAAAAATTATTTATACAGGGTGTTACAAATTCGACTTACCAGCATTGGAATCTCGGAAACCATAGGAGTTAGAGAAACGGTTAAATAGGGGCAAAGTTGTGCGATTTGGTGCTAATTATAATTCCATTTTAAAAGTTTTCAAATTCCGAATACTTCCGATTTTATTCGAAAAAAACCGAAATTTTGCAAAATCGTTTTTAATTTTTCCTGGGCTCATTTCACTAGATGTTTAAAAATAAATGACACTTTGTCATTGCCACTTTTTCTCCTCTACAAAATGACGTTACTAAACTAAAAATCCGCCGTTTCGTCTCCGAGCGGCCATCACCAACTTTACTTTTTTAAATACGGATATACATTTTTTTAACCGATTTTTAAACCCTTCTACCCTCAAAATGTAATGGCGATATTACTTTCTCATAATGATTAATTGTCCTTGCTTATTTTTTAAATTAATGTTTTTTACACTTCTTGTCAGTCCGGTCCTGGCAACGAATGACAATAGTAATTAAAAACTTTATTTTATTTAAAACATTCATACATAAGTAATATAATTTATTTTATAAGAATTTTCTAATAATTCTAAATTTACTAATTATAAATCCTAATTTTCTAAATGTTCAAAGAGATTGCCGTTCTGCTCAATACAACGATCGATTTTTTTTCCAAAAATCGGCTAAAAAAAATCCAGGTTCGTATTTAAAAAAGTAAAGTTGGTGATGACCGCTCGAAAACGGATCTTTAGTTTAGTAACGTCATTTTGTAGAAAAGAAAAAGTGGAAATGAGAGTGTCATTTATTTTTAAATAGCTAGTCAAATGAGCTCAGAAAAAAATAAAAACGATTTTGCAAAATTTCGGGTTTTTTCGAATAAAATCGGAAATATTCGGAATTTGAAAACTTTTAAAGCGGCATTATAATCAGCACCGAATTGCACAACTATGCCCCCATTTAACCGTTTCTCTAACTCTTATGGTTTCCGAGATTCCAATGCTGGTATGTCGAATTTGTAACGCCCTGTAGACACCAACATATCTACATTTTAAACTAATAAATTTAATTACATATTTATATAAAATGTGTCGAATCATTTTTGGGAAAAAGCTTTTATCGAAATTTTAAACGGCGTAGCACGGCATCAGGGAAAATCAGAAGCGGGCAGGAATTATTCATTCAAGTTGACATATGTATTTTGCATGCCGGGTCACTGTTGTGGACGCAAACAGCAAAACAGGTAATTTTAGGGCTTTTAACTTTAAAGAGCGACAACGCACGCCAATTTATATTTAAACGGCCTTAAATATTTATCCCAATGAAGCGTAGTTTTTGTTACATAACCTATACTTAATTAAGGCGGACGATGTATTATTTCTACTTCGGAATAGGGAATAGTTAGACGTTGATAAAATTGACATTAAAGGGTTACGGTTAATTTATTTAAGTGATTCAAAAGTTATTTTGACAAGTGTAGAATGGACAGTTGGACGGTTCTATCTTGGTCGGAAATAGTTTAAAGCTTAATGAATAAATACTGTTCTAGCTTGTCGATGTCAGTATCCATTATTGATAATGGGTTCTTTTACCATAATCGAATTTATCAGATTCAGCTTTATAGTCTATTTCAGAAAAGTGTAGAGTAATAAATGCTCATTAGGTATGCAAAGGGACTACAGAGTGACCCACAGGGCCGTAGCCAGAGGGGGGCCAGGCAGGGCGGCGCCCTTCCTGGAAAAGATTTCACCCTTCCTGGAAAATATTTGGATCTTTTTCATATTTCAACTTGAAGAAATAGTCCATACTTAAAGTGGAGTATATATGTAGTATTTTTCAAGCGAAAGTACTGGCAGTAAGGAAAGGCGGTCAATATCCTGCAAGAACACCTTGGCTTGGGAGTAGCCTCGTCAATCACCATCTTCAGTGATAGTCAGGCGGCGATTAAGGCAATCTGTTCCAGCAGCGTCAAATCAAAGCTCGTAAAGCGATGCCGCAACAATCTATGCACACTTGGCAACCAACATCGGGTTATTCTGTGCTGGGTTCCTGGACACTCCAAAATAGATGGCAACGAGGCTGCCGATGCGCTCGCAAGAGAGGGCGCAGGCATGCCAGCTGATCTAGCAGACAATACAGTGAACAAACCACTGGGATTGGTCAAAGAGGAGATTGACTACACGGCCAAGCAGCTTGCACAGAACAGATGGACAGGGTTGACAACCTGTAGTACATCCAGGCAACTGTGGCCCACATTCGATAAAAAGAGAACCGCAGAGCTATTGAGACACAGTCGAAAAGAGAGAGAGAAATATTACTGCGGTTGTTACCGGACATTGCCTCTTCGGTAGACATGCCGAACGTATGCAAATACCCACTAACGACTTTGCAGAAGCTGCAGAGATGAGGAAGAGGAAGAAAGTATTCAACATTTTCTGTGTGAATGCCCTGGCCTCGCAAGAAGGAGGTTCACTACTCTGGGTGAATCATCTTTCGATAGCCTGGAGGAACTAAACAACTTACAACTTGGACGGCTGAGCAGATTTCTGAACAGTAGTGGCTGGTTTGAATGAGTTGTTAAAATCCTTCCGCGGTTACGTCGCATAAACCATCAGTGATCTGATGAAGGTGGGTTCTACGGAACACGTGTGGTATCACAACGGACCTAATCAGGACTACGTGAGACCGTTTGGTCAGAACCAAGGGTCTGCCACTCTTACCTAACCTAAAGTGGAGTGGGAATTTAGAAGGTAAAAATAAGAACACAAAGTCTTCCTCCACTGACATATTATAGAAATATTTTAATCTATTTATCTACATGTTTCGAATGCAGAAGCATTCATCTTCAGGAGAAATATTAAAAGAAGAAAAGACTAGTAGATATCACCTCAACTGAGCAACACAATTATAGGTTCGGTATAAAATGAGTGGAACGATGAGGAAACCAATACACACATTGCATTGTGAATAAGAAAAGTATATGGGTTTGAGGCTTAAGGCACTGTGAAAACTTTAAAGGTTAAATGAAAGATTTAACATCTTTGTTTTTTCATATTTATTTTGCCTATTGGTTTTATTAAAAAATAAGTCGTCATTAATTCAGTTTTATTCACACCATTTTTTATATGGAAACAAACTTGCTAACAGAGTCCGTCTTACGTGGTTTAGGCCTAAGAATTTTTGAATTTATCATTTCGCACTCGATTATCTAGCAGTAGGGGTGTTAGTATGTCACATTAAGGGTCCGCATTCGCAAAGCCCGCATGTAAAAAAAATTAAAGTACAAATTTTAATTGAAACATGTTTTATGGAAGATGTGTGATAATTTATAATAAAAAAAATATTGCGGGAAGAAACTAGAATGTTTATTATGATTATACAAAACGCACTTAAGAAGGAGTAGTTCAAAACCTAAGCATTTTCACCAAAAACTGCTTTTCGATCTACGCTCCTAAAATATATGATTTCTGAAAAAATCATCAATTTTGGCTTGGTGAGCGATATTTACTTTATTTTTAATCATGAAAAATCGAGCCCGAAAACGCTGGTTAGAGTCATACATACATTAAAATTTTGTATTGACCAATATTCATATTTTATTCATATTTTCACAAATATAAAAAATGTTTTTTTTGGAATATCAAAAAAAAGTAAAAAACAACATTTACAAAAACAAATTTAATCCAACCATCCGGAGGGGAAAATGTAATAATTTAATTTTTGAAATTTGATAGTAGTAGGTAAATTTTAAACGAACTTTGGGCGTGGCCCCAAAAATTTCTTCTTTGTACTAATAATTTTCTTTTAAATATATTCGCCCTTCCAAGAAATTTGTTTGCCCTTCCTAACGTTCGAGTCTGGCTACGGCCCTGGTGACCCAACGAATATGTAAGCCACTTTCATAATTTGGCATTGATTTCATTGCCAAATTCTTAATTTTCATCAAGTGCAGGTAGTACCACTCGGTTTTAGGTCAATTTATGGGTTTAACCTATTGTTATCCATTCAAATACGAAAAATGGTATGACAAAGGCGTGCAATTTGTACATAGTATTAGGTACACTTATTTTTTATTGAACAAAATATCATCTTCGTCATCTGAGGAACTGTCATCTCCTCTTGACGTTATAATTAACGGGTCGATGGTTCGATCGATCAGGTGGTCAGGATCCCACATTTTCTTCTCTTCTTTAATGACATGATGGACTGCTTTTCGCCAGTTCTTTGGTGTCACTTCCTTAATGGCTTGATCAAAGAGTAGCTTAACGTATTTCATTTTAAATGTCGTGTTGTGTCTTGCTACAAATCCTTTTACTTGCGCCCATATGAGTTCTATAGGATTTAGTTCGCAATGATATGGCGGTATGCGCAGCACAGTTACACTATGTTTTTAATAATAGCTCATTGAGCTATTTCAATACATTTACATTTTATCTTTTTCTTCATTTTTTTTGATAATTACAATCTAGAAAGACTATTATCGTATTAAATTTATATTTTGTAAAATTTGTTTTTTTAATTTTTTTATAAATAATTTTAAGTTACTTATATGTTTTAATTTCATTCCCTAATTTATTATATTCTATTATACCTCCAAAAAATATTGATTTTTGAGTAGATTTTAAATTTGTATGATCCAAAATAAAGTTGTTTCTTTCTCTTGTATTGTGAATATGAACTTCATTAAATTTTGTTAAAAAATTTTTATAATATGGTTCTGATATATTTAAATTTATTTTATGAATAAAAATCAAACTACGAAATAATAAAAAGTTTATATCTTTCACGGCATCTTTCATAAAACGATCTATGTGTAAATTTGCTATATCTGGTAATCACAAAATTGTTACAATACTGCCTTGCCCAAGGAAAAATAACAAAAAAGAATATACAGGGTGGGCATTTTAAATAGAACGCTGCTTATAGCGGCTCTGGGAATAAGATTTCTCTAAACTCCAAAAATACGTCCTCAAAGTTTTTTAAGGGCCTCGCTTTTATCATGTAAACAAAAAATTGGGACCCCAAAGGGGGGGGGGGGGAGGTGGCGCTGCCCTAGTTAACTTTTTTTTTCAAATTATACGATACCACTTGTGGCACCTTTTTGGAAAATTGCTCCATAATTTTTGATACCTGTCAAACCATGTGTCAGAATTTTAATAAAAACTCATTTTTAGCGAATAATGCACGCATACGCGATTTTGATGAAATTGAATAAAGAAGATAGATAGGACTTTTTCCCCCATTTTCCTAATTAATTAAAAATTACACTTCTAGAGATCAGCTATAACCTCTTTTCATTTTTATTTGATTTACACAAATAAAAATTTAGTGAATTGCTTACTTAAGTATTTCTGTGGAAAAATTTAAGTTTAGGTAGGGCCGAAGGGCCTATGCCAAAACCGTAATTTTTTTTTTTTTGATGCTTAAAGTAAAATATTTTAGTACTTTATATACCTAATTAAGTAGGTACTTAGTAACTTGGCTCTATTTGTAATCAAGCGTTACGTCATATAAACATCCCAAGCAAAACTATTTTCTTTACAAGGTGAGACGCTCTTCTCCGTATAAAGGGCTCTATTCAGCGAAAGTTTTCCCGAAAGTTGGCGGCACTTTTACCTTCATCCCGAACAAGAGCTCGCTTTGTTACAGTGCAGCGAGTAAATGAAAGGAAGGTACAAAAATAAGAACGCAAAGTCAAAAGAAAAAGAAAAAAAATTAGAAAAGGGACATTTGCTTTCAAAAGTATTTTCTACAAAGTTAGTTGATTAAATTAAAGAAAATGTGACGCTTTTAAAGATTTTTAATTTTATTTAACTTTACCCGAGTTGTTGAATATGAATTTTGATTAATGAGATATAGGGTGATTTGTTACAAGAGGCTAAAATTCGTTTCTTTGATAACTTAAAAGTTTTAGGTTTAAGAAAAAGTTCTTTAAATAAAAACTACGTTTTTTTTCTTCTTTACAAAATGGCGTTATCAGTTTTTTTAAATGTTATTTGTTATCGAACTTACCGAACTAATTTTTTTTTATAGGGCACTTTCCCCTACTTCCTCTGGATTGTCGCTACTAGAACTTAATTAAATCACAATGTTATTGCTAATATCTTTTTCGACTACTACCCTATAAAACGGCCATTATTGACCGAATATTGACCTCAGAAATCGGGGTTCTCTACCTTGACACTCTTAATTGACCATGAATAATAATGAAAACAATCTATTTGACAGCAGGTAACTTGACTTTACATATTAGATTCTTAGAGATGTTCGATGTTATAAAGTTTCGATACTGATAATCAAGAATATAGGCGATGAGAAAAAATAATGTGCCATATTCATTAAAAGAATAGTTCTCGGGTCGTAATAAAACTTAAAATTGGTAATGTCACAATACATTAAAAGAAGTGGATTTTGTCACTTCATTATTTTTTTTTACTATCGACACTTTAATATATCGTTGAATAACTCCACAATTATTGTAACCTCACCTAATCTTAATTTCTCAATTTAACATTAACAAAGCCATCTGACAAGACAAATTATTTTGCCACTTCCAAAGCACAGGTAACTTGATTTGATTAACAAATTACCGAAGCAATTTTTTAAATATTTACCAAATTTTTTAAAAAAATTATTAATACTGTAAGAATAAGTATCTAGTAAATGTGTCGTGGATATTAACCATGGTTTAGACAGCTATACTATTATAGCTCTGGCACTGACTAAACCTTGGTTAATAATATACTATTAAACATATAAACTTTTTATTTTATTAAAAATAATTGAAAAAATAAAAAATAAAATTTTTTGTAGAAATTAACACATGAGTGAAAATTTTGCACTTAGTTTTGCCGGAAGGTGACAACGGCGAGGTGTGTGTAAACTAATTTTATCTACTTTCATTTAGTAATATGAATTTTACAGTTCTGTAAATCGTTTTGTAAGGGCATCTATTACAGCACTAGTGCTGTAATGGAAAAAACGGTTTTATTAAAATTTTGCTGTTAAATAAAACCACACTTTTTAGAAGAATGATTTATTTTCTTGACTGAAATCATAGTTCTCAACATTGAGTAGTGAGTCCATAGTGTAGATGGTTTCTGGGAGCGTTGCTTTACGGAAAAATAACCCAAAAGGATTTTCTCAGACACCTCCTTTATTTTGTTAGCTTTGCACCAATCTTCAAACTTCTGATACTCCAACTCATACCGTGCCTTGGATTTTGTCGGAACTAAACTTGAGATCGCTTCGTTTGCCGCTGCTTCTATATCAGAGGGTAAACTTCCATCAGAATCGCTCATTTTGAAAAACGCTTTTTATATTTTTGAATTTGTTTGACAAAGTTTCGACAGTAACCATGCAAAAGGTAACATAAAAAACTTGATTAGTAAACTTAATAGCAGGTGCATTTTTCCAGGTGCATTTTTATTTTTTAAAATGCCTTTTGTCAAATATTTTTATTCATAGTAGTAAATTCATATTACTACACTCGATGTTTTATTAAACTCGGCTGACGCCTCGTTTGACAACTTTAACATCTCGTGTTGTAATATGAATCTTTACAACACTTATATCGTAAATAACTATTGGCCAACAAAGCCTAACACGTAATTATAAACCCTCAATTCATCAAACAAAGAATCTGAACGACAACCATCAGCTTCTAAAATAAGCCATAAATTTAATAACGCATTATTTGAAATAAAGCACGTACCTTCCATATCAATGTCCATTATTAGAATTTCCGAAATTCCACTTAATACCACCGTAATTGTCGAAAGAACGTAACGCAATCTAGAGCGTTGTGAACAGATACTTGCAGATCGCACAATTCATAGACCCAATATGTTGGGGAGTGATGTAAATTTTCGTTAATTTTAAACCTATTCGAACCGATTCGTTACTTTGGTTATTAGGACTAGTTACTCAAGATTCGTTACTTTACGTAAATCGTTACTTTTATTTTATAATTACGTTATTGTTGAACGGCAGTAGAGTTTTGGACTTGCATTGTCTTTATTTGTTTAGAATCACTACGTTTCAACTGGTAAGCATCTCCAGTCGTCTTCAGTATTCACCTGAACAAATAAACAAAATGTATATTACACGTACGGTAAGGTTCATTACAACACAACGTCGACGTCAGCGAGAGTTTATAAATCCAGCTTAAGTTCTGTAAAAGCGTATTACTAGAATTGACGTAATGTCAGCGATGGCCATTAAGAACCTTTTTCATTTTATTTCTGAATTTCTTTATTTATTCATATTAGTTTGTATAATAACTTTTACATACTAGGATATTATAGACATTTTATATTAAATAAATTTCCTATGGGTACTGGTACCCAGATCGCCCACAAGGCAGCGCTGTGGTGGCTGATGTTAGGGTATCTAAAAATTTGTTTTATCGTTAGAATTTTGCTTAAGCAGTTCCGTAATCTTTACTGCTATCAGGGAATTTATTTTACTTGCAAGTTTGAATGGTTTTTGTTATTTATTTCTTGAATTTTCCATCCATGCTTTAAGTTTACTGGAAAAAGCGGACGAAAAAGCTAGCTTGATTTGGTCAGGTACAGAGTAGCGAAAGTTTTACTTAAGGCTTGAAGACAAATCTGGGCGGGCTTTAAGAGTAGGTGTTGCCTATTGGCACGTGGTTAGTCATAAAAATTGGATATTTTTGGTTATTTAATTACTATTATGAAGATAAATGGGGAGTCTATAATGCAATGGTTTGACTCTAGGATTGTCTATGAGTAAAGTGAATTAAGAACCTGTGTGATCTAATAATTACTATACAGGGTGATTCCTAAGTTGATACTTCTTTTTTAGCTGTGTATAGAAGGCATTAAAATAAACAACATTTTTAAATACCTTTTTTCCAAAAATTTAAAAATAGGCTAGATACAGAAGTAAAAAATCTAAGTGCGGGCCTGGTCATCAAAACGTAGCCTGCTGTACTTTATGTTGTTTGTCTTATCTCTTATTAGTCATGCAATTTACGGGTCGGTAGTGAGTTATTTGGCAATACGCTGCGGTGTGTTTTTCTGAAGCAAGTTAATTTTAAATTGGCGATACGTAAAAATGGTAAAATTTGAAAACAATAAACTAGTACAGTGGTGCTAATTTACGGTGAGTGTCGTCAAAGTGCGGCTGCTGCTTCGAGTTTATACGCAAAACGCTTTCTCTTGCGGGCTCATCCTTCACCCAGAAGTTTTCTTAATGTTATTCAACGGGCAAGTTAGGCAGAACCGTATTTGATCCATAATGTAATAGATGAATGTAAGTAACTTATTTTTGAGTTTTTGAAAAAGGTATTTGAAAATGTTGTTTATTTTAATACCTTCTATACACCGCTAAAAAAGAAGTATCAACCTAGGAATCACCCTGTACTAATGTTTAGAAACGAGTTCCGAAGTTTGGCCATGTTTCGTCTAGCAATTCTCCTCTGTGCGTCGTTGTCGCGAAATGCAACGGACAAAAACCGACATTTCACAAGAGATTAAGTCGGCAACGAGAAGACTGTCAATTCCGGTGAAACGAGATACGAAGTTAAATTGCTCGGGACGCGGGACGTGGCGAATTTAAATCGCTCAGCTTTATATTGTGCTCCTGCCAGATTTTGAGCTTTAACCTTGTATCGCTTCCGTTAGCGTCATTAAAAGCTCTCCGAGGGTTTTAATTTATTTGTTGACATCGGGAGGTTACGATCTGAATGGCGTTATTTTATATCGTGACGTTGTAAACGCGGAAATTTCGGTAACGGGGTTGGTTGTTTTGAATATTTTATTTGAAATGGCAGATTTCGTGTCTGCTTTAAGAAGTACGTTTTAAAATCGAAACATATTTTCATTCGAGAGTTCGTTTCATCCCTTCTCTAGTGCTTTCTATTGACAATATATTTGACCAGTAAATGTCACCAATTTAAAATAAACTTGCTTCAGAAAAACACACCGCGCGGTTTGCGAAATAACTGACGACCGACCCCGTAAAGTGCATGACTAATAAGAGATTAGACAAAACAAAAAAACATAAATGATAGAATAGTTTTGGACTTGCATTGTCTTTAATTTGTTTTACATCACAACGTTTCAACTGGTAAGTATCTCCAGTCGTCTTCAGGTGAATACTAAATAAGTAAAGTAACTACAGCTCTATTTATACTAGCTAGATGTACTGGACACACGGTCATCACATTAAGTGGACAGAAGCTCGAATCCTGCACAAAGAACCACATTGGAGGAAGAGGAAGTTCAAGGAAGCTGCTATCATATACCAGAACCCAGATTGTTTTAGTAAGCCCTCACTAGATATAAGAAATATCTGGAAACCTTTGTTAAGTAGATGTAAACTTAAAATACCGCACAAGAATTAAACGCATGACTGCACCCATCTCAGTCATGCTCCAGTACATCTAGCTAGTATAAATAGAGCTGTAGTTACTTTACTTATTTAGTATTCACCTGAAGACGACTGGAGATACTTACCAGTTGAAACGTTGTGATGTAAAACAAATTAAAGACAATGCAAGTCCAAAACTATTCTATCATTCAAGAAACATCATTGTCTCCAACCTTCAAACAGACACAAAAAAACATAAAGTAAAGCAGGATACGTTTTGTTGACCAGGCCAGCACTTAGATTTTTTACTTCTGTATCTCGCCTATTTTTAAGTTTTTTAAAAAAAGGTATTTGAAAATGTTGTTTATTTTAATGCCTTCTATACATAGCTAAAAATGTATAAACAAGAATGCTCTATTTAAGAAGGTTACTTATACAGTCTTTTTTGTTCTCTCAACTGGATTGGAACCTTTACTGCAAGCATTTGGTGTTGCGCATTAGTAGCTTTGTTCTCTGGTCTTATCACAAAGTTCTCTGGACTTTTTTGTGTGTTTGAAAATATCTTTATAAGTTTTCAGTCCTTATTTGTGAAAATTAAATAAGTTTTAATTCCATCGTGATCCAGGTGAATCACTTACTCTTCCGCCAAAACTCCCCCTCCCCCGTCAATATTCAAGACTATATCCATCTCCCTTCTTCCTGCCGGCCTTGTTTATTACTGCGAAGCGGCCATAAATATTTATGGAATCCGCCCGGCATTGACGTTATTTAGTTTTATTTATTATCAAATTTGCTTCATGCAGTATGCATCGTGGCTTATCAGCCATTCATGTATTCAATTATTCAAATTCGGGACCGGCCGAATAAGTCGACGTCCCGGCGAAATAAGAACGAACGACGGAAAAAGGCAGATTGACGTTGAAATGTGTGTTTTCGTATAAAAAGGCGAAAAAAGTTCGGGCTTGCCGTTTGACGATTTGAGACGTCGTTTTAAAAGCTTTGTAATGCTAACAGGTATCTAAAGTGGGTTTACGATTTTTTGAATTTTCTTTAAGTATATGGCCAAATACGGGGCCAACGAAAAAGTCGACATCAATTATGATTTGATTTTTATTGGTAACTGTTTCTGTTTGTCGATTTTTGAACTAATATAGATAGATAAGCATTTATTTTAAAACAAATTTGTAAAATTCACAAAGTTTGAAATACGTCATAAAATGTTACAAAAATACATATTATAAATTGTACGTTGTTGTACGTATTGTAAGTTGTAGCGGTGACGGTTTCATTGCTGGGCCATGGAACACAGCGGTAAATAGCGCGACCCATACCGCTGCGGTGCGGGACTCACGTTTTCGGTGTGACGACGCTGTCAGAACTGTTTTGCCGCTCGCGGGCACATCAGCCACAGGTTTTGTGCTACTTGTTCGATTGTTGTGGTGATTTCGGCTGTTGTTTTGACATATTTTTTCGGGTTATATTTAAAATAGAAAACGCACCGCGCCAGTGTGAATAGTCAAAAAAGAAGGAATGCAGTGAGTATACCGCTCAGTATCCATCGTCACCGCTACCGCTGCACCGCGTTCATCTGGGGGTCCTTAAGGCATAAACATTTTACAGAGAAAAATGTCCAGTGTGACAGTTCTGACAGCTGTCACGTAAACTTCTCGATTTTTTCACATGTCAAAGATGTTTAATGTTTCATTTATTAGAAATTTAACCATTCTTTTAACCCAAATAAGAACCGAGATCCCAATTTTTACAATAACAACGAATTTGGGACACACAGTGTATTGTATTTTTACCTACAGTCTTTTGCAACAATATATTTTGAATTTTTATTGCGATGTACGAAAATAACACACAAAAGTAATGAAAATGACAGCTTCCTTTTAACTCAAAACGTAATCGAAAATAAACAAATCCTTATCTGTAATTAGCGCATTTCAAAGCTTAAAAAATGCTCTCGCCCAGAATTCCTTTTCCTTACGGCAAATCGCCAAAACCAAAGAAATATACTTGATCATGCGAAATTAACCATATTCTGTTAATGACAGCTTACTTTTTTAGACTGTTTTCAGCATTTGATAAGGCGACAATTTTTAAACTGAATTTAATATGATGACAGTTATAACAGAAATAGCCCTTTCCAAAAACAAATTTTTGTTAATATAACGTGATTCTGATATTCAATTGTATTTTTGACATCGCCATAATCATCGGCACATGCGAAACAACAACTCTTTACTAATTTAACCCAGGTCGTATCTCTTGTAATAAGAAAGTTAGCAATAGAGCTGACTTCATTTTGAACATACGGTATACGAGGGACACTAGGAAAATGTTCTCTCGGGACAGAACTTTTCTAAATTATGCTTTATCGCACTCTCCCTTTAAAAGCAACAACTTTCAAATTAATCCTACCTCAAATATCCGAGACTGGCACAAAATATACAACTGTAATAAAAATAAACAAACGGTTATAAATCCGTTAGTAAAGTATTAAAAAAATTGTATTTTCGGCGTGTAGTCTCCAAATTATACTGAAATAAAAACGAAGGCGATCTATTGTCATAAGAGAATTTGTTAGTTTCTCAGAAATATTTCTGCTGTTTTTATAGGCAAGACTCTAACTGACTATTTTTTCATATTTCATCAGATTCATCAGAGAATAAAAATGTAAGTTTTTGGGTTGGGTGTTCGGTAAGTCATCGCATTGGCGTGACATTATGCAATAGTTAAAGAGTAAAATACTATCCCACATTTATAGCCGATCCTCGTCAGTCAATATTATACAAGAAATAAATTTATAGTCTATTTCAGAAAGGTGTAGAGTTATAAAAGCTCATTAGGTATACAAAGAGACTACAGAGTGACCCAACGAATATTTAAATCATTTTGATTTCGTTGCAAAATTCTTTATTTTCATCAAGTGCAGGTTGTACCATCCGGGTTTGGGTCAATTTATGGGTTTTGTCTAATGTTATCCATTCACAAACACTGAAAATGGTGTGATAAAGACATGCATTCGTATTAGGTACACTTATTTTTCATTAAACATTATAAAAAAAATATATTATACAGAATTTAAATTATAAAAAATCATAATATTCTTTGTCATTTGAGGAACTGTCATCTCCTCTTGACGTTATAATTAACGGGTCGACGGTTTGATCGATCAGATGGTCAGGATCCCACATTTTCTCCTATTTTTTAATGACATAATGGACTGCTTTTCGCCAGTTTTCTGGTGTCACTTCCTTAATGGCTTGATCAAACAGCAGCTTAACGTATTTCATTTTGAATGTCGTTTGTGTTTTGCTACAAATCCTTTTACTTGCGCCCATATAAGTTCTATAGGATTTAGTTCGCAATGATATGGCGGTGTGCGCAGCACAGTTACACTGTGTTTATCAGCTATATCTTCCATGGCATATTTCATAAAACGATGTTTGTGTAAATTTGCTATAGCTAATAGTTCCTTCTTTATCACTATATCTTCTTTTTTTTCTTTGGTTAGTTATCATTAATAATTTATTGCCCAAAATTTACCTGCATCTATGGCCGACACCAGAATTGAGCCGAACTGGACGCATTTTCCCATTTTATTACTCTACACCGTTCTGAAATAGACTATAGGTATTTGTACTAAATTTTAAAATACGATTGATTGATGTAAAACATTTTTTAATTATTAAACTGTATTTTTTTAAACCATATTTTCCAGCTTGGTTTTCCTAAACTATACATGATTTTTTACTGCCCGCCATTTAATACGTGCTCAGGAATTCTATATCCTTAGTGCATACTATGTAATATTTATGCCAACTTTATATAATATCTATAAAAATATGTTGTCTATAAAAGTTTATCGATTGTAAAATAATGAAATTGGCGAATGTTCAATCATATACGGTCGTATTGCATTTTAAAAGCTCCTCATAAAAATCGCTTATAAAAGTTAACCAAAATGTTGCTGTATTATCAGATAGAGCTGAATAAAATTGTACGTTCTGAGAGATGGATGGGGTACTTTATTGTATATGTTTTTTTTTAGTGAAATATGCATTTTCCTACGACCACCTATGAAAATAAGAAAAAAAGTACGGTTAATTTGGCTGGAAATCGCCGTATATCACACGCGTGTTGACAAAAAAAATATTTCAACACTAGTGTTGAAATACCATTTAATTTAAACATGTGGTGCCAATTTGACAGATCACCCCTATTTATTAAAAAGAACAAATTTTATAAATTAGTAATTATAAAGTACTTTTTTATCATGTATTTGTCGAGTGATTCAGAATTAGAGTGTGAAAATACGCCATTTGAAATTATAAAAAAATGTTAATAATATACTGGAAAATCTCTTACCAGAAAAAACAAATTGCGCTGAAGAGAGTGTCACGTAATAAACAACAAATCTTTATCGGTAGCGATAAGCGTAAAGAATAGAGGTCTAGCTTACAGATCGCAAGGTCACAGGTTCAAATCCCATCAGGAGTATTTGACTTTTTTTTCTAAAAACATTAAATAATTTATAGAATTATTTTGAATTGAAATCTTCCTTATTGGGTGGATTTTTTAAATTTATGTTAAATGCATCTATCCTTGATTAAATTTAAATATTTTAATTCTGGTTAATCTAGAAGTCAATCCAGGATTAGTTCTTCCTATGATATATAAAAAATGAAAAAGTTAAACTACAAATAAAGGAAAAGCCTATTGACAAACAATGAAACCAGATATTAAGTGGAACATAACCCTAAGTGTGCTAATTTCAACACTAGTGTTGAAATATTTTTTTACAAATCAAAGGTTTTTTAATAATCCTTTGTGGTCGTAGGAAAAATAGTGTACATTACTCGTAAGAAAGTCATTATTCTAAAACTCGGAGAATTTCCGCACTCGGCTGAGGCCATTAACCATTTAAAACAGGAAATGCGCCAACCCAACACATTATTACACCTTTTCACACTTTGTCATGAACTGGACAATTAGCTTTTCCAAATACTGTTGTCTCGTATAATTTTATCCTCTGGAAGAAGATAGATTAAATATTGGTCCAAGTGGCGAAAAGTTTTAAAATTACACTGTGGGGAGACTATCCATGAAGTGGATGTCCTTTTCAAGAAATGTTCAATTACATCTTCTGGATTCAACATATATATAAATTTTGAAGAAGTAGTCCATTCTTAAAGTGGAGTTAATTTATAGAAATAAAATAAAAAACATAAAGTCTTTCTCCACTGGTTTATTAAACATAAAGTTAGAAGGTGGTAGATGTTCTACATGTTTCGGGTGTAGCAACACCCATCATCAGGAACAAAATATAAAGAGAAAAATTCATAGAAAGGAACAGACGTAAATGGTGAGTGATATGAAGCTCCATCGAGGTTCATTATCACTCACCATTTACGTCTGTTCCTTTCTATGAATTTTTCTCTTTATATTTTGTTCCTGATGATGGGTGTTGCTACACCCGAAACATGTAGAACATCTACCACCTTCTAACTTTATGTTTAATAAACCAGTGGAGAAAGACTTTATGTTTTTTATTTTATTTCTATATATATAAATTGCTAATAATTCTTAATATACTATAAATAATTACAAATTCGTCGTGTGACGTCACGTAGTATGATTATCCTGCTCTCGCGCTATGTATTGTAGTACGCTTTGACGTCGCAATTTTAATCACTTCTATTTAATTCAGAGAATTACAAAAACGATTTCTTTGTGAATTGTGGGGCCTTTAATGGATGATATTAGCTTACGCTTAAGAGTTTTTTTTTTCAAATTTAATTTTCATGCAAGTTTCTTGTTAATGCTCATTAATTTAATGCATCTTTCATATCACAGCAATAATATTCGCCCAAAAGAAAGGCAATTTTTAGGAGCAGTTAATTTACCATCATATAAAATAAAAATATACAGGGTGTTCCATTTAAAATAAGAAAGTTTTTAATGTTTAAAGTTTTTTACAATGAGCCCTTAATTGTGACCTCCCTGTATATTTTATGCCAAGTTTAATTATTTTCTGAGATTTGTTGATTCTTTATCTATACAATAACAAAAAAATGTTAGTCCAGGAGCTAAGGTAAAACATATATACGGATATTTTCATCGCTATGCATTTATGAAATAATTACAAAATATGCAGATATCTCAGAAACTAGTAGACTTAGGTAAAAAACGTGTTACATTGAATTGAATTAGAATTTAATGCAAAAACCAAAAATATAATAAAAAATTCTATATTGTATTTAAAAAATGAAAGTTGAAGCTAATTCCGGTATAACCGGAAGTGACAGAAACGTATTAATATTTTCGTTTAAGAGATCATATCGATATAAACTTAAACCTACAAATTTTCAAAAAAAATATTTTTAGTAATTTCCTCAAAAGTTCTAATGCAAGCTTGTCGTAAATCACCCGGTATAATCTAATGCAGACCCTACACTATTAGTCGGACCGGACAGCCCTGAATGATATCAATTCTTCTCGCATCAGTGTTTTTTTTATGAGAAAGTCAGTCAGTCAATCTTTAATATTTTCCCTTACACAATCAGTATTACTGTCATTCCTTTATCAAGTGACTGATTGTGTAGGATCTGCTTACCAAAGCAATTTTTTCTTACCAATTTCCTTGAAATATTCGCAGGTATTAATTTTTTTTTTAAATTAGATGTTTTTGGAATTGGTTATACCAAACCCTTTCAAAATAATCTGTAATTTTAATGGTGGAATGCTTGGTAGTTATAGTAATCGGGCTCCGCAATTCTAATAAAAATGATTCACTTTAAATCGATATTACAATAATAATCCTCAATTTTCTATCTTTTATAGTGACTAAATACAGATGGCGTCGACAAAAACCGCACAAATAACCCGTGTTAGAGCAAAAATCAAACCCGATGTCGATTATAACGACTGGGTTCAATGATAAAATAGCAGAGTTCAGACGCCCGAAATAGACGAAAATTTAAATTCAAATTATACACCACAACCGTTCCTTGACGGACCATTAGTATTATTATTAATACGGACGACGTATCCAGACGAAAGCATTTGCATGCATTTAAATAGTTTATACAAAATGAGATTATTGTATTTGATAAAGCGAAATAAAAATGTCGAAATAGGGAGCTGCCAGACGACATAACCATTGCAAATGACGCCTCGACTTGGTTATTAATTCGACATCCATTCAGTGGAAAATATATAAATAATGAATAAACTATTAAACTTTAAGACCTTATACATTAAAGATTAAATCGGCCGTAAATATCGAGGCCCTTAATGGCTCCCGATATACAGATCATATCTGCGGAATTTGTGTATATCGGCCTGGCAATGGCATAAAATCAATTTTATGATTGTGTACTGTTTTCTCCGCACACCTGCAACCATATTTTTTAATTGCCACTTTAACAACTAATAGGTATGGACTTTGGAATTTAATCTTCTGCTTCATTTTTTGTTTCACTGTGACATACTACACCACTTTCGTGCCGCATTATGTCAACTGCAACTTGTATATGCGATAATCGACTTAGTTTCAATTACGATTTTTGTAACTTTATTTCCCATTAATAACGATTTATTGTTACTGCCATTCTTGAATTGGAAATTAAAGCGGGCAGCGGAACCGAATGTTCTTTTGTTTCTTCAATTTAAAGTATGTGCAAAGCAGCTGCTTAAAGAACTGCAACTAAGGAAACGTTACAGTTATTTAAATCAATTCCATTTTTTAAACTGTTTATTACTCTTTCATTATGGTTTATGGCAGGACCAATGTAAAATAAACCCTTTAGCCAATTGAAGGCGTTAACTGACTAATTCTCAAACATTCCTATTTTTGGTGAATAAAGGTGCTATAGCTAAACTGCTGGACAATTCAAGCGGACCGAGCTAATTATTAGGTGAACTTTGGAGTAAAATATTTTACGAACGAATAAAGCTATCGATGCGCGGTTTGCAAAATTTAAAAGAGAATTTAATTCTTAATATGCACATTTTTTCCGATTTTTTTTTACTTCTAACCTTTAACTGTCTACAGGGTTCAAAGAGAAGTAGTTTTTTTTACCAAAGTTTCTAAGTACCGGATTTTCACAAAAATAATTTTAAGTTATTTTGGATGGCATTTTCTTTATCTCTTATTTAAAGAGAACAAAATAAATTCTCAAATTTTTTATATCCCTCTTTGTTCATGAAATTTCGATTTTTTTCTCAACCCCTGTAAATTTCAGGTATTTTTGTCATTAGGCCTTACAATGTTTTGTAAGAACGGGTTTTGGTAAGTAATTATAACTTCTTAGGACCACCTCTTTTGCAACGAGTACATTTTAGTTTCTTGCGTTTCGTCGTGACCAGTGGCGTACCCATAATCGGTTTTATTTTTTTTATTTTTTCATTTTATATGCCTCCATTTCCACACATTGTGTGTTTCGTGCCAGGATAACGTTGCAGTAGGTACCATTGTTAATTCAGGAGATATCATTAAGTCACATGATTATTTTAAAAAATGACACGATTGTCCCGAACCGAACGCGCAAATGTTTTAAAATGCTTAATGAAGGCCTGGCAGTTGAGGCTGTAGCCAATATGTATAATGGCCACATACATTCGGCTAAAAGAACGGTTTGCAACCACGGGCGACACGGCTTACAGACACGGAGGTTGGCCGGAATAGATATAGATAGGTTACCATGGTACCTACTGCAACGTTATCCTGGCACGAAACACACGATGTGTGGAAATGGAGGCATATAAAATGAAAAAAAAATAACAAAAAAAAACGATTATGGGTACGCCACTGGTCACAACGAAACGCAAGAAATTAAAATGTACTCGTTGCAAAAGAGGTGGTCCTAAGAAGTTATCATCACTTACCAAACCCCGTTCTTACAAAACATTGTAAGGCCTTGAATTTACAGGGGTTGAAAAGAAATCGAAATTTCATAAACACAAAGGGATATCAAAAATTTGAGAATTTATTTTGTTCTCTATAAATAGGAGATAAAGAAAATGCCATCCAAAATAATTTAAAATTATTTTTGTGGAAATCCGGTACTTAGAAACTGGTAAAAAAAACATACTTCTCTTTGAACCCTGTAGACAGTTAAAGGTTAGAAGTAAAAAAAATCGGAAAAAATGTGCATATTAAGAATTAATATTAAATTAAATTTTGCAAACCGCGCATCGACAGCTTTATTCGTCCGTAAAATATTTCACTCCAAAGTTCACCTAACAATTAGCTCGGTCCGCTTGAATTGTCCAGCAGTTTATTTCAAAAAGGTATAGAGTAATAAAATGGGAAAATCCGTCCAGTTTGGCTCAATTCGGTGTTGGCCATAGGCGTAGGTAAATTTTGTGCATTAAATTATTTATGATAACTAACCAAAGACAAAAAAAAGAAGATAATTTGATTAAGAAAAAACTATTAGCTATAATAACAAATTTACACAAACATCGTTTTATGAAATATGCCGTTGAAGATATAGCTGAAAAACATAGTGTAACTGTGCTGCGCATACCGCCATATCATTGCGAACTAAATCCTATAGAACTCATATGGGCGCAAGTAAAAGGATTTGTAGCAAGACACAACACGACATTTAAAATGAAATATGTTAAGCTACTCTTTGATCAAGCCATTAAGGAAGTGACTCCAGAGAACTGGCGAAAAGCAGTATATCATGTCATTAAAGTAGAGGAGAAAATGTGGGATCTTGACCACCTGATAGATCAGCCCGTCGACCCGTTAATTATAACGTCAAGAGGAGATGAGTTCCTTAGATGACGAAGAATATTATGATTTTTTAAAAATTTAATTTCTGTATAATGTATTTTGTATTTGTTTATAATGTTTAATAAAAAATAAGTGTACCAAATACTATGTACATAATGCACGCCTTTGTCACACCATTTTCATAGGCAAAACCCGTAAATTGACCCAAACCAGGGTGGTACTACCTGGACTTGATGAAAATAAAGAATTTTACAATGAAATTAATTCCAAATTATGAAAGTGACTTAAATATTCGTTGGGTCACTCTGTATTCACTTTGCATACCTAATAAGCTTTTATTACTCTACACCTTTCTGAAACAGACTATAGAATTCATTTCCAACTTCTGACCTTTATTCATTACGATTCTGTAAATTATAATTATTATTATTCACTAAATTGCAGTGGATAAAAGTTAGTTGGAAACCACTTCTAGCACCTTTATCTCCTAGAAATATGAATGAAAATTAGTTAACACCTTTATCCACTTACCCCTTCAATTGTTATTCATATTTTTAAATGCCCTTTAACAAGAACCACTTTCCTGCTAAATATCAAATGTCTGGTGATGTAAAAAAACATTTTTTATATTGCTTGAAAAACAAAACAAGAAAACAAACAGGTTTTTTAATGAAAGAAAAACATTTACCGTTTTTTTTCACAATTATATTTAGAAGACACAGGGAAATAATAAACGTGCAGAATATCTGCAATTGGCGCAAAAATAGGTAGGTTTGGGGAAAAAAAGTTTAATAATAACTAAAGAAATCTCCATCTAGTGTAGAACCGTATTAAAGTTTTTGTTAAAAGTTGAAACTGCTTTTCACGGTGATTTATGCTGTCACTATACTGTAACTTTAAAATGTTATTCGTTTCTTCTCCAATTTGCTTCATTTGTGTATTTAAATTACATTCTATATCCAATATAGAGGCGTCTGTCGTTTTTTTGAATAAAGCCATGTAATGCTGGGTACCGGACAATGAAATTTTAATACGACTTAGTCTTGCATTGACATCTTCCGAAATTGTCTTCCTACTACTTTTAAGCAGTTTTTGCTTACGGCTTTGTATGGAAGGAAGAGTTGCAGATTGATTTGACTATTTAATTTTATCATTTTTTGAAGTTTGTGAAGACTTCCAACGTCATCGTTTTTTTTTTATTGTCATTGTGACATTTTTGTGCCTGAAAAATTTATTAATTGGTAAAATTAGTGTTTTTCGGAGCTTTTATTATCGTTCTCTTGTGTTTCGGTAAGTCACGTACGTATTTTTTATCTATGTCGCGAAAAAAATTACAGGGGTGGCTAGAGTCCCCTAAATGAAGATATGCTAAAACATTAAATATTCATGTATACCTACTTCGTTGATAAAAATATTGTGCAAAGTGCTTTTGAACGATTTATTAAATATTGGATAACATTGGTTTTGTATTAGACTTGAAATTTTAATTAAAACTTTAAACAACTTTTAGGGACCTTACATCTGGACATTAGGCTGATCTATTATATTATAATATTTATGAAATTTTACTGTTTTGATCATATTTCTTCTATTTGATTCGTACGATTTTAATGACGTATAAGTTATGTTATGACGCATGGGTTATCATTCACCGTGAATACTATATTTACTAATATTTAATAGAACTAGTTCAGAACCCCGACTCCGTCATACTACGTTTAAATAACTATTCATAAACAATATACCTTTATTTCTATGTATATAAAATGACAATGGCAATCAAAGGTAATCTTGTGGCGGTTTCCACCATCATTCATAGTTGTCGATTGTTCTCAACACAGCTACTATGACGTCATTTCAGTCGTATGTTTTTCCTAAGTAATTCAAAATTCAAATGTCAAAAATTTTTGAAACGATAATGAAAATCAACTATAAATTCGATAAAATCTAGGCAGCATCAATCAATTCCTATATCCAAAATAAATATAATTTTCCTCTAAATTAATAAATTGTCAAATTATAATAAAATACAATTACTGATGAAATTTCAATATACCGATACATGATCGTCCTTAATGAACTTTAAATTCGTTTTTACCTTTCGTTATTCGAATTCTGACCTGCCAGTGGAACAATTTAATTTAAGTTTAATTTCGAAGCGTTAATGAACATAACATGCAAATTTATTGTTGATCATTGGAGAGGGGGATCGGTAGCCGCCTTTTAAAAACCCTCTTTCGCCCCTCAATCCCTCCACTTCCAGTACCAATGCGTACCAACTTTAGCATTACATTATCAGCCGATCAGTTTTAAACTATGCAACATATAACACCCCCTCGTGGATTTTATTTTTACAGGGATGGAATCAGTGATATTGCTCTGACGTATGAGATTATACCAAATATTGTATGTTGTTTTTTCACTATTTGTGGGATATCATGGAAGACACATCATAAACATGGCATAGAGGCCTTCACGGGCCGGGTGTTCATCTCGGGCCTTGACGCGGCCCGCCCCGACTCTCCGGGTCACTTAATCAATAAAGGTTACTTACAAACCTTATGCTAAAAAATATAAACAAAAGTTTTCAGGTTGCCGGGCTCGAACTCACGACCATTGGATCCATAGTAAATCGCTCTACATCTCGACTATCGAAACGTTAAACTAATTATGGGAAAACCAACTGATAAATGATGCTACATGAAATTAATTTTCTATGCACATTCGGCAAGTTGCATTATTGATAAATCTATTATAAATGCGTCTAGATTTTATTATATTGGACAAATTAATAACAAATTGTACCATATGCATTTACATTATATAATTTAGTGTCTTGAAAAAGAAGGCGAAGCCTCAGTAAAAATAATATACTGTGATTGGTCAGTTTTTTTAAGAACAACAATAGCTTCTCTGTAATTGACTACTGTGATTGGTCAGTTTCATAACCTAACTAGGATTGTTATGAAATTTTGCCGCACAGGTAACTGGAATAGCCTACTTCACCCGCCACTTAAGTGTAAAGGAAACAGCAAATTTCCATGTGGGAGTAGAAAATAGTATATTACGTTACAAGACCGGAAAGTACTATTTTACAGGATGAAGCAGGCAATTTCCAGGACGAGCCGCCAGGCGAGTCCTGGGAGCCTGCGAGTCCTGTTAACGTACTTTTCGGTTAAGTGACGTACAATATTTTTTTACAATCGACACAAGACACCAGTGGCCTACGAGAAAATGTTAATAATGGCTTACTATAAAATTATGTTTAATAATAACTATAATAAATACAATTTGGTACGTACGTTCTTAATTTTATTTGATAATATCTATTTTTGAATTGTTATGTTGAAAGTACAATTTTGTGGGGTATTGAATTGTATTTATTATAGTTATAGTTAAAGAGGGACCGGAAAAGTACTTTACCAGTCCCTCTTTAACTTTCCGGTCTAGACCAACAAAGTGATATTTTCCGGTCGAAAAATTATCTAGAAAGTGCTTGTTTTCCGGTCGATTGAAGAAAAAATAATTTCTTTCGTCATATTTACATTCGAAATTTTCGTTTGAAAACAAATATTTACCTATACATTTTTCCGATCCCTAAACAATATGACACTTTTGTCAGTTTGAAATTTTCAAATAACATTTTCAATTCAAATTTTTTTTTTGTCCTGCATCATGCAGATTATTGGCAAAAACAGATTTGAAACATTTTTTTAGCGCAAACTTTCTGCGAACACTATGGTGGACACATTAAAAATACTTCTATAGTTAACTTACGTTTCCGTCTAGTCAGACCATATCAATACGGCTCTGATAAATTAGAGATTTAGGCCCCTATTAATAGTGCCCTTTCGTGCAAATATTAATGAGTTAAGCTAATTAAAAAAATATAATTATGCCAGTGTACATACATTCGCAACGCAGCGGACGAGCGTGAGCGGGTTGATTATGGCAGTTATAGTTGGCAAGTTTTAATTAAAATTTCATTGGGTCGCGATTAGCTGTCAAATTACGTCAAGGTATTGTAAATGCAACAACGGCGGCAGAATTTAGTTTTGGCTCCCCCGGATGCGGTGTAAGTTTGTTTGAGCGCCGCTGCAATTAAGGGCTCATGAAAGTTTGAATTTGTCGTGCAATGGAAATCGGATACTTTGTCTAGCTGACCTCGTCGATTTAATAACAGTTTTATAATTATACAATAATTGTAAACGCCTAGTGCTACTTTTAAAAAACAACAATTTTTTTGATAACAAGTAACAAAAATTAGCGCACAGTAGATTTACATATTCATCTTATGCATTAGGGACGCTAAAATAATGATACCCATAAGGCCTGGTAGACAATGACAGGCCGTTTTGTCATTATGGGGACACATTGGAAGATATCTGAAGAAGAACTGATGCAACTCCACAGACTGCGCATTTCCATCCCCGTAAGTGGTGTATGCGATGCAACGCCATCTACTGGGAATCAAGTTAATGTAAAATGAAAATCCACTAATATAATAGTAAACTCTGGAAAAAGCACGGTAGAGACGTCACACATCTAGTATACGACATTTTGCGCTTCACCATAACAGTCTGCAATTCGCAAATTTTAAAATATGTCGCACAGAAGGAACCCACTAGAGGGAGCTGTATCCGTTAACATGTCCATCAGGTTATGACGTTCCGATGGGTCCCAATAAAAACGAAACAGTTCAAAATTATTAATCTGGCCCCAGGGATGACACTATTTTGGGTCTCCCTACTTTAACGCAAAAGACAGAGGCTCATCTACTATAATATTCCTTTTCCTACGACCACCCATGAAAATAAGAAAAAAAGCACGGTTAATTTGGCTAGAAAGCGCCATATATTACACGCGTGTTGAAAATAGTATATTACATAACAAGTGATGAAAGTGATACTTTTCAAACGAGGAAATATTTAGCACGAGGCGTCAGCCGAGTGCGGAAATTCTCCGAGTTTTAGAATAATCACTTTCACACGAGTAATGTACACTGTTTTTCCTACGACCACAAAGAATTATTAAAAAAACCTTTGATTTGTGAAAAAATATTTCAACTCTAGAGCTAAAAAAAAATATTTCAACTCTAGAGTGGAAATACAAGGCACACTATTTAATTTAAACATATGATGCCAATTTAATAGATCGAAAGGTCACAGGTTCAAATTCCATCAGGAGTACTTGACTTTTTTTTATAAAAACATTATATAAATTATAAAATTATTTTGAATTAAAATCTTCCTTCTTGAATGATTTTTTTTATTTAATCAAGGAAAGATGCATTAAAAATAAATTTAAAAAATTCACCCAACAAGAAAGATTTCAATTCAAAATAATTCTATAAATTATTTAATGTTTTCATAAAAAAAAGTCAAGTGCTCCTGATGGGATTTGAACCTGTGATCTTTCGATTCGTAGGTCATGGCTCTAGTCTCTAGGCTATGGCGACCCATAAACATTTTTTGCTTAAGTTTAATATATGACATTTTCTTCAGCGGGGCTTGTTTTGACTGGTAATAAATTTTCCAGTATATTCTTAACTTTTTTCTAATTTCAGATGGCGTATTTTCACACTCTAATTCTGAATCACTCGACAAATACGTGATAAATAAACTAAACTGCTTTCTAAAATTTGTTCTTTTTAATAAATAGGTGTGGTCTGTCAAATTGTCATCATATGCCTAAATTAAATAGTGTGCCTTGTATTTCCACTCTAGAGTTGAAATATTTTCTTTCAACACGCGTGTGATATTCGGCGCTTTCGAGCCAAGTTAACCGTGCTTTTTTTCTTATTTTCATAGGTGGTCGTAGGAAAAAAATATATCAACACTAGTGTTGAAATACAAGGCACACTATTTAATTTAAACATATGGTGTCAATTTGACCGGCCACCCATATTTATTAAAAAGAACAAATTTTAGAAAGCAGTAATTGGAAAATGTTTAACTTATTTATCATGTATTTGTCGAGTAATTCAGAATTAAAGTGTGAAAATATGCCATCTGAAATTATAAAAAATGTTAATAATATACTGGAAAATCTATTACCAGAAAAAAACAAATCGCGCTGAAGAAAATGTCATGTATTAAACAACAAATGTTTATTAGTAGCGTAGAGATAGCCTACAGGTCATAGGTTCAAATCCCATCAGGAGTATTTGACCTTTTTTTATAAAGACATTAAATAATTTATAGAATTATTTTGAATTGAAATCTTCCTTGTTGGGTGGATTTTTTAAATTTATTTGTAATGCATCTTTCCTTAATTAAATTCAAAATTTTCCATTCCGGTTAATCTAGAAGTCAATCCAGGATTAGTTCTTCCTATAATATATAAAATATCAAAAAATGAAAAAGTTAAACTACAAATAAAGGAAAAACCTATTGACAAACTAAAATCAGATATTAAGTGGAACATAATCCTAAGTCTGCTAATTTCAACACTAGTGTTGAAATATTTTTTTTACAAATCAAAGGCTTTTTTAATAATTCTTTGTGGTCGTAGGAAAAATAGTGTACATTACTCGTATGAAAGTGATTATTCGAAAACTCGGAGAATTTCCGCACTCGGCTGACGCCTGGTGTTAAATATCTCCTCGTTTGAAAAGTATCGCTTTTATGTAATATACCTACTATTATCATTCCAGTATCTAAATTCTCCAAAATCCGGATTTTTTATTTCACATGCCCACATTTTCACAAAAAAAGGCATTAATTTACTTCTTTCAATCTTTTCTCTTTAAAGCAAGTTTTGTAAATATTAGTAATTTTTTGTTAAATTCGATGTTATTTATATAAAATAATTGACGAAAATTTGAAAGATTAGCGGTCTCTCTTGATCCATCCTTTCTCAAATAAGATAAAAATCAATAAAATCGGCCCCTAAATAAAAAAGTTATTATAGAAAATCAAAATTCCGTTTTTTTTAACAACCCTATATTATTGCTTGTGGGTACTTCATAGGTTTGGCTGAAAATTAGAAGTACTTCACTGTTATTATTTTTGCTTTTCCTTTATATTTTTGAATTAAAGTATGATATAAACATGTTTTTTGTACAATATAATTAAAAATAACTTTTTGATAATATCCATACTAACACTGCCGTCATAGTTAAAAACGCAGTAAAGTCTATTTTTGTCGATTTTCAGATTTTACCTGAATGTGATTCTTTGGATTGTTTTTTATGTTCCTAGCATGGTCTCATTTTTAAAAATCGAATATTTTTCTTTAAAAATAAAATTAGTAGTATCCTAAAAGGGCATTGATACGTCATCAATTACTACCAAAAGTGCAGTACCTAGTTAAACATAATAAAAAACGCAGTAACTCTGTGTTTACTGCATAAAATATTATTTCTTTTATATAAAAACGTCATTGTTTGCTAACCGAAAATGCAGTTGTGTCATATTCATAATGAAGAGCGCAGTAACATAATATTTACTGGCTTTTATTTAAATAACGGCATTTGATTGTTAGTTTGTTCATCTCAAGATTTTTGTTCCCGTGTCCAGGCATATTTTAAATATTGGAAACTAATTAGTGTTCATAGTTTTAGACAAGGGGTCACTACAATGGGTAAATGTGATTATTCACCTTTAGTGATTTTCATTTAGACTTTATTTTATAGAAATTAATGATTTTTTGTTATTTTTTAAATAATATCAGGCTTAAAAACATAATACACTAAGTAGTATTTCAATTCAATTTTCTTTTTTTGAAAGCTGATGCTAGTTTTACTATTGTGTTTATGGCCAAATTACTTTAGGGGAGTAAATAAATTAAAGAAGAAAACAATTATTAAAATACTTTGTCCCCTAATGAAGGAAGGAACAAAACTATTTTGGTTTAATTCAATTAAATTACTTGAACGAATCATTTGATAAATAAAAAAAAGTATTGTATTATTTAATAAACTTTATACCTACTAAAACATGTAGTTTCACTAATTTGTTACTTTTGCAATATGAAAAAATACCTGAAGAAAATACAAAACTTTTTAAAAGTATACCATTAGGGCCTTAAATGTTTATTCGATTTAACAACATATTTTAACATTAGGCCATTTTTGAAAAAGTAAGCACTTCTATAATTTTTTTACATTAGAATTACACCCAATATCTAATTTGTGATAACTGTTTTATTAGTAACAACATTTTATTTTTTAAACACAATTTTTTTTGTATTATATCGTATATCAAGTTTTAGTATTTTAACTTGGATTTTTTCTAAAATCATGCAGTATTATGAAAAAAATAAGGTAAAACTAGCCTTGAATCCCATTTACCATAGTGTCGGCACATCAAAGAATACTTGTTAAAAACGCAGTAACAGAGAGGAATATACTGCGTTCTTGCTAAGCAAACGTATAATAATATGTCATGTTATACTAGGAAGAAACGCATTTTTGTTAATATTATTTTATAGAAACAGCTCCGAAAATAAAATATAGTGTTCCAATATCTTTATGATTAGTAGAGTAAAATCATTTATTCATTCCAATTAAATTGAATAAAAATATAGAGTTAGACCCTATATTTAATAAATCTATTAAAAAATATTATATGGCTACAAAATAAAACAAAAATTTCAACACCGTTTTTTTCCAAAACTTAATTTCTTACTTTACTGCATTTTTCACTATGACGGCAGAACAGTAACAGCACAAGAGGCGTAGAACGTACAATAAATATTTGCTAGTAAAGGCTGTATCAGACGTGATCGCAAAATTAATCATAATCAAAGTTATTGTAAATAGTAAAATTAAAGAAGTTGGTTGCATCATTTGCTAAATAAATCAAATTAACATATTTCAAATCCACTTTATTGAATAACTTAGTTTCAGCGAAAAAATTGAAAAAAAACATTTATAATAATTTTCGCGTAGATACCCTACAATTTACCCGAGCACCCTCCAAACACTTTTTAAAATACCTATTCCGTCGCATAGACCTAATTAGAGTAAAAAGCGCTCTGGTTCCCCGGGACCAATCAAAGCTAATTTATTTTAATTACTTTTAAATTTATACAATTTATGTAGGCAACACAGAAAGTAGACGCGACTATACAAATATTAAAGTCTAACTGTGTATAATATTTTCGTGACCCTTAAGTTTTCGGGAAAATTCGTTCCGGCTTGTCACGGATGGAATATTCAAGTGGGGCATTTACATTTTATTTGCTAATATATACTTTAGTTATTGGGGCCGCAATAAAAACAGTTTAGACCACCGGGAAACGAGGTGTATAAAAATAATAGAAATTCAACGGTTTTGTTGTTTTTTGAATCCATGTTTTCAACCCCCTATTAAGAGTCTTCCATACCAGCGCGAAACGCAGCAGCGTTTACTGGCTTAGCTAATTAAAAATTTAAGGGGGATTTCTACTGTGATGGTTTTCAAAAAATCGAAATTTTTTTTCCGACGTTTTTCCACTCTCTATATATAGCCTCTAGAATAACCGTATGTAAACGTTTTTACCAAATCTACTCCAAATAAAAGTTACATCCAATTTTATGATTGCCGGTCAGTTCTCACCACTAGCCGCTTTTGAGTTAAGCCGCGTTCTCAGGGCTACGTTCTGTAGCCAGCGACATCATCTCGACCAATCAGGATCGTCAGGCCAGGCTCGCCAAGAGGCAGGAAGAATCAGGTCGTTTATCGTTTTTCGAGCAAGAGGAGGGTGTAATCTACGGGCCAGGCATCGCAGACTAAGTGACAGTGAGACTATTTTGGTGTGAGCCACCGTTGAAACTTTAAAGTTGTTTTTCTCGAAACTCCGTTTTTCGCGCTGGCGGAAAGTACTTCGGTATGTTCAAATTATCAGAATTTAATGATTTTGGTCTTTTGGCTCAGAATACAAGTGGTTATAGCCCCCTCTAGGATCAAGTACACTCGCCGGCACAAAATTCCGCCACCCTGAAATTTCGGCAAAGTTTGATGTTTTATAACTTAGTTATTTTTTATCCGATTTTCATCATTTTTTTATCAGTTTGTAGATCCATTTATTCTGTTTTCCTTTAATTATTTTATAAAGTATCATTTTTCGATTAGGCTATATTATACAGGGGGAAATCAAAATGTTGTTTTTTGTCGTAATTTCAAAACACCCTGTAGGGAAATTGAGGTGGATAATTTTGTTTACATACTATCTCTTGTAATCTGTAATGTATTCTAAACATTTCTTTTTTTGATTTATTCCATTATCTCACTTCTGCTGAGAGCTGCAAAATTTTAAATGAAACGATGATTTGAAGCCTAATTTTATTAAGAAAAACAAACACTAGGTATATCATAAAGATAATTAACAAAAACAATTTAATAACGTATATTTCCTCCTCTCGCAGCAATGACAGCTTGCAGTCTTCGTGGCATCGAATGAATAAGATCACTTATTGTTTCTTGAGGAATAGCTTGATATTCCTCAGCGCCAGTCTTAAGTCTTGCAAGGTTTGTGGTTGTACAGGACGACGACGAACGGCTCTTTTAAGTTGATCCTAAAGATGTTCGATTGAGTTGAGATCCGGGCTACATGCAGGCTATTCCAATCTTGGAAGTTCAACTTCATCTAGATATTCGCTTACTACATGTGCAACGTGAGGTCTAGCATTATCTTGCACTAATGTAAATTGGTTCGCAATAAAAGGCGCAAATGGAACAACAACTTCTTGGAGGATTTCCTCAATGTAACGGTGGGCGGTTAGAGCTCCATTTTCAACAAATACAAGATTGGTGCGTGCTTCGGTAGAAATACCTGCCCAAATTATGACTGAACCGCCATAATATGAGATTCGTTCTGATATGGTGCAGTCAGCACATCTTTCATTTCTACGTCTGTCTACCCGCTCACGACCATCAAAAAATAACATCGTTTCATTTAAAATTTTGCAGCTCTCAGCAGAAATGAGATAATGGAATGAATCAAAAAAAGAAATGTTTAGAATACATCACACATTACAAGAGATAGTATGTGAACAATATTATCCACCTCAATTTCCCTACAGGGTGTTTTGAAATTACGACAAAAAACAACATTTTGATTTCCTCCTGTATAATATAGCCTAATCGAATAATGATACTTTATAAAATAATTAAAGGAAAACAGAATAAATGGATCTACAAACTGATAAAAAAATTATTAAAATCGGATAAAAAATAAACAAGTTATAAAACATCAAACTTGGCCAAAATTTCAGGGTGGCGGAATTTTGTGCCGGTGAGTGTATTTTGCAACATTACAGAAAATGTTACGGCCTTAAATTTAAAAAAAAAATGGTAAATTTTCAAAAAAAAGTGTAAATCTCGTGCCATTTTAACACTTACTCGAGTTTTGACTTGATTCTAGTGGAGGCTATAACTACATGCTTACAATTGAAGAATCTGGGTCAATTTTATTTTTGTCCTGAAGAAAACAATTTATTTAAATTCCGCCAGCAAGTTACGTTTTTTTTGAGGGGGTAACTTCAGCACCCTGAGGCACTCTCAAGTTTTTCATTTTTTGGGGGTTGAAACATTTTTTTTTGTACATCTCATTTTTAATAAAAAGAATTGAAAACTTGTTTTCTTGCATTTGTCTTATTATCCCCAGAAAAAAATCGTTAAGAAACGATGAAAATAGGACCATCACAGTAGAAATCCCCCTTAATATAGAAATTTTACAAGAACTTCTAGTTTGGCGAATGATACCTACTTTATTTTCTTTAAAAAAAATCGTTTCCTGGCTCATCTAATTGAAAATTTAACACAAAAATATTACTAAGCGGTTTACAAGAACTTCGAGTTTGGCGGAAAAATTTTTTTTTTCAAAAGGAAAATTGAATCTTTATTTTAAAGTTTTAAATATTTATATAGGTTCAAATTATATCATCCGCCATACAGAATTTAAAAACAGAAATATTGCAGCTGTTCGTGTTAATTTCTTATTTTCCATTGAAATTAGAAAGGATGCCCCGATATTATCTTGAAAATTTCCGCAAACGCCGCGCCGCTTGAGTCTCGTGAAATTCGTTTTTATAATATTTTGTGTATAAAAAAAGACATTTTATTGCTATCGCCAGTCATAGGTACAATATGCGCGATGTGGTGGAAATGCAGTATTTGTTCGTGATGACCTATCGACTACTGTTTGCGCTTAAATTTGTCGTTTCTTTTAATCAAACAAATCATTTTAATCAGCTTTGATAGGCAAGGGCCTGTCGACATATTAAGCACCGGTTCCCGCAGATCACCGAAGTTAAGCTGTGTCGAGCGCGGTTAGTACTTGGGCGGGTGACCGCTTGGGAACACGGCGTGCTCTTGCCTCAGGGAAGAGTGTAAAATGAATCGACACCTAGCCATGCTATTCACGCCGGACAGGCCGGATGAGATCGGATATCTCGTAGGATGAAGGTGCCGTTTCACAGTCCCCCGTCGGTAGATCACATTTGTGGTCGATGACCGGTTCAAGATGACCTACGTAGTCGGCGAACCGTAAAAAAAAAAAAAATTTGCTTTGATAATAGTACAAAACGCAGCACTTTCTATGTAGAAGAATTGTGCAGTTAACATCCTAAAAATCTATCAAAAATGGGGTTTTCCACATAGCGTGGTGGTCGATTAAGTGTGCAATAAATAAGAATTATTTTTTAGTTGTAACTAAAATTTAAATATAGCCAAATTTTGGTGCATGTCCAATAACAGTAACAGGTGCAGGCTTCAAGTCAAAAAGCTTACAGGGTAGGTAAAAAATATCAAAATCATTGTTTTTAAGAAAAGTTCCAGAAAACTACAATTTTTTTTTTTAGGTTTTGGTTAAATTTAATAAGATGAAATATTACATTAAAAAATATGTACTTTTACACATACATTTACCATTCTTTTATAATTAACTTTAATTACATAAGCCTCAAAGCAAAATATTACCTATTACAAAGCGAGTAATTTTACACAAAATAATTTTGTAGTGTGCTTCAATCTTTCCACTGTATCATTTAACTTAAATTTAGTTGTTTGCATTATGCTTTTATTATTTGAATAGCCTGGGCGATACTCTAAAAATAACTTACTAGTCCCTTTTCCCAGTTACTTTATGGCTATTATCACTGTTATCTTATTCCGAATTGTTATTCTTCTCTTGAGCTCAGACTAATCAGTAAAAACTCCAGATTATTATTATTTCCGACCATTCCAACAACTAAGAAACTTGCCGAGTGGCAAATGCCGGACAAAACCGACTCCGTTCGCAATATACAAACCCTACGAAACGGTAATGGTAATGGTAATGGTAACGGTTATAATCCGCTGCTTTTACGATTATTGTTATTATTACTATTATTATTATACATATAATAATATGTCCTAACGATATTATTTTGTGTTGGCGAGTCTGAATAAATGTGTGTACATTGTACATTCGAATATATACGCCGGAATGTGTTATATAGAGCAGACTAGCTTTGGTATATTATTCGAAATGCAACGAACAAAAGGACTGGCCTTTATGCACGTTTGACAATGCGAGTGGCTTATCTGCCTCGGTCCAGTTATAAACAAGCCGAAATCGGCATTGCAACGGCTTCTTGTACTCTTCTGTCTGGTAGGAATGTTAAGCCCAATGGAAATTAAGGTCCTTTTCTAATCCTATAGCAAGCTAAAGAGTGACTGTGTATTTTTTATATAGCATTATCATTCACGGATCGTCCATGTGCGTTTATTTATTATACAGGGTGTGAAAAAGTCTTAAATAGGTATTGCAAATATCTCAAAACTACTGATATATTTTAAGTTTTTTTTAAGCAAAAGGTCTAGACTCGAGGGCAACAAACTGTAAATGTAACCATGATAAAGGTTTAATTTAACAAAAATACCTAAGCGCTGCCTAGCGCGACTCCTGTAATGGTGACACATTGTGTTACAGGTGATTTTCTCTTAACATTTTTACTTATTTCTATAAGTTTGTTAGAGGTGCTTGTATGCTCAAGAGCGTCTAACTAACAACGACACAGATGTCGCTCCGTGCAACATCTTACCGGTGTGTCCCATCAAATACTTGATAAGCAGTTTTGAGTTGATCCTTGCTCTCGTCGGATCTTAGCTTCACTGATGAGCCATGATATGGCGAAACGCGTCAGATTTTTACTTTTCTTTTGATTTTCGTAGCTGGCTCTTTATTTAAAAAAAAACATTTTTTATATTTGTGAAAAATATGAATATTGCAGTCAATCCAAAATTTTAACATAAGACGTTGAATGACTCTAACACGCGTTTTTCGGGCTCGGTTTTTCATAATTAAAAATAAAGTAAATATCGCTCTCCACGCCAATATTTATGATTTTTTTAGAAATCATGTATTTTAGGGGCGTAGATCTAAGAGCAGTTTTTGGTGCAAATTCTTAGGTTTTGAAATACTCCTTCTTAAGTGCCGTTTTGTATATTCATAATAAAGCATTGTCGTTTCTTTCCGTACTATTTTTTTTTGATTATAAATCATCACACTTCTTCAATAAAAAATGTTTCAATTAAAATTTTTACTTTAATTTTTTTCTTTAAAAATAAATATCTACCTAATTGTTTTTTGTTTTTGTTGTAAAAATATTTTATTGCATTGGGTTATATTTATATATATTATAAAATATTACTCGTTTTCCTATAAAATTGCATCATAAATCAATAACTAAAACGATATGCGTCCGAAACCTTAATCTCTATATAAAACAGGACTTTTAAAAGGAAAAGTTTAAAAACTAAACGTTTCCTACAAGATCTTTGTAATCTAAGCCAAGAATACATTATTTAAAAATATAAATTAAGAGTCCAAGCGTGAGACGAAAAATTAGGTTGCAATTAGACTTTTAGACACTGAGCTCCTAGGCTTGGGGAGGGGGCTACATCCCCTCCCCCTAAATACGCCAGTGTACAGAGTGTTCTATTTAAAATAACAAAGTTGTGCGCACTTTCGGTTTAACCGGAAGTGACAGACGTTTAAATACTGAAAAGGTATGCACACTGTAACCATATAACATATCACAATGTCATAATAATGTTTAATTTTATAAGGACGTGACAAGCTGGGTAGTAATTTCGTTGTCACCCGGTATATTTAGGTAATTATGTATAATTAATTGGTAGATTGTAAAAGTTAGGGGAAGCTTAATATTTAAGAGCTGACTTATTATAAATTAAGTATAGTAATACTAGTAAATTTTCTTAAGAGCCTCCCATTGAAAATATGCATTTTAGTGGACAGAAATTCACTGTAATATTATTTACTTAACATTACGACCCGATTTGTATACATAACGGCGTAAAATAGTGTTTGATAAAAAATGTAAAATATTTTAATTTGCAGGAAAATTTATTAATACGTTACTCGTATTGTGCAACAAAAGCCAATGTATATTTAATAAAATTCTGTTTTCTGTCGCTCAGAGAATCCAAGAGAAGTGTTAAAATTAAAATATACGCTCGCAGCACCTCTAAAACTGATAAAAATATGTTCACTCTTTAAAGCTTATTTGCTAAACGAGCTTTGTATGCAGAAAATTTAAGTTTACTTTTGTATATTCCGTGTATAAAGCGGTTTATTTTTATTCCATTTCACGCTAGTCTTTAGTTTTTCGTATTATTAAGTAAAATAGGCACTGTTAAAAAAACACTGGACATTTTCACACATTGTACTTATTTGCCTTTTGTTTGTATAACCGAATTTATAGCATTCTATAAGTTTGTAATGACTGGCAGATTTATATTTATTTATAATACATGTTTATTACTGATACAGGGTGATTCCTAAGTGGATACTTCTTTTTTAACTGTATATAGGCATTAAAATAAACAACATTTACAAATGCCTTTTTTCCAAAAACTTAAAAATAGGCAAGATACAGAAGTAAAAAATACAAGTGCGGGCCTGGTCATCAAAACGTAGCTTGCTATACTTTATAATGTTTGTCTTATCTCTTATTAGTCATGCAATTTACGGGAAGATGGTGAGTTATTTGGCAATACGCTGCGGTGTGTTTATCTAAAGCAAGTTAATTTTAAATTGGTAACACGTGAAAATGGTAAAATTTGAAAACAATGAACTAGTAGATATGGTGCTAATTTACTGTGAGTGTCGTCAAAGTGTGGCTGCTGCTTATACGCAGAACGCTTTTCCTTGCGGGCTCATCCTACACCCAGAAGTTTTCTTAATGTTATTCAACGGGCAAGTTAGGCAGAACCGTACTTGATCCATAGTGTAATAAATGCATGTAAGTACCTTATTTTTGAGTTTTTTGAAAAAAGGTATTTGAACATGTTGTTTATTTTAATGCCTTCTATACACAGCTAAAAAAAAGTATCAACTTAGGAATCACCATGTATAATATATTTTTAAAAAATTTCTGATTATAGATATAGCGTAAATAAATCAGTAAATATTATGAAATTTTACAGTGCGCCCGGTATAAAATGAACATTAACTTTATATCACACATAGCGACCACTATGAAATTATCAAGAAACCAACCTACGAAAAATAAATCAAAGAAAAAGGTTAAGAAAAAATATAGCATCAAATATACCTTGATTTTGTCCAGGGATTTATAAAGAATAAAATAGCATTTTAATCCGTAAAATGCACAAAACGACGTTTTCAGAATTGTTTCATTTCGTCCAATCCAATCATCAATTTTTCATGATTAGATATTTTCATTTTCCGTCGTTTATCGAAACGTTAATATTTCTATTTCCTAAAATATGATGGAACAATTACCGGAGCTGCCTCAAATTACGATTGTAATTACCTGCATCCGATTTAACATATTGGCGACAATGTGCAGTTAATTTTCATGCCTAAACATCCATACGTTCATTTCGTTACCGATCGAGCAGTGTAAAAATATCGATATTGGACCGGAACTCGCCAACCTTTATTTTCTTAGTAATTTTTTTTTAGTAATAATACAGGGTGTTCCTTAATGACGTGCTAATATTTTAGGGTGTGATTCCTCAAATCATTTTATGAAGAAAAGTTCATATAAACATATGTTCTAAACGGCTTACATTTTTACAGGGTGTTTTTTTAATATCTCCGAAAGTACTTTAGATAATATTTTCAATTTTGGCATGTGCTAATAGGACATAAAACCACATCTCTTAGTAATAAAAGTTTTTTTTGTTCCACCAGTGGCGTCCCTGCAAACATTTCTTCTGATATTTTTTAGAAAAAAAGTGGTACGCCACTGATATTCTTCCATGTGGATGTCATTTCTGATTAGCCTGGTCAATTCTGCATAAAAATGGTATCTTGTGTTTTTCTCCTCAGGCACACCGTTCTTAATTAAAATAATTAAATTAGCTCTACTATTTATTATTATTAACATTATTATTAAAATTTTGTTTTATAAAAATTGTTGGAAGTGACTACTTTTTTTATTTAATAGGCATGCTTCCGCCCGTCTAATTTAATTTAATTATTTTAATTAAGAACGGTGTGCCTGGGGAGAAAAACACAAGAGACCATTTTTATGCAGAATTGACCAGGCTAATCAGAAATAATATCTACATGGAAAAATGTCAGTGGCGTACCACTTTTTTTCTAAAAAATATTATAGGAAATGTTTGCAGGGAGGCCACTGGTGAAACAAAAAAATAACTTTTATAACTAAAACATGTGGTTTTATGTCCTATTAGCACATGCCAAATTAAAAATATTATCTAAAGTACTTTCAGAGATATTACAAAAAACGCATTAATAAAAAATTCAACACCCTGTAGCAAAAAATTTAAGCCGTTTAGGACATATGTTTATATGAACTTTTCTTCATAAAATGACTTTAGGAATCACAGCCTAAAATATTAGCACATCATTAAGGAACACCCTGTATAGTCGATCGGCAAATTAATTATAACTGACTTTATTACAGCCAGGCTTGAAGGTATTTAGTATATTACAGTTGTGCGAGAAAATTACTCTGGGACAAACATTATTCTAGCCATTCGTACTCTTAGGAAAACCTTTAGAAAGGTTTACGTCGTTACCATAGGAATAGAAAGTTTTGTCGCAAAATTGTATTTTTTTCTGTTTTTATTGTATGAAGGGGAAGTGAATTGGTTTAATTATAATAGTAGTTTGTACTACAAGATTTTTTTATTTTATCAAGTGCAGTATCACCTGGGTTTGGGTGAATTTATGGGTTTTGCCTATTGTTATCCATTCACAAACACTGAAAATGGTGTGACAATGGCATGAATTATGTACATAGTATTAGGTACACTCATTTTTTATTAAACATTATTAAAAAATATAAAATGCATTTACAGAAATTGAATTAAGTATAAAAAATCATAAAATTCTTCGTCATCTCAAGAACTGTCATCTCCTCTTGACGTTATAATTAACAGGTCGACGGTTCGATCGATGAGGTGGTCAAGATCCCACATTTTCTCCTTTTCTTTAATGACATGATGGACTGCTTTTCGCCAGTTCTCTAGTGTCACTTCCTTAATGGCTTGATCAAACAGTAGCTTAACGTCTTTCATTGTGAATTTCGTATTGTATCTTGCTACAAATTCTTTCACTTGCGCTCATATAAGTTACACGGAACTTAACGGGTGTTTTGTTATTATTCTCGTTGCATAAAGAGAAAATTAATTAATTTAATAATATTATTATTGATTTCTGACAATATAAAAATTGTGTATTTCCACATTTTCCCTAAAATATCCCTGAGTTTAAACCCGTTATTTTACAATATCAATTAAATATTACCAGTAAATAATTTAAACGCCGATAATACCAAAACGAAAATGATAGAGCATATTAAAATGGTGTGTAAAACCACTTGTAAACAACCGCACGAGGCTGCGGATTTTTAGTGTCGCTTGACACCTGTTATTTTCAATTTTACTGGTTGTTCAGTCATACGCTGATTTGCGTCCCGCTAAATAAAATTAATGGTTTGATTAATTGTTTTGTTTATTGCCGAAATTACTCCTCTTTGTTATATTTCCAATTATATTCGGCAATAGTTGTTTTATTTTAGGTTTGATTTTGACCCGCCGGCTGGTAACTGGAAACTACCTACGTTTGGTCGAAGTTACCAGATATTGTAGAATTATTAACACACTGACTTTAAAATATATTTTTTTCTACTCCCACAGCGATATTTGCTGTTTAATTTACACTTAAGTAACGAGAAAAGTAGCCTATATAAGTTCACTGTAGGGCAAAATTTCATATTTATTACTGTTAGTGCTGAACAGTGTTGCAACCTCCAAAATAAAATTTTCCATTTTTAACGGAACATTCCACAATACTGAAATAGTAGTTTGTACAACAAGAGTGGATATGATGTCCATATCGCTCGAGGAAGTAAATGGAACTTCTGAGGGCAATATGGACAATCCACTCGAGTTGAACAGTATATTTTTTCTACGACCTTATGCTAAAAAATGTAAAAAAAAAGTTTGTAGGTTGCCGGGCTCGAACTCACGACCATTGGTTCTATAGTCCAACGCTCTAACGTCTGGACTATTGAAGCGTTTAGTTAATTATCGGAAAACCAACTGATAAATGATGCTACATGAAATTAATTTTCTATGCACATTCAGCAGGTTGCACTATTGATAAATCTATTATAAATGCATCTAGATTTTATTATATTGAACAAATTAATAACAAATTGTACTATATGCATTTAAATTATATAATTTAGTGTCTTGAAAAGAAAGGCGGAGCCTCAGTAAAAATAATATACTGTGATTGGTCAGTACTTTTAAAAACAACAATTACTTCTCTGTAATTGACTACTGTGATTGATCAGTTTCATTACCTATCTAGAATGGATATGAAATTTTCCCGCACAGTTAACTGGAATAGCCTACTGTACTCGCCACTTAAGTGTAAAGGAAACAGCAAATCTCCATGTGGGAGTAGAAAAAAGTTGTTTTCTAGCAGATCATAACCACGAGTGATCCTAAAGAATGTCCTACGAATCTAACACTGGGCGTAAAAATGTCCCTTTTCCCTTTGAAGACAACGCCGACCTATCATTCCTCTGTTCTTTGGATCATTGGTGACATTTTGCAAACCAACAAAGTCCCTCTAAACGATATTTCAAACGCGAGTTTCTCGGAATCCACACAAACAATTTTTTTAAAACGTGTTTCATATTCAGCGGTAATCATAATTATTTCCAGCGGATTGAGAATCCGGTTTCAGGTATCAGCCATTGCGAAGATTTTACGGGCTGAAAAATCAATTAGCTGGATTTTGTTGGCTTGCAAAATGTCACCATTATTTCTCACGAATCCGAAAATTTTCCATTAGTTGATAACATTGTTATAAAAAACTTGATTCGTCTTTGGAGTTCTTAAAAAGTACTGACCAATCACATTTTATTGCATTCACCGAGGCTCCGCCATCTTTTTTGAGGCACTAAATTATATAATTTATATGTTTATGGTACAATATGTTATTAATTTTTTCAATATAACAAAATATATATTCAGGGTGGCGCATCGAAAACGAAACATAGACATTTACTGGCAGCTCAGTTCTTTTTTGGAAAAACGCTCAGACCCGTCGATTTTGTTTTTAAGGGGGGCACAAAATTGTTAACATGTGCAGCCCCCTGGGCGGGGGTGGCACCGCCCCTAAAATCTTAAGTGAAAAGGGGGGTCGAGTGATACCTTATTTTAAAGGTCTTTCAATTCCCTTTATAATGGTGTAAAATTCATGTACTTTTTGAAGTATCCAGCATCAACACTGATGGCGCCGCAGGCTCCATTCGACATGGTTTATAGGAAATATATTTTTAGCAATGTTTGCCAAAAGTTCTAACAAACGCTCGTCATGAATTACCCCGTATAGATACTTGACACTCACGAAGTAAACCCTTATTGAAATAGGCCCTATTAAATCACTGATGTCAAATCCAGAACCTGATTGGTTGGATAACAGTCACGTGATAAATTTTACGTTATAATAATCATTAGTAAAATATTGGCTTTGTAAAAATGACTCATCCGTTTGCCCTTTGACATTACAACAACAACTGCGTTTTTGCAGCTTTTCTTTATTTCGATGGAAATATAAATTTTATTTTAATTTCAAAATAAGACAAAGAATATGTGTATCATACACAATGAAATTATGTGAAACTAGGAAAATGTGGATCGTATATCAGTTGGTGGCGTTAAAGTTTTATGCTTTGATGTTGATAACTAGCGACACAGGCGTATATTTGTTAATGTGCATTTTCCGTTTTAAATCTTATTAATTGCGAGCGTTTATTTATTTAGATTACAATAATTACTTTTTAAATAATTTAGAACAACCGCTCATTAAGATACTGTTACTTGAATGATAGAAGAGTTTTGGACTTGCATTATCTTTATTTGTTTTACATCACAACGTTTCAACTGGTAAGTATCTCCAGTCGTCTTCAGGTGAATACTAAATAATTTAGTTAGTTTTCTGAACCAGATATGATGTCGACCTACGGTTTTGAATGGTTGATAGATTCATCCCTTGAGAAACAATTGCCAATGGTGGATTTTCTTTAATTGTCAAAAAAATTTATATACAGGGTGTTAAAGAAGACGATGATTTTTGCCCCAATTTTAATGGCGTGTAACTTTCACAATAATATTTTTAAATTTTATCACTCTACGTCAATTGAATCACTGGTTCATAGCAAAGAAAGTAATTTGTGAAATTTTTGTAATCTGCTATATTTTAAGAAATACCGATTTTTTTGGAAAACCTTGCTTTATTTCAACTTATTGGTAGCTAGATCTCACTGTGTTTTGTATCGTGCAAACTTTGCGAGTGATTCTTATACCTTATGAATAGCTATGACTTATAAACACCTATATGTCTATGGTTTATGAGTATAGTGTTAGAAAGTTAGAAATTAATAAATACATTTTTTCCAAAAATTATCTTTGTTAAAATTTTGTAAACACACTGTATAATATACCTGTAGTGCGATATAAAAAAATAAAAAAATAAGAAAAAATTGACCTAATCTAGGGGCGAGTATACTTTCCAATATAAAACAATCGTGAAAAATTGTGAGATACTCATAAACCATGGACATATAGGTGTTTATAAGTACGCCACTGTACATCATAACATTTAGATACAACTATTGTTACTGAACAAAATCAAGCTTTTCATAAAGTATAAGAATCGCAAAGTTTGCACGATACAACGCACAGTGAGATCTAGCTACCAATAAGTTGAAATAAAGCAAGGTTTTCCAAAAGAATCGGTATTTTTTAAAATATAGCAGATATCAAAAATTTGACAAATAACTTTCTTTGCTAGGAACCAGTGATTCAATTGACGTAGAGTGACAAAATTTAAAAATATTATTGTGAAAGTTACACGCAATTAAAATTGGAGCAAAAATCATCGTCTTCTTTAACACCCTGTATATACAATTTTCTGACAGTTAAAGAAAATCCAACATTGACAATTGTTTCCCAAGGGATGAATCTATCAACCATTTAAAACTGTAGGTCGATATCATATCTGGTTCAGAAAATATTAACTGTTAAATTTAGGCGAAATCTTTCTTGCTCGAAAACAATTATCCAGCAGTTTAGTTGGAAAAAAATAAATTTTAATTTTTTCGTAGTTATGATGAAAAAAAGTTTATCCGACTTAGATAAGTTGTCAATTGTATAAAATATAGTATTATGTATTTTTCGTTATAAATTGCTTAAATATTTCCACTCCATAGACAAAATAGATAAATATTTATACATAAAATCTGAATATTTTTTAAAATTTAATAAACGTCTTATTTATTTTTAAACAAACACCCCATAAAAATGTAAAACAAAGTTAGTTCATGTAACAAACCATGCCCTACACCAAAAAACAAAAGCGTTTCAATGCCCTTAAGCCAAACACAAATAATGTTCAATTTAAAATCAAATATTTTAATAATAATGCAATAAAATTTCCCACAATATGATGTAGGTGCGAGCCGATGTTTATTCGCAACAATTATCCAAAAATTATTATTTTCACGGCAGATTGCCACTTATTCATTTATTTTTGTTTATTTTATTATTTATTGGATGTTAATTGGAATTAAAATAAATCATTTGCGGCGACTGACGCCTGTAATTTTAATAAAAAGTGGTGATTATACAATACACTAACAAACAAAACTGTATGTCCTAATAAATAAACTAAATAAAAATCATCACTCTTTTCTGTGGGTGATTAGGAACATGTAATTTTAAGGACGCAATTTAACATAAAAAGCATGCATTTCTTTTTTGTGGGGGAAATAGAAACTGTAAGAGCCCTATTTTTGGCTTGTCTAGTTAAAAATTAACACAAAAATGTTGTTACTAAGGGGGTCACAAGAACTTCTGGTTTGGCTGATGATGCCTTATTTTTTGTTAACAAAAAGTTGAAAATTTATTTTAAAGTTTCAATTATACACTGTTGTAAATAATAACACACATTAATTAAATATTGCTTATACAGTGTGTCCAAAAAAGTATGCAACATAATATGTAAAAGTTTTTTATTACCGATTTCTCAGAAAATTTTATTCTCGATAAAAGTTGGTGCATGCCTTGAAACTATAAATGCATATTTCACATTTCACCTGCGGCTAATAGTAAGGGAGCAAATGCCATTTTATCGAAATTGCATTAAGAGTAAAGTACCTTAGTTATTAGAAATACAGCAAAATTTTATATGGAAATGTTATTGCAAATTAAAAACATAGCACAAATACGACATTTGACTTACGTGTCTCAATTTTTTTTTTAATCTCTAATTTCCCCTAAACGGTACGCCTCTGGTCGATTTGTCGTTTACGCAATTTTAATATATTTATCAAATAACTTAAACGTGGGTTTATGATAAAAATGCATTAAGTAGTTGCAAACTTTTAAAAACTTTTCAATGAACCGGGTCGGTTTAGATATAAGCGTGTTGCACGCCTACTTAAACACATTTTAGCCAACTTCTTTTCGAAACTAAATTATAATAAAATTCAACCCTATTCATAATACTGGAAATACCTACTAATTTATTTGTCATTTTCACCCAGTACGCTAAAGTCCAAAAACCTACCAGAGGCGTACCGTTTAGGCGAAATTAGAGATTAGAAAAAAAAATTGAGACACGTAACTCAAATTTCGTATTTGGGCAATGTTTTTAATTTGCAACAACATTTCCATATAAAATTTTGCTGTATTTTTAATAACTAAGGTACTTTACTCTTAATGCAATTTCGAAAAAATAGCATTTGCTCCCTTACTATTATCCGCAGGTGAAATGTGAAATTTTCATTTATAGTTTCAAGGCATGCACTAACTTTTATCAAGAATAAAATTTTTTGAGAAATCGGTAATAAAAAACTTTTACATATGTTGCATACTTTTTTGGACACACTGTATATAGGGAAAAAAAATCCTGATTATACAGCGTTAAAATAAATAACTAAATATTGTGAAATTTTTTACAGTGTATGTTATATCATCCGCCATGCAGAGTATAAAAATAGAAATATTGCAGCTACTCATGTGAATTTCCTATCTTCCCTTAAAATTACAAACGATGCCCCGATATTATCTTAAAAATCTTCACGGACGCTGCGCCACTTTATTCTCGTCTTTATAATATTTTGTATACAATTTTTTTTATTGCCATCGCCCGACGCATGTACAACACGCGCGATGTAGTGTAAACGCAAGGTTTGTTCGACTACTATTTTCTCTTAAGAATGTTGTGTATTTTTTTTTGGATACGTACGTGTTTTATAAGATAATATTAATAAAAAATTAGAAATAATCGCAATCGCAATCATCGCAAACTAGTCTAAGGGCGAAATTTTACAATTTTAATTTTTAACAGTTTTGGATGGATGGATTTACTGTATTCAGGGTGATTCCCAAGTTGATACTTCTTTTTTAGCTGTGTTTAGAAGGCATTAAAATAAAGAACATTTTCAAATACCTATTTTCAAAAAACTTAAAAATAAAGAGATACAGTAGTAAAAAATCTAAGTGCGGGCCTGGTCATCAAAACGTAACCTGCTATACGTTATGTTTTTTGTCTTATCTAATATTAGTCATGCAATTTATGGGTCGGTGATTTATTTGTCAATACGCGGCGCTGTGTTTTTCTGAAGCAAGTTAATTTTAAATTGGTGACACTTGAAAATGGTAAAATTTAAAAACAATGAACTAGTAGATATGGTGTTTATTTACGGTGAGTGTCGTCAAAATGCGGCTGTTGCTGTACAACCCAAAGTTTTCTTAATGTTATTCAACGGGCAAGTTAGGCAGAACCGTATTTCCTCCATGGTGTATTAAATGAATGTAAGTACCTTATTTTTAAGTTTTTTGAAAAAGGGTATTTGAACATGTTTATTTCTTTCTATACGCAGCTAAAACAGAAGTATCAACTTAGGAATCACCTTGTATTTATAGTTAAACGAACTTTAATAAGTGATAAATACTTGAATATACCGGTATAGCCTCAAACTATGTTTGATTATGAAATAAATCCTTAGTTTTCAATAGGTTACCTAATTTTATTACAAACAACATTAAATATTGTAGATAAAACCCTAATTTGATTTTATTCAAAATTATTTATAATCTAAGCCGACATTTCCTTTTTATCAGTAAACAGGAATACCCAAAACGTCGAAAAAGTGTTTATTTCAAATTAACAAGACCTGTAAGTACTGTCCCTTTATGTATAACCCATATACTGGGTCTCCCAAAAGTCCCGCATAAAATTAATATCAATTAAAGGAAAAAGATCTAGGAAAAACGCTCGAACCCGTACATTTTTATTTTTCATTGTGCATTTTTTGACATAACAAAATATTTTACAGGGTATCTCATAGAACTGTCGTCACGTCTTTGACAATTTTTTTAATGGAACACCTTATATATTATATTATTTTCTGATTTCCCACAAAATTCTACGCTTATGTTGTTAATGTCATATGTCTAAATTCAATAGTTTTTGAAATATTGATGTTTAAAATATGGCGTTTTTTGACTTTGACAGGCTATAACATTGGAACGGTTCATCTTAGAGAAAAATGGTTTTCACGTCCCAATCTTAGGTTTTTATTCTCTATCCAAAGAAACCAACCTCCGATTTACCATGTTAAACCGTTAAAACCGGTTTTTGGTTTCACATTATAAATCGGAGGTTGGTTTCTTTGGATAGAAAATAAAAAACTTAGATAGGGAGGTGAAAACCATTTTTCTCTAAGGTGAACCGTTCCAATGTTACAGCCTGTCAAAGTGTGAAAATGCCATATTTTAAACGGCAATATCTCAAAAACTATTGAATTTAGGACATATGACTTTTATAAAATATGCGTAGCATTTTGTGGGGAATCAGAAAATAATACAATATATAGGGTAGGTTCCATTAAAAAAAATTGACGACAGTTCTATGAGACACCCTGTATAATATTTTTTTATGTCAAAAAATGCACAATTAAAAATAAAAATTTACGGGCCCGAGCATTTTTCCTAGATCTTTTTCCGTTAATTGATATTAATTTTATGCGGGACTTTTTGGGAGACCCAGTATTGTTTTTATATTGCTGGAAATTAAGAAATATCGTGATGGTTAGTGTTATTAATTTTATAATTTAATAGCATTCCCCGATAATTGAAATTGAAATAAATCTTTCTTTCCGCGTTGATAAATATTATCTCTAATTAGTCCATCATATTTTAATTAAATATATCAACAAATTACCATATATAGCACTTAAGTGCCGCGATTTACATATAAAAACAAATCGCCGTAATTAATAGTGACTGTAATAAGTCCATTTATTTTATTAAGAAAAAATGCGGTAATAAGTTAATTTGAAAATATATCATTGTTGTGATCTTGTTTGGTTACGGCTGGCTACAGTTTCGTAACAAATCTAAACAAGATTTGAATCTATAATATTAATATGATATAATAATAGTATATTATTAACCAAGGTTTACACAGATACTATTATCGGCCCAGCGTCGAGTTTAAATCATGAGGAGTGGACCGACGAGGGCTTTAACACGTGGGGGCTATAATGTTATAGCTGTTTAAGCCTTGGTTGATATTATAGTCTATTTCAGAAAGGTGTAGAGTAATAAAAGCTCATTAGGTATGCAAAGGGACTACAGAGTGACCCAATGAATATTTTAGCCACTTTCATAATGTGGCATTGATTTCATTGCAAAATTCTTTATTTTCATCAAGTGCAGGTGGTACCACCCGGGTTTGGATCAATTTATGGGTTTTGCTTATTGTTATACAAATACTGAAAATGGTGTAACATAGGCGTGTATTATCTACATAGTATTAGGTACACTTATTTTACAAAATACAAAAAATACATTATACAGAAATTAAATTATAAAAAATCATAATATCTGAGGAACTGTCATCTCCTCTTGACGTTATAATTAACGGATCGACGGTCCGATCGATCAGGTGGTCAAGATCCCACATTTTCTCCTCTTTTTTAATAACATGATGGACTGCTTTTCGCCAGTTCTCCGGTGTCACTTTCTTAATGGCTTGATCAAACAGTAGCTTAACATCTTTCATTTTAAAGGTCGCATTGTGTCTTGCTCAAAATTCTTTCACTGCGCCCATATAAGTTCTATAGGATTTAGTTCGCAACGATATGGCGGTGTTACATTATGTTTTTAGCTATATCTTCCACGGCATATTTCATAAAACGATGATTGTGTAAATTTGCTATAGCTAATAGTTCCTTCTTTATCAAACTATCTTCAAATTCAGTACTTTTGGTGGTTAACCAGTCGATAATTTCTTGTTTTCTCCAAGATGAAGTTGGAGTCTTTTCTGTGCGTCGTGAATGATAGCTTGCGTTATCCATAACTACAACTGAATCAGCTTAAAGATATTTTATCATTTTACCAAAATAGTTCTCAAAAACATTCGAATTCATGTCCTCGTGGTAATCTCCCGAATTGAATTACGCAATTACTTGGAATTTCCCATTTTATTACTCTACACCTTTCTGAAATAGACTATAGATTTCTCGAAACCAACCAACAATCCACTTTTAACAAAGGTTTCTATTAAACCCATTTGATATTGCAAGTTTGTGGTGGTAGAAATAAATAATTGATGACTTCTTGTCTAAGTAGTTACCGATGTTCTAGTCTTTAAGCCAGATATATGAAAATTTTCCTGGGGTTTTCCATAGATCATGGGTTCCATCATCGTCCCAACATGTTTGAAAGAAATGTTGAGACAATTTAAGTCAACCAATAACACTGCGCTGATCAGAAGATAAAGATAATCTGGTATTTAGTTGGAACAAAAAGCACCGTAGATAAAATGATGATATAAAAAAAAACGCCTTTTCAAAGAATGAATAAGTGAATATCAGTTGGATTGAAAGAAGAGTAGCTATTGTAGATTTTCGTAAAACTGTTTTTTTGTCATTATTTAAGTATGTGTACAGAACAAATAGCGTCATGCATTGACCGAGGTGAACAGGATGGAATTTGGTATATTTTATTTATTTTGGTCTATTCGAATCATGGTGCTCTTTTCATATGCATGGAGAGGATTAAGACCTTTACTTGAGCAGGTAGATTTATTAAAAATGTAAAACGATCCAACCTCGGCCGTTTTGCACATTTTTCTCGCCGATCCGTATCGTCTGTATCGGCATATAATTACACCTAATTGTACTTGGCGCGCAGCAAACAAACCGGGGCAGGAAAATCATCTGAAAAAACGCCCGAGAACGAAACAACGAGCTCTACATCAACTTTACGAATGTGTAATTAAATAATACTTAAATATCTAATTTATTATGTTCTATATAATTTGTATCAGTAATTAACTGTAATAAATGTTCTGGATTTTGATCGTCGGAGAATTACACGCCTTTTCATATTTTATCTTCACGAAGTGGGCGTGGTCCGGCGGACCGGGTAACGAACCAGCGGCGTACGTTTCTTATGTATTTTTAATTGGTCCGATCAAGAAACATGCAGAAAAATGTGTCGGCTTATTAATTTTAAATGAACGAATCATTTAGCCTCTGTACATCAGAGTGATTTGAAAATAAAAGTATTTTGTGGAGGATGAAACGTTTCTTATATCTAAGTATTGATTGATAATTGCCGACATTGACATATTATAAATATTTACTATTGCTTTTTAACTGACTGCGATATTCCTTACTTTCCTTACCTTCGATTATTTAAAACTTTTAAATTTTATTATATTTAGTGTCTACTTTAAAGGTTGAATTTAATGATGTCTCTAGATAAAATAATAGAAGAGTTTTAGAGTCTGTTTAAAGGTTGGAGACAATGACGTTCCAGTGATCTTCAGGTGAATTCACCTTAAGACGACTTGAGATGCTTACCAGTTGAAACGTAGTGATTCTAAACAAATAAAGACAATGTAAGTCCAAAACTCTACTGCCGTTCAAGAAGAGTTTTAGACTTGCATTGTGTTTACTTGTTTTTAAATTGAATCAGCCAAATGCAAAAAAGAAGCAAAAAGGTGCACAACCATCAATCAGCATTGTAACTGGTCAGCATTTTCAGTCGACAAAAAAAATAAAGACAATTCAAGGCCCAAACTCTACTGCCGTTTAACAATCAACATTCTGAGAAAATATAATTAGCAATAAATAAATAAATAATACCTTTATTTTATACTCGGAGGAGTCCAGTGTGACTGCTCTACCCATTCATGTAGAACCATAAGAATGTGGCCGGTCTTATTGGCTAGACACTAAGACCAATCGAAACAAGTATCAAGAAACACAGAAACAATACGTTAAAAGGAGAAACTGAAAAGTCAGGTGAAGCTGACTATGCCTGGACACACGACCATCATATCATGTGAACTAAAGCTGTAATCCTGCAGGAAGAACCACACTGGAGGAAGAGGAAGTTCATCGTATAAGAAATATCTGGAAACCTTTGTTCAACGCATGACTGTACCCATCTCAGTTATTCTTCAATTAGTATAAATAGAGCTGTTGTTACTATTCTTACTTATTACCCAGCTATCGATCAGAAAAGTAAAAAGGCGAAAAATTATCGGACCATTCATACCAAAAAAGTTAAGACTTAGAAAGCGCCATAAACAGTTGCTTTTGAGTTTTAATCTTAAATACGTTAATGGTTTTTTCTACTCCCACATGGAAATTTGCTGTTTTCTTTACACTTAAGTGGCGAGTAAAGTAGGCTATTCCAGTTAACTGTGCGGCAAATAACAATCCTAGATAGGTAATGAAACTGACCAATCACAGTAGTCAATTACAGAGAAGCCATTGTTGTTCTTAAAAGTACTGACCAATCACAGTATATTATTTTTACTGAGGCTCCGCCTTCTTTTTCAAGACACTAAATTATATAATTTAAATACATATGGTACAATTTGTTATTCATTTGTTCAATATAATAAAATCTAGACGCATTTACATTAGATTTATTAATAATGCAACCTGCTGAATGTGCATAGAAAATTAATTTCATGTAGCATCATTTATCAGTTGGTTTTCCCATAATTAGTTTAACGTTTCGATAGTCGAGAGGTAGAGCATTTTACTATGGATCCAATGGTCGTGAGTTCGAGCCCGGCAACCTACGCCTACGGCGTCGTGCTCAATTTACTTCCTCGTGCGATATTGACATCATATTCACTCTAACGAAGACGAAACCAGCAAGCCAGAAAGAGAAGAAAAATTGTGTCTACCAGATCCCCTGCGAATGCGGCCAATCTTACATTGGTGAGACACTAAGACCACTAGAAGTAAGGATTAAGGAACATAGGAATAACACCCAAAAAGGAGAGACCGAAAAATCAGGTGCAGCTGACCACGCCTGGACGCACGGCCATCATATCATGTGGACAAAAGCGGAAATCCTGCAAAAAGAACCGCACTGGAGGAAGAGGAAGTTTAAGGAAGCTGCGATCATACACCAAAATCCAGGTTGCTTTAGTAAGCCTTCATTAGATATGAGAAACGTCTGGAAACCCTTGTTAAGTAAATGTAATCTTAGAATAAGACCACCCAAGAGTTAAACGCATGATTTATCGAGCATGACTCATCCAGTTATGCGTCATCACCTAGCAACACGCATGACTCCACCCACTGGTCATGCGTCACAGCACCTGCCTAGTATAAATAAAGCTGTAGTTACCGTACTTATTCAGTATTCACCTGAAGACGACTGGAGATGTTTACCAGTTGAAACGTAGTGATTCAAAACAAATAAAGACAATGCAAACTCTACTGCCGTTCAATATCCACTCTTATTGTACAAATTACTATTGGTAAACGCACATCCAGTCGAGTTTAAAAATCTAAATCTTAAAGAAGAAAATCAGTGGTCGATATCAAGTTCTGAAATCTTAGAAAACGCGAGTCCTCAGATCCGTTCAAGACAAAACCACCCGCCAATCCCTCATAAGAAATTCAGCTTTACAAAAACAGCAAACAGCACATCCCCATTATTCAGGCCGCTAAACAAGGCAGCAAAGTAATAAATAACGATTTAACAGATAATTTATATTAATAAGGGAAGATAGAAATCTTGGGATGGATCGAGATAAAGGCCCCGAGCGATTGAGGTTATGTATATTCCGAGATGGCGCGCCGCGAGAGGGCCGCACCGCGTAAGAACCGTTTATTGTTCTTGCGGTAATTATTTTTGCATGTATAATAACAGCGCCCAGCGCCAGATATTATTAACTTATTATATATGGACCTAAATGAGGTAGCTTAACATTTGGAATAGAGTGTAGACCAGTGGCGTATCTCATATGCCTACATAGAAAAAAAAGTCTATTAATTTAAGATTTTGCATTGACTTAAAAATATTTCTTTAAATTAAGTATTTTTTTTTTAAATTAAGGTAGTTTCATTTAGGAATGGCATTTAATCCAAAAACAAGTTCTTAATTTGATTCATCAGTTATCTTCTTCTAAAATAATGTTTCTTCGGTCGTCTTTAGGTGAAGACGATTGAAAATACCAGTTGAAACGTTGTGATTCAAAACAAATGAAGATAATGCAAGTCCAAAACTCTACTCCCGTTCTAGAACTTGAAATGTTACTTTTTAACTTTGTTTTTTGATGAACCAGATCTTTAACATAACCTCTATAAAGAAACTAGTATCACAAATTAAGAACCTGGTTCTTAGAACTATATCAAACTAATGATTCTCTTGGATTTAGGTAATATTCTCTGAATTATAGTCTATTTCAGAAAGGTGTTGAGTAATAAAATGGGAATTCCGTCAAGCTCGGCTCAATTTCGGTGTAGGCCATATTCGCACGTAAATTTTATGCATTAAATTATTTATGATAATATAAATAACCATAACCAAAACTTAGAGAATTAAGATAAAATAGTATTGTTTGTAATATAAAAATTTCAAATAATTGCGTAATTCAATTCGGGAGATTACCACGAGGACATGAATTCGAATGTTTTGAGGACTATTTTGGTAAAATGATAAAATATCTTCCAGCTGATTCAGTAGTAGTACCTAATGGATAACGCAAGTTATCATTCACGACGCATAGAGAAGAATCCAAATTCATCTTGGAGAAAACAAGAAATTATCGACTGGTTGGGGACAAAGGTATAGAAATTGAAGATAATTTGATAAAGAAGGAACTATTAGAACTATTATCATAAAAAAAAAACTATTAGCCATAGCAAATTTACACAAACAACGTTTTATGAAATATACCGTGCAAGATATGTGAAAAACATAGTGTAACTGTGCTATGCACACCGCCATATCATTGCGAACTAAACCCTATAGAACTTATATGGGCGCAAGTAAAAGGATTTGTAGCAATACACAACACGATATTTAAAATGAAAGACGTTAATCTACTGTTTGATCAAGTCATTAAGAAAGTGACACCAGAGAACTTGTGAAAAGCAGTCCATCATGTCATTAAGGAAGAGGAGAAAATGTGTGATCTTGACCGATCGATCGTACCGTCGACCAGTTGATTATAACGTCAAGAGGAGATAATAATTCCTCAGCTATTATGATTTTTTATAATTTAATTTCTGTATAATGTATTTTTCGTATTTTGTATTTTTTTTTATAATGTTTAATAAAAAATAAGTGTACCTAATACTATGTAGATAATACACGCCTATGTCACACCATTTTCAGTGTTTGTGAATGGATAACAATAGGCAAAACCTATAAATTGATCCAAACCCGGGTGGTACTATACCTACCTGCACTTGATGAAAAGAATGAATTTTGCAATAAAATCAATGCCAAATTATGAAAGTAGCTTAAATATTCGTTGAATCACTCTGTAGTCCCCTTGCATACCTGATGAGCTTTTATTACTCTACACCTTTCTGAAGTTACCAAATTGTATTTGGTTCTCGGTTTCATCAGCAATGGAACATTAAGGACGGATTGGTTGAACGGAAATTCTTATAAATGTTATGTCAAATATAACTGCCATTGATATTGAAATATCATATCTCCACAGCCACTAATTCATTAAACTTTGAATAATAAAAATGTTGTTGAGAATTTGGTAACGCTTAAATGTTAATTCTGCGGAACTTTTCATTCTAAGCTAGATGTCGAAATAACTATTACCTCCTTGTAAATATTCTTATTTTTTAATTGTTATCACATTCTATCATGTTCATCATGTTTTAGCTTATCAACTTCACCGTCTATTAGGAATGGCTGGTCTGTGCAAAAACTTGTTAACCCAAATCGAATTTGATCAGATTAATGAGATAAGTTTCCCATAATTATCTAATATACATATCTTGACACAACCATCACGTGGCACTTAAAGAATTTGAGGAATTAAAAATTTTATTATTTATAGGTGGGGATCGATCGATATGATTTTTTGTTGATAATATCGATATACGCATGGCCAAAAGTACTTTGACAGACTTCGGGATACGGTTGATGACATTATTTTAAAAGAAAAAGTTTTTATGAACCATGTTCTTTAACGGCTTATTTTCGGATATACCGAGTGGCCAAAATTTAAGAAAATTTTTTTAAAATAATTAATAAACGACTAAATTTTAGTGTCTGTTTAAAAGTTGGAGACAATGATGTTTCTTGAACGATGGAAAAGTTTTGGTCTTGCATTGTCTTTATTTGTTTAGAATCACAACGTTTCAACTGGTAAGTTCACCTGAAGACGACTGGAGATATTTACCAGTTGAAACGTTGTGATGTAAAACAAATAAAGACAATGCAAGTCCAAAACTTTTCTATCGTTCATGACTAAATTCTACCTAAAAATCTCTACTGGTTTATTAATTACTTAAAAATTACTACTTTTTTTTAATTTTTAACACCCTATATTTTCGAAACGAAGCCGTTAAAGAACATAGACACGTTTTCTCTTAAAGTAATGTCAGCAACCATATCCCGAAGTTTGTAATCGTACTTTTATATCACCCTCTATATTATTATGGATATTTTGCTATAAAAATTAGTTAAAATTGATTGATTTTTTAACGATAAAAAGAGAATAAATACAAATAAACCTTTTAACGCGATTTAACCACAAAACACCGCCAAAACAACACATAATAAACTCAAATTAAATAAACATACAATTAATCACAAACAACAACTCACAACCACAGGGGGAAGTCCCGAACTGTTGTTAATTGTTTAAAAAATTAAGCCAGTCAGCCAATTGTCAAGGGCACGATGTTGCCAAACCTTGCGCTCATTACGAACTAAACAGCTGTTTATATCTAAAAACATATGGCATTTTTAGCGGCTTTGTACCTTGCCGCGAAGATAAATTATTTTTGGCAGTATCAATCGTATCATTCTCCATAAGTAACTTTAGTGCGTATCTAATGTATGTCTATGTCTTATTTAAATATTTTGTATTTATTATTTATATCGTGTTTTTTCAATCTCATCGGCCGATGCCAAGGGCGTAGATATTATTTTTTTCTGGGGGGGGGGGGGGGGGTAAAGCTAGTGTTAGATCTCAAATTTTTTTATTAATAGTACACAAGAATATTTAAGATTACTTACGAAGTAAGGTGTATAAAGCAAAATTTAATTCCCAAAGTAATTCTGTTTCCAAAAGTATTTTTATTGCAATTTGACAAAACAATAACTTACATAATATAATGTAAAAAAAACATTGGTATTATAATAAAGGAATAAGTATCTAAACTTTAACTTATTCTATCCTTGGTACGTAATACGCATAAGTACTTATACAAGACAATGTCTTTAACAAAAATTTTATGGTCATTATTATGGTCCTGGGGGGGGGGGTAATTACCCCCTTTACCCCTCCTATATCTATGCCCTTGGCCGATGCACTGAAAAAATAGGTTCTCTAACCGTTAACATAATTTATATTAATTACCTTTGTCATTAAACTATGGGTTCATGGTCACTCGGGGATAGCGGGCAGATGAACTGGCTAAAACCAGATCTTCTCAAAAACTCGGGGGCCCTAAACCCGCCCTTGGCATATCAAAACAGGCAACCAAAGCAACATCAGACAGGTGGGCGCAACAACAACACCTATCCCGATAAAACAGGATACCTGGTCAAACCCAAGCGAGGGCCTGAATTCGAAAACCCTTCAAAAAGCTATCAAGTGGAATGTTGCTTTTAACGCGCACCCAGCCAGGTTGGCCTACTAACAGGCCACTGGCACTTAAGAAAACACCTACGTCGAATAGAAATTTACAATGGTTCCATTGAATGCAGACTCTGCGGCGAGGAGGACAAAACCCCCTCACATATTATATATAACTGCGAAGTACTGACCCGAATAAGAATAAAAATCTTCGGAGGAATCCAATGTGGTGACAACCTCCCGCATAACAAACTTGGTAGCAATTTACTGGACCCTATAAAAGGAACAAATATTTTCTAGCAAGACAGGGTCGCACAATAAGCCACTAGGCTGCAGTGCAGGAAGCTTGGGCCGAACGCCCGACCAACGTCTTAAACCAACCAACCAAGCTGTGATGTCAACAAAAATGTGTTAATATGTTTAAGTTTTCTATATAGGATAATCCAAATACAGTGCTTACCATTGGCAAGTTATTGCTTAGAAAAGAAAATAGGTTAAAATAACGACCGTAATTGAATAAAACAGCCATATGAAAGCTAAAAACGTCAATTATGAACAATATTTGAATGCGTCTAGAAAAATTGTAAAAATCAAATGTTTATTTTTTTCTTTTAAATCGTCTCGTTCTCGCGAGACAAGATGGAAACGGTCCGATCTTCCGCGAGACGAGAGTTTTCTATGCGAGAATCTCGCAAGACGAGAAAAATATTATACGAGCCAGAGAAATCTTGCAAAATAATCCCATTCTTTACAAAAAACAGTAATTTTTACCATTATACGTTAATTTATGGGAAATAATTCACTCTCTGACTAACATTTTTGCTTGCGGCGTTATTTTATTCGTAAATTTAATTTGTGACTGTTAAGCACCATAGATTTTGTAAAAATAATTACCTAAATGATGTGCTTAGTTTCAATTTTATATTTTTCTTTCTGTTAGTTTTATTGTCAATTTTCTCCCGTGGCACTATTTTCGTTAAACAAATTTTTAAGTGTCTTCAATGGAGTTTCTCAGTTCGCATGGAAAATAGCAATAAGTTACCTTGGGTTGTTTTTGAAATAAGTGATTCAAATAAAGATCCCATACCATATTACGTGTTTGGACCTTAAAACTACAGCGTCACTTCTCAAAAAAGTTCCTATTTCTCCTCACTTCCCCTTAAATGTCTACTCTAATCAAATGACTTCTAAAATAACGTATTTTTTTCCAAATTCTTCAAATGTCCAAAACCCCCTAATATTAGACTAGAAGCCTTCAACCCTTCACGATCCAAAATTAACCCCCAAAACCCTTCATATTGAAGGAAACCCTTCAAATCTGGCAACACTGCTACCAAATATGTAAAGTTTAAAATTTTAATTAGGCTACCCTCGCCGCCCAGGTCTATCTTGACAAAGAAAAAGCTTGTGACAACACTTTTAATTAAACCAATTAAAATTAGAATTATGACATCATATTACGAGATTCTTGTGAGACGAAAGAACATGAACGGTAGTAGAGTTTTGGACTTGCATTATCTTTATTTGTTTAGAATCACTACGTTTCAACTGATAAACATCTCCAGTCGTCTTCAGGTGACTATTAAATAAGTACGGTAACTACAGCTCTATTTATACTAGGCAGGTGCGGTGACGCATGACTAGTGGGCGAAGTCATGCGTGTTGCTAGGTGATGACGCTAACTGGATGAGTCATGCTCGATGAGTCATGCTCGATGACGTCATGCGTATAACTCTTGGGTGGTCTTATTCTAAGATTACATTTACTTAACCAGGGTTTCCAGACATTTCTCATATCTAACTGGATTTTGGTGTATGGTCGCAGCTTCCTTAAACTTCCTCTTCCTCCAGTGCGGTTCTTTTTGCAGGATTTCCGCTTTTGTCCACATGATATGATGGCCGTGCATCCAGGCGTGGTCAGCTGCACCTGATTTTTCGGTCTCTCCTTTTTGGGTGTTGTTCCTATGTTCTTTAATCCTTACTTCTAGTGGTCTTAGTGTCTCACTAATGTAAGATTGGCCGCATTCGCAGGGGATCTTGTAGTCACAATTTTTCTGGCTTGCTGGTTTCTTCTTCGTTAGGCGGCTTCTAAAAGTGTCTCTCGAGCTGAATACCGTGTTAATGTTGTATCGTTGTCCTAGTCTTCTTATTTTCTCGGATACGCCTTTGACATACGGAATGTTGAGTATTGGTTGTATCCCTTTCTCTGCTTTACGTGTGTTTGGCCGATTCTTTAAACAGACACTACGAAAGAACATCTTGCAGATATTTGCGAAAATTCTTATCTCCGTCTACAAGACGAGACGAGAGTTTTTTGATAAGTGGGAGATGTCTCGTGAAACGCTACTCACAATAGCTTAGTTTTTTCAGTGTAGCGTTATGGACCAAGAGTGCCGATATGCCAATCTCAATATCGGTATCGCTTTTATTTAAAGATATAAAAGATTTTCCTTGATAAACTATCCAATTGATTCAATGGCCTTTAGCTGATCCACGTCGATAAAAAAATCTTTCATGTCATTCACGACAAAAAGCAAAAAAACGCAGTTATTAATTCATCCCCGCCCTCTCCCACCCACACACATCTGCCTATCGGCCAAACAAACACCGACCCATTGTTCAGAATTTCAACGCGTAGCCACTTAAATATGTTATTAAATTGTTTTATAGTTTCCGTGGTAGTAAGTACAGTCGGCTCTCATCTAATGTATGCAAAACGATTCCTTATCGATGAAATGGTTAAAACGTATTAAACGGTTATCTTTTTTTAAACCCATTGCGAGATCTGTTTCCTGTTGATGGGTCATTGTTCTGGAAATTAAACATTTGGCCCAATTTCCAATTTCTCGGCAGTGGCGGCGCGCCAGGATTTTTGGGATGGGAGGGCACAAATGGGCTCGATGATTTTTGAGTGGGCACTACGTGACTTCTAACAAAAAAAAAAAAAAAAAAAGGTCGCGGCCTCCCGACGCTCTAGAACGCTATAGGCAGCGACAAACAAAATCTTCCTCTTGTTTTCTCAGTGATGTCTAAAATTATCGTTCTCTTCAAAATACCATACAACCACTCATCAAAACTTTTATAGCCAAGTCCCTTACAGAACGGATCCATCGATTTTGGGGGGGCACCAGGGTGGGCACTCATGTTTCTAGGGTGGGCCAGTGCCCACCCTGCCCCCCACCCCTGGCGCCGCCGCTGTTTCTCGGCCTTATTATGTGTTTCTTAGCTTTTCCAAATTTATTCGAATTTCGGCTTTCTTAACGGGGCTTTTTCACTAAATTTTGATTTTTATTCTTTTGTATAGAACAAAAAAAAAATTCCACGGTTTCAGTTTTTAAATTCTTCAATTATTAACTGAGAAAATATTTAAACAAAATATTGTTAGAATTCACAAAACTATGATGAATGACCTGGTCAACTGCCTTGATTTAGGCGAGAACACGGAAATGGTTCTTTACCCCGATGACTAGTGGCGTATTTAGGGGGGGAGGGGGGGCTGCAAATTTTGAAATATGTCGCACAGAAGGAACCAACTAGAGGGAGCGCTATCTGTTAACATGTCCAGTGGCGTATTTAGGGGGGGGGGGCTGACGGACTGCAGCCCCCCTGAGCCTAGGAGCTCGGGGTCTAAAAGTCTAATTGAAACCTAATTTTTCGTCTCAGCCTTGAACTCTTAATTTACATATTGAAATAATGTATTCTTGGCTTAGATTACGAAGGTCTTGCAGGAAACGTTTAGTTTTTTAACTTTTCCTTCTAAAAGTCCTGTTTTATATAGAGATTAAGGTTTCGAACGCATATCGTTTTAGTTATTGATTTATGATGCAGTTTTAAAGGAAAACGAGTAAAAGAATTTTATTTTATAGTATTTTTCTATTATACATATACTTGTCTGTTCCATTTTCCCTTTTTTAGCGCTATTTTAAATCAACAACAACATAACCCAATGCAATAAAATATTTTTATAAAAAAAAACAAAAAACAATTAGGTATTTATTTTTAAAGAGAAAAATTTAAGTAAAAATTTAAATTGAAACATTTTTTATTGAAGAAGTGTGATAATTTATAATAAAAAAATAGTGCGGGAAGAAACGAGAATGCTTTATTATGAATATACAAAACAGCAGTTAAGAAGGAGTATTTCAAAACCTAAGCATTTGCACCAAAAACTGCTCTTAGATCTGCGCTGCTAAAATACATGATTTCTGAAAAAATCTTGAATTTTGGCGTGGTGAGCGATATTTACTTTATTTTTAATCACGAAAAAACGAGCCCTAGAAACGCGGGTTAGTCATACATACGTCTTATGTTAAAATTTTGGATTCACACCAATATTCATATTTTTCACAAATATAAAAAATGGTTTTTTTTAAACTAAAGGAATATAAAAAGAAAGTAAAAAAAACAAATTTTAATAATTTAATTTTCGAAATTTTTCGCTTGCGCCGCTTTTTGGCCTTCTTCACTAGGTACAATATCATGAAATACATGTAGTCTCGACTGTCCCTTTCTCCAGAAAATAATCTCCTACTAACGCCCATTGAGCCCCCCAAAAACAAAACACAGTATAGTTATTTATAAACGACGAATTATTCCGGACTTTGTTCTTAAGATCGAGGGAGTAGAAATTGCGAGAGCGACAGAGTTTTTGGGTTTGCATGTAAATGGCCAACGAACCTGGGACGCTCATATTGAACATATAGCCAGTCAGGCCCGCGCCTAGCACTTTTGGCGCCCTTGTGCAAATTTAAAATAACGCCCCAAATTCGTTCAACGTTCATATGTGAGTACAGATACGGGTTAAGTTAGGTATTATTATCCACTATGAAACAATTCATGTTATCATGCTACGTATTCGATCGAATAAATGCTATTATTGCGTACTCTCATTTGGAAAATATATTATTTTCGAGAAATTCGGTTCCCTCGTCTCAAAAAGAAAAAATAAAATAATAAACAAATAAAAAACAATGTAATAGCTAGCAATTCCTTACTGTTTTTTTTATCATTATAAATTTTGTTTTAACAATGTTGTTTGTTGCTTTATCTTTTTTTTACTTTTGAGTTTTAAGGCTTTTCGGCGCCTCGGCGCCGTCGTGCACCACACGACTTTGCCCTTATGTACGGCGCGGGCCTGTAGCCAGTAAATTAAAATCTGCATACTTTACCATTATTAACAACAAACAACTTGTAAATGTTTACTATGCCCTGATTTACTGCCACCTAAAGTATATGGTTTTATGTTGGAGTCAGGCCACTGACCTAAACAGAATTTTCTTCTTACAAAAAATAATTATAAGAAAGGTATTTTCTCTAAAACGTTAGATAATGTTGACTACTTTCTGCCTCATCCTCATCTCTGCAACATCCTCAACTCTGCAACTTTTGCAGAAGTCGTTAGTGGATATTTGCATACGTTCGGCATGTCTACCGAAGAGGCAATGCCCAGTAACAACTGCAGTAATATTTCTCACGTCTTTCCGACTGTACTTCAATAGCTCTGTGGTTCTCTTTTTATCTTATATGGGCCACAGTTGCCTGGATATGCTACATGTTATTCACTCTGTCCATATGTGCAAGCTGCTTGGCCGTGTAATCATCTCCTCTTTGACTAATCCCAGTGGCCTGTTCACCGTACTTTCTGCTAAATCAGCAGTGTGCATAGATTGTTGCGACATCGCTTTATGAGCTTTGATTTGACTCTCCTGGAACAGATTTCCTTAATTACCGGAATGTTGTAATAAAACATGTTTGTGGGTAGGTTCTCTATATTTATCTCAACCGTCCCGTATCCCATATTTAATCAGCGGTATACGCCGCTGCGTCCCTACGGAGAAATGAATGATGACGTAAATGGTTCGAGGTTACAGTATACGCGCTATACATTCGTTTTCCTATATCTTGTGAAAATTCTTTGTTAGTCGAAATCATCATGTCGGCAAAAAATATACGTTATAAAATGTGAAGTGTTCCTTATGGGACATATTAAATAAATTTAAAAGGCTCTAGAGGTTTTGAAAAAGCACGTCTTCTGAACGTGCTCGACCCAATTACTGCACGGAGAGATACGGCATGTGAACGCCACTTATGTGCATAGATACAAGTGCTTCGCCACTACACGCGCACGATGCTCCCGCCGCTCTTATTATATTTAGATATTTTTTACAAACCCGGCTCTTTTTTTGTTACTAACGTGCCTACAAGGCAATTAAAACTTTAAAATATTCTTATTAATAAGTAAAAGTACCTATACGAAAGTCACTGAAACCTATAACAATTCTGCAGTTCTTCAAATCTAAAAAAGTACTTACTGATGATATCTTAATAATAATAAAAACGAAAACACTCATTTATTCATACTCCACTCAAGTACAAGTTTTAAAAATTTATAAAAAATTTAATTCATTGAAAATTATACAAAATTAAATAAGGTCTTTAGTCTATTTCAGAAAGGTGTAGAACAATAAAAGCTCATTAAGCTCATTCAAAGGGACCACAAAGTGACCCAACGAATATTTAGGCCACTTTTATAATTTGGTATTGATTTCATTGCAAAATTCTTTATTTTCATCAAGTGCAGGTAGTACCACCCGGGTTTGGGTCAATTTATGGGTTTTACCTATTGTTATTTATTCACAAATACCTCAAATGGCGTGACAAAGGCGTGCAATATGTACATAGTATTAGGTATACTTATTTTTTATTAAACATAAAAAATCATAATATTCTTCGTCATCTGAGGAACTATTATCTCCTCTTAACGTTATAATTAACGGGTCGACGCGACGGTCCGATCGATCGGGTGGTCAAGATCCCACATTTTCTCCTCTTCTTTAATGCCATGATGGACTGTTTTTTGCCAGTTCTCTGGTGTCACTTTCTTAATGGCTGGATCAAACAGTAGCTTAACGTCTTCATTTTTAATGTAGTTTTGTGTCTTGCTACAAATCCTTTTACTTGTGCCCATATAAGTTCTATAGGATTTAGTTCGCAATGATATGGCGGTGTGCGCAGCACAGTTACACTATGTTTTTCAAATATATCTTCCACGGCATATTTCATAAAACGATGTTTGTGTAAATTTGCCATTGTTCCTGCTTTATCAATTATCAAATTATCTTCTTATTTTCTCTTTGGTTAGTTCTCATAAATAATATAATGCACAAAATTTACCCACGCCTATGGCCGACACCGAAATTGAGTCGAACTGAACGGAATTTCCCATTTTATTACTCTACACCTTTCTGAAATAGACTATAACAGTCTCGCTCGTTTGATTGATACGAATCGCATCAACTTCGGTCACATAACTTATTTAATTGTATGTAGTTGTATATATATGTAGGTTGAAATATCCTGTAATTCCAAACCGTGGTGGCGTAACAGCTGTGCTGTTACAGCCATATTTACTAAAAAGTTCTAAATTTAAAAGCGTACTAAATTGACAGTTCTTGGTTTTAAATGACAAGTGTCAGAAGTCAATTAAGTTTTGTATAGTAAATATTTTTTTTATTTTTTTATTTATAAAGTCCTAATGGATCAAGGTCCTTTTGGTCAGTCGCTAAGGCCGTCAGCCAAAACTTTACAAAGTCAACTATTCCACTTCTAACACGTTCCGACGGCACAATAACAACCACAGCCGGGGATAAAGCAAACCTACTTGCTGAACTGTTTTTCTCGCATTCCACTGTGGACTTTCAGGGAAAACCACCACCCAACATTCCCTCAGTTCAATCGCAAATGTCTGAAATCGTGTTCCGACAGCGTCTTGTTAAACGGATTCTTAAAGGACTCGACGTCAATAAAGCTTCTGGTCCAGACGAAATTCCTATCATTGTTCTCAAGACATGCGCCGATGAACTTACACCAGTATTTTGTAGACTTTTCAACTTATCCTAAAAAAAAGGAATATTTCCATCCTGCTGGAAGTCGGCGCGTGTCCAGCCCATTCCAAAGAAAGGTAAAAAGACCCTGCCAAGCAACTACCGACCCATCGCATTGCTTTCAGTAATTTCAAAAGTAATGGAGAAAGCTATTAACCAACAACTCCTAAAGTATCTGGAAGGGCTTAACATTATCAGCGACCATCAATACGGTTTTCGTAAGTCCAGATCAACAGGTGACCTTCTGGCATATGTCACCCATTTTTGGAGCAACACCATCGAACATCATGGAGAATTCCGGGCTGTTGCACTGGACATCTCTAGGGCTTTTGATCGTGTTTGGCACGATGAGCTTCTAAGTAAATTGCGATCCTACGGTATGCCTAACGGATTTTGTTTATGGTTAACCAGCTTCCTTAAGAACCGTTCTCTGCAAGTGGCGATTGACGGGTTTCTCTCAGACACCTTCACCATCAATGCCGGTGTTCCTTAAGGGTCCATATTGTCGCCTACCCTCTTTTTACTGTATATTAACGACCTTCTAGTGAAAACCCAAAATCCAATTTATAGCTTTGCTGATGACAGCACACTTGTCTCATCTTTCACCTTGACTCCCCAAACATCCGTTGCCGACGCACATCTTCGCAGGCAGCATGAAGTATTGCGCCTCAACAATGACCTGGAAGAAATTTTGGCTTGGGGTGACAGTAACCAAGTCGAATTTAATGCTAAGAAACCCCAGGCAGCAGTCTTCTCCAAAAAGGTTAACATTGCAGAACCGGATATAGTCATGGCAGGACACGCAATTCCCCTGGCACCGTCTATTAATTTGCTGGGGGTCAATCTGGGAGGTAATATGTCTTGGCATGATCACGTTGCCGCAATTGCCAAGACAGCTGCACAGAAACTTGGTGTACTTTTCCGCACCAAAAGGTTGTACACACCTCATCAACTTTTGACACTCTACAAAGCCCAGATTCGACCATCATTAGAATATTGCTCTCATGTCTGGAACTCTGCACCCAAGCACACCCTTCGGCTACTGGATTCCATTCAAAGGAGAGCCGTTCGTCTGATCGGCGACCCCGAGCTGACCAAGACCCTCGATAGCCTGGAGCATCGAAGACAGGTTGGTGATTTGGCTCTCTTTTACAGATATTTCCATGGCAGGTGTTCGACTGACATTGCCCACTTGATTCCACCTAGAAAAATGCAAAACAGAAATACACGGCGAACCACTGCCGCTCATCCATATGTTGTTCAGCTTAGTACTCCTCGAACTTCATTGTGTCTTTCATCTGGAGAACGTCATCTTTGTGGAATGATCTTCCTGAGGTCGTGTTTCCCAATGAATATAATCTTCAACGTTTCAAGACCAACGTTAATCGCTTTTTTCGCACTTGCACCGCACCCAGAGCGCCTTAAAGGATTTTTCCTACAGTGCAGGTGTTTTATCATAAAAAAAAAATAAGAAAAAGTACCTATTTTAATAGGTACTGTGTTCTCTCATAGAACTAACACTGTATTCGCAATATTATTCCGGTAAAATTATTCATCAGTAAATCCATTTAATTACAAAAATATCAAATTAATACAAAACCAACAATGGCATATCAAAATAATGTCACGATGATAACACAACTGGGTGACTATAAGAGACTATAGAAATATTTCTAAAATCGTAGAAATGTCAGAAATGATTTATAATGTGGAATTGACAGCAAAATTCAATTTAAGAGTAATCAACCTGGACATAACTTGTTATGTTATGTTACATATTAAGTTATGATCCGGTAAATTACTTTTAACTCGAACTTTGCTGTCAATCCTACATTATAAAATAACCATTTTTAATAATTCTTCGATTTAAACTGGACCTCGGTCTAAGTACTCTAAATCATAAATATTCTTTTGCCCAATATTATAAAGTCGATTTAAACCGACGTCGAGGTCTAGGAAATATCGAAGAAATGTGGATTTAACAGCAAAGTTTGAGTTAAAAGTGATTTACCTGGTCGTATCTTAATATAATGTAACATAACATAAATTATGATTGATTACTCTTAAATTGAACTTTTCTGTCAATTCCACATTATAAATCGACCATTTCTGATACTTCTACGATTTTAGAATTATTCTTCGGTTTAAACCTAGGTTTAACCTTAGGTTTTAGAGGACTTTATAAAATTGAGCCTTAGTGAATACAGGGGTTAGGTGAATTTTTAAAAAAAATTAGGCAATGGCCTACTCTCAAGATGTTTTGACGACTCATTATTTTAAAAATAGAACTGAGACTTTTTTAGTACACTTTTTTCTTTATAACAAGTATCAAACTGTCTAGTATGCCCAGAACATCCACAAATTCGTGGACCATATATTTAAAAAAACCTAAAATTATTTATGGCTTTGCGAATTCTCAAGATATTTTTTTATTTCAAAAATCGATAAATCTATGTACGTTTATGTTACCGGCCAAACCCGATTTCAGAATAAACTAGTTTGGCCTAGACCAAACCAGTTTATCCTAAAAGTTGTTCGGGTCTGGTCGGGTTTGTTCGGATTTGTTTAGGTTTGTTCGGGTTTGTTAGAATACGAATAAACCCTAACAAACCCGAACAAACCCAAACAGGCCTAGGCAAATATAGTTTATCCTAACATATATACAAATGAAAAAGGTAACTTTTAAGCATTAATGCATTGGCTGTATTAAAAAACGCGTAATTTTCGCTCCATCCTAGTGTACAGGGTGTCCAAAATTTACGGTCAAACTTTTAAAATTTTAACGCACTTAAATTTTTCTAGTAGTTATTTACAATATAAGTGTTGTAGGGATTCGTATTACAACACGAGATGTTAAAGTTGTCAAACGAGGCGTCAGCCGAGTTTAGTAAAACATCGAGTGTAGTAATACAACAAGAATATTGTAAAAAATTTCTACTTTCATCTATGAATAAAAATATTTGGCAAAAGGCATTTTTAAAAATAAAATGCACCTGCTATTAAGTTTACTAATCAAGTTTTTTATGTTACCTTCCGCACAAATTCAAAAATATAAAAAGCGTTTTTCAAAATGAGCGATTCTGATGGAAGTTTACCCTCTGATATAGAAGCAGCGGCAAACGAAGCGATCTCAAGTTTAGTTTCGACAAAATCCAAGGCGCGGTATGAGTTGGAGTATCAGAAGTTTGAAGATTGGTGCAAAGCTAACAAAATAAAGGCGGTGTCTGAGAAAATCCTTTTGGGTTATTTTTCCGTAAAGCAACGCTCCCAGAAACTATCTACACTATTGACTCACTACTCAATGTTGAGAACTATGATTTTAGTCAAGAAAAATCAAGATATAAGCAGATTTTCTAATCGCATTTTTGAAAAGAAGTTTAGAGGATTACAAGGCCAAAAAGTCCAAAGTTTTTACAAAGGAAGACGTATGTAAGTTTCTTAGTACTGCAGATGATAAAACATATTTACTTATCAAGGTTGTCGGCGCGAAGAACTAGCTAAGTTAATGTTGGATCATATTGAACACAAGGATTTGTATATAAAAATTGTGATTCCATTCTCGAAAACCAAAATTATGCGAGAATTTGTTATAACAGAAGGAAATGTGACAGGTGTCAACTGTTGAAGTATTTTTGTATGCTAAACTTCGTCCTCTTAATGCAACTTACAAGGGGTTTTTTGTATTCTATGTAGAAGGAAAATTTACCTCCCAGCCTGTCGGAATTAATAGTTTTGGAAGTATACCAAAAAAAGATTGCAACAAAACTTGGATTGATTAATCCCGAAGGATACAGTGGACATTGTTTTGGAGGTCCTCAGCCACCATTCTAGTTGATGGTGGTGCAGATATGCAGATGTTAAGCGTCATGGGGGCTGGAAATCCTCTTCTACGGCAGAAGGCTACGTTGAGAATTCTTTAGAAAATAAGAAACAAATAGCAAAAAAGATCATGGGGTCAGACACGGATTTAATGATTGGAAATTCGAACGTAAAGGGCTCCATCACATCCACTTCTGGTATACAAATTTCTAACTGTAAAAAGTGTATTATTAATGTTTATAATAAACCTTAAGTGTTATATTTTAATTAATAATTGGTAATTAATTTTATAATTATTAATAATAAATCATTCTTCTAAACAGTGTGGTTTTATTTAACAGCAAAATTTTAATAAAACCGGTTTTTTTTTTCATTACAGCACTAGTGCTAGGTTTGGATACAACCTTCAACATTATATCTACCAAAAAAATAAAATTAAGAACACAACTTACAAAATTAATTGCTTTTAATTACGCGGCATTACTTATATATTCATAGGACATTGTCATTTCGTCACTGTACAGCAATTGATGTATTATACCATTAATTATTAAAATTATTTGTCTCTAGCAACCATGTAACAGTAATAGATATGTACGTACAATGGTAATATCCTCCTTTGACAGGGCCACGCCCCAATTCTAATTTTCATTACTCGATTGCTCGATATACCCTAAAGATAATATTGACTTATAATAGGAGTAATAAACTTTTCTAAACGCGCAGCGTTGCCATAGACAGCACTATTGATTCAATTAATTAATGAGAGACCCTTACATGCTATAGCGCGCAGAATATAATAATTATATAAATACACGACATGGCGTTATTGAAAATTAACGTCAATACGACGTGATTAATGCGTTATAGTCCACTGAACCGTTTTAGTTGCAATGGCTGCTTGTTTCGCGATTTAAATGTTTCGAATAAAACCATCTTTATTTTTATTATCCAACTTTATAGTAACTCGGCCAATAGAAATTTGTTTACATTTTATACATTTATTTAATTAAACAGAAAATTATTTTGTTACTTTTCCCACATTGAAAAAATAAGTGATCTTGGCCCAATATAGTAAACTCTCTTGGACGTTAATTACACTGGTAAACAAGATTTTTGTCCCAAGCGCAAAAATGTCTGATTTCAATATAATTTTGCATGCTGAAATCAATCATGTTTTCAGAATTTCTCCATCACCCTTAGTTTTTATGTTCCAGTATATGTGATTATTTACCTATAAAATGCACGCATAGGTCTGTACTATAAGAGTCATCTAACAAAAAACTTGTGTCAGGCATTGCTATTTTATTATTTGTGTATTGTAACAATAACTTGTTGTGACTAGAAATAACAAAGTGTGTGTCACGCGGAACATGTCTTGGCTTGTTGAGACCAGCAAGCAGTTCCGAGTCCTATATAACATTTATTTATTGTTGTTTTAGTTATTGGCTAGAGCTCGGTGAATGAACATATACGCAGACTTTTTTAACGTTTTGAAGAATGTGCTGTGGTGCATTTTAAGCTATTGTAGTGTAACTCACCTGTAAAAATACCAAGAAATTGTGTAAACCACCCGAACTCTTTTTGCTACGTCTGCGGTGAATTGACATTTAAATCTCAAAAACGGTCTTTCACGCCTCTCGTTAATAAATGCTATGAACAGTATTTCAAGTGTAAAGTCGGCGATCAAGACAAAAGCTGGGCTCCCCATATTTGCTGTGTTACGTGTGTCAGACTTCTTACAGCGTGGGCAAAAGGTAAACGACATATGCCTTTTGCTATTCCCATGATTTGGAGGGAACCATCAGACCATATTACCGATTGCTATTTTTGTCTTACAAATATCAGTGGTATAACTTCTAAATCCAAACATACTGTTAAATATCCTCATATTCCATCTGCACTGAGACCAGTGCCGCACAGTCCGGAATTACCTGTGCCTGACCCCCCACAAAATATGACACCGAGCGACGATGAAACTGCCGATGACGAAGTAAACAACGAAAGTTTTTCAGCCGAAAATATTGATCTGGATCCAACATTTACACCAGATTCGTCTTCTTGTGCGCCGCATCTTCTAAGTCAAGAAGAACTTAATGACCTTGTCCGAAAAAGCAGCATGGTTTTCTTTCAAGGACATTTGCAACGGCGTCTTGGGAAATCGTAAATCCGAAAATTACGTAGAGAATGTTAACAATTTATTGGTCTCATATAAAGCCATGGGTTGCAACATGAGTCTAAAAATACACTTTCTTCATTCACACTTGTACTTTTTTCCGAAAAACCTTGGAGCAGTAAGTGACGAACATGGCGAGCGATTTCACCAGGACATTCTGGACATGGAGAAGAGATACCAAGGCAAATGGAGCCCCGCTATGTTGGCAGACTATTGCTGGACGCTGAAGAGAGATGTTTCTGATGCAAAGTACAGTCGAAAGTCATATATGACCACATTTTCTAAGTAAATATATCACTTTGTACTTTATTTTTTCATAACTTATACCCATATTATAATATATACGTTCACAAAAATTCATTGCTTTGTCACTTTAAAACCCTGCGTGATGGAAAAATTCTGAAAACATATATGAAATATGTTTAAAAAGTACTACCAAGTACACCCACTTCAGCTCGTGGGACAAAAAAAATCTTAAATTTTGTTGACCAGTGTTATTAGAGGCAAGAGAAATTATCTCTGTTTAAGTGACTTACGACTCTTTTGACAAACCCTCAAATTTCTCTTGGACGTTAATTTCCGGATTTATTTTTTCGCAAAAGCGTTTTATCTTGTTTCAGAAGCCTTAGAATTATACATATTATTTAAGAAATGTATTCAATATACAGCGTGATTCCTAAGTTGATACTTCTTTTTTAGCTGTATATAGAAGGCATTAATATAAACAACTTTTTCAAATACCTTTTTTCAAAAAACTTACAAATAGCCGAGTTACAGAAGTAGCCCTTTACTTTTTATTGTTTTTCTCCGGTTTTTGTATGTGAGTCATGCAATTCGCGGCGCGGTGTGGTTTTCTGAAGCAAATTAATTTTAATAAATTGGTGAAAATAGTAAAATTTTAAAACAATGAACTAATTATGGTGCTAATTTAATTTTTAATTAGTGTCGTAAAAGTGCGGATGTTTCTTCTCTACACCCAGAAGTTTTCCTAATGTTATTCAACGGGCAAGTTAGGCAGAACCGTATTTGATTTGTAGTGTAATAAATGAATGTAAGTACTTTATTTTTGGGTTTTTTGAAAAAACATATTTGAAAATGTTGTTTATTTTAATGCCTTCTATACGCAGCTAAAGAAGAAGTATCAACTTATTTCTCTTGACTTGAAATATACAGGGTGGCCCTCTCTCAACGAAGGATTCTATACTTACCTACTCAACTTTTTAATATTTTTCAAGAACAGAATTATAAGGAGGTTTTAGGTTTACAGTTTAAAATTATCTTAAATTATACAGGCTGTCTCAAATAGTCACGGCATATCCAACATACTTTTTTTTAATGAAACACCCTATTTATTAAAAATCGAAGAAATCGTCCATATTTCTCAAAGAGACCGGATATAGATTTAAAGGAAAAAAGGAAAGACAACAAAGTCTCGGTCTCAGCAAATATAATTGTGTGGTTACACGTGTTTCACCCTTTCGGGCATCATCAGACCCAGAATTTAAAACAGAAAAGAAACAGTTATAACATATTAATTAATCTTAATATGTTAATTAATTAATCTTAATATGTTAATTAATTAATCTTAATATGTTATAACTGTTTCTTTTCTGTTTTAAATTCTGGGTCTGATGATGCCCGAAAGGGTGAAACACGTGTAACCACACAATTATATTTGCTGAGACCGAGACTTTGTTGTCTTTCCTTTTTTCCTTTTTTAACCCTATTTATTATATTATTTTCTAAATCACTATAAAATTCCACGTATATTTGGTATATAAAATATCATAAGTCTAAATATAAATTGTTTTTAAGATATTGACGTTTAAATATGCTATTTTTAGACTTTGACAGGTTGTAGAGTTGAAGCAGCGTATCTTAGAGCTTTAGCTCCCTGTCTTTTTTTATTCTCTATCCAAAGAGACCACCAGACTTTAACATGTTAAATAAAAAAAATGGTTTTACGGTTTGACGGAAGTTGTAACTTTTAGATAGAGAGTAAGAACAAAGATCGGGAGGTGAAAACCATTTTTCTCTAAGATGAGCGTGCCAATGCTACAGGGTGTCAAAGTCTGAAAATGCCATATTTTAAACATAAATATGTCAAAAACAATTTAATTTAGACATATAAATTTTCATCAAAATATACGGGGAATTTTATAAGGAATTAGAAAACTATATAATTATAGGATAATTCCTTAAACAAAAAGTATGTTGGATATGCCCTGAATATTTGGGACACCCTGTATAATTTAAAATAATTTTACCTACCTATTTAAAAGCGCGAATTTTTTGAATTAAAGGGGTATACATTCTTCCCAATAGATTCGTTTTTTTAGGGCACCACCAGGCAAACAACAAATAAATAAGTTTCCTTCTGCTGGACGATCGACGCACAGTTCTTTCCACGCAAATGAAAACTCGTCACTGTCAGAAAACTTTCGTCCTGTTAACTGAACTTTAATTTTGAGGAAAAGAAATCGATTTCGCAATGCTTATTATCGGGTTTGTACGGAAGATGATCTAGGACTGTGAGTCCTGAATGTTTGATATGATCTAACGGCTGCTGGTGCATTATTACGGTCGAAATTCCATGCTCCGAGTCTTAAATTTGGTTGCAGTTTTTAGAGGCAAGTAATGATTACAGCAAGGCATACCTTGGTGGACCGGGAGGCAGTAACTATACGTCAAGTCGATTACTTACTACAAAAGAACTGCACTATAACCAGTGGCGTAACCCGAAAATATGTTCGGGAGGGCTCAATGGGCGTAATTAGAACTTTTTTTTGGAGCAAGGGACAATCGGGACTACATGTATTTCATGATATTGTTTCTAGTGAAGAAGGCGAAAATTTTTCGGAGCCACACCCAAAGTTCGTTTAAAATTGACCTAATCACTATCAAATTTCGAAAATTAAATGTTTTTTTTTGATAGTCCTAGCTGGCTCTTTATTAAAAAAAAACATTTTTTATATTTGTATCAATAAAAAATTTTAACATACGACGTATGTATGACTCTAACCCGCGTTTTTCGTGCTCGGTTTTTCATGATTAAAAATTAAGTAAATATCGCTCACCACGCCAAAATTGATGATTTTTTCAGAAATCATGTATTTTAGGAGCGTAGATCTAAGAGCAGTTTTTGGTGCAAATGCTGAGGTTTTGAAATACTTCTTCTTAAGTGGCTTTGTATATTCATATAAAAGCGCATTCTTGTTTCTTCCCGCACTATTTTTTTTATTCTAAATTATCACACTTCTTCCATAAAAAATGTTTCTATTAAAATTTTTAGTTTAATTTTTCTCTTTAAAAATAAATTTCTAATTCTTATTGGTTTTGTTCTAAACATATTTATTGCATTGGGTTATATTTTTGTTGATTTAAAATAGCTCTAAAGAGGAAAAACGAAACAGACAAGTATACTATACTTGTCTCATCTTTTACCTTGACTCCCCAAACATCCGCTGCCGACGCACATCTTCGCAGGCAGCATGAAGTATTGCGCCTCAACAATGACCTGGAAGAAATTTTGGCTTGGGGTGACAGTAACCAAGTCGAATTTAATGCTAAGAAAACCCAGGCAGCAGTCTTCTCCAAAAAGGTTAACATTGCAGAACCGGATATAGTCATGGCAGGACACGCAATTCCCCTGGCACCGTCTATTAATTTACTGGGGGTCAATCTGGGAGGTAATATGTCTTGGCATGATCACGTTGCCGGAATTGCCAAGGCAGCTGCACAGAAACTTGGTGTACTTTTCCGCACCAAAAGGTTGTACACACCTCATTAACTTTTGACACTCTACAAAGCCCAGATTCGACCATCATTAGAATATTGCTCTCATGTCTGGAGCTCTGCACCCAAGCACACCCTTCGGCTACTGGATTCCATTCAAAGGAGAGCCGTTCGTCTGATCGGCGACCCCGAGCTGACCAAGACCCTCGATAGCCTGGAGCATCGAAGAAAGGTTGGTGATTTGGCTCTCTTTTACAGATATTTCCATGGCAGGTGTTCGACTGACATTGCCCACTTGATTCCACCTAGAGCAATGCAAAACAGAAATACACGGCGAACCGCTGCCGTTGTTCAGCTTAGTACTCCTCGAACTTCATTGTTCAAGAATTCTTTTATCTGGAGAACGTCATCTTTGTGGAATGATCTTCCTGAGGTCGTGTTTCCCAATGAATACAATCTTCAACGTTTCAAGACCAACGTTAATCGCTTTCTTCGCAGACGCACCGCTCCCAGAGCGCCTTAAAGGATTTTGCCTATAGTGCAGGTGTTTATCATAAAAAAAAATATTATATTAGAAAAGTAAGTAGTAAAGTAGAAAAGTAAAATATTATTCTTTTTACTCGTTTTCCTATAAAATTGCATCAAAAATCAATAACTAAAACGATATGCGTCCGTAACCTTAATCTCTATATAAAACAGAACTTTTAGAAGGAAAAGTTTAACGAATTAAAAGTTCAAGTATGAGACGAAAAATTAGGTTGCAATTAAACTTACTTTTAGACCCAAGGTCCTAGGCTCGGGGGGGGGGGGGGACTGCAGCCCACCCCCCTAAATACGCCAATGACTATAACGTTCTCAATAAATTTTTTATATTTTTAAATATTTGTTCGGTAAGGAGGAGCGAAAAGTGCAATCGCACAGAAGCGCTCAAAACACCAGACCCGCCCCTGACTCTAATATCTCGATTTCGCTTGGTATATTGTATATAATTTTAAATTGTGGCTTTCTCGAATTATAACCCGCCTGATTTAATGGTTTCTTCGCTTACATTTATTCCCCGAAAATAATATTTCACTGTAATTACGCTAGGCGTATATATTTATGCGCAAAATAAACTTGTTTATGAAAACTGACTGGCGCCGCTTATGGGGTCAAAATACCGATACATTTCTCCACTGGATCGCTCTGGAAATTATGGGGTGAATTGTATTTTTAATGGTCAAATTAATTCTTAAGTTTAAGCACTGAAAGTTGTAAATTTCGTAAATGTTTTCTACTCCCTCGGTTTAAAAAGAATTATAATTACAAATAATAAAAATATATTTCGTGTTGGTTTGAAATGGATTTAGGAAAAAAGTCGAAAATATATTTATTTTTTTGACAAAATTAAGGGGTTTTTTTGGAAGAAAATAACTCTTAAAGTTGGTCCAATTATTTTGGAAATGAAAGGTTTATCTAAAATTCCGCTGCATGAGAAACAGAGTTGAAGGATGAGTGTTTCGATATATTTAAATTGAAGTAAATCGTATGTCTAGCTTTATAGTTTTCGTATAACGTCGGCGTCGTTGCACTAGTCGACTATTCTTTAGTGTATGTTGTGCCCGTTGTGGTCGTCGTCGTGCTAGTTAATGGGACCCTTTAAAGCAGCGGTTCCCAAACTTTTTTCTATGGCGCCCCCTTTTGGGAATCAAGAAATGGTCCCATTAAAACAGAAAATCCTCACATAAGTAGGTCGTCAACAATGGTATATAAAATTTCAAAGCCATTTCAGCGATTGATGGATAAATGGGAAGTTATTTTATCCGAAAAGTAGCAATCGCCAAATTTTCAAAGTTAATTTTCGCCACTGAATCGTATGTTAAGTCGATTGCTTGTTCTTGCAGGTGTTCTGGAAGAATGTTTATATCAAAGTTAAAAGGATTTTGGGCAAATTTATGATCGTCATTGTCATATAAATTAGGAAAATATCGTTGAAATTTTAAAGTTTTAAAGTTAAAAATTTGTATTACTTTTGCATTTTTTCAGAGCTCTCGCGCTCAGTCATTTAAAAAATAAATCACTTCCTTTCTCGGGCAATTTTGAGGACGACCATCTCTTCGACAACCTCCTATTCCCACCACTGCAACAATTGGTTCTATTGCCTATTTCAGAAATGTGTAGGTAGAGTAATATCAGTAAAATCATTAGGTATGCAAAAGGACTACAAAGTGACCCAACGAATATTTAAACAACTTCCATAATTTGACACTGATTTCATTGCAAAATTCTTTATTCTCATCAAGTGCAGGTAGTACCACCCGGGTTTGGGTCAATTTATGGGTTTTGCCTATTGTTATCCATTCAGAAACACTGAAAATGGTGTGCATTATTTACATAGTATTAGGTACACTTATTTTTTTATTAAGCTTTATAAAAAAAATACAAAATACAGACAGACCTGATGGACTGCTTTTTTCTTCAGTTCTCAGGTGTCACTTCCTTAATGGCTTGATCAAACAGTAGCTTAACGTCTTTCATTTTGAATGTCGTGCTGTGTCTTGCTACAAATCCTTTCACTTGCGCCCATATAAGTTCTATAGGATTTAGTTCACAATGTTATGGCGGTGTGCGCAGCACAGTTACACTATGTTTTTCAGCTATATCTTCCACGGCATATTTAATAAAACGATGTTTGTGTAAATTTGCTATAGCTAATAGTTTCTTCTTTATCAAATTATGTACTTTTTATTTTCTTTGGTTAGTTATCATAAACGATTTAATGCACAAAATTAACCTGCGCCTATGGCCTACACCGAAATTGAGCCGAACTGGACGGAATTTCCCATTTTTTTACTCTACACCTTTCTGAAAAAGACTATAGTTATTATAATTTTAACCACTTTATAATATACCCACATAAATGTAATATTTCGGCCCTCCGCCATTACACTTGGGATATTGACAAATAGTTACGGTATATAGGTAAACTCAAATTTCCCTCACCCTTTTCCCCCCACTTGTTTTTAGCATTGTTCAACTTCAATGGTAATTTGAATAATGGTTATCTATCTTCATTTACATCAATTCTGAGCTCTGCAAACTGTGCTCGTGTACGTACACAGGACATTTCAGCGTGCTCGTTTACATCCGTCACTGTCCCGTGCAACGGGATAATACACGGTCTTCCGAAATAATACGATTAATTCGCTGTTGGCCTGTTCGCATCTCGTCCGTGGCAGGACGACAAGGATACAGCCGACGTCGATAGCAGGACAATGTCGACATATCCGGTGTCAGGATCTATGGACTTCTGGTTCCCGGCGGGGAGCGACGCATCCGTGTGTAGGGCGGTTAACCCCGGGAACTCCCGTTTCCACGGGTTTAATCGGCTCAATCGCGATGAAATGAAATTTGACGAATTACAATACTGCGAATGCGCTTTTTTGTCTTGGATGATTGCGACTGTAATTTGTCATTTTTGGGCACATCGGAAGACGTTAGTTTACAGTGGCGTATTTTATTTATTCCATACACTGTAAATTATTTAACAATTAACATAAATATTAGCAATATCAAGGTTTATAAAACTAACAATACAATGGTAATAATAGGAACCCTACAAAAAGAAATAAAAAGGTAACTACGGTATACGTCCAGTAGCATAGGTACTAGTGATAAAAATGTATTTTGGCAACGCTCAAGCTACAATTAAAGACATCATATACATGGACATTGTAACATGTACACATCTCATTGATGGGAGAATATTTAAATACGTTGGTTCGTGAAGGTATATAAATTTTGAGAATTTAGGCAAGGAATTCTGAAGTTCAGTTTGTGCAGCAGCCCACAAATAATGTTGTTATTGAGCAGTTTATGTACAATTACTGCGTAGAATATGTGCTTCTATCACGTAATCTAACAAACGAGAATCTTACAGCAGCTGATCTTGATGAAAACCTCTGTCGGGATAAACTCCATCATATCTATACCACAGAGCTTTCAAAAAACGTCTCTAAACACTCTCAATATTGTCAATGTGGATTTTAAATAACGGAGACCAAATGATTGAAGAGTATTCCGATTTAGATCCAACAAGAGAACGATACAAAGTTACTAAAGGGTCAAGTGACCGAAAATCTCTAGTAGTTCTAAGAATAAAACTAAGGAATTTATAGGCGGTGGACACGACGTGTTCAATATGACGAAGAAAGGATAGTTCTCTATCGAAAATAACTCCTAGATCCTTAAACACAGTAGGTCTATCCAGGATCTTACCATTTATGTTATAGTTGAAATTAAAAGTGGTGTTTTTGTTGGTATATGTCATAACATTACATTTAGCAATATTTAAGTTTAATCTGTTTTTAGTACACCAATCGTACAATATATCCAAATTACAATGTCGGTCAAAGGTGCTGGTTAGTTAATTATTGTTAAGCGTCTTTATACACCCGACATAAACCAAAAAGAGTTACATTTCTTTATAAAACCCAATGAGTGAACAAACAAAACCAAGTGTCTGTTTAAAGGTTGGAGACATTGACGTTTCTTGAACGGCAGTAGAGTTTTGAACTTGCATTGTCTTTATTTTATTTTGAATCACTACATTTCAACTGGTAAGCATCTCCAGTCGTCTTCAGGTGAATGATTGCGAACCGGTACATGGCATTGCTTTGACTAGGCACGATCCGCAACCCAGCAAAAAATTGCCAACTGAAAAATAAATTTTATTCTGGATGTATCATTATAATATTATTGACCAAGGTTTAGACAGATACTATTATTGACTGAGGGTCGATTTTAAGACGTGAGGGCAATGATAGTTGTCTAAACCGTGGTAAATATATAATTTTTTCCACTACTAACACATTTACAACATTAAATTATTAATTAAAGAAGAATAAGAAGATAGGGTATACCGTTGTTAGCAGTGAGTCTAAAGACCCATAAACTGCCATTCCCCACTGACAAGGTGAGGGGACAGCGGGTAATAGACGAAGGGGGTTCACAGCGTGCAAAAACCCCCGGACGCTCAGCGCCGTGGTGAATTAACTACGGCAGGCCTGTCATTTAATTTGATGTTAACATTCCTTGCCTCACTTAAAATGAAATGTGAGGTCATCCTTGTTTCTTATTCTGGGTGCTCATCAGTGATCTGGCTTGGTAATGTGACACGTTCGATGTCCAGTTAGTATTTTTTTTTTATCTTGTCAGATGGCATTCTTAGTTGTCAGTATTTGTCGATTCATAAAAAAATTCAAGTCTTTTTGATAAAATGAGCGAAGAAACTACTACTGATACGTGCACTCCTCCACAAATGAGGGTGGAAGCACAATAAATTAATGATGAGTTGCTACCCCAAAAATCTAAGGTTTTGTATTTAAAAACCTACTCAGTATTTAAGAACTGGTGCCAAACAAAGAAAACTGGAATACCTGGTTATCTAAAAATGACTTTTCATATATTTTTAAAATAAAAAAAGGTCAAGTTGCCTGTTTTGTAATGTTTTTGCCAGATGCCTCTATTATTGACCGTTGTCGACAACGACGGTAAATAATAGAGGCTTCTGGCAAGGGGTGAAGAAAAACGATTTCTAAAGTTAATAATCAATCAATAATGAGTGATTTTAAAGTTAGTAGTGAAAAAAAATATTTTTTGTTTATACATTGGAAAGTTTTACATTTTGACGGTTACAATTAGTTTAAACCTAAATTTTTCCAATATTCTATCAGTAAAACTATGATAGCCAGAAGTATAAAATGTAGAGTTTGTTGTTTTCTTTATAATATTCTACAGTTCTCGCGTTACTTTAAAAAAAAATTAAATTTATTGCTACCTGAAAGAAGTTTTTGCAAAAAGAAATGAAACAACATATGGCAATTGGAAGTGCATATTATTGGTACGTACTTCTCTTGTCTATGATAATTAATTTTATAAATCTCATTTTAATTAATCATTTATGGAAATAAATGTAAAATATAATTACAGCAAATTATATTTACCATTGGCGTAGCCATGTTTAAATCTAGGGATGGTGCAGACAAGAAATACTTACTTTATTACATTACACATTACATTTTGTATGTAATACCAGATGTCCAAATTTAATTGTTTTTGAGATATTAACGTTTAAAATATGCCATTTTCAGACTTTGACAAGCCGTAGCATTGTAAAGGCGCATCTTAGAGAAAAATGGTTTTCACCTCCCTATCTTAGTTTTTTTTATTCTTTGTCGAAAATTTACAACTTCCAGTTTAACATGTAAAACCGGCCGCTAAAGTTTATTGATGGATTTTTGAAAACTTTTTAAAATTTGACTCACAGATATAGAGAAGTGTGATTGAGCTATTTTCATTTAAAAAGATAATTTTAAATGTGTATGTTTATAGTCCAGGAGGCAGTGACGATTTTCGGTACTTATTTTCCCAGTCAGCAAACATGGATAGAATTATTGGGTTTGTTATTCTAAGCAAAATTCATATATATGTAGGGGGGGGGGGGTCCGATGGGTTGAGGCGGAAAATGCGTTAGAAAGTACAAATATACTGCACTTTTTTCCAGTGATAAAAATAGTTCTATTAGTGAGAGATACACTGAATTTAAGAAAAAAAATAGTCTGGCTAATCTGTGCGGATGGGTAATATGTCTGGCAGGTGGAAACTTGGATAAAATTTAGCGAAACCATTGCCCTTATTTTCGCAGTCCTAAAAATTTATCAGATGATAGTTTATATTATAATAACAGCTGAAAATATAGTCTGGCTAATGTGGAACACCCCGACAGCCTTGCCAGACTCGTACAACGCTCGACAGGCGCGCTAAATTCGGCATGTTCAATTATCCAGGCGATTGTTGTCATCTCTACATGTTTTTACTTTTCATAATTTCTGCTAAGAAAAGTATTAGTTTCGGGCAAAATTCGACTATGGCTAAAAAACATTTTTCTCGACGTTTTGAGACCCCAGAAATCCAAAAAATATGGTTTTAGCAAAATGTCAGTCCGTCCGTCATCAAAAAACTTTATTCGCGAATAACTTTGTAACTATCAGAGATACGAGAAAAGTGCTGTTGTTTTTTGTAGGGAATTTAATTCTCTACAAAAAAGATTTTTTAACATTTTTGTGTATCTCTTTTAGTTTTTGAGATATAGTCAGAATATAAAAAATTACGAATAATTCTTACATTCAGACTATCTCTGGAATTATATAAATTAAACGAACAAGACTAAGAAGCAATATTGTAGAGAAGTAAATTTCCAACAAAAATATTAATTATGGATGAACGAGCGGGTAGACATTTCGCTAAAACATGAGAAATATCACTTTTGGCTGTTTAAAAAATCAAGATAAGCAAATTCACTGTAGTGGGTTTATAAGTACAGAGTCTAGCGGGGCTTTAGTGATTGTAAATGACAGCCAGACGTGTATTTTCTATGAAATTATAGTATTATTTATCATGTGACAAATTTTCAAATCTGGGAAAATAAGAGCAAACATTTTGTAATTTTCACGATTTTCAAGATGTCGCCAGACTCATTTGCCAATTTCGTAAATCAGCCAGACTTACTTTTAATTATAGTTGATGATTATACCAAATGATACGATAAATTTCAAGCATGGGAAAATAAGGGTTACGGATTCCAAAAATCGGTCAAATTTTTGCATCCGTAAATTTTCAGCCAGACAGACTTTCCTCCACTTGGGATGTGCCAGACTGTTATTTCCGTTAATAAAATTACTCACTTTAATTAATGTCAAATATTTATGAGTGGAAAAATAAGTGGCCTTGACTTTTTTTTTGTCGTTTTGCGTCATCATCCGAGCAGACTATTTGATATTCACCGACTGGGAAAATAAGTGCAAAAAAATTCACTGCCTCCTGGACTATTAGCAATAAAATGAAATTAAACAATAATTTAGAGATAATATTAACTTATAAGTAAGTACTTGCAAATTTATGGTAAATTGAAATTTTTAATAAATCTAGTTAAAACACTGGCAATGGACAATATTTTTTTAAATATATGAAGAGGCCTCTGGGCTATCCCTGGTGGCCGCCATGATATTTAATTAAACATATTACAAATATAAATTAATTTATTACGAATAGATCTATTAAAGCTGCAACAAGAGAGAAAAGCAGCATGTCGGAATGACATGAAGCGGACCCGCAATCAACACGGGCATATTCATAAATTGATGTAAATCAATATTTTATTTGAATGGATATCAATTTATAACCAATCAACTTATTTTCGAGCTTCTTATTTAATAATTTTGATGCGAATCTGAATGCCTAAAGGCTTATTTACACGTGGATAGTTTAGTGGCGGCAAGTACTTGTCGCCACTAAACTTTCCAGGTGTAAATGAGCCTTAAGGTAGGTGCATTAAAAGTATTAAAACGTTTTCAATATATACACGGTGTCCAAAAAATACTTGTACAACGTCTGATGATGTAGTTCTAACGTCCAAATTGCACGATTTAAGGCCAATTAGTTATATCCACGATACACTAACACCGGTATGCGTATGCGCATAAATTGTTTATTTCTCTCCCAAATTTTGACGACACGTGCGAGGACGCTAAAGACCGGTTTACATTAGGTGCAAGAAAATGATCGTTTTATTTTTAATATTTGACAGGTTAGAACCGTCGGTCGCATCAAAAGGTTATGCAACCGTCCTCGCATGTGACGACATGCGCAGCCATGTTCAAAGATCAACTTGCTTAATCGGCATACCGTTGTAGGTGTATCGTGGTTATATCCGACATTTTTTTTCTAAATTGAAAATATTTTTTTTCGCTTAAAACCGGCTTTCCAACAAACATTTTCAGGAGATGAAAAACTTCTGAATATGATCATTTACGTAGCAAATATACCTGGATTGTTGTTTGATGAGAGAAAAAATCAGAAATAATGTTTGTAAGTGACGTTACATTTATATCACTTCTACCTATTTATAGCCGAATACTATACAAAATGTCATTTTACAGTGTTGACTATACACCAAAAATTAATTAGCACATTTTCAAGAAATTTTACAAAAACCCAAACTTTTCCTTAAATCTTTAACGCCCTCTACCGACTAACCGAAGTAATGTCAGATATAACTCACTCTTAAATCGACCTATTTTGACGTCAGGACTACATTTTTACTTCCCTGTAAAAGGAAGGGATTGTTAATCTTGAAAAAAAAGTTGAGATATCGACGTTTGTTTTGCTAAACATCTGTTTCTTAGTTCTTTTAGTCTGTCTGTCGATCTTTTCGTCTGTTGGTTCGAAAGCTTAAAAATCACTTGGCTGGGACTACAAAAAATTTGAATATGAATTAGACATTAGACCCGCCCAAAACTTGGTACAGTTTTGTTATACTATATACAGGGTGAGTCTTGGAAAAAAATTAAACTCCATTTGTTTTACGTTGAATTGCTTAGGTTAATCATATTCTATCTAAAGTTTAATACTTTAGATATACTTTTAATAAGCCCCTGTATACTGGGTGGTCATTTAGTACCGCTAATGCTACAAACTGTAACAGCTTGTTATTAAAAATACGCAAAAACTGTGTTTACAAAAGTTGAAGCTACCAAATGACCTACAACTTAAAATTATTTTTTAATCTACAGGGTGGCGCAAAGACGCATACGGAAAAATGTTTTACTTTTTTTTTAAACCAAACAAACTATATTGTACAACTTTTTAAATTTTATGAATAAGTCAAGTCAATTAGCTATAATGTTTTCTATATCCAAAACTATATCAATGCTGACCTGACATGACATTATGTCCAGTTTAACAGGCTACAGGTTATTTCTAACTTCTGGTTTAATTAACTTAAAAATATTTTTTTTAAATTTTTTTTATGGTTTTGGCAACATTGACAAATATCTCCGTTAGTTAACATAAATATCTCGGTTAGTTGACATATTAGAGCAATAGTGAATACGGCGTTTTTTGTGGAGATCAAGAAAAGGAAACTTTTTTATTTAAAACTTTTTTCTATAAAGGTTTTCGTTGCTGCGATATTTGAGGTTTTATAAAATGAAGAAGATATTTTATTAAATATCTCGAAAACGGTAAGAGTTACCAAAAATATCTTCAAATGAATATTGTAGATCTGTGAAAAATACAATTTTTCGGTTACATGCATTGTAGTCGTCAGGTGTATGATTTAGAAATAAAAAGAAAAAAAAATGGATTTTCGAAAAATTCCAAAAATTTTGAAACTTTTGACAACAAACTTTCAACAACATCTCCGTTAGTTGACATATTAGAGCAAAAGTGAATAGGACCTATTTTGTGGAAATCAAGAAAAGGAAACTTTCTTTGGGAAAAAGCAACGAATATAGTATATATAGCGATAAAAGTGCCTACTTTCGTTTACCGAGACACCATCAAGTAACAAATAATTTGAAAATTGAATAACATTACATTCAATTTCGCTGTGAATTCCATTTATTTCACGCAACCAAGAAGTATTGGTATTTGCTTATTGGATTCCTTTAATGCAAACACGACCGTCATTTCTGAATGCCGATGCCATACCACCGCGTGGTACGTCGGGTCGACCAGTACGACTAGCTCCAGCCACCCACCTAGAAGCGGTTTCAGTGGCACGTACCCAGACCATCATGGGCCCCGACTTCTATTTACATCAGCATAGACATTTATCATGGCATGTAGAGGGAGCTTGCGTAATATTGAACACGCAGGGATTCTAAATTAACTTACTTCATTTAACTTTATGGTTAAAAATACACAGAAATTAATTGTCACTCAGCAAATACAGGTTGCGGAAAAAGGAAATGTAATTTGACAGAAATTATGACTACTTTTCATAAGAGAATAAATGACGAGGTTGGTTGGTTAGTACAAGGCGGGGGTCGGGCGTTCAACCCAAGCTTCCTGCACTGCAGCCTAGTGGCTTATTGTACTCCCTTATCTTGCTAGAAAAGATGTGTTCCTTTTATAAGGTAAGATTTTAAGTCTTCTTTGGGTCAGTGCTTCGCAGTTATATATGATATGTAAGGCGGTGTCGTCCTCTTCACCGCAAAGTCCACATTCAATGGGACCATTGGAAATTCCTATTCGACGTAGGTGTTTTCTTAACTGGCAGTGTAAGTGTAAGTAGGCCGATCACTTGTTTTAGCTGGGTGCGCCTTAGAAGCAACATTGCAGTTGATAGCTTTTTGGAGGGTTTCCCAATTGTGGCCCCCGCTTGGGTTTGACCAGGTATCCTGTTCCATCAGGATAGGTGTTGTTGTTGCGCCCACCTGTCTGATTTTGCTTTGGTTGCCTGTTTTGATATGCCAAAGGCAGGTTCAGGGCCTCTGAGCTTTTGAGATGATCCGGCTCTAACCAGTTTATCGGCTTTTTCGTTGCCCGCTATCCCCGAATGACAGGAATCCATAGGCGTTCTACCCTGTTGTTCCTTGCTGCTAGATTTTTCAGGCCGTTTAGGCACTCCATTGTGATCTTCAATTTGAGTCGATTGGAGTTTAGGGCCTTGAGGGCAGTTTGACTGTCTGACAGAATGTATATCTCCTGGTCGTGGTAGCCCTTTTCGATATTTTTCTGTACACAGCTTGTATAGCACGTATTTCTTATACTGTTGCGTAGTTTCCCAGGGGAATGACGAGGACTTTTTATTTTAAATCTCTTTCGATAACAACGGCGGGGGCATTTCTTTCAAACTCACTTGGAAGAGGTTTTACAGTTTTTTGGCTGGTTGCCTCCCTTAAAATGTACTTTATTGGCGCCAATGATCAGGTGACTGACAAGTAAAGACAAATATGATTGCTAGTAAATTTGAATGTTCTTACAACCTGAACGGGCAATAATTCGCATCGGTGGAAAATCTGTGGAGATTCAGTATTCTTCATATTATGCGGATGTGTCTAGTACAAGGTGCTGTCCAGAGCTAGACAAACTCCCCCTACCATCGCCTGATGATCGTTCTTCGACGGTCCTTTTACGTCTAAATCGATGATAATGATAGACTATGGATAGACAGACATCTGTCGGTACAGGAGTAAGTTGTCTCTGCTTGTACAGTGAATAATGCGCATAATATGATGGTCAAATAAGGCCCGGTTATGGTGGTATTTGGTGAAGTTGCCGCAGATTGGGTTGTTACTTCGCTGGAATCTCGATATTGATAATAATGGTTATCGTGCCGTGTATAGAAAATATACATTGGCCATAAAAACTTTGTTCCTATATACTCTGATAGAAATACCGAGTCTACTGTAGTTTGCTATGATATTTATTTATGATAAACATAACTGTCTATATTGTCTACATACCGGGTGGTGCATCGTGGTTGGAAACATAGGAAATCCCATGCAAGCTTTGGACTGTCTAAATATTTGCTCCTTTGTTGATTTTAGAGCGGGGTTGTAGGGCAACTTTTTTAGGGTTTTTGTGTAGTGCGTGCACATGCAGAGTTTGATCAATTTTGTAGACTTTTATAAAGAAAATGTTTTAAATGCCCTCAGAAAAATAAGTCGTTTGGTGAGAGGTCAAGACACCTAGCTGGCCAATTAATTGTTGAGTTTGAACGGGCAACGTGCCCATTAAAGGCATTATTCAGATATTCGCGTAAGCGAATTGTGTTCCGGGCAACCATCCATTTGGAACCAACTCTTCTGATTTTCATCAGCGACTTCCTTTAGTGCGGGTCCAATTTGATTGTGAAGAAGATCTAAAGATGTTGGACCCGTTGCCCGAGAGTTCTAGTACTGATATTTTTATTTTCTTCGACATGAAGTAAAATATTAAGATCTCTAGCCTTGTTTTCTACAGTTCTCTCATGATTCTGTGCTGTGCATTTGCACTTGATTGTTATAGTGCCTTCACTCTTAAAAATAACGTGATATGGATTACTAAAATTTGGTTCTGACAACTATTTATTTTCGTGAAATCGGACTCAACCCAAAAATTAGTTTGTACAACCAAAAAAAATTGTCGTTATTGAACTGTTGAACTAATTAATAACATAAACCAACCCAAGCTATACATTTTAGTTGTCACAACGAAATTTTATATACGGATAACTAAATTTATATGGTACTCCCGCTTTTAAAATTATTTGTCACAACTAATGTGTAAATATGGAAAATTTAAAAAAAATTTTAAGGCAATATTGTTTTTGTTAATGATCTACAAATATTGCCAAAGCAAGAATATATTTGGGCCAAACTTGAAATTTTCATAGAGTAACAATTACGTATGTAGTCACAACATTTTGTTTATTATCTTTTTTCTGTACTTTCTAATTGTAAGAAAGAAGTTGAATCATAAATAAGTAAAAATTTTATATTTTTGTCATTGCAGTTGCACATTAGAAAGTTTGAATGAACTGCTTATAACGCATGGCAAAATTAGCATGTTTATTTGATAGAAATAACTTTAAAAAAAGTCTCTTTCATTTCTAAAAAAAATGTCATATGTAATTTATACTTAGTAACGAAAAATATTCCTTCCTAGAGTCTCCATGTAAATAAAAAAATGCCTTGGTATTACTACTCTATTAGGTATGCGTAAACTAATTGGAATAAATTATCAGGGGTATTATGGTTTCTTTAAAAAAAATTATTTCCAATGTCCTTGTTCTCTCATGTTCTTTATAATACATACTTATGCAATACAAAACAGAAACACTAGATTTTTAATTTATTTTACTCAACCTTTTGGGTTGTTCAATTGCTTATAGAACTGAATTGTCCCTATTTAAATTTTCTTATCTGCAACTGCGATTATTAAAAAACAAAAAATATCCCATGGACTTTCTATTTAAAATATACAGCTACATGAAATTTGTTGTACTTGGTCAGATTAGAAAGTCATCAATGTGACGTTCTTTTATAGAAATGGAACATAGAACAAAAAAAAAATATTTTTAAGATATTTTTCATCGGGTCAGCTTGCCATGCTTTATAAAAATCTCATTTAAACTTTCTAATGTACAATTGCAATGATAAAAAATAAAATGTTTACTTACTTATGATTTAATTTTCTTCCGTCAATAAGAACGTACACAAGAAAGACAATAAACACAAATAAATTACACCAAATATTGTCACATTAATTTTCCACACGGACACTGCCATGAAAATGGCCAATTATTGCCTTAAAAACACGAAAAAATGGACACGGAACCGCAAAAGCACCCTAACATAAACATAACCTCCTGGCAGTCCTGGCTAGAATGATGTCACATGTCACCCACCGGGCAAAGGCGTCAAGTCTCTGTTGATGCCGTTAGTTATAAATATGAAGAATAATATTACTTGAAAAGAGAAGTTAGTTCTGGTCACTAAGAATGTATCTTAATCAAAATTAACAAAATGATAGGGACTACAAATTCATAATGTGTTATTACAACAAGCTTAATTGATAAATACAAGTTTGTAGGAACCTTGATGTAACATTTAAATAAGATATATACAGAGTAAAATTCAGCTAAACAAAATATTTTATTTCTGCCAACTAATATGAAAACAAGATATTTTCTTTGTTCTGATGGCATCATTTTTTGGTAAATATAATCAAGAAAAAAATCTTTTTGTTTTCCTAACTAAAAAATAGATATTTTTGGTAACGTAAACACGAGAACAAATAAAATTTAGTACCAAATACCAAGTCATTTTTAAGAGTGTTTTGCCTCAAACTTAGTAATAACTTTTTGTATTGCCGACTTGGTAGGAATGGGTCTATCAGAGAAATAAATGGAAAACATATCAGATACAATACAGCTATTCCTTGCATAGTACCATTTTATCATAGTGACTTTTTCTTCTATTGTGTAACTCATAATAAATATCTAGGTAAGAAATTATTACTAGTAAAAAATCGAATACTTTCTAATTACATTTGACAACGACCAATCACAAGTTGACAAGTCCAATCAATGCTGATGTCCGCAGCATCACCTGTTGAACTCCAATGAAAAACCAACCGCAATCCTATTTAAATAAGTTAAGATTGAGTTGTCCAAAATTGTTCAAACTGCGCATATGCACTCACCACCCCTAAAAAAGTATTTCGACAGTCTAAAACTTGCATGGGATTTCCTGTTTCCAATCACGATGCACCACCCGGTATATACAAGTCATGGTCGAGATTTCTGTGCCGACGATGATATTTTTTGGAATACACTAGTCTAAAAAACGTTTTTATGGATTTAATTTGATGTCTTGTCTTATGGTTGTCAAAATACGGGATTGAGGAGTGGCTAAAAATCCTATATTTAGTTAAGGAAATGGGGAAAAAATTTTTTTTTTGCAATATGGTGAATTGTAAAAAGGGGACGCCCACGTTTATTCTTCTGAAAGTATTTCCTTGTTACGATTGTTCCGGTATTTAAAGATTTACCAATAAATCCATATATAAACCCCCTCATTAGAGAGTTTTTGCTCTCAATTAACGTAATTTTTAAAACTTCGATTATCGAAATTTGGTGAACTTATTTAGGCAGGAAGCACCTTTCCGACAATGTATTAGTACCACAAGTTGCAAATTAATGATATTGACCACGATCCTATGTCATGAGACACTCCCTTCCCTTAAGTTAAATTTTAATTTGTCTGTAGTTCGTGTGGAACAGAAGTTTACCCGACTTATAACAATTTTTTACAATATATGTATTTTTCTTTATAAAAAATGGACGTTATTGCTTAAATCTTTCCACTCCATGGACATCCACTCCATGGACAACATAGACTTTATACATAAACTTCGAATTATTTTTTAATTTTTTTTTTTTTTTTTTTTTTTTTTTTTATGATAAAACACCTGCACTGTAGGAAAAATCCTTTAGGCGCTCTGGAAGCGGTGCAAGTGCGAAAAAAGCGATTAACGTTGGTCTTGAAACGTTGAAGATTATATTCATTGGGAAACACGACCTCAGGAAGATCATTCCACAAAGATGACGTTCTCCAGATGAAAGAATTCTTGAACAATGAAGTTCGAGGAGTACTAAGCTGAACAACATATGGATGAGCGGCAGTGGTTCGCCGTGTATTTCTGTTTTGCATTGCTCTAGGTGGAATCAAGTGGGCAATGTCAGTCGAACACCTGCCATGGAAATATCTGTAAAAGAGAGCCAAATCACCAACCTGTCTTTGATGCTCCAGGCTATCGAGGGTCTTGGTCAGCTCGGGGTCGCCGATCAGACGAACGGCTCTCCTTTGAATGGAATCCAGTAGCCGAAGGGTGTGCTTGGGTGCAGAGCTCCAGACATGAGAGCAATATTCTAATGATGGTCGAATCTATGCTTTGTAGAGTGTCAAAAGTTGATGAGGTGTGTACAACCTTTTGGTGCGGAAAAGTACACCAAGTTTCTGTGCAGCTGCCTTGGCAATTGCGGCAACGTGATCATGCCAAGACATATTACCTCCCAGATTGACCCCCAGCAAATTAATAGACGGTGCCAGGGGAATTGCGTGTCCTGCCATGACTATATCCGGTTCTGCAATGTTAACCTTTTTGGAGAAGACTGCTGCCTGGGTTTTCTTAGCATTAAATTCGACTTGGTTACTGTCACCCCAAGCCAAGATTTCTTCCAGGTCATTGTTGAGGCGCAATACTTCATGCTGCCTGCGAAGATGTGCGTCGGCAGCGGATGTTTGGGGAGTCAATGTAAAAGATGAGACAAGTGTGCTGTCATCAGCAAAGCTATAAATTGGATTTTGGGTTTTCACTAGAAGGTCGTTAATATACAATACAATTTGTTGCCACTTATGGCAGTCAGGCATAGATATTTAATCATACACATTTTGACATTATACGTTTTTATTTAGACATATTTTAATAAAGTTTTTGCTATCTTTATGCTATTCTTTATTCCGTCGGCAAATAATGGCCTGTATATATTTTTGTTGGTTAAAGAAACCCTTATATAAGTAAATGTTATATGAGCAGTTTATATTTATTGACGTATAGATATTAGAAAAGAGGATATCGAAGTTTCTACAGATATTTATAGCTTATTTGTTAGATTTATTTTTATATTCAATTGATTATTAAATCTGGAGTTGCTGGTTTTATTGCCGTTGAGTTTAATCGAGTTTTATTTTAGGATACCGTTATATAACCATCAAGCTTCTGTAAATGGGTACGTTTTGGGTGGCGCGAGCGGAAGAATATGAAACCATTTTCATCTGTCAAATTCTGGATTTTCAAGCTTTATTTAAGCTTTCGATTAGGAAGGTCAGAACTATAATATAGTTTCTTTTGTAAGGTAAATAGGATGTTTTAGTTGGGTTTATTTTTATTAAGAAGACGGCCGATATCTCTGCAATTTAATTCTGAACTAGGTTACCTTATAAACAATCACTGCCTTTTAGGGCGCCGACTAGCTCCTCAGCGAAGAGTGGTGTGGGTTAAATTACCTAAATAACAAATTAAAAGCGCCACCTGCTTTGTGGCCCTTATGGTCAAGGCAGTGATTGGTTGTATAGCGAAAACAGGAAAATATTTCAAGGAAAACACAAATTCAAAACAATTCGTTTTAATCGCCACACCAAATACCCAAAAATATAACAGTTGTTATACCTGTTGTTACAGGTACCTAAAAAGGCATATTAATATCAGTAAATTATCCTTAGTTTAAGAAAGCTATTCATTGGGGCCCCAGAGTGGAAGCACCCGAAACTGTCTAACCTTTCTCTGTGTGATCTGACTCCAACGACCTTTTAAAAGTTGACGGCCGTGTCAGATACCGGTTTCGAAAACAGAAAGAAGAAAGGAAATCATTGAAGTCCAGAGAAATATAGGTTAGGTAGTTTAAGTTAAAGTGTGGCCTAAATCATAAATGCTAAAGTTATTAGGATAGATTCAATTAATTGTGTGCTTGATACATTATTAAAACGGTATGATAACCAAATACAACTGACTCGGTTCAAATAGGCCTATTTCACTCCGATTTACACGTGTTGTGCCTTACATAGACTGAATACCTTGTAGGTATAACACTATTAGTGATATACTCTAGACGTAATTACACCTTATTGTGAGTGGATATATATATCCTACAAAGTGGGTTAGTGCGTAATAATGATTAATATAGTGAAACAGTAACTTTAAATAATTGACCGAGGCCTTAGCGTGACATTATGAAGATATATTAAAATTAGGACCTCACAAACACATAAAACCTGTTAGCTGGAGGCTTGAGAAGTGGACCAGGTTCATCGAAAATACCCCAGGTATGGCAGGATACCGAACACTGCAAGGGCTGGTCACAGGTAGCTGCTTCTCTAATAAGCCGGACACATAACAGTCAGGTGTGGAATTCTGTGACTGTTTGAGGACTCATAGCAGACGATGAAGTATGGAACTTCATGGAGCACCAGTGTAGAACGTAAATTGGAGTAGACAATAGAAGATAGAAGAAATAGAAACCAAAAAAGGAAGAAAGAAAGAAGGCCTACGACAAAACTGTATGTTAGAAATCATCAGATTATAAAAGGTAAGCATTTGAATATTATTTTAAAGATACACTTACTGATACTTGTCTTGTTTGGAAATAAAATATAAAGAAGGGACTTACCGGAGATCTTGTGTGGCCTTTTGTTCGACTAGAAAATCAGGAAGCCAAGCTTATACCATTTCGTTGGTAGGAAAATGGTCACATTCGACTATGTGGGTACAAAAAGCAATTTGCTACCCATCTACCAACACGGACTCAGTACTTCCTTATAAAAATCTGCAAAAATTGCACAACTGGGACCTTTAGATGCACACTGCATAAAAGCTATATCCCCACTGTAGTTTTTCTGTCTCGAAAAAGGCGGCAAATTCGGCGTCGGTATTTCTAGGGATTTTTGGCTGACTAACCAACAAACTTTGACACTAGGTTTTGACATTTTAGTAATTTTTCCCAAAACAATAACATTACATTTTATTTTTACTTTACTCGCTAATTAATATTCAACTTAGACTACATAGTGTCTTTACTTAAGAAAACAGTAAGGTATTTTACTAGATTAATGACCTCTTACTTTTCACCACAAAGTGTCCATTATTGTTTTGCTGATGTACCGTATCATGATTTTAGTGGCCGACACTACTATTGCATTTACTAAGACAAGGGCTTAAGAAGCTTCTAAGAAATCATAAGAACACTAAGGCTTTCCTTGGACTAGTGATGAACACTGCACTTAGGATAGTGTTCCGTACTACTACACATCAGGTAGATTAGGCTTAATCATTAACACATTTACTATAACCGTATCTCTAAACTCTCAATTGTATAATCGACCTGTACTAGTATTACTTTATTCAATGAACCAATTATTTTTAGGTACACAAGGGAGCCAAGGAGCTGGGACAGTCAGAAGACAGTGCTAGTTATTAACCACTAACTGTAAGCTTACAAGATAGTCAAAATATATTGAAGTATTATAGTAGGGACGAATTGTTTTATTTTAGCAACTAAATTGTGAAGGACTGGGTAAGTGTATAATATTTAATAACTATTAGATTATAATTTAGGGCTAGAAAATAAAATCGTTACACACCTCCCTTTCCTCACAAAAAAAAAAATTTACAATTTTTTTTTCCTTTGGGAATATTTACACAAGGGCAGAAAATTACGATTCTGAAGAATCATCGGGGGGATGAGCTTTGAGATCCTTGGCGTGCCAGACACCAAGATTTCGACCATTTGGGTCGGTAAGTTCATATGTCCAGGGCGATAATACCTTCGATATGGCATATGGCCCTGAAAATTTTGGAGCTAACTTAGCTGTAAAATGTTGTGCCTTATCCGAAAGAAAATAGTTTTTCTTCCAAACCTGTTGGTTAAGTTGAAATCGCTCATCTCGTCTTCTTAAATTATACGTATGACGAGTCCTTTCATAAGCCTGTTGAAGTTTCTTTTGGATGTCCACAAACATTTTACTTATTGTCTCGGATCGGGAAATAGGGTCAAAATCGGTAGGGTCGTCAGAAGAAGGACAGGACTCACGAGGCAATCGGGCCTCACGACCAAAAACCACAAAATTAGGAGTTAGACCGGTAACTTCATGTTTAGCTGAACGAATTGCAAAACCTGCTTTTGCAATGAGTTTGTCCCACTGTCGATGGTCATCTGATACGTAACTTGAAATAATGGTCTTAAGAACACGATGAACACGCTCAACAGGGTTGGCTTGAGGATGATAGTTTGCGGTATGACGTATCTTAATACCGTACTGACTCATAGTGTCCTCAAACAACTTACTGCGGAACGGTGTTCCATTATCCACTATAATTGTCTCTGCTCCGAAAATTAGAATAACATAGTTCTCTAACCACCGAACAATGTTTTGAGCAGTAGCTGCACGAAGGGGAAAGAATAAAGAAAATTTACTAAACACATCACACACAGAAAGAATATAAGAATGTCCAGAAGCCGAACGAGGAAGAGGACCAACAATATCAGCACTGATAACCTGAAAAGGACGTGAACAGGTTGGTTGGACACTAAGCATTTGACCAGCAGGAGCTTGTTGAAGTGGCTTAGTTTGTAGACAGATTCTACAGCGTTTAATATATCTAGCCACGTCAGTTCTCATACTTGGCCAATAGTACTGCCCTGAAATTCTGGCTAAAGTCTTATAAATTCCCAGATGTCCACAAGTGGGGGGATCATGGTGCTCTCGAATAATTGAAGATCGCTCTTCGCGAGGAACCACGATTAACCAAGAATTATCTGAATCGGCAAGCGAAGGATAAGGTTGCCTTGATCTTTTAAAAAGTTTGCCATTATCAACCCACCAAAGAGGATATTTGGAGGGGTCATTTCTGACTTTTTGTATCATACCCAGATACCAACGATCCTTTGGAGAAGCACGATCAACAGTAGTCGGTGTGACATTCTGATCAGTGATGGTGTCCACGACGGGGACAGATCGGGATAGTGCATCTGGTACAACATGTTCCTTTCCTTTACGATGTATAATCTCGAAATCATACTGTTGTAACCTTATTGCCCAACGAGCAACTCGACCAACAGGATCCTTAATAGAATTTAGCCACTTCAGGCTATAATGATCTGTAATTACTGTAAATTTTGTTCCTTCGAGATAGGGACGAAGTTTTTCGATGGCGAACAGGACAGCCAAGCATTCCTTTTCTGTAGTGGTGTATTTCCTTTCATTTTTATTGAGAGAGCGACTCAGATACGCGATAACATGTTCTTCGCCATCTTCGCTTTGTGACAGGACGGCTCCTAAGCCAAAATCAGACGCATCACACTGTACAATAAAGGGTTTCTCAAAATTTGGGCACGATAAAATTGGTGCCTTAACTAGATGCTCCTTTACAGACTTAAAGGCCGCTTCACATTCTGAGCTCCAAACAAATTTTACGTTTTTCCTTGTTAAAGCTGTCAAGGGGGCTAATAAAGATGAAAAATTAGGAACGAACCTACGATACCAAGAAGCTACACCTACGACTCGTCTTATCTCGGTTACGCTTTTAGGCGTGGGGATTCGTAGAATTGCGTCAACCTTTTCGGGATCGACAAGGAGACCTGAAGCATTGATTACATATCCGAGGTACTTAAGTTCTGGTTTACAAAAATTACACTTCTCACGGTTTAGAGTTAAACCGGAGCGCGTGATACGCAGAATAACTTCACGTAGAACTCGTATATGCTCCTCAAAAGTTGGGGTGCATATAATGACATCGTCAAGGTAAACAAACACAAACTTCTCCAAGTCAACACCAATGACTCTATCAATTAAACGTTGAAATACCACAGGGGCATTCGTCAGACCAAAAGGCATTCTCTTAAACTGGAAGAGACCACGATTCGGCACCGTAAATGCTGTTAGAGGCCTAGACTCTTTAGCAATCGGGATTTGCCAGTAGGCGGACTTTATATCTAATGTACTAAGATATTTTGCGTCGCGCAACTTGTCTAATGTGGAAGACACAAAAGGAATTGGATAGGCATCCGGGACAGTAGCCTTATTAAGAGCACGGTAATCCACACAGAATCGCCAGCCACCAGACTTTTTCTTCACCATTACAATCGGCGATGACCAAGGAGACTCAGACGGCTCAACTATTCCATCTGTCAACATTTGTTCTAATTCGACGTTAACTTCTCTTTGCAAAGCGGGGGATAAGGGATAATACCGCTGCTTTATTGGAGTAGATTCGGTTTTAATCACGAGCTCCACCAAATTAGTACAACCCAACTTATCTCCCATATTCGAGAAAGAAGTATCAACGAAAGTTTCCAAAACTTTTCGCTGCTCGGGAGTTAACGAGTCAATAGAATGTATAGCGAAAATTTGTGGACTGGGTCGACTAAGTGGTTCGGTGCCAAAAGACCACTCACCAGAATGAAGATCCGGAATTATGTTCATTTCTGACCAAAAATCTACACCAAGGATAAGATTATGTGGAAGGGATGGAATAACTAACGTCTCGATAATAACAAGCTTATCACGGAGACGAATGGGTAACTGTACTGCACCTAAAGATTGACAAGTTTGCCCGTTTGCCACCGTACAATTCACCGTTACGGTTGAATCTAATTTACATAAGGGCTGAATAATTTGCCACCCGGAATGACCTATAATGGTCCTAGAAGAACCACTGTCTAAAAGACCTTTAAAAGTTTTTCCATAAATCGAGACTTCGAGGAATGGACGAGAATCTCCTTTAGCAGAAGACAAGATGTAGTCAAGAATAATTTTGTTCTTGGCTACCTCTTCTTGAATTGAGGAAGGGAAAGACCACGATCTTAAGGTAGCCTTCCCTGATTTACGTTTTTTGAACAATCAGGACATGTTCTTGTGGTAGCGTCGGCTTTACCGCAGCGATAACAAAATCGACGCCGGGGCTTATCACACTGTTTAAAACCATGGCCGGATTGTCGGCAGTTCCAACATAAAATGGTAGATGAAATCGCGTCTAGGTTTGGGAAATCTGAATTTTCAGCAATCTGATTTTGAGGGGAGACACTAGAAATCGGGGAAATGTCGATTTCAGCGACAGGGTAAGTCGGTTTATGGTAGGCCAATGCTGGCTCTACAAGATGTCGATAATTAGTTGGTGGTGGGGCAAAACGACGAATACGAGCTTCGGTTTCTTCGATCACACGACCAAGTCTAAGCAGCTCTTGAAGGGAAGAAATGTGTTGTGTAGACAGACGGGACTGAATATATGGTAATAAGTTTCGTCTCACAATTTGAAGACGATTCGACTCAGCGGGCAAAACTGGTAATTTACGAAACAGATTCTCCATAGCTACCACAAAACTTAACACTTTTTCTTGTGAACCTTGGGTTCTATGCCGGATTTCATCCCATAAGGCATATTCGTAATCAAAAGGCTGAAAGGATTCCTTTAGTTGGTATACGAGATCGTCCCAACTAGAGAAGTCACCCGTTCTGTACCATAGAAGGGCGTCCTTTGTAAATAATTCTGGTGCGGAACGTAATAATTGTTCCTTCGCTACACCTCGAGATAATCGAATTTCTTCTACTCGTTCTAAGAAATCATTCACACTTGACTGGCCATCATATTTCAGATTCCAGCGACTAACATCGTAGAACTGAGGGACTGGTTCATAACGAACAGAAGGTTCGCGCTGAGGACCACGCAATGGAGAAAACTGGAAATTATGAAGCTTTTCTCCCATATCCACATATGGATCTGAGTATCCCAATGTAGTATCTCTATGGGTAGAATTTGCTTCAGCTGCTAAAGAAAAATCGGGAACTTCATCAGCGAATCGAACATGAGATCCTGAATGAGAAAATCTCCTAGATGCTTGAGTAGCATCAGGATAGGTACGATGAATAGGATAATCATGATGAATCGGACCTGGAAAATCTTCTTGTCGGATCAGTTGTTCAGAAGTATGTGGGTGAGATGATCCTAATCGTCCTATAGGAGTATTAACAGGATTGGAGCGATGTCTCACAGTCTGGGGACCATGAGGCGTGAACAAAGTATTTACAGGGGCTGATCGAGACGAAGTCTGACCTATAATATGGGGTCGCTCCAAGACGTCGGCCATAGGCTGTCGGTCAGTGAAACTTGAATTTAAATTTCGAGGTAACATAGGGCGATGATTGGGAATGTTATCGGAGACAGTACCAACAGGGGGACTAAGATTTACTAAACGTCTCGGTAAGTTTTCCAAATGTTCCGAGGTTGTCGGTAGGGAAGTTAAATTTCTCTGTGCCGCAAGATCAGCTGAAATTCTATCAGTACGAATTTGATGATGGACGTCAACAGGTTCTGGTCTTGAGTGCTCCAAAGTAGAGTTATCGAATCTTAGACGGGACGGTACATGAATTATTCGACGTTGAGGGGGACTATGTACAGAATTATAGGGATTAAAGAGATCAATTGGATTATTGGTAGAAGAAGCTAAAGGATTTGGATTGGGCTGAGCCTGATTAACTAAATCGGAAGCTTGCAAAGGATGATTTGCATCTCGCTCGAGATCTTCGTCCGCCAATAACCTATCATCAATATCATGTACTGTGATAACCCTCGAATTAGAGTGAACAACTTCAGGAGGTAACACCTCATTAGTAAGGTTAGGATTGTCTAAATCCAACAAACTAGTACTACGGGAGTGCGATACTGCAGTATGAATTGTGGCTGGAAGTGTAGATCTTATAGGATTGTCTTCAAAATTAAGTTGGTTCGACAACTCCTCACATCGTAACAAAAGTTTTTGTTTTCGGTCATGTTCGGAATTATCGAGTGTTTGAATACGCGCTAATCTTAACCTTAAATGAACTAATATGGTATTAATCCTATAAACTTCACTATCGCGATTCTGCTCGTTTATATGGGTTATATCCCTAGACAAAGCATATAATTTAGCTCGACACATACAAAGCTCGCTAATCGAATCAAAACCAGTACTTTGGGGAGGATCGACAATTCCTTCACGCTCACTACGCAATGCATCTCTGAGAGTTGCTCTTCTCTGTGGAAAAGTACCCTGAACAGGAATATTTCTAATCTCTAGTTCGTAACGAATTTCTTCTGAACTCAATAGATTGACCTCCATGTTCAATAATATCACTAGATACTTTTGCTTCTAAGTTTAAAAAATTTACTGTTTACGTTAAATCGACCAAAACTTACTCTAAAATCAAAGCTAAATAGAGCAAGAATGCTTACTGGTCTAAATTTATCAAAATTTAAAAAAAAATGAAAAGAAATCTTAACTAATTAATGTTTATGTGTGTCTAGATTTGACATACACACCCGACCCCTACAAAAACAAAAAAAGAAAAAAAATATTCGAATTACCTTAGAATACGCGGTTACCTATATAAAAAAACTTTAATCACAACAATATTCAATAATATTTGTTGCACATTTTCCAACCTAAACGGAAATAAAATAAAACAAATTTAGCTACCCGAAAACTAAACGTTAAGTAGTTTAGCGAAATTATACTTTTTACAGCAACAGTACACCTGACAATACCAATAATGGACGCAAAAGTAATAAATACATTAAAGTTTGAAGCAAACTTATTAATGCTGAAAATAAATTTAATATAAAAAAAATTAATATAAAAAAAATACAAGTGCCACTGTGACACCAGCCCTAGTAACTGTATATACCGAAAAAGCATACACAAAAGATACTACCTCAACTTATGAGTAAGGCATAATGTACACATTAAACATATACCTGGTATGTATATGGTAGCTTTAATGAAAAAATAAAAAAAAATCAAGGAGAGACAGTAAATATCACTTATATTATAACAATTATTATTACCCGTTGCAAGGCTCAACAACAATTATCACCCGTTGCAAGGCGCCATTTTGTAATATATTTTCTTTTGTAAGATAAAATGAGATGTTTTAGTTGGGTTTATTTTTATTAAGAAGACGGCCGATATCTCTGCAATTTAATTCTGAACTAGGTTACCTTATAAACAATCACTGCCTTTTAGGGCGCCGACTAGCTCCTCAGCGAAGAGTGGTGTGGGTTAAATTACCTAAATAACAAATTAAAAGCGCCACCTGCTTTGTGGCCCTTATGGTCAAGGCAGTGATTGGTTGTATAGCGAAAACAGGAAAATATTTCAAGGAAAACACAAATTCAAAACAATTCGTTTTAATCGCCACACCAAATACCCAAAAATATAACAGTTGTTATACCTGTTGTTACAGGTACCTAAAAAGGCATATTAATATCAGTAAATTATCCTTAGTTTAAGAAAGCTATTCATTGGGGCCCCAGAGTGGAAGCACCCGAAACTGTCTAACCTTTCTCTGTGTGATCTGACTCCAACGACCTTTTAAAAGTTGACGGCCGTGTCAGATACCGGTTTCGAAAACAGAAAGAAGAAAGGAAATCATTGAAGTCCAGAGAAATATAGGTTAGGTAGTTTAAGTTAAAGTGTGGCCTAAATCATAAATGCTAAAGTTATTAGGATAGATTCAATTAATTGTGTGCTTGATACATTATTAAAACGGTATGATAACCAAATACAACTGACTCGGTTCAAATAGGCCTATTTCACTCCGATTTACACGTGTTGTGCCTTACATAGACTGAATACCTTGTAGGTATAACACTATTAGTGATATACTCTAGACGTAATTACACCTTATTGTGAGTGGATATATATATCCTACAAAGTGGGTTAGTGCGTAATAATGATTAATATAGTGAAACAGTAACTTTAAATAATTGACCGAGGCCTTAGCGTGACATTATGAAGATATATTAAAATTAGGACCTCACAAACACATAAAACCTGTTAGCTGGAGGCTTGAGAAGTGGACCAGGTTCATCGAAAATACCCCAGGTATGGCAGGATACCGAACACTGCAAGGGCTGGTCACAGGTAGCTGCTTCTCTAATAAGCCGGACACATAACAGTCAGGTGTGGAATTCTGTGACTGTTTGAGGACTCATAGCAGACGATGAAGTATGGAACTTCATGGAGCACCAGTGTAGAACGTAAATTGGAGTAGACAATAGAAGATAGAAGAAATAGAAACCAAAAAAGGAAGAAAGAAAGAAGGCCTACGACAAAACTGTATGTTAGAAATCATCAGATTATAAAAGGTAAGCATTTGAATATTATTTTAAAGATACACTTACTGATACTTGTCTTGTTTGGAAATAAAATATAAAGAAGGGACTTACCGGAGATCTTGTGTGGCCTTTTGTTCGACTAGAAAATCAGGAAGCCAAGCTTATACCATTTCGTTGGTAGGAAAATGGTCACATTCGACTATGTGGGTACAAAAAGCAATTTGCTACCCATCTACCAACACGGACTCAGTACTTCCTTATAAAAATCTGCAAAAATTGCACAACTGGGACCTTTAGATGCACACTGCATAAAAGCTATATCCCCACTGTAGTTTTTCTGTCTCGAAAAAGGCGGCAAATTCGGCGTCGGTATTTCTAGGGATTTTTGGCTGACTAACCAACAAACTTTGACACTAGGTTTTGACATTTTAGTAATTTTTCCCAAAACAATAACATTACATTTTATTTTTACTTTACTCGCTAATTAATATTCAACTTAGACTACATAGTGTCTTTACTTAAGAAAACAGTAAGGTATTTTACTAGATTAATGACCTCTTACTTTTCACCACAAAGTGTCCATTATTGTTTTGCTGATGTACCGTATCATGATTTTAGTGGCCGACACTACTATTGCATTTACTAAGACAAGGGCTTAAGAAGCTTCTAAGAAATCATAAGAACACTAAGGCTTTCCTTGGACTAGTGATGAACACTGCACTTAGGATAGTGTTCCGTACTACTACACATCAGGTAGATTAGGCTTAATCATTAACACATTTACTATAACCGTATCTCTAAACTCTCAATTGTATAATCGACCTGTACTAGTATTACTTTATTCAATGAACCAATTATTTTTAGGTACACAAGGGAGCCAAGGAGCTGGGACAGTCAGAAGACAGTGCTAGTTATTAACCACTAACTGTAAGCTTACAAGATAGTCAAAATATATTGAAGTATTATAGTAGGGACGAATTGTTTTATTTTAGCAACTAAATTGTGAAGGACTGGGTAAGTGTATAATATTTAATAACTATTAGATTATAATTTAGGGCTAGAAAATAAAATCGTTACAGAACAAAAAATTCCCTTCCATTTTATTAGTAATTTTCTTCTGAGAATATTACTCTAAGACCCAATTTTATAAAGACCTCTTAAAACTTAGTTTAAACCATTGGTTCCCAAAGTGGTCCAGGTGGACCCCCAAGGGTCCACGGGAGACTCGACGGGGTCTACGTTGGCGTAATAAAAAAATGGGGGTTCACAATTTTTTTTTTTCAGTTTTACCACTCCGGGAGTTTTCTAAATAAAATTAGTGAGAATTGATTGGTTTCTTGTGCTGTGAGTAGATGTCAAAAAAGTAAAGTTGGATGGAATCCCTTTTTTGATTGGCCAACTTTACTTCTTTGACATCCACTCACAGCACAATCAATTAATTAATTAACCATTCAATTCTCACTTTTTTTTTTCAAAAACTGTTAATGGATGGAACGCAAATTTCCATATATAGATCAAATCTTCACATTTTTTGTCGAGTTTTGGGAATATGGTAGAAATGTAGCTCCAGGGGGTTCACCGGAACCAGCAAAATTTTTAAAGTGGTCTTTGAGAAAAAAAAGTTTGGGAACCTCTGGTTTAAACTTTAAAAATAATTCTAAAATCGTAGAAATGTCAGAAATGGTCGATTCATATTGTGAGATTGAAAGCAAAGTTCGAGTTTAGAGTAATCAACCTGGTCATAACTTGTTATGTTATGTTAAATTAATTATGTGAAGGTATGGCCAGTTAAATCAGTTTTAACTTGAACTTTGCTGTCAATCCTACATTATAAAATGACCATTTTTGACATTTCTTCGATTTTATAAAATTGAGAAAAAAATCTATGATTTTAGTTATAGTTATTACTTGGGGTAATATTGTGTGAAAAAACAAATAAAATATAAATACTTGACCCGGCCTTTTAGTACTCAGTCAAAATAAATTAGGTGTCTAATCTCAAAGCTTCTATTAATTGGATGAGTACAAGATCACCAATTTCGAAGCCTCGTATCTCTGGAATGGCTGAAAATAAATGTTGACATATTTTTTATGTTGGAGAAAAAAATTGATTGCAGCAAATCCAATTAGGCACTCCAACGATGTGTCAAAATGGCGACTGGATGGCAAATATTGCTTTATAATTGGTACACGTGACCATTAAAATAACATTGCTGGTGGCATTTAACGGGTGACTCAATACTTTTTGCCATCCAACCGCCATATTGAATCACGTGGTTTGGATTTGCCAATATGGCATCTTAGCTGTCAAATTTGTAAACATATACTTTTTTTTCCATAAAATTTGCCATCTTCACCTAAAACTCTTAGGGAATACGTTATTGTTTTTTTTTATTGTGCTCCCGCTCGTTTTTTCCTTTTGATTTTATTTAAACAAATAGCGAAGGTACGTCATAATCGGACAGGTGTGTTGCCTACGTAAATTGCGTGCCGCAAATCAATTTAAATATTAATTAATATTGATATAATTTTAATAAGTACTTATATCTTTTTTTTGTTACAGGTATGTACCAAATTACAAATCAGCAGCATGTACGGTAAGATAAATATTAGCACCGTCTCTCGATCGTGGCACAACTGTGTCCTCAAATCCCCCTTTCAATTTTCCATTTTTCCCTGTCGTAATGCGACTTATTTCGAGAGGCATTTTGCAAAATAAAAATTTATTTCTTTTTTAGATTTTTACCACTTATCATTCTTTTGCTATAAACTGAAGATGGTTCCTTTCTTCTTTTCTTTTTATTTTACAATAGTCTCTATCTACTATTAAAGATCAGTGATTCTTTCTTATGTATGTACTACTCAACGTTCAACTTTTAACTAATTTAACTTAAATTTTCGTCGAGCTTTACGTGTTCATGTTTTTCAAGTCTTGCAAGAGTGAAACACTAGTTTCTTCAGTTAACCCTTTTAACATGATTGTATTTCTTAAAGCCCTATCAAGACCATAGTAACCTTGTTTCTTCTGATGATAAATATCTCTGTCTATGCATTCGAAAGATGTAGAGAACTTTCCCTAATTTAAAATTTTATTAATATAACAGTAGAGGAAGCCTTAGAATGTCGTATTTTCTTCCATTTGTCCGAAACGTTGAAAGGTATATTTAATAGTTAAACAAAAGATACTTCTGCAAACGACGATATTTATGAACGATTGTTTCCATTTTCCTGCAAATATCAGAATTGGTTGCGTCACATTTTAGTTTCCGAGTCATCTTCAATGCATTCACGACCTCACCTAAACTGTGTTGGCAAACATTTTACTTTAAAATATGATGTAGCCTTGTGTTCAAATGCCTCAATCAGTTATTAGGTGATTATTTTTGGGACTATTCTAATAATTTAATTACAGTGCGATGTTCAAATTTCATAAAAGTCAAATTTAACACGCCATTAGAAAAATATTGTCAGTAATAAATGTTACTTCTTTCTCGTGACACAAAGAACTAAAGATATAATATATTCGGAGGCGTCATTTGGTGAGTGAAATTCTATTCGAAACCATTTTGTATCTAGGGCTACTTACTCACCACATGACGTCACAACCTCTGAATATGATATATTTACTTTTTCGTATCGTGATTCTTTCTATCCTGGCTGAGTAGATATTCTCTCGTAACTTGAAATAGTATATTACGTAACTAGTTATAAAAGTGATACTTTTCAAACGAGGAGATATTTAGCACGAGGCGTCAGCCGAGTGCGGAAATTCTCCGAGTTTTAGAATAATTACTTTCACACCAATAATGTACACTATTTTTCCTACGACCACAAAGAATCATTAAAAAAGCCTTTGATTTGTGAAAAAAACACTAGTGTTGAAAAAAAAATATCAACACTAGTGTTGAAATTAACATACTTAGAATTATGTTTCACTTAATATTTGGTTTCATAGTTTGTCAATAGGCGTATCCTTTATTTGTAGTATAATTTTTTTATATTTTATATATCATAGGAAGAACTAATCCTGGATTGACTCCTAGATTAACCAGAATAAAAAAATTTTAATTTAATCAAGGAAACATGCATTAATCATAAATTTAAAAAATCCACCCAACAAGGAAGATTTCAATTCAAAATAATTCTCTAAATTATTTAATGTTTTTATTAAAAAAAGTCAAATACTCCTGATGGGATTTGAACCTGTGACCTTGCGATCTGTACGCTAAAGCTCTATTATCTACGCTATCGGTACCAATAAGGATTTGTTGTTTAATACATGACACTCTTTTCAGAACGATTTGTTTTTTCTGGTAATAGATTTTTCAGTATATTATTAACATTTTTTGTAATTTCAGATGGCGTATTTTCACACTCTAATTCTGAATCACTCGACAAATACATGAGAAATAAGTTAAACACTTACAAATACTGCTTTCTAAAATTTGTTCTTTTTAATAAATAGGGGTGGTCTGTCAAATTGGCACCATATGTTTAAATTAAATAGTGTTATTTCAACACTAATGTTGAAATATTTTTTTTCGAGACGCGTGTGATATACGGCGCTTTCTAAACAAACTAACCGCGTTTGTTTTTCTCATTTTCATTGGTGGTCGTAGGAAAATGTATGTTAAATTGTGTATTATGAGCTTTTCAACTAAAGCGATATATCCTCTGGATGACAAACACAGCCCAAGGGTAGTGTAATGAAACTGACAATAATTAACAAGCAATAATTCCAAAACTGCTGAACCCATTAACGAAGTTCGCGATCCAACTTTATCGAGCTCAGACGGCGCAATAATCCGCCGAAACAAGCGCGTTGACTATATTATGCAACTCTCAAAAGTAACTTTGTCAAAACTCACGATACAGTCTAGACGTTAACAGAGGCTTGCCTGGTTGTTCGGGCACTCCATCACCAAGATGGCGCAACTTTGCCCCATTATTGTGATGGTTATGGCTCTGTTATTGTCTATTAGAAGTGTCGCCAACTTAAGAAACTTTAACGGTGGCCGTATAAAATTAATTTCGAATAAAGTTGCCGACAACTACTTGTATATTTCACCGCGAGATAAAACCAGCGTTTAGTTATGAACGGGGTTAAATACTTTGCCAAGTTGTTGCAATTTTCGAAGCAGGATGAGAAACAGCCTTATTTTATAGTTTTTTTTATACGAGAATCTATACTAAGGTCCCTTTTCTCTTACTAAATTTTTGCTTATAAATTAATGTCAAATTATTGTATATTGTAGTTTTCAGTCATTTATTTTGGGATAGTTAAAAAGGCACTTGATTTTCAATAGCCCATATTTTCATCAAAATGCAATCAATCCGTTCCATGTTCAGCTTATTGGGTAATCGTGGACCACTAAGTACAATATGTGTAACTTTACTTTATATCTTTTCATACAGGGCGATGGCTGAAATATTAAGCTGTGTAAAATCTGCTGATTTTAAAATTGATGTTTCCAAAATACGAAGCTATGAAAATTGAATTTTATTTGTGTTGAATACAACTTTATGTTAGGTACTTACTGTGCCTATTACAGGACAGTGCCGTTCGTGTCCCTTGGTTAATTAATTATTAGTACGCTTTATAACTACTCGAACCTAAACCGAAAATAAAAAGCAAAACAGACCCGAACAGCCGCAACATGCTGGTCTAAATTCGCGCAGTTAATACCTTCCTTGTAAAGGCTGCTTTTTTAAATAACGTATTCTTGGCTTAGATTACAAAGGTCTTGTAGGAAACGTTTAGTTTTTAAACTTTTCCTTCTAAAAGTCCTGTATAGAGATTAAGGTGTCGGATACATATCGTTTTAGTTATTGATTTATGATGCAATTTTATAGGAAAACGAGTAAAAAGGATAATATTTTATAGTATTTTTCTATTATTATTCTGTTCCATTTTCCCTTTTTAGATTTGTTTTAAATCAACAAAAATATAACCCAATGCTATAAAATATTTTTACAACAAAACAAAAACAGTTAGGTATTTATTTTTAAAGAGAAATATTAAAGTAAAAATTTTAATTGAAACACTTTTTATGGAAGAAGTGTGATAATTTGTAATAAAATAAATAATTCGGGAAGAAACGAGAATGCTTTATTATGAATATACAATGGTGATCTCTCTCAAATCTTATTAAAATGCTACAAAGTCAATACATATTTACGCGGTGATATCACTCAAGATTTTCTTGGAATTGGGTTTATTTTTACTATATTTGTTTTTAGATATTAAGTTAATAATAAATCTTAAACCTCAAATAGATCTTCCCTTACAGTAAATACAATAAAATGGCGACATTAACTCGCTTTCCTAGTAAAGCACACCACCGAGGTTAGCGCTAATGTTCGGTGAATAATTTAGACCAGCGACTTCTGCAAACATAGAGAATGCATTTGAGAGTTGCACGGTTTGGCTCTTCGAGCTCGATCCTTACACTCGGCTCCTGCAATATGAGCTGATTGATAGATTAATTCAATTTTCTTATCGTCTATACATAACGGTAAGCTTTATTTAATGTCCATTAAATGAACGGATTCTAGAAGCATGTTTTACGGATATAGTGCAACAGTGAAAACAATGTATTATTAATTAAATTAGAATTTGATTAAAAACCATTAACAGGAAAGGCGAGAAATAAGAAACTTTAAGTCTTCCTCCGCTAATATATTGAGAAAATTATTCAATAGTTAGAGTCTTTACTTGTTTCAAATGCATAAGCATTCATCTTCAGGACAGTTACCTTTAGAATTTTAAGAAAAGAAAAAAGGTGGACAATGTCCTAACTGAGCTTGAGGTTTAGTTGACACGCGTTCAGAGATTTAACAGTGGAGAAACATACTATCATAATTCAGGTCTAGTGAAGAAAACCAGGAAAGTACACACTGGTAGAAGGTTGAGAGTTTAAGTCGTTGGGAAATAAAGAAATTATATGTATAAAAGCGATTAGCAGAAGCATTTCAACAGTTATGGAGTAGAGATTTTGTTTCCGAGGGCCCGTCCGTGCGCCGGATGCACTTAGGCCAGGTTTGGCCCATTGTGCTCACCCTTTTTGGTTGCTACAACCACTCCGTGATCCCCGTTCCTTGCACTAGTTTGTGTAGGTCAACTGGGTAAGGATGTCCTCTGGTTCCAGTTTTGTTTGTCCGAGTATTTGTTGCCTTTTCCGATCCAATGGCAAACTATGTGCTGTACAGTTTATCTGTCTTGTCCGCATAATCTGCAGTCAAGGTCTCCATTGTACAGTTGCATTCTGTGCAGATGGTTCTTGACAGCCATGTGTCCTGTCAGAATTCCGGTAATGGTTCTCAGCCTGGTTCCTGTTTATTTGAAGCAACAGTTTCGTAAGTCTTGGGTCTGGATTCCCAATGAAGCTTTTGCTGTGGTATAATCCCTGTCTATTGCTCCAGTGGGTTTTGTGTTCATTCCTGATCCATCGCTTTATAGCATCTCGTGCTGTGCACCTTGGTACTCCGAGTGCCGGTTCTGGACCAATGAATGTATTTTCGGAGCCTTTTCTTGCGAGTTTATCGGCTTTTTCGTTTCCTGTAATACCTTCGTGTCCTGGTACCCACTGCAGTATTACTTTGTTCACTTTTACCACACTCTTAAAAATGACTTGGTATTAATTAAGAAACCATAATATCCCTGATAATTTATTTAAATTAGTTTACGCATAGAGTAATAATACCAAGGCATTTTTTTATTTAAATGGGACTCTAGGAAGGAATATTTTTCGTTACTAGGTATAAATTACATTTTATGACATTTTTTTTTATTTCTATCAATTATTTTATTATTTTTTAAAGTTATTTCTATCAAATCAACTTGATAATTTTGCCATGCGTTATAAGCAGTTCATTCAAACTTTTTAATGTGCAACTGCGATGACAAAAATATAAAATGTTTACTTATTTATGATTCAACTTCTTTCTTACAATTAGGAAGGACAGAAAAAATATAATAAACACAATGTTGTGACTACATACGTAATTGTTACTCTATGAAAATTTCAAGTTTGGCCCAAATAAATGATTGCTTTGTAGATTGCATCATTAACAAAAACAATATTTCCTTGAAAAAAAATTTTCAATTTTCCATATTTACACATTAGTTGTTGCAACTAATAGGTATGATTTAAAGTACCATATAATATTTAGTTATCCGTATATAAAATTTCGTTGTGACAACTAAAATTTGTAGGTTGGGTTGGTTAATGTTATTAATGAGTTCAACAGTTCAATAACGACAATTTTTTTTTGTTGTACAAACTAATTTTTGGGTTAAGTCCGATTTCACGAAAATAAATAGTTGTCAGAACCAAATTTTAGTAATCCATACCATGTTATTTTTAAGAGTGCAGGGCCTCTAGTTCCTCTTGACATTCCCATACCAGTCTTGAGGTTACCTTGTTGCATGTTAGCGATCTAAGAGCTGCTTGACTGTCAGAATATATATGGATCCTCTTATTGAGGTAAGCCCTCCTATTGTTTTTGTACGCACACTGCAATATGGCGTAAATTTCTGCTTAGAATACTGTCTCAGAGCGAAACACGCATTTTTCTCCGGTCTTACTCCGTGTATCCCCGCTCCGATACCCCCTTTGGTTTTGGAGCCGTTTGTGTACCAGATTATTTCCCCAGGAGTTGTTTCTGGTGTTTTGTTTTTCCATAAGTTTCGTTCATCAATTACGGCCTCATATGGTATGTCATAGCGAAACCATGGAGTAGACATATTAATTGAAAGATCCAGGAGAGGAAGCAGTCTTTTAAATTAAGGAAGAGATATTTTATTTATTTTAATTGAGAACCAAACAGGTAAATAAATGTTTGATAACTGACTTAGTTGGGAAAAGTAAAGTTTTATCTTTCTTATTTAGGGTAAAGGGACTAACCCTTTGTTTGTTTTTAAAGGTCTTAAGTGTTAACAATATTTACAATAGTTTAATTTAATTAATATAATTAATAAGGTTGTAACAGGATATTTCTCTGAATTTGCCCAAAAGGAAAAAAAACACAGTTGTTTCTGGGGGAAGAGTTCTATTGTATCTACGCCACTTCTTGGTTATAACAAACAACTAAAATATACGAAATCAGTAAGTTATGGCACAAAATGGCCGCGAAGTTATACCGGACATTTGTTAATCTTAAAATCCAATATTTATTTAAACTAAATCAGCAATAATCTAAAATATAACAATAAAAAATAGCAAAAATACCATCTACCTAATACCAGAGATAAGTCCCGTTGTTATTAATGAAAAACAATTGTACTCGGCCCAAATGCCTATTAATTGCATTGCCGTAGTGGCTTGCTCGCACGCTGCCGATAGAAACGACTCGCAGTTAAATTATTGGATGCCAGCAACGAATAGACCAAAAAACGGGCAGTTTTTTTCTCATTCAAATCCGCACTGGCGTACCACAACTGCCTGAAACATCAGTACCGAAGTCGGTACCATGAGCGTAGACACAGGATGGTAATAATTATTAATTATCTAGTTACGGTACAAGGTATTTTATTAATTATATTAATTTACTGAACACACCTCTGTGCAATATCAACAAGTGGTATTTTCGCTGATTTTTTTTACTGAAATGTAAACAACAATGTTATATTTCTAACTTTTACTCTACCATCAAACGGGAATAATTTTCATATAGACACGCATCTAAAAATGTTAAAACAGAATCTCCGCATTAGACGAAACAAAACATTACTACATCACCGCGCGTCTTTTATACAAATAAAACGCGAGCACAAAACAAAAAGCAACATTTTCATTATTTGACGTTTCAAAGCGTCAAACGGAACTGTTGACACGCCCAAGATGGCGCGAAAAAAGTAATCTGTATTAAAGGACGTGGTCGAGTTGGGTATACGAAAATTTGGATCTGCTTAAAAAAATGTCAAGAACTGATACGGTCCATTCAAAATCAACGCTCATGGTGCACCCAGGTGGCGAGGGAGTTTTTCATACACTAAGAGCGTTTCCACACGGCACCATATATCGCGCGCGACAAATGGTCGCAATATTGCTTTTACACCAAATTATGTGTTTTCTAATGAGCCATTTTCACACACAAGCGATATTAGAGAACACATAATTTGGTGTAAAGCAATATTGCGACCATTTATCGCGCGCGATATATGGTGCCGTGTGAAAACGCTCTAACCCACCATTTAAAGCGCTTTACAAAAAGCGACATACTTTTTGTATCTTTTGTTTGGCATATAGGCTTGTACCATCGGTTGTTTGGCATATTATAGGCTTGTACCATCGGTACGAGAAAGTGACTTTATGGACCTATGGACGTAAAAGTAACAAGAAAGAGTTACAGGGCGGGAAAGTAACAATAAACCTGATGTTTGATTGGCAACAGACTAAAATATGATGGTCTAACGTAATAAAAGCTCATTAGGTATGCAAAGGTACTACAGAGTGGCCCAACGAATATTTAAGCCACTTTCATAATTTGGCATTGATTTCATTGCAAAATTCTTTATTTTTATCAAGTACCGGTGGTCCAACCTTGGTTTGGGTCAATTATTGTTATCCATTCACAAACACTGAAAATGGTGTGACAAAGGCGTGCATTATGTACATAGTATTAGGTACACCTATTTTTTATTAAACATAAAAAAAATTAAAATATACATTATACAGAAATTAAATTATAAAAAGTCATAATATTCTTCGTTATCTAAGAAATTGTCATCTCCTCTTGACGTTATAATTAACGGGTCGACGGTCCGATCGATCAGGTGATCAAGATCCCACATTTTCCCCCTTTCTTTAATGACACAATGGACTGCTTTTCGCCAGTTCTCTGGTGTCACTTCCTTAATGACTTGATCAACCAGTAGCTTAACGTCTTTCATTTTGAATGTCGTATTGTGTCTTGCCACAAATCCTTTCACTTGCGCCCATATAAGTGCTATAGGATTTAATTCGCAATGATAGCTATATCTTCCACGGTATATTTCATAAAACGATGTTTGTGTATATTTGCTATTGCTAATAGTTCCTTCTTTATTTTATTTATTTTATTTATTATCTTCAAATTCAATACTTTTGGTGATTAACCAGTCGATAATTTCTTGTTTTCTCCAAGATGAAGTTAGAGTTTTCTCTGTGCGCCGTGAATGATAGCTTGCGTTATCCTACTACGGAGTCAGCTGGAAAATATTTTATCATTTCACCAAAATAGTCCTCAAAAACATTCGAATTTATGTCCTCGTAGTAATTAATCTTCCGTATTGAACAACTGACTGAAAGGTAAGCAAACCTTCTAAAAATCCATTTTTGCTTTCATGTGCGCCTATGGCCGACACCGAAATTGAGCCGAACTGGATGGGATTTCCCATTTTATTACTCTACGCCTTTCTGAAATAGACTATAGAATAAGGTATTTTCTGACCTGTAATGGCGCCGAGAATGTCGATATTCTTTATCGATTACAAAGAAAAGCTTCGCTTACTTCTAACGTCTTTGAAAACTATCATCTTTTTAATAGTCGTATTAACATTTTCGCAAAATATTTTCCTTATGAATTGGCACCCACTTCGACTTTTCATGTATTAAAATCTGTGGCTCGTCGCGTGCATGTGTGTTTATGTACTACTAAAACAATAAATGCGGCGCCCATTCATAACATAGCGTAAAAGGGGAATCTTCTTGGCCTGGGCCCTGTTTAGGTTGTAATAGTAAGATCAAAGGCATTACGATAAAGGATTGAAAAGTTGAGTTCCATGGGCGTACCTGATAACTTTTTAAGTAATCGTTCACCACCAGTGGCCAAATAAATCGGCTTTAAGTCGGCATAGCTCAATTTTTTTTAAATAAAATTGCTACATGAAGGTTGTAAAGAGACTAGTGATGTAAAGACACCGTTTTTTTGACCACCTGAAAAAAAAACGTGAAAAAAACATGTTTTTTTCATGAAACAAAAAAAAAATAAAATTTGGTACATAAGTGTGCCCTCCCTAGGCAACACATTATCCCATTTTAAAATGAATTAAGCCGAGTTCTCAGAGCTTAGTTCTGTCGCTGGCTGCGACTCGTGTTGTGAGTTGTGATTGTGACCAATAGAAAATGAGTATTTTGACATGTGACTCCAATACTTATTTTCTATTGGTCACACCCCGGGTCGCCAGTGACAAAACGAAGCTCTGAGAATTATGACTTAAAATCATTAACCAGAGGCGGAGAAAATATGATGTTAATACTTTTTTAAGGAGATTTTTACGATTTTTTTATTCACAGCTGATTGAGAATTATTGGGAAAAAAACGCAATTTAGAAAAAACATACCCGCTATGTTTGTTTTTTTTCAAAAAAAAAAACGTCGAGTTTTGAAAAAAAACATCAACTTTTTTTTTCATTTACATCACTAAAAGAGACACAACGTCTCGGTTTCAAATTTAATAATACAATAAAAATTTTACCTTGTTTCGCTCTTCTCCACATTTTAAGATATAAAATAAAGTTTTAGAATTAAAATAAATACACTGAAGAAACTAATCTATTGGAAAAATGCGTACGCTTTTAAATCAAATGATCGCTCTTGACCGAAAACCGTTGCCATAAAAATCCTATAAGGGTTTGAAATACATACTTTTTCTCTTCGTTCATTGATAGTCATTAAATCTTGATCTAAGACTATCTGGTCTTGCGCCAAGAGTGTTTGTTCTTGATATCGGATTTCCCAAATAATCTGCACTCCACTGGTAATTTTGCTATTATTAAAGATACATAATTAGTTACATTAACAAACCAGGGCACTATTTACTAGTGTTTACTTTAATTAAAAAGATCTAAAAAAACAAAAATCAACATACCGTTTTCTAGCTATACAGGGTGGTTCCTAAGTTGATACTTCTTTTTTAGCTGTCTATAGAAGGCATTAAAATAAACAATATTTTCAAATACCTTTTTTCAAAAAACTTAAAAATAGGCGAGACACAGAAGTAAAAAATCTAAGTGCGGGCGTGGTCATCAAAACGTAGCAGGATATACTTTATGTTTTTTTGTCTTATTAGTCATGCAATTTACCGGTCGGTGGTCAGTTATTTATTTGGCAATCTGCTGCGGTGTGTTTACAGCAAGTTAATTTTAAATTGGTGACACGTGAAAATAGTAAAATTTGAAAACAATGAACTAGTAGATATGGTGCTAATTTACGGTGAGTGTCGTTAAAGTTCGGCTCCTGCTTCGAGATTATACGTAGAGCGCTTTCCCTTGCGGGCTCATCCTACACCCAGAAGTTTTCTAAATATTATTCAACGGGAAGTTAGGCAGAACCGTATTTGATCCATAGTGTAATAAATGAATGTAAGTACCTTATTTTTAAGTTTTTTGAAAAAAGGTATTTGAAAATGTTGTTTATTTTAATGCCTTCTATACACAGCTAAAAAAGAAGTATCAACTTAGGAATCACCCTGTATTTGCTTTGAAAGTACCTTTAGTAAAATGTGGAAGTAAATATGTACTAAAAGTTGTTATTTTCACAAGACAGAACTTATTAGCTATAAAATAATATAAAAAAATAATTTTTTTACTTAAAATAATATCATTAGACCTATTTTAATGTTTTTTAAACTAAATGTCGACCTTCCAGTTTAATATTTAACTCTATCCAGTTAATGATGTCACCAAGAAATGTTTTAAAATTTAAATACGCCTTAATAATTAATATAAACGCGACTAGGCTATTAAAAAGGGGGCATTTAAATAGAACAACGAAATAATATGATTTAAGCACTAAAACAGAAGTCTCGAAATTGAGATCAAGAAGTTTTGGCAGTTTATCTCGTGTTGCGTGTCACTCGACGACAACTAATTCCAGCCGGAGTTGGAGAAAAGTGAGAAAGTTCGGCCTACTATACTTACTAGAATATTGTTGACAGTTTTGCTTCGTCATAAAAGACTAGTTTTATGGACAAATATTTTTTTTTAAATAAATTTCTTGAAATTTAAGAAAAATACTTTGTATTCCGTTTAAAAAAAGCTTATTAACTTAAATAATGTCCAAAATAATAAAATTGTAAAAGAATCTCCACCACTCTCGAAAATGCGAGACTCGAATTTTAAGATATTGCCTGGGTTTTATTAAATAAAGTATGTTATCCAATCGTTGTACAATATAAACGACGGGACTGATTCTTAAGTCGATATATTTTTAACTGGATATGAAGATAAACAAAAGTTTTAAATAATCCAAAAATAAGTGATATACGGGGTGATTCCTAAGTTGATACTTCTTTTTTAGCTGTGCACAGAAGACACTAAAATAAACAACATTTCTTTTTTTTAAACCCAAAAATAAGGTACTTACATTCATTTATTACACTATGGATCAAATACGGTCCTGCCTAACTTAAACATAATCTCGAAGCAGCAGCCGCACTTTGGCGACACTCACCGTAAATTAGCACCATATCTACTAGTTCATTGTTTTCAAATTTTACCATTTTTACCAATTTAAAATTAACTTGCTTTAGAAAAAAATATTGCAGCCGATTGCCAAATAACTGACCACCGAACCGTAAATTGCATGAGTAATAAGACAAACAACATAAAGTATAGCAGGCTACGTTTTGATGACCAGGCCCGCACTTAGAATTTTTACTTCTGTATCACGCCTATTTTTAAGTTTTTTGAAAAAAGGTATTTGAAAATATTGTTTATTTTAATGCCTTCTATACACAGCTAAAAAAGAAGTATCAACTTAGGAATCACCCTGTATAAGTTATCACAAAATTATAAAAATCCTAATTCGCTCCTAACCATCCCTAATAAAGTTCCAATATGTGTCTTTCCCTTCTAATGAATCACACAGTGTACCGGTTAGTTAGTGGTGAACTAATCGCGTGGTGCTTAGGTTATGTGAGTATTTTGTTGCTTTACATTGTTAAAACGTGAAAATGGAACATTATGAAAATAGTAAACTAGTGACTATGTTGTTTAGTTGTGGGGAGTATTGACAGAGTTGATTCAGCTGTTTTTTATATACGGCATATAAGCTTTGCATACTGGAGCTATTATTGCAGTGCATCCAAATATCTACAGCGTGATTCCTAAGTTGATCCTTTTTTTTAGCTGTGTATAGAAGGCATTAAAATAAACAACATTTTCAAGTACCAAAACTCAAAAATAAGGTATTTACATTCAGTGATTATACTATGGATTAAATACGGTCCTGCCTAACTAGCTCGTCGAATAACATTAAGAAAACTTCTGGGTGTAGGATGAGCCCTGCAAGGGAAAGCGTTCTGCATATCAGCAGCCCCACTTTGACTTCACTCACCGTAAATTAGCACTATATCTACTAGTTCATTGTTTTCAAATTTTACCATTTTCACGTGTCACCAATAATTTAAAATTAACTTGCTTCAGAAAAACACACCGCAGCGGATTGCCAAATAATTAAAACCGACCCGTAAATTGCATGACTAATAAGTTAAACAACATAAAGTATAGCAGGCTACGTTTTGATGACCAGGCCCGCACTTAGATTATTTACTTCTGTGTCTCGCCTATATTTAAATTTTTTGAAAAAAGGTATTTGAAAATGTTGTTTATTTTAATGCCTTCTATACACAGCTAAAAAAGAAGTATCAACTTAGGAATCACCCTGTATAAGCTATCACAAAATTATAAAAATCCTAATTCGCTCCTATCCATCCCTGATAAAGTTCCATTTTGTTTCTTTCATTTCTAATGAATCACACAGCGTACCGGTTAGTTAGTGGTGAACTAATCGCGTGGTGTTTATATTATGTGAGTGTTTTGTTGCTTTAAATTGTTAAAACGTAAAAATGGATCATTATGAAAATAGTAAACTAGTGAATAATATGTCGCTTAGTTGTGGGGCGTATCTATATTGACGAAGTTGATTCAGCTGTATTTAATATGCGGCAATGAACACTTTAGCTTTACCTATTGGAGTTATTATTGCAGTGCATCCAAATATCTATAATGTTAGTCTAAAAATGTTTGCTGATAATGTGCATATTAATATCGGCAAGCATAGTAGGCCCCCTTGAGTTTCCGATGTCGACGATGGAAATTATCTGCGCGCGGAATTAGTCAAAGCTTTCTTTAATCCGTTAATTACACTGGCAACTAACCGCCAATGACGCTATTCAATTAGGAAATTAAGAATTAGCTTTAATTGTGTTGCGCTTAAAACATATTCGAAAGACATGTCTTAAAATACACATCATGTAATTAATGATTATTAACTGAATAATTATTTATTTGAAGTAACTTAAAACATCCTTTCCTATTCAGAATGACATCTCTATGATTTTATGTTGAAATTGGATTTTGCACTAAAAAGATGTATGGAAGTATGAAGATTTATGTGGAAGCAATTATACCATTTCTAGAATTTAGTTTCAGAAAGGTAATCAGGCAATTAGATCTATATTTTTTGTATATTTGTTGGCATAGGTTTTTTCTTGGTGAAAATTTGGCTCCATTAAGATTTCATCTCGGATCAGAATAGTTCCTTACATAATGTTTTCCAGTTCCTGCAATCATATCTCGGCATTTCGTGAAAAGACGATATAATATTAGAAAGGAAAAAATGTTATATTTCAGTGTAATTATTTATTAGGTAACACTGACGGTAAGCACTTTCGGCCACTTAAGGCCATCATCAGGGCTTAACCCTAAAAGTAAGTATGAAATTTACAAGTTGTTAAATAACAATAAAATGAGAGTACCCACTTACTAGTCAACTAGAGTTTTGAAAGCAATGCTTAAAAAGTTTTTGGTAGTACATAATTTATATTGGAATAATAACCTAAACTGGGTCAAAATGATATTTCAAATAATAAACACATTGACGTCGTGAAGTAAACTTGAATAAATAAATAATTGTAATATAAATATGACATTTTACAAACAGAAAGATACAAACAAAGGTCATGAAAATTAAAATAGCAGACTTAAAATCACAATTATTCTGACAAGGCCAGGTAATTTAATTTAATAATATAATAAATAATAAATTAATTAAATTAGTCATGACGTCCCATCGTTCATCATACATGTCATACAATGATAAAACGTAACAACTTTAGGGAAAATATTAGCATTTTTGTATGACCTGACTATTTTTAAATGTTTACTATGCCGGTTTACAAGGCAGTAAGGTGTATTTACTAATTGTTAAAGCTAACATGATGGAAGTAATCTACTTACTATTCAGACTTAGGAAATTCTTTTACAAATTATAAAGATTTTTTAAGTATACTGGGAGAAGAGCTTAATAGGTGATCATTCGCTTTGGACTTGTTTGGTGGTTCCATTAAGATTGTCATTTCTTAATAGTAATAGTAGTTGTTTTAAAGCGAATAAAATGATAATAAATAACAATTATTAATATCGTTTAATATTTTTTACTAAAATTTATTTGGTAAATATAATCTTTTGAGAATTATTCGATGTCTTGGCAACACCGATATTGCTTCTATTTGGCACAAAACATGTTGTTATTGGCAAGAAAATTTCCGAAAGAAGTATCTTTTCTCTGAATTCCCCATATTAAAATTTTTTGGGAAAAATTTAATATTTAATAAAAAATAATTAAATATAAAAAAATTTAGGAAATTTTTGGACATTTAAATTGGGACGGGCTTTTTTTACTCAATTTTGATTTTCAGCCTATCGTATAGAGCAAGAAAAAATAGTATTTTCTACGGTGTCAGTTTTAAATTGTTTAATTATTTACTTGAGAAAATGATTAAAGAAAATTCGCTCTCTATAATAAAAACACGCGGAAGAACGTACCTGCGGCACAACAAAACCGGCTACCTAATGGGCAACCCTGGACATCCTTTATTCGACACGCTCCGACCTGACTAATCTCTCGAGACTGGTGTTCTTTTTCTAATCTTTTCAGTGATTGCGAATGGATAACAACAGGCAAAACCATAAATTGACCCAAATCCAAGTAGTTTGGGTCAACCTAGAGTCTAGACTTGATAAAAATAAAGAATTTTGCAATGAAATGAATGCCAAATTATGAAAGTGGCTTAAATATTCGTTAGGTCACTCTGTAGTCCCTTTGCATACCTAATGAGCTTTTATTATTCTACACCTTTCTGAAATAAACTATAATTTCAAAACAACGAGATTTTTTTAATCTTAAAAAAAGTAATCGACAACGTAATAAAATGTTAAAATCGCCGAATTTGTATGTTCCTAATTTTTCCCATTTAAAAGGAACAGACGCGCGGAGACGGTATAAAGTTTTTTACAATTCTAAATTCCCGAGCAATTTAATAAAATCAAAATTTAATCCAATTTACTTTCTGTGTAGTTTTGCTCCCGCTACCCGCGCCCTCCCCAAATAAACTCAGGCTGTAGAGCTGAGTTCGCGCCATTTCCTTTGCTTTAAGATAATTAACGTTTATTTTCTAATTTAGCGAGCACCTTAGAACATTTGGTACAACATCGCAGTGCCTCGCCTAATTCCAAAGTAAATACCGAGGCGGTCTAATTTAAAAAGACAACAACAAAGTCGGTGTATACGGGGTGCTAGAAAATTACTTTAAATATTTATAGGGTTTAGAATGGTTCTACAAAACTTCTGGTTTTCGGAGTACTTTGTGGGAGGCCATTGGCCTGATTTATAAAGTTATACAGGGGTGCGTTACAGGAAAATAATTTTGAAAAAAAAGTGCAACGTCATGACTTTGAGATTATATGCTATCCATTTTGTTTTTTATTTGGGTAATTCTCATGGTTACATACAGCAAAAATGTTATTGAAATTAATTTTTTTTAAATCAGTTTTAAACTATTGATTATTAAAATAGCAGTCTTACACGTTTTTTAACGGTTTCCGCGCACATTAGTGGTTACTTCTGTGCGATCTATTTTTGAATATACGAATTGCAGACTGGATTGTTGAAGCGCAAAGTGTCGTTCCCTAAGCTAGATGTGTGGCGTACCATTGTCTTGCTTCTTTTTTAGTGTACATTTCTAGTGGCTTTGTCTTTTGCTTTAAGTTGATTCCTACTAGATGGCGATACGGCGTATTTACTTCTTCTTTAGTTTTTAATAAGTAGAGAATACGCGACTTTTAGGTTCGGGTTTTCGGGCACTAACAAATTTTTCCAGGCTTGCCGGGCCTGATGGGCCAGTCGGTCGTTCGGGTCAGCCTGAGTTTGCTTATGTGTTTTTTTTTAAATATTTATAAAATACTTTTTAAGCCCTTATAATTTTTTTCGGGCCTTGCGGGCTTCTCGGGCCTGCCGGGCTTGTTAGAGCTGCCGGGTTGGTCGGTTCTGGCTCGGGCTGATGAACACTAAACTATAAACTATAAAGGGTTTGTTCCCACAACAGTCACGGAAAGTCCGTGATAATCAGGATTGTGCGCAATAGACTCGGGCGCGGATTTCTGGGTGTTTGGATTGGTTACCGAACTGTCAAACTGTCGGTAACTTGTCCGTGGCGGCTTGTGGGAACAGACCTAAAGAAGCCGTCACCGATGAACACTTGCAGGTTTTCGTTCAATCACACGCCTCGACGATAGTGGCGGTTTCTTTATAGTTTCTGGGAAAATATGATATTCATATTAATAAAATATATAATTATTTTAGGGAGTTTTTATTTCGATTTAAATTAATTCAAGAATAAAAATTCAACTTTAAAATATATGGTTTCAAAATTATCCCATTAATGTAAAAGTATTATTAAAAAAAAAATACCCGCACAAAGGAAGACGAACAGATTAAAGGACCCGACTAGCATTGTCGGCTTCTTTATATGTCATATTTATTTGAGAAGTTTTTTAAAAACCTCTTAAATAAATTTTGTTTTCTAGACTTACACAATAAATACTAATAATTATTATTGTTTTTGTGGTAACTAATTTATTTTCTTTATGATATCATTAAAGCATAATAAATTGATATGACATAACTTATTAAGGAGGAAACATTGTGAAGTTGTGAAGGGCGCCCATAGGGGTGGAGGGATGTGCCCCGATCTCGGGGATTTTTATTAGAAGTCACTTTTAAAAAGTTTACCTTCCCGCTAGAAATTGACCCTATGGGCGCTCATAATTAGAGGCCCCTGATATTGCGTAACGGGCCTAGGGCCGCCTATAAACAAAAATAGGCCCTGTATACAGGGTGATTCCTAAGTTGATACTTCTTTTTTAGCTGTGTATAAAAGGAATTAAAGTAAACAACATTTTCAAATACCTTTTTTCAAAAAACTCAGAAATAAGGTACTTTTATTACACTACGAATCAAATACGGTCCTGCCTAACTTGCCCGTTGAATAACATTAAGAAAACTTTTGGGTGTAGGATAAACCCGCAAGGGAAAGACGTTCTGCGTATAATCTCAAAGCAGCCACCGCACTTTGACTACACTCACCGTAAATTAGCACCATATCTACTAGTTCATTGTTTTCAAATTTTACCATTTTCACGTGTCACCCATTTAAAATTAACTTGCTTCAGAAAACACACACCACTGCGGATTGCCAAATAACTGACCACCGACCGTAAATTGTATGACTAATAAGACAAACAACATAAAGTATAGCAGGCTACGTTTTGATGACCAGGCCCGCACTTAGATTTTTTACTTCTATATCTCGCCTATTTTTAAGGTTTTTGAAAAAGGTATTTGAAAATGTTGTTTATTTTAATGCCTTCTATGCACAGTTAAAAAAGAAGTATCAACTTAGGAATCACCCTGTATTTATAGTCGAAACTGTGCGCTACTCGGTATTAATCAGTCATAAATAAAACAGTTATTTTAAAATTAAATTCTGTAATCCTTTTAAATAACCTCTCGTATGAAGAAGACGTAAACACGTTCATTTAAAAGACAACGGGACGAAATTTATTTGACGTGCTTAAAACTAATTCCAAGGAAAAATAAACAGACTATTAGGTTTATTTCTTATTACTGCTCTCCTACACATGAAACAAATATTTGTGCCGCCCAAATAATACGTTTTGTCTGTTTATTGTGTATATTACATTTAGACGAAACGTATTTTTGAACCCAGTTCCTCTCCCAGAGTTAATACATCCGCGGGTTGCTCGCATATGTTCGGGGGCCTTTGTCGGTATTTTATAAATTAAACACGGTGTCTATGAATCTAGACGTTTTAATTATATTTCTTTGATTAAAATACATTAATATTGGTTTCCTAATGCATTTACTAAACCTATACAATTTTGTCAATTTAAAGGTTTTCCTTATAGTGCATTTACCTTAAAGAACAATAGAGGTTTACATATTATGTTTATGTATGTATACCGGGTATATTTGTCGGGGCAATATGAAACTAAGCGATTTCAACCGTGGTTAGAAAAAAACGGCGTTTGATTAACCAGTTAATTTTTAGCTAACACCACACGCCATGTATATTATTCTGTAATAATTATTGTAGCTTATTTTCCCAAACTTTCTCGGGGGAGGCGCCCCCCCCCCCTAGAGCTCTAACGAAACTATTTAATATTTATAGTTCTATAAAAAAAAATCTATTTTTTTGTTTTTCTTAACTTTTATTTAACTTAACTATTATTTGTGTGTATAAGTGTCTTTAGCAACATCACTTCTCTACCAAGCAGGTGTGCAACCTTTCAAATTTCGAATTAACCCCCCCCCCCCCCCCTTAAATCCCTACTGAAAGTTGACACAATAATTTTTTTGGCGATAGCGGTTAAAACTCACAGATTAAAAGAGTTTGTTAAAGTCTGGCATATTGCTGCAGATTAAACTTTACGGTTATTTAAACCCAAAAAATGTTCGCGCAAATCCCCCCCACTAGAACAAATCCTAAATCCGCCACTGTAGAAAGGGGGAGCAAAAATATCCCAGGGCTTTGGGCGCTTCCAAGTGTTAATACGCCTTTGATAATTGTAGTGTTTTTTTTTAAATAAAAATTATGGAATTATGGAATATTCAAGAGAAGAAAATTGGATATGATTTGAAGTAACGTCCAAAGTCATATTATTTCTAGTTGGCTTTGAAAACAAAAGAAAGTTGATAGATACACGACAAATTTGAACTTATTTTTATTGATGATGGGGTTTTAAGTCCAAAACGTGTTATTTATACTAGGTGTGATACGTCGTTTAATGATAAAGGAGGAGGGAAATTTAAAAATATTAAAATAAAATTTCCCGACTATTTAAAAAAGCAAAGTTGATGATTTTGAAAAAAACCAAACGTCGGACTAAAGAATAATTACACCAATTTGTAGAGGAGAAAATTGAGAAAGTACATTTTATTTTAACATATCTCTTCAAATAGAGTCAGAAAAAAATAAAAAAGAAATCCCGAAAATTCGGTTTTGCTCAAATATCTTCGGAAGGATTCGGAGTTTAAAAAATTAACATGAATAGTCGTAATATTTATATTTTTATGTTCTGCATAGCGGATGATACAATTTGAACCTGTATGATAATTCAAACATCAAAAAAAATTGAATTTAAAAAAATAAGGTATCATTCGCCAAACTAATAGTTCTCGTAAACCCCTTAGTAAAATTTTTGTATTAAATTTTTAATTAAACAAGCCAGGAAACGATGCCAAGTTTTACGCTGGCATGGGAGGCTCTTAAGAAAATTTACTAGTATTACTTAATTTATAATAAGTCAGCTCTTAAATATTAAGCTTCCCCTAACTTTTACAATCCACCAATTAATTATACATAATTACCTAAATATACCGGGTGACAACAAAATTACTATCCAGCTTGTCACGTCCTTATAAAATTATAACTATTAATATAACGAGATTATTATGCGATTTATAATAGTCGAGGACATTACTAGGTGATGAGGCAACAGCCGAGTCACCCGCAATATCCGAGACGGTGTTAAATCGCTAATAATCGAGGTGTATTCAAAGCTTTATTGTATCATTGACAACGGGATGCAAAAATAAAACCAAGGTTTTATGTCATTTCATTTTGGCATTTCAAAAAGTCATCATTAAAATCATGCAAGATTTTGATATTCCTGACGATATATTAGCTGCAGCCAACATTATAAGGTTGAACTTGCTTCCGGACAAATCTAAAATCCATTATGAAAAAGAATATCGGCAGTTTTGTGAGTGGCGAAACAAAGTACATGTTCAAGGTGCAGAAGAAACGGTATTGCTGGCGTATTTCGCAAAACTCTCTGAGGAATACTCTGCTTCATCCGTATGGCCGAAATATTCCATGTTACGAGCGACTTTAGAACTGAAGGAAAGAGTGGAAATCGACAAATACGTTTCATCAAGAAGAAAAATGTTGGATATAGAGCAAAAAAATCAAAAGTACTTACAAGAGAACAAGTCAACGAATTTGTGTGTTCTGCCTCAGACGAGAAGTTTTTAATGATGAAAGTGGCTTTTTTAATTGGAGTTGGAGGAGCCTGTCGAACTAATGAATTAGCGAAGATGACCACGGAAGATGTTGACGTTTTAGAGGACAAGCTGATTGTTACTATTCCCGACTCTAAAACCCACAAGAAACGTATTTTCGCTGTGATATTTGACGGTGAAGTCAATCCTGTGCTACGCAATGTTAAGGCCAGACCATGTCACTCACCAAATATTTGTTTCATATAGAAAAGGGAGATGTACGGTACAGCCCTGCGGCATTCACTTCTTCTCTAAAATACCTCAAAAAATGGCTAAGTATCTCTCACTTATCGAACCTATCTCTCACTTGAAAATCCTAATTTGTATACTGGTCACTGCGTTAGAAGATCTTCGGCAAATTTTCTTGTTAATGCTGGAGGAGATATATTAGACCTACAAGAACTTGGTGGATGGGAATCGGCGAAGGTTGCTAGAGGATATTTAGAAGAAAGTGTGACCAAGAAAGTTTCCATTGCTCGCAAGATTCAAATCGGCCATGTTTCCGGCAGTGGATTAAGCACTGGAGACCCGCACGAAATCGAAAGGAGTGCTTGCTCGGTCATTAATTAGTCTTCAGAGGGCATACCTAAGATCGTGGACGTTAAAGACAAAGGTGTATCCATCAAATTTGAAAACTGTCAAAATATTGATTTACATGTTCATGAAAAATAGTTCTAATATTATTTGGTATCTAACGTATTATGCTTTCATAACTAACTTATTAAATTATGGTAACTAATGTATTATGAGTAACTAAGGTGTTATCTAGGTTTTAGTACGTTTATCATGTTAATAATTAGTTCTTCCGCCCTTGTTTCAAATGAGGCTTTTTCCTTCTTTGTTTACTTCCAAGGCTGTTTCCGAGGAGACCTACAGCTTAACGTGGATTTCGAACCACAATCCTCAGTAATACGATCCCCTCCAATAACTATCTAATTAAGTGCACAATGATTTTCCATCATGACCTTTACCATTCAAAATGTGTGTATATTATTGAAATGAACTAAATTTTTTTTACGTTCACATTAGCATTTAAGTATAAAGAAGAAGTCTTAATTATTAATTATTTATGACCTTTGCATTGCTTATTTACGATCCAGCAAGACCGATTTCGTGTAATATTTATAAATATTTAAAACGTATTTTATGTAAACATCTCTTGCATTAAACCGCGACCTGAAAATTTAATATTTATTGCCTCAATAATTTAACTCGACTTATTCGGGTTGCACCGAATTAATTATTAAAAAGCATTATTTCGTTTCGCATTAAGTTGCAAAACAAATTCACACAAAGTTTAGTGCTCCACGCCGAAAGTCGTTTAAAATTTAACGAAAATTATATTGTACTATATAAAGTTAGTTTATGTTTACGCCATTATTCCACTCGTGGGGGTTGAAATAATAATGTTTCAAATTTTCCAATGCTTACATTTTACCTGTTCGCAGTGGTTTTATATCTAATTTAGTCTTATTTTATCACCTACGTATACGCTCTAAAAAATGAGTTGATCGCTCAAGCTAATTTTTGTTGTTAGATAGACTTTACAATAATCTTTACACTGAGAAAAATGAATTATAACCATTATAAGAATTCTTATGGGCATTATAAGAATATTTAATACTATTTGGGACAGCAATACGAGCTAATACCAGTTATACACCAGATATTGCTAGGAGCAGTGCATAAGGATAACTAAAATATGTTATACTGTTTATATGACACGGATGGTAACCATGAAGGTTTGTTCGGGTCTGTTCCATAGCGACTATAAAACGTACTTCTATGTACTTACATTAGTTAAAAACGATTATACTGTTTATATGACACGAATTATAACCATAATGGTTTGTTCTATAGCGACTATAAAACGCTTTATAACCAGTAAACACAGTTGAAAAAGAGTATAATCCAGTTTTATAACCGATATAAAACGTTTTTATACTGTTTGCCGATTCAAATTTTGCGCTTGCGCATTCCCAATATTAATATTTTATAAATTTATTGGTCACTTATCTCTTTACGTAAACTCCAAGCAAGAAGCGAAATTTTGGATGATTGTATGTTTTAGGACCAAAAAATAATAAAGGTAAAGAAATGATATTTTACTATATTTATATTGGTATTAACAAATTTCATTTTTTGATTTTACCATGTAACTACTGCTATTTTTCGCTTTAAAACATGTGCAATCTTATATCCAGAATTTAAAATAAACAGATAAATGGCCGATAATAAAAAGAATAGTAAATAATAAAAATAGATTAACATTTTTATTTAACAAAAAAAAAACAAATAAGGGTATTTACCCTCAACACTTTCTAATCAAGAAACAACGAAAAATCTGAGATCATAAACACAGCTCTTAGGTTACAAAATACTGATAATTTTACACCACCACAAATATAGCTTAATAATAACCTCACAACACTGTTCACAAAAAACAACCAACATCTGAGACAACCCGCACAGCTGAACAAATGTAAATGGCATCGTATACGTCGAAGTCTCCCCCACTCTTGCCAATTAAAAGTATGTTGCATAAGGGTAAATAAATGTTTAATATCTAATAATAATTTAATTAATACCCTCAAAAAAGCGTTTTATTGGTGGTATAATCTTTATGTTGTATAAAACCATTTTTATTTCCAAAAATAATGTTTTATTAAAATACATTCTTACAATTCTGGGCTTATATTCATAATTATTTCATTTTATTGTCCGTATAAATAAAGAGGTAGCAATTCTGTATGCTGTTCGTTAGTTAACTTTTTTGCTATAGTAGTAGATTGTTTATAAGTGATTATTAAAAATGTTGCTACTGGTATAAGACTATTCTTAACAATTCTGTTTAATTAATCGATTTTGCTCTGTGTAGTTTCCCAAACCAATTGTAGCTATTACTTGGTTGGTTTAAACAAAATTCTTTGGTTTTAGAAACTAAATATTATTCTGAACTGTATTTTAGTATTGGCAACCAAGTCGGCATGTTGCAACCAAGAGATATTAGCTAACCTAGTTCCCACAATAAGTTTAAATAATTATCCTAAATAAACACACCTGGACTATCAAGAGATGGCGCTAAAAGTTTCATACAACCCTAGAAGATTGATAATATTGTAATTTTTAGTATCAAGACTATCATTTGGAAGACATACCCTGTACGGACGAGAACGAAACAGTTCGAAACCGGTCTGCAGTTGGTTTCATCCTACCAACAGCGTTGCCAGAGCTGGTATAATTGTACGAATCTGATACATTTCGAACGCATCTGTACAAAAGTACATTTACACAATTTTCTGGTACATTTTCATCCTCGTGCCCGCCCCCTATCATTTAATGGCTAAAACTCACAGAAAGAGGTAGTTTTGCAGTAAAGTTTTTAATATTTCATCCTCCTATCGCCATCTATATATTGAAGGCAAATCTCAAAAATTTAGCAGATCACGGCGGTATCTGACGGAACTATAACTTGGAAATCTGCTTTGACAAAATATGGCGCAAATCCGAATCATATAGTTCGGGAAACTGTCAAAATTCTTCAAGTTTTTATTTGAGTAAAGTCCCTTAATTAATGCGTCAAGTTATTAAGTTTGTGTTTTGATTGATAGTGCTACAATGCATTAATACTATTATACACATACCATTACATTTTTTGCGTGACCGATCGTAATAATGACTCAAAATTACTAAATAAATAAATTAAAAATATTAATATTACTGTTTTTGGTACGAGGTTAAAAAATAAGTAATTTTTGATGGCTGTACAAAAGTTCAAAATCTGGTACATTTTATGTTTGTGATTTGTACAATTTCTTGATACGCTCTGGCAATACTGCCTACCAATAGTAAAGTCTTCACTTCGTGGTGGTGCCATCTGATTTGTATTTTGATATTTAGCAGTTAGTTTGCTAATGACAAAAGTGACTAGTAGCCAATTCCGAAAATGGCCTAGCAATAAAATGTAATCTCCGTTACTAAGTTTCCTCTTGAGGCTATTTTACCCAACTTTTCTTGGCGTGAGTTTGATACCATTTTCATCTCACGGAAACTAAGAATCTAGTGTATAGTAGGCCAGTTTTAAGAGTGTACGTACATAAAAATACACTTGACTACTTTCTGTTCCAAAAATATATTTCAGGATGGAAGGGCTTAACATTATCAGCGACCATCAATACGGTTTTCGTAAGTCCAGATCAACAGGTGACCTTCTGGCATATGTCACCCATCTTTGGAGCAACACCATCGAACATCATGGAGAATCCCGGGCTGTTGCACTGGACATCTCTAGGGCTTTTGATCGTGTTTGGCACGATGGGCTTCTAAGTAAATTGCGATCCTACGGTATGCCTAATGGATTCTGTTAATGGTTAACCAGCTTCCTTAAGAACCGTTCTCTGCAAGTGGCGATTGACGGGTTTCTCTCAGACACCTTCACCATCAATGCCGGTGTTCCTCAAGGGTCCATATTGTCGCCTACCCTCTTTTTACTGTTTATTAACGACCTTCTAGTGAAAACCCAAAATCCAATTTATAGCTTTGCTGATGACAGCACACTTGTCTCATCTTTTACCTTGACTCCCCAAACATCCGCTGCCGACGCACATCTTCGCAGGCAGCATGAAGTATTGCGCCTCAACAATGACCTGGAAGAAATTTTGGCTTGGGGTGACAGTAACCAAGTCGAATTTAATAAAACCCAGGCAGCAGTCTTCTCCAAAAAGGTTAACATTGCAGAACCGGATATAGTCATGGCAGGACACGCAATTCCCCTGGCATCGTCTATTAATTTGCTGGGGGTCAATCTGGGAGGTAATATGTCTTGACATGATCACGTTGCCGCAATTGCCAAGGCTGCACAAAAACTTGGTGTACTTTTCCGCACCAAAAGGTTGTACACACCTCATCAACTTTTGACACTCTACAAAGCCCAGATTCGGCCATCATTAGAATATTGCTCTCATGTCTGGAGCTCTGCACCCAAGCACACCCTTCGGCTACTAGATTCCATTCAAAGGAGAGCCGTTCGTCTGATCGGCGACCCCGAGCTGACCAAGACCCTCGATAGCCTGGAGCATCGAAGACAGGTTGGTGATTTGGCTCTCTTTTACAGATATTTCCATGGCAGGTGTTCGACTGACATTGCCCACTTGATTCCACCTAGAGCAATGCAAATAGAAATACACGGCGAACCACTGCCGCTCATCCATATGTTGTTCATCTTCCTGAGGTCGTGTGTCCCAATGAATACAATCTTCAACGTTTCAAGACCAACGTTAATCGCTTTTTTCGCACTTGCACCGCTCCCAGAGCGCCTTAAAGGATTTTTCCTACAGTGCAGGTGTTTTATCATAAAAAAAAAATAAGTTTAAACATTTTTTAACAATAATGTCCAAGAAGTTCTGACGGACGTTCGTCGTGAATTACCCTGTATGTATATTTTGTTTATAAATACGTACAGAACCGTTTTATATGGCCCTTTAGGTCATAAAGAAATAACGAAAAGGTCATTAATGATTCAGACCTTTGCTTTATTAAATACATATTATTAAAATTGTCGTCAGTAATTATTCCTTTGGGTCGTGAAGCCTTATTATTGTTTTTCGTTTGTCTTTATTAATAATATACGTATTTTGACCGTATAACAATATTAATATAAACAATTTTAATTAAGTATTTTTTTTTTCTATATAATTAGCATTGAATGCGTTGATGACATTACTAAAATTATAATAAAAATAATTGTAATGTAGGTATGCCATGTATTATTAATAATGACTTGACAATTTTTATTATTTAGAAAACAAAGTATCCTGCTTGATTATACGAATGTTGTTTATGTTTCATATAACCGCAGATATTTTACTTACATAAAAAACATTTTACGACAAGAAAATTGTTTAAAAATATAATTTCGTATGGCATTGTATGCGAATTGAATGGGCTCTTTCACTATTCTCATATTTGATAGTTTTGGCATTTAAATTGTTAAGTCGGTGCTATAATAAGAGTTTATCATCAATAAAATTATTGCAGCACATTGAAAACATGCACAATTTCCACAAATTTGAAAATACAAACTGGCGCGATGACTCGATGACGTCGATCCTATAAAAATCTACAGTGCGCATCTTTACCGATCTTTGACTTGTGAAATTTTGATGTATTTTTGTTTAAAATAACTGTTCTTTTTATTTATTTGCTCTTAGAACAGAAAGATGGACAAATAACTTAAGTTAGACTTTTTTCAACTGTCATTTCATTAGCTTGGTCGTCTGCCAATAATTTCGGTGTTGCCACATGTAAAACCTTTTATGCTAAATGTTCTGTCCTCGTTTGCTGCTTATATGTATATTTAGGTTTATAATTAATATTATTTTTAAGTTTAAAGTATAATTCTTATAAATATTTTTCCTCTTTATGGGTGTCTACTTGCATTCAAAATTACGCGTTTTGTTTTACTTATTGCAATTTAATTAGTTAATTTACATTTAAAATTACATATTCTCGACTTTCCATTTCCTACCTTTTTACCGTCCCTCGTACCTACCCACCGTACTCGTGTACGATGCGATGCGCGATTTTGGAAAGGAGAGAGAACCAGATACCAATAAACGTTCGACGGTACTGCGCCGTTTTGGTAGGTGTCCATTCTTCCCAGCAAATCCCAAAATCTGGTAAGTCGATGTATTCTGTTTCTATATTCATAATTACATAAATACTTATTTTTTACCGATACTAAACGTTGCTAGACCTTGTGGTGGTTCCTGACCGAGAAGATCTGGGCGAGGGTTAACAAAGCCAGCGCAACCTATGTTAATCACAGTCTTTTTTTTTATTTTGAGTGGCTAATAACGCCACATTAATTGGTCCTTCTTTTGCCAGATGCTTTTTGAACCCAAAAGTTTGGATTTTCTTTGTTTCAGACCACCTTCGGCTTAGCAACGTAATAATTTTGAATGCAATTTATACCGACTTATCCTTACATACTTATTTCTATACTACTTATTTTACAATCGCATGGTACTATACTGTGCCATTTTGCTATTTATTACTATTTACTGCTATTTTTACTATATTTTACATAAAATTTCGTCGATGCACGAATTTACAAATTTGCTACATTTTTTCGCCATTACTAGTACTGCTAAAGTGCGTTTTTTATTGAATTTATATTTGCAGCAAGCGAAGGTTATTGTGATATCCTGGCCGGTTTCACGGTCGCAAAAAAAAGGGATCTCGAACGGTGTTAAAATATTTTTCGTTCGTTGCCAATTGCCTCTTTTTTATATATAAATACAAGTATTGCTTTATTTACAGTTTGAGACAGCTGTTCGTTGTCCTTTTCTATGCACATATGTTACTTGCAATTTAATTACAGGGGTTATTCCAAAATTACATTAAATTTTATTTTGAGTATTATTAAAATATATTAAAATTTAAAACGCACCTTTTATCTCGCCTTTTACATTGTCTGCATATATTTTTTGTACATTTACCTAAAAATAAATTAATATGTCAACCTCCGATAAGGTTTTGAAAGCAAAAGCTTTGCGGCAAACTTCTATTTTACAATTGTCTTTGCTTATTGATGCTGCAGTGTTAGCCAAAACGGATATAGCTGCACTTAATCCTTTTAAAGTTCGTTATAGAAGTCTCAGTAAAATAATGAAGGATTTTGAGAAACACCATAACAATTTATTAGCTTTGCTTGCGGCAAAATCTGACGAACTGAAAGTTGAGGAAAAGACAGGAATTGATTTTGCTAAACGCTGTCACGAAATTGAGACAGTATTTTATGAGTTATTTGAATTGCCATTAGAAGAACATGGCGTTTTGGATAATTCAATTCACCCTCTTTTTTCTCCGCGTAGCAGGCAGCAAGGAAATGTGCGAGATAATGCTATTTTACCTAAAATACAATTACCTACTTTTAAAGGAGAAGTCACTACTTTTCCTACTTTTAATCAAACCTTTTCTACTTTGGTACATAGTAATCGTACTTTAAGCAATATTGAAAAGTTTAATTATCTACTTTCTTCACTGGAAGGTCCACCTTTTAATTTAATTTCAGATATTCTAGTTACAAATGACAACTATATGGTTGCCTATAATACGTTAGTCGAACGATATAATAACAAACGTTTACAAGCTTTTACTCATTGGAAATCTATTGAGGATTGTCCTCGACTAACCACTGAAAATATTACCGGATTACGAAATTTATTAGACACTTTTTCAAAAAATTTGTCTTCTTTGCAAAATTTAAAATTTGATACTGATCGTTGGGATTTTATTTTATCTTATATGATACTTGATAGGTTGGACCCTTCAACAAGAAAGACATTTGAGCAGCAATATGCTTCAAATAACGTACCAACATATGACGTAATTAAAGTTTTCTTGCAAAAACAATGCATTGCCTTAGAATCAGTTCCACAAAAATCAAAACCCATTTTACATCAAAACTCGCATTTTTCATACTCTCCCCGTAATTCACAAAATCATAATAATACTCATAATCAAAGTTTACGGAATCGATCTGCTTTCTTATTAAATAGTCAACAAAATAATACGTGTTTTTTATGCAAAGGAAATCATGTTATTTATCGATGTCCTGTTTTTACTTCAAAGTCAATTAAACAGAGGTTTGAAATTGTAAAAAATCAAAAGGCATGCGTGAACTGTCTTGCGACTGCACACACCGTGAGTCGTTGCAATTCAGAAAAACGATGTCGTTTGTGTCGTCAAGATCACCATACTATGCTTTGTTTTAAACACGGTATTAATAATTCTGGTCATAATTCAAACACCGCTAGCTCTTCTGACTCAAATATTCAGATTAACTTTGCGGCTGAAAACTCTGATTCTATTCCTACAGTTGCGAAAACTTCTACCGTGGGAATGTTACTCAACGATCACGAGGTCTTACTATCTACAGTTTTGTTGCGAGTCAAAGATACTTTTAATAATTGGCATACTGTCAAGGCCATACTTGACAGTGGAGCCCAATCCTCTTTTATAACTAAAAGTTGTGCAAATAAATTATCCTTGTCTAAATTTAATATTGCTCTATCATTACAAGGTTTAGATTCAATGTGCACTACTGCCCGATCAGGCGTGCATTGTGTTATTTCCTCTGTACACAATCCAAATATTTTAATTGATTTAGATGCCATTATTCTGGATAAGATTTGTGATGATATACCAACTGTTTCTTTTTCCAAAGAAAGTTTTTCCTTTACTTCCAATTTATTATTAGCCGATCCAACATTCTCAGAAAAATCTAAAATTGATTTATTATTAGGTAATGATGTTTTTCCTTATATTTTACAAGACGGTCGATTATATAATGGACCCGAGCAACCAGTTTGCATTAATACAATATTTGGTTGGACTCTAATGGGTAAAACTACTTTTACCCCTTCCAACAAAGTAACTAAAACCTTTTTTTCTACTACTCTTTCAAATTGCGATACTCTCACTAATACTTTACAAAAGTTTTGGCAACTTGAGGAAGTTCCAGAGGTTAAAACTAGATCCCCGGCGGATGAATACTGTGAAAATTATTTTTTGCAAACTACCAAAAGAGATATATCAGGTAGATATATGGTTTCATTGCCATTTAAAATTACTGCACCGGATTTCGGCGATACCTTTACTGTCGCCTTACGTAGATTTTTATCGCTAGAAAAACGATTCTCGCGAGATCAAATTTTTTACAAGTCTTATTGTGATGTAATTCAGGATTACATACAAAGTAAACACATGGAAATTACTCTTCAACCTCCTGCGTCTGATATACAGAATTACTTTTATATTGCACACCATGCTGTTTTTAAAAGGGATTCCACTAGCACACCCATTCGTGTTGTCTTCGACGCCAGTACCTCGGCTATTAATAAGCCTTCTTTAAATAATACTTTATACACTGGGCCCAAGCTACAAAGGGACCTAGTAAATATACTGCTTAATTTTAGATTACATAAATACGTTTTTACTTGCGATATAAAACAAATGTTTCGTATGATCTTAGTAGATCCTAAAGATAGAAGTTATCAAAGAATTTTGTGGCGTTTTTCTCCTAATGATCCTATTTCTCATTATCAAATCAATACTGTAACATTTGGGGTTGTTTCTAGTCCATATCTTGCAATCAGAACACTTTTAAAACTGGCAGACGATTATACTGACCTTCCGTTGGCATCAGAAATTCTACAAACCTCCACCTATGTTGATGACATAACAGGAGGAGCGGCTACGCATAAACAATTACTTTTAATAAAAAATCAAATTATTGAACTTTTATCCCGTGGAGGGTTTGAAGCTCGAAAGTGGGCAAGTAACTGTCCCGCCTTACTTAAAGGTATGCCAGATTCTGATATAATCAACCAGGGTATTTCCTTTGATATCGATGCTAATAATACTTTAAAAATTTTGGGATTACAATGGGATCCTAGTTTGGATGTTTTTTGTTATAAATTTTCTAATATAACTAATGAATGCACTAAACGTACGATGCTAAGTGAACTTGCTCGAATATTTGACCCTGTTGGGTACTTAACCCCGCTTACTATATTTATTAAAATACTTATACAAGTTCTATGGTCACTTGGGATCGATTGGGATAAAAAACCGCCTGAAGAAGTTATAATTAAGTGGAATAAATTTAAAGCCGAATTAGAATTTTTAAATACTGTAAAAATTAACCGCGAAATAAATATTTCAGACTCTATTTCACAAGAATTGTTTGGTTTCTGTGATAGTTCAGAACGGGCCTTTTGTGGAACGGTATACATACGTGCTCTTTTTCCTGATAGTACATATAAAGTTTATCTTGTTTGCGCTAAGTCGAAAGTGAGTCCTCTTAAAACAGTAAGCTTAGCTAGATTAGAGCTCTGCGCAGCTGTTTTACTTTCAAAATTAATGCATTATATTCTAAAAGTTTTTTCACAAAAAATAAAGTTTACAAATATCTTTGCCTTTACTGACAGTTCAGTTGTACTAAACTGGATTAAAAGTTCCCCCCATCAGTGGAAAACATTTGTGAGCAATCGTGTGTCATATATACAGGAAAGGTTGGCGCCAGAATTCTGGTCACATGTACCTTCAAAACTTAATCCTGCCGATTGTGGCAGCAGAGGTATGTTTCTCTCAGAGCTCACAGATTTTTCACTCTGGTGGAACGGACCAGATTTTTTACTTCAACCTCAAAAGGACTGGAATTTCTCTAAATTTGAAATAAGTAAAACTACCGATATTTCTCACGAACAAAGAAAATTAGCAATTACTACCTCTGTGTCCATAAATTTTATTGACTTACTTTTCGAAAAATTTAACTCACTTTCTAAAATAAAACGAATTATTGCATACATTTTAAGAGCTACAAATATATTTAAGAAATACAAAAAAAATACGACAAGTTATTCGCCGCATTTGACGATTTTTGAATTACATAATGCATTACTTTTTCTTACAAAATACTGTCAAGCTACTCACTTTGCTTCAGAAATACTTTTGTTAAAAAATAACAGGCCCTTGCCAAAATACTTGAAAAAATTAAAACCTTTTCTCGATAAAGATGGCTATCTACGGGTAGGTGGTCGTTTATTTTACTCTGATTTACCCTACGATAAAAGGTTTCCCTTACTTTTGCCTTCAAATGCTAAATTTACTACGTTACTCATTTATGAGTTGCATTATACCTACCTACATTGTGGTATACAAACCACTCAACATTTGCTTTTCCAAAATTTCTGGATAATATCTGCTAAAAGGGTCATACGAAAGGTAATACACAAGTGTCATATCTGTTGGAAGGTAAATCCTAAACCTTATCAACCCCCTATGGGTGATCTGCCAAAGTTTAGGGTGTCTGAGTTTCCAAAAGCTTTTACCAATTCCGGACTTGACATGTGTGGACCTTTTCCAATTACTATAGGTAAGCTCAGAGGTGCAAAAGTGCATAAATCATACATTTGTTTATTTATTTGCTGTAGTACAAAGGCGGTACATCTCGAGTTAGTATCTGACCTTTCTACTGAAGCGTTCTTAGCGGCACTTCGCCGATTTATAGCTCGACGAGGCCAAGTTTTAAATCTTTATTCTGATTGCGGCACCGGGTTTGTCGGCAGTGACAAATACCTACGTCAAATATTCGCTGACGCAGCTGAGAGTGAGGCAATAATTTGGCATTTTAATCCACCCGCTGCACCTTCAATGGGAGGCATTTGGGAGGCTAACATAAAATCAGTTAAATCTCATTTAATAAGAGTGATGGGTTTACAAATACTTACATATGAAGAACTCAATATCGTTATTATTCAAATAGAGGCAGTGCTTAATTCGAGACCACTCTCCCCAGTAAGCTCTGATCCTTCTGATTTGTCAGTTTTGACCCCAGGTCATTTTTTAACATTAAAACCTTTGTCGGCCATACCCGATCCAGACACTACAGATTTACCAATGAATCGACTTACGCGGTGGCAACTCTTGCAGCGTTTGCACCGTGACTTCTGGAAGCGTTGGCACAGAGAATACCTCCACACTTTGCAACAAAGAGCAAAGTGGCATGACCCGATTAATTCTGTTGTACCAGGTACAATGGTAATTATCAAAGATGATAATATTGCGCCTTTAAATTGGGTTTTGGGTAAAATTGTGGAAGTTTTCCCTGGCCACGATAAAGTACCAAGGGTTGCGACGGTGAGGACGGCTAAGGGCACTCTTAAAAGACCTTTGCTTAAACTTTGCCCGTTGCCTATTAATTAATACCTATTTCTTCTCTTATGAAAGCCCTGGGTTTTCATGGGGGTGGGGATGTTCTGTCCTCGTTTGCTGCTTATATATATATTTAGGTTTATAATTAATATTATTTTTAAGTTTAAAGTATAATTCTTATAAATATTTTTCCTCTTTATGGGTGTCTACTTGCATTCAAAATTACGCGTTTTGTTTTACTTATTGCAATTTAATTAGTTAATTTACATTTAAAATTACATATTCTCGACTTTCCATTTCCTACCTTTTTACCGTCCCTCGTACCTACCCACCGTACTCGTGTACGATGCGATGCGCGATTTTGGAAAGGAGAGAGAACCAGATACCAATAAACGTTCGACGGTACTGCGCCGTTTTGGTAGGTGTCCATTCTTCCCAGCAAATCCCAAAATCTGGTAAGTCGATGTATTCTGTTTCTATATTCATAATTACATAAATACTTATTTTTTACCGATACTAAACGTTGCTAGACCTTGTGGTGGTTCCTGACCGAGAAGATCTGGGCGAGGGTTAACAAAGCCAGCGCAACCTATGTTAATCACAGTCTTTTTTTTTATTTTGAGTGGCTAATAACGCCACATTAATTGGTCCTTCGAGCCGGATAAATTAAAACTAAAATTAATTAAATAATATATTTTGTTCCTAGAACTTTATTACTTTATTTTAAGACAAAATATATAGATAACATTTTGGATATAACTTTTTAAAATTTTTTCACATAAGTCCGTTTCGGACAATTATTTCTATTTGATTACTTTTCAGACATTGTTATAGTATTATAATATAAACATTTTAGAAAACATTGGCAACATTGTCAAGTTCCGTTTTCATGACGTATATTCCTCATTTTCCTACGACCACCTATGAAAATGAAAAAAAAAGCACGGTTAATTTGGCGGGAACGAGCCGCTTATAACACGCGTGTTGAAAAAAAATATTTGAACACTAGTGTTAAAATACAAGGCACACTATTTAATTCGGTGCCAATTTGACAGACAACCCCTATTTATTAAAAACAACAAATTTTAGAAAGCAGTAATTGTAAAGTGTTTAACTTATTTATCATGCATTTGTCGAGTGAATTAGAATTAAAGTGTAAAAATACGCCATTTGAAATTATAAAAAATGTTATTAATATACGGAAAATCTACTACCAGAAAATCAAATCACACCGAAGATAGTGTCATGTATTAAACAACAAATCCTTATTGATACCGATAGCGTAGAGAATATAGCTCTAGCCTACAGATCGCATAGTCACAGGTTCAAATCCCATCAGGGGTATTTGACTTTTTTTTATAAAAACGTTAAATAAATTATAGAATTATTTTGAATTGAAATCTTCCTTGTTGGGTGGATTTTTTAAATTTATGTTAATCTAGAAGTCAATCCAGGATTAGTTCTTAGGTTAGGTTAGGTAAGAGTGGCAGACCTTTGGTTCTGACCCAAACAGTTTCACGTAGTCCTAATTAGGTCCGTTGTGATACCACACGTGTTCCGTAGAACCCACCTTCATCAGATCTCTGATGGTTAGTGCGACGTACACCGCGGAAGGATTTTAACAACTCATTCAAACCAGCCACTACTGTTCAGAAACCTGCTCAGCCATCCAAGTTGTAAGTTGCTTAGTTCCTCCAGGCTATCGAAAGATGGTTCACCCAGAGTAGTGAACCTTCTTCTTGCGAGGCCAGGGCATTCACACAGAAAATGTTGAATAATTTCTTCCTCTTCCTCATCTCTACAACTTCTGCAGAAGTCGTTAGTGGGTATTTGCATACGTTCGGTATGTCTACTGAAGAGGCAATGTCCGGTACCAACCGCAGTAATATTTCTGACGTCTTTTCGACTGTGTCTCAATAGCTCTGCGGTTCTCTTTTTATCGAATGTGGGCCACAGTTGCCTGGATGTTCTGCAGGTTTTCAACCCTGTCCATCTGTTCTGTGCAAGCTGCTTATCCGTGTAGTCAATCTCCTCTTTGACCAATCTCAGTGGTTTGTTCACTGTATTGTCTGCTAGATCAGCTGGCATGCCTGTGCCCCCTCTTGCGAGCGCATCGGCAGCCTCGTTGCCATCTATTTTGGATAGGATTAGTTCTTCCTATGATATATAAAATAGGAAAAAATAAAAAAGTTAAACTACAAATAAAGAAAAAGCCTATTGACAAACTATGGAACCAGATAATAAGTGGAACATAATCCTAAGTAAGCTAATTTCAACTAGTGTTGATATTTTTTTCAACACTAGTGTTGAAATATTTTTTTCACAAATCGAAGGCTATTTTAATAATTCATGTGGTTGTAGGAAAAATAGTGTACTTACATTACTCGTGTGAAAGTGATTATTCCAAAACTCGGAGTATTTCCGCACTCGGCTGACGCCTCGTGCTAAATATCTCCTCGTTTGAAAAGTATCACTTTCATCACACACTATTTTTTTGTAAATGTTTTTCTCATCGTACTGTAAGATTTAGTTTAGGTTTAGGGGCAGTTTAGGTCGAGGATGGATATCTTTCTGCCCCCAACGAAACCGAAACTCGTTGCTTATTTATTTTTATAGGACTTCCCCAAATAATATTTTAGAATGATTGTTCAAAAGAAATGTTTTATCGAGTGTTCAAAACATACTTTATCCATCGGCTTCGTCGGCACCGCCTCACCATCTATCAGACATCACCGGCGGCGTTTTTTTCATTATTTCATTTATTAACTGTGCGCTTGCAAACGGCAAATAAATAAAAAATGCCCGGTTTAGCATTGATTGTTCTTTGTCCAACAACAAATCAGTTAATTCTTTAATCTTTGTAATTTTTTTTTATTGTTGATTCCCAGTTGCAGGCAGATAAAAATTTTTAATTTAAAAGGGCGGTTTTTTTTTAGTCTTTTTGGAATCGATTTTTGTGCACCAGTCGGTTTTTGTTTAACTTAGTTTGTGTTTGTTTTTAAAATCCGATAATGGATTTCTATTTTAGTTTGTCGATTTAAAATCCAGATAATTCACAAAAGAATATTCTTTTTATTGGAATGATTTTTACCGTTCTGCTGCAATACACATTTTTTTTTAAAACATACAGACAAATTTAGCCATGCAGAACCCTCGAACAATCTAACTGGTCCTGTTTGCCGCCATAAAATACATAGTTAAAATGCATGTCAATTCAGAGGCGTATTTAGGGGGGGAGGGGTCCAAAAGTCTAATTGCAACCTAATTTTCGTCCCACTTTTAGACTCTTACTTTAAATTTTTAAATAATGTATTCTCGGCTTAGATTACAAAGGTCTTGTAGGAAACGTTTAGTTTTTACTAAAACCATCTTGTTTATGTTTGACCGTAGGATCTAAAATAGCCATTTAAAACGCGACTTGGCTTAAAACAAACGAACTGTGGAGTAAAGTTATGGTTTTTTCAATGGAACACCATGTATATTTATTATTTTTATGAAAGGCCTGTCTTTTCTGCTTCCAAAAATATATAGTTTCTTTATACAGGGTGTTACAAATTCGACATACCAGCATTGGAATCTCGGAAACCATACGAGTTAGAGAAACGGTTAAATAGGGGCAAAGTTGTGCAATTCGGTGCTGATTATAATGCCGCTTTAGAAGTTTTCAAATTCCAAATACTTCCAATTTTATTCGACAAAACCGAAATTTTGCAAAATCGTTTTTATTTTTTCCTGAGCTCGTTGGACTAGCTATTTAAAAATAAATGACACTTTGTCATTGCCACTTTTTCTCTTCTACAAAATAACGTTACTAAACTAAAGATCCGCCGTTTCGTCTCCGGGTGGCCATCACCAACTTTACTTTTTTAAATACGGACCGGGATTTTTTTTACCGATTTTTAAACCCTCCTACCCTCAAAATGTAATGGCGATATTACTTTCTCATAATGATGAATTGTTCTTGCTTATTTTTTTAAATTCATATTTTTTACACTTCTTGTCAGTCCGGTCCTGGCAAGATATTTCACCGCTGGATTTCTTTTTATGGGGGGCTTTAAAAAATGTTATTTATAAAATGACGTAGATACCATGGAAGAACTCGAAGAACGCATAGAGGTTGCATTAGGTAGGATAAGGAGAAGATCGGTTGACAGGACTGATTGAGCATATTGAGCAAAACGGCAATCTCTTTGAACATTTAGAAAATTAGGATTTATAATTAGTAAATTTAGCATTAAGTATTAGAAAATTCTTATAAAATAAATTATATTACTTATGTATGAATGTTTAAAATAAAATAAAGTTTTTATTTAATATTGTTACTCGTTGCCAGGACCGGACTGACAAGAAGTGTAAAAAATATGAATTTAAAAAAATAGGCAAGAACAATTCATTATTATGAGAAAGTAATATCGCCATTACATTTTGAGGGTAGGAGGGTTTAAAAATCGGTTAAAAAAATCCAGGTCCGTATTTAAAAAAGTAAAGTTGGTGATGGCCGCTCGGAGACGAAACGGCGGATCTTTGGTTTAGTAACGTCATTTTGCAGAGGAGAAAAAGTGGCAATGACAAAGTGTCATTAATTTTTAAATTGCTTGTCAAATGAGCTCAGGAAAAAATAAAAACGATTTTGCAAGATTTCGTTTTTTTTTATTAACATCGGAAGTATTCGAAATTTGAAAACTTTTAAAGCGGCATTATAATCAGCACCGAATTGCACAACTTTGCCTCCATTTAACCGTATCTCTAACTCCTATGGTTTTTAAGATTCCAATGCTGGTATGTCGAATTTGTAACACCCTGTATTGGCTCAAACCGTTTTTAATATATTATGAGCTTTAAGAGATTTAATATGTCTAGAATTCCTTGGAAGAGAAAATCCCCGCAATGGCGATGCATTAAAATAACGTTATAGGAGGAAATAAAGTTTCGATATGTCTAGAGTGCATTTGAAAACAAAACGATGTAGATATTAGCTAGTTTTTGCCAACCAACAAAATTTTGCTATTCGATTTTTCAGACGCTAAAATCTCGGCGACCGCTGACTTTTGAAACTCAAATTTTGCTTTTTTAGAAAGAATGATACTTGTCGCTCAATATGAAACAGATTTTTACCAAATTGTTTTTGTTGTTTCAGAGAAATTTGCATTTGAAATATCGTTTAACGGGATTCTGTTGGTTGGCAAAAACTTGCTAATAATGGGACAGCGTTATGGGGGCCATATTGATTATTTTAATTTCCGAGGCACAACACGACAATTAAACATCGTTCTTTTTTTAACACATATATCGCTTTACGTCTGTTATTCTGCAAAAGGTCCAATGGGAGAAGGAGATACATTCAAAGTGATTTCTGCAAATATAAGAAATGACCCAAATCGACAAATATGTTAAAGTGTAATTTAGTCATAGGATTTGCCTACGAAATGAAATTTCTTCAATTGTTTCCTTTTCACAAATTCACGACCAACTTAAAAGACAAGTTATAATTCCTGATTTAAATATTTTTTGTACTTTTTGGTATGAAGTTCGGAGAAAAAATATACTGTACACAGGCCCGGACTGGCCAGGTCCGCGATCGCGGAGGGCCCAAATGGGCCCTGCACAGTGTTTCTAATCTGTGTAAAATTGAAAGAAGTCGGCTGTTGATAGAGCTGCGACAGTTTGCATAACAATACAGCAACTTCATATATAGCGGCAGAGTCCACTAAGAACTACGGAGTAAGGAGACAGATGCAGTGACAAAGAAGACGATTTTGACCCAATCGAAGAAGCGGAAAAAATGCTCACATTTACTGCTCTGAAAATAGACAATGTGTCCAGTGTTTGAAATGTGCTTTTTCTGTTCTGTTTGAACTTACTCAATCTAAACTGTTTACCAGCCTGTAGGATGTTGCGTATAAATTTGTTCTTACCATACCTCTTCTACCCAAGTCACATGTGAACGAGTTTTTTCTAAACTTAAAATAGTTAAAAATCGACTTCGGTCGTCTTTAGGCCAAGACCTTATGTCCAGTCTGCTTTTTATTAATGTTGAAAGGGATTTATTTTATGATTTGGACAAAAATAAAATAATAGATGCGAAGTAGCTTTAACAAGTGAGTTGCTTACAAAGAAGCTGTTACTTTAGGCCTAGGGGAGTAAAATGTTGAATCTTCTCAGTTAATTTAAGCCCCTTCTATTCTAGTATAACAACATTGTAAACTGTTAAATACACAGAATTTTTTTAAAATGTTAGTAATATTTTTCTAATCCCTAAAATCCGTTTGTCATTATTTTTATTACACAAATAATTTTGACATAATTCATTAATACTTTGGGGTGAATAAAATACTGCACTTTATTTTGAACTCCGTTGTAATTATTACCAGTTCTACAGCATGCGTTTTGTAGTGTTGTGGGATCTTAAAAATACTGTGAATTTCTCATTTTATTAAATAATAAAGTTAACAAAAGTCGAAAATCATAATATTCGTGTAAAAATCTAGCTGAATTTAGTCTTCTTTATAAGTGCCAAAATAGCGTAAAAACGCGTTTTCATTATTTTCCAGCACCTAATTTTCAACACCCAGACCCCTTCGTAGAGGGCCCCTTTACAGGTTTTAGCCGAGGGCCCCAAATGATCCCAGTCCGGGCCTGACTGTACAACTCGAGTTTTAGAAAGTTTAAAGAAAATATTTTAGTAGTTCTCCCAAAACTTCTAAGAGACGCCTTGTAGTGAATCACCCTGTATAACTTTTTATAGGAATAAAACTTAAAACCCAGCCGACCCAATTAATTGTTTAGAAACTTCGTTAGTATCTAAACCGAAAGTTATAATTAAATATAAACTTTACTACTTTAGTCAATAGATTATAATTACCAGAACTCTTAAATGGTCTATTTCTATTACCCAGTTAGAACCGACGAAAAATAAAAATATGCTAAATAATTTAAATCCTGATCATGAACGGACTGTGCCCTGTGACCCAATGAGATTTTTATGTATATTATATTATGTATATCAAACATATTACTATTTTTTTACTGACCTTTGTACTTTAGGTTAATAGCGAGAAATAGTTGTTAAAAGTGCTAGACACTGTATTAACTTTGTTCTTACAGCAATCATGGATTAGTCAGCGCGCTTTCTATTGGTTTTTCAAACTGTTTTGACCTATAATTTAAGCTACATGATTGACGCTGATGAGTTTGAGATTGTTGTGCGAACAGAGCTAATAACAAGAGATTATTTTTGTCTTTATTAACTTACTGTTCAGCGGCGGCGCCAGGGTTTTTGGGATGGGTGGGCACAAGTAGTCCCAATGATTTTAGGGATGGGCAATACCCAAATCAAAAATGACTTCTAAAAATAAAAAATAAAATAAAACAGTCGCTGCTGCCCCCGCGCTCTATAACGTCACAAGCAGGGTAAATAAAACTCCTCTCTTGCCCAAACTGACGACTAAAAAAAGGTAATTATCGAGTACTTTATCTCTTATTACATTATTACATCTTTCTACAATATCACTCCTTTCTCATCAAAAATTTCATAGTCTAATCTCCGTTCCCCCACAGAAATTCCATTACAAAACCGAATACTTCAATTTTGGGTGGGCACCCATGTTTTTAGGGTGGACCTGTACCCATTCTGCCCCCCCCCCCCCCCAGCGCCGTCACTGTAACTGTTCACGACGCGACGTTTAGCTTATATATATTTAGTATTTAGTAAAATTAAATAGGGATTTTACGATCAATTTCCATATCTCTATATCAATTTGTATTCTGCGCATCTTGGACATTAGCTACTTTAGGCCTTAGCTATTCGGGCGTTAGCTACTTTGTAGTTAATATGTAACATACGTCAGAGGTATGTGTCACTTGTTATTTTCGATATGTCAGCTGTCACTTGTCAAATATCAAAATCAATTTAACTTATGTCACGTATTTAAAATTAAGTTGTACGACATTATGAGAAAGCTTAAATAATTTCAATTTCCCATCATTTTGATCTAACGGTCATTGGCGTACCAACCTTGATAAAAATAGGGATGTTATTGAAAGTGTAATCATTCAAATAGCTGTAACTTCTAAACGACTTATCCAATTTTAGTAAACTTATGCTTGTTTGGAAGAGAAAGGTAAGTTCTTTTAAATGGCATATCCATAGTAGTACATAATAGTTCCTGATAAAACTGTTAGAGGGTGCAATTTGTAATAATAACAGTTTTTTTCGTTTTATTTCAAAAACGTAAATCATATGGTATAATTAAGACATCATAATCGAAAAGTATATTAAATTTGCAAGAAAACGTGCAAACCGCAATTCGATATCTACGTTCGTTTCAGAGTTATTTGCAATAATAAAAGTGTTTTTAAATTTATTTCGAAAACTGAAATCATACGGTATAACTATGACATTATAATCAAAAAGTAGATTAAATTTGCAAAAAAAAAACGTAAAGCCCGCATTTCAATATCTTCTTTCGTTTCAGAATAATTGCCAAAATAACAACTTTTACCAATTTAATTGTTTTCATAGTTCCGTGGTCAAGCATTCCACGACAAAAAAATATTTTTAAATTTTATCATTTGTTACTCATTCTTTCATGGATCAGAATTATTAATATAATCAAGGAGAATTTCTAATTTTTGGATAATTCTAGTAGGGTGTTTAAGAAAATAAATCAGTCCGGGCCTGTAAATAATCGATATTGATATGGTTCGTATTATATACTTGTTTTGGATAATTCATAGATTTCTTACTTAAACTGTAGGTCTATGCAATGAGTTCCATGCAATTTTAACAAACAAATACTAGGTAATTTTGCACTTACCTATGCCGTAAGTGTATTTTATTCAGGGATTGCATCCATATTTAATGCCGTGACTGTCTTTTAAGCAAAGTGATATTTAAATAAGACAGAGATATAACCGCCGTATTTCTTTTTTCGGTGAATATTTTATAATCTTGCCATTGGAGGTCTAAAATTACATTTTTAGATTTCCGTTGGATATGATATCGATGCTCTTTTGGGGAAATGTGCATGGAGAAAAATTGTCCTTAATTTCGAAAAAGTTTAACTTTCATTTTTTGCCCTCCGCTCTTAGCTATAGCATATTTCAGAAAGGTGTAGAGTAATAAAATGGGACATTCCGTCCAGTTCGGCTCAATTTCGGTGTCGCCCATAGGCGCAGGTAAATTTTGTCCGTTTATTATAACGTCAAGAGGATAGGACAGTTCCTCAGATGACGAAGAATATTATGATTTTTTATAATTTAATTTCTGTATAAAGTATTTTGTATTTTTTTTAATAATGTTTAATAAAAAATAAGTGTACCTAATACTATGTACATAATGCACGCCTTTGCCACACTATTTTCAGTGTTTGTGAATGGATAACAATAAGCAAAACCCATTAATTGACCCAAACCAGGGTTGTACTACCTGCACTTGATGAAAATAAAAAATTTTGCAATGAAACCAAGGCCAAAATATTTAAGTGGCTTAAATATTCGCTGAGTCACTCTGTAGTTATTTTGCATACCTAGTGAGCTTTTATTACTCTACACCTTTCTGAAATATACTATAGTCTTAATTCTTTCTTCTCTTCCTTCATTTTTTAAGTTAATTTGTTTCATCTTCTTTCTTTCAAGTATGTTATGGGTGAACATGAAAATTACATTGCCAGTTGTCTTACGTTTACTCACAGAACTCGAACAAAAAAAACGCTATTAGCGTGTTAAATGATAGATGCCGTTGTGACTTTGACATAACATGAATGGCGATGCTAACACCGCGAAACGGAGTGGCTTTGAACTAATCAGGGCTGAAGGTTGATAGGGAAAGCCATGTTTTTATTTTGAAGGTCAAATTTATATTGTGAAATTAAAAATGTGTAGTAAATATTTTTATTAATGACGTTTTTATTAATAAAGTATTTTTATTAAAAATTATTTAAAACTAATTTTAAATTTCAAAATATTAATTTACCTGGATGATAAATATATTTGACTTATATTTAGTAAAACAATAATACAACTTTCATATTGCATAACATCATTCAATTTATATAAAATAAAGGACGCCTTGAAGGATTCTTTAACCTATCCAAAGCAGAGGCCAAGAACCCCTCCTTCAAAATGCTCTCAAGCTACTACATACCACCCTCTACAAACACCCGCAGTATAAATAAATTTATTCACAAAATAAATAACTGGGATCACACATCTATGTATACACATAATTTTATGGTCATAATAATAATTAAAGGTCAGAATTTAGAGAATGATAGGTCGAGATCCAGTACCAGTAGAGATCAATAGGTCAGGTTGAAGTCTTATTCCAGTAAAGGTCAGTATCGGTGAAGGGCATCATTAATTTCAGGTCTAAATCCAGTGGCGGTTGGTTAACATCACGTTCATCAACATTCTGAAGGATTTAATAAAAATACTATAAATTTTCAAATTTCTAAATCTTATAGTGTAAAAAGATTAATTTTTAAAAATTTGCAAAATTTCTTATATCCTAAAGTGATTTATGAGTATATACTGCAATATATAAAACTTAATTGCAAATAATAAAAGTAAAAATTATTACTTCCTCAATTGTTTCAACAACAAAGTAATTATGCTGCTAGTTAAGACTTAGGCTGAAAAATGGGAGGCCTAGACAATTCACACACCTTCATGAATTAGTTTCAACGTATTTATTATATTCGAGAGTTTTCCTAACGAGTAACGTTAACGTTATAATTTAAGGAACTATAAATGAAGTGTAATTAATATCTATAATCATAATTATAATAATTATTATGGGTAATTTTTTCCAGTCCCTATAGTCCAGACAGTGCTGATATATTTGTCGTCCGGGCACTATTCCATCTCGCAATACTTCGTTGTCCATTGACTTCCGACGTCCTCGGTTTTTTGAATGTCATTTTGACTTGATAATTATTTTTACATTTTTGTACCATGAATATTTATTTATTCGTAAAAATAGTAATTTTCGGAGCTTTTATTGTCGTTCTCTTGTGTTTTCGGTAAGTAGTTTATGACACGTATTAATTTATTTTATAAAGTTCTAGCTTTTAATGGTATATCGCGAAAAAAATTACGGCGATGTCTAAAGTCCTCTAAATGAAGATATGCTAAAAAATAAATATTTACGTGTACTTTATTGATAAAAATATTGAACAAAGAGCTTTTGAGCGATCTATTAAATGTATGGATAAGATTGGTTTTGTACTAGACTTAAATTTGTGATTCAAAACTTTAAATAACTTTTATATTCCGAAGTGTCATAATGACATTATTATGGATTTCATTTTTAGTGTCAAAATGGCACGCTTTATAGGACTGAGTACTATAATGATTTCATTATAGGACTGAGTACTATAATGAAAAATAGATGAAAAAATGTATTTAAAACAAAATGGAATAAAATTTAATGATTAAAATTAAAAGTAACATTATTACAATTCGTTAAATTGATGTTGGACATAGGAGTTGAAATTGTTGCATTGTTGTGATTTTTAATTTTTGTTTCTTCTGAGGGAACGACAGTCGATGAAATACTCGATAATGATTTCTTCCCGAGAATGGCTGATGAAATTATTTTCTTGTTTTCGCAAGAGTACTCTATATATCCTTCAGCAACTGTGTCACTTTTCCAGCCACCATGGCGTTTAATAGTGTGAAGACTCCTGAATCAGCCAGCAGTGAAGCTGAAGACCTCCGGAAACAGTAACCTGTGTATTCGGCGGAATGGGGTAACTTTAAAAAAGCAGCGATCATTTTGCAAATATTTCCGAAAGTATGTATATCCACTGGTTGCTTTGTACATTTGTTGTTTCTAAGTGATAAAAAAAAACGAGACATTTCAGCATTGCTACATAGGTCCGAACAAGCTGCACTATATTTATTCCTTCGACATCGCCAGGCGTTACGTAAAATTCTCGGGAAAAGTTGGTTTTTGTACTAGGTATGAAAATTCGAAAAACAACCCCGTCATCGCGTACATCTTTTATCCTTAAGTTTTTTAACTCAACTCTTCGACATGCTCCACTAATACACTTTTAATAGCAAGTATGTTTCGTTGTCTGCCTCTTGTAAAAACTTTGCAATATTTTCTTTAGTCAAAATCCTGGATTTTTTGGGTGTGTAAGAATCAGATTTTCGTTTTAAAAAGCTATCAATTGATTGAACTTACTTATGTCGACGTTTTTCTTAAGTACTAGTGTACTCCTTAACATAGAGTAATAACTCCATAAACTCAAAGACTTTTTCTTTATTGATTCTTCCTTGAAATATGCCAAAAGTACCTTTTCGTGTACGATATTAACAACCTTTTTCTGGGAACACCAAGTTTAGTAATTGGCATAAGTTTTTTCATATATGCGTTTAGACTTTTCGGGCAACAAACCAACAACTGCTTTATTGGCCAATTCTTCGATTTCTGATCGCAAATTATCCATATTATATTATATAAACGTTAAAATTAAAAATTCAATTTTGACAATGACAATACAAACAAATATTTCTAGAGTTACCTGGTTTTATTAAAATCAAGCTATTAGTTTACTGACGAAAACTTAAAATTCATTAAAAAAAACACAAAAATCGTCGGAATATAAAATATTGTATGAAGTTCGGATCATAATAACGATCATTATGGTACTAGCCGTGAGTATTATTGGACTAGGCGTCAGCCGAGTCTAATAACACGGCATAACATAACATTTCGATTTCGATCGAGATTGTTTTTGTTTTTGTTTTTAAACCTCTTTATTCATTCATGTATATTTTACTTAACATTTTACGTACTTAGGATATTTATTACATAATAAATAGATAGTGTTCCTTTGAATACTATTATCCAGGTCGCCCACAAGACATTGCTGTGGTGGTTGGTGTTAGTCATGGTACGCAAAAATTATTTTTAAGTGCTATATTCAGCTCCGGCAGTTCCGTACTCTTAACTGCTATTTGGGAATTTATTTTACTCGTAAGTTATAATGAATTTTTGATATTTATTTCTTGCTTATTTCGTTTTGCATTGGAGTTTACTGGAAACTCCATCGCAATTGTTTTGGATGGCCAGGAAGATTGGCTCAGATTATCCATCTTCAATTTATTCCTTAATTATATTCAGAAATCATTATAGTTCCATTAATTCATCAGATATAGCTATATTTTTTCTCTACAATGACGTTCATTACTAACACCGCTCGATGTATTTGAAACATTTTATAAACAAAAGACTATACAAACGACAGCTTTAATACGATTTCCAATGACCCGAAAACTTTTCCATTCCATATTAAATAATTTTCCAACTGTAAATACACTTTTTCCTCCTCACACCTACCACAGCTGTATTTATTTTTGCCGATTGTTTTCTTTCTATTTAAAAAACACTTCGTCATCCATTATGTATGAATAAATACATGTGCCGACATTTTTCGAATTGCATTTGATCGAAATTGCTCCGGATGGCAAGAAGAATGGCCCAGTTTGCCAACGGACGAGGCCATATGAGAGAACCGTTGGCCACAATGGAGACATGTCAGCTTGTTAAAAATACTTTATGGCCTTTCGTGTTCCGTCCGATGCGATTGTCTCGTCGAATACGACAAACAGTCAAATTTATATAAGTGGTATGTTCGGTTCCAGGTAGGTCTGACTTGTCTTCATGTCGTCATTCGACGTAATAAACTTAAAATAAGTTACTTGGAATTAAAATCCTTTTTTCCCTAGTTAATGTCACAGAATATATCTATACGTTCTGTGCTAATGTTAACGTTACCTCTCATCTCAGATCTACACAAAATAGTAGATAAAATAACCGCAAGGATATAGATTAAATGATACTGGACCGGCAAGGAATACAATTTGGATAATTTCTTATGTTTACACAATATCACTTTGAATATATCAATCTTTCTCACATTCAACATTTTGCAGAATAACAGATAAAATGCGATATACAGGGTGATTCACGTTGAGCGGCCTATTAGAAGATCTCGGAAACGAGTAACCCTATCTTTCTAAAAATTTGATAGCAGGCATAATTGGTTTTGGGCTTTTAAAACATTATATTTTGACGTTTTTATTACTTCCGGTTATACCGGAAGTTAATGCCAACTTTGTTATTTCAAATAGAATACCCTGTATATTTTAGCATTTTTAATTACCTTCTTAAAATCTAAATAACTTTTGTTAATAATAATATATTCCTATCTCTAACCGTTTTTGAGATATGAATTATAAAAGGATTTTTTTGTGTAAAAACGCTCCGAGAAAAAAGTTTAGTAACTCTGAAACTAATAAAGGTAAACATTTAAAATTTTCTAAGCATTCAAGTAATACATAGATCTTTATTTTTAATTACTTAGGTTTCACGTTTTTTATACAGGGAGTTCTTAAAATTGTGCCAATGTTTCCATTTAAATAAATGTGCATAAGTCAATTTTTGCAAATGAAACACCCTATTTTTTAGCTTACTAACGTGTAGAGAATTAAATTTCCTATCTAAATTCCTAATATGTTACAATCCACATTTTTAGTGGTTTTGGAATTATGAGCAATTTAAATAAAAAATCTTAAAATTTCTGTTTGTGTTAATGCGACATTATTTTTGAAAAGAAGGCTTCGACTTTGACTTTCGTTTGGCTTTGAATGAGAAATAGCTAAGAAACGAACATAGGCAGTTAATAACAAATGGTAACAAAGCTCAAAGTCAAACAAAAATCCCAGTCGAAGCCTTCTTTTCAAAAATAATGTCGCATTAACACAAAAAGACATTTTAAGATTTTTTATTTAAATTGCTCATAATTCCAAAACGACTAAAAATGTGGATTGTAACATATTAGGCATTTAGATAGAAAATTTAATTCTCTACACGTTAGTAAGCTAAAAAATAGGGTGTTCCATTTGCAAAAATTGACTTATGCACATTTATTTAAATGGAAACATTGGCACAATTTTAAGAACTCCCTGTATAAAAAACGTGAAACCTAAGTAATTTAAACTAAAGATCTATGTATTACTTGAATGCTTAGAAACTTTTAAATGTTTACCTCTATTAGTTTCAGAGTTACTAAACTTTCTTCTCGGAGCGTTTTTACACAAAAAAATCCTTTTATAATTCATATCTCAAAAACGGTTAGAGATAGGAATAGATTATTATTAACAAAAGTTATTTAGATTTTAAGAAGGTAATCAAAAATGCTAAAATATACAGGGTATTCCATTTGAAATACCAAAGTTGGCATTAACTTCCGGTATAACCGGAAGTAATAAAAACGTCAAAATATAATGTTTTAAAAGCCCAAAACCAATTATGCCTGCACGACTTTTGTGCGCCATTTACAAACTAGAAACAGCATTAACATGGAAAGAGAGAAGTGTCAGTAGAAATAACATTTAGTAAAAAATGGAATTATTTTTTTTCTAGAAATCTAATAATTTCGTCTGTTTTATCTGGTTTTATGTACCTACTCATCTTCATGTTCCACTATTTAAGAAAGATTTACCAGTTATTTTTCTATATATGTTGTGTATAATAAATAATAGTTTTAAGGTCAATTGGGGTTGGATCCCCGTTTAAAATATATCAGAAAATATCGCGGAGGACAAATATTTGCATTGCAAAAAACCAACCAAGGGTAGTAAAAAACGTTCATTTTGTAGGTATATTTTATGCATTAAATCTTATAGTAATTGTCTAGAAATAAGTGGAAAACTGAAGGTTTTTGAAATACGAAAATGCATATATTTAGTTCGGTCAAGAAAAATAACAATAATAGAAATATATTTTGATATTATACCTTCAATTTTCACACCTCATATCTCGCGCATTCTTTAGGAAAAAGTTGTGTATGCGTATGCATCAACTGTGTGTGTGTGATAAATGTTTTGATTTAAATTTTAAAATAACAAATTTAATCTAACAGATTTGCACAGTATCTTCTGTTAAGTGTCAAAAACAACAATTTGGTTTCTTTGTAGTGTGATTGGTCAGTTTCATATCCTAACTGGTATGGATATAAAATCATATCCGTTCAGTTAACCGGAATAACCCACTTTTCCAAACACTTTAGTGTAAAAGAAACAGCAAATTTCCATGTGGGAGTAGAAGAACATTTTTTTTTTTGTTATTCAAGATACATAGCGTAAGTTTATTACCTATATTAAAAAAATGTATTTAAATGAAAAGGGGGTCGAGACGAGATTTTATGCTTAATTTAACCCTGCAAGTTTTAATACTCTAAAATTTGTCGTTTCAAAATGGCGAATCGAAAAAATAAGAAAAAAGAACGAACATATCTGCTTAAAGCTCTATTAACGAATAAAATAACCATCGACATCGACCGAAAACTCAGTTTATTTGTCTGAAATTTACATAAATTAAAAAAAAATGACTACACATTCAAATATTCGTTATTTCTGTTTTCATTATAACCGTTGATGGCGAAATATAAAAATGTACACTCGCAATAAAAACGCTAATCTTTAGAGCTCGCAGTAAAAGCATTTTAACCCTAACTTTATTTGATAATAACAATTAAAGGAAATTTATAACCCCCGCTAAAGCCAGCTCTGGTCCTCGGCAAAAAATCCAAAAAAACAAAATCCCGGCGCCGAAAACATAATATAAAAATTAATAAAGTATTATTTATGGTGGTAATTTTTGGGTAGCCGGTGTAAGCGGACATATTTCAGGGCATTATATTCTAGATTAAAACAGTTTATTTTAGATATTTATAATGGAAAGCGGCCGTAATGCAGATCACTTGTCGGCAACAAAAAATAATAAAAATACAAAATGTGACGTCGCGGCGAATTTATTGTTTTAATAATGGTAAATAAAGCAGATCGCCATACGATACGGCGGCGGTGGCGGCGGGCCGGCAGCAGCGGTCCGATTATGTATACTTTTGATACCGGGGTTATTGTTGCAGCCGGGATGAAATTGGATTTTTATGCTCGACATTCATAAATTATCAAAGTCGCGGCGTCGCCAGTTTACGCCTTCGAAAACAAATGCCTAAAATGACATATGTATATATGACGAATATGAAATTTAATTTTTAGTGTTCTGTAACGAAATTGAACCAAAATCATTTATGGTTTCAACTCTGTATGTGTGCTTGATGTACATACATATAATATCATGGTTCCTCTGCCGCCTCACACTCTTAAAAATTACTTGGTATTTGTTACTAATTTTTAATTAAATAGGGAGAAATAATACTTTAAGTCAACCTTCACTAAGGTATATTTAGTAAGAAAAATTTTTTTAGTTACTTAGTTCTACATGTTTCGAACGTAGAAAAGTTCATCTTCAGGAGAAGTATAGTTATATAGTATGGGAAATTGTAAGTGACACCCTCATAGAGCTTTTGAGGAAGTTAGATAATTGAAGAAAATAATGCTTACATAAGAAATTTTGGAGAAAAATTGTACTACCAGGTTCTGAAGATAAATATGGGAGTTAAATGGTATTTTAGGTTGAAAAACGTTATGTGAGAATGATCTAGAGAAATAACTGTAACTTAAGTGGTGGATATTGTTGAGAAAATTGTGGTTAAAAGGGAAGATGAAAAACTATATGTGTTGGCAAGACAGATGCTCCATTGTTGCCGTAACAGGATGAACTATGATGTTCGAAGACATCTTAGGGTATGACCACCTTAAGTGACATGGGCAGTTTATAATGGGGTAACTAGTAGAAGAAACCTAAAAGGCACATATTTTAGGGAAGTGAAGGTTTTATGGTGATTTTATTGTGATGGAAAAACCTTATTAAAAGTAAAAATTAAAAAATTTTTTTGTGACTTATACTTAGTTAGGTAGTTTTGAAAAACGGGTAGACATTCAATCAAGAATATGTGTGGGCGAAGTTTATATTTTTAGTTTTCTTTAACATAACGATGAAATGTTTACTCAGTGGGAATTTTTGCTTAAAAGAAAAATGTGGCAAAAGAGACGTGACAGATGACAGACGTCAGAGGGATTTTGTCACAGAGAAAATTTAAGTATTAGCAGGGTCCTAAATTTTGTCTCAAATTACCGATAAATTTGTAAAAATAAAAAAAATATTTTTTAGTTTAATTGCATATTAGAACATAGTTTTTCATACCGAACAACCTTTCATAATTCCAGTTTTCGATATTGTCAAAAATAAAGGTACTTTACTCTTGGGCAAAATTCATATTTTTTGACAAACCTCGTATACGACTAAATTTTTTTACATCTGATGGTTTCATTTAAGGTTTTGGACCATGCAGAACTTATTATGAAGAATGACTCTTTTTCGAAAAGTAAATAATAAAAAAGTTTCCCATATGTAGCCAACTTAAGTAGACACACTGTATATATCCTATTTAAATGTTACATCAAAGTTCCTACAAACTTGTATTTATCAATTAAGCTTGTTGTAATAACACATTATGAATTTCTAGTCCCTATCATTTTGTTAATTTTGATTAAGATTCATTGTTTCAATGAACGCATTCATTGCTGCAGGGAACGAATTCCTTGTTGCGATGAACTTGAGGCTTTAATAACAATTTTAAAGTTTTGAGGAAAGATACGATAATATCGTATGTTATCAAAATTTATAAATATTTCTTCCATAGACAATATATCTTGCCCAACACAGTAAATTGAGGGCTGGGTTGATATGCTTGTTTTGTTCAAATGGCTGATCAAACAAAAATTCCCTGCTGATTCTTCCCTCCCAACAAATATAACCAAGTCCTAAGAGTATTTTATTGTGAATTTTATAATTCTTTTCTTTCCGATTATCTGGTCTCTTCTGACAACTTTATTATAGCTGCATTACGTCAATCTGTGAAAAAATGATGCCCCAAATAAATATTAAAGTATATAATGTTAATACTTACTAGTCACGTAAAAATACATTTTAAAATAACTTAAACCCGCACAATGCATCCCTACCTTTATTTTAAAGATTCTTAAATATCCACTTACCAACGCCTATGGCCCTATACTCTTACTTGCTACGTGGTAACTTAAGTATGATACAAAAAATATGTTTTGTTCTTACTTCTGGAATGATAATTCACTTTGCCTGTGCAATTCCAACAAGAAGCAGCAACTAACCGTTTTCGTAACTTAGTGGGGTGGGGGTAGTGATGCCGTGTGTTGACATATTCATTATTTTGATGAACCTCGTACATCAATACAAAGAAAAATTATTATTCATTTTTGATGTTCTAATCCTTATGTTAATAAACTCATACATAAATATAATAATTGTAACCTCATTCATCCAGTCAATGATGATCGTTCATTAATACAATATTCAATTCATTATGCTAAGAAATATTGTTCATTAATATTCAAGAAATAAAACTATGTAGGATGAATTCATTTATTTAATGAAAATATTCATAGTATTAATGAACCTTTTTCATTAAGTTAAGTACATATAAGTCATTATAAAGATTCATAATATTAATTAATGAGGTTATTAATCTATGAACAGTATTTTGTTACCATGATCAAAAGTTCATTGTTTCAATGAAACATTAGTTAATGATTTTACCATTCATTAATATTATGAACGATTTTTTTTTCAGTGTACTACTATATTAAGTATTATTGTTAGAAGAAATTCTTTCTTAGTGTCCTTCTTCTTTACTTCTTATGTCCACGTGCCATTCCTGAATTTAACAAAGACGAGACAACTTACCAAATCTTAATAAATCTGACGACATAAAGGATGTTCCTCAAAGATTCCGGGACCGAAAAAGGGCGTGATCGATAACTACCTCTAATTATATGGGTAATATCGAGCGGCCACTTTCAGTAGAGGTACGGGAGTCACCCGGACAGACTCCGACAACGTAATTAAATTAGTTTCAAATTATGAGGCACGGTCGTCTGTCACATAATGGGGCCGTCATGGCATCGGAGATAACTTCATTCTGGTTTGTGTACGGTAAATATTGTATGGACATTTGCAGAAAGGCTAACACAGTGGCAGCGTGCAGCGACACTATAGATAATTAGGACCATCAGAGTCTCAATTATTGGTTCACGGGAATAGAGTTTCTCATCGGTATCCATGGAAATGACAATTTCGTGGGAAAAGTTTTCCACATAGCCACTGGAATCGTTATAGCAAAAGTAAGCAAAGGGCGAAAACACTAATATTATTAAAGATGAAGATTTTCTTTTTCATTTCGCCAGATCCATCTCTAGACGCGTTTCGTCATATCATGACTCATCAGTAGAGCTAGGATCCGACGAAAAGAAAAGGGATCTCGAAGCTACTTAAGGCAGCACTTGGTGGGACACACCAGTAAAATGTGGCACGGAGCGCCATCTGTGTCGTTGTTAGACACTCTTGAGCATACCAGCACCTCTAACAAACTTATAGAAATAAGTAAATGTTAAGAGGAAATCGCCTGTAAAGTAATTCGTTACAATTACGTGATGAGTCATGATATGACAAAACGCGTCTAGAGATGGATCTGGCGAAATGAAAAGGAAAATCTTCGTCTTTACTCATTGTTTTCGGTTAATAAACCGAGTTGAGTTAGCGCTGCCTAGCGGGACTCCTGTAATTGTGACGAATGTCTTTACAGGCGATTTCCTCTTAATATTTACTTATTTCTATAAGTTTGTTAGAGGTGCTGGTATGCTCAAGAGTGTCTAACAACGACACAGATGGCGCTCCGTGCCACATCTTACTGGTGTGTCCCACCAAGTGCTGTCTTAAGTAGCTTCGTGATCCCTTTTTTTTTTTCGTCGGATCCTAGCTCTACTGATGAGTCATGATATGACGAAACGCGTCTAGAGATGGATCTGGCGAAATGAAAAGGAAAATCTTCGTCTTTACTCATTGTTTTCGGTTAATAAACCGATTTGAATTAGCGCTGCCTAGCGGGACTCCTGTAATTGTGACGAATGTCTTTACAGGTGAAGTTTGTTAGAGGTGCTGGTATGCTCAAGAGTGTCTAACAACGACACAGATGGCGCTCCGTGCCACATCTTACTAATATTATTATTGCGACTAAATTTCATTCACATGCGCTTTATATTCGGGTTTTAAATTAACCATCCTCTTGATTAAACCCATATATTGCTAAAAAAACAAGTCAATTTTTATGGAAATTATAATATAACATACTTATTATCAAAAAGTATCTTAAATCATTATAAAAGTACTTTTTATTTTACGTCACTAATTAAGATCTAAACTAAATTAATTATTAATAGGGACATGTTTGATATCGAGACCGCGTAATATATTTTGAAACTACGGCAAAACTTAAAGATCGGCACCAAAGCACTTAACAAGCGCGGGCGGATTGCTGACGGAGGCTCATATCTCGAATCACGTGTATTTGTGGCATCTTTTTCTAGCTTTCTACCTACCGCCACTCTCGCTTGCTTCCACTCGTACAAAAACAGTGGTTTCATTTTCTCATATGGGGCTTATATAATGTGAAATCTCTGCTTTTTGGACGGTCATACGGGATGCAGCAATCTAATTTACGATTAATCGGCAACGAATGCGTTCGTGCAAATGATATTCAATGTTATACACAGAAATATTAAATATAAATATTAAACGGGTACAAATTAAATATAGTATTTGTTAGTATTTGTTTTTAGGATAGGCAATAAATGCTCTTTTGCCTATATTGTATACACGCCACTGCGATAACACCATGATGCATCAAAGCCAGAGTCGAAGTTGTCAAACTCTCAATATATATCAGTAATTTTACATTTTTTTTAAATATAGAAAATCATTTTTTACTATACGTTTGTACGATGTAAAATAAAGTAACTTCCTTTTTTTATCATATTATATATCTTAATGTGCTTTTCTTTGCATTACATTTAAATTTTAATTTTGCTAATGCAATTATGCATACAACAAAAAATACTCATTGAAAATATGCATTTTAGTACACAGAAATTTACTGTAATATTACCACACATTACGGAGCGATTTTACAGTGTAAGGGTACATACAATAAAAAAATCTTAAAACTCACCAAAGCGAATTTAAAACATCAAAAGACGTGAGATTTAAAATACCGAAAACAAACTTCCATTATGATTTAAAACATTGCGAGAAACGTGTAGATTATTCGAAAAGGGAGTTCTTTCCGTAGCTTTACGTAATTATACATAATATACTATTTAGTTCATGGTAGAGCGGACACATTACAATATAAAGCATATTTACATTTTGTATAAACGCGCGGCGATCTAAAAAAAAGCGTTTAAACGTTTAAAGTATTTAGTAAAGTAATTTTATGCCGACTTTTTATCTTTGTACCGAACACAAAGACCGGGAAGAAACAATACCTTACGCGCATAAATTATGAATCTGGCGGAATGATCAAAATTTTCACCGGATATTAACGTTTTAAAGCGGAATAGATGGATGATCTAGATAGCATAAATTAAGACCGTGACTACTGTTCTTTATTGCTTTTTTGTTTTCGGTATAAACTGTTGTTTACTTGAAGAAAATAAATTAAGAGGATTCCGTATTCCATTGCTTCTGGTCCAAATATGTCAAGTATTAGAATGATTTACATTGCTCGGGTAAAATACGATCATTTGTTTCTGTTATTCCCATCATTGCTTAACAGTGACGTGCAGGCAATTAAGGCGGGTATAGGCAAATTAATAAGAACTTACATACCAGACTAGTTTTCTGCCAGTCCTTTGAATTTCAACAGCAACTTAATACAAAAAGGTTCAAGCCCAATTTTATTATTCCTCTTAAACCTAAGTTTAAACCTAGGTTTAATCCAAAGAATAATTCTAAAATCGTAGAAATGTTCTATAATGTGGGATTGACAGCAATGTTCAATTTTAGAGTAATCGACGTGGTCATAACTTGTTATGTTATGTTACATTATATTAAGTTATGATCATATAAATTACTTTTAACTCGAACTTTGCTGTCAATCCCATATTATAGACTGACAATTTTTGATATTTCTTCGATTAAAACTGGACCTCGGTTTAAATTGCCTTTATAAAATTGGGCAAAAGAACATTTATGATTTAAACCGAGGTCCAGTTTAAATCGAAGCAATGTCAAAGATGCAATTATAATGTAGGATTAATGGAAAAGTTTAAGTAAAAGGTGATTTACTTGGTCATAACTTAATATAATGTAACCTAATAAGTTATGTTCATGTTGATTTGTCTTAAGTTAAACTTTGCTCTCAATTCTACATTATAAGGCGACAATTCCTGACATTTCTACCATTTTAAAGTCATTCTTCGATTTAAAGGTTTACGAAGACTTTATAAAACTGGGCCCAATTACATCCAGTTTAACTTCAAATCAACTAAATTAAGTTTTTAGTTATAGCACACGATTTTCATTAATATTGCACTAACGCATACACTGCATTGTTTTTGTATTTTAATCTCAAGCAACACTAACACAAGTTCAAAGCTTATTAAATTGAATAAATTAATCAATAAAAATATAATCATCGGTCAACTCGATTCCTGTTCATTGTTCAATTAAGTAAATTAAAATAAAAACATTTTCCTCAAATGTATATTTGAGGAAATATCAACTTCTGCAGTCATCGGTAATCATAATAAAGCGTTGGTACCTCGTACTATCTTTCTTGCTCATGGTCGTATCATCTTCGCCTTCGTGTAGATGTCGTCTGGTTCGAATATAAGCGCAGCCTTTAGTTATGCATTGCAGGTAATGTTAAATAAATATATCCGTCTTTGACTCGGTCTTATAAAGTTCCTATATGGGAATAGTAGTTTGTACAACTAACGTAAATATGATGCAAAAGAATCTTGAAAAGAAAAAGGCTACCAGGACCAAGAGATACGCATTCTGTCAGACAGTCAAGCTGCCTTTAAGGCTTTAAACTTGTGAAAGTTTAAATTAATTTAAGTGAATCGGTGACGATTCAGATTGAAAGTCACAACGGAGTGCCTAAACGACCTAAAAGACCTAGTAACCAGGAATAAGGTCGAACTCCTATGGGTTCCTGGTCACTCGGAAATAGCGAGCAAGCAAAAAGCATATGCACAAGTGACTGGCCTATTAACAGGCCATTGTAATTTAAGGAAATATCTATAACGAATAAATAGGACGTAACCGCATCCTGGAAAGCGCTAACCCGAAGAAGTTCCAAAATATTAAACCTCCCGCATGATAAACTTGTAGAAATCTATTTGGTCTTATTAAAAAAACAAGACAAGGGTGTATAATAAGCCATGGGGCAAGAAGTTTGGGCCACAAACACTAACCCATCTTTGGAGCAACACCATCGAACATCATGGAGAATCCCGGGCTGTTGCACTGCACATATCTAGGGCTTTTGATCGTGTTTGGCACGATGGGCTTCTAAGCAAATTGCGATCCTACGGTATGCCTAATGGATTTTGTTTATGGTTAACCAGCTTCCTTAAGAACCGTTCTCTGCAAGTGGCGATTGACGGGTTTCTCTCAGACACCTTCACCATCAATGCCGGTGTTCCTCAAGGGTCCATATTGTCGCCTACCCTCTTGTTACTATATTTTAACGACCTTCTAGTAAAACCCAAAATCCAGTTTATAGCTTTGCTGATGACAGCACACTTGTCTCATCTTTTACCTTGAGTCCCCAAACATCCGCTGCCGACGCACATCTTCGCAGGCAGCATGAAGTATTGCGCCTCAACAATGACCTGGAAGAAATTTTGGCTTGGGGTGTCAGTAACCAAGTCGAATTTAATGCTAAGAAAACCCAGGCAGCAGTATTTTCCAAAAAGGTTAACATTGCAGAACCGGATATAGTCATGGCAGGACACGCAATTCCCCTGGCACCGTCTATTAATTTGCTGGGGGTCAATCTGGGAGGTAATATGTCTTGGCATGATCACGTTGCCGCAATTGCCAAGGCAGCTGCACAGAAACTTGGTGTACTTTTCCGCACCAAAAGGTTGTACACACCTCATCAACTTTTGACACTCTACAAAGCCCAGATTCGACCATCATTAGAATATTGCTCTCATGTCTGGAGCTCTGCACCCAAGCACACCCTTCGGCTACTGGATTCCATTCAAAGGAGAGCCGTTTGTCTGATCGGCGACCCCGAGCTGACTAAGACCCTCGATAGCCTGGAGCATCGAAGACAGGTTGGTGATTTGGCTCTCTTTTACAGATATTTCCATGGCAGGTGTTCGACTGACATTGCCCACTTGATTCCACCTAGAGTAATGCAAAACAGAAATACACGGCGAACCACTGCCGCACATCCATATGTTGTTCAGCTTAGTATTCCTCGAACTTCATTGTTCAAGAATTCTTTCATCTGGAGAACGTCATCTTTGTGGAATGATCTTTCTGAGGTCGTGTTTCCCAATGAATACAATCTTTAACGTTTCAAGACCAACGTTAATCGCTTTTTTCGCACTCGCACCGCTCCCAGAGCGCCTTAAAGGATTTTTCCTACAGTGCAGGTGTTGTATCATAAAAAAAAAAATCAACGTACCCTATGTACAATTTTTGAAAATATACATCCATCAATTTTAAATATGTTTAAACGTAGTCTTTACAACATGTATTAGGATGTTTCTCTGGTAGTTATATTGTTACATATCGGAAACACAATATTTTAAAAATCCCTCGTACAGAAAATACTACAAATTGTCTGAAATTGTATATCTTACAACACGTAAGCTTACATGCAGAACACCATGTTCGTATCCGATTCATGTCCCAAAGCAGCCAAGCTAACGTGTGTAGCGCCTAAATAATAAAAACATTGTTAGTGAGCAATTTTATTATTCATAAGAACAAATATAATTATGTATTAATGAACATTAAACTTTAACCGGCTCAAGGAGGGCGAGTGACGTCAATGTAAGTGACAGGGGCGCGCTACCGCCAGTAGCCAAAGGGGTTGTTCTTTGATGCCTTACAGCTATACAGGCCGGGGCTGAATTTTTAACCTCGCTGAATTGTTAAAGAAAAAGGTTTTTTCCTTTTTTCCTGAATCTTTTATGGTAGACATGCTTTCGCTGTGTGTGCGCCTTATTTCGATATTAATATTAAAAAGTACCAATTGCTGACGTTGCTGTTAACTTAAAAGGAGTCAGTCAACAAGCGGCGATGATGAAGAATTTTTGATAAGCTGCTTTTATGTATGCGGATATCTTATGAAAAGACTTCGCGTGAATTTGTTTTAGATTTTTTTAAAAGGAAAACTATTCTTTTATAAAGTTTTAGATTTTATCATGGACGTGCGGGGCTGTTTATTTCTTCGAAAATTCTACCCATTGAGTTACCAGTAATAATAGAGTGGGTATGATGTCCATATCGCACGAGGAAGTAAATTATTTCCGAGCTGAAGAAATTCTTATGAGACCATAACTTTTTGTATGGTTCTACTTGTAATCACTTTGATGAAAAGGATTCAACACATTTCCATGTGGGAGTAGAAAATAGTATATTGTGTATTTGGTAGTAAAAGCAATACAAACCCGAACGCATTGAAGTCCGAGAATGTTCTTTTACTACGAGATGCACATACTAATTTTTCTGAAATAATAATAGAAAATCATTTTTTGATTAGTTTTAGTTCTGCCAAAAAAATAAATAAATGTGGATCATCTTCCTTGTTATTGTGACACCATTAACGAAATGCGAATCATCGTATTATATATATTTTAGTTTATAAATTATTTTTTTACAACCATTGTGTATTTAAATCATTATTAATGTGCAAATTTGTACCTGACTTATTTAAAATTTGACGTTATAGAATATGTTTGGTACATAATTGCGTGTCCTCAAAAAATGCAAATGTTGTTATCTATACTTTTCACTAGAGTTGAAAATAAATATTTTTCTCATGGTTGAGCACTTTTGTTACACAGGTGGACAGTAAGTAAAATACTGACACTTTAAACTTGAAAAGTCATAAACCTCAATATTACATACGATTTGGTTGTAAATTTTAAAAAAATTAAAAACATGAAGTCGATCTATAGTGAGAAAATCGCATTTTGTCGGCATGGCAATGGCATGATAGTCCGGTAATAGTATAAATATTACAAACTGGGCAGGGAAATGTGTCATTACTGTCGAGATATTATGTGGGCTGATTTCTTTTGCACATTTAAGTAATATTATTTTTAACTTTTTAGGTTTTTTCTTTAATATCATGTGCAATATAATTAAAAAGTAGGTACATACATATATGGTTTACAATAAAAATAGTAGTTACTATATTATTATTTAAATATGTAATTGAAGGCTACCAAGTTCTTACATTAAAATTAATAGTATTTTTGATTTCGTAACCAACAATAAATAAGTTCTGTTATTAGTTTTAAGGAATATAGTGTGCTACTGAATCAATGGATATCGCCAATGGAAATAAGTTTCACACTACTATAACCCAGGCGCAGATCAAGAACTTTGTTAAGATGAATCTTGTGACAAAGCTGCAGAGTTAGTCAAAACAGTAAATCAATTTTTTTTTGTGTTTCTCTGTTTTGGGGGGGTCATGACCCCCCCCCCCCTTTTCACCCCTGGATCCGCGCTTGCTATAGTCTACTTTCTTTATGTACAAATAATAGACTCATTCACGGAACAAAATTCTTGACTAAAAAATTATGACGGCCGTTTGTTGCACTGTTATTTGTTTCATAACGTTTTCAGTTCAAGTTAATACTAACCTAGTTCAGTGGTATGTGACACACGTTACGTTAACGAAAGCCTTTTACCGGGAACAGAATGCCCGCGCTCTTATTAAGACAAGGTAATAACAGAGTGCATCGTGTTCCGTGCCCGTCACAATAAGAATTATTTATATTTGAATAATATTTACGTCATTATATGCATGTGTCATATTATGTTGAGGGCAACACACGAGCACGACCCGACATGCTGCATTATTTCACATATAATATGTATGCGTATAATTATTCTGTTATAGAAAATGAAATGTCATTGTGAAGGAACATCCGGTGTGACAATATTTTTGCCGTTTTTTGCACGCCAATTTAAAACAGTTCGAAGAAATTTATGGTTACTCGTTTAACTGAATTTTATACTTTCTCAACATCACGAAAATCTAGACAAATTCGTTACTCACAGCAAAAGAGGAGATTAATTACACGGCCGAGCAGCTTGCACAAAACTGATGGAGAGAGTTAATAACATGTAGCACATCCAGGCAACTGTGGGCCATATTCGATAAAAAGAGAACCGCAAAGCTATTGAAGCACAGTCGGAAAGACGTGAGAAATATTACTGCGTTTGTCACCGGACATTGCCTCTTCGGTAGACATGCCGAACGTATGCAAATACTCATTAACGACTTCTGCAGAAGTTGCAGAGATGAGGAAGAGAGTATTTAACATGCTTTGTGTGAATGCCCTGGCCACGCAAGAAGAAGGTTCACCGCCTTAGGTGAACCGGTTTTCAATAGTCTGGAGGAAATAAGCAACTTACAACTTGGTCGACTGAGCAGGTTTCTGAATAGAAGTGGCTGGTTTGAATGAGTTGTTATAATCCTTTTGCGGTGGACCTAATACTACCTGAGACTATGTGGAATACCAAAGGTATGCCACTCTAACCTAACCTACTTACAGCAAAAAAAATATCCTCTTAATTTAAAGAATTTTATCTAAATCTAAGAGAATCATGAATTCCATATAGTTCTTAAGGCCTTTTTATATTAGGTGCAAGAACTGCATGCAAGTTCATGCAATGCAAGCAAAAGGTAATTTTTAAATGGAGTAAAATGGGATCAGCTGATTAAAAGTCATCAAAGCGCATGCTTACAGGCAATTTTAGTTACACTTGCCTCTAATATAAATAGGCCCTAAGAGTGAGGTCTAGTGACGCATTCGCCATTTCGTTTTTTGATCAATATTTCGTTACTTCTTCATTCTATCCAAAAATCTTAAGAAGTTTAAATTTATAAAGTAGGTAATAAAAGCAGAAAAACAAAAATAGACAAATTTCACAAATTTTCCTTTTTCGCCTTTATCAATTCATTGATCAAAATTTCTTTAGTTTAAAACTGTAGGTAATTGCTAGTCAAGGGGGGGTATTTGCCCCCTTTTTGAATAAAGTGAAAAGGATAAGAAATATTGATCAAGAAATGAAATGGCGAATGCATCCCTAGACTTCAACCTTTAAGAAATAGATTCTTAATTTGTGAGAATAATTTCGTTATGAAGATTATGTTAAAATAAATATCTGGTTCATCGAAACAGTTTAATTACTTGTACTTTAAGTAATATTTCTGGTTCTAGTTTTAAGAAAATCATTATTCAATACTAGAAATGAAAATTTTGTCGGTTTTAACGGTAATTTACATACAAGATCCAAAGATCATAATTTAAAAGTTTTTTATACTCTACTGACAAAAGAGTAGAGTTAAAATTTAAACGGAAGATTCTCTAAACACAAAATAATGTGTCCTATAGTCTATTTCAGAGTAATAAAGGCTCATTAGGTATGCAAAGGTGCTACAGAGTGACCCAATGAATATTGAAACCACTTTTATAATTTGGCATTGATTTCATTGCAAAATTCTTTATTTTCATTGAGTGCATGTAATACCACCCGGGTTTGGGTCAATTTATGGGCTTTGCCCATTGTTATCCATTCACAAATACTGAAAATGGTGTAACAAAGGCGTGCATTATGTACATAGTATTAGGTACACTTATTTTTTATTAAACATTAAAAAAAATACATTATACAGATATTAAATTATAAAAAATCATAATATTCTTCGTCATCTGAGAACTATCATCTCCTCTTGATGTTATAATTAACGGGTCGACGGTCCGATCGATCAGGTGGTCAAGATCCCACATTTTCTTTTCTTCTTTAATGACATGATGGACTGTTTTTCGCCAGTTCTCTGGTGTCACTTCCTTAATGGCTTGATCAAACAGAAGCTTAACGGCTTTCATTTTGAATGTCGTGTTGTGTCTTGCTACAAATCGTTTCACTTGCACCCATATAAATTCTATAGGAATTAGTTCGCAATGATATGGCGGTGTGCACAGCACGTAACACTGTCAGTATTCACCTGAAGATGACTGGAGATGCTTACCAGTTGAAACATAGTGATTCTAAATAAATAAAGACAATGCAAGTCCAAAACTCTACTGCCGTTCACGTAACACTATGTTTTTCAGCTATATCTTCCAAGGCATATTTCATAAAACGATGTTTGTGTAAATTTGCTATAGCTAATAGTTCCTTCTTTATAAAATTATCTTCTTTTTTTCTTTGGTTAGTTATCATACATAATTTAATGCACAAAATTTACCTGCGCCCGTGGCCGACACCGAAATTGAGCCGAACTGGACGGAATTTCCCATTTTATTACTCTACACCAGTGCTTCCCAATGTGGGCGATAACGCCCCCTTGTGGGCGCTGCAGGCCTAAAGGGGGGCGGTAAGAGACCCAGAAAAAAAGAGGGGGTTGTGTAGAGGCTTGGGGGGCGATTTGTAATTTCATCTAGCTAGGAGGACTCTTAGGCACCGACTGAGCTCTCGACTATAACTTGTGAATATCAACTAATAATAATTAAGAGATTGCTCAAACTAGGTTCGATATTTCTCTCCGCGTAGTTCATATATCTGTCCTGTTTTATTGAATAAATAAAATAAAAATCATGTCAATCGGTGGGTCCGTTTCGAAATGAAAGTAGATACAAACAAACAAATAAAAATGCAACAGACACACTTTCGCATTTTAATAGTTATTAGTATTCCTAGATAGGTAATTTTCGTAGATAATAGACAGCGGGCAATCATGCTTTAACAAGTTTTTGTTAAATACCCCGATTTGTGCATTCCTGTTTCAATGCGACTGTTCTTGAGTAAATTGGAACCTGATATCAACAAACTTATTAAACAGCATCAGATTCATCCTTCACATTAATTTTTATATAAGAATCGATTATGTTTGTTTTATTTTGAATAAAAGATACTCTGCCTGAATACTATAAAGTTGCGTTTCAATAATCATTCTCATTGGCAGGTGTAGCCCGTAAGAGTTAACTTGAGATCTGAGCGCCGTTGTGTACTACCTACTGCGCTCAGGTCTCAAGTTAACTCTTGCGGGTTATAGTAATAGTCTCATTTAGAATGAATGTTTAATTTCTAATATAGCTCACAATAATTAATTAATTTAATTTGAAGTTATAGTGGTTTTTAAGTAGGTGAAAAAATGGGGGCGCTAAAAAATAATTTATTCTCAAAGTGGGCAGTAGACAAAATAAGTTTGGGAACCCCTGCTCTACACCCTTCTGAAATAGATTATAATAAAAAAAATAAACAAAAGTGTCGTCTAATTTAGAATCACCTTCTCGATTGAAACGTAGTCATCGACATCGATATTCTCGTCCCACAGTTCGCGATACTTTCTTATTAAACATTTACTCGGGCTGTTGATGTCGTCTGACAAATTCATTTGTTTTTATTGCTAATTACGATACCTTTGCAACTAGTGTCTGTTCGATTATTGGCTCATTTACCATCACGTGGTTGGCAAGGTAAGGAGGCGGCGATGACCCCCTTGCCCCACCCGTGCTTCTTATTTTTCACGTCGGCGAATCGCGCGATGTTATTTGTACCGGTGGGAATGTTTTTTTAAAGTTTTTCTTACTTGGGTTCATTCATGCGGAATTTTTGCAATTAATGTCTTGTGACAGGTAAATTGTCGTTAAGGGAGTAGCTAATTTAATTTTGGCGAAAAAAAAAGCTAATCTGGAGTGCATTTGACGTAAAATCAAATTAAGTGATATTTAAAAAGGAGGTTGGTTATTTTTAAATACAAGAAACAACGACGCGTTTTTGACCTTGAAAATACAAGAAAAAATGTCAATTCGCAGTTGCGTACAAATTAAATAATTTTTCTGCGTTTTATTTACAGTTACACGAAATTTCTCTAGAAGAGTTTTATATTTTTCCTACGACCACCTATAAAAATGAGAAAAAAGCACGGTTAATTTGGCTAGAAAGCGCCGTATATCACACGCGTGTTAAAACATAGGAAATCCCATGTAATTTTAAATGGGGTCAATTATTGGCTTCCCTAATTATTTTAGAGAAAAATTCTATTTAGGTTTATTAAAGAGCACTAAAACCCACATTCAAAAGAATAACTTTAGATATTTTTGATGAGCCCGTTTACGGGTTATCGCCGATTTCTTTTTAACTATTTCTCCTATTTATGGCCCCGTATTTGCGGGCACCAGTCAAGGTAAAAGATGACTGTCAAATAAAGTTGTCATTTTGAAATGTGTGTTTTATTGTTATAAAAAATCGTACATCGAAAATATTAAAGATGTATTTATGAGTACAAATTAATCTGAATAAAACTAAAATAAAGTATCCAATTACAAGGTTAATTATGACATTTACTATTAAATTGTTAGAACTTTAGGATTTAAGAAGATGTTCCTCCATTGACTGCTAGACAATAACCGAGGCGATCATAAAATTCTCTTCTTACATTCGCTAGTTGGTAAACTGAAATTCTATTGCATTCGGCAGAAATAGCATTTTTTAACTCGTCTAGCTTTGGGTATTTTTTTATCTTTGTATATCCTGTTTTTTAAATGGCCCCAGAGAAAGAAATGATTTGGCGATAAATCAGGAGGCCTGGCTGGCCATTTTACTGTATGATTTAAGCCAATAACATTTCCATTTAAAGCACGGTTTAAATATTCCCGGACAGTCAGGGTACTATGTGCCGGGCAGCCATCCATTTGGTACCAAACTTCCTGATTTTCCCTGGCGGCATTATGTAAAGTAGGTAAAATATGATCTTCAAGTAGTTCCAAAAAATATTCTGCATTTAAATTTCGTGTAAGAAATAATGGCCCGATAATATTTTCTCCGAAAATCCCAGCCCAAACATTAACTTTGTTGGTTTTCTTTTCTCCAATATCGATAATTTTGAACATTGGGTTCATTGTTTAAGGTAAATGTGCATTTGTCAGTGAAACAAATGTTTTTTAAAAATTCCCTATCCATGTTTGCTCTTTCAATCATACGAAAACAAAACTCCTGTCGTCGTATTTCGTTCCTATCTCTTAGCTCTTGGTGCTTTTCATATTTGTATGAATAATATTTATGTCGTTTCAAAGCTCGTAACGCTGTGGTGTGATCTAATCCTATGTCATCCTCAAGTTTCCTTGTGCTGATCTTCCCATCATTTTCTTCCACGCACAATAAAACTTGCAAGTCCCTATCATTTCTTGCATCTCTTCTTTGTTCCTGCCATTCTTCACATCTGCAGTTATTTATTACAGTGCCTTTTGTCTCAAATTTCTTGATAGTTCTTTCGACTGTAGATTTTGCAGGTATCGGTCTATTCGGATACAGAGCAGCAAACATGTCTGACACATTTTGATAACTATTTCCTTGATAATACCATTTAATCATCAATATTTTTTCTTCAGAAGTGTAATTCATGGCTAATATTTTCGATGTACGAGTTTTTATAACAATAAAGCACACATTTTAAAATGACAACTTTATTTGACAGTCATCTTTTACCTTGACTGGTGCCCCCAAATACGGGGCCATAAAAAGGAGAAATAGTTAAAAAGACATCGGCGATAACCCGTAAACGGGCTCATCAAAAATATCTAAAGTTATTCTTTTGAATGTGGGTTTTAGTGCTCTTTAATAAACCTAAATTGAATTTTTCTCTAAAATAATTAGGGAAGCAAATAATTGACCCCATTTAAAATTACATGGGATTTCCTATATCCCGCTCGACGATGCAATACCCGGTATATCACACGCGTGTTAAAAAAAATATTTCAACACTAGTGTTAATGAAACACTCTGTATAGACCGAAGAGGTTTAGCCTATACTAAATTTATTTCACTATAAAAGTATATAGTGTATAGGGTGGACCCGAGATGAACCCTTAGAAAAGCGAAAATAAAATTAATGCATTATAACCACACAACGTTAAGCTTAACATTAAATCTTCTTTCACCAGGTCTGATTACGTAATAAATTTTAAACAAGCGAAGAGTTAACTAAACTTTAAAGCAGGCTCTCAATTCATTACCAGATTTTAGAGAAATAACGCCGCTGGCGGCTTGAGCACGCGAAAAGCCCTGATTAGAATTGTCCCACACTTATATTATTTAAATTACAATTACCAACTTCCTATTCATAATTAAGTTATTGCATTATCTGGGAGAGCGAAGACTGGGGCTTTAATTCCGACAATAATTTCATTAAAAGTTGAAATGGAACACACGTGCATTATAATAAATTATTTTGATGGAGCTGATCTGAACACAACAAGAAAAATAGTATAACAATAAAGTAACCTCCACAAATATAACATTATTATTTATAAGGAAAGGAATAAGAACACAAAGTCTTCCTCCACTTTTATATTAAAGAAAAATTATTTTAAAGGGTTGAAAAATTCTCTACATGTTTCGAATGCAGAAGCATTCATCTTCAGGAGAATAAATAAAAAGAAAAAATATTAGATATCACCTTAACGGAGCATCCAAATTTGCAGGTACAAATAACCGGTTTAATAAATAGAACGGAGAGAAAATCATAATGTGACTTGCATTATGAAAAAGAGAAAAAGAATTATGGGTTTATGGCTTAGGGCACATAAGAGTTCAAATGTAGAACGAAGGGTTCAGCAGAAAAATTAATGTTCGATTATATTGAACAGGATGTAAAATTGGAGAATTTTTTAAAGAAAAATCATTATGAAAATTTATTGAAGAAATTTTTTAAGAAAAATCATTATGAGAACTTTGGAAAAGAAGTTTGAGGAAGAAAAACTATATTTGAAAAAGTTCTTAAATAAAGTTCTTAATTAAATAAAGATGTAAGCCTCATAATGAAGTTAAGAATAAGTATAGCCAAAGTAATAAAACATTTTGGGCTTGAATAACATTTTAGTCTTGTTTTAAAAAATAAAAATTTGGATTTTACAAAATGCTTTATGGAAACTATATCACGTTTTCCAAAAAAACTTTTTTGGCTTACATCTTTATTTAATTAAGAACTTTATTTAAAAACTTTTTCAGTTTGTTTTGAGCCATCACATCCCTACTTAGAAATTAAACAAAGGACATCATTTTCTTCAATCTGTATGTTTTCCAAAGCTTCATTTACAAGTGTGCATAATCGTAATGCTGTATGGTCCAAAATTGCTTGAAGTTTGATTTCAGCCGTGGTAGAAGTTACATTGATGTTTTCGCGTTTGGGATAACACTCTCATCGACATTTGTGTTGCATAGGCTAGTTCCTCGGGCGATGCTGATTCCCTTTATTCTTCAGTTTTTCTACGTTTACTTCTCTCACTTATTTCTGTGAATGGTTTATTGAGACGCCCTAAAGATACATGCGAGAAAGAAGGAAATTCAATAACTCCTTTTATCCAAACCTCATTATTTGCAAGAAAAACATCTTCTTTGTTACTGGTGGCAGACCAGCTTTCAAATGAGAAAGTTTATGTTTTACAATAGGTTCTGTATCCTTTGAACAAATCAAAACCTTAAACACTTTTTCATTTAAGAACTCCATTTTCTTTTCGAAACTTCCATCTGGACACTCTCTAATAAAGGCATATAAATCTTTTCTTGATGAAAGTTAAAAGGATTGACTGGAACCACCTTCAGAGTCTGAAAATGAAATACAAGCAGATCATTAATAATTATGTGATTAAGTGACAAAAGGTACTTACTTGACACCACCGCCAACATTATTTTGTAAACGACCATGTTTTATATCTACCTGCACCAAATTTCGTTAAAACTATTTAAGCGGTTTTAAAAAAAAATTCCTTTTCTATACATTTTATGCATTCGTTATCTCCGGTAATAAGTTTTTAAATAAATGATAAAATTCGAAACCGGGAACTTCCGGAATTTTTTTTTGTATAGACAAGTTAACTTAATACTCATCTTCAGAATAACACCAAATATTAGGTTTGGAAGTACAACAAATTCAATTTCTACAATGTCTGTTTTGTTAAAAATCATTATAAAATTCAGTATAGATTTCAAATTTCAAAAAAGCAGCAACAGAAATGTTGCAATCCACAACAAAATTATATTTAAAGTAGTACATACCTTTAGATGTTGATGCCATAACATCAAATTAGTCAGGAAAAATTAAAGCCACAATAACAAAAACTAAAAGTTTGTTTCTACGAAAACCACTGTCACTAAAATAAACTTGCTGCTTTAAAAGCCTGGAAACTACTAATAATTCTTCGCTAATGGTACTTGCAATTAACGTACTAAGGGCGAGAATAGTTCGTCCGTCTACCTGAGAGTACCTAGAGGTAATTTAGCCCAGTTATTTTTCAATTTAGGTTTTCGATTTATGACCAGGTTTTCCCGTTAAATACCCTTCTGTGCGCCGGTACGGCTTCGCTCTGTTATTATCTATAAATCACCTATTAATGACCTGTTATATAAAATACGTTGAGGATTTCGAGAACAATCCAATAATGCTACTTCCAGTATAACCGGAAGTGCGCGAAAAACGGCCAATATTTTAGGTAAATAGGGTAGGCACACAATATTTTCATTGGTTCTCCAAAAAAATCTAACGAATTCGCGTTATAAATCACCCTGTTTATGATTATAAAAAATCCCTTTTTACCTCTGACGTATGCACGCTGATGGTTATCTACCCCTTAAAAAACATGGTTCTTAAAAATAATTGATTTTGTGTTTTCGTAGAGATCCCATAAAGGCTATACATACATTTTTTAAAGGTCTTTCCACCTAATATTTTTCTTGTTATGTAGAGAGAATATTAGGATATTTTTTCCAAAGTCCTTCTGGTTCATAAACATAATGCCCAGATTGTCTTCGCCCAAACATTTATGAAATCTATTTGGCTTGGTTTTGCGCTATTTCTAGCCATTCGCACTTCATGCTGGAAATATCAGGGACTCGGGAACATTGCATGGGAACGCCGCTGCGCCGTTCGAAAGAAACAATAAATTTTGCATTGTTACATTAAATTTCTTTAGTACCAGTTCTTTCGATCAATTTTAATCTGAATTTATTTTTATCCTAGATAATTTCCGACGTTTGCAAATAATTTACCTATTTATGGTCCAAAAGTTCACACGAGTATTTTATTGTCAAAAAACATCTTAAATTGTTACCTTAAATACTCCTATACACATTCGTACAGTTAGCCATTCTTTCTTCCAGGTTGAAGTTCCCTAGAAACACACAAATAAAACGAAACTGCTTTTTCCTACGACCACCTATAAAAATAAGAAAAAAAGTACGGTTAACTTGGCTCGAAAGCGCCGAATATCCCACGCGTGTTGAAAGAAAATATTTCAACTCTAGAGTGGAAATACAAGGCACACTATGTAATTTTAACATTATGGTGCCAATTTGACAGACCACACCTATTTATTAAAAAGAACAAATTTTAGAAAGCAGTTTAGTTTATTTATCACGTATTTGTCGAGTGGTTCAGAATTAGAGTGTGAAAATAAGCCATCTGAAATTAGAAAAAAGTTAAGAATATAGGTACTGGAAAATCTATTACCAGTCAAAACAAGCCCCGCTGAAGAAAATGTCATATATTAAACTTAAGCAGGAAATGTTTATGGGTCGCCATAGCGTAGACACTAGAGCCATGACCTACGGATCGAAAGATCACAGGTTCAAATCCCATCAGGAGCACTTGACTTTTTTTTATGAAAACATTAAATAATTTATAGAATTATTTTGAATTGAAATCTTCCTTGTTGGGTGAATTTTTTAAATTTATTTTTAATGTATCTTTCCTTGATTAAATAAAAAAAAATCATTTAAGAAGGAAGATTTCAATTCAAAATAATTTTAAAATTTATTTAATGTTTTAATAAAAAAAGTCAAGTATCCTGATGGAATTTAAACCTGTGACCTTTCGATCTATTAAATTGGCATCATAATATGTTTAAATTAAATAGTGTGCCTTGTATTTCCACTTTAGAGTTGAAATATTTTTTTTCAGCTCTAGAGTTGAAATATTTTTTTCACAAATCAAAGGTTTTTTTAATAATTCTTTGTGGTCCTAGGAAAAATAGTGTACATTACTCGTGTGAAAGTGATTATTCTAAAACTCGGAGAATTTCCGCACTCGGCTGACGCCTCGTGCTAAATATCTCCTCTTTTGAAAAGTATTACTTTCATCACTTGTTATGTAATATACTATTTTCTACTCCCACATGGAAATTTGCTGTTTCTTTTAGACTAAAGTGATTGGAAAAGTGAGCTATTCCGGTTACCTGAACGGATATGATTTCGTATCCATCCTAGTTAGGATATGAAACTGACCAATAACAGTGGTTAATTACAAAGAAACCAAATTTACATGTTGTATATTTTACATGTCGTTTTCTGACACTTGACGGAAGTGAGGTTAAGAATATACTTCAAAAATATACAAATCTGTTAAATAGAATTTGTTCTGTTTTGATTTAAATTAAAACCTTTATCCCAGTGCCTATGAATACACAATTTTTTTCTAAAGAGTGCCCGAAAGGGTGCAAAATTTGAAGGAATATTACCGAACTATGTTATTTTCTGACCGAACAAAAGATTTGTGAACAGATGCACTTTCTTATTTCAAAAATCTTCAGTTTTTCAGTCATTTCTAGACAATGACTTTAAGATTTATTGCATAAAATGTATATACAAAATGAACTTGCCTTGTTGGTTATTTAAAGGAAAAAAAGGAAAGACAACAAAGTCTCGGTCTCAGAAAATAATTTTCTGAGACCGAGACTTTGTTGTCTTTTTTTTTTCCTTTAAATCTATATCCGGTCTCTTTGAGAATTATGGACGATTTCTTCGATTTGTTGGTTATTTGCGATGAAGGGGCTCCAATCCCAATAGACCTTAAAATTTTCATTATACGCAACAGATATAAACAAAATAACTGAAGATGAGTAGGTACAGATAAAACAGACGAAATAATAAGATTTCTAGAAAAAAAAAATAACTCCATTACTTACAAAATGTCATTTCTTTTGACACTTCTCTCTCCACGTTAGCAGTGTTTCTAGTTTGTAAATTGGCGATTATTTTGAAAAGTTTTAACAGACCCGAACAAACGCCGTTTTTAACTGTTTAAAATGAATTATACAGCTATTTTCTTATACTCTCGTAGTTATAATTCTTACGCAAGCAGAAAAAAAATAAGAAACCCTTTTTCTTCTGTGCATTTCAGCAGAACAATTTAATCAAACTAGCTATGCTTAAGAAAAATAAATTGTTCATGTTTTAAATAAATATGTCGCTTTTTGTCTCCTATGCTGCAAATGGCCGAATGTGAGAAAGATATATTCAAAGTGTTTTTGTGTACATATAACAAATGACTCAAAACAATAAATATGTTAGAGTGTAGTTTGGTCATTTAGTCCATAGATTTACCAACGAAGTTAATCTTTCTTAAACTGATTTTTATTATCTTTCTCACAAGTTAACGGCCAACTAAAATGACAAGTTATAATGCCTGGTTTAAATACTTTTTTAAACATTTTTGACGTGATGAAAATGCAAATAGTAATATTTAAGAGCATTAAAAACAAATAAAAATTATTTAACAACATTGGATTGTCTTTAGATATTACTCTCTTTCGTGTGAGTCCATCGTCATGTAAATCTCGCTACACAAACCTTAAATTTGTTGTAAATATTACAACTACTTCTGACATTAACTATAACGAACCATTGATATTTCCAGATTTAAGCTCCCTTGACTCGCGCACAGTTTTAATGACGTGAGTAACTATATTAATTTATAAGAGTTCTTATTTACAGCCCTGCACATCAGACATGTAATGGTTTTAAAATGCCGTTTTTAACATGAAAGAACGTCAAAACATATTAAAAAACAAAACAAATCATGTTCGCAGCACGAATACTCCGTAGGTATGCCTATATCCCTCGCGTGAGTCCATCGCTATTAAAATCTCATATAAACACCTTGTCACAATTAGTTTTGAACCTGGCGCTAATGCGTTTCACTTGATGGCGGCGCTAAGCCATTTTAGCCGACGGCAACTGTTTATCTGATATGTTGTATACTTTATTCGGTTTTAATAACTTCGATCTACTGAAGTATAAATATGTAATATGCATCTTTTAGTCACGATTTGACTGCTGCAATTTATATAAAATATTAATCAATATCGCTTATCGCTCAAAATCATACTATAGTCTATTTCAGAAAGGTGTAGAGTAATAAAATGGGAAATTCTGTTCAGTTCGACTCAATTTCGGTGTTGGCCATAGGCGGAGGTAAATTTTGTGCATTACATTATTTATGATAACTAACCAAAGAAATAAACAAGAAGATAATTTGATAAAGAACTATTAACTATAGCAAATTTACACAGCCATCGTTTTATGAAATATGCCGTAGACGATATAGCTGAAAAACATAGTGCATGTAACTGTGCTGCACACCGCCATGTTTTTGCGAATTAAATCCTATACTTAGAGCGTATATGGGCGCGAGTGAAAGGATTTGTAGCGACACTATATACGACATTCAAAATAAAAGACGGTAAGCTACTGTTTAATCAAGCCATTAAGGAAGTGACACCAGAGAACTGGCGAAAAGCAGTCCTTCATGTAATTAAAGAAGAGGAGAAAATGTGGGATCTTTACCACCTGATCGATCGCATCGTCGACCGGTTAATTATAACGTCAAGAGGAGATGAGAGTTCCTCAGATGTCGAAGAACATTTTGATTTTTTATAATTTAATTTCTGTATAATGTATTTTTTGTATTTTATATTTTTCTTATAATGTTTAATAAAAAATAAGTGCACCTAATAATATATATCTGTGGCTTGGTACAAGAAGTGCATAATATATCACTATTTTTCATTTTTGAGATAAATGTGCCAAAGTACTAATAAAAAATGTAAATTTTATGATGGCAAAATGTCGAAGCCCCTAGTATTATCTAAACCCCTTTTTACAAAATCATGAACGTTTATTTCATTTATTAACTATTTAAAAGTTTGAACTTTTAAACTTTAAAATCAAATATTATAAATTTCACAAAAACTGACATATGCACTTCTTGTACCAAGCCACAGATATATAATGCCTTTGTCACACCATTTTTAGTGTGGAATCCCTCCTAAATTAGATAACTAAGGCTTCTTTATAAAAAAAATTATTGTATAGCTGGCAAACGTCATTTTTGACATAAAAACTTATATGAAAAACGCTTAGACTAGGTATAGAATATGATATACGAAATCTACCTAAAATCTTACATAGAATCTAAAAATATAATAATATATAGGGTGTTCCCTTTAAAATAAGCAAGTTGACACTTACTTCCGGTATAACCGGAAGTGCCATCATATTAAAAATATTTTAGCCAAATTGCCCTCATAAGGATTAGCACACTGTCTTATTTTCCTACATGTAGTCTTCCATATACCGGGTGACAACGAATGTTATTACCCCCCCCCCCCCCCCCCCCCCTATTTTTTCCGTAGTTTTATTATTACAAATTTTAAAATTTCAGGGGATTCTAAGGGTATATTTTGTTAGTTTTTAGTAAAGTCATACTTGTAAAATCGATTCCGGTTTGATCGGAAGTGAATTTAGCCATCTAAGAATTTCCTTGAAAAGTTTTCCTGGAAGCCATTTTAAAAACAAATGATAATGTGTGATATGTAATTTTAAAGGAAATTTGCCGTAGAATTCAAATATCGAATAAAAATAATAGGTTTATATTTAAGATAAAAGAGTTGATACCACTTCCGGTCAAACCGGAAGTGATTTTAAAAGTATGACTTTACTAAAAACTAACAAAATATACACTTAGAATCCCCTAAAATTTTAAAATTTGTATTAATAAAACTACGGAAAAAATCGGGGGGTAACAACATTCGTTGTCACCCGGTATAGATCGAGGCGGTTCCCGATCGAACACCCTGTATAATCCTCACGGGCATATGTTGGGTTGCACAAAGATTTTTAACAAGAATTAACTAACCAGCAAGTTTGACTGACTTTGACCGGCATTTTGTTCTCACAATTAAAGATGCCTGATTAGTAAATTAAAAATTAAGGTAACGGGGCCAGTATGGTTGTGAGAAAATTATTTCTGTCAATGTCATGTATGTCATCGTCAAACTTGCTGGTTGGTTAATTATTAATAAAATTCTTCGTGCGATCCGACAATAATTATTTAGTAATATTTGTATACATAAATGCATTGTACGTTTCCTTTTACTAATTTCCCGTCCATAATGTGCCCAACAACATCCACCTAATATTTAAATATAATTTGACACATTCTAAATACATGTACTTAGGAACAATAGATAAATTAATAAATATTAATTTATAATGCAAAACATTTATAATTATATGTCCATATAGAATACAATTAATCGTAAATTACTAAGCCCACCATTCTATATTATTTTAATTGCATCAATTTTAATGCATTAACTTTTGTGGTAATAAATATGTATATATGATAATTATTAATTATCGCAGTCGGACCGTTATTGGATTGTTTTGTTCGAATAGCCGCTAATTTTTGTCTATTATTTCATACGGAATATTACTGTTAAAATAATTGGACGTTATTTATGTTTTCTCATTTTAACGTATTTTCCGGTATTATATTTTAACAGTTTTTTAGTTTCCTTTTTCTATTATAATAGTTCTTATTTTCTAAGATGCAAAAATATTGGTTTTTACTGGGTATAATACATTTTAAGTTTAAATCTCGGTTTTGGGACATTTTTTTTTTTTTTTTTTTCGCCGACTACGTAGGCCATCTTGAACCGGTCATCGACCACAAATGTGATCTACCGACTGGGGAGTGTGAAACGGCACCTTCATCCTACGAGATATCCGATCTCATCCGGCCTGTCCGGCGTGAATAGGATGGCTAGGTGTCGATTCATTTTACACTCTTCCCTGAGGCAAGAGCACGCCGTGTTCCCAAGCGGTCACCCGCCCAAGTACTAACCCCGCTCGACACCGCTTAACTTCGGTGATCTGCGGGAACCGGTGCTTAATATGTCGACAGGCCCTTGCCACGGGTTTTGGGACATAAAATGAACGAAAACAACGTAATGTGAAGTACATATGGGTCGGAAACGAAAATATAAATTATTTTGAGCCACAAATGGCAATGGCAGGCTCATTTACCAGTGGCGAGCATACAATATAGGCAAAAAACATTACGTACCCAGGGAACAATAGTACAACCAGAAACATTTTATTTTTATAAATTAGTTTTTATCCGTATAGCCATTTATCACTACGTTATAAATAATAATATAGGACCGAAAAATGAATCCTATATCATTTCCACGAACGCATTCGTTGCTTATTTATATCATAAACTAGATCTCTGTATAAGTATTCCGTAACACCATTCTAAAAGCAAAGATCTCGCTGTACATTAGCGTCTTATGCAAAAGCGAAAACACTGCTTTTGTACAAGTGGAAGCAAGCGAGAGAGCCGGTAACCAGTAAGAAAGAAAGAGATGTAACAAATAAACCCGTCGCAACCCTTGACCTTCCTTCATCTATCAGCCCTCGCTAAGAAAGCCCGCGTTTGATGTGCGCATTGGTGCCAATCTTCAAGTTTTACCGTAGTTTGGAAAATACTTCGCTTTCTCAATATAAAATATAGAACACGCCTCTATAAGTTTTATTACTAATTAGTTTAGTTAAAATATTTTTAAAGGGACAACGGATAAGGTATCGTAAAATAAGAAGCACTTTTGTGACAATTAAAATCATTTTTTCTGATAGGTTCATAATATTTAATAATCAGTAAGCTTATAATATTTCACATAATAATTGACCTCGTTTTTGGCAACATTGGTTTAGTCACGTAGATGATAGATTTTTAATTTATAATTAGTGTTTTCACCCTTTTGTTAGACCTCGCGCCGTCGGGTTTTGGGGAAAAAAAGAAATATGGAGGCGTTAATTGTTACTATTCCGGCTAGCAGCGCGTCTGCAGAACGATCCTTTTCTGGATTAAAAATAATTCATATCTATTCACAAAACACAGAGGGAGAGACACGCTTATCAACAATAATCTCTTTGGAGAGTGACTTTTGCAGGATTTAAAACGCAAAAACAATTTTTATGACGATTTTTTAAAAGAATTTTTACGTAAAGACAGCCGTTTTGAACTAATTTACAAATAATGTCGTTTTATTATTCTTCTGCCAGTGTTCTTTCCACAAACTCAAAAACAACACATTTTGTGACAACATTTGAAATTTAGATGCTTAAATGCTACCGAAGGTAAATTTTTGTCTTAAATGCAATTTTTGCCTATCCTGATTTGCCTATCTACTTCTCGTTGCCTGTGTGTTGTTTACATAACTGGCGCCCATTTTGTATGTTTTGTGTTTATTCGTCGCTACGATACCATAATTTGACATACGATTAAATCTTTTAATAGTGTATTATTAATCAAGGTTTATACAGCTGTCATTATTGTCCTGATGTCGAGTTTAAATCAGAAGACATCAATGCCAAATTATGAAAGTGGCTTAAATATTCGTTGAGTTACCCTGTAGTCCCTTCGCATACCTAATGAGCTTTTACACCTTTCTGAAATAGACTATAACCTCGAGTTGAATGGATAGGATCTAATTCTTGATCGATTTCAGAAAAATATTTTAAAAATTATGGATCTTATGAACATTTTGTAAGAATATCGAAGTTTTGACATTGTTTTAAATGTATGCATCGATAAAAGTACTATAATGTACATTTTTAGAACCAAAAGGCTTTTCTTCCCGAATTTTTAAAATATCTTTCTACTTTTAAAGATGCAGAAAAATGTATGCTAATATTTTTTCATTTGCTGTGACGATATACCTACTGTTTTTCTTGTTTTGCTTTGAGCCCACGTACAATGGCTTAATATTAGCCTGATGAAGGTCTAAAAAATTGGCTGAGCTTTACATGGAAAGGTAAAAAGCTTTGAAATGGGAGACATGTAAAACACTTACTTTGTTTTTTTTTTAAGAATATAGCATGTTGTCGAGCGTATCTGAACTACCGAGTTTGTAAGACAGGGGCGCACATCAGGTAAAGAATGAGTTTTATTCTAAAATATATTTGAAGAATTTATTCCCATACCAAACTAACCATAATATGAATTTTAAGTTTTGCAAGTTTTTTTTATATATACAAATATTTTTCCTTAGAATGTTTTTTTCTCATTACTTACATTTCGAATCTTGCACGCTTTTTTGTTATGTTGGTCTAGCATTTCTTTTCCTCTTTCTTTTCTATCTATTGTTAATTCTTTTTTTTTACATGAGTTTAAATGTAGATTTCTATTTTGTGTAAACTGCTTTTGTCAGTGTATGGATGTTTTCCAAATCTGTCATTGACCATTTGATTAAGTATTTCAAAGAAGTGTGTAAGTTTGGAGATACCCAAAGTGTTAATTGACTTCAATGGATTTTTAAAATTAATTTGTGTTTTAAATAGTTATTGTTTTTATTCTTAATATTATTATGTTTTCAGTATTCTGTATCACAGCTTTTGTTGGTATTGCTGGTATTATTTACACTTCAGAGAAGAATTTATCTTAACCTGTACTGTTTAGAAACTTCCGTACTATATGGCAAGTTTGGAGGATGACGCTTTTCTGAATTTGTTGGTATAGATAACCTGAAAGGTTCAGTTTTTCCATTGGGCTTGAAATTTTTCGTCATAGCTTCGTTCACCGATATTATGATCGGAATTATGTCTATTTTGTCTAGCTTTCATATATTTTTTATCTCTATCGCCAAATTCGAGTACTTGGTCTTCTTCTCCGATTTGGTTTTAGAGAGGTTATGTGTTAGGGGGCAACCTATATCTATTATGAAAGCTTTCTTGGTCCTTTTTCTACAAGAAGAATATCCGGACGGTTGTGGTCTACTGTTCTATCCGTTATTATTGGCCTCTCCCAGTATAAGAGATATTCAGGGGATTTAAGAACTGGCTGGGATGAGTATTGATAGTATGGTGGGAGGTTTTCTCTTAGACCTAGTTTATGGGCCAGTTCCTTGTGAATGATCTTTGCCCCCTGATTATGTCTCCCCAGGTAAGCGTTGGGTGCCATAGCACCACAACCCGCCGTAATATGTTCTTCCACATTTCTTTTCAAGATGACCTTTTCATAGTTTCGAGTTCGAATGACACGGTCTTGGATAGAGATTATAAAACCTTCTATTTCAACGTGAAGCTGCCTTTTCTCTAACCAATTCAGTGACATTTCTGTATCTATGAGTGGATTTTAAATTGCAGTAGGATATTTGTCATGTAGAGCTTTCTCTTGCCAAGGTACAAGCTGTTGACTAGGTTTAGCGCGCGGATTAGGTTTAGTTATCCATTTTGTTGTAAGTTAAGGGCTGTATAGTGTATATCCGTGTGGACGCTCCCAAATAAAGGGATTTAATTTTATTTTCTGTATATGACGATTTTTTTATTTTTTTGCGAATTTTTTAGAATACATAATTTTCTTTTAATTTTATGAATTTTCATAACATGGAATACATTTTAAAGGGTAGAAGTTTTATAAAAAAAACTCATAAATTCTGTAATAAAAGAAAATGACCTTATATAAAAGAATCTGTTATTGTTAGATTTAATATTATTTTCAAACATTTCGAATAAATATTTACAGTTCTACGGAAATGATATTTATTTAAAATGTGTATTTATTAGAAATAAAACTTTATTTTTAGTTGTTTATGCGTCCCGAAGAATTGAACGCCTCGGCATTGTACTAAAACTATTTTCTTTTTATATGTTTATGTAAGTTTATACCTACAAAATAAACATTGAATTAAAACTTGGTTTTAATGGTGTGTTTTATTTCTCCTTGTAAATTATAAAGTTTTTATTTCCTATATTGCTTTTGTAATGAAAACTAGATTAAAATTAAGTCGGCTTCACAGGGCCCTGACTAGGTATGAGTTTGGCCGGTTATGAAAAAATCATATTCCATCCTTTATTACTAAAAATAATCGATTATTTCTATCATTGATTTTTTAAATTAACCGATGTTTTTAATTTAATTTTCAGAAGCCAATATCTTGGTACTCGCTCATGAAATACGATTTTTGGTACACTAGAAAAAATGATATTTGGCGTTAAATACACGGAAAAAAACCTAATCCTTAGTCAAGTATAAGTTAACACTTGGAATTTAACATTTAATTCAAGTGTAATTTTATTTCATATAATAGTATTCAACCATATCACAAATTTTTCAATTAACCAAAAGTTTAAAAAATTGCGATTGCCGCCTAACATGTTTTTTTGCAACATCATTTATTAATTCCGCTAACTCTGATTTTCTTGCTTCCTCCTGCTCGATACTTATAAGCGAGAGAGATTTGAAAGTCGCTCTTCACTTCGCTTACAAAAGTCTTGTAGGAAACGTTTAATTTTTAAACTTTTTCTTCTAAAAGTCCTGTTTTATATAGAGATTAAGGTTTCGGACGCATATCGTTTTAGTTATTGATTTATGATGCAATTTTATAGGAAAACGAGTAAAAATAATAATGATTTATAGTATTTTTCTTGTCTGTTCCGTTCCGCTATTTTAAATCAACAAAAATTAACCCAATGCAATAAAATATTTTTACAACAAAAATAAAAAACATTTATTTTTAAAGAGAAAAATTAAAGTAAAAATTTTAATTGAAACATTTTTTATGGAAGAAGTGTGATAATTTATAATATAAAAAATATTGCGGGAAGAAACGAGAATGCTTTATTATGAATATACAAAGCGGTACTTAAGAAGGAGTATTTTAAAACCTAAGCATTTGCACCAAAAACGGCTCTTTGAACTATGTTTCTAAAATACACGATTTCTGAAAAAATCATCAATTTTGGCGTGATGAGCGATTATTTTTAATCATGAAAAACCGAGCCCGAAAAACGCTGGTAGAGTTATGCATACGCATACTACTTACATATGTTAAAATTTTGGATTGACACCAATATTCATATTTTTCACAAATATATAAAATGTTTTTTTTAATAAAGAGCCAGCTAGGAATATAAAAAAAAGAGAAAAAACATTTACAAAAACAAATTTAATCCAACCATGCAGAGAGGGAGAGGTAATAATTTAATTTTCGAAATTTGATAGGTGAATTTTAAACGAACTTTTTTGCCTGCGGCGCTTTTCCCCTTTCACTAGGTACAATATCATGAAATATATGTAGTCTCGACTGTCCCTTTCTCCGGAAGAAAAAATGTCTTACTTACGTCCACTGTCATAGCCAATTAGGAGCAACTGAACTTAAAATCCGCTGCAAGATCGCCATATAATACTAAATTAGCAATATTTCGAAAACTAAAAATTTTTGAGATCTACAATTTTACACAAACTTACCCTTATTTTTATGCTAAATAAGAAATAATTATAAAATTTGGGTGTTTCTTTTTGAAAATCTAGACTTTTTGCAGTTTTTTCAATTTTACCCTGTATTAATAGTTATCAAAATATTATAAAAAATCTATTAAAGCCGGCCCTTTATAACAAGGAATCCCACTTAAATTAAATAAATTAGGCTTCTTTATAGAAAAAATTGATAATTATTCTAAGGCTTGCAAACGTCATATTTGACATAAAAGTTCAAATATGTCAAAAACGTTTAGACATAGGTATAGGACATGGTATACAAAATCTGCCTAGAATCTTGCGTAGAATGCAAAAATGTAATAATACATAGGATGCCCCATTTAAAATAAGCAAGTTGACACTTACTTCCGGTATAACCGGAAGTGCCACCATTGGGGGGGATACCCGGTGGGACACCCTGTAGAGTGCAGCGGGTTGTACGAAGTGAAAGAAAAAAATTGCAGTGTATTTTTAAAATTCTAATAGAGAATAGAGCATATTTTCACTGAATTGTTTTTCGTGGACTTCGTATATGTACAGGGTGATTCCTAAATTGATACTTATTTTTGAACTGTGTATAGAAGGCATTAAAATAAACAAAATTTTTACATACCTTATCTCAAAAAACTTAAAAATAGGTGAGATACAGAAGTAAAAAATCTAAGTACGGGCCTGATCATCAAAACGTATCCTGTTATATTTATGTTGTTTTTATCTTATGAGTCATGCAATTTACGATTGGGTCGTCAGTTATTTGGCAATTCGCTTCGCTGTGTTTTTCTGAAGCAAGTTAATTTTAAATTGTTGACACGTCAAAATGGTAAAATTTGAAAACAATAAACTAGTAGATATGGTGCTAATTTACGCGTGTCGTCAAAGTGCGGCTGCTGCTTCGAGATTATACGCAGAATGCTTTCCCTTGCGGGCTCATCCTACACCCAGAAGTTTTCTTAATTTTATTCAACGGGCAAGTTAGGCAGAACCGTATTTAATTCATAGTGTAATAAATGAATTTATGTAACTTATTTTTGAGTTTTTGGAAAAAGGCATTTGAAAATGTTGTTTATTTTAATGTCTTCTATACACAGCTAAAAAAAAAGTATCAACTTAGGAATCACCTTGTATATACAGGGTTATTCCTAAGTTGATACATTTTACGGATTGGTCGTTAGTTATTTATTTTGGCATTTCGCTGCGCGGTGTGGTTTTCTGAAGCAAATTAATTTTAATAAATTGGTGAAAATGGTAAAATTTGAAAACAATGAACTAATTATGGTGCTAATTTATTGTGAGTGTCGTAAAAGTGCGGATGTTTCTTCCCTACACCCAGAAGTTTTCCTAATGTTATTCAACTGGCAAGTTAGGCAGAACCGTATTTGATTTGTAGTGTAATAAATAAATGTAAGTACTTTATTTTTGGGTTTTTTGAAAAAAGGTATTGAAAAATGTTGTTTATTTTAATGCCTTCTATACGCAGTTAAAAAAGAAGTATCAACTTCGGATTCACCCTGTATATAGGCCGCTGCTTTAAATTAAGATAAAGATTGTGTTCTGGCTTGTTTTTATTTATGTCTCAATATAATCTCATCGGATTTGCATAATTGGCTTTTATGTATATTTGAATTTATAATATTATATACGAACATAATATTTATATAAAATGAAAATTATGCTAACCCAACTAACTTTATTTAAATTTTAAAACGATTCTTTTTATTTCATATAAAACGGCCATAAAATTGAACAATATTACCGTAAGTAGATATACCGAGGCGTATTATTTGATATTGATAAAATTTTATCGAAAACTCTTACTCCTAATGTTTTATTCGATTATGTAAATGTTCGAGTACATTACATTCGCGGTATAACCTTCCCCTATCTTTTCGACATTAATTCGCAATTTTTCGTTTATTTCCCAATAAAAACTTTTCGTGTTTTCGCGAGAGCGCCGCGACGCTCGCTCAGCGCCTTATACGTCGACATTTTCGCCATCGGTAAAAATAGAAAACCATTACGAATATTAAATTTAAAATTACTGCCATTAAGTAAAATGTTTCACGAAATGTACACATATTACCAAATTGAAAAACCTGGCAATATTTTATGATTAAAACCATGAATTTTGCACATTTTTTAGTATTCCCTTTAAATGAAATTGCAAAATTTATATTTAGGCTTACCAACAAAAGGACCGACAGAACCTGTCACCCCAGATTTTAATGAAATTTGTTATATAATTGGAACTTCAAAAATTATGGACACTTTTTTTAGTTGCTCAGTTAGAAAGCGGGAACGGGGGAAAATGGTGGTGGGAAATTAGACGTTACATGGCCAGGCCTTTGAACAAGAGAACGCAATGTTTTTGGTTTAATTTAATATACAGTGTGTCTGCTGAAGTTCGCACCATATGAAAAACTTTTTTATTATTAATTTTACGAAAAAATGTTATTCTTCATAAAAAGTTCTGCATGGTCTAAAACCTAAAATGCAACCTTCAGATGTTACATTTTTTCAATCGTGTACGAGGTTTCTCAAAAAATATGAATTTGCCTCAAGAGTAACGTATCGAAAACTTTTATTTCTAGTTGGCCGCGATTAAGTGAATGCATTTCGAATCAAATTGCCATGATATTTTATCTGTCATTAAACGTCAAATAATAGTATATTACAATACGAGACGGAAAATGTTTCATTGCTGGTCGAGAGATTATAGTTCATCGAGACGCGTAGCGTAGCGTAGCGTCGAGATAAAGTATAATCGCGAGACCGCAATGAAATTTTCCGTCGAGGATTTTATACTATTTTATTTTCAGCCATGACATTATGAAACAAGTAAACATTGAATATTTTTGCACGATGGACTTTTTTAAAATAATAAATTTTGTTGCACCGGTTATTACCTTTCATTTCCATTGTTAGTCGTTGTCACAAGTTGACAGCAGTTGTCGCTTAAAATTTTTAGAAAGTCAGCGTTTTTTTAAGAAAAAGAATACAGATTAAAGATGTTCTCCGATAGTGACGACGAGTTAATTAGCTGTACTCCACCTGATTTGAAAGAAGCAGCGGATAAGATTAAAGGAAGTCTGCTACCTACAAAAAGTAAGCTACGTTATGAGAAAGCTTTTAATACATTCCAAGCGTGGTGCAGCAGCAGAGGAACAACCAATGTTACATCATGGTCTATTTTGATGAGATCTCTAAAAAAAAGATCTTCCACTTTATGGGCTACCTACAGTATGATAAAAAGTATATTGAAACTTAGAGAAAATGTCGACATTTCCAAGCATTCAAAACTTGTGGCTTTTTTGAAGCGAAAAATTGTAGGCTTTCGGCCTAAAAAGTCTCAAGTGTTTTTTCAAGAGAAAACATCAGAAATTTTTTGGTTGAAGCACCTGAAGAATTTTTGTATATGAAGATTGCGCTTATTGTTGGAGTCTCGGGAGCATGCAGGAGTGATGAGTAAAGATGAAAATTTCCCATGTTAATGTTTTGCAAGAAAAGGTCGTCATCGAAATCCCTGATACGAAGACATATATAAAGAGATCCTTTATTATAACAAACCCAAATTGGATTTACGTTTTTTAGAAATGTGTGACTTTGCAAAACAACATTCAAAATGACAGGTTTTTCGTCCAATGAAGAAATGGAAAATAAAATGAAAAAAATAAAATTGATTTTTTAATCACAAAGCTTCTATTTTTTAATGGGGTGAGATACTTAAAACACATAATCGTACGATGCAGTTTTTGATACGGTCGTATTTCCTTAAGGGTTGGAAATAAATATCGACAACTATATATTTTTGAAATCGGATCGCGAAATGCAATACATTGGTGTAGTTATAAATGTGGGTTGCCATTTAAAAAAATTCAAAATGGCGTCGTAACTGTTATTTTCTGACATCTGACATATTTGACAATAGCATGGGTGGCTCCGTTATAAAAAATTACGTATCTCCAGAAAAAATTGAGTTTCTAATCTCAAAGCTTCTGTTAATTCGATGATAACAAAATCACCAACTTCGAAGCCTCGTATCTCCGGAATGGCTGAAAATAAATATTGACAATTATACATTTTTAATGTTGGAACAAATAAGCCAATGCAGCTGGCTTACTATAAGGTAGGGTTACCATTTAAGAAAATCCAATATGGCGTCGTATCTGTCAAATTTGTAAACGTAGATTTTTTTTGATTTCAAATTTGGCTTCTTCAATAAAAGCTGTTGAGGAATACATAATTGTTTTTTTATTGTGGTCGATAGCAAAGTCGCCAATTGGGTGAGACACTTAAAATAATGTCCCTGTACATTTATAATGGCCTTGGAGAAAAATCTAAAAATATTGGTATGATGCTCTTAAGGTATATCATTTCATTCCATCCGCGTGCGCCGCGCGACTTCATCCAGCAAAAAATATTCTCGCTAATAAAAACACGCGGAACAACATACCGCTGCGATGACACAAATACGGCAAATGGGCAGCTCGGAACAGCCTTCATTCGATACTTTCCGACCTGATAGATCTCTCGAGGCTGGTGTTCTGTTTTTAATATGTTCTTTTCTTTTTAGGTTGTCAACACAAAGATATCAATATAATCGTTCGCGCGACGATAATAACAGAATTGCGCCGTTAATAGGATAACGTACATCTCTTCTCTCTTTATAATTTTAAACTTCCAGCTTTTGCTGCGCGATCTACATTGGTATTTGGAATCAGACATTGATTTTATTCTATATTAGACGTTTCTTATTGATTCTATTGCTTTCACGTCTTTTTGATCTTTACCTCCATAATAATATAGGTAAAATTTAATGAGAATTGCCTAAAATGTGTAAAGGAATAAACATTTCCCTAGTTTCTGTTTTTTTTAAATAATTGATAAGTCTTTGCATAAAAATTTGATTTATTAGAAATTTCCGTATTAGAGTTCACGGGACAGAAACTTAATCGAACTTACAAAAAATGTTAAATCGTGATTCTTCGTCTTCCAGTCTCGAATAAGTATTGTTGGTCATGCGGAGCTCGTAACAACTGTCAAAGAGGTCATAAGTTAGACTAAGCCACCCAGAAGCTGCATGAAACATTCAACAACCTGTAATGAGTCTTGCAAATCAATACTACTTATAGTAACTTTTAATCCACGACTTCCGGAGTTTTTAATTTATACTTGGTTAAAGTATAATTTTAAAAGGTATCATACGATGGCCACGCACATCACCAGTCGCCAAGCAAATTTAGTTATTGCGTTACATATTTTAAATCTTATTCACTATTCACTGTACAAAGTATTAGGTACACTTATGTTTTATTAAACATTATAAAAAAATACATTATACAGAAATTAAATTATAAAAAATCATAATATTCTTCGTCATCTGAGGAACTGTCATCTCCTCTTGATGTTATAATTAACGGGTCGACGGTCGGATCAATTAGGTGGTCAAAATTCCACATTTTCACCTCTTCTTTAATTACATGATGGACTGCTTTTCGCCAGTTCTCTTGTGTCACTTCCTTAATGACTTGATCAAACAGTAGCTTAACGTCTTTTATTTTGAATGTCGTGTCGTGTCTTGCTACAAATCCTTTCACTTGCGTCCATATAAGTTTTATAGGATTTAGTTCGCAATGATATGTTACACTATTTTTTTCAGCTATACCTATCTTCCATGGCATATTTCATAAAACGATGTTTGTGTAAATTTGCTATACCTAGCTGATAAATCCTTCTTTATCAACCAATCTTTTTTTTTTTTGGTTAGTTATCATAAATAATATAATGCAGAAAATTTACCTACGCCTACGGCCGACACCGAAATTGAGCCGAACTGGACGGAATTTCCCATTTTATTACTCAACACCTTTCTGAAATGCATACAAATGCGCCATAAACATTTAATTTTGGACAAGAAACTATTTCTCGTTGTTTAAAGATGTTCTATTAGGTACTCGTTCCTCTTAATGAAAAATTAAATCTCAATATAAATTAACTAACCACAATATATTCGCTTAAATGATTTATATATAGTCCTCTCTAGACTAAGCTTTGATTATTTCGAGGACCGAATATATTTCTTGGACAGCGTAAACACATTTATTAAAAGGCGAACTAAAAGATATATAAGTTTTCCGAGTGAAAATAATAATAATATTTAATGCAACACAGTTGCATATTTCAGCCGGTCTTCCGGATGTTCTTGCATATTTGAAATCTTGCCCAAGAATAAATTTGAAATATATAAGATTATTTCATGTTAATGTGAAATTCTGTTATGTCTTTGTGCATGAAAAGATGAATATTAATTTTGCCACATAAATTAGAAAATGCGTAGATTGACGACGACTCTGACGATTTATTTTCATGATTATTATTTATAAATGTAGGAATCGTAAACACTCTGGTGGACGATGGACGCTGGGACCGTACATAAATTATTTTATTAAAAATAGGAGATAATATGCATAATACTAATAAACAATTAAATTTTACATCTCAACAAACTTTACTAAACCATTATTTAGGATTAGACCTTTAGTTCTTAACTGAAATGGGTATAAAAAGCTACATATATAATAGTAGTTTGTACAACAAGAGTGGATATGATGTCCATATCGCACAAGGAAGTAAAAACTTCCGAGGGCAATATGGACAATTCACTCGAGTTGAACAGTATATTTTTTCTACGACCCTACGCTAAAAAATGTAAAAAAAAAGTTTGTAGGTTGTCGGGCTCGAACTCACGACCATTGGTTCCATAGTCCAACGCTCTAACGTCTGTATTATATCAAAGCGTTTAGATAATTATCGGAAAACCAACTAATAAATGATGCTACATGAAATTAATTTTCTATGCACATTCAGCAGGTTGCATTATTGATAAATCTATATTATAAATGCGTCAAGATTTTACTATATTAAACAAATTAATAAAAAATTGTACCATATGCATTTAAATTATATAATTTAATGTCTTGAAAAGGAAGGTGGAGCCTCAGTAAAAATAATATACTGTGATTGGTCAGTACTTTTAAAAACAACATGTCAATTTGGCGTCTTGACTTCTGTGATTGGTCAGTTTCAATACCCATCTAGGATGGATATTATATATTCCCGCACAGTTAATTGGAATAGCCTACTATTCTTATAACTTTAGTGTAAAGGAAACAGCAAATTTCCATGTGGGAGTAGAAAAATACATTGTTTGTTTTCTATTATAGATTCTTTGTTTCATACAATAAATACTTACTCTCTTTTCTTTTTTCAGGCTAAGCTTTTAGAATCGTCACATGCTTGGCTCGGAGCCTCCACTTCATCAATCGCCGGTAAGTGTCAAAAATAAAGATACCCAGTTTGGCTAAGATAAAGCCTTTGTTAGCGGGTATTATAAAAAGGGTTTAATTTAATTTTTTTAATGATTTTAATAATAAATATCTACTAATTCTTTTCTCGATGTACAGGGTTCTACAATAGTGCGTCAGGCTTCTATAGCTCCTATAGGAATTCAGTTGGAAATTTCATTCATATGCAGACTTATATTGTATCATAGGGCGCATTTCAGGAAAATATTTTTCCATATACAGGGTGGCCCCAAGAAGTGTGAAAACTAAACGGTTGTCCAAAAAAGTGAGATAACAAAAAGTTGTATTTTTTAAATGGGACATCCAGTATTTTATTGCATATTTAGTCCTATTGCAATCCTTCATAACTGTTCATTTTATTTATTTTGCTTTGTTAGTTTAAGACTAATAAATTAAAAAATAAAGTTTTACGATCCTGGAAAAAAAATCAAAAAAAAAAACATCTAAATTCAATTTTTAAACCATGACATTTGGTGAGATTTATGACAAGGGGTCTAGAGATATTATAAATATAATAGTGTGTATCTCTTTTATACAGGGTGTTCCTAAAAAGGTTTGCAAAACGACACAGCTTAAATCAATTTTCCTCAAGTTTTTCAAAAGGAACACCCTGTAACCTAAAATATTAAGTGATGTAAACAGATCTTTACAAGAACGTGTTGACTTGTACACAGATTAAAATGAAAGACATTTTGAACATTTACTGTAGTTTAGTCTAGTCGCCTATTTAATAATAATACTTTATTTTTAAACATAATTTATGAATTTTGCAATTGTTTCGAAAACGGTTAGAAATAATTTATATGCTTGTGGTACATAAAAAATGGTTAAGAAATTTACATTAAATCAACAAATAATATACTGGGTGTGCCATTTGAAAAACTTGAGAAAAATTTATGTAAAATGTGTCGTTTTTCAAACTTTTTTATGAACACCCTGTATAAAATAGATAAACAATATTAGATGTATAATATCTTTAGACCCCTTGTCCTAAATCTTACCCAATCCCATGGTTTAAAATGTGAATATGGATGGTTTTTTTGATTTTTTTTTTCAGGAACGTAATACTTAATTTTTTTAGTTTTTCATTTATTACTTTTATACAACCAAAGCATAATTAATAAAAACATTTACAATTGTAAAGGACTCTAATGCGAACCTAAATATCCATAAAATAATGGATGTCTTATTTTAAAAAATACAACTTTTTGTTATCACGCGTTTTTGGGCCACTCTGTATATTTATGAAAAAATATTTTCCCAAAATACATCCTATAATACAGTATAATATAAATAATATATGAATAAAATTCCTAACTTAATTCGTATGGGAGCTATCGAAGCCTGAAGTACTATTGCAGGACCCTGTATATGTATATGTATAAGGCTTATAACGTAGGTAATAGAAAAAATAAATCTTTATGCAAGATTGGTCCCTTCAATCGTGTTATTTTTTTTTTTTTGTGAATTTCCCTAAATAAACGTTTATTTCTTCTATTGTGCCATAAATTTACATTAACACAAATAAAGATGGAGGGAGATAAAGTATTTAGTTAAAATCTCCTGATATATGCACACAAAAACACACATTTTATTACATAAATTATATTAAGTTTCATACTACTCTTAGGGTATTAATACTTTTAAATTTGAAAACATATGAGTATATTTACCAAAAGTTACTGCTTTTTTGGTAGTACCATTAGATGTCCTGTAAGAAATCAAAAATATTTTAGATGGTTTTTATAATTTCTTCTTCTAAATAGGTACAGTGCGGTCGATTAAGTGTACCATGAGTTTTTTACAGCTCATTGAAAACATGCACAATTTCCACAAATTTTAAAAACGCAAATATTTTATTTATCTTTCTTTATACACTACCACCCAGGGCCGGATTAACCATAAGGCGGAACTGGGCGATCGCCAGGGGCGAAAAGTCAAAGGGGGCGAAATTTAAATGACAAAAACTCGACATCCTACACAAACAAAATTGTAGAAAAAGTTTTCCGAGATTCAAGTTTTATCAAGCATAAATCCCATTTTTTAAGGAAAAATAGCCCAATCCGGCAACATGAGAGGATGTGGAATTAGAATATAAATACAATACAGAATACAGTAGGACTAGTAGGAGACATCTATGCATGGTGGTAGTACCACCAAAATCAAAATTTAGTGAAAGAATCCATTATTCTGCGTTCTATAATATTTATTTTAATACTTTTTCTTCTGCATATTATGTGATGTCACATTTTGACTATTAGTTGTGAATTTGTATAATCTGGATAATCTATCATGAATTTAATTTGAATATTAAAAAAGTACACTGGCGTAACTAGGTGATCTGTATATGTATATTCCAAGAGGGAGGCCAGGGGGACCTAAGCCCCCCTGCTTCGAGATTAGCCTCCCTAGACGAATTGGTGTTTTTACATAATTTTTTTTATAACGACTTTTTTTGGAGGTGCTAGATCATTACGCGGTCGGCTTTTTTTAATAGACATCTTAAGGAGGAGTAGTAGTATTTCTACACCCCCCCATCTTAGTTGCGCCACTGCCTATATAAGTGTATAATTACTACGTTTTCATGAGGATTCAGTTCGATTTGAATCCGAATTGAACACATGAAAACAGGTATTTTTACCGTATTGAGTTCGTTTTCAGTTCAAGGTCGATTTGCCGATTTTTGGGATCGTATCGGGATCGTACCGAAATTTTTAATCATGAAAACGGTTCGAGATCGGAACGGAATATGATTCTCATAACCTACAAATAGTTCTTATGTTATGTTTGGTTTTGGCGATTCTGTTATAAACGTTGTAAAAATGACCGACCAAAAAAGCAATAGAAACAAAATCTAAAAGCAAAAACATAGACAAGTACGAGAAAAGAGCGGTTATAACCACAGGTTTGACGCATGACAGCATTGACAGCTGACAAATGTCGAAAATTCAAATCGATTTCAATTCGATTTGAAACCTGCAATGAAAACGCCTTGGAATGTAATAGCGTAAGAAATATTCAAATCGAACTCAGTCCTCATGAAAACGTAGTAAATGTCTGCTGATACCACTTTGTTATTAAAATAAGTATAAGTAATAAATAAGACATAAAATCGTCTGTGTTTATACCGCTATTTACTCTAAAGATTCGGCAATATTTGTATAAATCTTAAATTGTTTAAACTATTGCAATTAGAAAAAGTCGTAAAGCCTTAAATCTGTTCCAAAGTAAATATTGCGAGCAATGTCGTCGATTCTGGCTTATGACAGTGGTGGCTGTGGCTCAAAACACGTTTGACAAAACCAACCAATTTCGTAACAGTGGCGGCTCGTAGTCAACTTTACAAGGGGGTAATGTTGAAAGTTGGGTGTTACGTACAGATACATTGGTGAAATAAAACTTGTTTCGGCGTTAACGGCCCCCGCCGGTCTCGAGGGCCCTCCTATAAGGACTCACTTTTTATAGAAATAAATTCTGGCAGATTGGGTTAGGGTTCCCCTAAAAAAGAACGACTACTCCCGCAACGTAACTCTTAAGGTTCTTCTTGACTTATACCCATCACTTCCGGTTAAACCGAAGTGTTATGTTATTGTCTTTTTGGAATTTATCTCGATATTCTAAACGTATTTTATATAACAGGTCAAACGTCTAAACTCAACAGTTTTTGAGATGTTACGGGAGGGGGCAGGGCGGGGGTCAGGTGATCCCTCCTAGGTCATAAACGCGAGTACAAGAGTCAAGTATAGTTTCTAATTCTCCAAAAAAATAGACAGTATTTTTGTTCGGGTAGCATTTAAAAATTACTTTTTCGCTCTTTTACAAGGTGCATCTTGGTTAAACCAGAAGTTAAAATTGTTTTAATAATTATGTCGAAAATAAAAAACAACTTATACTAGTGTGCAAACTGTTTTTCTCTAAAATGCGCCGTTAAGATACTATGACCTGTCAATGTCCCATAAGGGTCGTTTTTCAATAACCAATATCTCAAGAACTGTTTAGTTTGGACGTATAATCTGTTATACAAGTTTTGTTTAGAATTTTGGGTAAAATCCAAAAATACAATAGAAGTAATCATATCGTATTTAAAATAACAAGGTTGAGAGATGCTTCCGGTATAATCGGAAGTCAGCCAAGTGCGGAAATTCTCCGAGTTTTAGAATAATCACTTTCACACGAGTAATGTACACTATTTTTCCTACGACCACAAAGAATTATTAAAAAAGTCTTTAATTTGTGAAAAGAATATTTCAACACTAGTGTTAAAAAATATATCAACACTAGTGTTGAAATTAGCATACTTAGGATTATGTTCCACTTAATATCTGGTTTCATAGTTTGTCAATAGGATTTTCCTTTATTTGTAGTATTCTTTAATGTTTTTATGAAAAAAAAGTCAAATACTCCTGGTGGGATTTGAGCCTGTGACCTTGCGATCTGTAGGCTATAGCTCTCTTCTCTACGCTATCGGTACCAATAAGGATTTGTTGTTTAATACATGACACTCTCTTTAGCGCGATTTGTTTTTTCTGGTAATAGATTTTCCAGTATACTATTAATATTTTTTATAATTTCAGATGGCGTATTTTCACTCTAATTCTGAATCACTCGACAAATACATGATAAATAAGTTAAACACTAAACTGCTTTCTAAAATTTGTTCTTTTTAATAAATAGGGTCGGTCTGTCAAATTGACACCATATATTTAAATTAACTAGTGTGTCTTGTATTTCAACACTAGTGTTGAAATATTTTTTTTCAATACGCGTGTGATAGATATACGGCGCTTTCTAGCCAAATTAACCGTGCTTTTTTTCTCATTTTCATAGATGGTCGTAGGAAAAATATAATTTTGCAAAGTTTCAAGAAAATATTTTCATTGGTTTTCACACGACTTCTAAGAAACGCTCGTCGTGAATCACCCTGTATATCTCACTAAGCAAATATATTTTGAAATAAATTCTCTAGGTTTACTCATGTTTGAGTAAATATTATAAATTCAAGGCATGTGTGGAAAATACCAGTAATGATTATGGACCATTAACTAAAATTATATAAATGAATATTTACTTGGCGGTACGGGCCAAGCCCTGTATAGGCGTCGGCGGCGACATAACACATTTTAACGCAGCCACGATTATGTGCTTTGCCAGACTTCCCTAAAAACCCGTCGAAATTTAAGTCATTTGATACATTTTTATTTTCCTACGACCACCTATGAAAATAAGAAAAAAAGGACGATTAATTTTGCTAGAAAGCGCCGTATATCACACGCGTGTTGAAAAAAATATTTCAACACTAGTGTTGAAATATCAAGGCACACTATTTAATTTAAACATATTTTGGAAATTTGACAGACAACCCCTATTTATTAAAAAGAACAAATTTTAGAAAACAGTAATAATTACAAAGTGTTTAACTTATTTGTCAAGTGATTCAGAATTAGAGTGTGAAAATACGAAATTTAATAATGTACTGGAAAATCTGTTACCAAAAAAAAAACAAATCGTTCTGAAGAGAGTGTCATGTATTAAACAACAAATCTTTATCGGTAGCGATAGCATAGAGAGTTAGAGCTTTAGCCTACAGATCGCAAGGTTCAAACCCCATCAGGTGTATTTAACTTTTTTTTATAAAAACATTAAATAATTTATAGAATTATTTTGAATGGAAGTCTTGCTTGTTGGGTGGATTTTTTAAATTATGTTTAATGCATCTTTCCTTGATTAAATTTAAAATGTTTCATTCTGGTTAAACTAGAAGTCAATCCAGGATTAGTTCTTCCTATGATATAAAAAATATAAAAAAATGAAAAAGTTAAACTACAAATAAAGGAAAAACCTATTGACAAACTATGAAACCAGATATTAAGTGGATCATAATCCTAATTATGTTAATTTTAACACTAGCGTTGAAATATTTTTTTCACAAATCAAAGGCTTTTTTAATAATTTTTTGTGGTCGTAGGAAAAATAGTGTACATTACTCGTGTGAAAGCGCCGTGGCCGCACCTGGCTAGCCGACACTGCCTTAGTAATAATTATGATTTATAATAACATATTAAAATATTTGCCAAGTGTCTTAACTCCGACATAAAACTTTGTCAGGTAAACATTCAAAGTTATAAAATGTATTTTATCAAAGGACTATATAATTAATTACAGTACGTTATGTAAATAGACGTTTTTTTATCGGTTTTGACTTATATCTATTGTTGTTAATATTGAAAAGAACAAAATACAGTGTGTTTTTAAAGTTGGAATATATTTTCCTAATATTAAAATATATTTCAATAGTGATTTTCGCCTTTGATCATTTATGTTAATTCAATTTCTTAGTGGCGCAAACAGAAAATAAGTATGGGAGGGGGGGCACTCTATGGGCGTAACTAGGACATTTTTTTCTGGAAGGAATGGCAGTTGGGACTACATGTATTTTGTACTTATGAAGACGGAAATGTGCCGCCCAAATTTCGTCAAAAATTCACCACTATCAACTACTATCAACAAATCTCAAAAAATAATTAAACTTGGCATAAAATATACAGGGAGGTCACAATTAAATGCTAAAAACTTTCTTATTTTAAATGGAACAACCTGTATATTTTTATTTTATATGATGGTAAATTAACTGCTCCTTAAAATTGCTATAACCTTTTCTATACCTTTATCAACGCGTTTTCTTAAAATATCAAGTTTTATTTTTAAATATGATTATTTCATGTGTGCCATGAAAATAAATGTACATGGATACTTACTCCATAGTGATAAATACAAGGGAGTTTCTTCAAAAGTTCTAATGCAAGCTCGTCGTGTATCGGCGGTATATTAAAAACATTGCGTTCTGTTGAAACGAATCCTGTCCATGTTTTATGGCGGATTTTTAAAAACTTTTTAATAACCAATAACACATAATATGTATATTTAATAGGGTGGTCCTTTATTACTAAGAAAAAAAAATTTTCTTTTTTTTTTTTTACGGGGCACCACATAATTTGGTTATATACCCTAAGAAACTATTTCAGTTTTTTTTTTCAAAAATTTTAGGTCACATTTAAGTACCAAGGTTTGAATTTTAATAAGAACTCAAAATCACTACATAAGTTTGAATTTTTTATTCATAACATAGGACAGTATAAATGCAAAATTATTGTTATTATTACAAATAAAGATATATTATAGAAATATTAAAATCATTTATTTTTAAGATACAAGGGTTGATTTGTTAGTATTAGGATATTTTTTTCTATACTCTTTCACCAACAAAAGCAGAAATTGCTTTTGCTCTTCATCGGTTGTAATCAATTTATTATATTCCTCCATTAGCGCAACACCACACTCAGCTGTATCGTTCACTACTCGCATAGTATGAACTATTTCTTTTGCAGCCACAAAATCAGGGTCATCGTTCCAAGTTTCCACAGCTTTATTCAAAAACTTTGATGAGATACCCAGGATCTGGAAAAATCGTAAGGAGTTGCTAGTCACGAAGTCTTCAATGTTTTTTTCGTGGATGTGTTTGACATCAATGTTTTTTTCTTTTCGGGCAATCTTCTATGCCTTCGATTGTCAATGCATCTACCATTTTCTTTTTATCTTGAACTGAAAGTTCGTTGTCGAAAAATGCAAAAGATACTAACTCTTCCGACAAATACCACAAATGTCTCAGTATTTTTTGCAAAGCAACAGCAGCCATTTTTTGGTTTATTTTTTCAAAAGCTGTAAGGTCTTTTAATAATTGTAAATCGTTTCTTGGTGCTGACCATCCAGTAGACGCTTGAAACCAATATTTTATATATATCATCACTAAAAAATGCATATTTCTTTAACAGCTTGCTGTTCCTTTTTACTCAGCTTAAACTGATTGTTAAATAGAAAATTTTTTAGGCAGTACAAGGCTTTTGCCATCCATCTAGCTCGGTGTAGACCAGTAGGTCTCCTAAATGAAACATCTTTTTCGGTATCTCCACCCAAGAAAATAATCGTAAGATTTGAAAATTCCCTGTAGTCATCTCGAGGTTGATGTGCTTGTAGTTGTTTTTTCGCAAAAGAAATCCTGTCTGCGGCCACAAATCTTCTAATTTTTGTTGCCAGTCTTCTTCTTTTTTCTTTAACACTTCCGATCGTTTTTTCTTGTTCTCTTTATTTTTTTTTATGTTCTGCCACTCTTTGAAATGATTTTCGATTTTATTAATTATATGTTTTTTTAATTTCATTGGTATGCTAGCTTTTTCCCACAAATTTATCACTTCGCATGCTGCAAAAGTCGCAGATTCATGAATTGATTTTTTTTCTTCACTTTTGTAGTAAAAAAACAAACGTAATACTTCACCAATAGACGGCAACTTTGACTGGTTTAGTTTAGGCAGTAATTGACCGATTAGCCAAATGTTAGTTTTATTTCTGGTAACTATACTGACTCCACTACTTGTAGACGCCATTGCAGGTTGAAACAAGTTTGTATGCTTTTTGTAACAAAACGCGTGCGTTCTCTTGAACCGATAAATTTCAACTGAATTGCGGGGCGAATTTAATCTCGACGCGTAGGTAGGTACTTGGGGTGGGGGCAGACAGGTGGGGGGGAGGTTGACTATGCGAGTCCCTGCGTGTTTTACTTTAAAAACGCAACATAAACCTTTATTTGAATCAATTGGTGAGACTTCTAGTTGAAGTGGTCATACAATGTATTTTGTTAAAGTTTGACAACTGGTAGCGACCCCTCAATTTTGTCTAAAAATTAAAAAAAAAAATACTGTTTCATATTTTATGGTACAGTATCATATGGCAAGGTGCCGCGGTAAGATTTCAAAAGTCGAAAAATAAGGACCACCCTAATATTTAATTAAAAAGATAGCAACACCTTAAATACTAGCTATAAATTACTTGAACTCAGTAGCGGCTCGTGACCTGTAAAAGAGACAGTGCTGCAGAGCGTAGGTATTAATAATAAAAAATTTAAAAATAAATAAACTGCGTTTGGATATTTTCTCAAATATTTTTCGGTCTGTTTATTTTTGTTATATGTTTCGCCCGAAACTGGTATCATCCGATAAACAGTAAAAAAATATTAAATTAATTTAAAAACAAACAAGTACATTACACTAACATGACTAGACTAACATTCCAGTTACTTATTTTTCACCTGGGAGTTGTTTGGAATTTCCATGCAGTCTGGCCTTTTCAGCGAGATGCACTAAAAATCATCAAAGCCACTAATTGTTTAATATGTGCTTCATCACCAAAAAATACAGACACGAAACAAAATATACTATTTTTTATTATCACAGCCACAGATCCACCCGTATTTTTCATATGTATTTTTATTAAATTTTCTGATATAACGGCTAGACAAGACCGAAAATTTTGACGCTCTGTATGTATACGTTAACGCGCTCTTAAAACTATTGGAGGTAATCCAAGGCTAGAAGCAATTTTCATTTGCCATTGGTCGGTTCAAGGTCGACCACTTGTTTTGTCCCGGTGTTACGACGAGCAGCATACGTCACCTTTCACCTTTGATTCAATCGATTAATGTTAGGCAGCCGCGACTGATTGCGGATAAGACAAACTACATGGATGAAAATTAGTATAATAAATAAAATAAAAACAATAAAAATTTTGGTTTTGCAAATATAGATATAATAATAAGATACAAAAAATAGAAATATATATATTTAATTTCATAATATCAGAACAGGTGCTGCTCCTATACACTAGCCGCCACTGCTTGGACTATATTCATAATATCGCGAATGATGTAATGCTCGTTAATACGTCGGCACTTTGATGTTTAATATATTTCTGTATAATTATTATTATAAATGTTTACAATATAAAAACATAATATAAATATTGTTTATAGTATATAAAATAATTCAAGGAATACGATTTATAAATAGCCAGAAAAAAATAATTACTTTTTGTGTGTGTAGTAATAAAACAAATGTAAATATTATAAAATATATGAGTATTATGATTATATTATTTATGGATTTGTTGTAATAATAAAATAGCGTATTTTATTCGTCGCTGTAATTAAATAAGATATATTGCTGTGGTAATTACAACATTAATACGAATAAGAAGACATTTAAAAATGTTATTTTTTTCTAAATATATATCATAACACTGTTTGGATTTACCCCCCTCGGCGATTGCTATTACAAGATTGGTCTAGATAACTCAACAATATGCTTTTAAATATCGAACATTTTACCATTATTTATTTGTATTCCGAAATTCTGTTGTAGTATCAGTAAGCATGTCGGGGGCAGAAGAAGAATAAAACGACATTATGAATGTTTACGAAAAAATGCTTTTAAAACATCGTCATAAAAATTGGTTATGCGTTTTAAATCCTGCAAAAGGTCGCTCTCCAGAGAGACAATTTTTAATAAGCATGTGTCTCCCTGTGTGTTTCGTTAATAGGTATGAATTCTTTTTAATCCAGAAAGGGATCGTTCTGCAGACGCGCTGCTAGCCGGAATAGTAACAATTAACGCCTCCATATTTATTTTTTCCCAAAACTCAACGGCGCGAGGTCTAGCAAAAGGCCGAAAACATTAATTATAAATTAAAAATCTATCATCAACCTGATTGAACCAATGTTGCCAAAAACGAAGTCAATTATTATGTGAAATATAATATTGAGCTTACTGATTATTAAATATTTTATTTTTACCTATCAGCAAAAATTATTTTATTGTTATCACTTTAAAAATATCCTAATTAAACTAATTCATGATAAAACTTATAGAGGCGTGTTTCATATTTTATATTGAGAAAAAATCGAAGTATTTTCCAAACTACTGTAAAACTTGAAGATTTGCACCAATGCACTTACCAATGGCGTCCTTTTTTGGCGCAGGCAGATAGATGAAGAATGGTCGAAGGTTGCGACGGGTTTATTTGTTAAATCTCTTTCTACCCTACTGCCTACCGGCTCTCTCGCTTGCTTCCACTCGTACAAAAGCAGTGCTTTTGCTTTTGCATAAGACGCTAATGTACAGCGAGATCTTTGCTTTTAGAACAGTCTTACTGAATGCCTATACAGGGATATAGTTTACGATATAATAAGCAAAGAATGCGTTCGTAGAAATGATATAGGATTAAGTTTTCGGTCCTGTTTAATTATTTATTATATTAATGCAGAGATAAATTGCCAAAGTTGGATTACAGGAATAAAAACTAATTTAAAAAAAAAATTGTTTCTGTTTGTTTTATTGTTCTCAGGGTTGGCAATGCGTTCTTGTCCGTTGTTGGCTGTACGAGACTGACATTCTTGTTCCATATATTTGCGGCACTTACTTTACTTATTTTTTATTTACATTAAATGTATAGTTGTTGTAAAATAATAAATTGACCATATTTTTTTCTTAGAACTTGGTTTTGGGTTTGGTTTTCAGAGTAATTGAGAGACGGGCGCTACATATTGATTTCTCTGAGGTTCCTATACCAGTTTCAGGTGATGATTTGAATCAAGTTGTAGATGTGGTTTCAGCAATTTCACATTCAAAGGTTGGGTTATTTTAATCATCTCCTGTTACCCAACACTTGTGGCAACCGTTTTTGGAGATGAACTAATGTTTGTTCTCATTTACGATCGATTTCAGACACAAGATATTGTATTATTTTATTCAATAAAAGACGGCGCGCTCCGAAGTCACGTCGGTTCTTACGTAGCGAATGAATGAATGGCTTTCTTTAAATGTTGAAATTCAAAGCCCAACACCTTGTTTAACCAGGGCAGATACAGCGGACGATTTATTGAAACAATTTGTTATTTTTTGGTATCAATTCCAATTCTGATCGCTGACGTTTTAGTCCACTAAGACGTAGATGTTGTATTGAAAATTGAACTTCACAGTTTAGTTTAAAGCGTCATTCCCTCTCCAAGCAAATTCAAACGAACACACATCAACAAATTTTTGGCCAACCGATCGCGATTTTCTGATCATAGCTTTTAATTATTTTTATTATGTGGATAGAGTGTATATACAGGGTGTCCCGAAATTAGGTGACAATATTTTAAGAGGATAAAGTACATCCAAAAATAGGACTAAAATCCTTTAATAATATACCTTCAAAAACGCTTCGTTATGGGGCTAGAGCCCCCCGAATGGAAGCTATGATAAGCGATTTTTTCACAATATCTCAGAAACTGATTGAAGTATCAAAACAAAATTTGATACATGTTTTACCCATGACAAGATGCAGAAAACGGTTTGTTTAGCTTAGGTGTATTTCTTTCAGTGGCGTCCCACTGGGTAGGTAGTGAGGAGAATATTGCCCTAACTTTTTTATTTGTAGGATTTTTAACGAAAGGTGCTATTTTTAAAAGCACCAAAGTCTTCTATTGAAAAAAGATACTCTTGCTTCATTTTGGTAGGATATACCATTTTTCAGTAAAATCAATTTAAAAATTTTCGGTTTTTTACAACCCGTTGAAAAGGCTAAGGTGTTTTTTGCATATCTCAGCAAACACTTGATATTAAAACATGAAATTTATTAGAAGTTTTACTAGCGACAAGGCATATTTATTAAAGGATGTAACATTAAAATATTTTTCTAGTGGTGTCGCACGGATTGGAGCCTAAAGTAAATATTACTATTTTTTTTTTATTTAAGGGGCTTCCCTTTTATACCATTTTCAAATTCTCCGTGCCTCACAAAACATAACACGCAGGTCTAGATTTTGCATCCAACAAAATGGAAATCATTTTCAACATTTGCTTAAGAATTAGTTTTTCCGTGTGGTTTTACAATTAAATTTGATTTGCAATTTGTTATTCTTTTTTGTTTTATCTGTTGAAAACCTTATATTCTGTCAAATTACAATAATGGAAGGTTTTATTAAAAAAAAATTTAAAAATTTAAAAAAATTACATTAAAAGAATGAAAGCCCCTCAAATTAAAAAAAAATTGTAATATTTACTTTAGGCTCCACCCCGTGCGACACCACTGGAAAAATATTTTAATGTTAATAAATATGCCTTGTCGCTAGTAGAACTTCTAATAAATTTCATGTTTTAATATCAAGTGTTTGCTGAGATATGCATAAAAACACCTTAACTTGTAAAAAACCGAAAATTTTTAAATCGATTTTACTGAAAAATGGTGAATCCTACTTTATCCCCTTAAAATATTGTCACCTAATTTCGGGACACCCTGTATAGAGTGGATAACACTTTTGAATGTAGTTTTTTTTTTGTCAACTTTGGAGCTGTATTCGATTTGTGTCTCTTGTCATTCGAGCATATTTGAAGAAAATAGCCAAATAATATACAGGTGTTTGAAAAACTTGAGATAAACACTATTGGTTTAAAAAATGATTTTAGATTGTTTTTTTAATTTTTTTCCACGACTGCAAAACTTTTTTTTAGTTTTTAAGTTATTGCTTTTAAACCGCAGAAGCAAATTAAATAAAATTTTGAGCTATTATAAAGAACAGTAATACAAACCTGTATATGCAATAAAATACTGGGTGTTCCATAAAAAAATCCAAGGTTTTGTTATCACACTTCTTTGGGCCATCCTGTATATGGGAAAATATTTTCCTAAAATATACCCTATGATGCAGTGTAAGTCAGCATATGACTGAAATTCCTAACTTACTTCGTATAGGCACTATGGAAGCCTGACGCACTATTGCGGGTATTAGTGTAATTTTGGTTATATTCGAAAAACTAATAAAAAGTCATTAAATATGTAAAATTTAGATGTCATAACAAATAAAGCGAAGCCTCGATAAATACAGACTGTGATTGGTCAGTAAATCAATAAGAAACTTCATATTTGTAACTGTGTTGCTAACTCAGGAAATTTCCGGATTCGTGGGGAATATTAAGTTCCAAGCACAGAGGAATTATAGGTCGCCGCTCTCTCAAAAGGGAAAAGGGACGTTTTTACGCTAATTCTTGGAATATTCTTTAGGACTGATCTTGTGCGTTCGTGAGATTTTTCTTTAACAAAAAGGAAATTTCATTTATAAAGGTTGCAATGCAATTCATCATCATCACTAACAATATAATTATTTTTTTCTAAAGAAAGGCCTCGTCTTTTAATTTTTACCCTCACTTACAATTGTCGGTGTAAATAGGCCATAAATAAAAAAAAATTAAAATAATTTTAACTTTATATCATATTCTTGATATATTGGCGAATGACTAAAATATTTGCAGACGTCGAAATGCCTCGATGCATAATCATAGTGGTTTTTAAAATATAAACTTTTACGCTTCTATCCTACTTTATTAAACACAAATATACCTAGACGTCGCAAGTTTAAGATGCAAATTAAAATTATAAAAGAGCCGACGCGTACGACCAGTGGCTTGCATACAATATAGGCAAAAAAGCATTGCCTATCCTGGGAACAATAAAACAGATATAATTTTTTTTGTATTTTAGTTTTTATCTGTGTTATCCAACTTTGGCAATTTATCTCTACATTAATATAATAAATTATAATATAGGACAGATAAATTAATCTTATATCATTTCCACGAACGCCATTAATTGCTTATTATATCGTAAACTAGATCCCTGTATAGGCATTCCGTAAGACTGTTTTAAAAGCAGAGATCTCGCTGTACATTGGCGTTTTATGCAAAAGCACTAGTTTTGTACTAGTGCAAGCAAGCGAGAAAGCCGGTAGGCAGTAGGGGAGAAAGAGATGTAACAAATAAACCCGTCGCAACCTTTGTCCTTCCTTCATATATCAGCCCGCGCCAAGAAAGCCCGCGTTTGGTGTGTGCATTAGTGCCAATCTTCAAGTTTTACCGTAGTTTGGAAAATATTTCGCTTTCTCAATATAAAATATGAAACACGCCTCTATAAGTTTTATTATTAATAAGTTTAGTTAGGATATTTTTAAAGGGATAACGGATAAGATATCGTAAAATAAGAAGCACTTTTGTGACTATTAAAATTATTTTTACTGATAGGTTCATAATATTCAATAATCAGTGAGATTATTATCATATTTCACATAATAATTGACTTAGGTTTTGGCAATATTGGTTCAATCAGGTAGATGATAGACTTTTAATTTATAATTAGTGTTTTCGCCCTTTTGCTAGACTTCGCCCAGTCGGGTTTTGGGAAAAAAGAAAATATGGAGGCGTAAATTGTTACTATTCCGGCTAGCAACGCGTCTGCAGAACTATCCTTTTCTGGATTAAAAAGAATTCATACCTATTTACGAAACACACAGGGAGGACATGCTTAAGTGAGTTAACAATAATCTCTCTGGAGAGCGACCTTTTGCAGGATTTAAAAAGCAAAACCAACTTTTATGACGATGTTTTAAAATAATATTTACGTAAATACCGCCGTGTCTTCTTTTCACAAGCTCAAAAACGTTTTGCGACAAAATTTAAAATTTAGCTGCTTGAATGCTACCGGAAGTTAAATTTCTGTTTGAAATGCAATTTTTTCCAACCCTGGTTAAAACAGCATGTCACGCCACTGGAACCCGACATATATTTAATGATGACTAGTGTTACCCAACTAATATTAGAGTGTTTTTACATGCGATAAAGATAAATTATATTTTCCGAATAACACAGAGTAGCAGTTTGATTAAATTCACAGAAAGCGTAGTTTCCGGCCCTCCAGAACCGTAATCGATAACTTGGCATAAATTATACATAAAGAGGCGTGCACGGATGAAATGAAACAATTTCGCATTAATACCAACTGTTTCATTAATATATTAGTAACCGTTGTAAATAAATTTAATTAAATGCATAATTTATACTGGCGGGGTTATATAGGAGTGCCATATCGAGCACAGCCATTGGCTGGCACAGCTGAAATATTGAGATATGATGGCCGACTGCTCTCGAAATGTTTAATCTTTAATCACTCCATTATTGGCTCTCCCAACACGTACTTTTGCTTATTTATTAATCGACTTTAAGACCCGTCGTCCAATTTAATTGATATATTGGTAATTTGTGAATATTTCGGATTGGGTTTCATGCATTTTTTAACGTTTATTCCTCAGTTCATTTTAGAGATTTACATAGGAACAGTAACAATTTTAATTAAACTGTGTTTTTAGCAGGAAATAATGGACTTTTTTTCTTATTTTTTTTTTTTTTTGAGCGAACACTTTCACATTGCTTGTCAGGTAAAGTAGGTAAAGGGGCTCTTCACCAAAAAAAAAAAAAAGTTTTTCAACAATATTAATGTACCAGTACAGCTACCATTTTAGCCCTTAAAAATAGTTATTAGCTCAAAGCAAGTGAAGACCCAACGTCCAACTTGGCTTTGATATTCACCGTTGCTATGGTTACGTGACGTCAGTCACGCAAACAGCATGTAACAATTTGCATTATGATGAAGGGAAATTTAAAAATAGATCAGTCGTATGCACCATTGTTTTAGCATTGGTTCGCCTAACCTTAAGGCATTTATTTTGAGGCTTCGCAAAACTTACGGTTATAGATATCGTTTTTACGTGATTTAATGTGCTATTAAAAAGTTTTGTTTTTATTTTTCAGTTAATTCAGTAGTGTACTTAGTTGTGTGTTTTAAAAATGAACCCAATTAATGACATAGTTTGTAATTTGTTGGAAACTTCATTCAGATGAGGATAACATGAACGTTAACATGTTTACATTGGACCGTTCCTCTTGGTTTGGTTTATCTATGTTCCTAATCACCTTCAGAAGGTCATCCGAATTTAAGGTCCCCGAGTATATTATTATAATAAAAAACTCAGTGTCATATATAGCAAATGATACTCACCGCGCCTCTTCTCCCGAAAAATAAATGGCGAGACATCACTTAATGTCGGATTCGTACCGCGAGCTACAATATTTTTTAATGATACGCATCAGCATCCCGGTCCTTGACGCGTCCCTCAAATTATTTAATTTTCTTTCGTCCACACACAGAATAAGAATTTTTTTTCAGTAGCGTAGACTCGGGGACGTTAACCATTACCCAAAATAATATTAAAATATCTATAGCTTCAGAAGCTATGTCCGATTACAAAAACTTGATATTTTTAAAGTCTTAAATGTCGTATGACTTTTTTTAGTTTTTTTTACATTTTTTTTTATTGCTGGAGTTGGCGAAAGAGCCAGTATACTTAGGTCTACGAGGCTCATTGTATCCCTTATCGTCTGGGTAATGTCAGCCGGAGGGCACCTGCAGCTTAGCGTGGGATCCAAACCAGTGGCGGCTGGTGATAGTCGATACAGGTGGGGTCAAATATCAAGTCAAAAATCTTTAATGAGAATACAGGGTGTTATAAATTCGATGCATTAACATTGTTACCTCGGTAACTATAAGAGATAAAGATTTGATAAAATGGAGGCAAAGTTGCATAATTTAATGCTGAATTATTTGTTAAAAAAAATTTAAAAAATTCCGATGACTTCCGGAGCATCCAAAAAAAAACTAAAAAATGAATTTTTGTTATTATTTTCTTTACAAAAAAATGTTGATTATTTTAAAACACAGAGCACTTGTTTAAGACAATCAACTATCAACTTAATTTTTTTAAATACGGACCTGAATTTTTTTAAAAATTTTGGGTAGCTTTTGACCTCTTAAAATTATTATCTTGAAAAGTGCCTTAAGAACGTGCTCTTGGTTTTTTAAAATAATCAGTACTTATTTTGTCATAGAAAAAATAAAAACAAGTTTTTTCGTTTATTTTTTCGGATATTTTGAATAAATTGAATAAATTTCTTTTTAACAAATTGTTCAGCGTTAAAATATGCAACTTTGTCTCCATTTAACGAATTCTCTGTCTCTTAACCGAGATAGCAATGCTAATGCATCGAATTTGTAAAACCATGTATATAAAAAAATATCCAAAAAATTCTTACCGACTAATTAAATGAATCATTTAAAAAGGTATTCCAGTAGTTCTAACAAAAAGGTTCACAAAACACCCAAGAAAACTCCATATGTTTTTTATTTGAAAATTATTCACTTTTGTTCTTAAAGTTACGAACATTGTTTACAAAATGTTTTTCGGCAGACAACATACCTAAAGCGTAAAGGTCTTTCCTTTTTTATTTTATTCATTTTAAATCTCATACACCTAAACTCGGAATCAGGAATATAATATACCGACGGATTGACCTGAACCTAACCTACTAGAATAATTTATGTTAAATAGTAAAAACTGTTAAAAGAAAAATATTTTAAAATCTATATCTCGATAGGCAAACCCATTTTAAAAATAGCTGCCACCTCGTAGCTGGTAGCAGTAGCAAAGCCGAAAACATAACTTTATACCCTAGTAGTGCCCTAACCTGATTGGGACTCTTCACTCTCGATAAAATAAAGCATCATGTGAGGATCTGGCCAGGCCAAACAAGGCCGATTTTCTTACGCGTCAGTAAGAGAGGGCGATATATTCATTGGTGTTATTATCTCTCTCGTACTCGTCTAACATCGGGCCAAATACAGAGTTGGCCGGAGCAGCGCGGCGGCAGGGAATTTCTGCGGCGTCATCCACACATTAGGGAGTTTTTGCATAGTTAGGCGTTATCAGATATCAACGTCTTAAATTATAAATTATTCACATTTACAAAAATAGCGAAGCCTAGGGAGACAAAGTAATAATAATTATGCGTGTGAAATAAAAAGCTTGGTGTACAGGTAGGTACGGCCACTGCACTGTGGCCCTATTTATGTCATATATAGACATATGGCATATGCTTCTTTCTTAAATTCCCTTTTTTCTTATTATTTAAAGTTAATATTAAATATACCTACTGACCCAATTATTTGTTATCAAAACATGCAGACTACAAGGATGCTATCTTAGCATATTGCCGAGCTTGCATTTTGTTACCAATCAATAACTGGGTTAAGTTTATTGATACTGATTGGTATAAATAGCAGGCCGGTACTATGCAAAAGACACCACTCGGTCAAGACCATTCAGGTCATCTCCATCGGGTCGGGACCATTCGGGTCTCAACCATTCCGGTCTCGACCATTCCGGTCAAGACCATTCAAGTCACGACCATTTGGTCAAAACCCTTCAGGTCGATACCCGATCGATATAAGATTCGGTCCAGAGCAGTAATATTGGGTCAGTAGCCGCGCAGAGTCCTGTTCCAATTATCAGCCCTTTGCCCTAGAGAGCTCGTCCCTAGCCAATAATGTTGTTGTAAGTAAAGTTTGATTTTGTATAACCGTTGTGTTATGGAGAGTTGTCGCCTTTAATTCTTCCCCACGTGACAGTTAGAGCCGCCACTGATCCGAACCACGTTTTTACGTCCATTTCATCCACCCTCCGCGTGTCACGGTGGATTCCTCCCCCCCCCCCCCCCCCCCCTTGTACTTGTATCGCAAATATGACTTTAACCGTGTTCGCACAACAATAGCTGTTTCCTTTATACTTAAGTGACGAGAAAAGTAGACTATTCCAGTTAACTGTACGGTAAAATTTCATATTCATTACTATCAGTGCTACACAGTGTTGCAACCTTTAAATATAAAATTTCTCATTTTGGAAAAAAAATCCACGATTAATGATCCTAAAGAGTATCCTATAACACTGTGCGTAAAGAAAATTCTCTTTTCCCTTTGAGGATAGCGCCGACCGATCATTCCTCTATGCTTTGGATCTTTATTTCTCACGAATCCAATTTCTCCATTAGTTGACAACATTGTTGTAAAAATTAGATTCCTCTGTGGCATCCAATCACAGTTTATTATGGTACAATATGTTATTAATCTATAAAGGTTTTATCAATAATGCAACCTGCTAAATGTGCATAGAAAATTTATTTTATATAGCATTATTAGAGTTGTTTTTATAATAATTTCTAACATAATCACAAAACTTTGGATCCAATGGTAGTAAGTTTGAGCCCGGCAGCCTACAAACTTTTTTTAAAACTTGTCCATCTTAATATCCACTCTTGTTGTACAAAGTACTATTGTCTATGATAATTGATCTTACCACTAGCCTCTGTACTTTACGTTTTTTCCCCGTGCCTCCTTAGGCGTTGTCATTCATGGAGATTTATTATCCCTTTCCCGTAAATCCACCCTTACCCGCTAGTGATCAAAAATGACCCTGTAATAAAATTAACTTCGTACATAAGTTATATCCACGCCAATGAAATATATTCCATTACGATTGTAGATGGCCGGAGAAATAATTACGGCAGGACCCACTGCGGTGCATAGCGAGATTCGTAATTATTATAAATATAATGTTGGACCTCGTCTTTTATTTTTATTTGTACCACCTTTGAGTCAAAACTGAAATAAAATAATCGAAATTGTTTTTTCTGTTTATGTTTCCGAACAATGAGTCGGTTGTTGTTGAGACCTGAATGCGTGCGTTTTGCTATATAATAAAAGGAAAGTTAATGTACATTTGTGCAGGTATCCAATTTTAGAATTATGTTAGTTGATTTATTTAACGACTACGAAGAATATGCATTTTTGTTTTAATACTTTTGAAGTTTGGTCGAATTTTACTGTAGATGTGCAGATTTTGGAACAACATATTACCCGGCCTGTAAAGAGATTAGTAGCTTCTGCCGCAAGTACTTGTTTTTTGCCTTGGGAGTTACAAATATTTATAGAATGAAAAAGAGTAAAGCAAGACACGTATTTTCTTTCCTAATATGTCATACTCACTTAAACCTTTTTAATAGTAATTTTTACTACAAGAGTGGATATGATCTCCATCTCGCACGAGGAAGTAAATTGATTGCTCAAACTTTTGAACGCAACATAGACAATCCATTCGAGTTGCGTAATATATTTTTTTTTCTACTCCCACATGGAAATTTGCTGTTTACTTTATACTTAAATGCCGGGTAAAGTAAGCTATTCCAGTTAACTGTGCGGCAAAATTTTATAACAATCCTAGATAGGTAATGAAACTGACCAATCACAGTAGTCAAATGTATATGGTACAATATGTTATTAATTTGTTCAATATAACAAAATCTATACGCATTTATAATAGATTTATCAATAATGCAACCTGCTGAAGGTGCATAGAAAATAAATTTCATGTAGCATCATTATTTAGTTGGTTTTACAATAATTAACTAAACGCTTCAATAGTCCAGACGTTAGAGCGTTTAACTATGGATCCAATGGTCGTGACTTCGAGCCCGGCAACCTACAAACTTTTTTTTTAACATAAGGTCATAGAAAAAATATACTGTTCAATTCGAGTGGATTGTCTATATCGCACTCGAAAGTTTTAGCACTCCGCCTACGGCGTCGTGTTCAATTTACTTTCTCGTGTAATATAGACATCATATCCCCTATTGTTGTACAAACTACTATTACGACTCACTTTCGAACTTCGTACTAAAATTGTTTTTTTTAAGTATTTAAAGGCAGACATTATAACTTGTCTTTTTAGACGTGAACTTGTGAGAAAAATAATAAAAACCAATTGAAGAGAAATTTATTTCGTTTCCAAACCCATGGACCAAATTACACTATAACATATTTATCGATTTGAATTATTTCTTATAGATATTTACACAAAATCACTTTCAATATATCTATCTTTCTCATATTCGACCTTTTTCAAAATAACAGACAAAAGGCGATTAATAAAAATGGACAATTTATTTTTCTAAACCATAGCCATATTGATTTGGGGGGAAATTGTTGTCACCAATGGTGACATTTTACCAACCAACAAAATCCCGCTAATCGATTTTTCAGGCGCTAAGATCTCGGCAATCATTGGCGTAGCCAGAAAATATGCTCGGGGGCGGGGGGGGGGGGGGGGGGGGGTCGATGGGTGTAAGTGGGAATATTTTTTTCTGGAGAAAGGAACAGTCGGGACTACATGTAATTCATGATATTGCATCTAGGGAAAAGGCGGAACAGCGCTGCAGGCTGCAGGCAAAAATTTTTTGGGGCCACGCCCAAAGTTCGTTTAAATTTCACCTAACTACTATCAAATTTCGAAAATTACATTATTAAAATATGTTTTTGTAATTTTTTTTTTTTTTTTTTTGACATTCCTAGCTGGTTTTTTATTAAAAAAAAAACGTTTGTTATATTTGTAAAAAATATGAATATTGGTGTCAATCCAAAATTTTAACATAAAACGTATATGACTGTAACCAGCGTTTTTCGGGCTCGGTTTTTCATGATTAAAAACAAAGTAAATATCGCTCATCTCGCCAAAATTGATGATTTTTTCAGAAATCATGTATTTTAGGAGCGTAGATCTAAGAGTAGTAGTTCTTTCAAATGCTTAGGTTTTGAAATACTCCTGCTTAAGTGCCGTTTTGTATTTTCATAAAAAAGCATTCTCGTTTCTGCCCGCACTATTTTTTTTATTATAATTTATCACACTTCTTCAATAAAAATATTTCGTTTAAAATGTTTACTTTAATTTTTCTCTTTAAAAATAAATACCTAATTGTTTTTTGTTATTGTTATAAAAATATTTTATTGCGTTGGGTTATTATATATTTTTCTTGATTTAAAATAGCTCTAAAAAAGGGAAAACAGAACAGACAAGTATATAATAGAAATATACTATAAAATATTATACTTTTTACTAGTTTTCCTATAAAATTGCATCATAAATCAATAACTAAAAATATATGCTTCCGAAACCTTAATCTCTATATAAAACAGGACTTTTAGAAGGAAAAGTTTAAAAACTAAACAGCAGCCCGGCGCAGCCCCCCCCCCCCCCCCCCTAAATACGCCACTGTCGGAAATTGTTGATGCCTGAAACAAGATTTTCGATTCGCTGGAAAGAATTATGCTTTCCGTTGAATATAAAACAAAATTATTTGTGTGGATTCAGAGAAAATGACTTTTGAAATATCGTTTAGCGGAAGTTGGCAAAATGTCACCATTATCAAATCATATTTTTCCTAAACGGTAATATGTAAATAAAATGTATGCTTTTTTTGTAAAATTTATACATTATATGAAATATTGTCTGTTGTTAGAATTAGAGAGGACATGAATTGCAGACAAGTCGTCTCTGAAGAAATTACTTTTCATCCACATATTATATCGCATGTCCCAACGAATAATTTAAAAATTTGCTGCAAAACATGGCATTATTTGAATAAACTTTTGCCCAATTTATGAGTTTTAATAACGGCGCTATATCGTGAAAAATGCTTTCCAGTTCCCGAATTCCAGAAATTACTTCTCAACTTTGCATTCGCATTTTTAACGCCGAAAATATAAAACAAAACACGGCGATATATTCAATAAACACAACGCGACACAAACTCATAATTTTAAAGTATTTTTAACAGAAGTTATTCGGTGCGGCATTATTTTATAAGAACGTATTCATATATCTTGCTAAACGAAATATATTACGTCAAGTTAAAGGACTTTTTTGTTGTTCAATGCAGTCCACGAGTTGTTGTGTTCTACATAAGTTATTTATATTCCTATTTGCTAAAAAGACATGAATAATGTGGGGAACAACGTTTTTCGATGATACTTATGTAAAAGTAATAAATAAACTGCTGGACAATTGCTTTCGAGCAAGAAAAATTTCGCCTAAATTTAACAGTTAATATTTTCTGAACCAGATGTGATATCGACCTACGGTTTTGAGTGGTTGATAGATTCATCCCTTGGGAAACAATTGTTAATGTTGGATTTTCTTTAACTGTCAGAAAATTTTATATACAGGGTGTTAAAGAAGACGATGATTTTTGCTCCAATTTTAATGGCGTGTAACTTTCAAAATAATATTTTTAAATTTTATCACTCTACGTCAATTGAATCACTGGTTCATAGCAAAGAAAGTTATTTGTCAAATTTTTGATATCTGCTATATTTTAAAAAATACCGATTTTTTTGGAAAACCTTGCTTTATTTACACTTATTAGTAGCTAGATCTCACTTTGCGTTGTATTGTGCAAACTTTGCGAGTGATTATTATACCTTATGAAAAGCTTGATTATGTTCAATATCTAACAATGGTTGTACCTAAATGTTAGGATGTACAGTGGAGTACTTATAAACACCTTTATGTCTATGGTTTATGAGTATCTCACAATTTTTTCACGATTGTTTTATATTGGAAAGTACTCGCCCCTAGATTGGGTGAATTTTTTCTTATTTTTCAGTTTTTCATATCACACTGCAGGTATATTATACAGTGTGTTTACAAAATTTTAACAAAGATAATTTTTTCATTTAATTTTTGGAAAAAATGAATTTATTAATTTCTAACTTTCCAACACTATACTCATAAACCATAGACATATAGGTGTTTATAAGTACGCCACTGCACACCATAATATTTAGGTACAACTATTGTTACTGAACATAATCAAGCTTTTCATAAGGTATAATAATCACTCATAAAGTTTGCACGATACAACTCACAGTGAGATCTAGCTACCAATAAGTTGAAATAAAGCAAGGTTTTCCAAAAAAATCGGTATTTCTTAAAATATAGCAGATATCAAAAATTTAACAAATAACTTTCTTTGCTATGAACCAGTGATTCAATTGACGTAGAGTGATAAAATTTGACAATATAATTATGAAAGTTACACGCCATTAAAATTGGAGCAAAAATCATCGTTTTCTTTTATCACCCTGTATATAAAATTTTCTGACAGTTAAAGAAATTCCAACATTGTTTCCCAAGGGATGAATCTATCAACCACTCAAAACCATAGGTCGATATCATATCTGGTTTAGAAAATATTAATTGTTAAATTTAGGCGAAATTTTTCTTGCTCGAAAGCAATTGTCCAGCAGTTTAGAATGTGATACTTACTTACGTTATGTAATTCGATATTCGATTTTTTTTTTAATTACTTACTTAAACTAAGGTTATTTTTTTTAGGCCAAAAAAAAATATTTCCCTTTTCTATTTTTTATAATGTGCCTGTGTCTTTATGTGACAATTTAATCTGCTTTGTTGTGAAATGATCATTTTTGGATGACTTTTTGTCCACCTAATTAACTAATAACGAATTATAGTCTATTTCAGAAATGTGTAGAGTAATAAAAGCTCATTAGGTATGCAAAGGGACTACAGAGTAACCCAACAAATATTGAAACCACTTTTATAATTTGGCATTGATTTTATTGCAAAATTATTTATTTTCATCAAGTTCCACCCTGGTTTGGGTCAATTTATGGCTTTTTCCTAGTGTTATCCAATCACAAACACTGAGAATGGCGTGGATTATGTACATAGTATTAGGTACACTTATTCTTTATTAAACATAACACAAAAAATACATTATACAGAAATTAAATTATAAAAAATCATAATATTTTTCGTTATCTGCGGAACTGTCATCTTCTCTTGGCGTTATAGTTAACGGGTCGATGGTCCAATCGATCAGGTGGTCAAGATCCCACATTTTCTCCTCTTCTTTATTGACATGATGGATTGCTTTTCGCCAGTTCTCTGGTGTCACTTCCTTAATGGCTTGATCAAACAGTAGTTTATCGTCTTTCATTTTGAATGTCATGTTGTGTCTTGCTACAAATCCTTTCACTTGCGCACATATAAGTTCTATAGGATTTATTTCGCAATGATATGCCGGTGTGCGCAGCACAGTTGCACTATGTTTTTAGCTATATCTTTCACGGCATATTTTATTAAACGATGTTTGTGCCAAATTGCTATAGCTAATAGTGCCTTCTTTATCAAATTATCTTTAAATTTAATACTTTTGGTGGTTAACCAGTCGATAATTTCTTGTTTTCTCCAAGATGAAGTTAGAGTCTTCTCTGTGCGTCGTGAAAACTCGGATTTTTGTTTAAAATTGTTTAAACTCCGCATGTGCACTCACCACATAGAGACCCTAAAAAAGTATTCCTTCAACCCCGCTCTAAAGTTAATAGGGGAGCAAATATTTGGACAGTGTAAAACTTGCATGGGATTTCCTATGCTTCCAACCACGATGCACCACGCGATAGTATGCTCCACAATATACTAAAGAATTTTTCTCTTTTTGATAATATTATAATTGAATATAATCGCATTAAAAACCAACCATATACATACGTCCATTTCTTGGTTAGTATTTCCTGTGGGTGGCCAAGGTAATAATTTTCCACATTTCTTTCGCGACGGAATTTTATGTGGTCGTTCAGATATACGCCTGTACAGGCGTATATTAGTGAAAGCAATTTAAGAAAATGAAAAACCGAGCAGCGATAATGCAAATATGTGCCATTTATTGATTTTATATGCTCTTTAATATTATATTTACGGTGGTTTGGCGTAATAGGTCATTATGGAACCGATTATGGGAGTGGGGAATTGTATGAGTAATACGATAACGAAATCTACGAGGTGCCGATAAAGTTTACGCCATAAGCCTGCTAGCTTATTTTAATAGAATTTATAAATATTTACAATTTTTTTTTTTACGGTTCGTCGACTACGTAGGCCATCTTGAACCGGTCATCGACCACAAATGTGATCTACCGACTGGGGAGTGTGAAACGGCACCTTCATCCTACGAGATATCCGATCTCATCCGGCCTGTCCGGCGTGAATAGGATGGCTAGGTGTCGATTCATTTTACACTCTTCCCTGAGGCAAGAGCACGCCGTGTTCCCAAGCGGTCACCCGCCCAAGTACTAACCGCGCTCGACACCGCTTGACTTCGGTGATCTGCGGGAACCGGTGCTTAATATGTCAACAGGCCCTTGCCTAAATATTTACAAAATAGCCTGATTTAAATAAGGTAAAAATGATGCCACAAATATTGTTGATAAGACAGGTTAGGTTAGGTTAGGTAAGAGTGGCAGACCCTTGGTTCTGACCAAACAGTCTCACGTAGTCCTGATTAGGTCCGTTGTGATACCACACGTGTTCCGTAGAACCCACCTTTATCAGATCTCTGATGGTTAGTGCGGCGTACACTGCAGAAGGATTTTAACAACTTATTCAAACCAGCCACTACTGTTCAGAAACTTGCTCAGTCGTCCAAGTTGTAAGTTGCTTAGTTCCTCCAGGCTATCGAAAGATGATTCACCCAGAGTAGTGAACCTCCTTCTTGCGAGGCCAGGGCATTCACACAGAAAATGTTGAATACTTTCTTCCTCATCTCTGCAACTTCTGCACAAGTCGTTAGTGGGTATTTGCATACGTTCGGCATGTCTACCGAAGAGGCATTGTCCGGTAACAACCGCAGTAATATTTCTCACGTCTTTTCGACTGTGTCTCAATAGCTCTGCGGTTATCTTTTTATCGAATGTGGGCCACAGTTGCCTGGATGTACTACAGGTTGTCAACCCTGTCCATCTGTTCTGTGCAAGCTGCTTGGCCGTGTAGTTAATCTCCTCTTTGACCAATCCCAGTGGTTTGTTCACTGTATTGTCTGCTAGATCAGCTGGCATGCCTGCGCCCTCTCTTGCGAGCGCATCGGCAGCCTCGTTGCCATCTATTTTGGAGTGTCCAGGAACCCAGCACAGAGTAACCCGATGTTGGTTGTCAAGTGTGCATATATTGTTGCGGCATCGCTTTACGAGCTTTGATTTAACGCTGCTGGAACAGATTGCCTTAATCGCCGCCTGACTATCACTGAAGATGGTGATTGACGAGGCTACTCCCAAGCCAAGGTGTTCTTGCAGGATATTGACCGCCTTCTCTACTGCCAGTACTTCCGCTTGAAAAATACTACAATAGTTGGGGAGTCTATACGATTTCTGTATTTGTAAACTTTCGGAAAAGACCCCGGCTCCCACACCAACGTCCATTTTTGAACCGTCTGTGAAGATTGCGTGATCTGTTTTCATTATATTCTGATTGCCTTCCCACTCTTCCCTACTCGGAATGAGTATAGAATACCTTCTATCGAAGCATGGGACAGAGTAATCAGTCGGGTCTCGTAGATTATTCCCCGGGTGAATCTTTAGTATACTGCTGTGCCCGTAGTTGGTTTCCTTCCAGAATTTCGACTCTTTCAGTCGCAGGGCACTTTTTGCAGCTATACTTTTTCCATAGATATCCAAGGGGGGTATATATAACATGACCTCTAGCGCCGCTGTCGGGGTTGACTTAAGGGCTCCGGTTATTCCTAAACAAGCTGCCCTTTGTATCTTTGTTATTGACTTAGTGTGCACTGCTTTTTCCAAAGCGGTCCACCAAACCAGGACCCCGTATATTAATATAGGTCTTGATAAGACAGATAGACGGACTTCTATTGCGTCTTTTTATAAGTCTAGTTATGCATTCGCCATTTAATTTTTTGATCAATATTACTTATTCCTTTAGCTTTATTCAAAAATGGGCTAAATTCCGTCCTTAAGCAGCAATTACCTACAGTTTTGAACTAAAGAAATTTTGATTAATGAGTTAATAAAATCAAACAACGAAAATTTGTGAATCTTGTCCATTTTTCTTTTATTACTTTATAAATTTAAACTTGTTTGGCTTTAAATTGTGGGTAATTATACTTCAACTATGGCTATTTGGCCATTTTTGGATAAAAGGAAAAATTAAGGAAGCATTGATGAAAAAACGAAATGGCGAATGCGCAACCACACAGACCACACTCTTACAGTAAACCGTAAAACCGTTTCTTTTGTTTAACATGTTAATCCGTAAGTTGTAGCTTTAAGATAGAAAATAAAAAACCAAGACAGAGAAACAATATGGTACCATTGCGCCCAAAAAAAACTGGGACAGCAAAATTGTTGTTATAGAGAAGCTCCTTGACTATAAGGAATATGTAAAATCTATTGAGAAAAGGTTCTCATTGTTGTTATAATAGTTGTCATGGAAGTGAAAAGGTTTAGCTACAATACCACATCTTTGGAAATACGAGGAAAAATAAAAATACGCATATTGTGTTTTAAAATGTAACAAAAATAAAACAAAATTTTTTAATATTATGTTCCAATAAATTTTAATTTCAATCATATTTAAACCTTAATATAATAACATATTTTTAATATTTGGTAGTTGCACCATTATTATCGATTAATGCTTGTAAACGTCGTGGCATACTTAATACTAGGTTTCTCGTATACTCTTGCGTTATTGCATCCCATGCTTGCATTATCCTTTGGCTTAATTCATCCCGAGTTCTAGGCTGGAAGTTGTGTTGATACATAAATTTTGTCATCTCACCCCAAACGTTTTCAATTGGGTTGATATCCGGACTTTTTTAGGGCCAATGCAGAATATGAATTTGATTTTCTTTTCTTTCTTGTTAAAATATAAAACCTTGGCGATATACTGCGTCGACAGATGGTATCATAACTTGGTTTAGTATGTTGTAATATAATGGTGCATTGAACCTCCCATGCACTATTTGGCAAACTCCAGCCCCAAACGCTTATAGAAAAGCGTCCACTTTGATTAGTCTTGTTTGTATATCTTCCATCGTATCTCGTACCAGAAGGCCTATAAACGCGGATTTTCCCATTATTGCATGATTGAAAGGTTTTTTCATCGGAAAATATTACGGTTTCCCATATATTACTTCGACTTATAGGTATATTCATAAGCAAATTCTACTCTTCTCTGTTTGTTTGCTTCGGTCAAAAATATTTTATTGGCAGCACAACAACTTTTTATATCTGAACTACGAATTCTTCTACGCGCTGTATAAGCCGAACCAGGAAAATGTGTTTCTTCTTTAGCTTTTATTGCTGTTTCGAAGGGATGGTCTTTTAGAAAATTAATTAATTCTTTATCTTGGCCGTCATTCGAAATTTTGGGGCGACTAGAACCTGCTTTTCTTACAATACTTCAATATTCTGCAATTTTGTGCTTAGCAAACAATACGGTATTTTTGCTAATCCCTAATTAATCTGCGATGTTTCTTATTTGATGCCAATCTCTCAATCAAGTGTAAATGATCGCTTTTTGCTCGGTGGTTAACGATTTTAAAAAATATTTCTTTTGACACGCCACTGTCAGTTACAAAATTAAATTAAATTAACAACTTCAAAAAAAAAGCTAATAGTCTGGGAGATTAAACTACATTTTGCTCTCCCAGTTTTTTTTGGGCGCAATGGTACATACAATATATTAATTTGTTCAATATAAAAATATATATAATAGTCATCTATAATAGTTTTATTAATAATGCAACTTGCTGATTGTGTATAGAAAATAAATATCATGTAGCATTATTATTGAGTTGGTTTTACCATAATTTCTAACATGAGCATTCGGCCGAAATGGCAAAATGGCGAACTCTGGATCCAATGGTCGTGAGTTTAAACCCGGCATCCTGCAAACTTTTTAAAAAAATGTTAACATGAGGTTCGTAAGTTTGGTCGTAGAATGAATATACTGTTTAACTCGAGTGGATTGTCCTTATCGCACTCGGAAGTTTGAGCAATCAATTTAGTTCCTCGTGAGATATAGACATCATATCCCCTCTTGTTGTACAAACTACTATTTTGATTTCCCAACATTTAACAACACTACTTGAGATATTTTAAACATTTTTTGTTCCTGTCATCTTACAGACAATTATTCTAAACGCGCTCAGACTCAGATAGGTAACTTTATATTTGTATTTAAAAAAATACGGTTCTATACACAACCTTAAAAATGCAATAATTCGTTATTTGTTTTTATTTGTTGTAGCTAGTTAGTTCTTTTTCATTCATGATAAAAATGAAAAAAAAAATTTTAAATTTGATATTATTTTACGTATCAGATTGTATCTTCTTTTTTGAAGTTTTGCATCACTCTTCTTTTTGACGTACCAAAGTTTATTGTCTTTTTAACCAGAATACGGCTTAGTGTATTCAGAGCTTTAAAAAAAAAATATGTTTGGCAAGGAAGCAGGTGACGGTGGTACAGCAAAGTTTTTTGTTAGCCTTGTCAAATTGGGTCTATTTAAATAGGAAAATCTTGCGTACGATTTCTAAATGAATATTTATAACACTTATTTGTTTTTTCCTGATATATTAAGCAAAGTATTCTATGGTTAATTCTAAATTTGAATAGACATTTAATAATATGAAATTTTTCTAAAGCAACTGGTGATTTATTTTATTAAAAAATAGTTAAAAATACTATACTTGTAAAAATCGTCAATTTCCTGCCAATCTAAGCTATAAAAGACATTTTTCAAATAATTTTTAGAGTTAAAACTGGAACTAAAATTAGTTGTGCAAATTAAAATTAATCTTTATGATTTCCCAAATGGCCAGTAGCCAAAATTCTTCCATCATCGTAAATCTCGTATAGTTAATATCGATTTTGAATTTATTATTACCGGGTAGAAATAACAATGCAAAATTTCTTTATTATTTGATTATATATGAGTCTTTCTACTTTTATTTTTACTTTTTATTTATTATACCACCAGAATACCCGCAACTTCTTAAACTCAAAACGCCCACTTGGACTCAAGATCAGCTCAAGGAAGCCATCGAGGCGGTGGTAACTCAAAAAATGCGCTTTACTCAAGCCTCCAGTCGTTACAGTATACCCAAGGGTACCCTTTACGACAACATTCTGGGAAAGTCTAAGAGAATGGCCGTTTTAGAAGAAGCCGGTCTGAACCTTGCCGAGGAGGCGGCAGTCTTGGAGTTTTGCTGCGACGTATCCATTTCTCCATATAATAGAAGGACAAAGAGATCTCTTAAAGAAGTGCTCTTATTTGTAGAGAAATTACGACGACTTAGGGACCCGGAGTTTATGTTCACTGGGCTGTCGGGGTTTAGATGGTGGTGGGCATTTTGTAAGAAACATAGTATCGTATCACTTTATTATGAGGGTGATACGGGCAATAATAGGAATACCAATGGGTCTCATAATACGCTCAACTTTAATAATTCCTTTTAGTATTTAAGGTTAGATTCATATAACCCTTAACCGATGAATGGAATGGAAGGTTCACGGATAGAGTTTGGAAAAAAAAAATATCAGATTTACTATACAGGATTCGTCAGAAAAAATATTTTTATTTTTTTGGATTTCGTTATTTTATGTAAAAATAAACAGCTATTGTTGCCTTCTTACTTAGAATATATCTGGCCGAATGCCAATTTTATTGTAAGAAAACTATTTTTCTTTTTCTACTTTTGAAGTATTTGTATTAATACAAGTGCAGTGGGGTAAGTGGGTACTACAAATATGAAAGATCGACTTTGAAACCATATATCTTTACGAAAAATCGAGATACAGAGGTGCGCTTTAGACAGGAATTAGTTAGTTATGTTTACAATATATCCTAATATTGTTAAACTATTTACGAAAAAAACATTAAAGAAAAAAAATTTTTGGTAAAATGTACCCATAGTACTCACTTGCCCCAGGTACTGGGGCAAGTGGGTTTTTGATTTGTAAATCACGTTTGAGCAGCGTTATATTAAACTGGGGCAACTGGGTCGACCTATACGTCGTCATCCACAAGAAACTTTTTCAGATATAGAAAAAAATCTTAAAATACAGAAGTTACGAACTTTTTAAGGTACAAGGAATTTAAAAAGAAAATTACCCAACAATCCTGAAAAAAGTGTTATTTATTCTTAAACATAAAAACAATGGAAAGTTGAGTCTTAAATAAGAAATAGTTAGGCTTACATATAGCTATCAAAAAGAACGCAAATATAAGCTTGATCTAGCTTAGGTAATAGTTAGGAAAATACTAAAAACAATGTTAACGTTTCGATTTAAATTAAAAAATATTAAAAGAATTAAATCCCAACGGAAATATAAGTTCTCCTCTTCTACCTAGATTTGGCTCGGGCAGCAGTTTTACTACTGAATCTTTATTAACAACACTTTTATCCTCAACTTCAGGCCAATAAAATATTGGCTTCAAGGTATCTTCTTTCTTTCTGGTAAACTTTATATTTAGGTCTTCCACGGTAATTTCCAGTATCTGACCAACAAAGTGTTTTTTGGTCTTTTTAGTCGCAAATTCTACCAAAACTTAAGTTCCAACTTTGATGTTTTGGCAAACGTTTAGATCTTTTTCATTATTAATCTCCATTTCTTCAAGTTCATCGTTTATCGCTTTTGAAGCAACCAGTGGAATGGTGGTACTTCTGCCTTGACTATTACTGTGTGCGCCCCTTATGCCTCTTCTATATTTACTAATAGTGCTAGTAGGTATTTTAAACCGTCTTGACGCTGCATATTCAGTTAATCGCCCGGCAGCGATCTCCGCCAGTGCGGCCTGAAGATCTTCTTTCGTATAGTTGAAACCCCTTGTACTTTTTCTCTTACTAACTAACACATGTATTAAGGTACGCACTGTTTTATAGTTATTATTGTTTTTGTAATTTTTTATTTTTTCACTGTTTTTGTTTATTGTTTTTATTGTTTTTCTTCGCTTTTTTTTCTTCACTTTGCCTGCAGCAATAGAAAAAAATTGTAATCGGGGCAATTGAAGAAATTGAAATTTAGAATTGAAAAAAAATCCAAAAAACTAAAAATGTTGTTTCTGACGAACCCTGTATAGTAATCGCAAATCTGATATTTGAAATTGTAGTTTTAACACAATCAGACGTTATTATAAAGAATAACTTTTTCTTCTATACCTACTAATAAAAAAAATTTTCCTTTTCCAAACTCTATCCGTAGACACACTGTATATTTTGAAGAATCAGTTTTTTTGGAGATTTGATTTTCCTGTACGATTTTGTGGAACTATTCGAGACAGATACCTTTTTTGGCTACTTTTTTAGTAGTAATATAACAAGTGCAATAAAAATTTTCAGGAAATTTGTTCGAATGCATTTTAAATTAAAAAAGAGCACGATAGGAGCATTTTTCAGTTTAAAATGCATAAGCGCAAATTTATCGAAAATATCCGATTTATTTTTATTGCATGAGTTGAATTTCATGAATCAAATTTAAAAAATTTTTAAAACTTGTTTTATAAATACGCCAATTTTATGCAAAGTTAAGTAGCCACTGTCTATTATGTTAAAACCTTATAGTCCCGCTATATCAATCACTTAGTAACTTTGCGAGCCAGATAATTTCCATGGAAACAGTTGTCTCAACGATGGTTTAGTGAATTCGGATGTTAAAATCTAAAAAAAAATTAAATGTATCACAAATCAAAATTGTCCAGAAAATTGCTCTTCTCTCAGAAATGCACACATGCTGAACATTCTTAGTAACATTGAGGATTTCCATTAGAGACTCCATCCACATCACTTAAGGGTTAAGATGCTCAGTGAAAAATTTTTTTGTTCAAAATATACATGCTTTTGAATTATTTTATATATAGATTTATTTTATTTACGAGTTAATTTGTAGTCTCTCTGTTCACAAAATGACTCAGAAAAAATTAGATATTAAAATAACACTTGATAATATTTTTTATGACATAGTTACAAACCATATTTAAATAACATTTATGGGGAATTAAACACGCCGTTGCCAATAACAGCGTGAGAAATTTGAAATTTTGATCACGGCTTGTTTTCCTCGGCGTAAATGTAATTTGAATAGAGTATAGATAGTTAGTAATAAAATTTAAAACAACACTTGACTTTTATGCAAGTATGTGGGACCAATTTATTTTTACATTGTACCTATATACTGTGTTATAACTTTATAGCCATAATATATTTTGATATTTAAGAAGCAATAAGTTTACAAGTAAATTAAATTCATGGAAAAATACTCGAGAAGAAACGTAGATATCTCCTTTTTTAATAAGATATTTTAAAGTTAGTTATTATTAACTTATCCTAAAAAATTTACTTCTAAATTTTACACAAAATTAACGGTGAAACAAAATGGACGTCTTTACAACGAATATCACTTTGGAAATAATTTTTTTTCCTGATCACAAGCGAGAACGTCAAAAATTATGCTAATCAATAATTTTTTAAAGGATAAAACTTATACAACACCAAACACTTTTATCGTGATAAAAGCACCTGGACTGTCCTGTCTAAAACTGTATGGACGCAGAATGGGAAGCCCCGTGCAGGACAACATTTAAATGATTTCTTACCTTATTGCTAAAGATGAAACCTGTAGGGCATTACACTTCTCATAACGGAAAAACAAGTTGCCGCTTCTTAATTTCCTCATAGGCCGGCTACAGACACAGAGAAATATACGCTTGCATCAACGCGCGTGTATTATTTACATCCACACACAAACATTAATGGACGCACGTTGATGCACGCGTACAGCTATCTTTCTATGTCTGTGGCCGGCCTAAAGGTTTGGCAACTCGGTTTAAAAATTAAGAAATATCACAATTTTGTTCAAAACTTAATTAAAATATCTTCCCCTTATAGTTAAAGGTACAGAATTTTCTTTTCACAGATATTTTATGGTAATCTAAAAAGCATATTGTAAAATTACTACAGGAGCTCTCCAAATTAAAATACAAACTAAAGTTATATTTTTTTCAATGGAACAATAAATATAATAATTGTTATTAATAATATTATTTTATAGTGATTCTAATGCCGTCTTTCCAAAATAGCGATATTTTATTTTTTAAATATCGTTAACCTATTTAATAAATTAACATTCTGGTCTTTAACCAACTTTACTTGATTTGGTTCCCTGAATTCAATACTGCTAAATATATGATGTATTCTATTTGAAATAGTGGATCTTGCGGTACCTTGTATAAATACTTGACAGTCATTTTATATTTTCGGACAATTTTTATTTACAAAGCTTTTTCGTACCCTTAACTACAAGTGAGATAATTCTATTTACCAGAAAGTAAAAATAGTACATTGTATAACTAGTAGGAAAAGCTGAACATTCCCAGGCGACCGTAAAGTTGACCGTATGTTGAGGCGCAAGCCGAGACTGATAATACGGAGTCCGGAAATGTGGCTGTTTCTACGAGGTATACATACTTTTTTCCTTAAATCAAAAATTATTAAAAGGACATAACTTATTACAATCAACTTGTTAAAATTTTGCAATAAATATTATTAACTTTGTTCACAAATAAGGGATGCCAATTAATATTTGTGTTGTAATTATGAAAACACAGTAATATTGAATTGTCAAGCTTAACAAGAATAGTAGATTCTGTAACGAGGTTCCTCACGCTCGCTGCGCTCGCGTTCAGAATCTTCCACTCGGATCAAGTTTTCATTCTAACGGAGTAGCAGACTATATTTTCTCCACGACCAAAAATACTATTCGCAATATTTGTAATATCAGGTGGAGGATTATCCAGTTCCATATCTGATTCATCCGATTTTTTACTCATATTTTAACTTGCACTAAAATTTGTCTGCTGACAGTTTCGAAATTCATGGCAACCTATGTCGTTTAGATCAATTGCAGAATATTCATTCCGTATCTTGTTATGGAATGAAAATACACGCAAAACGCATAAGAAGGAAGTGTTTCAGAATAAATATTCCAAATCAAGAGCGAGAATTTTTACATTCTATTATCAAAAATGATTTTAGAATTATTGCATTCAGTAATGGTCGTGGAGAAATAATATTTTCTTACACTACAATAATAAATATTTTCTAAAAGTTATTTTCCGTTGCCTAGCAGCGACTAAGTGCAAAGAAATATTGATTTTTTCTTTCAGAAATGTTATCAAAAATGTCAATATTTCCGATCGATTTTCGGAAAATTATAATTTGACATATGTTTCATATTTTTCGATGAACTAAGAAATCCTTTAAATCTATAAAGGGTTTCCCCCCCCCCCCCCCCCCCTCCCCCCCTTTCGTCCGTGTAGTTTTAGACAAAACAATGCTGGTACTTTGCCTCAATAACTGTAGGTTATAATGTACAATTAAAAAAAAAACATATAGTATTGTTGAAGTCAATTGACATAAAAAAAAACCTATTGAAAAATTTAACGCCGCCTTATTTACCAGCTGCAAATAAAATGGCTTATAATAATCTCTCGTCCTAACTATAAATTTTTCACTTTACACCAGAACCTGCCAGTAGGTCTTTGATGTGATTAGCCATGGCCATGGTAAATCGTTTCTTTTTCTTTATATCAATTGACTTTTGAAATTCTATATCTGACCATTGTTATAGGATGTGTTATTATTATGTACGCTTATGAATGATAACAATGAACCCTATATTCGAATTATAACTGTTCCGTAGTTCCCTTCCCGAATTATTTAATTTCAGTTTCAACCCCACGATGCAACCAGGCAATTCTACATACCCCATTATTTTAACTACATATTATATGTTTGCATCTGATAAAATTAGTTGAAATTAGATACGATCGTACATCAACCAGCATGAGACCGTATAACCAGGCAACCAAATTACACAAGTAATAAAACATTCTCATCATGTCATGTGGGAACATTATATCTATTCATAGAGAAAATCATTAGGATAGAGACTTTGTGCAGTCATTTTAAAGTAATACGATAAAACTGGATCATCGACACAGGGTTGTCATTCTGTTTAAGTTCAAGTTATCTAGTTGACATTGTCGCTATTGGAATTGCGTTCACTGTTTGCGATCGAAAAAAAACATTTTTATTTATGTTTTTCCTTACAGTTTCATACAGGGTGTTGTAAATTATAATGTTTTACCATTAATAAATCCTAACTAGAAACAAATAAAGTTAAGAGCCTTTCTTCCTAGCTTACCTTATTGAAAATTTAATACAAAAATTTTACTAAGGGGTTCACAAGGACTTCTACTTTCGCGGATGGTAACCTTATTTTTTTCAAAAAAAAAATTGAAAAATTATTTTAAGGTTTCAATTATATAGGTTCAAATTATATCATCTGCCATGCAGAACATAAAAACAGAAATATTGCCGCGATTGATGGTAATTTATGATTTTCCATTAATAATAATATAATAATAAACTGTCTTTATTGGTTGATTAATTTGGGAAAAAAATACAAACAAAGAAAAAATATAGTCTAACCAATCAATTACCACAACCAAAGGTGAATTTCAGGTTGAACACATTGTGTTCTCCCCTCTTTTACACTTAACCATTAACATTCAAACTAGGCCCCAATATTATCTTAAAATTCTGCACTGACGCCGCGTCACATAATTCTCGTAAAATTCGTTTTTATAATATTTTGTATCTAAAAAAATACATTTTATTGCTATCACTAGGCACAACGCGATGTGGTGGAAATGCACTATTTGTTCGTAATGACTTATCGACTACTGTTCGCTCTTAAAAACTACTTCTAACTTTTCCTTGGAAAAATTCTAACCTAAAACAAAGAGGTATGCTTGCGAAAGTTTATTTTTTGTTAATTGTATTTTTTCTTAAATGCTTCCTAGTTAAGGAAGTTACCCGAGAATTTAATTTATTTGTTAATACGCCTTATAGTTTTTGCTGCGTTTATTTGGCATTATGTCCCCTAAACCTGTTGGAAATAATTTGTGGATGTTCCTCAGCAAAGCTTACAATTATTATTTCATGGTGTTCAATAGCAAGTCTCGTTTTATAAATTTTTATCTTCGTCGTCTTTAATTTGTTTGCAAAAGTAAACAAAACCACAAATAGAATGAGAATCTCGACATTTTGACAGAAAATTGTCCCATAAACCAAATATTCCCGACAGATTTTTCGATCGCTGAACGTAATCATTTCCCGCTACAATGTCGTTAGCGATATCGCTTTTTAACATGAACGAAATGTCACACCTGGTGTTGCACAGGCACAGAATGTATCGTGGAGAAGCATTAATACTAACTCATACTTAAAATTCACTTACGACCTTTTTATCACAATTATGGTAATATACTTAATTCTTTTAATTTTTTTACCATGTATACTACATATCGGGAGAGGGGGCGATAGAACTATTTGTGTTTGCAAATTAATAATTTTTTGCAAAAATTTAAATCAAATTTTTTTCTTTAAATTGGTTTTTGGTCACTGTCGTTCTATTAACTTAAAAACTGTGCCATGCAAAATTGGGACATGTGTTAGACCTACGGCTCTCTGTCTAGCGCATATTTCTTGCGTGGCATGATTTTTTGGTAACAGTAACGGTAGACCTAAATAATATTTTTTTTTAAAGTTGGTACTGGGAGTCATTATGTTAAAAATCTTTTTTTTTTGTTATATTTTTAGTATTATCTTCACTTTCATGAAATTGGATGCAAGAACTTGCCCGATAAATCCCGATAAAAAAATCAATAACAAAACAGGTAAAAAGTTTAGATGAATAAAAATTACCGATAATTTTAAATTTTGAAAATTAAAAAACGCCGAAATAGTGTAAAAAATAAATAAGTTTCCTTTTCTCAATCCGCACAAAAAAGGTCCTATTCACTTTATCAACTAACGTAGATAATTTCCAAAGTTGTCGGAACCGCAAACATTTTTAAATTTTTTTTTACAAAATTCATAAATAAATAATATGAGTCGTTTTCTTCAATGATATCGCTTTTTAGGACTTACCCAACGCCTATCTACATGACAACCTCCATATTTTTCGATTTACAAAGATTTTCACTTTTCCGAAATTTTTCCATCCTTTTTCAAATTTTTTTTTTAAAACACTAACAACCTATTTTTGGAGACGATCACCTGGTTAACTCGGAAATCGATCTATCTCAGATATGTTGCTTTAAAGATCGACGTGCAATGAAACGAAATGTCTATTGAAGTTATATCGAATTTGGAATTCAACGCTTTCTAAATTTCTTAGCCATTCGCGATTGTATAGAGATTTAAATAGATATTTAAAAAAATCAAAAATCTAATTACACGTTTAGGTAATTTTTTACAAATATTTTGTCCTGACATCTATAACAGTTTCGTAGACAAATAGCAGGAGTTTGCTGAAAATCTCTATTAATAATATAAATTATTTTTGCAAAGACGTCCATTCTAATCGACATTAATACAAATAAGTTTTTATTGCTGCATCTTGTACTATATTGTTGATTATATCGTTAAAGTTATTGCGATTTGCAGTAATTTATTTAATCAAGTAATGAGATCATATTGAAACTTTTTTGTTCCATATAAATGCGAATACACCCACGATGAGTGTTATTAATAAATATGATTTTATTCGTTAAAAAATGTGATGTGCTAATATTTTTTGATCCTATTTTATTTAATGATATTTCATATATTTGAAAACATAGTATATTATGTAGTCATATAAGTTAATTTCATTCCAATTTTTTAAAGGTATTCCAGATGTACCTATCTACCTACTGGTAAAAAAAGTTATTTCAGTTGCATACCTAAGAGGAGACCCTTTAACCAATTTTTAAATTTCAACCAATAAATTAAAAAGCAGGGGGTTAGGGGTAAGAGGGAAATGAAAAAACATGTTAATTAAGATATGCGAGCACGGTTGCATAACCTGTTGACGCGACTGACGGTTCTAACCTGACATAAAAAGCGGGCAAATTTTTATAATTACGACCCACTAAAAGAAGTAGCTGAGATGAATTAAGATAGTTATCGTTTATAATATGTTATTATCTTGATCAAAAATAAAACGATTATTTTCTTACACCTAATGTAAATCGGCCTTAAGCGTCCTCGCACGTGTCAAAATAGGGAAAAAGATACGCGTTAGCATACCGGTATTATAGTGTATTTCAGAAAGGTGTAGAGTAATAAAAGCTCATGCAAAGGGACTATAGAGTGACCCAACGAATATGTAAGCCACTTTCATAATTTGGCATTGATTTCATTGCAAAATTCTTTGTTTTCATCAAGCGTAGGTAGTATCACCCAGGTTTGGGTCAATTTATGCCTTTTGTTATCCATTCACAAACACTGAAAATGGTGTGACAAAGGCGTACATTATGTACAAAATGTACATAGTATTAGGTACACTTATTTTTTATTAAACAAAAAAAAATACATTATACAGATATTAAATTATATGAAATCATAATAATCTTCATCATCTGAGGAACTGTCATCTCCTCTTGACGTTATAATTAACGGGTAGACAGTCCGATCGATTAGGTGGTCAAGATCCCACATTTTCTCCTCTTCTTTAATAACATGATGGACTGCTTTTCGCCAGTTCTCTGGTGTCACTACTTTAATGGCTTGATCAAACAGTAGCTTACCATCTTTCATTATTACTCTACACCTTTCTAAAATAGTGTATTGTGCTTCTATTCCATTTTTACTTAAAATATATTCCATGTCCGTATATTAGACAATTTTGTATTCGTTTTCTACAATACTCCGTGTATTTGCATTCCCATCCATTAAAAATATTTAATATAAATATTAAAAGTATTTCATTTCGGTTTTTAAAAAATATTCCATTTAAAGCAGGTAAAATAGTTAATATTTCTCGATAATTGTTTAATGTTGGTCTGCATAAAGATGTTTAACCACAATTAACTAACCAGTAATTTTGACTGTGACTTAAATGACATTAACAGGCATTATTTGCTCACAATGAAAGGTGCCTGATTGGTAAATTAATAATTAAGATAGCAGGACCCGTATGATTATGAGAAAATTATTTCTGTCAATGTCATGTATGTCACAGTCAAACTTACTGGTTAGTTGTGTGTTATGGTTCAAAATATTTATACAACCGGACAGACAGTTAATTTTATACTAAGCCTGTTTTTAGGGTATTCCACGTATAAGAAAAAAATCATATAAAATTTGTAGTTTTTCTTTAGCGAGGATACAATAAATATGTATAATAATAAAATATTTTTAGATTTTGTATAAAGTTCTCGAAAATATTTCGTCAACAATGTATCCCAGACAATCGCTCATAAATGAGTGTTAAAGAATAAACTAAAAGAAATAATTTTTACATAAAATTAATATTTTTTTAAAGAAATATTTAACCTATTATAAAAGTTTACCTATTGTTAAAAATGTACTGCTCTATCTATTTTTCTATAAACTTTAACCTGTTAAATGGTAATATGAAATAATTTATGTATGAATATATAAATAAAGATTATGGTTCATACTTTGTTGGACATACTTTAGGATATTAAAATAATTTTAGAATTTTATACTCTGTAGTACAATAATTTACATATTGTTAACGTTTCTTTTAAATGTAACGGTGCTTAGTCCCTTTCAATTTCATTGTGTTGACGATTATTTTATATAGTTCGCTTTTTTTTAAATCTGAGTTAATAAAACAAAACTATATTACAAAGTCCGCCCCATATTAACTCGGGAATGTGTTGAGATTATTCAATTTTGGTATTTAAGAGGGATTTCTACTGTGATGGTTTTCAAAAAATCGAAATTTTTTTTCGACGTTTTTTCACTCTCTATAGCCTCTAGAACAGGGGTTCCCAAATTTATTTTGTCTACTGCCCACTTTGAGAATAAATTATTTTTTAGCGCCCCCATTTTTTCACCTACTTAAAAACCACTATAACTTCAAATTAAATTAATTATTGTGAGCTATATTAGCGGAGACTAAACATTCATTCTAAACGAGACGTTTACTATAACCCGCAAGAGTTAACTTGAGACCTGAGCGCAGTAGGTAGTACACAACGACGCTCAGGTCTCAAGTTAACTCTTGCGAGCTACACCTGCCAATGAGAATGATTATTGAAACGCAACTTTATAGTATTCAGACAAGTATTCCATGAACCAGCCGATTGATACAGGAATGCACAAATCGGGTTATTTAACAAAAACTAGTTTAAAAAAATTACCTATCTAGGAATACTAATAACTATTAAAATGCGAAAGTGTGTCTGCTGTCTTTTTATTTGTTTAGTTGTATCTACTTTCATTTCGAAACGGAACGACCGATTGACATGATTTTTATTTTATTTATTCAATAAAATAGGACAGATATATAAACTACGCGGAGGGAAATATCGAACCGAGTTTAAGCAATCTCTTAATTAATATTAGTTGATGTTCACAAGTTGTAGTCGACAGTCGAGAGCTGAGTCGGGTTCTAAGAGTCCTCCTAGCTAGATGAAATTACAAATCGCCCCCCAAGCCGCTACATAACGCCCCCATTTTTTTTCTGGGTCTCTTACCGCCCCCCTTTAAGCCTGCAGCGCCCACAAGGGGGCGTTATCGCCTACTTTGGGAAAGGCTGCTCTAGAATAACCGTGTGTAAACGTTTTTACCTCTCTACTCCAAAAAAAAGTTACATCCAATTTTATGATTGCCGGTCAGTTCTCACCACTAGCCGCTTTTGAGTTAAGCCGCATTCTCGGGGCTACGTTCTGTCGCCAGCGACATCATCTCGACCAATCAGGATCGTCAGGCCAGGCTCGCAAAGAGGCAGGAAGAATCAGCTCGTTTATCGTTTTTCGAGGAAGGCACGCTACGGGCTAGGCATCGCAGACTAAGTGACAGTGAGACTATTTTGTTGTGAGCCACCGTTGAAACTTTAAAGTTGTTTTTCTCGAAACACTGTGTTTTGCGCTGGCGGAAAGTACTTCGGTATGTTCACATTATCAGAATTTAATGATTTTGGTCTTAAAATGCTCAGAATACAAATGGTTATAGCCCCCTCTAGAATCAAGCATTTTGCGATATTACAGAAAATGTTACGGCCCTTAAAATAAAAATAAATGATAAATTTTCAAAAAAAAGTTTAAATCTCGCGCCATTTTAACAGTTACTCGAGTTTTGACTTGATTTTAGTGGGGGGCTATAACTACATGCTTACAATTGAAGAATCTGGGTCAATTTTATTTTTGTCATGAATAGAAAAATGTATTTGAATCCCGCCAGCAAGTTACGTTTTTTTTAAGGGGGTAACTTCAGCACCCTGTAGCATCCTCAAGTTTTTCATTTTTTGGGGGTTGAAAAATTTTTTTTGGTACATCTTATCTTTAATAAAAAGAATTGAAAACTTGTTTTTCTGCATTTGTCTTATTATCCCCAGAAAAAAAAAAACATAAAGAAACGATGAAAATAGGACCATCACAGTAGAAATCCCCATTAAATATGATAAAAAAAATACATACTTTTCAACAACATATTCCTGTTTCGTTATTGAATGTGGCTGATCTTGGAATATCTTAAAGACATTCTCGACTCTCTGCTCCTCCAATAGAAAATTGGTAAAATTTTTAATAAATATTTCCCATTTACCGCGTAATGATATAAGTTATCTTGCCTGGTCACGTCTTCCATCATCACAAAGAGAAGTGCAAACCTCAGTTTACAGGAAAAAATCGTCGAAGACATGAAATTGTTAAGGAATTGGCTCCAATTTTCTTTAGAATTTATCACCCAATGTAAAATAAACCCACTTTTTGCAGTCCGCTGTTACTGATTTTCTCCGAAACTATATTGTACAATGCAAACCCTCGCACTAATCGAGATTTAGATCCGGTTGTACAATTACAACAGCTTAACGTGGGTTCCGAACCATGATCCTCAGTCATGCGACACTTCCCCCCAAGGGCTAACCCTCAGTTTCTTGCGTCATTGCATGACCTATCGATTGGGGAGTATGTACCCTCTTCCGCACCCCACGAGATATCCGATCTCATCCGGCCTGGTTACCGTTGTGACTGGGGTGGGTTGAAAGATGATACATTTTACACTCTTTCTTGCATTCTTAAACCTACTAAAATTCGGACTTATTGTGCGTATGCCCACTTCGAGGATCGAACTCCGAACGCCACAGTCGAGTGTCACTCACCGCTGAGCCACCGCCTCAGTCTTAAGCTTAGTTTAGCGTTGAACCAAGCTCAAACTTTATGTTAACAATCACTTTAAATTCTTGTTGGTTTTCAAAATAAAGTTTGATCTTGGTTCAACGCTAAACTAAGCTTAAGCCGTAATTGTACCGGATCTTACTGTCTCTGTGTTTCAGAGACAGCGGAACGCAAAGAGTGAGTTTATTTTACAGGCGGTAATGAACTCTTAAAGAAAATATAAATGGGGAAGATAGAACACTGTAAAAATTTTTAAAAAAATACTTATTTGTCAAAAAAGCAAACGTAAAGCAAGGTTTTTGCGCCTTGCTTCTTTTATCGTAACTTGCTGATTGTAAATATCTATATTTTGAAAGATACTAGAAAAAAGTTCTTGGAAACTCCGATTGTTACGTTGTTCTTCGCCCTATAATTGGTGAACAAAACTGAATATTTTGAATTAATCGATAATAATTAAGTTATTTTTGATATTGTCCAAATGTATCTCAAATTAATATTTAAAAAAATTCCATTAAGGTTAAGCATTCAGGTCGAGTTAATCACCTTTGTATCGTAGCCATTCTTAGTTCATAAACACAAAGGTTATTTTTATTTTTATATATGCATCAGCTTATTATATTTTTTATAAACAATTCGGCATATAACTTTGTTGTTTTTGCTTATTAAAAAATGTGTTTAAACATTATTATAAATTAAAAAATAAATAAGGTTATTAAGACCCCATTAGAAGAAACAAGACATATAAAACATATAAAATAAGTATATTTTAACTGTGTGGTATAAATCCGAACATGCGATAGCAATTGCAAGTTTTAAGGTGAACAAATAATGATCCTTTTGTTTATCATAGTACATACAATGTACACAAAATATGTTTTAAAAAAAACCTTTCTCGAAAAAGCCGGAAAATGACAATGAAGTTTCGACAGTTATTCAAATTTTTAGAAAAAATATAAACCTAAAAAAAACTAATTGAAGAAACAATCTCCATTCAGTTTTACACCAAAGTATAAAGCCCAATTGTTAGAAAAGCTTCTCAGGGAAAATATCACAATAATAATTTATGCAGTTCGGAAAAGACACTCCAAAAAAACTCCAGACAATGCAGATAATCTCAAAAACTAGTTATAGGATTGGATTAGGGCACACTTAAAATTTACGAAATACTAAAAATTCAGAAAAATTTGCCGAAAGCCATTTCCCATAAGCTCTGCTAGAGGTCCTTTAGTTATTTTAAAAATTGGAGAATTCCACATAGTGTCAATGAAAAATTTGAAAACTTTATCGGCTTATTTCGGCTTTTTCATTATCTATTAACTCAAATAAACTGCTGGACAATTGCTTTCGAGCAAGAAAAATTTCGTCTAAATTTAAAACAGTTAATATTTTCTGAACCAGATATGATATCGACCTACGGTTTTGAATGGTTAATAGATTTATCCCTTGAGAAACAATTGCCAATATTGGATTTTCTTTAACTGTCAGAAAATTTTATATACAGGGTGTTAAAGAAGACGATGTATTTTGCTCCAATCTTAATGGCGTGTAACTTTCACAATAATATTTTTAAATTTTATCACTCTACGTCAATTGAATCACTGGTTCATAGCAAAGAAAATAATTTGTCAAATTTTTGATATCTGCTATATTTTAAGAAATATCGATTTTTTTTTTAAACCTTGCTTTATTTCAACTTATTGGTAGCTAGATCTCACTGTGCGTTGTATCGTGCAAACTTTGCGAGTGATTCTTATACTTTATGAAAAGCTTGATTATGTTCATAACAATAGTTGTACCTAAATGTTATGATGCACAGTGGCGTACTTATAAACACCTATATATATGGTTTATGAGTATAGTGTTAGAAAGTTAGAAATTAATAAATACATTTTTTCCAAAAATTAAATTAAAAAAATTGTCTTTGTTAAAATTTTGTAAACACACTGTATTATATACCTGTAGTGCGATATAAAAAACTAAAAAATAAGAAAAAAATGACCTAATCTAGGGGCGAGTACTTTCCAATATAAAAAAATCGTGAAAGATTGTGAGATACTCATAAACCATAGACATATAGGTGTTTATAAGTACGCCACTGTACATCATAACATTTAGATACAACTATTGTTTCCGAACATAATCAAGCTTTTCATAAAGTATAAGAATAACTCGCAAAGTTTGCACGATACAACGCACAGTGAGATGTAGCTACCAATAAGTTGAAATAAAGCAAGGTTTTCTAAAAAAATCCGTATTTCTTAAAAAATAGCAGATATTAAAAATTTGACAAATTATTTTCTTTGCTATGAACCAGTGATTCAATTGACGTAGAGTGATAAAATTTAAAAATATTATCGTGAAAATTACACGCCATTAAAATTGGAGCAAAAATCATCGTCTTCTTTAACACCATGTATATAAAATTTTCTGACAGTTAAAGAAAATCCAACATTGACAATTGTTTCACAAGGGATAGATCTATCAACCATTAAAAACTGTAGGTCGATATCATATCTGGTTCAGAAAATATTAACTGTTAAATTTAGGCAACATTTTTCGTGCTCGAAAGCAATTGTCCAGCAGTTTATATTAAGTTTGGAAAACTTTTAAGAAATATGTCATGTTCCTCCTGCCGACTTACCACCCGGTATATATGATCCTTGTAGCTTATAGTGATTAATTTAATTATTACCTTTTTAATAGTTTTTTATGAAAAATGGTTAATTGTTAAATTTAGCTCGACATTAAGTTTGTAGATTGTAATATTGTTAAGACTTATTAAATTTTCTTGTTTAAAAGCAATAATTTTGCCATAGTAATTAGAATTAAAAACTGATTTTTTATTACCCCAGCGATAAAACAATTATGAATAGGTATTTACATTTATTTTTTACTGCCTAATGCTGGCATTGTATTTTGCTTTACATTTATGAAAAGTTATTTAATAGAGAACTATTAGGTTTAATTAGGCTTTTATTTAATTTACCCCAATTATAATATAAGAACGGGTGAGTCACCGTCTATTAAGCAAAATAAAAAATAAATTTATTTAATTGCCTTATTAATAAGTGTTTAACTCAGTGGCGTAACACAAGGAATTAGAAGAAATGTTACATATTTGATGGAAACATTGCTTTTATTTTTTAAACCAATGACTAGCACCAATTGCTATATATGTCAAAAAATATTGAACAGGGTAAGACATTTTAAAATTGATGATGAGAGGTTAAAATTGTATAGTGCATTACGTCTCAGGTTGGCGGCGCTAGACGTAATGTCCCAAATCACCCATCATGGGTATCTCGGGAACTATAAAAGATACAATGGACCAAATGGTTCCAAAGTTGCGTAATCTTGTGCCCATTAAAGAAGAAGATTTTCCTTTTCATTTCGCCAGATCCATCTCTAGACGCGTTTCGTCATATCATGACTCATCAGTAGAGCTAGGATTCGACGAAAAGAAAAGGAATCTCGAAGCTACTTAAGGCAGCACTTGGTGGGACACACCAGTAAGATGTGGCACGGAGCACCATCTGTGTCGTTGTTAGACACTCTTGAGCATACCAACATACAACATTGTTTAAGCAACTTTTAGCTTTATACTATTGTGTTTTTAGGATTGTGATACAAGGTCTCGTTTTTCTGGAACTGTTGTCAACTTTAATTATTTAAATACGGACCTGCATTTTTTATCTTATTTTTTGAAATCTCTAAGCCCTAAATTTAATCATGTTATCGCACTTAATCATTTTTTGACGTTTTGATGTTATTTTTGCGTCATCAGGAATTTGATAATTACTTTTAAATAAATACGGCCCTGGCATTTATTTAAGGTATAATTGCATACAGCAGTATACAGGGTGATTCCTAAGTTGATACTTTTCTTTTAGCTGTGTATAGAAGGCATTAAAATAAACAAAATTTTCTAATACCTTTCTTCAAAAAACTTAAAAATAAGCGAGATACAGAAGTAAAAAATCTAGGTGCGGGCCTGGTCATCAAAACGTAGCCTGCTATACTTTATGTTGTTTGTCTTATCTCTTATTAGTCATGCAATTTACGGGTCGGTGGTGAGTTATTTGGCAATACGGTGGGGTGTGTTTTTCCGAAGGAAGTTAATTTTAAATTGGTGACACGTAAAAATTGTAAAATTTGAAAACAATGAAGATATAGTGATGATATATAGTGCTAATTTACGGTGAGTGTCGCCAAAGTGCGGCTGCTGCTTCGAAATTATACGCAGAACCGTTTCCCTTGCGAGCTCGTTCTACCTACACCCAGAAGTTTTCTTAATGTTATTCAACGGGCAAGTTAGGCAGAACCGTATTTGATCCATAGTGTAATAAATGAATGTAAGTACCTTATTTTTGAGTTTAAAAAAAGTATTTAAACATGTTGTTTATTTTAATGCCTTCTATACACAGCTAAAACAGAAGTATCAACTTAGGAATCACCCTGTATAAGTAGCATGTTATGTAGGAAACAAATTTAAAAAATAAAGGCCAGCAACAAAAACAATAAGTACAAAAAATTCTTTATATTAGATGTTTAAACAAGTCGAATGCATTTTTGAGTAAGCCTCCGCAATTTAAATATCCTTCGTTGAACATAAAAAGTTGACTACTCAGTACATCTGTCAACATAATTAAGCCAAACAATCAAGTTTAAAGTTTCCGTCATATCCATCTTTGGTTTGTTTAGCTCTATTTTATGCTCTGTTATAATCAATTTATCTTAAATCTGAGTTTTTTGTCAGTATCGCTTGCGTGGCTGGATTGAACTTTTTATTTGTTCATTTTTCTATTTAAATTTTTTGTTTTTTTCTAATTTAGGGCTTAAAGAGATTTTAATAAATAAAATAAAAAATGGAGGTCCCTATTTGAAACATTAAATTTGAACAGTTCCACAAAAACGAAACAGTACCTACCGAAATTCTAAAAATACGGTAGTATAGTAGCTAAAAAAGTTGCTTAAGTGATGTTGTATTTGTTTATCTGTAGAGGTTAAAGATAAATTTAAAAAAAAAACAAAATCGCAAAATTTTAATTTTATTTGAATACTTCAAAAATTAAAAAAAAACTAAAATTTTTGTTTACGATATTACTGGGCACAAAATTCCGCAACTTTAGCACTATTTGGCCGAGGCTGTATCTCATAGTTTCCGAGATACCCATGATGAGCATCGAATTTGGGACACCCTATACACAGCAGATATAGTTTACTTGCTACTTGGAAAGCTTTAATATGTTTTGTTGAAGCGAATCTGGGCTTAAGGTAGATTATAAAGTTTTAAAAAGATTGTTTTTATTGCAATAAATCGACCAGCACAGGGCTGCCAATATTTAATTGATTTATCATTGATTGTTTTTCTGTATCGAGGACGTATTGTCAACCCCATAAAAATTATTAATTTTTAAAGGACGAAACTGTTGCTACATACACAACTATTGAGTCATTCAAAAGGATTATTTCATAAGATACCTATTTTTTTATTAGAGATTTGTCGTTTTCTTGGTAATAATAAATACATCATGTGATAAGGTAGAAGATGCTGGATACTTAATTTTATACCATTACTGTGAATCCTTGGAATAACTTTAAAAGAAGTATTTCCAATTTTCCGCGGTAATGATATACAATTTTAGATATTTCTCTTTTATACATTGTTATTTTTATTATTACGAAGGAAAATACAAAGCTCGATTTCTAATCAATCAATAGTGTATCAAATTAAATAATCGCCAAAAAAAATAAAATTTTGAACGAATAGGCAACAAGACTCTTAAAATTAAAATTTACTAAATATTATAAAACACACCAATACACTGTTCATAAGGCGCAATTTCCTAAGGTCCTCTTAAACCTAATAAATAAAAATAAAGTAAAGTTCAATTTAAGAGTAATCAACCTGGTCATAATTTCTTATGTTATATTACATGATATTAAATTATAACCAGGTAACTTACTTTTAATTCGAACTTTGCGGTCAATCCCACATTGTAATATGACCATTTTTACCATTTCTTCGATTTAAACTGGAACTTGGATTAAATCATAGATGTTCTTTTGCCCAATTTTATAAAAAAAAATTGTTCATAGATTTTAAATTAGTAAAGATTTAAATAGGGATTTATGATTTATGAATGATTTAAGTGATTTAATATAATTTTAAGTGATTTATTATAGATTTAAGTGATTTATAAAAGATTTAGTGATTTGCACTACTATTTAAAAGATTTAGGTGATTTAAATAAGATTAATCCCGATTTAAATATTTAATTGGGTTAGTAATCGGATACATTCTGGTGTTCTAAGTTTTTGTATTGTCAGATTGAAGTTTGTGACCCAAAAACTTCGAAGTTTCAAGAATTCAGTAATATAAGTATTTTTTTAAACAACAAAGAGAAGAATTGCCAAATTATTTTTTTTATATATTTTCTCTCAAACTACACAAAAGATTTGATAAAAACCTGTTTCATGTTCAGCGGGAAATATCATTCGTTCTAGCGAACCTAAAATCAGGTTCGGGAGTTAAGGAATTCCAAGAGATAAGCGTTTTAAAATTCGAATAGCGGGGTTTTGGTGGTTGGCAAAAACTGACTATTAAAAAAAAGAGCCTAAAACTTTAAAAGAATTTCTGTATGTTGTTTGCAATTGTAATTCTTTATATTGCATTTTTTTGTTTTAAACCCTTTTTTTTGTGATTTATTGATGATTATTATAATTTAATTTGATTTAACACAGATTTAAAAGAGTTAGCTTAGGTTTAAGAGGACGTTATAAAACTGAACCTTAGGTTCGCACACCTAGTGTGCGACTATTAATAAAATTTTCAATTACATTTTTTTTACAGGTCAACTCTATTAAATGCCTTTTTACATTAGGTGCATGTTGCAAGTGCAAGTAAATGGTCATTTTAAATGGGAAAACTTGCATCATGTGATTAAAATGTCATCAAAGCTTGTGCTTTCATGCAATTTTGCTTGAACTTACAGCTAATGTAAAAAGGCCTTAAGGACCCTTTACACGATCAATATCGCAATAACTTTAGTATGAGTTATCATTATAGGATAAGGCGGGTTTAAACGATGTTAATTTATTATTTGTATTTACCTAAAAGTGGAAATTTAACAATTAAAATGAATTTAAAATCAAATTTTTAACCAGCCGATTTTGGACTGTATGCGCGAAGTAGATGTTGTTTAAGGAATTCTAAAATTTCAGGAGGAGACCGGGGTTCGAGCCCCCGGGGTCAGGGCCCCCCACCCTAATTACTACCTTATTTGTAGTAATTAACAATCTTGGTATATTGTTTGTAAGTAAACAAAAATACTGTTATACCTTCATGCCAAATATAACATTGTTATATATAATTTTACTAATAGTTATTTATGATTCTTATGTTTCAGATTTTTCATCAGTATGGTAATATTTTTTTATACGTTTAATTAAAAAATATATAATTACTTTGTTGCCACATCCTTACTTTATGATGAGACATAAAAATTTTATACTCTGTTTTTTTTTTTATTTTATAAATGATTTCGCTAATTATTTTTTGAACATATTTTAGTCTAGGTCGTATTTACAAAGGCTTTATTAATTTTTAATAATTAAATTTTTACATTTAAAAAGCTATATAAGTTGTGACATTATTTTAAACTCTTTTTAACGACTTAATAATAATTTTCATTTACAACAATAAGAATTCATACCACGGAACCTCCTCCGCACTTTAAAAACAATAATTATTTATTAACTTTAATTATTAATTTAAAACAATTACCACAACAGAAATATCCATCTTAATAACCAACAGCTTCTACATTATTAAATAATACACGTAGCACAAAAATTATGGAATATTTAAAGAATAATATATTGTGTAGGTTTTTCCAAAAGAACAGCATAAATAATTTTAATTTCGATCAGAATAAGCACTGCGAAGGCAAAGGCCATTAAAACCTTTATACTTTATGAGGTCTTTCCATCGATCGGTACTAGAGGAGTACAGTATACTAGGTGAATGATATAAGCTGTTTTTATTCAAAAATTAATTTATTTAGAATTAGGTAGGTGTATAAAAATTTATGATAAATCTAAGTTAGGTACTATCATACTAAGGATATCAAATTTTGTTAACCTCCTATAGTCTATTTCAGAAAGGTGTAGAGTAATAAAATTAGGTATGCAAAGGGATTACAGAGTGACCCAACGAATGTTTAGGCCACTTTTATAATTTGGCTTTGATTTCATTGCAAAATTCATTCTTTTCATCAAGTGCAGGTAGTACCACCTGGGTTTGGGTCAATTTATGGGTTTTGCCTATTATTATCCATTTAAAAACACTGAAAATGGCGTGACAAAGGCGTGCATTGTGTACATAGTATAAGGTACACTTATTCTTTATTAAACATAACACAAAAAAAAACATTATACAGTAATTAAATTATAAAAAATCATAATATTCTTCGTCATCTGGGGAACTGTCATCTCTTGGCGTTATAATTAACGGGTCGACGGTCCGATCGATCAGGTAGTCAAAATCACACATTTTCTTCTCTTATTTAATGACATGATGGACTGATTTTCACCAGTTCTGTAGTGTCACTTTCTTAATGGCTTAATCAAACAGTAGCTTAACGTCTTTCATTTTGAATGTCGTGCTCTGTCTTGCTAAAAATCCTTTCACTTGCGCCCATATAAGTTCTATAGGATTTAGTTCGCAATGATATGGCGGTGTGTACAGCACAGTTACACTATGTTTTTCAGCTATATCTTCCACTGCATATTTCATGAAACGATGTTTGTGTAAATTTGCTAAGCTAATAGTTCCTTCTTAATCAAATTATCTTCAAATTCAATACTGGTTGTTAACCAGTCGATAGTTTCTTGTTTTCTCCAAGATGAAGTTGGAGTCATCTCTGTGCGTTGTGAATGATAGTTTGCGTTATCCGTAACTACTACTGAATCAGCTGGAAGGTATTTTATCATTTCACCAAAATAGTCCTCAAAAACATTCGAATTCATGTGTAAGCAATACTATTTTACCTTAATATCCGTTAACCAAATTCTCCAAAATTTTTGGTTAGGTATCCTAAATAATTTTATGCACAAAATTTACGTACGCCTATGACCGACACCGAAATTTAGCCGAACTGGACGGAATTGCCCGTTTTATTACTCTACACCTTTCTGAAATAGACTATAGGGCCGATAACAACTGTATTCTTTAACGAAGTTAATTAGGTTTCTTAATTCTGCCTTTTGAAGCAGTCAATTGATTAAAATCGATAGGGATGTAATTGGCAATTCTTTAAATTACAAAAACATGTCATATGTCGTTGTGCTTGTTATTGCCCCAGATCAAACTAACTAAAAAAGGAAATAAAGTTTATAGCTGGGTCTCTGTCGGCCCAGCAGCTGGTCGAGGTTGCCGAAAAACACAAAGCTGCGTCACAGTGCTATTAATGAAGATATTTTATTCAGTTTTCTAATTATTTCATAATTCTTTGGCAAAGTATAGTATTATTGTTCTAAAAAGAAAAATAAGATTAATATCTAGAATTTCGTAATACTCGAGCAGTTTTATTAATTAAAGAATTAAGCGACATTATTTTATTATTAATAGACCCTTCCGGCGAATTAAAAAAAAAACATGAAAAAACATAAACAAAGCTATTGTTTATAGATATAGATCTAGAGTTTGTGGCAGCAATGTGAATATTTAGATTTTTATAACAATTTTCCTTTGTTATAGATTATTGTTGCGAGTAATATTGTATTATTGACACCCTTTATGCAACAATAATAATTTGTTCCTATATAGGTATGTTGTTTTGTCATACAAGAATTATATTATTATGATCGCCTCTAGTTAGAATTACTACACGATGTGAGGAAATATTTTTAATATTTATAAAAGAAAAATAGACAGGGCCCGAGGGTTATAATTAAATATCAAATGCAAATATTTTTAAATTCAACAATATGTGGATTACTTAAATACAAATGTAATATGATAAAATCAAATGTTATTAATATGCGGGTGTTTGGAGTTAACACAACATTGACATTGGGAAAGGCATTATCCTTCTAAGAGGGCGTTTAAAAGACGCTGTGCCGGCGTGCAAAACTTTTTTATCACCGAATTTGCTTTTTTGTACTTTATTATAAAAATATATAATGTAGTTGCAACAATACAGAGAAAATTTTCTAATGCCTCTATTCCAATATACTCCATATTTTATGTTAATTTGTTCATTCTTCTAAATTTATTTACAATTTAAAAGCGCATAGAACCGATCCTTGTAAATTTTCGTATTTAAAAGTTTAACTATATAGTCTGTTTTCTACACTGACTTTTTTTACTGTAAGGAATATAATATACTGTAATACATCGTTACCACACCAACTGGTTTAATTGCAAAATATGCCTTTCGTCTGGTTTTTGCAATTTTATCACACTTATTCGGTGTGAATCTTTGTCAAAACTGGAAACTAATATGAATATTTTTTTCGTTTTTCTTCCAGCAGACAGCTACCAATACCAGTTGCAATCAATGTGGCAAAAATGTTGGAATACCAATCAGAGCCTGGTCCACAATTTACGATTTCGCGAACGGGGCCCTTTGAAGTCGTGGCGACCTGAGACGATGGCCGAAGCAATTTTTTCAGTACTGAAAGAAGGACTTTCACTGTCGCAAGCTGCTAGAAAATACGATATTCCATATCCAACCTTTGTGTTATACGCCAATAGAGTTCATAATATGTTGGGACCTTCGGCTGATGGAGGATCCGGTAAGTACCATTATTTTTTTACCTCCGGATTTAAAGTGACTCATTTTGGCTCGCATGACGATGGCTGAAAAGTATCACTTTATGATATTTTAATGGTAAAGTTGGGTCCACTCCAAAAACATAAAGTATACAGTTAACGCATTTAACGGCTCTTATTGTGGTGCCGTTTGGACTGTATTCAACTCCTGCTTGGTTTCAAAAGGCGATAGTCAGGAGCATAACAGCTGAAGATTATATGTGGTATTTTTAGGCAGCGAAAAATAGTCCATTCCAATTTTACAGTGAAACCAGTTAAATACTAACTACAAAAAGATTAAAATAAGTGAAAAAAAAAATTTTACATTGAACAAACCTTAATTCAAGCATAAATTTCTATCATTCTTATGTTAATACAAAAACAACTATATATTTCAATTAAAAATAATTTTGATTTTGTAACATATTCACCGATGAAATTCTACTTATATTATAATGTATGTATTAGGGAATAAAAGTAGATGACGAAATAGTATATTACATAACAAATGATGAAAGTGATACTTTTCAAACGAGGAGATATTTAAAAAAAAATTCGGTCTTAACCTAATAAACGATAAAATTAACAATGACATGAATTTAAAAAAGTCGTAAGTGCCAAACAAGTAAAAGTTATTACTTATAGCTGTATCCTATATTTACTGTAAGATAGGTTTGGTCGAATATATACATTTTCCCTTTTGTCTCCATAATCTTCAACTGTCAATATTGCTCATCGATTTGTTGTAGGTTACTATTCTGCATATAGTAATTGGTTTTCTGGATTATTATTGTTACTACAGAAGCAGCCCTTAATTCGTTATAATTTTAGGTTTTTGTGTTGCAGATCTCAGGCCAAAGGGCAGAGGGCGACCGCAACGGATCTTACTGGGGGTCTGGCCGGACGAACACATACGGGGGGTCATAAGGGCCGTGGTGTTCCGGGATTCCCACCAGATCAAAGAAGAACCACACATTTCGTATCCACGGTTACATGTAAGTAGTATTAGGTTTTACCTGAAAATCATGGGAGGAGGGAGGGGGGATCACGCTTCCGAGAAAGGGAGGCTTCAACTATATAACATATAGTTATTATACAGGGCGATTCCTAAGTTGATACTTCTTTTTTAGCTGTGTATAGAAGGCATTAAAATAAACAATATTTTCAAATACCTTTTTTCAAAAATAAGGTACATACATTTATTACACTATGGATCAAATAATGTTCCTGCCTAACTTAAACATAATCTCGAAGCAAGTCAATTGTAACATAGAATATTATACTGAAAATATTCAATATATAAATTTAAAACCTACAACATGAATTCCTAGAGGTAATTTTCTTGCTTTCTGTTCAATATCACTATTTTCGGGTCTGTTCTGTGAGACGTTTGTGGGTCTGAGTCGAGGGCAAAGACCACAAGTCGAATGAGGTAAAAAGGTGTTTTACTATAACTGCAGCAGTGATATTTTCTGCATCATATCCAAGAGATACAAGAAACCACGCATTTTTTAGATTCCCATTTTCCTTTTCAGGACGGTGTAACGATCCAGAGCTATCAAAATAATTCCTGTAGTAACGGTTCCGACCCCAACGTATCCCCTGGAGCAGCTGCGGCCGCAGCTGTTGCGGCTGTAGCCCAAGGACTTCGGCAGCAAATGTGCAGTATGGTATGTATTATTTTTTAGATCATTAAACCATATGATACCAAGAACTAAAGATATGATAGTTAAGGGCAGTAACGTCATGCGGTGAGTCATTCGTCACCATGACAATCTGTTTCTAGAGTTATTTACTCACCGATGACGTCATAACCTCTAAATATACCATATCTTAGTACATTCGCGTTATAAAAGATGAAAAAGTACCTACTCAAATTCGGTCAAGTGACTCGTTACCTGTCAAAATTGACAATAAAATTGCCTATATTAATGTCAAAAAGTTTTACAAAGAAAACTTCCGTATTTTTATATTTTACTTAAGTAAGACAGAATTTGAGTTTTCAATGTTTTGAGGTTTTCATTTTTGATATACGATATATTTCTAAAAAATTTGAAAATCTTTAATATTTTTATTTTTCTTCATACCATACCTTTAACTTTTTGTTACTACAAATCGATTAGAATATATCTTTTAGAAAGAAAAATACGAAAAAAGTCTTAAAGATTTATGTTATCAGTTCATGTAAAGTTGTTGTAATTTAAAGGGGTTTAGCAGGGAGGGATTCAAAGATGAATGTTTGGTGATAGTAGAAAAGCGTCGTGGGCGAAATATTTTCGGGACCACGCCCAATGTTCGTTAAAATGTCACCCAGAGTAAATTTGGTTGTTTAAATTTTTTTTTCTTGATATACCGGGTGACAACGAATGTTGTTACCCCCCCCCCCCCCCTATGGGTTCGTAACAAACATTGAAAAACTTTTTTTGAAATATGACATGTCTCGATGTTTTTTCAATTTTAGCTGCTCCTTTAAATATAATACTATACTTATGAAACATTTTTAAAAAGATAATTTAATAAGCTATTTTTTGGCCCTACATGAATGGCTTCTTACCATTTAAAAATATTGAGTAATTCTTTCTTATTGTTTAAAAAAATATGACATATCTAAAATATTTTTGACAGAAGTATCTTTCGCAAAGAATGTTATTGTTTAACATAAAACGGGTTAAAATAGACCACTTTAAAACTTCCATGGCCCACTCTCAAAAAGTCATGTTATATTAGCGAGTCCATGGCCATCTAAGGATTTTCTTGAAAATTTTTCCTGGTAGCCATTTTAAAAACAAATGATAATGTATGATATGTCATTTTAAAGAAAATTTGTCGTAGAATTCAAATATCGAAAAAAAAAAATAATAGGTTTCTATTTAAAATAAAAGAGTTGATTACACTTCTGGTCAAACCGGAAGTGATTTTAAGAGTATGACTTTCCTAAAAACTAACAAAATATACACTTAGAATCTCCCGAAATTTTAAAATTTGTATTAATAAAACTACGGAAAAAATAGGGGGGGGGGGGGGGTAACAACATTCTTTGTCACCCGGTATACTACCTGCGCCACGTTCAAAAATGTTTTTTACTTATCTCCCTTGATTTACACTTTGTGGTCTTCATCAAGTTAATTTTGGGTTTGGTACCGTTTAGACACTTTATGTTGCCATGGGAGTCTTCCAAAGTGACATAATTAAAATAATATTTGAAGTGGGTGAACGGTGGTCTGTGTGATAAGAAGAGCGTCGAGCCATTTGGTGTTCATTTTTTATTTATTTTTAGTTGTTTATCTTTACGACCATTGTCTTTTTTTCCAAAGCGGTAATAGGGGGTTTTCTCATGATTTATGACGACCCTGACTCAATTGAAATTTACTTCTTTATTTTAAAATAACAAATAAATCGTGAATTTCTTTGTGCATTCTACCAAAATTTAGAAATTTCATAGAATTCTATAAAATAATTTAATATTTTTAATATTTAAGCAATCACTTTTTTTAAATTTATCTTGACCGGTAAGGAAAGCCACTCATATTTTATACTTTTTAAAGGAAAATATATTCATAAATTTGAATTTTAAATTAAATACTACTTAATTACAAAGATTCTTATGAATTTATGATTTTTTTGAAACTAAAAGATCACTCTCATATTGATCCAAAGTATTGAAAAACAAACAGATAAATTCTCTTTACGTATCTTTATAGTGGATTTAGTATTTAAAAATCAATGTGATTCTAATTCCACAAAGTTCATTGAAAATAAATTAAATTTGTTTTTTGTCGAATTCGTCATTAATTTTGTAATAAAAATCTAAAAAAAGTTTCATGACCCCGACGTGATTTGAACACGCAACCTTCTGATCTGGAGTCAGACGCGCTACCGTTGCGCCACGGAGTCGTATATTGATTTATTTTAAAAGAACCTTGAAGATATTGTTTATTTAAATTTTATTTAAAAGTGATATCAATTATTAAGTGCATAGACTATTATCTTTTTAAGTTACTTTTTATATTATTTTTAATAACAAATAAATGTTAATTTTTGTATAAGTATTAAAATTTAATAAGTAGGTGTTAGTTTTCAAACACGTATTACAGGGTGTTCCTTAATGACGTGCTAATATTATAGGGTGTGATTCCTCAAGTCATTTTATGAAGAAAAGTTCATATAAACATATGTCCTAAACGGCTTAAATTCTTTGCTACAGGGTGTTGAATTATTTTTTTTTTGCGTTTTTTGTAATATCTCCGAGAGTACTTTAGATAATATTTTCAATTTTGGCATGTGCTAATAGGACATACAACCACATCTTTTAGTAATAAAAAATATTTTTTTGTCCCACCAGTGGCGTCCCTGCAAACATTTCCTCTAATATTTTTTAGAAAAAAAGTGGTACGCCACTGACATTTTTCCATGTGGATATCATTTCTGATTAGCCTGGTCAATTCTGCATAAAAATGGTCTCTTGCGTTTTTCTCCTCAGGCACACCGTTCGTAATTAAAATAATTAAATTAGATCTACTATTTATTATTATTAAAATTGATAATTCAAAATTTTGTTTTATAAAAATTGTTGGAAATGACCACCTTCATTTAATAGGCATGCTTCCGCCCGTCTAATTTAATTTAATTATTAGGGTTTGGGTTGCTGTGTCAAAATTCTTGCTAGCGACAAATTTAAACATCAACAATAACTATAAATTACTTCATTTAAACCTTTTAAATTCATATTTGTGTTACTAAACCTGTGATGATACAGAGAATTTTGTGGTGAATCAGAAAATAATACAATCTATTTATGGGTGTTCCATTGAAAAACATAAGTTATATTCGCCTCGTTTTTTTGGGCCACCCCCCATACTCCAGCATAATTTTAAAATGTGCACATTAATGGTCTCTACAACTTTTATATTTCGAATTTTTATCTAATTGTTAAGATAAAGGCGAAAATGAACTTTATCGTTGACTTACCCTATACCTACAAGTTACTGGCACCGTTTACTTTCGCCATACCTCATAAGGGTGCTTTATCACCTACATGCCCTGGAAAATAAATATTTAGCCTCATGACTTTTTAATTTCTGTTTTAAAATAATAGTAAATTATTGACCAAGGTTTAGACAGATACTATTATTGACCGAGCGTCGATAAGACGTGAGGGCAATAAAAGTTGTCTAAACCGTGGTAAATATATTATTTTTTTTCACTACTAACACATTTACAACATTAACTTATTAATTAAAGTTAAGATACTTTCTTAGAGTTGCTTCTGTTTTTTCAGTCAAGTTCCCTTGCTTTTGAAATTTGCAGCATTTTTTTTTATCTTGTCAGATGGCATTCTTAGTTGTCAGTATTTTTAATAAAATGAGCGAAGAAACTATTACTGATATGTGCACTCCTCCAGAAATGAGGGTGGAAGCACAATAAATTAATAATGAGTTGCTACCACAAAAATCTAAGGTTTTGTATTTAAAAACCTACTCAGTATTTAAGGACTGGTGCCAAACAAAGAAAGCTGGAATACCTGGTTGTCTAAATATGACGTTTTCATATATTTTTAAAATAAAAAAAGGTCAAGTTGCCTGTTTTATATTGTTTTTGCCAGAAGCCTCTATTATTGACCGTTGTCAATAACGACGTAAATAATAGAGGCTTCTGGCAAGGGGTAAAGAAAACCCATTTCTAAAGTTAATAATCGGTCAATATTTTAAAGTTTAGTGGAAAAACATTTTTTCAACATTAATGGCCAACAGCGGTGACTTCGTGGGTGCAACGGGGCCAAGGCACCCACAGGAGTTATACATGTGGGATGGGTGCATAATTTTTTGCCTTTTTTTAAGACATATGCCTTGCTTGTCACTACTGTTCCAACTGGATCAGCATTTTACGTAAGGCCCAAGTTATAATTTGCAATTCAAATAATTGTAATTAAGTAACATTTTAATCAAAAACATGCGACACGGTACTTTTCCGTTAGTTTATAACTTTAAGTAGAAGATATTGCCTAATACGAATCTATATTTACAGGTTGCCGCCGCTCACAACCAAAGTTCTGCGCATGATACGAACCCCGTCGCTAGCCTGGTCAATTCCTTGGCTCTGGCAGGTCACTGTGGCAACGTCTCATTGCCCAGCAACGGCGCGCCGCCCATGAGCATGAGCCACATGGCCTCAATGAGGAGCATGAGTAGTCCTGCGGGAAGTATACAAGACTTAAGGATCAGTCCAGCCGAGTCGGCAATGGAAAGTCCGATTTCGTCGCCGCTGGGGCTGACGGTGTCGAGTAGTATGGAGCCGGCGATTAATATGCATATAGGTAAGTGCTAAACCCATTTTTTTCTTCTGGAACTTATGAGGATCGGTGGAAGGGGGGGGGGGGGGGGCGAAATGCCTTTACCCTCCCGGGATCCACGCCTGCCTCTAGAGAAGATCCAACAATAACAAATAAATATTTATTTGTATATAGTAGTATATACTTTAGTCTAAAGTAATATCGGATGTAAATTGCTGTCCATTTGTTTGACAAATTTACGCTGTTAAAAGTATTAGTTAATTCTGGTTAAAAATCTTTGTGCAACCCAACATTAGACTATAAGCACAATAACAGATAACCTTATGTGATGAACAGGAATCGAAAATAGTAGATCTAGGCGAATCTTCCTGTCTAACAGAGGATGGCTGCGTTGCCGTATTATTACTGCATTTTTAGAGCGTCAATGTTTTGTCGAACAAAGTGGACAATTAAAATTCTTTGAGCAACCCGACATAAGAGCTAGTGACATTTTTCAGTGATCAACAATATGGCCTATTTTTTGTAAGAATGTTGAGGGAGGTATTATTGACTACTAGACAGACAATGAAGAAAGATGCAGTCTTGAACCAATAATAATTGTGCTCACTAGTTTTTTGGAAAATTGGTGTTCTGCCTTACTCCCTTACCGCTATCAGGGTTAAAATTCTTACTAATGCGACACTTAAACATAACTCTTTTAATATAAAAGAATTAGGCCTTGAATAAATAATCACTGAAAAGTATCACCACCTCTCCTACTATTAGATATCTTATAATAGCCTAGTCACATTTAAAGGCGAATGCACAATAATCGATGTTGCCCATACATTTTTATAGCATTGACGAATGTTTTGTGTGATCTAAAGGTAAAAGATCCTTGAATTTAAACGAAAAAATATTTGTCTAAAACCATGAATTTATCGTTACGATCCATAGAGAAGGGAGTAGATATAATTTTTAATTTTAGGATTAAAACGAGTAACCAAAATTATTTTTTTACAGGAAACAATATGGACGTCGGCATAGGCTCGGGAATGACCTACAAACCTGCGCGGTCGTTTACCTCTCCCCGCCCAGAAAATCTCTTCCAGGAGGACATTGACGACCTCGTCAAACCAATGCACTCTTCCACTCCCAGACCTAAGGACACGATGGCCACCATAAAAATGGAACCAATGACAGAGTGTCGTGGCGAATGAGCTGGCAATGGTGCCGCAATACGTAATGTGATAAATCTTATTGGTTAGTTGGTAGTACAATAAAAACGCGTCCTGGGAAGGAGCTATGTACAGCTTAAGTAATTTTTATATATATATTTAGTGGACGACTGTCGCATAATCATAGGGATTTTGCCCAATGGCCACGTCGATTACAGGACTTATGTCCTCTTGACTTTTTGAAATAATTTAAAAATATCGATCATCACAAGGAAAATGTGTTCAATAGAAAATCGCTTAAGTTGCGGATGGTTCCTTGTGAGGCCTCTGATTTTTGTTCCTTATTGTACTAAACATGAACTTTGAGCGAGCTCGGTACCATTTTTTCCGTTGGCACAGATATTAGTGGGTAGTATATTTTGGACGATTTTTATATTTAAAAGTTAACATATTGTCTAGGAAGCCAAAGTATTTCGGCCAGTTATAAAGACTGTTGTTTATATTTGTATAATATTGTCTAAATTCAAAATTATAGAGTCGATATGATTATAGAAGAGTTTTTAAGTTGCTAAAGAGTTTAATTCTATCGAAGTTACGTTAGTTTCGTGTTAATTGTAATTAGGTACCTACTAAAAAGGTATACATTTTGCGTTTCGAGACAAGAAAGTTAGGGAAAAGGAATTTTTAATTAAAATGCCTCCCATATAACTGGATTTAAGTCTACTTTATTTTTATAATTCTCTAATTTGTAATTATGCCTTTTTATATTAAATTGTTACCACAAAAACTTGCTTTTTCTACTAGCAAACTTAAGTTAGTATATATACAGGAAACTCAAACTAAAAAAGTTCATACAGTAAATAAATGTTTATATTTAAAGTTTGAAACAGAAAGAATTTAAAAACGCTAAAATACAAATAAGATTAGAAAAGACTCATTTTGTGTTTATTTTTTCCAAAGCTATAACTTATCCATCAATAACTTGAACCTTGATTTCTTTTAGCAACTAATATCAATAATACAATTTTTGAGAAATCAGTTAAGTATTAAAAAGTTTCAAATGTATTGCAAATTTCTTTGAGCACCCGGTATATCTACAAAAACTGTTTGTTTTCAGTGTAATAATTTGTTGGTACATTTTTTTAAAGAGAGAAAACATACTAGTGTCAGGCACAAGAATTTTTCTACATTTTTAGGATATATTTTTCAGAAACCCGTCAATTTGACATTTAATTTCGACACCAGCATTGCTCTTTGCTACTTAATAACTCTTGATTTTTGTTATTATTGTTGTGTAAGTAAAAATTGCCATGTTATAGACAGGGATAGAGCTAACTCAAGTAAAAGAAGGATTTATCTCAGACATTCCCTCAGATTCGCTGTGCGACAATCTTGAATCTGTTCTGTTTGGATTTTTGATCCCACATTTGGTTAGTTTGATGTATTTTGAGTTGATTAATGGTTAGGAAGAAAGATCTGATATGTACTGGGTGTTTGCGTTTTAGCGCGGAACTTAAAAATATCGCGGAACAGATTATAGTTTGACAATTCCTTTTTATTATGCATAAGATTTAAAAAATAACATTTGCCGTCTAGATCAAAAAACCGCAATTGTGCAGTATTTCTTAAATAATTATCCACATGAGCGAAAGATCCCCCCCCCCCCCCCCCCCATCCCCTATGCACGCTCCTGTCCGTTATCTATCTTGAAACCATAGATAAATTTGTTCATTCGTTATTATATTATTAAATAAAGAAATAAATAAAATAAATTTGAAAAAATAGGTAAAACGTGTCTCTCCTGAGTGGGACAGGATTTCAGGCCCTTTCATTTGGGCATTTTGCCTAGACGTCTTTGAGTGGGCATCCATGTCGGCAGCCAGAACTAAATAATTTGAAGTTAGTTTTGTGTGTCAAATCATGACAAACCGTCGACATATTTAATATATTTTGAGGTTAGTTTAACTTGTCATTTCACAAGGCGTTGACATCGGTTACTTTGTCAGCTGACGGCGTTCTACGTGGTAAAGGTCAAATCAAAAACTTTTTTTTTAATGAACTGGCCTGTATTGTCTCTCACTCACTCCTTAGATTCTAGAACACGTTGCTAATTTGCATAAAAAATGTTGTCCTTCTCTGTCAAGTCAGTAGCGTAACTATCATACAGCGGCAGTAAGCATTGCTTACAGGTCAAATCCGGGGCTGAGGAGCGCCCCTTTTATGCTAAAAAAATAGTATATTTATTACTCACATGGAGGAGAAGTGGGAGGGGTCGGCGGGGACGTTTTTTTTGGGTTATTTTATGGTGCAGCTAGCTAAAATCGGGTTTATTTCGGGCGCAGCTGACTGAAATCGGGTTAATTTTTAAAAGTCACTCTCAATAGAAGTTTTTGGGGGTCAAATTAGTTACAGAAACGTCTAGTTAAGTAAACGTACTGTGAAGATTGTCTTGGCTAAAAGTTGCCGATTATAATCTATTATAAACGAGCCGAAAAAGGTTAAAGATTTCGAAGAAAATTTAAATTGTTACCAAAACATAATTTTTTTCTTAATCAATGTTCATAGCTGAGATAGTCAGATTGAACCATACTACTGCAATCGAATAGTGGTGCTATACTGTAACGGAATTTATAGCGCTTATAGTGTTCAATGTCGAGTGTCAATTGTCAAGATGCTTTACACAGTGATATTCAAAAGTATTTTACGATATTATTGCTGACATTATTTTAAGAGGAAAAGTTTTAATGAACTACGTTCTTTAACGGCTACGTTTCGGAAACAGGATGTCTAAAAATGTTAAGTAATAATTTTTAAATAATTAACAAACGACTAGAATTTGGTAAATTAAATGAGCACGTAAAAAATGACTAATTTGAAGGTACAATGCATTAACAGAGTTAATCAATGGCGTCGAGACAAAATTATTCTTTGATATTTCTTATGAAAATTATGTTACGCCATTTTAATTTTTTTTTATTTTAGGTATTTTTTTATGAATCTTTACTTTGATTGTAATAAAACGCTCACCCGTATTTGAGTGATACGATGAATAGTTTAGGATTAAATAATTTGCTTAGGCTTACATCTTTTTAAATTTTGAACACCCTGTATTTTCCAAACGAAGTCACTAAAGTTCGTTAAAATTTTTCCTCTTGAAATAATGACAGCAATAATATCCCGACGTTTTTCAAAGTACTTTTAAATCACCCTGACGGGCAATAAGTTCGCAATATATGGAAAAAATGTATTAGTAGAATACCGAAAAAACTTTTCTTGGGGATCGGTTCTACATGTAACTAAAATCTTGAAATTTTGCATGTTGACCAAAAAACTTTTTAAATTTCAATTTTTTTTTAATTCACAGAACAATAAGACACCAAACAAACCACAATACAGAACAGTACAAATACCCAGAAGCAAATTGAGACTTACGTGGGAAACGTTGCCCCTCTTTCTATCAAATATGTTTGCCAACTATACTATGTACCCAAAACTATTTAGCTTAAAATTTGAGTTAAATGTCAGATGTCATTTACGCCCACACATTGACTGGAGCTACCTTCGCTGTAAATTTATAGCCGTGTAAATTGCGTTACAGAATAGAACCTATTAGCAACGATCTGTGATAATATTAAATGACTTATTAGCCGAATAGAGAGCTAAATCATTTAGCGTTCGTACGCTATTTCTTAAATATACATTACATTTAAAGCATAATATAATGTGGATTCCTAAAAAATAAATAATAATTGTGACTTTATTTTAATTTAATACAATTATTTTTACTCTGCTTACTGCGTAAAATAGCAACACCCTGTACAAAATACTGCATTTTTAGTTTTCTAATTTAATCTAGACACCGTGTAGAATGAATGCTCTAAAGTTTGATTCTAGGGGGTATTTTGAGCGGCCATTAATGTATATAGGTTAAAGTAGTCTAAAAAGTTATTGATTTGTTTCTCCTCAAGGCGGTATTCTTTACATAAAATGGATAAGCTCTGCAAAATATCAGGTCATTCGAATCATGCTTAGATGGTGTCGCAACCACATTCAACTTTGTGATTACATGTAAAAATAAAAATAAATATACGAACAATCTTATTTATTGCTTGCTTAACGAAATTTATTTTACAAATTGGAGCAAATATAAAATATCATCGTCATTTTTTAAACTTGGATTATATTCCTGGACTTCCCTTTCTGCGCAGCACCACTTTTATTTGTGGAACTTTTTCCTGATAAACAGCTTGTATTTGGCATCTTCTGGCCAATGACTGGGTTCCTAGAGCTGGAAAATGATTACCAACCAGCAGTTTAAGTCACATTGCTTTAGCTGAATTGATAGATGCTTTGTAGACCTTTTTGTTTATGAAAGATAAATTTAATCTGATTCCTAAAAGGAATAAATTAACCAGCCATCAGACCTGGCACGCATACATGCCAAGTATCAACACAAAGCTCATTTTGCTGTAGAGGATCGGTGAACTGGCCAAGCCTTCCTCATTACACTACCAGAGTTCCCGAACTGATCAGTGTCACATGTTGTTTTCATAGCTTTTAAGCGATATCGCTAATACGTTGCTGAAGAACTTGTCCTGCTAGCAATGTTCAACAAAGACCTCGACGTCGGAACGAAATCCAGAATTCAGACAAAGGACTTAAACAGCTCGATGGAAAGTTGCTAGTCACTGTTATCACTCTATACTCCTATTTTACATAAAAAATGGCCAAGATTTTTGATGTTCTCTTGAATAACGACAAAAACATAGTAGCAGAAAGTTTTTGGCTTAAGGAATCTAGAATAAGTAAACTACAACCTGTTTTAGCAAAAAGCTGCACAAATGAAGGTGGTAACTAACTGCGCTGAGAGGGAAGTCGCCCTCCTGTACCAATATAATCAAAGTTTGACAAAAGATTAATCCTAGACGCAGTATGCACCTGGTGGAACTCCGTAGAAAGGCGCACTCTAACCCTTCCAAAGGCGCCTTGTTTTGACAGTAATTGAGAAGTGTTTCCATAAAAATAATCTAATAATTATAACGTTATTGACGATGATAATTTTTGTTTGTTCTAATTTGTAAATTTCTTTATACAGCGTGTCTACGGATAGAGTTTGGAAGAGGATAACTTTTTTATTAGTAGGTATAGAAGAAAAAGTCATTCTTTATAAAAACGTCTGCTTGTGCTGAAACTACAATTTTGAATATCAGATTCGTGATTACTATACAGGGTTCGTCAGAAATAACATTTTTAGTTTTTTGGATTCTTTTTTCAATTCTAATTTTCAATTCCTTGATTTATTAAATCAATTTTGCTTATTCTGAAACTACAATTTCGATTATCAGATTTGCGATAGCTATACAGGGTTGGACAGAAAAAACATTTTTAATTTTTTATAATTTATGATTGAACAAATTAAAGAAATATGATATGTATTAATAAAAATACTTCAAAAGTAGACAAAAGAAAAATAGTTTTCTTACAACAAAATCATTAGTCGGCCGGATATAAAATCATATTCTAAGTAAGAAGGCAACTAACTGTGTATTTTTACGTAAATTTATTTTGAACGAAATCCAAAAAAAAAAATTTTGACGAACCCTGTATAGTAATCGCAAATCTGATATTCAAAATTGTAGTTTCAGCACAAGCGGACTTTTTATAAAGAATGACTTTTTTTTCTATGCCTATTAATAAAAAAGTTTTTCCTCTTCCAAACTCTATCCGTGGACACACTGTATAAGCAATAAACAAGATTTTTCGTATATTTATTTACAAAGTTGTATATGGTTGCGACTCTTAAATACATTCTGAATAACCTGAAATTTTGCAGGGCTTATCTATTTTATCCCAAGAACAAGATCCATCTTGAGAAGAAACAAACGAATTACCTAAAAAAAAAATTTGGACCGGCCTAATATAAGTTCATCAATTTTTTATTTATAAATGGGTGAATCATTTTTAAATAATTCTATTCACAGTGCGACAAAGTCATTATGATTAAAGATATAAATAAATGTTTTATATAAAACCCTTTATAAATGAAGATAGTTAAGGAAATTATTATAAGAAACAATCAGAATTTTTTCCAAATAGAAAAATTATGACGTTTTTAAATTAAATTTACCGCCCCCTTCTTGAAAGCGCCTCCTGGGAGTTAACCAGGGAAATGTCATAATTACATTATTACTATATTAGTAATAATATTATTTTGATCGTTTTAGAGTCTAGAGTTTCCTTTAGAGTCAATACCAAAATATGCTGTAACTCTAACCATACCAGACTTTGTCGCACTATCAGGGATGCGCGCGAAGGGACATTATGTGCGAATATTACCCTATATTACACTTACTGCAATTTTTAATGAGATTTTTATTAAAATTTTAAAATAATTGTTATGGTAACTCAAGATCCTCCTATCAAGAACCTTACTTTTGTCAGTGCAATAAAAAATAACTTATTGTAATTCCTAATATTTTTTTATTGTTTAAAGTAAACATTTTAGTTAATCATAAACTTAGTTTTGAGGTCAGTGTTGTTCAGTATTTAGTTTAAATGAAAGTAGACAGAAATACTGGTCTCACAACGAGATCGCCACACATGTTAACATAACTAATTTTAATAAGTTTTATATATTTTATGTTGTAAGGTTGGATATCACAAATAGGTTTTTTACAACGGATCTTACTTTTTTAGATATCTGATCTGCAACGTCAAAGCGCAGCATTTTTCATGCGGCCGCTAAAGGTTTCCGTACATGTATCAATATTCAATTTATAATTTAATCGATGAATGACTAATAAAACTATAATAATTTAAAAAACGACATGACCGGGAAAAAACTACACGAAAAATTACTTATAAAATCTGTTCGATGAAAGATTGAGGCCCGGTTGTACAATTTGAACTTAAGTACGAGTTTTTCGTAGCTCGACCTAAAGTTGAACTTGGTTCAAAAACGTAATTCTGTTGTATAATCAATTCTTAACCAAAGGTCTGTACAGGTGGGATCAATGATTAAATTACCATGCTGGCAATGGTTACGCTCTGTCAAAAAACCATCAATTTGCAGCAACTTTTTCCATGTCTTCTAACACAAAACTATCAGCAAATTTTACATTAAAAGAAGAATGTTATTAGCTTTGGTTAAGGAGTTTATTGGTATTTTGTAAAATAAAAAAAAACAGATACTAAAAAAAAAGTAGAATGTTGGAAAAAGATCGAGACTACATTTAATTACGAAAATTTGAATATGATCTCGGTCTGTAGTTTTGGGGCCGTCTTTTTTTATAGCTCCTAAAACATCCATAAAATCTTCATCATCCGGTTGGTCTGGTAAATCCAGAAAGTTTTAAACCTCATCATTCGCATTCATTAGGTACTTTAAGACATTATTACCACAAATTTTGAAGTCAAAAAGAATTTATAAGGTTTGTTTTATTGGGTTATACCGGGTCCGCCAACGTGGCGGGGATGGAAGATTAAATCATTATCGAGGAGCTTATCAAAAATACTAAACCAGCATAAGGTATCGACTTAAAAGCGGCATATTTTAAAAATATTTTACATTATACAGGGTGGCTCAAAAAAGTGTGGCGGACTAAACTTGCATTTTTTTAAATGGAACACCCTATATATTATATTATTTTCTAATTCCCTATACAATTCCACGTGTATTTTGTATAAAATGTCATATGTCTAAATTCAAGCTCCTCGATTATGAATTAATCTTCCATCCCCGCCACGTTGGCGGACCCGGTATATGTCATCAGTCTTTAATAACTTGGTTTAGGGAAGGATGAAAGCTTAGTAGAACTGAGTTCAACTTTAGGTCGTGCTTTAAAAGCTCGTACTTAAGCTCTAATTGTACAGTCGGGCCTAAAACTATTTTATTTTAAGACTGTTTAACCAAAGAAAGTCCGCAGTCCGTTGCGTAAGATCCTTAAACCCTCCAGGCGATTTTTATCTACAACATACATCTATAAAAATTATTACAATCAGTTGTTAACATGTGTGACAGTCCCATTGTCAGTGTTCTTTATTTATTTATTTTTTAATTTTAAGTGTAAAATAGCTTATTGAGTTTGGAGACTTTATAAAATATTATTTGAGATGGCTGATGTTGGTAACAGGTTTTGATGGTTCGCATTAAGAAATTGGCAAAACAAGAAAATCTATTAATTATTTTATTTGTGACTAAAAAAATGCAACTTGATGGAATAATAAATATCGAATATTCGGTTGAAATTTCAAAGAATATTAATAATTTGATGGGTTTGAATTGTTCTATTGGGGACTTTTACAAAATTAGTATTGCTGTCAATCCTAGAAAAATACATTGTTATTGTAATTTATTTAGTAACGAATTGTACTAAATACTAATCGCGTAGGGTTCCCAATTAGTTTTATGACGAGAATTTTATAAAACACTCTTTTAAATTGTAGAAAAACTAATATTATAAAGAATAAATATATTTTTCTACAATTTTTAGATTTTTTTTAACTTATTGTGTTATGTTTATCTATAAAAGTAATTTTTTCCATCTACATTCCATCTTTTGATTAGAATTATTGCAATACTCTTCAGTTAAATCAAATTATCCATATCTTTAAAATTAAATAAAATATTATTTTAATGAGAAGCCTTAAGAGGCTGATTTCAATAAATAAAAAAACTATTACTACCTTCTGTAATTGGTTCTAAATGGTTTAAAAAACTATGTTATTTAATTTTAAATTATTTTTGTCAATTCGCAGCTCAAATAATCATTCATAATTTAAATTTTTTTAAATATTTTTGTTGTATATTTTCTTGTTTTTCCATATACATATATTTAGATAAAAACGCTTCCAAATATTTTGCAAAAATCATATGATAATTCCTAATTTGTAAATATTAAACATAATCAAAATTTTCTGTAGAAATATGAATGAAATTGTGGTTTTCGTGAAATATTTCGGAAGGCGGGAATTTCAAATTCCAAATTTAAATGGAGTTAAAAAATTTACATTTAATGGATTAAAAAAATTCAACTATTACTAGCTATCCTACGATATAATAAAGAAAAGGCAAATTAATAATTAATTTTGCCTTTTCTTTGCATTTATACAAAAATCTACAAAAAACATTTTTTTATTGCATGCAATTTTAATGGCAGTTTGAACCATTCATAACTTCGAAAGATGACATGAAATGTCAACAGTTATCGACTTGAAATTACACTGCGATTGGTTGTAACTGTATTTAAAAATTGATGACTTTGAAGCTGATTTTAAATATTTTTTACGCAGGTTTCCTTTTTGCAACTTTTTGAAGATGTGCTTACCAAAACTAAAGATTATTTTGTATTAAGTATATATTTTGGATATAAGTATTAAAACTAGCCGCAATTAGTGATGGTAAAAAACCGTTTTTTTGACCACTTGAAAAAAAAACATGCTTTTTTTCATGAAAAAAAAACAATCCCGCCATGAAACAGACCGTGCACGTCTGTCATATTGCATATTGGAATGATAGGTTATATTTCATGTTCCTGTTCAGTAAACCAAAGAGCATAAAGCATATAAAGAGTTTTTTTCTTGTGTTTACTGTATGTGATAGGTTACCCTTTTTCTTTTTACATTGTTTGTATAGTGCAACTACAAGGTTTTTGTGTTATTTTTCTTTATAAGTTGATGGTTTATATTCGTTTTTTTCTTTAAATACCTATATGTTTATTGACAAATGTAAAAATATTTTCGTGTTGATTGCACTTTATTTTAAAAAACTCAACAAGATAATACAGATTTTTAATTATTGTGAAAAAACGCAATTTAGAAAAAAAATATACCCCCTATGTTTTTTTTCAAAAAAAAAACGTCGAGTTTTGAAAGAAAACATCAACTTTTTTTTTCATTTACATCACTAGCCGCAATATACGAAAGCACTTTTAACAAAATTATTTAGCTCTAAATTTAAATATTTCTTCAGGTTATTTTTCAAAATGCTTAATATTTTACCTTCTGATGATGGTTGTTATAACCGAAACACATCTAGGGTTTTTTTATCCTTTTTTTTTGTCTTAACAAATTAAATTAAAATTGAAACCCATTATAGTTAGGTTAGACAGAATAGCTATTACAAAAAAATGGTGGAGGTCTAACAAAGCTATTCTACCTATATTCTGACTATAATGAAATATTAGGAACATCCTGTATATCATCCAAGCTTCTCTGGATTGATAAATAATTGCTAGAATTTTAACTTTAACAAAAATAAATAAAGTTTCGCCGTACTATGGAAAAGTTCCGAAGGTTTAAAAAAATCGTCAAAAAGCAGATAATTTTGGATCTTAATCGACTTAACGAATAAAAAGAATTTTTTAACTCCATAATATAAAATTTTGTGTCATGCCAAATGTACTATACGTGTTAATAATAAAAATCATGTAGTTAACCTTTTACTCTTAGATATATAGGTGTTGTGCATGTACAAAAGAGTGTTAGTGCTGTTATTTATAAAGACTTGTATTTATTATTTGAAAGATTTGTAGCGTTGCGATATCATCATATTCTTAAAGTAGATTTACAATTTTTAGGCTAGGTATTTCTACTCAAGGTTAAAACCAACAGGCGCTCGCACTGTCATATTTATAATAGTAATAAACACCGTGCATGCGTTTCTAGTATGCGGGGAGATATGGAGAACTATACCTAAGAAAATGGTGCCTGTTAGAGTTAACTGGTGGTGGAAATATTGGGCTTTATCAGAATATATAACGCATAGAAGCAATAGTGAACAGTAGGTTGAGGGCGACTTTTTATTTTTCTCAAAATAATAGGAGCTCTGCATTTTACAGATACGCCGAGATAAGTAAGATAAAGCGTTTTCTTAAATAAATTAAATGGTACGATTATGTAACTTATTTTAAGTGTTCCTTATATTTACCATGCAACATGAATTCGATTACATAAATCTCTAAAAATTTAAGACTTGCTCTATGAGATATGCTTCGTTTATTCTTGCGACTTATTATTTTCTTACATCACGCTAATTTATTACTTGTTTTGTATTTATTTAAAGAAAACCATTGAAGGTATACCGTTATCAACATTATTTAATAAATAGATAAAGCAAAAACAAAATTTAATCTTTTTTTAAATTGATACGAGAATGTACTTTTAAATATCATAATATGCTATATTTAATATTTTTAAAGCTAAAAATAAAGTAATTCTGTCAACTCCGTTATACCACTCCCGTTATCAGTTGATAATAACGGAGGGGTTGATGATAATGGAGGTGAAATATTTTTTTATGGATAAACAATACTTTTATTAATCATTTGGAATTGATATGGCGAAAAAAACCGCAACCGCTGAAAGCAAAGATAATAAATCGGAATAAATATGAAACGAATGAGGGAAAAAGTTAAAGAAGACCTTACAAAGTACGAAGTTGTAAAGAAATTGAAAAAATTAAAATGATAACTAACACATGATAAGAGCTCAGTTCTAGTTCTGATTTTTATTTTTTTTTTCAACATTTGAAAAGTTTCAGATAAATGATTTAAATGGTTAATGAATTATATAAAAGAATATTTTTTACTACAGTTAAGGGCAAGGGCCTGTCGACATATTAAGCACCGGTTCCCGCAGATCACCGAAGTTAAGCTGTGTCGAGCGCGGTTAGTACTTGGGCGGGTGACCGCTTGGGAACACGGCGTGCTCTTGCCTCAGGGAAGAGTGTAAAATGAATCGACACCTAGCCATCCTATTCACGCCGGACAGGCCGGATGAGATCGGATATCTCGTAGGATGAAGGTGCCGTTTCACACTCCCCAGTCGGTAGACCACATTTGTGGTCGATGACCGGTTCAAGATGGCCTCCGTAGTCGGCAAACCGTAAAAAAAAAATACTACTGTTAAAAAATAATGCAATCAAAAAATAGTTTTCACCATTAGACCGTATTACGCGAAACACTGTGCGCTGGTGTGGATGATATTTTAAAATGTTTTTATTAAATTTTTCAATTGCAAAGGTGGATTGTGGCTGGTTATTATAGGTTATAAGGTGATGAATAGCACTTTAAGAAAGTAGGTATACAAAATCGTACCATAAATTAGTATTTACAAGGTAAAATAATCTTTAAAATGAAGAGCTGCTATAAAACTTCCACAAAAAAATAGGTACATGGGATTAAAAAAAACTTCCTAAATTTTAGGCATTATATCTATTTGGCTGTAATTCTAAATTCTAACGATATACTTAAAAAAAATACTATAAGATTCCTTTTTAGGCCTGTATCTTACCATTGTATAGATTCGTCGCTAGCCAACTTAAGAAAAAAATTAAAAGCATATTTTTGTGATTTGTTTAGACGTAGAAAAATATGAAAATAATGTACAAAATTTATATAAAATCTTGTAAATGTAGAAACAAATATTATATAAAAGTTTTAAAAAATGCCTTCCCTGCCATCACGGGGTATACCACGAATACGTTTCGTTTTGAGTGTAATCGTGATAAAAAATTTTGTCAAAAAAGTGGCCTTTACAGTTTTATGCTTTTCTTTGGTAATGAATTTTAGTACTAGTCTGGACATTTTTAGGTTTGATACGTTCTTTAAAATAATGTTACAGATATCGCTTAAAACAACATTTGATTATTTTCCCTTATTTGGTATCCTGAGGGCTCTGAGGGGGGAGGGTAAGTAAATATTTGCAAAAATCAAGATCTATTTTTATTTGACTTTATTTCTTCATAAGAACACTCAAATAAATCGTTTTATTTGACCGACTCTTATATGTAGTTGAAGCATCAGTATTGCCAAATGTGGTAAAATATTCATTTAACTTATGCTTTATAACATTTTTGGAATCTTTCTGTGGCATGGGCAGTGAGCACATAAAGCTTAAATTTTTTTTCACAAAGAAAAATGAAAGTTTGACATCTGTCAGATTGAAGACTTCCGAGCTATTATTGAAAAATAAAATCGGCCATTTTTGGTTTATGACTATGCTATTTTTTTTTAAACGATGTGATATTTGTAACATTATATTAAAATGATATTTTCTTTATTTTCCTTACATCTACTAGGCTTAAATGTGTTCAAAAATACAAGTAGTAAGTGCCTTCTAAAAATTGACCACTTATGTCATATTTTATACAAAAATTGAACGTTTGGAACTGTTACGAGTATAGACTTTGTTCTCTCCTGAGTTAAAATGGTACATCCCCGTATGGCAAGTTCTTTTTCATATCTCCTTGTAAAAACATTTAAAGAACTTCATTATATATTACTAATATTAAGCAGAAGTGATGAGAGTGCGATGATTGGCATTTTTAGATTATTAGATTGCTGGTGAATCGAAATGGAGATTGTATATTAATATTTTTTATATTAAAATTTGTTGTCTTCGAAAAAAAGCAAGCTATTTTAACACCACATCACACTATTTTTAAAATATCGCTACTCTTTTAGGATAAATAATGATTTCACTTGAAATTGTAATAATATTTACATATTCTCGTTTAACTAAAAATGGTAATTGTTTTTATTTATACAGTGACCGGTAAAAAGTTTACTACATATGTATTAGCAGAGAAATACTTTTCCGGGGGATCGTTTGTGCATGTCCGACTGTGCGTTTTCACACTTACCGATACGGTAACAGCACGACACCGACAATGATGCCGGTGGATGCTTTTCAAGATTTTATTTTGTAAAATTGGAAAACGTATTTTTTTATCAGTTAATAAATATTCCAGTTTTTCCTCTTAGGTAGCTTGGCTAATATAAGGCTAATGTATTTTGATAAAAATAAACAACAGTAATGGTTTTTCTACAATTGACGGGACATAAAAATCGAAAAAATATCTTTTCGTATCAAAATGTATAAAGATTTTTGTACTAATGTATACCTAGAAAAGAACTATGTATTTTTTATTTTTTAGAATCAAAATGTCCTTCAAATTTAGCACTGCTACTGTAGACACAGTGGCGCAACTAGACACGTTCATTTGGGGGAGCTTAAGCCCCGTATAGAAATCTTACACAATTCTACCAATGGCGTAGCGTAGTTATATTTCCGATTTTTTTTTCTTTGATTTTCAAAAACAATGATGAACTTTAATTTTATAAAAGATGCTCAAGATATTCTGCCATTTAGAACAAAACCAAAGAAACTAGATTTGCAATAAAAAATCCAACAGCTCCAAAAAATTACTTCTAGAAAAAAGTCATCCAATATGGAAAATTGTGTAAAACCCAATTGGGGGGCTAATCTCGATCCGGGGGAACGAGGGGGGCTAAGCGCCACTTAGCTCCCCTCTAGTTGCGCTTATGTATGTATGTAGATGCAAACCATTGAAAAAAACTAGTACAAATATATTTTTATCCAAATACATGGACTTTATATTAACCAAACTGTCTAACAGGAAAAAAACTGGAAATTTGTAAATTAAAAATCTACCCATGTAATAAAAAAATTTCGTTTTCCAATTTTTTTAAATAAAAGATTGAAGTTTTGCATATGAGCCCAGAATTTAATTCTTAACAATTTTTTATAATTCTAAATTCATTTTTTAAATACCTATCCTTTTATTTAATCCCAATTTTTATAACTTCATATTTTTTTTTATTTGCTGCTATCAGTATAGTCACGTGACGTAGGTCAAAATCTATAAATAAAGTATCAGACATGCAGAACCGAGGTCCCCCGTAAAAGTTTTTTCGGACTTTTTTTCGTCATAATATGTTGCAAATTTTTTATTGGGCGCTGTACATATATATTATGTAGCTTGCATAGAAGCAGCAATATTTTTATTACGTAAATATACATAGCTTGCTTTATTTTAAAAGCTATGTTTAGAATTAAAAAGGTGTTAAAAGTATTAATATCTCCCTATTTTGTTCACAAAAGTTTATTAATTATAATAACCAAAAGTCAGGTAAAAGCTTTATTTTAATGTATACTACCTAAATGAGAAAAATATAATTATAGATCGATGTTAGTTAAAATATACTTAAACATGATAGCGTTTACCTTAACTAAAAGTTACGAATAGCCTCTAATAGTATGCAATATTATCCAAATAAACTTTGCTGCTCTAGACAGTCCGATGATCCAATATCTTAATAAAGCTGATACAGAACCCCAATTTATATTTTTCTGGTTCTTTTATTTAATTGGCATAATTTACGATGCGACCACAGGTCGGGCGCGTCTTAAGTGAGAAAATTTAGCTCACAAAAGACATGGTTTTTCGATCTATGGTGTCACTTTGCTGAATATGGTCAATTTGAGTACAATAAAAGAATATGAAAAATACCAAAGTATAACGTGAATTTTGTATTTTATACTGGGTTATTGAACAATCTGATGTTCAAAATGATGTTTTGAAATTTTTATTAAGACTTTTTTTGTTTATTATAAAATGTATTTGCGTTTGAAAACTTGAGTTTTCAAAGATCCTTTTATCGTGCACATATTATTTTACTGTCTGTATGGTATAATATTTAAAAATAATAAAAATGTAAAGTAATATATTGTTTTATTTTATTAATTTCCACTAAATTTATTTTCCAATGATCTTTATATTTTTTTGCCCTTTTTAAAAATTTATTTTTAATAATTTTATTTGTCAAAGAATTTTTTTTTGCACACAAACAGAATTCTTACGAAGGCAAGCTCTCAACTCAAAAACTATGATGATTGACAATGGTGAAGTTTTGTCCCAAAGTTCAAAATGATATTTGGTTGACCACAGTCCTCGATTTCGTGAAAATGACGAAAGCTCCAGCTTGTCGCCACACTCTTTTATAAGATCAATGTCACAAGCGGTGGCTCTACTCGTTCGGTGTAGATCCTAAGAAATGAAAATCCTGTTATGAGTAAGGATGCACCAATTTAAAAACTATAGAAATTCAATCTATTGATGTGGCACAACCATTGCCTTAATACATTGATATCTATTAAACATCAATATATTGCCGAGATATATCTATATGTATCGAAAACCTTCACGCATCCTAGGTCGCGTTCATAGTCGTTTGTCCTGTCGGGCACGCTCTGGAATCCCGCTTAAAAATATCTATGAATGTTGCATTTAGTAAAATGTCGACATAACTTGAGAATGCGACCCTAGTTATGAGAAATAAAAACTATTTTTTCTTTGTGCATGACACCACAGAAACAGAAGATATCGTGGATTAAATTTTCACCACAAACCCTTTATTCCTCTGTGAATTTCACTACACGACATACATAACCTTTAATATTGACAATATATTTTTTATTGGAGAAATTATTTAAGAATGAACTTAACACAAATTATTTTAAGGTAATACTCATACCCAATACCATGATTTAATCTCTCACTTATCACTATATATGTTTTACCTCAGGAAACTACCTAGAACAACGAGCAACTTCTGTTGTCCAAATAATTTCTCAAAAACATTTATTTGCGAAAAAACTACCCAACCAAAATCATCCACCAGTAGCAGCAGTTCGGATAATGAAGAAGCTGCCATAAAGAAAACCACCAGCAGTGAGGCACTGTCACGGTTGAACACTTTATTGAAGCAAATGGTTACAGAGGATGTTTCACAAGGTGAATCGAAGCTGAAATTGGCTCAGCCAGTCAATAAACGAGTGAAAAAAGAGGATGACGAGGTTAAATATGAATCAGTGGGTAAGTTTATATAATTATTCAAAAAAACACAAATTTTTAATTTTGGTTGTTTAATGTAGAAAAACAAGTTGTTAATGCGGTTAAGGATGTAGCAGAAACTCTAGGAGGTGATACTAAGCAAACAGAGTCTGAGCTTCTTATGAAACTACTTAATCCAGTTGAAATGAAGGAAGGTGCAACTACAAGTTTAAGGTAAGTAGTGGTGGGACCCCAACCCCAAGAAACTGTAGTATCAAAATATACCTATATATTTTCACTTGTGTCGCAATATTTGGATTCTGAATGGGTTTTTCTGTTTAGTTTCTGTGTTAGTAAATTAAATACATTCTTTTACTTTTAGTGACATAATTAAAGGGATGAAAATCGAGAGAGAAACCAAACCTCAGCAGTCTAAAGCAGATCAGGTGAGAAAGATTCTCCAAGGAGTTAGCACAAGAGCTAAATCCCCTGAAGATAGATCTGCACTCCCAAGGCGGTCCAGGCGTTCTGCTATGCCAGTTGCAAGAGAACTGTAAGTATGTTTATAGCATATTCATTTAACATAGGAAATTCCATTCTTACTTTAAGGTGGACAAACATTGGCTCTATTGTTTATTTTAGACTGATAATTTATTTTAATTTCTTAAAGGGAATAATTTCACACACTAATTTGCAAAAATTTAATGTCAAAGACAGGAAACTATTGAAAGTTAAAAAAAGGTTATTCCCATTTAATAATTTTTAGAAATTAGTTTTATATTAGAGTACATAGGTATATCAATAAAGGTGAGAAATTTATTCTAGCGGATAAAATAATTGTCAAGAATTCTCAACAAATAACAATTATTTTCATCTTCACCAAAAAATCTCTTTTATAACTTTTTGGTCCCCCTCATAAGTAACATGACAAAGTATGAGTTTCTCATAATAAATCAATCTTTTTTCAAAATACCTTACTGTAACTTCATAATTTTTGTCCCAATCAAAATGTAACTCATCAACATTAAAAATAAATTTAAACTAGGTCCTACCAAAAATACAGAAAAAATGTACATAAACTTTTGTCACGCTTAAAAAACAAAAAGACAAAGAAGGATTTTTATTTTATTTTTAAAATCACTTACTAAAAAGTGTTTTTGTTTTGGTGATAACACTTGTAACACCAACATCTAAAATAACTATTATGCATTTTATATAAATACATTTTTAAAAACCGTTAATTTATTTATTTTATAAATGGCAGTTGCAGGGGTCTGTAAAGCTTGATAAACATAAATGTTATTGAAATAGAAGTTATACAAAAAAAAAATTACTTTAATGTTAGTTAAGATATTCAGTAGAACCTCGATTATCTGCGGTAATGTGGGGAGTGGGGAGCACCTGCTTCGGATAACCGAGAACTCGGATAATCAGGATTTATTTTTTAATCATTTATTAAGAACACATTTAGGTTACTTCACATGCTTTTACTCTTCTGATGGCTTTAAATTTGTCTTCAATAGGAATAACAATTCTCTATTTTTAATATGGCAAACGAAAATGCAAGCAAATTAACTCAAATTCAAATATGCTTTATTGTCCGAAGATTTGTACAATCCCATTGACAAAGCCAACAACTTAGTATCTAAACAAAAATTATAAATAATAAATAAAAATTATTTTAAATATAATGAGCAGTTAACGCAGGAAGGACACAAAATATATAAAGATAAAAACCTACTCACAATTAAAAAACAAGTTAAGACAATAACTGTGAATATACAAAGATAAAATTTAAAATAGAAATATTCAGCCAATGGTATTGATCATACTGGATTATTTATTAAAATATATCTCAACCGTATAATATGCCTTCTTAACCAATAGGCTTTTTACCCTACTCCTAAATATCCTGTAATCAGAAATTCTTTAAGTTCTATAGGCAGATTATTAAAAAGTTTTTTACTATTATAAAAAATAGAGTTCTTAGTCAATGCAGATGTAGGAATAGGAAGCCTAATGGTATAGGAACTCCTTGTAGGAACCACTGACAAGGAAGGAATATCCAACAAGTATTTTTTGTGCATAAGACATAGTCTCGAATATAAAAATACATGGCAAAGTTAAAACCCTCCGAGACACGAACAGAGGTCGGCAAGTTTCTCGTGGCTTAGCACTAAAAAGATTTCTAACCGCTCGTTTCTGCAGCACAAATACAGAATTAAATAGAGTATTCGAGCAACCACCCCAAAAACAGATGCCATAGCGTAAGTGTGTCCCAACCAAAGTTTGTAATAAACACAATAACACACAATTACCAAACAACACGACATACTAATCCATAATAACGCACTGAACTGCCAACTCACATGCCAAAAAGTAGGGATGCACCGGAATTCCAGCGGTACCAGGATCCGGTCGGAATTTTTTTAATTAATATTAAAATGGGTTTAAACTTTTTTTAAGCCAAGGTGTTTTATAATTTAATAATAATTATAAATTTGTATACTTACACAGTAAGTAACACAAAAGAGCTAAACTGTAAAAAACCAGTGACGTAAATGAGTGCCTCACTGCCTCAGACCAGATGAATTAATATCCAACTAAACTAAAGAAAACACAGTGCCCGCAAACAGATTTGGTAATTCCCCCATTTAAAATGGTGAAATATGAAATATCTAGTCAAACAATACGGAGATACAGCGTTGGCGTAATAACCTTGGACCACGGCGCGCGAAGCACTGATGCCAGGTGGCCAGGTGTTCTTTTTTAGATTTTCACCCGGCCGGAATTCCGGCGATCCAGTCCGGCTGATGGTCGGAATTCCGGTTTCGGCCGGATCGGGAAAACCCCGATCCGGTGCATCCCTACCAAAAAGGCTAGGAACCTAAATGGGAATTCCCGTCATTCCAGTCACATTGGTGCGAATTGCCAGGGATTCCCCGACAGTTTAAAATTCTATAAGCTCGGCTAACGCGGAGCACCTCGTATCATCAGATATAAGATTGTCTCATCGGCTCAGTTAATCTGGACATCGAATACCGTACTAATGTTGCGTTGCACAAAAATTTTAAATAATAATTAACTAACCAGGCAAGTTTGACTGTAAGATAAATGACAGCAGAAATGAATTTCTCACAGTTAGAGTGGCCTGGTTAGTTTAATTCTTGATTTAATCAATCAGGCAACTTTGATTGTAAGTAAATAATGTACAGTCAGAGTTGCCTGGTTAGTTAGTTATTGTTTAAAATCTTTGTGAAACCTATCATAAATAAATTATGTAGCGTCTTTATAAACAAAAATAATTGTTTATTTTATTGTTAGCGACAAGTAAAAATGGCGAGAGGGCCTTAAAAGCGCGATGACCCACATACAAAATGATTTTTTTTTTAAATTTGGTTTTGTAGAACAGTTCAGATAAATTTTTTTTAAAATAGGCTATAACATCTTAAACCGGAAGTTGTAACCTTTAGATGGAGAAAAAAACTAAGATAGGGAATTTAAAACCATTTTTCTTTAAGATGCGCCGTTCCAATGCTACAGCCTTCAAAAGTAGGATTTTAATTCCATTCAAATTCTCCTTATCCAAAAAGACAACAGGTTATAATTGTATTATGCCTTAGGTTAATGAGTGGGCGTCCAATTTTAAACAGATACATAAGTACACAAATAACTTATATCAACCTAGAATCTGGAACAGCTACCGGTTTCTAATCTAATAAAACTGAAAAGAAATAAATCAAACAATCTGGAGAATAGTGACACTACAAATAAATTTAAATAAGTAATTAATAATTTAAACACATTAAAATACTACTAATGGCAAGATACAAAACAAAACTTTCATAAAACATGGTTGCTAAAAACTTATAATTTAAAAATGTTTCCACTGTGTATGGTTCTATTTGTGTTATTAAATTAAAAACAGATCCCTTGTAAATTTTGAAGTTTACCTCAGTCTTGATTTGATTTGGTAGTTTCTTAAGAAATCTTACACATGAATAAGCAGGTCCCCTCTCGGGACGTTGTAGCCCAACCAGCGTGTACCCAAGTCATGTTGCACTTCAAAGTCTTGTCCTTGCTGGCACGCTTTGCGTCCACGCTACCTCCCAAGAACATGACACCAAAGCGAAGCACAGAGTGATTATTTGCAAAGAACACCACCCTGAGCTTATCTCTTTCTAAGTACCTTGCCATGACTCTCAGTAAGTAGCATGACGAGTTGATTCTTTTGCAAACCTCCCGAATTTGTTCCGCCCTGTCTAAACTTTGATCTATGTTAAACATCAATAACTCAAAGTCAATTGAATTTAGACATATTAAATTTTATACAAGATATATGGGGAAAAGTATTATTTGGTCTTTGACAGGGCGAGGCATTGTGTTATTCTAAATTCATTGTCTGATTTAAATGTATCTCCATTTCTAATTAAATTGATTCAGTCATATTTGGTCGATAAAAGACAGTATGTAGAAATAAAATGATGTAGATCTGTTGTTTATAAGAGTACATCAGCAAGGCTCTAATCTGGGACCGCTGCTCTTTATAGTGGTTTTTAACAAAGTTATGACTAAGGTTAAGAATTCAACGAGCTTAGTATTCGCGGATGATTTCAAGATATTTCTTGACATTTCAGGATTTCTGTAATGTTGCTAGTTGGTGTAATTTAAATGGTTTTAACTTAAATGTAGATAAGTGTGCCGTATGTCGTTTACACCTAATAAAAATATTGTTGTCCATTATTATACGCGAAGGCAGTTTCGCCCCCCCCCCCCCCTGAGCCTCACAAAATGGGTGTTTTTTTACCTTGAGCCTTGAAAATTGTAGGGCGTGTGAAGGGTCAGAAGTTTTTTGAGAAATCACATTTGAGAGTAGGAATATTTTTAGAGCCGGTATACGCTCTTTTTTTTTAGAAGTATTTTTTTTTAAATCGCCCCCCCCCCCTCAACAAAATCCTGGATCCGCTACTGCCTTGTATTTCGTTCTCCAGTCATATAGTTTCTAAAATTGAGAGTTTCCAAAGAATTACAGGATTAATTGCAAGAAGTACTAAAGACCTCAATGTTGACGTCAGCTTTTATTTGTTTGACAGCTTGGTGGTACCAATCTTGGAATATGGCAGCAAAATTTGGTCTCCTCAGTATAACCTTTGGATAAAGACGATTGAGAGAGTGCAGACAAAGTTCTTAAAATGCATGCATTACAGAAATCTTGGGATTTGTCCTCTTCAAGGTTGTCATAATGAGTATATTTTGGTAATTTTTAATAGATTGTCTAAAAGTAAAAGAAGAATAAGGATCTTCTTGTGTACAATGTTTAAAATCCTTAAGGGTGATATTGACTGTCCTGATATTCTTGAACAGCTACCCTTTTCCTTCAATCGTATTAGTTCTAGAAACCGTAGTTTTTTATCTGACCTTTCCTCGAACTAATATTTATAGGAGTCCCCCCTCCCCTGTATAGATTATGTCATTTATTTATTTTGTATGCTTCTGATATAGACCTTGTTAAACCGAAAAGCTTTAAGAAACTTATAATTTCTGTATTATACACATTTTGCTGAACTAATCGTTACTTTTTAAAAATAAAGTAGAGCGTTTAGCGTCCGTATAAGTAAATAGAAAGAAAGTTTTTTAGCGGCAGGCGGACAAAGTGGTGCATCTATCTTTTGCATTAAAGTACACGCCAAAGGTTTGCGTGTACTTTAATGCAAAAGGTAGATGCAAACGTTCTTTCTAATCGTTACTGTTTTTTTTATGACTTTGTATTACTTTTGTTGCCTGACTATTAGTTTAAGTTGAGTGTCTGTAACGAGCTTTTTGCAGTCGAGCCTTTAAAGAAATGAATAAATTTGTATTTCGGGTTGTAAAAAGATTTTTAACAACTAACCAGCAAGTTTGACTGTGACATTGGCAAACACTTTTTTCTTACAATCATACTGGCTCGGTAACCTTAATTTTTAATCAGGCACCTTTGATTGTAGGTAAATAATGCCTGTCAATGTCATTTATGTCACAGTCAACATTGCTGGTTAGTTAATACTGGTTAAAAATCGTTATGCAACCCAACGTTAGGGTGTTCCATTTAAAAAAAAACTTATGTTCGATATGCCCCGATTATTATATATAATTATAGATCTAATGCCACCTTAAGACACTGTCTTTGAAACATATTGAAAAGTTGAGTTGATTAGATGCTATGGAATGCACACGTTGACAGATTATGATTTTAAAAAAAGAGAAAAAGACATAATGTAAATTTATTCGCTGCCGACGCACATCATCGCAGGCAGCATGAAGTATTGCGCCTCAACAATGACCTGGAAGAAATTTTGGCTTGGGGTGACAGTAACCAAGTCGAATTTAATGCTAAGAAAACCCAGGCAGCAGTCTTCTCCAAAAAGGTTAACATTGCAGAACCGGATATAGTCATGGCAGGACACGCAATTCCCCTGGCACCGTCTATTAATTTGCTGGGGGTCAATCTGGGAGGTAATATGTCTTGGCATGATCACGTTGCCGCAATTGCCAAGACAGCTGCACAGAAACTTGGTGTACTTTTCCGCACCAAAAGGTTGTACACACCTCATCAACTTTTGACACTCTACAAAGCCCAGATTCGACCATCATTAGAATATTGCTCTCATGTCTGGAGCTCTGCACCCAAGCACACCCTTCGGCTACTGGATTCCATTCAAAGGAGAGCCGTTCGTCTGATCGGCGACCCCGAGCTGACCAAGACCCTCGATAACCTGGAGCATCGAAGACAGGTTGGTGATTTGGCTCTCTTTTACAGATATTTCCATGGCAGGTGTTCGACTGACATTGCCAACTTGATTCCACCTAGAGCAATGCAAAAGAGAAATACACGGCGAATCGCTGCCGCTCATCCATATGTTGTTCAGCTTAGTACTCCTCGAACTTCATTGTTCAAGAATTCTTTCATCTGGAGAACGTCATCTTTGTGGAATGATCTTCCTGAGGTCGTGTTTCCCAATGAATGCAATCTTCAACGTTTCAAGACCAACGTTAATCGATTTTTTCGCACTCGCACCGCTCCCAGAGCGCCTTAAAGGATTTTTCCTACAGTGCAGGTGTTTTATCATAAAAAAAAAAAAAAAAATCTTCTTGATGAAAAAACTCTAAATTTATGGGTACGGCGAAACTGATTTAATATCATTTTATTTTATTGGTCACTTTGTAAACACATAAATGTTGAATACTTCCATGTATTTACTATTAAGGGTTTATTGCCAAATTATATAAAATGAATCCCTATTTTATAGTTTAATAATAACTTTCTACGTTGATTAAAACTTAAAAGAATTAAATGTAATTTTTTTCTAAATTCATTGCACTGTGATCTCATATGATTTTTGTATATCTCAAAAAATCATGGATGTACTGTACTTTGCTATAGGCAATAAAAAAATTTTTTTGGAATTACTTATATATGTATGTATATTTTTATAAAACCTAGTGCATCAAATACAAATAAAAAATACTGTTAACTTAAACCAAATACATAAAATATAGAAGTTTGTAAATGATACAACAATATACATCTTTTGGCAAAAATAAAGTTCTAGAACAATAAGTAATACACAATCGATTGTTCGGAAGAAAATTGTTACATCTCCAAAAAATCGCTATTTTAGTTTCACTTATATTAGCATCAAAGCAGATACCTAATTTCTGATGAAAATAAAATCTTGTGATGTTTGATCAAGGGTCAAAAAAAGGCAGGATGTAAATGGGGGTTTTTACAATATTCTTAAGGTCACAAACACTGTTACATTTTAGTAAAAAATGTAATTTTTTAAAATTCAAACTCAAAAAAACAAGATGTATCCATAATAAAATTAAGACCCTTTGATTGCTACTACTTAATTTTTTTTTATATATAATTATATAAAAAAGAAATCCTTAAATTGCTTCTCTTGCAACATTGTTTGAGTTGTAATTTAACCCTTTTCTTCCAAACAATTGATATAGAAAATATTTCAAATAATAAATTAGACAATATTGCCCCTAAAATATTGCATTTAAACTAATTTGGATGTAAGTAAACTTCTCATCCAAATTATTTAGGCTTAAATCTGGCTTGAGGCTTTCTAGGAGCTGGTTGTCTCTGTCTAGCCAAAAAAGACTGCCCTTGTGCAGCTAAGCCTGCCAGTCTCTCGTCGGCCGCCTCCCTCTGAAGAACCCCACCCAATTTGTAAAATGCTGCAGCCAGTAGGCGTTCTTCTAAAGGCCCCATAGAAGTTGGCCTGACTCTGTTGCTTTCAGCATTCTCTAAGTGAGCAGCTACTTCTCTTGCCCGTTCCAAATTTCTCTGATATTTTGCTTGAGAAACTTGCAGCTCATGTTCTTTAGCTGCTAGTGCTTCTTGCAGCTTCTTAACAGCAGTCGTGGATGTTGTGCCTGAAGTTTCCCCAGAGGCCCCTCGAGACTCTTCTAGTTGAGCCTCAAGTTTCAGCAATGTTTGGTTCAAAGTACGGTTTTGTTGTTGTAATTTTTCTGCTCGACTCAACGCTTGTTCCAAGGCAGATTGCTTGGTATCAAGCTCTTGTTGTACGTTTCTTAAGGTTTTGTTTTCTCTCTCCAGAAAGCGTAAGCGCTCTTTTAAGTCCGCAGGAGTCAGTTCTTGAGATACTGCGGCCCCTGACTCACTTTTTACATGTCCAAGTTTCAATTCTTCGTTTTCTTCTCTTAATGAATCTCTTTCCAGTAAAAGTCTGTCTCTTTCAGCTTGCAAAGCAGTAACTTTGGATTCTAAATTCTCATAGTTGAATTGTACTTTATCAGCTTTTTGGGTTTCCTCATCTAACTTCTGCTGAAGCTCTACTAGCTGGCTTTTGTAAGTTTCACATTGATTTCTCCAGCTGCTATTTTTTGACAACTCTTCGTCCATTTCCATGTTTTTTTGCAGATACTCCATGTTTTTTTCCTCCAATTTTTGCACTTGCTTTTTTAAGTCTTGATAGTTTTCTAACCGTTTCTTGTATGAGGTTAAGGCTTGTTCTAAATCATTTACTTTGCCTGCTGATTCAGATAGAGCATCAACTTCATCCTTTAACCTTGATGAGTCACTAGCAGCAATTTGAAGTTCAGCTATTTTCTCTTGATATACTAACATTTGTTTTTCTTGCTCTAACAATTTAGCTTTAAAGTCATCCCTCATGATTTCAGCTTTAAAAAGTTCTTCTTTCAATAACTCCATTTGTTTTCTTGTGTCTGGACCTTTAGCTCTGGTTTCATTTTGATGCAAGTCTTGACACTGGATCTCCAAGTTTCTCTTTTCTTCTTGCAGTATTTGGATCTGCTGCTCTAGATTCTGGCATTGGCTCGAGAGGGCTTCTCTAGCTTCATTAGAGGCATCTAGGTCAGCTACTAACTTTACCACTCTGGCGTCACTGTCCAAAACAAGGAGACTCAATGTAGACCGCCCAGGTCCCGCAATAACTTCCTCAAGCTGTTGAATTGCTTGCATAATGTTTTGTTGAACTGACTCTTCCATCTCCATCATTAGGGTGATATATTCTTGTTTTTTTTCGCAGTTTATTGCACATCCTAAAATATAAAATTGTATAAATAAATCTGACCTACTTACACACTCCAGTATTTAAATTATTTATTGCCTTTGTTTACCTAAAATAAGTCTTAGCAGCTTTGCCAATTGCACAGGGTCATTGATCTCTCCAATTTTATTAACGTCTGGCTTTCCAATCTCCAATATTTGCATTTGCAACACATCTTGGTAGTATTCTATTACTGCTTCAGAAATTTTTTTCAAGTTGCTTACTCTCAATCTCCAATTCGTCCCCACATCTTTCTTAATTTTTGGTTCCAGCTTGCCAAAGTGATGAGGTTCTATTTGTAAGAGGGCTTCCAGCATACCCACCCCATCACAGATATCGGAAATGCTTCTCGTTCTGTTGGGGACAATTTTTTGAAGCCATTTTACAAGGCTTTTGCACATACTTTCTGTTGGATCCATATTGAGTGTTTGATATGCTTGGGAATAAATTAATTAAAGCTTAATTACTAACTGTCTGTTTTGTACAACTGATAAATAAATAATCAGTTAAAAGATACATTACGTTTCTATAGGTTATATTCCCTTAGATTACATTTCTGTCAACACCCTGTCGAACGTAATCGGTTTGTTAAAATCAGCTGTTGAAATTCGTCGACATATAGGATTGTAGGTTTCACGATTTAAATTTTAAATCCCTTTTTTTAGAGAACCCCAGAAAATTGATTTGTTTGGGGGTGAATCTCTCGACATCTTCACCGACAAATCTGCCCTAAAAGAAAGTCCTTCCCTGCGAACATGGCAAAAGCTGCATGAGAGGGAACTAAGATTAGCTGTGACTCATCCCCCTGCTAATTATTTCCAGGAAATAATTTTGTGGACAGAACAGGGCAAATTTTGGCAGTTTCCTATTAACAATGAGTTTGGTAAGTTATGTAATATTTACTCTGTTTTTGTTTAAAGGTTGGAAACAATGACGTTTCTTGTTGATTGGCCGTAGAGTTTTGGACTTGCATTATCTTTATTTTTTGAATTACTATGTTTCAACTAGTGACAGTATTTACCTGAAGACGACTGGAGATGTTTACCAGTTGAAACGTAGTGATTCAAAAAATAAAGATAATGCAAGTCCAAAACTCTACTGCCATTTATTTACTCTGTTGTTTCTTATTATTTCTTTTGAAAATGTTCCTTTCTATTTCAAGGTCTCGATGAAGAAGCTAAAGTGTATTTTGCCGATCATGTGTTTATTGAAGAACTCTTGGAACCATGGTGCCCAACAAAGGGACCTGTAAGGCATTTTATGGAATTAGTTTGTGTGGGTCTCTCAAAAAACCCATATTTGACCGTTGAAGCAAAGAGGGAACACATTGAATGGTACAAGAATTACTTTGAGGATAAGAAAAAATTGTTGCAAGAAGTGGGTGCTATCGCGACTGGAAGTGCGAAGCCAAAAAGTATTGATAAGGAATAAATTTGTAAGTGATTTGTGCTTTGTTTTTATGAAATATTCCTTATTGCATACTCATTGCTAAATTAATGTTGGGGAATTTCGTTGTCCTGGTTTTCTTGATTTTAGGATTTGTTTCGCTCTAACAGACTCGACCGTAGTTTGTAATGGCCTTCTAGAATTTAAGGAAGGATGTGTTGAGAGGCAATACAGGCCAGTACATAAAAAAACTAGAAAATTTGACGTTTAGACCCAAGGTTCTTAGCTAGGAACCTTGTTCGAACCTTAGTTTAGACCTAGTTCCATGGACGTAAATATGACGGCGTGATTTATAAAAGGTTGCTCATTGACTGACTCATGATACGACCAGTGTTGTCTCTTCACTCTTCCTTAAATTCTAGAAGGTCATGTTAGATTTCTCCCACTATTGCTCTGTGGTGTTTGTAAACAAATAACAAAACAAATTTGTGTTCAGTTTGGATTTTTTTAAATATTTGTGTATAATAGAAGTATAAAATAGAGAATTTTAGTAACTATGGCTTCTTCAAAACCTCGTGATTCGGGTGGAACAAAAACCTTGAATACCGTAAGTAAGGAGCAGTTTATAAACGAAATTGAAGAGTCCAGATTGACGCAAGGAGAAAGTGTGTTAAATTTTCCTTTTAACAAATTCCGTTGTAGAGTTTTATCCAATAATGATAAAATTTGTGAGGGAACAAAGGGAATTCTCTATTGGATGATTAGGGACTGCAGAGTTCAAGACAACTGGGCCATGCTGTTTGCTCAACGTCTAGCTTTGAAGAATAAACTACCTCTGTTTGTGTGTTTTACCCTATTTGAAGCCCACTGTTTGTACCCGACTAAAAGACACCAACATTTTTTAATTAATGGGCTAAAATGTGTTCAAAAAGAATGCAAAGAACTAAATATTTCATTTTACTTGTTAAATTCTTCTATTGAAGATCTTTCCAAGATGATTTTAAAGCATGATCTAGGGGGAATCATTTGTGATTTTAGCCCTTTGAAGAAACCTCAAGTATGGATTAATTCTTTATTGAAAACTCTACCTGAAAATGTCCCAGTGGTTCAGGTAGATGCTCATAATATTGTACCAGCATGGGAAGCTTCTAACAAGCAAGAACATATGGCTAGAACAATAAGACCAAAGATTCTAAATAAACTATCTGAATATTTAACTGGTTTTCCACTAGTTAGCTATCACTCTTATTCAGGAAAATTGGATGTTACAACATGTAGTTTTGAAGATGCTTTTACTGCATTAAAAACAGCTTGGGATGTGGATGCTGTACCAAACATAGAGGCTGGTTCTCAAGCAGGATTGGAAATGCTATATTCTTTCATAACAGAAAGTTTAAAATTCTATGGGATTTCTAGTAATGATCCTTCCAAAAACCATACATCTAACTTGTCATTTTGGTTAAATTTTGGGCATATTGCTCCACAACGTGTTGCTTTGGAAGTTAAAAGTGTTAAAACTCTTTTCAAAGAACAAGTGGAAAAATATTTAGAAGAGCTAATTGTACGCAGAGAGTTGGCTGAAAATTATTGCTTCTACAACGAAAATTACGACAACATAAAAGGTGCTTCGGAGTGGGCTCAAAAAACTTTAAAAGAACATGAGTTGGATAAAAGAACTTATATTTATACAAGAGAGCAATTTGAAACTGCTGCTACCCATGATGAGTGCTGGAATGCTGCTCAACTTCAGTTACGCCAAGAAGGAAAGATACATGGATATTTGCGGATGTACTGGTGTAAAAAAGTTTTGGAATGGACCAAGTCTCCAGAAGAAGCCATAGAGTTTGCACTGTGGTTAAATGATACATTTGCATTAGATGGCAATGATCCAAACGGCTTTGTTGGCGTCATGTGGTCAATTTGTGGAATTCATGATCAAGGTTGGAAAGAAAGAGACATTTTTGGAAAAATTCGCTTCATGGTGGACTATAGTTTAAAAAAAAAGTATGACATGAATGCTTATTGTGCTCGTTACGGAGTTGGTCTGAAAAGTGCTAACAAGAGAGCTCCAAAACGTAAAACATCTTAAAACCTGTTCAGTTAACATAATAAACACTAAAATTGCTGTTTGGTACAAAATTGGTTTGTTTAAACAAAGTACAATAATTTATAATATTTGTGGTGAGCTTGATTTTTTTGTCAAAAGTTAAAAGTACCTTAGCTTATTATTGATTTGTATTTTATGTTGTATAACCAATTGTGTACCACTTAACTGTCTTTATGTATTTAACTATTTTTATATTTGTTCAAGTAAAATAAATAATATCTAAAAAATAAATGTGTTGAAACATATCTTCAATCTTTTAATTATTAAGTAGGTATTTCTACCCAAAGAAAAATATTTTGTAAGCAGTCTAAGTTTGTCTTTATGAATTTTTTAGTTATTGCACAAAGAATCTGAGCTGATTAATAATAATATCGGCGAGGAAAGTGTCGGTCGGGCTTTCCCAATATTTTTTTTATAGATGAATCTTATTCTGTGTAATTTAATGATGATTGCCAAATGAACAGCACCAAAATTTAAAAAGTCAATTTTTGATTTTAATTTGGACACGGACGGGGGCAGGGGAAGAATGTATTTAAGGAATATTTTATAAAAATGCCTCCTTTTTTAACCAAAAATGAATCCAGACTCGGAGTGGAATTTTTCGTTTTATTGTGCTTTATGTTTTAGGTGCTCTGCTTGAATTGGATTTCAAATACTGGTGACTTTATCTCTAAAAAATTTTTTTTTACCAAGCTACACCTAGAATATGTATTGCTTTCATTTTTTTTCTTGTAGAATGTAAATTGCAGTTTTGCAGAATAAAATATTAAATAGAGTATAATTTGTTTTTATTGGTGTTTGTGTAGACCAAAATTCCTTAAAAATAGGAAAATGTAGCACAATCTGATCACACCGCATACTAGGAGCAGAAATCACCTCTTCACACTTCTTCATCCCTGATAAAAAGTTTCCTGTAAATAATAATTCTCTCCCATATTCGCTTAAAAATCAAAATTTACTATATACCTCCTCGCCTCGTCCTTCTGTGCTCTAATTATAAAATTAAAAACTAAGTAATTCTGGGTACATTTAAAGCATAAAACGCCAAAAAGTGGAAAATGCACAATGTGGCAACACCGCTTATCAGGAAAATCGGAAATACCTCCTCGCCCTTCTGTGCTCCTGATACAAAATTAAAAATTTAGTAATTCTGGGTACATTTAAAGCATAAAACGCCAAAAAGTGAAAAATGCACAATGTGGCAACACCGCTTATCAGGAAAATCGGAAATACCTCCTCGCCCTTCTGTGCTCCTATTTTCCTGATAAGCGGTGTTGCCATACTGTGCATTTTTCACTTTTTGGCGTTTTATGCTTTAAATGTGCCCAGAATTACTAAATTTTTAGTTTTGTATCAGGAGCACAGAAGGGCGAGGAGATATTTCCGATTTTCCTGATAAGCGATATTGCCACATTGTGCACTTTTTACTTTTTGGCGTTTTATGCTTTAAAAGTGCCCAGAATAATTAAATTTTTAATTTTGTAACAGGAGCACAGAAGGGCGAGGAGGTATTTCCTATTTTCCTGATAAGCGGTGTTGCCATACTGTGCATTTTTCACTTTTTGGCGTTTTATGCTTTAAATGTGCCCAGAATTACTAAATTTTTAGTTTTGTATCAGGAGCACAGAAGGGCGAGGAGATATTTTCGATTTTCCTGATAAGCGATATTGCCACATTGTGCACTTTTTACTTTTTGGCGTTTTATGCTTTAAAAGTGCCCAGAATAATTAAATTTTTAATTTTGTAACAGGAGCACAGAAGGGCGAGGAGGTATTTCCTATTTTCCTGATAAGCGGTGTTGCCATACTGTGCATTTTTCACTTTTTGGCGTTTTATGCTTTAAATGTGCCCAGAATTACTAAATTTTTAGTTTTGTATCAGGAGCACAGAAGGGCGAGGAGATATTTCCGATTTTCCTGATAAGCGATATTGCCACATTGTGCACTTTTTACTTTTTGGCGTTTTATGCTTTAAAAGTGCCCAGAATAATTAAATTTTTAATTTTGTAACAGGAGCACAGAAGGGCGAGGAGGTATTTCCTATTTTCCTGATAAGCGGTGTTGCCATACTGTGCATTTTTCACTTTTTGGCGTTTTATGCTTTAAATGTGCCCAGAATTACTAAATTTTTAGTTTTGTATCAGGAGCACAGAAGGGCGAGGAGATATTTCCGATTTTCCTGATAAGCGATATTGCCACATTGTGCACTTTTTACTTTTTGGCGTTTTATGCTTTAAAAGGTCCCAGAATAATTAAATTTTTAATTTTGTAACAGGAGCACAGAAGGGCGAGGAGGTATTTCCTATTTTCCTGATAAGCGGTGTTGCCATACTGTGCATTTTTCACTTTTTGGCGTTTTATGCTTTAAATGTGCCCAGAATTACTAAATTTTTAGTTTTGTATCAGGAGCACAGAAGGGCGAGGAGATATTTTCGATTTTCCTGATACGCGGTGTTGCCACATTGTGCATTTTTCACTTTTTGGCGTTTTATGTTTTAAATGTACCCAGAATTACTAAATTTTTAATTTTGTATCAGGAGCACAGAAGGGCGAGGAGGTATTTCCGATTTTCCTGATAAGCGATATTGCCACATTGTGCACTTTTTACTTTTTGGCAATTTATGCTTTAAAAGTGCCCAGAATAATTAAATTTTTAATTTTGTATCAGAAGCACAGCACGGCGAGGAGGTATTTCCGATTTTCCTGATAAGCGGTGTTGCCATACTGTGCATTTTTCACTTTTTGGCGTTTTATGCTTTAAATGTGCCCAATATTACTAAATTTTTAGTTTTGTATCAGGAGCACAGAAGGGCGAGGAGATATTTTCGATTTTCCTGATAAGCGATATTGCCACATTGTGCACTTTTTACTTTTTGGCGTTTTATGCTTTAAAAGTGCCCAGAATAATTAAATTTTTAATTTTGTAACAGGAGCACAGAAGGGCGAGGAGGTATTTCCTATTTTCCTGATAAGCGGTGTTGCCATACTGTGCATTTTTCACTTTTTGGCGTTTTATGCTTTAAATGTGCCCAGAATTACTAAATTTTTAGTTTTGTATCAGGAGCACAGAAGGGCGAGGAGATATTTTCGATTTTCCTGATAAGCGATATTGCCACATTGTGCACTTTTTACTTTTTGACGTTTTATGCTTTAAAAGTGCCCAGAATAATTAAATTTTTAATTTTGTAACAGGAGCACAGAAGGGCGAGGAGGTATTTCCTATTTTCCTGATAAGCGGTGTTGCCATACTGTGCATTTTTCACTTTTTGGCGTTTTATGTTTTAAATGTACCCCCAATTACCAAATTTTTAATTTTGTACCAGGAGCACAGAAGCGCGAGGAGATATTTTCGATTTTCCTGATAAGCGATATTGCCACATTGTGCACTTTTTACTTTTTGGCGTTTTATGCTTTAAAAGTGCCCAGAATAATTAAATTTTTAATTTTGTAACAGGAGCACAGAAGGGCGAGGAGGTATTTCCTATTTTCCTGATAAGCGGTGTTGCCATACTGTGCATTTTTCACTTTTTGGCGTTTTATGCTTTAAATGTGCCCAGAATTACTAAATTTTTAGTTTTGTATCAGGAGCACAGAAGGGCGAGGAGATATTTTCGATTTTCCTGATACGCGGTATTGCCACATATTGCATTTTTCACTTTTTGGCGTTTTATGTTTTAAATGTACCCAGAATTACTAAATTTTTAATTTTGTATCAGGAGCACAGAAGGGCGAGGAGGTATTTCCGATTTTCCTAATAAGCGGTGTTGCCACATTGTGCATTTTTCACGTTTTATGCTTTAAATGTACCCCCAATTACCAAATTTTTAATTTTGTACCAGGAGCACAAAAGGGCGAGGAGGTATTTCCGATTTTCCTAATAAGCGGAGTTGCCACATTGTGCATTTTTTACTTTTTGGCGTTTTATGCTTTCAATGTACCCAGAATTACTAAATTTTGGTCCCAAATGGCTTCAAAAAGGAAAAATTAAATTTTATATCAGGAGCATAAAAGCGCGAGGAGGTATTTTCTGCCCTGGTAGGCGGTGTTGCCAGATTGTGCAACAATTTCTGATTTTTGTACGTCGATTTAAAGTTCCCTATATTTTCGAAAATTTTGCCCAATCTGGCAACATCGCAATTATCAGGAGCAATTAAACATACCTCCTTGCATTTCTGTTATCCTGATACAAATTCTTTTTTTTATCAGGAATAGAAGAATAGAGGTATTCTGCTCCTAGTATGCAATGTTGCCAGATCCGACAAATTTACAGAAACTTTCTGGAGCACAGAAAAAAGTGTATCTTTTCAAATTGGGATATTATGATCGACAACACCTCACATTTCTGTATTCCTAATAAAAGTACAAAATTCTCGTTTAAGGTGAACCTTAAATAAAACAAAGGTTTAAATAAAAAAAATATGTTTATTCTAAATTTGTTAAATACAATTTTATTAATAAATCAGTATAAGTAAAATTTATAAAGATACAGAGTGTTATGAACAATGAACATATTCTATTTTTAAAAGAAGTCATCCGTTACACGGCTTTAGTATTATTTCAGGAGTTTTAAACTTATGTCTGTAGATGCTGAAACTAAATTCTAAATTATTAAGCACCGTAAGGTCGATCTGCACCGATGCATTTTTGCTTCTACAACAAAGTTGCAACAGTGTCTGTTTAAAGGTTGGACACAATGACGTTTCTTGACTGGCAGTAGAGTTTTGGACATGCATTGTCTTTATTTGTTTAGAATCACTACGTTTCAACTGGTAAGCATCTCCAGTCGTCTTTAGGTGAATACATACAGTATTCTGGACTGGAGATGCTTACTGCATTTTTTACTTTCTCCAGTCGTCTTTAGGTGAATACATACAGTATTCTGGACTGGAGATGCTTACCATTTGAAACGTAGTGATTCTAAACAAATAAAGACAATGCATGTCCAAAACTCTACTGCCGTTCACCACATCCCCATTTCACAAATTGCAAAGCATCGCATGCAGTTTTTTTTTCATTTATTGTTGTCGGAAAGAACAAATAAAGGAAAATTATACAAGTCACAATAAGCTTAATAGTGTTTGTGTCCAAAATAATCCAATTGCTGGCCTTGGATAGAAAACATCAGCCAAAAATGTCAACCATTTTTTCTTTAAATAAGTTGCGAACCAAAATTGCATAAGTGCGGATCGGCCTGTAGATTCAAGTTGTATGGTTTATGGTTGAATTGAAAAATAAAATTGCGTTGCTTTCAGTAAGATACAAAAACTTTAAAACTATTTAGTGTCACATCTATCATAATTATGGTCTGCGTAACCAATTCTCTCTCTTGTTTTCTGGACCTCATAATTTCCCGATTTTTAGTGAGCCGTAATTAGCCCACACGTCACGTTGTTAATTGTGTTATGGAAAGTAAGCATACCAGAAGTCACGTGTCTTTGACTGCATCTTGCGAGAGTACTAAAAAAAATGACTTTTATTGGTGCATGCCTAAGACTTGACTATTTTGGCTTTTCCATTTTTTTTAAATTATAGTGAAATATATTTTGTGTATAATAAAAGAAAGTTTTGGACAATATCCATAATAGCAGGAACATACAGTCCCTTGCCATATTATTAGACTCATGCTGCAAATCTACACTTTTACTTGATTTTTTTGTTGTTAATATGAACTTTTTGTAGATATGTTGGTAGAACTTGGGTTTTTGAATATCGCGGGCACTTTTATCGTTTTGGCAACACTGATCATGTTGGTAATCGATGACTCACATCGATTATCGCGAAAATGACATGTACATAACCTAAAAAACAGAGTTTCAGTTTGATAGTGCAATTCAACAATTTAACGTGTTTCAATAGCGTTTTCTCTTGTAAAACTCTTTTCCATTTCATAAGGTGAGTTTATTGTTGACAAAACAACATGTCAAAGTATATATTTACACGTTTTGAGGCCATATTATGATAAAAAAACAATTTCAGAATGGGAAAAGTGTCTGATTTGTCGCCAATAAAAGTTGGTCGAATTTCCGGCATGCTGGAAGCACGAAACATGTCGCAATACCAAATAGCGCGAATTGTTGGAGTTTCTCAAAGTTCTGTCAAACGAATAAAACAAAAAATAGACCTCGGTGAAGATCTGAGAGCCAAACGTAAAGGTGCGTGCGGTCGTCGGAGAATCACGACAGTGAGAAGTGACCGAAAAATTCGCAATATTTGTGTTCGAAAACTGCCGATAAAAATTCTTGCAAAAAAAGTTCTTGAAGCCGGCATTGAAGTTTCGCAAAGAACAGTGCAGCGGAGGTTAGCAGAAGAGGGTCTTATTGGACGTAGACCAGCACGCAAACCAAGACTTACACCTGCTATGATATCAAAGCGATACCAATGGGCACGAAAATACAAGGATTTCACGACTGATGACTGGAGGAAGGTAAATAAATGCTATATAACTATATTCAAGTTGTTCTTGTACTGTAGATATTGTTAAATCTAAATTCTATGACATTTTTCAGGTATGTTTTTCGGACGAGTCGATTTTCCAAGTATTGGTCGACAAATCGCAGTTTGTACGGCGAAGTCAAATGAGAAATATAAGCCAGACTGCATTGTGCCGACCATTAAACATCCTCCGTCGGTAATGGTATGGTCAGTTATCAGTTATAAGGGACCAGGGGCCTTATACGTTGTCGAAGGTACAATGAATGCCGAAAAATACCAGAAAGTTTTGGAAACTCAGCTGCTTCCTCAAGTGAAAAAATGGTTCAAGAAACGAGAAAAGCCAATTTTTATGCATGATGGTGCGCCTTGCCATCGTGCACACAAAATTACAAAATTTTTAGCTGAAAAAAAAGTAGATATTCTCGACTGGCCAGGAAATTCGCCTGACATGAACCCCATCGAGAACGTCTGGGAGTTTTTGAAATCTGAGGTTAGGATGAAAGCCCCTACAACCAAGCAAGAGTTGATCAATATACTTAATGACACTTGGAAACATAACCCAGAGATCAAAATAAAAATTCAAAGCTGTATAAGCAGTATGCCACGTCGCGTTGAAGCTGTGTTGGCTGCGAAAGGTGGTCATACAAAATACTGATTTTTGCAAAAAAATGTATTTTCATCTAAAAAGATTTCATTTCGATGTAAATTTCTAATTTTCTATGTGACATTTATTGTATTTATAATAAATTTTGACGTTTCATCATGAAATAGCGTTGTTAATGTCTACTGACGTGTTATAAGCCAGAAAAACTTCATTTTTAAGCATGAGTCTAATAATATGGCAAGGGACTGTAACAGGCTTAAATCTGACATCTAGCCGTAAATAGTTTTAAAATGTATGTGTGTTGGTAACTGTAAATAATATTTAAAATCAAAAGTGTTTGCCGGCGTGCAGACAACATTAAAATTAAAAAAGTGTTATGCCTCCGCTGAGAATCGAACCCAGAACCTCTCGATTAAGCCTCAAGCGCGCTACGGAGACCTGATATTCTCTCACCAACTTCGGTCATATAACTTAGGGTGTTATAAGGGGAAAGGGAACTCATTCACTACCACTATACCTACAGGGGCGCAATTAGGGGGGGCTAAGCCCCTCTCAGCTCGCAATTAGCCCCCCCCCCCCGCAGAATAAATCATGAACTAACGATATATACCCTAGTTCTTTATTAACCTTTTATTTGTATATCATTCCTAAGTTTTACTGGTTGCCAGATATCCCAACTGTCAGACACCAGATGGGTATCACGATTTAGTAGCTGATGTGCGACAGTCAAAAGAGTCTACCCCGCAATTATCCATGGACCAGGAAATTGAGAATAGACAAGACCAGCAGGCTGTAACAGCCATCGGTATTCTTTCCTCGTCCATTTGTTGGTCTTGGAAGAGATTCTCACCATACTAAATATTTTATCCCAGTCACTCCAATCAACAACAGCAACATTGGGAGAAGCGGTTGGAGTAATAAAAGGCGTAGATAAGCACTTTAGGAAGCAATGCGTTCTGATGACAGTTATGAGCACATACATGGCAAAATTAGTGACTTTGCGGCTCAGGTGGACGTGACCTTGGAACCTCCATCATCCAAGAGAAAAAAGAAGGTGTCAGTGAAACTAAAGGATTTTGTGGCTGACTCGACAGTTGGAGCTAAAGAAGGCGCAGATTCTCCAAATGTTGTCGAATATTGGAGAGTCAATGTTTTCTATAGGATTATAGATTCTGTGGTAGGGTTTTTGAAATCAAGATTCTCTGAGGAGAATCTTCGAATCGCGGCAGCTATAGACAAATTCTTCGCGCTTGACTACGAAAGATCCACAGATTTTACTAATCATTTGGCAGAGTGTCTTAAGCTTGAAAAAAATGTCATAAAGGCTGAAATGACAGTTCTGAAAAATAGTTTAGCAAACAAAGGTCAGGAAGCACAATATGACACTCTCAAAAATGAACTCAGGTTAGAAGTATTTCCATCATTATATGTGCTTTTTTAAGTAGCAGTAACATTGCCAGTATCTTCTGCAACGCGTGAAAAGTAATTCTCCATAATGAGGTTAATTTTGAATTGGTTACGAATTTCAATGGGCCAAGAAAGATTCTCGTCATTATTTATAGAAAAAGACATCTATATTGATCTTAATACTGTAGTGGATAGATATGCGGCAAAAAAAAGAAAAATAAATTTGTAACGCTAGTTTTAATAATTAATCACTTTATTTTTAGTTTGTTGATTATATTGGGCTATCTTTTGTTTATTAAAATTATTATTCTGTGGTAGTTCCTTGTGATATTTCAGACTCACTAAATCATTTCTTCTGATAACCTGTGGCTGTAGCCCCCCCGAAATGTCCGAGCTAGTTGCGCTCCTGCATACCTACATTTTAAAACTATTGCAGTGGTAGTGAATGAGTTCCCTTTCCCCTTATAACACCCTCCCTGGTATGTGAATCGCAGTAGATTCCAGACTGTTACTACTAACATAAAATTGTAGGTATGGTGGTAGTGAATGAGTTCCCTTTCCCCTTATAACACCTTAAGTTATATGACCGAAGTTGGTGAGAGAATATCAGGTTCTCCGTTGCGCAATTGAGGCTTAATCCAGAGGTTCTGGGTTCGATCCCCAGCGGAGGCATACAACTTTTTTAATTTGAATCTTGTCTACACGCCGGTAAATATTTTTCATTTTATAAATCTGACACATAAACTGATGATATTTGTTTAGTTAGTAAAGCAACAAGGAAAGTGTCAATAAAAAAAGCGCCGCAGTTGAACATTTTTAATGTAATGAGGAAGATTTTGGAGTCACTAAGAAAGAAAGGAGGATGTAATTATCTCTATCCCCCCCTCCCCCTATATCCGCCCTTGCGCACCACAGGTCGAATATGATGACGCCCACGGTACACTAGGCTTACTATACGTTCTAACTTTCATAGTGGTCTAATTTTTAAAATAGACTAAAGACTGCATATATTTTTTCCACCATACTTTTTTTCAACGATATACTACCTCTAAAACTATGAACAATGTTAACTTAATAATATTACCCTCATTTATTTACAAAATTAAAAGTAAAACATAAATTCCAATGGATAAAAACAGAGAACTATAATTCTCGTCTAAATTAAAACAAACATAAACTATACATGGTATACAAAAAACTTTGAAGGTTGATATATCCGTCAAATGCACGAAACACACGTTTGTGAATCGTGGCCAAACGAAGTTATGCTTTTCTAGCTTTTATTCGCCCTGGATATCGGTGAAATGCCGTGGCGGCTAGTCAGTTAAAGTAGCACTTCACTATTTTTTGCATTAAAAAAAGGGGCGCCAAAGGTAATGGGTTCCATGGGGGCAGGGCACAAATACACAATGACAGGCTGTTTCGTCCTTGTTAGGACTCATCAAAAAGCCAAAACCCGTAAGCAACTGTACTGTACTGTACTGGGGTACAGCGAAAATATGCTTTCAAAACATTTTTAAGAATAAAAATGTGATGACAACCTAGTATCGCCATCTGTAGGAATCAACTCAATGTAAAAGATAGCCATCAGACGTAAAAACATAGAAGTAAATAAACCAAGTACGGTGGCCAACAAACACCTGTCTACCTGTGTTCCAGGGAACCCATTACCTTTCGCGTCCATGTGTACTTTAATACAAAAGATAGATGCGCTACTTAATCCGCCCGCCGCTAAAAACTGTCTTTTTATTTACTTATACGAACAGTAAACTCTACTACTTTATAAAAATTTAATTTGCGAAATCATGGACAGCTGGTTAATTTCCTAACATCGACCCAATCATTTCCAATATCCTACCACTGGCGCACTATTTTCTACGACAGCGGAATAACTCGAAATGCAGCACGACGCGGCCGTTTTACTCACATATTTACAACCAGTAGATGACGCATTGAGCGAGCAGAACTGGATCATTCATTATATTCGGGTAATATTTTTGTGGGATTTTTAAGTGTTGTTTATATTTAGGACAATAAAGATTTCTTTAAACTACTGTAGTGGATATAATATAGTGTATTTTTCGACAAGAGTCTGTGGAGCAGACGGAAAGGATCACCGAAAGAAGCCGAACTCCGGTGCCGATCGATCGAATCAAAAGGAAACCGTTTAACATAACTTATTGGCGCGAAATTCATGTGGTATTGTCACAGGCACGTTTGATAAACGCGTACCTATTCATTGTGCGTCTTGTTATTTAGTGTGAAGTGCGACCTGTGCGAGAACAATATAGGACTATAAGGTACATTATATATATATTTTGAATTATGTAGGAGTATACAAGGGGGGATTAAAAGCCACTACTAACTTATACACATTTTTTAAATGGGAGATATTTAGAATAATGTCTATATCAGTCTATCATTTTTGAATGAAAGTTTATTTTACAGGGTCGTGCATTTCACCTCCCGTCTTCCCTAGCTCACTTAAAAATTAAGTTAATATACCGGGTGACAACAAATGTTGTTACCCCCCCTATTTTTTCCGTAGTTTTATTAATACAATATTTAAAATTTCAGGAGATTCTAAGTGTATATTTTGTTAGTTTTTAGTAAAGTCATACTTTTAAAATCACTTCCGGTTTGACCGGAAGTGGTATCAACTCTTTTATTTTAAATAGAAACCTATTATTTTTATTCGATATTTGAATTCTACGGAAAATTTCCTTTAAAATGACATATATCACACAGATCATTTGTTTTTAAAATAGCTTCCAGGAAAAAATTGTAAGGAAATCCTTAGATGGCCATGGACTCGCTAATATAACATGACTTTTTGAGAGTGGGCCATGGAAGTTTTAGAGTGGTTTATTTTAACCTGTTTTATGTTAAACAAGTAGGCTATGAAATATTCTGTGAAATGACAAAAGTGTTCGTAACAAAAATTGAAGAACTCAATTTTTTTTTTGAAATATGACATTTTTCGATTTTTTTTAAATTTTAGCCACTCCTTTAAGTGATACCTTTTCCGGTCAAACCGGAAGTGATTTTAAATTTATGACTTTACTAAAAACTAACAAAATACACACTTAGAATCTCCTAAAATTTTAAAATTTGTATTATTAAAACTACGGGGGGGGGGGGGGGGGGGGTAACAACATTCGTTGTCACCCGGTATACTTTAGGCACCGTCCATCTTGCATTTCATGAATGGATAAATCAAGGCAAGACAGAAAGAGAGAGAGAGAGAAAAACAGTGATCTAAAACTTTCTATAGTCTATTTCAGAAAGAACGGTGTAGAGAAATAAAATGGAAAATTTCGTCCATTTCGGTGTTGGTGCAGGTAAATTTTGTTCATTAAATTATTTATGATAGCTAACCAAAGAAAAAAAAAAGATAATTTGATAAAGAATGAACTATTAGCTATAGCAAATTTACACAAACATCGTTTTATGAAATATGCCGTGGAAGATATAGCTAAAAAACATAGTGTAACTGTGTTGCGCACAACGCCATATCATTGCAAACTAAATCCTATAGAACTTATATGGGCGCAAGTGAAAGGATTTGTAGCAAGACACAACACGACATTCAAAATGAAAGACGTTAAGTTACTGTTTGATCAAGCCATTAAGGAAGTGACACCAGAGAAATGGCGAAAAGCAGTCCATCATGTGGTTAAAAGAGGAGAAAATGTGGGATCTTGACCACCTGATCGATCGGAACGTCCACCCGTTAATTATAACGTCAAGAGGAGATGACAGTTCCTCAGATGACGAAGAATATTATGATTTTTTATAATTTAATTTCAGTATAAAGTATTTTTTTATAATGTTTAATAAAAAATAAGTGTGCCTAATATTATGTACATAATGCAAGCCTTTGTCACACCATTTTCAGTGTTTGTGAATGGATAACAATAGGCAGAACCTATAAATTGACCCAAACCCGGGTGGCACTACCTGCACTTGATGAAAAGAAAGAATTTTGCAATGGAATCAATGCCAAATTATGAAAGCGGCTTAAATATTCGTTGGGTCACTCTGTAGTCCCTTTGCATAACTAATGAGCTTTAATTACTCTACACCTTTCTGAAATAACTATAGTATGCGCGACGTGAACTGACGATTGTTATGACAACGGAAAATGTTTTATTGTTTTGTATTGTTTCGTTTGAATATGACCGGTGAGGAGTTTTGCGTGGCGAATAACTTCAATATACAAAGCAGTTTCCGATCGAACTGCCGGCCAGCGAACGTTATGTTTAAGTGATTTTAAATTGATGTTGAGCTGAGTACCTCTAGACTAGAGAGTAGATACTAGTATTATTATAAAACCGAAAAATGATATAGTAGTTTGTACAATATAGTAGTTTGTACAATTTTTTTTTGATAAAAAAAAGTTCAGGTCTAGTGACGCATTAGCCATTTCGTGTTTTTCGCTTTTATTAATTCATCAATCAAAATTTCTTTAAAATAAAACTGTAGGTAATTTTTACTCAATGACGGGTATTTGTAAGCTTTTTGAATAAAGCACAAATGATAAGAAATATTGATCCAAAAATGAAATGGCGAGTCGCTACTGGTAAAATGTCGAATCGCGGCTATACACTTTTGGCACCGTCCATCTTGAATTTCATGAATTGTAAAATCAAGACAAGATAGAGAGAGAAAAAAGAAACAGTGATCTAAAACTAGGAAATTAAAAACAAACCCTAACTTTAACCGTCCAGTATACAACAGTAACACTTACTTAAACCTTAGTAATAGTAATCTTATAATAATATAAATGATTTTGGAATGCATAATTTTTCAACAGGTCCCCGGGAACTGTAACATAATTACTATTCAGCGCCTCTGCCAAATTATCGTTCCAAGTTTGACAGAAGTTCGACAGGCTAAGGGTAGGACACGGCGCGGTCGGAGAGGAGGAAAACTGGATACTGTACTTGTATTTTGGATCGAAATCCAAATGCCCTACATGTTGAATGCTGTATTTAACTGTGAATTTTCCACAATTTCGGAAACTCAAGCAAAACAGCTCTCCCATAACGTAGAGAAAATAGTGGCCCATGTTTTTGTCGTGCTTGACGTCCTTGAGGATGGGAGTGTTGTGCTCGATGAGGGAACCGCTGTGTCGTTCTAGGAAGTGGTTGTACATGCCAGGGAAAAGTCCTTTCCAGCCGCATCTGAAAAATTTAATTTATTGTTATTGAATTTTTGCACGGCTCTTTTGGTTACAAATGTAATGTAAAGATTTAGTGTAAGGATACCTTTTGTATTCCAAAGTCTAGCCTAAAGTAAAGGAGTACACAGAAATAGTAGTTTGTACAAGAGCGAATAGGATGTCCATATCGCACAATTTACATCAGGAATTCTAACTTGTTTTTTAGGTGGTTGTAAGCTTGTGAGAAAGTTACAGCAGAAATAAAAAAAAAAATGGACATCTAAGGAAATCCACGGACATTCGCAAAAATTTATAAATTTGTATAATGTATTTAAATTATTTATTTATCAATAATTACTATAACAAAAATATGTAAGTGTAAATGTAACATTTTTATTACATATATCCGAAGCGCGAAGTTTCGTCCATTACTTCAATGGTAAATTAAAGGGTCTGATTTCAGTTGATTGGACGTTATTTACTGTTTAAATCAATGCCAACGTTTCGGTGTAGTGCACACCATCATCAGGGCTATGATATTAACTATTTTAAAATTGCAAAACTATAAATATGAAATGAAAAGTAAAACGGTTATAACAATTATTGAACAGAGTAATTAAAGTAAACAAAAAACCTTTAAAAGGCTGTAAGATGCCTGCAAGAAAATGACAAAAAAGGGAAAACAAAGTCATAACCGTGACGTACGCTGTGACAAATTGATAGAGCAGCACGTAAACTCTGCATTTTTATTAAAAATAATCCTGATAGACTTAATAATAATATTAAGTTTATCTTCCTTAACAAACTTTTTTCTTTGATCTCCCGAAGACGTACTTGTTAGGGGCAAAACTTAGTATGTATTTTAAATTATAAATATATAAGAATATTAAAATATTTTTTTTTAACTTGTTAATATTATGTAACTTGCAAATAAAAAATGTTTAAGCATATGTATATAAATATAAAACGCAGTTTCTTGAATATATAGGTATAATAAAACTCTGAAAAATATATTATTCATAACAATATTAATTAAAACATTCCCAAAAATAATTTTAAATTTTCTGTTTCCAATATCCATGCTTATATTTCGACTTTATATTTTTCTAATGAAATACATTTTTTAATTGTCGTTTTATAATCGTTTAAATAAAAACATAAATATTTGAAATTTTTTTGTCCTATGGACTTATTTATTTTAGGTTTTATGGTTATTTCTTTTTCATGACGTGGATTATGGTTTTTAAATTGTATACGATTTTTATTTTTAAATATGTATATTAAGATGTTATAAATGTAAAGTTGCCTAATGTTGATTTTTTTTTGTTTCAGAATATAATTTTATTGAGGGATGAAGATAATCTCTATTAAATATAATTTTTAGAAACCTTTTCTGTAATATTTATAATTTTTTAACTAAAGTTTTATTTATTCCTCCCCAACCTAAAATTCCGTCATTTAAATGAGTTTTAATTAATGCATAATATAATATTTCCATGTGTTTTACGTTCAAAATTTTCTAAATGTTTCTAAAAATTGATAGTAAACTTTTTAATTTTTTAATCAAATGTTCTATGTGTAAATTCCAATTTAATTTACTGTCAAAGATTATTCCTAAATATTTTACTTGATTAACTTTCAAAATTTGAATGTCATCATTTATTTTAATACTATTCATATTTTGTGGTATGTTATTTGGATTTAAAGTAAAAGGAAGACAATTAGTTTTATCAAAATTAATTGTTAATAATTTTTTATCAAACCAATTTTTTATTATTTTAAAATCTTTTTTAATTTTGTTATTGCAGTATCATCTACGAAACTATGAATTTCTCCACGCCTTGTTAAAACCTATCAAAAAAATAATTAATAGACTTACTTTAAAATACAAGGATTCTCAGACAACTCACAACTGTTCTGGTGTAGCTTTATCTTGTCCGACGTGGTGACAAAACCGCACCCGATCTCCCGATTCCTGCAAGGATATTTCACCTTTAGCGTCAATTTCTCCAGGGTAAAATTCCTGCCATCCGCAAAGTTGCATCTGCACGTCGGACAGTTGGCAACTTTCGTTTTGCAGTCACTGCAAACGCTGTGGCCTGAGAGGTTAAGAAAATTAGGCTTAGTTATTTATGGTTATTTATTTAATTTATGAATGAACAGTTCCTACCATGTTATTTTTTTCTAAAGATAATAGTTACAAAAATATATAGCTGTAAAATAATGTCATTAAACAGAAACCCATCACTGCACAGGGTGTCTAAAATTAATGAGTTAAATAATGCAATAAAACAATGATTTTTTTTTCATTTTTTACCATTTTTTGTAAAAAAAAACTCACTTAGGTTGTTTTGATACCAAACAGATTAAATTGATTATTGACAAGTAAATTGAAAAAATATGAAGAACTTGATTTAAACCTTTATTTCATGCAAATATCAAACATTAAAATATTGTAAGGCTGATAATATGATTAAAATTAATCATTTCAAAAACAAGATAGCACGAGCATGATTAAATGCCCACCAAAAACAACCTATCTGAATGTTTACTTTTATTTGTTCGTCACTTTTGGAATCAAAATGACCTAAGTGATGCTTAGGCCATTTTGCCGCAAAAAAAAACATGCAGTTTATTTATATAACTATTTCTACTTGCAAAAAGATGGCGCTAACTACATGTTTCATTTAGGCAATTTTTGCACCAAACAGAATCGAACACATAGAATATGAATATGTACTTAGGTTATTTTTACCAAAAATTGCACTTAGGCACTTTTGCTTCTTGCGCCTTCATATTATATTATATTATATTACTATAAACTGTGCTTGTTGTTGTAAACTGTTGTGTTTTATAAAGTTTATTTTAAGAATATTTTTTACGCTGGGCTGATGACGATTAGTTATGTTTTTACACTTACATAATGTATCTAAACACTTCGTTATAAATAAACTATCTTCCTTTTTTTAAAATTTCCTGATGAGTTATTTGCTTGGCGATTTGTCTTTACAGCAATTTATAATTTAAATTAAATCAAGATTAAAATTGAAAAAATCAGTTGATTTAAATCATTTGATTTAAATCGTCGCAACCCCAAGTAAGACCAGGGCAATATTTGGTATCTGTAGACCCCCTAGCTGACTTATTGAGATACTTCTCATTTTAAACTCAGAACTGCCAACTTAGAACGGTTTTAATTAAAATATCCTTTAGTAAATAAGACGGTTAAAATTAATTATTAAATTGTAGAAAATGTTACTATGTAGTTTAGAACTGTAATGAACTGATATTAAAACAAAGGCATTTTTTTTTGGGGTGTAGATCCATTTTAAGTAAGATATACCTGTAGCACAAATATAGATGGGAGGAATCATATACTCGTTACAAACTGGACACTCCAACTCAGTCAACATTTCCTCGTCCGGTGGGGCATTTTTCTCCTTCCCCAAGGTTACAGTGGATCCCGTGGGTAACTCTCCATCTTTGACACCGGTTATTTGAATGATCTCCTTCTTGTGCTTCTTGACAATACCAAACTTAGCCCAAACTTTCTTCGGGTTTTGTAACATTTGAGAAATGAAGTTGATGTCAACTTCCAGTACTTTTTCAGGGTATCTCAAGCTGTCGGGAAAATCAGACAATGGTTCCAGACGATTCATCCTGAGGCAAAATTTTTAATTAACATCCAGGGTGTTACAAATTCGACATACGAGCATTGGGATCTCGAAAACCAGTGGCGGCTCGTGATAGTCGATACAGGTGGGGCCAAAATATCAAGTCAAAAATCATTAATGAGAATACAGGGTGTTACAAATTCGATGCATTAACATTGCTATCTCGGTAATTATGAGAGATAGAAATTTGGGGAAATTTATTTATTCATTTAAAAAATGGAGGCAAAGATTAATGCTGAATTATTTGTTAAAAAAAAATCTATGACTTCCGGAGCATCCTAAAAAAAAATTTTTGTTTTTATTTTCTTGACCACAAAATATTGATTGTTTTGAAAAACCAATAGCACTTGCTTATATTAGACATATTTAATTACATTTGTTTTGACTTTGCTGGTCATGGCTAACTACAAATATAAAAACTATAGTTTTTTTCACGAAAATTTAAATAAAAATTGAAATATTGGCAAAACTAGTAAATTTAGGTATAGGTATGACTTAACAATAATATAAGATACTTACAATATCTATCAGACGAGCCTAATAAAAATAGGGTGTTTCATTTGAAAAAAATAGAGTTATTGTATTTTAAAATTTTGTATATTTGGATGTCAACAGAAAACACCCTGTACAAAATTTTAGGTACTTTTAAGACAGTTTTTCTATCCCTAAACTTAAGAGCTTACAAGAAATTTTCGATACTCTTATTGAGAAATACAGGTAATATTTTACAATCATGCTTTTTCCAAAATTTTAAGAATCTTGCGTTTTGCTTGGCAACGTTGCAAAAAATTACTAAACTAAATATGGCGTCATAAAGATAATTTTGTAAGGGAACAAAAAATGCTAAAATATATAGGGTGTTCCATTTAAAAAAAAATGTATCTTTTTATTGTCCTACTTTTCTGGACCATCCTGTATGTTTAAAAATAATTTTAGAACATATATTTTTTTATACCTCACCACTTCTATAAAAAATTGTTTTGATATCTTTAATAGTAGAGACGGTATATTATACTTTGTCAGACACCTGGGCATTTTAACAAACATTCATAAAAAAAAATTTAGATTACGGCGAGATCTAGCACTGCTATTCTATATCTTACTCTTAACAAATATTTGAGCAACTATAAAAATAAAATAACAATTCTATGTGGTATTAAAGGAAGTTATATTAATACAAGATATCAGTAGGTATGTATATACCGGATGATTCATTAAGGGTGACGAGCGGCCATATCTCGGAAACTACTGGGCATAGAAATTCAGGAAAAGAAAAATTATAACTAAAGTGGCCCTGAGAAAATGCTGGAAATAATTTTTAAGTTCCGCATTTTGCCGCAAGAGGGCGTAATTGAAAAGTAAATTCTAAAATTTTACATATCACCGATAATTTACCTCACATATATAGAACCAATCAGACCGCAAATTTTCATAGCAACCACCTTGGTAACGTGGTCTTACCCGATAAGACCTACCGCTAGCTCGGTAAGACCACTGTAGCTTTTTGTCAAACAAACAGTAATTTATTTCAAGAAATCAAGTTTAATAAATAAATATTATAACCCCTACAAAATAAAAGTGACACACAACACTATTTGAGGTGATTTTAGGGCATAAACTTAACTTAATTTTAACATTTTTAAAGAAATGTTTTATGACAAAATGTATGCAAGATTAAACCCAGTGTGCTTTGCTTTGACGTGAGCTTTAGAAATCTTGGCGTTTTCATGGCAACCGTGATGAAAATAAGCGAATTTGATTTTTGACGTTCTACTCGTCTGATTTAGTTTTGGATTTTTAATTAATTGTTGAACTTATATGGACGCAAGTGAAAGGATTTGTAGAAAGACACAACGCGGCATTCAAACTGAAAGACGTTAAGCTACTATTTGATGAAGCCATTAATGAAGTGACACCAGAGAACTGGCGAAAAGCAGTCCATCATGTAATTAAAGAAGAGGAGAAAATGTGGGATCTGGACTACTTGATCGATCGGATCGTCGAACCGTTAATTATAACATCAAGAGGAGATGACAGTTCGTCAGATGTATAATGTATTTTTTTTATAATGTTTAATAAAAAATAAGTGTAGGTACCTAATAGTATGTACATAATGCACCCCTTTGTCACACCATTTTCAGTGTTTGTGTATGGATAACAAAACCCATAAATTAACCGAAACCCGGGTGGTACGGTACTACCGGCACCTAATGAAAATAAAGAATTTTTTCAATGAAATCAATGCTAAATTATGAAAGTGGCTTAAATATTCGTTGGATCACTCTGTAGTCCCTTTGCATACCTAATGAGCTTTTATTACTCTACACCTTTCTGAAAGAGACTATAGTCAACTTTTTAAATACGAACCTGGAATTTTAAATACATTTTTAGAAATTTAAAACGATTTTAAAATGTTATCGTATATAATATACAGGGTGATTCACGGTGGATGGTACGTTAGAAGTATATGACGAACCAGTTAACAAATCGTTTTGAAAATTTGGTTGTTTACATAAACGGACATGCTCCATTTACCTAAAATATTTTTAATGATACAGTGTTGCCACTTCTACCAAAAAATAGTAGCAACTTTGATTTTTTAAATGGAACTCCCTATAATTTATTATATTTTCGAATCCCCTATTACGTTCTGAACAACTTTGTTTAATGTTATTCTATACTTATCGCTTACCGTTTTTAAGATAATAAATAAATTGCATTTTTTTACGAAAAATGTTAACTTAAAAAAATGTTGATATTTTTGAACTCTGAAATACTAGGGCCCTGAAAATTGGTGGATGGTTAAATATTACCAGGGAGCTTTTAATCCTATGTCCAAATCTTAGTTGCGATATACAGGGTGGTTTAAAAATACAGTTATTTTGGGGACTTGAACAGATGCCCATAAGTATATTTTTTTAAATGTAACACCCTGTATATTATCACTGATTTAAAAAAGCTACTTAAATTGGCTCTTTATTTTTGTATAACATATCTTTACCTAACTAGTCAAGTTTTTGACTTATAAGCCATTATTTGTAAAATTTACTCAAAAATTTAATTTCCTTTAGATTTTTAGTAAGTATGACAAACTCTTGTTTGACATAAAAATTATGTCACTTTCATTATTGTTGTGGTGTTTTGTTAATTATTGTCGATTGAGACACTGAATTCCGTTAAAAATTATGAAAGAAAACTAATCAAACACAGTAGGTACTTATGAATTTATTTATTTTATTTGGACGGTGTGATAAAATTATAGCTAGAACATGTATAAAGTTTAATGAAATGTACCCAATTCTACCGCCAATAAACTTAAGGAAATGTATACTATTTCAGGATTATTTGTATGCATGATACACAGACACACCTATATTTAAATAATCAAATAATAAAAAAAAATTAAATCGACCATTTTAACGCTGGCCGTTCATATCCAAACATTTTAAGATGCGGGTGATCACTATGGAAGATTTAATCTCGTTTGGATTTAGATCTCTAAATGCTTGAGTACTCGACGTAGCAATTCTTCAAAAAAATTTCCTTAAACATGCCCCACAAGTAAAAATCCAATGGGTTAAAATCGGGTGATCTTGGAGACCAATTCCAAGGCTTCATGGCTTAAACTTTAGTAAACTTAAAATCATGCATGTTATGCTGTTCTAAAATTCTCTGGACTGATGAATATGTTAGACCTAAATTATATTCAGTACATCGTATTGAAGACTAAGGAAATGCATGAAAATATACCAAAACATTAATCTGGTCGTCTTCGTCAGAAAATACGGGTTGAGACAAGTTTCTTGGCGCTTTTAAAGTTAAACCAAACTCAGGTTAAATTTTTCTGGATTCGTAAAAATTTCCTTAAGTTCATTGGCAGTAGATTTGGGTACATTTCATTAAACTTTATACATGTTCTGGCGATAATTGTATCACACCGTCCAAATAAAATAAATAAATTCATAAGTACTGTGTTTGAGCAGTTTTCTTCCATAATTTTTTAACGGAATTCAGTATCTCAATCGACAATAATTAACAAAATACCACAACAATAATGAAAGTGACATAATTTTAATGTCAAACAAAAGTTTGTCATGGCATACTTACTAAAAATCTAAAGGAAATTGAATTTTTGAGTAAATTTTACAAATAATGGCTTATAAGTCAAAAACTTGACTAGTTGGAAATAGATATGTTATACAAAAATAAAGAGCCAATTTAAGTAGCTTTTAAAATCAGTGATAATATACAGGGTGTTACATTTAAAAAAATATACTTATGGGCATCTATTCAAGTCCCCAAATTAACTGTATTTTTAAACCACCCTGTATATCGCAACTAAGATTTGGACATAGGGTTAAAAGCCCCCTGGTAATATTTAACCATCCACCAATTTTCAGGGCCCTAATATTTCAGAGTTCAAAAATATCAATACTTTTTTAAGTTAACATTTTTCGTAAAAAAAATGCAATTTATTTATTATCTTAAAAACGGTAAGAGATAAGTATAGAATAACATTAAACAAAGTTGTTCAGAAAGTGATAGGGGATTCGAAAATATAATAAAATACAGGGGGTTCCATTTAAAAAATCAAAGTTGCTACTATTTTTTGTTAGAAGTGGCAACACTGTATCATTAAAAATATTTTAGATAAATGGAGCATGTCCGATTATGTAAACAACCAAATTTTCAAAACGATTCGCTAACTGGTTCGTCATATACTTCTAACGTACCATCCACCGTGAATCACCCTGTATATAATAAGCAACTCGCATAGGAATTTGTAACACCCTGTATAGGATTGTAAGAAAATATAACAATTCTAAAATAACTTACCTTAAAATTAATGATTTGGTTTTATCCTCATTAGATAACTCTAACTGATACCTAAAACATTGACTTTCCAAATCAGTGCCATTTGCCATAACCAAGATAGAGTATTTACTGTCCTGTTCATATTTGATTACAACTGTAACAATATGGTTTCCTAAAAAAATGATTATTTTTTTTTATCTGGATAAATACTTATATTAACAATAGAAAGAAAAGTTAGCGGCATGCGGTCAGTGGCGGCCCTAGAATTTGTTAAAGGGGGCGCTAAGATTTTTTTATTTATACAAAACAAACAATAGCAAATACCGGATGGTGCACCGTGGTTGAAAAGATAGGAAATCATATGCAAGTTTTAGACTGTTCAAATATTTTTTCCCCTGTTGACTTTAGAACGGGGTTGTAGGGAGAGGTGTGGTAAGCGCACATGCGAAGTTTGAACAATTTTGGAAAACCCGATCTTAACTTATTTCAATAGGATTGCGGTTGGTTTTTCATTGGAATTCAACAGGTGATGCTGCGGACACCAGCATTGACTGGACTTGTCAACCTGTGATTTGTCATTGTCAAATGTAATTTGCAAACGGTAGGCTTTTTAAAAATCTTTAACACATACAGGAAAACTATACGAAGCTAGAAAAACATATGAACACAACTTATAGTCACCTAAACGAATTTACAAATACATAAGTAGAAACATAAACTCTAAAATGTCCACAATAACATTAAGAGATCCAACCACTCAAGAAATTATGGATAGTAAAACCATGTCGGACAAATTTGCTGAACAATTTAATAAATCATTTTCACAATCGCAGAACTCCATCCTTCCACCATTGCCGGCAAGTACCAGAAATCAAAATTCGATCACCAATGTAGTTTTCACGGAAGGAAAGGTAAAAGAGACCCTAGAGAAAATGAAGAAGAAATCAAGTCCTGGCGCAGATGGAATACCTAGTCTTGCTTCAGCACTGCAGCGACACGATCAGTCCGCTCTTAGCAGAGGTGATGCAGGAATGTGTTGAGTTGGAAAGAATCCCCGACCAATGGAGGTTGTCAATAGTAACACCACTATTTAAAAAAGGAGACCGACACAAACCTGAAAATTATCGTCCCATAAGCCTTAACTGTAATCCATTGAAATGCATGAAAAAAATCATTGTGAAAGAATTAACATCTTTTTTTGCAGAAAGCAATTTGATACCACCATCACAGCATGGATTTTTTCCAAGACGGTCCACTACATCAAACTTGCTTGAATGTCTAAATGACTAGACGGAAAACCATGACAACTCTCAACCAACCGACATTGTTTACCTGGAATATGAGAAACCATTCGATAAAGTTCCTCACAAATTCTTACTTGGCAACTTGAACACTATGGCGTACGACAATTACTGTCATTGATAGCAGACTTATTGCACAAAAGAAGTTACCAAGTGAGAGTGAATGGAGAAATGTCAGTGATAGGACCTCTGCTCTTTATAGCGTATCTCTTCGACCTTGTGGATGTTATTGAATTGAGAATGAGAAATTTTGCAGATGATATTAAAATATATGCAAACCCTTGTTTTTACTCAGACCAGCTGAAAGGAGATCTCCAAAGGGTAGAGGATTGGTCCAAAACATAGGGAATGAATTTAAACGAGTCTAAATGCACAGTATTAAGAATTGGTCCAAACAACCCAAATTAAGACTACATATTGAACAACACAGTACTGACAGTAGTGTATGAGCAGAACGACCTGGGCGTTGCTATAACTGCAAACTTAAAGTAAGAACAGTATGTTGTAAATATTTCCAAAAAGGCCAACTCTTTTGTCTACCTTGTAAAGCACGCATTCAAAGACCACTCAGTAGAAATGATTACAAAACTATATAAAAACTATATTAGACCAAAGATGGAATATGCTTACAATGTATGGAACCCATATTATGTCAAAGATATTGAGATCCTAGAAAAGATCCAGAGAAGAGTTACCAAAATACCCACTTCACTGCAAAATTTATCATATCCAGAAAAACTGAGAAGACTTGGGTTAACTACGCTAAGGGAAAGGAGACATAGGGGAGACCTTATTGAGACATAAAATAATTAGTGGGCACTATTAGTGTAAGATCAAGAATATTTTCCATCTCAACCAAAACGCGCATCATCGAGGCCATTCTATGAAGATAGACAAAGAAAAAGCTGCGAAATTCCAGAGGAAGAATTTCTTAACCATTCATGTGGTATATTCATGGAATGCACTAACAGAGGAAACAGTGACCGCAGTTAATGTATTTAAAAACCGGTTGGACAAAGAACTAAAACAAAGTGCAGCAAGAATGATCCATTATAGTGCATATTGACAATATGGCGTAAACAATAACACAAGTTAATAAACAATAGTCTCATCGGTTTTACCGTTTGCTATTGGTCAATTACAGTATTACATTTTAGACTGAATTTAACTAATATTTTTAAATATAACGAATGTTTATAAAACGGATATTTTAATAGAAAACAAATTATTTTACCTAAAATAAAATAGTATTAAAATTATTTATTTATTTTAAAGTATCAACAGAAAAAAGCCAATTACAGACACTCAACTTAAACTAATAGTCAGGCAACAATACAAAGTCATAAATAACAATAACAATTAGCTTAGTAAAGTATGTATAACACAGAAATGATAAAATACGTATATCAAGAATTGCTAAAAGGGGAAGAAAATAAGAGGTTGTTTAAAAACACACAAACAAATATTTATAAAAAAAACCTAATAATTTTATTTTAAGAAAACTGTAAAATCGTTTGGAACATGTTAATTCTTAATTAAATGTTTGCTGCTAAACAATATCCTAAACGATCGTAAAATTCTCTATGAACATTAGCAAGTTGGTACTGGGCAATTGAAAATTGAATTAAATTGAATTTCTTAACTGCTCTAAATTTTGAAACCTAAAACTTTAATAGAGAAAACGCCACTGATGGCAAACTGTAGCACTAGTACCCCCCTACTTACCCTGTAAATATGAATTTGATCCTATGCTTTGTTTTTGAGAAATTAATTAAAATATGTTATCAGCCAAAAATGGAAAAATCTAAAACGGCTTGTGAGTAAACGCCACTGATGGCAAACTGTAACACTAGTAGCCTCCTACTTACCCTGTAAATATAAATCTGTTTCGTTTTTGAGAAATTAAATAAAATATGTTATAAGCCAAAAATGGAAAAATCTAAAGCAGTTAAACTCAAAACATACAATTTAAACCATCTAAGCTATAAAAAAAAACTGCACTAATACATACCTACATGTGTAAAAAAGACTAAATTCTTTTCTTCTGGCCAGTCAAACTGAGGATTTTCAAGAAATTCATCGGAGTGCATCTTTAAATGATCAGATAACAATTTAGTATTCCCAGTCCAAGTACATGAAGTCTCTGGAAACAGCTGCTTGTAGTAAAGCGGGCAAGTGGTACATTGAAATCTAAAGAAATAAACTGGTATATATATTAGCGACATAACTGGATTCTCCAACTTAGGTATGTTTAACCACAGCTATCTTAAATTCAAGGCTGTGGTATAACTATGTATAAAATACCAAGACCAAGTTGTTTAAGGTTACAGTTAATTAGTGTTTGGGATTCAAGCCCAACACAGTTTCAATACTTTTGGTTAGCAGGATTACATGAAAACCTACCTACAACTTTTCTCGTGTTCTTGTACCTCTTTAAACTTTAGAACGTCAACACATCCGTAATTTTTGTTGGTGCAAGGAAATGTAAGGTAACTTATTAAGTCTTCGTAAGCCTGTTGGCGCATAATTGCCCCTAAACCCTTTAGTGTGGCTGCACTGTTACACCTTCCACAAATATTTCCTATATTTTCATTGTAAACAATTGGAGACACATTTAGGGTTTTACTGCAGATATTGCAAATTAAATCTTTTTCTAGTGACGATTTGTCAATAAAGCTGAATTCCTCAAGCGGATCTTGAAGTTTTTTCGTTATTTCTTCCATGTTAAATACTGCAAAAGTATTAAAAAAACCGTTGAAAATTAAAGTAAATACCATTATAGACTTGGTTTGATGTGAAATTTTCAAATAAGGTTACCCTTACAAGAAATTTATGTTAGGTAAATTATAAACTAAATTTAATTGGAATCGAATCACAGTAAGAATTATTACCTAGAATTAATTTTTCTTCAAAAACAAACAAATAAATTGAAAAAACGCCGGGTTAACAAAGAAAGATGGTTGGGTTGATAGTGCACTCAAAGTGCACTAGTTCACAGGTGCACAGAAAAGAAAAGTTTCGTTAGGGTTTTAAAAGTGATAGATAGGAAGAGAAACAATTAGATGGCGCCATAAGTAGAAACTAATACTGGAGACTTTATACTTATAGTAACGACAATACAGTAAATTCACTGATCTGCTCTATCAGAATTCAAAGTTTAGAATACACTGAAATAAACGAATTTCTTTTTAAGAAATATCCTTCTCGATTTAAAGAACAAAAAGAGACAGGATTTCTAGCTCTTTTTTTCGGGCATATGGAAGTCAATATGCCGATACCTGTACCGAAAACCAAAGTTTTTCTACTGATTTACAGTCACACACCTGATTTAACCGATTTTTGAAATGTTGAAAACCCGGTATTTCAGGTGGATGATACTGATGGACCAATAGGTTTTTTTTAGAAGTCATTTATGTTCGAAGCAACGATTTTTTTTGAAGTTACGTGAAGTTTTTGTGGTTCAGAGGTTCAAATTACTTAAAAAGTTGACCAAACCTAGTATTTTGCACATCTACCGATTTTGAACATCGTTTTCTCTCGATTTTGAAATTTCACTTTCGGCAACATATTCTGTACTTATCGTTAATAAAAGTTAGCAATCAAGATGGCTGAAGCAGAATTTTATTTTGTTAAACCAATCCCCAGATGCATTTAATAACATAATAGTTCTTCATGCAAACTATAATAAAATCTGATGGAACAAATAGGTGATGCTGCATGGCAAATATATCCAAAAATGTCAAAGGCGTAAAGTGAGAGATGACGTAATTGGACGTAATTAACCTAGGACGTCATTTATGTGTCGAAGTTGGACACGTATAATAATGATCTTTTACTTTAAAAAATCGAAAAAATTACGTTATATTGACGTAAATCTCATGTCGTCTAATGTAACGTAAAATAATGAAGTCTAAATCACATCATTTTTTGGTAACATGACGTCGAAAACCAAAATCCCAAAAAATTACGTCACTTAAATGTCATTATTTTACGTCATTTAATTTAGACGATATGAGCTTTACGTCAATAAGCAAATATCGAAATAATTCAGTGATGTAAATTTTCGTTACTTTTGAGGACTTGGACCGTTTCGTTACTTTGGGTATTAGGACTCGTTACTCAGGACTCGTTACTTTATGTAAATCGTTACTTTTAAAAATAAAAATATGGTTGATCGATGGCCAAATACTCATGTTTTGTAGTATAAATATATTAAATCTAGGTTATGTACTATTGTCAATTCTCAAATATGTGATTAAGAAACACATAAAAACATACAATATAAAGAAATAGGAATAGAACATGGCGTATTGATTAAAAAATAGATTTACTTGTTCTCAATTTACACAAAATATAAACAAATAACACTTCGTTTCTGCTTTTGGGCATCTGATTCTAGGAATCGAAGATCTATTATTTTATAATTTTCTAAATACCAGTGTGCGAAGTGAACTTGACTAAACACAATTTGTTTACGCTATACAATCTAAGAAACAGAATACTCAATTTATATTATGTTTATAAAATAAGTGCCTGTTAAAATTAAAAAAGAAATATAAATTAAAAATACATAAGAATAAACATTGCTTTCATCTCTCAATGGTAACTTCCAGTCCTGTATTTCCTCAACCCAACAGGCAACATGGCTTCCCGACAACAAATTAACCAAATACATATTAATACGCCATCTCTCCAAAATACATGCAAAACGACACGCCATCGGCCGCCTGACGAGGTAAAAACAAAATCCAGCTCGAAAAATAATTATGATACGTTTTGTCTGTCATCCGTTTGGCTATCAAGTCCACGAACGAAACCGCCCGCTGTAAAATTCTGGGTAGAATAGTTACTAGTTAGATTTAAATTCAGAGTAACGAAATGCCAAAAGTAACGAGTCTTTTATAACATTAGGACTCGTTACTTTTAGTGATCACATAGTAACGCTTACTTTGTAACGAGTCCTTATTTATTTTACATCACTGAAATAATTCTATTAAAAAAAAAGTAAATAAAATAGACCAAGAAATTTCTTAAGGCCCAAAATAAGCTATAATAAAGCTTCAAATCAATAATTGGGTATAAATTGTGCTTTCTTCAGAAAAAAAAGTTGATGCTTTCGTCTTCTCTGCGATTTTAGCGTGCGGCTGCTCTTAAGGTGCTCTTAAGATGAACAATTTTTACCAATGGCGTGACTGCATTTTTCGCAGGTTCTCTCTCTTGTTACGTCCAATAATACGTACGTCTCCGGGTGGCACCCCACTCTCGATCACGACGCCACTGATATGTGTACTGCTCGCACACCACTCCCGGCACGAAACGACCCGAAAGTAACCATACTACTAATAAAGAATTCTGTATACGTTCTTTCGCCTCGATGTCTTCACAGTTTGTTCTAAAACGTGTATTAGTAGATGACGCTAGTGGTATTAAAATACAGTAGCTCAGAATGCAAAATTTACAATTACAAGTTAGGTATATTGAAATGAACCACTTTTAAGCCACGCTGGGGCATTTTTTGCGAGATAACGGGACACGACATGTCTAAAAGAAAGTAGCAGAATGTGAAATGAAAGGGACGGGACCTGAGACCTAACAGTTTTAATTTTAGTTCTTGTATTTCCATTTTTAGGAGACATAATCGCGATGCTCCCATTTATTCAATTTAAGTGTACCGTTGGTAATTTTACGTTTAATTCGAGCTGACAAATGATTTCCGTCGCGAAAATAATATACTACCCACTGAAATTCGTCGGAAAATTAAAATTATGCGTTGTCGTTAATAAAATAGTACAATAAAACCATTAGAATCGCGTCTTCTCATTGAAAAACAACCAAAACCCTGTGTCAATGATTTTCTTAAGACTTTAGCACGACATGCAGGGGCGGCATGTAACAAATAAATTCCCTTTTTGCCGTCCGTGGTTATTACTGAATTTCTCTAAATTTGGATATAAAAGTGACATGTAGGGGAGCGCGGGGTAGGTTCGGACACCTAACTCAAAATACCTGTATTTTCACAAATGGGCAAAAAGGAACCTTGGTTTATGCTTTTCCTCTTTCTTTATAAAATAAAAGTTTACAGGAGGTAATAAAAATAACAGTTTTATTTATAAGTTTAGACATTTTTGTTGTTTAAAAAAAATTACATTTGTCCGAAAGTGCCCCATGTGGACTACGGACAAGCCTAGGGGCAGTTTCGGACGTAAGGTCGGTTTAAAACAAAAAATTTTTAAATACAAATTAAACACTTTTATTCAACTATCTATATATGTTATACTTCGTCACAGTAAAAAAAGTTATTGCATATTGTAATTCGCAAAGTTGGCATCAAATTTGATGTAGGATGAGAGACGTGATGTTACTTTAATACTGATTGGCTTCGGAAGTTTTGAAACTACGTCGCTTCGTAGAACTGCAGCAAGATCCTCAACATCTGGGAAACAGAATGCGTTAGTTTTTTTCTTACGAAAAAACTTTACTTCGTATTCGCCATTTTGATCATTAGTTCCTACTACCAATCCAACATAGTATTTCAAAGTTCGCTTTGAACTTTACCCTATCGAATAAAGTTGACTTTTTATGTTGTAGTTAGATGCAGCTTGTCTTATTGACGACTGTCTTTTTATTACAGCTTTAACTGCTAAAGTTATGGTTCTTTCTGCAGTTTCACCACGGGTTGTCTTCTGGTGCCAACCATTCTGTAAAGTAAAGTTATAATGTAATTATGTACATTCGGACACCAGGTGGGGGCACATCAGGACAGTCCGATCCTACCCCCAAATAAATGTCCGAACGTGCCCCTAGTAACACCTTTAACTACTAAAATCGTTATAAATTTTTGTGGTCATAATTGAAACTCCACATTGTGGGAAATTGGAGGTTATATGTTGTTTTTAACGTTCCCGTAATAAAATCATGCAATAATCACAAACACAATAGTTTATAGCTTATGTAATGTACATTAAAACTTACCTACCTGAACAACAAAACACAAAACTTTCACATAAAATCAAGCACTCTTGTTTATTCTACTGGCAAACGCTTTTAGCTGTTCCGTATAATAATGGCGGACTGACTGAAGCTATTTCCCCTCTCTATTACCGGCTGAAGCCGCCAAATTTGAATTGTCCGAATCTGCCCCATGTCCGAACCTACCCCGCGCTCCCCTACTTAACTGATGTTCACATTTAACTTTAATTTAGGAAATTATATCTACATTAATTTATGATAACATAAATCTTTACGTTACAATAAGGAACTAAAAATATGAAATTCTGAGGCTGTGACGTCAACCATAAGCAGCAGACTGATGACGTCTAAATCATGTCATTTTTTGGGATGTTCAGGTCTTCGACGTCATATTACCATAGTCGTAACCATGGAAACACAATGAAAATAACCTTCTGTACGTACCTACTCACCAATGGCATCACAGCTTCTAACTTAAGAGCTAGAAGTGTGCCCACCCTAACATTTAAAACTATCTATTTTTGAGGCCCATGGACTGGCACATTCGCCAGGATTTTTGGGATGGGTGGACATAAGTGAGCCCGATGATTTTTGAGTGGCACTAAAAATCAATCGTCAAATCCCCCCCTCCCCCCCCCCCCCCCCCCCCCCCCAACCTCAACTGTAGTTCATCCTATAAAGAAATAGTAAATATCTAGTAGTAAAACCTCTTTGCGGGTAAATCCCAATAAACAATAACTTTTAGTTGATAAGGATCAAGACTGCTATACCAAAAACACAACCAATACCGCGGGATAGGGAGGGGGTCCTTATTTTCCCTAAAAGGACACCCACGTTAAGTAGTAATTATGTTGGGGCGTTCCCAAGGGTAGAGGATAATCAGAGTGAAACATAATTTACAAGATATAAATAAACTCATACTTAGGTAGGTATGTACTTTAGACTTTAGATACTTATAAAAAAGTTCCTAACACAATAGCCTAAAAAATACTAACTTAATAAACACTATGTTATCCATTTTTTTTTGCTGAAAAAGATAACTTCTTTTAACACCGCACTTGCAAGCCCATGAACAGTAACTAAGAGGCAAAAGCAAAAGCCAATAATTGAATATTCTAATCATAATCCACAAAGGCTTTTCAGGAAGGCAAAAGCGGCAATAAACGATATATCAACGCCAATCAGTAGTTGCTTAATGGCATATAGCTTAGGAATAAAGGAATATCGAAAACAATTATTGATCTGATCGACTAAATTCTTGCTGCATTGACTATGTTCACACTTTTGTGGATTCAATTTACACTTTTAAATACTTATTTTATCATAATAATTAGATATATGATTATTTCCAGAAAAGACTTTTGTTTTGATTAGGTAGGTAGGTACATTAATTTTTATCTGTTTAAATATGAAGAAAATCGGACTGGATGACAAAGACCTTAGGATCATCGCGAACCTGTATTGGAATCAGAAGGCCATCACCGTCCGAGTACAGGACAGCCACACAGAGCCAGTTAGAATTGCTAGAGGAGTTCGACAGGGTTGCATATTGTCTCCACTGTTGTTCAACATATACTCCGAGTACATCTTTCGTGAGGCACTGGAGGATAGTGAGGCAGGGGTGAACCTGAATGGACAGAGGCTGAACAACATAAGATATGCAGATGACACCGTCGTGTTCACAGATAACCTAGACGATCTGCAAAACCTGATGACACAAATCACACTGATCAGTCAGCAATATAGTCTTGATATAAATGTTGACAAAACCAAATTAATGATCATCAGTAAAAGAAATATTCCGGATGACCACCTAATTATAAAAGGAAAACGTGTGGAAAGAGTACAAAAATACACATACCTGGGTACCTGTGTTAAAGTGGGACCATTCACAGGAAATCAGATGCAGGATAGAGAAGGCCAGAGCAGTGTTCAATAAAATGACAAAGTGCTTCAAGAGCCATGACTTGAACATAAACCTAAAGATCAGGTTGTTAAGATGCTACTCCTTTTCTGTTTTGTATTACGGAGTAGAGGCTTGGACACTGACTGCTGCTACTGAGAGGAAGCTGGAAGCCTTCGAAATGTGGCTGTATCGAAGGATGCTGAGAGTGTCGTGGACGAGGGTGACCAATAAAGAAATCCTACGCCGCATGGGGAAGGAACGTGAGGTCCTTTACACCGTTAAATGCAGGAAATTAGAATATCTTGGGCACATAATGCGCAATGAAAATCGATACCATCTCCTCCAATGCATCCTACAAGGTTAAGTTTACGGGAGCAGAGGACCAGGAAGAAGGAGAATCTCATGTTCGAAAAACCTAAGAGTCTGGTTCGGAAAGTCAACCACGGGACTGTCAGGGAAGCAGTCAACAAAATTATGATCATTCAGATGGTCGCCAGCATCCGACCCGGATAGGCATACGAAGAAGAAGAAATATTTAAAGCAAAGTAGTGTAGTGCCCGTCCTGCATTAAAGTTGATTCCTACAGATGGCGATACTGTGTTTTCGCCACTTATTTATTTCTTAAGTAAGACGTAAAAACGCATTTCCGCTGTTTCTGGAGTTGCTTACGAGTTGTAGCTTTGTGATGAGTCCTAATAACGAGTTAACGACGAAACAGCTGTAATTGTTTAGCTGTACCCCAGGGAACCCATTATTTTGGCGTCCCCGTGTACTTTAATGCTTGCCGCCAGCTTTTTTTTATTATTAAAATCGTGTTAGAAATCAAGGGAATTGGAATTAACTGGTGGGGACTGGGCTGGGAGGGGCAATATTCACCCCTTGGATTATCAAAATATCAAATTTTACCCACAAAATCCTGCTATTTAATTTTTCATAGGCTAATTAATATCTTGTGTGATTCAAAGTTTAGCAAATAACAAAAACTTGTTATCATTAGCGTAAGCACTACGTTCCTTAATGAGCTATCCCTATTTCAGTGGATCCGAACAATTATTCTAAATTCTTCTCCAAAGTTACCATGCGAAATTATATCTATATACAGGGTGTCCCTGAAATGACTGTACAACGCTTCACCACAAATTCCTTAACCAAAAATAAGGCGATCTATAGGTAAACTTACCTATATGCAATGTTGCTTCGTTTTGCCGCTACAGGGCGCTAAAGTTTTCAAATTAATATTGTTTTTTCGGAACAATGTCTAAACGCCTTTTCAATTTCCACTAATTTTGGAACTAGGAATGATCACTATTAATAGCGTGTTTTGACGTATGCGCCATCTTTTTTTAATACCTGCAAATTTTAAAATGGCGTGTGAGTGGTAATTAAAAGTTCCTCTTTTTGTTACACCCCGTATAAATGACTTAAATTATTTCTCTGACACTAGCCGACATCACGTTAAAATTGTTTTGTCTCTTGTAAAAATTTAGCCAGACATGCAGTTTCTCTACAAAAAAAAAGAGGCGTTTGCATCCATGTTACCATTTACGGTTGTACAAAAATAATATTTTGAGACTTTTTTTGTGAGACAAATGAGATGAAAAAATATTGACCTACTCAGGAAAATAGCTTATCAAATGAAAGAGCTTGTCATATAGCATATATTTTTTTCTTATAATTTTTAGGCTCAAATTTGACATTTCTTTGTAAGTATATGAAGGGGATCCCCGCGATACCGTTTAGTATCTCGAATATTAATAATATCATCATCAACATCCACCCACTCAATCTTATATTTATCAGTGGTAAACCAGTCATCAGTCATTCATTGTTTTGAGGTTGTAGGTATTTTTTAAAATTTTGAACATAACTCCCTCCCCCTCCGTACGCGCCTGGTCATCGACAAGAGCGACACATACTAGATTTAATTTTTGAAGGCATAAGGTCCAATCACACCTCCTTAAGGCCCAGGAAGATTAGTCTCAAAATTTCACAATAAATTTATGGTAATAAAATTCCCTGACAAAAAAATTCAAATTTATTAATTTATCTTATTCACTTTATAATAATGATGTAACAATATAATGGTATGGTAAATATTGTCTTGTATGAATTAAAATAATTAATGAAAATTTAGTAAAAATTAAAGAGTGGTGTGACTCTAACCTACTTTCTTTTAATGTCACCAAAACTAACATATTTAATACTTTTGTAAAATGTAATATTATTAATAAGGGTAAGATGTTACGAATAGCAACATCTAGTGCCGTTGTTAGACACTTCGACACAGCTCTAGTCTAACAAGACTTAGGTCGCGTTGCACCAAGAAATTTTTATAATAAATAACCAACTAGCAAGTTTGACGGCGACCTACATGACATTGACAGAAATAATTTTCTCACAATCATAGTTCCCTGGTTATCTTAATTTTTAATTTAATAATCAGGTACCTTTGATTGTGAGTAAATTATGCATGCCAATATCATTTATGTCACAGTCAAACTTGCTGATTAGTTAATTATGGTAAACATCTTTGTGCAAACCAACATATAATAGAAAATAAGTAACTATAAACTATGGACTGGCTTGAATCATCAAAATTTTTTTTTGCGCTTTTACCAATTTCTAATAATTTATTAATTAATTAAAATATGTACTAATATTGAATATTAACATTTTTTAAAAGCACATTCACAATGTATTTAATAAATGGATGAAGGAATTTTTTACTTTTTTAGTAAATATTCATAAGATTAAAAAAGAAACCTACCGATAGTCGCTTTTATTAAATATTTTTTTCTTTAGCGCGGGAACAAAATGCAGCATTGTAAAATGTATTATTTATCATATTATTTATGGGCGCTGGAGAAGGGCAAATAGTACTATGCTCCCCCCAGGTATGTCTACAAGGGCCGCTTGCACGGGTTTGTTCGGGTTTAAGCTGTAAACATTTTCGGCTTAATTTATATCTACTTAGGGCTGGCTTATGTGCCGGTTTAGCGACTGTGTAACGAAAAAGTTTTAGTTAAAAGTGACACCTTAAGTTAAGCCCCACCTAAAACGCCTTAAGTGAAACCCGTGCAAACGGCCCTTAGTCTTGTTAGAGCTGAAAATATGCTGTCGATGTGTCCAGCAACGACACTAGATGTCGCTACTCGTAATACCTACCCGTTTGGCTTTTATAGTAACTGTTCAACAGTAGACCGTTTCCCTTCATTCGTCGCCTCCTGAAATTACTGATGAGCCATGATATGGCCAAACGCGTCTAGGTAGTGATACATATATTGATAATGATCTCTTATACAGCCTGATTCCTGAGTTGATACTTTTTTTAGCTGTGTATAGAAGGCATTAAAATAAACTACATTTTCAAATACCTTTTTTCAAAAACTAAAAAATAAGGTACTTATATTCATTTATTACACTATGGATTAAATACGGTCCTGACCAACTTAATCATAATCTCGAAGCAGCAGCCGCACTTTGACGACACTCACCGTAAATTAGCACCATATCTACTAGTTCATTGTTTTCAAATTTTGCAATTTTCACGTTTCACCAGTTTAAAATTAACTTGCTTCAGAAAAACACACCGCAGCGAATTGCCAAATAACTGACCACCGACCCGTAAATTGCATGACTTATAACGGATAAGACAAACATAAAGTATAGCAGGCTACGTTTTGATGACCAGACCCGCACTTAGATTTTTTTACTTCTGTATCTCGTCTATTTTTAAGTTAAAAAAAAAAAGGTATTTGGAAATGTTGTTTATTTAAATGTCTTCTATACACAGCTAAAAAAGAAGTATCAACTTAGGAATCGCCCTGTATTTATTGACATTTTTTTATTCTAATATTTAGATTTTTACTATACCGGGTCCGCCAACGTGGCGGGGATGGAAGATTAAATCATTATCGAGGAGCTTATCAAAAATACTAAACCAGCATAAGGTATCGACTTAAAAGCGGCATATTTTAAAAATATTTTACATTATACAGGGTGGCTCAAAAAAGTGTGGCGGACTAAACTTGCATTTTTTTAAATGGAACACCCTATATATTATATTATTTTCTAATTCCCTATACAATTCCACGTATATTTTGTATGAAATGTCATATGTCTAAATTCAATTGTTTTTGAGTAATTGACGTTTAAAATATGGCATTTTTTGACTTTGACAGGCTGTAACATTGGAACGGTTCATCTTAGGGAAAAATGGTTTTCACCTCCCTATCTTAGTTTTTCATTCTTTATCCAAAGAAACCAACCTCCGATTTACTATGTTAAACCGTTAAAACCGTTTTTTTGGTTTAACATGGTTGGAGGTTGGTTTTCTTGGATAGAGAATGAAAAACTAAGATAGGGAGGTGAAAACCATTTTTCTCTAAGATGAACCGTTCCAATGTTACAGCCTGTCAAAGTAAAAAAATGCCATATTTTAAACGTCAATTACTCAAAAACAATTGAATTTAGACGTATGACTTTTATACAAAATATACGTGGAATTGTATAGGGAATTAGAAAATAATATAATATATAGGGTGTTCCATTTAAAAAAATGCAAGTTTAGTCCGCCACACTTTTTTGAGCCACCCTGTATAATGTAAAATATTTTTAAAATATGCCGCTTTTAAGTCGATACCTTATGCTGGTTTAGTATTTTTGATAAGCTCCTCGATAATGATTTAATCTTCCATCCCCGCCACGTTGGCGGACCCGGTATTATATATTATTGTAGGGCAATAGTCTAAAAGCTTTGTCAGTAAAAAGTTGTTATTTTTGACATTAAAGCATTTTGACTTTGTGTAAACATAGTTTAAGAAGTTTTAACCGTCGGAGTACCCTGATAAAAAATGAAATCGCTAAAGCCTCGAGACTAATCTGATTTGGCTACCGCCTTGAAATTGTGTTATTCCTCTTGTTATTTAGTAGATATACGATAGCAGTTTGTTAAATAACTTTACAGGTACTCTTTCGAACCGTTGGAATGCGTTACAAAATTGCAAATGTGGGTATGTAAAAATCATTTCAAGCGTAATTTATTAGGTGTATAGGTGCAAATGGTAAAATAGTTTTATTGGGGTTTATTTATTCTTTTTTTTTAAATAGATACAAGTACAGTTATGTCGCGATTTGAATAAAATTGTCAACTTAAAAAATGGGTATAGAATTATAGATATTAAAGAGGCCTAACGTAGTGGCGGCTAGCGGTCTTAAAAAATGGTGAAGAGCTAGGAATAGTGCGGGTACTTAAACAAACATTAACTAAAAACCCATGTAACAAAACGTATCTCTTATCCTCATATGTCATTAATTGGGTTTATTTTTAAAACACAAAACTAAGTAGGTACGTACACTACTGAATGAACCGAAAAATAAAAACAAGACTTTTTAATCACACAGTAAATCACGTAAAAACGATATCCATAACCGTAAATTTCGCGAAGCCTCAAAATAAATACCTTAAGGTTAGGCGAACCAATGCTAAAACAATAGTGCATACGACTGATCTATTTTTAAATTGCCCTTCATCATAATGCTAATTGTTACATGCTGTTTGCGTGACTGACGTCACGTAACCATAGCAAAGGTGAATATCAAAGTCATGTCATGGGCGTTGGGTCTTCACTTGGTTTGAGCTAACGGACGCGGTCGGCTGGAGCGCGCCAAAATTCACGAGTTCTTATAATTATGGTCCATTAGAGTTAACCTTGTCCCTATTATGCATAGCTACATGCGGATTAAATTAATATTAATAATTCGAACATAATTATTTTTTAAGGGCTAAAATGGTAGCTGTATTGGCATTAATATTTAATATTGTCGAAAAACTTTCCTCCTGGTTTTATTTTTTTTGGTGAAGAGCCCCTTCACCTACTTCACCTGACGAACCGCCACTGGCTTAACGGGCGAAAAAAATGGTATTTCCTTATTCTTACAGGTTCGCTAATTCGTTTTGTTCATTGTCGTAACTAGATCGTTATTGGGGGGGGGGGGGGGGGGGGAAATGATATTCCTGGCTGGCTCCTGATGGATGGACATGCTACGGTGGACAAAATTAATTAAGGCGATCAACTACGCAATATGTTATTGCTATACATGTCGCCAGTGGCGTAAGTAGGACATTTTTTTTCTGGAGAAAGGCACAGTCGGGACTACATGTATTTCATGATATTGTACCCAGTGAAGAAGGCGGAAAAGTGGTGCAGGCAAAAAAATTTCGGGGCTACGCCCAAAGCTCGTTTAAAATTCACCTAACTACTATCAAATTTCGAAAATTAAATTATTACCTTTCCCGCTCTGCATGGTTGGATTAAATGTGTTTTTGTTAATGTTCTCTTTACTTTTTTTAATATTCCTAACTGGCTCTTTATTAATTTTTTTTTTTACGGTTCGCCGTCTACGTAGGCCATCTTGAACCGGTCATCGACCACAAATGTGATCTACCGACTGGGGAGTGTGAAACGGCACCTTCATCCTACGAGATATCCGATCTCATCCGGCCTGTCCGGCGTGAATAGGATGGCTAGGTGTCGATTCATTTTACACTCTTCCCTGAGGCAAGAGCACGCTGTGTTCCCAAGCGGTCACCCGCCCAAGTACTAACCGCGCTTGACACAGCTTAACTTCGGTGATCTGCGGGAACCGGTGCCTAATATGTCGACAGGCCCTTGCCTATGGCTCTTTATTAAAAAATCATAATAAAGCATTCTCGTTTCTTCCCGCACTATTTTTTTTTATTATTGCCAAGAATACATTATTTAAATATTTAAATTAAGAGTCCAAGCGTGAGACGAAAAATTAGGTTGCAATTATACTTTTAGACCCGAGTTCCTTGGCTCGGGGAGGAGGAGGGGGGAGGGGAGGGGTGCTGGAGCTTCCCCCCCCCCCCCCGCCTTGCCTATTGCTATTTTGAGCGTCTTAAAAGATACAGCTTTATCGGTTTTAAAACATTTTCTATCGCTAAGCAAAATAGTATACAGATAGCATATAATTCATAGTTTTAAAATCCGGTAATACACCAAAGTGAGACAGATATAAACTTAACAACGGTATTTAAAGACAGAGAAAAGGGAAGTGTGCGTGTATGTTGTATATATTAAACGAATATACCAACCACTAACTAAAACAGTAAACTTATTCCGTGTCGGCGACCTAGTCGGCATGTCTCATACTCATAGCGATGGATTCCTCTCCTTTACGCTTAGCGAGACAGCTCAGGAGAGATCTTCAAAAGGCCGAATGTGAGAAAGAAAAATATATTCAAAGTGATTTTGTGCAAATATAAGATATTACCCATATCGACAAATATGTTATAGTTAAAAAGTCAATCATAAAGTAATATTAAATAAAAAAAATAAGAAAACTATTATTAAAAGAGCTGAAAGCGACACTGGTGTTAAATGTAAGTAGTGACATAAAACGAGTTTTACAAATTAATCACTACTAACCGTCCTATAATTTTTTTCTCCGTATAATTCTAATTAACTTTTTTTAATAACTAGTTTTGGTACATATCTATGAGAATTCTAAGAGGATTCTTCGTATAATTACCATGTATAACCAATTTATCTCTTGCTCACTCTATTATGATCTTTCGGTGATTAATTTTGTCTCCTCGGTAATTGCTAATTTAAACCTCCACCGTTCATAAAAAAAAATAAAAAAAGTTTGGTAAATTTATTTTAAGTTTGTTATCTTAATTTAAAGCAAACACATTAGATGTCCTCCTGCGGAGTGAGTCAATTGATGCCTGAGAGGAAAAAAAATCATCAAATTGGTAGGTACACTTAAGCGAATTTTAATTGCTTGTTACAGGGCCGACATTGCCTAAAATATCGCTTATATTTGGGTGTCGTTGTTTTTATACATCATACATCGCTGGTTAAAGTCAATCCGACCGTTCTGAAATGTGTCATGTTAAATTGTGGATCTGACACGAATTACAAAAAAATTGGAATGGAAAGGTGGTATTTGGGCGTGGAAAAATAATTTTTATGCAAAAAATATATTCGAGGTAAAATATATAAGCCAATGAAGACTCTAAAGATAATTACTAACGTTAATTGTAATGTAAAAAATATTGAAAATTTTTCTAAAAATAAAATAATGTTCTGTCACTCCAATAACTCAAACTCAAATATACAAATTTTAAATGTTACTATAGGATACGCTCTTTCAAATAAGTTTGTTCAATCTGGTAAAGGCAAACTCGAGTTATGGAAATTTCTTTCAAAAGAGATTCCCCCTCCTCCCCACAGTTTGTTTTGCGAGTTGGATCAAAATGTCTTAAAGCAAAATTATTCCGTATATTCCAGAGAATAAAACACATATTTTTTGATATAACTTTATTTGGCATATTATCGGTAAAAATCCTATAATCTTGTTAGTCATATGTTGAGCGCCATCTAGAGGTAAATTTAGGAACTGAAAAATATTTTCCAGAAATTTCATCGTTTTTATAATAATATGTTTTATTTCAACACGTTGGGACAAACGGTACCTGCGATATGGCCGGCGTCTATTCTTGTTTGGCCACCCGGTATATATATACAGTGTGTCCTAAATAGAATGCAATATATGGAAAATTCTTTTATTAGATACCGATTTCTCAGAAAATTTTATTCTTGATAAAAGTTGGTGCATAAACGCATATTTCAGACTTTAACTGCGCCTAATAGTAAGGCAGCAAATGTAATTTTTTCGAAATTGCCTTAAGAGTAAAGTATACCTAAATATTGAGAAAAATCTCGAAAAGAAATAATTTCATACATAAATCTGAAAAAAAAATTCTGTGATAGAGATTATTTATAAAAGTTATAATAGTTTAAAAAATAAACTCCAGTGGATATCATAAACAAAAATCGTCCTCGGTCAGCTTAATCGCGTATTAAAAAGACAAAATTTATTCAGAGGCTGGGAAGGCCTACTGCGTGTTTGCGCAAAATTGGCTTAGATTTTGCAAAAGATAGCCGCCGTCATATCGGAAAGTATTGGTAATAATTTTCTTTTATGGGTATAGCTGCAAAAAGAAAATACTAAAAATTATTTTTATAGTTGTACGACTGCCGCTAGAGGGCTTAACTTATTATAAACTCAAATATGCTGTGTTCAATATTCTGTTTTTTTATCTTTTTATAAAGGGAATCAAAAAAATCTATTATCCGCATTTTAATCTGTTAATTCAACTTATATTCTTTTCTAAGTAACTTACCAATGCGGTAAGTACTCTATTTGGATTATCCTGTATAGAAAACTAAAACACATTAACAATCTAGTTTCACTTATAGAAAAGTGCAGATTTTTGAAATTTTTATCATACTTTTAAGTTATAAAAACAATTGCAAACTCATTTCTTGCTTAAAATATTAACTCATTCAAACCATCTCGGCAGTCATCCTGCTTCTGTATCCTGTCCGCGATTGCGTAAGCACTTGCTTTTGAGATAAGTCCTTTAAATGAAGATTTAAAGATAAATTTCCCATACGCGAAGAGAAATAAATAGTATAATTCTAAGGCTTTTGAAACAAGATTAATCGATTTTGCAATAAGATAAATCAAGAGATAAATGTCCAATCCAAGAGAAATTTGAAGGTTTTTCAATTCGTATTTTGTTAACAAAGAACTTTTCTCTTTTGACAATAGAAATTCTCTTATATAAATATAATTTTTTTCAGTTCTTTTATTATCAATTTTAATAATTTTAATTCTTTATTCAAACGTAAGGTTATTTTTATCGCCGCCCCACCCGTGATCTACCAGATAGAAGGGAGATAATGTAAATCCTCCATTTTGAGTTTTTACGCTGTCTCAACTGAGATCGTATACACTTTATGATTTTTTTTTAATATATCGAAGTTTTGCTTATATAAAGGTATTATAAAATAATACGACGAATCTAGAATTAAATAGTTTTATGCAAGAGTTTTAGTTAAGGTTATGTAATTTTTTCCTCTTCGTTCGCTGCCAGGGCCATTCCCGAGGGGACCTACAAGCTTAACGTGGGTTCCGAACCACGATCCTCAGTCATGCGACACCCCCCAGGGGCTATCAACCCTTGGTTTATTGCCATTGCATGACCTACCGATTGGGGAGTATGTATCTTCTTCCGCACCTCAGGAGATGTCCGATATCATCCGGCCTGGTTACATTTTACATTCTTCCCTGCATTCTTAAACCTACTAAATTTCGGACATCCTTTTTTTTATTGTGCATATTCCCACTCCGGGGATCGAACCCGAACCACCACGGTCGAATGCCAGCAACTCACTTCTGAGCTACTGCAGGACTGTTAATATTTCAACAGATCTTTAAGCCTCTGAGATGGTCACACTGTATAAGGACATTTCGGTGCTTTCTGTCAGCTACTATTTGGCGACTAAATTGCTAAATGGTCATTTTTCATGTCTGCTATAATACATTCACAATGTATTGACAGCAATTGTTCATGCTGTGAAATTAAATTGGTATTGTAAATAAATTGTATTGTGCTGGCTATTATATTTTAATGATATAAGTAAATAAGAAACTGACGCTGTCATTACTACTGTTATATAAAGTACCTAATCAATTTCTTTGTAAAATCAAATATTTTTGACAGCATTATTTCACCGTATCGGCATTTTGCAACCGTTACACCGTAACTGGTAGTTATTTAAATTTGGATTTATTTTTCAGATTTTGTATTATTATCTCGCGCATGGGCTAACGCGCGAAATGTTGAACGGATTCTAAATTGATGTTGTGCTGAGTATTTTCTACTATACTCCAGGTCCAAAATTACTGTCAGTGACTCATCGAGTCCGAGGAAAATAAATATTCTGCTTTATTAGAGTTTCAAAAATACACAGGAATTGTTTCCTCTAAACTTCGTAGATCCCGCTGCACTCTATATGTAAACGATGAATCTGGGGGAAATTATGAGGTCCCAATATCAGCTGATCGATGAGAAATTACTGCTGTCGTCTGTCAGAAAACGAGAGAATTGGTTGCGCAGACTTTACCTATACAGGGTGCTACAAATTCGACATACCAGGAAACCATAGGAGTTAGATAAACGGTTAAATAGGGGCAAAGTTGTGCAATTCGGTGCTGATTATAATGCCGCTTTAAAAGTTTTCAAATTCCAAATACTTTCGATTTTATTCGAAAAAAACCGAAATTTTTCAAAATCGTTTTTATTTTTTCCTGAGCTCATTTGACTAGCTATTTAAAAATAAATGACACTTTGTCATTGCCACTTTTTCTCCTCTACAAAATGACGTTACTAAACTAAAGATCCGCCGTTTCGTCTCCGAGCGGCCATCACCAACTTTACTTTTTTAAATACGGACATGGATTTTTTTAAACCGATTTTTAAACCCTTCTACCCTCAAAATGTAATGGCAATATTATTTTCTCATAATAATGAATTGTCCTTGCTTATTTTTTTAAATTCATATTTTTTACACTTCTTGTCAGTCTAGTCCTGGCAACGAATTACAATATTAATTGAAAACTTTATTTTATTTAAAACCTTTACAAATGAAAAAGTTTGTCTAAAGTTCATGTTAGGTATTTACATACAGGTGGCATTTGGTAGGATAAAGAGAAGATCGGTTGAAAGGGCTGTCGCCAAAATTGGAAGAAAAATCGATCTTTTTTATTGAGCAAAACCGCAATCTCTTTGAACATTTAGAAAATTAGGTTTTATAATTAGGAAATTTAGAAAATTCTTATAAAATAAATTATAGTACTTATGTATGAATGTTTTAAATGAAATAAGGTTTTTAATTAATATTGTAATTCGTTGCCAGTACCGGACTAACAAGAATTGTAAAAAATATGATTTTAAAAAAATAAGCAAGGACAATTCATCATTATGAGAAAGTAATATCGCCATCACATTTTGAGGGTAGGAGGGTTTAAAAATCGGTTTAAAAAAATCCAGGTCCGTATTTAAAAAAGTAAAGTTGGTAATTGCCACTCGGAGACGAAACGGCGGATCTTTAGTTTAGTAACGTCATTTTGTAGAGGAGAAAAAGTGGCAATAACAAAGTGTCATTTATTTTTAAATAGCTAGTCAAATGAGGTCAGGAAAAAATAAAAACGATTTTGCAAAATTCCGGTTTCTTTCAAATAAAATCGGAAAATTCGGAATTTGAAAACTTTTAAAGCGGCATTATAATTAGCACCGAATTGCCCCCATTTAACCGTTTCTCTAACTCCTATGGTTTCCGAGATTCCAATGCTGGTATGTCGATTTTGTAACACCCTGTATAGGCTACTACAAATTCAAGTACGTACTGGGGATTTTGAAATTGAGGAAAAAGTTGCATACAATATTGGGGCTTAATGATTTGGTGAAAGAAAATTGTAAATATTTTGAATACCTACCTTTAGAGATACTCCAATGGTTTTTAAGGCGCGAAAAATTAAAAACCAAAATTATTTATTTTGTTTTTTTATCGGATATCTCCGAAACTATAAGGAATATTTACAATTTTTTTTCACCAAATAATTAAGCCCCAAAATACGCAATTTTGCTTCAATTTTACCATCTTCGTATGTCTTAACGTTTTCGAGGTCCCCTTGTACGCACACGAATTTGTAGCACCCTGTATAGCTTGCAACTTGTTGCAATCGTCATTTACAAACAGATTCTTAAGCACTTTACCTGTTTTTTACCACAAGCCCCAAATAGCATAGACAGTGACAAATACCGTTGTTTAAGTCTAAATAACTTTAAGTTGGGAAATGGGTAGAAATTGGAACCGCAATTGCCTATTTAAACGGAACATAACTACTTAGTCCAGAGTTACAGATACAATAACGTTATATTTACTCTAAATGTGTCATATAAAGTAAGGTAGCAATATATACCCAGTTAAAGTCACATAAACTGACCACTCACTTCAAAAATGTCTATAAAGTATTTTCACTACAAAGTCGCTAGTCGACAGTAGCTAGAACTAAGAATTCACTAAAAATTCTTTGTTAAAGTAATTGTCATCAATGGGTGACTATCAACGAGTAATGGCGACTTAACTGTGTGCTTTGGTATGACTTTGAAATTAGTAACATAATATTAGTTGCCCTAATCGTAAAATTTTAGTATCTTTTACTTCATAAGAATACGGTAAAGTAGCGCTTACTAATATATACTTTATATTAGAAAACCTATAGTAAGGGTTACTATAACATAGAAAAAAATACTTTTAGGTGGAGAAATTATCTTTTACGGTAACAGTTTTTTACTCCGCTATGTTTTTTAATTCAAATATCCGATGTTATTTATGTAGAATAAAAAACTTGAGCTATTTTTAAATTTTCCTTACATTTAATCTTCAATAGGCGCTCGTTTCTTGCCTGTAAGTACTAATATGAAAAGTACGCCTAAAGAAGCGATTTATATATATTATCTCGTCCTTAACTTTTAGTGAGGAATATATTTTTATTAAAAAATAAGAATTCTGCAGGCGCGTTCACTTTAAAAGAATATTTTTCATATTTTTATCAGTAAAGTTAAATGCGTTAAAACATTTACTCCTAGCATAGCTTTAAACCTGCAATTACAAAACCACAATTAACAAGAACTTTAAAGTAGCAAATCGGCAATAAACATATTATAACCATGATGCCATAATATTGAAATTAATGTAAAACATTTTCTTTTAAAAAGGGAAAAGATACTAACGTCCAATAAGGAAGTACCAGTTGCTATACTGTGACGTAGCAGTATAGGAACTGTCTCTACACCGTTACGTCAAAAATAGTAACGGTGTAAGTCCCAAAAACGTTATGGGATCTAAATCGCTACCCAGAAATCATTCCCCAAATTAGTGAATACAAGCGGATAAGTATTGAGACAGTAACAGTTATTGGTTGCGAAACACTATAAAGTCACGACGTTAGTCGATATTACGTTGCTGCGTCAAAAAATGTTAGTTGGGGCCGCCACTGTGGACCATTAGTTATTTCTTATTTATGTTTGCAATCGTTCATACTGTAACGAAGGGGGTTTCGAGATTTAAATGACAAACTCTTAATTTAATAATTCGCAGTTTAATTTGTTACGCTAAGATGTTAATTAACACACCTGCAAAAATTTACAATATCACATCACCATCATAAAGCAGTTCAGAACCACCGGCACTACCGACCTGACCAGAAATCGTCGGGCATGATTATTAATCAATATAAAAATTCATATTGCGTGTTTTATTCATAAATTATTGTAACCTAAAAACCCCAATAAATTGAGTCTGATAAAAAGTTGAAAACAAAACAGATATAGTGTTCCCGTTAAATTAAGATATACAGGATGTATATTTTAATATACGGGATGTATTTTTTAAGGTATTACACTGCCGTTACCTTTGAATCGGTTAAAGTTTTAAGGCCACTTAAAAATAAAGTGTGTGTGGTGTGGTTCATTAAATACTGCTTAAAGTCCTAGCTCCCCTGATGAGCCATAATAGGGCGAAACGCGTCTAGGGTTGGGTCTGACGAGAAGAAAGGAAAATTTTTTTTGAGTAAAAAAAATATAAGTATGAAATTTAAGATTTAATGGTGACATTTTGAAAGCCAACAAAATCCCGCTAATTGATTTTTCAGGCCGTAAAATCTTCGCACTAGCTGACACCTGAAACCGAATTCTCGATTCGCTGGAAATAATTATAATTCTCGCTGAATATGAAATAGGTTTTTACAAAATTGCTTGTGTGGATTCCGAGAAAATCATGTTTGAAATAGCGTTTAGAGGGATTTTGCTGGTTTGCAAAATGTCACCGTTAATGATATTACAACATTATTATTTGTAGTTTCTGAGATATATGAGAAAATTAATAAAAAATGTCAATGCCAAAATTATCACGGGACATTTTATTCCTTATTTTAAATTTTGTTTTTCGGTTATTATCTTCTTGAAAAGGATATAATAATGTGATTTTTCACAAAATCTTGATTTGGGTTATGGCGTAAAAAGGAACAAATATAGAATTTAGTGTTTGTAGTTTTTGACATTTTCAAGCCATCACTGAGAAAATAAATAAATAAAAAAACTTTTGGCACAAAAACACGCACTTTATTAAATATACGTCATGAAAACGGTAGCCTGAAAATGTGGCCAATGTGACCTAAAATTTTTATATTATAATGACAAAGTCTGAGAAGTACTCCAAGAGAAAAACATGTCCAAAACGAATTTATACGGAACCGTTAAAACCAGTTTTAACGGTTTAACATGGTAAAGTGGAAGTTGTAACTTTTAGAAAGAGAATAAAAAATTAAGATAGGGAGGTGAAAACCATTTTTTTCTAAAATTAACCGTTCCAATGTTACAGCATGTCAAAGTCTGAAAATGCCATATTTTAAAAGTCAATATCTTAAAAACTATTGAATACAGACATGTGACAGTTACAAAATAGACGTAGAATTTTGCGGGGAATTAAAAAATAATAAAATTATATTTGCCACGCTTTTTTGGGCTACCCCGTATACGACAGCATAATTTAAAAATATACACCTCAATGGTCTTTACATTTTCTGTATTTTGAATTCTTATCTAAATATTAAGACAAAGGCGAAAATGAAATTTAATCTATCATTGACTCATCCTGTACATTTTTTTCTAAATTAGTTCAAATAGGGAATTTTTACTTTTTTTTATTATACAGGGTGGCGCATCGAAAACAAAACAGAGACATTTATGGCAGCTCAGTTCTTTTTTGGAAAAACGCTCAGACCCGTCGATTTTGTTTTCGAGGGGAACACCAAATTGGCAAAAAATCACGTTAACACGTGCAGCTCCCTGGACGGGGGTAGCACCACTCCCAAAATCTTAAATGGAAAGGGGGTCGAGTGATACCCTATTTTAAAGGTCTTTTAATTTCCTTTACTACTGAACTGAAGTACATGAATTTTACATCATTATACAGGGATAGTATGTAATTTGGAAAAAATTCAGTAATTCAAATACCTTTTTATTTTCGAAAGAATGCTCGGACACGTCGATTAGTATTTTCAGTTGCGGTCCTTTCCATTATAAAAACAATTATACAGTATGTCCCAAACTGGAGATAGGTCGCCATCGATAATTTTTTTAAATGGCAACTATGGTTTTTTAATGACTATTTTTAAAGGGCAAATCAAGTTACACATAAGTGCAAATTTTTTTTTGCTTGCCGTTTCCAAGGTAATTTAACAAACTGTTTTTCTATTTAAAAATTTAAAAAAAATGTATTGAACAAATGCAAATAGTAACACCAGTACATTTAGATATAAAGTGACGGGTCTCGCGCTCAAAGACTTTTGTTATGTCATTTTAATCCTAAAAAAAGCCTCCCTATTATGCAAGACCTGTCCATGATTATTTGGACACTGTATTTCCAGGAAGATGGATTGGTAGAAGGGGACCCTTTAAATGACCACCAAGATCTCCAGATCTGGTTCCTTTGGATTATTTCCTATGGGGATATTTAAAAAGCAAGATTTTTCAGACGAAGCCCGCAAACATTGAGGAGTTTAAAGCACGAATAAGACACGTGTGTAGATAAATTTCATCAGAAATCATTAGAAATACTGAATGGAGAACATTTTGAACATTTATTGAAGAAACATTTTTATGTTCAATAGTTTTTTAAGATTTTTCAAATAAAAACTGTTTGTTAAATTATCTTGGAAACGGCAAGCAATAAAAAATGTAAATTTTGCACTTATGTGTAACTTGATATGCCCTTTAAAAATAGTCATCAAAAAAACCAGGGTTGCCATTTAAAAAATTATCGATGGCGTTCTATCTCCAGTTTGGGACATACTGTATAATTCTTTTTATAATGGAAAAGACCGCAACTAAAAATACTAATCGACGTGTCCGAGAATTCTTTCGAAAATAAATAGGTAATTGATTTACTGAATTTATTCCAAATACAGACTCACTGCGTACCTATACATAATTATGTAAATAATTACAGAATCAAGCGTTTAACAGAGGCCACAGTGCAAACATGGATATCTAACTGAATTTAAATTTTATTGTACTTTTTACATATTTGATGTAATGGTTGTCCTTGGAGTTGGTAGAGCAAAAGTCAGGTAATTACGCGAGGTTGGCCTTGGCACCTGAAAGTGCAGAGACTGTAAAATATTTCCAGCATCAATTTTCCCGAAAAGTACGTTATGTAGAAAGATAATTTGAGACTTTGGTCGCCGTGTTTTAAGGCTTTCCATTGAAAATCTTGCTAAGAGGCGATCGTGCGGGAACCCTATTTTATATAGGGTAGATTCCATTTAGCTTAACTGGTGTACTTTAAAAATCGTCTTTGAATTTTTTCCAGATTACTAATGTGGGTTTGATAAAAAGGATACCAAATAACCGAGGAGTACGCAAGGCGTAACCTAACAAAGCTATTAAATAACAACCTAAGTGTGTCCCAACAATTTTAGGCGTTCTCCAACAATTCTAGAATAATGATCACAGAAAAAAGCTTTGAGTCCAGCACAACACCAAGATCACACATAGACTCACACCGTTTTAATATATCCCTCATTATACTATACCCGTATATACAATCGGATGCACCTTTTTAGTAATGGTAACATTATGGTCCTATATATACTACTAGAAATGATAATAAATATTATTATATTTCTTTTACGGTGTATTATAACATTCTCTTCATGCATGTACTTGTATAAATCTAATGGTTTATAAAAAAACGTACGATTTGCTAAAATATATCTTTATTAAAAAAAATATTGCACTTATTGACACATATTTGGTAAAAAATATATTACAAAAGGAACCTAGAATCATTTTCTGAAAAATAAATCACCTACTAGAAATAAATATAAAACATTAAAAAGAAACAATATACAAACAATAAAATTCCATAATAAATTATAAACTATTAAAATTAAATAACAAATATCTATTTTAAAATAGTTAATATTGCACTGACTTTCACTTCTTATATTACTAAAAATAAATAAGATAATAGATAGGGTTTCCCAAAAGTTTCTTTATAGAAATTTATTTCTTATCTCTATTCTTTGGGAAACCCTGTAAAAATAAATATTGCACATAGACCCAATATACACTAAATCTTACAGAAAATACAGTTATGTATGTTGTAATGTAATGCGAATAACAAGTGTTTAGCTTAAAAAAGTGTTTTTAAATTAAACCTTATTTTAAACTTGTAAATACAGCGTGTTTAAAAAATGTAAGAAGAAAAAAGTTACTCAATGGATACATCCTTGAAAAAATTGTAGGCAATTAGTGTCGAGATTAAATTACATTTTTATCGTAAGTGTGTTAAAAATTAATGTACACTTAAAGACAGTGACAATTAAACATTAGTTTATGTCGTAATTTGACTGCATAACCTTAAGTTTAACTGTCACTTATAGTTTAAACTGAACCGACACAAGTTTGCATTATTCGCATAAGATATTAAAAATGATTACTAAGTGTCCCGAATTACATTATATAATACACTCTTAAAACTGGCCTAGTATACCATATCAGAATCTTGGTTTCTTCCGTGACAAGAAAAGTTAGTGAAAATAACTTTAAGAGGAAACTTAGTAACGGAGATTACATTTTATTACTAGGACGATTCGGGTTTGTTCATTTGTTGCATTGATTACTAGTCACTTTTGCCATTAGCAAACTAACTGCTTATTAGAATAAAGAGTAGGGGAGAAGCGGGTAATCGTGCGCGGCGGATAATCGTGCGCATGTCTTTATTTCCATAACCGGCGTATATAATTCGAAATCCATATTCAGGCGCCATCCCTTGTCAAGCCTGTGTACTATGACATATGAGTCAGGTGGATCGCTTTACTTTACTTATCCAAAATGGTCGCTTCGGTGTTTACGTATGTAGTGTATGTTTCGACAAAAATAAGCCGTAAGTATTTCCATTTTTACATTTTTTGATAATCGTGTGCGTTAATACATTGCTTAATGAGTCCTCTTGACACTGATATATATATAATTTAGGCAAAAAATGTTTTATATTGTTTTAAAGAATTTAAAACCGAATCTGCCACTTTCGGTTAATCAGGCGCAGCATATTTAGCATTGTTAAGAATGCATTAAAATAACCCAACCACACAAAAAAGGGGTCAGGCCACGTTTACCATAAGTTTTTAGGGTCGCTAAATCCAAATCCGAGGTCCAAAAAAGTCAGCACGTCAGAGTTTCGGAATAACCTCAAAAGAAACCATAATTACAGTCTTAAATATCTTAGATTATAATATTTTGCATTTTTGCAGATGCCGAAATACCAACGTAAAACAACAAAGCCGCAATGGAATCCAGAAATCAAGATTCAGACTATAAGAATAAATAAGTAAAATCTTCAATAAATTATTTTATTCGTTTCCCTTTTCAATGCGCACAATTATCCTATCCATGCGCACCATTAGCCGCATATGTCGGGTAATTGTGCGCAGTGTCACTTTTTGAAATTTCGAATTTTAAAGTCACAATCTGCATTTTTATTTAAAATTAATTACAGAATATTAAAGCCAAATCGTTAAAGAACCTTGATAGCGAACCTAGAAGTCCAATCTTTTGTCATTTCGGAAATATTACAATTTTGGCTTAGGTGCGCACCAATACCCGACTCTCCCCTATGTTTGTTGTCAGTTATTTGGAAAATGCATGAATAATAATTTTCGAACCATCTGATAAAATAGGATCATATTATGTCAACACTGTGTTAGAAATCAAAATACAAATCAGATTGCACCACTAGGAAGATTTTACTATTGATAACCACCTGCAGACTAGTTTCAAACTCTTTCGTTCTCGTTACAGGGTACGTGTCTATACCTTCCAAACGATAGTCTTGATACTAAAAATTACAATATTATCAAACTTCCAGGGTTTTATATAAGTTTTAGCATGTCAGTCTACTACTTGGGTTGTTGAAATATCTAATAATATACAGGGTGTGTCAGTAAGGTGTCTGTCTTAGATAGCACCTAAACTATCAAAGATAGGGAAAAAAGTGTAATACAAAAGTTAAAGGATTTTTTAGGATATATAATCTAAAAATATTTTTTAAGCTATAGGGTGGTCCTAAAAAGTGGTACTGACTAATAAAAAATAAAATTAAATGAGACACCCAGTATAATTTTCTAGAATATGATCCAATGGAATAAGGACCTTGCAACCCTATTAAAATTTTTGAAATAAAATGCATCGTTGCCAGGTAATTAATTTTTTTCCGAAATTTTAGTAATTTTAAGGGTATCGTTTAAAAATCATTACAACCTGTGGATTAGCCCTAGGCAAATATAATTTACGTTGTAAGTACTTTAAGGTACGATATATTGATCTATAATAATGTTTTTTAAATCTCTTATACAGAGCGTTCGTTACAAGTTGGACAACTCGATAGTTTTAAAAATGCTTTATTTTAATTTTTTTAAATGTGACCCCTCTAATTTTTTTAGGTAAAAGGATTTATTTTTCGAAAACCTTACTTTTTTGTTAAACATGTCATATATCTAAATATCATAGTTTTTGAAATATTTTAGGATTTGTCTTAAATCAGGGTAAAAAAGGAAAGTTCTAATTAAACTATTTAGTCAAGATTGCTTTGGAACAAAAAATAAATAATTTTCTTTGTCACAGCTGTCATTGCAAAATTATTTCACCAATATTTTGTCCTCTATTACTGTTTAAAGTTTAGTTTTCCGAACTAACTTTATCGAAATAGAAAAATATGAGTTATGATAAAGTTAGTTCAGGAAACTAAAATTTAAACAGTAATAAAGCACAAAATGTTAGCGAAATAATTTTGCAATGACAACTGACCAAAAGATCAATATATCGTACCTTAAAGTACTTACAACGTAAATTATATTTGCCTAGGGTTAATCCACAGGTTGCTATGTTTTTTTAACGATACCCTTAAAATTACTAAAATTTCGGAAAAAAATTAATTACTTAGCAACGTTGCATTTCACTTCAAAAATTTTAATAGGGTTGCAAAGTCCTTATTCCATTGAATCATATTCTAGAAAATTTTATTGGGTGTCCCATTTAATTTTCTTTTTTATTATTCAGTACCACTTTTTAGGACCATCCTGTAGATTAAAAAATATTTTTAGATTATGTATTCTAAAAAACCATTTAACTTTTGTATTACACTTTTTTCCCTATCTTTGATAGTTTAGGTGCTATCTAAGACAGACACCTTACTGACACACCCTGTATTTCGAAAAATAGCATCACTCAAAACGAGAAATCTCTTACGGTATTAATTAAAAATAAAATGAAGGCGACGCTATAATTTTTCCTAATGATGGTTCAAAACAAAGTGAACCGAAACGTCAACAACCTAAATTTGTTATTTTTTTAACAATTGACCAAGAAACACATCTCTATTTTATTTCATACATTTTTAAACACACTGTAAGCCTTTTTTATGAACTATTTTGTGTCCTCATATTACGTGATTTTTAAAGACAAAAATCAGAAATATTTTGCAACACAAGAATACCTTTCTGCTTCTTGCTATTATTTTGCTACATAACGTTATAAAATATTGTTAAAGTATATACAAATAATCTAGTCCAAATAAACCAACAGACATTGTTTACGTGATTTAGTTGGATGTAGGGTAGTAGTCATTTAATGTTTAAAGTTAAAACAATACTATTGGGATCAATATACTGTAAGATTTGTTATGTACGTTATACTAATCCCTCAAAGTGTGTCGTAGAATCGATCACCTTAAATTATCACTCTTGCACGATAATCTACGCGAAAAATAAGTGAAATGAAAAATAACAAAAAAAGTTTTGACTTTTACAAAATTAGTCTAGTAATAATTCAATCAATTCCACAGCATTATTATACAAGGGCATTTTTTTGATTTACGATACACTTTGTTAAAATTAACCACCGGTGGAGACTCAAATACACAAAAATTTATAGAACAAAAGTTATCTCTAATCAAGAAATCCAGAGAAACATGAACTTATCTCGTGCTCTGAAAAGAAAGATAATTGAGACTATTTCATAATATTGTACCTCTTGAAGAGGGCAGAAAAGCGCCGCAGGCAAAAAATGTTCGGGGCCACGCCCAAAGTTCGTTTAAAATTCACCTAACTACTATCAAATTTCGAAAATTAAATTATTACCTCTCCCCTTTGCATGGTTGGATTAAATTGGTTTTTGTAAATGATTTTTTATATTCCTAGCTGGCTCTTTATTTAAAATAAAAACTTTTTTTTATATTTGTGAAAAATATAAATATTGGTGTTAATCCAAAATTATAACATAAGACGTATGTATGACTCTAACCAGCGTTTTTCGGACTCGGTTTTTCATGAATAAAAATAAAGTAAATATCGCTCACCACGCCAAAATTGATGATTTTTTCAGAAATCATGTAATTGAGGAGCGTAGATCTAAGAGTAGTTTTTGATGCAAATGCTTAGGTGTTGAAATACTCCTTAAATGCCGTTTTGTATATTCATAATAAAGCATTCTCGTTTCTTCCCGCACTATTTTTTTTTAATTATAAATTATCACACTTCTTCCATAAAAAATGTTTCAATTACGATTTTTCCCTTTAAAAATACATACCTAATTGTTTTTTGTTTTTGTTGTAAAATAATTTTATTGCATCGGGTTATATTTTTGTTGATTAAAAATAGCTCTAGAAAAGGAAAAATGGAACAGACATGTATATAATAGAAAAATACTATAAACTATTATTCTTTTTACTCGTTTTCCTATAAATTTGCATCATAAATCAATAGCTAAAACGACATGTGTCTGAAACCTTAATCTCTATATAAAACAGGACTTTTAGAAAGAAAAGTTTAAAAACTAAATGTCTCCTACAAGACCTTTGTAATCTAAGTCAAGAATACATTATTTAAAGATTTAAATTAAGAGTCCAAGCGTGAGACGAAAAATTAGATTGCAATTAGGCTTTTAGACCAGACCTCCTAGGGCTCGGGAAGGGGGGGGGGGGGGGGGGGGGCTGCAACCCGGCAGCATTGACCCACAATAAGTTAAGAAGAAATAGGGATTGCAAGGTATATTTGGTGCTAAACACCCCTCTCCCTCAACGCGTGATGTGTCGCGGAAACGACCGAAGAAGAAAGTCCGGCGTTATTAGTATAGGTAGCATTAAGACACGGTACTTTTCTAAACAATAGTAAAAACATCAATAATTTATTTAAAGTTCCAGTATTAGCAGTATATTTTCTACTCTATCGCTTGTTATAATAGTCTATATATATTTTTGTGTATAAAAGTGGCAATCGAACTATTCCACACTAAACGACTACTTTACAGCAACTTACAAGAGACGTAATCCATAGTTTATAAATTTACTATAATAGTATACTCGTGGTTAGCCAAAAAAGCTAAAACAGTTAAAAATAAATACTTAACCAATAAAATCGACTAAATTAAAAATATCAATGTTAAAATATTGCACATAGAATTTGATATTCTTAACAACTAATATTGCACGTGGTTGTTTCCCGACCTAAATCAAAATTACTAACATTATTTTTGTTCGTAATTTTTGGATCGCCATAAGGATATTACTTTTCAAAAAAAAAAGCAGCACCGATATTATCAAAAAATATATTTTGTCAAATAAGGCTTTTTTGTTCCGAATTAACAATGTTGCTGCAATTTTTTTTGAATTGTTTATCTGGCTTGGTAAGAAAACGATCTAAATTAAATATAAATAACCTAAATTCTAAGGAGAATTGAGCAGTTTTCAATATCAAGAAAATATTTGTATTATACGAACCATCGATTATCGACATGAGATTTTATTGACAATTATCGTGACTTCTAAAACACTAAATTGTGTAAATGTGACCGATTAAGAGTAGGTACAACAAATAGGAAACTTTTTTATTAGTTTTTATTTTTCGACATAAAGGGCACTTTACTCTTTTTCGATTTTCATATTTATCGACTTACCCTGTATGTTGTTTGACTTGAAACTCAGACCAATTACCTTGCATGGATAAAGTATCTTCTCGTATTTTATTCATAAAACAGCTATTGTTGTGCGCACACGGTTTAAGTGACACAAAGATCACAATTTGCGATACAAATAAGTCTCCCACCCTTAAAAGAGGTGATCACTTGGGACACGCGGGGAAACGGATGACGTAGAGAGGATACTACTTGCAAGGTGCTTCGGCCATAGTTCGTCAGGTCACGAACATGGCCGATTTTGTTCTCACCTGTGTATTGTTATTTCCGGGCTTTAATGGCTTAATTTCTTGCACACTTAAAACTGACATGCCATTTTATCACAATATACAGTGTATTTATTAAAAAACACTTTAAATAAAGTCACAAGAATTTTTTTTATGAATGGACCTAAAGAAACTAATGCATTGAAAGCTGATGGTCAGAATTGGTGGTAAATCATATTACAAATGTAATGAAATTTTTTTAGACGTTTTGATGTCATCTTTACATCATCAGGAATTTGATCATTATTTTTCAATAAATACGGCTCTGGTGTCAGTTACTTAACAATTTTTACCAAATACAACATACAAATGAATACGGAATTTAACAGTTATACAGGGTGTGTCAGTAAGGTGTCTGTCTTAGATAGCACCTAAACTATCAAAGATAGGGAAAAAAGTGTAAAACAAAAGTTAATGAGTTTTTTAGGATACATATTCTAAAAATATTTTCTAATCTACAGGGTGGTCCTAAAAAGTGGTACTAAATAATAAAAAAGAAAATTAAATGGGACACCCAATATAATTTTCTAGAATATGATTCAATGGAATAAGGACTTTGCAACCCTATTAAAATTTTTGAAGTGAAATGCAACTTTGCCAAGTAATTAATTTTTTTCAGAAATTTTAGTAATTTTAAAGGTATCGTTAAAAAATTTAAGCAACCTGTGGATTAACCCTAGACAAATATAATTTACGTTGTAAGTACTTTAAGGTACGATATATTGATTTATAATAATGTTTTTTAAATCTCTTATACAGAGCGTTCATTACAAGTTGGACAACTCGATAGTTTTAAAAATGCTTTGTTTCAATTTTTTTAAATGAAGCCCCCCTAATTTTTTTAGGCAAAAGAATTTATCTTTCGAAAACCTTACTTTTTTGTTAAACATGTCATATATCTAAATATCATAGTTTTTGAAATATTTTAGGATTTGTCTTAAATCAGGGTAAAAAAGGAAAGTTCTAATTAAACAATTTAGCCAAGATTGCTTTGGAACAAAAAATAAATAATTTTCTTTGTCACTGCTGTCATTGCAAAATTATTTCGACAACATTTTGTGCTTTATTACTGTTTAAATTTTAGTTTCCTGAACTAACTTTATCATAACTCATATTTTTCTATTTCGATAAAGTTAGTTCGGGAAACTAAACTTTAAACAGTAATAAAGCACAAAATGTTGGCGAAATAATTTTGCAATGACAGCTGTGACAAAAAAAAGTATTTATTTTTTGTTCCAAAGCAATCTTGTCTAAATTGTTTAATAGAACTTTCCTTTTTTACCCTGATTTGAGACAAATCCTAAAATATTTCAAAAACTATGATATTTAGATATATGACATGCTTAACAAAAAGTAAGGTTTTTGAAAGATAAATTCTTTTGCCTAAAAAAATTAGGGGGGTCCCGTTTAAAAAAAATGAAATAAAGCACTTTTAAAACTATCGAGTTGTCCAACTTGTAATAAACGCTCTGTATAAGAGATTTAAAAAAAACACTATTATAAATCAATATATCGTACCTTAAAGTACTTACAACGTAAATTATATTTGCCTAGGGTTAATCCACAGGTCGCTATGATTTTTTAACGATACCTTTAAAATTACTAAAATTTCGAAAAAAAATTAATTACTTGGCAACGTTGCATTTCACTTCAAAAATTTTAATAGGGTTGCAAAGTCCTTATTCCATTGAATCATATTCTAGAAAATTATACTGGGTGTCCCATTTAATTTTCTTTTTTATTATTCAGTGCCACTTTTTAGGACCATCCTGTAGATTAGAAAATATTTTTAGATTATGTATCCTAAAAAACCCTTTAATTTTTGTATTACACTTTTTTTCCTATCTTTGATAGTTTAGGTGCTATCTAAGACAGACACCTTACTGACACACCCTGTATAATGAATTTACTATATAATATCTATTTATATCTGTTTCGAACAAATTTTATCACTTAGATTAACGATGCGTCGATAGGCTATCGAACTATTAATCAAAAACTAGATGTTAATTCTAGTTTTTGATGATAATATAATTATCTAAAGCAGAATATTATAAAACAAACAATAATTTTAAATAAATAAAAAGCACAAGCAACACTGACAAAAAATTCAAATTTAAGATTTAATATAAATTATAACAAAGCATGAAATAAAGTTAAACAAACCAAAGGTGGCTATGACAGACACTTTATACTTGATTGTTCGGCTTAATTATGTCAATACAGGCACAGGGTGATTTCTAAGTAGATACTTCTTTTTTAGCTGTGTATAGAAGGCATTAAAATAAACAACATACCCCGTTATAGTTTCTGTTGTTTTTCTTATCTCTTATTAGTATTAGTCATACGGGTAGTGTTGAACAATCCGGTGCGGTGTGGTTCTGTTAAGTTAATATTAAATTATTGATACTTGAAAATAGTAAAATTTGAAAACAATGAATTAATAGATAAGGTGGTAATTTAGTGTGAGTGTGGCAAAGTGCTTCGAGACTATATGCAGAACGCTTTCCCTTGCGGGCTTATTCAACACCCTGAAGTTTTCTTAGTGTTATTCAACGGGCCAGTTAGGCAAAACCGTATTTGATTCGTAGTGTAATAAATGAATGTAAGTATTTTATGTTCGAGTTTTTTGAAAAAAGGTATTTGAAAATGTTTTTTATTTTAATGCCTTCTATATGCAGCTAAAAAAGAGGTATCAACTTAAAAATCACCCTGTAGATGTAGTGAGTTTGAGTTGTGGTTATGTTCAGCGGGCCATTTTTAATTGCGGAGGCTTACTCAAATTTGCATTCGAGAGGAAGGATACTTGTTTGAATATCTAATATAAAACCTTTTTTTACTTTTTGTTTGTGTTGCTGGTCTTTTCTGTTTGTTTGTTGTTGTCTGTTTTGAATTTGTTTCCTACATAATATATTACTCATATCCTGCTGTATGCAAATATATCCTAAATAAATGCTAGGGCGTATTGATTTAAAAGTAATTATCAAGTTCCTGATGATGTAAAGATAACATCAAAGCGTCTAAAAATTATTAAGCGTTATACATGGTTGAAATTAGGCTTAAAGAGATTTCAAAAAATAAAATAAAAAATGCAGGTCCGTATTTAAAAGATTAAAGTTGATAACAGTTCCACAAAAACCAAACGTTGTACCGGAATGCTAAAAACACGGTAGTATAAAGCTAAAAAAGTTGCTTTAACAATATTGTATTTGTCATTCTGTAGCGGTTAAAATAAGTCAGATAAATTTAAAAAAAAACAAAAACTTAAAATTTTAGTTGTTTCTCGAATATTTCGAAAAGTACAAAGGAAAGCTCAAATTTTTTTACGATATTACTGGGCACCTATGCAACTTTGCCACCATTTGACCGATGCTGTATCTCTTATAGTCTCCGAGATACCCATGATGAGCATCGAATTTGGGACACCCTGTACATTTTTATCCTGTGAACATCGCATGTCCTTAAGGGGAAACGTAAATAGCTGTGTCTATGGTAATTGGTCTGAGACTTGAAGCCATTCTAAAGGCACCTGATATAGTTATTGAATATGCGCCAACTTTTGGAGGTACTTAAATTTCATTTATGCAATCCTAATTTGCTACACACTTAATCAACCACCCTGTATAAGAATAAAACATTATAATAATGTTTCTCCACGACCATTACTGAATGCAATAATTCCAAAATCATTTTTGATAATAGAATGTAAAAATTCTCGCTCTTGAGTTGGAATATTTATTCTGAAACACTTGCTTCTTATGCATTTTGCGTGTATTTTCATTCTATATCAAGCTACGGAATAAATATTCTGTAATTGATCTAAACGGCATAGGTTGCCATGAATTTCGAAACTGTCAATGTCAGCAGACAAATTTTAGTGCAATCAAAATATGAGTGAAAAATCGGATGAATCAGATATGGAACTGGATAATACTCCACCTGAAATTACACATATTGCGAATAGTATTTTTGGTCGTGGAGAAAATATAGTCTGCTACTCGGTTAGAATGAAAATTCGATACTCGTGGTTCCTCACGGTCGCTACGCTCGCGTTCGGAATCTTCCACTCGGATCAAATTTTCATTCCAACCTCGTTACAGAATCTACTATTATAAACGTGAAAATGCTTTATTTCAATAAGCCAAAAATATTGTTTCAAAATGTAACAAGTACCAAGATTCTCGGAATTACAAACTACTTATTATATAAAAAAATAGAATTGGTACTATGAGTAAAATATTAATAATTTTATCGGCTAGAAGTTGGCTTATACGTACATATGTTATCACATATCATTCTGATTTAAAATGCTTTTAAATTAAGAAGTAAGAAAATAAAATAAAAAAGGTAAACCGAGAACAGTCAAGAGGGAGGTAGATAGTATTTTATAGGAGACAGACAAAAGACAAAATAATCTAAAAAAATAACTTGTGATGGACAAATCAAAGACAAACTACATCGTCAGCGAGGAAGAACACTAAATTAACTAATGGCCTTTTGAATAAGCAGTTTCTTGAATAAGACACAAGCTTCAAAATTAGGTCAATACGATTAAAGAAGGTCTGCCAAAGTCAACAACAAAAAAAACGGTCAAATTTTAATAAAATCACAGGATATCTGTGTTCGCGTGAACACACCTGGGCTACAGTTTTAATCTTTTGACTGTACTTATTATTAATTAAGTTAGAAAAATTTCTTCGGATTCTTTTGAAACCACTAAATAGGCAGATATCTTTAACCGGATAGACCTTAAATCCTTTGGTCGTCCGCAAAAGTAATGTTAGTCGCCAAAGAACAGAAATGTTGTCAGAAGATATGTATTGTGTATGCTTTTAATTCAGTCAGCATTATTCTGGCTTAGCCAAAACATTCCCTTGGCGACTGACATTCCAGTTTCAAGCGGTCATACCTAACTAACTCTTACTCCTAATCTCTCTGCAACAACTCGCGCAATGCCGTTATATACGTTTGCGCCATCTGCAGCGTTTCAAACTTACTTAACTTCCTATCGTTTCCCAAACTAGGGACAACATCCCTTAATCTGTCGAAAGCGTCATTCAGACTGTTCATTCTTCTTCTCTCCCTGGCGTTAGCCGCCAGTCTTCGTTTTTTCATCACCTCCACTCCGACCGAGGCTGTTACCTGTTTTTTATCACTCTCTTTGTTGTACTTCGTGTCGTAGCCTACTTTGTAGTAGTCGTCTTGTTGTTGGGTTTTGTACGAAGAGGACTCGCTGCGCTGTGGATTGTACTTGTATGAGTCGTACTTGTTGTAAATGTTGTTGTTTTCTCCATAGAATTCGTGGCTTCCCCAGGATTGTGGCGTTTTGGGGTAGTAATTGGGGGTGTAGGGTTGAGACGACATTCCAGGGTCGGAGGCGGTGGAGAGAGGGCTGGTCAACGCGTAATGGCTTTCTGGGGAGGATATTCGAGGAGACGGACATCTATAAATTTAAAAAAAAAAGTTGATTATTATATAAGTATTTTACTCTTTTACTCTCATAGTACAATATTTGTCTAAATTAACGTTTTAAGAACCGTTATTAATAGTAAATTACATAACAAGTGATGAAAGTGAGACTTTTCAAACGAGGATAGATTTAGTACGAGGCTTCAGCCGAGTGCGGAAATTCTCCGAGTTTTAGAATAATCACTTTCACACGAGCAATGTATCTACGACCACAAAGAATTATTAAAAAAGCCTTTGATTTATGAAAAAAAAATTCAACACTAGTGTTGAAAAAAAATATATTAACACTAGTGTTGAAATTAGCATACTAAGGATTATGTTCCACTTAATATTTGGTTTCATAGTTTATCAATATGCTTTTTCTTTATTTGTAGTTTATTTAATTAAGAAAAAATGTATTAAACATAAATTTAAAAAATCCAGCGAATAAGAAAGAGTTCAATTCAAAATAATTCTATAACTTATTTAATGTTTTTATAAAAAAAGTAAAATACTTCTGATGGGATTTGAACCTGTGACCTTACGATCTGTAGGCTAGAGCTCTATTCTCTACGCTATCGCTACCGATACAGATTTGTTGTTTAATAAATGACACTCTCTTCAGCGCGATTTGTTTTTTTCTGGTAATAGATTTTCCAGTATATTATAAATATTTTATATAATTTCAGATGGCGTATTTTTAACACTCTAATTCTGAATCGCTCGAAAAATACATGATAAATAAGTTAAACACTTTACAATTACTGCTTTCTAAAATTTGTTCTTTTTAATAAATAGGGGTTGTCTGTCAAATTGGCAACATATGTTTAAATTAAATAGTGTGTCTTAATACTTCAACATTAGTGTTGAAATATTTTTCTTATCAACACGCGTGTTATATACGGCGCTTTCTAGCCAAATTAGGCGTGCATTTAATTTTCCTATTTTCATAGGTGCGTCGTAGGAAAAACCTGTTACATATTACTAGAAAGGTTTAAAGTTAGTTCCAAATAATTTGAGTCCAGAATAATATTACTTACAAAGCACGTCTTCAAATTATTTGATTTTCCGAAAAATTAATTTCAAAATTTAAGTCGATACCTATTTTAATTATTTTATCTTTGAAAACATTCATCTTGGTGTTCATACTATGTGAAAACGTCTAAAAAACAATCCTGTGCCATGACAAGAAGTGAGTTTGTAAAGCATTATTCCCTAGTTAAAGTGGATTCAGTGTGAAAATGTATGGGTTTGTTATTGTATTAATATTTTAAAATTTATAACAGTTTTAATTAATTTGGTTAAATTTGTCGGTTGCTGAGTTTTCATAAAGTGTATTTTTTGACAAGAGGTTGCCCCCCACCCCCCCCTGAAATTCACTCTATGGACGCCCAGGGCTACAGCACAGTTTGAAAATTAAATATTATAGGAACGATTTAAAATATCATCAATTTTAAAGTCATTTAATATAATTACACCCATTCGACAGATAATCTGCTAACAATAATTTGTCTTCAATTTATTCTGAAGCAAAACTATAATGAATATTTAAAAAAAAATTTAATAACCAAGAATAACATTTTTTTTAAAAACTTTTCGGTCAGTTAAAATCACTCCCCTGATATAACTTACAATTTCTGTGTAGTTCAATGCTCGGTGTAGCCTAATGATTGTGCTTTATTGCTTAAGACTTCGTTATTGCATGTGGAATAATAGTAGTTTTTTTACAACAAGAGTGGATATGATGATCATATTGCATGAGGCAGCCTGCTGCTAAAACTTTCTTTCTATTTTACTTATACGGACACTAGACTCTACTACTTTGTTTTTTTACACGACATTTATTACGGATTAGTGCGGCACCCCAGTGGGTTACTGAAGCGCGATCTATATTTGAATCTAAAAACACGTAGAAAAAGTGTAGGGATGTGCAAAAAACGTTTCCTATACTGGATGTGTTGGCTTACCGTACTTGGTTTATTGTTAGTTCTATGGTTTCACGTCTGGTCGGGTCTGTTTCACGTCTGATGGCTACCTTTTGCATTAAGTTGATTCCTACAGATTTTCATAATATATTTATTCTTAAAAGTATCTTGAAAGCATATTTTCGCTGTATTGGAAATTGCTTACAGGTTATGACTTTCTAATAACTCCCAACAAGGACGAAACAGCCTGTCATTGCCTATCTGTACCCTAGGGAACCCATTACCTTTGGCGCCCCTGTGAACTTTAATGCAAAAGATAGATGCACTACACTCTTAAAAATGACTTGGTATTTGGTACTAATTTTTATTTGTTCTCGTGTTTACGTTACTAAAAATAACTATTTTTAGTTAGGAAAACAAAAAAGATATTTTTCTTGGTTATATTTACCAAAAAATGATGCCATCAGAACAAAGAAAATATCTTGTTTTCATATTAGTTGGCAGAAATAAAATATTTTGTTTAGCTGAATTTTACTCTGTATATATCTTATTTAAATGTTACATCAAGGTTCCTACAAACTTGTATTTATCAATTAAGCTTGTTGTAATAACACAATATGAATTTGTTGTCCCTATCATTTTGTTAATTTTGATTAAGATACATTCTTAGTTACCAGAACTAACTTTTCTTTTCAAGTAATATTATTCTTCATATTTATAACTAACGGCATCAACAGAGACTTGACGCCCTTGCCCGGTGAGTGACATGTGACATCATTCTAGCAAGGACTGTCAGGAGATTATGTTTATGTTAGGGTGCTTTTGCGGTTCCTTGTCCATTTTTTCGTGTTTTTAAAGCAATAATTGGCCATTTTCATGGCCATGCCCGTGTGGAAAATGGATGTGACAATATTTGGTGTAATTTATTTGTGTTTATTGTCTTTCTTGTATGCGTTCTTATTGGCAGAAGGAAGTTAAATCATAAGTAAGTAAACATTTTATTTTTTATCATTGCAGTTGTACATTAGAAAGTTTAAATGAGATTTTTATAAAGCATGGCAAGGTGACCCGATAAGAAATAACTTAAAAATATTTTTTTTTTGTTTTGTTTTTGTTCTATGTTCCATTTCTATAAAAGAACGTCATATTGATGCATTTTTAATCTGACCAAGTACAAGAAATTTCATAAAGCTGTATATTTTAAATAGAAAGTCCAGGGGATATTTTTTGTTTTTTAATAATCGCAGTTGCAGATAAGAAAATTTAAATAAGGATAATTCAGTTCTATAAGCAATTGAACAACCGAAAAGGTTGAGTAAAATAAGTTAAAAATCTATTGTTTCTGTTTTGTATTGCATAAGTATGTATTATATAAAGCATGAGAGAACAAGGACATTGGAAATAATTTCTTTTTAAAGAAACCATAATATCCCTAATAATTTATTCCAATTAGTTTACGCATGCCTAATAGAGTAGTAATTCCAAGGCATTTTTTTATTTGAATGGGGACCTAGAAAGGAATATTTTTCGTTACTAAGTGTAAATTACATATGAAATTTTTTTTAGAAATAAAACAGACGTTTTTTTTAAAGTTATTTCTATCAAATCAACTTGCTAATTTTGCTATGCGTTATAAGCAGTTCATTCAAACTTTCTAATGTGCAACTGCAATGACCAAAATATAAAATTTTTACTTATTTATGATTCAACTTCTTTCTTACAATAGAAAGAACAGAAAAAAGATAATAAACACAATGTTGTGACTACACACGTAATTGTTACTATATGAAAATATCAAGTTTGGCCCAAATAAAAGATTGCTTTGGCAATATTTGTAGATTGTATCATTAACAAAAACAAACAAAAATTTTCAATTTTCCATATTTACACATTTGGTGTGACAACTAATTTTAAAAGCGGGAGTACCATATAAAATTAGTTATCCGTATATAAAATTTCGTTGTGACAACTAAAATTTGTAGGTTGGGTTGGTTAATGTTATTAATTAGTTAGTTAGTTAGTACAAACTAATTTTTGGGTTGAGTCCGATTTCAAGAAAATAAATAGTTGTCAGAACCAAATTTTAGTAATCCATACCAGGTTATTTTTAAGAGTGTACCTTATCAGCCTGCCGTTAAAACTTTCGTTCTATTTTACTTATAAGGACACTAAACTCTACTACTTTAGTAAGTAAAACTTTCGAACGCAATTTAAAAATTCCGTTCGAATAGTACAGTATTACATTTGATCTAATATTATTTTACTTTTAGTACACTAAGTAATAAAAGCTATTAGACATTCAGAGTTGAGGCCTATTTAAGAAAGTTCCAAACGTACTCTTATCAACTTGTGAGTCGATTAAACCAACTTAGAAGTCAGAAAAACATAATCTCGACTCATAAGTCTGCACTTCTCAATAAAAATACAAAATAATTATTGGGTGATCATCATATACCTACATATTGTATTAAAATGTATTGATTTGCATTTCTCGTTATAGTTTTAAAAAGTGGTACAAACGTTATTTTTGCTTGTGTATTGAAAAAGAGCATTGCCTAAGTAAAGCAATTTTTTACTTCTATATTAGTAATTATCAGCTTCCCAGAAAGTTGGAATAAAAATCAACATCGCTAAAACCTAATTTTTGACAAATCTGGTCCCTAGCTGTAACCTTGAAATAGAAGACAAAGAAATCCAACACGTAATATCGTATAAATATCTAGGACATGAAATTCGAATCGGAAGAGATAACCTAACCTGTGAGCTTAGCCGAAGAATAGGATTAACATGGACTGCCTTCGGCCGTTTGAAACATGTATTCGGATCAGACATTCTAGTGTGCCTCAAGCAGGCCCGCGCCGTACATAAGGGCAAAGTCGTGTGGCGCACGACGGCGCCGAGGCGCCCAAGGCGCCGAAAAGCCTTAAAACTCAAAAGTAAAAAAAATATAAAGCAACAAACAACATTGTCAAAACAAAATTTATAATGATAAAAAAAAACAGTAAGGAATTGCTAGCTATTACATTGTTTTTCATTTGTTTATTATTTTATTTTTTCTCTTTGAGACGAGGGAACCGAATTTCTCGAAAATAATATATTGTTTTGTTTTTATTTGTCGATCAGTTTCGTCCTGTGATATATAAACGAGTATTTTTTATGTTTTAAATATTTTTTTTATTTCTTGTGCTTTTGTATCATATATTACATTTGAAACTAAAATACAAAAATTTTGAGTTGTAATACTGTTAGAATATATTTCTGTTTTCTATAAGTTTATAATTATGTTATGTATCTCAATGAGAAAATACTTGTATGGCTTGTACTTGTAAAATATAAAAATAAATTTATGAATATACTTTTTAAAATTATTGTTCAATTCAATAGTGGATAATAATACCTAACTTAACCCGTATCTGTACTCACATATGAACGTTGAACGAATTTGGGGCGTTATTTTAAATTTGCACAAGGGCGCCAAAAGTGCTAGGCGCGGGCCTGGCCTCAAGCGTAAAGTTTTCGACCAGTGCATCCTCCCAGTACTGACATACGGCTCAGAAACATTAACACTAACAACGATCAACAAAATAAGAGTTACTTAACGAGCCATGGAACGAGCTATGTTGGGGGTGACATTGCGAGACCGAATCCACAACGAAGAGATCCGTAGGAGAACAAAAGCTATAGATGCTATTGAGAAAACATGCCTTAAGTGGAACTGGGCAGGTTACGTCGCAAGAATGACAGATGATAGATGGACTAAGAAGATATTGGAGTGGCGACCTAGATATGCTGCACATAGAAGCAGGGGTAGACCGCCGACTAGCTGGACAGATGATATCAAGAGGATATCTACAAATTGGATCCAAGATTCCCAAGACCGAGCAAGATGGATGAGGTTAAGACAGGCCAATGCCCAGCAGTGGACAAGACAAGGCTGATGAACATTGTTTTACTTATAGTTCACTCTATAAGTAAATTCATTCTTTCGCAGAAAATAAACGCACAACTGGGCGTTATTTATGATACCTAGTATAACAATCAAGTTAGCCTTGAACCACGCAAATCGTGAATATTTAACAGTGACATTGTCGTTATTTGAGATTTGAAGTTCAAATCAATACTTAATAAATTATTAACCGATCTTTAATTTATTATTATTAGGAGTCGTAGAAAAAGTATAGTACGTATTGCGTGTTGTAAAGTAATTACGCAGATACGCACTCATGTAATTACCGCACTCGCCGCTACGTGCCTCTTTCGCAATTTTTCGTTTCGTATGTAATATGCTTTTTACCACACTTAATACGTAGTAAACTAATATTGTAATATATAAAATTTAACGTGTAAATATACCAATCAAATAATAAAGAGTGTTCAGAAGTAAGTAGCCCGGAACCGGAATATCTATGAATAACCTTTTATTAATCCTGTTTTACAGTTGCCAAAGCTCTAAATATTAACAAATAATTCATGATGAGTTATTGATACTAAAATAGGTATTGAAAACGATTAGTGACTCTTTACTAATACGCAAAATTAACTAAGCAGTTTTCTTAAAATTTATAATGTTCTTTTAAATATTGGTTAATTAAATAACAATAAATTTTTGAAATATGTCTCCTCGCTAATCGATTTGTTAATCTCCACAAAATATTGGCTATAAAAAGAAATATGAAATAATAACCTGATTAAGTTTTAAATTTGTAAGACCAATAATTTATAAAGAGTACACGAAAGATTTATTAAATAATGGTCAAAATATGCTGCAATATAAAACAATAAATAACATAATACAGTGACGGTCAGAAAGTGATGGACACAATACAGGGTGCTACAAATTCGCGTGGGGATCTCGAAAACGGTAAGGGATACGAAGATGGTTAAATTGAGGTAAATTGCGTATTTTGGGGCTTAATAATTTGGTGAAAAAAAATTGTAAGAATTTCGAATGCCTTCGGAGATCTGAAAAAAACCGACATTTTCAGTTATGGTTTATAATTTTTTGCGCCTTTATTTTTGACTTGGGAAAAAAACAAGAAACACTTTCTTATAGCCAATTTTATGGTCTACAACATGGCCTTTTTAAATGCCACGTTTCGTTCTTTGGATACCACCATCAAGTCAATTTTTTTAAATACGGACCTGCATTTTTTATTACGGTTTTAGGGACTTATAGGCTTTAGAAACCTAATACAATTAACACCATTTAAAAATTTTAAAGTGTCGTCATCAAATAACACTTCAATTTTTAAAATTATCCCTTTTTACCCATTACGGTCCTGGCAATTATTTTTAGGATTAAAAATTAAAATTGCATTACAGGAAGTGAGACGTATGGTTTAAGCTATTAATTATTTAAATATTATTATTAATTAGTCAGACAGTTAAGGTCAAATATTTCAGCAGGTCAATAAAACGCATAGTTTTTAAAGCATGGAAAATGGGAAGTAATTACATTTTTTTATTAATGTTTTCATATTATATCTTATCATAACACCTACTTTAATTCGTATAATTTTGTCCTGAGACCTCAAAATATTTTAAAGTAGAAAAAGGGACAGTCATGAATGAAAAAGAGGTACCTACATAGCAGTAGAGTGAAGTTGAAACAAAAATTTTAAGGTTCTAGGGCAAAACTTTAAGACAGATAATAGTAATCGCTATCTATAACAATTTTTTCTTACTGGATAATACATTTAAAAATAAATAGTGAAATCATAAAGAGAAAATAAAACATTTAATAACATGTTAATTTAATACACACTAATATATCACTAATCAACATTAATATTTTTTTTCCTTGTAATAATAATTGTATCGTATTTTATTTATAGGTGTCTAACTAAAATATCTTAAAACTATAAAAAGGACTAATTTTCTTTTAAATAATTCATAGGGCCGTAAGAAAATAAATTGATAATTTTAAATGTACTATTTGATGACGAAACCTTAAATGTTTTAATTGTATTAGGTTTCTAAAGAATAAGTCCCTAAAACCGTATTAAAAAATTAAGGTCCGTATTTAAAAAAATTGATTTGATGGTGATATCCAAAGAACGAAACGTCGCATTTAAAACTTAAATAAGACATGCTATAGATCATAAAAAACGACTATGAAAAAGTGCTTCTTGTTTTTTTCCAAAGTCAAAAATAAAGGCGCAAAAAAAACCCAAACTGAAAATTTCGGTTTTTTTCGGATATCTCCGAAGGCATTCGAAATATTTAGAATTTTCTTTTACCAAAGTATTAAGCCCCAAAATACGCAACTTTGCCTCAATTTAACCATCTTCGTATGTCTTACCGTTTTCGAGATACCATTGCACGCACGCGAATTTGTAGCACCCTGTATATTTTTCATTTTTATTTTTGAATTTATGAAATTTATTTTATTTGGAAAAATCTCCACACCATAATAATACCAATCAAATGCGGTAAAACTGCTATGATATACGAGGAACAGTCAAAAATACGAAATTACCTTAAGAGCCCTCTATACCAGCGTAAAACTCGACATCGTTGCTTGGCCTATCTAATTGAAAATTTAACACAAATATTTTATTAAGTTTCAATTATATATCATCCGCCATGCAGAACTTAAAAATATAAATATTGCGGCTATTCACGTTAATATTTAATTTTCCAATTAAACTACAAACGATGCCGATGTAGCCCTGATATTATCTTCAAAATCTCCACTGACGCCGCGCCACTTAATTTTCATGATATTTGTTCTTATAATATTTTGCATAAAAAAACAAATTTTATTGTCATCGCTTGACGCAGGTACAACACGCGCGGTGTGGTGGAAACGCACGGTTTGTTCGTGATGACTCATAGACTACTGTTTTCGCTTAAGAGTAATAAAACCTAAGTAACTACCCACCAAGTATGTTATATTACAACAACATTTAGTTTTCATGGTTTAAAAGTAACTTTTGTTACATTTTTAAAAGTATATGACTATTATGTAACTGAAGACGACATTACTTTTCTTATTTCAGATTGATAATATTAAGTTATATTTCCTCAACATCAAGAAGTGATAGGCCATGAATATAAGTGTCCACCTCGACACTATAGATGTCTCCCTGGGTTGTGGGCTCTCGCTTTACCCCTTTGATATTTTTTAATATGCAGTGTGTCCACGGATAGACTTTGGAAGAGGAAACACTTTTTTATTAGTAGGTATAGAAGAAAAATTCGAAAAAATCGTCCATTTTCTCAAAGAGACCAAAGTAACAACATAAATAGGAAGACAAAAATCACAAAGTCATGGTCTCAATCATGTAATAAAATAAACTATGGTGACATGTTTCGCTCTTTACGGAGCATCATCAGACCTAAAATTGTATAGAGGTGTGACCCACATTACATTTTTATACTATTTAACAGCCTACCTTCATTAAAACCAATAAATGAAATAGCACATTAAAAACAAGACGTAGCTCGGTTAGTCGTATTCTCCTGTATGGTTGCTTCACTCTCCCTCCTACCCGCTTTTATAACTGTCGTTTTTTGTGTTAGTTTTAAGATTAATCGTAACCTGTTTGTTTTGACATGGTGCTCGTCTTGTTTTTAATGTGTTATTTCATTTATTGGTTTTAATGAAGGTAGGCTGTTAAATAGTATAAAAATGTAATGTGGGTCACACCTCTATACAATTTTAGGTCTGATGATGCTCCGTAAGGAGCGAAACATGTCACCATAGTTGATTTTATTACATGATTGAGACCATGACTTTATGATTTTTGTCTTCCTATTTATAGAAGAAAAAGTCATTCTTTATAAAAACGTCTGGTTGTGCTGAAACTACAATTTCAAATATCAGACTTACTATACAGGGTTCGTCAGAAAAATTTCTCTTCTTTGTCTACTTTTGAAGTATTTTTATTAATACATATCATGTTTCTTTAATTTATTCAATCATAAATTATAAAAAATTAAAAACGTTTTTTCTGTCCAACCCTGTACTATAGTTATCGCAAATATGATATTCGAAATTGTAGTTTCAGAACAAGCAAAATTGATTTAATAAATCAAGGAATTGAAAATTAGAATTAAAAAAAATTCAAAAAACTAACAATGTTGTTTCTGACGAACCTTGTAAAGTAATCGCAAATCTGATATTCGAAATTGTAGTTTCAATACAAGCAGACGTTTTTATAAAGAATGACTTTTTCTTCTGTACCTACTAATAAAAAAGTTTGTCCTCTTCCAAACTCTATCTGTGGACACACTGTAGTTGCGTGCACAATTAACTTTCATTGGGTCTTATAAATAAACATAAATATTCCAAAAAACTTTAGCTTTCATGGACAAAATGGACATCTCCATGTCTCCATGACATTTTTAAATTAATATTACAACAATATAACAAAAAATATATTGCACAGGAGTTGCTACAATATGTTGTAACATTGCGTGACATGGAATAACACTATGCTTTATTAAAATCTGAGACATAATCATTTGCATACATATTACAAACATCATAACATCCACATACCTCCACCGAAAAAAAATTCATACTTACGGGAATTAAATTGTTTTAAAATTTTTTAGTTAACATAATGTAATTGTACAAATAAAATTTTAATCTGCTCATTTAGGTTTTAGTTTAGGTTTATTAAGAAAACATTAGACTAAGGAAGGTGCCGGCGGCCATATAGCAGAACCCAAGTTATTTAACTAAGTCCTCATTGAAAACCTTTGTTAAGTAAATGTCATCTTAAAATAACACCGCGTACCAATTAAGTGCATTACTGCACCCATCTCATTGATGTTTCAATATATCTACTTAGCTAGTATAAATATAGCTGTAGATACTATACCTGAAGACGACTGGAGATACTTTTACCAGTTGAAACGTTGTGATTTAAAAATAAATTGATAGAATGACCCATAAACATAAGTTACTGTACATATTTCATATATTCGGTGATAGCGAAGAGTAAAAATAAGTTTATTTTATATGCCTTGATGAACTCACAAATGAAACGTTTTATATGTTTCTCTACGTCTAAATTTTTCGAGTTTTTTAATGAACTAAATACAGTTACTTATTTAAAATAGTGATAACGGAGATATATCCTTCTAATAATAACCATTTTTTTTTTGGATAAAGAGATATGTATTTAAATATAAAAAAATTGATCTAAAAATGGACATAACCCGTTACTGCAATAATTGATAAAGACCAGGTTATATTTAATTTGGCCAAGAAAAAGTTTGAGACCAATTATTATTAAGAATTTGGATGCGTAACCAGTAATTTTTGTATCATGTTTTTTAATCCCGAGTGCGTAATGCATTCATAAGGATTAGAAAGAATTTAGTTCATTGTTAGTAAATCTTGCACGGTTTCAGTGGCCTCCTTACGATATTACACTGAAAAAAAAATTATAAAAAATATCCTAATAAATATTTATTTGGTTAATATTTATTTCAATTTATTTATTTAAAGGAAATATTTTTATTTCATTCTGTCCAGTAAATCTACTTACCTTATACTCATTTGCGGCTGGTAAATGGAACATAATAGTATCCAACGGCCAATGGTTTGATTTTAGAAACAAATGCTTTTTACTTTCGATTTTTGGCAAGCTGTCACTTAAAATAATAATATTTATGTATATAACCCACACTATAATGAGCTTATCACGTAACCCGCTCGGTAATACATTTTAGCCTGTTTGAGTTACGTAATTAATAAGTTGATATAATAAGTTGTATTATCGTACTAGTGATGTAATAAACTTAGATCATTACATTGCTGGTGATGTAATAAAATCAAATTTTTTACATTTTCTTTATTCAAAAAAATGCTTATTTATTATAAATATCAAAAGAAAAATAAATACCTGATGCTGATGACAGCACCTGGTCTGTGTTTGAAACGTTTTGAAGAACCAAAAATCTGGGTCTTAAATAAAATGTTGTAAATCACACGTTCAGTAAGGTTCGTTGCAGCACTCGTGTTGTTACCGCGACTCGGTCTACGACCTTGTCGTGTCAACATTCCCAATTAGTTACTGTAATGAAGCTCATTCGGTACTAGTCATATAAATAACTATTATATCCATTTGACAAACAAAGGAGAACACATTTAACTATGAAAACACATGGCTGAAATGCAATTAAGGTAATATGATTCAATATTACTAACTAATATTTTAATATTTTATTAAACATATTTTAATAAATACCCATACTATAATAAACTCTTACGAAACCTATTTTAACCTATTTGAGTTACGTAATAAGTTGTTTTTATCGTACTAGTCATGTAAGAAGCTCATTACATCACTAGTGATTTAATACAGTCATTACGCAACTCATTTTTATTCTAAAAACAGACATTTTTTACTATTTATTTATTTAAAAAAAAATGCTTATTTATTATTAATATTAACAGTAAAATTATTGAACGGCAGTAGAGTCTTGGACTTGCATTGTCTTTATTTGTTTTTGAATAACAATGTTTCAACTGGTAAATATCTCCAGTCATCTTCAGGTAAATATTCACCTATATTTAAATCACCGTTAAATAACCGAAATAATGTTTTTTAGAATGAAAACAATTATTATTTGAATTAACCAGATAGATATAACCAAAGATATAAGTTATACAGGGTGATTCACGTTGAGTGGCCTATTAGAAGATCTCGGAAACGAGTAAACTTAGCTTTCTAGAAATTTGATAGCAAGCATAATTGGCTTTAAGCTTTTAAAGCATTATATTTTGACGTTTTTATTACTTCCGGTTATACCGGAAGTTAATGCCAACTCTTCTATCATTCAATCAACATAGAGTCTAATGGGCTGCATGGCACTAGGGTTGCCAACTTTCGGATATTGGAATAAAGGACACCGTCAGAAATAATTTTGGGTACCACTGTACGCAGTGGCGTAGCCGCCAGAAAATATGCTAAGGGATTGGGGGGAGGGGGGGGGGGGGCCTCAGTGGGAGTACCTAAGTAAAATATTTTTTTTCCTGGAGAAAGGGACAGTCGGGTCTACATGTATTTTATGATATTGTACATAGTAAAGAAGGGGTAAGAGCGCCGCGGGCGAATAATTTTCGGGGCCACGCCCAAAGTTTGTGTAACTACTATCAAATTTTGAAAATTTAATTATTACTTGCATGGTTGGATTAAATTTGTTTTTGTAAATTTTTTTTTTATATTTCTAGCTGGCTTTTTATTTAAAAAAAAAAAACATTTTTATATTTGTGAAAAATTTGAATATTGGTGACAATTAAAAATTTTAACATAAGACGTATGTATAACTATAACCAGCGTTTTTCGGGCTTGGTTTTTTATGATTAAAAATAAAGTAAATATCGCCCACCACGCCAAAATTGATGATTTTTTCAGAAATCATGTATTTTAGGAGCGTAGATCTAAGAGCGGTTTTTGGTGCAAATGCTTAGGTATTGAAAGACTTTTTCTTAAGTGCCGTTTTGTATATTCATAATAAAGCATTCTCGTTTCTTCCCGCACTATTTTTTATATTATAAAGTATCACAGTTTTTCCATAAAAAATGTTTTAATTAAAATTTTTACTTTAATTTTTCTCTTTAAAAATAAATAGGTACCTAATTGTTTTTTGTTTTTGTTGTAAAAATATTTTATCGCATTTTGTTATATTTTTATTGATTTAAAATAGCTTTTAAAAGGGAAAACGGGACAGACAAGTATATAATAGAAAAATTACTATAAAATATTCTTTTTACTCGTTTTTCTTTAAAACTGCATCATAAATCAATAACTAAAACGATATGCGTCTGAAACCTTAATCTCTATATAAAACAGGACTTTTGGAAGGAAAAGTTTAAAAACTAAACGTTTCCTACAAGACCTTTGTAATCTAAGCCAAGAATGCATTATTTAAAGATTTAAATTAAGAGTCCAAGCGTGAGACGAAAAATTAGGTTGCAATTAGACTTTTAGACTGGAGCTTCTATTCTTAGGGGAAGAAAGGGGGGGGGGGGAGGCTGCCCCCCCTTTAAATACGCCACTGACTGTACCTTGTACCATTCCTAAAAACCTCCATTTTGTGCTCTCGAATAACATTTTTTGGCTATTAAATTGGTGGCTAGAAAAAATAACTAACATATTATTAAACTAGACGATAACTATAAAAATATAATTAAAAACTCTAAAATATGCAGTCAAAGAAGAAATGCAATTTATATTACAACATAATAGTCTTAGCTTATTTATGTGATGGGTTGAATCTTTTTATTTTTTAGTTTATTTGTGGTTTCTTAAATGCCTATATTTATTTTAGGATTTTAAAGGACATTTGCAGTCCTTTTACAAGGACAAAGGACATTATTTTAAAATAAAGGACTGTCCTTTCAAATAAAGGACGGTTGGCAACCCTACATGGCATGGAACATTGCCCCACAAGTAAAATAATAAACAAGTAAAACAAACTATGAATATCACAACACATAAAAAGAAATTATCTTATTACAGCACTGCGTGGTGAAGATAGCTAGTTCAGTAGGACGTTGATTTACCTTTCCTCTTATTATCTCTGTTAATGATAATGTAGGTAGACTACGTAGTATGCTCAGGAAATCACAAAGCTTTTATCCTGTATTTAACGTCCCGCTGTATTGGCATAATTATATACAGTATTTAGAGGGAATGATTACCAGTATGTCATAACTCCTGTCATTAAAATCGTACGAATCAAATCGAAGAAATATGATCAAAACCAAGTATAATTTTATAAATATTTTAATTAGGGGTGCGCAAAATAATCGATTAATAATCGATTATTCGATTATTCGATTATGGATATATTTTTAATCGATTAATCAAAAAATTAGTCAGTGACGTCGTATTAAGTAAATTGGAAGGGGGTAAAGGGGTCATGACCACAAAAAAACGAGGACCCTGTATATAGATATTGGTAAATCTATTATTTGGGCAAAATTTGAATTAATTATTCCTAAAAATTCCAAAGGAATATTAAGAAAAGCAAAAAAAATTAAAACTTGAGCACCCTGTATATCGAAAACCAAGCATTTTAGGATATACGTTTATATGCACTTTTTATCTTAAAATTATACAAGAAATTATCCCTTAAAGTTTGTCTACGTACTTAATTAACACCCTGTATTTTGTATGTCTATACGACTAAAAACTCCGCAGTTTTCTATTTCTATGTATAATGAGAAAGGAACTGAACAGTCAGAAAAGACAGTAACCCATAACTAATTTTATTGATACCGTATTTCTAAATAAAGTGCAAAAATACTAATTTTGAAGTAATAAAATTTCATATAGCATGATAACTACCTTAACTATTAAAAATGTCAAGTAAAAAAGAGAAACTTATGAAATCAACAGTACCTACCTACACTAGACTTAAAATTCATTTATACCAACCAATTCTACTTAATTTAAAAAAATTATAACTATTGATTGTTTAATTAATCTTTGGTATACTTTTAGTATAAGTGTAGATATGTATATATGTTTTTTGTCAAGCTATTCTCGTTTATTGAAGAATAAAACGTCTATAAAAATGACCGAATCTATTAACAAAATCAACAGTACCAAAGCCAAAGACAGTAATTGAGGTAGTGACCCGTTAAAAAAAAATCATAGATCTAAAAATAATTATTACCCACTGATATGTAAATTTGGCAGAGTCGTATAAATATATTTATGGATGAAAGCAGCGGAGGATTAGGACTATTAGGAATTAGGTGCTGTCAGATCTAAAAACCTGGCTTACCGACAGTGGCGTAAAAACCCTACTCCTGAAAATCGCGCCATCTTTGTTACCACCCGAAACCAATGTAAGCAAATGATAGACCAAAGCAAAGAAGCTCATAACGAGAGAATCAAAAACAAACTTCTTGCCAGTCCTAACGGATCAAGGTCCTTTTGGTCAGTCGCTAAGGCCGTCAGCCAAAACTTTACAAAGTCAACTATTCCACCTCTAACACGTTCAGACGGCACAATAGCAACCACAGCCGGGGATAAAGCAAACCTACTTGCTGAACTGTTTTCCTCGCATTCCACTGTAGACTCCCAGGGAAAATCATCACCCAACATTCCCTCAGTTCAATCGCAAATGTCTGAAATCGTGTTCCGTCAGCGTCTTGTTAAACGGATTCTTAAAAGACTCGACGTCAATAAAGCTTCTGGTCCAGACGAAATTCCTATCATTGTTCTCAAGACATGCGCCGATGAACTTACACCAGTATTTTGTAGACTTTTCAACTTATCCTACAAAAAAGGAATATTTCCATCCTGCTGGAAGTCGGCGCGTGTCCAGCCCATTCCAAAGAAAAGTAAAAAGAAAGCTATTAACCAACAACTCCTAAAGTATCTGGAAGGGCTTAACATTATCAGCGACCATCAATACGATTTTCGAAAGTCCAGATCAACAGGTGACCTTCTGGCATATGTCACCCATCTTTGGAGCAACACCATCGAACATCATGGAGAATCCCGGGCTGTTGCACTGGACATCTCTAGGGCTTTTGATCGTGTTTGGCACGATGGGCTTCTAAGTAAATTGCGATCCTACGGTATGCCTCATGGATTTTGTTTATGGTTAACCAGCTTCCTTAAGAACCGTTCTCTGCAAGTGGCGATTGACGGGTTTCTCTCAGACACCTTCACCATCAATGCCGGTGTTCCTCAAGGGTCCATATTGTCGCCTACCCTCTTTTTACTGTATATTAACGACCTTCTAGTGAAACCCAAAATCCAATTTATAGCTTTGCTGATGACAGCACACTTGTCTCATCTTTTACCTTGACTCCCCAAACATCCGCTGCCGACGCACATCTTCGCAGGCAGCATGAAGTATTGCGCCTCAACAATGACCTGGAAGAAATTTTGGCTTGGGGTGACAGTAACCAAGTCGAATTTAATGCTAAGAAAACCCAGGCAGCAGTCTTCTCCAAAAAGGTTAACATTGCAGAACTGGATATAGTCATGGCAGGACACGCAATTCCCCTGGCACCGTCTATTAATTTGCTGGGGGTCAATCTGGGAGGTAATATGTCTTGGCATGATCACGTTGCCGCAATTGCCAGGGCAGCTGCACAGAAACTTGGTGTACTTTTCCGCACCAAAAGGTTGTACACACCTCATCAACTTTTGACACTCTACAAAGCCCAGATTCGACCATCATTAGAATATTGCTCTCATGTCTGGAGCTCTGCACCCAAGCACACCCTTCGGCTACTTGATTCCATTCAAAGGAGAGCCGTTCGTCTGATCGGCGACCCCGAGCTGACCAAGACCCTCGATAGCCTGGAGCATCGAAGACAGGTTGGTGATTTGGCTCTCTTTTACAGATATTTCCATGGCAGGTGTTCGACTGACATTGCCCACTTGATTCCACCTAGAGCAATGCAAAACAGAAATACACGGCGATCCGCTGCCGCTCATCCATATGTTGTTCAGCTTAGTACTCCTCGAACTTCATTGTTCAAGAATTCTTTCATCTGGAGAACGTCATCATTGTGGAATGATCTTCCTGAGGTCGTGTTTTCCAATGAATACAATCTTCAACGTTTCAAGACAAACGGTAATCGCTTTTTTCGCACTCGCACCGCTCCCAGAGCGCCTTAAAGGATTTTTCCTACAGTGCAGGTGTTTTATCATAAAAAAAAAAATAGGGCAGATATATATTATTGTAGGGATTTCAGCTCAGGGGCAGTGGACCAGAACATATGTTTGGTGGGGGGCAGCTTAGTGGTGTCTGGAGGCAATATTTTTCCAGTAAACGTACCCCAAATTTCATTAAGCTAGCGTCATTTAAAACCTTCAAGAACTATTCAAAACCAATTTCCTCATGGCAGTAATAGGCTACTGAAACTGTCCGTAGTAAGAGAACTTTAGTTAGCAGTTATCATTATCATAAGCCAACACCAGCTCCAACGGGGCTTTGCCTTGTTGTGTATCTATGTGATTTATATCATTAGATTCAGCTAGTAATAGAACCTGACATGTTACAATATATTTGAATGAATAAAGAGATTTTAAAACTAAACTAAACCGTGGCATTCCTAGTTCGATCCTCCGAGTAGGCATACGCACAATAAAAAAAGTATGTCCGAATTGTAGTAGGTTTAGGAATGCACCGAAGAGTGTAAAATGTTTTATTGTCCAACGCACCCCATTCAAGCCGGTAGCCAGGCCGGATTAGATCGGATATCTCGTGGGGTGCGGAAGAAGGGACACTCTCCCCAATCGGTAGATCATGCAATGACGCAAGAAACCGAGGGTTGATAGCACTTGGGGGTGTTGCATGATTAAGGATCGAGGTTCGGAACCCACTTTAATAATAATAATAATAATAATAATAATAATAATAATAATAATAATAATAATAATAATAATAAGAATCGAATGGGGAAATTCTTAAAAAAGGGGTAGCAGCAGACACTGGATATACAGCCCTTAACTTAAAGCAAAACGGATTACCTAACATCATCCGCGCGCCGCCAAGTCAACAGCTTGTAACTTGGCAAGAGAAAGCTCTACACGGCAAATACCCTACTGCACTCCAAAATCCACTCATAGATAGAGAAATGTCACTGAATTGGTTAGAGAAAAGGCAGGTTCACGCTGAAACAGAAGGTTTTATAATCTCTATCCAAGACCGTGTCATTCGAACTCGAAACTATGAAAAGGTCATCTTGAAGAGAAATGTGGAAGATGTGTGCAGAAAATGCAATTGCCCCGGAGAAACGATAGAACATATCACGGCGGGTTGTGGTGCTATGGCCCCCAACGCTTACCTGGGGAGACATAATCAGGTGGCAAAGATCATCCACGAGGAACTGGCCCATAAACTAGGGCTAAGGGAAAACCTCCCACCATACTACCAATACTCACCCGAGCCAGTCCTTGAATCCCCTGAATATCTCTTATATTGGGACAGGCCAATAATAACGGATATAACAGTAGACCACAACCGTCCGGATATTCTTCTCATCGAAAAAACCACCAAGAAAGCTTTCATAATCGATATAGGTTGCCCACTAACACACAACCTCTCTAAAACCGAATCGGAGAAGAAGACCAAGTACTCGAATTTGGCTATAGAGATAAAAAATATATGGAAGCTAGATAAAATCGACATAATTCCGATCATAATATCGGTGGAGGGAGCTATGACGAAAAATTTCAAGCCCAACTTAGAAAAACTGGGCCTATCAGGTTATTTATACCAACTAATCCAGAAAAGCGTCATCCTCCAAACTTGCCATATAGTACGGAAGTTTCTAAACAGTACAGGTTAAGATGAATTTCTTCTCTGTACTGTAAATAATACCAGCAATACCAACAAAAAGCTGTGAAAACTAACATTGAGAACATAATAATAATAATAATAATAATAATAATAATAATAATAATAATAATAATAATAATAATAATAATAATAATCAATTTTTATTAGCTCATTGAGCTATTTCAATACATTTACATTTTATCTTTTTCTTCATTTTCTTTTTTTTTAATAATTACAATCTAGAAAGACTATTATCTTATTAAACTTATATTTTGTAAAATTTGTTTTTTTAATTTTTTTATAAATAATTTTAATTTATATGTTTTAATTTCATTCCCTAATTTATTATATTCTATTATATGACAGCTCAACTGCTCAGAGGCAGGCATCGAAATATTTAATTAGGTGCCTAAGTATTTAAAAAAAAATTATACTTTAATTCAAGCAATGAAAATATATTGTCACCCAGGATAGGTACATATTTCTTTGATATAACTTATCTTGGATATTTTTACTTTTAGTTTTAGTAGTTAATGACGTTATATGTATGTATGTTATACTGTATACAGAGTGTGTCAGTAAGGTGTCTGTCTTGGATAGCACCTAAACTATCAAAGATAGGAAAAAAAGTGTAATACAAAAGTTAAAGGGTTTTTAGGATACATAATCTAAAAATATTTTCTAATCTACAGGGTGGTCCTAAAAAGTGGTACTGAATAATATAAAAGAAAATTAAATGGGACACCCAGTATTATTTTCTAGAATATGATTCAATGGAATAAGGACTTTGCAACCCTATTAAATTTTATAAAGTGAAATGCGTTGCCAAGTAATTAATTTTTTTTCCGAAATTTTAGTAATTTTAAGGGGATTGTTAAAAAATCATAGCAATCTGTGGATTAACCCTGGGCAAATCTAATTTACGTTGTAAGTACTTTAAGGTACGATATATTAATCTATAATAATGTTTTTTAAATCTCTTATACAGAGCGTTCATTACAAGTTGGACAACTTGCAACATTATTTCGCCAACATTTTGTGCTTTATAACTGTTTAAAGTTTAGTTTCCCGAACTAACTTTATCGAAATAGAAAAATATGAGTTATGATAAAGTTAGTTCAGGAAACTAAAATTTAAACAGTAATAAAGCACAAAATGTTAGCGACATAATTTTGCAATGACAGCTGTGACAAATAAAATTATTCATTTTTTGTTCCAAAGCAATCTTGACTAAATTGTTTAATTAGAACTTTCCTTTTTTACCCTGATTTAAGACAAATCCTAAAATATTTCAAAAACTATGATATTTAGATATATGACATGTTAAACAAAAAAGTAAGGTTTTCGAAAGATACATTTTTTTGCCTAAAAAAAATAGGGGGGGTCCCAATTAAAAAAAATTGAAATAAAGCATTTTTAAAACTATCGAGTTGTCCAACTTGTAATGAACGCTTTGTATAACAGATTTAAAAAATATTATTATAGATCAATATATCGTACCTGTAAGTACTTACAACGTGAATTAGATTTGCCTAGGGTTAATCCACAGGTTGCTATGATTTTTTAACGATACCCTTAAAATTACTAAAATTTCGGAAAAAAATTAATTACTTGGCAACGTTGCATTTCACTTTAAAAATTTTAATAGGGTTGCAAAGTCCTTATTCCATTGAATCATATTCTAGAAAATAATACTGGGTGTCCCATTTAATTTTCTTTTTTATTATTCAGTACCACTTTTTAGGACCACCGTGTAGATTAGAAAATATTTTTAGATTATGTATCCTAAAAAACCCTTTAACTTTTGTATTACACTTTTTGCCCTATCTTTGATAGTTTAGGTGGTATCTAAGACAGACACCTTACTGACACACCCTGTATATTAAAATTGACACGAAATAGGATCAGCAGGTAAACATTTGGCAACAACTGTATTGGGGTGGGAAAAATTGACAATTTTTCAAAAAACATATTTTATTTTTTTAACAAATAGTTCTCTGGAAACTTGGGCCAGTAGATGACAAACGTCACTTTTCCATATGGAATATAAACGGGTCTTTTTAAGCGTAGGCCCGAGAAGTTTGACCCCCCCTTCCCTTTCCCGTTTACAATATTTCCTCACTGGACATTTTTGTTATTCTTGTGGTGGAATATGTAAAACGTCACTTTGGAGAGGAAGAGAAGTTTTTGTCTGTAATATTGTTGTGTTTTAATTTTTTTAATATCCATAAAGAAGGTACTTCTGGCTTTATAGTTTTACATTAAAAGATGCTTTACAAAATTGTGTCGCGAAGCTGATAAAACAGTTATTTACCAAAATATCAAGAATAATATGTATACTACGCCAAAATAAGAATTTTTTAAACCTTTGTTGCTAGTTTAGACTGATTTTTTTTAGTGATAGCTCATAATAAAAGATCAGTAATAAGTAAGTCGTTTCTTTTATAAAATAATCACTTTTGGTCCAAGTTTCAACAACCAAAATTTAGTGAAAAAGCTCATTTTTTTTAATTGTAGGAATACACATCATAAAAAAACGGTATTCCATAAGTAGGTATAGGAAAAGATGTTTTGGTAATATATAAAAAATAGACATAATATTGTTATTATATTGAGTCCCAACTAGTATCAATAAATTTTCATAATTTTGTGGGTAGAATTTAAAAAAGCCACACCTAAAAATGTTTACCTAAAATAATACAAGAAGTTGTAAGAATACAGCTTTCGCTAAACTTATTAAAAATTAGAATAATATATTATTATATTATACACTATAGTATACAACAAATTGATATTTTATTTATTATTTTGGGAAAATAAAGTCTTTTGGAGGGCTTTCGTCAATTCTTGCCATTTTTTCGAATTAGGCTTCTTCGTTTGCTGCCAGGGCCATTCCCGAGGAGAACTACAGCTTAACGCAGTGGCGGATTTAGGATCTGGTCTAGGGGTAAAAGCGTCGCAGGCAATGCGCCGCAGGCTAAAATTTTTGGGTGCCACGCCCTAATTTTGCCAAAAATTAACCAAATTTAGTAGTAACAGGAAAAACAAAACTTTTTTATTTTATAACCGCAATTTCAGTATTTGTAGACACAACCTTTACATTATTTACGGAACTTTAATGTGGAATACAATTTAAAATGAAAGGTAGGTTTTTTCGGTATTATTTATTTAGTATAAAGAACTCTTTTGTGCCGAAAAGAAGGTAAATACAAAAAAATAATACTAAGACATAATTAAAAAAATAAAATACTGAAATAAGCAAAACAATGCCCTATTAAGAGTAGACAAAAAATAACAGACGAAACTAAAAATTATCTTTAAAGTTTTTTATACCATTTTGTAAGTATCAAAAAATTTAAAAATCGATTTAAATGACAAAATCATGCCGTCTCTTTTTGCTTGCAAACCGGTTGATAATTTCATCTATGTCTAAATCCATACTTTGATTGATATACAGTAAAGCTAAGCCGTTAAGGCGGCCTTCTAGCATGGTAAACCTCAGGTAAGTTTTTAAAATTCTTAGAGTGGAAAAACTTCTTTCTGCGGTGGCAACAGAAATTGAAAACGTACAAAGAAGTTTAAGACAGGCGTTAATTTTCGGAAAATAATTAACATCACAGTTTTCAAGACCTTCTAGCGCGTTATCAGTTGGAAGAGAGTTTTGTTTGTATAACTGTACCTCACCCATTAATTGTGTTACCAGAGGGTTTCCTAGAAGATCTTCCCTAGGGGGGGGGGGGCCTCTAAATCCGCCACTGGCTTAACGTGGGTTCCGAACCACGATCCTCAGTCATGCGACACTCCCCCCGAGGGTAACCCTCGGTTTCTTTTGTCATTACCGATTTAGGAGTGTGTACCTTTTTCCGCACTCCACGAGATATCCGATCTCATTCGGCCTGGTTATCGGCGTGAATGGGGTGGGTTGGAAGATGATACATTTTACCCTTTTCCCTGCATTCCTAAAACTACTAAAATTCGGATATAGTATTTTTATTGTGGGTATGCTCACTCCGAGGATCGACCTTGGTACGCCACGGTCGAATGCCAGACTCACCGCCACACTTTTTGAGGGCTTTTATCAACAAGACAATTATTTTTAAACAGTTTTTAAAAATATATGAAATAAGGCATTAAGTGGATTCGACCGAGTTAAAATTTCACATGTTAAATTCCGGAGTTTCTTGAAGTGAATTAAAAAAAAACTAAACACATTATTGTATTTTTTTTTTCACTAATGGAAAGAGGGTATCTTGTAGGTGTGAGAGTTAGTGATAGTTATTTCCATGCAAAAAAAAATGGAGGAAAATATATAAACCAATGAAAACCCCCCAAAAAAACGACTAAAGTAAAGTAAGTAAAGAATTATTTTTTTATTAAAAATAACTTTCTCTAATATCCGTAGAGTTCAAATTTAAAAAGTTTTTAAAAATCCAATAATAAACATGGACATGATTCGTTTCACGAAAACGCAATGTTATTAATATACAGGGTGTCTCGAAATTAGCTTGCAATATTTATGGGGCGTAAAGTACATGCAAAAATATGACTAAAATGTCCTATAAACATACCCAGAGAATTGATTTTTTTAGGGGGCTATAACTCCACCTCAAAGAGGGGGTCGAGAGAAAAGGTGTTTATTGTAATAGCATGGAAATCGTTTAGGATAATGGCACGAAAATTTGGTACACGTCTTACGACCGATAAGTTGTAAATTACAGTAAACTTAAAGTGAAAATATTTCTTCCAGTCAGTGGCGGTTCGTGGTCTTAAATAATGGTGAAGCGCTAGGTATAGTGCGAGTACTTAAACAAACATTGACTAAAAACCCGTGTAACAAAACGTCTCTCTTATCCTCATCGGTCCAACGACTGAATGGAGTTTCCAACAAATTACAAACTATGTCATTAATTGCGGTCATTTCTAAAACACACCAGTATGTAGGTACATACACTACTGAATTAACTGAAAAATAAAAACAAAACTTTTTAATCACACAGTGAATCACGTAAAAACGATATCTATAACCGTAAGTTTCACGAAGCCTCAAAATAAATACCTTAAGGTTAGGCGAATCAATGCTAAAACAATGGTGCATACGACTGATCTACTTTTAAATTGCCCTTCATCATAATGCAAATTGTTACATGCTGTTTGGGTGACTGACGTCACGTAACCATAGCAACGGTGAATATCAAAGCCATATTGGGCGTTGTGTCTTCACTTGCTTTAAGCTAATGCATAAATGTTTATAATTATTGTCCATCAGAGTTAACCGCCCTTCTATGCATAAGTTAATATTATTAATTCGAACATAATTATTTTTTAAGGGCTAAAATGGTAGATGTATTGGTACAATAATAATTCATATTGTCGAGAAAATTTTCATCCTGGTTTTATTTTATTTTTTCACCTGACGATCCGCCACTGATTCTAGTAGCGTCGCACAAAGTAGGATTTAAGGTAAATAATAACCTATATTTTGATTAGTCACGTAGGGCGGACTAAATTGAGATATTTAAATCATTAGGAAATAAGTTTAAATTATTTTGGTGATATTGTGTTCGGTGGGTTTATATGGGTTTGCATTTGACATGGTTTATTGTATTTTAATATCTTCTTAGTTAAAAATAATGTATTGAGCACTTTAAACATTAATTTTGAGACTGAAAATTGCAAACCGACGTTAATCGGGCTGTAGTTTTTTATTACTTAACAGACATAAAATTTAATTAAATAACCAGTTAAAGCAAATCATTAATAAGCCAATTAATTAACCATGGTGAAAGAGAATAGGCAAAGATGAAACTAAATTCGACATAAGCAAAAATTCTTTGAAATCTTAATATTTTTATGGGACTAAGTTCTTTATGTAATAATAAAATTAGTCTAAAACTTAAATATATGAGCACCACAAAAAATTAAACATGGTAATAGGTAACTAAGTTTGTAGGGACTCGAACAAACAATTATTTTTTTTTAAATTAAAAACGTATACAGTTAGTCTAAAATAAGCATAAAAATATAAGCAGCGAAAAATTTCAAAATAGTAATGGGTCATTAAGTTCGCGATAACTTGAAGAAACCATGATTATTTTAAAGGAAGAACACAAAATTAAAAACTTTGTATAAAATGAGTTTAAAATAAGCTTAAAAATTTAAGCATGAACAAAATTTTAAAATGTAACTAAGCGCAACGACCTCAACAAAATAATAAAAAAATACACTACTATTAAAAAAGTAGTATAAAATGAGCTTAAAAATATAGGCATAGAAAAAAATTATAAATTGTTATGGGATGGTTCACCAAGTTCGGGGCGAACGAGAAATCCTAGATTTGTTTAAAAAGAAAAAGTACAAAATATAAAAATAGTATAACATTAGTCTAAAATATGAACAAACAAAAAATGTAAATATAGTAATGGTTCAATAAATTCGCACCAACTCTAATAAAATATGATTTTTTTAAAGAACAGCACAAAAATTGAAAGTGTGGTGTAAAATTAATCTGAAATACGCCTAAAAATATATAGTATAGAAAAGAGGACAAAATTAAAAGAAAAAATTGGTTTCTAAATGAGCATAATAATAATGAATACTTATAGTGCCATAAAATATAAGAAATCCAGTATAATTTAAGAAACAATCTACCTAGAGGTGTGAAAAAGGATTTATCGCGCAACCTGAAAACAGCCAAATATTATGATGTATACAGGGTGTCCCAGATAAGGATGCACTCTACAGGGATCGCGTAAACTATATAAAATACAAAGATGGATAAATTACACCCACTAAATTCTGCAACATTGTTTTTTAAATTAAAAAAAACTCCGAATCCTTCTGAAGATATTTGGGCAAAACCGAATTTTAGCGATTTCATTTTTATTATTGTCTGACTATTTGAAGAGATATGTTAAAATAAGGTATATATTCTTATTATCATATATTCTCTTCTATAATTTGGTGAATTTGGATTTTTATTCCGACGTTTCGTTTTTTCAAAACCATCATCAACTTTGCTTTTTCAAATAGTCGGGAAATTATATTTTATTATTTTTAAATTCCCCTCCTTTATAATTCAACGCCATATTACACCTAGTGTTAATAACACGTTTCGGACTAAAAAACCCATCATCAATAAGAATAAGTGCAAATGAATCTTGTATCTATGAACTTTCTTTTGTTTTGAAAACCAATTAGAAATAATTTGACTCTGGATGTCGACAACAAATCATATCCAACTTTTCTTCCCTCGAATAATTATAAATAAATTTTTATTTAAAAAACCTACAACTCCTCAAAAACATGAAATTTTTACTTCAAATAAATTAGATAAAAGTTAATTTGTACTAAACGATTTTAATAACCTAATCTGCCATTTGGCAAGTATTTGTAATTAATTTAAACAAGTGTCTGTCATAGCCTACTCTACACTTGAGACAGATGAAAATTAGATTACGTTACGGAAATTGAAAATAAAATAGTTTCAAATAAAATGAATTTGCACTTATTCTTATTGATGATGGGTTTTTAGGTCCGAAACGTGTTAATAATTCTAGATGTGATAAGTCATTGAAATAAATAAAAGGAGGGAAATTTAAAAATAATATAATATTCTCCTATCAAAAGTGACATCTACAATATGCAGGATATAGGGGGCAATCCCTTCCCCCCAATGGGCGCCCATGCACTTCACAATATCGGTGTTTTTCCTTCATAAGTTTTTAATATTTTAATATGCTTCAATAATATCAAGAAAATAAAGTAGTTACTACAAAAACAATAATAGTTAGTATTTATTATGTCTAGAAAACTTCTCTTCTTAAAATAGGTTTATACTATAAACATAAAATCAAAAAAAAACTTTCTAAATAAATATGGCATACAAAGAAGCCGTCATAGATTAAAAAACAAATCGAGATTTTCGCCTCTCGCCTGCTAGGCTTACTAGTCTTCACAGTGCTTGTAGGGCCCTTTTTTCCGTTCGTCATCCTATGTGCGGCTATTTTTATTTAGTAATATTTTTAAATTAATAAGATCATTTTGGATAAGTTACTTTCAAAGTAAAATTTTTATTCTTCAATAACTTTAAAACGAAATAAAAACGCTCCGTATTATTCGAAGAAGCTGTCCATTTTCTCTAAGATACCTAGTTTAAGTCTAAATAAAATAGACACCAATTCAGGGACTTATTCAAATTTCATTCATTAAGTAAGGTTTATTTTTTTTAAAAATTATAATGTCATATTTTACCAGAAACTATAAAGAAGCCGCCATCGTCCTCGAGGCATGTGATTGAACAAGTACCAGCAAGTGTATGTCCTATTATTTCTCAAAATATATAATTTTAACACTTTTTTTATTTGTATTTTAAGGTACGTGTACCGTAACATGTCAGAATTTTTTTTACGAACAGTAAGAAATAAATCTGTTGATTGGCTTGATTTTATAAAATATTTTCTTTCTATTTAATTATACGGACGCTAACCGCTCTATTATATTTTTTTACAATAGAAAAGTATTTTGTCTTAAACTATACAGGGTGTTACAAATTCGTATGCGTACAAGGGGATCTCGAAAACGGTAAGAGCATTGAGGCAAAGTTGTGTATTTTAAGGCTTAATAATTTGGTGAAAGAAAATTGTAAATATTCCGAATACCTTAGGAGATATCCGAAAAAAAACGAAATTTTTAGTATTGGATTTTAATTTTTTGCTCCATTATTTTTGACTTATGAAAAAAAAACACTTCTCTATAGCCGTTTTTTATATTCTACAATATGGCGTTATAAATTTTCAAATTGGACGTTTCGTTCTTTAAATACCAAATCTCAAGTCATTTTTGTTAAATACGGACTGGAATTTTTAAAACAGTTTTAAGGACTTCTAAGCTTTGGAAATTTAATATAATTTAAAGGTTTTTAATATTTTAACGCTTTGTCATCAAGTAACACATCACTAGTATTTCAAATTATCCTTTCTTTACTATTACGGCCCTGGCAATTATTTTTTGGATTACCTTAATATTAAAATTACATTATAGGAAGTTATGGTGTTTAGGCCGTTTATTTTTTAAAAAGATTTACTGTCACAATACAGTAAACAAGTTTTCCTACGACCACCTATGAAAATGAGAAAAAAAAAGTACGGTTAACTTGGCTCGAAAGCGCCGAATATCACACGCGTGTTGAAAGAAAATATTTCAACTCTAGAGTGGAAATACATGGCACACTATTTAATTTAAGCATATGATGCCAATTTGACAGACCACGCCTATTTATTAAAAAAACAAATTTTAGAAAGCAGTTTAGTTTATTTATCACGTATTTGTCGAGTGATTCAGAATAAGAGTGTGAAAATACGCCATCTGAAATTAGAAAAAAGTTAAGAATATACTGGAAAATCTATTACCAGTCAAAACAAGCCCCGCTGAAGAAAATGTCATATATTAAATTTAAGCAGGAAATGTTTATGGGTTGCCATAGCGTCGACACTAGAGCTATGACCTACGGATCGAAAGATCACAGGTTCAAATCCCATCAGGGGCACTTAATTTTTTTTTATAAAAATATTAAATAATTTATAGAATTATTTTGAATTGAAATCTTCCTTGTTGGGTGAATTTTTAAAATTTATTTTTAATGTATCTTTCCTTGATTAAATAAAAAAATTATTCAAGAAGGAAGATTTCAATTCAAAATAATTTTATAATTTATTTAATGTTTTTGTAAAAAAAAGTCAAGTACTCCTGATGGAATTTGAACCTGTGACCTTTCGATCTATTAAATTGGCATCATATGTTTAAATTAAACAGTGTGTGTATTTCCACTCTAGAGTTGAAATATTTTTTTCAACTCTAGAGTTGAAATATTTTTTTCACAAATCAAAGGTTTTTTTAAATAATTCTTTGTGGTCGTAGGAAAAATAGTGTACATTACTCGTGTGAAAGTGATTATTCTAAAACTCGGAGAATTTCCGCACTCGGCTGACGCCTCGTGCTAAATATCTCCTCGTTTGAAAAGTATCACTTTCATCACTTGTTATGTAATATACTATTTTACAGCATGAGAATTAATTTTATTTTTTATTAGTATTTTATTAATATAACGTATATCTTAAGTCCTATGGTTTTTGCCTTAGACCTAGACCGAAACAGAAAATAAATAATGCTCCCGAGAGAAAAAAAGGTAACTGGAGTGTTAGTCTAGTTATGTGACTGTGATGCGCTTACGTTTGTTTCAAAAACAATTTCAAAGTTTTTTTACTGTTTATACGATCTGATGATGCGAAAGGCGAAACATGAAACAAAAACAAAGAGGTAGAAAAATATTTAAGACCGAGAATTTGGGTCTCTTTTCTTACAAAATATCAGGCCTCTTTGTGTAAAAATGGACGGATTTCTCAAATAAGAAATCTTTTGTTTTTTAGTTTGGCTTTAAATGTTCAGGATCGTAATGAAATGAAAAATATAATTTAAAAAATGTATTATTAGATGACAAAACGTTAAAATTTTAAAAACTTGTACATTGTATTAAATATCTAAAGGCCTTTTTACATTGGGTGCAATTGCAAGAAAAAATTGCCTGAAAGCATGCGCTTTGTCGACGTTTTAAACAACTGATGCAGGTTTTAAATGGGAAAACGTGTATCAGCTGATTAAAACGTCGTCGAAGCGCATGCTTCCAGGCCATTTTTCTTGCAATTGCACCCAATGTAAAAAGGCCTTAAAGCTTAGAAATCTCTAAAACTGTATTTAAAATTACAGGTATGTGTATGTTTAAAAAAATTGACTTGCGGTAACTAAAGAACGAAACTTAGAATTTGAAAACTAATAACGCCATCTTGTAGAACAAAAAAAACGGCTATGAAAAGGTGTTTTTTTATTTTTTTCCCAAGTCAAAAATAAAAGCGCAAAAAATTAAAAACCGAAAATAAAAATTTGTCTTTTTCCGGATATCTCCGAAAGCATTCGGAATAATTAGAATTTTTTTCATCAAATTATTAAGCCCCAAAATACGCAACTTAGCCTCAATTTAATCATTTTCGTATCCCTTACCGTTTTCGAGATCCCCTTGTACGCACACGAATTTGTAGCACCCTGTATGAATAAGTATTGTGTCGCTTAAACCGAGCGAGGGGCCCCTCTGAAAGTGGGGCGAGAAATGGTATTTTCCGTCGACCGTGTATTTACATCCGATATTAACGTTCCCAAAATCAATCATTAATGACCCCTATTAATTAATGCATGATTTTCTGTGAATGCACGATTTCCCAAAATCATTCAATAATGACCCCTATTAATGCATGATTTTCTGTAAATGCACGATTTCCCAAAATCATTCAATAATGACCCCTATTAATGCATGATTTTCTGTAAATGCACGATTTTGGTAATTAAAATTAAAGGCAGCCATGCAAACAAATCAACAAAATAATAAAACGTCAATCCAAAACGTCGTCCGCTGTCATTAGTATTTGTAGAATTGTGAAATCTGGATTGTAAAATAAAAGTTGTTAACTGTTTTTCTTCACTTTAGTAAAAAATACGGTCGACGAAAAAACATTGTAACCAACTCTTACATTAAAATGCGATTAATGATCTCGAACATTAACGCGTTCGCTACGCTCAAGCGTTAAAATATTTCGATCATTAATCGCCATTATTAATGTACTTGTTGGTTAAATTACTATTAAATATCAGTTTCAGGAGAAAGGTTCTTTGTAACTAAAATATTTGTTTTTTTTTTAATTTTTTTTATATATTTACAATTTTAGAATCTCGTTTGTATGTCCAATAAATAAAATATGTTGGCACAATATTTTTAAGAACATTTTTTTTCCTAAAATTAATAAAAAATTAGTGTTTCATTTAGCAAGCAATTGAGCAGTAGCTATATAAGGTGTTATTGGCAAACAAATATGTAGGCAAACCAATTCTTATACGGAATTTTAAAATATAATTTACTCTTAAAGACGACTTTCAAGTTATTAGCAGAATGGATGTACATAATTAAATATATTAAATTTGTTATGTTTAAAATAATTTTAATGCAAAAATGTCTTCTCCTAGATTGGCATAGGCATTCCAAACAGGTGAAATGTATACTGACTACACGCCAAGTTATATTTGTAAATTATATAGGTATTGATGTATAGTTGGGCTTAATTATTCTGTTTATTGTAATTTTGAGATGATTTACTGATAAAATATGTAGACAAATTTTTAAATTTTAAGATAATGTATTAAGTTAAAATAGAAAGTAATCTTGTGCATATGATCAGTGGCGTAGCCAGAAAATATGCTCGGGGGGGGGGGGGGGGGCTCAATGGGCGTAAGTAGGACTTTTTTTCTGAAGAAAAGGGGCAGTCGGGACTACATGTATTTCATGATATTGTACCTAGTGAAGAAGGCAAAAAAGCGCCAATTTTCAGGGCCACGCCCAAAGTTCGTTTAAAATTCACCTAACTACTATCAAATTTCAAAAATTAAATTATTAAAATTTGTTTTTGTAAATGTTTTTTTTTACTTTTTTTTTTGATATTCCTAGCTTTATTTAAAAAAAAACATTTTTTATATTTGTTTTATTATATTTGTGAAAAATATGAACATTGGTGTCAATCCAAAATTTTAACATAAGACGTATGTATGACTCTAACCCGCGTTTTTCGTGCTCGGTTTTTCATGATTAAAAATAAAGTAAATATCGCTCACTGCGCCAAAATTGATGATTTTTTTTTGAACTACTCCTTCTTAAGTTCCGTTTTGTATATTCATAATAAAGCATTCTCGTTTCTTCCCGCACTATTCTTGTTATTATAAATTATCACACTTCTTCCATAAAAAATGTTTCAACTAAAATTTTTGCTTTAATTTTTCTCTTTAAAAATAAATACTTACCTAATTGTTTTTTGTTTTTGTTGTAAAATATTTTATTGCATTGGGTTATATTTTTGTTGATTTAAAATAGCTCTAAAAAAGGAAGTCGGAACAGACAAGTACATAATAGAAAAATACTATAAAACATTATTTTTTTTAATCGTTTTCCTATAAAATTGCATCATAAATCAATAACTAAAATGATATGCGTCCGAAACCTTAATCTCCATATAAAACAGGGCTTTTAGAAGGAAAAGTTTAAAAACCAAATGTTTCCTACAAGACCTTCGTAATCTAAGCCAAGAATACATTATTTAGAAATTTAAATTAAGAGACCAAGCGTGAGACGAAAAATTAGGTTGCAATTAGACTTTTAGACCCCGAGCTCCTAGGCTCGGTACGACGCCACTGCATATGATATTTAGGATTGCAACGTTTTCTACCAAAATGAAGCTAAAATGAGCAGTAGCAAAAAATAACAATTCATTTAGTTTGGTAGCAATGAACATCTGTCGATTGTTTTTTTCTGCGCTGCAAAACATCTGATTAGCGCATGGCGCCTACGCTTTTAGAAAAATAATTGCCTCTAACCTTGATGTCTTGCTTTTATAAAATGAAACTGACCCGTCTGATGAAGACGTGCTGTATTCAGCGCTCTTGTACATTCTTTCCCAAACTTAACTCTCATGTCATCCGCTTTGCTTCGCCGTATCTTCAAAAATTGGTCCACTTTCCGCACTACTTCCTCCGGTCCAGTTACCCAAGCATTGCACTGTTTGTTGCCGACGGCACGCGCCACTACGGAAGAAATAGAAGAAGACTTAAATCAAAGCGCACTAGATCCGGAGTAGATAGTTGGACGCGCACTAGATGAACCTGTTTCGTGTTTTGTGCGCGTGTTCTTCACTTGATGCGGCCAAAAAAATCGTGTTCTTCGCGTGGATGCTGCAGCAAGGCGACTGAAGATCACCGAGAGGTGGTTTAGTGTTAAATCAAAGAAGTGGAAGTAGCAAGTAACGGCAGAAAAGCTGACGTTTCTGGTTGCTAATGTCAGTGTCGAGGTTGCAGAGGATCTAGATGGAACCTTTGGGTTGTTGGTCTTTAGAGTTACGGGCGTTCAAGTACGTAACTTTACGATAGGAAGAAAAGTAATGATGAGTTATTTAACGCTACGATTTCTGACTTGCATTGTCTTCTTTATTTCTTTTGGTAGTACATGTGGCCGTTAGAATACTTAAAATTAGTGCTAACGATAATCGTTTTTCAATTTAAATTATTTAAAGGTCGCCATATTATTAAAAAATTCAAGATCTTCATTAAAGACTATTTTATCATTACAAATAGCTAAATCTGCTTGTTACCTAGCTCAGGATATAGTCGTTTCTGAAACCAATTACCTATAGTCTATTTCAGAAAGGTGTAGAGTAATAAAATGGGAAATTCCGTCCAGTTCAGCTTAATTTCGGTGTCCGACATACATTTTGTGCATTAAATTAATTATGATGTACCATATGACTAACCAAAGAAAAAAAAAGAAGCTATTTTGATAAAGAAGGAACTATTAGCTATAACAAATTTACACAAATATCGTTTTATAAAATATGTTGGGGAAGATATAGCTGAAAAACATAGTTTAACTGTGCTGCGCACACCGCCGTATCATTGCAAACTAAATCCTATAGAACTTATATGGGCGCAAGTGAAAGGATTTGTAGCAAGACACAACACGACATTCAAAATGAAAGACGTTAAGCTGCTATTTGATCAATCCATTAAGGAAGTGACATCAGAGAACTGGTAAAAAGCATTCCATCATGTCATTAAAGAAGAGGAGAACATGTGGGATCTTGACCACCTGATCGTCGACCCGTTAATTATAACGTCAAGTTCCTCAGATGACGAAGAATATTATGTTTTTTATAATTTAATTTCTGTATAATGTATTTTTTGTATTTTGTTTTATAATGTTTATTAAAAAATAAGTGTACTTCATACTTTGTACATAATTTTTTGCATACCTAATAAGCTTTTATTACTCTACACCAGGGGTTCCCAAACTGGGGGCGCCCCCCTGGGGGGGGGCGCTAAGCAGCATTAGAGGTGGCACGATAGCTCTGAAAAACTGCAAAATTAATACAACTTGTATCTGTATAATGGAGGGGGTGGGAGGCGCGACCATTTCTTGATTCCCAAAAGGGGGCGCCATAGAAAAAACTTTGGGAACCCCTGCTCTACACCCTTCTGAAATGGACTATAATTTCAGAAGCTACAAAAATTTCCAGTATCTATCACAAAGTCATAAATAACCTACACAAATACAGTAATCAAATCAAGAAAAACTTGGACAAGTAATAAAGGAGAAGAATGTATGTTTGATTAATTTTTATAATTGTTTTAATAGGTTCGTTCCTTATAGGAGATATGGTTTTTATTTTTATGGCCTTTATAATATGCTCTGTAAAGTTCTTCTCGACTGGTCAAGGGAGAAATAAAGACTTTATCGTTAAAGAATGGCGGCATTATATTGATTTAGAATCGACGTTTTTATTGACAGCTGTGAAATGATTTTGATTTATTGACATATTCAGTGTCGAGTGTCGAACAAGTTTTTCTTACTGCGAAGTAATATCTTATTTAGAAAAACGCCAATTCCACTACAAAAAATTATTCGAGATTTTTGACGAATGAATTTTTAAAATGTATTAAAGGAAACAAAGAAATATTAAATACCAATTTAAGCAGTGAAAATATTTTGATTCACTGCGATATTTGTGTTGAGTTATTATTAGGGATGCGCCGAATATTCGGTTGGCCGAATGATTGCCGAATATTCGGCTACTTTAGGGCCAAGACCGAATATTCGTTAATCGGCAAGTAGAGCTGATATATTTGGCGAATATTTGGCAAACATATTTGGCCAAACATCATTCGCTTTGCGCCAAAATAAACTAAAATAACAAAGAAAAATATCTACATTAAAAATACTCTTAAAAATATACACTTACCGCGTTAAACATGTTATACAGGGTGATTCTCGTTGAGTTGCCTATTAGAAGATCTCGGAAACGAGTAACCCTATCTTTCTAAAAATTTGATAGCAGGCATAATTGGTTTTGGCCTTTAAAACATTATATTTTGACGTTTTTATTACTTCCGGGTATACCGGAAGTTAATGCCAACTTTGCTATTTCAAATGGAACACCCTGTATATTTTAGCATTTTTGATTACCTTCTTAAAATCTAAATAACTTTTGTTAATAATAATCTATTCCTATCTCTAACCGTTTTTGAGATATGAATTATAAAAGAATTTTTTTGTGTAAAAACGCTCAGAGAAGAAAGTTTAGTAACTCTGAAACTAATAAAGGTAAACATTTAACATTTTCTAAGCTTTCAAGTAATACATAGATCTTTAGTTTAAATTACTCAGGTTTTACGTTTTTTATACAGGGAGTTCTTAAAATTGTGCCAATGTTTCCATTTAAATAAATGTGCATAAGTCCATTTTTGCAAATGGAACACCCTATGCCTAATATGTTACAATTCACACTTTTAGTGGTTTTGGAATTATGAGCAATTTAAATAAAAAATCTTAAAATTTCTTTTTGTGTTAATGCGACATTATTTTTGAAAAGAAGGCTTCGAGTGGGACTTTCGTTTGGCTTTGAATAAGAAATAGCTAAGCAACGAACATAGGCAGTTAATAACAAAAGGTAACAAAGCTTAAAGTCAAACGAGAATCCCAGTCGAGCCTTCTTTTCAATAATAATGTCGCATTAACACAAAAAGAAATTTATAAGATTTTTTATTTAAATTGCTCATAATTCCAAAACGACTAAAAATGTGGATTGTAACATATTAGGCATTTAGATAGCAAATTTAATTCTCTACACGTTGGTAAGCTAAAAAATGGGGTGTTCCATTTGCAAAAATTGACTTATGCACATTTATTTAAATGGAAACATTGGCACAATTTTAAGAACTCCCTGTATAAAAAACGTGAAACCTAAGTAATTTAAACTAAAGATCTATGTATTACTTGAAAGCTTAGAAAATTTTAAATGTTTACCTTTATTAGTTACAGAGTTACTAAACTTTCTTCTCGGAGCGTTTTTACATAAAAAAATCCTTTTATAATTTATATCTCAAAAACAGTTAGAGATAGGAATAGATTATTATTAACAAACGTTATTTAGATTTTAAAAAGGTTATCAAAAATGATAAAATATACAGGGTATTCCATTTGAAATAGCAAAGTTGGCATTAACTTCCGGTATAACCGGAAGTAATAAAAATATAATGTTTTAAAAGCTCAAAACCAATTATGCCTGTTATCAAATTTTTAGAAAGATAGGGTTACTTGTTTCCGAGATCTTCTAATAGAAAATTTTAGAGATGTGCCGAGTATTCGGTTTGCCGAATGTTTGGCTCATTTTAAACAAGGGCTGTATATTCGCTATTTGGTAGTGAAAATAGGCCTAATATTGGTTATTTAGCCAATGGCCTAAACCACTAAGTGGCCTTAAACTACTTAACTTTTTAATATTTTTCAAAAACATCAATCAATCAATAAGGAGGCATTGTCCCGTAGTTGGAGAATATCAAATAAACTTTTTTTTTTGGAACACCCAATAATTATACATTATAACAAATATTTATTATATTTTATAAACATATATAAAATATAATATAATATTTTTTAATTTCCCACAAAGTTCTACGCTTATTTTGCATAAAACGCCTAAATATAATTTTTTTTGAGATATTAATGTTTAAAATATGGCATTTTTACACTTTGACTGGCTGTAACATTGGAACGGCGTATTTTAGAGAAAAGTGGTGTTTATCTCTCTATCTTAGGTTTTATGCTCGATTTTATGGTATCTATCTAAAAATTACAACTTCCGATTTACTTAACATGTTAAACCATAAAACCTCCAGGTATCTTTTCTTGTTGTGTCTTCTACACAACATTAATAATTAATATATTTAGCTTTATTAGGACTCACGGGCGTAGCTAGGGGGCCCTTCCTCCCCCCCCCCCCCCCTTCTTCAAGAACCATTAATATTATAAAAAATAATACATCACAATGCTGCATTTTGTTTTTTCGCTCCAAAGGAAAATAAAACATTAAAAAAAATAGTAAAAAAATATCGCCTTCATACATTTATGATAAGTAACAAAATTGAGCTCTAAAAAAAGCGTTTCCTGGCATTAACCGACAAAGCTTAAATGTAGAGTATTTTGTTAGAAGAAAAGGCGTTAAGAAAAAAACGTCACATTCAACGCTCTGCTCCCCTGCAAATTCGTTTAATCCGTGCAAAAATACTGAAAAAATGATTTTGTCTAAATTTGAGTTACACAACAGAACCTAACTTCATAGTTATTACTGAATGGAATTTTGTCTGTGTCTGGCCATTATAATACTTTGAAATCTAATTAACATTTTCTGAATTTTTGAATGTTGTTAAGATCTCTAACATCTAATCCGACAAAATGTATGTACGTACATCGTGTGGTCATCATTAAAAGTATTTTCAAAAATGACCATAAAGTAATTATTTGTACCTAGACAAAATATATCCTCATATAACGCTATAAAAGCTTTGGAAAATTGAATGGAAAAGTAGGAAAATTTCAACAATTTAAAAAAAAGTATTAAAATATTCTATAAACAACTGAAATGTAATAATTTTTAAACAAATACAAATTGAATAAAAATAATAGTTTTTCATTGACAGCAAAACTATTTATTAAAAATGAGAAACTTTTGGGATCCGTGGAGGGAATTAGGTGGGGTAAATCACCCTACGAGTACGTACATTTGGCTATTTTTTTTAATTCTGAAGACTATGAAGTTTCTTTATGACAAATATAAAAAATAAGTGAGTTAAGTAAAATAGGTAAGACAACCCACTAAACAAATCTGTGCACAGAAGAATAATTGGGTGGTATAATAAATAGTACCACATGAAACTTTAAACCGTAAAGCATGTGTTTGTAAAATGTCGTGTTCTATTATAAATAGTTCTTATTTTTTATAATATATATTAATCTTTGATTGGTGGTGCTGATTATTATGTATTTTAATAAAATGTACAATTTCTTAAGGCGTAATTTAATATTTTAAAAACTATTGTAAAAAGTATTAATTTTCTATTAAATTGTATTTAATATAATTTTATGTTACCAGAGGCCTAATTCTCGAAATCGAGGAACAGCTTTCTCATGGGATAAATGGACTGAGTTAGTTTAAAACCTTCAAAATCATATGTGACACTGACGGGGAAGCGAAAAAACTTCTTTATCATGTATTTGTCGAGTGATTTAGAATTAGAGTGTGAAAATACGCCATCTGAGATTATAAAACATGTTAATAATACACTGAAATATCTTTTACCAGAAAAAAACAAATCGCGCTAAAGAAAGTGTCATGTATTAAGGCCTTTTTACATATGGTGCAATTGCAAGAAAAAATTGCCTGAAAGCATGCGCTTTGTCAACGTTTTAAACAGCTAATGCAGGTTTTAAATGGGAAAACGTGCATCAGCTGATTAAAACGTCGTCGAAGCGCATGCTTCCAGGCCATTTTTCTTGCAATTGCACCATATGTAAAAAGGCCTTTAAACAACAAATCTTTATCGGTAGCGATAGCGCAGAGAATAGAGCTCTAGCCTACAGATCGCAAGGTCACAGGTTCAAATCCCATCAGGAGTACTTGCCTTTTTTTATAAAAACAATAAATAATTTATAATTTATAGAATTATTTCGGCTGCGACTAATGCTAAATATTTCCACGTTTGAAAAGTATCACTTTCATCACTGTTATGTAATATACTATTTCAATATATTAAAAAAAAATTACAATAAAGCTAGTTTACTCCGTATAATATCGAGTTCTTGCCAACCGATAAAATCCCGCTATTCGAAATTTTAAACGCTAATATCTCAGCGTTCACTAACTCCTAAAATTTGAATTTCGGTGCGCTAGAAAAAATGATATTTGCTGCTAAATATGAAACAGGTCTCTACCATATTATTTGTGTAGTTTGAGAGATATTTCACGTTTGAAATAGCGTTTAGCAGGATTTTGGTGGGTGGCAAAACTGTCTAATATTATGTTTATCGACAATGGAGACTTACTTTTAGGAGAGAACCCTTCCGGGCACGACGCAGCGCCCATCTTATTCTAAGGCTGTTTGTAGACTGACGAGTGATGACCCGTTATCCTTATATTGAAAACTTGACTGCCCGCGTTAGTGTTTATCTTTAAAAATTCATCATGCATCTAATAAAATATCTTACCACTTCTCTAAAGAAACGCTTCTCAGTGGCGGCTCGCGGCCTAAACAAATGGTAAAGAGCTAGGTATAGTGCGGGTACTTAAATAAACATTGACTAATTTATATTTTAATTACGTACTTACATAGCAAGTTTTTGTAAATCAGAATTAGATCGATTCCTCGGTTGAGGTCTAGCGTTTTCTTTTAAAGCATCGGCAATAGTATTTTGATTTTTTTTCAAAATTTCTTAACATTAACCGACATTTTAAGTGTTCTTCAGAATCCCCATGTTTATGCAACGATCAAGTAATATTTAAAAAATATGTAAATCCGTCCCTATTCCAAACGCAATATTTATTCGAAAAGAGTAAACACGACCAACAAAACAATTTTTGTAAGGCGACACTACTACATAGCCAATTATATTCTGAAAACCAGGAACTCTTAAAATTAATCTTATAGGATCTGCCACTTTTTTTTAAATACTTTTTTAAAATCTACGTTTAAGATTCCAGTAGGTCACCCGTGTAACAAAACGTCTCCCTTATCCTCATATGCCCAACGACTGAATGGAGTTTCCAACAAATTATAAACTATGTCATTAATTGGTTCATTTTTAAAACACACAACTAAGTAGGTATGTACGTACGCTACTGAATTATGCAAATTTATTCATGCTGCCGCGTGACGTCTCGCATTTCGGACACCAGTGAAGTCACGTAACCATAGCGACGAGAAAACAAAACCGCTTGACTGGATGGCTCTGCTTGCCTTCCAATGCTGTTGAGTAGAGAACACGGCGGTCGACTGGGGCGTGCCAAAAAGCACGAGAGTGTGTAATTATTGTCCATCGGAGTTAACCGTGGCCCTATTATTGGGATTAAATTAATATTATTAATTCGAATATAATTATTTTTTAAGGGCTAAAATGGTAGCTATATTGGTACATTAATATTTAATATTGTCGAAAACATTTCCTCCTGGTTTTATTTAATTTTTTTTGGTGAAGTGCCCTTTCACCTACTTCACCTGACGAGTCGCCACTGACGCTTCTACAACATTGTATGTTCACTTTTGGTATAATTATTTGCGATCGGATGGGATAAACCACGGTATTCCTATATCATTTAACGTTGTTATTTTGGATCAATAATGTTTAATTAATTGTCTCGTTTTTTGCAAAAAACTCATCAGAATTACGCTTTGGCCCTCACAAGTCAATAATCGAATGTAATAACATTCTTGCTGTACACTTATCAGATTCTTTTAAGGACCAAAGATGGAACCAATAATTTGTAGTAATTAAAATTGTTGGCAATAAAATTTACGACTTTGCAGTGAAGACTAAAACAGTTTACAAGTCCCGAGCAACGGTATTTTCCAATTCTATTTATTTGCTAGAAAAGACTCTATTGTAGGGTTGCATAAAGATTTTAAACAATAATTAACTAACCAGCAACTTTGACTGTGACCTAAGTCTTGATTTACTAATCAGGCAACTCTGATTGTGAGTAAATATTGTCTGTAAATATTATTTATCTCAAAGTCAAAGTTGCCTGGTTAGTTAATTATTGCTTAAAGGCTACTGAATAACAATTTTTACTTCTACATTTTTACAGAAGAAGAACAATTTCTTTTCATCTCGTCAGATTCATCCCTTGGTGCGTCTCGCTATCTTATGGCTCATCAGTGAGTCATCAGTGAGGCTACAGAGTCTAAAGAATGAAGGACACGAGCACGCAACTATATTAGATAGTTCAGGCGTAAAAACCATGTAAGATGGAGCCTGCGGCGACATCAGTGTCGAAGTTGGACACTACCAAAGCATACCCAGCCCTCCAACAAACTTATAAAAATAAGCAAATGCAAGTCACCTGTAAAGATACGAGTCACAAATACAGGAGTTCCTTTACCCAACTAACATTTTTCAACCTGACGTTGGAACTTATGTCGATCTGACTTCGAGAAGACTCGAATTTGCACCAATTTGGTGAACAAGTAAGTTGTAAGGACGTCAGTTATAGTATATAACTTCTGTACATTATAAGTAACGCATTTTATGTATAAGTATCTGTTACTTATCCTGCACCTAAAATGTCGAGAAGTTTTAAAAATATCTTTATTTGACTTCTGCACGCGTAAACATACTAGATACTAGATTACTAACAAATATGACCTACTGATATTTTGTGGGTTCTTTCATAAAATATAAGTAATGGCTGCTATATAAAAAGCTTACTCTTACTTGAATCCACTTTTTTCTGACTATTTCGGTCGCTTCAAATTAAAACGCAATGCACTTTATTGTTAAAATTTGCCAATATAAAGCCTGAAAAACTAAGCGCCCCTTAATTGATCAAATTGAAGAAATAATAGTACTATATCTTGGATAAAGAAGAAAACTTACATAAATTAAAATAGCATTTAAGCACGCAGAATACGTAAAGTAGGTTATTATAGATCAAATAGGGGGGGTTTCCAGTATTTGGATTTATATTTTTTAAAATTATCTCGTAAAAAACGAAACCCTAAAATTGGCTCCCGTCAAAATATGGCGGAGTCAAGTCGTTACCTAATAGATATTTATGTTATAAGGATCATAATAACGATCTTTATGGTACTAGCCGTGAGTATTATTGAACGAGGCGTCAGCCGAGTCTAATAACACGGCGTGTACCATAATGATCGTTATTATGATCCGAATTTCATACAATATTTTATATTCCGACGATTTTTGTGTTTTTTTTAATGAATTTTAAGTTTTGGTCAGTAAACTTATAGCTTGATTTTATTAAAACCAGGTAACTATAGAAATATTTGTTTGTATTGAAATTGCCAGAATTGAATTTTTAATTTTAACGTTTATATAATATAATATAATATGGATAATTTGCCATCAGAAATCGAAGAATTCGCCAATAAAGCAGTTTGTTGCCCGAAAAGTCTAAAGGCCTATATGAAAAAACTTATGCCAATTACAAAACTTGGTGTTCCCAGAAAAAGGTTGTCAATATCGTACACGAAAAGGTACTTTTGGCATATTTCAAGGAAGAATCAATGAAGAAAAAGTCTTTGAGTTTATGGAGTTATTACTCTATGTTAAGGAGTACACTATTACTGAAGAAAAACGTCGACATAAGTAAGTTCAATCAATTGATAGCTTTTGTAAAACAAAAATCTGATTCTTAAACAACCAAGAAATCCAGGATTTTGACTAAAGAAAATATTGCAAAGTTTTTACAAGAGGCAGACAACGAAACATACTTGCTATTAAAAGTGTCAATAATAATAGGTATAAGTGGAGCATGTCGAAGAGTTGAGTTAAAAAACTTCAGGATAGGAGATATACACGATGAGAGGGTTGTTTTTCGAATTTTCATACCTAGTACAAAAACCAACGTTCCCCGAGAATTTTACGTAACGCCTGGCGATGTTGAAGAAATAAATATGGTGCAGCTTGTTCGGACCTATGTAGCAATGAGACCCCCTGATCCCGAAGTTTCTCGTTTTTTCTATCATTTAGAAACAACAAATGTACAAAGCAACCAGTGAATATACATACTTTCGGAAATATGTGCAAAACGATCGCTGCTTTTTTAAAGTTACCCCATTCCGCCGAATACACAGGTCACTGTTTCCGGAGGTCTTCAGCTTCACTGCTGGCTGATTTAGGAGTCGATCTTCACACTATTGAACGCCATGGTGGCTGGAAAAGTGACACAGTTGCTGAAGGATATATAGAGTACTCTTGCGAAAACAAGAAAAGAATTTCTTCAGCCATTCTCGGGTAGAAATCATTATCGAGTGTTTCATCGACTGTCGTTCCCTCAGAAGAAACAGAAACCATAGAAATTAAAAATCACAACAATGCAACAATTTCAACTCCTATGTCCAACATCAATTTAATGAATTGTAATAATGTTACTTTTAATTTTAATCATTAAATTTTGTTCCATTTTGTTTTAAATACATTTTTTTATTCTTGCATCTATTTTTCATTATAGTACTCAATCCTATAATGAAATCATTATAGTACTCAGTCCTATAATGAAATCATTATAGTACTCAGTCATATAAAGTATGTCATTTTGACACTGAAAATGAAATACATAATAATATCATTATGACACGTCGGAATATAAAAGGTTTTTTTAACGCCACTGGAAAATCACCCGTCTTTTACGTTAATTACGATTTTAAAAGCATTGTTTATTAATTTAAAAAAGTGGAAACACTATTCACACTATCAAGGTTGCAGGTTTATGCTTTTATAAAATGGTACTGATAAAATAAAATTGATTGAATTCTTTTTAGTTGTATTTCAATGTATCTAAGGATGACATATTACTAATATAATAATTTACCTGTGAAATGTAATTCCCAGTTCCTTTATGCCGCGACGACTTTGGAAACCGTAAGCTCAACAAATTACCATTGTCACGACGTAATAATACCAATATCTTTCAGTTATAAATCACTCACAAACACATAAAGTTAAAACTGGTGATACTCTCTCAATGTTTGGCACCAAAAAATGGCGGACAATCGATTTTTGGTCACACTCATTGCGACAATACGTAAGTGAGTGTTACGCGTCCCTCCTCGTCTAAGGTGAGTAAACTAAATAAATAAGTTTTAAATAATATAAGGTAGTTTTGTTTTTGTGGATGACCAACATTTTCTAATTACTTCCCTATATTAATTAAGAGCAGTTGGCAACTATGATGAACTTTGAGAAATTTTGCAATAAAAATTTGCGATTATTGCCTTTAATATTAATTGAATACAGAAAAAAGCCTAAATTATTGGACATTAACAACCAATTTAGAATAGGTTTATTAAATATGGAACTAGCTACCATTAAACAAATATCCAGGTCGATAACCCGATATTTTATCAAAATTAAGAAGATTTCCGAACAAATAAAACTCATTTAAAGGTATTTACATATACTAATTTATTAATTTTTTAAATGTAATTAAAATATGAATAATTTGGGATCGAAAAGTGTCGTGATAAATACGGATTTGCCTGAATTATCGATAAAATTAATCCGATTTCCCACATTATAATCGAATATTTTTCATAGGTATTTAAAATTATGTTAACTTCTAAAAATTGGAAAATGTTTACTCTTACAAGCCTATAAAATGTAAATTACTGGTAGTTAATGAAGTTAACGATATTGTTGGGCAGGAATTTTAAAAAAAATAAAAACCCTTTATAGATAGATAGTAGTTTGTATAACAAGAATGAATATTTTGATCGAAAGAGAAGGCTTAATCATCCTTAACTAGAACTCAGGAGCAGCCAAGCTGCCTACCTCTCATGTGTCGAATAAATCACCGACAACGATGAGCTAAGAAGTCTAGAGGATCAGTATGCTAACTGGACATCGGATGTGTCACATTGCCACGCCAGATCACTGATGAGCACCCAGAATCAGAAACAAGGATGATCCCAATAGGACGAAACAACGAAAGGATTGAGATGTTAACGGAAGAAAACAGGGCATACCGCTGTTAGCAGTGAGTCTAAGGACCCATAAACTGCCATTCCCCACTGACAAGGTGAGGGGACAGCGGGTAATAGACGAAGGGGTGCACAGCGTTCAAACCCCGGACGCTCAGCGCCGTGGAGGTCTACCAATAAACAATTTTGTTTACCGATAGGTACGTCCATCGGGTTTTGAGGTAACCACGGCAGGCCTGTCATTTAATATGATGGTAACATTCCTTGCCTCACTTAAAATGAAATGTGAGGTCATCCTTGTTTCTGATTCTGGGTGCTCCTCAGTGATCTGGCTTGGCAATGTGACACGTCCGATGTCCAGTTAGCAAGAATGAATATGATGTCCATATTCCACGAGGAAGTAAATTAAGCAAAAACGCGGTGGGCGGAGTGCTCAAACCTTCGAGCGCAATATGGATAATCCACTCGAGCTGTACAGTATATTTTTTCTATGACTTCCGAACTTCATACTAAAAATTAAAATAATTTTTTTAAAATCAGGCATTATAACCTGTCTTTTTAGTTGGCATCGGTGTAACTAGCCTTAGTTTTCAGGGGGGAGCCTGGACCCCAGTGTACGGTGGATTAAATACAATTTTTTTTTCTATTGAATATTTCAGGGGGGGCCCAGGGCGTTCAGGAGGGGGCCAGCCCCCCCCCCCCTGGATACCCCCTAGCTACGCCGATGTTAGTTGGCCGTGAACTTGTGAGAATGATAATAAAAAACAATTGAAGAAAAAGTCATTCGTTGGCAAATCCATGGACCAAATTACACTGTAACATATTTATCGATTTGGATCATTTCTTATATTTACACAAACTCACTTTGAATATATTTATCTTTCTCACATTCAAAATTTTGCAGAATAACAGACAAAAAGCGATATATTTGTTAATAAAAATGAACAATTTATTATTCTCAACCAAAGCTAGTTTGATTAAATTATTCTGATGAAATGCACAAAAGAAAAACGGGCTGGCTCGGATTTTTTTCTGCTTGCGTAAGAATTATAACCCCAAAAGTAAAACAAAATAGCTGTAGAATTCGTTTTAAACGGTTAAAAACGGCTTTAATATAAACTCTTAACGTTCGCTATGGTAAAGTTTTTCAAAATAATCGCCAATTCACAAATTAGCAACGCTGTTAACGTGGAAAGAAAAGTGGCAATACTGTAAGTAGAAATAACATAACCCTAAAACCTTTGGTAAAAAATGTAATGATTTTTTTTTCTGAAAATCCCATAATTTCGTTCGCTTCATCTAGTTTAGCTGGTAAATCGTTCTAAATGGTGGAACATGAAGATGAGTACATATCCACCATTTAAAACGATTTACCAGCTATTTCTCTATATTTGTTGCATATAATAAACGATTCAAGGTCGATTGGGGTTGTATTCCGTTCAAAATATCAGAAAATATCGCGATGGACAAATATTTGCATGGCAAAAAACCAAACATGGTTAGTAAAAAACGTTCATTAAATCTTGTAGTAATTGTCTAGAAATTAAATACGAAAGTGCATCTGTGCAGAAATATTTAGTTTGGTTAGAGAGTAACAATAGTTCAGTAGGAATATATTTTGGTATTATACCTTCAATTTCGTACACTCTTTAGGAAAATTTGTATATGCATAGACTCTGGGATATATGTTTTGAATTATAGCTATTAATATAACGAGATTATTATGCGATTTATAATAGTCGAGGACATTACTAGGTGACGAGGCAACAGCCGAGTCACCCGCAATGTTCGAGACGGTGTTAAATCTCTAATAATCGAGTTGTATTCAAAGCTTTATCGTATTATTGACAACGGCGATGCGAAAATAAAAACAAGGTTTTATGTCGTTTCATTTTGGCATTTCAAAAAGTCATCATTAAAATCATGCAAGATTTTTATATTCCTGACGATATATTAGCTGCAGCCAACATTATAAGGTTGAACTTGCTTCCAGACAAATCTAAAATCGATTATGAAAAAGATTATCAGCAGTTTTGTGAGTGGCGAAACAAAGTACATGTTCAAGGTGCAGAAGAAACGAATTGCTGGCGTATTTTGCAAAACTCTCTAAGGAATACTCTGCTTCATCCTTATGGCCGAAATATTCCATGTTACGAGCGACTTTAGAACTGAAGGAAAGAGTGAAAATCGACAAATACGGCGCCTTAATACGTTTCATCAAGTAGAAAAATGTTGGATATAGAGCAAAAAAATCAAAAGTATTTACAAGAGAACAAGTCAACGAATTTGTGTGTTCTGCCTCAGACGAGAAGTTTTTAATGATGAAAGTGGCTTTTTTAATTGGAATTGGAGGAGCCTGTCGAACTAATGAATTAGCGAAGATGACCACGGAAGATGTTGACGTTTTAGAGGACTAGCTGATTGTTACTATTCCCGACTCAAAAACCCACAAGAAACGTATATTCGCTGTGATATTTGACGGCGAAGTCAATTCTGTGCTTTTATTTAAAAAGTACGCAATGTTAAGGCCAGACCATATCACTCACCAAAGATTGTTTGTATCATATAGAAAAGGGAAATGTACGCTACAGCCCTGCGGCATTCACTTGTTCTCTAAAATACCTCAAAAAATAGCTAAGTATCTCTCACTTGACAATCCTAATTTGTATACTGGTCACTGCGTTAGAAGATCTTCGGCAAATTTTCTTGTTAATGCTGGAGGAGATATATTAGACCTACAAGAACTTGGTGGATGGGAATCAGCGAAGGTTGCTAGAGGGTATTTAGAAGAAAGTGTGACCAAGAAAGTTTCCATTGCTCGCAAAATTCAAATCGGCGATGTTTCCGGCAGTGGATTAAGCACTGGGGAACCGCACGAAATCGAAAGGAGTGCTTGCTCGGTCATTAATTAGTCTTCAGAGGGCATACCTAAGATCGTGGACGTTAAAGACAAAGGTGTATCCATCAAATTTGAAAACTGTCAAAATATTGTTTTACATGTTCATGAAAAATAGTTCGTAACTAACGTATTAAATTATGGTAACTAATGTATTATGAGTAACTAAGGTGTTATGTAAGTTTTAGTACGTTTATGATGTTAATAATTATTAATAAAGATATCATATAAAAATTACTTAATATTCAATGATAAAATTAATAAAGAACACATTTAATCTGACAGATTTGCATATTTTTGAAGTATCTTCCTAACCTGCTTACAGTGCTCACTTCTGTAAAGTGTCATAAAACAACTAGTAAAACTTACAACATGTAAATTTAGTTTCTTTGTAATTGACCACTGTGATTGATCAGTTTCATATCCTAACTATGGATATTAAATCATATCCGTACAGTTAACCGGAATAGCCCACTTCTCCAATCACTTTAGTGAGAAGGAAACAACAAATTTCCATGTGGGAGTAGAAAAAATATATAAAATTAATAAATACATAAATAAATATAAAAAATACATTACTACTACACTAAATACAGTATTCAACTGACGACGACTGGAGATGCTTATCAATTGAAACGTAGTGATCCAAAACAAATCAAGACAATGCAAGTCCAGAACTCTAGTGCTGTTGCATAAATATGTTTATATTTCAAAGTATTCTATTAAATGATACCGCTTTGGCTTTATACTATTCAAGCAGATGTTTGATGAGATAATAAATATGTCAATAATTTTCAATTATTGGTTTCTTATCTATTTAATATTCATTTGAATAACCTGCCTTTACATTATTATTGGCTACCGAATTACCAATTGCCACAAACCAAATTAAAAATCTGTTTGCGTTCCACGTAATAAAATATTTTGTCGTACCACGTACTCTCCTCTCTAGTAAATATTGTTAAGTAGTTCATAATAGGACAAGCCAATGAACGATTTCCTTTGCTCCGATTGGTTAAAACGTTTATAAAACTTCTCCTATTTTTATTGTCATGGTTTATGTACATTAACATTCAAGACGTCACAAATTTTTGAATCGTTAACCTTTGGATAAGTATTTCCTGTGAAGCAGCTGATGCCAAGTTTGTATTTTTTATGAATATTTGATTTTGAGGTGGTTTTATAATTTTTGTAATTTAATAATAATTTACCTAACAAGTTCCGAAAGTGATATTTTACGGGATGAGTAGGAATCCTGCGAGTCCCGTAAAATCACTTTTGGATCCTGGAACGTACGAACTTTATAGCCAGGGGCGGTTCTAGACCCAAAATATTGGGGGGGGGGCACCACATTGGCGTAGCTAGAAAATATGCTCGGGGGGGGGGGGGGGGGGGGGGCTGGGTGGGCGTAAGTAGTACTTTTTATTTTCTGAACAGAGGGATAGTCGGGACTATATGTATTTCATGGTATTGTACCTAGCGATGAAGGCGGAAAAGCGCCGCACGCGAAAAATTTTCGGGGCCACGCCCAAAGTTCGTTTAAAATTCACCTAACTACTATCAAATTTCGAAAATTAAATTATTACCTCTCCCCCTTTGCATGGTTGGGTTAAATTTTTTTTTAATGTTTTTTTTGATATTCCTAGCTGGCTCTTTATTTAAAAAAACATTTTTTATAATTGTGAAAAACATGAATATTGGTGTCAATCCAAAATTTTAACATAAGACGTATGTATGACTCTAACCAGCGTTTTCCGGGCTCGGTTTTTCATGATTAAAAAAAAAGTAAATATTGCTCACCACGCGAAAATTGATGATTTTTTTAGAAATAATGTATTTTAGGAGCGTAGATCTAAGAGCAGTTTTTGGTGCAAATGCTTAGATTTGGAAATACTCCTTCTTAAATCCCGTATATTTATATTCCTAATAAAGCATTCTCATTTCATCCCTCACCATTTTTTTTATTATAAATTATCACACTTCTTCCATAAAATGTTTCAATTGGAATGTTTACCTTAATTTTTCTCTTAAGAAATAAATACCTAATTGTTTTTGTTGTAAAAATATTTTATTGCATTGGGTTATATTTTTGTTGATTTAAAATAGCTCTAAAAACGGGAAAACGGAACAGACAAGTATATAATAAAAAAATTCTATAAAATATTATTCTTTTTACTCGTTTTCCTTTAAAATTGCATCAAAAATCAATAACTAAAACGATATGCGTGTGAAACCTTAATCTCTATATAAAACAGGACTTTTAGAAGGGTTTAAAAGCTAAACGTTTCCTACAAGACCTTTGTAATCTAAGCCAAGAATACATTATTTAAAGATTTAAATTAACGTTAGATGGCTATCTTTTGCATTGAGTTGATTCCTTCTGATGGCGTTACTGGGTTTTCATCGCGTTTTTATTTCTTAAAAACGTCTTGAAAGAACAGGCTCGCTGTACTGGGGGTCGCTTCTTACGGGTTATGACTTATAACGACTTATAAAATAAGATAAATGTTTTGATTTAAATTAAAAAATAACAACTTTCATATGACAGATTTACATATTAAGGAATCCAAACCACGTGATTTAATATGGCGGTTGGATGGCAAAAAGCATTAGGTCACCCGTTAAAAGCCACCAGCAATTTTATATTAATGGTCACATGTACCAATTAGAGAGCAATATTTGCCATCCAGTCGTCATTTGGACACATCGTTGGATTGCTTAATTTTTGAAATATATTCTTAACCTCACTTCAAAAAACGACTCATAAAATGTACAACATGTAAATTTGGATTCTTTGTAATTAATCACTGTGATTGGTCAGTTTCATATCCTAACTAGGATGGATATGAAATCATATCCGTTCAGTTAACCGGAACAGCCCATTTTTTTAACCACTTTAGTGTAAAGGAAACAGCAAATTTCCATGTGGCAGTAGAAAAATAATATTAGTCAATATCTAAGATATCAAGCCAGTTCTTTCTAACCTTCAGACTTTAGAAAGTGTTCTCGTTTTAAAGACAGTCATACAATTATTTAACAGAGAACAATTAACATTAAAAACAATATTTTCAAGAGTCACTCTGAATCTAGTTATTCCAAACGTAAAATAAAATCGGCCTTATTCAAGACAGATTTATTTAGGCTGCAGATCTATCGAACAATGTTTCTAAGATGGTCCCAGTGATGGTACCCATTATGGTACTTAAATAGGTAAAGAAAGCAAACAGATGAAGTGGACAAGTAGCAATATTTATGCCCCTTGTGTATAAGTGGAAGTGTTTTTTGAAATGTTATTCATTACATATGGTGAAATTGACGATTGTTATATAGTTAAGTATGTATTAAGATAATTCCTAATACTTTTCATCACCAGATGTTCATCTCATGCTAGCTTTTACTGTAGAATTGATGGTAGGAAGAAGAGTCGAAGGAACTGGGTTTAAATTCTACATAGCGTTTTATTATTTTAATTAAAAACATTTGCAAAGATTATTGCATAAATTTTTAGCCTAAAATATTCATAAATCAGATCAGATATGGTCATTCTTTGAAAATATTTACAGAGAACTTTTAGTAGTAAGAATTAATTTTTATTTTTTATCTTCTTTACATACCAATATTAAAAATCTAAATAATATTTGTTACGATATTTGTCAAGGTGTTTCGTCTTTGTATTTTGGTATCCCGGTACAAAAGACTACATTGATACATACGCATTTATTTATAAAATAAAAATATGCAAATTATATAGCGGGTATTTCATTATTAATTCTAAAGTAGCTTTTGGGCCAGGGAATTATGAGTAATAAACTTACACAATCATAAAGTGTAAAAATATGTTTTTGTCGTAGAATGCTTGACCACGGAACTATGAAAACAATCTGAAGTGGTAAAAGTTACTCTTTTGACAATAACTATAAAGCGAACGAAGATATCGAACTGCGGTTTTCACGTTTTCTCTTGCAAATTTAATTTACTTTTCGATTGTGATGTCCTAATTATACCATATTATGAATTAAGTTTTTGGAATAAAATAAAAAAAAACTGTTACTATTACAAATTACGCCCTCTAACAAATTTATTAGGAACTATCGTGTACCAATAAACACGACAATTAAAAGTACTTATCTTTCTCTTCCAAACAAGTTTAAATTTGCTAAAATCGGATAAGTTATTAAGAAGAATTTAAATGATTATACTTTCAATACTTTCACTCTTATCAAGATCGGTTGGTCAATGACCCTAGACCAAAATGATGCAGAATTATCTAAGCTTTCTAATATTTAATTTTCAAGTCCTCTTGTGGTGAAATGAGAAACTTAAAATTATTTCCAAGATTTTCTCATGGCCACCTTAATTGCGATTTTTTTCTCTGAGTTTCTATTCCCAGTAGTTTCCGAGATATGGCTGGTGACCAACCTTAATGAATCACCCTGTATATAAATATAATTTCAAATGGGGCTGATAACTTTAGAGAAGAATTTAGAAATATTGTTAGGATGCTCTTAAAAAAATAAAGAGACATGAATTATATCGTAACCAGTGGCGTTTTCCCCCCCGAGCCTAGGAACTCGAGTCTAAAAGTCTAATTGCAAACTAATTTTTTGTCTCACGCTTGGACTCTTAATTTAAATCTTTAAATAATGTATTCTTGGCTTAGATTACAAGAGTTTTGTAGCAAACGTTTAGTTTTTAAACTTTTCATTCTAAAAGTCCTCTTTTGTATAAAGATTAGTTTCAGACGCATATCGTTTTAGTTGTTGATTTATGATGCAATTTTATAGGAAAACGATTAAAAATAATAATATTTTATAGTATTTTTTTATTATATACTTGTCTATTCCGTTTTTCCTTTTTAGAGCTATTTTAAATTAACAAAAACATAACCAAATGCAATAAAATATTTTTACAACAAAAAAAAAACAATTAGGTATTTATTTTTAAAAAGAAAAATTAAAAATTTTAATTGGAACATTTTTTATGGAAGAAGTGTAATAATTTACAATAAAAAATATTGTGATTATGGATTTCCACCTAGTATCGGCTGAATCAATTCAATTTAAAAAGTCTGTGTTAATATTTATTAGTTTATGTGAGGATGGGGTAATAATAAAACTCCGTATGTAAAATTTGGAATATTACTTGTTTTATTTTATATATTTAAATGTTGTATTAAGTGTTTCAGGTGCAGTTGAGTATATTTATTGTATAATAAATTTAAAGAAATAACAGGTTAAAATGTATTTTTATGCTGATTAAATTTATAATAATTCTTGACGAGTTTTTTAAAGAAATCAAAACAGTGTAATAAATACTCAGTTTATAAAGTAAAAAAATCCTTTCCCGTATACGTGTTTCAACCAGTGGCGTGGCCAGAAAATATGCTCGGGGGGGGGGGGGGGCTCAGTGGGAGTAAGTAGGACTTTTTTTTGGAGAGAGGGACAGTCGGAACTACATGTATTTTATGATATTGTACATACCTAGTGAAGAAGGCGGAATAGCGCCGCAGGCGGAAAATTTCGGGGCCACGCTCAAATTTCGTTTAAAATTCACTACTACAACTACTATGAAATTCCGAAAATTAAATGATTACCTCTCCTCCTTTTTTTTTTACGGTTTGCCGACTATGTAGTATCTTGAACCGGTCATCGACCACAAATGTGATCTACCAACTGGGGAGTGTGAAACGGCACCTTCATCCTACGAGATATCCGATCTCATCCGGCCTGTCCGGCGTGAATAGGATGGCTAGGTGTCGATTCATTTTACACTCTTCCCTGAGGCAAGAGCACGCCGTGTTCCCAAGCGGTCACCCGCCCAAGTACTAACCGCGCTCGACACCGCTTAACTTCGGTGATCTGCGGGAACCGGTGCTTAATATGTCGACAGGCCCTTGCCCTCCTCTCCTCCTTTGCATGGTTCGATTTGTTTTTGTAAATGTTTTTTTATTACCTTTTTTTTGATATTCCTAGGTGGCACTTTATTTAAAAAGAAAAAAAATTATATTTGTGAAAAATATGAATATTGGTGTTAATCCAAAATTCTAACATAGGACTTATGTATGACTCTAACCAGCGGTTTTCGGGCTCGGTTTTTCATGATTAAAAAAAGTAATTATCGCTCACTACGCCAAAATTGATGATTTTTTTAAGAAATCATGTATTTTAGGAGCGTAGATCAGAGAGCAGTTATTAGTGCAAATGCTCAGGTTTTGAAATACTCCTTCTTAAGTGCCGTTTTGTATATTCATAATAAAGCATTTTCGTTTCTTTCCGCACTATTTTTTGTATTATAAATTATCACACATCTTCCATAAAAAATGTTTCAGTTAAAATTTTACTTTAATTTTTCTCTTTAAAAATAAATACCTAATTGTTTTTGTTTTTTAATTTCTTGTGTCTTCATTTGTGACTTTTTTGTTTTTTTCCCAAGTCAAAAATGAAGGCGCCAAAAATTAAAAACCAAAACTAAAATTCTCGGTATCTTTCGGATATCTCTGAAAGAACGAAGTCGTAACTACGGTTTGGAAAGAAAGCTCTATGTTCCTAGTTAAATTTATTAAATAAAAACTAGTGCCTACGCGCTTCGGTCAAAAGGGTCATCATCAAGACATGCTGTAAGGAATACGTTATACAATATAAAAACAATGAAACAAATTAAAAATTTACAGGCTATAATTTTTCTCTGAAAGAAGAATATTTACAAATTTCTTTCACCAATTTATTAAACCCCAAAATACGCAACTTTGCCTCAATTTAACCATCTTCGTAGATCTTATCGTTTTCGAGATCCCCTTATACGCACGCGAATTTGTAGCACCCTGTATATAGATACATATATACATATTACTTACTTTTAAAGATCGCGACACATTACTTTTTTACTGCCTACTAGAATATAATATAGCAGAGGAGATTTTTTTGTTCTTGAACATAGAACATAGAATCTTCACTCATTAAATTATGTTCATGATATAGTCTCTATTTTGTTTTAATTCTATATTACGTAGTAGAAGTTTAAGTGGATACTTCGGTGCGATCTATTTCTGAAACTGCTAATTGCAGATTGTTATAGTGAAGCGCAAAATGTAGTTTCCTATACTAGAAGTGTGGTTTACCATATCTTGGTTATTTTTCGTTCTTTTAGTTCCAGTTCACGTAGGGTGGCTCTGTCTGCATTCGAGTTGATTCCTACAGATGGCGATACGGCGTTTTCACTACTTATTTTATTTTTCCATCCATACCAGCGTGAATCATGGCATCGTTTCCTGGCTTGTCTAATTGAAAATTTAACACAACAATTTTACTAAGGGCTTCACAAGAATTTCTAGTTTGGCGGATGATACCTTATTTTTTTTTCCAAAAAAAAAAATTGAGAATATATTTTAAAGTTTCAATTACGTAGGTTTAAATTATATCATTTGCCATGCAGAACATAAAAATATTGCGGCTATTTATGTAATTTCTTATTTTCCAATTAAATTACAAACGATGTCGCCCCGATATTATCTTCAATATTATCGTCTTTATAATATTTTTTTTTATTGTTACAGGTACAACATGCGCGATGCGGTAGAAACGAACAGTTGTTCGTGATGACACACAGGCTACTGTTTGCTCTTAAGTCACTTTTAAAAACGCGCTTTCGCTGTTTCTGGAGTTGCTACTCGGGTTATGTTTTTCCGTAGAGTCCTAATAAGGGCGAAACGGTCGTCATTGTCTATCTGTGTCCCAGGGAACCCATTGTTTTTGCGTCCCTGTGTGCTTTAATGCAAGAGACATATGCACCACTTTGGCCGCTTGTCGCTACATAACTTACCTTTCTATTCTATATTACTCTTAAGCACTTTATTTTGCACATTATACAGGGTGTCCCGAAATTAGGTGACAATATTTTAAGGGGATAAAGTACATCCAAAAATAGGACTAAAATCCTCCATTAATATACCTTCAAAAACGCTTCGTTATGGGGCTAGAGCCCCCCGAATGGAAGCTATGATAAGCGGTTTTTTCACAATATCTTAGAAACTGATTGAAGTATCAAAACAAAATTTGATACATGTTTTACCCATGACAAGAAGCAATAAACGGTTTGTTTAGCTTAGGTGTATTTCTTCCAGTGGCGTCCCACTAGGTAGGTAGTGAGGAGAATATTGCCCTAACTTTTTTATTTGTAGGATTTTTTAACGCCAGGTGCAATTTTTAAAAGCACTAAAGTCTTTTATTGAAAAAAGATATTCTTGCTTCATTTCGGTAGGATTCACCATTTTTCCGTAAAATCGATTTAAAAATTTTCGGTTTTTTACAAGCTAAGGTGTTTTTTTGCATATCTTAGCAATCACTTGATATTAAAACATGAAATTTATTAGAAGTCCTACTAGCGACAAGGCATATTTATTAAAGGATGTAACATTAAAATATTTTTCCAGTGGCGTCGCACGGGGTGGAGCCTAAAGTAAATATTAAATTTTTTTTTTAATTTGAGATTGAGAGGCTTTCATACTTTTAATGTAATTTTTTAAAATTTTAAATTTTTTTTTAATAAAACCTTCCATTATTGTAATTTGACAGAATATAAGGTTTTCAACAGATTTTTAGAGCTTGTTTTTTAAATATTTATTTGTATAAGAGACTTAAAATATAACAAAAAAGAATAACAAATTGCAAATCAAATTTAATTGTAAAACCACACGGGAAACTAATTCTTAAGCAAATGTTCGAAATGATTTCCATTTTGTTGGATGCAAAATCTAGACCTGCGAGTTATGTTTTATGAGCCACGGAGAATTTGAAAGTGGTATAAAAGGAAAGCCCCTCAAATAAAAAAAAATAGTAATATTTACTTTAGGCTCCAATCCATGCGACACCACTGGAAAAATATTTTAATGTTACATCCTTTAATAAATATGCCTTGTCGCTAGTAGGACTTCTAATAAATTTCATGTTTTAATATCAAGTGTTTGCTGAGATATGCAAAAAAACACCTTAGCTTGTAAAAAACCGAAAATTTTTAAATCGATTTTACTGAAAAATGGTGAATCCTACCGAAATGAAGAAAGAGTATCTTTTTTCAATAGAAGACTTTAGTGCTTTTAAAAATTGCACCTGGCGTTAAAAAATCCTACAAATAAAAAAGTTAGGGCAATATTCTCCTCACTACCTACCCAGTGGGACGCCACTGGAAGAAATACACCTAAGCTAAACAAACCGTTTATTGCTTCTTGTCATGGGTAAAATATGTATCAAATTTTGTTTTGATACTTCAATCAGTTTCTGAGATATTGTGAAAAAACCGCTTATCATATCTTCCATTCGGGGGGCTCTAGCCCCATAACGAAGCGTTTTTGAAGGTATATTAATGAAGGAGTTTAGTCCTATTTTTTGATGTACTTTATCCCCTTAAAATATTGTCACCTAATTTCGGGACACCCTGTATATTATGAGTTTCATTTGTTCGAGTCGTTTTAATTGCAATATGTATTTTAAGAAACGGGTACTGTCTGTATCATACCAGCAATTATTTAGTATTTAATTTAGTACCACAATCTTATTGTAAGTTTCAATTTCGAAAATATCGCTTGTTGCTTAAAGATACATTTTCTGTATGTAAACCATCTCACGATTTTTTCAATTTATATTATTCTTGTGATGACTTTTGTCCACGCTTCAGGAACGTTTTGAAATAATAAGTTTTCTACCATTAAAATTCCATCATTCATATGATTTGTAAAGAAGTAGCAAAGTATAAATTATTGAAATATGTATGAAGTATGCAAGCCTTTTGTCAGACTCGCTGCGGATGATTTACTCAGTTCAGCACCAAACTCCGTTTTTAACGATGGCAGCTATTTTCCGTCGATTAATCACGAATTAACAGTTTTAACAACGTAGAATTAACTGGCAGTGCCGGAGAAGACATAATATGAAGGGGGCTAGGAGTCAAGATGTTTGTTCTAGTAGAAAAACTAATAAAATAAAGGACCCCGCACAAAGCTTATGGGAAATGGCCAGGGACGGATGGGCTCTGTGAGACCGGCCCGGGAAAATTTCGGGTCAAGCGGCCCACTTGGCATTTCGTGTGTAAAAGGTATGCTCCTTATTAAAAGAGATCATTATGGTACGACGTAAATAAATGTGTTATTTAGTAATGACAAAACTAATCGTATATTAGAGAACATTAACAATATATTATAACAAGAATTCCAAGTTATATCATATTATGCTAAAACTTAAGTGAACGCCTTTGAAATTTATAAATATTAAAAAATCAAAGAAAATGTAACACAAGCAAAGGTCTTCATATTTTGTAACCTGTAAAACTGTGAATCATGAACTTTGGAAAGTCCTAAATTTAACAACTTTCAACAAAACATAATATATACAAGTAATGTTTGAAGGTCGGAGACAATGATGTTTCTTGACTGATAGAAGTGTTTTGGACTTGCATTGTCTTTATTTGTTTTATATCACAACGTTTCAACTGGTAAGTATCTTCAGCCGTCTTCAAGTGAATACTAAATAAGTAAAGTAACTACAGCTCTATTTATACTAGCTAGATGCACTGAAGCATGACTGAGATGGGTGCAGTCAGGCGTTTAGTTCATGTGCGGTATTTTAAGTTTACATCTGCTTAACAAAGGTTTCCAAATATTTCTTATATCTAGTGAGGGCTTACTAAAACAATCTGGCTTCTGGTATATGATAGCAGCTTCCTTGAACTTCCAATCCAAAGGGGATCTGGTAGACACAGTTTTTCCTGTCTTTTTCCTGCGAATGTGGCCGATCTTACATTGGTGAGACTCTAAGGCCACTTGAAACTAGGGTCAAGGAACATAGAAACAACACGCTTAAAAGAGAAACCGAATAATTTTCCACGTTGTCAATATGCACCGACGGTAATTAAATATAATATAATGGTTTTATCCTAAATATATTTTTACCAATTTTGTAGTAACTTTTTGCCAACTGGCCGACCGGCCCACCGGGAAATTTCCCGGTCTCCCTTATGGCCCATCCGTCCCTGGAAATGGCTTTCGGCTAATTTTTAAGAATTTTTAGTATTTTCTAGATCTTGACGTCCTGATTAAAAGTGTCCATGGCCGTAATCCAATCCTATGACTAGTTATAGCCTTTTAAAGTTGGCAACTTCTTATTTTGAGATTTTATATATTGTCTGGACCTGTCCACCAAAAAAAAATAAAATAAAAAGTTGATAGTTTTTAAGAAACAAGTGAAAACTCCAGACAATGCATAAAATCTCAAAGTAAGAAGTTGCCAACTTTAAAAGGCCATAATTCAAAAACTAGTCATAGGATTGGATTACGGCCAGGGACACTTTTAATCAGGACATCAAAATCTACAAAATACTAAAAATTCAGAAAAATTAGCTGAAAGCCATTTCCCATAAGCTTTGTGCTCGGCCTTTTCGAATATCTTTCAAGTTAAGAACGAGAGGACGAAGATTCATTATACAATTTGCAGTAAAATATTAGTAAAAACAACTTCGGTGGAGTCATGCAAGCATTGAGGATGACCCCATTACGAAATTAAAGTTTCCTTTCGTTTATGGTTAGGGAAAAACTTTCCCACTAAGTATTATAAGACTTTTAAAAGTACTAGTAAGTAATATGTACCGGGTGGTCAACTAAGAACGATGGCCGGCCATATCTCAGAAACTAGTAATCGTACAGCATTCGGGTAAATTTTTTTATGATAAAAGTGTCCAAGAGAAAATGCTGGAAATTATTTTCGAGTTTGTTAAATAACCGCAAGGGGCGTACCAGCCATGACCAAGGTTAAAATTAGGATTTTTATCGTATTTTTACTAATTGACCGGTATAAAAAGTACCTGTATATTAATCCTAACATATTTCCTAATAATTTTTTTCCTAAACAATTTTTCCGATCTAGTAAAATAAAGTGGTGAGAGAATTAATTTTTTTTTAAAAATACGCCACGGTTACTCCGGTTTGGCATAACCGATTTGAACAAACTTAGTCTCCTTTAAGAAAGATTTATTTACCCTATAAACTGCGCTTTTGTTTTTTATCCTTGGGCTTTGCCGTCGCCCTTGGATTACGTTAACTGAAATATAAGCAAATATTAAGCTTCCGCCCGGAAAAGTTAAATGCAATGATAAGTTTGTTTTTTCATGGTATAATAGAGAAATAAATCCTTAACATTTCGGTAAAAAATACAAATTTGTAACTTTTTTACAACCAGAGTTATGAAGAAAATTAATAAATGTTAAGGATTTATTTCTCTATTATACCATGATAAAACAAACTTATCATTGCATTTAACTTTCCCGAGAAAAAGCTTAATATTTGCTTATATTTCAGTTAACGCCATCTAGCGGCGACGGCAAAACTCAAGGATAAAAAAACACAATCGCAGTTTATAGGGTAAATAAAGCTCTATTAAAGGAAACTGAGTTTGTTCAAATCGGTTATGCCAAATCGGAGTAACCGTGGTGTATTTTTAGAAAAAAATTAGTTCCCCGCACCACTTTATTTTATATTAGATCGGAAAAATTGTGTAGGAAAAAAAGTATTGGGAAAAATGTAAGGATTAATACACAGATACTTTTTATATCGGTCAATTAGTCAAAACACGATGAAAATACTAATTTTAACCTTGGTCATGGCTGGTACGCCCCCTTGCGGGTATTTTACAAACTCTAAAATAGTTTCGAGCATTTTCTCTTGGGCACTTTTATCATAAAAAAATTTACCCGGATGCTGTACGATTACTAGTTTCTGAGATATGGCCGGCTGCCATTCTTAGTTGACCATAATAATTTAGTAAATCATTTCTGAAACAATATTTTAAAATATTTTATTTAAAATTAAACAATTAAGTTATTTAATTAGAGGCTGTACGGTTGAGCTAATAAAATATCAATTCCACCGAAACTAATTTACTGAGGTTTCTAAATAACAAAATGTGTAATTAAATAATTTATTGATGGAGATTACATTTACTTCCCAGGATAATATACCATATAACTTATGGAAATAAAGAACGACTTAGGACACTTAAATACAACTCTTTAATAATTTAGTTTACTTGATTTTTGAATTTGATATAGTATTTTACACCATTAAATCGGTGATTCCCAGAAGTTAACGGCTCGATTTACGACGTCACAGTGACTCAACGTTCGTCGTCGAAAGAATGCCGGAATGACTGTCGTCTGTTTATTATTTTCTCAGTGCTTGAGTTGCGTGGAGCTACACGTTGATAACGACCAAAATGCAAAATCCTTTAAAACTTTTGCGTTCGTTTAATAGATAGATAGAACCTTGGGTGCATCTGCTCGGCGTGTGATGTTTGGAAAATCGAGCACTCTGAGTTTACCTGAAAATACCGATCTAACAGAGCGAATTAATGTATTAACAGTTTCTCTAACCTAAAAAATAAAAAAGTAAGTGTCTGATCTTCTCGTCTCGTAAAAAGAATTTCAAAAATAGAAAATTATCTAGCTTCGTCTTGTATTTAGTTGAATCTTAAACAAAAAGGTGAATTTCCAGTTTTCGAGTAAGAGAGGGAGGTTATTTTTAATTTAGAAATGTCAGACGGAACTCTAATTCTCGACAAACTCTAACGCGGGTTCAGTAAATACGCGCTCATTTAGCTCGAATTGTGTGTGATATTACATCTGCATCTGCTCGATTTATTCAAAACCGAACGCAGTAATTGATGCATTAGCCTTTTTTCTTTTTTTTTTTAAATTTTTTTAAGTCGGTACCATAGTTATATTATTAATTCAACGATTTCAAATAAGTACATGGCAACAGCCAAATAGGTACCTACCTAGTGTTGTACATATGTTAGAGAATAATATACAAAATAACAACCCGGAGCAAGTGACAATCTAATAATTTTTTTTACTCCCACATGGAAATTTGCTGTTTCCTTTACACTTAAGTGGCGAGTAAAGTAGGCTATTCCAGTTAACTGTGCGGGAATATATCATATCCATCTTAGATAGGTAATGAAACTGACCAATCACAGTAGTCAAGAAGCCAAATTGACATGTTGTTTTTAAAAGTACTGACCAATTACAGTATATTATTTTTACTGAGGCTCCGCCTTCTTTTTCAAGACAGTAGATTATATAATTTAAATGCATATGGTACAATTTGTTATTAATTTGTTCAATATAATAAAATCTAGACGCATTTATAATAGATTTATCAATAATGCAACCTGCTGAATGTGCATAGAAAATTAGTTTCATGTAGCATCATTTATCAGTTGGTTTTCCGATAATTAACTAAACGCTTCGATAGTCCAGACGTTAGAGCGTTGGACTATGAAACCAATGGTCATGAGTTCGAGCCCGGCAACCCACAAACTTTTTTTTAGCATAAGGTCGTAGAAAAAATATACTGTTCAGTGGATTGTCCATATTGCCCTCGGAAGTTTGAGCACTCCGCCTACGGCGTCGTGCTCAATTTACTTCCTCGTGCGATATGGACATCATATCCACTCTTGTTGTACAAACTACTATTTCTAGTCAGAGTTTACAAGTTAGGTTAGGTTAGGTAAGAGTGGCAGACCCTTGGTTCTGACCAAACGGTCTCACGTAGTCCTGATTAGGTCCGTTGTGATACCACACGTGTTCCGTAGAACCCACCTTCATCAGATCACTGATGGTTTATGCGACGTAACCGCGGAAGGATTTTAACAACTCATTCAAACCAGCCACTACTGTTCAGAAATCTGCTCAGCCGTCCAAGTTGTAAGTTGTTTAGTTCCTCCAGGCTATCGAAAGATGATTCACCCAGAGTAGTGAACCTCCTTCTTGCGAGGCCAGGGCATTCACACAGAAAATATTGAATACTTTCTTCCTCTTCCTCATCTCTGCAACTTCTGCAGTAGTCGTTAGTGGGTATTTGCATACGTTCGGCATGTCTACCGAAGAGGCAATGTCCGGTAACAACCGCAGTAATATTTCTCACGTCTTTTCGACTGTGTCTCAATAGCTCTGCGGTTCTCTTTTTATCGAATGTGGGCCACAGTTGCCTGCATGTACTACAGGTTGTCAACCCTGTCCATCTGTTCTGTGCAAGCTGCTTGGCCGTGTAGTCAATCTCCTCTTTGACGAATCCCAGTGGTTTGTTCACTGTATTGTCTGCTAGATCAGCTGGCATGCCTGCGCCCTCTCTTGCGAGCGCATCGGCAGCCTCGTTGCCATCTATTTTGGAGTGTCCAGGAACCCAGCACAGAATAACCCGATGTTGGTTGCCAAGTGTGCATAGATTGTTGCGGCATCGCTTTACGAGCTTTGATTTAACGCTGCTGGAACAGATTGCCTTAATCGCCGCCTGACTATCACTGAAGATGGTGATTGACGAGGCTACTCCCAAGCCAAGGTGTTCTTGCAGGATATTGACCGCCTTCTCTACTGCCAGTACTTCCGCTTGAAAAATACTACAATAGTTGGGGAGTCTATACGATTTCTGTATTTGTAAACTTTCGGAAAAGACCCCGGCTCCCACACCAACGTCCATCTTTGAACCGTCTGTGAAGATTGCGTGATCTGTTTTCGTTATATTCTGATTGCCTTCCCACTCTTCCCTACTCGGAATGAGTATAGAATACCTTCTATCGAAGCATGTTATTGGGACAGAGTAATCAGTCGGGTCTCGTAGATTATTCCCCGGGTGAATCTTTGGTATACTGCTGTGCCCGTAGTTAGTTTCCTTCCAGAATTTCGACTCTTTTAGTCGCAGGGCACTTTTTGCAGCTATACTTTTTCCATAGATATCCAAGGGGGGTATATATAACATGACCTCTAGCGCCGCTGTCGGGGTTGACTTAAGGGCTCCGGTTATTCCTAAACAAGCTGCCCTTTGTATCTTTGTTATTGACTTAGTGTGCACTGCTTTTTCCAAAGCGGTCCACCAAACCAGGACCCCGTATATTAATATAGGTCTTATAATAGCCGTATAGATCCAGTGTACTATGTGGGGTTTTAGTCCCCATTTTTTTCCAATTGCTTTTTTGCAGGCATATAATGCTACCGACGCTTTTTTAACTCGTTCTTGCAAGTTTATGCCCCAGTTTAGCCTGGAGTCAAGTACCAATCCTAAATACTTTGCTTTTTCCTTAAGCACTAAAGCATTATTGTCGAGTACTGGGAGTCTGAAGTTCTCGATCACCCTTCTGCGTGTGAATAGAACTACCTCCGTTTTTTCGGGGTTGATTTTTAACCCGCATTTCATGGCCCACTGTTGTAGTATTCGTAGCGCCATTCCTGTTAGGTCGCTGATTGTGTTTACAAATTTACCTGACACTAGTATAACTATATCGTCAGCGTATGCAATCACTTTTATTCCAGCCTTCTCCAACGCTATGAGAACTTTATTTAGAACTCTCAGCCAGAGTGTTGGTGACAGAACCCCGCCTTGCGGAGTTCCTCTTCCAGCAAATCTGACCATCCCGCTACTTCCCAAACTGGAGCAGATTTGACGGCCTTTCAACATCCTCCTAATCCAACGGCAGATGTAGTTATCGACCCCTGTTTCTATTAGAGCGTCGCACACTGCCTCGGTCTGTTCGTCTGGTCGTGACGTTATTAAAGGCTCCTTCAATATCCAAGAAGGTACCTAGGGTGTACTCTTTATTGTTAAGTGATTTCTCAATAGTGCCTACTACTTCGTGTAGCGCCGTTTCCACTGATTTCCATTTGGTATAAGCGTGTTGAGACGAGCTTAATTCTCGCTCTCTCACCGAGTTCTTGATATGCAGATCCAGTACCCTCTCCAATGTTTTGACAAGGAACGAAGACAGGCTTATTGGTCTGAAGTCTTTGACGGTTACATGACTGCTCTTACCAGCCTTAGGGATGAAGACTATTTTTATCTTATTCCAGTCAGCCGGCATGTAAGTAAAATGCAAGCTGCTTCTGTATATCACCAAGAGCCAAGGGATCAGGATTCTCTTCCCTCTTTGTAGCATGGCGGGCATTATCCCGTCTAATCCTGGTGATTTGTAAGGTTCAAATGAGTCAATCGCCCATTCTAGCTTATCGTAAGTGACTACTGATTTGATGCTATTCAAATCCGGAACGTCTCCTTGATCGATAAGGGGCTCTATGGCCGATGTATTACCAGGAAAGTGGGAATCAATCAGCAGTTCAAGGGTTTCCCCACTACTCTCTGTGTATGTCCCATCATCCTTTTTTAGAAAAGAGGGAGCACTAGGCTCCTTTGATAGAACTTTTCTAAGTCTAGCGGCTTCGTTTGTACTCTCAATCCGCTCGCTGTTCTAATCGCTTTCTTGTACGTCTTTAGAGCCTCTCCATAAGAGCTCTCATCTTCAGTACGTTTGCTCTTTGCTTTGTTAAATAGCCTTCGCATGTCCCTTCTTAGCTGACCCAGCTCTGCGTTCCACCATGGTGGGTATGGCTTTTTCGCTGGTCTGCTTATCGGACAGCTTTTGAAAAATGCTGCTTCCAGGGTATTTGTTAGTTTATTAACTGCTTCATCAATTGAAGCCTTATTTGGTAAGAGATTGTTGGGATGATTTGCCAGTTCTCCAGAAATGATTCCGCAAAATTTTTCCCAATCTGTTCTTTTAGGGTTACGAAATGGTGTAGGCAAGTACGTGGACTCACTGATATCAAATAGAATCCAACGATGGTCCGAGAACGAATCCTCGCTGGACACTCTCCAGTTTTGTACCTTTAGATCGTTGGATTCATTTGTAAGCGTGACGTCCAGAACTTCCTGTCTGTTCGCAGTGACAAATGTAGGTGTATTACCGTTATTGCATAAGCTAAGGTTAGTATTTATAATAAAATTAAAAAGACACTCACCTCGGTCATTGATGTCCGTGCTACCCCATATTGTGTGATGGGCGTTGGCATCACATCCCAAGATTAGGCTTTGCTTAGAAATCCTGGTAGATTCCACAATATTTTGGACATCTACCGATGGAGTTGGAACGTCATGCGCCATGTATACGAATGACAGTATTATTGGTGTCCCTCCTTTGCGCTCCAGTTTGACCGTTGTTATGTCCTGGTTACTAAAATTAGGCATTAGGAATACTTTATTTTTAGCTAAAATACAAGTTCTTGGCTTACCATTGCCCCTGGCGTAATAGAGAGAGTAGTTTCTTAGCCTTAATCCACATATGGCGTCATTTCTGACCCAAGGTTCCTGGATCAAGGCGATGTCGAGGCCCTTCTCCTCCATGAGAAGAGCCAGATTACTAGAGGCCATTTTACTGTGGTGGAGGTTGATTTGGACCACTCGCAACATCGCTGTGCGTCTGTTGTGGTTCAACTTCCATTTCTTGAGTCGGCTCCTTCTCTGGAGCCGCACTCTGTTCATCTTCCATTACCGTGGCAGATGTCACTGTCTCCTCCTTCCTTCCGACATCCTGCTTGGGTTTGGCAAGATTAACTTTCTGGTCAATCCTCTTGTGTTTGGGGATGCCCTTATATATATTCACAGCGATCGCATTAAAGCCGCAGTGAAGCTTAAACTGAGCTTCCTCTAGGGCTGGTAGCGACTCGTCTGTGAGCTGGAGGATTACGCTCCTCCCTGTGGGTTTTGGGTCCTCCATCTTTAGAACCTTCCATTCCTTGCAAGGAATCTTCGGATTCTGGGCTGCCAAGAGTGGCAGCAAGGACTTCTCTGGAATGGTTGGCACTGGCAACCAAATTCTAGCTCTCGGATACTCTGGAAGTTCCGAGCGGGGGATGACCTGTAATTGGGCAAGTTCCCAAGGTTGTCCGATCTTTTTGACACTCTCTTTCAGAAATGCTAAGGAAAAATCATCAGTGCAATTGATGATCTTTATTCCTCTAGTCCATCCTGAGGTGTCGTACTGAGGGATCCTGTCGGCAGGATTGGCTATTAGAAACTCCATAAGGATTTCCGTTAGCCTCCTTTTAACCAGGATCCAGCGGTCTGCTGTGATCTTCCAGCATTTATTGCCGGCATCAATCACAGCCACTTGGAGGCTGCTGCGGGTCACTTCCGACATTGTTCTACTGTCGGACCGCTCCCTGAAAGCAGACTTTTTCTGGCCCCCTCCACTACTAAGCGCAGCGGAACTCTTCGTTTTTGAAACTACCGCAGAGACTTTCTTGGTCTCCGCAGTAAGTCCCCTAGAAGACATTCTAGCATTGCCTTGCTGTGGAAAGGACTTCCTTTTCTTTAGTTCTTTTGGGGTGCTCTCATCGTCTGTAGAACGTGTCCTCTTTCCAGCGACACTTCTCTCGAAGGTTGCACCCGGTTTTTGATACGTATAGGGGACGTGGAATGGGTCTTGGGCCAAGAGTTCTCTTGCCCACTTTATCGTCCCATTGTCCCTACTTGAGAGTTCAGCTGGCTGTTTGCTTTCCAGTTTTACTATAAGATGCCTAGCCCTTTGGCACTGTCGCATCTTTCTTGTACCAGCTGATACCTTTCTGTGAGGTTTGCTGTCCTTAGGATCCGCCTGCTTTGTGTCAGGTGATCGTAGCAGCTTTTCCTCCTCGCTTTCATTAATGCTGTATGGGCTACCCTCGGTGACCGAATCACCGCCTGGTAGCTTGAGCTGATTATCTTCAGCGTTCTCTTTTGGTTTTTGTTTTTCGTTTTCCATGTAGGTCCCACGAGTAAGCTCGGAAATAAAGGTCGATCCTGGCAGAGCCGGCATACCAGGACAAGGCGCTTATACTGCGGTGATTGCCTGGTCCACCACAGGAGCTCGTTAAAGGCTGATTTCACCCTCAGCCTTCCATCCTAGGCACGGTTGCTCACACCACCTCGGATTTAGGTACCTCACAACACGACTGAGCGAAGGCAATTGATGTGCCAGACTCAGTCTTAGCTGACTTTCGTCATTACCAGCGGGCGCCCGCGGGGAGGACTCGAAGTGAGGATTTTGCCCACCGAGTTTACAAATTATGATCATTAGTATTATGATCATAATCATCAACTTTTTTACTGCATACGGGTGGAATTTTTAACTGGAATAAATTCAGTATTAGGAAATCTCTTTATTTACGGAAATAATACTTAACTACGGCTGCGCTTATTTTTAGTTTGACATACTTTTTTCTGTCTTCATGAAATTTACCTCGCTTTTAGGGGGTAGAAACCGCCCCAACTTTTTTAATGTAAAGGTGTGTATTGTGAAGCTCGTTGGAAGGGGTGTAAAAAAGGGACTACGACTCACTATTTAATTTTTCATTTCAGTAATCTAGAAAGCCAGAAAAAAACTGGTCATTTTTAGCAAAAAGTGATAATACACTTTTTAAAGAAAATTAGGCAACGACTTATACACGAAATTTGCCAAATAACCCCGGATTTTTACAATAAAGCAAATCGCGTCTACATTAGCGAAATGCAAAAGTAAATAGTGGCTTGTATTCCTATTTGTATGGCCTTTTCAACGAGCTATCACAAAACATATCTTTATTTTTGAAAAAAAAAGTTGGGGGGCGGTTTCTATCCCCAAAAGTAAATTTAATGAAGACGCCAAACTAAAAATAAATGCAGCAGTAGTTCTGCATTTTTCAGCAAATAAAAATGCTTTCTAATACTGAATTTATTCCAGTTAAAAATTCCACCCTGTATATTATTCTCTTAATCATTAAACTATATTCCAAATAAAATGACTTAATTATTTGGGAATGTATAATTACATTTTTGAAAGAAAAAGTGAATATTTCCTTACACTTAGTCGTTGCCAGGCAACGGAAAATACCTGTTAGGAAATATTCATTATTGTACTGTAATAAAATATAATTTCTGTACGGCTACTTGTAATAGTATATTACGTAATAAGTGTTGTAAAAAGCAATTTACGCACAAATAGAAAAGTTACGCACGACGCCGCGTAGCGGCGAGTGCGTAATTCTATGAGTGCGTAATTGCATTACAACACGTATTACGTACCATACTTTACCTACGACCTACTTATTCACACAACATCATTTAGTTTTAGTTTTTCATCTTAACTGGTAACAATATTATTAATTTAAGAACGTGATAACATCAACGAGAAGGTATATATTGTAATAATTCTACAGTATGATTATTTAAATTTACAAATGTTATTTTTTATAATATTATTTATTCTCATTACAATAATTATTTATAGTTACAGAACAATTATTGAAGACAAAAGGTATATCGTTTCTTTTGCTTGTTGAAGCATAAGTAAGATTTACATTATTAGTTGCCTCAATGAAATTTTCATTAATACTATTAGTACTACTACTAGTACTTGCTATTGCAGATGATATTTTAGACGAATTGTTAGTTTGATTATTTAGGGAATTATCCACATACCCTTCAGCTACGGCTGAGGACTGCCATCCGCCGTGTCTTTTTAAATCTAATAAGTCACCACCCGCGTCAACAAGAATAGTCGCGGACGAGCGTCGAAAACAGTGTCCTGTATAATTCGCTGCTTCTGGTAGTCCCAGATATTTGGCTATTTCTTTTGGAACCTTTCCTAACTTGTTAATACCAACAGACTGTTTGGTACATTTTCCGTTTATATAGTTTAGAAAAAAAGGTAAATTTGGAGCTGTACTTACTGCAGAGCGAATGTTTATATATTTTTTAACCTTTGGGTAAAAATATTCTGACACCACAAAAGAACGTTGCCGTTTAGTTTTTGAATCGGGAATATTAATAATTAGATTCTTCCCTGTGTCTTGGATATCTGACGGTTTTATATTACGCAACTCTTGTTTCCTGCATGCACCGCTTATACCAATTATAAGAGCAACCTAAAAGACGATTTGAAATAAATTTACACATTTAACATTATATTGAGCTCAATATATTACCTTCATAAACAAATGTTTATCATCTGGTGCGTTTTCTAGAAAATCGTTTATATTCTTGCTTGTCAAAATCTTGGATTTTTTGGATTTAAAGCTGTCCGATTTTCTCTTCAGAAGAGCTTGTAATTTGGAGTAGTTTGCAATATCGACATTGTGATTTATATTAATTGTGGCCTTTAACATTGAGTAAAATGACCAAAGTGAGGAAGGCTTCATCGTTTTTGATAGTTCTTGGAAATATGCCATCATTACATTCTCGGAAAATGATTTAACGTCGTTTTTTAATCTCCATTCCATAAATCTTTGGTAAGTAAATTTGTATCGATATTCAGATTTCGCCGGTAACAAGTTGTTTTTAGCAACTTCTGCAATTTCGCTAATATTGGGTGGAGTTAAATTTTCTATTTCACTGTCACTCGACATTTTTTATGTACCTAATCAAACTAATTTCACTTTATAATATTACTCACATACAAATTTGATCTACGATTATGTCAGTTTTTGAATAAGTTTGTTTGTATTGACCGTTGCTAAGCGGTTGCTAGGAAAACTGTGCGATTTTTTTACCAAGCTGTGCGATTTTTTTACCGTGCGTAATGGGAATCTTACATTGATCGGAAACGGTGTGTTTTTAAGTATTTACAGTAGTGGTCGTAGGTAAACTAAAATGTGTTAAGCTTAACAATTCAATATTACTCTGTTTCCATAGCTACAACACAAATATTTAATGGCATCCTTTATTTGTGAACAAAGTTAATAATATTTATTTCAAGATTTTAACAAGTTGATTGTAATATGTTATGTCCTTTTAATAATTTTTGATTTACGGAAAAATAGTATATATACCTCGTAGAAAGAGCCGGACTTGCGGCTTGCGCCTCGACATACAATCTTTACGGTCGTCTGGGAATGTTCAGCTTTTTCTACTAGGTAACCAATATACTATTATTATCATAAATTTTATATTACTTGAACGGCAGTAGAATTTTGGACTTGCATTGCCTTTATTTGTTTTGAATCATAACGTTTGAACTGGTAAATATCTCCAGTCGTCTTCAGGTGAATACTCACACACAGTGTTTACCTAATCCAAGTCCAAACCTCTACTGCAGTTCAAGAAACGCCATTGTCTCCAACCTTCTAACAGACACTTTTATATTACTTATTAAAACTATCATTCGAAATTCCTACAATTGTACCTTATTTCTTCCAATAAAATAAAATGCTCTTCTGGATGTGACATTACCAGTTTTTTAAAAATTATTAATTGGACGAACAAAGCCTTACTTTAAATTTTAATTAAATTATATAATTCTTTAATATATAATTGCCTGATACCAATTAAATGATTTAGTTGAATATAACATAATATATTGATAAGCAGATTAGATCCGTTTCCTCTGCGAGAGGGATAAGGATTACCTCCCTCTACACTACCCCTGAATTCGTAATGTTTTTTTTTTTCGAGGGCCCGTCCGTGCGCCGGATAAACTTGGGCCAATCCTGGCCTGTGCTCACCTTGTTTGGTTGTAACGCCCACTCCGGTATTCAAGTTTTTTACACTAGTTTGTGTATGTCAACTGGGGAGAGGGTAAGGATGTCCTCTGGTTCCCCTTTTGGTTGCCCAAGTATTTGTTACCTCTTCCGATCTAGTGATTCGCTGTGGCAAACTATGTACTGTACAGTTTCCCTGACTTGTCCCGTTAATCTGAAGTCAAGGTCTTCATTGTAAAGTTGCATTCAGTGTGGATGGGTCTTGACAGCCATGTATCCTGTCAGAATTTCTGTAATGGTTCTCAGCTGATTCCTGTTCATTTGAAGCAACTGTTTGGTAAGTCTTGGGTCTGGATTCCCAATGAAGCTTTTTCTGTGGTGTAATTCTTGTCTGTTGCTCCAGTGGATTTTGGGTTCACTCCTGATCCATCGCTTTATGGCATCTCGTACCTTGGTACTCCGAGTGCCGGTTCTGAACCAATGAATGTATTTTCGAAGCCTTTCCTTGCATGTTTATCGGCTTTTTCATTTCCTGTACCCACTGCAGTATTACTTTGTTTACTTTTGCCAGAGCCTCCAGTTCCTCTTGACATTCCCACACCAGTCTGGAAGTAACCTTGTTGCATTATTAATCCGTAATGTTAAATACCACTTTATGAAAGTAACGGAAAAAAAGTATCGTTAGTAACCTCTTGACCCTATTGATTTTTTTTTTGTTTTAAAGAAATTTCTTATTAAAAAATTCAAGTGGGACAACTGTCAATCGCTAAAATTTCGGTACTCTTCTTGACAGGCCCGCGCCTAGCACTTTTGGCGCCCTTGTGCAAATTTAAAATAACGCCCCAAATTCGTTTAACGTTCATATGTGAGTACAGATACGGGTTAAGTTAGGTATTATTATCCACTATTGAATTGAACAATAATTTTAAAAAGTATATTCATAAATTTATTTTTATATTTTACAAGTACAAGCCATACAAGTATTTTCTCATTGAGATACATAACATAATTATAAACTTATAGAAAACAAAAATATATTCTAACAGTATTACAACTCAAAATTTTTGTATTTTAGTTTCAAATGTAATATATGATACAAAAGCACAAGAAATAAAAAAAATATTTAAAACATAAAAAATACTCGTTTATATATCACAGGACGAAACTGATCGACAAATAAAAACAAAACAATATATTATTTTAATAATGCAACATGTCACCTTTTTAAGGTTAATATCGAGGTATTAGGTATTGTTATTAATATTTTAGCTAAGTGAATTGAGCTTTTCGTGCTTTAATTTTTGCAAATTGTTTAATTAAATCTTCGGTGTCTAATTCTTTTAGCTGGTCCGATTCTATTGAAATGATAGCTTAGTCGGTTTTGCCCCATGGTCGATCTTAAATAATTTTTTATTATTTTGAGTTTTGAAAAAGATCGTTCTGCGGTAGCAACCGAAACCGGCATTGTTAATAAAATACGAAGTATTATGCTCGTATTAGGAAAAGAATCCGCTAAGTTGTTAATTGTTATATAATTTAAAGTTTCTTCTGGAGACGTAATAACTTTTTCATCAAAATTTTGTAAATATTGCAATTCTTTAACAAGTTTCACGACAGTTATGTCTCGTTCATTGCGAGTTTTGTCATTTAATAAATTTTCTACTTTTTGACATAATTCTAATTGTTCGTTTTCAGAATAATTTTTAAATTTATCAATATTCCATAAAAACGCGAAATTATTAAAGTAAAAAGAAAGTAATTTGAATCTCTCATCCACTGATGTTATGATTACATCTAGAGCATTAAAAAAACAATCAACTTTGAACTTTAAAGTTTCGTCCTGGATCGGTTTATCGTCACATTCATAATCAAAATGTTTTTTTTTATTTTTCGCGGTTTTAGACCTCTTTGTTTTTTGAATGTAGGTTCTATGTCTAAGCTGGATGCTATTTCTTTAGCATCAATCAAAAGATCATTAAAGCCTTTATCAGAGCGGTAAGCTTTCAAAAAATTATTCAAATTATTTAAATGATTATAACACTGAGCAACATCAAAGTTCGGTTTTTGAATAATTTTACTAACAATGTTAACTTTACTTAAAATATTATACCACAATATAAGAATGCAAATGAACTCAACATTTTGCAATTTTTTGGCCAACGATGCAGCCAAATTTTTTACGTTATTTTCAAAGTTTCCTTCGCTTATTTCAAACAGAGCATCATAAACCTCCCCAAGTTGATACCTTAAAGGAGTTATTGCGTCTATTCTACTAGACCATCGAGTATCCGATAAAGGTTTTAAAGTCAAATTTGTTACATTAGATAAATTATATTTCAGAATTGACCAGCGTTTAGTAGAAGCTGAAAAAAATACAAACAGTTCTTGAACTAAAGAAAAAAAATTGATGCTCAAAGTATTCGATTTTGCGGCATCATTGACGACTAAATTTAGGCTATGATTGCAACAAGGAACAAAGAAAGCTCGCGGATTCAAATCCAAATTTTTTTTTTGTAAACCATTATGCCTACCACGCATATTTGCCCCATTGTCGTAACCCTGACCCCGCATGTCGTTGATATTTAAGCCTTCTTTCTCTAACGCCGACAAAAGAAACTTTGTTAGGCCTTCACCCGACACATCATCTATAGAACAAAATAATAAAAAATGTTCTTCTATACTAATTCCCGTGTTCTTTAAATTAACAAATCTTATACAAACTGAAATTTGTTCTTGGTGACTAGAGTCAGGAGTGCAGTCTAATAATATGGAATAATATTTTGCCTTTTTAGTTAGTTCTAAAATTTTGGATTTGATATTTTCACCGATCAAGTTGATTACTTCATTTTGTATTTTATCCCCGAGATAGTTTTTGTGATCTTTTATTTGAGAGCGTTTTGTATGTTCTGACATAATCGGGTCGAATTTGGAAATCATTTCTATGCATTTTAAAAAGTTACCATTATTTTTCTCAAACAACTTATTACTACTTCCACGAAAAGCTAAATTTTGCTCACCTAAAAACTGAATCACGTAGAAAATTCTTTCTATAACAGCTTGCCAGTATTTAGTTTCTCTGTTTATTACATTTTGAATTTCAGAATCAATTATTTCATTTTTATTCAAACGGTTAGAAAGATCAAGCAATTTTAGAACATTTTCGATATGTAACTTGCTCTTTTCATGAATGTTTAAATGTTCACTTAAATGCTGCCAGTCATTGTAACCAGATTCATCACTAAGGCGAACAGATTTCAAATCGCTGTCATTAAAAATTTTACAACAGAAGCAGTAAAGTGAATTTTTTGTTTCGGAATACAACAACCAAAAACGCTCGATTTTTTCTTTGTTCGGTAAAATTCTAAAGAAGTAACTATTGGAAAACTTACGCCCCGACTCCGAACTATCTCTCGGATAAATATCCTTTTTGTTTTGATAATGAGCAGGGCCACGTTCTACTAATTCTTGAATATTATTAGGACGTAATTTCTTTGGCCATAGTGCTGCATCTTTCGAAAGTTGACTCATATTTTCCGTTCTGGTAATTTTTGAAGGTGTTGATTTCTCATTATCAGCGGAACTTAAAGATGTTGATGGTTTGCTTTCTAGATCAGTTTCTTGTCTGCTGCTGATACTTGTTTCAAGTACAGGTTCAGTATATTGGGATTCAGCTGTATTATTTTTGTTATTAATATTTGGCAAAGTAGACTCGGGTTTTGAAAAAAAATGCGTAATTTTGACATGTTTTTCCAGTTCTTCCTCTCTTTTTCTTTTATTCATCAAATTTTGGTATCCAGACAATTTCTTCTTTTTTTCTGACATCCTGTATACTGTAAAGAAATTAATACCTACGTAAGTAAACAACTTGACAAATGATTCATGAAAAATAGAAATGTTTCGACGTCTCAAACTCAAACTCGAAAATATTTTCTCAACATTACTTATTTCAAAATTTATAATTTTTTATAAATAGTTATATTAGTGCTTATCAATTATTCTGTTTAAATTTACTTCAATTAACAGTGATGTTTATATAATGAAATATAAAATGATTTTTGAGATGCAAGTTTTTGGCTTTTAATATTTTAATAAATCTAAAATAAAAAATAAATTTTAGATAAACTCACCTTAATTCACAACACAAAACACAAATCTGTAAAACTACAAAAAACTAAAGTTTCAAAAACATATATCTTTTACCCCATGCACCTTTTCACTTCGCTAAGTTAATTATCGATCGAGCATCTGGCAACAAATGAAATCGCGACCGATGCAGCGCTTAATATATAAAGTTTCGTACATTGCAAGCTCAGACAGGAAAAAAACGCTTGTCCGCTCGTTGGCTCGTTGCAAGCCAAATTTCAAGCTCAAACATGAATAAAATCAGATTTGTTTGAGTTTACACAATTCATGTTATCATGCTACGTATTCGATCGAATAAATGCTATTATTGCGTACTCTCATTTGGAAAATATATAAAGAGAAAAAATAAAATAATAAACAAATAAAAAACAATGTAATAGCTAGCAATTCCTTACTGTTTTTTTATCATTATAAATTTTGTTTTGACAATGTTGTTTGTTGCTTTATCTTTTTTTTACTTTTGAGTTTTAAGGCTTTTCGGCGCCTCGGCGCCGTCGTGCACCACACGACTTTGCCCTTATGTACGGCGCGGGCCTGCTTGCATGTTTATCGGCTTTTTCATTTCCTGTACCCACTGCAGTATTACTTTGTTTACTTTTGCCAGAGCCTCCAGTTCCTCTTGACATTCCCACACCAGTCTGGAAGTAACCTTGTTGCATATTATTAATCCGTAATGTTAAATACCACTTTATGAAAGTAACGGGAAAAAAAGTATCGTTAGTAACCTCTTGACCCTATTGATTTTTTTTTTGTTTTAAAGAAATTTCTTATTAAAAAATTCAAGTGGGACAACTGTCTATCGCTAAAATTTCGGTACTCTTCTTGATGTACAGCGTACATCTGTCTCCATTTGTCAACCATTTGAAAGCGCGTTTTAAAAAGAGTAATGTTTTATTATGTGTTGATGGTTTAAACAAATAAGGTTTTTAAAATTTATTACACCTATTTAAAAATTCAAAATGATAATGATGTCTTTACCAAATGGCGCAGGCTGAATGATTAATATTTAAATGCTTGTAAATACCATATAATAGGTTCCATTTCTTTATAAATCAGCTGAATTTTTATATTTCCAGCACACGCAATAGCAGAAATTCTTTAAAGACCCATGTCAGATGGTGTGGAGGTGAACACGACCTGTCACACCCGAAAGTTAGCTTCAAAGAGTACATACATGTCAAAAAAATAAAATAAATGTATTTACTATATTATATTTCCTACACGATCATTCAGACTGGAGAGTTCTGAATGATATCAATCCTTTGTTATTCTCGCATTAGTCTTGGTTCTAATGAGAATTTATATCAATCCTTGAAATTTGCCCTTACACAATCAGTATTTTATTCTCTTATCAAATGGTTTCATTCTTTGAACAAGAACAACTTTGTAATTGTGTATGAACAAGACATTAACTAAAATTTGAGCATGAGTGGGGTTTAGTGGTGGCGGACCCCAGAAAGGAAATATGGGGGGCAGTAAATAATTTTCTGGGATCACGCCCAAATATCGTTAAAAATTCACCTACTATAAAATATCATAAATTAGGTTGTGTGAATATTTTTTTTTACTTCTTTCTTGATATTCTGCCTGTGCCACGTCCAAAAATGTTTTTTTACCCGAATTTGTGGTCTGCAGGTCTGCATCAAGTTAATTTTAGGTTTGATACCGCTTAGACACTTTGTAACTATGGCGGCATCGGGCGCGTTATTCATTTTTTCTACTTCCACATAGAAATTTGCTATGTCCTTTACACTAAGGTGATTGGGAAAAGTGGGCTATTCCGGTTAACTGAACCGATATGATTTCATATCCATCCTAGTTAGGATATAAAACTGACCAATCACAGTGGTCAATTACAAAGAACCCAAATTTACATGTTTTAAATTTTACGAATCGTTTTTTGACACTTGACAGAAATGAGGTTAAGACTATACTTCAAAACCATGCAAATCTGGGAGATAAAATTTTTTTTTTTTTTTTTAAATTTAAATCAAAACCTTTATCCCAGAGTTTATGCATATGCACGAAAATTGAAGGTATAATACCAAAATTAATAGCAAAATATATTCCTACCGAACTATTTTTGTTTTATGTTATATCTATAGGATTGCCACTTCTCTTTCCATTTTAACAATGTTGCTAGTTTGTAAATTAGCGATTATTTTGAAAAACTTTACCATAGCGAACGTTAACAGTTCATCTTAATGCACAAAAGCCGTTTTTTACCGTTTAAAAGGAATTCTACAACTATTTTGTCGTACTTTCGGAGTTATAATTCTTATTCAAGCAGAAAAAAAAACGAACAAGCCCTTTTCTCTTCTGTGCATTTCAGCAGAATTATTTTATCAAACTAGCTATGGTTGAGAAAATAAATTTTTCATTTTTAATAATAAATATATAGCTTGTCTGTTATTCAAATTGCAATATGCAAAATGCAAAATGTTAGAAAGATAGATATATTCAAAGTGATTTTGTGTAAATATAAGAAATTATCCAAATTGATAAATATGTTAAGCTTAGTTCTCAGAGCTTCGTTCTGTCGCTGGCGACACGTGATGTAACCAATAGAAAATGAGTATTGGAGTCACATGTCAAAATACTTATTTTCTATTAGTCACAACACGTGTCGCCAGCGACAGAACGAAGCTCTGAAAACTCGGCTTTACAGTGTAATTTTAATGGTTATGCCAACGAAATGAGTTTTTCTTCAATTGATTTTTATTATCTTTCTCATAAGTTTACGGCCAACTAAAAACACAAGTTGAGATGCGTAATTTAAATAATTTTTTAAAATTTTTCGTGGAAAGAAAAAATCTTTTTGAAAGTTTGAGTACTGCACTGCGCCTACGGCGTCGTGCCCAATTTACTTCCTCTACTTCTATTATAGTTATTTTTAGTTGTATATTTTTATGAGCTTAAGCGGTTATTGGGGGTGGGGGGGGGGGGGGGGGGGGGTTGTGGTCATGGAAGGGATTTAAACCCTTCCCCCCTTATCTACGGTCGTGTGTCTAATATAATATATATCTGGTGTGTGTGCTTGAAATTTATAATTTTAAAATAAGGATCTGTTCCGTTTATGGCATATAAATTTTCAAAGGTTATTATATAGACATTTTCTGCACTGAAATAAATTTATTTCAATTGCGCGAATCATTTATCATCGGATTATGTGCATAAAGTGTATTATTTTGAAATGCAACTTTAAAACGTGCAATAATATAGAAAAGGCCATCAATTAAATGTTTCTATGAATGGAAGCTAATTGGTCATTCTTAGTTTTGCAGACTGACAGTCATTATCTAAGGTTTCCTGCGTTACACCAAATAGAATAGCAGACTTATCTATATTAATATCAGGACGTCAAGATAGCATTTGAAAACTGTCAAAATTGTAAAAGCACTGGGAAGTAAAGCTTATGTCAATAGAAAACTGGCTGAGCTAAAAACGTAAAGTTTCCACACAAACAAGCCATAATATATAAAAAAATCTGATTGAGATTTTGATTCATCAGCATTGGTGACTAACAGATCTTTAAGGTGCTCGCACACTTGTATACTTTTGTGGCGCAAGTTCTTATTGCGAAATTATATAAAAATATATTATATTATATATAAAAAGAGTGAGTGAGACAGAATCTCTTGCCGATTCATTTGGGGACTTTGAGTGATCTCGGTGTGGGGACGTATTTGAGGGGGGTCTAACCTTGAGTGGATACCTCCATGTCATACGTTGGTTCGTGAAGGTGGTAAGTAGAAGGTTTCGGGAATTTAGGGAAGGAATTCTAAAGTTCAGTTTGTGTTATTGAGTAGTTTATATGTAAAAATAACTGTGTTGAATATGTGTGTCTATCACGTAATCCAACAAACGAGAATCTATGCAGCAACTGATCATGAGAAAAATCTCTTCCGGGATAAACTCCATCAGATCTATACCACAGAGGTTTTAAAAAACGCTTTTGAACACTCTCAATATGGTCAATGTGGATTTTATAAAACGGAGACCAAATGATTGAAGAATATTCCAATTTAGATCCAACAAGAGAACGATACAAAGTTACTAAAGGATTAAGTGACCGAAAATCTCTAGTATTTCTAAGAATAAAACTAAGTGATTTATAGGCGGTAGACACGACGTGATAAATATGAGGAAGAAAGGATAGTTCCTTATCGAAAATAACTCCTAGCCCCTTGAACACAGTAGGTATATCCAGGATCTTACCATATATGTTATAGTTGAAATCAAAAGTGGTGTTTTTGTTGGTATATGTCATAACATTACATTTAGCAATATTTAAATTTAATCTGTTTTTAGTGCACCAATTTGAAGTTCTGGTAAGTATTAAAGACTTTACAAGAAGTGAAAGAGAATGTTACATTTTTAAATAGATGGATAGGACTGCGAGGATCTATAGAGTGGCCGCCCAAATCTCCAGATATTATACCCTTAGATTATTATTTATGATGCGTTGTAAAAAGAAGGGCATATGTCACCAGACCTAGGAATCTGGAAGAGTTGAAGGCAAGGATTCGGGCAAAGATACGTTTAAGTTTTGAAAAGAGTTCTAACATTGGTTTGGTCTGGGCTAACAGATTCCTGGGGCACATCTTTAACAATTGTTATGCTAAAAAAATGAAATTACAATTTTAAAGTTATTGTTAATGTAATTAATCGAATTGTTTCAGCCTTTACTTGATGAAAATCCATAATAATATTATGAAATAAAACACTCGTGGTTTGTAATGTCAGATCATCTGACGAAGCTGCTGTGACAGCGAAACACGTGTCATGTTGACATTATACGAATGAAAAAAAAAAAATGATTGCCTTAAATATCATTTTAAGGTTTTGTATGCAAAATTTTTTAAAATTGCTATATTTGAAAGTTCTGCCTAAAGCCGAAAGGTTGTCCAAATTTTTGCACATAAAATTTTAAAATGATATTTACAACCAACAAACTATTCACAATCCTTATTTAATTTTCCAAGTATAGTAAAAATTAAATATTAGGATCCCGATGGTTTTTTAAGCTGTAAATATCATTTTAAAATTTTGGCGGCCAAAATTTTTAAAATGGTTATATTTGAAAGTCCCGCCTATAGTCCAGTGGTTTCCTCCAGACCCGATGGTGGCGCTGTTTTGACGTTTCTTATGTCACATTTTGCTTCGACCAATTAAAACGTTTGTTTGTCTTCTTTCTATGTTTGTCTTCGTTGTTACAAACCACGAGTGTTTTATTTCATAATAATGTTAATGTAATTGTTTCTTAAATTTATGGCACATGGTTTGAAAGATGTAATAAAATATTTGGATAAATTCTTTTTTCAATAAGTTATCCAAAAAGGTGTTACAAGTAGTATCCTCTAATTCGGAAAAAAAGTTGGTTAGGGCTGCGCTCCCTTCTTGGGGTCCTAATTTTTTTTACATGACAAAAGCAAGGCTGATTAAAATCTTTGAGGACGTATTTTTGAATTTTAGAGAAATCTTACTCGCATAGCCGCTATAAGCAGCATTCCATTTAAAACCCCCACACTGTATAAAGCGTCAATACCCTGTACTATGCACCGAAAGAAAATACTTGCAAGGATTATCTGCCCTCCCCTCCACCCCAGAGATACGTCCATGATAATAAAAATAGAATGTATTATTTAATTCAAATCGGATCATCTATATCATCATATCTTTTGAGAACAAAAACTAATAAGGATGATTACAATTCTAAATAGCTTTTATACATTTCCCAATCATTAAAATAAAAAAAGTTGAAAGAATTCACTATATTCTTTTTAAAATCACGAGTCAATAGGAGAAGATCAAAGGGACCTCAGTATTCTAGTACGTGACAGTATTTTTCGTGAAAAATTACCAGTCTATTGATTCCCAGTACCAGCACACTGGCAACTAACTACCGATATTTCTATTATAAATGGGGACAATTAAATAAAATTAGCAGGTCTATTTAAAACGAGGTACTTAAATAACTATTTAACTATAGTTTAAGGTAAATTTAAACAGCAGGACATAATTCTTTTATCTGTTAGATAAATGTGCCGGATATTTCTCATCGAACGCTTTACGAATCTACTTAGCACCGTCCTATGTGGATTCCCCACACAATAACTTGGCCATATAAATTGCCCGATTATAGTTTTCGTTTATACAGGGTGATTCTTAAGTTGATATTTCTTTTTTAGCTGTATATAGAAGGCATTAAAATAAACACCATTTTCAAAAACATTTTTTTCAAAAACTTAAAAACAAAATACTTACATCCATTTATTACACAATAGATCAAATACGGCCCTGTCCAGCTTGCCCGTTGAATAATATTAAGAAAACTTCTGGGTGTAGGATGAGCCTGCAAGGGAAATCGTTCTGCGTATAATCTCGAAGCAGCAGCCGCACTCACGTGTCACCAATTTAAAATTAACTTACTTTATAAAAACACTCTGCACCGGATTGCCAAATAAATAACTGACCATGCATGACTAATAAGACAAAAACAACATATAGTATAGCAGGCTACGTTTTGATGACCAGGTCCGCATATATGTAGTTCGTAGCACTCAACAATTGATCTTACAGGTTTATATTAAATAGAAGATGACAAGAATGAATTGGAACCTAAGAGAGAGATAAACATATAAGCGAGCCCAAAAGTTAAAGTGAGACCTTCCGTCGACGGCGGGACCAATCATATCGCTTTTTGGTGGTGTAGTAGCTCTTTGAAACGGTCAGTGATCGAAACACACTCCGAACGCTCCGAAATTCATTATAGTTAGACAAAGAGATATTTATCACCAAATGTGCGACATTTACATAAAATCCTTGATTTCGTATTTCCTTATGCCTCCGCATCGTGGCATAAGATCATCAGTGTATTTTATTTAGTTTGTTTAAGATTGATATGACTGTGCTATTTTTTTCATGTATTGGTATTGTTGTGAATATTTATCAGTTCCACGAAGTTGGTAATACATTCATATTTGCAAGGCATCGAGTAAATGCCTGCCAATTACTTTTATGTCACAGCGAAACTTGCTGGTTCGTTAATATCTAATTGTAAGGAATATTTACGCAATCCAGCGTATATGGTCTGGACTTATAACTTTTTAGTGAGAAAAATATGTGACAATTAATAATTATTCTTAATATCTCTTTCCTTACCTAAAACAAAAAAAAACGTTAGCATTACTTTAAAGCAGTGACGGCTCGTCAGGTGAAGTAGGTGAAGGGGCTCTTCACCTACGACAATATGAAATATTAATATACCAATACAGCTACCATTTTAGCCTTTAAAAAATAATTATTTTCGAATTAATAATATTAATTTAATCCGAACGTAGCTAAGCATAATAGGGCCACGGTTAACTCCGATGAACAATAATTATAAGCACTCGTGCATTTTGGCGCGCCCCAGCGGACCGTGTCCGTTAGCTCAAAGCAAGTGAAACCCCAACGCCTATAATGGCTTTGATATTCATTTATGGTTACGTGACGTTAGTCACGCAAACAACATGTAACAATTTGCATTATGATGAAGGGCAATTGAAAAATATATCAGTCGTATAGATATCGTCTTTACATGATTTACTGTGTGATTAAAAAGTTTTGTTTATATTTTTTAGTTAATTCAATAGTGTTTTAAAAATGAACCCAATTAATGACATAGTTTATAATTTGTTGGAAACTCCATTCAGTCGATGGGCGGATGAGGATAAGAGAGGCGTTTTGTTACACAGGTTTTTAGTCAATGTTTGTTTAAGTACCCGCACTATACCTAGCTCTTCACCATTTTCTAAGACTGCGAGCCGCCACTGCTTTAAAGAAAAATAAATCAAAGGGAAACAAATCATAGACCTTGAATCACCCTGTATAATATCGTTTAATATAATTTTTAATAATGATTTAACCGTTTCAGTACGTTCTCACACTACCGATGTTCGTTAAGCACCAATTCAACTAATACGCTTTTCTTTGATCGTTAAAATGACACTGTGGTATTTTTCTCTTCTTCTATTGGGCTGCCTGTGTCTTTGGTCGGTAGCGATGTCGAACAACTGTTCGCTAATGATTTCTGATTCATTTTTTTCAATCAATCGGCGCACGATTTATGCGAATTTAAGTGAGGTGAGAAGGTAATTTATGGCGAAGAGCGTTTATGAGTTATAAAAATATCGATAATATCGATCAAAAAAACACAAAAAAATTTCAGGCATTTGGCCGCTATTCAAGAACGTGGTGGATTTTTTTGTGACAAAAAGAAATATTTCGATTAATCGATATATTTTTGATTAAAATATCTCTTTTTAGATTAATCGGAATAATAAAGATTTTTAGATTAATCGAATAAATACCGGTTAATACAAATATTTTGCGACAAAATCAACGATATAACTTGGCCGTGTTTCAGTTTCCGTGCGCTTTTTATATTAATATTATTCTTACCGGTCTAAAATTTAAATCGCCCGCCGCGCCGCCCGGAAAGTTAGAGCGTTTTCACACGGCACCATATATCGCGCGCGATAAATGGTTGCAATATTGCTTTACACCAAATTATGTGTTCTCTAATATCGCTCGTGTGTGAAAATGGCTCATTAGAAAACACATAATTTGGGGTAAAACCAATATTGCGACCATTTGTCGCGCGCGATATATGGTTGCAATATTGCTTTTACACCAAATTATGTGTTCTCTAATATCGCTCGTGTGTGAAAATGGCTCATTAGAAAACACATAATTTGGTGTAAAAGCAATATTGCAACCATTTGTCGCGCGCGATATATGGTGCCGTGTGAAAACGCTCTTAAGTGGTAATGTGGTAAAGCGCTGGAATCGGAATTACAGTGTCATTTTTAGTTTTATTTGATCGGGAATTTATGTAATGTCGGCCAGTTTAGTGGGAGATATTACGAAAACTAAGAATGAGCAAGTATGAATACAATTTTGTATCTAGCTTACCAAGTTATACTATAATAATACTCTCTATTGGTTCTTGGTGGCAATGCCCATAGAAAATATTTGTCTCGAACTTGAAAGTGTATCGCATTTAAGGTTTAATATTTTTAAGGTACCTGGTACGTATTACCCTCAAGTTTGCTTGTCAAAATTAAAAATAATTGTAATTTAAATATTATTTCAATGTTATTTATATAATGAAAAAAAATCGATTAATATTTTCGATTATTTGATTTTTTAAATTAATTGATTTCGAATATTTTTGATTAATCGGTTAATTTCGATTAATCGATTATTTTGGATGCATTAATCGATTAATTCATATAATCGAAAATAGTTTTTTTTTGATAATCGCACCACCCTAATTATCTCTAATAAGTATACTTTTCAGGGGGGGACTCAACAAAACGTTTTGCGCATCACTTCGGCTGAACAGAACTGAACAACACATAAACGTGGCGAAAACATAACATCACCTAATGTTTCTTAAGCCGATCGTGCCAACTATATTTTTAAGTTTTCTTATTGGGTACAAAGTGGAAGTAACGCAGTGGATGAAAAGTGGTTACGCATAAACATCTCGGGAAAACCCATTTTAATGAATAGCTTTTACAAATTTTACTTAATTGAGCTGGAAGTACTAAGTAATTATGGATTTATTTTATGCCATGCTGTTTTATTTTCCCTCAATAATACGCTTATACCGGGTGTTCCGCTAAGGTCAGCTAGCGGCTGTATCTAGGAAAGCATTGACCATATATTTCCAGGAAATTAGGTAAACTGGTAAAACGAAAATACTGGAAATTATTTTTAAAGTTGTACGATTGCTGCTAGAGGGCGTAACTAACGGGACAAACTACAAAATTCAAGTAATTTAAAAAATAGCTACACTAAGGTACTGGGTTTGATATCGGGAATGGAAAGCCTATCTATTCTTACCGAATTTTAATCCTAAGGATTTTTTTGTATTTTCAATAATAAGGGTGGAGGCTGGCTAGTAAATTAAAGATTACTAAAAGTACTGTATCTTTCACATCTTTTATGTAATTGTAATAAATTTAAGCTCGTTTGAAAGATAATTTTATACCTAATCAGATAGTCATTTTGTTGATGTTCGCTTATTCGTATGTTGTTTTATAAAGGGCGCTATGGATAAGAGTTTCCGTTTTTCCTAATTTTCTTTAAAAAAATAAATTTACTGGTATAATTTTTGTATAATATGTTTGAAAAGCATAAAAATACCTACATTTTGGCGAGAACCACGTTTTCATATCTTAATTCGTTTTCAATTTATTTCCAAATAACCATATTTTTTTTACCAAGAATTTAATGTTAGCCATTTTAAATGATTTTATGCCTAGGTATCTTGATTAAGGAGATATTCAAATTGACTTAACAAAGATAAAAGTAGGCGGTGAAATCTCATAAAAAGATAATTTTAAAATAATAGTCTCCTTAGTGTAGGTAATTAATATAATTTTAAATTCAAGACACTATATTCGAATTCAAAATAGTGAATTACTTACTAAAGGCGAAATCTAATGACAGCTAATTGTTAATTTTATTGTTTTGATTTTCATGGCTTACTTATTTATTAATTTTAAGATGGCAAACAGCCAACTTAATGTAATAATTTAGCCTTTTAACTCATCATAACAATAATAATATAAACATAAACGAAATCTTATCAAATAGTGACTTATGATGGATGTCCCTGTTTCATTTGTTTATTTAAGGAACTCACGGCCTACCAAGTTTCACTGCCAGAAATAGATTTAAATAATTAGCCATACTACAAAATACTTACGATTACTATTCTTATTAAAGTAGACTTAAAAATTTTATTGTTAGGACCGCCTATTATTATTATCTTGGTTAAGTCAATTCCAAGGCCTCCTTAATTAGGATACCTAGACATAAAAGTCAATTGAAATGGCTAACATTAATTTCTTGGTGAAAAATACGATTATTTGGAAATAACTCGAAAACGAAAAAAGATATCAAAACTTGGGTTTTGTCTATATGTAGGTATTTTTCAAACATATTACCAAAAACATATACCATTCTTTTTATTTTTTTAAAGAAAATTAGTAAAAACTGAAACTTTTATATACCTATAGCGCCCTCTGTAAAACAAAATACGGATTAGCGACCATCAATAAAATGACTTTCTTATTAAGCGTATAATTATCTTTCAAACGAGCCCAAACTTATTAAAATTGAATAAAAAATGTGAAAGATACAGTACTTTTAGTAATAAATTATTCACCAATTTCCCCCACCGTTATTATTGGAGATAACTTAAGAAATCCTTAAAATCAAACTGGGGCAAAAATAAATAGGCTTTCGATTCCCAATATCAGAATAGTACCATAACGTAGCTATTTTAAAAATAACTTAAATTTTGTATTTTGTTCCGCCAGTTACGCCCTCTAGCAGCAATCGTACAACTTTAAAAATAATTTCCAGTTCTTGTCGGTTTACCCATAAAAAAATGTTTCCCGAAATTGTATGGCCAAAACTTTCCACGATACAGCTGCTGGCCGACCTTAGCGGGACATTCGGTATACATACGTCCTCGCACTAATAATCGCGATAGGCAAATAATACGTCTCTGGAATGTCATGAACTTTCCGCGCTCTAGATAGAAATATTTACAAGAAACTTTCAGCAGCATCCTAAACCACTTTTTATTTAAATTAATCTTCGTATTTTATGTTAAACGTTTAACTCAGTCGACATAATATGGATTTATTAAAATTAATGTGAATATTTATTCCGTGATATATAAACAGAACCGAACACGCATTTAAATTTATACAAATTTTCTCAACAGATAAAGGAACTTAAAAAATTAATAATTTTAAATTAACGCGTTAGATGGTCTAACTTTGAAACAGTTATTTAGCGGCAATTAAAACCAACATGGTAAATCACTGTGTTTTATCCAATTTAAAGAAAATAAATTTGATTGGAACTTTGTCGACATAATAAAAGTTATATATTTTCCATTCCGATAGATTTGATGATGTTATTACAGCAATTAAATAATCATTTATTTTGTGTCAATAGCAACCTCGACATTATCGTAAAAATTGTACAGGGTGTCTCAATAGTAGTGAGTGCTATACAGGGTGGTAACTATTGTGTTTTCTTTATTAAACAAAGATAGTTTGTGTTTTGGTGTTTTCAATTTTAATTATTTTCCAATTTATGAAATTCGGTTTCGAAGGGTATAATTTAGATACAAATCAGTGGCGCCTCGCGGTCTTAAATAATGGTGAAGAGCTAGGTATAGTGCGGGTACTTAAACAAACATTGACTAATTTTACACTACTGAATTAGCCAACCTTTTAATCACATAGTAAATCACGTAAAAACGATATCTATAACCGTAAGTTTCGCGAAGCCTCAAAATAAATACTAAGGTATATATAAGGCGCGTCCTAGCCGACCGTGTCCGTTAGCTCAAAGCAAGTGAAAACCCAACGCTCAACATGGCTTTAATTTTCATCGTTGCTTTGGTTACGTGACGTCAGTCACGCAAACAGCACGTAACAATTTGCATTATGATGAAGGGTAATTTAAAAATAGATTAGTCGGATGCACCTCTTAAGGTTATAGGGGAACCAATGCTGCATCCGACTAATCTATTTTTAAATTACCCTTCATCATAATGCAAATTGTTACGTGCTTTTCGCTAACGCTAACCTTAAGAGGTTAGGGGAACCAATGCTGCATCCGACTGATCTATTTTTAAATTGCCCTTCATCATAATGCAAATTGTTACGTGCTTTTCGCGTGACTGACGTTACGTAACCATAGCAACGGTGAAAATTAAAGTTATGTTGAGCGTTGGGTCTTCACATGCTTTGAGCTAACGGACACGGTCGGCTAGGACGCGCCAAAATGCACGAGTGTTTATAATTATTGTCCATCGGAGTTAATCGTAGCCCTATTATGGATAGCTGCATTCGAATTAAATTAATATTATTAATTCGAACATAATTATTTTTTAAGGGCTAAAATGGTAGCTGTATTGGTACATTAATATTTAATATTGTCGGAAAAATGTCTGCCACTGATAAAAATTCTAATATTTTAGAAACATTACCTAGTCCAAGTGGCTTATTTATTTGGCATGTTAACTGTCAATTTAAGCAAATTACTAGGTAATTTATTATGCAAGTACCAGATCAAGTAGACTCAGCTTTTAAATCGTTCACTTTTCTCTGTAAAAAGACCAATATCTCTGTTTGCTGTTAACCACACTGAGAGAAATCTCTATCAGTTATAGCTATTAATATATTAAGTCCATTAGTAGTAGCAAAAATCCACATTAAATAGGCGCCAAGAAAACAACTCTATTGTCACTACAACTCATTTTTTTAAAATTAACTTTTAACCACAATATGGTCATTTTTTAACTATTATTTTTTAGCCCCTACAAGACTATTCACTTAAGTTATGCCCTACGGTCAAACCGACAATTTGTTTAACCCTTAATTATTGTTAATGGACAGTGGCGAGTTTAGGGGGGACTGTCGGGCTGCACCCCCCCCTTCCCCCGTCGAGCTTAGGAGCTTGGGTCTAAAAGTCTAGTTGCAACCTATTTTTTCGTCTCCCGCTTGGACTCTTCATTTAAATTCTAAAAGTCCTGTTTTATAATAATATAGAGATTAAGGTTTTGGACGCATATCGTTTTAGTTATTGATTTATGATGCAATTTTATAGGAAAACGAGTGAAAAGAACAATATTTTATATTATCTTTCTATTGTATACTTGTCTGCTCCGTTTTCAATTTTTAGAGCTATTTTAAATCATCAAAACATAGCCCAATGCAATAAAATATTTTACAACAAAAACAGAAAACAATTACCTAATTTATTTTTAAAGAGACAAATTAAATTAAAAATTTTAATTGAAACATTTTTTATGGAAGAAGTGTGATAATTTATAAAAAAAAATAGTTCGGGAAGAAACGAGAATGCTTTATTATGAATATAAAAAACGGCACTTAAGAAGGAGTATTTCGGAACCTAAGCATCTGCACCAAAAACTGCTCTCAGTATTTTAGGAGCGTATAAAATACATGATTTCAAAAAAAAATTCAACTCAATTTTGGCGTTTCAGAACCTAAGCATCTGCACCAAAAACTGCTCTCAGTATTTTAGGAGCGTATAAATTACATGATTTCAAAAAAAAATTCAAAATTTTGGCGTTTCAGAACCTAAGCATCTGCACCAAAAACTGCTCTCAGTATTTTAGGAGCGTATAAATTACATGATTTCAAAAAAAAATTCAACTCAATTTTGGCGTTTCAGAACCTAAGCATCTGCACCAAAAACTGCTCTCAGTATTTTAGGAGCGTATAAATTACATGATTTCAAAAAAAAATTCAACTCAATTTTGGCGTTTCAGAACCTAAGCATCTGCACCAAAAACTGCTCTCAGTATTTTAGGAGCGTATAAATTACATGATTTCAAAAAAAAATTCAACTCAATTTTGGCGTTTCAGAACCTAAGCATCTGCACCAAAAACTGCTCTCAGTATTTTAGGAGCGTATAAAATACATGATTTCAAAAAAAAATTCAACTCAATTTTGGCGTTTGAGAACCTAAGCATCTGCACCAAAAACTGCTCTCAGTATTTTAGGAGCGTATAAATTACATGATTTCAAAAAAAAAATCAACTCAATTTTGGCGTTTCAGAACCTAAGCATCTGCACCAAAAACTGCTCTCAGTATTTTAGGAGCGTATAAAATACATGATTTCAAAAAAAAATTCAATTCAATTTTGGCGTGGTAAGCGATACTTACTTTATTTTTAAGCAAGAAAAACCGAGACCGAAAAACGCTGGTTAGAGTCATACATACGTCTTTGTTAAAATTTTGGATCAACTCCAATATTCATATTTGTCCCAAATATAAAAAAATGTTTTTATTTTGATAAAGAGCCAGCTAGGAATATAAAAAAAAACATTTAAAAAAACAAATTTAATCCCACCATGCAGAGGGGGAGAGGTAATAATTTAATTTTCGAAATTTGATAGTAGTTAGGTGAATTTTAAACGAACTTTGGGCGTGGCCCCGAAAATTTTTCGCCTTCTCCACAATATCATAAAATACATGTAGTCCCGACTGTCCCTTTCTCCAGAAAAAATGTCCTCTTTAGCGGTAGTTTGCGAATGACAAAAGTGACCTATGCCGGAATCGATCTAGCAATAAAATATAGCATCCGTTATTAAAATTTTCTCTTGAGGCTATTTTAACTAACTTTTCTTGTCAATGAAACTAAGATTCTGGAATGGTATACTAGGTCAGTTTTTAGAGTTTATAACTACCCCCATTACCCTCTTGTATATGCGCCTAATACCAATTATTTACCTAACCAGTAAAAGAACTAAAAATATTGATATTCCTAATTAACGTGTTAGTTAAGTCGTTAAGTTTTACTGCAGTTATTAAGAGCCAATTAAAATCATCATGACATAAACGACCACAATATTTTATTCAATTTTAAAAAGAAATTAGATAGGCAGAGTTTTACTTAATACTTTATTTGCTAATGGATTTGTTAACTTTATTAGTTGCTAATGGATTGATTTATTTCGTCTGGGTCGATCGAGGATGTCCATGACAGAACTTAACAAAACAGTTATAATGTGGATGTATTCTAATAATAACAGAATTTCAGTTTCAAGACTTTAAGGCTGAAGTGGATCGTTTAATCCCAAGATACTTTTAGTTACTTGTATTATAATTAAAGGGGGGGGGGGGGGGGTTAGGTTATTAAGTTAAAAAAGTTGCATTTTTTGAGTGCCCTTGTTAAATTTGAAAATAGCGGCGCAGGCAAAAAATTTTCGGGGCCACGCCCAAAGTTCGTTTAAAATTCACCTAACTACTATCAAATTTCTCCCACTCTGCATGGTTGGATTAAATTTATTTTGGTAAATGTTATTTTTTACTTTTTTTTTGATATTCCTAGCTGGTTCTTTTTTTTTATATTTGTGAAAATATGAATATTGATAACAAACCAAAATTTTAATATAAGACATATGTATTACTGTAACCAGCGTTTTTCGGGCTTGGTTTTTCATGATTAAAAATAAAGTAAATATCGCTCACCACGCCAAAATTGATGATTTTTTCAGAAATCATGTTTTCATTTTAGGAGCATAGATCTAACAGCAGTTTTTGATGCAAATGCTTATAGGTTTTGAAATACTCCTTGTTAAGTGCCGTTTTGTATATTCATAATAAAGCATTCTCGTTTCTTCACGCACTATTTTTTTTATTATAAATTATCACACTTCTTCCATAAAAAATGTTTCAATTAATTATTTTTTGGTTTGTTGTGCAAATATTTTATTGCATTGGGTTATATTTTTGTTGATTAAAAAAAGCGCTAAAAAAGCCAGAACGGAAGAGACAAGTATATATTGGAAAAATGCTATAAAATATTATTCTTTTTACTCCTTCAAAATTTCATCAAAAATCAATAACTAAAACGATATGCGTCTCGGGGGGAGCTGCAGCCCCCCCCCCCCCCCCCCCCGGACTGACTAAACGCAATTGTCGGAAATGGAAGTTGTCCAACGGACGGACAAATAAAATTGTAAGTAAATCTTCAGGTGATGAATGAGGTAAAACGTGGAAGGACACACCTTGATTCATTTAGGTAATATTGTTTTTAGTATCTAATATATTTTAGTAATATTTTTTTTAGAAAATAATTTTTTTTATCTTCTCTAGTAAGGCTAGGGAGACGATTTTTGAGTTGGGTAGTTCAGTCAAGTAATATATCATGGGGAGGGGTTTGAACCCCCTAAACCCCCCCCCCCCCTTACCTACGGCCCTGCGACACTTCCGTTATTCGTGTAATCAGCTGTTCGAGCTGTCATAATCTAGATTATTTTGGATTTTTTAAATGTTTGTGTAAAACGATACAGATAATTATTTTCTAGGTGTGAAATAAACATAACTTTTATGTTGGGTTGCACAAATATTTTTGAACAGAATTAACTAACCAGCGACCTTGACTGTGACATTGGCAGGCATTTTTTACTTACAATCGAACCTTGATAAGTAAATTAAAAATTTATTTAACCGGGCCACTGTGATTGTGAAAAAAACATTTCTCTCGATGTCATGTATGTCACCGTCAAAGATGCTGGTTAGTTAATTATTATCATTAAAAATCTTTGTGCAACCCGACGTTAGTCTTATATAAATATTGTTGCAGATTTCCCAAAGACTCGTCATGTTGTTACAGCTCAGTGCCATTCGTGTCAATAAAATTCAAAAAATCCTTATATTGCCAATTATGCTTACTATCAGCATAACAGGCAATATGTATAAATATTTTTTAATTTTTTTTTAATTGACACCAACGCTACTGCGCTTTAATGGACACAGTAAGTACCTAACACAAAGCTATAAAAAACACATTTTATATTTTCCACCCTCGAAAACGAGGGCGTGAGTGGGTTTCGTAGCAGCGTATTTGGTAATATCACAATTTCCAGAATTTTCATTTTTTTAAAAATTGACACAAACGGCAGTGCGCTGTAATGGGTACAGTAAATTTCTAACATAAAGCTGTAACCAACAAAATAATAAAATCAATTTTCATAGCTTCGTATTTTAGAAACAACAATTTTAAAATCAGAAAATTTTACACAGCCTAATATTTTAGCCATCACCCTGTATAAAAAAGACATAAAGTGAATTGTACTTTCCTTGTACTTAGTAGTTCAAGAGACAGCCTATCCAATAAACAGAAATGGATTGATTACATTTTAATGAAAATATGGGCTTTCACATTAAAGTAATTTTTTAACTATGCCATAATTAATGGATGCAGCGTATATTACTGTAAAAGGGATTCAACAAGCTATAGTAGACCCTACACTATCATTCAGACTGATAATTTAGATTTATACAATATATATATATCACATCAGTGGCGTAGCCAGAAAATATGCTCGGGGGGGGGGGGGGCTCAGTTAGCGTAAGAAGGACTTTTTTTTTCTGGAAAGTAACAGTTGGGACTACATGTATTTCATGATATTATACCTAGTGAAGAAGGCGGAAAAGCGCCGCAGGCGAAACATTTCTTTTAAAATTCAACTATCAAATTTCGAAAATTAAATTATTAGTTTTCCCACTCTGCATGGTTGGATTAAATTTGTTTTTGTAAATGTTTTTCTTTATTAGAAAAGAAACAAAACATTTTTTATATTTGTGAAAAATATGAAAATTGGTGTCAACCCAAAATTTTAACATAGGATGTATGTATGACTCTAACCCGTATGTCTTGGGCATGGTTTTTCATGATTAAAAATAAAGTAAATGTCGCTCACCACGCCAAAATTAATGATTTTTTCAGAAATCCTGTATGTTGGGAGCGCAGATCTAAGAGCAGTTTTTGGTGCAAATGCTTAGGTTTCAAAATACTTCTTAAGTGCTGTTTTGTATATTAATAATAAAGCATTCTCGTTTCTTCCCGCACTATCTTTTTTAATTATAAATTATTACACTTCTTCCATAAAAAATGTTTCAATTAAAATTTTTCACTTTAAAAATAAATACTTACTAACCTAATTTTTTTTGTTTTTGTCGTAAAAATATTTTATTGCACTGGGTTATAGTTTTGTTGATTTAAAATAGCTCTAAAAGGGGAAAACAGAACAGATAAATATATAATAGAAAAATACTAGGTATAAACTATTATTCTTTTTACTCGTTTTCCTATAAAATTGAATCAAAAATCAATAACTAAAACGATATGCGTCTGAAAACCCTAATCTCTATATAAAACAGGACTTTTAAAAGGAAAAGTTTAAAAACTAAACGTTTCCTATAAGACCTTTGTTATCTAAGCCAAGAATACAATACTTAAAAATTTAAATTAAGAGTCCAAGCGTGAGACAAAAAATTAGGTTGCAATTAGACTTAGATCCGAGCTCTTAGGCTTAGGGGGGGGGGCTGCCAGATTGCAGCCTCCCCCCCCCCCTAAATACGCCACTGCATTACATTACATAACTATCTATACTACTGACATTACATTTAAATAAAGGGTGGTCCAGCGCCATGGCTATAGAAAATCTCATATACATACTTTGCACCTCAAATATCTCGACATATTAAGCACCGGTTCTCGCAGATCACCGAAGTTAAGCTGTGTCGAGCGCGGTTAATACTTGGGTGGGTGACCGCTTGGGAACACTGCGTGCTCTTGCCTCAGGGAAGAGTGTAAAATGAATCGAGACCTAGTCATCCTTCACCCTATTCACGCCGGACATGCCGGATGAGATCAAATATCTCGTAGGATGAAGGTGCCGTTTCACACTCCCCAGTCGGTAGACCACATTTGTGGTCGATGACCGGTTCAAGATGGCCTCCGTAGTCGGCGAACTGTAAAAAAAAACCTCAAATCTCAAATATTGGCACTTCTATTAATTTTACAGCAAAATTGTATTAAACATTTTTGAACCCGCACGCCAAATGTCATTATTTTCTAATTAGCCAATTAAAAGTTATTTAAAAAATAGTTAATAATTAAATACGGCTCTTTTACATACCTCTATTAAACCACCAGTAATTATGACAATGGCATGTAAAATTATTGTAATAGACGTTTTATTTTATATTAGTTTTAGTATATTTTACAGTATTCAATATAAAATAATAATGATTAAGTGGTACTAAATGTATTTAATTTTTAATGATTTTTCGAACAATTTTTTTTTTAAATACACTGAAATAGTAGCTTGTACAACAAGAGTGGATATGATGTCCATATCGAACTAGGAAGTAAATTGAGCATGACGCAATAGGCAATGTTCGTTTGTGGGTGTGTTAGGATCAAATCTTGCAAGCTGAATTAGAATCACTGCCTTTTATCCTACGTAGTTCCGATTACAATTCATTTTTATGATAAAGAAAACCAAACAAATCCGAAAAATTACGTATTAATTGAAATAAACAGACTAAGAAAAATATCCAACGAAAACTAAAAAATAAACTAATATTGAAAAAAAACTTTAAAATAAGCGTTTACTTAAATGCGTTAAAAATAACGAATATTTAAGTCCCTTTCATAATTTGGCATTGATTTCATTGCAAAATTCTTTCTTTTTAGCAAGTGCAGGTAGTACCACCAGGGTTTGGGCCAATTTATGAGTTTTGCCTATTGTAATCCATTCACAAACACTGAAAATGGTGTGAGAAAGGCGTGCCTTATGTACATAGCATTACGTACACTTATTTTTTATTAAATACTATTAAAAAAATACAAAAAATACATTATACAGAAATTAAAGTATTAAAAATCATAATATTTTTTGTCAACTGAGGAGCTGTCATCTCCTCTTGACGTTATAATTAACGGGTCGACGGTACGATCGATCAGGTGGCCAAGATCCTACATTTTCTCCTCTTCTTCAATGACATGATATACTGCTTTTCGCCAGTTCTCTGGTATCACTTTCTTAATGGCTTGATCAAACAGTAGCTTAACGTCTTTCATTTTAAATGTCGTGTTGTGTCTTGCTACAAATCCTTTCACTTGCGCCCATATAAGTTCTATAGGATTTAGTTCACAATGATATGGTGGTGTACGCAGCACAGTTACACTATGTGTTGTAAATTTGCTATATATAATAGTTCCTTCATTTTATTCAAATTATCTTCAAATTCAATACTTTTGGTGATTAACCAGTCGATAATTTCTTGTCTTCTCCAACATGAAGTTGGAGTCTTCTCTGTGCGTCGTAAATGATTGCTTGCGTTATCCATAACTACAACTGAATCAGCTGAAACATTTTATCATTTCACCAAAATAGTACTCAAAAACATTGGAATTCATGTCCTCGTGGTAATGTCCCGAATGGAATTACGCAATTACTTGAAATTTTAATATTACAAGTTTTAATATTTCATTCAATACTTGTTAACCTAATTCTCTAAAATTTTGGGTTAGTTATCATAAATAATTTATTGTACAAAATTTACGTGCGCCTATGGCGGACACCGAAATTGAGCCGAACTGGACCGAATTTCCAATTTTATTCCTCTACACCTTTCTGAAATAGACTATAGTAATTTGAATTTTTGATTTATTTTATCGTAGAAAAGAAAAAAGAACGAATACATATATTTACTATAAATTAAATAGAGGCACCATTAACTTTGATGTTGCCCAACACTGTAAACTTTTGACGTAACAAAATTTATAATTTTATTGATCAAATTTATTTTTTTCTCTAACTAATCAATTTAAAATCGTATTTTTCTAATAGACTGAGTTTAATTTTTGCGTATAGGTACCCAAAAAAAAACCGTTAGAAATATGATTGAAATTAATTTAAAAAAAAAAATCCGATATAACACCATTAAAATTTATGTCTAATGGAGAAACATTCATAAGAAATTCATAAATATTAATGTGAGCACGGACATATTTAAAACCAATTCATAAACTTATTTATCATTCAATATTATTTACAACAGATGACCTTGTCTAGAAGAAAAGCCTTCAGAAAGCCACAAAAACACTTAAAAGTTTTATAACTGTGTAAACGAGTGACATGTAACAGAGCAAGCATATTTTTTCCGAAGGCCGGTCCGTGGGACGGATGCACTTAGGCCAGGTTTGACCCATTGTGCTTACCCTGTTTAATTGTTACACCAACTCCGTGATCCCAGTTCCTTGCTTGTGTAGGTCAACTGGGGAGAGGGTAAGCTAGTATTATTGCAATAAAGTTGCGTTGCAGACATTTTTAAAAATAAATTAGGAAATATCCGAAACTGGTTTCATTCTAAGATTGCTTGGAGGCTGGTTGCGCTCCTGTAATTGATCCTAACATCGAATCATATAAATTTAAGATTCAAGAAGTAGTCCATACTCACAGTGGTTAATAATATGATAGGAATGATAGGATATGATAGGAATAAAAGTCGGTCTAAACCACAATATTTTTAATGAGAAAATATCTTTAAGGGTAATTTACATGGATAAAAGAAGAGAACATGTTTCGACCTTAGAAAAGGCCATCATCAGCTCTAACTAGAAAAGTTTCGTAGACAAGCTAGTACATTAGTGCAAAAATTTTGATGTAGAAGTTAAAGTATACAATTTAAACAGGGGTAGAGGTTTCTATAGCATAATATCATCAGACCTAGTCTGAAAAATATGGGGGTAGACAGAATATTTTCTACCACTCATTCTATCTACCCCCATATAATTCAGACTAGGTCCGATGATATTATGCTATAGAAACCTCTACTCCTGTTTAAATTTTATACTTTAACTTCTAAATCACCATTTTTGCACTAATGTACTAGCTTGTCTACGAAACTTTTCTAGTTAGAGCTGATGATGACCCTTTCTAAGGTCGCAACATATTCTCTTCTTTTATCCCTGTAATTTACCCTTAAAAATATTTTCTCATTAAAGATATTGTGGTTTAGACCGACTTTTATTCCTATCATATACATTTAACATGTAAAATGTTATGGTTGGGAAATATTAATGTATTATATATAAATACAATAGATTGACTTTATTTAGAAACAAATCAATTTATTTTAAAATTTACATTATTGATTGAGAATATAATAATATACAATTGTTATTAGTAGCACGTATATAAGAAATTTACATTTAAATTTGTACAAATTCCACAAAGTAAGCTTCCAATATGTATAGAATAACCGCACTCAATTATCTAATATTTGGAAAACAGTTACCCTGAAGCAATTATAAATATGAAGGTAAATCACGACTTCTAATTTAATTAGGAATTTTGGAATAAATTTTGCAGGTCCGGATTAAAATTATAATTATAATGTGTGTGTAGGTTTATAGAAATCTGAAAAATAGTCAAACTATAGTCTATTTATTTCCAACTGGCGGTAAATAAAAACAAATATATATGCACACTTGCAGTGGCGTAGCCAGAAAATATGCTAGGGGGGGGGGGGAGTCAGTGGGCTTAAGTACACAGTCGGGACTACTAGTATTACATGATATTGTATCTAGTGAAGAAGGGTTTTCGGGGCCACTCCCAAAGTTCGTTTTAAAAACTACTATCAAATTTCGAAAATTAAATTATTACCTCTCCCCCTCTGCATGGTTGCATTAAATTTGTTTTTGTAAATGTTTTTCTTTTACTTTTTTGTTGATATTCCTAGCTGGCTCTTTATTAAAAAAAAACTTTTTTTATATTTGTGAAAAATATGAATATTGGTGTCAATCCAAAATTTTAACATAAGACGCATGTATGACTCTAACCAGCGTTTTTCGGGCTTGGTTTTTCATGATTAAAAATAAAGTAAATACCGCTCACTACGCCAATTTTGATGATTTTTTCAGAAATAATTTATTTTAGGATACTCCTTCTTAAGTGCCTTTTTGTTTATTCATAATAAAGCATTCTCGTTTTCTCTTGCACTATTTTTTTAATTATATATTACCACACTTCTTCCATAAAAAATGTTTCAATTAAATTTTTACTTTAATATTTCTCTTGAAATATAAATACTTAATTGTTTTTTGTTCTTGTTGGAAAATTATTTTATTGCATTGGGTTATATTTTTATTGATTTAAAATAGCTCTAAAAAAGAAAAAACGGAACAGATAAATAAGTATATATTAGAAAAATACGATAACATATTAATCTTTTTACTCGTTTCGACCGCACGATTTTGAATACAATAAACAAAACATTTTTAAATACGACCCTGTTTAAGTGGAGTGTCCACGTGTATTTGTTTTAATTTCCTGCCAGTTGGAAATAAATAGACTTTAGATTATGCCAAATCGTTTACAGTTCTGATCACCGACATAACTACATAGTTTCATCGATTTAAAATTACGAGGGCTAAATATTCAAATAATATTTTATGGGCATAAATAGGTAGGTAGCATCGCTATACTATTCAGTTATGTTGACCTGTTTTAAAACACATGAAATTCGGCTCTGATATTGTCTGTTTAAAGGTTGGAGACAATGACGTTTCTTGAACGGTAGTAAAGTTTTGGACTTGCATTGTCTTTATTTGTTTAGAATCACTACGTTTCAACTGGTAAACATCTCCAGTCATTTTCAGGTGAATACTATATATGGTAACTACAACTCTATTTATACTAGGCATGTGCTGTGACGCATGAATAGTGGGCGGAGTCATGCGTCACAGCACCTGCCTAGTATAAATAGAGCTGTAGTTACCGTACTTATTTAGTATTCACCTGAAGACCACTGGAGATGCTTACCAGTTGAAACGTAGTGATTCTAAACAAATTAAGACAATGCAAGTCCAAAACTCTACTGCTGTTCACGGCTCTGATATTTTAATCGCCCAATCTTTATTACGATAATAAAAATTTCGTTTTAATTTTTTTCTGACTCTATTTGAAGAGATATGTTAAAATAAAGTTACATTTCGATTACCACTTTTTTTCTACTCTATAAGCTGGTGTAATTGGGTTTTTAATATGACGTTTTGTTTTTTTAAAATCATCATAAACTTTTCTTTTTCAAATAGTCTGGATCTGACCAATGGGCAGTACGGCTCTGAAATTTCGGGCGTTCAGCTATATTATTTATATTGTTTGACGTCCTTCGAAGTTATTTACTTTTGCTCGGAGGACATTTGCATAGATTAGCATGTTTAAAACATGTTAATAGGCAATATTAATGAAAATTAAAGAACATTGTATATTTTACCAATAATTAAACTTAAGTCGCCTACCGCTATAGCTGGGCACACTTTTCAACTCCAAAGCTGTACCTATACGCCTTGAAAGCTCTTAATGCTTCTCGACAGGTGTGTTGAATGAACGAGGTTGCATACCAAATGAAATACACCTCCTACCTACATATACGCGTTTTTTTCGATAGAAAAATTGACATTTGCAGCTGAATATGAAACAACTCTCTACCAAATTGTTTGCGTAGTTTTAGAGAAATTCACGTTTGAAATATCGTTTGAGACTGCGTCGGTGGTTTAGCGGTGAGTCACTGGCATGCGACAGTGGAGTTCCGAGTTCGATGCTCCGAGTCGGCAGACGCACAATAAAAAAAGTATGCCCGAATTTTAGTAGGTTTAAGAATGCAGGGAAGAAACCAGGCCGGATGAAATCGAATATCTCGTAGGGTGCGGAAGAAGGTACCACTCCCCAATCGGTAGGTGGCGCAAGAAACCGAGGGCTAGCCCTGGGGGGGGGGGGGGGGGGGAGTGTCGCATGACTGAGGATCGTAGTTTGGAACTAATATTAAGCTGTAGATCGTGACTGATAGAAGAGTTTTGGACTTGCATTTTCTTTATTTGTTTTTTATCACAACGTTTCAACTGGTAAGTATCTCCAGTCGTATACTAAATAAGTAAAGTAACTACAGCTCTATTTATACTAGCTAGATGCACTGGAGCATGACCGAGAAGGGTGCCGTCATGCGCTTAATTAGTGTGCGGTATTTTAAGTTTACATCTACTTAGCAAAGGTTTCCAGATATTTCTTATATCTAATGATGGCTTACTAAAACAATCTGGGTTCTGGTATATGGTAGCAGCTTCCTTGAACTTCCTCTTCCTTCAATGTGGTTCTTTATGCAGGATTTGAGCTTTTTCCCACTTGATGTGATGACCGTGTGTCCAGGGATGGTCAGCTGCACCTGATTTTTCGGTTTCTCCTTTAAGTGTGTTGTTTCTATATTCCTTGACCCTAGTTTCAAGTAGCCTTAGAGTCTCACCAATGTAAGTAGGGCCACATTCGCAGGGTATCTGGTAGACACAGTTTTTCCTATCTTTTTGACTTGTTGGTTTCGTCTTCGTCAGGTGGCTTCTTAAAGTGTCTTTCGAGCTGAATACCGTATTGATGTTGTATCGTTGTCCTAGTCTTCTAATTCTATCAGATACTCCATTGACATACGGAATGTTGAGTGTTGATTGAGACTCTATTTGCTTCTTTTGTGTATTTGGCCGATTCTTGTGATTTTCCAATAGTTTATCAACTAAATGCATGGCGTAGACATTTTTTTTGAGGTTGGTCTTGATGTAGCGGGTTTCTTCTTTGAGGGCTTCATTTGAATAATTGAATATAAGAAATATCTGGAAACCTTTGCTAAGTAGATGTAAACTTAAAATAACTAAACGCATGACTGCATCCATCTCGGTCATGTTCCAGTGCATCTAGCTATTATAAATAGAGCTGTAGTTACTTTAATTATTTAGTATTTACCTGAAGACGACTGGAGATACTTACCAGTTAAAACGTTGTGATATAAAACAAATAAAGACAATGCAAATCCAAAACTCTTCTATCAGTCAAGAAACATCATTGTCTCCAACCTTCAAACAGACACAACCTGTAGATCCCCTCGGGAATAGCCCTGGCAGCGAACGAAAAGATAAAAAGCCTAATTCAAAAGAAGGGCAAGAAATGACAAATATCGTTTGTGGATGGTTGGCAAAAACTGGCTGAAAACTTTTTTTACTAACAGTTAAAGAAGAGAATAACGATTTTTTTATTTATAAAATTTTATTTCACACTTGTTTAACTTGTTGTTTCAATGATTTTATTTATTAGAAAACTTGATCCGGTTGATGACTTCTTAACGATGCGTTAACATCTTCGAGAAGACCGAAAAGCGCCGCAGGCGAAAATATTTTGGGGAAAGGCTCAAATTCCGCCAAAAATTCACTTATTTAATAAATAAATTAATAAACTAACTTATTTATTTACTTCTTTTTAACCCATGTTCAGATTCTTGGTAGTATTATCTGTCTTGATCTTAGAGGGGCTAATGATCAAACAGCTTATTAAGATTTTAAGTTAAATCATTCTATGGGGCTCAAGGGTAGCTTCCCCCCCCCCACCCCTTCCCTTAAATACGCCACTGCAGATAAGATTACTGATTAGAACAAGTTTGAAACACAAAAATTAAAAAAATAGTTTGGTGCCACTTTTCAAACCTGAAAAAAGCTCTTAAATACTGGTAGTCTCTTGTGTTCTTATATAATATATTTCACGTGAGCTTTTAATGGCCATCGATGACATACGTCTTTCCTAGAAACATTTATTTTACAGAACTTAAGGTTTGATTAGGGCCTGATTGGTGTTCCTGTAATAGTTAATTACCAAATAAACAATATATGTACTTGCTTTTTCATAAGAAAAACATACACAGTTCAACAGTTTATAACCAGAAAGTCTACGCACAAAATAATAGCAAAATGATCTCTACAAATACCAAATACAATAACAATACTGCACTTATTATTTAACACGTGAACGAATAAATGCCGGCTCTGTGATATCGAAAGAACGCAGAGATGACACGCGTGATGATGAAGTACGGAAAGAGATGTGCGAAGGCAAAAGCGTAAGAAACTAACGGCATCTATGTCAGGTTCTGTAACAATAATATCTTGACAGGTTTCAGCTGATTGAACGGCAACAGATTGGAGTGTTCAGTGTGTATCTTTTTCATGTACATGTTAATATATACGTTTCATATGAAACAGGAATTCTGCAGTGTCTAGAAAAAATATTTTTATTATAAAATTGTAGAATCTTGATTATAAAATAAAATAATAATGCCATTCTTAAAACTCTACAAAAATAAAACATTCCTATGTGTACATTAAAAAAATATGAATTTAAAGTAAAAATATTTCTTCCAGTGGCCAATGCGGGTACACAAACAAACATTGACTGAAAACACGTGTAACAAAACGTCTCTCTTATCCTCATCTGTCCAAAAACTGAATAGAGATTCCAATAAATTACAAACTATGTCATTAATTGGGTTCATTTTTAAAACACACAACTAAGTAGGTACCTACACTACTGAATTAACTAAAAAATAAAAACAAAACTTTTTAATCACACAGTACATCACGTAAACACGATAACTATAACCGTAAGTTTCACGAAGCCTCAAAATCAATACCTGCCAATGCTAAAACAATGGTGCATACAACTGATTTATTTTTCAATTGCCCTTCATCATAGTGCAAGTTGTTACGTGCTATTTGCGTGATTGACGTCACGTAACCATAGCAACGGTAAATTGTCAAAGCCATGTTGGGCGTTGGGTCTTCACTTGCTTTGAGCAAACAGTCACGGTCGGCTGCGGCGCGCCAATATGCACGAATGTTTATAATTATTGTCCATCGGAGTTAACTGTGGCCCTATTATGCATAGCTTCATTCGGATTAAATCAATATTATTAATTCGAACATAATTATTTTTTAAGGGCTAAAATGGTAGCTGTATTGGTACATTAATATTGTCGAAAATCTTTCCTTCTGGTTTCATTTTTTTTTTCACCTGACGAGCCGCCACAGCCAGTGGCGTCGCACGAAGTAGGGCTAAAGTATATCCATCTCTCATGAATTTAGCCAATGTTCGTGAGGAAAAGCCGTTTTCGGAATTAAGGAATTTTTAAATCACCTGTTAGCCAACACATTTGACAAGAGAAACGCCAAAGCATTAAAAACGTACTATTGTGCCGATAAAAAACTGAGACAAGAGATTTACAAAAACAATGTAAGAAATACATATCCCCTAGACTATAAAAGGTGTCTAGAGCTAAAAAGGAAAAACATTCAAAATTTAAAAAGTAACCTAGGTTACATAATGGAATGTTTTGTATTTTTCGATACGGTAAATTTGAGAGACATCATATAATATGGATAAAGTAAATTTATTAGATTTTTTTAAAGTCAAATATTTTATAAATTATTATATTTACCATTACCACAAAATAATAAATAAAGCTAATACAGGTAATAAAATACATTTAATAAAAAGAAAAAAATTGCGAACACAAAGTTTGTCAAAACAACACAAAATTAATATTTGGTCATAGAACCATTTCTGTTTATTACTTTTTGGAGCCTTTGTGGCATACTTAAAACTAAGTTTCTACATAATTCGACAGTTATTTCATCCCAAGCTTGATTTATCCTATGACGTAATTCATCCCTGTTTCTAGGTTGAAAATCATGTTTATACATAGATTTGACCATGGCACCCCAAATATTTTCTATCGGGTTCAAATCGGGACTCTTCGAAGCCCAGGGAAGAACTGCTATGTTATTTTCTTGGAGAAAATTTTGTACAATGCGCGCTGTGTGTATTGGAGCATTATCATGCTGAAATGTGTAATTTTGACCGTATACAGCGTTTACCGATGGTATCATCACTTCGTTTAGTATATTAACGTATACTGCTGCAGTTAGTCTTCCTTCGACGATTTGGCAAAGTCCTGGTCCTCTAGCGCTAATCCAGCCCCAAACATTTATGGAGAAACGCCCACTTTGGTTGGTTTTGTGGGTGTATCTCTCATCATACCGCATGCCGGAAGGCCTATACACCCGAATTCTCCCATTATTGCATGACTGAAAAGTTTTCTCGTCAGAAAATATAACTGTTTCCCATAAATTTATTTGATTAATATATTCATGTGCAAATTCTAACCTGCCCTGTTTATTTATTTCCGTTAAAAAATTTTTATTGGCAGCACAACGGCTTCGTATATCGGAATTTCGAACCCTGTCTCTAGCGGCATTTGCAGAACCTGGAAAATTCGTCTCTTCTTTTGCCTTGATTGCAGTTTCGAAGGGATGATCCCTTAGATAATTAACCAGTCTTCTATCATGATCATCAGTAGAAATTTTAGGGGGACCAGAACCTGCATTCCTAATAATAGTCCCATGTCTTGCTATTTTTTGTTTTGCCAATAGCACGGTATTCTTGCTTACTCCCAGTTCATCTGCAATATCCCTAATAGCAACACTATCTCGCAACCGACTATAAATAATTGCCTTTTGCTGGGGGGTTAATTGTGGCATATTTACAAATAATATATGATTGTATGTTTGACGAGTCAATCATAAAGTGACAATCTTTATTGACATGCAAATTTTCATGACATTTTACTGGTACCAGGCTTGATGTAAAATTATTCTTAATAGTCTAGGAGAAAATAGAAAAATTTCCTGTCCCAGTTTTTTATCGGCGCGATGGTACGTGATATTTACTACACCTTGCTTTTTGCTTGCTTTTCCCGACTATTTACGAAAATGCGAAACAATCTTACCCTTTACTTCGAGTTTCGAGTTCCACAAAAATTTGTTTTTCTCCACTAATTATGTAAATAACCATTACATTCTTTCTTAGCTAAATTTTACCCAATTATTAATAATTAATCTACAAATAAACGTACATTAATAAAGCAAAAGATATTATTAACACATCTTTAAATAATAATTGCTAAAAATAAAAACTTATGTGGTATATTATGCCAGTTATAATAATTTATGTTTTACTCTTGAAAAATTTTATACTAAAAATACAGTTAAGTATATTTTAACTGAATTATCATAATAGATGCTTAAATCGGAATTTTAAAGAAAATTATTATTTTGCGTTGGCGGATGTTTGTTTACATACATAAGTTTGAGATCTGTTTATCAATTACTTTATTCATATAAATCAATAATAAATCGATATGGGTCCCAAACCCTAATTTCTATATAAAACAGAACATTAAGAAGGAAACGTTTAGTTTTTAAGGTTTTAAGTTTCATATGATATGGGAATTCTGCTGGTCAGTGTCTATAGAATTTAATGCTAAGAAAACCCAGGCAGCAGTCTTCTCCAAAAAGGTTAACATTGCAGAACCGGATATAGTCATGGCAGGACACGCAATTCCCCTGGCACCGTCTATTAATTTGCTGGGGGTCAATCTGGGAGGTAACATGTCTTGGCATGATCACGTTGCCGTAATTGCCAAGACAGCTGCACAGAAACTTGGTGTACTTTTCCGCACCAAAAGGTTGTACACACCTCATCAACTTTTGACACTCTACAAAGCCCAGATTCGACCATCATTAGAATATTGCTCTCATGTCTGGAGCTCTGCACCCAAGCACACCCTTCGGCTACTGGATTCCATTCAAAGGAGAGCCGTTCGTCTGATCGGCGACCCCGAGCTGACCAAGACCCTCGATAGCCTGGAGCATCGAAGACAGGTTGGTGATTTGGCTCTCTTTTACAGATATTTCCATGGCAGGTGTTTGACTGACATTGCCCACTTGATTCCACCTAGAGCAATGCAAAACAGAAATACATGGCGAACCGCTGCCGCTCATCCATATGTTGTTCAGCTTAGTACTCCTCGAACTTCATTGTTCAAGAATTCTTTCATCTGGAGAACGTCATCTTTGTGGAATGATCTTCCTGAGGTCGTGTTTCCCAATGAATACAATCTTCAACGTTTCAAGACCAACGTTAATCGCTTTTTTCGCACTCGCACTGCTCCCAGAGCGCCTTAAAGGATTTTTCCTACAGTGCAGGTGTTTTATCATAAAAAAAAAAAGTATAAGTATAAGTATTCCGCAATATTTTAAAAATAAAATAATGCCATTCTTAAAACTCTACAAAAATAGAACGTTCCTATATATTAAAAAAAAATGTATAAATTTAAAGTGAAAACATTTCTTCCAGTGGCGTCGCATGAAGTAGTGTTTAAAGTTAATATAATTCTATATTTTTTATTTCTAAGATTTTTTAATTTAAATGTAATTTTTTTCAAATCTAGAGTTTGTTTTTACATTTTTTTTTATTTCGATGGAAAGCACAGTTTTCAAGTAAAATTAATTTTAAATATAATGTATATTTTAAAAAGAAATATAATCCATGTGGATGAGTTCAAATAATTCCAAAAGTTATCCTTAACAATGAAGCAATGTCTGAAAAGTCTCAATATAATAAAATAAAAGTTCCTGAACAATGTTTGGAGCATTTAAAATGCTAAGAAATAAAAAAAATAGGATACTATTTACTTTAAGACACACTACGTAAGTGACGCATATACGGGGGGGGGGGGGGGGAATTCCCCCCCCCCCCCCCCCGAAATTTCATTAGATATGTTTTTTGTTTTAATTATCAGAATTAAAGTTTTTTTACACAGATTATGAATAATAAATATTAGCTACAAATGTGCGTTTTTCCAAAAAAATATCATTTTTAATACCTTATGTTTATTTTTTCCACAGTCACATTACAGTACTTTTCAGCCAAATGAAATTTTAATACTTTAATATTGCCACTACACCCACCAGACTCAAACTCTGGATGCACCACTGCACTACGTGCGACGCCACTGGAAGAAGTATTTTCAATTTAAATTAAATATAAATGAGAACTTATCGGTTGTATGGCATGTACCAATTTTCATGTCATTGGTGCCATCTATCGATATTTTAAAAGTGATTTTCTCGGAATCCACACAAACAATTTTGTAAAAACCTGTTTCATATTTAGCGGAAAATATAATTATTTCCAACGAATCGAGAATCCGGTTTTAGGTATCAGCCAGTGCGAAAATTTTAGAGGGATTTTGTTGCTTGGCACGCTATAACAGAAAAGAACTTTCTCCCCGACCCTCTTTATCTATTCCCTAAAAGAAGCATTTCTCGGGGTATGTTTTGGAAGTTCTTTACTCCCTAGAAATATTGCTCTGTACAAAAGTTGTTCCTCGAATAAGTAGATCTCTACAGTCATTTTTGTATTACAGTATCAGAAAATATAATTTGACGCCCAAAAGTAATTTCGCCACCCTTTGCCCCGAAAGTCTGGCTCCGCCACTGAGCCAAACTTGTGTCTACGTAATGCAACCTAATCGTTGATTAGTTAAGTTATAAATTATAATGAACGAATAAAATATAATATTATTAATAATGTCCCTGAACCCTTATGAATAATATTATAAATAAAAATTCCAATTAACTCCAGTAGAGATCCGTGATTTACAGTGTTAGTTAATTGCTTCATTATAACTGTTTCGGAACTATAAGCAATTAATTATTCATTAAACTATTTTTGAAGATCCTGCGTTAATTTGAAAATTATTCATTTTAATTTCTTTCGTGTAATCGGAACAAATTAAAAACAACGCTTTTCTTTAGATAATCCTTAAGGAGGGGACACTACAATAGTATATTACGTACCTAGGTGGCGTAAGTAGGACTTTTTTTTCTGGAGAGAGGAATAGTCGGGACATTAACATTACATGACATTGTACCTAGGGAACAAGGCATAAAAGCACCGCAGGTGAAAAAATTTCAGGGCCACGCCCAAATTTTGTTTAAAATTCATCTAACTACTATCAAATTTCCAAAAATAATTTTTTTTTGACATTCCTAGGGGGCTTTTTATTTAAAAAAAGCATTTTTTATATTATTCGTGAAAATATGAATAAGACGTTACATATGTATGTATGATTCTAACCAGCGTTTTTTGGGCTCGGTTTTTAATGATTAAAAATAAAGTAAATATCGCTTATCACGCCAAAATTGATGATTTTTTCAGAAATCATCTATTTTAGGAGCGTAGATCTAAGAGCAGTGTTTGGTGCAAATGCTTAGGTTTTGAAATACTCCTTCTTAAGTGCCGTTTTGTATATTCATAATAAAGCATTCTCGTTTCTTCCCGCACTATTTTTTATATTATAAATTATCACACTTCTTCCATAAAAAATGTTTCAATTAAAATTTTTACTTTAATTTTTCTCTTTAAAAATAAATACCTAATTGTTTTTTGGTTTGTTGTATAAATATTTTATTGCATTGGGTTATATTTTTGTTGATTTAAAATAGCTTTAAAAAAGGGAAAACGGAACAGACAAGTATATAATAGAAAATTACTATAAAATAATATTCTTTTTACACGCTTTCCTTTAAAATTACATCATAAATCAACAACTAAAACGATATGCGCCTGAAACCTGAATCTCTAGATAAAACAGGACTTTTAGAAGGAAAAGTTTAAAAACTAAACGTTTCCTAAAAGACCTTTGTAATCTTAGCCAAGGCCAAGGATACATTATTTAAAGATTTAAATTAAGTGTCCAAGCGTGAGACGAAAAATTAGGTTGTAATTCGACTTTTAGACCCGAGCTCCTAGGCTCGGGGAAGGGGGGCTGCCACTCTCTCGACCATACACAGTGTTCGCCTAAAGACGTCTGGAGATACATACCAGTTGAAATGTAGTGATTCAAAACAGATAAAGACAATGCAAGTCCAAAACTCTATTGCCTTTCAAGAAACATAATTGCCTCCAACCTTCAGATACAAGGATATGTTGTGTTCTGGAATAACTAAATTAATAATTATTGTATCTATGTAGTATCTATCTAGTATTGTCACTATGTATATCTCCCGTGAACACAAAACTATTCAAATTATGCCTAACATAGGTTAGCACTTTCAATATGTATAATGCAGGTAAAGTAAGAAGACCAAACCTCGGCAGGACCGAAGGGGTCGTCTTCTACTTAAATAAAAACAAACTCTTCATACATTTTTCATCAGTCTTCCAGCAAAAAAGATTCTTAGTTTTCCTTCTATAAATGTCTCACTTATTTTAAATAATTTAACACTGTCATATTATTTATATGTATTATTACCACGCCAAGAAAGAAGGAATTAAAATTACCCAAGCAATTGACAAGACAACCTGACTAAAATCCAGTCCGTCCATGGAGTGCCATACACTGAAGCAATGATGCGTTTTTCATTTCAATTTCATATCCATCCTAGTTAGGTAATGAAACTGACCAATCACAGTAGTCAATTACAGAGAAGCCAAATTTACATGTTGTAAATTCGTTTTCTGACAGTTGAGAGAAGTTAGGTTAACATTACGCTTCAAAAACATGCAAATCTATCACATATGATATTTGTTCTTTTTTAATTTAAATCAAAACATTTATCCCAGAGTTCATGTATACACAATATTTTCCTAAAGAGTACACGAAATGGTGCAAAAATTGAAGGTATAATAACAAAATTAATACCAAAATATATTTCTACCAAATTATTGTTATTTTATGATCGAACCTTGGGCAAGGGCCTGTCGACATATTAAGCACCGGTTCCCGCAGATCACCGAAGTCAAGCGGTGTCGAGCGCGGTTAGTACTTGGGCGGGTGACCGCTTGGGAACACGGCGTGCTCTTGCCTCAGGGAAGAGTGTAAAATGAATCGACATCTAGCCATCCTATTCACGCCGGACAGCCCGGATGAGATCGGATATCTCGTAGGATAAAGGTGCCGTTTCACACTCCCCAGTCGGTAGATCACATTTGTGGTCGATGACCGGTTCAAGATGGCCTACGTAGTCGGCGAACCATAAAAAAAAAAAAAAAAAAAAAACGATCGAACCAAAGATTTGCGCACAGGCGCACTTTCTTATTTCAAAAATATTTCTATTTTTGCTCATTTCCAGACAATTACTACAAGCTTTGCATAAAATTTATTATATATCTACCAAATGAACGTTTTCGTACTAACCTTGGTTATTTTTTCCATGTAAGTAATATATTATTATAAATATTTGTGCACGAGGATATTTTCCGATATATTTTGAAAGGGGATCCAACCCCTATTGATCTTAAAACTTTTATTATACGCAACAAACATAAAAAATTAACTGGCAATTCTTTCTTAAATGGTGGAACATAAAGATAACCCGATAAAACAGACGAAATTATAGGATTTCTAGAAAAAAATCCATTTTTTACAAAAAAATTTAAGGTTATATTAGTTCTACTTACAGTATTGTCACCGCTTTCCACGTTAACAGTGTTGCTATTGACGATTATTTTGAAAAATTTGACCATAGCGAACGTTAAAAATTCATATTAACGCACAAAATCCATTTTTAACTGTTTAAAACGAATTCTACAGCTATTTTGTTGTACTTTCGGAGTTATAATTCTACGCAAACAGAAATAAACCCGACAAACCTATTTTTCTTCTGCACATTTCAGTAAAACAATTATTATTCAAAATACCTGGTTGAGAAAATAAATTGTTCGTTTTTATTAATATATATATCGCTTTTTGTCTGTTATTCAGCAAAAAGGCGAATGTGAGATAGATACCGGGTCCGCCAACGTAGCGAGGATGGAAGATTAAATCATTATCGAGGAGCTTATCAAAAATACTAAACCAGCATAAGGTATCGACTTAAAAGCGGCATATTTTACATTATACAGGGTGGCTCAAAAAAGTGTGGCGGACTAAAATTGCATTTTTTTAAATGGAACACCCTATATATTACATTATTTTCTAATTCCCTATACAATTCCACGTATATTTTGTATAAAATGTTATATGTCTAAATTCAATTGTTTTTGAGTAAGTAATTGACGTTTAAAATATGGCATTTTTGACTTTGACAGGCTGTAACATTGGAACGGTTCATCTTAGAGAAAAATGGTTTTCACCTCCCTATCTTGGTTTTTCATTCTCTATCCAAGGAAACCAACCTCCGATTTACTATGTTAAACCGTTAAAACCGTTTTTTTGGTTTAACTGATGAACCGTTCCAATGTTACAGCCTGTCAAAGTAAAAAAAAAGCCATATTTTAATCGTCAATTACTCAAAAACAATTGAATGTAGACATATGACATTTTATCCAAAATATACGTGGAATTGTATAGGGAATTAGAAAATAATATAATATATAGGGTGTTCCATTTAAAAAAATGCAAGTTTAGTCCGCCACACTTTTTTGAGCGGCCCTGTATAATGTAAAATATTTTTAAAATATGCCGCTTTTAAGTCGATAGCTTATGCTGGTTTAGTATTTTTGTAAAGCTCCTCGATAATGATTTAATCTTCCATCCCCGCCACGTTGGCGGACCCGGTATATTCAAAAATTACTTTGTTTAAATATAAGAACTTACCTAAATCGATAAATATGTTACACTGTAATTTGGTCCATGGGTTTGCCATCAAAATTAATTTTTGTTCAATTGTTTTTTATTACCGTTCTCACAAGTTCATGGCCAACTTAAAAGACAAGTTATGATGCCTAATTTAAATAATAATAATTTTTTTCAATTCTCAGCATGAAGTTCGGAAGTTAAGTCGTAGAAAAAATATATTGTACAACTCGAGTGGATTGTCAATATTGCACTCGGAAGTTTGAGCACTCCGCCTACGGCGTCGTGCTCAATTTACTTTCTCGTGCGATATAAACATCATCTCCACTCTTGTTGTACAAACTACTATTTAATACGCATTCAATATTTTTAAACCTATTATGGATAAAAATGAAAATAGCAGAAAAACATTGTAAAAATCCTTAAGAAAGGCCAAGTTCCGTCTCGCTCGGAAAACACAGGACCCAGTCTGGGCCTTTTGAAACGCCAGAATTGGGAAATTTACTTTCCTCCCCTCTTCTCTGGCCTGTAACTTTGGACTTAAATTTATTACTATTTCTTTACGCAATCTTAATAAACGAAAACATATAGAAGAATGTCAAAATTATGAAGGTTCATAATGAACCTGATATTAATTTTATATAAAAATTATTAAAAATACATTAATTAGATAGTTCTGAGTAAGAGCTCTAAAAATTAATGATGGTTATAGTTATAGTTTTTTTTAAATAATTAATTATAGCAATTAGGCTTACAGGTGATGATACACATAAATCTTGATGGTGTTAACTGAATCAGAATGAAGCATAAAACGAATTCATCATCATTATCTAATTACGAGGAGCATACAAAACAGACTCGCGTTTGAAGCTTTGTAAATATAAATCAGTAATAATTTGAAATCAGGTCGTTTTGTGAATTTTTAAAACAGTTACGTCCGGTTGCACAAAGAATTTTAATAATAATTATTTAACCGGCAAGTTTGACTGTGACATAAATGACTGAGGAGCAGACTTGAGGAAGACCTGACCCTACAAGAAAGAACACCGCTACCTACAAATGCCATCATGGAACTATTGGAATGCTGCCTTAACAACAATTCTATATTTTCAAGAAAAAGACAGATTCTTTAGCCAAGAGGACGGACTACCAATGGGCTCATCTCTCTCGCCCATAATCGCCAACATTTATATGGAATGGTTTGAATCCAAAGCAATAAAACAAGCAAAGAAGAAACCAAAAATATGGCTAAGATATGTGGATGACACCTTCATTATTTGGAACGGAAACGAGGACGAACGCAGAGAATTCTTACATCACATTAATAACTTTGCACCGACAATTAAATTCACCATAGAAAAAGAAGAGAACAACCAATTAACTTTTCTAGATGTCAACGTAGAGAAAAATGACAACACCTTTCTAACCTCAGTGTACAGAAAACCTACACATACAGGGCAATATCTCAGTTATACAGCAAACCATTCAAACAACACAAAACATGGCATAGCAAGAAACCTTGTGGATAGAGCAATTACTCTCTGTAACTCAAACGAAGCTCTCAAAAGAGAAACTAACCACATCAAGACCGACCTCAACAAGAATGGCTACCCCATGAGATTGATTGACACAATATTGGAAAATCGCAAGAATCGGCCAAACACGTAAAGCAGAGAAAGAGATACAACCAATACTCAATATTCCGTATGTCAAAGGAGTATACGAGAAAATAAGAAGACTAGGACAACGATACAACATCAACACAGTATTCAGCTCTAGAGGCACTTTAAGAAGCCACCTAACGAAGACGAAACCAGCAAGCCAGAAAGACAAGAAATTTGGGTCTACCAGATCCCCTGCGAATGCGGCCAGTCTTACATTAGTGAGACACTAAGACCACTCGAAGTAAGGATTAAGGAACATCGGAATAACACCCAAAAAGGAGAGACCGAAAAATCAGGTGCAGCTGACCACGCCTGGACGCACGGCCATCATATCATGTGGACAAAAGCGGAAATCCTGCAAAAAGAACCGCACTGGAGGAAGAGGAAGTTTAAGGAAGCTGCGATCATACACCAAAATCCAGGTTGCTTTAGTAAGCCTTCATTAGATATAAGAAACGTCTGGAAACCCTTGTTAAGTAAATGTAATCTTAGAATAAGACCACCCAAGAGTTAAACGCATGATTCATCGAGCATGACGTCATCGAGCATGACGTCATCGAGCATGACTCATCCAGTTATGCGTCATCACCTAGCAACACGCATGACTCCGCCCACTAGTCATGCGTCACAGCACCTGCCTAGTATAAATAGAGCTGTAGTTACCGTACCTATTCAGGATTCACCTGAAGACGACTGGAGATACTTACCAGTTGAAACGTAGTGATTCTAAACAAATAAAGACAATGCAAGTCCAAAACTCTACTGCCGTTCAATAAATGACTTTAACAGGCATTATATACTCACATTCAAAGGTGCTTGATGAGTAAATTAAACATTAATTTTGTCAGTGTTACGTCTGTTACAGTCAAACGTGCCGGTTAATATTATTAAAATTCTTTGTGAAACCGGACATAAGTAAAGAAAACAAAATGAAAGATGCATCAACAAATAATATAATAGAAATATGGTCGCACGCAACCAAACTCGAACAAAAGCTGTTATAAAAATGTCCACTATATTTCACTATATTCACTAAATTTTAATTTTGGTTGTAGTGTGTGTATAAAAAAACAAAAACATTTTTTTTTGTGGTTGTGGATCTTAGCACTTCTAGAATCGTGCAAGCTAATATTACTGAAGTCGATTCTCTGGTTATGGAGTGGCCGTCCGGACCTAAATCCGCTCGAGCATTTATGAGATGAGCTAAAACGAAGAATTTGTGCTAGACTTCCTGCTCCAACCTCGATATCAGAGCTTATTGTTGCAGTAGAAGAAGAGTTGCTTAACATCTCACAAGAAACCGTAACAATCTTAATTAGATCTATGCCCAATCGTATGAAAGAAGTTATTAGGACAAGAGAGGGTCATACCCATTATTAAAACTCAATTAATTTGTATAGTTAATTCAGATATTTGTGATTAAACCATTTTGTTAGCAATAAAAATAGTTAATTTGTTTCATGCATTAATTTAAATTATTTATAAAATGGAACATTATGCATTTGCATGAGCATAAATTTATGTATTGACATGAGCAAAAAAACAAAATGTAACGAATAGACTCTAAATGAAAACTGAGAAACTGAAGGCCCTGGCAAAAATATACAACACTGCAGTGGGTACCAGGACACGAAGGTCTTACAGGAAATGAAAAAGCTGATAAAATTGCAAGAAAAGGCTCAGAAAATACATTTATTGGTCCAGAACCGGCACTCGAAGTACCAAGGCGCACAGTGCGAGATGCCATAAAGCGTTGAATAAGGAGTAAACAGAAAATCCACTGGAGCAACAGACAAGGATTACACTATAGCAAAAGCTTCATTAGGGATCCAGACCCAAGACTTACAAAACAGTTGCTTTAAATGAATAGGGACCAGCTGAGAACCATTACAGGAATTCTGACAGGACACATGGCTGATAAGAACCATCTGCACAGAATGCAACTGTACAATGGAGACCTTGACTGCAGATTATGCGGACAAGACAGGGAAACTGTACAGCACATAGTTTACTATTGCGAGTCACTAGATCGGAAGAGGCAACAAATACTTGGGTAACCAAAACTGGAACTAGAGGACATCCTTACCCTCTCCCCAGTTGACCTACACAAACTAGTTCAAGGAACTGGGATCACGGAGTGGGTGTGAAGAATCAAACAGGGTGAGCACAACGGGCCAACCCTGGCCTAAGTGCTTCTGGCGCTCGGACGGGCCGTCGAAAAAAAAACCAAAACTGATATTTTTATACTTGATACCACAGGCTGTTTGGAAATTGGGTAGAAAGATAATTTTTCGATTATCCTTGTATAATATATCGAATAACTAATGTTTGTTAAAATTTGTAAAATTCAAGTTAAAACGAATGTACCTACAGTTTTCTAAAAATTACTATAATCGGACTAAAAATAAAAAAGTTATCAAGCCTACAACTTAATCAATATTTTGTAAGGGCCGTTTTTTTGTGCACGCGAGTGTATATTAAGAAAAAAGTAAAAAATAATCTTATTTTCGATGTCAAAATAAAATAGTGTGTCTAACTTCTCTAAATAACAGAAAATATACTGTACCTTCATTTATTGTTGTTTTATTTAAATAATGAGAAATACAATGAAATTAAATTTATCATTAATTTTAAGTTAGCAATCATCACTAACACCACCGTGATATTCTAAATATTATTCTTTAATGGGGATTTAAAACCCATATCTAATTATTTTGAAATTACAGTGGAACGTAGGTTAAAACTGACTCCTCACGTGCGATATGAGTATAATCAAGAGCGGATTTTAAATGTATCCAGAAAAATCTTTGACGTAAAGATAAAAGATATTAATAACAACAACACAACAGGTGCATATAAAAAAATTACCAATCACAAGTGAGAGGGTTTGATGGACTAAGCCGAGGGCGATGTCCACTAGTCGAGCGATTGAGAAAACACTAACGTGTTATTTAGTCACGTGTTATTTTTTTTTGAAACTGCATATTCTTATATATTTTACAATTCGTATTGAATTACTTGAATACTTTTTTGAAAAATACGCTTGATCCGGACAAGACAAACAAAACAGCATTGGTAGCCACGCACTGTAGTTTAACAAGTTAAACCGGAAGCTGTAACTTTTAGATAGAGAATAAAAAACTAAGATAGGGAGGTGAAAACCATTTATTTCTAAGATGGGCCGTTCCAACGCTACAGTCTGTCAAAGTCTGAGAAGCCATATTTTAAACATCAATATCTCAAAAACAATTGAATTTAGACATGTAACATTTTATTCAAAATATACGTGAAATTTTGTAGGGAATAAGAAAATAATATAATATATGTTCTACTTATAAAAAGTATGATGGATATGTCCTGACTATTTGGGAGACTCTGTTTAATTTAAAATAATTTTAAATTGTAGATCTATGCTCCCTTAAAACTATGTTTTTATAATATATTTAAAAGTTGATTAGTTTAGATTGGAATCCTGCATTTAGAGTGGGCCACCCTGTATATCGAAATTTCTTTCGTGAACTTATTCTATTTGAATAATTATAGAACTTTTCAGACGTTGGACATAATGGCCTTGTTACCATAACAGCATTTTCTTCTTTAATTTAATAAAGGCCAATTTATGGAATCAAGTATCTTATACAACACAATGACAAAAGTTCTAAATGCCATTAAAATTGTTATGTATTTACAGTTAAGGCGTTTTATTTTAAGAACATTTGACAATTACACAAAGTAGTTGAAATCTTGATTGTTTTATTTTCATATGTTTGTATTTAAAAAAAAGCAAAGAACTTTAAATCTTCAACTTTGCTAAATAAGTACAGGATTTTAAAAATTTGTATTCCTTTAAAATAATATAGTTAAATTGGTACGTAGCATTCTATGCATGGAGGCGATATCACGTGACTAAAAGTGAACCTACCTGCGCCATGTTGATATGACACTTATATCATTCGTGTAATCAGCTGTTCGATTTATTATAATCGGGGTGATTTTAAATTTTATGACAAGTTTTTCAATTTTTGTTGAAAACTGTTGCTACTGTGCAAAGTACTGTGTGATAGATATTAATTATTTCTTGTGTCGTGCGAAGTTGTTCCAGCAGAAATGCTGTGGATAAGAAGAAAACGGCGAAAATTCCTTTTCGTAGGTTAGTATAAATAAAGGGCACGTCGGAATTTATAAACTTTGGGTGCAAATTGTTGCCTATGGTTTGTTTAGTTGCAATGTTATTTAAATTATTAAATAATTTAAAAAATATATAACAACAATACATCTTCAATTAAGTTAAAGCAGCTTTGGACTTTTTAGGACCAGCCTCTTAACTGCAAATTGACCATTTGTTTATTGATACAGGTCATTATTTTCTCTGTGCGAAATAAACACAAATTGTATGTTGGGTCCACAAAGATTTTTAATCAGAAGTAACTAACCACCATTGACTGTGACATAAATGACATTGGTAGGCATTATTCACTTACAATCGAACTTGCAATTTTAGGAGGGCTCAGATGCCAATCAGTGTAAGTCAATAAAAGTTAAAATTGAGATTCAATTACTTTTGGAAAAATTATCTGCAAAAAAATACGAACAGAAGAGAGGTTCCAAAAAAATACTTTTATTTAAAGAACAATGTATAAAAAACATTAATTTACATCAGAACAACAATCTACACTACTATTTTTTTTTTAACTAAGTTAAATATAGAAAAAAAATGACTTAAGTGATATGACCACTCAAAGGTTCTTCTAAAATAAAGAAATAATTTCAGAAGTCAATCAGTGTAAGTCGGCGGAACCAAAAATCTGAGAACTGTTAGAGGGTTTAAAAAAATTCACAATTTTAAAATTATTCTTTTAACTTACAAAAACCACCGAGATTTAACTTTAAACCTGTTGAAACTTATTCATAATCGACTTACACGTTTTGGCGCCCGAGAAGTTTTGCAACCTATTCTGTTGCCAAAACAAGTGTCGCCATCTGTGAGGATAATATCAAAGTAATGACTTAAATCTTTTGTGAACAAAAAGTTGTAATCTAAAGATTATTTTACTGTCTAAGTCAGTTTCAGTAAATTGTTGACTTACACTGATTGGCTTCTGAGCCCTCCATTTAAAAATTAAAAATTTAGGCAACCGGGCCACTATGCCACTACTCGTGTTCGTCTGAGAAGTCACATGGTTCATAAAAAAGTTATATTTGGTTTCACCAAAATTCTTCTAGCTACTAACAAGCACACAATAATATACAAACGTGTACATATAATACCAATATTCGTTATTTCCATTACAAAGCTGTTCATTGCTAAATTAAATTATATTATTCTAGTTGACCCAAGCATTTTTAGAATTAAAGAAAAAGCTCTTTCCTTTCATTTCGCCAGATCCATCTCTAGACGCGTTTCGTCATATCATGACTCATCAGGAGAGCTAGAATCCGACGAAAAGAAAAGGGATCTCGAAGCTACTTAAGGCAGCACTTGGTGGGACACACCAGTAAGATGTGGCACGGAGCGCCATCTGTGTCGTTGTTAGACACTCTTGAGCATACCAGCACCTCTAACAAATTTATAGAAATAAGTAAATGTTAAGAGGAAATCGCCTGTAAAGACATTCGTCACAATTACCCCCTGGTACCGTTTTTCACAGATGAAATTAAATGGTAATAGCGCCTCCTTGTTTATTCTTTTATTATATTTATCTCGATGGTATGTAGTAATACTTAAACCGTTTAAAGGAAAAAAGGAAAGACAACAAAGTCTCGGTCTCAGCAAATATAATTGTGTGGTTACACGTGTTTCACCCTTTCGGGCATCATCAGACCTAGAATTTAAAACTGAGAAGAACCAGTCATAACATATTAAAATTTAAAAATGTAAAAAAAAAACACGTGTAACCACACAATTATATTTGCTGAGACCGAGACTTTGTTGTGTTTCCTTTTTTCGTTTAAATCTATATCCGGTCTCTTTGAGAATTATGGACGATTTCTTCGATTTTAAACCGTTTAGCTACTGACAACATACCGCATTTTCTCTTGTATTTGTAAAACTCGCCTTGGCTCGTTTTATCACTCTTGCATAAATATGCGGTAAAAATGCACTGAACACATTTATTACCGGTTAAATTCTGTTACCCAATGGTCCCCTATGTATCTCGCGCGTGTTATAATTTCATAAATCTTCACGATCCGTTGAAAGAGAATGATAACTGTTTTAAATAATTAAATTTGCCTGAAATGTAGGCTTTATACACACATAACAGGATCATTTGATTGAGTCGATTTTACTTATTATACTGCAGGTTTTAAATTAGGGGACTTTTTAACTTTCTTGCAAGATTACATAATTATCTAGAACCTGGTCTGGATTTTTTTAGGGTTAGTTTACAAGAAGTTAGCGGAGTATGTCAAGTTCTCAAATTGTTGTAAGTAAAAAGTATAAACTAATGTTATTTTAAGAATATTAGATTAGTTTCTTTTTTTCTACATTACGGCCATTCTCGAGGGATCTATGTAGGCTAAAACCCTACAGGGGCTGGAGTTTTGTGACCCGACCCAGTTGGGATAATGCTAGTTAGCATTATCGAGAATTATGACTAAATATGAGGGCAAGGGCTTGTCGACATATTAAGCACCGGTTCCCGCAGATCACCGAAGTCAAGCTGTGTCGAGCGCGGTTAGTACTTGGGCGGGTGACCGCTTGGGAACACGGCGTGCTCTTGCCTCAGGGAAGAGTGTAAAATGAATCGACACCTAGCCATCCTATTCACGCCGGACAGGCCGGATGAGATCGGATATCTCGTAGGATGAAGGTGCCGTTTCACACTCCCCAGTCGGTAGATCACATTTGTGGTCGATGACCGGTTCAAGATGGCCTCCGTAGTCGGCGAACCGTAAAAAAAAGAAAAAAAAAAAAAAATTAGAACTAAATCTGATGTCAGGGTTGGTGCAACTTTGGATAATATAGTTACCTAAGAGGTCTAGTAAGATCCGGTTGCACAATAAGAGCTTAAGTACGAGTTTTGTAAAGCTCGACCTAAAGTTGAACTCGGTTTTGCTAAGCTTTTATTCTTCAGGTAAATTGTGAATTTTATAGACTTAAACCAAGTTATTAATGATTGATGACTGATGACACATAACCCAAAAAAATAAACCTTATAAATACTTTTTGACTTTAAAATTTATGGTAATATTTTAAAGTTATGAATGCGAATGATGAGCTTGAACATTTTGTGGATTTAATAGACGACAGGGATTAGCTCATAGCAAAAGCTTCATTGGGAACCCAGACCCAAGACTTACGAAACAGCTGCTTCAAATGAATAGAAACCAGCTGAGAACCATTACAGGAATTCTGACAGGACACATGGCTGTCAAGAAGCATCTGTACAGAATGCAATTGTACAATAAAGACCTTGACTGCAGACTATGCGGACAAGATAGAGAAACTGTACAGCACATAGTTTGCCATTGCGAGTTACTAGATCGAAAGAGGCAACAAATACTCGGACAACCAAAACTGGAACCAGAAGACATCCTTACCCTCTCCCCAGTTGACCTACACAAACTAGTGCAAGGAACTGGGATCAAGGAGTGGGTGTAACAACCAAACAGGGTGAGCACAATGGGCCAAACCTGGCCTAAGTGCATGCAGCGTACGGACGGGCCCTCGGAAAATTTTCGTAATTAAATTTAGTTTCAATATTTTTCCCACATTCTATTTTTTTCTTTATTGGTAATATTATTTGTTTTTTTACTTTTCAAAATACCTTTAAACACCTTAACAAAAGCTAATAGCAAACATGTTTCTTTAAAAGTAAAATTTGCATATGGTTTTGTGTTAGAATACATGGAAGAAGTAGCTGCAAATTGTAAATACCCCAAACTTTGACAACAAATAAAGTTTGATAATTTTTGTCAGCGTAATTATTGCCAGCATGGTAATTAATTATTGATCCCACCTGTGCAGACCTGTGGTTAGTAATTGATTATACAACAGAATTACTTTTTTGAACCAAGTTCAACTTTAGGTCGAGCTTTGAGAAACTCGTAGTTAAGTTCTAATTGTACAACCGGGCCTTAGTATTAACTGGCTAAACTACGTCGTGTAGATGTCACTGAGTTTCTTTTGGATTGAGGTCGCGAATAGACTCTACTCTTATGTCGCTTAAACGTAGTAATCTGACCCTTAATGCCGTGGTAGCATCTGTGATACTAAAAGTGGTCACACAGACGTCTCACTATGACTCATTTCTAAATATCCTTAAGGGAGTGCATTTATGGTTGGCCAGACGTAAGGGTATACAGAAAATACATTTTTTGACTTTAAGTGAGTTGAAAGTTTTGCACTTTCATTACCTATGCACGATTTAAGTATATTTATTTTAACTAAATCTGTCGAAGTCAGATCGACGTAAGTTCCAGCCAAACTAAGAAAAAAGCCGAAATGCCCGGCTGGTCAGAAAGTAATTGATGAAATTTATCTTGACATTTATGACAGCTAAACAATGATTAAATATCACAAATTTTGACGTTTAATCTATTGATACGACGATAAAATAATGGTTCTTTATAGTCCGAATTAATTACCTTTTCTCTTCGTTAAAAGTCGTTATCGTCGTTAGAAAAAATTAACATCGCATTTTCTAGCTTTAAGAAAATGCCTGTACACATTTCTTCTGGACTCATTCAATTAATTATTGTTCCCGATCTTAGGTTAAACGTTGAACTAAGCTTCAGCCGCAATCCGTAATTGTACAACCGGATCAAATGTAGGGTTCCACAAAGAATTTTAATAACAATTAACTAACCAGCAAGTTTGACTGTGACATACATGATATTGGCAGAAATAATTTTTCCCCCACAATCATACTGGCCCGGTTACCTTAATATTTAATTTACTAATCAGGATCCTTTGATTGTGAGCTCATAATGCCTGTCAATGTGAGTTAAATCACAGTTAAACTTGCTGGTTAGTTAACTGTTAAAAATCTTTGTACAATCTCTCGGATATGGTCGTCGTCGTAGACGAGTAATGAGGGTACACTTTGTAAAAAATTCAAATATACAGGGTGTACCGGAAAAATCCATTTCACAAAAATTATTTTCTCGATTTTTACTTCTGGAGGTTCGAGAGAACCATCAAATAAAGAAGGGGAAACTCAAAGTCGAAAGTCTCAATCATGCAGTTGAGTTTCCCCATTTTTAAAAATTAAATAAAGTCTCTTTGAGAAATGGACTACTTCTTTGAAATCAAATAAAGAGCAAGTTTGTAGGGGATCCGGTAAACACAGTTTTATATGTCGTTTGGGATTGTGGGTGTCGTCAGTGGCTTAGAGTTTAAGAAGGGCCTAGAAATTACTTATCTCCAATCCTCCCTTTACGGTTTTCCTTATGACTCTTGAATTATAAAATATCATTTCGTGTGAATGTGACGGTACTACAACACAATAATCGTTTAACTTATGCCAATCTAATTTGTAAAACGCATCGATAAAGATCGACTTCGGTGATTTGCATTTAGTGAGATGTGTAGGAAGAAGGTAAATACAAGCCATAACAATTTAATCGTGGAAAACGGGCCCGTTATACTTTTATAATTATTGGGTTAAACAGAATAGTTTATGTTAAATAAATGATTGTAATGGGAAAGAGGCTTGGATTAGATACTCACAAGTATATTGTTAGTGTTTGTGTTATTTAAAAAAATGTGTTAGAAAACATGTTGAACGTTTTTGCCAGTGGCGGCTCCTCATTGAGGCCCAGCACGTGCCCCCCCCCCCCCTATACTGCTTGCCACAAACACGATACTTCTATTTCATCACGTTTATTGTTAAACTTGTCAGGAAACAATACATAAATTTGGTATATCCAACGATAATTCAGGAGGATTGGCAACACTGTCTGCAACTCTCTTATCCCCTTATTAGACTCGCGTCTATATCCCAAACTAATGTCAGGCACACTGCGCATGTTAGGCGGTTAGCGTGATGGCGGGCTATTTGAAATTTATATAGGTAGAAATAAGTTCAATTATTACATGTAAAATATAATTGATATAGCAATTAATTAATTACATTTTTAATATTACGGTATTCTATTTATATTTTTAAATCAAACACTTTATTCTCTTTTTTCTTTTACGTTTCAAGGAATTCAAAGATGTGGTTACTGGTGTTGACAGTCTACGATTTTGTAATTCTGACTTTTTGTTATGAGGGTCATAGTTAGAAGAAATCGTAGGACTTATTGCTGTTTTAGTGCATTAATACCAGAATTGCATGGCGTGTAATAATCTTTAAAGGTGATCGTTTGAAGACTTTGTGTTTTTTTTTCATGTGAACATTAATATTTGTTTTTGTACTACATTCCATCCCACAGTCTGTGCACACATAAACTGTTCTAAAATTTAAAAAATGTTAGGTTTTTACTTTACAGGTGCTTGACAGCCGCCACAAAATATTTAATATTTTGTGACAGCTGCAGCCATAACAAAACTTACTGATTAATAACCTGCCCCTCCATTTTAATTATGCCCCACAAGGCCACAAATTAACAAACTGGCAAACTGTTCTTGTTAGAAAACTTAATACCTCGACTATGACCCAACATCGTGACGTAAAGAAATAATTAAATCCATTTCCACCTATATTTTAAATGTTCCGGCATCACGCTATCCGCTTGACATGCGCAGTATGACTGCCATTAGGTTGGGATAGAGACGCGAGTCTTATTAGTTATTTATGTCAAATAAATGTTCGCGATTTCAAACTATTTTAGTTTCTTATCAGTAATTTTAGTGAACAGTATTGTTTGCAACAACGCCAACGATGTGTACTCGAAATAAAGGACTGTAAGCCGTTTAAATCAGTTTTAGTTCCTCTCAACCGTCCCTTTGAATCAATTGGTAGTTTTGTATTTTAAAGTATCGATTATTGTTTTAGGTTTGCACAGAACATTAGATTTATAACAATTTGTTAATTTATTATTGTAGTATGCACATTTTGTGTGATTCTTGGATTTTTCTTTATAAATCACGGTGCACGTAGTGTCAACAAAGTAAATGTTTCGCTACTACTTCGCTAGGCTGCTACTGACGTTAATCTTAAATGAGGCTTAACTAAAATTAATATGCGTAATGCATATCGTTATTTTTTTTACCTGTTCATATACATATTCTGAAGTATCTATTTCTATTATTATTATCTTATATTTGTGTATTATTTTAGCTTTATCTGAATAAATATACATGAAATTTAGATTTAAAAAGAGCCGTTCTCTAAATGGATTAGTTCCATAAAATTTGTCAATAATTGTAATCTATTGATCATCGTCATTTGTTTATTATTCCGAATAAATAAATGCAAACGGCCAATTAAAATTGATGTAATATCCTCTTTCCTAAATTCCGTATTATTTAAAGGAATTATTAGATATACATCTTTGTGTCTTGCATACTAATAATGCAGATGTTTTATACAGGGTGTTATTGATTTGACGCATTATATTAATAAAATAATAATAATAGCAATATTATTATTATTAATAATAATAATAATAATAATAATAATAATAATAATAATAATAATAATAATAATAATAATAATAATAATAATAATAATAATAATAATAATAATAATAATAATAATAATAATAAATAAGAGTGACGTGTTTGTTTTCATTTAAACCTAATATTTATCATAACCGCATTGCAAAAAGTTACTGATGATGCGTTTTCGGCTCAAAACGGTGAAATTTTGATAAAATGTTGTTGGTTTATGTTTTTGGGGAATATAGAACTTCAAAAAATAATATTTATTTAAAATTTAGATCCGTATTTTAAAATGCTGATTTGATGATATCTGGAAACCAAAACGTAATTTTTTAATTTAGAGCTTATCTTTAAGTGCATCGTCAAGAAGTGCCTGTAGAAAGTAGAAAAGTTTTTCCATATGTTGCAACAAGGTAACCTTAAGACTGGTATGGGAATGTCAGGAGGAACTGGATGCCCTGGCGAAAGTAAACAAAGTAATACTGCAATAAGTACCGGGCCACAAGATGCTATAAAGCAATGGATCAGAAATGAACACCAAATCCACTGGAGTAACAGACAGGGATTACCCACAGCAAAAGCTTCATTGGGAATCCAGACCAAAACTTAAGAAACAGCTGCTTCAAATGAATAGGAACCAGCTGAGAACCATTACAGGAATTCTGACACATGGCTGTCAAGAACCATTTCCACAGAATGCAACTGTACAATGGAGACCTTGACTGCAGATTATGCGGACAAGACAGAAAAACTGTACAGCACATAGTTTGCCACTGCGAGTCACTAGATCGGAAGGGGCCACAAATACTCGGGCAACCAAAACTGGAACCAGAGGACATCCTTACCGTCTCCCCAGTTGACCTACATAGTTTCTTAAATTCCAATGGTAAGTATCGAATTTGGGACACCCTGTACAATAATTTTTTGCTGCCTAAATATTTTTACAAGCTTTCGAAATGGGGTCCAAAATTTTAGAAATGGATAGTATAAATAGGTTATTGTTCAAAAGACAATCATTTTTAATTTAAAAATACAGTAATTTAACCCCGACTTTTGATTAGCCTAATTAATATTAACTTCTAGACAATGAAATACCTCTTAACTTTTTTTTTGCGTTTGTTAAATCTACAAAGCGCAGGTATTTCCACTTGCGTCTAATAATGTTCAGTCTATTCTTATAATAAAAGTCCATACAGACGTCTATATGTTCAGTGTTTTAATAGACATATTCTCAAACCTGTAATTATTTAGCGCTAACGTTTACCTTCCTTCTAACAATCAAATTCATTAAATGATGCTGACAGGGACTTATCGTTGAAAAAGGGCCAATTAATATGTTAGCAAACAATTATGTACGAACGCATCAAATAAAGTTTTAGCGATAATTACTGTTATTATAAAAAAGAGAAGTCCATACAGTCTTTCGGTAAGACTAAATAGGACGTTACATGCAGGGAGTGAATTAATTTATTAGCCAGTTTTTGCCAGCCACCAAAATGACGCTAACCGATACTTCAAACGCGAATTTCTCTGAAACCATAAAAACAATTTGGTAAAAACCTGTTTCATATTCAGCGTCTAATATCACTCTTTTTAACGAACCGAATTTCAGGTTTCAGGAATTAGTAAATGCCGAGATATAAGCGTTTGAAAATTGGAATATCGGGATTTTCTTGGGTGGCAAAAAGTGGCTATTAGAAGTGGAGGTGCGAAATAGTAGTTTGTACAACAAGAGTGGACATGATGTCCATATCGCACGAGGAAGTAAATTGAGCACGACGCCGTAGGCGGAGTGCTCAAACTTCCGAGTGCAATATGGACAATCCATTCGAGTTATACAGTATATTTTTTCTACGACTTAACTTTCGAACTTCATGTTAAGGATTTTAAAAAATTATTTAAATTAAGCATCATAACTTGTCTTTTAAGTTGGCCATGAACTTGTGAGAACGAAAAGAAAAAACAATTGAACACAAATTTATTTTGATGGCAAGCCCATGGACCAAATTACAATGTACTAACATATTTATCGATTTGAGTAAGTTCTTATATTTATTCAAACTCACTTTTGAATATATCTATCTTTCTCACATTCGGCTTTTTGCAGAATAACAGACAAGAAGCGATATATGTATTAATAAAAAACGAACAACTTATTTTCTCAACCAGAGGTACTTTGATTACTTGTTTTACTGAAATGCACAGAAGAAAAAAGGTTAAATTAGGTTTATTTCTGCTTGCGCAAGAATTATAACTCCGAAAGTACAACCAAATAGCTGTAGAATTCGTTTTAAACAGTTAAAAATGGATTTTGTGCGTTAATATGAATTTTTAACGTTCGCTAAGGTCAAATTTATCAAAATAATCGCCAATTTACAAACTAGCAACACTGTTAACGTGGAAAGAGAAGTGGCAATACTGTAAGTAGAAATAACATAACCTTAAAAACTTTAGTAAAAAATGGATTTTTTTTCTAGAAATCTTATAATTTCGTCTGTTTTATCGGGTTATCTTTATGTTCCACCAATTAAGGAAGAATTACCAGTTAATTTTCTATGTTTGTTGCGTATAATAAAAGTTTTAAGATCAATTGGGGTTGAATCCCCGTTCTAAATATATCAGAAAATATCCCGGTGCACAACATATTTATGATAATAATACCTAATATATTATTTATATGGAAAAAAAAATAACCAAGGTTAGTAATAAACGTTCATTTGGTAGGTATATAGTATATATTATGCATTAAAGCGTGTAGTAATTGTCTAGAATTGAGTGGAAATAAAGATATTTTTGAAATAAGAAAGTGCGTCTGTTCGCAAATCTTTAGTTCGGTCAGAAAATAACAATAATTTGGTAGAAATATAATTATTTTGGTATTAATTTTGTTATTATACCTTTCATTTTCGCACTATTTCGTGTACTCTTTAAGAAAAAATTGTGTATGCACAGAATCTGGGATAAATGTTTTGATTTAAATTAAAAAAGATCAAATTTCATCTGACAGATTTGCATATTTTTAAAGTATATTGTTAACCTAACTTCTTTCAACTGTCAGAAAACGGCGAGTAAAATTTACAACGTGTAAATGGATTGCTAGGATCTGACCACTGTGATTGGTCAGTTTCATATCCTAACTAGGATGGATATGAAATTTTGTCGCACAGTTAACTGGAATAGCTCACTTTACTCGCCACTTAGGTGAAAAGGAAACAGCAAATTTCAATGCGGGAGTAGAAAATAGTATTATTACATATCCAGCATCCTATTTCCCTCGACGGATCCGGAAAATTTGTTATTTTTAAGAAATAGTTTAGCTGGCAAATTGTTTAATTTAAATAATGTCATTAAATAGTACCATAGCCGTCTACAATGTACAGGGTGAGTACCTAAACGATGGAGTAAATAAAGTTCATTTTCGCCTTTATATTAAGAATTAGATAAAAATTGTTGTAGAGACCATTGAGTTGCGTATTTTATTATTTTCTGATTCTTCATAAAATTCTATACTTATTTTGCAAATGTCATATATCTAAATTCAGTGTTTTTGAGATATTGACGTTTAAAATAAATATAGCATTTTCAGACTTTGACAGGCTGTAACAATGGAACGGTTCATCTTAGAGAAAAATGGGTTTTACCTTCCTACCTTAATTTTTTATTCTCTATCTAAAAATTACAACTTTCCGTTTAACATGTTAAACCGTTAAAGCAGTTTTTTTTTAAATAATTAAAAAAATTATTTAACTCGGGAATTTTTTAGTTGTTCGTGATTTTTAAGAAAAATGATAAAAAAACTATCGAAGAATAATTTATTTCGTTGGCAAATCCATGGAACAAATTACACTGTAACGTATTTGTCGATTTGGGCCTTCCCTTAAATTTGCATAAAATTATTTTGAATGTATATTTATTAATAAAAATTGACTAAACTATAGCAGTTGCCTGCGTGCGTAACAAACCCGAATAAACTCTTTTTTTCTGTGCAATACAAAACTAAATAACATAACCTTAAGCCCATTAGTTCAGTGATCCAGAATAAAATATAACTTTAAAAAATGGAAAAAAAATCGTTATTTTCCACCATTTAAGGAAAATCTACTAGTTACTTTTGCGTATAATAAAAGTTTTAAGGTTGATTGAGTATGGAGATCCTCGTCATCGCAAAAAACTAACAAATCAAGTAAGTACAAACGTTCATTTCGTATACAAATTTTATGCAATTGGCCAAAAAAAAACTTAAGAATAATTCGGTAAACCTATATTTTTCGTTAATATCTTCAATTCTTGCACCATTTCGTGCCCTCTTTGGGAAAAAATAGTTGTATGCATAGGCTATGGGATACATATTTTGAGTCAAATATAAAAAATAACAAATTTCATCTCACAGATTTGCACCTTTTTAAAGTATTATCAACCTCGCTTTTGTTAAGTATCAGACTTTTGTAATTGACCGCTGTGATTGGTCAGTTTCATATCCTAACTATGATGAATATCCAATCGTTTTAGTGGAAAGGAAACAGCAAATATCTATGTGGGAGTAAGAAAGTATCTATTTAACATGACATTTTAGAAAAACAATATATTGTCCACGAGAAACAATGTTATGGCTGGATACAATTTTAAAAAATACGGGCCTTAGTCTTTACACTCTTAAAAATAACTTGGTATTTGGTACTAATTTTTATTTGTTCTCGTGTTTACGTTACCAAAAATAACTATTTTTAGTTAGGAAAACAAAAAAGATTTTTTTCTTGGTTATATTTACCAAAAAATGATGCCATCAGAACAAAGAAAATATCTTGTTTTCATATTAGTTGGCAGAAATAAAATATTTGGTTTGGCTGAATTTTACTCTGTATATATCTTATTTAAATGTTACATTAACGTTCCTACAAACTTGTATTTATCAATTAAGCTTGTTGTAATAACACATTATGAATTTGTAGTCCCTATTATTTTGTTAATTTTGATTAAGATGCATTCTTAGTTACCAGAACTAACTTTTCTTTTCAAGTAATACTATTCTTCATATTTATAACTTACGGCATCAACAGAGACTGTACGCACAACACAACAACAGAGGCTTGACGCCCTTGACCATTGGGTGACATCATTCTAGCCAGGACTGTCAGGAGGTTATGTTTATGTTAGGGCTCTTTTGCGGTTCCGTGTCCATTTTTTCGTGTTTTTAAGGCAATAATTGGCCATTTTCATAGCCGTGTGGACAATGGATGTGACAATATTTTTTTGTGTAATTTATTTGTGTTTATTGTCTTTATTGTGTACGTTCTTATTGGCAGAAGAAAGTTAAATCATAAGTAAGTAAATATTTTTTTTTTATCATTGCAGTTGTACATTAGAAAGTTTAAATGAGATTTTTATAAAGCATGGCAAGGTGACCCCATGAGAAATAACTTAAAAATATTTTTTTTTTGTGTTTTTGTTCTATGTTCCATTTCTATAAAATAACGTCATATTGATGACTTTTTAATCTGACCAAGTACAACAAATTTCATATAGCTGTATATTTTAAATAGAAAGTCCAGGGGATATTTTTTGTTTTTTAATAATAGCAGTTGCAGATAAGAAAATTTAAATAAGGAAAATTCAGTTCTATAAGCAATTGAACAACCCAAAACGTTGAGTAAAATAAGTTAAAAATCTAGTTTGTCTGTGTTGTATTGCATAACTATGTATTATAAAAATCATGAGAGAACAAGGACATTGGAAATCATTTTTTTTAAAGAAACCATAATATCCCTAATAATTTTTTTTATTAAAAGGGGACCTAGGAAGGAATATTTTTTGTTACTAAGTATAAATTACACATGACATTTTTTTTTAGAAATGAAAGAGATTTTTTTAAAAGTTATTTCTATCAAATCAACTTGCTAATTTTGCCATGCGTTATAAGCAGTTCATTCAAACTTTCTAATGTGCAACTGCAATGACAAAAATATAAAATTTTTACTTATTTATGATTCAAATTCAACTCCTTTCTTACAATTAGAAAGTACAGAAAAAAGACGATAAACACAATGTTGTGACTACATACGTAATTGTTACTCTATGAACATTTCAAGTTTGGCCCAAATAAATGATTGCTTTGACAATATTTGTAGATTGCATCATTAACAAAAAAAATTTTTGCTTAAAAAAAAAATTTCAATTTTTCATATTTACACATTAGTTGTGACAACTAATTTTAAAAGCGGGAGTACCATATAAATTTAGTTATTCGTATATAAAATTTCGTTGTGACAACTAAAATAAAATAAAGGTTGGGTTGGTTAATGTTATTAATTAGTTCAACAGTTCAATAACGACAATTTTTTTTTGGTTATACCAACTAATTTTTGGGTTGAGTCCGATTTCACGAAATTAATAGTTGTCAGAACCAAATTTTAGTAATTCATACCATGTTATTTTTAAGAGTGGCAGAGTGAAACCGTACTCATAGAATTAGTTATTATTAAACGGACATGACGAAGAAAGAAGAAAAGTATTAATGATTGTCTACAATCGTCATAAACAGTAATTTTTAAGAAATCCTTGTGTGTGGCAGCTTATTGTTTCAATGGTAAAAATGAAGTGGAATCTGCATGCATCGATTGAATTTTTATAATTCTTTTTATCGTTCTTACGACTCTGTTAACTATATTTTATTGTGGCTGAAGTGGTCAATATTAACATCTATTGTTTATCAAGTAATTAGATTCGCTTATTGCGGAATTTTTTTATACATTAAAAGTTAGAGAGTAATATAAGCATCAGGTAAAATATCTAAAGACCCTGGTACATCGAAAAATTATTAAGTATTACAAAAGAAATATTCTGACGGAATTAAATAAGCGACCACGTTTTTAGCTGTAACAATTTAACTTATTTTCATTTAGTGGCGCCTATTCAAAGAAGTAGGTGAAGTACCACTTCCCCAAGAAAAAGTTTTAATTAATCAATTTATTTTTAATTATTAATTCATTTCATCATTTTTAATTTCAATAATATAATTTTTACATTAGTAAACATTGTTTTATGTACAGTTCACTCTATAAGTAAATCCATTCTTACGCACAGCTGTGAGTAAAGAATAAAAACGCACAAATATGGCGTTCTGAAGCATAAAAAAATACAACTGTGCGTTATGATGCCCAGTATCATAATCAAGTTAGCGGCGAACCACTCAAATCGTGCCATTTATCTATCTTGCGTTTTAAATATTTGACACTGACATTGTCATTATTTGAGATTTGAAGTTCAAATTGATACTTTATAAGTTACAAACCGATCTTTAATTTATTAGTAAGAGTCGTAGAAAAAAGTATAGTACGTATTGCGTGTTTTAAAGCAATTACGCACTCATGTAAATACCGCACTCGCCGCGCGCTACGCGGCTCGTTCGCAATTTTTCCATTCGTGCGTTATATGCATTTTACCACACTTAGTACGTAATATGTTACTTCGGTACTTTATGTGAATCCATTTGTGACCAACGTAAAGTTTTAACAAATTTTTTTCACTATAATCGAATTTATCATCAGCACTAACATTCTGAACTAAGACCCATTGAAAATATATCTCAATCATAAAAATCTTCCAAAAGTATTACAACCCGTTTTCTAGAAACAATTAAAAACACGGCGTAAAAGCAGAAAGTTTAAAAACATATTATCAAAAAACATCATCCTATTATCTACGCAACTATTTTATTTGCCAATCGTGCGATCAATTATATTGTTATCTTTGTTTCGATAGTTTAAATAGACAAATACAGTTTAGAAACAGGAAATCAGACTCGAGACTTTAGTTAGGTAGGAGTGCGTCGTTTACAGACCGATCGACTGCTGCCGTTACTTGTAATTGTGGTAACGTCGGTAAATTGGTTCGTGTGTTTTTTCAAGAAAGCGTATTTTGTTTAATAATTATTTTCTGAGTAAATAATTGAAGAATTTAGAAATTGAAACAGTCGAAAATTTTATTGTTTTTTTGGGTCAAAATTAAAACTTGAAAAGCCCATTGTTCTCCAAAGATGGATATTTGACGAATTTTATGATATTACAAAAATTAGTGAAATATTGATCAAAAAACGAAAGGTAGCTAAAAAATTGTTATAACACCCTTATCCAAAAAGGCACGAATGTTGCTTAATGTAGTATTTATGACTGAATAGATACATCGTAACATAAAGATTTAAAAAAGTCTTTGATAAAATGTTATAAATGATGAAACTTTTTACGCGAGTAGAGGAAGGTTAAGTTGTATCGGATACTTGAAAATTACAAATATCGTTTATTTTCCGAAATATTTTAAGTAGCAAATTAACCTTATGCCAAAAAAAAACTAACGATACTACGAACTAGGGGAGAGAAAGGGCCCCATTTGCCCTCACCCTATAGACGTCCATGCCTATAATAGAAAACAAACAATATATTTATTGCATTTATTCGTGTTTAACCGTTTTTCGATCAATATACCGGGTGACACATGAACCACAACACCCCCCATCTTATTCTGTTCTTAAATTCTATAGAAGATTCCCTTTTTAATCATATATCACACTTTATCATTTGTTTTAAAAAGGGCAGCCTAAATTAATTTTCCTTTGTTTTTTAAAATAGCAATAGTTTTGGCAAAACAAGCTAAGCAGTGGCGGCTCGCGGTCTTAAAAAATGGTGAAGAGCTAGATATAGTGCGGGTACTTAAACAAACATTTGCTAAAAACCCTTGTGACAAAACGTGTCTCTTATCCTCATCTGTCCAACGAACGAATGGAGTTTCCAACAAATTACAAACTATGTCATTAATTGGGCTCATTTTTAAAACACACAACTTAGTAGGTACGTACACTACTGAATTAACTGAAAAATAAAAATAAAACTTTTTAATCACGCAGTAAATCACGTAGAAACGATATCTATAACCGTAAGTTTCGCGAAGCCTCAAAATAAATACCTTAGGGTTAGGTGAACCAATGCTGAAACAATGGTGCATACGACTGATCTATTTTAAAATTGCCCTTCATCATAATACAAATTGTTACATGCTGTTTGCGTGACTTGTGTCACGTAACCATAGCCATGTTGGGCGTTGGGTCTTCACTTGCTTTGAGCTAATGGACATGGTCGGCTGGGGCGCGCCAAAATGCACGAGTGTTTATAATTATTGTCCATCGGAGTTAATCGTGGCCCTATTATGCATAGCTACATTCGGATTAAATTAATATTATTAATTCGTACGTAATTATTTTTTAAGGGCTAAAACAGTAGCTGTATTGGTACATTAATATTTAAGATTGTCGAAAAACATTCCTTCTGGTTTTATTTTTATTTTTTGGTGAAGAGCCCCTTCACCTACTTCACCTGACGAGCCGCCACTGAAGCTAAGTAGTAAAGAGTAGGTCATAGAAACGTTAAAATGACTCATTTTAACCTACTTAATAGTATAAAACTGACTTGCTTGAGACAAATATATACGTTAGGGCTATTTAATTTATAACGTGTTTTCTTAAAACAAACAAAACGGAATTCCTCCATTTTTTTAAAACAACGCATCTTTGTTTTAATATAATAATATTGTTCTTCTCATTTTCTTTTTAACGAACAAGTTAAAATTATTCATTAGTTAATAGTAGAAATTAACAAGCAACATCATAAATGTAAATTCTAGACTCAAATAAACTATAAAAATTTTAGTCAAGACCAGTCTAGTATGCCGTAGAAAACAAAAATATTATTTTTGCATTTATTAGACCAAAATGTCAAATGGTATTAAATAATAATTACGAAGATTGAAATGCATGAATTGTTTTCCACGGCATACTTGACACACTTCTTATGGCTTAGACGTGTCTAGAAATGACATTTATGATATTTCTTGTTAATTTCTACTATTACCCAAAAAATAATTATTAACTTGTAATACACCAAGAAAATTAATTTAATAATTTTATTATGATAAAACAAAGATGTTTGAAAAATTCGAGAAACTCCGTTTTTTTTAACGGGTTGTTAGTATAAGATCCCTAACAGACACATTTTTCTCAAGCAAATAAATTTTATTTTATAAAGCCGGTTGAAATGACGATTTCAACGTTTCCATGGCCTACTCTTTACCACTTACCTTGTTTTATCAAAGTTATGGACTTTTTAGAAAACAAAGGAAAATTGATCTAGGCGACCATTTTTAAACAAACGATAGTGTGATATGTCATTGAAAAGAGTGTTTTATAGAATTCAAGCATTGAATAAAAATGGGGGGGGGGGGGGGAGAGGGGTTCATTGAAAATTTAAAAGCCCACTTCACTTCTGGTTAAATCTTCACATCTGGTGCAAAAAAAAACAACTCATTTTGCAACTTAATACATAAATAGCAGTTTGTATTTAAAATTAAAAATAATAAACAAATACATAATATTAAGAAACTAGGAAGAAGAAAGGAAGTTTTCTTCCCATCGTTTATACAGGGTGGCCAACTCTTAATGCAGGATTTTATAGCATCTAATCCAATTTTTAATATTTTTCAAAAACATCGTTATAGGGAGGCATTAGTTCTACCATCCAAAATAATTTTAAATTATACAGTATTTTCCAAAAGTCAGGGTATATCAAACATACTTTTTTGATGAAAAACTCTAAATCTTGTAAACATTTTTCCTCATTCCCCACAATATTCTACGCTTTTTTTGTATAAAATGTCATATTATGTCTAAATTCAATTGTTTTTGAGATATTGACGTTTAAAATATGGCATTTTCAGGTATTGTAACATTGGAACCGATAATCTTAGAGAGAAATGGTTTCCACCTCCCTATCTTAGTTTTTAATGCTTTATATCTAAAAGTAATAATTTCCGGTGTAAAATGTTAAACTGTAACCTTTGATTTGGTTTAATAATATGTTTAACACATTTTTAATTATTAAAAATTTGAAATATCTGTTTTAACCATTGATGTTGAAATACAAACACTTACCCCTTAGGCAGTTTTTGAAAATTTAAAGTGTAACAAAAAATTATTTATATCTTCACCTCGAATTGCCTTTTTTACAAATAAAAAAGTAATAGATGCTGTCCTGTCCTAGGAAAACTCCCCCTTACACTTTTTCAATTAATTTTTTGTTTTTCCGACGCCAAAGCTGTCAGTAAGTATTTGATTTATCGTTAAATACCTATCGTACCTTTATAACATCTCTGAAGAATTTCACTAAATAATGTATGATTTTATAACGTAATTATGTAGCAATCCTAAGCTTTCATTTTAGTTATTAGTTTCTGCCGTATGAAATTATGAGTTCAGTAAAAAAGCAAGAAATATAAGAAATAACAGTTTTTCCCATTAAGTTATGATTTACTACCTTTTGTTGCATGTAGAGTGTACACTGATGATTCAAGGATATGATAGCTGATAGTCGTCGTTTTCTAACTTTGCTTTAAAAATAAAAGAGACAGGGTGCGTCTAACTTTTTTTTACTCCCACATGAATATTTGCTGTTTCCTTGACACTAAAGTGATTGAATAAGTTAGATATTCCGGTTAACTGAACGAATATAATTTCGTATTCATCCTAGTTAGCATAATATAAAACTGATTAATCACAGTGATCAATTATAATAAACCAAATTTACACGTTGGAAATTGTACAAATCATTTTCTGACACTTAACCAATGTGAGGGTAAGAATATACTTCAAATAATATGGTGGTAATATAGTAAATATTCGTAAGATTTTTAGAAAAAAAATAATTTAGTTTTTTATGGTAAATAACTAATAGTTAGGTTAAATAACTGTATTTTCGTTTTCTTTTGCACAGACAAAAAAAGGGGTTTCAATGGGTTTTATTGTTGGTTCTATACATGCTATTAGAGTCTGGTGGAAATACTGTTAAGGTGCACTTATTTAGTTGTTTCCCCTTGGCTTCGCGTTGGTTTTGCAATTTCTTTTATTAGCGAATGCTTATAAATTGTAAAATGATGGTAGACGTGCTTAGTTAAAAAATATTCGCGATTTTCGAAAAATCAAGAGTGGTGGCGTCAATCTGTCGGATTCGTAATCAGCGGCCCGAAATACAGGGAGAATATTTATCTAACTACTATCAAATTTCAAAAGTTAAATTATTACCCCTCCCCTCTGCATTGTTTAATTAAATTTGTTCTTGTAAATGTTTTTTTTACTTTTTTTTTGATATTGCTATTCTTTATTTAAAAAAAAAAAAACATTTTTTATATTTGTGAAAAACATGACTATTGGTGTCAAACCAAAAAGTTAACCTAAGACGTATGTATGCCTCTAACCAGCGTTTTTAGGGCTCGGGTTTCATGATTAAAAATAAAGTCAATATCGCTCACCACGCCAAAATTGATGATTTTTTCAGAAATAATGTATTTTAGGAGCGTAGATCTAAGAGCAGTTTTTGGTGAAATTCTTGGGTTTTGAATTACTTCTTCTTAAGTGCCGTTAATAAACAAATAAAATAAAGTATTCTTTTTTCTTTCCGCCTTTTTTTTTATTATAAATTATCACACTCCTTCCATAAAAAATGTTTCAATTACAATTTTTACTTAAATTTTTCTTTTTAAAAATAAATACCTGTTTTTTTTTTGTTTTTGCTGTAAAAATATTTTATTGCATTGGGTTATATTTTTGTTGATTTAAAATAGCTCTAAAAAAGGGAAAACGGAACAGACAAGTATAATATAGAAAAATACTATAAAATATTATTCCTTTTATTCGTTTTCCTTTAAAATTGCATCATACACCAATAACTAAAACAATATGCGTCCGAAACCTTAATCTCTATATAAAATAGGACTCTTAGAAGGATAAGTTTAAACACTAAACGTTTCTTACAAGACCTTTGTAATCTAAGCCAACTACTTTACTTAAAAGTTTAAATTAAGTGTCCAAGGGTGAAACGAAAAATTAGATTGCAATTAGACTTTTAGACCCGAGCTCCTAGGCTCGGGGGAGGGGGCTGAAGCCTGGTAGCCCCCCCAAAAAAAAAATACGCCACTGGATGAGCTAGTAAGAACAAATATACAGAACAGTATCGAAATTTGTAAGTACGATATGTACTTTAAAATGACGAAATAACGGGACAACTGATGGTTCGGCGAAATGAGTTTTTACCTTGTCTGCAACAACGAATTTTATTTACGTACATTTTCACTCCATAACATAGAGAATTATCACCTATTGCTGTCAAACAAAATGTTGCGATAAGGTGTGATTTTGCAGCACTGTTATTATCGACCCATCTTTAGCTATCAGTAATCTCTATCACTCAAATCATTGAGTAGCAAAACCAAGAACACTTATAGCAATAGCAAAAAATTACTCTTTTTAAAAAAATCTTATTTGGTTTTATCACAAAATCGTAATACCCAAGGTAATGTTGTAGATAAGTTAGATTAAGAACTGTTATCTTTTTTAAAGTTTTTGAACGTCCCATTTTAATATTATTGTGAAAATAAATATTTCCTTTTTATATGGCCAAATCAACAATGATTTATATTAAATACACTCTGAATCAATACTGTTTAATTATAAAAATTCACAGATTTATAATTAATAGATGTGAGTTTCTCTAAAATAAATATTTATCAAGGAGTACCTACACTGAAAAAACTAATCTTTTGGATGAAATGGATAGGTGTTTAATCCAAAAAATTCTTGCTTTTAAAAAGGGTCCAAATGCGATCGCTCTTGGAAACAATTGATGAGACAACAGAAAAATGGCCTTTGTCAATTTAATTTTCTTTCTGGAACATACCGGGATTATACATTTTAGGTCTTGTATGTTGTTCGTCTATACTATACACCATACCAAAAATGATACTTTCGCATATTCTAGAGACAAATGCAATTTTTGCAATCATCCGCGATATAATGTCATATTACCTTTGGGGCAAGTAATAGTAAAAGTTAGAAAGAACAGTTAGTTTAGAATGTCTTGGGTATTTTATTTTAGATACGGTAATCTTTACAAAATCATACCTAGGTATGGAAATATTGTCTTTAGATTACCTATGGTAAATGATGATAGGAAATTTTACATAAAAACGATTGTGTTTAAGTCGTACTCTCATTGTGGCAAAATACAGGCTCTAAGTTTGTTTACATCAATAATTTAAAATTTGAAAACGACTATAGGTTAGGTATATTGAAGTAAAAATGAAAATATAGTAAATCTATTGGAAAAGTTTTATAGTTTATTTCAGAAAAGTGTAGGTAGTCATTAGGTATACAAAATGACTACAGAGCGACCCAACGAATATTTAAGCCACTATTATGATTGATGTTATTGCAAAATTCTTTATTTTTATCAAGTGCAGCTAGTACCACCCGGGTTTGGGTCAATTTATGGGTTTTGCCTATTGTTATCCATTCACAAGCATTGAAAATGGTGTGACAAAGGCGCTTTATGTACATAGTATTAGGTAGGTACCTACACTTATATATTATTAAACATTATAAAAAACTACATACAGAAATTAAATTATAAAAAATCATAATATTCTTCGTCATCTGAGGAACTTTTGACGTTATAATTAACGGGTCGATGGTCCGATCGATAAGGTTGTCAAGATCCCACATTTTCTCCTCTTCTTTAATAACATTATGGACTGCTTTTCCCAGTTCTCTGATGTCACTTCCTTAATGGCTTGATCAAACAGTAGCTTAACGTCTTTCATTATGAATGTCGTGTTGTGTCTTGCTATAAATCCTTTCACTTGCGCCCATATAAGTTCTATAGGATTTAGGTAGTTCGCAATGATATGATGGTTACACTATGTTTTTCAGCTATATCTTCCACGGCATATTTCATAAAACGATGTTTGTGTAAATTTGCTATAGCTAATACTTAGTTCCTTATTTATCAAATTATCTACTTTTTTTTCTTTGGTTAAATTATCATAAATAATTTAAGCTGCCGAACTGGACGGAATTTACCATTTCATTACTCTACACCTTTCTGAAATATACTATAGTCATAAAGTCATAAGGCCCAGGGATGTAGCCAGAAAACTCGTATATAGAACCCAAGAGAAATCTTAGAAGATCAAATATCATATCAGTGTTGCGTTCCCCAGGTAATGCTCCTGATAACTAGTAACTGCTGGACAATTGCTTTCGAGCAAGAAAAAATTCGCCTAAGTTTAACAGTTAATATTTTCTGAACCAGATATGATATCGACCTACAGTTTTAAATGGTTGATAGATTCATTCCTTCATTGTCAAAATTGGATTTTCTTTAACTGTCAGAAAATTTTATATATAGGGTGTTAAAGAAGACGATGATTTTTGCTCCAATTTTAATGGCGTGTAACTTTCACAATAATATTTTGAAATTTTATCGCTCTACGTCAATTGAATCACTGGTTCATAGCAAAGAAAGTAATTTGTTAAATTTTTGATATCTGCTATATTTTAAGAAATACCGATTTTTTTGGAAAACCTTGCTTTATTTACACTTATTAGTAGCTAGATCTCACTGTGCGTTGTATCGTGCAAACTTTGCGACTGACGACTGAGCAGGTTTCTGAACAGTAGTGGCTGGTTTGAATGAGTTCAGTGAATCAGAGATCTGATGAAGGTGGTTTCTACGAAACACGTGTGGTATAACAATGGACCTAATAGGACTAAATGAGACTGTTTGGTCTGAACCAAAGGTCTGCCACTCTGACCTAGCCTAACCTAACCTATGGTGCTGAGGATTTGGTAGAAATTGCAAAAAAAAATTTCAAGAAAAATTTTTTAAAAAAATGTTTACACTCTTAATTTCAGGAAGCACCGATTATAGCTTGATAGGCCGACAGCGCTCTGCTGACAATAAAATTATTTGCACTTAATACAAGTTTTTCTGTTCTCGTCATTCTAAATAAGTGCATACAACTTGTTTCTAAATCATGTTGTTTATACCGCACCGAGTTTGCGTTTCTTAAATTATAAATTTTCATATTAACAGTCAAATTAATGGTGTAATGCACCATACGGGAGAAAATGATAAATCTTCAACATCTACTTAAGTACCTGCTGCTGATAGCAAAAGAAATACGCGCCCAAAAGATTAATAGTTTTCCTGGAGGTAATTTATTCAATATTTGCTTGAACCCTCTTTACAGATCAGACCTGGGTTCAAGCGATTTTTCATCGTACCAATGGTGCGGGTCAGGAACAACGATGATGGTTATGTAAATTATAAATTGATAATTTTCTCTTGTTAATAGATTTTCAATATGGAGATTTGAGATTATCTTAACGCCAGGGTACTTTCTGTAAAAAATTACAAAGCAATAATTGTTTAGGCTTCAGAAGTCAGATGTAATAGCAACCAATAAAATATTTAAAATGTTTAAGACATCTCAATCTTAAATAATTTTATTAAAAAAAAAAGAACTAAGTAACTCTCAAATACTACAAAATGTATTATATATATTACCTTTGAATTTCAACATTTAAAGAACGACGGACCAGTGCCAGTGGCAACCGTTTTTGGAGAAAAACTAATGTTTGTCTCCGTTTTCGATCAATTTTTGACACAAGGTATTGTATTATTTTACGCAATAAAAGACGACGCGCTCCGCCTATCTATTCGGCTTTTTTTAAACGTTGAAACTCAAAGATATTACTAATTTCACGACCCCAAAAATTAAATAGAGATATCATTCTATATACAGGGTGATTCCTAAGTTGATACGTCTCCTTTAGCTGTGTATAGAAGGCATTAGAATAAACAACATTTTCAAATACCTTTTTTCAAAAAACTTAAAATTAGGCGAGATACAAAAGTAAAAAATCTAGGTGCGGGCCTGATCATCAAAACTTAGCCTGCTATACTTTATGTTGTTTTTGTCTTATTAGTCATGCAATTTACGGGTCGGTAGTCAGTTATTTGGTAATTCGCTGCGGTGTGTTTTTCTGAAACAAGTTAATTTTAAATTGATAACACGTGAAAATGGTAAAATTTGAAAACAATGAACTAGCAGATATGGTGCTAATTTACGGTGAGTGTCGTCAAAATGCGGCTACTGCTTCGAGATTATACGCAGAACGCTTTTTCTTGCGGACTTACCCTACACCCAGAAGTTTTCTTAATTTCATTCAACGGGCAAGTTAGGCAGAACCGTATTTGATCCATAGTGTAATACATGAATGTAAGTACCTTGTTTTTGAGTTTTTTGAAAAAAAATTATTGGAAAATGTCGTTTATTTTAATGCCTTCTATACACAGCTAAAACAGAAGTATCAACTTAAGAATTACTCTGTGTAAACGCAAGAAAATTAAAGCTCAAAGGCAAAGTTTTAGTTGTTTATCCACGACTAGTATATAATGTAAGTATTATATTTGTGGTTTTTGGAAAATAATGCCATTCTCTTATGGAATAATAATGAGTGTTTAATAATCATTATTCCCTCTTGCACTCCAATTACACAATTTCTCAAATTAAATATTACTATTGAAACACGAACTCAAAAGTATCAATGTGGAATGCGAAGTGTTTGTGTATTTGTATTGAGATGGATGAAAATTAAAAGTCTTTTACTTGCACACCACCAAAACTAGTACCGGGTGTCCCACTAAGAATGGCTCTCGGCCGTATCTCGGAAACTACTGGGCATAGAAACTCAGAAAAAAAAACTATAACTAAAGTGGTCATGAGAAAATCCTGGAAATAATTTTTTAGTTCCGCATTTTGCCGCAAGAGGGCGTAATTGAAAAGTAAATTTTAAAAGTTTACATATCTCCGAAAATTCCACATTAAGGTATATCTTTGATAACACCATTGAAAAGCTTGGACAATTATGCATCATTTTGGTCTTATGCTCATTGGCGTACCGACTTTAATAAAGGGGGGGGGGGAAGCGGTTGGATGTGTAATCAGTTAAATCGCTGTAACTTATAAACGACTTATGCGATTTTAGCAAACTAAAGACTGTTTGGAAGCGAAATGTATGCACTTTCACCAATCGTATTTAGTTGTCCATAATAGTTCCCAAAACAAATGTTAGAGGGCGCAGTTTGTAATAATAACACATTTTTTGATTTTCTCCGAAAAAACAAATCATACGGTATAATTATGATACCATAATCAAAAAGTAGATGAAATTTTCTAGAACAAATATTAAAACCGCAGCTCGATATCTCCGTTCGTTTCAGCGTTATCGCCAATAGAATAATTTTTAAAGAAATATTTTTTAGAAAAAAAGTGGTACGCCACTGATATTTTTCCATGTGGATATTATTTATGATTAGCATGGTCAATTCTGCATAAAAATGGTCTCTTGCGTTTTTCTCCTCAGGCACACCGTTCTTAATTAAAATAATTAAATTAAATTAGACAGGCGGAAGTGAAGGTGGTCATTTCCAACAATTATTTATTATAAAACTAAATTTTTCATTATCAATGTTAATAATCATAATAATAAATAGTAGAGCTAATTTATTTTAATTAAGAACGGTGTGTCTGAGGAGAAAAATGCAAGATACCATTTTTATGCAGAATTGACCAGGCTAATCATAAATAATATCCACATGAAAAAATATCAGTGGCGTCCCACTTTTTTTCTAAAAAATATATAATCGCTTACTTTTAAAAATTATTCTATTGGCGATAACGTTGAAACGAACGGAGATATCGAGCTGTGGTTTTAATATTTGTTCTAGCAAATTTAATCTACTTTTCGATTATGGTATCATAATTATACCGTATGATTTATTTTTTCGGAGTAAAATCAAAAAATGTGTTATTATTACAAATTGCGCCCTCTAGCATTTTTTTTTGAGAACTATTATGGATAACTAAATACGATTGGTGAAAGTGCATACATCTCTCCTCCAAACAGTCTTTAGTTTGCTAAAATCGAATAAGTCGTTTATAAGTTACAGCGATTTAACTGATTACACATTCAACCGCTTCCCCCCTTTTATTAAAGTCGGTACGCCAATGAGCATAAGACCAAAATGATGCATAATTGTCCAAGCTTTTCAATGGTGTTATCAAAGATATACCTTAATGTGGAATTTTCGGAGATATGTAAACTTTTAAAATTTACTTTTCAATTACGCCCTCTTGCGGCAAAATGCGGAACTAAAAAATTATTTCCAGGATTTTCTCATGACCACTTTAGTAATAATTTTTTTTTCCTGAGTTTCTATGCCCAGTAGTTTCTGAGATACGGCCGAGAGCCACCCGGTACAACCAACTGCAGCAACATCTACCTTGTTATCGGAAACATCGAAATTCATTTATAATAAAAAGTATGCAACCTTTAACGAATGGCGTCTTCGAAAAAACGCAACCATGGGATTTGATGTGATTTATAACAATAGATCTAAAGATATTATGAATCTAATACTGTTTATCTATTTTATACAGGGTGTTCATATAAAGGTTTCAAAAACGACACATTTTAAATACATTTTTCTCAACTTTTTCAAATGGAACACCCTGTATATTATTTGACTATTTATTGTAAAATACTTAAGTAATTTTTTTTTGTACAAGAAGCATATAAGTTATTTCCAACCATTTTCGAAAAAATTGCTAATTTCATAAATTATGTTTAAAAATAAAAGTGTATAATTCAAATAATGCATGGGCGACTAGACTATAGTAAACGTTAAAAATATCTCTCATTTTAATCTGTCCAAAAGTCAAAACGTTTTTGAAAAGATCTGTTTACATCCCAGAGGCACATATGAATTTGTACTTTGTGTTTGAACATTGAGGACATTTGGCCAACCAACAAAATTCCGCTAATCGATTTTTCAATCGCTAAGATCCCGGCAGTGGCTGATTCCTGGAACAGGATTTTCGATTCGCTGGAAAGAATTATGCTTTCCGCTGATTATGAAACAGGTTTTTACAAAATCTTTTGTATGGATTCCGAGAAAATCACGTTTAAAATATCGTTTAGCAGAATTTTGTTGGTTGGCAAAATGTCACTATTTCCTGTTTAATTGACGACTCTACCTAAACCATGTCGGTGACAAGTTAATATTTTTTATTTATCACTCGGTATATCGCGTGCCAAACACTCTCAACATGTTATCCGAATCTAATCACACAGTAAAGTCGTAGTTTTTCAGCACACGCCGTTGGGTCATACTTGGGCGGCCATGCATGTCGTATGGCGCTCTTCAGCATGAACCAGTCCGATCACAGATGACTTGGATCCGCTCTGATGAAGATCTAATGACCCTATCGATAACGATATTTTCGTAATTGAATAATATCATATTGTGCTAAACAAGCGTCATCGTAACGCTACCTGATGGTGCGTGGTGACAACTGGTGTTGTGCCAAAAGATACGGAAACTGAATTTGGAAAGAGGACTAGGTATAATAATAATTCTAGAAGGAAAGTTAACATGATTGTCCCCTCTAGAAAATTCAATACTGGAAAGATAAATCTACGGAATTTAAAAAAAAAATTGTTTGTACAGTACTTTTAAAAGAATAAAGAAAAATAGAAGTGTTACTAGATTAGGAGGATAGTTAAGTACTTCCCAGGCAGCAGACTGATGTTATTATGACGTAAGTTTTTCGTCATATCAAATGTCAACGGTACTTTAAAAATGACGTCATAGTGAGGGCAATATGACGTCATTATGTCACAGAGCGATGACGTCACTAGAGCGTCATTTATTGACGTGCTAATGATGTGATAAGGACGTGATTAGTGCCAATATATCTTACGACGCTAATTTGACATGTGACATTATCACAAAATCCCTCTAATTGATTTTTCAAGCGTCAAAATCTCTGCACTGACCGATACCTTAAACCGGATTTTCGATTCGCTGGAAAGTATTATACTTGCCGCTGAATATGAAACAGGTTTTTATAAAATTGTTTGTGTGGATTCCGAAAAAATCAAGTTTGAAATAGTGTTTAACGGGGTTTTGTTGGTTGGAAAAATGTCACTATTATTTCATTATGTCGGTTTAAGCTGCATCGTTAATAAAGTTGACAATCAAGATTGCTGGAAAGAAGTTTCATTTCGTCAGACCCAAACTCGTCCCCAGATTATATAGGGATGCTAGATTTTAAAAAAACGAAAAGCGGGAGTTGTCGATATTATTCTTGTCACCTTTTTGTTTAAATTTAGTAATATTTTTGGGCAAAAAAAGCCACCCGCCATGCCATCCAAAAAAAGGTCTCTGGCGAGCTAAAAACTTAGGGAGATGGCCAATTCCCTACCGAACATACAAAAATAGTAAGCAAACTAAAATAAAATAATGTATACTTAAGTACTTACTTTTAAATTATTTTTATTTATCCTGTATATTTTCACATATCAAGTTTTTCCACTTTACTACCTATATATAGGTAGATATAATAAAAATACTCTAAATAATTATTATTGCAGAAGAAGAATTTCCTTTCATTTCGTCAGATCCATCCCTAGACGTGTTTCGCCATATCATGGCTCATCAGTAGAGCTACAATCTACAATTTAGTATTATTATTTTCATTACTTATATTATTATGTACTGAATTTATATTTGGCTCTTTATAGGCGGAAACATTTTTTTTGCACGCCAGCTGCATGTAGCATTGTGACGGCTCTTTGCAGCTTTACTGGTATGGTCGTTATTAACAATTGAATTATGCGAGCGAAGCCGCGAAGACCCGCCAGTTTATTATAAAATTTAATAATATCAAATTATTACATTTCTATAGATTCAATCACTTACTATCGCAAGTCTTCGGTAGTATAGTGGTAAGTATCCCCGCCTGTCACGCGGGAGACCCGGGTTCGATTCCCGGCCGGAGAGGAATATTTTTTCACTTTTTTTTACAGACATTTTAAAAACAGCTAGAAATAAATTATTTTTTCTACTAGCGTGCGGAAAAACGCATTTTCCGCACATGTTTTAGTGCGGAAAATCCACTTTTCCGCACCGTGCGGCAAATCCACTTTTCCGCACCGTGCGGCAAAGATTTTTCCGCACTGTTATATTTTGAAATTAAATTTAATTAAATTAAATGCTGTAAAATTTTGTTCATTGTAATATAAATTTAAAAAAAAACTCCGTTTTTTAAATTATTTTCAATTTGTTTCCTCACGCTAGTAGAAAAACTATTGTTCCTAACACGTGCAGAAACCTATTTTTCCGCACTTAAATGCTTGACACCACTCCGCTACGCGTCGTGCTGTCAACGGCATTTGCGTGCGGAAAAATCGATTTTGTGCACTTGTTAGGAAAATAGCTATTTCAGCACAATAATTTTTTTAAATGAAAAATGTTGGAGGTTATTGCCAATAATTGGTTACTACTATGATTTCTTAATTTAAGAGGTTTTAAAAAAATAGATAAGTACAGATAATTAAAATATTAACATGTTTTAAAAAATAAATAATATTAATTAGTATTGTTGGAAAACTACTTACTTGAAGTAGAATAGCTGGGCAAATGGTAAGAACGTCGAACAAAAATGTTTCACGTATCGTCTAGTGGTTAGGACAGTGGTTCCCAAAGTGAGCGCCGCGGCGCCCCGTGGCGCCGCTAGGAGTAATCAAGGGCGCCGCCAGAAGCCCGTATATTCGTTCATATGCAGCACTTTCTTGGACACGACTGTACATATTGCGAGTAAGGGCGCCCTGACAAAATACTAAACCAGTAAGTGCGCCGCGAACTGAAAAAGTTTGGGAACCCCTGGGTTAGGACATTACGTTGTGGCCGTAGGTATCCAGGTCGAATTCTGGTCACGGTTATGTACCAACATTGCATGGTAAAGATTTTTTCTCTAAATTTTTACTCTTTTCATGCCATAAAACACTAGTGTAGTAATAGATATTTTAAAACTATTCTTAAAATATATTTTTTTTAAATTTACCCGAGCTTAAAGCTTTCAGAATAGTAAGTGGAATTTTGGAACTGAACTTATGGGTAGCTCCCGGCTAACGGCTATCAATTATTTATTTCGATGAAAAATATAGTGTTTAAAGTAATTACACAGAAAAAAACATGGTAATTGTCATAGCATAATTCTTCGAGAAAGCAAAATAAATTGAAATAAAAACATTGATTTGTTTGTGAGCATGCAAAAAAAGTATGTGGGGAAAGTTGAGCAAAGTAATAATGTATTCTTTCATTTAAAAAAGGTTATTTTACAATTTAAGATAAACTATATATAAATAATAAAGATATTTATTTGTTCAAAAAAAAACAATAACAATAAATTATATGTAATAAAATTAACTTATTATATTAGAATTACATACTCACTAAATAACCATTGGCGACAGTAACGTACCAGTTGGCATAAAAAGGTAGGATTTGGATTAATTTTAAATAAAATTATCGTATTTTTGGCAGGCGAAAATGATGGGGGGAAGGGGGGGGGGCGCAACCACTCGGCCCCAAGGAGGAGCAAGCAACCACTGGTTTGGATAATTTTCCATTGAGAAGCAGAAGCCAGATTTTTTTTAAAATATCTTTTAAGATAGACAACTAGTAGCCGCAGATATTGATGGTGCCAAACCTTTAGTTTTGTAACAGAAAAATCGTCAAAATACAGAATTTTTGCCCCTAGGGCATGTGAGTAATAGATTGCCCTTTGTCGCACGAGTTTTGTTCGGTAGCTCACCTGTCCGAATTCTCAACTGACTAGTTCCGTCCATGTGTCATAGAAAATACTTTCTGTTCAATTGAATTTAGAAGAAACGCTCAAAGAAATATGGATGTCAATTAATGCCATCAAATTACCTCGTTCTATTTGCACGCACGCTTCCCCTTAATGAAAATCTATAATATGCTGGTTGTTGTAAATACATTTATTATATTTAAATTATACCTTCTATGGACAATAATAATTTGTAGAAGGAGCTAATTCTACCTTTTATCTACCGATAATTTACTAAAATCTGATTATGTTAAATTGATTTTTATCTTTAACGACATATAATTTGATCCAAATAACTTTAAAAGAATTTGTTAGAATTTCTGTCTGGTCTGGTATTTTAAACATTATTTACCGATATGCGAAATACGTAATTAACTTTTAAAATGTATGTCCATTAAACTTCCTATTACTTAACAGAATGTAAGTTGTTACAACAATAATAAAATGCGGTCGTTTTTCAAAAACTATGTCATGTATCTAAATATTTTTTAAACATTTTTTGTTGCATTGCAAGATTTAAAAAAATAACTAACCAGACAACTTTTACGGTGATCTACATGACAATTTGACGCGATATAGAGAACAGTAATTTAAACAATTTAAAACATTTTTTTTCTGACAAGACAAATTATGTTACCAATTCCAAAGCACAGAAAACTTAATTTGATTAAAAAATTACCAAAGCAATCTTTTAAATACAGGGTGTTACAAATTCGACATACCAGCATTGAAATCTCGGAAACCATAGGAGTTAGAGAAACGATTAAATGGGACAAAAGTTGTGCAATTCGGTGCTGATTATAATGCCGCTTTAAAAGTTTTCAAATTCCGAATACTTCCGATTTTATTCGAAAAAAACCGAAATTTTGCAAAATCGTTTTTATTTTTTCCTGAGCTCATTTGACTAGCTATTTAAAAATAAATGAGACTTCGTCATTGCCACTTTTTCTCCTCTACAAAATGACGTTACTAAACTAAAGATCCGCCGTTTCGCCTCCGAGCGGCCATCACCAACTTTACTTTTTTAAATACGGACCTGGATTTTTTTTAACCGATTTTTAAACCCTCCTACCCTCAAAATGTAATGGCGATATTACTTTCTCATAATGATGAAATGTCGTTGCTTATTTTTTTAAATTCATATTTTTTACACTTCTTGTCAATCTGGTGCTGGCAACGAATTACAATATTAATTAAAAACTTTATTTTATTTAAAACATTCATACATAAGTAATATAATTTATTTTATAAGAATTTTCTAATAATTCTAAATTTACTAATTATAAATCATAATTTTCTAAATGTTCAAAGAGATTGCCGTTTTGCTCAATAAAACGATCGATTTTTCTTTCAATTTTGGCGACAGCCCTTTCAACCGATCTTCTCCTTATCCTACCAAATGCAACCTTGCAAATACAATTTAAAAAAATAAGCAAGGACAATTCATCATTATGAGAAGGTAATATCGCCATTACATTTTGAGGGTAGGAGGGTTTAAAAATCGGTTAAAAAAATCCAGCTCCATATTTAAAAAAGTAATGTTGGTGATGGCCGCTCGGAGACGAAAAGGCAGATATTTAGTTTAGTAACGTAGAGGAGAAAAAGTGGCAATGACAAAGTGTCATTTATTTTTAAATAGCTAGTCAAATGAGTTCAGGAAAAAATAAAAACGATTTCGTTTTTTTTCGAATAAAATTGGAAGTATTCGGATTTTGAAAATTTTTAAAGCGGCCTTATAATTAGCATCGAATTGCACAACTTTGTCCCCATTTAACCTTTTCTCTTACTCCTATGGTTTCCGAGATTCCAATGCTGGTGTGTAGAATTTGTAACACCCTGTATATACCAAAATTTTTCTTTTAATTATTAATACTATAAAAATAAGTATCTTGTAAATGTGTTAGTAGTGAAAAAATAAATGGAAATATCATGTAATTTTGTAGAATACCTATAGTAAATAATATTATACAATTTATTTGTATATTGGTTGTAAAATTAACTCATTTTTAAGGAAGTGCATGAAAAATAAATTGTAAACCACCTTACTATTGGTAGCATGTCACCACCTGCAGACAGGTATCGAACTCTGTTGTTCTTGTCATTACAAGGTAGATGTTCGTACCATACCAAACGAAAGTTTTTATACTAAAGCCTATGGTATCAACGTTCTTGGGTTGTATATAGCTACAAATTCGTGTGCGTACAAGGGGATATCGAAAATGATAAGAGGATACGAATTAATGGTTAAATTGAGGCAAAGTTGCGTATTTTGGGGCTGAATAATTTGATGGAAGAAAATTGAAGATATTCCGAATACCTTCGGAGACATCCGAAAAAAATCGAAATTTTTAGTTTTGGTTTTTAATTTTATGCGCCTTCATTATACAGGGTGATTCACGGTGGATGGTACGTTAGAAGTATATGACGAACCAGTTAACGAATCGTTTTGAAAATTTGGTTGTTTATATAAACGGACATGCTCTATTTATCTAAAATATTTATAATAATGCAGTGTTGCCTCGTCTACCTAAAATTAGTAGCAACTTCGTTATTTTAAATGGAACACCCTGTATTTTATTAAATTTTTGAACCCTCTATTACTTTCTTAACAACTTTATTTAATGTTGTTCTATACTTATCTCTTACCGTTTCTAAGATAATAATTAAATTGCATTTTTTTGACGAAAAACGTTAACTTAAAAAAATGTTGATATTTTTGAACTCTGAAATATTAGAGCCCCGAAAATTGGTGACTGGGTAAATATTACCAGGGAGCTTTTAACCCTATGCCGAAATCTTAGTTGCGATATATAGGGTGGTTTAAAAATACAGTTAATTTGAGGACTTCAATAGGTGACCATAAGTATATTTTTTTAAATGTAACACCCTGTATATTATCACTAATTTAGAAAGCTACTTAAATTGGCTCTTTATTTTTGTATAACATATATATACCTAACTAGTCAAGTTTCTGACATTATTTGTAAAATTTGCTCAAAAATTTGATTTTTAGTAAGTATGCCATGACAAACTCTTTTTTGACATAAAAATTATGTCACTCTCATTATTGAACGGCAGTAGAGTTTTGGACTTGCATTGTCTTTATTTGTTTAGAATCACTACGTTTCAACTGGTAAGTATCTCCAGTCGTCTTCAGGTGAATACTGAATAAGTACGGTAACTACAGCTCTAGTTAGCTAGCGCTTTTTTCCTTAAACATGCCCCACAAGTAAAAATCCAATGGATTGAGATCGGGTGAACTTGGAGGCCAATTCCAAGGCCCCAAACGTCTTATCCAACGATCATCAAAAAGTCTATCGAGTTCCACTGTAACTTCTCTTGTACAATGTGCAGGAGCTCCATCGAGTTGATACCAACAGCTTCGATAACTTTGTCGATAATCTTCAAGGGGCAGATTATCAACAAAGTTTTCGACAACTGTTCTTAAAATATTTAAGTAGCTTCACGATGTTAATGACTCGTCGTATATAAAATAGTTTAATTGATTGTCCATTAACATGCAGAAAACATTAAAACTAAATTTTTCTTGAAATCCAGCTTCCTTGGTGACATGAGGGTTATCTCTTGACCAAAAATGACTATTTCTTCTATTGAAAACCCCTTCTCTTAAAAATTTAGATTCATCGGTCTAAATTATTTTACTTAAAAAGTTTGGATCTTTTTGGGTGCGCACTAATAACATCTCACAAAATTCAACTCTCTGTTGTGGATCTTGAGGTTTCATGGCTTGAACTTTAGTAAATTTAAAATCATGCATGTTATGCTGTTCTAAAATCCTCTGGACTGATGAATATGTTAGACCTAAATCATATTCAGCACAACGTATTGACGACTGAGGAAATGCATGAAAATAAGCCAAAACATTAATCTGGTTGTCTTCGTCAGAAGTTACGGGTTGAGGCAAGTTTCTTGGGGCTTTTAAAGTTGAACCAAACTCAATAAAATTTTTCTGGATCCGTAAGAATTTCCTTAAGTTCATTGGCGGTAGATTTGGGTACATTTCATTAAACTTTATACATGTTCTAGCGATAATTTGATCACACTGTCCAAATAAAATAAATAACTTCTAGTATCTCAGTCGACAATATTTAATAAAATACCACAACAATAATGAGAGTGACATAATTTTTATGTCAAACAAGAGTTTGTCATGGCATACTTACTAAAAATCAAATTTTTGAGCAAATTTTACAAATAATGGCTTATAAGTCAAAAACTTGACTAGTTAGGTATAGATATATTATACAAAAATAAAGAGCCAATTTAAGTAGCTTTCTAAATCAGTGATAATATACAGGGTGTTACATTTAAAAAAATATACTTATGGTCACCTATTGAAGTTCCCAAATTAACTGTATTTTTAAACCACCCTGTATATCGCAACTAAGATTTCGGCATAGGGTTAAAAGCCCCCTAGTAATATTTACCCAGTCACCAATTTTCGGGGCTCTAATATTTCAGAGTTCAAAAATATCAACATTTTTTTAAGTTAACGTTTTTCGTCAAAAAAATGCAATTTAATTATTATCTTAGAAACGGTAAGAGATAAGTATAGAACAACATTAAATAAAGTTGTTAAGAAAGTAATAGAGGGTTCAAAAATTTAATAAAATACAGGGTGTTCCATTTAAAATAACGAAGTTGCTACTAATTTTAGGTAGACGTGGCAACACTGCATCATTAAAAATATTTTAGATAAATAGAGCATGTCCGTTTATATAAACAACCAAATTTTCAAAACGATTCGTTAACTGGTTCGTCATATACTTCTAACCTACCATCCACCGTGAATCACCCTGTATATCTCTTACCGTTTTCGAGATCCCCTTGTACGCACACGAATTTGTAGCACCCTGTATATAGTGAAAAAACATAATTACTGATTAGGTATATAGAGTTAAAAATACAGTAAATATTGTGAAATTTTACCCTAATTTTCTACAGGATAGTTTAGATGCTATGAAATTCTTCGGTGAAAGTGGGCCACCCCGTATAAAAGTGATAACTGCGGAAATAGTATTTTACGTTACAAGGCCGGTAGGTGACTTATTACAGTACGAGTTGGTTTACGGACGAGGCGACGTAGGAGCCGAGTCTGGAATATAAACGAGTGCTGTAATAACACCTAACGGACGTGTGTCGTATGATATTTTATTTTGTCATTATAATCCTTTTTAAAAAGATTTAATAGAAATGTTTATTACAAATTTTAAAATATAAATGCGACTGTCGTTTGCTTGTCACTGTTAAATAGATAAAATTATAATATTTGAGTAAAGAATATAAATATAGTTTAAGTAAAATAAAAATTACTAACTTTAGTTAAGCAAAATATTTAAAAAATTGTAAAAGAGGGTCTATTCTGTAGTTGCGTAATATTTTTCATTTACTAAAGTTGGTAGTTGGTACAATATGTGTACTTGAACATTTTGTTTCCTATAATTTTAAGTGACAACTTGTCAAAAATCCAAAGTAAAAAGTCATTATTTCTAAACACAAAAGATTGTTGCTAGGCAATACATTACAGTACCTGATACTGTAATGTTCCACTTACCGGCCGCAAATGAGTACATGGTAAGTTGATTTACTGGACGAAATGAAATAAATATATCATTACCATTAATTTTATTACTTTTATTAAAATTTATTATTTAAATGCTTTCCCAATTATTCCCATTAATACGACCTGTAAGCTGCTTTTATTTTAAAAGTACCGTAACTTAAGAAATAAAATGACGACGCAAAATCAAACACAGTCGATGGCTGCCTTGCACATTACCAAACACTAGAAAATCTCTTTTCAAATCGTCTTCTATATTTTGCGAGAAAATTAAACTCTTTGTTCTATTATCGTACTCGCGGCGGCAATTTCTCCAGATGTTTTGCACTTCATTAGGCGAGTGTTTGAAAAAGTAATGGATTTAGTATCCCTCGGTGGTTCTATTTGCGGGATTACTTGAAAAGAACTATCTCAAACGGTACGAAACTCGTCTTGAAATAGCTTAATTTGCCATTTTGCTTCTGAAAATACATTTTTAAAGTGGAGCGGAGATGTAAAAGAGTCTATAATTTTTTAAATCTTAAGTATAAGATTTTAATTTCTAATGGAAATTTGTAGTGAAATAATGAAGAATGGTTTTTCATCAATCTCACACTAAAAAAGCTAATCTATACATTACCTCCTTAAGCTAAAAGATTCGCGATGTTAAATTGGACCAAATGCTATCATTCTTGTCCCAGTGGCGGCTCGCGGTCTCAAATAATGGTGAAGAGCTAGGAATAGTGCGGGTACTTAAACAAGCATTGACTAAAAACCCGTTGTTGTTACACGTCTCTCTTATCCTTATCTGACCAACGATTGAATGAAGTTTCCAACAAATTATTGTCATTAATTGGGTTCATCTTTAAAACACACAACTAAGTAGGTACGCACACTACTGAATTAACTGAAAAATAAAAACAAAACTTTTTAATCACACAGTAAATCACGTAAAAACGATATCTATAACCGTAAGTTTCGCGAAACCTCACAATAAATACCTTAAGGTTAGGCGAACCAATGCTAAAACAGTGATGCATACGAGTGATCTATTTTTAAATTTCCCTTCATCATAATGCAAATTGTTACATGCTGTTTGCGTGACTAACGTCACGTAACCATAGCAACAGTGAATATCAAAGCCATGTTGGGCCTTGGGTCTTTACTTTCTTTGAGCTAACGGACACGGTCGTTTGAAGCGCGCCAAAATGCACAAGTGTTTATAATTATTTAACATTGGAGTTAACCGTGGCCCTATTATGCATAGCTACATTCGGATTAAATTAATATTATTAATTCGAACATAATTAATTTTTAAGGGCTAAAATGGTAGCTGTATTGGTACAGGGACATTATTTTAAGTGTCTCACCCGATTGGCGACTTTGCTATCGACCACAATAAAAAAACAACTATGTATTCCCTAACAGCGTTTAGTGAAGAAGCTAAATTTGATGTCAAAAAAAATCTATGTTTACAAATTTGACAGATACGACGCCATATTGGATTTTCTTAAATGTCAACTCTACCTTATAGTAAGCCAGCTGCATTCGCCTATTTGTATCAACATTAAAAATATATAATTGTCAATATTTATTTTCAGCCGTTCCGGAGATATGAGGCTTCGAAGTTGGTGATTTTGTTATCATCGAATTAACAGAAGCTTTGAGATTAGAATCTCAATTTTTTCTGAGGATACGTAATTTTTTATGGCGGAGCCACCCATGCTATTGTCATATATGTCAGATGTCAAAAAATGACAGTTACGACGCCATTTTGAATTTTTTTAAATAGCAACCCACATTTATAACTACGTCAGTGTATGGTATTTCGCGGTCTGATTTCAAAAATATATAGTTGTCGATATTTATTTCCAACCCTTACCGAAATACGACGGTATCAAAAACTGCATCGTACGATTATGTGTTTTAAGTATCTCACCCCATTAAAAAATAGAAGCTTTAAGATTAGAAATTCAATTTTTTCTGACGATACGTAATTTCTTATGGCGGAGCCACCCATGCTATTGTCATATATGTCAGATGTCAAAAAATAACAGTTACGACGCCATTTTGAATTTTTTTAAATGGTTACCCACATTTATAACTACGTCAGTGTATTGCATTTCGCGGTCCGATTTCAAAAATATATAGTTGTCGATATTTATTTCCAACCCTTACCGAAATACGACCGTATCAAAAACTGCATCGTATGATTATGTGTTTTAAGTATCTCACCCCATTAAAATATAGAAGCTTTGTGATTAAAAAATAAATTTTTTCTGAGGATACGTAATTTCTTATGGCGGAGCCACCCATGCTATTGTCATATATGTCAGATGTCAAAAAATTATAGTTACGACGTCATTTTGAATTTTTTTAAATGGCTACCCACATTTATAACTACGTCAGTGTATTGCATTTCGGGTTTTTGACATCTGACATATATGACAATAGAATGGGTGGCTTCGCCATAAGAAATTATATATCGTCAGAAAAAATTGAGTTTCTAATCTTAAAGCTTCTATTTTTTAATGGGGTGAGATACTTAAAAGACATACTCATACGATGCAGTTTTTGATACGGTCGTATTTCGATAAGGGTTGGAAATAAATATAGACAACTATATATTTTTGAAATCGGACCGGGAAATACCATACACTGACGTAGTTATAAATGTGGGTAGCCATTTAAAAAAATTCAAAATGGCGTCGTAACTATAATTTTTTGACATCTGACATATATGATAATAGCATGGGTGGCTCCGCCATAAGAAATTACGTATCCTCAAAAAAAATTGAGTTCCTAATCTTAAAGCTTCTATTTTTTAATGGGGTGAGATACTTAAAACACATAATCGTACGATGCAGTTTTTGATACCGTCGTATTTCGGTAAGGGTTGGAAATAAATATCGACAACTATATATTTTTGAAATCGGACCGCGAAATACCATACACTGACGTAGTTATAAATGTGGGTTGCTATTTAAAAAAATTCAAAATGGCGTCGTAACTGTCATTTTTTGACATCTGACATATATGACAATAGCATGGGTGGCTCCGCCATAAGAAATTACGTATCCTCAAAAAAAATTGAGTTTCTAATCTTAAAGCTTCTATATTTTAATGGGGTGAGATACTTAAAACACATAATCGTACGATGCAGTTTTTGATACGGTCGTATTTCGGTAAGGGTTGGAAATAAATATCGACAACTATATATTTTTGAAATCAGACCGCGAAATACCATACACTGACGTAGTTATAAATGTGGGTTGCTATTTAAAAAAATTCAAAATGGCGTCGTAACTGTCATTTTTTGACATCTGACATATATGACAATAGCATGGGTGGCTCCGCCATAAAAAATTACGTATCCTCAGAAAAAATTGAGATTCTAATCTCAAAGCTTCTGTTAATTCGATGATAACAAAATCACCAACTTCGAAGCCTCATATCTCCGGAACGGCTAAAAATAAATATTGACAATTATATATTTTTAATGTTGGAACAAATAGGCGAATGCAGCTGGCTTACTATAAGGTAGGGTTGCCATTTAAGAAAATCCAATATGGCGTCGTATCTGTCAAATTTGTAAACATAGATTTTTTTGACATCAAATTTAGCTTCTTCACTAAAAGCTGTTAGGGAATACATAATTGTTTTTTTATTGTGGTCGATAGCAAAGTCGCCAATCGGGTGAGACACTTAAAATAATGTCCCTGTACATTAATATTTAATATTGTTGAAAAACTTTCCTTCTGGTTTTATTTTACTTTACCTGACGAGCCGCCACTGTCTTGTCCCAAAACCGTATATCCCTTGAGATACATTTCGTATAAGATTCTGAAGTAAATACCTATTCTCTTCGTTAAAAGTCATTACATCTTGATCCAAAAGTGGTTAATGTATTGTTGTGTATGGTCTTGAGCCAAGAGTGTTTGTTCTTGACTCAAAAGAGTTTATTAATGGTAATTTTGCTATTTTTAAAGAATCAGTCAAATTAGAAATTTAATAGTTTCAGAATACCGAGTGTCCCATTATGGATGGCCACCGGCAGTATCTCAGAAACTACGGAGCATAGAAACTCAGAGACAAGAAATTCTTAATTAATGTGGCTAAGAGAAAATGCAAGAAATATTTTTTAATTTCCGCATTTTGCCGCAAGAGGTCACAATTGAAAAGTAAATACTGAAATTCTAAATTTCTCCGAAAATTACATTAAGGTATACTTTTGGTAACATTACTAGAAGGATTAGATAATCTTGCATCATTTTGGTTAAAGCCCCATTGGCGTACCGACCTTGATAAGACTGGGGGAAGCTATTGAAAGTGTAATCATTTAAATTGCAATACATAATGGGACACCCGGTATAAAGTTCGTGAATTTTCTTAATATCTATAATTCTATTTGTGTTAGGCCTAAATGTATTAAATAAATCCAATATTATTAGAGAGAAAATCAGCAAAAAGCAAAAATTGCGTTGCCGTCCATGTCTACGAAACGGCATTTTTGTGGTTGTTTTGGCTTGGTCAAGTTAAAAATAAGTGAAGTGTCCGGAAGCAGCAAAAGGCAAGAACGACGATTAATAGTCTTAGTAATTGACGAATATATTTTTAAAGGCTATTCACTGATTAAGAAAAAAAGTTAACAAAAAAATTGATGTGTTGTCTTGTAACTAGGATTAATATATTAGAATATTTTGTAACTGGATAGTTTATTCGGTGATGCTACATTCTACACATGAATAGCAAATTTAATATTGATTAACTTTGACCAATGTTTTGACTGTTATAAGTAATAGGAAGATAAATAGCTGTTGACATATTCCAACGTACGATTAAAATAATCATGTCACATGGGTTAATCAGGAGCGAAAATACCCGAAGGATATCCTTTATTTTGCACAAAATAATATAATACATTGACAGGCGACAAAAGTTTTTTCTCTTGACATTTTGAGAGGATGCCAAAAAAAATGTACTTTTCGAAAATAATCTTTCAAAAAACCAGCATTTACTTTTTAGTTAGAGAAGACATCGTTTAAAGATCTCTTGAAGTGACATTTTGAGACTAAATATGGAAAGATGTAAAAAATGTATTCTATAAATTCGCTTGCATATAAAGGACTCTCGAAAAGGGTAAGAGATAGGAAGATGGTTAAATTGAGGTAAAGTTGCGTATTTTGGGGTTTAAAAATTTTCGGAGATATCCAAAAAAATTGAAATTTCTATTTTTGGTTCTTAATTTTTCGCGCCTTCATTTTTGAAAAACAAACAACAAGTTTTTATAGCCGTTTTTTATGTTCTACAAATTGGCGTTATTAGTTTTTAAATTCATGCTATCTCTTAAACGGAGGACGAAGAAAAATATATACTGCTTTTCCACTCTTGGTGGGCTTCTTACAAATAACTTTACGATTTAAGTTCCGATGGACGTTATAATATTGGAGAAAATATCGTTACATACAGGGTGTCTACTTAAGTTGACAACTAATGGGAAACTTTTTATTATTATTTTTACGAAAAAAAGTTATTCTTCATAAAAAGTTCTGCATAGTCCAAAACCTAAAATGCAACCATCAGATCTAAAATTTTTTCAGTCGTATGCGAGGTTTGTCAAAAAATATGAATTTTTGCCCAAGAGTAAAGTACCTTTATTTTTGACAATATCGAAAACTGTACTTATGAAAAGTTGTTCGGAATGTAAAACTATATTTTAATATGCAATTACCATTTTTTAATTTTTACAAATTTTTCTCAAATTACGGATATCGAATATTTATCTGTTTAATTTATTTAAAAAAAAAATTAAGTAGAAAGCTGTATATCCAGCGTCTGCTGCTATCACTTTTTGTAGGATTACCCAATTCGACTCTTAGAAGTATTTTCTCATAGACGTCTCTTGCGACTTGCACAAGTTATATATATAAATATTAATGAGACCTCTTCCTCCATTCTTTCGTTTTAGGTAGATTCTTTCAAGTGTAGAGCGTGGGTGGTGGAATCTGAATTTTGTCAGCAGCCTGCGCGTAAGCCTATCTAGTTCGTGCAAATCCGTGTCTGAATAATTAAGGATTTCGAATGAGTAGGTAAGTATTGGTATTGCCCAGGTGTTGATGGCCGTAGTCAGGTTACTAACATTCAGGTGAGTATTAAAAAGCTTTGTAAGTCTGCTTTTTATTTGTTTTTTAACTCCCTTTTTGGGCTAGTGTGGTTTATTTGTTGGTTTTGGGAGATGCCTAAGTATTTATATGTTTTGTCCTCATCTAGTATATCTTTTCCTTCAAACAGTTTTATTATTATTATTATTATTATTATTATTATTATTTGAATTAGGGACTGTAAATGGGTTTTGCTTTCGGCGTAGAGTTTGATATCGTCCAGAAATAGAAATATACGTTATATATATTGCCCAGCTTCTCTTGTCCAATATGGAGGTTAGTATATAGAGGGTGTATTTTGTATATTTGCAATATTTTCTTTAGCCAGTCGTGAGGAACATAATCAAATTTTACTATAATCAATGAATTGAGATTTCGCCTTTTAACTTCTGCCTATTTTATAATAACGGCATCGATTGTAAGCTGTTCCTTGCAACCCAAGGTTTTCCTAATACAGCCCTTTTGCTCATCAGCTACCAGGTTGTCATTTATGCAGTGTGTGTATATTTTTGAGTACATGACCGATGTTAACAGTTTATACACCACTGACAGACAGGTGATCGGTCTGTAGTTTTTTGGATCGTTTACCTGCCCTTTTTAAACAAAAGGAAGGTATTGCCACTGGCAAGATGAGCTGGGAAGTGTTTGGGGTTTAGGAGGGCCTTGCTAAAGCAGTTTGCGATTACAGGGTGTAAGCTTGTAAAAGTTTTGAGCCAAAAATTATGAATTTGGTCAGGTCCCGGTGATTTCCAGTTAGCCAATTTCTTAGTGGCATCCCTTACATCAATGGATGTTACTTGCGGCTCAGGCATTTTTTGTATAGTTTCAGCCTCGGCTTCAACTTTTTTGAGCCAGCTTACGTCAGACCAAATATTACTCCAAAATGCAGTAAATTGGTCTTTATTTATATCATTAGTTGGAGTAAGGTCATTTTCTTCTTAGTTTAATGTCCTATAGAAGGTTTTTTGGTTCCTGGTGAACTTTTGGTTTTGAACCTTCCTCTTTGTGACTTTATTGTATCGCCTTAGACGGGCTCCCTTAGCCTTGCATTTTTGTCTGATATTGTCTTTTACGATTGTTAGCAACCGTTTTACATCGGGACTGTCTAAAGGAATGCTCTCTGCTTTCAGTATATCTTTAACCTTTTTAGCAACCTTGCTGCTAGAGTTTCCATTTAGATGTTCTCCAATTATATCACTTTGTACTCGTAACTGGCATATTTGATTTTCTAGTCTCTTTTTCTGTTTCTTGGTAATTTTGTTGTTAGTTCTCAGATATAATGCCTGACCATTGAGTTCAATTACAGTTGCTGCTGCTGCCTATAACCCACTGTGTATTGTCTTGAGGTCCTCAGTTCTATTTAAGGACGTCCCTGCTGCTAGGCTTACTCTCGCTAGTATTTCGTGGGTTCCTTTCTTGAATCTAACCTAAGGGATACTGGGTCTCAAGGTCGGGTCACTATTTTCGAACAAGGACAAATTTTCCAAAACTTTTTGGTTTGTATTGTCCGTATCAGCCTGTATAGTTTGATCTTGTTCGTGTATTACTTCCTGCTGTACTGTTAGCTCTTCCACATGCTGAAGGTTGTGCAACGTTCTGCCAACTTCGCGCCGGATTTTATCTATTTCAGTTTGGAGTAGCAGGTGGTTAGCATAAATAGCTCTTTGACGGCACGCTACATTTTTTTCGGTCATTTTTAATTCCGGATATATTTGGCTTATTTCTCGGTGGAGTTTTATTCTCCAGCCAGGGCGAGGGTTATCTTTACAGTCGTTAATCAAGAGGAATGTTATGATAAAGATCCTATTCATGTCACGACTCCACTTGATTCGACCGGTTTCTGTTCTTCTGGGTGGACCAGCGGCAGTTTTATCGCCTCCAGGTTCGGGCTGCAAGCTAGTCTCCATGGTGATGTTTTCCTCGCCGATGTTATGTTAACTAATAGTTCGGTTGTCGGGAGGGGCTTGTCTTAGCATCCTACCGTTAGTTATATTAGTACTTGTCAAATTAGTGCCTCCCCTAGAATCCGTGAGGCTGACTCTTTGCGCAGCGTGGGATTGTGGACTTTTGTTTCCACCGACCTGGGGTACATATTCTCTAAATTCGACATTTTATTTATGTAGTTTCAATAAAATAACAAAAGTTAGTGATTGGTGTAATTTTTATTATTAAAATTAATATTTTTCTAATTGTTCAAAATTTAATGGTTTTAAATAAACGACTCTTATCGAAAATACAATAGTGTTTTTTTTTTTGGTTTAACAAATACTGTTTTATAATTTCGGTTTGTTTGATTTTCATTAGCATAATATTTTCTAGTAAGACCAACTAACTAAAACAAAAGATTGATGACGCGCTCTCAAATCTATTTAAAATTCCCTGTCACGCACGAAATCTTCGAAATCTTACACTTACTTAGCCTTCTATTTACAATCGCACAAATATAATAAATTCTAACTCCAATCGGTGAAACCGTCAGAAATACTCGACTTGAATAGCAAAATAATTATTTACCGAGTTATCTGATCTTTTTTTCTTCATCTTCAAATAAATTAATAACTTTGAACCGAGAAAAAAATTCAGAAGATGGTTCAGTTTGTCGAGTTCCGCCGTTACATATTCATGACCGAATATCTAGAAAAAAAAATGTTTGAATTGATTCTTGATCAGTGGTAGCACGTCTTATTTGAAGAATATTGTAAGCAAGTAGGTTTTGTTATTAAAAAGTAATTTTATACATAGAGCAAAATCGATTAATTAAACAGAATTGTTAAGAATAGTCTTATAGCAGTAGCAACATTTTTAATAATCACTATTAAACAATCTATTACTATAGAAAAAAAGTTAACTAACGAACAGCATACAGAATTGCTACCTCTTTATTTATACCGACAATAAAACGAAATAATTATGAATATAAGCCCAGAATTGTAAGAATGTATTTTAATAAAACATTATTTTTGGAAATAAAAATGGTTTTATACAACATAAAGATTGTATCAACAATAAAACGCTTTTTTGGGGGTATTAGTTAAATTATTATTTGGTATTAAACATTTGTTTACCCTTATGCAACATACTTTTAATTTACAAGAGTAAGGGAGACTTAGACGTATCAAGCCGTGTTTTACGATGCGATGTGCATTTGTTTGGCTGTGCGGGTTGTTTCAGATATTTGTTGTTTTTTGTGAACAGTGTTGTGAGGTTATTATTAAGCTTTATTTGTGGGGGTGTAAAATTATCAGTATTTTGTAACCTAAGAGCTGTGTTTATGTTCTCAGATTTTTCATTGTTTCTTGATTAGAAAGTGTTGAAAGTTTTTTTTAGTTAAATAAATACCATTAAAATGTTAACCTATTTTTATTCTTTACTATTCTTTATATTATCGGCCATTTATCTGTTTATTTGAAATTCTGAATATAAGATTGCACATGTTTTAAAGCGAATAATAGCAGTAGTTACATGGTAAAATCAAAAAATGAAATTTGTCAATACCAATATAAATATAGTAAAATATCATTTCTTTACCTTTATTATTTTTTGGTTTTAAAACATACAATCATCCAAAATTTCGCTTGTTGCTTGGAGTTTACGTAAAGAGATAAGTAAGATCAATAAATTTGTAAAAAATTAATATTGGGAATGCGCAAGCGCAAAATTTGAATCGGCAAACAGTATAAAAACGTTTTATATTGGCAGCTAAATAATTTTATACCGGTTATAAAACTGGATTATACTTTTTTTCAACTGTGTTTACTGGTTATAAAGCGTTTTATAGTCGCTAGAGAACAAACCTTTATGGTTATAATCCGTGTCATATAAACAGTATAATCGTTTTTAACTAATGTGTATACCCATAGAAGTACGTTTTATAGTCGCTATGGAACAAACCTTCATGGTTACCATCCGTGTCATATAAACAGTAAGTATAACATATTTTAGTTATCCTTATGCACCGGTCCTAGCAATATCTGGTGTATAACTGGTATTAGCTCGTATTGCTGTCCCAAATAGTATTAAATATTCTTATAATGCCCATAAGAATTCTTATAATGGTTATAATTCATTTTTCTCAGTGTAGTAAAGTAAAATAAAAAATGTATTTTTCTACTGCCACCTGGAAATTTGCTGTTTTTTTGTGTGTTTTAGATGAAAGTGATTGGTAAAGTTTGCAATTCCGGTTAACTGAACGGATATGATTTCCATCCTAGTTAGGACACAGTGGTCAATTACAAAGAAACAAAACATACACGTTGTAAATTTTAGGACTCGTTTTTCCTACTTAACAGAAGTGAGGTTAAGAATATACTTTAAAAATATGCAAATCTGTAAGATAAAATTTGTTCTTTTTTAATTTAAATCAAAACACTTATTCCAAAATCTATGCATACACACTTTTTTCCTAAAGAGTGCACGAAATAGTGCGAAATTTATAGGTATCATGATAAAATTTATACCAAAGTTTATTTTTACCGAACTATTGTTATTTTCTGACCGGACTAAAGTTTTGTGCAATTTCTTATTTCAAAAATCAACAGTTTTCCACTTATTTATAAATAATTACTATAAGAATTAATAATAAAAACAATGCTAGTCCAAAACTTTTAGATCCATCTAATTTACGACCAAGAGAACAACCGCAACCCGCAGTAAAAATAAAAATCATCATCACTGTATTAAATCATTTGTCAAAATACTAGAATATAAAAAAATATGCGGCATTACTAGCTTAATGATATTATGATTATTTTTTCCGAGGGGCTGTTCGTACGCCGGATGCACTTAGGCCCGGTTTGGCTCATTATGCTCACCCTGTTGGGTTGTTACACACACTCCGTGATCCTTGCACTAGTTTGTGTAGGTCAACTGGGGACAGGGTAAGAATATCCTCTGGTTCCAGTTTTGGTTACCCGAGTATTTGTTGCTTTTTCCGATCTAGTGACTCGCAATGGCAAACTATATGCTGTACAGTGTCCCTGATTTGTCCTCATAATCTGCAGTCAAGGTCTTCATTGTACAGTTACATTATTTGCAGATGGTTCTTGATGGCCATGTGTCCTTTCAAAGTTCCTGTAATGGTTCTCGGCTGGGTCCTGTTCATTTGAAGCAACTGTTTCGTAAGTTTTGAGTCTGGATCCCCAATGAAGCGTTTACTGTGGTGTAATCCCTGTCTGTTGCTCCAGTGACCAATGAATGTGTTTTCTAAGCCTTTCCTTAAAAGTTCATAGGCTTATTCATTTCCTGTAATACCTTCGTGTCCTGGTACCCACTACAGTATTACTTTGTCTACTTTTGCCAGGGCCTCCAATGACATTCCCATACCAATCTTGAGGTTACCTTGTTGCATCTTAGCGATTTAAGGGATGATTGACTGTCAAAATATATATGGATCCGCTTATTGGGGTATGCCCTACTATTGTTGCAAAGAAGCTCATAACGAGAGAATCAAAAACAAACTTCTTGCCAGTCCTAACGGATCAAGGTCCTTTTGGTCAGTCGCTAAGGCCGTCCGCCAAAACTTTACAAAGTCAACTATTCCACCTCTAACACGTTCCGACGGCACAATAGCAACCACAGCCGGGGATAAAGCAAACCTACTTGCTGAACTGTTTTCCTCGCATTCCACTGTAGACTTTCAGGGAAAACCACCACCCAACATTCCCTCAGTTCAATCGCAAATGTCTGAAATCGTGTTCCGTCAGCGTCTTGTTAAACGGATTCTTAAAGGACTCGACGTCAATAAAGCTTCTGGTCCAGACGAAATTCCTATCATTGTTCTTAAGACATGCGCCGATGAACTTACACCAGATTTTGTAGACTTTTCAACTTATCCTACAAAAAAGGAATATTTCCATCCTGCTGGAAGTCGGCGCGTGTCCAGCCCATTCCAAAGAAAGGTAAAAAGACTCTGCCAAGCAACTACCGACCCGTCGCATTGCTTTCAGTAATTTCAAAAGTAATGGAGAAAGCTATTAACCAACAACTCCTAAAGTATCTGGAAGGGCTTAACATTATCAGCGACCATCAATACGGTTTTCGTAAGTCCAGATCAACAGGTGACCTTCTGGCATATGTCACCCATCTTTGGAGCAACACCATCGAACATCATGGAGAATCCAGGGCTGTTGCACTGGACATCTCTAGGGCTTTTGATCGTGTTTGGCACGATGGGCTTCTAAGTAAATTGCGATCCTACGGTATGCCTAATGGATTCTGTTTATGGTTAACCAGCTTCCTTAAGAACCATTCTCTGCAAGTGGCGATTGACGAGTTTCTCTCAGACACCTTCACCATCAATGCCGGTGTTCCTCAAGGGTCCATATTGTCGCCTACCCTCTTTTTACTGTATATTAACGACCTTCTAGTGAAAACCCAAAATCCAATTTATAGCTTTGCTGATGACAGCACACTTGTCTCATCTTTTACCTTGACTCCCCAAACATCCGCTGCCGACGCACATCTTCGCAGGCAGCATGAAGTATTGCGCCTCAACAAAGACCTGGAAGAAATTTTGGCTTGGGGTGACAGTAACCAAGTCGAATTTAATGCTAAGAAAACCCAGGCAGCAGTCTTCTCCAAAAAGGTTAACATTGCAGAACTGGATATAGTCATGGCAGGACAAGCAATTCCCCTGGCACCGTCTATTAATTTGCTGGGGGTCAATCTGGGAGGTAATATGTCTTGGCATGATCACGTTGCCGCAATGGCCAAGGCAGCTGCACAGAAACTTGGTGTACTTTTCCGCACCAAAAGGTTGTACACACCTCATCAACTTTTGACACTCTACAAAGCCCAGATTCGACCATCATTAGAATATTGCTCTCATGTCTGGAGCTCTGCACCCAAGCACACCCTTCGGCTACTGGATTCTATTCAAAGGAGAGCCATTCGTCTGATCGGCGACCCCGAGCTGACCAAGACCCTCGATAGCCTGGAGCATCGAAGACAGGTTGGTGATTTGGCTCTCTTTTACAGATATTTCCATGGCAGGTGTTCGACTGACATTGCCCACTTGATTCCACCTAGAGCAATTCAAAACAGAAATACACGGCAAACCACTGCCGCTCATCCATATGTTGTTCAGCTTAGTACTCCTCGAACTTCATTGTTCAAGAATTCTTTCATCTGGAGAACGTCATCTTTGCGGAATGATCTTCCTGAGGTCGTGTTTCCCAATGAATACAATCTTCATCGTTTCAAGACCAACGTTAATCGCTTTTTTCGCACTCGCACCGCTCCCAGAGCGCCTTAAAGGATTTTTCCTACAGTGCAGGTGTTTTATCATAAAAAAAAAAAAAAAAAAAGAACACTGTGAGAGACTTTCCCAGAGAGAAAAACGCATTTTTCTCCGGCCTTACTTCGTGTATCTCCGCGCCGGTACCCTTATTGGTTTTTGAGCCGTTTGTGTACCAGATTATTGCCCCATTGTAGTTTCTGGTGTTTTGTTTTTCCATACGTTTCGTTCATCAATTACGACCTCATATGGTATGTCATAGCGAAACCTTGGATTTGTGTAGTCTGATCTCATTTCTAACTCAGGTCCACCTACAGTCTCGCTTAAAAGTTCGTGTCCAGTTCTCTGCCTGCCTAAGAGCGGCGTCTAACTATTATGGTTGATAACCAGCTTCAAGAAATCATATATTAGCAAAGCGGCAATTACAAAGCTCAACATATACTGCATATAAAATAAAATACATTGTTTAAACCGATTGTAGAATTTTAAATAGTAGAAAAACCTAAAAAAACCATAACATATTTGCTCTTGACCGGTTTTTTATATATACTAAGATTTAAAAAGAAGACCCATCTACCTACGCCTTTGAAAATGGATGTTTTGCTGATCGAACAAGCTTCTAGATATTATTATGCTCTACGAACATCTTATTTCGGCCCGTGATATATGATATTCGATCCGAAATTTTAATTATATTTATTTGTAATTTAGTTTTACCAATAAATTTACACACTTGTGACCTGTTTCGAGAGGATTTTAATGGACCGGAGATAAGCGGTAATAGAAAAACAGAGATAAAATTTAAAGATAGAATCGTAAATAAAAGAGAAACATATTATGGCCATTAGAAATTCATTGGGTAATGGTAATGACTTGATTAAAAATCCGACGTGAGATTTTGATAAAGTTTAGTAACCAGTTTTTCAACGTGTTTTAGCAAAGATGTTTTTGTGGAGATAAGAAGTTGGAAAATAATCATTTATCTGATAAGGAGTTTTTATTTAATACTAGAGTTAGGAGTTATATTTAATACACTATTAAATATAACAGGTTTTCTTTCCGGAAAAGCCAACTGTCAAGTGTTCACATTTGTGTCTGTAAACTACGAAATTCCAAAACAATTAATCCTCTGGCAATATGCAGGAGTTGTATTTAATTATGCTAAATCGAAATTTACGTTTCCATTTATTCTACATAATATATTTTTTTTCAAACTATTCCGACGTCCGTGATGACGTTTTTATACCACAATCAGGCAGTGGCGATGTGTGTAGCCCCAGTCTCAAGAAGGCCCCATGAGGACCCTTTTTTTTAGAACTTACTTTTTGTAGGGCAGAAAAATTCTGTATGTAAAATTCATGTACAGGGACATTATTTTAAGTGCCTCACCCGATTGGCGACTTTCCTATCGACCACAATAAAAAACCAATTATGTATTCCCTAATAGCTTTTTGTGAAGAAGCCAAATTTGATGTAAAAAAATATGTTTACAAATTTGACAGATAGGACGCCATATTGGATTTTCTTAAATGGTAACCCTACTTTATAGTAAGCCAGCTGCATTCGCTTATTTGTTCCAACATTAAAAATGTATAGTTGTCAACATTTATTTTCAGCCGTTCCGGAGATACGAGCCTTCGAAGTTGGTGATTTTGTTATCATCGAATTAAGGTTAAAAACTCAATTTTTTTTTGGAGGTACGTAATTTTTTATGGCGGAGCCTACTATTGCCTCAGATTTCAAAAAATGACAGTTACGACGCCATTTTGATGGCAACCCAGTGTATCAGTGTATTGCATTTCGCGGTCAGATTCTAAAAATATATAGTTGTCGATATTTATTTCCAACCCTTACGGAAAAAAAGACCGCATCAAAAACTGCATCGTTCGATTATATCTTTTAAGTGTTTCACTCCATTAAAAAAATAGAAGCTTTGTGATTAGAAACTCAATTTTTTTTGCAGATACGTAATTTTTTATGGCGGAGCCACCTATATTATTGCCATATATGCCAGATGTCAAAAATGACAGTTACCACGCCATTTTGAATGCTGAGTGATAAATGCTGGATGTTGGATGCTGGGTGATGAATGCTGGGTGATGAGTGATGAATGATGAATGCTGGGTGCTGGGTGATGAATGCTGGGTACTGTGTGATGAATGCTGGGTGCTGTGTGATGAATGCTGGGTGCTGTGTAATGAATGCTTGGTGCTGTGTAATGAATGCTGGGTACTGTGTGATGAATTCTGGGTACTGTGTGATGAATGCTGGGTGCTGTGTGATGAATGCTGGGTGCTGTGTAATGAATGCTGGGTACTGTGTGATAAATGCTGGGTACTGTGTGATGAATGCTGGGTGCTGTGTGATGAATGCTGGGTGCTGTGTAATGAATGCTGGGTACTGTGTGATGAATGCTGGGTGCTGTGTGATGAATGCTGGGTGCTGTGTAATGAATGCTGGGTGCTGTGTAATGAATGCTGGGTGATGAATGCTGGGTGCTGTGTGATGAATGCTGGGTGGTGAATGCTGGGTGCTGTGTGATGAATGCTGTGTGATGAATGCTGGGTGATGAATGCTGGGTGTATGAATGCTGGATGTTGGGTGATGAATGCTGGTGATGAATGCCGGTGATGAGTGTTGTGTTGGTGATGCTGGATTAATAATAATCTTTCCTCCCCGTGCTTTTTAAAAATCTTTATTATAGATATTTAGTTTGAAAACAATATCTCAATTCCAATGTCTCTTATAGATTAATAGTGTTGTGCCAAAGCTTCTATTTTTTAATTGGGTGAGACACTTAAAAGACATAATCGAACGATGCAGTTTTTGATGCTGTCGTATTTCCCCAAGTAATGAAATAAATATAGACAACTATATATTTTTGGAATCGGAAAGCGAAATGCAATCCACTGATGTAGTTATAAATGTGGGTTGCCATTAAAAAAAAATTAAAATGGCGTCGTATCTGTCATTTTTTGACATCTGACATATATGGCAATAGCATAGTAGGCTCCGCCATAAAAAAAAACGTATCTCCAAAAAAAAATTGAGTTTTTAATCTTAAAGCTTCTGTTAATTCGATGATAACAAGATCAGCAACTTCAAAGCCTCGTATCTCCGGAACGGCTGAAAATAAATATTAACAACTATACATTTTTAATGTGGGAACAAATAAGCGAATGCAGCTGGCCTACTATAAAGTAGGGTTTCCATTTAAGAAAATCCAATATGGCGTCGTGTCTGTCAAATTTGTAAACATATATTTTTTTGACATCAAATTTGGCTTCTTCACAAAAAGCTATTAGGGAATACATAATTGTTTTTTTATTGTGGTGGATAGGAAAGTCGCCAATCGGGTGAGACACTGAAAATAATGTCCCTGTACTTTTTACATCATTATAAAGGGAATTGAAAGACCTTTAAAATAAGGTATCACTCGACCCCCCTCTCTATTTAAGATTTTAGGGGTGGTGCACGTGTTAACGTGATTTTTGTCAATTTTGTTCTCCCCTCGAAAACAAAATCGACGGGTCTGAGCGTTTTTCCAAAAAAGAACTGAGCTGCCAGTAAATGCCTGTGTTTCGTTTTCGATGCGCCACCCTGTATATAAGCTATACCGTGTATTTGTTTTCATTTATTGCTGTTGAAAATAAATATACTATAGACTATAGAGACTATGGAGACCGTACACTATCAGTCGTAATGACTGTCCTAAATGATATCAATCCTTTATCATTCTCGCATTAGTGTTTTTTCTTATCAGAATTTACATCAGTGCGACCATCATTCCTTAAAATTAGCCGATAAAAAATTACTATCATTCCTTCATCAAGAATGTCATTCCGACTGATAGTGTACAGTCGATATCGTAAAATTTTAATTTAAAAAAAGGAAAAACGTAATTACTACGCCAAAATGATGGAAAACTATCTAAAATTTTTAATATACCTCCATTTGGAAATTTTTGAAGAAATGAGGAATTTTAATATTTAATTTTACAATTGTGCCTCCTTGCAGTGAAATGCAGAACTTAAAAATAAAATCTAGGATTTTCTCATGGCCACTTTAATTATGAATTTTTTGCCTCTAAGTTTCTATTAATTAATTAAGAGAGTTTATTTTCAATATTTATAATGTAATAAATTTGTTTATTTATCTTCCTTAATAAATTTCTTCTTTGATCCCCCGAAGACGTGCTTGTTAGGGGCAAATTTTAATATTTTAAATTATAAATATATGAGAATATTAATCTATTATGTTTAAATATTTGTTAATATTATATAAAAGTTAAATTGTAAATAAAAAACGTTTAAGTATATGTATATAAATATAAACGCAATTTATATAATTTATATAATAAAATATAATATATAATATATAATAAAATTTTGAAAAATATATTATTCATAACAATATCAATTAAAACATTTCCAAAAATATTTTTAAATTATCCGTTTCCAATATCCATGCTTTTATTTCGACTTTATATTTTTTAATGAAATATATTTTATAATTTTTGTTGGTAAATTATCGTTTAAATAAAAACATAAATATTTGAAATTTTTTTGACCTATGGACTTATTTATTTTAGGTTTTATGATTATTTCATTTTTATGACGAGTATTATGATTATAGTTTTTAAATTGTATAAGATTTTTATTTTTAAATATGTATATTAAGATATTATAAATGTAAAGTTGTTTAATGTTCATTTTCTTTGTTTCAGAATATAATTTTATTGAAGGATAAAGATAATCTTTATTAAATATAATTTTTAGAAATCTTCTCTGTAATATTTCTAATTTTTTGACAAAAGTTCTATTTATTCCTCCCCAACCTAAAATATAGTAATTTAAATGAATTTTAACTAATGCATAATATAATATTTCCAGATAACTGAACATCGAACGTGTCACATTGCCAAGCCAGATCACTGATGAGCACCAATAATCAGAAACAAGGATTTCGATCAAATAATATTTTCAGTTGTTTTACGTTCAAAATTTCTTTAATGTTTCTAAAAATTGGTAGTAAACTTCTTAATTTTTATATTATTCCTAAATATTTTACTTGATTATCTTTTAAAATTTCATCAGTTATTTAAATACTATTCATATTCTGTGGTACGTTATTTAGATTTAAAGTGAAAGGAAGATAATTGGTTTGATCAAAATTAATTGTTAATAAATTTTTATCAAACCAATTTTTTATTATTTTAAAATGTTTTTTAATTTTGTTATTTAAGTTGACCCAATTCGTATCTGTATAAAAATTTGCAGTATATTGTGGTTTCCGAGATATGGCCGGTAGTCACCCTTAATGATTCACCCTGTATATTATATATGTTTACAATGACAATATATTTTTCGGTATACCTTTAAAGATGGCAAACTAGTAGCCACTAATCAATATGGTAAAATATTAAATTTAGAACATAAATATCAAAAAACTGAATTTAACACCCTTTTTAAATCTTTCTCGGTTCGAATAAAAAGTTAAGTTCAAGTATTTAATCCGACTGTTTAATATACTCAAAATCGTCCACGAAAGAGATTATAATCTGGTTTTCTTCAATATAGTAAGCGAACCAATCACAAACTTTAATATTTCTCAGGATTGTCTTATCGAGCCTCTCGCCAAAATATCATAAAACTACAGATTTACAGCCGAAATTCACGGGTTAACGATTTAAACATAACACAAGAGTTATGCGTTGTGCCAATAAGATCAAAAAAAAATTTAAATACCGCTATAGAGGTTTTATTTCCAATCGGTATAAATAAATAATACCGTTTATGTGGATTTTTATTAACGGCAGATATATTTTTAATTGTTCTCGTATAAAATGAAGATGTTTAGGTGACAGAATATGATACAGGGTGATATTATTTTCTGTAAAGTTTATGTTTGACTTTAAAACGAATGGATTATTTTTTTTTAAATTTTATTTGTAGCGTGTAATAGTTTTTTTACGATATAAGTGTTGTAAAGATTCATATTACAACACGAGATGTTAAAGTTGTCAAATGAGGCGTCAGCCGAGTTTAATAAAACATCGAGTGTAGTAATATGAATTTACAACAAGAATATTGTACAAAATTTTATCTACTTTCATCTATGAATAAAAATATTTGGCAAAAGGCATTTTTAAAAATAAAAATGCACCTGTAAAAATGCACCTGCTATTAAGTTTACTAATCAAGTTTTTTATGTTACCTTTCGCATAGTTACTGTTTCGCATGGTTACTGTCGAAACTTTGTCAAACAAATTCAAAAATATAAAAAGCGTTTTTCAAAATGAGCGATTCTGATGGAAGTTTACCCTCTGATATAGAAGCAGCGACAAACGAAGCGATCTCAAGTTTAGTTCCGACAAAATCCAAGGCGCGGTATAAGTTGGAGTACTTATTAGAAGTTTGAAGATTGGTGCAAAGCTAACAAAATAAAGGAGGTATCTAAGAAAATCCTTTTGGGGTTATTTTTCCGTAAAGCAACGCTCCCAGAAACCATCTACACTATGGACTCACTACTCACTATGATTTCAGTCAAGAAAAATCAAGATATAAGCAGATTTTCTCAACTAATCGCATTTTTGAAAAGAAGTTCAGAGGGTTACAAGGCCAAAAAGTCCAAAGTTTTCACAAAGGAAGACGTATGTAAGTTTCTTAGTACTGCAGATGATGAAACATATTTACTTATGAAGGTTGTTATGATAATCGGCATTTTTGGGGCTTGTCGGCGCGAAGAACTAGCTAAGTTAATGTTGGATCATATTGAACACAATGATTTGTATATAAAAATTGTTATTTCATTCTCGAAAACCAAAATTATGCGAGAGTTTGTTATAACAGAAGGAAATGTGACAGGTGTCAACTGTTTAAGTATTTTTCGAAAGTATGCTAAACTTCGTCCTCTTAATGCAACTCACAGGCGGTTTTTTTGTATTCTATGGAAAAGGAAAATGCACCTCCCAGCCTGTAGGAATTAATAGTTTTGGAAGTATACCAAAAAAGATTGCAACAAAACTTGGATTGAAAAATCCCGAAGGATACAGTGGACATTGTTTTGATGAGGTCCTCAGCCACCATTCTAGTTGATAGTGGTACAGATATGTAGATGTTAAAGCGTCATGGGGGCTGGAAATCCTCTTCTACGGCAGAAGGCTACGTTAAGAATTCTTTAGAAAATAAGAAACAAATAGCAAAAAGATCATGGGGTCAGACACGGATTTAATGATTGGAAATTCGAACGTAAAGGGCTCCATCACATCCACTTCTGGTATACAAATTTCTAACTGTAAAAATTGTATTATTAATGTTCATAATAAACCTTAAGTGTTATATTTTAATTAATAATTGGTAATTAATTTTATAATTGTTAATAATAAATCTTCTAAAAAGTGTGGTTTTATTTAACAGCAAAATTTTAATAAAACCGTTTTTTTTTCATTACATCACTAGTGCTGTAAAGGCATCTATTACAGCACTAATGCTGTAATAGATGCCCTTACAAAACGATTTACAGAACTGTAAAATTCATATTACTAAATGAAAGTAGATAAAGGAAATAAAATTCAATTTTTTCGGTTTTTATTTTTTGATATTTATGAGACATCATTAAAAAAAACAATAAATAAAACAACTATTGGAACAAAAACAATGTTGAAACCAAGAAATATCACGAGGCTATAGTAGTCACAGTGGTTCTTTACTCCTGCATCGACAACGTGATTTAAAACTCGCCATTTCTATTTATTATTATAATAAAGTTAAATAAATACATAATTCAACATCTTCCGGGCACTATGCTATGGCGCAATACGTCGTTGCCAATAAAACGTGCTAGATAGAAATAAAATTGTAAGGAGGAGTTGCAGATTGATTTGACTATTTATTTTTGTGTCGGAAAAATTGATTTATTTGTAAAAATAGTTCTTTTCGGAGCTTTTATTATCGTTCTCTGGTTTTTCCGGTAAGAAGTATATGATACGTATTTATTCATTGCAAGACAATGGAATGTACAGCAAAGACCTAAAAAAATAATCAAAAACCTATACTTATTGGAATTAATAAGCCTCTGTTAAAATTAACCAAAAAAAACAGAGGAAGTGAAATTTCTAAGAGGAGTAGGTACGGCAGGGATGTGTATTGTCACCTCTCATATTCAACATGTACTCAGAGGCAATTTTTCAAGAAGCTCTGCAATACACGGAAGTGGGAGTACTATTGAACGGAGAAACAAATTAAAAATTCAAATTCAAATTCTAATAACTTTAGGTATGCCGATGACACCGTCATTTTTGCCGACACTGCACAGGAACTACAGCTTTTGATGAACAACTTAGTTGAAATTAGTAAGAAATATGGCCTAGAGGTTAACAGTAAAACAAAAGTCATGATCATTAGCAAAGAAAAAATACAATTTATCATCAATGAGAAAGTAGTAGATCCAGCGGCGGCACCAGGGGGGGGGGGGAGGCCATGAGTGCCCACCCTGGTGCACCCCCAAAATTGATGAATTCGGTTTTGTAATGGAATTTTCGTGGGAAGAGGGACTTGGCTTTGCATGGTATTTTAAAGAAAACGAAGACTTTTTCACTTAGGACAAGTGGGAAGTTTTGTTTGTCGCTGCTTATGGCGTTGTAGAGAGAATCGGGAGACCGGCGACCATTTTTTTTTAGAAGTCACTTTTGACTTGGGTAGTGCCCACTCAAAAATCATCGGGCCCATTTGTGCCCTCCCATCCCAAAAATCCTGGAGTAGATCGAATATCAACATACACATATCTTGGCACAGTACTAAATGAACAGTCTCTTTGATTGCTAATATGTTGTATGTCTATAGTCGATTTCAGAAAGGTGTAGAGTAATAAAATGGGAAATTCCATCCAGTTCGGCTCAATTTCGGTGTCGGCCATAGGCGCAGGTAAATTTTGTGCATTAAATTATTTATGATAACTAACCAAAAAAAAGAAGATAATTTGATAAAGAAGGAACTATTAGCTATAGCAAATTTACACAAACATCGTTTTATGAAATATGGCGTGGAAGATATAGCTGAAAAACATGGTGTAACTGTGCTGCGCACATCGCCATATCATTGCGAACTGAATCCTATAGAACTTATATGGGCGCAAGTAAAAGGATTTGTAGCAAGACACAACACGATATTCAAAATGAAAGACGTTAAGCTACTGTTTAATCAAGCCATTAAGGATGTGACACCAGACACAGTCCATCATGTCATTAAAGAAGAGGAGAAAATGTGGGATATTAACCTCCTGATCGATCGGACCGTAGACCCATTAATTATAACGTCAAGAGGAGATGACAGTTCCTCAAATAACGAAGGATATTATGATTTTTTATAATTTAATTTCTGTATAATGTATTTTATATTTTTTTTATAATATATAATATTTTATAAAATAAGTGTACCTAATACTATGTACATAATGCACGCCTTTGTTACACCATTTTCAGTGTTTGTGAATGATTAACAATAGGCAAAACCCATAAATTGACCCAAACCCGGGTGGTACTATCTGCCCTTGATCAAAATAAATAATTTTGCACTGAGTGCCAAATTATGAAAGTGGCTTAAATATTCGTTGAGTCACTCTGTAGTCATTTTGCATACCTAATGAGCTTTTATTACTTCTTTTGAAATATACTATAGTATTAATATGCTTTTAACTGTTTCGTCCTGTATATCGAAACACGATTGGAAACTTAACAATCGTAATAAAGACGTAAACTTCTTATTAATACGTAGGTATAGGAATAAAATTTTACTGTGTTTTAAATAACTTTTTACAGCTCCATCTTAAAGCCAATATCAAATTACATTTTTTATCTGAGCTGTGTAAATTAAATGAAAACATTGCAGTTGTAAAAATAATGTGTTTAGTTTATTTTTTTTTATGCTAAGTAATATAGTGTTCGTAAAAACGCTGCCGGACCAAGGGTGCCGGTGGACAACGCCGGTACCGTAAATAAATTGAACCGGTACGACAACCGTATAGTTTCAAAAACGTCATTGTGAGATATTCAATAAAAACTTATAAATTGAGCAAATTTAAAATTATGAGCAAGCATGAAATACTAGCAGAACTAGTGGTCTTGAGTTTTTTTCAGTTATATTGGGTTACACAACCCAAAGTTTTTAGCAGTAAAAAATAAGTGCACAGAGCAAAATCGACTAATTAAACAGAATTGTTAAGAATAGTCTTATACCAGTAGCAACATTTTTAATAATCACTATTAAAACAATCTATAACTATAGCAAAAAAGCTAACTAACGAACAGTATACAGAATTACTACCTCTTTATTTATACGGACAATAAAACGAAATAATTATGAAAATAAACCCAGAATTGTACGAATGTATTTTAATAAAACATTTTTATTGGAAATAAAAATGGTTTTATACAACATAAAGATTATACCAACAATAAAACGCTTTTTTGGGGGTATTAATTAAATTATTATTTGATATTAAAAATTTATTTACCCTTATGCAACATACTTTTAATTTGCAAGAGTGGGGGAGACTTCGACGTATTAAGCAATGTTTTACGATGCAATTTACATTTGTTCGGCGTTCGGCGTTCGGCTGTGCGGGTTGTTTCAGATGTTTGTTATTTTTTGTGAACAGTGTTGTGAGGTTATTATTAAGCTTTATTTGTGGTGTATCAGTGTTTTGTAAAGTTGTGTTTAAGATCTCAGATTTTTCGTTGTTTCTTGATTAGAAAATGTTGAGGGTAAATACCCTTATTTGTTTTTTTTAGTTAAATAAATACCTTTAAAATGTTAACCTATTTTTATTATTTACTATTTTTTATATTATCGGCCATTTATCTGTTTATTTAAAATTCTGGATATACGATTGCACATATTTTAAAGCGAAAAATAGCATAAATTAAAATCAAAAAATGAAATTTGTCAATACCAATATAAATATTGTAAAATATAAATTTCTTTACCTTTATTATTTTTTGGTCTTAAAACATACAATCATCCAAAATTTCGCTTGTTGCTTGGAGTTTGCGTAAAGAGATAAATACTCTTTTTCAACTGTGTTTACTGGTTATAAAGCGTTTTATAGTCGCTATAGAACAAACCTTTATGGTTATAATCCGTGTCATATAAACAGTATAACATTTTAGTTATTCCTATGCACTGGTCCTAGCAATATCTGGTGTATATCTGGTATTAGCTCGTATTGTTGTCCCAAATAGTATTAAATATTCTTATAATGGCCATAAAAATTCTTATAATGTTTATAATTCATTTTTCTTAGTGTGTTTTTCGACCAATCAAACGTTCGAAGCCACTTCCGGTTTAACCGGAAGTGAAGTCAACTTTTAAATTATAAATGGAAACCCCCAATTTTTATTCGACGTTTAAATTTTACAAAAAAATTCTCTTTTCAATGACATACCATACTTTATCATTTGTTTTAAAAATGGCCACCTAGATCATTTTTTCTTTGTTTTCTAAAGTGTCCATAACTTTGATAAAACTCGGTAAGTGATAAAGAGTAGGCCATGGAAACGTTAAAATGGTTTATTTTAACCTACTTTATAATATAAGTTTGACGGCCTTGAGATAATTGTATCCGTTAAGGCTATTTTATTTACAACCTATTTTTTAAAAGAACGAAACGGAATTTCTCGATATTTTTAAATGGCAACCTATACCGAAGAATAACTTTAGATATTTTTGATGAGCCCGTTTACGGGTTATCGCCGATTTCTTTTTAACTATTTCCCCTTTTTATGGCCCCGTATTTGCGGGCACCAGTCAAGGTAAAGGTTAGGTTAGGTTAGGTAAGAGTGGCAGACCCTTGGTTCTGACCAAACAGTCTCACGTAGTCCTGATTAGGTCCGTTGTGATACCACACGTGTTCCGTAGAACCCACCTTCATCAGATCACTGATGGTTTATGCGACGTAACCGCGGAAGGATTTTAACAACTCATTCAAACCAGCCACTACTGTTCAGAAATCTGCTCAGCCGTCCAAGTTGTAAGTTGTTTAGTTCCTCCAGGCTATCGAAAGATGATTCACCCAGAATAGTGAACCTCCTTCTTGCGAGGCCAGGGCATTCACACAGAAAATGTTGAATACTTTCTTCCTCTTCCTCATCTCTGCAACTTCTGCAGAAGTCGTTAGTGGGTATTTGCATACGTTCGGCATGTCTACCGAAGAGGCAATGTCCGGTAACAACCGCAGTAATATTTCTCACGTCTTTTCGACTGTGTCTCAATAGGTCTGCGGTTCTCTTTTTATCGAATGTGGGCCACAGTTGCCTGGATGTACTACAGGTTGTCAACCCTGTCCATCTGTTCTGTGCAAGCTGCTTGGCCTTGTAGTCAATCTCCTCTTTGACGAATCCCAGTGGTTTGTTCACTGTATTGTCTGCTAGATCAGCTGGCATGCCTGCGCCCTCTCTTGCGAGCGCATCGGCAGCCTCGTTGCCATCTATTTTGGAGTGTCCAGGAACCCAGCACAGAATAACCCGATGTTGGTTGCCAAGTGTGCATAGATTGTTGCGGCATCGCTTTACGAGCTTTGATTTAACGCTGCTGGAACAGATTGCCTTAATCGCCGCCTGACTATCACTGAAGATGGTGATTGACGAGGCTACTCCCAAGCCAAGGTGTTCTTGCAGGATATTGACCGCCTTCTCTACTGCCAGTACTTCCGCTTGAAAAATACTACAATAGTTGGGGAGTCTATACGATTTCTGTATTTGTAAACTTTCGGAAAAGACCCCGGCTCCCACACCAACGTCCATTTTTGAACCGTCTGTGAAGATTGCGTGATCTGTTTTCGTTATGTTCTGTCAAGGTAAAAGATGACTGTCAAATAAAGTTGTCATTTTGAAATGTGTGCTTTATTATTATAAAAACTCGTACATCGAAAATATTAGCCATGAATTACACTTCTGAAGAAAAAATATTGATGATTAAATGGTATTATCAAGGAAATAGTTATCAAAATGTGTCAGACATGTTTGCTGCCCTGTTTTATTTTGGTATGATTGAAAGAGCAAACATGGATAGGGAATTTTTAAAAAACATTTGTTTCACTGATGTTTAATAAAAATACTTCAAAAGTAGATAAAGAAAAATAGTTTTTTTTTACAACAAAATCGTTATTCGGCCAGATATAAAATCATATTCTAAGTAAGAAGTTGTAGTTTCAGCACAAGCAGACGTTTTATAAACAATGACTTTTTCTTCTATTCCTACTAATAAATAAGTTTTTCCTCTTTCAAACTCTATCCGTGGACACACTGTATATGCAAAAAAATAGATCAAATATAAAAACTTGTCTGCCAAAATAATAATAAAAATCATCTCTGTACCTACCTGTTTGTGCATAGATTGATCATACACTACACCATTCAAGGCAAAAAAGCTGAATTAAGCATGCTTAAATCTAGTTCTTCCTGATTCAAATTTGCAATCTGAAATACTTACTTATTCAAACAAAATAAAATTATAAACACCATTTACTGTTAACATTACATACAGAACCATCTCATAATCCAATACCTTAAAAAAATGTAACATAAAAGAACAAGGACTTATAGAATGATATTTAGATTTAAAAAATGATCAGTAAAGCTAATGATGCGGAACATTTTGCTTTCTAGAACATATGGTACTGGATCGGTGTTTTGAAAAATTAAAATTTAAAATTCCCTCTCGTTTAGATACATCATATTATGAATTTCACTGGATTTGATAGATGATGCTATTTTGCTTTGGAAATATTCAGTACTTTTTATAAAGTTACAACAGATTTTATCCCAGATGCTGAATCCTTGCTGTCACTGTAAGTGCCTAATTTTTATCTAAAACAATATTAAATGAGCTGGGGTCGCTTCGTTAAATATTATATTCAAAATCATTTTCATACTATACCAAGTTAAAATTAATGGGTGTCCACTAAATCTACCTGATTTAAACCCGCTGGATTTTTATAACAAGTTAAGATATTCACAATGATATAATATAATAAATTGTCTAGAGATTATTTTTTTTTATAGTTTTCTTATACGAAAAGTTGTATTGTACAGAAAGCTTTGAATAATTACTTAATTAAACATGACTTATTATATCAGTTAAAAAGTACTGTATGAAATTTTTTTTGGGGCTCAATAAAATTACCCGCATAGCGTAATGTTTCAAGAAGTTTTCAACTAGGGTGTACCGGATGGTCAAATAAGAATGGACGCCGGCCATATCTCACAATGTTTTGAAATAAAAAAAACTATTATAAAATCGACCTAGAGAAATAGCTCGAAATTATTTTTACGTTTCTAAATTTACCATTAGGGGGCGTTGTAAATTTTTTTTGAAATATACTTTAATGCATGTTAATCTAACTCACAAAATAACTTGAGAGGATTAGGGGGAACCTCTTTTGAAAGAAATATTTATAACTCCGCAGTGGCGTAGCCAGAAAATATGCTCGGGTGGGAAGGGGTGGGGGCTCAGTGGGCGTAAGTAGGACATTTTTTTCTTGAGAAAGGGACAGTCGAGACTACATGTATTTTATAATATTGTACCTAGTGAAAAAGGCGAAAAAGCGCCCCAGACGGATTATTTTCGGGGCCACGCCCAAAGTTCGTTTAAAATTCACCTAACTACTTTCAAATTTCAAAAATTAAATTATTTCCTCTCCACCAGGATTAACTTTGTTTTTGTAAATGTTTTTTTTACTTTTTTTGATATTTTTAATTAAAAAAAAAACATTTTTTATCCTTGTGAAAATATGAATATTGGTGTCAATCCAAAATTTTAACATAAGACGTATGTATGACTCTAACCAGCGTTTTTCGGGCCCGGTTTTTCATGATTAAAAATAAAGTAAATTTCGCTCACCACGCCAAAATTGATGATTTTTTTCAGAAATCATGTATTTTAGAAGCGTAGATCTAAGAGCAGTTTTTGGTGCAAATTCTTAGGTTTTGAAATACTCCTTGTTAAGTGCCGTTTTGTATAATATTCATAATAAGGCATTCTCGTTTCTTCTCGCACTATTTTTTTATTATAAATTCACACACTTCTTCCATAAAAAATGTTTCAATTAAAATTTTTCCTTTCATTTTTCTCTTTAAAAGTAAATACCAAATTGTTTTTTGTTTTTGTTGTAAAAATATTTTATTGCATTGGGTTATTTTTTGTTGATTTAAAATAGCTCTTAAAAAAGGAAAACGAAATAGACAAGTATATAATAGAAAAATATTATTCTTTATACTCGTTTTCCTATAAAATTGCATCATAAATCAATAACCAAAACGATATGCGTCCGAAACCTTAATCCCTATATAAAACAGGACTTTTAGGAGGAAAAGTTAAAAAACTAAACGTTTTCTACAAGAGCTTATCTTATAGTCACATTTAAAATAATGCTGGACTATTTTTTGTTATACCCGGTAGAGGGCGCTATTTGCGCAATTACCAGATCTTTCAAATTTCTTCAAAAATGTTAAATAGAATAAATATAAACATTTATTTAGATAAAAAATAAATTAAACACGAAGAGAACTGGTGGAAACTGACTGTCAACATATTAATTGAAACTGATATTTTTATAATATAGGTATCGTTGATTTAGGAACTCACATTTATTATTTAAAAAAATTTAATTGAAGTAATTTATAGTATATCTAATTTTGTCGCAAAAATAAAATAAACACCCTAAAGATAATGGACTATCTTCATAGTATTGAATCCTAGTCCGTGGGTTCAATAATATAATTATGTGGAGGAGACTTTGAGAGTCCTTTTCCTGTATAAATGTTTTTATTGCATCTAAATACATGATTTATTACGACTAACGACGACGAGACGATAATTATTCATACAACATAAACAAAACTAAAACTAAGGATGCCCAGACCGTAGCAATCATAGTACCCAAAGTCAGTATGTTGGAGTCAATAAAATCAGCACAACATAATATAATATAATATGGTTGCTAGAATTCAGTAAAATTTTACTTAACAAAAAACAATATGAGTAATTTATTTTGTTATAATATCCTCGTTTTATTTCTCCGTTATTTACAATACTATGCAATAAGAATCAATTACTAGATTAAGGGATAAATATTCTTTTTTTATTTTAACTTATTTATAAGCATCCTTTGTCAAAAACCTATCTATATTGTAAAACGTAGTTTTAAGGTTTGATAATGTAGTAGTACTATGAAACTGCAGTAACTAATTAGTTAACAAAATGATATTATTACAAAGTAAATTACTCATTATGTTTTTTGTTAATATGCAATATCACAAAGTAACGGACTACTCAATCCAAAATTTTTAAATAATTTTTAATTGGGAAAATTGGTCAGCAGGCAATTATATTATACAGGTTTAAAATATGGATGAATTAATTTGTTTTCTAGAAAAAAAACTTATTTGTTATGCAAAATTTCAGCTTAATTTTTTTACAGTATGAAAATTTTGTTGGTACGTAATAAATACACAGGTAATGTGATGTTTTATTACATTGTAATAATAACGTTTCTATCATAGGTATAGTCATACTACAACGATACTTTGAATTTCAATATTTAAAGAATGACGGATCACTACAAAAATGTGGCAACCGTTTTTGGAGACGAACTAATGTTTGTCTCCATTTTCGATCGATTTCAGACACAAGATATTGTATTATTTTATGCAATAAAAGACGGCGCGCTCCGAAGTCACGTCGGTTCTTACGTAGCGAATGAATTATAGTGCGCCTATCTATTCGGCTTTCTTTAAATGTTGAAATTCAAAGTACGATATAAGTGCTGTAATTCTCAATAATATAACGAACGTTTATAGTGTAATAACGCTTTACTTGTTGTGTAATAAATATATCTAATCTGGAAAATTCCTAAATTTAAAGAAGGAGGAGATGTAGACCACGACACACTATATATCATTAATTGGGTTCATTTTTAAAACACACAATAAAAATTAAAATAAGTGGGTACTTACACACTACTGAATTAACTGAAAACTAAAAACAAAACCTTTTAATCCCACAGTAAATCACGTAAAAACGATATCTATAACCGTAAGTTACGGGACGCCTCAAAATAAATACCCGCACCGAAGATAAAACAAGGGTGTATACAACTGATCTATTTTTAAATTGCCTTTCATTATTAATAATGCCAATTATGCAAATTATTACATGCTGGCGCGTGCTGACATCACGTAACCATAGCGACGAGAAATCAAGCCGCTTGAATGTATGTTGCTCTTCTGGCTGCTTTCAGCTCACCGACACGGTCGACTGGGCGGACTGGGGCGTGACAAAGTGCACGAGTGTTTATAATTGTTGTCCATCGGAGTTAACCGTGGCCCTATTGTGCACAGCTACATTCGGATTAAATTAATACTATTAATTCGAACATAATTATTTTTTAGGGGCTAAAATGATAGCTGTATTACATTAATATTTAATATTGTCGAAAAAATTTTCTCCTGGTTTTATTTATTTTTTAGTGAAGAGCCCAGCCCCTTCACCTACTTCACCTGACGATGCCGCAACTGCTTTTGTGTGCAAAGAAATGTTGAGTTTTACCAATATAAAATAAAAAGTAACTAATTTAATAGATAATGCATAATAAAATACAACATATTTCCTAAAACTTAAAAAAATAGTGTCTGAAGCCAAACATACATCTTTCATATTTACAGGTAGGTAGTAAATAATAAACGAGGTATGGTTTAAAGTAAATTTTTTTCAAAAGAGTTTTCGCATGGCAACACACTTGAGGGCTCCAATGAAGATCATTTTAAATACCAAAGTTTGTTTAAATGCGTATTTTATTGAGAAATAAAATAAGTTTTACTACTTTTTAAGTGTGAAATAGCAAATAATTTTTATTACTAATTAACTTTAATTACTTATTAACTTTTATTACTCAAAAAAAGTTAAAAAGTCTTTTATTACATATTTGATTGGTTCCAGTTTTTAAAAAATTGTGGGCAAACCGGAAAAATGCTAAGAGCGAACAAACATTAATAAAGATGCATGCAGGTTAAAGTAAGGACCTCCTTTAGTTTTAAATAACTTCCTGGAAAGCACTATCATAAATTTGGCGCATACAGTGACCGGCAGAATAAGCTTTTTTACTTAATTTTGATGATTTTGACCCTACCGCATAGAACAAGGAAAGGCTCAGAAAATACATTCACTGGTCCAGAACCGGCACTTGGAGTACCAAGGTGCACAGTACGAGATGCCATAAAGCGATGGATTAGGAGTGAACACAAAATCCACTGGATCAACAGACAGGCATTACACTACAGCAATAGCTTCATTGGGGATACAGATCCAAGACAAAATAGTTGCTTCAAATGAACAGGAATCAGCTGAGAACCATTACAGGAATTCTGACTGATTGACTGCAGATTATGCGAACAACTCAGGGAAACTGTACAGCACATAGCTTGATATTGCGAGTCACTAGATCGGAAGAGGCAACAAATACTCAGGCAACCAAAACTGGAACCAGAGGACATTCTTACCCTCTCCCCAGTTGACCTACACAAACTAGTGCAAGGAACTGGGTTCACGGAGTGGGTGTCAACCAAACAGGGTGAGCACAATGGGTCAAACCTGGCCTAAGTGCATCCGGCGCACGGACGGGCTCTTGAAAAAAATATAGAACAAAAAAAAAAATTTTACCCTTTCAGTTTTTAAATTCTTCTTCCATTATTTACCGAGAACATAATTAAATAAAATACGATATTTAATAAAAACACGCGAAACAACTTACAGACGTCTCAACAATTTCAAGCAGTGGCACCAGCTAATCGCTCTGTAAATGGCGCACTCCTATCTGACTGTGGTCTCGAGTCTGGTTTCCTGTTTCCAAACTGCCTTTGTCTATTTAAGTTATCGAAATAAAGATACCAGTATAATCGGTCCCACGACTGGCAAATAAAAGAATTACGCGATTAATAGGATGACTCACCCTATGTTTTTAAATTTACGGCTTTCGCGCGGTGTTTTTAACTGTTTCTTTACATGGTTTGTTCACAAATAATATGCCATTATTCGTTTATATTGCGAGCAACTAGGTTTAAACCAAAATTAACTTTAGACGATATGAACGCTGCTCTCTAGAGGAGTCATTGTAAAGTTATTTAGGAAAATGGAAGAAGTAAAGTCCTATCTACTTAGAAGGTACTTTCCTTCCCATTTCCTTAAATAACTTTTAGACAATATGTTCAGGATCTTATTAAATTACTAAAAAATTGTATTATCCTCTTCAATTCAATTCCTTTATTCGTGTTTAAATTTTTAAAAACTTTACATACGTCAATAGGTGTAGAAGTCTATTTACTAGTAAGCAATGGGTACCCAAATTACAATTCTAAAAATTCATCAATTTGGCAGTAAAAAAATATAAGTGAAAAACACAGCAGACAGACAGATAAAAATCAGTTATTAAAAACACACAATACAAGTAAGACAATAAAAATTAAATATACAATCACAACAGATGAGCAGTTAATTAATCAGGCAGTCACAGCAAGGGAACATCAAATGTATGATCTAGAAATTCCTTTGGAGCCGCAAAAAGTCAACATGTAGATATTCTCTACCTCGCGTGGTATGATCATGTCTGTCACCAACTGGTTGGTAGTTCTCGAGCCTTTTGCGTGTAATAGACACTCGTATATGTACCGCGATGGAATGGTCAGTATCCCTAGAACTCCATACGCGCACCTAGCGTCGGAATAGTAGTCAAACCTAGCCAGAATCCTCACTGAACGACGCTGAAGCGCGAACACCTTTTTCATGAGTGCGGAATGTCCCCACGCCAACAGAGCATAGAACAGACCCGAGTCAACCACTCTCGAGAGCTGCTGTAGTAAGTACACTGCTCTTGATACTCTCGAACAAATGAAATCGATGTGGATATTAAATATTAGTCTGGGATCCATGTGGATACCGAGAAATTTAACTGTCTAATTGTTTCGGTTTTGTACTCATTCGGTTTGCCGCGAACCAATCTCTAAGGGAATTACGATTTACTTCCATTTTCGGCATTAGTGCAGTGACGTCACAGTCGTCAATAGTGGCCGTTGTGTCGTCCGCGAAAAGGATCAACCTACCCGTAGTCAGCACCGTCGGCAAGTCATTGACGTACACTAGGAACAGTAGCACCCCAGAATCGAGCCCTGAGTCACCCGTGCTTCAGCTCTCGTCCCGACTCTGCCTGGCTGAAAGAGGTCACCTGTTTCCGCCCCGATAAGTAACTTTGCATTAATACAATCTGTTGTGTTCCCATTTAAGCCATAAAACTGAAGCTGAAATCAATAATAAAAAAATTTAAATATCGATGTTTTTGTGCATAAGTCCTGTCAAGTTATTTTGAAATAGGTTCTTGGGTATTTGGACATGCAAATAAAAACCACTGGTTGTCTTTGATTCGGTATGCAATGCTCCGCAGAGTTTGTCTACTTCCTTATGCTAAAAAAAACGAATTCTGCAACGGGACGTTCTTAACACTTTGTATACACCCATTTCCGTTATTGAGAAATTTTATAAAAAACTTATAACCATTTTTTATTTCAGTGAAATTAAGATCTCGCAGTCGATTTAGCAAAAACTTGTTTTGAATAATTATTTCATTAACTTTGACTTATTATATAAATTAAATAATACATGATTTGCAGAATTTTTTTAACATTTTTTGGATATGTACAAATGATTTTCGATAACATATCACTTAAGATTTCAATGTTTAGGAAGAAATTTATAAGAAAATATATTCTCTTTGGTTCTTAATAGGTGCCTAGTAATGTAACGAATTAAAACTCAACAGATGATGTTATAGAAAAAAAAAGAAAGAATAAATGGGCAATAATTGTGAGTTAAAATTATATTTTTGACTAAAGAAAATTGTTTTAAATAAATTAATTTAGTAATTTAAAAGGTATTTCAGAAAATTTTGGAAGCTATAGTATATTTCAGTAAGGTGTAGAGTAATAAAAGCTCATTAGGTATGCAAAGGGACTACAGAGTGACCAAACGAATCTTTAAGCCACTTTTATAATTTAGCATTGATTTCATTGCAAAATTCATCCTTTTCATCAAGTCCAGATAGTACCACCCTGGTTTAGGTCAATTTATGGGTTTTGCCCACTGTTATCCATTTACAAATACTGAAAATTATGTAACAAAGGCATTCATTATGTACATAGTATTAGGTACACTTATTTTTTATTCAGCATTAAAAAAAATACAAAATATACATTATACAGAAATTAAATTGTAAAAAATCATAATATTCTTCGTCACCTAACGTTTTAATTAACGGGTCGACTGGCAGATTGAACAGATGGTCAAGATCCCACATTTTATCCTCTTCTTTAATGACATAATGGACTGCTTTTCACCAGTTCTCTTGTGTTACTTCCTTAATGACTTGATCAAACAATAGCTTAACGTCTTTTATTTTGAATGTCGTGTTGTGTCTTGCTACAAATCCTTTTACTTGCGCCCATATAAGCTTTACAGAATTTAGTTCGCAATGATATGGCGGTGTGCGCAGCACAGTTACACTATGTTTTTCAGCTATATCTTCCACGGCATATTTCAGTAAACCATGTTTGTGTAAATTTGTTATAGCTAATAGTTCCTTCTTTATCAAATTATTTTTAAATTTAATGCTTTTGGTGGTTGGTTAACCAGTCGATAATTTCTTGTTTTCTCCAAGATGAAGTTAGAGTCTTCTGTTGAATGATAGCTTGCGTTGCGTTATCCATAAGTACTACTGAATCAGCTGGAAGATATTTTATCATTTCACCAAATTGAGCCGAACTGGACGAAATCATATTTTATTACACCTTTCTGAAATAGACTATAATGGGTTTATTTACTTTTTTTACTGTACCGGGTGAGTCAACGATTGCGCGGAGTAATTTTATACCTTGAAGATAAAATTTGTCGACAATAAACTTTTATGTTAAGGTATGGTTGGATATCAGGCACATTTTAAAAATATTTTGAATTATACAGGGTGCGCCCAAAAAGTAAGGTGTCAAAAAGGTCCATTTTTTTAAATGGGACACCCTATATATTGTATTATTTTCTGATTCCTCGCAAAATTCTACGCTTATTTTGTAAATGTCATATGTCTAAATTCAATAGTTTTTGAGATATTGACGGTTAAAATATGGCATTTTCAGACTTTGACAGGCTGTAGCATTGGAACGGTTCATCTTAGGGAAAAATGATTTTCCCCTCCCTATCTTAGTTTTTTATTCTCTATCCAAAGAAACCAACCTTCGGTTAACCATGTTAAACCAAAAAACCGGTTTTAACGGTTTAACATGTTAAACCGGAAGTAGTAACGTTTATATAGAGAATAAAAAATTAAGATAGGGAGGTAAAAACCATTTTTCTCTAAGATGAACCGTTCCAATGTTACAGCCTGTCAAAGTCTGAAAATGCCATATTTTAAACTTCAATATCTCAAAAACTATTGACTCTAGACATTTCACATTTACGAAATAAGCATAGAACTTTGTGAGGAATCAAAAAATAATACAATATATAGGGTGTTCTATTTTAAAAAATGTACCTTTTTGACACCCTACTTTTTGGGCGCACCCTGTATAATTCAAAATATTTTTAAAATGTGCCTGATATCCAACCATACCTTAACACAAAAGCTTATTGTCGACAAATTTTATCTTTAAGCCATAAAATTGCTCCCCGCAATCGTTGACTCACCCGGTACTTGTAATATAAGTACGTTTAATTTTTTAATAAAAATATGTCATGCTGCGCCTGGAACTATATTTTCCTTTTCCGGACAGGCAAAATAAAAAAAATTAGCATATCTGGTTCCTTCAAGAATAAAATATGTTACTATTACTAATAAAGATTGTCCAGACAACATTCTCATTCTTGTAATTAACAACAAAATAACTATTGGTAACTAACATAATTTTGGAGGTAAGAAACAAGTAGTTTGGCAATAAAAATAGTGACTAGTAATCAACCAATGCCGGAATCGGTTTAGCAATAAATTAAAATGGGAGATAAGGAACTTTTAAATGTTTTTTTAGTTTGTTGCCTTTAATATTTTTATCAAATTGAGATTTGACAACGTCTATTATGTACTAAGTAAAAATTCTGAGCTCAAGGGAAGGATATGCTACTGTTAAGAGCATTTACCCAGTGGCGTGCATACAATATAGTCAAGAAAGCATTGACTACCCTGGGAACAATGAACAAAAATTAGTTTTTTACATTTAATTTTTCATCTGTGTAATGTCCGGCAACATTTCTGTGTATGTCGAGGACCGGGACCGAAAAATTAATCGTATCATTTGCCCCTTACGGGAAAGCAAAATCACTGGTTTTATATGAGTGGAAGTGAGCGAGAGCGGCGGTAGGCAAGAGAGATGCAAAAAATACACTTGACTCAAGACCTGAGCCTCTGTCAGCCATCCGCCCGCGTTTGTTAAGTACATTGGTGCCTTACCCCTTACGGGAAAGCAAAATCAATGCTTTTATATGAGTGGAAGTGAGCGAGAGCGGCAGTAGGCAAGAGAGATGCAAAAAATACACTTGACTCAAGACCTGAGCCTCTGTCAGCCATCCGCCCGCGTTTGTTAAGTACATTGGTGCCAATCTTCAAGATTTGTTGTAGTTTCAAAAAATACTCCGCGGTCTGGATATAAAATATGTCCTCATATAGTTTAATAATTAGGTTAGTTAAGATTTGAATTAGTAACGTAAAATAACAAGTACTTTTTTGATGATTTAAGATAATTTTTGCTAATAAGTATTTTATATTATAATTTACATAATAATTGACTTTTTTATTTATGGGTTCAATCAAGTGAATGCTAGATTTAAAATCTGAATATAAAACGCATGTGGATGAAATTTATTCGTAATAACTTTAGTGTTTTCGCCCTTTGTCTGCTTTTGCTATAAACATCGCGCGTCGCCGTTGGTTGTCGCTAACAAATATAAAGAAGTGGACATATTCACGTACACGTAATTTAAGTATAGTGTCACGATAGGGAATCATAAGATCATAACATTTCATAAATCAATATTTTCCATTTTATTATTTTAATCATTATTCGCGTTTAACACAGGCCAATCAACGCAACATGAAACCGGCGCCAAGTTTATTAAATAAATCTTAAAAAGTTGTAATTATGAAATGTTACACGTACATCCCGATCTAACAATTATTGTGGTGTCATCAAGTCAGCAAAAATAAGGTTTACGACCTAAGTTTATTATTTCCCTAAAGTGGGAAAAATTGCTGACTTGACAAAACGGAACATGATTGAGGGAAGAACTATCTATCGGCACTAGTGCTCCGGTAAGTGACACGTCCACGTCTAAAAATGTGAAATTTTGTTTGTCCTCAAGACATCTAAACGCCAGCGATGAGCCCAAATTAATGTAAGTAGAATTTTATTTTAAAATTTAAAGGTTTAAATCCAAACTGTTTATTATTTTTGTTTTTCTTGTCAACCCTTCAGGTAATAATTATTTTTATCTTTTTAATAAATTTGTTTTCGGAATCACGTTGTTTTTCTAATAGTCGCCAAGATCCCGTGCTACCTTACGTCCCTCGTCACACCCTAAAATCTGGGCGTGACAATAGTGGCGATGTGGTGAAAATTATTAAAGTAAATTGTTTGGAAATAAAATTTTAGCCTATACCGTATTTTAAACGGCTTTTCAACCCACTGCATTTACCCCTGACATTTTTCTACCAGAAAAGAAACATAAGAAAACATAGGAATATTGAAATCGTCTCGAATAACCCCAATATTTCTATTAAGTAAGATTTATTCTTAATTAATACAGTCACAGGCAAATTCTCAACAGCAAAAAACGTCTGGCATATTTTTAGTACTGAAAAAAAAAATATCTGGCAAGTATAATTATTTTTATTTAAAAAACCCACACAAATTAGATTTGTCCTTTTTATATAGAAAACAATTTTTTACTTTGTCAAAGTTAATGGGCGTCCATCAGTTTCGCCTTAGTTAAACCCGTTAGGCTGAGTTTAATCCTGTAGATTTTATACGTTTTAAAAATATATAAATATTTCTATATAATGTAATTTAACATTTGTGAGTAAGATGTTAAAAACTTCGTTTTGCATAAAATAAATATTTTGTTGTAAAATTGCTTAAAGAAACTTAGGATAAATCACAAATCTACAGAATTTGCATGACTTTTATTATTTGCAAATTATCATATTATTATAGAGTGAATATTTCAGCAACTTTCATAATTTGGCATTAATTTCATTGCAAAATTCTTTATATTAATCAAGTACAGGTAGTACCACCTTGGTTTGGGTCAATTTATGGGTTTTGCCTATTGGAATCCATTCACAAACACTGAAAATGATGTGGCATGCATTATGTACATGCATGCATTAGGTACACTTATTTTTTATTAAACATTATAAAAAAATACAAATACAAAATATACATTATACAGAAATTAAATTATAAAAAAAACATAATATTTATCGTCATCTGAGGAACTGTCATCTCCTCTTGACGTTTTAATTAACGGGTCGACGGTCCGATTGATTAGGTGGTCAAGATCCCACATTTTCCTCTCTTCTTTAATGACATGATGGACTGCTTTTCGCCAGTTCTCTGGTGTTACTTTCTTAATGGCTTGATCAAGCAGTAGCTTAACGTCTTTTATTTTGAATGTCGTGTTGTGTCTTGCTACACAACCTTTCACTTGCTTTCACTTGTGCCCAGATACATTGGTGGTTGTATGAGCAGCAGTAGTTGGATACCGCCACCCTTTGAATATTGTTTGTTCGGGTTTGTGCAATCGTATGGCGGTGTGCGCAGCACAGTTGTTTTTCAGCTGTATCTTCCACTGCATATTTCATAAAACGATGTTTGTGTAAATTTGCTATAGCTTATAGTTCTTTTTTTCTTAAATTACCTTCAAATTCAATATTTTTGATGGTTAACCAGTCGATAATTTCTTGTTTTCTCCAAGATGAAGTTGGAGTCTTCTCTGTGCGTCGTGAATGATAGCTTGCGTTATCCATAACTACTACTCAGCTGAAAGATATTTTATCATTTCACCAAAATAGTTCTCAAAAACATTCGAATTCATGTCCTCGTGGTAATCTTCCGAATTGAATTACTCAATTACTTGATATTTTAATATTACAAACAATACTATTTTATATTAATACCGGTTTACCTAATTCTCAAAAATATTTGGTTAGTTATCATAAATAATTTAATGCACAAAATTTCCGTTCGCCTATGGCCGACATCGAAACTGAGCCGAACTGGAAGGAGTTTCCCATTTTAATACTCTACACCTTTCTGAAATTAACTACTTATAATGGTTCTATTAACTACATCGGGTTGCATATATATTTTTAACAATAATTAACTAACCGTCAACTTTAACGGTACAAATATTTTTCTTAGAATTAAAGCGGTCTAATTACCTTAATTTTTAATTTACTAATCACTTTGATAGTCAGTAAATAATGTCTGACAATATCAGTTATATCACATTCAAAGATGCTGGTTAGTTAATTATTGTTAACAGTCCTTTATGTAATTCAATACTAGTTTTTAAAATTAATAACATTTTACATTAGATAAACTGTTTTACTAATACAATTAATCCCTCCCTTAAGCAATTATGTGTCAAATTTGGTCACTGATATTAATGGTATATCAAAATTTCAAAAAATATATATAAAGCAATAAAAACCGAAAAAGAAATATTCTTTTTTATGATAAAACACCTGTACTGTAGGAAAAATCCTTTAAGGCGCTCTGGGAGCGGTGCGTGTGCGAAGAAAGCGATTAACGTTGGTCTTGAAACGTTGAAGATTGTATTCATTGGGAAACACGACCTCAGGAAGATCATTCCACAAAGATGACGTTCTCCAGATGAAAGAATTCTTGAACAATGAAGTTCGAGGAGTACTAAGCTGAACAACATATGGATGAGCGGCAGTGGTTCGCCGTGTATTTCTGTTTTGCATTGCTCTAGGTGGAATCAAGTGGGAAATGTCAGTCGAACACCTGCCATGGAAATATCTGTAAAAGAGAGCCAAATCACCAACCTGTCTTCGATGCTCCAGGCTATCGAGGGTCTTGGTCAGCTCGGGGTCGCCGATCAGACGAACGGCTCTCCTTTGAATGGAATCCAGTAGCCGAAGGGTGTGCTTGGGTGCAGAGCTCCAGACATGAGAGCAATATTCTAATGATGGTCGAATCTGGGCTTTGTAGAGTGTCAAAAGTTGATGAGGTGTGTACAACCTTTTGGTGCGGAAAAGTACACCAAGTTTCTGTGCAGCTGCCTTGGCAATTGCGGCAACGTGATCATGCCAAGACATATTACCTCCCAGATTGACCCCCAGCAAATTAATAGACGGTGCCAGGGGAATTGCGTGTCCTGCCATGACTATATCCGGTTCTGCAATGTTAACCTGTTTGGAGAAGACTGCTGCCTGGGTTTTCTTAGCATTAAATTCGACTTGGTTACTGTCACCCCAAGCCAAGATTTCTTCCAGGTCATTGTTGAGGCGCAATACTTCATGCTGCCTGCGAAGATGTGCATCGGCAGCGGATGTTTGGGGAGTCAAGGTAAAAGATTAGACAAGTGTGCTGTCATGAGCAAAGCTATAAATTGGATTTTGGCTTTTCACTAGAAGGTCGTTAATGTGTCGTTATGGACAAACTTCCAATCAAATTTCAAAAAATTTCGTTTTTTGCCTTTAGTGTCGGAAAAGTAAAACAAATCGACAAAAAAAAAGGTAGTTCAAGTGTTAAGTGTTATTTACGTACAAAATACATTCCATTTGAGGCGTACAAAGGATATCCGATATGTGCCATAAGAAGAGGACGTAAAATGTACAAAAAAAAAATGTATGTTCATAAAACGTACATGGTACCTACAAACTAGGTCCTTGGACATAAAAACGTGAAATGAACATATGCACGTCCTATAAACAAGGTATGCTATCTGGGAGTTTAATAAAGTCAGATATTTAAATTTTCATATGTAATCAAATCTTTTAATATTTCAGAGATTTATCTTAATAAATAGTTAATCTTAAACACCTAGTGTCTTAAACGAGATATTAAACGATATTCGTTAATGTTCATTCCCTGCGAGGCGTCTATACAAGTAATATTTATGGGAAAGTAAGTACTATTTATACCAGCTAATGTATAAATCTTTTAGATCGAAAATATGAAGATAGTTAGTATTTAAAACAACTAGAAGTGTTACATTTATTAACGGAAGGTATTATACATTAGCTGATCACTGTGATCAATTAGCGATAAATTGTAATAGGAATAGGTGAAGAAAGTCGTACCTCACGGCCATCATTTAAAATTTAATTACCAATCTTGAACAGTTAGTATTTGTTGTTCACAATTAATATTTTTGTAAGCATGGTTAGGATCAGGTTGTAAATTTAAAAAATAAGATGAATATAGTACTTATTTGTATTAGGCAATCCAACGATGGGTCAAAATGGCGGCTGGATGGAAAATATTGCTTTCTAATTGGTACACGTGACTATTAAAATAACATTGCGGGTGGCGTTTAACGGGTAATTCAATGCTTTTTGCCATCCAACCGTCATATTAAATCACATGGTTTGGATTCCTTAATTAGGCAATCAAACGATGTGTCAAAATGGCGGCTGGATGGCAAATTCTGCTTTGTGCTTTGTAATTGGTACACGTGACCATAAAAATAATGTTGCTGGGGCATTTAACGGGTGACTTAATGCTTTTTGTCATCCAACCGCCATATTGAATCACGTGGTTTGGATTCCCTAATTAGGGAGTATTTGTCTGATTCTGAGTTTTCTCTGACTCCACCGGAATTAGTAGAAGCAGCGAAAGTAGGGTCACAAAATTATTGCCAGCTAAATCGCGCAAAATTTACGAAAACTCGTTTTCAAGATTTATGGAATGGAAGATGAAAAAGGCATGCAGTTCTTTGTCGGAGACGGTGTTATTGGCCTATTTTTCGGAACTGACACAACAACAAAAGCCATCAACAGTGTGGTCGAAATATTCAATGATTAAGAGTATGTTACAATCCAATAATAATGTAGACATTTCAAAATATTTCATACTAACTACATTTCTAAAACAAAATGGGAAAGGTTACACGCCCAAGAAAGCTGCATTACAAATATTAGTGATTTTTTGAATAATGCTCCCGATGAAGTTTATTTAATGGCCAAGGTGGTTGTTTTACTTGCGATTGCAGGAGCTTGTCGAATTTGCGAAATCAGCCAGGTAACATTAGATGATAATATTGAAGATTCGGGAACGTTATTAATTGTGAAAATTAAGCAAACAAAGAATGATATCAACAGGAGATTTGTACTTACTGAAAAATATATTAAATTTTACCTTCGTCCAACAGTAGCAAAGGATCGCCGCCTATTTTATGCATATCACAATGGAAAATGTATCAATCAAGTTGTGGGTAAAAATCAGTTTTATAAGGTACCCAAAACAGTAGTTAATTTTCTTCAACTTGAAAATGTTACCGTATACACGGGTCATTCATTTCGAAGATCGTCTGCTACACTTTTGGTTGAATCTAGGGGAGACTTGTTGACACTCAAGAAACATGGCGGTTAGAAGTCATCAACGGTCGCTGAAGGGTATGTTGATGAATTGGTAGCACACAGGACAGAAATAGCTAATAAAGTGTTTAGAACCTGTGGCAGTGCTAAAAGAACACCCGATTTGCGACCAGGTACATCAATGGCAGTTGTGTCCATGGCAGAAAATATAATTTCAACACGAGAACATTCGACTGTACCGAATAGTAAAATGAACATGTCATGCATGCAATGCACATTTAATAATTGCACTTTTTGATTTAAAGAAAATGTAACTTTTTGTATAATAAAATATTCTAAAATTAAATATCTACTTTTACTTATGTGTGTATATTACATTCGGGAAAAAAGTAATCACATCACTTTTTTCCCGGGGAAAAAAGTAATTTCACAAAAAGTGACATGTTATTACCTGTCAACAGAGATAAAATGTCAAACTTTTTTCCCGTCACAGAAAAAAATAACTAATATGTAGTAGGAGAATTGTGTGTCTTTTCGTATTTACTCAGGCAATATTTTTTTACCCTCTATCATCTATCATAAAATATATCTGTCGAGTTGTACAAAGAATTTTAATAATAACATACATGACATTGACAGGAATACTTTTCTCACAGTCTTTTTAGCCCGGTTACTTAAGTTTTAATTTACTTACTATTCAGCTTCGATTGTGAGTACATAATACCTGTCAATGTCATTTACGCACAGCCAAACTTGCTGGTTAGTTAATTCTGATTAAAAATCTTTGTGCCACCCAACATTATTCTCTCATCAAACGAAAATGTTTTATAATAGCTCAGTAGGAAAAGACACAAAGTTTTGGTCTTCCACTGAGCTGTTGAATATCGTGTATTTGAGATAAAATGGACTCCTTTTTTCAATGTTTTATGACAATCATTTTCATTATTACTTGAAATAGATTGTTGCTTATTGCGACTGCCACTTTTCTGGTTTAATTATAGATTTTGTGGAAATTTTAAAACAGGTTACTGTCTTTACTGACCGTTGAACTCTTTTTTTTTATTTACCATTTTGTTGGTTTTAGCGAGAGTATTTAAATTATACAGTTAAGCTGTAGTTAACAACTAGTTATCTAGCACGTACCTAGTAGTTATGTAGTAGTAAACTAGTAAATGATTTTTGCATTATGCCTTTTTTCTTTACACTGAAAAAACCATGGGAAAATATCCCAGTAAATATTTGTTTGAACAATTTTTACTTAATTGAAATAAAAATTCTTCGTCTTAAATGCGTCTTGTTTAGGTGCAATAAATTGATTTATTCAAATATTTGTTTGATTATTAAGGTACTTTACTAAATATTTACAACGAATAAACAGATATGGTCTCTTTATAGAAGTTAATTAAGAGCTTTCTTACGTCGTTTTATTTACCAACTTATTTAAAATAAATGAATAATTTGAAATTTTGAACTGTAGTCGAGGTCTTGCTTTTGATTTTAAGGATCCACCCAGTCCCACACAATGTAAGTGTAGCGTCTGTCGTTGATGCTTGGAAATTGGGTCACCTATGGCCATTATTTTGAGGTACTTGAATTTATTTACAATTTTTAATATTTATTTATAGGTATGTATATTAGAATTACAATCACGAGTTGTTTCTTGCGAAACGAATATAATTAGAAAACCTCCTTATTTGCGGAGAAAATTCGAAAATACGGGTGCATTTATTTTTAGTTTGGTAAAATTTTTTCGTTCCGTCATGAAATTTACCCCTCTTTTGAGGGTACAAATTGCGATAGCTCATTAAAAAGAGCATAAAAAAGGGAATACGACCCACTATTTACTTTTACATTTCTGTAATTTAGACGCAATTTTTTTATTGTAAAAATTGTCGGAAATGTTTCCAAAAAACTAATCTAAAGTAAAATTCATCTTGACATTATGTACCATATCCGGGGTAATTTGGCGAATTTCGTGTATAAGTCGTTGTCTAAGTTCCTCTACGTTTTCTATTTTTTTTACTTAAACTTATTCTTTTCTGGCTTTCTACATTACCAAAATGCAAAAGTAAATTGTGGGTCGTATTCCTCTTTTTATGCCTTTTCCAACGAGCTATCGCAATATATACCATTAAATTTGAGAAAAAAAAAGTTGAAGACGGGACGAAAAAAGTGTAAAAACTAAAAATAAAGGCACCCGGATTTTCGTATTTTCTTCGCAAATAAAGAGGCTATCTAATTCTAATACTGAATTTATTCCAGTTAAGGGGGATTTCTACTGTGCTGATCCTATTTTCATCGTTTGTTTACGATTTTTTTCAACAAGTTTTCAATTCTTTTTATTAAAGATAAGATGTACCAAAAAAAAATTTTCAACCCCCAAAAAAATAAAAAACTTGTTGAAGTTACCTCCTAAAAAAAAACGTAACTTGCTGGCGGAATTCAAATAAACTTTTCTATTCATGACAAAAATAAAATTGACCCAGATTCTTCAATTGTAAGCATGTAGTTATAGCCCCCACTAGAATCAAGTCAAAACTCGAGTAACTGTTAAAATGGCGCGAGATTTAATTTTTTTTTTTAAATTTACCATTTTTTGTTTTATTTTAAGGGCTGTAACATTTTCTGTAATATCGCAAAATACTTGATTCTAGAGGGGACTATAACCACTTGTATTCTGAGCATTTTAAGACCAAAATCATTAAATTCTGATAATTTGAACATACCGAAGTACTTTCCGCTAGCGAGAAAAACAGGGTTTCGAGAAAAACAACTTTAAAGTTTCAACGGTGGCTCACAACAAAATAGTCTCACTGTCACTTAGTCTGCGATGCCTGGCCCGTAGATTACACCCTCCTCTTCCTCGAAAAACGATAAACGAGCTGATTCTTCCTGCCTCTTTGCGAGCCTGGCCTGATTGGGTGGGATGATGTCGCTGGCGACAGGACGTAGCCCTGAGAACGCGGCTTAACTCAAAGGCGGCTAGTGGTGAGAACTGACCGGCAATCATAAAATTGGATGTAACTTTTTTTTTGAGTAGATTTGGTAAAAACGTTTACAAACGGTTATTCTAGAGGCTATAGAGAGTCGAAAAACGTCGGAAAAAATTTCGATTTTTTGAAAACCATCATAGTAGAATTCCCCCTTAAAAATTTCACTCTGTCTGGTCGAGCATCACGGTGATGCAACAACGGGGGCATTATAACCAACTTTTATATTTGTGGTGTAATAATGTGGTAATAATTTCAGGCATTTGAGGTTGTCAATTTATTGGTAATCTGGTTTAAATTAAATAAATATTATATAGATTAAAAAATATGTTTAGCCTTAATTCCAAACTGAGTGACATTAACATAACAAAATCTTAATTAAATCAAATAAATATTGAGTGACATTAACGTAACAAAATTTATTACACATCATTTTAAAATTTGTTTTACTTTCAGACAAATAAAATTAGCTTCGAACCAGAACTATGACACTGTCAGGGACTGTACGGGTACAGGGAGATAACAATGAAAAAAAAACTTCTAGAACATACAAGATATATCAATAGTACTGATGTAAAAGACGCGCATCTGATGAAAAAATTGGAACAGTATAATATAAATACCCGAAGTAAAATATATAGAACAAGGTTTTAAATATTTATTAAGGTTAAACAAATGAATGTATTTTAATAAACAACCGTCTATTTCTTACCAATATAATTAGAATAGGAATGAAATATTTTTATAGTTGGCTTAAATAAATTATTGATCTCATATATTTTACTTTAATTTGTTAAATAAATTTTTATTTCATTTGAATGCAATTTTAATTTAAACCCATTTTTAGTTGTTCGAGTAGAAATTATATATGTAAAAGAACTTTATTAAATATTTAACGTTCAATCGCATACGTTATGCGAAACAAATTTCGATTAACATTAAACAAATAGAATAAAGCCGAATTAAATAAATATATACATGAAGTTGTTTGGACATTATTAAAACAACATTTAAATCACATAATGATTTTCTTTTTATTTCATCAGATCCATCCCTAGACGCGTTTCGCCATATCATGGCTCATCAGTAGAGAAGATGAACAAAGATATTGCAAAGATTATTTAATGTTCATTTGTGCACAAATTATTGATTCGGTCAGAAAATAACAATTGTTCGGTAAAACTATATTTTGATTCAATATCTTTAATTTTCGTACCATTCCGTGAACACTTTAAGAAAAATTGGTGTATGCATAGGCTCCGGGAAAAATGCTCGGATCCATGTTATGATTCAAATAAAAAAATAATAAGTTTTATCTAACAGATGTGCATTATTTTGAAATATATTGTTAACCTCACTTTAGTTAAGTATCATAAAATGACGCGTAACATTTACGAGTAATTTTTTTTTTTGTAATTGACCATAGTGATTGGTCAGTTTCTTATCCTAACTAGGATGGATATGAAATCATATCCGTTCAGTTAACCGGAATAGCTCACTTATCCAATCACTTTAGTGTAAAAGAAACAGCAAAGACCTTTGTGGCAGTAGGAAAAATACACAATGTAAACCTTCTTTATCTACTTTCATTTAGTAATATGAATTTTACAGTTCTGTAAACTGTTTTGTAAGGGCATCTATTACCACACGAGTGCTGTAATAGATGCCTTTATAGCACTAGTGCTGTAATGAAAAAAAAACGGTTTTATTAAAATTTTGCTGTTAAATAAAACCACACTTTTAGAAGAATGATTTATTATTAACAATTATAAAATTAATTACCAATTATTAATTAAAATATAACACTTAAGGTTTATTATAAACATTAATAATACACTTTTTACAGTTAGAAATTTGTATACCAGAAGTGGATGTGATGGAGCCCTTTACGTTCGAATTTCCAATCATTAAACCCGTGTCTGACCCCATAATCTTCTTTGCTATTTGTTTCTTATTTTCTAAAGAATTCTCAACGTAGCCTTCTGCCGTAGAAAAGGATTTCCAGCCCCCATGACGCTTTAACATCTGCATATCTGTACCACCATCAGCTAGAATGGTGGTTGAGGACCTCCTAAAACAATGTCCACTGTATCCTTCGGGATTATTCAATCCAAGTTTTGTTGCAATCTTTTTTGGTATACTTCCAAAACTATTAATTCCGACAGGCTGGGAGGCGCATTTTCCTTTTCCATAGAATACAAAAAACCGCCTGTGAGTTGCATTAAGAGGACGAAGTTTAGCATACTTTCGAAAAATACTTAAACAGTTGACACCTGTCACATTTCCTTCTGTTATAACAAATTCTCGCATAATTTTGGTTTTCAAGAATGGAATCACAATTTTTATATACAAATCATTGTGTTCAATATGATCCAACATTAACTTAGCTAGTTCTTCGCGCCGACAAGCCCCAAAAATGCCGATTATCATAACAACCTTCATAAGTAAATATGTTTCATCATCTGCAGTACTAAGAAACTTACATACGTCTTCCTTTGTGAAAACTTTGGACTTTTTGGCCTTGTAACCCTCTGAATTTCTTTTCAAAAATGTGATTATTTGAGAAAATCTGCTTATATCTTGATTTTTCTTGACTGAAATCATAGTTCTCAACATTGAGTAGTGAGTCCATAGTGTAGATGGTTTCTGGGAGCGTTGCTTTACGGAAAAATAACACAAAAGGATTTTCTCAGACACCTCCTTTATTTTGTTAGCTTTGCACCAATCTTCAAACTTCGGATACTCCAACTCATACCGCGCCTTGGATTTTGTCGGAACTAAACTTGAGATCGCTTCGTTTGCCGCTGCTTCTATATCAGATGGTAAACTTCCATCAGAATCGCTCATTTTGAAAAACGCTTTTTATATTTTTGAATTTGTTTGACAAAGTTTCGACAGTAACCATGCGAAATAGTAACTATGCGAAAGGTAACATACAAAAACTTGATTAGTAAACTTAATAGCAGGAGCATTTTTACAGGTGCATTTTTATTTTTAAAAATGCCTTTTGGCAAATATTTTTATTCATAGATGAAAGTAGATAAAATTGTGTACAATATTCTTATTGTAAATTTATATTACTACACTCGATGTTTTATTAAACTCGGCTGACGCCTCGTTTGACAACTTTAACATCTCGTGTTGTAATTGAATCTTTACAACACTTATATCGTAAATAACTATTACCTATGAGATTTTTGATATTTTCAAGGAAATGCATACTGAAAGTTCAACTTTGGGCATGCTCTTAGAACAACAGTAGGTATTGGGGTTTTTCTTAAATTACGAATTTTTAAAAGAAGATCATTTTTCTAATTTAACTAGCTTTAATCACAACCGGTATCCCAAAGATGATGATTGAATTCCTGTAGTTGAGTTATTATTTGTATTAAAGAAAAAAATAGTCAATGCTATTTATTTCACACAAAGGGGATGGTGTATTGACAATATTATATGAAAAAATTGTTGTGGCTATATGCACCTTGTAGGCATTATATGTTTTCCTAATATTGGGGATATTGCACATCAATACGCAACATTGCAACACAAAGCTATAATAAGCAAAAAACGATAATTTGCGAATAAAACATAGGCCAAATCACACCAATATGCGGAGATTCAGAAAGTGGCAACGATAAAATAATACTATAAATATTTTACAACCCAATAGCCTTTATCTTAAATAGGGTACGTGGTCCGTAATTTTTCTTTTACTGTAGTGTAAGCACTAACTTCTTAAACATGTTTATGGCAAATGAAGATTAAGAGATATAATTTAATGAAGATTTCCAGTTAACCAGGGATGAATTTATATGTAGAGTCATTTGGGGTATAACTGACCAGTATGTATCTTCATAGATAATTATGGTGAAAGATGCACTGTCAAATTCCTTATTATTTGATTATATTTCAGCTAACGCCATATAGCGGCGACGGCAAAACTTAAGTATAAAAAAACAAAAGCACAGTTTATAGGGTAAATAAAGCTCTCTTAAATGAGACCAAGTTTGTTCAAATCGGTTATACCAAACCGGAGTAACCGTGGCGTATTTCTAGAAAAAAAAAATGAATTGCCCCACCACTTTGTTCTACTAGATCGGAAAATTTGTATGGAAAAAAAGATTAGGAAATATATAAGGAAAATATACAAAAATTTTTTATACCTCTCAATTAGTCAAAACACGAAGAAAACCCTAATTTTAATCTTGATCATGGCTGGAATACCCCCTTGCGGGTATTTTACAAACTCGAAAATAATTTCCAGCATTTTCTCCTCGGTACTTTTATCATAAAAGAATTTACCCGGATGTTGTACGATTACTAGTTTCTGAGATATGGTCGGCTGCCATTCTTAGTTGACCACCCGGTACATTTGACCGCATATAAATTCTTATTATTTTCTTACAAACATATCACCTTGGTAACCCATTCGACCACTTGCCAAATAGTAGGGGAGCCCAAGCGGGGATTTCGGGATTTACCAAAGCGCGACAGATTAATATACAGGGGGATACCTTGTACCCGGTTAAGTACCTCCACAAAACATGAGGCCCATATATAAGGCCGCCCGTGAAGGATACAGGATCAGATTAGTAAAAAAAAATTGACCATCAGAAATTCTCGAGCGCGTCAGATTAAGGTAGGGTGAGTTAATTACATCCTAAAAAGTGTATATTCCACTAATCTGACAATTTGAGAGTGACGTAAAAAAAGGGGAGGGCAACAAAGTTGTAAAAAAAAAACGTCATCTCGAAATTCTCGAGCGTAGCTAAATTTTTTTTTATTTTGAAGGAAATAATTCAAGAATAATGAAAAATATATAATCTGACGATTTCCGCAAGCCGAAATAACAAAAATTCGTCGATAAAGTTAAATGCGTGCAGTTGCGTGATGCCTACATTTCCTTCTCCGCGTTTCTATTCCTCTCTCACTCTTTCTCTATCTATTACTCTCTCACTCCGTCCCCACTCTGGTTTTTTTGAAAGTGTTTTTTTTGGAATAACTTTTAACCGGCTTTATCGATCAACTTCAAAAACTAATCCGCCTTTGAGCTTGAAAAACCACGTCGATCGCCACCAAGCTGGTCAAAAGCGGTTGATTCGTTCGAGAGATATCGTGAACGAAAGAAACCCGAAAAAGTGTTTTTTCGGGATTACTCCGAAATTTGTGGTTCGATCAATTAAAATTGCAAAATTACTTATGAGGATAATAAAACTGCGTCGAATGCCGCCAACCGCGTGAAAATCGGTTGATCCATTCAAAAGTTATTACGGTTTGAAAATTCCAAAAATAGTGTTCTATGAAACTTCTATCAGACTTTCGAGCTGGGAGAGCTCAAATGCATAGAAATATTATTTCTTTGAACTCAGCGAGCTCAAAATATCACATAAATTATATTTTGAGCTCAAAAATGTCATAAGTACAATTTTAAGAGCCCAGGAATGGAATTAGCGGGAAGTTGCAGGGATGGCCTTTAAGGTGAACCGTTTTTCTAATTTTTTTTTGTCAGATCAGGCCAATCCCTCTAGATAATCGTCAGATTATGAGACAGTACGTTTAGAACATAAAGATGAACCATATATATCTTAATCTGACGCGCTTGAGTATTTCAAAATGGCGAATTTTTTTTACACATTATGAAAATGGCCGCGAGTTTGCGTCCCATCGAAATCATCAGATTAGTGAATGAGAGCTTTTTTTTGGTGCACTTAACACTCCCTTAGAAAATCTGACGCGCTCGATTAAATTTTTTTTTTTTTCATTTTCAACCCTTAAATACAACCACCCGCATCATGCAAATGATCAGATTAACATACGTACATTATTAAAAATACGTAGGGCATTGATGCTATCAATATCTGACGCGCTCGAGGATGTCCATGCAACAGTTTTTTTTACATATTTAAAAATCTATAGCCGCTTCCCCCACCGATGTAAAGGTATATATCATATAACATTTTTTTCTTCATATCATTCAATATAAGTCGCTGTAGAAATTACCACAATGCACATTTACCTCCGATAACTCTAACATTTTTCAGTAAGGTCTCTTTTAATGGCATTATGATTATATAAGTTTAAAAATAATTTCTTTTGAATAGAAATGACTAAGTAATATTGATAGTCGCCGATACATACTTATATATTATTTTCAATAATGATTAGATAGATTTACTTATTTTATATTTTTTGTTATTCCTTTATAAAAAAGTATACTCACTGTTTTTATAAGTGCAAGAGTGCATCTCCTAAATACGGCCTTGTTCCATAGGCGTAGTTAGACATTTAACTCGGGGTGCTTTAGTAGTAAAAAAACTATAAATTATTAATTAAATTAATTAATTACAATAAATTTCAAATTAAAGTAGGTCTTTCGCCTATAAAATAAAAAATAAAAGAGAACTAGTACATTCAAAACTATCTGTATGTATATATATCTAGCATAATCTTCCAACAAATCCACATTGAATTAAGGCTTGAACACACTGGCGCGAATAATTCGCTGCGACGGCGAAATTTTCGCCTCGCGAAATATTCGTCGACTCAAAGTCTTCGGCGTATAACGAGGAGCAACAAACCGGCGCGAAAATTTCGCTTGACGACAACGAATTTATTTTTTTCGCGACCAGCCGCGTTTTCTGTCGCTTTGGTTGCGAATCAAAGATGGCTTCAACTGAAATGTTAATAGAGTTTGGGAAGAAATATCCGATTTTATTCGATTTACGCCATGAAAATTACAAAAATATAAGAAACAAAAGATAAGTTCTGGGATGAAATTGGGCGAGAGATACATACTAATACTAATTCTTACAATAAAAAAAAGATATTTTTCCATATACGTATTTTATTGTATATTTGAATTAATTCCTACTTCTTCTCATTGTGTCGTAATATCTAAATGCGATGTAATATCATTGATTATTTGGATTAAAGTAATTAAACATTTTTTCTCGAGTAGCAAACGCAATATTTGTGGCACGTCTTGGGTCCCACTGCCTATGTCGCGAAATATTCGCGCAAATGTGATAAAAGAGACGAATTTTGTTATCGCCTATGTCGCGAAATGTTCGCTTCGTTATCAAGGCGAATTAATTCGCGCCAGTGTGTGAAAGCCTTTAATCAGTTTTTTTCGGGGGTGTTAATTTATATTTTGGGGATGCTGCACGCCTATGTACCCCCTTTACTACGTCTATGTGTTGACCTTAAGTCTAACTAAAAAGCTCTTTCATATCATGTCTCTTTAAATGTCAACAATCTGTAATTTCTTAAAAAGCTCAATGTTTTCTTATAAGCAAGTAATTGAAGCGTCTGGTGGACAAAACCAGATGCAAAAAAAACAAGTTAGAATCGCCGGGCAGTCGTGTCAAAAAGTGCAAGATCGTTATTTTTTATTTAAATGGCTTTGAAAGTAAGCATAAAGATAATAAAAGTAACGTCTTGACATGACACTTGAATGTTACATTTTAAGAAGTTTTAAATTGCAGAATATGTATATTCAGAGCCGCACTGCAAAAAATTACTCTAAAGTTTGGTTCCATAAGATATTAATTATTATTTTTCCCCAATATATTATGCAATTTTATTACTACAATATAATGGCTACCCCAGGCATTTAGTTGATAAACTATTGGAAAATCGCAAGAATCGGCCAAATACACAAAAGAAGCAAGAGTTTCAATCAACACTCAACCTTCCGTATGTCAAAGGAGTACCTGAGAGAATTAGAAGACTAGGACAACGATACAACATTAATACGGTATTCAGCTCGAAAGATACTTTAAGAAGCCACCTGACGAAGACAAAACCAACAAGTCAAAAAGACAGGAAAAACTGCATCTACCAGATCCCCTGCAAATGTGGCCGATTTTACATTGGTGAGACTCTAAGGCTACTTAAAACTAGGGTCAAGGAACATAGAAACAACACGCTTAAAGGAGAAACCGAAAAATCAGGTGCAGCCTGGACACACGGTCATCACATCAAGTGGAAAGAAGCTCAAATCCTGCATAAAGAACCACATTGGAGGAAGAGGAAGTTCAAGGAAACTGCTACCATATACCAGAACCCAGATTGTTTTAGTAAGCCATCATTTGATATAAGAAATATCTGGAAACCTTTGTTAGATAGATGTAAACTTAAAATACCGCACACGAACTAAACGCATGACTGCACCCATCTCAGTCATGCTTCAGTGCATCTAGCTAGTAATAAATAGAGCTGTAGTTACTTTATTTATTTAGTATTCACCTGAAGACGCCTGGAGATACTTACCAGTTGAAACGTTGTGATATTAAACAAATAAAGACAATGCAAGTCCAAAACTCTTATATCAGTCAAGAAACATCATTGTCTCCGACCTTCAAACAGACACTACAATATAAGTTACGCAAATTTTTATGTGTAAAAGTAGAGCATATACAGGGTGTTATGTAATTGACGCATTATATTTAAATTGGTGACTTCTTGGGTATCTCAGAGAGATACTCCATCTTTTATTTAAAGGCCGCCTAAAAGATTGCCCTAAAACTGATATATTATATATTTATCTATTCGCGTAAGAGAATTTGACGCAAGGGAAATTTCTCTTCAAATTATTTGAAGGAAAAAGCAAGGGATGACGCAATCATGAATAGCATATAGAAGCAGTATGGCTGCCGATATGTTTTGATAATGTTAACATTTTTAACACTTAATAAGTTCTTATATTTCAAATTAGTGGTAAAATTTTAAAACTCTGCACTTTTCTTATAAAGTATAACTGAAACTAAGGGTTAACATGATTTAGATCAATTACCTTTTATGATAATGTATTTTAGTTTTTTCTACAGGATAATCTATAAAGAAGAAAAGTGTAAAGTAATAAAAGCTCATTAGGTATGCAAATAGACTACGGAGTAAGCCAAAGAATATTTAAGCCACTTTCATAATATGGCATTGGTTTCAGTGCAAAATTATTTATTTTTATCAAGTGCAAGTAGTACCACCCGGGTTTGGGTCAATTTATGGGTTTTGTCTATTGTTATCTATTCACCAACACTTAACATGGTGTGACAAAGGCGTGCATTATGTACTATTGTGCCGATAAAAAACTGGGACAAGAGATTTACAAAAACAATGTAAGAAATACAAATATCCCCTAGACTATAAAAGGTGTCTAGAGCTAAAAAGGAAAAACATTCAAAATTTAAAAAGTAACCTAGGTTACATAATGGAATGTTTTGTATTTTTCGATACGGGGTGGTTAAATTTGAGAGACATCATATAATATGGATAAAGTAAATTTATTAGATTTTTTTAAAGTCAAATATTTTATAAATTATTATATTTACCATTACCACAAAATAATAAATAAAGCTAATACAGGTAATAAAATACATTTAATAAAAAGAAAAAAATTGCGAACACAAAGTTTGTCAAAACAACACAAAATTAATATTTGGTCATAGAACCATTTCTGTTTATTACTTTTTGGAGCCTTTGTGGCATACTTAAAACTAAGTTTCTATATAATTCGACAGTTATTTCATCCCAAGCTTGATTTATCCTATGACGTAATTCATCCCTGTTTCTAGGTTGAAAATCATGTTTATACATAGATTTGACCATGGCACCCCAAATGTTTTCTATCGGGTTCAAATCGGGACTCTTCGAAGCCCAGGGAAGAACTGCTGTTATTTTCTTGGAGAAAATTTTGTACAATGCGCGCTGTGTGTATTGGAGCATTATCATGCTGAAATGTGTAATTTTGACCGTATACAGCGTTTACCGATGGTATCATCACTTCGTTTAGTATATTAACGTATACTGCTGCAGTTAGTCTTCCTTCGACGATTTGACAAAGTCCTGGTCCTCTAGCGCTAATCCAGCCCTAAACATTTATGGAGAAACGCCCACTTTGGTTGGTTTTATGGGTGTACCTCTCATCATACCGCATGCCGGAAGGCCTATACACCCGAATTCTCCCATTATTGCATGACTGAAAAGTTTTCTCGTCAGAAAATATAACTGTTTCCCATAAATTTATTTGATTAATATATTCATGTGCAAATTCTAACCTGCCCTGTTTATTTATTTCCGTTAAAAAATTTTTATTGGCAGCACAACGGCTTCGTATATCGGAATTTCGAACCCTGTCTCTAGCGGTATTTGCAGAACCTGGAAAATTCGTCTCTTCTTTTGCCTTGATTGCAGTTTCGAAGGGATGATCCCTTAGATAATTAACCAGTCTTCTATCATGATCATCAGTAGAAATTTTAGGGGGACCAGAACCTGCATTCCTAATAATAGTCCCATGTCTTGCTATTTTTTGTTTTGCCAATAGAACGGTATTCTTGCTTACTCCCAGTTCATCTGCAATATCCCTAATAGCAACACTATCTCGCAACCGACTATAAATAATTGCCTTTTGCTGGGGGGTTAATTGTGGCATATTTACAAATAATATATGATTGTATGTTTGACGAGTCAATTATAAAGTGACAATCTTTATTGACATGCAAATTTTCATGACATTTTACTGGTACCAGGCTTGATGTAAAATTATTCTTAATAGTCTAGGAGAAAATAGAAAAATTTCCTGTCCCAGTTTTTTATCGGCGCGATGGTACCAGTAAAATGTCATGAAAATTTGCATGTCAATAAAGATTGTCACTTTATGATTGACTCGTCAAACATACAATCATATATTATTTGTAAATATGCCACAATTAACCCCCCAGCAAAAGGCAATTATTTATAGTCGGTTGCGAGATAGTGTTGCTATTAGGGATATTGCAGATGAACTGGGAGTAAGCAAGAATACCGTGCTATTGGCAAAACAAAAAATAGCAAGACATGGGACTATTATTAGGAATGCAGGTTCTGGTCCCCCTAAAATTTCTACTGATGATCATGATAGAAGACTGGTTAATTATCTAAGGGATCATCCCTTCGAAACTGCAATCAAGGCAAAAGAAGAGACGAATTTTCCAGGTTCTGCAAATACCGCTAGAGACAGGGTTCAAAATTCCGATATACGAAGCCGTTGTGCTGCCAATAAAATTTTTTTAACGGAAATAAATAAACAGGGCAGGTTAGAATTTGCACATGAATATATTAATCAAATAAATTTATGGGAAACAGTTATATTTTCTGACGAGAAAACTTTTCAGTCATGCAATAATGGGAGAATTCGGGTGTATAGGCCTTCCGGCATGCGGTATGATGAGAGATACACCCACAAAACCAACCAAAGTGGGCGTTTCTCCATAAATGTTTGGGGCTGGATTAGCGCTAGAGGACCAGGACTTTGCCAAATCGTCGAAGAAAGACTAACTGCAGCAGTATACGTTAATATACTAAACGAAGTGATGATACCATCGGTAAACGCTGTATACGGTCAAAATTACACATTTCAGCATGATAATGCTCCAATACACATAGCGCGCATTGTACAAAATTTTCTCCAAGAAAATAACATAGCAGTTCTTCCCTGGGCTTCGAAGAGTCCCGATTTGAACCCGATAGAAAACATTTGGGGTGCCATGGTCAAATCTATGTATAAACATGATTTTCAACCTAGAAACAGGGATGAATTACGTCATAGGATAAATCAAGCTTGGGATGAAATAACTGTCGAATTATGTAGAAACTTAGTTTTAAGTATGCCACAAAGGCTCCAAAAAGTAATAAACAGAAATGGTTCTATGACCAAATATTAATTTTGTGTTGTTTTGACAAACTTTGTGTTCGCAATTTTTTTCTTTTTATTAAATGTATTTTATTACCTGTATTAGCTTTATTTATTATTTTGTGGTAATGGTAAATATAATAATTTATAAAATATTTGACTTTAAAAAAATCTAATAAATTTACTTTATCCATATTATATGATGTCTTTCAAATTTAACCACCCCGTATCGAAAAATACAAAACATTCCATTATGTAACCTAGGTTACTTTTTAAATTTTGAATGTTTTTCCTTTTTAGCTCTAGACACCTTTTATAGTCTAGGGGATATGTATTTCTTACATTGTTTTTGTAAATCTCTTGTCCCAGTTTTTTATCGGCACAATAGTACATAGTATTAGGTACACTTTATTAAACAATATAAAAAAAATACAAAATACATTATACAGAAATTAAATTATAAAAAATTATAATATTAAATAAATAAGTTGCTCACCATTGGTAAATTATTACTTCAAAAAGAACATAAGTTGAATTAGCAGATACAACCGCGGCGGTGGCTCAGAGGGCAATCGACGGTGGCGACCCGGGTTCGATTCCGGGAGTGGACATACGTACAATAAATAAGTATGTCCGAAATTTAGTGGATTTAAGAATGCCTGGAAGAGTGTAAAAGGTATCATCTCCCAATCCACCCCATTCACGCCGGTAACCAGGCCGGATGAGATCGGACATCTGGTGGGTTGCGGAAGAAGGTACACACTCCCCAATCGGTAGGTCATGCAATAGCAAGAAACCAAGGGTTGTTAGCCCTTGGGGGTGTCGCATGACTGAGGATCGTGGTTCGGAACCCACGTTAAGCTGTAGGTCCGCTCTGAAATGGCCCTGGCAGCGAACGAAGAGGAAAAAATTACACAATAAAAAACAATAAATGAATAATGAATTACGGGTACAGATTAGTTTTGTCAGTGTACGTTTTCAAATAGACACCCGGTATATTATTGTTCTATTTGGATTCGGTTTTTATCTGGAACCAAAAAAATAATTGAAATGGGTTATGCATCTTAAGCTTAAGGAAGCTTTTTAATTAGAAATGCCTTAACCGAGGTAATAGAACCAACCGTTAAGAAATTAATGAAAAAGTAACTTTTATGTTCATTGGGGCTATTATCACATTATTTTTAGTACTTTAAGTAACTTCAAAGAAAAATTCTTAAATATCTACTAATCGAAAATCGTTATTGCAAAATATACAGAGTTTTTTTTATTAGTTCATGATTGGTCTATAATTTTTGTCAATAGTACTTTACCGACTAGGTCAGAAAATAATCACAAAATATACAGTTTATATCGGAATAGTTTCGGTTTATTTTCAAAAATTTAATATTTTAACGAATTAATATCAAAAAAATTAAATTTTCACAGGGTTTTTAGAAGCTTTGGGGACAAGAGTGGACAAGTAGTAGTCAGTGAAGTCCAAAAAAATATTTAAGAAGGGACCTACATTTTCTCTTAGATGGTCAATTGCTTAAGAGCAGAAAAAGGACAGGTGTAATGAAATTTTTCCCAAAATTAGAAAAATAAAAAAGCGTTTTATTTGTGCCTATGAAAAAATCGGGGTTATTTTAAAGGAATTTCAAAAAACAAAATAACGCTGCTCTGAATTTGTAAAAAATTATATAATAACTGAAAAATTAAACACAGTCTCTGAAAAAAATTGACAGCATTCGAAAAATTAGATGTGATTGTAATAGCTGATATATTTTTGGCCAGCAAGGAGGAAAGTCAAGCATCTTCCCTGGTCCCCCTCCTTTGGATGTTAATGCTAGTAGCCCCAAAGACAAAATGGTAAGAGCATTTAACACAGCAAACAAAATACCTCACGCATCTAAGTACCAGGCGCGTAACTACAGGCCCCCCCCCCCCCTCAGACGTCCTAGGCCCCCCCTAGAAAAAAAGGCAGACTTTGTAAGTTCGCTACTCGCCTCGCAAATATAGCATAATAAATGTATTTTGGTTGTCAGCCTCAAACTTATTTGGGAATTTTACTCGTTGAATTTTGGGCATGTTTATTCAACGATGCCGATGTACGAAATAATCTTGCCAAATATCACTCGACCATCATTTTTTTATTGGTTAAATTTTCAATTTTTCACTCCAACTTTTTTGACCATACTCGTTCAACTTTGGGCTTGTTTATTCAAAAATTATTCCTTCGAACTTCGCTCTCGGGATCTAATCAGAATAAACATGTCCGAATTCAACTCGAAAAATTTCCAAAAAAAGTTTTCGTGACAGCTAAAAAATCTAACCGATAAAAAAACGAGATCTTGTGATATTACTGTTGATGATTGACCAAATTTGTTAAAATTTCGGCGTGGTCTAAAAAAAATTTCGTTCACGGCGCATTTCGCCTGCGGCGGGCTCTCCGCCATCCCGCATCTACACGAGCCGCCACTGCAAGTCACAATAACAGGCCCACCCTAGGCCACCCCCAGATCACGCCACTGCTATGTACGACTTAGTTTCTAAGAAACACAATACAGCATACAGTGTTTTTGCTTTCCCATAAGGGACTAATATAATGTGAAATCTCTGCTTTTCGGACGGTAATACGGGAAGCTTGTAGAGCGAACAATTTACGATAAATTGGCAACAAATGCGTTCGTGGAAATGAACTTCAATAACGAATAACTTTTCGGTCCTGGTCCTCTACATACAGAGAAATATTGCCGCTATTATACGGATAAAATAAATTTAAAGAAATACTTTTGGTCTGCGTTTGTTTCATTGTTCCCAGGGTAGGCAATGGTTTTTTTTGCCAATATTATATGCACGCCACTGTTACACTACACCATTTTGGGTGAACGTTTAGAAAATAGATTTGTGTTAAAATTTTGGAACCCACCACTCACATCATAAAAATTTAAACAAAACTGTATTCGAACTGTATACCGGGTGTTGCATCGTCGAGCGGGACATAGAAAATCCCATGTAATTTTAAATGGGGTCAATTATTGGCTTCCCTAATTATTTTAGAGAAAAATTCTATTTAGGTTTATTAAAGAGCACTAAAACCCTCATTCAAAAGAATAACTTTAGATATTTTTGATGAGCCCGTTTACGGGTTATCGCCGATTTCTTTTTAACTATTTCTCCTTTTGATGGCCCCGTTTTTGCGGGCACCAGTCAAGGTAAAAGATGACTGTCAAATAAAGTTGTCATTTTGAAATGTGTGATTTATTGTTATAAAAACTCGTGCATCGAAAATATGAAAGGTGTATTTATGAGTACAAATGAATCTGAATAAAACTAAAATAAAGTATCCAATTACAAGGTTAATTATGACATTTTACATGTTTCAATATTTTACTACTATTAATTTGTTAGAACTTAAGATGTTCAAACATTCCTCCATTGACTGCTAGACAATAACCGAGGCGATCATAAAATTCTCTTCTACATTCGCTAGTTGGTAAACTGAAATTCTATTGCATTCGGCAGAAATAGTTTTTAACTCGTCTAGATTTGGGTATTTTTTATCTTTGTATATCCTGTTTTTTAAATGGCCCCAGAGAAAGAAATCATTTGGCGATAAATCAGGAGACCTGGTTGTATGATTTAAGCCAATAACATTTCCATTAAAAGCACGGTTTAAATATTCCCGGAGAGCCAGGGTACTATGTGCCGAGCAGCCATCCATTTGGTACCAAACTTCCTGATTTTCCCTGGCGGTATCATGTAAAGTAGGTAAAATATGATCTTCAAGTAGTTCCAAAAAATTTTCTGCATTTAAATTTCGTGTAAGAAATAATGGCCCGATAATATTTTCTCCGAAAATCCCAGCCCAAACATTAACTTTTTGTGGATATTGCGTCCTTGTTTCGACAAACCTGTGTTGGTTTTCTTTGCTCCTATATCGATAATTTTGAACATTGGGTTCATTGTTTAAGGTAAATGTGCATTCGTCAGTGAAACAAATGTTTTTTAAAAATTCCCTATCCATGTTTGCTCTTTCAATCATACCAAAACAAAACTCCTGTCGTCGTATTTCGTCCCTATCTCCTAGCTCTTGGTGCTTTTCATATTTGTATGAATAATATTTCTGTCGTTTCAAAGCTCGTAACGCTGTAGTGTAATCTAATCCTATGTCATCCTCAAGTTTCCTTGTGCTGATCTTCCCATTATTTTCTTCCACGCACAATAAAACTTGCAAGTCCCTATCATTTCTTGCATCTCTTCTTTGTTCCTGCCTTTGCAAGTCCCGATCATTTCTTGCATCTCTTCTTTGTTCCTGCCTTTCTTCACATCTGCAGTTATTTATTACAGTGCCTTTTGTCTCAAATTTCTTTATAGTCCTTTCAACTGTAGATTTTGCAGGTATTGGTCTATTCGGATACAGAGCAGCAAACATGTCTGACACATTTTGATAACTATTTCCTTGATAATACCGTTTAATCATCAATATTTTTTCTTCAGAAGTGTAATTCATGGCTAATATTTTCGATGTACGAGTATTTATAACAATAAAGCACACATTTCAAAATGACAACTTTATTTAAGTCATCTTTTACCTTGACTGGTGCCCGCAAATACGGGGCCATAAAAAGGAGAAATAGTTAAAAAGAGAAATCGGCGATAACCCGTAAACGGGCTCATCAAAAATATCTAAAGTTATTCTTTTGAATGTGGGTTTTAGTGCTCTTTAATAAACCTAAATAGAATTTTTCTCTAAAATAATTAGGGAAGCCAATAATTGACCCCATTTAAAATTACATGGGATTTCCTATGTCCCGCTCGACGATGCAACACCCGGTATACAGTGTGCATGAAACTGTATATGTTATTTTATACAAAATAATATATTGAAGAAAAAAAAACATTAAGGGTAGAATACATTGTGTAATTAAAAAATTTTGATTGGATCATTATTAGGTATTCTTATTTTAATAGTTATTACATTGAGGAAGTAGTCCATGCTTCAAGTGGAGTGGTAAGTTAAGTTATATACTGGTGAACAAAGAATTCAAGTGTCTTTATTAGTTATTGTTCTTTTTGGTCAAGCTTCATTTGATTAGCGTATAATGTAGGCTTCAGGGGACTAAAAAAATTACCGGAACGTTAGTAAAAAATAGGATAAATATACAAATAAACATGTTAATGTAACTAACGGAATGCGATTCTACGACTTTTAATGTTTCTTTATTAATGAAAAATGCCTGAGGACAGATTTTTTGTTATGGAAAAATTTAAAACGCTTACCTAATGTTTGAATATATGAAAAATCAACGATTTTTATAGACTTAAGACCTAAAGGCAAGTTAATGTTATTTGATATTTAAGCAAGAAACCTTTACGTTTCACGGTGAATATAATAACAAAGGTACTGTAAAACGGGGGGAAGTTGACCGGTGGGGTCAACTTGTCCAAAATTACAAAAAAAAAATATTTTCGGTTCTAAGTTCGTCCCTAATTTTTTAAAAGATTTTTTCTTTATTTTTTCGTATCAATAACCTATTAAACTTATAAAATATTGTGGTATAACTCTTTTCGGAACCGCGGTTGTGGCTCAGAGGTAGAGCTACTGGCATTCGACCGCGGCGACCCGGGTTCGATTCCCGGAGTGGGCATACATACAATAAAAAAAGTATGTCCAAAATTAAGTGGATTTAAGAATGCAGGGAAGAGTGTTAAAGGTATCATCTCCCAACCCACCTCATTCACGCCGGTAACTAGGCCGGATGAGATCGGACATCTCGTGGGGTGCGGAAGAAGGTACACACTCCCCAATCGGTAGGTGGCATGGCAATGGCAATAAACCGAGGGTTGATAGCCCTTGGGGGGTGTCGCATGACTGAGGATCGTGGTTCGGAACCCACGTTAAGCTGTAGGTCTCCTCGGGAATGACCCTGGCAGCGAACGAAGTGGAAAAAAGCGGAAAAAGCAAAAAAAAAGCACAGTGGTCAATTACAAAAAAATAAAATTTATATGTAGTAACTCTTACTAGTCGTCTTCTGATACCTGACATAAGTGAGGTTAAGAATATATTTCAAAAATGTGCAAATCTGTCACATGAAATTTGTTCTTTTTCAATTTAAATCAAAACATTTATCCCAGGGTCTATACATACAAAATTTTTTCTTAAATAATGCGCGAAATTTAAAGGTATAATACTAAAATTGATACCAAAATATATTTCTACCAAATTATTGTGATTTTCTGACCGAACTAAAGATTTGCACACAGACCCACTTTCTTATTTCAAAAATATCTTTATTTCCACTCATTTCTAGACAATTACTACAAGCTTTGCATAAAATGTACTATATACCTACCAAATGAACGTTTTCTTACTAACCTTGGTTATTTTTTTCCATATAAATAATATATTATTATAAAAATTTGTGCACGGGGATATTTTCCGATATATTTTGAACGGGGATCCAACCCCATTTGATCTTAAAACTTTTATTATACGCAACAAACATAGAAAATTAACTGGTAATTCTTCCTTAAATGGTGGAACATAAAGATAACCCGATAAAGCAGACGAAATTATAAGATTTCTAGAAAAAAAATCCATTTTTTAAATAAAATTTGTAAGGTTAACAGTGTTGCTAGTTTGTAAATTGGCGATTATTTTGAAAAATTTGATCATAGCGAACGCTAAAAATTCATATTAATGCACAAAATCCATTTTTAACTGTTTAAAACGAATTCTACAGCTATTTTGTTGTACTTTCGAAGTTATAATTTATACTCAAGCAGAAATAAACCCGATAAACCTTTTTTCTTCTGTGCAATTCAGTAAAATCAAAATACCTACGGTTGAGAAAATAAATTGTTCGTGTTTATTAATACATATATCGCTTTTTGTCTGTTATTCTGCAAAAAGCCGAATGTGAGAAAGATAGATATATTCAAAAGTAAATATGTATAAATATAAGAACTTACCCAAATCGATAAATATGTTACAGTGTAATTTGGTCCATGGGTTTGCCATCAAAATGAATTTTTGTTCAATTGTTTCTTATTACCGTTCTTACAAGTTCATGGCCAACTTAAAAGACAACTTATGATGTCTAATTTAAATAATTTTTAAAAATTCTTAGCATGAAGTTCGGATGTTGCGCTCGAAAGTGTGAGCACACCGCCTACGGCGTCGTGCTCACTTTACTTCCTCATGCGATATGGACGTCATATCCACCCTTGTTGCACAAACTACTATTATTACTATAGTGCGTACATAGCACGTCTTCATGGCCAAATGTAAATGATTTTGTCTAGGGATATTGGGGCAATTGGACTGAGATTGTTATAAAGAAAATTATATGAAAGTAATTATAGCACATAAATAAAGAATTGCTCCATTAGGTAAACCACGTATCCATATCCATCGGCCCATAGCGTTCAATAAAAAAGCCATAATTTCAGAAAAGCACTACCGATGGTTGCCGTTGATTCCTCTCAGTAGGCTTTTAATTAAAACCTTTTACAGTTCATAAAGTCATAAGCCTAAGAGATGTTTCTGTTTATCTTGAAACGATATATTTTGTCTATATTATTACTTAAATTAGTTGGGCAATACTGAACTGCTCTTGATTTTTGAAGAGATGTACACAATAGTAGCTTTTCTATTCCTACATGGATATTTGCTGTCTCCTTTACACTAAAGTGATTAGATAACCGAGCTATTCTGGTTAACTGAACCGATATAATTTTAGATCTATCCTAGTTAGGATTTGAAACTGACCAATCACAGCGGTAAATTACCAAGAAACCTATACTACGTTTTCATGAGGACTGAGTTCGATTTGAATATTTTTTAGCCTATTACATTCCAAGGCGTTTTTATTGCAGTTTTCAAATCGAATTGAAATCGATTTTAATTCGGATTTGAATTTTCGACATTTGTCAGGTGTCAATGCCGTCATGCGTCAAACCTGTGGTTATAACCGCTCTTTTCTCGTACTTGTCTATGTTTTTGCTTTTAGGTTTTGTTTCTATTGCTTTTTTGGTCGGTCATTTTTACAACGTTTATAACAGAACCGCCAAAACCAAACATAACATAAGAACTATTTATAGGTTATGAGAATCATATTCCGTTCCGATCTCGAACCGTTTTCATGATTAAAAATTTCGGTACGATCCCGATACGATCCCAAAAATTGGCGAATCGACCTTGAACTGAAAACGAACTCAATACGGTAAAAATACCTGTTTTCATGTGGTCAATTCGGATTCAAATCGAACTGAATCCTCATGAAAACGTAGTACTAATTTACATGTTGTAAATTTCACGAGTCGATTTATGACACTTAACAGTGTGTGAGGTTAGGAATATACTTCAGAAAGATGTAAATCTGTCAGATCAATTTTGTTATGTTTTATCTTTGAATCAAAACATTTATCCCTGAGCCTATGCATACGCCAATTTTTCCCAAAGGGGACACGAAATGGTGCGAAAAATTAAGATATAAAACCAAGAATTTTTTTGCCGAACCATTGTTAAGTTTCTCTGACCGAACTAAAGATTTGTGAACGAAGGAACTTTCTGTGCAAAAATTGAAGGTATATTACCAAAATATATTTCTACCGAACTATTGTTATTTTGTGACCGAATTAAAGATGTGTGCGATACACTTTCTTATTTCAAAAATCTTCCGTTCTTTACATATTCCGAGACAATTACTACAAAATTTAATGCATAAAATGTATAAACAAAATAAACGTTTGTACTGTTTTTTGTCATGACGGGGTTCCAACGCCAATCAAGAGGTAGGTATATGTAATATGATGTCCTTATTGCACGACGTCGTAGGCTTAAACCTCCAGAAACAATATAAACAATCTACTCGGGTATATTGTTTTTACGACAATTATACTAAAAATTAGCCTGAGCCTTACAAAATGGGTGTTTTTTACTTTGAGCCTTAAAAATTGTAGGGCGTGTGAATCGTCAGAATTTCTCTTAGAAGGGACTTTTGAGAGTAGGAAGATTTTTAAAGCTGTAATTTTTTTTTAGAAGTTATTTTTTTTTAGACGCCTCCCCCCCTTCACAAAATCCTGGATCTGCCACTGATAGGATTCAAAGTTGCGCCAAATGACTGCTCGGTTACGTGCTTTTGTTAAAAGCAATTAAATAATAAAGCTACATGGAATTATTTCCATAAGCACATTCAGCAAGTAATACATAGATGCATTTGTAATAAAACTATTATTCAGGTGAATACAGTATTTACCTGAAGACGACTAGAGATGTTTACAAGTTGAAACGTAGTGATTCAAAACAAATAAAAACAATTCAAGGCCAAAACTCTACTGCTGTTCAAGAAACGTCATTGTCTCCAACTTTTAAACAGACAACGATTTTAGAGGCGTATATGTATATATTGTTATTTAAATTAATTTTTAAAAAATTAATAACACATTGTACATACTACTTAAAATGTAAATATCATGAAAAAGAAGGCGGAGCGATATTCCTTAGAACCACTTATGATTGTAATCCACACAAAAAATATAAAACTTTTTTGGTGCGTTCGTGGGATTTTTCCTTAAAAAAAAGGAAATTTTATTCACTCTCTTCATAAATTTTATTTTAAAATGTTGCAATACTGTTCATACGGAAATAAAATTATATCCGTTTGAACTCTTTAGTTAACTGAGAGATTATCCAATCTGATATTTTTTCCAATCACTTAAGTCCAAAGGAAATAGTAAATATTCATGTGGAAGTAGAATTTTTTTTAGCATTGGTCTTTATAATCTATGTCCAATGACATAGGTAGTGAGCAATGTACGTTATTATCAAGACCATGAATTTTCCACAACTCATCACTTGCCTTTTACGACTCGCCAGTATACACATAGCCTACTTTACCCAATTTTTTTTTTAGTTAGATGAGTTGATGCTTTCCATGCAAAACTACACACTAAACCAGTCTAGTGGCAAAACATAAATACGCCTCGTCTGTAAAGATAAAGCCCCAAGTGCCAACCGATGCAAGATAAAACTGTGACCTCTAAGTCATTTTTACGGCCCCTGATGGTACTCGCAGTGGGACATTTACAAGAAAAACCACCTTAACTGTTAGGTGCACAAGTGCTCTTAGTACTTTCTTGTTCTGCAAGTGATTAATAAACCCGAACGTTGTATACTATTTGTTATGTAGTGAGAAGGGGATTTTTGCAGAATCCTTTTTTATTTCAAAATAAGAGTGCTTAAAAATATTCCATTTAACAGACATTTTAATAATATTACATATTATTACATTGGCGTAGCTAGAAAATATGGTCCCCCCCGGGGGGGGGGGGGGCTCAGTGGGCGTGAGTAGGACATATTTTTTTTTTCTGGAGAGAGGGACAGTCAGGACTACATGATTTTTCTGATATTGTACCTAGCGAAAAAGGCGAAAAAGCGCTGGGCCACGCCCTAAGTTCGTTTAAAATCTACCTAACTACTATCAAATTTCGAAAATTAAATTATTACGTCTCCCCCTCTGCATCTGCATGGTTGGATTCAATTTTTTGTTTTTGTAAATGTTTTTTTTTGATATTCCTAGCTGGCTGGCTCTTTATTACAAGAAAAAACATTTTTATATTTGTGAAAAATATCAATATTGGTGTCAATCCAAAAACATAAAACGTAAGTATGACTCTAACCAGCGTTTTTCTGGATAGGTTTTTATGATTAAAAATCAAGTAAATATCGCTCACTACGCCAAAATTGATGATCTTTTTAGAAACCATGTATTTTAGGAGTGTAGATCTAAGAGCAGTTTTTGGTGCAAATGCTTAGGTTTTGAAATGCTCCTTCTTAAGTGCCGTTTTGTATATTCATAATAAAGCATAATCGTTTTTTCCCGCACTATTTTTTTATTATAAATTCACAAAACACTTCTTTCATAAAAAATGTTTCAATTAAAATTTTTACTTTAATTTTTCTCTTTAAAAATAAATACCTAATTGTTTTTTGTTTTTGTTGTAAACATATTTTATTGCATTATGTTATGTTTTTGTTGATTTAAAATAGCTCTAAAAAAGGGAAACGGAACAGACAAGTATATAATAGAAATATACTATAAAAATATTATTTTTTTTACTCGTTTTCTTTTAAAACTGCATCATAAATCAATAACTATAACTATATACACCTTAATCTCTGTATAAAACAAGACTTGTAGAAGAAAAAGTTTAAAAACTAAACGTTTCCTACAAGATCTTGTGATCTAAGCCAAGAATACATTATCGAAAGATTTAAATTAAGAGTCCAAGTGTGTGATTAAAAATTAGGTTTCAATTAGACTTTTAGACTGAGCTCCTAGGCTGTATTAATATATTGTTGGTTGTACAATAGTAGTTTGTCCTACAAAAGTGGATATAATGGATATAATGGATATAATGTCCATATTACATGAGGAAGTAGGCTGAGTGCTCCAACTTCCGAGCGCAATGTGGACAATCCACTCGAGTTGTACGGTGTATTTTTTTCTACGACCCAACTTCCGAACTTTATACTAAAAATTAAATACTTTTTTATTTAAATCAGACATTATAACTTGGCTTTTTAGTTGGCCTTGAACTTGTGTGAATCATAATAAAAACAATTGAGGAAAAATTAATTTCGTTGGAAAATCCATGGACCAAATTACACTCTAACGTATTTGTCGATTTTGGTAAATTCTGATATTTACACAAAATCACTTTGAATATATCTATCTTTTTCACATTTGGCCAATTGCAGAATAACAGACAAAAAGCGATACATTTATTAATAACAGGGGACACTTTTTTTTCTAAATCATAGCCATTTTAAATAATTGTTCGGCTAAAGCGTATTCTTTGCCTACTTGCGTAACAAGCCCTTTTTCTCTATGCAAAACAAAACGAAATAACAAAATCTTAAACAGAATTAGACAATAGTCTTAAAAAATGGAATAAATTTTTTTCTAAAAATTGTATAATTTCGTCTATTTTATTTATTTAGTTTTATGTACTATTGCGGATAATAAAAGTTTTAAGGTCAATTGAGGTTGGGGATTGGGGCAAAAAAACAACATATTTTGTATACAGTGTGTCCAAAAAAGTATGCAACATATGTAAAAGTTTTTTATTACCGATTTCTCAGAAAATTTTATTCTTGATAAAAGTTGGTGCATGCCTTGAAACTATAAATGCATATTTCACATTTCACTCGCGGCTAATAGTAAGGGAGCATATGCCATTTTTTCGAAATTGCATTTAGAGTAAAGTACCTTAGTTATTAGAAATACAGCAAAATTTTATATGGAAATGTTATTGCAAATTAAAAACATAGCCCAAATGCGAAATTTGAGTTACGTGTCTCAATTTTTTTTTTCTAATCTCTAATTTTATATGCATTTTTTTAAAGTAGGTTTTTGGACTTTAGCGTACTGGGTGAAAATGACAAATAAATTAGTAGTTATTTCCAGTACTATGAATAGGGTTGAATTTTATTATAATTTAGTTTCGAACAGAAGTTGACTAAAATGTGTTTAAGTAGGCGTGCAACACGCTTATATCTAAACCGACCGGGTTCATTGAAAAGTTTTTAAAAATTTGCAACTACTTAATGCATTTTTATTATAAACACACGTTTAAGTTATTTGATAAATATATTAAAATTGCGTAAACGAAAAATCGACCAGAGGCGTACCGTTAAGGGGAAATTAGTGATTAGAAAAAATAAAATAAAAATTGAGACACGTAACTCAAATTTCGTATTTGGGCTATGTTTCTAATTTGCAATAACATTTCCATATTAAATTTTGCTGTATTTCTAATAACTAAGGTACTTTACTCCTAATGCAATTTCGAAAAAATGACATTTGCTCCCTTACTTTTAGCCGCAGGTAAAATGTGAAATATGCATTTATAGTTTCAAGGCATGCACCAACTTTTATCAAGAATAAAATTTTCTGAGAAATCGGTAATAAAAAACTTTTACATATGTTGCATACTTTTTTGGACACACTGTATATATATATTTTATAGATTGAATCTTGTAGTAATTGTCTAGAAATGAGTGAAACCTGGAGATTTTTGAAAAGAGAAAGAGCATTTGTGCACGAATTTTAGGTGTAGTAGGAAAATACTGTTGTAATAGTTGATAAAATGAGTTTTCTGCAAATAAGTTTTGATGCGTTAGAAATTGCGATAGTAATGTGATTAGCACAAATGTTTGATTTTTAATTCTGTATCGAATGACATCATAATATACAGGGGTTTCAATTTGAAATAAGAAAAATAAATTGATTTAAAGTTTGCAAAGTTTGATACTAAACTTTGAATACCCTGTACAATTCGTATTAATCAAACTTGGTTAACGAGACTGTTCGACCTTATTTATTATGTACCTTTTTATAATTTTAATAACGAGGCATTATTTTTACTTTTTATTAATTTTTAAAACCAGTGGTGTAAAACTGATTTTTTCTTAGTGTTTATTTTGTTTCGCATATAATACTGAACCGATGTCATTAACATTTTAAGGGTATGTAGGCAACTATAAGAGGTATCCAAAATAAGTAAGACTATTTAGGGCATGTAATCTAAAAAAAATAGATCCTTATGATGTCACACTTTTTTGGAACACCCTGTATAAACAAAAATATTTTCCTGAAATGCGCCCTAGGATACAGGTAAAGTTTGCAAAATATCAAAATCCTAACTTAATTAATAAGTGAGCTATAGAAGACGGGAGGTGAGGACCCTGTATATATACCTACATTTTGTAAAAGATCTCAAGTATTAAGGGTGGTTCTCAAATTGACACTCTGTATGTTCAAAGTACGTATTCTCTAGGCTTTAGAAATAGTAGTGTTATTATATTTATTACCTAAGCCGCCGGTTTTTGATCCTAAGTATATAAATATAAAAAGTATATTAAACTATGCATCTTTCATAGATTAAATTTTATATATTTATAAGTATGCTTATTTATTATCTGCGTTTGGGTCTTCATACATATGTATAAGTTAGTTAAGTTATATAAAAATTATTATACCGGTCATTTATGAACCAATAAATGTTTTGATATTGGATATAAAGACATTTATTTAGAATGTCCAATTATTTTATTTCGATACAATAATCAGCAGGAAGTATGCACCCATTGAAAACGTCACAAATTCTCGTTATACAGGGTCGCTTTTAGGTATGGAAACGGTTATTTTTTTTTAACGTAAGAGATCTAGCAGAACGTGCTATATAGAAAAGAAGGTAAGAAATAAGAACACAAAGTCTTCCTCCACTGTTATATTAAAGAAATATTTTAAGAAACTTCTCTACATGATTCGAACGCACAAGCACTCATCTTTAGGAGAATAAATAAAAAGAAGAAAAAACTAGTAGATATCACCTTAACTGAGCAACAGAATTGTAGGTTCGATGGAAAAATTAGTAAAACGGTGTGAAAATAGGTACACACGTTGCATTGTAAAAGAGAAAATTATGTGGGTTTGAGGCTTAGGACACTATAAGAGTTTAAAAGTAGAATGAAAAATTTGACATCTGTGTGTGAAAAAACTGCTGAAAGATATAAAGCTAAAGTAAATGGGAATAATCGTCCAAGAAAAAGAAAATTGTTGGCTAGTCATTTGAGAAACTATGGAGAAGAAGTGGATGTAAGTGTGAGGAATTTTAATATTCATCTTCCTCACATTTACATCCACTTCTTCTCCATAGTTTCTCAAATGACTAGCCAACAATTTTCTTTTTCTTAAACGATTATTCCCATTTACTTCAACTTCATATCTTTCAACAGTTTTTTCACACACATATGTCAAATTTTTTATTCTACTTTTAAACTCTTATAAGTAGTGCCCTAAGCCTCAAATTCACATAATTTTCTCTTTCACAATGCAACGTGTGTATCTATTTTTTCACCGTTCTACTAATTTTTCCATCGAACCTACAATTTTGTTGCTGTTAGCTTAAGCTTGAATATACATTTTCTGATACATTCCGAAACATATTTATCAAATCTTAAGTCAGTATCCAACCAAAGTCCGAGACTTTTTGCCACTTCCGAGAAGGAGATTGGTACGTCGTTAATTTTAATTTATAGATTATTTTGAACACTCTTAAAAGTGACTTGGTGTTTGGTACTAATTTTTATTTGTTCTCGTGTTTACGTTACCGAAAAGAACTATTTTTAGTTAGGAAAACAAAAAAGATTTTTTTTTGGTTATATTTACCAAAAAATAATGCCATCAAAACAAAGAAAGTATCTTGTTTTCATATTAGTTGGCAGAAATAAAATATTTTGTTTAGCTGCATTTTACTCTGTATATATCTTATTTAAATGTTACATCAAGGTTCCTACAAACTTATATTTATCAAATAAGCTTGTTGTAATAACACATTATAAATTTGTAGTCCCTATTATTTTGTTAATTTTGATTAAGATACATTCTTAGTTACCAGAACTAACTTTTATTTTCAAGTAATAGTATTCTTCATATTTATAACTAACGGCATCAACAGAGGCTTGTCGCCCTTGCCCGGTAGGTGACATGTGGCATCATTCTAGCCAGGACTGTCAGGAGGTTATGTTTATGTTAGGGTGCTTTTGCGGTTCCGTGTCCATTTTTTCGTGTTTTTAAGACAATAATTGGCCATTTTCATGGCCGTGCCCGTGTGGAAAATGGATGTGACAATAATGGGTGTAATTTATTTGTGTTTATTGTCTTTCTTGTGTACGTTCGCAGAAGTAAGTTAAATCATAAGTAAGTAAACATTTTATTTTTTATCATTGCAGTTGTACATTAGAAAGTTTAAATGATATTTGTATAAAGCATGGCAAGGTGACCCGATGAGAATTAACTTAAAAATATTTTTTTTTGTTTTGTTTTTGTTCTATGTTCCATTTCTATAAAAGAACGTCATATTGATGACTTTTTAATCTGACCAAGTACAACGAATTTCATATAGCTGTATATTTTAAATAGAAAGTCCAGGGGATATTTTTTGTTTTTTAATAATCGCAGTTGCAGATAAGAAAATTTAAATAAGGAGAATTCAGTTCTATAAGCAACTGAACAACCCAAAAGGTTGAGTAAAATAAGTTAAAAATCTAGTGTTTCTGTTTTATATTGCATAAGTATACGTTTTATAAAGAACATGGTAGAACAATGGAAATAATTTTTTTTAAAGAAACCATAATATCCCTGATAATTTATTCCAATTAGTTTACGCACACCTTATAGAGTAGTAATACCAAGGGATTTTTGTTTAAATGGGGACCTAGGAAGGAATATTTTTCGTTACTAAGTATAAATTACATATGACTTTTTTTTTAGAAATGAAACAGACTTTTTTTAAAGTTATTTCTATCAAATCAACTTACTAATTTTGCCATGCATTATAAGCAGTTCATTCAAACTTTCTAATGTGCAACTGCAATGACAAAAATATAAAATTTTTACTTATTTATGATTCAACTTCTTTCTTACAATTAGAGAGCACAGAAAAAAAATGATAAACACAATGTTGTGACTAAATACGTAATTGTTACTCTATGAAAATTTCAAGTTTGTCACAAATAAATGATTGCTTTGGCAATATTTGTAGATAGCATCATTAAGAAAAATAATATTTCCTTGAAAAAATACTTTCAATTGTCCATATTTACACATTAGTTGTGACAACTAATAGGTATGGTTAAAAAACCGGAGTACCATATAACATTTAGTTATCCGTAAATAAAATTTCGTTGTGACAACTAAAATTTGTAGGTTGGGTTGGTTAATGTTATTAATTAGTTCAACAGTTCAATAACGACATTTTTTTTTGGTTGTACAAACTAATTTTTGGGTTAAGTCCGATTTCACGAAAATAAATAGTTGTCAGAACCAAATTTTAGTAATCCATACCATGTTATTTTTAAGAGTGAACTAATGTCCTATCTTTGTATTTTACAAATAGCATAGCAATAGTTTTATTCTGATTAAGTGATACGGATTGTTCCTTAGAAGCAGTATAAATTGGTTTTAAATCTTTATTTATTAAGTCATAGGTTCGATTTATATCACTAGGGTAAAAATAATAAAACAGCTCCAAATATCATCAGCGTATATTTGTTTAAAACAACTGATAATGCGTTTTTTCAGAAACGCTCCATAATATGGAACCTTGCGGAACGCCATTTGATATACCCTGGCTTTAAAAACTTGTCCACATAAAATTACTCGTTGGTTTCTATAAGAAAAATAACTTTAAAAAAATTAAACTGACGGCTCGGACAACCCAATATATTTCCAAATTAGCCCAAGAGAATGATGATTTAGCGTATCAAACGCCTTAGAGTAATCTAAAAGTATTAAAATAGTTAACGTGTGGCCCTGGTTAAGATCGAATAGAAAATTACAACGTTGACACCTGAAATTCTATTTCATTTCTTAAAAGCTTCACTGACAGCTTAATTACCGTTAGCCAGGTGAACGATCAATAATAAAGGACCCCGCACAAAGCTTTATATGGGAAATGGCTTTCGGCTAATTTTTCTGAATTTTTAGGATTTTGTAGATTTTGACGTCCCGATTAAAAGTGTCCATGGCCGTAATAAAATCCTATGATTAGTTTTTGAGTTATGGCCTTTTAAAGTTGGCCACTTCTTACTTTGAGATTTTATGCATTGTCTAGAGTTTTCACTTGTTTCTTAAAAACCATCAACTTTTTTATTATTTTTATTGGTGGAAAAGTAGGCCTTAAGTTTTCTTTCACTTATATATCAATAAAATATGTACAGGATGTTGAATAATTTATAAGCGAATTAAACAAATAATAATATTAACAAATTATGAAAATCCAAAAAAAAAAATTTACCCAATTTTTGAATTTTGAAAACAAACGGCTAGATTTTGTTCATATTTTAATATGTTGTAGTACCAAGCTATGGATTTAAAAAAATGGGTATAGGTTGACGTAGAATATATTGCCGGGTATTTTATTAAAAAAAAATTGAAAATTCACCTGAAAACGTAATAAACGACTTTTAATTGATTCATTTATTATGCCAATCTGTAACAATTTTCTTTTATAATAATTATTTTTTTACACATTCTTATGTTAGAGAATAATTATTGTTAAATAAAATTGTTACAGATTGGCATAATTATTAAATGAATCAATTAAAAGTCGTTTATTACGTTTTCAGGTAAATTTTCAATTTTTTTTTAATAAAATACCCGGCAATATATTCTCCGTCAACCTATACCCATTTTTTTTATATCCATAGCTTGGTACTACAACATTAAAATATGATCAAAATCTAGCCGTTTGTTTTCAAAATTAAAAAAATTAGTAATTTTTTTTTTGGATTTTCATAATTTTTTAATATTATTAATTATTTAATCCGCCTATAAATTATTCAACATCCTATACCTATTTTATTGCTATAAAAGCGAAAGAAAAGTTAAGGCCTACTTTTCCACCAATTAAAAAAAAATAAAAAAGTTGATAGTTATTAAGAAACAAGTGAAAACTCCAATGCATAACATTTCAAAATAAGAAGTTGCCAACTTCAAAAGGCTATAACTCAAAAACTAATGATATGATTGGATTACGGCCATAGGCACTTTTAATCAGGACGTCAAAATCTACGAAATACTAAAAATACACAAAAATTAGCCGAAAGCCATTTCCCATATAAAGCTTTGTGCGGGGTCCTTTAAAAATAATTATAATAAACATATTTTATGAACATCTTTTCTGGCGCTTACTGTATAAAAAAAAGTCGTGAATGATATTACTCTAGTATTTTATTACTTTTAGTTAAAATTAAAATTTTACCGTTTTTAAGTTGTTCGTTTCCAATTACATCTTGTTAATATTTTTCCTTTTGTAGATAAGAGTTTCCGGTGAGAAAAGCATTGTAAATACCAACATTATAAGATGGTAAAAAAATTTGATAAAACAACACTTATAGCTATAAATAATTATCTATTATTTAAACATATTACGGGAGTTTATTATTTTTATTTTATACCTACCCAATCAATATTTAGATCTATTAGAGGGGAGTTTTTGATAAAATAAATTAACTTGCCTCAGCTGCAAGCTTAAAAACATGAGGCGAGAAGGCATGTATGTCATCCTATTAGCCGCGCAATTCCTTTATTTGCGAGTCTTGCAACAGATTATATTGTTATCTTTGTTACGAAAACCTAAATAGTAAAAAGATTATTAATAGAACACCAGTCTCGAGAGATTAGTCAGGTCGGAGATGGGTTCGAACGTGCCGAATGAGGGCTGTCCCGGGTTGACTATTTTCCGGTTTTGTTGTGATGCGGTACCTTCTTCTGAGTATTTTATTACTGAGAGAATTTTGTTTAATTATTTTCTCGTATATAATGTCATACGAGAGACAAATTTTCCGGTAAAATTTTCGACTGGTATGAAAGTTTGCTGCTTGGCAATTACGCGAATGACATTTTTGACAAAATCAAATCTCGAGCCGTTGGGTTTGGGACTTTTCTTATATTAATAGAAAATCACTTTGAAGACATCAGGTTTATAACTATCTCTTTGACATTTTGCATTTTCCATAAAAACATACCAAAAGCAATATATTTATTAATAAAAATAAATAGTGTCCTTTTCTGAACCATAGCCAATTTGATGTGTTAATATGAGGCAATGTATTCTTAGTACTTGCGCAAAAAAAATAATGACGGACGATAAGCAAAATAGCGGTAAAATTCGTTTTAATATATTAAAAACTGATTTTGTGCATATTTAACATTCGCTGTGGTATTTTTTTCAAAACAATAATTACATTCTAGTCACATATTAGCATAACCGCAACGCTGTAAACGTAATGAGAAAAGTAGCATACCAGAACTTCAAAGAATATTTCCTAATTATGTAAATCTAGACCAAAAGATATTTTTCCAGCAGGATGGAGCCCCTTTTTACTTTGCAAGAAATGTAAGAGAATTATTAAATGGTACATTTCCAAATAGAGGTGGATAGGAGTGCGAGGATTTATAGAGTGGCCGCCCAAATCTCCGGATATTACACCGGTCGATTTTTATTTATGAGTCGATTTAAAAAGAAGACCAGAATTCTGGAAGAGGCAGGGATTTGGGCAGAGATACGTTTAATCACGCCAAAAGTTTTGATAAGTGTTCTATACCATCGGTTTGGTCTGGTTTTTGCTGATTGCATGTATTCATGGGGCACATTTTCAACAAGCGTTATGCTAAAAAAGTGATATTACAGTATTAAAGTTATTGTTAATGTAATTATTCTTTAAATTAGTTTTTATCAAATTTCTGACACATGATTTGACAGATGTAAAAAAATTAGATAGACAAATTGCTTTTTCGATAATCTTTTCAAAAAGCTGCTTAAGTGGTATCCTCTAATTTGCAAAAATAAAGTTGGTTAGAGCTGCGCCCCCTCCTTGGAGTCTCAATTTTGTTTTACGTGACAGAAGCAAGGCCCAAAAAAAATTTTTTGAGGACGTTTTTTTGAATATTAGGGAAATCTTATTCTTAGAGCCGCTAAAAGCAGAGTTTCATTTAAAATCCTCACCCTGTATATAAAAGCCACTTACAATATTTTATACTGCCTTTTTCTTCCATTTTTATAGTTAAACGAAGTGGCTTTTACTAATTAAATAAATTTGATTTTCCTTGTCTGTGACGAAATATTCAAATATATTTTTCTAATAAAAAGTTTTTGCTGGAGAAACTTATCAAACCATTAAAATATATTTTGATGGTAATAATTGTCATAATTATTTACAGTTCTTATTCTAATATATTGATTTTTACGTGTAAGTTAAAATTTAAGGTTGGTGGTCTATTTTTAATCAGTTCTATTCTATTTAAGTTATCGAAATAAAGATAACAATATAATCGGTCTCACGACTCGCTAATAAAAGAATTGCGCGGATAATAGGATGACGTACATCTTTTCTCATCTTATGTCTTTAAAGGACCCCGCACAAAGCTTATGGGAAATGGCTTTCGGCTAATTAATCTGAATTTTTAGTATTGTCTAGATATTGACGTCCTGATTAAAAGTGTCCATGGCCGTAATCCAATCATATGACTAGGTTTTGAGTTATGGCCTTTTAAAGTTGGCAACTTCTTACTTTTTGAGATATTATGTATCGTCTGGAGTTTTACGTTTCTTAAAAACTATCAACTTTTTTATTTTTTTATTGGTGGAAAAGTGGTCCTTTTCTTTCACTTATATAGAAATATAATATGTACAGGATGTCGAATAATCTATAGGCGGATTAAATAAATACTAATATATATTATATTTTATTTTTCAAAAAAAAAATTGAAAATGCACCTGAAAACGTAACAAACGACTTTTAATTGATTTATTTAAATGCCAATCTGTAACAATTTTCTCTTACAGTAATTATTCTCTAACACATTCTTATCTTAGATATACAGGGTGAACAAGTTACAATGATTTACACAAGTGAAAACTTTTAAATATAGGAAAATAAAAAATATAAATTATGAAAAAAAACATTTTGATATGACTCTAAGATAATCTAAACAAGATCCAAAGTATTTTACGAAGAACATATTTTATAATTTAACAATAATATTTTGTCATGTGATAAATTTTTTTTTTAAATTTTCCTATATTTAAAAGTTTTCACTTGTGTAAATGATTGTAACTGTCTGTTTAAAGGTTGGAGACAATGACGTTTCTTGAACGGCAGTAGAGTTTTGGACTTGCATTGTCTTTATTTGTTTAGAATCACTACGTTTCAACTGGTAAGTATCTCCAGTCGTCTTCAGGTGAATACTGAATAAGTACGGTAACTACAGCTCTATTTATACTAGGCAGGTGCTGTGACGCATGACTAGTGGGCGGAGTCATGCGTGTTGCTAGGTGATGACGCATAACTGGATGAGTCATGCTTGATGAGTCATGCTCGATGACGTCATGCTCGATGAATCATGCGTTTAACTCTTGGGTGGTCTTATTCTAAGATTACATTTACTTAACAAGGGTTTCCAGACGTTTCTCATGTCTAATGAAGGCTTACTAAAGCAACCTGGATTTTGGTGTATGGTAGCAGCTTCCTTAAACTTCCTCTTCCTCCAGTGCGGTTCTTTTTGCAGGATTTCCGCTTTTGTCCACATGATATGATGGCCGTGCGTCCAGGCGTGGTCAGCTGCACCTGATTTTTCGGTCTCTCCTTTTCGGGTATTATTCCGATGTTCTTTAATCCTTACTTCTAGTGGTCTTAGTGTCTCACCAATGTAAGACTGGCCGCATTCGCAGGGGATCTGGTAGACACAATTTTTCTTGTCTTTCTGGCTTACTGATCTCGTCTTCGTTAGGTGGCTTCTTAAAGTGTCTCTAGAGCTGAATACTGTTTCGATGTTGTATCGTTTTCCTGGTCTTCTTATTTTCTCAGATACTCCTTTGACATACGGAATATTGAGTATTGGAAAATTAATGGAAAGCCATTTCCCATAAGCTTTGTGCGGGGTCATTTCCAGCTTTCACATCGTGTTTTTAATTGTTCCTAGAAAAGGTTTGTGATTCTCAAGAAATATTTTTATTAATGAGATATAATTTTAATGGGTTGTAATTCAAGATGTTATAGTATATTTCAGAAAGGGGTAGAGTAATAAAATGGGAAATTCCCCAGTTCGGCTCAATTTAGGTGTCGGCCATAGGTTCCGGTAAATTTTGTGCATTAAATTATTTATGAAAACTAACCAAAGAAAAAAATAAGATAATTTGATAAAGAAGGAACTATTAGCTATAACCAATTTACACAAACATCGTGTAACTGTCATTGAAAATTAAATCCGATAGATCTTATATGGGCGCAAGTAAAAGGATGTGTAGAAAGACACAACACGACATTCAAAATGAAAGACGTTAAGCCACTGTTTGATCAAGCCATTAAGGAAGTAACACCAGAGAACTGTTGAAAAGCAGTCCATCTTGTCATTAAAGAAGAGGATAAAATGTGGGATCTTGACCACCTGATCGATCGGATCGTCGACCTGTTAATTATAACGTCAAGAGGAGATAACAGTTCCTCAGATGACGAAGAGTATGATTTAATATAATTTAAATTCTGTATAATGTATTTTGTATTTTTTTTTATAATGTTTAATGAAAAATAAAAGTACCTAATACTATGTACATAATGCACGCCTTTGTTACACCATTTTAGTGTTTGTGAATGGATAACAATAAGCAAAACCCATCAAAAGACCCAAACCGAGGTGGTACTACCTGCATTTGATGAATGCCAAATATAATACGTTAGGTCCCTCTGTAGTTACTTTGCATCCTAATGAGCTTTATTACTCTACACCTTTCTGAAATAGACTATAGTGCTAAAAATGATAAATTTGATTATAGTAAAAAATCCCATAGCTTTGTTATTACTAGACTGCTTTTTAATTAAACCATAATAATTAAAATACTTTTATGATTGGGCTTAGGGCGTATGTAATATTTTAAAAAAATTCGTTTTGTAAAGTTTTTTAATAATTTTTGTTCCGTTAGGCTAATTTCTAGGCATAAATTACGTTAAAAAATAATTAAGTTAAAAAAATTAACTGGCCACAACGTAATAATGACGTGTGAATAGCATTATGTACCGTCAGTCTTAAAGCAGTTAGCAATTTGATTGATAGATTTTTAAAATGAGCTTTGTAGAATATTATGTAATAATTATGCATACTTATATTGTATGCATTGCATAGGATCATTTCGGGTAACTGAGCAAAGTAAGTAAAAGTTTGCCTATAAGCCCATATCTATGTAGATTATATTAAACCAACTATTTCCTTGTTTTAGGCTTCAACAATTACTTGTACTGCGTTCAGCTAGTCATTTATTTTTTAATAAATAAATTTCAAATAATTGCTTTTCTTGTCATTTCTTTCCATTCTTTCGAATTAGGCTTTTTTCCTCTTTGTTCACTGCCAGGGCCATTTTCGAGGGGACCTACAGCTTAACGTGGGTTCCGAACCACGATCCTTGGTCATGCGACACCCCCCAAAGGGCTATCAACTCTTATTGCTTTTTTGCCATTGCATGATCTACCGATTGCGGAGTGTGTATCTTTTTCCGCACCCCACGAGATGTCAGATGTAATCCGGCCTGGTTACCAGCGTGAATGGAGTGGGTTGGGGGTGATACCTTTTACACCTTTTCCTGTATTCTTAAATCCACTAAATTTCAGACATTTTTTTTTATTGTACGTCCCACTCCGGGAATCGAACCCGGGTCGCCACGGTCGAATGCCAGTAACTTAGCTCTGAGCCACCGCCGTGGTGCTACCGATCGTTTTAAGAAGTTTTAGCTTCTAGGCTGTATTTTCTCTTTTTATCTATGTTCTACGTATAGGGGAGCGCGGGGTAGGTTCGGACACTTAAAATGTCTGTATTTTCACAAATGGGCAAAAAATAACCTTGGTTTATACTTTTCTTATTTCTTTATGAAATAAAAGTTTACAGGATGTAATAAAAATTTTTCTTTGTTTAAAAAAAAATTAACTTTGTCCGGAAGTGCCCCTTGTGGGGGCATTTACGGACAAGCCTAGGGGCAGTTTCGGACGTAAGATCAGTTTGAAACAAAAATCTTCAAATACAAATTAAACACTTTTATTCATATATCTATAATATGTTATACTTTGTCACAGTAAAAAATGTTACTGTATATTGTAATTTGCAAAGTTCACATCAAATTTGATGTAGGATGAGAGACGTGATGTTGCTTTAATACTGGTTGGCTTAGGAAGTTTTGAAACTACGTCGCTTCGTAGAACTGCAGCAAGATCTTCAACATCTGGAAAACAGAATCCGTAAGTATTTTTCTTACGAAGAAACTTTGCTTCGTATTCAACAATTTGATCATTAGTTCCTACTACCAATCCAACATAGTATTTTATATTTCGCTTTGTGGGAAACTTCACGAGCAAATAATCATCTTTATTTATATTTTCATAGTCTAATAGAATTTGGAGTTCCTCATTGTCGTCTAATTCTGAAAGGAAATCCGAATCAGATGAATAGCGTCGAGGTCTTTTTGTTTCCACTTCTGACTCTGAAGAGTACAGTTTTTTTATTTTCTGACGTTTCGAAAATACTTGCCTTTTTATCTTCTTTGTTGCTTCTTTCTTATTTTTATCCAATTGGATTTGCTCTAGTTGATTTTTCCCTGCAGAATGTTCTTCGGACACCAAGTGGGGGCACATCAGGACAGTCCGATCCTGCCCCCAAATAAATGTCCGAACGTGCCCCTAGTAACATTTTAAATACTAAAGTCGTTATACATTTTTGTGGTCATAATTGAAACTCTACATTGTGGGAAATTGGAGGTTATATGTTGTTTTTAACGCTACCGTAATAAAATCATGCAATAATCACAAACACAATAGTTTATAGCTTATGTAATGTACATTAAAATTTACTTACATGAGCAACAAAACACAAATTTTCACATAAAATCAAGCACTCTTGTTTATATTACTGGCAAACGCTTTCAGCTGTTCCATATAATAATGGCGGACTGACTGAAGCTATTTCCCCTCTTTACTACCGGCTCAAGCCGCCAAATTTGAATTGTCCGAACCTGCCTCATGTCCGAACCTACCCCGCGCTCCCCTACTCAACATATCTAGTAGGAAAATCAAGTTTTCTTAATTCAAATTGGAGGTACAACCAATATACATAGTCATTTAATGGAAAAATGTTTACGTTATTAAAGATAAACGTCTGGCAGTATGCAAAATGTCTATTATCTACATTAGAATAATCATAAATTTGTGAAACATCAAAGGCGTGCAGAACAAGAAAGCATTAAGGTCGAAACTTTCTGAAATATAATACTATAAAGTTCCGCATTTTGCCGTAAAGTACTTTCAATTATTGTCATATCCATTAGTACACGATAGTTCCACAATTTGTAATAATAACATTTTTTTCATTTAATCCAAAAAACCATGATTATAATGTGGTTTAATTAGGACATCATAATCGGAAAGTAAATTAAATTTGTAAGAAAAGACGTGTTCAATATCTTCTTTCGTTTCAAAGTTATTGCCAAAACATTAACTTTCACCACTTTATTTGAAGAAGTGATTGTTTTCATAGTTCTGTGGTCATGCATTTCTCGACAAAAAAGTATTTTTAAACTTTATGATTGTGTAGGTTTGGTACTCACTATTCTGTCGCCCAAAAACGACTTAGAAATAATAATATAAATAAAGAAAACTTCTAATTTAGGCACAATAATTATACTGTGGTGTTTTAAAAAATAAATCTAGATAATAAAATCAACGCTTATCAAATTCAGTTGACAACTATTTGAACTTATTTATCTACATGGAACTTTATTAATAAATAGTTTTTGGGAAATTTAAATAATGGGTTAGAAACATACATAATCATAAAGGTTAAACATATTTTGTTATCGTAGAATGCTTGACCACAGAAATATGAAAACAACCACTTCTTCAATTAAAGTGTTAGAAATTATTTTTTTGGTAATAAATCCGAAACGAAAAAAGAAATTAAACTGCAGTCTTCATTATTTTTTTTGAAAACTTTATCTACTTTCCGATTAGGATGTCATAGTTATACCGTATGATTTAAGTTTTCGGAATAAAATCAAAAAAATTGTTATAATTAAAAATTGCGCCATCTGTAGCAATTTTATTATGAACTATAGTGTACCAATGAATATGACGATTAAAAGTACTTACCTTTATCTTTCAAACAAGCTTAAGTTTACTAAAATCGGATAAGTTGTTTAGAAGTTACAGCTATTTAAATAATTACACTTTCAATAGCTGCCCCCACTCTTATCAAGATTGGTACGCCTAAGCTTTCTAATGATGTTACCAAAGGTACACCTTAATATGAGAATTTTCGGAGAAATTTAGAAATTTAATATTTAATTTTCAATTGTTTCTTCTTGCGGCAAAAAGCGGAAATTAATAGTTATTTACCTAACAAGTGTGAAAAGTGGTACTTTTCCGCATGCGACGGCATATGCACGAACGACGCGAAGCGGAGTTCGGGCAAGCCGTCAAGGGCGGAAAAGACACTTTCCGCATGTGTTAGATACAAAAGTTTTCCTACGATAGATTTAGTTCTCAGATAAACGTCAATTAGGTTCGTAATAATATACTGTAATTAAAAAAAATTATTGAGCTTTTGGCAAAAAAAAATATTTACAGTAGGTACATTTTTAATCATTAGAAGTACCTATCAAACATGAGAAGATAAACTGTTTAAAATATATGAACGGGCAGGGAAGGGAGTGGAACAGCCATGAAACTTTCCTTCAAAAAAAAAAATCAGGGTGAATATTCGTATTGGAGACCCTATACGATCAATAATTTTGATGTTCTTGAGTGATATCAATCCTTCATTTACGCATCTTACTGTTTTTGTGTATATTAATAAGAATTTACATCGGACTGGTCATCAATCCTGGAAATTTGCCCTGCGATCAGTATCATTGTCAAACTCTTATCAGTTTTTTATGTAGGGTTTGCATGTGGGCCGTGGTATAATTAAGAATAACTCTGTAATATTGTTTGTGTGAAATAATGTAATGGAAAACACAACTTTCTTACTAGCAGATTTTTAAACAAAATATGGTTCCTTGATTCTTTCTACTGTCACCGTTAATTTCCATAGCTTTTTTTTTACACAAATGAAGATTGTTTTCCTCCTTTTACGCACGCCTTTGAAAAACATAGGCTTTAATGTGTTCTGTACCCGCACCTATTAACAAACACTTCAAACCAGTAGTGTCTCTTGGCGTTTTTCAAATGTTTTTATTATTGAGATAAAACTTGTACTACAAAACCAAAACAGGTAGAGAAAGATGCGGCTTATGATATTTCTATTCAACTTTAATGCCCAGAACTGCTACCCACCAACGCAAAGAGTTTTAGCAACATTATTACCAGGACAGTTAGTAAATAATAAAATTTGTTAAATAATAAATTCTAAAGTTTTTAAATTATTATTATGATAAAATCAAGTGTGGCAGTATTTGGGAGTTCTTAATTTAATAATACATTTTCAGGCGTCGTTTATTTTTTTTAAATATTTCGTAATTTTTTTATTTACTACAACAAAAAAACACCTGTAATGATATCAGAATTGCAAGAATCCCACCAAAGATGGATTGTTCTTTAACGACTTGTATATAAGTAATATTTTTCGAAAGAACGCCACTGGGCTAGGGTTGCCAACCCTCCAGGTTTGGTGTGGAGGCTCCCGCTCTCCAGGTCGAAACCCTTTGACTGCAGGTTACGGGTATCGGGGAGAAGGGTTACACGTGTAGATAACCATTATTTCTAGAAGTCACCTTTGATTGGGAAGATGAGAATGTGGAAGGGGGGCGACCTTTTTTTTTTTAATAACTTTTGGATTGGAGGAAGAAGAAATAGCCACAGCGTAAACTAACTTGATGTGAACGGGGACGGAGGGCGTGACCTTTTTTTTTTAGAAATCACTTTTCATCGGAGAAAATATAAAACTCCAAGTCAACAGACCCGAACAAATCCTACACTGGGCCTTCAGAAATAAGAACTGCCTCGACCAATAGGATTGTTAGGTCTTTACAGAAAGAAACTTGGGAATGTCTCAAAATATGTTTGAGCCTAATAATAATTCGACTATGTACTTAAGTAAATACTAAGTCTAGACAGTGGCGGATCCAGGATTTTGTTTGGAAGGGGGAGGGGACAAGAAATTACTTCTAAAAAAAATTCGGACCCTTCACACGCCCTACAATTTCCAAAGCGGAAAGTAAAAAACACCCATTTTGTAAGGCTTAGGAGGGGACTGCCTTCGCCCCCCCCCCCCCCCCCGTGTTGCATCCGCGCTTGAGTCTAGATATACAGGTCGTTTAGCTAACTGCGGAGTTTTTTTTTGGAAAAAGTCATATGGATAGTTTATAGTTGGTGGTTGGTTGTTGGCAGTACCGGATTTATATTTTTTATGAGTGTAGGGCACTTTTTTCCGCCGCCCCATGTACATACCTTTCTAAAATAATAATTTTCCATTTGTAGTTTACTACATTTAGAATGCCTTAAAGTTAAATAAACGAATGAATTATTATTAAGAAAAAGTGCAAAAAAGAAACAAGATTTACAATTTTTTACGGGACACTTAATAGCAAAATCATCTATAATATCATCATAGTTTATGGTATACATTATGTCTGCTTCTATGTAGAGAAGAGCTGGAGAATTCATTTTTTCTTGAGACAGTGAAGACCTTTGATAATTTTTCACGCGTTTTAAATAGGAAAAACTCCTTTCCCCAGAACAATTTGTAGCCGGGGTGGAAAGTGCAATGCGGAGAGCTATATCCAAGTTAGGATAAACATTGGACAGAGATTGATTTCTCAAAAACGTTGAGAGATTGAGTAGTGAGTTTGATCCAGGCTTCACTGCACACTCGGCAGTTTTATCAGAGGAAATGTGACTGTGAAAATGCACACATTCTTGAATCAAATCGTCCTCTAAATCATTGGTATAATATTTCACGAGAAACTCGGCTTTTTCTATAACTCCTTGTGTTGAAAGTTCAGTCATTTTGGTTAAAAATGAAAATTTTTCTTTAAAGTTCACGTAAGCATTATGCCTTCTCTGTATTTCAACTCTCAGTCTATCAAGGATGACCAAAAAGGTGTTCAGTCTGAAATAATCTCTGGAGCCGGAGGCTATTTCAGGTTCTTCATTCGCTGTTTCATCCGTCATTTTTTTTCTTTTAGGTTGTCTTTTATTTCACCTTTATATTGCTTAAGTGTGCTCATCTCAATTGCTTATTTTTCGAAATAGTCAAAGTTTTCTCGTTCTTCTATTGTAAACTTTACTAGAGATCCGGAAGAAAAAGATTAGAAGATAGATAGATAGATAGATTAGAGGCGGGGTTTGTTACGTTCGTGTTGAGCCACTGGCGTCCGCTCGCCGCCGCACTGCTCTCATCTATCACTCACTAGGTTTCTATATGAATGAGTTTCTTCTATAGAAATTTATTTAAAGTATAAAAAACCATGATAAAACCAGTGAACGTGTTTGACATTTATCGTCTGAAATCGAGTGACCGTCCTCTGAAATCTGCCGCCCCTAGGCCGCGGCCTATACGGCCTAATTATAAATCCAGGACTGGTTGTTGGTTATTTGCAGGGGTCGAGCGTACGGCACTGCAGCCTGGTGGCTTATTGTGCGCCCCTGTTTTGCTAGAAAAGAGTTGTTTCTTTTATAATGTCCAGTAAATTTCTATCAAGTTCGTCATGCGGGAGATTGTCACCACATTGGATTCCTCCGAAGATCTTGAATCTTCTTCGGGTCAGTATCCATAGTTTAGAGTTTTAGAAACAAAAAGTAATTACATACAAAAATTTTAAGCTTAAAAAACTCTAAAATTATAAAAAAATTATAATGGTATATTGAAGCGTCCTGTAAGCGCTTGTAAATTATTTCTAATTTTTTACTTGAAGATTATGACTTGGGGTCCTGGAGGCCCACCCCTGGCTGTGCTACTACTGTTATACGGTTATTATAAAAACAATTTTCAATATTTTAAATGTAACCAACAGACTATTTCTCTGCACTTATATTATTACAATATACCAAAAGGAATCCGTCAAGTGCCAATTTACGGCATAAATAAAACATTAAACGCTGCAAATTACAAGTGAAAACACAAAGCCTACTTTGACCAACCTTATCTCAATGTGATCAAGAAAGTGACCAAAAGAACGTAAATCGAGAATTACCGCTTATTCAATTGCATTAAGTAGTGCACACCGAATATAGTGCCATCTTTCTTATTCGTGTACAAAAGAAAGAAAGATGAACAATGAACTTGTGAGAAGTCTGGTAACGAAACTGGTTACTGAAGAAATGGGTAAATGGAACATCCTCAAGGTGTAAATAACTTTATTTTACTTTTTGCTTCGGACGGGGTCGAATTGGGTGCAAGAGTTTAGTGGCTATAAAAAAGAGATTTCAATTTAGGCAACGAGTCATGCTCTAGGACCGTAATGAAATGAAAAAGATCATTTAAAAAAAGTGTTATTAGATGACAAAACATTAAAATTTCAAAAAGTTGTACGTTGTATTAAATTTCTAAAGCTTAGAAATCCCTTAAACTGTATTTAAAATTTCTGGTCCGTATTTAAAAAAATTTACTTGAAGTTGGTTGGTAACTAAAGAATGAAACGTCGAATTTTAAAACTAATAACGCCATCTTGTAGAACATAAAAGACGGCTAAGAAAAATTGTTTTTTTTATTTTTTTCCCAAGTCAAAAATGAGAGCACAAAAACTAAAAACCAAAAATGGAAATTTTGTTTTATTTTCGGATATCTCTGAAAGCATTTGGAATAATTACAATTTTCTTTTCACCAAATTATTAAGCCCGAAAATACGCAACTTTGACTCAATTTAACCATCTTCGTATCTCTTACCGTTTTCAAGTTCCCCTTGTACGCACACGAATTTGTAGCACCCTGTATATTATAAACATTAATCAGTTGGCTCTTTCTAACCTGCTAAACAGCGCCTTATTTTTTTGTGTTGTTCCAAGATGGATGACTACTTGCTAATTTCGGTCATCCTTTTTAAGAAACTTACTAGGGGGGCATTACAGAACTTATCTTGCAGCTACAAGTTGTTTAGATTGTTTATTTTAAAATTTATTAACTATTGTTTTTTTAAAAATTACTATAGCAATAGTCTATTAACTTGAAAATCCTTCCCACTTTTTGTTACCATTAATTTTAACAATTGACAATAAGGACTGATTATCCTTAGTTTTTTTTTTAATTATACACGAAACTTAATTCATTGGGTTTAGTCTTTGGGATTCATTTTTCTATTAAAAATTGAAACAAAGAAAACAAGTTATGACAGAAAAGAATTGTAACATCCCAATCCCAAAAAAAACTACACTAAAGAAATAATAAGTTTTTATTAGAACTAGATTTTTCTTTCTTTTCATGTAAGAATATAAAATGTATTTATTTGTTTTATCGGTCAAAATTTATAGTGTTTATATCTGTTCCAACGATAAAGAATGTGACAAAAAGACTACAAAACGGTAGAATTTAAACGAAATATAGATTAGAATAATTATTTCTTAACGTTTTCTTTTAATGAAGGCAAAATTTCCTAATTGTATTCTCAAAAGCTTGTTTAGGAGATACGTATGTAAGCAAATTATTGTAAAAAGTTTTTAATTATCTTAATTATTACTTTATTTAATAGAATTATCTTATTTGCATTGTTATTATGGATATTTTCGAAAAGTGGCTATATCTTTAATAGTAATAATTTCTAAATAACTTGTAAAATTCAATTTTACAACTGGCACAAAGCGACTTTTTGTAAATTTAGTTTTTACAAAAAAGTTAGGTTACTTATATTTTTTACAATATTTTCCACACGAATGATACTTATATTTTCTAAAAATCGAGCATTGTATTTTTATGTTAAATTAAAGTACTGTATTATATTATTTCTAATTTCCTATAAAATTTCACGTATATTTTGTATAAAATATCATGTGTCATCAAGTTCAATTGTTTTTGAGATATTAACGTTTAAAATATGGCACGTTCAGTCTTTGACAGGCTGTACCATTGGACTGGCGCATCTTAGAGAAAAATGGTTTATACCACCCTATCCTAGTTTTTTATTTTCTATCCACAGAGACTATCTTCCGGTTTAACATGTTGAACGAAAAAAAATGGTTTTACGGTTTAACATGTTAAACCGGAAGGTTTAAGTTTTAGATAGAGAATATAAAACTAAGATAGGAAGGTAAAAGCTATTTTTCTCTGTCAGTGGGCATAAGGAGAGAGGGCAGTCGGGACTACATGTATTTCTTCGTTTAAAAAAAAACATTATTTATATTTGTGAAAATATGAATATTGGTGTCAATCCAAAATTTTAACATAAAACGTATGTATGACCAGTGTTTTTCGGGCTCGGTTTTTTTTGATTAAAAATAAACTAAACATCGCTCACCACGCCAAAATTGATGATTTTTTCAGAAATCTTGTATTTTAGGAGCGTAGATCTTAGAGCAGTTTTTGGTGCAAAGGCTTAGGTTTTTAAATACTCCTCTTTAAGTGTCTTTTTGTATATTCATAATAAAGGATTCTCGTGTCTTCACGCACTATTATTTTATTATAAACTACACTTCTTCCATTAAAAATGTTTGAATTAAAATTTTTACTTTAATTTTTCTCTTTAAAAATAAATACCTAATTGTTTTTTGTTTTTGTTGCAATATTATTTTATTGCATTGGGTTATATTTTTGTTGATTTAAAATAGCTCTAAAAAAGGGAAAACGGAACAGACATAATGGAAAAATAGAAAAGAAAATTTTTTATTTACTATACTATTTATTTTTTATTTACTATACTTTTATTTACTATACTATAAAATAATATTCGACATGCGTCGGAACCCTTAATCTCTATATAAAACAGGACTTTTAGAAGGAAAAGTTTAAAAACTAAACGTTTCCTACAAGACCTTTGTAATCTAAGCCAAGAATACTATAGGAAAAACTCTGAAGGTAAACCCAATAACAAAAAAGGGGTTAACTGACCTGATTACCGATCAGTTAAATTGGCGATATTAGTTGACTACTTTGCCATTTGGCTGATATAAATAAAACAATGAGTTTGAATAGATGAAATTTAAAAGGTGGATTTTATTTAATTAAAAAACAAAAACACCGGATTTTGTTTGAACTCTTGTTTAAAACAAACGGTGGATAATAATTAACAATTCAAAAAGGGTATTATCACTACATTTACAAATACTACATTTGCTTAATCATCCTACTTATTTGGGTTAACAACAAATCGACAAATTTAAGCCAAAGAGGAAACCATTAGTAGGTACATAATATAGGTTCAAGCGCACTAGTGAATTTACAGTCTGTTGTAACTTTTTTTAACGCGAGCTTCTGTATTTCTAAGAAGCTTTCGCGGTTTACTTTCTTGTAGAAAAAAACTTATACAGTAATCGTGCGAATGCACTATTTGGTTAAGAATGGATTATGACAGTTTTATGATGCTAGAGCTGTTTTTCCTTGGTACAGAATATCGTTACTGTATTACAGCAATTTTGTACAATTAGTTCTCGACAATAAAATCAATATTAAGTTATTCTAGCATACCTTAATAGCTACTTCATAATTTTTTTATAAAGGTAGAAATTGCATTAAAAAACGAAAGTCATCAACTTCGACGGTTATGCTTTTATCTAACAACTTGAGGGGTGGTGTCCGAGAGGGGGACGTAAAACACAAGCAGATCACTCAGCAATGGCACGAAATACTCATCGTACTGGGGTTGTTTGTTAAAAAAACCTCTAACGTGGCATCATCATTCAAGAAAACTTTTCTAACGCACTCTCTCAACGACGTCTTTCTAAAAACTTTTTTTTTGTAAACTTATTTAACACGTTAACGACCAGCACTAAATCTGGAATCTTTACTCCTGGACCAAGGTAGTTTTTTGTTAAATCTTGGTAGAATGAAGTTCCAAAATGAATAATTTTGCGAATTTAGTTGTCGGAAAGGAAACCCAAGTTCACTTTTGGTTTCCCATGGACCAGACCTACTAATTGACACATTTAAAAAGCATGTAGCTGCGTTCCTGTGAGACCCACATGAATTGAAACATGACTATCATCTGTGCCCAAATAGGGTCACGCGGGCTGTCCAGAAACTAGGGTGTGCACCAAATAGGGTCACATGGTCGTTAACGTGTTAAACAATGTCAAAAAAAAACATCATCACTTTTTGATTATTGTAACGACTGGTGCGCGCGCAGTGCCTCCCCAAACATTTCATCGCCAGATACGGGACTACAATTTAATAAAACCGCATTCACGGCTTCTATAAAGGAGTGAAAATTAATGGGGGTTGGGGAAGTTTCCCAACAAAACATTATTTAAAAATTTAAATTAAGAGAGCGTGAGACGAAAAATTAGGTTGCAATTAGACATGAGCTCCAAGGCAAGTACAATAGGTATAAATCTGATACATGTAAAAAAAGCCGATGTCTTTACCTCAGACGCATTACCTGAATAATTCGCTTACAATGCCTTATGAAGTATTATGATATAGAGTCACTACCAGAACCCAACTCGACATCTTCATGAACTGCCTACACCTTGCCCCTAAATATTTATAGCTACCCATTAACTTCAAATTAATCAAGCTAACAGAGCATTAAACAATTGAATCGTGTCTTAGGCATTAGCATTTTAACAGCTACCTAACTATCTATATAGAAAATGGTTTTTTATAGTTGTAAGAATTTCCATAAATTAAATTTATTTATAATACAAATTTATGTCGGTTATTAGTTAATGACTATAGGTCATACGCAGTGGCGTAGTCAGCCTTTGGGGGCAGAGGGGGCAAACATATAATGTGGCGCTTTATGATTTGATTTTCTGCTTTGAGTTGGGGGCTAATTGCAACTTTTTTTCGCAATCTACTTTCCTGAATTGGGCGCCCGACTTCTTTTTATCCATATTTCAAAAAATCACAAATAGGCTAAATCAGTGGCTTATTTAGGGGGGGGGCTACATCCCCCCCCCCCCAGCCTAAAAGCTTGGGGTCTAAAAGTCTAATTGCAACCTAATTTTTCGTCTCACTTGAACTCTTAATTTAAATAATGCATTCTTGGCTTAAATTACAAAGGTCTTGTAGGAAATGTTTAGTGTTTAAACGTTTCCTTCTAAAAGTCCTCTTTTATATAGAGATTAAGGTTTCAGACGCATATCGTTTTAGTTATTGATTTTTGATGCAATTTTATAGGAAAACGAGTAATATTTTATAGTACTGTCTATTCTATACTTGTCTGTTCCGTTTTCCCTTTTTAGATCTATTTTAAATCAACAAAAATATAACCCAATGCAATAAAATATTTTTACAACAAAAACAATTAGGTGGGTATTTATTTTAAAAAAAATTAAAGGAAAAATTTTAATTGAAACATTTTTTATTGAAGAAGTGTGATCATTACGAGGGCCAGAAATTTGAAAATATTCAAAACGAGTTTCAGTTTTCTCTAGTTGCGGAAGAGGATATTCAAAAAATAATATATGATTTTAAATCAAACGCCAAAGGAAGTGACGAAATTAACCTTAAAATGATTACTTTAATAACCCCTTATCTTCTTAGCCATATTACTTTTATTATAAATAGTTGTTTATCAATGGCCACATTTCCATCAATATGGAAACAAGCCAATGTGATCCTGGTTCCAAAAGTGGATACCCCGAAGGAGTTGAATAACTTTCGTCCAATAAGTATTCTTCCGACCCTCTCGAAAATATTGGAAAAAATAGTTGGCATGCAGCTTACCGATTTCTTAAATTCATATGAAGTTCTCTCTCCCACTCAATCAGGTTTCCGTCCCCTTCATAGTACTTCGACCGCTCTACTGAAGGTTTCTGACGGTCTTTACAAGGCTTGTGATCAAGGTAAAAATAGTTGCCTTATCCTTTTAGATTTTAGTAAAGCTTTTGACACGCTGAACCACAATGTCTTGTTAACTAAATTAAAATTCTTTGGCGTAGGTAGTGACGCACTTAATTTTTTTAAAAGTTATCTTTCGGATAGGTCTCAGCGTGTCATTGTTAATAATTCAATGTCAAATTTTTTGTCACTTGATAAAGGCGTATCCTTTCCCCATTATTATTTTCCTTGTATACATCCGATTTTAGTAAATTTTTAAAAAAATGTAATAAACACCAATACGCGGACGATATTCAAATCTACTATTAATTTTTTCTTAAAGATACCTATCAGGCCTCTGAAGTTATCAATTATGATCTTAAAGTTATATCTATTTACTCGCAGGCACATGGTTTGGTCTTGAATGCTGGTAAAACTAAAATGATATTGTTCGGTAAACAAAAAGACTTGTTGGTAAATAACGCTAACTTTCAAATAAAAGTGGATGACAAATTACTTGAAGCTACGGACAATGCTAGGAACTTGGGGCTGGTCATGGATAATCAGCTAAGATTTGACAAACATACGGCTGGACTTCTTCAAAAAGGCTATGCCAAACTTAAAATATTGTATTTGCACAAGGACTATTTACCGTCGGATGTCAAGGTCAAACTATGTGACACCTTAATTCTCTCAGCTCTGTCCTATGCTGATGTTGTATACTGGCCGGCCTTATTGGCGAGAGATAGGCTGAGCTTGCAGAAGTTGCAAAACAATTGCTTGAGGTTTTCCTATGGAGCTCGCAAATATGATCATATTACACCCTTATATAATACTTCAAAGTGGCTTAAATTAAAGGAACGATTCAAACTTCATTTTGCAACTCTGGTGCAAAAAATTATAATCTTTGGGATCCCTCATTATCTTAGGGAAAAACTTGTTTATGGGATTAATATCCATGGCAGGGACACTAGACATAACCGACGGTTAACAGTACCACGACATGTCTCAGCCATGTTTCAGAGATCCTTCTCGTATAATGCAACAAAAATCTACAACAGACTACCTGCACAAGTTATAGCTATTCATAAAATACCAGCTTTTAAAAAAGCTGTTAAACGTTTTATTGTTGAAAATCAATAGCTGAGCATGGATAAATATATAATGGTGTTTATAAAAAAAATAAAAACAAAAATTATTTCGTTTAAAAAATTATACAATTACCTAACTCTAATATAATATATTAATAATATAATAGTTTGATTTTTAATTGTTCTAAAAACTGTTAAACTTATATTAAGTATATTTAAAAACTTCCTTACAAGGAATTTTTAGTTTAATTTACTGAATACTTGTATTTACAATACTGTTTATATTTCCATTTCTGGATAATACTAATATATTATTACCTAACATGGAGGTTAGATTGAGTACTCTGGCTAGATCTCGCCTCCATCTTACTTTTGTATCTTGTATAAAATTGTAAGATAAATAAAAGACATTTATTATTATTATTATTATTATTATTATTATTATTATTATTATTATTATTATTATTATTATTTATAATAAAAAAAAATAGTGCGGGAAGAAACGAGAATGCTTTATTATAAATTTTCAAAACGGCACTAAGGAGTATTTCAAAACCTAAGAATTTGCACTAAAAACTGCTCCTAGATCTACGCTCCTAAAATACATGATTTCTGAAAAAATCATCAATTTTGGCGTGGTGAGCGATATTTACTTTGTTTGTACCTAAAAACTTTATCAACACAAGATGATGTTTCCTACAAAATTCGCGTTTTTTTATATTGACGCGCTGCGCTGGTAGAAAAGTACCTAATTTATGATATTACGTACCCGAGAAAGTTACTATACTGAAATTAATCAAATCAGTCAACCATTAAACAACTAACGCGTGTCCTCTTCAGACTATAAAAAAATAATAAAAGCACAATAATCCCCTCATTTGTAATTCAGAGAGGGTAATTATTCCATTTTAAAGGGTCTCCATGGCTAATTCACCATGGCGTGTGCCTATATCGTTATAAAAGCAACATATGGTTTGGCCGGTAAAAATGACGAAAGATCTATGTATATTTATAGAAAATTGGTAAAAAGTTGAAGAGGGTGGTAACAGGCCATATACAATGTAACAAAAGGTGAAATGGCTAATAAATTAAAAAGGGTGATTTGATGAGTGGTTTCTATTGGGGTTGATTGGTTTTGTTATTGATTCTTAATGAGCATGATTATAGTGTTTAGGGTACGCAAGTAATATAACAGGACATGGAGGTGCTGGTAAAACGTTTTCTTTCCGATGAACCGCCTGTGCGCCGGATGCACTTAGGCCAGGTTTCGCCCATTGTTTGGTTGTTACATCAACTCCGTGATATCGGTTCCTTGCACTAGTTTGTGTAGGTTAACTGGAGAGAGGGTAAGGATGTCCTCTGGTTCCAGTTTTGGTTGCCTGAGTATTTGTTGCCTCTTCCGATCTAGTGACTCGTTATGGCAAACTAAATGCTGTACAGTTTTCCTGACTAGTCTGCTTAATCTGCAGTTACGATCTCCATTGTACAGTTGCATTCTCTGCAGATGGTTCTTGACAGCCATGTGTACTGTCAGTATTCCTGTAATGGTTCTCAGCTGGTTCCTGTTCATTTGAAGCAGTTGTTTCGTAAGTCTTGAATCTGGATTCCCAATGAAGCTTTTTCTGTGGTGTAATCCTTGTCTGTTGCTCCAATGGGTTTTGTGTTTACACCTGATCCATCGCTTTATGGCATCTCGTACTGTGCATCTTGGTACTCCGAGTGCCGGTTCTGGACCAATGAATGTGTTTTCTAAGCCTTTCCTTACAAGTTCAACGGCTTATTCATTTCCTGTAATACCTTTGTGTCCTGGTATCCACTGCAGTGTTACTTTATTTACTTTTGCCAGGGCCTCCAGTTCCCCTTGACATTCCCATACCAATCTTGCGGTTACCTTGTTGCTTATTAGCGATCTAAGGGCTTACTTGACTGTCAGATTATATTTGCACTGCGCTTATTGAGGTAAGCCCTCCAATTGTTTTCGTACACACTTTGTAATATGGCGTAGATTTCTGCTTGGCACTATGATGTCGGAAATATTTTTTTCTACAAGCGTGCGCGATTTACCGTTTTCCCGCACTCGTTTTAGTTCCGAAAGACCCAATTTTCCGCACGGTGTGGGAAAAGTTTTCCCGTACGGTGTACCGACAAACTTCTTTTTCAGTAATTTTATAATAAAATACAACTATAATGAATAAAATATGAATTTTTAGACTCATTTTTAGTGAAAGTAATTGAGGTATATTACAGAAACACTAATTTTTGCAGTTTTTTAATAAACATTTTAAAAAAAGCAGGTTTAAAACGGTTTGTTTCAAAAACCCCGTACATAGATGTTAACATGGTACCCACGACACACAAATAAAATTTAATTATCAAAGTGACACCTGGTTTTGATTTTTGATTTCGTTCAGATTCTGATACAAATGTCTTTCCATAGATAATTTCTCGGACGATGAGCTTCCAGAAGATATTCTAGAAGCTGCAAGTGTCGCAAATTTGGATTTACTACCAAAAAAGTCATTAGTCAGGTATTAAAAACAATACGAACATTTTGTTAGTTGGTGTGAAGCGAAAAATGTAAAAGCACCAAGAGAAGAAGTACTTTTAGCATATTTCTTAAAAATGTCTAAACTTTGGAAGCCAAATACCTTATGGTCTAGATATTCCATGTTAAAAAGTGTACTAAGGTTAAGAAAAATTTAGATATATATCAGTAAATACTATAAAGTTACTGCCTACATAAAGAGACTAAATGTAGGTTTTCGAGCAAAAAAAGCGAAAGTTTTTACACAAGAAGCTTCCCTTCTATTTAAAGTGGTAACCATTTTTAGACTTACTGGTGCCTGCCGCCGTGAGGAGCTCACTAAACTTGACGACATAGACGATAAAGGAGACGTTATAATTGTCACAATCAACGACTCCAAAAACCATTCTGCTAGATCCTTTGTAATAACTAAAGAAGTCAATAATGAAAGTTTTCCAAATCTACACAGAAAATATGCAAACTTACGTCCACAGCAAACTCCACACCGCCGACTTTTTTTGAACTACAAACATGAAAAATGCAGTACCCAATGTGTTGGAATTGTAGGAAAAATGCCCTTCAACATTGCAGCTTATATAGGACTCAAAAATCCAGAATTATACACAGGCCACAGTTTTAGACGTTCCTCAGCCACTCTACTGGCTAATTCTGGTGAAGAAATAACAAACATTAAACATTTAGGAGGATGGAAATCCACGTCTGTTGCCGAAGGCTACCTGGAGGAATCCATCACACAAAAAAAGACATGTCTAACAAATTTCTCAATCTCAATCAAATTTGAGCTGTAGTTTAGAAGCGTCCACTCTTCAAAAACTGCACAGTTTTCCAGCAGCGCAACAACAGCTCGATACCTCTTTCTTTGCAACCATCCGCTCATCAGGACCAGTTGGCTTTGATGGCTTCAACCTGTCTGGCATCCGCAATCAATTTGCATAGATAGTGCATCAAATTGTACTTTAAGGATAAATATTATTAATAAGTAGAAATTAAATCTGTTTGTTTTTTAGTAAAACTATATTTTTAGAAATATTTTGTGGTAGTTTTCCTAACGCTTGTAGAATTTTTTTTATCCTAACTCATGCAGAAAGACTCTTCCCTGCACTCGACTGCTTACCCGAACTCCCCTTCGCGTTGTTCCGGTAACGGCAGTCGCGTGCGGGAAAGTGGCTCTTTCCGCACGCACTAACTATAAAATATATTGACAAACGCCGACGTACGTCAGGGAGAAATTTATAGGTAGGCTTCCGTATACATAGATATACGTACGAAGTGTGAGAAAGGCAAATCAAAGCTTAGGTACTAATTTATATCTAGTTGTTTAGCCGATAAAGATAATAATAGAAATACCATCAGTTTTCCATTCGCCCACTCTTTTAACAATATTAATGCCTTTGGCCAAATTGTCTATTATAAGGAACTAAGAACCATATTATACCATCAACTGTAAAAGGTTCCCGGGTACTACGGGCGTTGACATGATATAATTTAAACCACAATACAATAAAAACAACATATGGCAAGGGTATCATTTTAGACGTAAAGGTATAAATAAATATAACAGTTGTTTGCAATCAATTTCTTTACTTTTTAATGACCAATTTGACATTTCTATTATAGCTTGTTATTATTTAATCCCCCAAAACAGTAAGTTCTTTTGATTTGTGAGTTTTATGGTTCGATTTTTAACGATTGTACGACTTTTGAATATGCGATTTACATACATACACGAGCATTTCTCAAAGATTATCTACGTCAAAATATCATTGGAAAATTTCGAACAATCTGTTTACTAATTAAAATTCGGTGAAAATTTTTAAGATTCTCCAGCATAGGCGCCGAATCTTTTTAGTTGTAAATGTAATTTATATAGAAATTTTAAAGTTTTTTATTTAAATAATAATTTGAATCGAAGTTTTACTCCCATACGGAAATTAGCTGGTTCCTTTATACTAAAGTGATTGGAAAAGTAGGTTATTCCGGTTAACTGAAAGATATGATTTAATATCCATCCTAGTTAGGATACGAAACAGACCAATCACAATGGTAAATTATAAAGAAATAGTAAATTTAGTTTCTTTCTGTTGTAAATTTTACTATTTGTTTTCTGACACTTGACAGAAGTAAAGTTTAGAATATACTTCAAATATATGCTAATCTATTAGATAAAAAATAATTTCATCTTTTTTAATTTAAATTAAAACCTTTATCCCAAAGTTTTCCTAAAGGGTGCACGAAATAGTGCGATAATTGAAAGTATAATACCAAATTATATTTTTCTACAAGCGTGCGCGATTTACCGTTTTCCCGCACTCGTTTTGGTTCTGAAAGACCCATTTTCCCGCACGGTGTGGGAACAACAGTGTACAGGAACATTTTTTTTTCCGTAATTTTATAATAAAATACAACTATAATGAATAAAATATGAATTTTTAGACTCATTTTTATTGAAAGTAAATAAGGTATATTACAGACACACTAATTTTTGCAGTTTATTATAAACATTTAAAAAAAAGGTGATTTAAAACGGTTTATTTCAAAAACCCCGTATATAGATGTTAACATGGTAACCACGACACACACATACAATTTAATTATCAAAGTGACACCTTACAACAGTTCACCGGAGCGTGGTTTTGATTTTTGATTTCGTTCAGATTCTGATACAAATGTCTTCCATAGATAATTTCTCGGACGATGAGCTTCCAGAAGATATTCTCTACGCAAATTTGGATTTACTACCAAAAAAGTCATTAGTCAGGTATTAAAAACAATACGAACATTTTGTTAGTTGGTGTGAAGCGAAAAAGTAAAAGCACCAAGAGAAGAAGTACCTACTTTTGGCATATTTCTTGAAAATGTTTAAACTTTGGACGCCAAATACCTTATGGTCGATATTCCATGTTAAAAAGTGTACTTAAGGTTAAGAAAAATTTAGATATCAGTAAATACTATAAAATTACTGCCTACATCAAGAGACCGCGACCCAACTCCACAGTTTCCCAGCAGCGCAACCATCCGCTCATCAAGATCAGCTGGCTTCAATTGCTTCAACCTGTCTGGCATCCGCAATCAATTTGCATAGTGCATCAAATTATACGTTTAATATAAATATTATTAATAAGTAGAAATTAAATCTGTTTGTTTTTTAGTAAAATTATATTTTTAGAAATATTTTGTGGTAGTTTTTCTAACGCTTGTAGAAAAAATGTTGATCCTAACTCATGCGGAAAGACACTTCCCAGCACTCGACTGCTTACCCGAACTCCGCTTCGCGTCGTTCCGGTAACGGCAGTCGCGTGCGGAAAAGCTGCTCTTTCCGCACTTGTTAGGATAATAACTATTCTACCGAACTATTGTGATTTTCTGACCGAGCTAAAGATTTGTGCGATGCACTTTCTTATTTCAAAAATCTTCAGTTTTCCACTTATTTCTAGACAAATTACTACAAAATTTAATAGGTAAAATGTGTCTGGCGTTGTCTCACCTCTTCGATATAACGGACTGTAACTATAATCAAAATAATCTTCGAATGTTATTTTAGTACTTTTATTTAGAATAAATAAAAGAGTATAATTATTATCGTATTGTGTCTTTTCGTTGTTCCTGTCATTCATTGACAACTTTTGAAAAGTTTTTTGAGCAGTTTTTCTTTCACAGGTATACAGATACTGTCTATAATAGATGTCTTATTATGAACGTACTATATACCTACAAAATAAATATTTTTTACTAACCTTAGTTGGTTCTCTGTCATGCAAATATTTGTCCACCGCGATATTTTCTAATATATTTTAAACAGGGATCCAACCCCAATCCATCTTAAAACTTTTATTATATGCAACAAACATAGAAAATTAACTGGTAATTCTTCCTTAAATGTTGGAACATGAACATTAGTACATATAACCAGATAAAATAGCTCCATTTTTTACTAAAGGTTATGTTATTTCTACAGGATTGCTACTTCTCTGTCCAGGTTACAGTGTTGCTTGTTTATAAATTGGCGATTATTTTGAGAAACTTTACCACAGCGAACGTTACAAGTTCATATTAATGCACAAAAGCCGTTTTTAACTGTTTAAAACTCTCTATTGTTGAAACAAATAAACTGTTCCTTTTAATTAATAAATATATCGCTTTGTCTGTTATTCTGCAAAAAGCAAAATGTGAGAAAGATAGATACAGTGTGTCCATGGATGGATTTCACTATACTTGTAAATGGATTTCACTATGTATATTCACTTGTAATAGTAGTTTATACAACAAGAGTGGACGCCTACGGCGTCGTGCTCATTTTACTTCCTCGTGCGATATGGACAATCCACTCGAGTTGAACAGTATATTTTTTCTACGACCTTATGCTAAAAAATGTAAAAAAAAGTTTGTAGGTTGCCGGGCTCGAACTCACGACCATTGGTTCCATAGTCCAATGCTCTAACGTCTGGACTATCGAAGCTTTTAGTTAATTATCGGAAAACCAACTGATAAATGCTACATGAAATTAATTTTCTATGCACATTCAGCAGGTTGCATTATTGATAAATCTATTATAAATGCGTCTAGGTTTTATTATATTGAACAAATTAATAACAAATTGTATCATATGCATTTAAATTATATAATTTAATGTCTTGAAAAAAAAGGCCGAGCCTCAGTAAAAATAATATACTGTGACTGGTCAGTACTTTGAAAAATCACATGTCAATTTGGCTTCTTGACTACTGTGATTGGTCAGTTTCATTACCTATCTAGGATGGATATGATGTATTCCGCACAGTTAACTGGAATAGCCTACTTTACTCGCCACTTAAGTGTAAAGGAAACAGCAAATTTCCATGTGGGAGTAGAAAAACATATCGATACATGAAAGCAACAGTGAAATCTGAACAAAAATGGGTTTCGAGATTATGAGTATATATCTTTTTCAAGATATATGCAGTAGTGACAGTGGTTTATCTTAAATTGCGCGCGCATAATTTTTGTAATAGAAATATCCCACTGTTACTGCTGCAAACCTTGAAAAAGATATACCTATGCCATTGCCAACTTTAGATATGAAGTCGGCCATGTCTATGCTACACACTCATAATCTTAAACCCCATTTTTTTCAAGATATCTCACTGTTGCTTTCATGTATTGATATTTATTTTCAGTTTTTCGAGAAAACGTCGTTCTTCATAATTTCTTTTTCTTATTGCATAAATACGATTAACGTTGAGAAACTTTGGTTTTAATGTACAGGGTGCCTAAAAAAATGGAAAAATGTAGATTTTCAAAATAAAAAAATTTTGAATCAAACTTTTTGAAGCATAAAAATGAAAGCGCTCAGATGGGGAAATCGAAAAGTCAAATAAAGTTTTTCGATAGGATTTGTGGTAGGTATGATATTTTATTATTTAACTCTTTTGATTTAGGTCTTAACTTTACCTAATTAACTGCGTGTTATTTTGAGAAGTGGACCGCTCTTATTCTGTGAATAAGAATAACGCTTAAGTCATCTTTCTAGATTATTTGTCAGAATGTATGTCAACAGTGAAGTGAATACACACTTTAAATGTGTATGTCTTCGTTGCTTTAAATTCTCCAGAAAGATGCTTACCTTAGAGCAGCGCATTTACTTGATCAAATGTTATGGTATTGGAGAGGTCTCCTACAAATACGCAATTGAAATTTTCAATAGGAAATTTCCCAATGTACACGTTTCTGTTAATGATTTAAAAAATTTGATAAGTAAATTTGACGTTTATGTGTACCAATGTTCTTTTACCGATTTATAGTCACCCACCTGATTTCACCGATTTCTTTTAACGATGTTTAAAGAATAAACCAAAAATCCATAAAAAATTTTGAAAAACCGGAATTTCAGATGGAATATACTGTCGGAAGTTTTTTTTTAGAAGTAGAAGTTATTTAGTTCGGGGCGGAGAGTCTTTTTTTTTGGTCGGAGAGAATTTTTTTTTTGAAGTTTCGTAAAGATTTCGTGGTTCAGAAGTTCAAATTACTTGTAAAGTTGACTTAAGCTAGTATTTTTCACATCTATCGATTCTGAACATCGTTTTCTCTCGATTTTACATTTTTGTAACACTATTTTTGACATAATTTTATTTTGCGTTAAAAATCCTATTATTTTCTTAGTCATGTGTTGAACTCACTCTAACGGTAACTTAAAAATAATTTTCGTAAATTTCTATAAGTCGATTTTAAAATGATTTTTTTTTAAATAATCGTGGCAAGCAGTTCTTGAGATATGGCCGAAGTCCATTCTTATTTGGCCACCCTGTACAATATTAATGAGCACCATTTATTAGTTGGCAAATATTCCCACAGTAATATTTCCAATAAATATAAGTAGGAAGAAATTTATTATCTCCATCATATAAAACGTTTTTATTTGTTTTATATTTATTTATAGCCTCCTAACGTGGTGCTATATTACAAAAGACTGCAAATTGCTGTAATAGGCCTTAAACTCCGCCATTAAATCGTCGAACCAGCAAAAAAGTGCCGTAAATCGCACCTTTTTATTTGCTATGCAAATGTGCTTGTAAAGTAAGAGCAACGTTGTCATCTCGAATGACAAAAGCATCAACACTGTAGTAAATAAAGGAATAAAAGAAGTAATAAATGACGCCCCGTGGTAAGAGGTCAATAATTGAAATCTTCATATCGAGCCATTAAGTAACATTGAGTTGAACTTAACATAATAAACAAATAAACCATCTTCTGACCCAGAATAGGGGAAGACAACAAGATATTACTGCAATTTTTTATACAGATACAAATTTTGACAACTTAAATAACAAAATTAAAAAAGATTTTAAAATAATAAAAAATTGGTTTGATAAATATTTATAAACAATTAATTTTTGATAAAACTAATAATCCCCCTTTTACTTTAAATCCAAATAACATACATACCACAAAATATGAATAGTATTAAAATAAATGATGACATTTTTTGTTTTTGAAAATTAATCAAGGAAAATATTTAAAAATAATTTAGTAATTAAATTGCAATTTTCGCATAGAATATTTGTTAAAAAATTAAGACGTTTATTACATACTAATTTTTAAAAACTTTTTAAAAAATTTTGAACGTAAAACATATGGAAATATTATATTATGCATTAGTTAAAACTCATTTAAATTACGGAATTTAAGGTTGGGGATGAATAAATAGAACCTTAGTTAAAAAATTAGAAATATTACAGAAAAGGTTTCTAAAAATTATATTTAATAAAGATTATCCTTATCCTTTAATAAAATTATATTCTGAGACAAAAAAATGAACATTAGACAACTTTACTTTTATAACATCTTAGTTTATTTACACAATTTAAAAACCATAATCATAATACAGTCATCATAATTAGTCCATAGAACAAAACAATTTCAAATATTTATTTACCAACAAAAATTAAAAAACATACTTCATTAAAAAAATATAAAGTCGAAATAAAAGAATGGATATTGAAAAGAGATAATTTAAAAATATTTTTGGAAATGTTTTAATTAATATTGTTATAAATAATATATTTTTCTTAATTTTATTATACCTATATCTTCAAAAAATTGCATTTATTTTAATTATATACATATACTTAAACGTTTTTTATTTACAATTTAACTTTTATATATAATATTAACAAATATTTAAAAAAAATATTTTAATATTCTTGTATTTAATTGAAAATACCAAGATTTGCCCCTAACAAGTACGTCTTCGGGGGATCAAAAAAAAAGTTTATTGAGGAAGATAATTAATCACATTTATTATATTATAAATATTGAAAATTATTTTAAAAAAATTTGACACAGGTTATAACAATTTAACAATTTTATCCAATATAAGTCAAAGTTTCCAATTTTTTGAATAAATACATGCACCTATAAAGTTAAAAAGACTCATAATAAAACCTGTATAAAAATAATTATAGTCTATTTCAGAAAAGTGGAGAGTAATAAAATGGAAAATTCCGTCAAGTTCGGCTTAATTTCGGTGTCGGCCATAGGCGCCGGCAAATTTTGTGCATTAAATTATTTATGAGAACTAACCAAAAATTTTAGAGAATTAGGTTAACTTGTATAAAGATAAAACTGTATTGTTTGTAATATTAAAATTTCAAGTATTTGCCTAAGAGTATTAGAAAAGGTATGTTTCCTGGCTTGAACTCAAAATCGCAACATTGTGTAGGGATCAGTTAGGTAGTAGATTATAAAGTTACGTTTTGAGTTTAACAGGTACCTTGGAGAAAACAAGAAAATATTGACTGGTTAACCACCAAAAGTATTGAATTTGAAGATAATTTGATAAAGAATGAACTATGAGCTATAGCAAATTTACACAAACATCGTTTCATGAAATATGCCGAGACATAGCCAAAAAATACAGTGTTACTGTACTGCGTAGACAAAATCCTATAGAACTTATATGGGCGCAAGTGAAAGGATTTGTAGCAAGACACAACACGACATTCACGTTTATACAAAAATTTTAATATATAACATTAGCTTGCAAGTTAATACTGGTATTCACTTGAAGATGACTAGAGATTTGAAACGTTGTGATGTAAAACAAATATAAACAATGCAAGCTCAAAACTCTTCTGTCATTTAAGGTATATAAACTTAACTCACGTATGCAACCACCAATTATTTTATTCATTGGCATAGCTAGACAAGCCTTTTGCTAATTTTACCGCTTGCTAAGCGGTAAAATAAAACTCATCAGAACAAAACGACGCGACGCAGAAAGACAAATATATAAGCCCTAAAAACAAGTAAAAATTGTTTTTTCTACTCCCACATGGAAATTTGCTGTTTCCTTTACACTAAAGTGTTCGGAAAAGTGAGCTATTCCAGTTAGCTGAACTGATATGATTTCATATCCATCCTAGTTAGGATATAAAACTGACCAATCTCAGTGGTCAATTACAAAGAAACCAAATATACATGTGGTCAATTTTAGTCGTTTCTGACACTTGAAAGAAGTTAGGTTAACAATATACTTCAAAAATATGCAAATCTGTCAGATGAAATTTGATCTTTTTTAATTTAAATCAAATCATTTATCCCAGAGTCTGTGCATACATAATTTTTTCTTAAAGAGTACACGAGATGGTGCGAAAATAGAAGGTATAATAACAAAATTAATACCAAAATATATTTCTACCAAATTATTGTTATTTTCTGATGGAACTAAAGATTTGCGTCTTATTTCAAAAATATCTTTATTTTCACTCAATTTTATACAATTACTACAAGCTTTAATGCATAATATGTACTATATACCTACCAAATGAACGTTTTTTACTAACTTAGGTTATTTTTTCCATATATAAATATTATTTTTATTATAAATATGTTGTGCATCCGGATATTTTCTGATATATTTAGAACGGGGATCCAACCCCAATTGATCTTAAAACTTTTATTATACGTAACAAACATAGAGAATTAACTGGTTATTCTTCCTTAAACGATGGAATATGAAGATAAGTACATAAAACCCGATAAAACGGACTAAATTATAAGATTTCTAGAAAAAAGATTCATTATTTTCTAAAGGTTTTAAGGTTATGTTATTTCTACGCACAGTATTGCCATTGCTCTTTCCACGTTAACAGTGTTGCTAGTTTGTAAATTGGCGATTATTTTTAAAAATTTTACCATAGCGAATGATAAAAATTTATATTAATGCACAGAATCTATTTTTAACTGTTTAAAACAAATTCAACAGCTATTTCGTTGTATTTTTGGAGTTATAATTCTTACGCAAGCAGAAATAAACCTGGACAAACCTTTTTTCTTCTGTGCATTTCAGTTAAACAATTAATCAAAATACCTACGGCTGAGAAAATAAATTGTTCATTTTTATTAATACATATATCGCTTTTTGTCTGGTATTCTGCAAAAAGCCAAATGTGAGAAAGATAGATATATTTAGAGTGATTTTGTTTAAATATAAGAAATTACCCAAATCGATAAATATGTTACAGTGTAATTGGGTCCATGAGTTTGTCATCAAAATTAATTTTTGTTCAGTTGTTTTTTATTATCGTTCTCACAAGTTTATGACCAACTTTAAAGACAAGTTATGATGCCTAATTTAAATAATTTTTTCAAATTCTTAGTATGAAGTTCGGAAGTTCAGCCGTAAAAAAATATTCTGTACAACTCGAGGATTGTCCATATTGCGCTCGGAAGTTTGATTTTGAATTTACTTCCTCGTGCGATATGGACATTATATCCACTCTTATTGTACAAACTACTATTTCTTTAATAAAAATTTCTATGTGACACTCCAATATCTGTAAAGTCCAAATTTTTAAAGTTATAAAAAGCCAGAAAATAAATATGGCCAGGATTCGGGCCAAGAAAACGTAATATTTTTGGCCTAATTTAATAAGAAAAATTTAAAAATATTGGTTTTCTATATGTTTTTAAAAAAAAATATCGTACCGATAAAAAAATATAAATATCGAGGATAAAAACTGATTAAAAACGATAAATAAGAGACGGACCAGAGGCTTTCCATAAAAAAAAAATTGTAAAAGCAGCCGAAGTCGCCAAATTCATGAATAAATTTCATTAAATTTGTTTTAATGTCTTTTAAATTATAATAATTATTATATTCAACCATAAAAAATATAATAATTTTAAAAACTAATAATAATGAGACTTTTCTTTGTTAATTTATAAATTACTTTTTGTATCGGGATGATATGACATGAGTCATAACTATTTCAAAGTTGCTGGTTAGTTAATTATTTACCTAAAAACGACTGAAGATAGTTATCAGTTAAAACAATGTAATTCGAAACAAATGAATCACTGATTTCAGAAACAACCCAAGTCACACATAACGACTTTTGAGATAATTTAAAAAAATTAATTAGCTGCTTAAAGACATTTTTGTATCGATTTTAAAATAACCCACAACTTATATCAGCAGGGCGGGCAAAATCCTCACTTCGAGTCCTCCCCGCGGGCGCCCGCTGGTAATGACGAAAGTCAGCTAAGACTGAGTCTGGCACATCAATTGCATTCGCTCAGTCGTGTTGTGAGGTACCTAAATCCGAGGTGGTGTGAGCAACCGTGCCTAGGATGGAAGGCTGAGGGTGAAATCAGCCTTTAACGAGCTCCTGTGGTGGACCAGGCAATCACCGCAGTATAAGCGCCTTGTCCTGGTATGCCGGCTCTGCCAGGATCGACCTTTATTTCCGAGCTTACTCGTGGGACCTACATGGAAAACGAAAAAGAAAAACCAAAAGAGAACTCTGAAGATAATCAGCTCAAGCTACCAGGCGGTGATTCGGTCACCGAGGATAGCCCATACAGCATTAATGAAAGCGAGGAGGAAAAGCTGCTACGATCACCTGACACAAAGCAGGCGGATCCTAAGGACAGCAAACATCACAGAAAGGTATCAGCTGGTACAAGAAAGATGCGACAGTGCCAAAGGGCTAGGCATCTTCTAGTAAAACTGGAAAGCAAACAGCCAGCTGAACTCTCAAGTAGGGACAATGGGACGATAAAGTGGGCAAGAGAACTCTTGGCCTAAGACCCATTCCACGTCCCCTATACGTATCAAAAACCGGGTGCAACCTTCGAGAGAAGTGTCGCTGGAAAGAGGACACGTTCTACAGACGATGAGAGCACCCCAAAAAAACTAAAGAAAAGGAAGTCCTTTCCACAGCAAGGCAAAGCTGGAATGTCTTCTAGGGGACTCTGCAGAAGTTGCAGAGATGAGGAAGAGGAAGAAAGTATTCAACATTTTCTGTGTGAATGCCCTGGCCTCGCAAGAAGGAGGTTCACTACTCTGGGTGAATCATCTTTCGATAGCCTGGAGAAACTAAGCAACTTACAACTTGGACGGCTGAGCAGATTTCTGAACAGTAGTGGCTGGTTTGAATGAGTTGTTAAAATCCTTCCGCGGTTACGTCGCACAAACCATCAGAGATCTGATGAAGGTGGGTTCTACGGAACACGTGTGGTATCACAACGGACCTAATCAGGACTACGTGAGACTGTTTGGTCAGAACCAAGGGTCTGCCACTCTTACCTAACCTAACCTAACCTATATCAGCATTAAAGCTAAGTAAGTATGATAAAACAGAAGACCGTCGATGTCGGTCATGTCACGAAAGGTCAAATGGCACGTGGACTTAGGTTGATTCTGCAATCAGTGAAAACCAGCAATGTAATTTTTAAAATTTTTATTATTAAAAGTAGAAAAACAGGAATAATAAGCAAAAATTAACTAAAGCGTAAATTAATTAAATAAAATACTTCCAGAAATTTACTTCTCATTGTCTTTTCGAACAACCTAAATCCAGGACTTGGGTTGTTTCTGCTCTCACTGCAGCCTGTTTAAAATGCATCAGAGGACAATAGTTGTTTCTGCACTCAGTCGATGAGACTATGTCTTGTAAATGTTATTCCATGCATAACTCAAAAAATGATAAAAGTGGACTTAGGGTGTTTCTGAAATCAGTGATTCAAATAAAGACGATGCAAGTCTAAAACTCCTCTGTCGTTCTAGTTAATTAATGTTATACTTACATTTTTACGTAATTCGACGATAGTGAGGTACCTAATTTAATAACGGTCAGTAGGGCAATGTGAAAAAAAAATTTCATCTTCGTAAACAGGTTCCCGACAATTGTTGTGCATTAGACCCAGTAGTAATTCCTGCAAAATTTTAGTTTTTTCAAAAAATTTATTTTTTTGAAACCTTTTTCGAAAATAAGCAAAATTCTAGAAAAATTAATAAAAACTCTATTATAGGGCATACACAATGGTAAATTTATAATAATGCGTATAAGAAATATAATAATATTTAAAAGTTGGAGACAATGACGTTTCTTGAACGGCAGTAGAGTCTTGGGCTTTCATTGTCTTTATTTGTTTTTGAATCACTACGTTTTAACTTGTAAGCATCTCCAGTCGTCTTCAGCTGAATACTAAAAACAGTTTTGCTTTACGGCTATCTAGATTTAGTTTTTAAATCACCATATTAGAATTATGCATAAATTAGAAAATTTCCTTAATTTATTAATTCTAAAGTAGTTTCTGGGCCATGAAATAATGAGTAACTAACTTCCACGATCACAAATTTAAAATTTTTTTTTAACGGAACTATGAAAACAATTACCTCTTCAATTACAGTGGTTAAAGTTATTCTTTTGGCAATAACTCTGAAACGAAAGAATTATACTTCGATCTTTACAGTTTTTCTTTCAAATTTAATATACTTTCCGATTATAATGTCACAGTTATGCCATATAGTTTAAGTTTTCGGGATAAAATAAAAATAACCGTTATTATTAAGTACAAATAACTCAGAAACAAACAAAGATATCGGACTGCGGCTTTTACGTTTTTTCTTGAAAAGTTAACTTACTTTTCGATTATGATGTCATAATTATACCGTATGATTTGAGTTTTGAGGATCAAATCAAAAAAACTGTTATGTTCACAAATTACGACCTCTAGCAATTTTATTAGGAACTATCGTGTACCAATGAATACGACAACTAAAAGTACTTTCCTTTATCTTCCAAACAAGCTTAAATTTACTACAATCGACTAAGTCGTTTAGAAGTTACAGTTATTTAAATGATTACACATTTAATAGCCCCCCACTCTTATCAAGATTGGTACGCCATGGAGCCTTAAACCAAATTGATGCCGAATTATCTTAGCTTTCTAATGATGTTACCAACGGTATACCTTAATATGGGATCTTTCGAAGAAATTCAGAATTTTAATAACTAATTTTAAATTGTGCCCTCTTACGGCAAAATGTGGAACTTAAAAATACCTTTCAATGTCTAACTTAATGACAATAATAATTAATTGATCACTTATTTGGTAAATAAAATTTTTTTGTTATCGGGTTACTGACTTTATCGATTATTGAACTCTTTAAAATAGCTTTGTTTTTTAGAGTAAAATCGTAGATTTGTTCTCCTAGGAGTTTATTATTTATGTAACAAGCATTATAAAGAGTATATGAAATCCCTGCAAAGACACTTAACAACTGTGATTGGTCAGTTTCATATCCCAACTAGGATGGATATGAAATTATATCTGTTCAGTCTCTGGTGTCACTTCTTTAATAGCTTGATCAAAGAGTAGCTTAACGTCTTTCATTTTGAATGTCGTGTTGTGTCTTGCTACAAATCCTTTCACTTGCGCCCATATAAGTTCTATAGGATTTAGTTCACAATGACGGATGGCGGTGAGCGCAGCACAGTTACACTATGTTTTTCAGTTATATCTTCCACGGCATATTTCATAAAACGATATTTGTGTAAATTTGCTATAGATAATAGTTTCTTCTTTAAAAAAATTATCTTCAAATTCAATATTTTTGGTGGTTAACCAGTCGATAATTTCTTATCTTCTCCAACATGAAGTTCTAGTCTTCTCTGTGCGTCGCGAATGATTGCTTGCGTTATCCATAACTACTACTGAATCAGCTGAAACATTTTATCATTTCACCAAAATAGTACTTAAAAACATTGGAATTCATGTCCTCGTGGCAATCTCCCGAATGAAATTATGCAATTACTTGAAATTTTAATATTACAAGTTGTAGTATTTCATCTTAATGCCCGTTAACCTAATTCTCTAAAATTTTGGGTTAGTTATCATTAATTTATTGTACAAAATTTAGCACACCGAAATTGAGCCGAACTGGACGGAATTTCCCATTTTATTACTCTACACCTTTCTGAAATAGACTATAGTAATTTGTATTTTTGATTTATTTTATCGTAGAAAATAAAAAAGGACGAATACATATGTTTACTATAAATTAAATAGAGGCACCATTAACTTTGATGTTGCTCAACACTGTAAACTTTTGACGTAACAAAATTTATAATTTTATTGATCAAATTTTTTTTTTCTAACTAATCGATTTAAAATCGTATTTTTCTAATAGACTGAGTTTAATTTTTGCGTATAGGTACCCAAAAAAAGCCGTTAGAAATATCATTGAAATTAATTTTAGGAAAAAAAAATCCGATATAACACCATGAAAATTTATGTCTAATGGAGAAACATTCATAAGAAATTCATAAATATTAATGTGAGCACGGACATATTTAAAACCAATTTATAAACTTATTTATCATTTAATATTATTTACAGCAGGTGACCTTGTCTAGAAAAAAAGCCTTCAGAAAGCCACAAAAATACTTAAAAGTTATATAACTGTGTAAATGAGTGACATGTAACAGAGCAAGCATATTTTTTCCGAGGGCCGGTCCGTGGGCCGGATACACTTAGGCCAGATTTGGCTCATTGTGCTTACCCTGTGTGGTTGTTACACCAACTTGTTAACCGGAATAGCTCACTTATCACTTAAACACAACTTTAGTGTAAAAGAAACATCAAATATCCATGTGGGAGTAGAAAAAATGACATTATCATCCCCAAATGCTCTAGACACCCAAAAATGGCATCACTCGCATCTCTCTCACTCAGATCATCAAATCGCAAGTAAATTAGATTTGATTATGTGAGGGATGCCATTTTTGGGTTTGTGGAGCATTTGTATGTCTCCCTCAGTACTGGTGAGGCTGCCGCGGCAGTGTTCTGTGATTTATCGAAAGCATTTGACTGTGTGAATCACCGAATACGAATACTGTTGTGGAAGCTGGAGGCGTACAGCTTTAGGGGTGCGGAATTAAAGTGGTTTCGTTCTTATCTATCCATGCGCGTTCAGACGGTTGCATTTATTAATGGCAGCGCCGGAGAGCTGGGCTTGGTGGCTGGAGTTCCACAGTGTTCTGTGTTGGGTTCGGTACTTTTTCTCATATATATTAATGACCTACTACATTTTCCAATTGCAGGCAAGTTTACTATCTTCGCTGACGATACCACTATTCTTTGGCACGACACGGATACAGAGGGACTCCAGTTAATGGTTAGTGGTGATCTTGGTTTGATAAAACAGTGGTTTGACTCAAATTTATTGTTATTTAACATTTTGAATTTTAGGTGTAACATAAAAAATATTTATTTGGGAAACGAAGTGGTCTCTATGCCTAATGTAAATACATTTCTGGGTTTGTCTATAGATAGGAACCTTCGATTTGAGAACCATATTATAGGATTGAGTAAGAGAATTTCCTAAGGTTGCTACGCTCTTAGAGTAGGTTGATATGTATTGATTGAGGCCCATCTTCGCTATGGCATCAGCTTTTGGGGATCTTGTTCGCACCATTTTTTTCAGTCGGTTTTCGTGCTGCAGAAGCCAGTAGTGAGATACGTCTGTGAGGCTGGATGTGGTGATTCATGTCGTCCTCTATTTTTAAGATATTCAATCCTAACTCTATGTTGCATTTTTGTTTTGGAAATTGCATGTTTAATGTATAAAAAGTATAAGAGTGAATTGTTTATCCGTACTCATTATAACACGCGTTAATAATTTCTACTTGCCTTGCCTATTTCTCGTTCTGATCGGATTAAAAAATCCTTATTACCTATATGGAGGCAAGAAGATTTTTAATCATTTACCACTCAATTTGAGAAGCCTGCAAAGCTACAGACAATTTCGATGGCTATCAAAAAAATGTTTAACCGAAAAAGCATATTACACCCTTAAGGAATTTTATGATGATGTATAGGTTTACTTTGTATCCTGTTATTTTTTTGTTTCTATACATGTACTTTTATTGTCGATTATTATTTTAACCCTTAACTGGTATACTGGGGTCACTCCTGACCCCAAGCGCATTAAATCTTAAGAGAACTTGTTAGTTTTGGCAATACGGCGCCGCGCCGCTTAGTACTTTCTTGAATCGGGACCGTTTAGTCGTATTGTGACGCGCGAAGCTAAAAGTTGTACAGTTGTGAAGATATAGTTCGTTGGGGTCAGTTCTGACCCCAATATACCAGTTACGTTTTTTTTTGTTAAAAAATGACGCGCAAATTTTTATTTGACAAAGAACTTGAAGATATTTTATTGAATGATAGTGACACAGAAGAAGGGCCAAGACCGTCTGGAGAGTTTGAAGAGTCAGATGGCGATCTATCTGACGCTGAAACTGTGCATACAAATCATGACACCGATTCTGAACAAGAAATTTCAGATGGAGACGAGTTACCATATGACTTAGACGACTCTGATGATGAAGTCGATCAAGGTACCTCCTCATCTAATTATTTTTATGGGAAAAGTAGGAATTCTACAATTCAATAAAATCAGGTGTTGACAGTTTAGATCAAAAGTGTGCAGGATATTCATGCAGTAGAAGAAGTCGCAGGTGGCCCCTAACTATATTTTTTGCCATGCTAAATATCTCAACAGTAAATTCCCGTACCCTATATAGAGCCGCGAATGTAGAGGATGAGATGCGCCGAAAACAATTTAATTTACTACTTGGTAAAGATCTAATACAAGAACATCTACAAGAACGACTTTTATTAAATGTCTCAAATGAAATAAAGGGCATGGTAAGGGAAGTACTTGGGAACAACACAGTCAACGGACGCTACTGCTTTGCACCCCCCCCCCCCCTCAAAAAAGAATGAGATGCTCTCTGTGCCCACGATCAAAAGACAGAAAGTATCCAACATTGCGTTCACAATGTAGAAAACCCATCTGCAAGCAACATGCTGAACAAAGATTGATATGTAACGCCTGCACCAATATATTGGAAATGTAAGACCGAACGTTCCTGTCATTTTTTTTACCATAAATCTAATTATGTTTTTGTTGGTTACAGGTTGTCTGATGAAGCCTAAAGAAAGAAAAATAGGCTGTGTTGGGACCATGACATTCTCCGTTTGAGATTTAGCACCAATTTTGCAGAACCCTGAAAAAATGACGTATTTTTATTATGTGTTTAAAAATGTTAAATTTTTTTTGGTATGTAGAGTAAATATTTGTTTTCATTAATCAATATACTAATTATTTTGCTAAGAAATTATATTCTTTCCCCAGAATGCCTTTATCGAGTTTTATTTTTCTGTAAGACCAGTTTTAAATTGGGGTCAACTGTGACCCCATAATACCAGTTACGTTTCAAAAAACGTGTATACCAGTTAAGGGTTAATATTAAGTATATAGGCATGCCTAGGCATGTACACTAAAGTTACTCATTTTAGGGGTGTGACTTATTTTTTATCTACTTTTATTAAGTAATATGAATTTTACAGTTCTGTAAATCGTTTTGTAAGGGCGGTTTTATTAAACTTTTACTGTTACATAAAACCACACGTTTTAGAAGAATGATGTATTATTAACAATTATAAAATTAATTATTAATTAAAATATATCTTGATTTTTCTTGACTGAAATCATAGTTCTCAACATTGAGTAGTGAGTCCATAGTGTAGATGGTTTCTGGGAGCGTCGCTTTACGGAAAAATAACCCAAAAGGATTTTCTCAGACACCTCCTTTATTTTGTTAGCTTTGCACCAATCTTCAAACTTTTGATACTCCAACTCATACCGCGCCTTGGATTTTGTCGGAACTAAACTTGAGATCGCTTCGTTTACCGCTGCTTCTATATCAGAGGGTAAACTTCCATCAGAATCGCTCATTTTGAAAAACGCTTTTTATATTTTTGAATTTGTTTGACAAAGTTTCGACAGTAACCATGCGAAACAGTAACTATGCGAAAGGTAACATAAAAACCTTGATTAGTAAACTTAATAGCAGGTGCATTTTTACAGGTGCATTTTTATTTTTAAAAATGCCTTTTGCCAAATATTTTTATTCATAGATAAAAGTAGATAAAATTTTGTACAATATTCTTGTTGTAAATTCATATTACTACACTCGATGTTTTATTAAACTCGGCTGACGCCTCGTTTGACAACTTTGACATCTCGTGTTGTAATATGAATCTTTACAACACTTATATCGTAAATAACTATTACCTTTTTTAACAAGAATTTTATTATTCTGTAAATAATAAAGGATTTTTTGAGTTTGACTCTGATTTCATCACTCGTTTCGATCGACGATAAAATAAGATTTAATCGCCTTGTATTAAAAATGTATAATATTATAGTTCATAATATTATTTATTTATTTATTTACAACTAAGGATACAACAAAAACTTAGTCTCTACGTTGTGGTATTAGCTAGTGAAAATTAAATGTTTTAATTATACAAGCAAAAATATAAATATAAAACCTTACAAAAACTCAAAAAAATTAACAACCATCTGACATGTTTTTTAAATCTTATTATAGACATATCGAACATTTCTATGCCTAAGAAAATACCATTATAGGCACGTGTCGCTCTATAGATATATAATTTTGACCTGAACTCGTGTTTCGAAGTGGAATGTTAAAAAGTATTTTAAAGTCTCTAACTGGTACATTAAAGCTTAGCTTTAATCTAAGTATTGGCGAATCAACAAGGCTGTTAACCAGTTTGTAAATCATAACAAGATCAGAAATCGTCCGTCTTCTAGCAAGCGTTATTACTGAAAAATTTTCCATAATAGGTCTATAATTGCTATGTACTATAAGTACATCTGTCTTACGTGACAAAAACCCCAAAAATCTATTTTGAATACTGTCCAGCCTCCGCTGGTAAATCGCATACTGAGGACTCCAAACAACTGATGCAGAATTAAGTTTACTAAATATAAAAGTATAGTACAAGTTCAGAATTGTTTGAGGATTTTGAAAATTTAAACTGTTTCTTATAATAATTCCTAAGAATCGATTACACTTATTAACAACTTGCTCAATGTGAGAGCTAAAAATTAACTTAGTGTCCATTATAACACCCAAATCACGTATTTCATTTGCCGACTTAAGATCACTTTTATTAATCGAATAACGAAAATTATGCACATTCTTGTTTCTGGTGAACGTAGAAATAAACTTAAAAATAAATAGTAGTGGTTTATTTGACTATATGACTATGCTGAGATGACATAAACTGGTATAATAGGCAAAATTTATAAAAATACTATTTTTACGATATACACGATAAGTTAAATAGAAATTAGAATTCTTTAGTAAATGAAACTATTTACTACATATTTTTCTATTTATACAAGAATTGTTCGGTGGTTAACACGTAATTTCCTACATAATGCACCACTTACATGAAATTGTCATTCTCATTTTTGAAAAGTTCCAGATGTCTTTACCTAAAACGTATACACTTAATTGTGCTCCGACTTTTTCCTGATTTAACATAATTATATTTGCGTTTAGAAAAAAGATAATTTTAAGTGGAAAATTGACTTGAATTAAACCAAAATGCACTGAATGGTAACAAATTACGTTATTAAGAATTTTGTCTCTTGCTGAGCTAACAGCGGCGTATTCTCGGTATTTCAGAAGTTACTCTGTCTCTCTAAACTGAAAATAATAGTGTTGTAAAGATTCACATTACAACACGAGATGTTAAAGTTGTCAAACGAGGCGTCAGCCGAGTTTAATAAAACATCGAGTGTAGTAATATGAATTTACAACAAGAATATTGTACAACATTTTATCTACTTTCATCTATGAATAAAAATATTTGGCAAAAGGCATTTTTAAAAATAAAAATGCACCTGCTATTAAGTTTACTAATCAAGTTTTTTATGTTACCGTTCGCATAGTTACTGTTTCGCATGGTTACTGTCGAAACTTTGTCAAATAAATTCAAAAATATAACAAGCGCTTTTCAAAATGAGCGATTCTGATGGAAGTTTACCCTCTGATATAGAAGCAGCGGCAAACGAAGCGATCTCAAGTTTAGTTCCGACAAAATCCAAGGCGCGGTATGAGTTGGAGTATCAGAAGTTTGAAGATTGGTGCAAAGCTAACAAAATAAAGGAGGTGTCCTAGAAAATCCTTTTGGGTTATTTTGCCGTAAAGCAACGCTCCCAGAAACCATCTACACTATAGACTCACTACTCAATGTTGAGAACTATGATTTCAGTCAAGAAAAATCAAGTTATAAGAAGATTTTCTCAACTAATCGCATTTTTTGAAAAGAAGTTTAGTGGGTTACAAGGCCAAAAAGTCCAAAGTTTTCACAAAGGAAGACGTATGTAAGTTTCTTAGTACTGCAGATGATGAAACATATTTACTTATGAAGGTTGTTATGATAATTTAATTTTAATTTTATAATTGTTAATAATAAATCATTCTTCTAAAAAGTGTGGTTTTATTTAACAGCAAAATTTTAATAAAACCGTATTTTTTCCACTACATCACTAGTGTTGTAACGGCATCTATTACAGCACTAGTGCTGTAATAGATGCCCTTACAAAACGATTTACAGAACTGTAAAATTTATATTACTAAATGAAAGTAGATAAACGTATTTACGTATTTTTTTGATCATTAGACTCTCGGAATCGTTGGTAAGGAAGGTGGCAACCCTATGTACAAGATACGATCTTAATTTAAGCTATATTTATGTAACCGACCTTGACTTAAGTAATGTTAAAATCCGATCTCTACTAATTAACACTAATTTTAAAATAGTCATTTACTCCCGATCCTCGGGTGGGTAAGGGTATAAATAAAATTGTAGAAAAATATTCCCCCCCGGTACGCTACTGAAATTATATGAAGTGGATATCGCATCAATAGAAGCATAGTTTCCCAAGCTAAAACTGCAGCAATCTACGAGTTGCGAAATTAGATCCACTTAGTGTCACCGGGTGTTCAGGAATATTATGCATTGAATGCATGTACTCGCTTAAATACTAAGTTGTGGTACTTTAAATACATTTACAGCTCTCTAGTATATTGGCTTAAAGTCAAGTGTAGTGTGCAAAAATCCACTAGCACAAGCCTCTTTAACGCTGAAATGCATTATGTCATAAATAATTTATTCAGAGTTGTCAGAGTGTAATTTGAATATTCTCTAATGCTTTTGGAGGGGTAAAGGGGCAGGTTGGTTTTTTTTGCAGTATTTGCCACTATTTTTATAAAAATCTTGTGCTGCGTCCTTTAATTTAAATTTTTTTTTATTATCATATATAGGGTGCTAGAAGTTCGTGTGCGTACAAGGGGATCTCGAAAACGGTAAGAGATACGAAGATGGTTAAATTATGGCAAAGTTGCATATTTTGGGGCTTAATAATTTGGTGAAAGAACATTGCAATTCTTTCGAATACCTTCGGAGTTATCTGAAATTTTAACATTTGGATTGTAATTTTTTTCGCCTTCGTTATAGCCGTTTTATGTTCTAAAATATGGCGTTATTAATTTTCAAATTGGACGTTTCGTTCTTTAGATACCAACCATTTTTGAAACAGTTTTAAGGACTTCTAAGCTTTAAAAATTTAATAATTTAAATTAAAAATTAAATTTAATAAATGTTTTTAAAATTTTAACGTTTTATCATCAAATAATACATCACTAGTATTTCAAATTATCCTCTCTTTACTATTACGGCCTTGGCAATTATTTTTTGGATTACTTATATATTAAAATTACATTGCAGGAAGGTATGGTGTTTAGGCCGTTTATTTTTTCAATAAGATTTACCGTCACAATACTCTAGACAGTAAGCAAGTTTTTATAGCATGAGAATTAATTCAGTTTTCTATTAGGATTTAATTTATTTTATTAATATAACGTATATCTTAAGCCCTATGTTTTTTGCCTTAGACCTAGACCGAAATATTGTAAAACAGAAAAAAACAATGCTCCCCAGTGAAGAAAAGGTAACTGGAGTCAGAGCTGTGAGTAACTTAAGTAACTAGATACTTTTTGTATCTAGTTACTTAAAGTAACTAGATGCTTAGTAACTTAGTTCTTTTCTGAATTATGCCAAAAGTAACTGTAACTTCGTTACTTTTGAAAAGTAACTTGTATCTAGTTACTTTTTAGGAGTAACTATACACTTAGAAAGTAACTAGATACTTTTAAAGTAACTAAGTTCCTTTTAAAGTAACTAAGTTACTTTTAAAGTAACTAAGTTAGGTACTTTTAAAGTTCCTCTAGGATACCAATAATGCACACGTGCCGTCCATCAGATGATGACCAAGGTACGATCGGCGGCCGTTAATCAGATTTTTAAGAAGGGACGAGCGGCGAGTCGCGAGCGTCAAACAGTACACTGGTTGGAACGCGAAATTTTTTGGAAAGCATTTTATTCTACTTGTTCATTGTTCGAATTAACACTTCTTAGATTAATTTTCTGATGGTAATAGTGGTAGTGTGTACAGGAAAATGAGTTATCACTACCTGTTAAATTTATGGTATCTAGTTCAAAAGCATCTTAGTTACTTTTAGAGTTTCGTAGTTGCAATTAAAATAACTAGTTACTCAAAAGTATCTTAGTTACTTTTAAATTATCGTAGTTACAATCAATGTAACTAGTTACTGTAAAAGTATCTTAGTTACTATAACTAGTTACTTTAACTAAGTAACTAAGAACTAAGTTACTTTTAGGTAAGCGTAACTATTCCTTATAAGTATCTGGATACATTTGTGCAAAAGTATCGAAAAAGTAACTAGTTACTTTTCTGAAGTAACTTTCACAGCTCTGACTGGAGTGCTAGTCTAGTTATGTTACTGTGATACGCTTATGTGTATTTCAAAAACAATTTAGTTTTTTTTTACTGTTTAAAAGATCTAATGATGCTAGTTTCAGGCGAAACGTGTAACAAAAATAAACAGACAGAAAAATATTTGAGACCGAGACTTTGGGTCTCTTTTCTTACAAGATATCAAATATCAGGCTACTTTGTGTAAAAATGAACAAATCTTTCGAATCAGAAATCTTCTGTTTTTTTTTTAGTTTGGCTCTAAATGTTTAGGACCATAATGAAAGGAAAAGATAATTTTATCAGTGTGTTATTAGATGACAAAACGTTAAGATTTTAAAAACTTGTATATTAAATTTTTAAAGCTTATAAATTCCTAAAACTGTAATTAAAATTCCAGGTCCGTATTTCAAAAAATTGACTTGAGGTTGGTAACTAAAGAACGAAACTTTGAATTTGAAAACTAACAACATCATCTTGTAGAACATGAAAAACGGCTATGAATAAGTGTTTTTTCCCAAGTCAAAAATGAAAGCGCAAAAAATTTAAAATCAAAAATCAAAATTTCGTTTTTTTTTCAGATATCTCCGAGAGCAATCGAAATAATTAGATTTTTTTTTTACCAAGTTATTAAGCCATAAAATACGTTTTTTGCCTTAATTTAACCATCTTCGTATCTCTTACCGTTTTCGAGATCCCCTTGTACGCACACGAATTTATAGCACACTGTATAATATCATAAGAGAGAAAATTTTCGATTGGTATGAAAGTTTGTTGCTTGACAATTACCAAAAAGCAACAAAATTGATTATATCAAAAAAAAAGTTTTGTATCGACAAAAAATAAAAACACACTGTTTATTAACAAACTAGAAAATTTATTTATTTATTACTAATAATAAACGTAGGTACAGTTATTATAAGTAATATTTTGTCCATTCTTTTCTATCAAAGCAAGGTTTTGGGTATGATTGTCTTGCATTTGAGAAGTCGAAGGTCCAGAGCATGCTTTATTTGTTGTTCTGAGATTTTAGATGAGCTTCAGATGATGCTTAGGATCTAGCTGCATATATGGTTTCAGGGAATTGCATTTGAGTGGCCTGCTAACTTAATCAACTTTGGTTCCCCAACACCTTGTCTAAATTCGGCAGACACAGCGGAAGATAAGAATAATTTATTATTTTATGCTTCTATGTTTCCAATTCTTTCCGCTGAAGTTTTGGTCCACTTAGAGACTGTATTTGCTCCTAGTGGAATATTTTTGAACCAACATGCCTTCTGCCAGCTTGGATGAATGGAGAGAAATAGTCTGTCTGTGGAAATTATTTGTCCTCTTTTTTCCAATAATTTTAAAATTAATCTTACAGGGGATACGTCTTTGATAAATTTCTTACCAACCATTTGATGTTTGCCAATACTTTTGACCCACCTTGAGCTGTCTGGAAAATATTCTGTTATATTTAATTCGTCCGGTAAATTCTCCCATTGTATCAAACTCCTTTTAAAAATATTAAATTTGGCAATTTACGGTATCATTGCCTCTGCAAGCTAGTTTAAACAAGCAGAGATGGAAAAACTTTTTTTTGTGCTTCATCGATTTTTTCTTCATTGTAGCTTTGCATAATTGTTAGTAAATCTTTGGTAGATTATGCCTTTGAACTTACTTTCCTCTTTTCCTGACAACTTTAGAGCTGCTTTCCTTTGTATCTCTTGCCATTCGCGCATTTTTAAGGGAAATATTCGTAAACGGGTCAATCTTTATTTCGTTTTCTGTAAAATACATTTCTTGAATTATTTTTGCTGTAGTGTTCCATAAAGCCCTTACGAAAGATTCTTTTTAGTCTGCGCCATTACGCTTCTTCATATTAAATGAGTAATCTTCGAGGATTTTCGCCAGTTCCATCACAGTATTACATTTTTCCAGTTTGAGTCTGAGAACTGTGCCCAAATTAAGTTCTTACACTTCCTTATATTAAGTGAAGTATTTTGAGCTTTCGATTTTTTAATTTCTTGGGTAGATTGGCACAAAAACCTTACATTTTCATTTAAATTGCTCATTTATTGGATGACATTTGTCAGACTAACAATAGTTTTTACCTGACATCTATCTATATTTTGCCGCTGAAAAACCATCTTGTTGATTTGGTCCAGGTAGATGTAATTAAGAGTTTTTCCACTAGAAAACAAACCGTTTTGCTATGATATTTTGCCAGTATAAAACACTATTTCATTAATAGTCCCTTACAAATATGTTTGAGCCCTGTAAATCTGTGCATTTTAGCTCCATGATTCAATGATAGAATAGTAGATTCTGTAACGAGGTTGGAATGAAAATTTTATCCGAGCGGAAGTATCGAATTTTCATTCTAACCGAGTAGCAGACTATATTTTCACCACGACCAAAAATACTATTCGTAATATTGGTAATTTCAGGTGGAGTATTAACCAGTTCCATATCTGATTCATCCGATTTTTCACTCATATTTTGATTTGCACTAAAATTTGTCTGCTGACATTGACAGTTTCGAAATTCACGGCAACCTATGTCGTTTAGATCAATTACAGAATATTCATTCCGTATCTTGTTATGGAATGAAAATACATGCAAAACGCATAAGAAGCAAGTGTTTCAGAATAAATATTCCAACTCAAGAGCGAGAATTTTTAAATTCTATTATCAAAAATGATTTTGGAATTATTGCATTCAGTAATGGTCGTGGAGAATAGTAGATTCTGTAACGAGGTTGGAATGAAAATTTGATCCGAGTCGAAGATTTCGAACGCGAGCGTGAGGAACCACGGGTATCAAATTTTCATTCTAACCGAGTAGCAAACTATGTTTTCTCCACGACCAAGAATACTATTCGCAATATTTGTAATTTCAGGTGGAGTATTATCCAGTTAGATATCTGATTCATCCGATTTTTCCCTCATATTTTGACTTGCACTAAAATTTGTCTGCTGACATTGACAGTTTCGAAATTCATGGCAACCTATGTCGTTTAGATCAATTACAGAATATTCATTCCATATCTTGTTATGGAATAAAAATAAACGCAAAACGCATAAGAAGCAAGTGTTTCAGAATAAATATTTCAACTTAAGAGCGAGAATATTTACATTCTATTATTAAAAATGATTTTGGAATTATTGCATTCAGTAATGGTCGTAGAGAAAATATATTCTCAAGTTAGATATAGTAGCTTAGTGAAAAGTCAGAAATTGTCATATATAATAATTGGTATATTCTATACCTAGAGAATCTAACAAATCTAAATATCTCTATCACGTTTTCATTAATTAATCCACTTATTTAGCACTGGTTGTCTTTAACATAATGAGCTTTAATTAAAGATAATTTGAAAAATAACAGTCATCAAACTAATTTGTTAGGCTTGATAAGCACGACGCACGATTTGCTAGTTTGAGCTATTTGGAGGACAATTGAGTTGTTACTTGTTATTTGATGATTTTTAACGGTTCAAAAAATTTGATTATTATAGTTGTTAATTTGTTATTTGTTATATTAAACCAGGAACCAAGAAAGATATTAAATTTATTATTGCGATGATTTTAGTTGTAGGGCTGATCAACAGCTGTTAAATTAGGATTTATGAATACAGATTCAAATATTACGATATACATATACCGGGTGAAAACGAAGTTACTACTCCGCTGATCACATGCTTATAAAAAGAAACATTATTATATAATTTTGGTAGGTTCTATGGTTGGATTGTACGAGTATTTTCAGTATTCAAACGTCTGACTGTCTCTTCCGGTTGAACCGGATGAATATACAACTTTACTCTTTTAAATAGAACATCCTGTATATTTTCAAAAATATTCCGAGAAAATGGCGTTGGAAACTGTCAAATTATCCACTCGTTTCGTTGTTTTTACAAAAAGCAAATAAATAACTAAAAAGTTTATTATTACTTTTTTACTTCTTTTTTATGTAGGTATTCCGTATAAATAAGTTACAACTATTTCAGTGCTGCAAAATTTGACATTCAAACTGAAATTACTTCATTAATTTCAATGGCACTCCTCCTTTTAATTCCAATTTTCAAAATGATGTTACTTTTCTAGATATTTTTTATTTATTCTTCCCTATGTCTGAACTTATTAGTTTTTAATCTATAAACAATTAAAAGCACCAATTGATGTTAATTTATTCATAGTTTCATCATAGTAATTTGGGTTTGTTTGTTGGTTTTCGAATCCATTGCTTGACGTTCTGTAAAGAAAAATTAAAAATTTAGAACCTCAAATTTTATACTTACCTAATTAATATATTCTATGTTAAAAAAAGTTATTAAAGTTACTGTCCTATGACCAGAACGTAAACTTTGGCTAGAGAAATGAATAGATTGTCTTTTGTACTGGGTCGTTCTTTTTGTATATACATTTGTGTGCGCACAAGGGTATACAAAACTACATACCGATGCTTGAAAGGCAAAAGGTCTTAAGCGACACATTTCGTGACATGTACAGCAATTTTGTTATGAGAGGCCATGTTGTTGTGTGGTTATAGTTATACAACAAACATGTCTTAGACTCTATTGTATGTACCAATTTTTAAATTCAAAATTTAAAAAAACTTTAAATTGTCCTACTGCGAAGTTATTAAATTCTTTTTTCTGGATTACTGGTTTTAAGGTTATGTTTTTTTGTTTTATTTTACACAGTAAAAAAGGGTTTGGTACGCAAGTAGGCAAAGACTATGGGTTAGAAAAAAAATTGTCCATTTTTATTATTAAATTTATGAGTCTTTTGGTGTGTTGCATAAAGAAAAATCGTTCTCGGTTAGCTTACCCGCGTATTAAAAAGACAAAATTGGCTGGCAACGCTTCCTCCGTATTTACGCAAAGTTTTCTTAGATTTTGCAAAAGTTGGCAGCCGTAAGTGCTGTTAGATGCCAGTTTTTGTGCAATTTAAGGTTATTTCTCGCAAATACGAAGTTGGAATTGCCAGCCTCTAATTCAATTTTGTCTTTTTAATACGCGGTTAATCTAATCGAGAACTATATTTCTAATATTAATGAGTAACAAAACTGTTATAATTTCCACTATTTATTTTAAATTGCCATAACAATTGTTTCGACACACAGTGTCTTCGTCAGATGGTCTAATCTAACTAAGATTAACAGATTTTTCAACATTTTCAAAATTATTAGATTGTAATAAAATAATAACTTTAATCCGTAAACAAATCAAATATCTAAATAAACCATAATTTTATTATTTAATGAACACTAAGAAGGAAAAACCCGACAAGGGTTAACAATAGATGGAGTAATTACCTAAACGAATACAGGGTATAACCTATAAGTTTAATAATGGGGAACTATTCAAGTCCAATTGATCATTTAATAAAACATTCAATTTTTTATATTTGTTTATTTCCATTGACTCAAGTAGATTTACCTTCATTGATTTATTTTCTTGGTGTAATATTTGGAAATTATCGTCAAAATTATGTTTTTCTGTATTTAAGTGTAATGCATAATGAGAATCTGTAATAAAGTTATGGTTCATTTAGATATTTGATTTGTTTACGGGCTAAACTTATTATTTTATTACATTCTAATAATTTTGAAAATGTTGAAAAATCTGTTAATCTTAGTTAGATTAGACCATCTGACGAAGACACTGTGTGTCGAAACAATTGTTATGGCAATTTAAAATAAATAGTGGAAATTATAACAGTTTTGTTACTCATTAATAATATATAATGAATTTCCACCAAGTATCGGCTACTTCAGTAGAATAGAAACTATATATCTTTGTGCAACCTGCTGTTTGTCTGTTATTCTGCAAAGGGTCGAATGTGAGGAAGATAGATATATTCAAATTTTGTGTAAATATAAGAAATGATCAAAATTGACAAATAATATGTCCATGAATTTGCAGGTGAAATGAGTTTTTCTTTAATTGTTTAATATTATCTGTCTCGCAAGGTCACGGCCCAATAAAAAGACAAGTTATAATCAGTTATTAAAATTTTTTTTTTTTTCAATTTTGGTATTAAGTTCGAAAACTGAGTCGTAGAAAAAACATACTGTACAACTCGAGTGGATTGTCCATATTGCATTTAAAAGTTTTTACTTTCTCGTGCGATATGGGCATCATATCGACTCTTGTAGTCCAAACTACTATGATATCTAAAAATACCTGTATCCGAATAACTAATTATTTATAATGACTTATATTTTTTCGATAAACTTTTTTGCAAATCTTCTACACTCTGATGTACAACATGGATTAATGTTAATCTATTAGCCTTCTCTAATGAGGTATTCACATTATAACAATTTACAAACAAAATGTACCTACTCCCCATTGAGTTTTACATAAAAACCACTTCTGTATAAATTAATAAAACGATGAATAGTGCAATATCATTCCTGGCTACTTCAATAATTAAAATTACGCTTGTGCAAATCTCTAATTAAATATCTATTATATCATGGCACAATTTCTTTTAATTAAACAGGATGTTACTATAACTATACAGTAAAAAAAGTTTTTTTTTACGACTACCTATGAAAATGAGAAAAATAGTACGGTTAATTTGGCTAGAAAGGGCCGTATATCACACGTGTGTTGAAAAAAAAATATGTCAACACTAGTGTTGAAATATCAAGGCACGCTATTTAATTTAAACATATGCTGCCTATTTGACAGACAACCTCTATTTATTAAAAATAACAAATTTTAGAAAGCAGTAATAAGTGTTTAACGTATTTATCATGTATTTGTCGAGTGATTCAGAATTAGAGTGTGAAAAAATTGAGGAGTTGTAAAACTGTAGTCTTTTTTAATAAAAATTATGAAACATTATTCGACGTGAATGGAGTTTTCAACAAATTACAAACTATGTCGTTAGTTCATTTTTAAAACACACAACTAAGTAGGTACGTACACTACTAAATTAACTAAAAAATAAAAACAAAACTTTTTAATCACACAGTAAATCACGTAAAAACGATATCTATAACCGTAAGTTTCGCGAAGTTTCAAAATAAATACCTTAAGGTTAGGCGAACCAATGCTAAAACAATGGTGGTACGACTGATCTATTTTTAAATTGCTCTTCATCATAATGCAAATTGTTACATGCTGTTTGCGTGACTGACGTCAGGTAACCATAGCAACGGTGAATATGAAAGCCATGTTGGGCGTTGGGTCTTCACATGCTTTGAGCTAACGGACACGGCCGGCTGGAGCGCGCCAAAATGCACGAGTGTTTATAATTATTTTCCATCGTAGTTAACCGTGGCTCTATTATGCATGACATTCGGATTAAATTAATATTATTAATTTGAACATCATTATTTTTAAGGGCTAAAATGGTAGCTGTATTGGTACATTAACATTTAATATTGTCGAAAAACTTTCCTCCTGGTTTTATTTTTTTTTTGGTGAAGAGCCTACTTCACCTGACGAGCCGCCACTGCTGTATACTGTGGTTATAAAATGCCAATGATAAATAATATAATTATTTTTAACAGTATACTTATTATACCTGAAAATATTGCCTAAACGTCTACATTAGAACTGAAACAAGAAAAGATATGAAAAGGGCTTATGTTTTATATAATATATTGTCACGTATGTCTTAATTAGGGGGAAGGGGCGGTCAGATGGGTAAAATAAGGGTAGACAATACAAAAGGCCACGAGTATATTGCTCTACAATACAAGGTTAACGTCAATACATTTAGAACGTAGGGCCTGCTTCTATAGGCGACGGTATGAGCCGGTGACGAACCAGGTTATCAGATGTGTGTCGGTACGACTGGTACCTCCACTTGTCTGTCGTGTCGGTACCACTGGTACCTCCACATGTCTGTCCTAGCGCCGGCTCTGCTATTTATATTACTTTAATGAGGTTAAGTTATTGATTGTAATATAAATAGGGCAAGCTTGCCATTTGTCTAGGACTAGGACAGCATATTTTGCATGTTGAGAAACTTAAAATTAAACTAAAAATTCTTATTTTTAGGGAAGTTACTTTTTCATGACAATATGGTGTAAAGGGTCGCTAGACCGAGTTACTAAGACTTACTTTTTAAGCAATAGGAGATGTCAATAGTAATAGATTTTTTCCACTCCTATATTAGTAAACATGGTTTTATGTACAGGGACATTATTTTAAGTGTCTCACCCGATTGGCCACTTTACTATCGACCACAATAAAAACCCAATTATGTATTCCCAAATAGTTTTTTGTGAAGAAGACAAATTTGACGTCAAAAAAAATATATGTTTACAAATTTGACAGATACGACGTTCGCTCATTTGTTTTAAGTTTAAAAATGTATAATTGTCAATATTTATTTTCAGCCGTTCCGGAGATACGAGGCTTCGAAGTTGGTGATTTTGTTATTACCGAATGAACAGAAGCTTTGACATTAGAAACTCAATTTTTTCTGGAGATACGTAATGTCGTACACTACAAAAAATAATTATGTAATTTTCAGTAACATTACGTTGGTCACACAGAGGCCAACGTAATGTTCCGTAAAATCACATAAAAAATTTCTTGACGTTATTCAGTTTAATATTCCGTAAAATTACTTAATAAAAATAAAATATTTTGAGGTTATATCCGACGTAAAATATTATAAAATTGTTGACATTCTTGAGTTACATATGAAGTAAATTTCATAGAGAAACTGCGTAAACTTTTACAAAATATATACCGTAATTCTTATTTTTCCCTTAAAAATTAAGGAATTCTTCATAATTAATTATTTAAATTAAAATAATATAACCATGAATTTTAATTAGGTTTCTTATGGGAATTACTTAATATAAACTTGATTTTTTATTGAATGTATTACTTAATATTATTCCATACTATTAAGTAACAAACAATGTAAATTTACAGTAGTTTATCAATTTTGTGAAAAAAATTTAACCCCGCTATCCAAAGCTATAAACACAAGTTAAATGTATTTTTTCTTTGTAAACTGTGATTACTTTATTACGCTTACAGTTTACTTTAAAAATTATGCATACTTTAAAAATTATTCAAACAAAATTAATAATTATACGGTCAATTTAACTGTAAAAAGTGGGGGTCTATTATAGCCTATAAGGTGTAACTATAAAAACAAAATTCGTAACGAATCTTAAGTTGGTCACACATATGACGAACATATCAGATGTTTGATCAAACTTAAGGTATTTATTTAAATAAATACTATACAATATATATACATAGATACATTATGTAATACACTAAGATGGATATTACTAACAACCATATAAATCATAAGTTAAACATGTAACTGAATAAACCATTACAGGAAAACGTGCTTAAACTTAACTATAGAACTATAGATATTCACTAATATATAATTTTCATAATATTAGTTAATAAGTCCTCCGGACTCTTATGCAGACTTAATAACTATCTAACCACAAAGATTTTTTGATATGCAATTTATTGTAAATTTTATTAAGTCTGCATATTATTATTATTATTATCTATATACTTACTTTATACAGGGTAATTCAGGATGGATGGAACGTTAGACGTTTATGCAGAACTAAATAACAGATCATTTTGAAAATTTGGCAGCGGAGATAAACGGAGATAAAAGCCTGTCTTATCCTGGATAACGTAGAAACATAAATGCCGATGCCGAAGATCGTAGCGTCGCATCGGCAGTTGGTGGGAGGGAATAGAACCTTTTCAGTAATATATAATGCGATTTTGTCAAACGTGTTAGGGCTTTACAATAGATTTACCGAATATTATATGGTATATATACCGTAAAATATTATTCAGTTATAATAAAATGATTTTTAAATTGTAATTGTCTTATTTTCAGTAAAATTTTATGCAACTTTGTCAACCATATTTTGACATCAACCGGCTTCGACGCATTTACAGAATATATACTTTAAAATTTTTTAATTCTTAGGTACATTATTTATTTTGGTATTTTTACGCGAATTTAAAAGTATAATTTTGTTTTACTTAATAAATTTTAGTGATATATTATGAATTTTTAGATACATCTGAAAAATCCCAAATATATTATTTAAAAATAAAAACACACGGTTTATTTGGGAAATTTAACAAATATGTTACTGGAAAAAAATGTAATTTTACACTAATTTTTTGCAGTGTATGGCGGAGCCGCCTATGCCATTCCTATATATGTCAGATGTCAAAAAATGACAGTTACGACGCTATTTTGAATATTTTTCAATGGCGATCCACATTTATAACTACATCAGTATATTGCATTTCGCGGTCCGATTTCAAAAATAAATAGTTGTCGATATTTATTTCCAACACTTATGGAAATACGACCGCATCAAAAACTGCATCGTACGATTATGTGTTTTAAGTATCTCACCCCATTAAAAAATTGACATTTGACATATATGGCAATTGCATGGGTAGCTCCGCCATAAAAAAATACGTATCTGCAAAAAAAATTAAATTTCTAATCACAAAGCGTTTATTTTTAATGGATTAAGACACTTAAAAGACATAATCGTACGATGTAATTTTTGATGCGGTCGTATATCGGTAAGGGTTGGTAATAAATATCGACAACTATATATTTTTAAAATTGGACCGCGAAATGCAATACACTGACCTAGTTATAAATTCAAAGAAGTAGTCCATTTCTCAAAGAGACTTTATTTATTCTCCCCATTTTTAAAAACTAGTTATAAATGTGGGCTGCCATTTAAAAAAATTCAAAATGGCGTCGTAACTGTCATTTTTTGACATCTGACATATGTATATGGGAATGACATGGGGGCTCCGCCATAAAAAATTACGTATCTCCAGAAAAAATTGAGTTTCTAATCTCAAAGCTTCTGTTAATTCGATGATAACAAAATCACCAACTTTGAAGCCTCGTATCTCCGGAACGGCTAAAAATAAATATTGACAATTATACATTTTTAATGTTGGAACAAATAGGCGAATGCAGCTGGCTTACTATAAGGTAGGGTTGCCATTTAAGAAAATCCAATATGGCGTCGTATCTGTCAAATTTGAAAACATAGATTTTTTTTTATATCAAATTTGGCTTCTTCACTACAAGCTGTTAGGAAATACATAATTGTTTTTTTATTGTGGTCGATTGCAAAGTCGCCAATCGGGTGAGACACTTAAAATAATGTCCCTGTACAGTTTACTCTATAGGTAAATCTATTCTTACGCAAAACTATGCGTATAGAATAGACATGCACATTTGTGCGTTATGATGCATAAATACATACAACTGTGCGTTATCATGCCTAGTATAACAATCAAGTTATTCTAAAAGCACTCAAATCGAGACATTCATCTATCTTGCTTTTTAAATATTTGACAGTCACATTGTCATTATTTGACGTTCCAATCGATACTTTATAAATATAAATCAATCTTTAATTTATTAGTAAGAGTCATAGAAAAAGTTTAATATGTATTGCATGTTGTAAAGGAATTACGCACTCATGTAATTACTGCCCTCGCCGCTGCGCGGCTCGTTCGCAATTTTTACATTCGTGCGTAATATGCTTTTTCTACTTTCATTTAGTAATATGAATTTTACAGTTCTGTAAATCGTTTTGTAATGGAAATGGCTTTATTAAAATTTTGCTGTTAAATAAAACACACTTTTTAGAAAAATGATTTATTATTAACAATTATAAAATTAATTACCAATTATTAATTAAAATATAACACTTAAGGTTTATTATAAACATTAATAATACACTTTTTACAGTTTACTCAATGTTAAGAAAATCTGCTTATATCTTGATTTTTCTTGACTGAAATTATAGTTCTCCACATTGAGTAGTGAGTCCATAGTGTAGATGGTTTCTGGGAGCGTTGCTTTACGGAAAAATAACCCAAAAGGATTTTCTCAGACACCTCCTTTATTTTGTTAGCTTTGCACCAATCTTCAAACTTCTGATACTCCAACTCATACCGCGCCTTGGATTTTGTCGGAACTAAACTTGAGATCGCTTCATTTGCCGCTGCTTCTATATCAGAGGGTAAACTTCCATCAGAATCGCTTATTTTGAAAAACGCTCTTTATATTTTTGAATTTGTTTGACAAAGTTTCGACAGTAACCATGCGAAACAGTAACTATGCGAAAGGTAACATAAAAAACTTGATTAGTAAACTTAATAGCAGGTGCATTTTTACATATGTGCATTTTTATTTTTAAAAATGCCTTTTGCCAAATATTTTTATTCATAGATGAAAGTAAATAAAATTTTGTACAATATTCTTGTTGTAAATTCATATTATTACACTCGATGTTTTATTAAACTCGGCGGACGCCTCGTTTGACAACTTTAACATCTCGTGTTGTAATATGAATCTTTACAACACTTATATCGTAAATAACTATTTTACCACACTTAATACTAATATACTATTACATAGAACTGCATTTCCAGAAATCGCTTCATATTGATTTCGTTCAATCGGCAATTGTACGGAAAAAATTCGTGTGTAGGTTTGGTAAAAGAGATACAACCGGTACCATGAAAATAAAAATGGTAAAAATAGTAAAGATTCTAACGGGAGAATATAATGTTTGAGTTTATATCTATGTATCTATTTTTTTCACTGCAAAAATAACTATTAAATTACTGTTTGGTGCCATTAGCATTAGATGTTCATTATTTTTGTATATTATGCTATTTTATTATTACCAAATAAGTTATGCAAATTTCGAGTGTAAAAGAAAGTCATATACAGGGTGATTCGCGTTGAGAGGCCTATTAGAAGATCTTAGAAACGAGTAAAACTATCTTTTTAAAACTTTGGTAGCAGACTTAAATTGACTTTACATTTTAAAATATTTTATTTCGAAGTTTGTATTACTTCCGGTTATACCGGAAGTTAAGGCAAACTTTGGTATTTGAAACAGAATACCCTGTATATTCTATCATTTTTGGATACCTTATTAAAACTTAAGTAACTCGTGTTAATAACAATCTGTACTTGTCTTTAACAGTTTTTGAGATGAATTATAGAATGCATTTTTTATGAAAAGAAAATTCAGTAACTTTGAAATTAACAAAGCTAAACATTTAAAATGTTGTAAACTTTTAACTTAAATATATATCTTAAAATGTTGTGTAGATTTCACATTTATACAGTGGGTTTTTAAAATTGTGCCAATGTGGCCATTTCGTTAAATGAGCCTAAGTCAGTTGTCGCAAATAGAACACTGTGTGTTTTATCCAACGTGTAGAAACATACATTTTTTATCTAAATGTTTTATACCCAGGTGGCACATTTTTTTGTAATCTTAGCAGTAAAGATTTAATAATATGAGACGTTAATAAGTGTATAAATTGCCATTTTCCGACCAATTTTGACCTTCGAAATCACTTCTGGTTTAACGAGAAGTGAAGTAAGTAAACTTTTAAAATGGCCGCCTAGATCAATTTTATTTAATTTTTTAAATGTCCATAGTTTTGATAAAACAAGGTATGTAGTAAAGAGTAGGCCATGGAAACGATAAAATGACACATTTTATCCTACTAGTATAAAATTGACTTGCCTGAGAAACATGTATCCGTGAGGGCTATTTTAGTTACAACATGTTTTCTAAAAAAACAAAGCGGAATTTCTCCATTTTTTTAAATGGCAACACATGTTTATTTTATTATAGTATTATTGTTCATTTAATCTTCATTATAACGATGTATCACAAGTTAAAATTATTTCTTAGGTAATAGTAGAAATTAACAAGAAACATCATGAATATAGTTTTTAAACTCGAATAAGCTATAAAAAATGTAATTAAGGCCAGTCTAGTATGCCGTGAAAAACAAAAATATTATTTCTGCAGTTATTAGACCAAAATGTAGAGCTATTGAGACACAGTCGAAAAGACGTGAGAAATATTACTACGGTTGTTACCGGACATTGCCTCTTCGGTAGACATGCCGAACGTATGCAAATACCCACTAACGACTTCTGCAGAAGTTGCAGAGATGAGGAAGAAAGTATTCAACATTTTCTGTGTGAATGCCCTGGCCTCGGGGTGAACCATCTTTCGATAGCCTGGAGGAACTAAGCAACTTACAACTTGGACGGCTGAGCAGGTTTCTGAACAGTAGTGGCTGGTTTGAATGAGTTGTTAAAATCCTTCTGCGGTGTACGCCGCACTAACCATCAGAGATCTGATAGGGTGGGTTCTACGGAACACGTGTGGTATCACAACGGACCTAATTAGGACTACGTGAGCCTGTTTGGTCAGAACCAAAGGTCTGCCACTCTTACCTAACCTAGACCAAAATGTCAAATGATATTAAATAATAATTATTACGAAGTTTGAAATGAATGAATTGTTTTCCACTGCATACTTGACATAACTTCTCAGGGCTTATACGGGTCTAGAAATTACATTTATGATATTTTTATTAATTTCCACTATTAACTAAAAAAATATTATTAAGTAACTTGTTGGTCTTCTAATAAGCCAAATGTTCTGAAATTCGGAAAGTTTAAAAGGTATTTGTACTTTTGGCCATTCAAAGAGGCGAGGCAGGGCCGATTTATCCATTAGGCAAGAAAGGCAGCTGCCTAGGACGGCAAGTTGATGGAGGGCGGCAAATTTTTATTGAAAATTCTATCCGAAAATATAAAAAAAAATATGTTTTTAATAAATAAAAATAAATTTACTTGAATTTTTATTAGTGAGAGGAGGGCGGCGAAAAAAAATGTGCCTAGGGTACCAATTTGCCTTAACGCGGCCCTGAAGCGAGGTAAGAAGTAATTACCCCATTCAACTTGCCCTCTCGGTACATAAATTAACCATTGAAATAAGTAGAACAAATTCTTGCCCTTCTCTCTTTAAACCCCTAATACAGTTCTGTAGCAAAACAGCTGCCACCGGTTGACTCTCATTTGTTTCGGACATTCCCCAACTTCAAACACCTTATCCGGCACGTGTAGGCACGCAGGGTTAAAGATAAGTCATCTAAGACCTCCCATAGTGCAGCGGATTTGGGTTGTACTTTGCTAAATATTATATGGACGGTTGAAAACGAAATTGATCAATCCGCCCGCCGGTGGACTTTCCACGAACAAAATGCTGTCGTTAATAATATAGGCCTGCTTGATCCATCTAGTTAAATCTTACAAAGGGTATAGAATAGACCCCTGTCTTTTATAATTTTTTTAAATCTATTTTTCAATACTTTGAGTCACTTAGGGCACCTCAATCTGCGAAAAAAAAACTTTTGAAAACTTTCGAAAATCAAAGTTCATCATCGTTTTGAAAATCGAAAAAAAAATTCAACTTTAAATTATAAAGTTAAAATTTACATATAATTTAACTTAATATAAATTTTTTTAGAATATACCTATATTGATATTATACAGGGTCCTGCAATAATTCGTCGGGCTTCTATAGCTCCTAGACAAATAATTAAGTTAGGAATTTCATTTATATGCAGACTTATACTGTATCATAGGGTGTATTTGTGTCTAAAAATGCGTTTTTCTCTCTGGGAAAGTCTCCCACAGTGTTCCAAGCAGAACTTCCCTTTTTTCTTATTATTTAAAGTTAATATTAAATATACCTACTGACCCAATTATTTGTTATTAAAACAAGCAAACTACAAGGATGCTATCTTAGCATATTGCCGAGCTTGCATTTTGTTACCAATCAATAACTGGGTTAGTTTATTGATACTGATTGGTATAAATAGCAGGCCGGTACTATGCAAAAGATACCACTCAGTCGATACCACTTGGTCGATACCACTTGGTCGATACCACTCGGTCGAGACCACTCGGTCAAGACCATTCAGGTCATCTTCATCGGGTCGGGACCATTCGTGTCTCGACCAGTTCGGTCAAGACCATTTAAGCCACGACCATTTGGTTAGAAACCCTTTAGGTCGATACCCGATCGATACAAGATATGGTCCAGAGCAGAAACATTGGGTCAGTAGCAGCACAGAGTCCTATTCCAATTGTCAGCCTCTTGCCCTAGAGAGCTTGTCCCTAGCCAAATATGCTATTTTAAGTAAAGTTTGATTTTGTGTAACCATTAAACTGCCGTTTCATATTGCATAATAAAATACGTGTTATGGAGACTTGTCGCCTTTAATTCTTCCCCACGTGACAATATGCAACAAGGTAACTTCAAGACTGGTATGGAAATGTCAAGAAGAACTGGAGGCCCTGGCAAAAGTAAACAAAGTAATACTGTAGTGGGTACCAGGACATGAAGGTATTACAGGAAATGAAAATGCTGCTAAACTTGCAAGAAAAGGCTCAGAAAATACATTCATTGGTCCAGAATCGGCACTCGGAATACCAAAGTGCACAGTGCGAGATGGCATAAAGCGATGGATCAGGAGTGATCATAGAATCCACTGGAGCAGCAGACAGGGATTACACCACAGCAAAAGCTTTATTAGGGATCCAGACCCAAGACTTACGAAACAGCTGCTTCAAATGAACGGGAATCAGCTGAGAACCATTACAGGAATTCTGACAGGGCACATGGCTGTCAATAACCATCTGCACGGAATGCAACTATACAATGGATACCTTGACTACAGATTATGCGGACAAGACAGATAAACTGTACAGCACATAGTTTGCAATTGCGAGTCACTAGATCGGAAGAGGCAACAAATACTCGGGCAACCAAAACTGGAACCAGCGGACATCCTTACCCTCTCCCCAGTTGACCTACACAAACTAGTGTAAGGAACTGGGTTCACGGAGTGAGTGTAACAGCCAAACAGGGTGAGCACAATGGACCAAACCTGGCCTAAGTGTATCCGGCGCACGGACGGGCCCTCGGAAAAAAAAAATAAAAAATAGGGTGTGTTTCAGGAAAATATATTTCTATATACAGGGTGGCCCAAAAAACTGTGATAACAAAAAGTTGTATTTTTTAAATGGAACATCCAGTATTTTATTACATAATATTATAGTCCTTTATAGTTGTCCATAATTTTATTTATTTTGCTTTGGTAGTTTTAAAGCAATAATTCTTCTAAATTCATTTTTTAAACCATGGAATTGGAGGCGATTTATGACAAGGGGTCTAGAGTTATTATGAATCTATAGTGTTTATCTATTTTGTACAGTGTGTTCATAAAAATGTTTCAAAAACGATACATTTTAAATTAATTTTTCTCAAGTTTTTTAAATGGAACACCCTGTATATTATTTGAATATTTAATGAAAAATTCTTACGCAAATTTTTTTGTACTATAAGCATATAAGTTATTTTCAACCGTTTTCGAAATAATTGGCAATTTCATAAATTATGTTTGTATGTAATGTATGTAAAAATAAAGTTTTATTATTAAAAATTAAACGTAGGCGATTAGATTAAACTACCGTAAATGTTTAAAATGTCTTTCATTTTAATCTGTATACAAGTCAACACGTTCTTGAAAAGATCTGTTTACATCCCTGGATATTTTAGGTGAAATACTAGCAAACTCTGCAAAACGGTTCATTTAATAATAATGGTTATGCCTAAGAACCATCGTCACCGAATACTTCTTTAAAATTGGCAGGTTTCCTAGAAGATAAATAAATTGAAATACCCAGTGGCTAACTGATTTCATTTTGACAGGGGTTGATTTTGCTTTACGGCATCTATCTATCCTATAAATCTTTCCCTAATTATATATCATAAATTCCAAAGTAGTTTTTGGGCCATGAAATAATGAACAACAAACTTGCACATTCATAAAGGACGGTTTGTTATTTTATCTTTATAAAAAAAATTATAATGATCCACAAGCAATTCTTCCTCTGTTTTTTTCTGCCGTTGTTTCATTCAAATGTAAATAAACAAGAAATGTTAGATATCTGACTTTTCACGAAATGCCAAGTTTTCAAAAGGGCGAATTGTGTCGAGGTAATTAGTTCACTATATATGACTAAAAATGTTAGGCTTTTCACGAAAAGCCGAGTCAGATAACATAACAATATTTTTTGTTTAATTTTGTCCAGTAAATCAACTTACCATGTACTCATTTGCGGCCGGTAAGTGGAAAATTACAGTGTCAGGTACTGTAATGTATTGTCTAGCAACCATCTTTTGTTTTTAGAAATAATGACTTTTTACTTTGGATTTTTGACAAGTTGTCACTTAAAATTATAGGAAACAAAATGTTTTTTTTTTTACGGTTCGCCGACTACGTAGGCCATCTTGAACCGGTCATCGACCACAAATGTGATCTACCGACTGGGGAGTGTGAAACGGCACCTTCATCCTACGAGATATCCGATCTCATCCGGCCTGTCCGGCGTGAATAGGATGGTTAGGTGTCGATTCATTTTACACTCTTCCCTGAGGCAAGAGCACGCCGTGTTCCCAAGCGGTCACCCGCCCAAGTACTAACCGCGCTCGACACCGCTTAACTTCGGTGATCTGCGGGAACCGGTGCTTAATATGTCGACAGGCCCTTGCCCCAAACAAAATGTTTAAAACACATATAACCAACTACCAACTTTAGTAAATGAAAAATGTTACGCAACTACAGAATAGGCTCTCTTTTACAATTTTTTAAATAGTTTACTTAACTAAAGTTAGTAATTTTTATTTTGTTTTGACTATATATTAATCGATCCCAAGTAACTCTGTTTGGATGCTTTAACTTGTAAAATTATTTTTTCTACCAACTTTAGTAAATGAAAAATATTACGCAACTACAGAATAATTTTTTAAATATATTTTGCTTAACTAAAGTTAGTAATTTTTATTTTATTTAAACTATATTTATATTCTTTACTCAAATATTATAATTTTATCTATTTGACAGTGACAACCACACGACAGTCGCATTTATATTTTAAAATTTGTAATAAACATTTCTATTAAATCTTTTTAAACAGGATTATAATGACAAAATGAAATAAAATATCATACGATACACGTCCGTTAGGTGTTATTACAGCACTCGTTTATATTCCGTAAACCAACTCGTACTGTAATAAAATAAGTCACCTACCGGCCTTGTAATGTAAAATACTATAAATGCCGGCGTTTCACGCAAAGCCATTTTATGAAATGACAGATATTACAATACTACTACAACATATACCCATATTACACATATTGCTATAATAAGTAGTTATACAAATCATATAATACGGCTATGGGGGAAAAGAACTAGGTACCAGAAGAAAAATTATTTAGAAAGTATAAATGTTTTATTCTTGTATTCATTCCTACCAATGTTAATTCTGTGAAGATTATGAAAATTTCAGAAAATATCGCTAATTTTTACATTTCCATTCGGGATTGGACAGCAAATTTTCACCCATTGACAGGAGTATTAAACAACCAATTTTTAATTTAAAAACAAGTTAAGCGGGTATATAACGATCTTCAAAGGAATAATTAAGATGTTAATGAGAATAAGTTAGAGGTGCCTAATATGTAAATATAAAGACAGTACTGTTACCTAGGTAATATGCCAGCATTGCTATAGATTGTTAATTACTTTAAGCTCACTGGGAGTAATTCTTCGAAAAAAGTATAATTTTTGTGAAAATTTTATCAACCAAGCAAAAATAATATTTTTACAATTAGTTATGGATCAATTATTATTTTATGCCGAGGTTAGGTCCATTGTTGTAATGTTATTGTAAATATATTTTTCTACAAGCGTGCGCGATTTACCGTTTTCCCGCACTCGTTTTGGTTCTGAAAGACTCCTTTTCCCGCACGGTGTAGGAAAAGTTTTCCCGCACAGTGTACCGGAAAAATATTTTTTTGTAATTTTATAATAAAATACAACTGGAATGAATAAAATATAAATTTTTAGACTAATTTTTAATGAAAGTAAATGAGGTATATTACAGAAACACTAATTTTTGCCGTTTATTATAAACATTTTAAAAAAGCTGATTTAAAACGGTTTATTTCAAGAACCCCGTACATAGATGTTAACATGGTAACCACGACACACACATAAAATTTAATTGTCAAAGTGACACCTTACAACAGTTTACCGGAGCGTGGTTTTGATTTTGGATTTCGTTCAAATTCTGATACAAATGTCTTCCATAAATAATTTCTCGGACGATGAGCTTCCAGAAGATATTCTAGAAGCCGCAAGTGTCTCAAATTTGGATTTGCTACCAAAAAAGTCATTAGTTAGTAAAGCAAAAAGTAAAAGCACCCAGAGAAGAAGTACTTTTGGCCTATTTCTTGGAAATGTCTAAACTTTGGAAGCCAAATACCTTATAGTCTCGATATTCCATGTTAAAAAGTGTAATACTATAAAGTTACTGCCTACATCAAGAGACAAAATGGAGGTTTTTGAGCAAAAAAAGCGAAAGTTTTTACACAAGAAGAGATTGCAAAATTTATGAAAGAAACACCTGATGAAATGTACCTTCTAATTAAATTGGTAACCATTTTTGGACTGGCTGGTGCCTGACGCCGCCGTGAGGAGCTAACTAAACTTATCATTGACGACAAAGAAGACGTTATAATTGTCACAATAAAGGACTCCAAAAACTATTCTGCTAGATCCTTCGTAATAACTAAATAAGTCAATAATGAAAGTTTTCTAAATCTATATAGAAAATATGCAAACTTACGTTTGTTATCAACCGCTGTGTTGCGTTAAAAATGTGTATATTTCACCCTACTCAAAACGATTATTGTATTTTGGTATAATGGAGGATATTCTGAAAAAAGCTGAAAAAGCAAGAGATTCATTACTTTCATCGAAAAGTGAAGCCCTATACCAAAAAGGGTACAAGATATATCTGAAGTGGCTGACACGGCGAAATGTTATGCCAAAAGATGTCAACGAAACTGTCTTTCTGGCATATTTTCAAAAAATAGTAAGGTATTAGGCAATCCAACGATGTGTCCAAATGGCGGCTGGCTGGCAAATACTGCTTTGTGATTGGTACACGTGACCATAAAAATAATATTGCTGGTGGCATTTAACTGGTGACTCAATGCTTTTTGCCATCCAACCGCCATATTGAATGACGTGGTTTGGATTCCCTAATTTGTAATGTTTTCCTGTAGTTTTGTTAGTAGTTGTGTTTATTCGTTGCAGTCAGAAATGTATAGTCCAAATTCTTTATGGACTAAATGGTCAATGTTAAAATTGATGGTGAATATACATGAGAAACGAGATACCACCAAGTTTAATGAACTAGAGGTCTTTTTAAAACGAAAGAGCAAGGGTTATACGCCGAAGAAATCTGCTGTCATCAGATTTTTAAAGGACGCATCCAATGAAATTCATTTATTGCATAAGGTAATTTTTTATTATTTTTCTTTTTGTGTGTATTTATTTCCCTTTATTTGTTATAGGTTGTTTTAATTATGGGTTATTTTGGAGGATGCAGAACTCAGGAACTTCTAAATATGAAGATAGCGGATATAGATGACCGGGATTCTGTTATGGTAGCGAACGTACCGGAAAGTAAAACGGGTGTATCAAAGAAATTTACAATTGTGGATGAAAAAGAGTTTTCTGCTTTGCCTTTATTAAGACTTTATATGTTCTTGCGGCCTGAAGGCATTGAACGATTTTTTTTGAGCTTGCGACAAAATAAATGTACATCTCAACCAATTGAAAAAACATGTTTGGGAAAATCCCCATCAAAATCGCAATGTATTTAGGATTGCCAAACCCATCTTTCTATACGGGTCACTGCCTTCGTCGTACTTCTGCTACTGCTCTAGCCGATGCAGGAGCAACAATGGCTAACTTAAAAAGGCACGGAGGTGGGAGAAGCTCCACGGTGGCTGAGGAATATTTGTCTACTTTCCCATCAGAAGCGGCAGGCACGTCTACTGAAGAAAACAAAAGCACCAGAAATACAAAGGAAAAAATTGTTTCCAGTGACGGAAGTTATTTTCTGGAAAATTGTATATTTCTTATTTGTAATGACATGAATAGAAAATGGTTATTTTAGCATTTCTTGTTTTATTTTACCTGTAAAAGGTAGAGGGAATTAGAGGATCTTTAATATTCCAAGGGAGTTATAACCCTCTTTATTGATAGCGTAACCATGATGATATAAACTTATAATATCCCGGTCAGAAATAATATACTATTATGTCCAAAGAGTACGCTAAATATTTTTCTCCACCACCATTACTGAATGCAATAATTCCAAAATAATTTTTAATAATAGAATGTAAAAATTCTCGCTCTTGAGTTGGAATATTTATTCTGAAACACTTGCTTCTTATGCGTTTTGCGTGTATTTTCATTCCATAACAAGATAGGGAATGAATATTCTGTAATTGATCTAAACGACATAGGTTGCCATGAATTTCGAAACTATCAATGTCGGCAGACGAATTTTAGTGCAAGTCAAAATATGTGTGAAAAATCGGATGAATTAGATATGGAACTGGATAATACTCCACCTGGAATTACAAATATTGCGAATAGTATTTTTGGTCGTGGAGAAAATATAGTCTGCTATACTCGGTTAGAATGAAAATTCGATACTCGTGGTTCCTCACTCGCGTTCGGGTGTCTCAACTCGGATCAAATTTTCATTCCAACCTCGTTACAGAATCTACTATTCTGTCAAATTCATAAAAAAAAACAAATTAAGTGAATATTTTTTGTGTCAGTAAAATAATCTATTTTCTTACCGTACTCGGTGAAGTACTTTTCATTTAATGGTTTCTCTTGGTGTTTATATTAGGCTTTTTATAATCGTCGTCGGAATGGATAACATTCTAAACAACCTGCAAATCAAATAAAGAAAAAACTTTTCAAGTAAAGGGTTTAAAATTTAGACCATCGGAATATGTTGTCGCCGTGGCATTATTGTGATATGCCATAATATGACGCTTTTTTGTTACGTGGATCCGAACAACATTTTTAAATTCTTCTTCAAAATCATATCTATATATTATTAATAACATTGTCTTCTCTTAAACCGAGTCCTGTCCATTTTTGTTAAAAGTAATAAATAATTGTACTTCTCTCTGGATGCATTGTCATGTTTTCCTAATTTATTAAAAATTAATTTTCTTAACATGCAGAACTTTTTATAAAGAATGAAATATGAAATCATATCACGTCTGGTCGCTTTGGCTTTTACATTGGAGGTGATTCCTGCAGATGGCGCATGTATGTATTTTCGCTGTTTCTGGAGTTGCTTACTGGTTTTAGCTTCCTGATAAGTTCTAATAAGGACGAGACAGCTGAGAATCCATTATTTTGGCGTCCCTGTGTACTTTAGTGCTTAAGATAGATGCACCATTTTGTCCGCTTGCCGCTAATATTTCTTTCTATTCAATGCATCAAAAAGGTAAGGTAACTAAACTAAAATGGTTTGGTCAAGTCAGGAACTTGGCTGCACACAGGTAGCCCCATCTAGATGTACCAATTGAAAATAATAACAAACACACTTTATGTTTTGATAAACCTGATATTTATTTATTTACTTTTTTTTACTCCCTTGGTAAACTCCGAAGTTAAATGTATTAGCTTTGTTTCCAAAGTAATCACTAAAGCTAAAACATTTGTATTTAAACCATACCCGCTTTTACATACCTATCCAATCCAATCCGTAGCACTACAATCCAGGGTGGGTCTTGGTTGCCTTGACTATTTTATTATTATTTGCTTCCACCTAGAACGGTCTTAAGCCAGCTCCTTCCATTCTTGCTGGTCCACTTCAAGGGTAGCTTGATCCTTGTTAATGTTATCTGTCCATCTAAGCCTAGGTCTTCCCAGTGATTTTTTTCCTTGTGGTGCCTCCTCCCATACCTGTTTTATTAGTCGATCGTTTTGGCTTCTTTGTATGTGCCCTGCCCATCTTCGTCAGCAGGACTTTATTTCCTGAATGATGTCAGTGCTTTGATATATTTGAGCAAGCTCCACGTTGCTTTTCATTTTGATATGATCGTTTCATACCTATCTAAATTAAAATTCAAAACAATAAGGTCTTCTAATTGACATGTAATATTGCCGAAAATCCTTGAGAAAATACATTATGATGCCGTGCGAATCCCTATTTTAAGAGGAAACGTTCCATCTTGAACGTTGTCCGCCGCGATTCTTCCGTAGGTAAGTTGCATTCCAATATAATAATAACAGACCGCTCGCAGAAATTTCCTGCCGTTCGCGGCAGTTTGGATTATATTGCCATTTTTCTTTACGTTGACTTCTAGAAAAAGTAATTGATTGTTTTGTTCTTCCTCCATGGTGAGTTTGATTGTCGGTGTCAGGTTATAAATGTAATGTAAGAATTTCCTAAGCTCGTCATCGTTTCCATTCCAAATAATGAAGGTGTCGTCCACATATCTTAGCCACGTTTTTGGTTTATTCTTTGCTTGTTTTATTGCTTCCGATTCAAACCATTCCATGTAAATCTTGGCGATTATTGGCGAGAGAGAGATGAGTATATCGGTAGTGCAGTCCACTTGGCTGAAAAATCTATCTTTTTCAACTTTCTAATAGTTCCATGATGGCCTTTAGGTAGAGGTGTTCTTTCCTGTAGAGTCTGATCTTCTTCAAGTTTGCTTGCTTGCACCTTAAGTGCTTTTTTTACAAGAACGTTAGTATAAAGACTTTCAAAGTCAAAGCTATACTTCCATTCCTCCTATTAGTTGTACGAAGTGTTGAGAATTCCTTACAAGTGATGTGATATTTCCTTGGAGTGGTTAGAGTAGGAGAAGAAAAAAGTTTGCTAGTTCGTAGGTAGGAGAGTTCCGAGAGCTCATTGTGGGTCTTAAAGGCATGTTATGTTTGTGTATTTTTGGCAAGCCATATATGGAGGCTTACTGTGGTGTCGTGTTAAACGTCTTCGTGTGTTTTTCTGGTATGTAGCGTTCAAATGTCTTGTGTTCGGTAGACTCTTCCCACGATCTCAATCATTCAAGAAACATCATTATCTCCAACCTTCAAACAGACCACAGAGCTATTGTCGATTTTTGAACCTCATTATAATTATCCTTCTTTTTCGGCATTATATATAATAGTACGTTATTCAACAAGCATATAACGATGGTTGTTATTTACGCGGACGATGTTTATGACACGAGCCATAAGCGAGTCTAATAAATCATCCAAGTGAATAACCGCCATTAAATGCTAGTAGAATACTATTGTCCAATACTGCCAAATAATTTTAGCTACAATTAAGTACTGCATATCTTTATGTTTAAATAACTAACATTGAATTAATTAAAAGCCATAGCGCAATTGTCAAAACAGAGTACAGAAAAACAAAGTACCATGGTGTTGCCATAGCAACAAACACTGCGACTTGACGTTCATGGCATGCTCTGTTTTTTATTGTACGTACAAAATCGTATTGAAATCATGTGAATTCGGTATTTACTAGTGAATAATGGATATTATAAACCAGTGTATAATATAATATTATTAATAATGTTCATGTTATACAGTAGTCGTGGACAAAACATGTTCTGTGTATAAATAATTGCCATTAAGCCAGTTTTTCTAAATATTTAAGAGCTTTAAAACTTTGACTGAGCTTAACCATATCCTAAAAGTACACACGAAATCTGTAGGACATGCCATTCATTAATCGCCGCGACTCCCGCTTTTAATTAATTTTTTAACAATCTTGATGATTTATTCAGGAGAATGTCCCAGAATGCCATAATTTTTTTTATCAGCAAAAATCGGTAGAAAAAACCTGCAAATACGATGGCTGGTAACTTTAGTGCGATTAGAGTCCTTCTACGGAAACTTTGGCTTGGCTCATCTTTTTTCTTTTAATTGTTGTATGTGATTCGAATGTGAACAACGTCGTAGTGAGTCGTACGCATCGAGTGCCGCCAAGGTATACTTTGTGCACCTGAGGAATGCCTACTAAATACTTTTTTTGATGTTTCAGGAAAATATTGGTTGATTACCAACAGGAATGCTACTAGCGTTAATAAATTATATCATATAATGTAGGTGAGGCAAAGGATAGTACGTTTGTAAGTTTAATTTAAAAATTACGTAGTCTTTACAGTCTGCTGCTACTTTCAGGGATTTAGACTAAAATAGAAAAATAAAACAGAAGTCATGCATTTGTCGTCGCATTTACGCCTTTTAAGAACTGTATGAATAATTAATTTTTTTAAACAATAGCTAGATTGCCAACGTTGGAAATATATACGTTGATTTTTTTTCTTTTCTTTCGAGGTCCCGTCCGTACGCCGGATGCACTTAGGCCAGATTTGGCCCATTGTGCGCACAATGTTTGGTTATTACACCCACTCCGTGATCCCAGTTCCTTGCACTAGTTTGTGTAGGTCAACTGGGACCATAAGGATGTCCTCTGGTTCACGTTTTGGTTGCCTCTTCCGATCCAGTGACTCGCAATGGCAAACTATGTGCTGTACAGTTTTTCTGTCTTGTCCGCATAATCTGTAGTCAAGATCTCCATGGTACAGTTGCATTCTGTACAGATGATTCTTGACAGCCATGTGTCCTGTCAGAATTCCTGTAATGGTTCTCAGCTGGTTCATATTCATTTGAAGCAGCTGTTTCGTGAGTCTTGGGTTTAGATTCCCAATGAAGCTTTTGCTGTGAGCTAATCCCTGTCTGTTACTCCAGTGGATTTTGTGTTCAATCCTGATCCATCGCTTTATAGCATCTCGTGCCGTGCATCTTGGCACTCCGAGTGCCGGTTCTGGACCAATGAATGTGTTTTCGGAGCCTTTTCTCATAAGTTTATCGGCTTTTTCGTTTCCTGTAATACCTTCGTGGCCTGGTACCCACTGCAGTATTACTTGGATCACTTTTACCAGGGCCTCTAGTTTCTCTTGGCATTGTTTTCGTACGCACATTGCAATATGGCGTAGAGTTCTGCTTGGAACACTGTGGGAGACATTCCCAAAGAGAAAAACGAATTATTTTTCTCCGGTCTTACTCTGTGTATCCTCGCTCCGGTACCCTCTTTGGTTTTGGAGCCGTCTGTGTACCAGATTATTCCTCCAGGGGTAGTTTCTGGTGTTTTGTTTTTCCATACGTCGATGCCAACAATGCGTAAATTTTACGTATATGACAAATATGTGCAAAAATTGTCTCAAAACTTTTAATTTTTTAGAGGAAAATAAGTACTTATTTTTATTCAAAAATAACGAACATTTTCTGAATCTGAAACAAACGAAATAACCAAAAAATATACATAAAAATATTAGTTGAACTCAGCGCATTCATAACACATCTATACGTAAAATTTACTCGCCAACAATCACTTTTTATTCGGTCACATACAACCCACAACTGCTACATCAGAAACACGTCGGCAACCGAATGTTGAAGTGATAGTAGATGCACTGCTTGAGCGGCAGATTGAAGATATCAATAATAGGCCATTTATTAAAGATTTAAAAAAAAACTGTACGTAAATTTTACCTAGGTTGGCAATCTAGGGTTACCGACGTGATCCCGTTACCCCTCCCCCCTTGTGAAATAATAATGGAAATACTATATTGCCGACCTACACTAAATATACCGGGTTTCCCGCCAAGGTCGGCCAGCGGCTGTATCTCGCGAGGAAAGTATTATTAATTCATTTTCGAGAAATTTTCTTATAAGTGAACCGATAAATAAAAAATACTGAAAATGATTTTTAAAGTTTTACGATTGCCGCTAAAGGGCGTAACTAAAAATACAAGTTATTTTTAAAATAGCCATATTGAAATAGCCTTTCTGAAAATAATCCTTATATGGCAAAACAAACTTTCTTTCTAAATTTTTTATTTATATTAATACATTTTTAAGTCTTTCGTTTTAAAATTACGAAAAAAATTGTGGGGGTTGTAGCACTTTCTTGTGTCACCCGGTATATTAACTTTTAACATATGCTATATGCAAATTCGTATACTAGCAACACTGTAAACGTGAAAAGAGATGTGGCAATACAGTAGTGATACTTGCCACAAAATGGACAAAACAAAACGAAATAACATAACCATATAAAATTGGAATTCATTTGTTTTTAGAAATCCTATAATTTTGTCTGTTTTATCTGGTTTTATGTACTCATATTTAATTCCCATCATGTAGGGAAAAATAACCAGTTATTTTTAAATATTTGCTGCGTATAATAAAAGTTCTAAGGTCAATTAACCCCATTAAAGCCTCATTAAAAATATAAGAAAATAGTAAAAAAACCGATATAGAAAATTATTTGCATTGCAAAAAATCAACAAAGGCCAGTACAAACGTTCATTTTGTAGATATACAGATTTTATGCTTTAAATATTGTAACAATGTCTAGAAATGAGTGGAAACTGGATATTTTTGGGATAAGAAAGTTTCTGCACAAATCTTTAGTTCATCTAAAATATATTTTGGTTTTATATCTTTATTTTTGGCACCATTTCGTGCACTCTTTGGGAAAAGATGCTCGGGAGAATGGGGGGGGGCGGGGGGGCTCAGTGGGTGTAAGTAGGATATGTATGACAGTCGGGACTACATGTATTTAATGTTATTGTATCCAGTGAAGAAGGCGGAAAAGCGCCGCAGTCGAAAAATTTTCGGGGCCACGCCCAAAGTTCATTTAAAATTCACCACTATAAATTTCAAAAATTAAATTATTACCTCTCCCCCTTTGAATGGTTGGATTAAATTTGTATTTGTAAATGTTTTTTTTTTACTTTTTTTTGATTTTCCTAGCTGGCTCTTTATTAAAACAAAAAAATTTTAACATAAGACTGTATGATTAACCAGCATTTTTTGGTGCAAATGCTTAGGTTTTGAAATACTCCTTCTTAAGTGCCGTTTTATATATTCATAATAAAGCATTCTCTTTTTTTCCCGCACCATTTTTTTTATTATAAATTATCACACGTCTTCCATAAAAATTGTTTTAATTAAAATGTTTACTTTAATTTCTCTCTTTAAAAATAAATACCTAATTGGTTATGTTTTAAAAATATTTTATTGGATTGGGTTATATTTTTGTTGATTTAAAATAGCTCTAAAAAAAGGGAAAACGGAACAGACAAGTATATAAGAGAAAAATACTATAAAATATTATTCTGCCCCTGCGTCGGCTCTGGGATAAATGCTTTGATTAAAAAAATAATAACAAATTTAATCTGATATTGCGGATGATAAGAACAAAGGCAGATATAAATATAACCAGATATAACACTTGTAAAGAATGTACAGTTTTTGGTCATTGAAACGTGGGTGTATCTAATAACATTTTATTTTATTACCTATTAAAATAAATTGATTTGATAAGACCGGAATCATCAAACAAAATGTAATTATTTTCATATTAATAGATTAATTAAACTATCGTAACTTTTAATAGGTAGTAAACAGTATATTATTATGAACCTACTGGTAATACATTAATTTGTCCTTTAACAAAATTTAATGTCAAGAAGGGATTTTTTTTCTTTGTGGGACAAAAATCTAAATTTTAAAAAGTTCGGAAGTTTGGGTAATATTTATATGGAGATTTACAATTCGGACTGGCATTAAACTCAAACACAAGATGGTAAAATTTATGTCATATCTTGGTTAATTCTTAAATTTTAAGCTTATCCGCTACGATAATATGATTTTAAGAAAAATGATTATTTGGGCCATCTCGGTTGCATCCCATAAACGTAGATTTTCTAAATAATTTATTATATACATGATAACATGAAACGGTAACTCATATATAATATTTTTGGCGGCGCCCGTCAAGCAAAAAAACACAGGCAACGAGAAACAGGAATAGTGAGTGAATAATTAACCAATTTAACTACTGGAATTAATTGTTTTTTTTTGTACTCCCACATGGAAACCAAGTAACTAAATAAATTAGCTATAGCAGTTAACTGAACGGATATAACTTCATATCCATCCTTGTTAGGATATGAAACTAACCCAACAACAATCGTCAGATCATTATAACTCAAAAAATACGACAAATTTAAATTATATGAATTATTTTATGTGACTTAAGTAAGTGAGAATTATTATAAGAATAATTATATTTCAAGACGATGCAAATGTGTCAGATTTGGTATTTATTATTTAAATCAAAACATGTATCCCAGATCCTATTCCTACACCAATTTTTATCAAATGTATTTACTGAATGCTTTATCAAAATAAAAGTTTGTGCCAACAAACTGTAGGGTAAAAATAAGACTTTACCTTATTTTACCTAATTGTACAATTTAATGGTATGTTTAATATTATTGTTACCAAACCTTGATATCAATAGTCGAGGGTATAACCCTCTATTAAAGGTAACAATATATTATTGTATATTAAATATAACAATAACATTTATATAATCATAGGTTAAGCTTAGAGGTAAGGTTACGAGTTTAAGGTTAAGTTTAGTATATAAGTAACTATGACTGATTTGTAAAATAGAATAGCAAGAATAGAAATATATACATTTTATACACGTCTTGATGACTCTCCCTTATCGAACCAAGTAGTTACCTTACATGGCGATCCTGTCAGTCCAGTCACCATACTAGTGACCTTACAAAACCCTAGTTGGTTTTTTTTGCGACGATTTCTCACTACGATTCACAGTAATCGACCTTATAGCTATTAATATAACGAGATTATTATGCGATTTATAATAGTCGAGGACATTACTAGGTGACGAGGCAACAGCCGAGTCACCCGCAATGTTCGAGACGGTGTTAAATCTCTAATAATCGAGTTGTATTCAAAGCTTTATCGTATCATTGACAACGGCGATGCGAAAATAAAAACAAGGTTTAATGTCATTTCATTTTGGCATTTCAAAAAGTCATCATTAAAATCATGCAAGATTTTGATATTCCTGACGATATATTAGCTGCAGCTAACATTATAAGGTTGAACTTGCTTCCGGACAAATCTAAAATCCATTATGAAAAAGAATATCGGCAGTTTTGTGAGTGGCGAAACAAAGTACATGTTCAAGGTGCAGAAGAAACGATATTGCTGGCGTATTTCGCAAAACTCTCTTAGGAATACTCTGCTTCATCCTTATGGCCGAAATATTCCATGTTACGAGCGACTTTAGAACTGAAGGAAAGAGTGGAAATCGACAAATACGGCGCCTTAATACGTTTCATCAAAAAGAAAACTGTTGGATATAGAGCAAAAAAATCAAAAATATTTACAAGAAAACAAGTCAACGAATTTGTTTGTTCTGCCTCAGACGAGAAGTTTTTAATGATGAAAGTGGCTTTTTTAATTGGAATTGGAGGAGCCTGTCGAACTAATGAACTAGCGAAGATGACCACGGAAGATGTTGACGTTTTAAAGGACAAGCTGATTGTTACTATTCCCGACTCAAAAACCCACAAGAAACGTATTTTCGCTGTGATATTTGACGGCGAAGTCAATCCTGTGCTTTTATTTAAAAAGTACGCAATGTTAAGGCCAGACCATGTCACTCACCAAAGATTGTTTGTATCATATAGAAAAGGGAAATGTACGGTACAGCCCTGTGGCATTCACTTCTTCTCTAAAATACCTCAAAAAATAGCTAAGTATCTTTCACTTGAAAATCCTAATAATTTGTATACTGGTCACTGTGTTAGAAGATCTTCGGCAAATTTTCTTCTTAATGCTGGAGGAGATATATTAGACCTACAAGAACTTGGTGAATGAGAATCGGCGAAGGTTGCTAGAGGGTATTTAGAAGAAAGTGTGACCAAGAAAGTTTCCATTGCTCGCAAAATTCAAATCGGCGATGTTTCCGGCAGTGGATTAAGCACTGGGGAACCGCACGAAATCGAAAGAAGTGCTTGCTCGGTCATTAATCAGTCTTCAGAGGGCATACCTAAGATCGTAAACGTTAAAGACAAAGGTGTATCCATCAAATTTGAAAACTGTCAAAATATTGTTTTACATGTTCATGAAAAATAGTTCTAATATTATTTGGTATCTAACGTATTATGCTTTCGTAACTAACGTATTAAATTATGGTAACTAATGTATTATGAGTAACTAAGGTGTTATGTAGGTTTTAGTACGTTTATGATGTTAATAATTATTAATAAAGATATCATATAAAAATGACTTAATCTTCAATGATACGATAAAAACTATAACGCTACAGATATGGAAAAATAATTTTTAAATCTTCCTATAAGGTGAAAAATGAAGTAGAGGGCATAAAACCAAATACAACAGACAAAATTATAAGATTCTTAAAAAAAATTAAATGAAGCTGTTATCTTACGTCCTTGTAAATGTTTGTGGTTGCACTTTGCAAACAATTTTTGTATGAAGAATTGATGATGTTGACGAAGGATTCTTCAAAATCAATCGTCTGAAAATAAAAGTACGGACATCCGTTATTTTTATATCATCATCATCATTATTATTATGTTATAAAACAATTCTTTAAATAGATAAAAGGTTGAGTGCCTGAACTATGCGGAAGTTCTTCGCACAGATTTTATCTGCCTGTAAATAATAATTTTACAGTTCGTACCAATTAGGTATTTTGCACTCGCGCCTTACATTTATACCATTTATTGAAAACTACTATAGTTAGAAAATGTATTAAAATATATTTTGATTTTGATGACAAATAATTACGCAATTTTTAATTTTTTTGTGATGCTTATACTTGTTAAATAATATCATTATACATATTTCAAAATTTTTTGTGGGTTTGGGACTGTCATAAAATATTACAGTTCCATTTTATCAAATTAGTAAGCTCTGGTGAGTGTAAAGTGGATGTTGACAAGCATAAGTTCTAATATATATTTTAATATTATTGCTTCTTTTTGCCTTAATTGACACGTGCAAGTCGCAGATACCTCTATGAGAAAATACTTCCAAGAGTCGAATGGGGAAATTCTACCAAAACTGGTAGCAGCAGACGCTGGATGTACAGCCCTTAACTTACAACAAAATGAATAACCAAACCTAAACCGCGCGCCGACAAGTCAACAGCTTGTAACTTGGCAAGAGAATGCTCTACATGACAAATACCCTACTGCACTTCAAAATCCACGCATAGATAAAGAAATGTCACTGAATTGGTTAGAAAAAAGGCAGCTTTACGCTGAAACAGAAGGTTTTATAATCTCTATCCAAGACTGTGTCATTCGAACTCGAAACTATAAAAAAGTCATCTTGAAAAGAAATGTGGAAGATGTGTGCAGAAAATGCAATTGCCTCGGAGAAACGATAGAACATATTACAGCGGGTCGTGGTGCTATGGCACATAACGCTTATCTGGGGATACATAATCAGGTGGCAAAGATCATTTACAAGGAACTGGCCCATAAACTAGGTCTAAGGGAAAACCTCCCACCATACTACCAATACTCACCCGAGCCAGTCCTTGAATCTCCTAAATTACTCTTATACTGGGACAAGCCAATAATAACCGATAGAACAGTAGACCACAACCGTCCGGATATTCTTCTTATCGAAAAAACGACCAAGAAAGCCTTCATATTAGATATAGGTTGCCCACTAACACACAACCTCTCTAAAACCGAATCGGAGAAAAAGACCAAGTACTCGAATTTGACGATAGAGATATAAAATATATGGAAGTTAGAAAAATAGACATCATTCCGATCATAATATCGGTGGAGGGAGCTGTGACGAAAAATTTCAAGCCCAACTTAGAAAAACTGGGCCTATCAGGTTATTTATACCAACTAATCCAGAAAAGCGTCATCCTCCAAACTTGCCATATAGTACGGAAGTTTCTAAACAGTACAGGTTAAGATGAATTTTTTCTCTGTACTGTAGATAATACAGCAATACCAACCAAAAAGCTATGAAACAACAATGGAAGAGAAATTGGATCGGTTCAAGGAAAGGAAATTTATTATGTATCCGAAGTTCGTTTCGACCATGGTAGTCTACGATAAACGTGAAAAAAGTAGTCTATTTCTTTAAATATCTAGAAGACCATGATGTCGACAACTATCTAAACTCTGGCACGTTATATGGCCCATAAAAATGTTAAAAATGTATTAAGAGCTTGGACCAATTACTAGACAAGTTATTGTATTTTTTTTTTCAACAAAATTAAGCGCAAAATATCCAATTGAGAAAAGCAGTTCTTCTCTACATAAACGTTTTTGTTCGTTCCTTATGGGTTTCAACATTAATATTAAAATAATAATTGGTTTTAGTTTAGAACAAAAAAATCTTCTCAAGAAACGATATTAGCGCTAATAGTGATTTCGCTTTTGTCTATATCTATTCCTATATAATAAAATCATTAATTACGATGGGATATTTTAAATACGCGGTACCGTCTAAAAGTTTGACCGATATATTATGCAGTACCAATTGCTAGCCAGGTAAGGTGATATACCTGAAGCAGTGGCGGCTCGCGGTTTTAAAAAATGGTGAAGAGCTAGGTATAGTGCGGGTACTTAAACAAACATTGACTAAAAACCCGTGTAACAAAACGTCCCTCTTATCCTCAACTGTCCAATGACTGAATGGAGTTTCCAACACATTACAAACTATGTCATTAATTGGGTTCATTTTTAAAACACACAACTAAGTAGGTACCTACACTACTGAATTAACTGAAAAATATAAACAAAACTTTTTAATTACACCGTAAATCACGTAAAAACGATATCTATGACCGTAAGTTTCGCGAGGCCTTCAAATAAATACCTTAAGGTTAGGCGAACCAATGCTAAAACAATGGTGCATAAGACTGATCTATTTTTAAATTGCCCTTCATCGTAATACAAATTGTTACACATGCTGTTTGCGTGACTGACGTCACGTAACCATAGCAACGGTGAATATCAAAGCCATGTTGGGCGTTGGGTCTTTACTTGCTTTGAGCTAACGGACACGGTCGCTGGGGCACGCCAAAATGCACGAGTGTTTATAATTATTGCCCAACGGAGTTAACCGTGACCCTATTATGCATAGCTACATTCGGATTAAATTAATATTATTAATTCGAACATAATTATTTTTTAAAGGCTAAAATGGTAGCTGTATTGGTACATTAATATTTAATATTGTCGAAAAACTTTCCTCCTGGTTTTATTTTTATTTTTGGTGTTCACCTACTTCACCTGACGACTGAAGATGACTGACCTGAAGATGTTTTATATCATAATATACTGATAGCTGGATCCATTTTTACTTACGTCGTTTCAGAAAGCTTAATTTATTTTCTGAATCTTTTCAATCCTTTGCCATGTTCTAGATATCGAGGTTAAAAAAAGGAAATGGGCTGCAGCAGGCTACTTTCCCCATAACGCAATCGGCATAAATGTAGGACAAATAATCTATGATATAAGAAGTTACGTAGTAGTCATACCGCAATTTAATCTAGCAGGCCCTACACAATCAGTAGGAATGACAGTCCTAAATGATATCAATCCTTCGCATCAGTGTTTTTTCTTATTAGAATTTACATTCATTCCTTAAAATTTGCCCATTCACCGTCAGTATTACTGTCATTACTTTATCAAAACTGTTAGTCTGACCGATTGTGTGGGGTCTGCTTATACATATATCCTGTGACACTAGAATTTTTTTCTGTAATTGTAGAAGTAGTGATTTAAAAATTAGGTTAATAAGTGTATGAATGACCAGTTTTCGGCCTATTCAGGCTTTCAAAAAAGTAACGTTTAGATTTTAAACGGGAAACCATCAATTTTTATTTTATGCTAAGATTATTTTCAATGATATAATAGGTATTATCATTAATTAGTTTTAAAACTTATCAATTTTCTTATATTTACACAAAATCACTAGGAATATATTTATCTTTCTCACATTCCGCTTTTTGCAGAATAACAGACAAAAAGTGATATAGGTATTAATAAAATAGAGCAATTTTTTTTTCTTAGCCATAGCCATTTTGATTTATTGTTCTGCTGAAATGCACAGACGAAAAAATGGGTTGTTCGGGTTTAAATCTTGTAGAAATTGTCTAGAAATGAGTTCAAATAAAGAGTATAATAGTAGATTCTGTAACGAGGTTGGAATGAAAATTTGATCCGAGTACCGAATTTTCATTCTAACCGAGTAGCAGACTATATTTTCTCCGCGACCAAAAATACTATTCGCAATATTTGTAATTTCAGGTGGAGTATTATCCAGTTCCATATCTGATTCATCCGATTTTTTACTCATATTTTGACTTGCACTAAAATTTGTCTGCTGACATTGACAGTTTCGAAATTCATGGCAACCTATATCGTTTAGATCAATTACAGAATATTCATTCCGTATCTTGTTATGGAATGAAAATACACGCAAAACGCATAAGAAGCAAGTGTTTCAGAATAAATATTCCAACTCAAGAGAGAGCATTTTTTCATTCTATTACCAAAAATTATTTTGGAATTATTGCATTCAGTAATGGTCGTGGAGAAAGAGTATTATACCTTTATTCATTTTTCTTTGTTTCCTAAAATGTCCAAAACTTCGATAAAATATGCCAGGTGGTAGAGTGGGGCCGTGTTAGTGTATCGTGGTTTGGATCATTATATTTATACAATTTAAATATATTAATTTTTTCACGTTATAAAGCGATATATTTATTCATAAAAATTAACAATATCTATTTGTGAACTATAACCAATTTTCTGTGTTGTTGTGTATTCTTGGTTGCCTGCTTTCGCATGAATAATAACGCCGAACGATAAGTAAAATAGCTGTACATTTTATTTTAAGAAAATAAAAACGACTATTGTGCTATTTAATATTAACTTATAACGTTCGCGATGGTAAAGTTCTTCAAAATAATCACATACTATGAATATTTACATAATAGTAACATTGTTAACATGAGAAGTGGCAATACCGGCCATCAAATTAATAAGACACAATGAGATAACATAACCATAAAATGTGTATTACTCATAATTATAAAAGTTGTATTTGTTAGGACTTGGGCGGGTGACCGCTTGGGAACACGGCGTGCTCTTGCCTCAGGGAAGAATGTAAAATGAATCGACACCTAGCCATCCTATTCACGCCGGACAGGCCGGATGAGATCGGATATCTTGTAGGATGAAGGTGCCGGTTCACACTCCCCAGTTGGTAGATCACATTTGTGGTCGATGACCGGTTCAAGATGGCCTACGTAGTCGGCGAACCGTAAAAAAAAAGTTGTATTTTTTCTACCAATCATATAATTTCGTCTATTTTATTTGGTTTTATGTATTTATATTTCAACATTTAAAGAACATTTACCATTTCTGTTAAGAGTGCCCGATTTTGCGCTTTTATTACTTCAGGATGAGGCTTAAAACATTTGAATTGTAGTAATTTTTCTGGCGTATGATTCCTTTTAAGGAAAAGGTACAAATTTGTAAAAAAACTCTTTCCATACTTTAAAATTTTTCCACCAAACCCCGTAGGAAACCATGCAAGTTAAAATCTTTACTTTCGGTTCTGGTTTATTGTTATTCTCTAATTATGGTCCATTTCTTTGCCTATACTTTATATTGATTAGCTGATTTATGTTATTCTTAATTACTGATTTGTTGAAAGGTACTTATTCAGTTTTGTTTTGTTAAGTTTTTTTTAGTTGTTTTTTTTCGATTGTCTTTATACATATTGTTTCCGTGCTTTTTAAAGAGGCCAGAGCTATGAATGAAAAATTACCTCTTTTGTTTTTTATTTTAAGCGCTCAAAATCAAAGTAAAATCTAAATATGAACGATAACTATGTATATCTTGTTATACTGTCATAATATCTCTAGAAGGTAAACTTCATAAATACTACCTCCAATTTATTAAATTTTTTAACACACTGAAGAAAATGTATTATTATTCGTTAACAATAAAATATTGTTAAAAAAATATAGTTTGTACAATTTTTATTCCGATATCTATCAATTATAAGTATGTGAATAAGTGTTTATCTGAAGACGACTGGAGATACTTACCAGTTGGAACGTTGTGATTCAAAACAAATAAAGACAATGCAAGTTCAAAACTCTACTACTATTATTGACCCGGCACTTGTTTTGGGGATCTCTGATGTTGGCCATCGCGTCGGTCTTTATGACTATTTAAAAAATACAATTGGAGAAAATGACTTGCGAGCCTCGGAGCTCGGGTCTAAAAGTCTAATTGCAACCTAATTTTTCGCCTTATGCTTGTACTCTTAATTTAAATTTTTAAATAATGTATTCTTGGCTTAGATTACAAAGATCTTTTAGGAAACGGTTAGGTTTTAAACTTCTTCTAATAGTCCTGTTTTATATAGAGATTAAGGTTTCGGATGCATATCCAGGGCCGTAGCCAGAAATATTTTTCGGGGGGGGTTATTCTGGCGCCATGTTGCGCGAAAATTTTTTGGGTGCCACGCCCTTTTTTGGGTAAAATACCCATAGATAGAGAACTAAAAACAAGTATTTTTATGTCTGCCACTTTAATTTCTTGTAAAAGTTTTTTCTATTTACCGACCTTTGTCCAATTTTCATCGCCTCCACATATTAAACAAACAAAACAAAAAAAGTATTGGTATTTTGGTATGACATATAATTTATGATTTATGTATAACTTATTAACACGCACGGGAAAAGTTAAAGCGTGACAACTGTAAACTGTAATTAATTACAAGAAATGTATTGGATTTTAAGATACTAAATTTAAGCGTCGCGCTTTCTTAGTAAACAAATTAAGAACTTCTATTTATTAAGCGAGCAAGTAGTAAATTATTTTAGATTTGTTAACATTTCGGGGGAGGGTTACAACCCCCCTAACCCCCCCCCCCCCCCTGGCTACGGCCCTGACGCCAATATCGTCATTCGGTGCGTAATGACTTCTTAGACAACTATACCTTAGCTACTCCTTCATTTCATATTTACAGTTTTACATACACTTTAACAATAAAATAGTATATATGCATATGCACAGCACATCACATAATAATTAATAATATCACAACGAGAATTTGTAGGTACTTTTACTTTGCATTAGTTTCTGAATCAGTAAATCACCACAATAATATTACATTTGTTGGCATTGTTGGCTATAATACTATAACCAATCCTTACAAAATCCAGAATGATCTAATGGCAGCGCAAATGCAAATAATAACATAGACAGCCCTACCATACAGACCCACATAACAAAGTTTTTGTTTATTATGTGATACAGACACACAACGTCTAGAGCTCGTCTGATCAGCAAGTTAAAACGCGTCGCGGCAATGCGGCAAATGTTGCCAGTGTTGCCACTGTTGTCAATCTTCGGACGCCAGATTTAATTCCGAATTTATGATTTCTCTTACAATACCGAATTTTTTTCGGGTTTAAATTTTGTTGCGAATTACTTAATTTGAGATTTTTAAGAAATATTTATTTTTTTACTTTTATTGAAACACTTTAAAGTTTAAGATTTTTTTAATTTTAAAAATTATTTTTGTTTCTTTCATCTTTCTGATTTTTTTACGATTTTAATTAAATTTTCTGAACTTCATTATTAAATAAATAATTTCGGGGGGGGGGGGGGGGGGTTCTAACCCCCAACCCCCCCCCCCCCCCTTAAATACGGCCTTGTGCATATCGTTTTAGTTATTGATTTATGATGCAATTTTATAGGAAAATGAGTACCTAAAAAGATTAATATTTTATATTATTTTTCTATTATATTCTTGTCTGTTCCGTTTTCCCTTTTTAGAGCTATTTTAAATTAACAAAAATATAACCCAACGTAATAAAATATGTTTACAACAAAAAACAATTAGGTATTTAAGAAGATGTTCCCTTTCGTTTCGCCAGATGCATCTCTAGACGCGTTTCGTCATATAATGACTTATCAGTAGAGCTAGGATCCTAAGTTATATCCTAAGTTATAACCTAAATAATATTTTAAAACAAAAAAATATTTTTTAAAATTTAATCCTAGATTTTTTTTTAAATTTTTTTTTATTTTAAATTACTTTTTGACTTAAAGTTTAAAAAAGATGAACTAACTAAAATTATTTTTTCTTATACGTGCAAGGAATTAAAACATGGTAGACAAAGCTGGGGTACCCATATGAATGACGAAGCCCACCACGTAAAAATTGGTAAGACATTCCCTAGGGGGCTTCGTCATTCAGATGTGAATGACAGCACGAAATCTTTTTTTTGTGAGAAAAAACACAAAAGACCAAAGAAAAACAGCTTAAAGTGGTATATTTAGTGACAGTAGCTAGAAAAACCAAAAATTACACCTTGGCCCCTGACGTTATTTTCATGATTGGCCCGTGGCACGCAATGTGTTAATAGGACTCTACGGGCCATAACCCGAAAGCAATTCCATTTTTGTTATGGGTTATGGCTTCCCGTAGAGTCCTAATAAGGACTAAATGACCGTCATTGTCCACCTGTGGCCCAATGCAAAAGACAAATGCACTACTTTGTCCGTTTGCCGCTAACTTTTCTTCCTACAATAAAATTATTTTAAAAAGATGTTTGGTACCATAATTTATCTAATTTAACAACTTAAAAGATTGACCATCCTATACAGGGTGTTACAAATTCGACATACCAGCATTGGAATCTCGGAAACCATAGGAGTTAGAAAAACGGTTAAATGGGGGCAAAGTTGTGCGATTCGGTGCTTATAATGCCGCTTTCAAAATTTTCAAATTCCGAATACTTCCGATTTTATTCGAAAAAAACCGAAATTTTGCAAAATCGTTTTTATTTTTTCTTGGGCTCATTTGACTAGCTATTTAAAAATAAATGACACTTTGTCATTGCCACTTTTTCTCCTCTATAAAATGAAGTTACTAAATTAAAGATCCGCCGTTTCGTCTCCGAGCGGCCATCACCAACGGACCTGGATTTTTTTTAACCGATTTTTAAACCCTCCTACCCTCAAAATGTAATGGCGATATTACTTTCTCATAATTATGAATTTAATTATTTTTTTTAAATTCATATTTTTTACACTTCTTGTCAGTCCGGTCTTGGCCATGAATTAGAATATTAATTAAAAACTTTATTTTATTTAAAACATGCATATATAAGTAGTATAATTTATTTTATAATAATTTTCTAATAATTCTAAATTTACTAATTATAAATCCTAATTTTCTAAATGTTCAAAGAAATTGCCGTTTTGCTCAATACAACGATCAATTTTTCTTCCAATTTTGGCGACAGCCCTTTCAACCGATCAGGATACTCTTGTAAGTACATTTCAGCAGCTCTAACTCTATTTAATCGGCACAAGTAAGAAATTTGAATCATATCACTTTTTTCTTCGTTGGAAAAAAACATTTTTGTGCAAAGGACCAATAACTAATCGCCATTTTGACACCACAGTTTGCCACTAGGTAGAAATCACCCATATTTTAAAATTTGGTTAAACGCGTTGCTTAGATTCATAAATCATGGCACACTCTTTAAATTTTCAAATAGTCAAAATTCTATTTGGGTGTTACATGTATTACTTAAATACCTAACATGAACTTTAGACACATTTTTCATGAAACTTATTTGTAAAGGTTTTAAATAAAATAAGGTTTTTAATTAATATTGTAATTCGTTGCCAGGACCGGACTGACAAGAAGTGTAAAAAATATGAATTTAAAAAAATAAGCAAGGACAATTTATAATTATAAGAGAGTAATATCGCCATTACATTTTGAGGGTAGGAGGGTTTAAAAATCAGTTTAAAAAAATCCAAGTCCGTATTTAAAAAATTAAAGTTGGTGATGGCCGCTCGGAGACGAAACGGCGGATCTTAAATTTAGTAACGTCATTTTATAGAGGAGATAAGTGGCAATGACAAAGTGTCATTTATTTTTAAATAGCTAGTCAAATGAGCTCAGGAAAAAATAAAAACGATTTTGCAAAATTTCGGTTTTTTTCGAATAAAATAAAAGTATTCGGAATTTAAAAACTTTTAAAGCGGCATTATAATCAGCACCGAATTGCACAACTTTGCCCTCATTTAACCGTTTCTCTAACTCCTATGGTTTCCGGGATTCCAATGCTGGTATGTCGAATTTGTAACACCCTGTATAAATACTTACGTATTCCCAACAACAATCGCACCAAACATGTATATTGTATGACATTAATATACAATCCAATTTAAAATCTCCGCGTCTCATATGACAGGTACTAATAAAAATATTACCTTTTTACGAACTCCTGGTGATCATAGAGTACGAGATCAGGTTTCCTAATGGGCAAAAAATCGAGCAGTTTGTCATAAAATAATCAATGTGGTCAAAAACGAATGTGGGAAAAAGCCATTCGCGATTGAAGTTAATATTTTTGGCAGAGGCGTAGGGCTAGATTTAAAACAAAGGAGATACATTATTTATTTCAGATTAAAAACAATTTCTTAAACAAATGTGTTGTTTTACTATTTCTGATTTTTCATGAGTTATTTTTATATAAATTCAGGTCAAAAGTTAGATTAGGTTTCACCAATCTGGTAGTTCGATTCTGTTGTATTTTCATTACGTTTATACAGAGGTATCTAAGTTAATACTTCTTTTTTCTACGACCGTGCGTTTTAACCCATTTTCCCACACGCATTTTAGTTTTGAAAGTGTCACAAATAATGCAAATTTTGACCTTATTAGATAGTTTTTTTACTTCGGAAGTTATAACTATTGTTACAACAGGTAAATAAATATTTACGAAATAGTCCATCAAATAAAATCTACATCTTTTCTAGCTTTTTGTTGCATTTTTAATTTTTTGAAAATATAAAATAATGAAGATATTTTTATATAACCCTATACATTCTTTGGTCACAAAACAACTATCAAACCACCGGGTTATACCATTTTCAATTGATTGGGTTTTGTTTTTTGATAAATAGGTGTACCGCGTACACATAGGCAATGGTGATTTTATTTTTGTGGTTAATAATAAGTAGTGAAATGAACCTTAATTTCATATTTTCTTTAAGTAACGAATAGGTACATTAGGTGCAATTTTAAGAAATATAGTTGTTTTATTTAACGAAATTGATATTAAATTATGGTATATCAGTTGCTATGATAACCCAGGCGTGTAATTATTACTAAAACGTCAAAGTTGTTCAAATCGTCTTCGAAGTGACCGAATACAATCTTTTTCTAAATTAAACCGAATCCGAAGCAATAATATTAATGGATTTATCCGACGAAGAACTTCCATTTTGAAGGCTGCAGATAAAGCTAATTCCGAGCTGTTACCTGCCAAATCCAGACTAAGATATGAAAAGCAATACGACCATTTTGTTACATGGTGTAAGGAGAAATATTATATATAAATAATATTAATATTTATAATAATTAGTAGTTTTTAGTTATAACATATATAAAAATATATGTTTATTGAAATAAAATAATTTTTGAAAAATGGGTCGGTATACTTTTTTGTATATACTGTCGTAGAAATATTAATGTTCCTAACTCATGCGTAAAGTGTATTTCCTGCCCTTGACCGCTTCGTTCGGATCAACTGCAATCGCGTGCGGGAAAGTATCACTTTCCGCACTTGTTAGGAAAATAACTATTTTAGGTGTGTATAGAAGGTATTAAAATAAACAACATTTTCAAATCCCTTTTTCCAAAAACCTTAAAAATAGGCGAGATACAGAAGTAAAAAATCTTAGTGCGGGCCTAGTCATCAAAACGTAGCCTGCTATACTTTATGTTGTTTTTGTCTTATTGTTTATGCAATTTACGGGTGGGTGGTCACTAATTATTTGGCAATTTGCTGCGGTGTGTTTTTCTGAAGCAAGTTATGGTAATAATTTAAAGTGAGTCTCATCAAAGGGCGGCTGCTACTTCGAGATTATACGCAGAACGCTTTTCCTTGCGGGCTCATCCTACACCCAGAAGTTTTCTTAATGTTATTCAACAGGCAAGTTAGGCGGGACCGTATTTGATTCATATTGTAATAAATGAATATAAGTACCTTTTTTTTTGAGTTTTTTGAAAAAAGGCATTTGAAAATGTTATTTATTATAATGCCTTTTATACACACCTAAAAAAGAAGTATCAACTTAGGAATCACACTGCACATTCAATCCTTATATCAATATGGTAATGTGGGTAATACAGAAAAACCCAAACAAAAAGCTACTATTTATGGAAATAAAGTGCAGCCAAAAATTCTAACAATTAAAAGAAAACTCCAGTACAGCTCGTGGATATTGAGTGTGGGATGCTTTTCCAATTTTTGAGAAAATTTGCCACGATATGATTCTCGTTTCTTTATTTTTTTTTAAGCATCTGAAAACTATTTCTAAATACTTCTAAAAAGTTGACAGCTCCATGTAAAATTATATTTATACAGGGTGTCCGGTAACTTATGGGCCGTAGAGTAACTGGAGATACTAGATATCAAACTAAGCCGATTAAGTCATATAAGTTTTTTCGGATTGTTACTCGTTCTAGAGATACAGGGTGTTGAAAGTAAAAGTTTATTCTCGAAATTAAGCCATAATTTTAAAACGGTTTAATGAATCGAATTGAAAGTTAACAATGTTATGTTTTTGTGAGCAAGAAATAAGAATTTGTAGAAATTTTTAAGTTTCAAACTAGAGGGCGCTAGTTGCATACACTGGGCTTCATAAATCTATGATTTTATTTCTTACCTGTGATATTAGGTGTTTTTCAATTATAGTTTCTTAAAGAAGGGCATTTTCTGAGTCAAAAAGGTGTACTTGATTAATCTTAATATCTTTAACGGTTCTCGAGATATTTCCCTTTAAACATCCCAAAGCATAAAAAAACATAGTACATAATTAAATTATTATTTTAATTATCAAAAAAAAACTTATACTAGATACTAGACATCAAACTAAGCCGATTAAGTCATATACATTTTTTCCGATTGTTACTTATTCTAGAGATACAGGGTGTATATAATTTATGTATTATTAACTCACACAGTCACAAGTCTGTTTGGTCATTTAGTAGGTTTATGGTCGGGTTTTTATTATGTTTGTAAATTTCTATTGATTCTAAGATGTTAAGCCTCTTGCTTTTTGGTGCAGTATGTAAAATTTTTAAATTATTCACATCTGGGAAACAATTACCTGTATCCGAACAGTGTTTAGCAAAATTGTTATTTTCTTTGTTTAACAAATAAGAAGTCTTATGTTCATTATATCGGATATTAAAATTTCTTCTTGTTTGACCTATATATGAGCTATTACACTCTGTAAAACTTAGCCTATTCCCCGCTATTTACATTACTATACAATAGGGATCAATTACTAGATTAAGGGATAAATATTCTATTTCTATTTTAATATTTATAGGAACCCTTTGTTAAAGACCTATTTATAATACTGTGAAACGTAGTTTAAGGTATTCAGTTTGATAATGTAGTAGTACTACGAAACTGCAGTAACTAATCAGTAAATAAAAAGTGATAATATAACAAAGTAAAATTACACATATTGTCTTTTTGTTAATTGATTTTCTATATTTTGTGTTCAACATTGTGTTCATTTCAATTATGAAGGAACGCTACTGTTTATCGAATACTATACCGATTCTTTACGTCTTTGTTAACAGATTTGTTTTTATATTTGAATGTTCCTTTTTATGGAAGCTGCGGTAGCTGCGTGCAGAACATTTTTATAAACTCCATAAATTTCCTTCATTTAAAGTAAAATATTTAAGTGGCTTGTGTATGATCGTGGGCAAAAGAAATGTCGGTTTTTCGCTTTGGACCTACAATGTTCCACCGGACATTTTCTTTTTTTGCGATGCGTTTTTATTACAACAATTACATGTCGTGCTGGATTGGCCAATGCAAAATTCTTAGCGGCACCGATAAAAGAGAACACTAGAAGGCACTAGTAGTCATTTAGTGTCGCAAATGTGAAACTTTAACAGCTATACTAACTATAAAATGTATATTCACCTGAAGACGACTGGAGATACTTACCAGTTGAAACGTTGTGCGTCGAAAAAAATAAAGACAATGCAAGTTCAAAACTCTACTGCAGTTTAAGAGTAGATATGATGTCCATATCGCACGAGTAAGTAAATTGATCACGACGCCGTAGGCATATATCTGTTGCGAATAATAAACGTTTTAAGGTCGATTGGGGTTGGAGCCCGGGCTCATCCTGCACAAAGAAGTTTTCTTAATGTTATTCAACGGGAAAGTTAGGCAGGACCGTATTTGATCCATAGTGTAATAAATGAATGTAAGTACTATTGTGCCGATAAAAAACTGGGACAAGAGATTTACAAAAACAATGTAAGAAATACATATCCCCTAGACTATAAAAGGTGTCTAGAGCTAAAAAGGAAAAACATTCAAAATTTAAAAAGTAACCTAGGTTACATAATGGAATGTTTTGTATTTTTCGATACGGGGTGGTTAAATTTGAGAGACATCATATAATATGGATAAAGTAAATTTATTAGATTTTTTTAAAGTCAAATATTTTATAAATTATTATATTTACCATTACCACAAAATAATAAATAAAGCTAATACAGGTAATAAAATACATTTAATAAAAAGAAAAAAATTGCGAACACAAAGTTTGTCAAAACAACACAAAATTAATATTTGGTCATAGAACCATCTCTGTTTATTACTTTTTGGAGCCTTTGTGGCATACTTAAAACTAAGTTTCTACATAATTCGACAGTTATTTCATCCCAAGCTTGATTTATCCTATGACGTAATTCATCCCTGTTTCTAGGTTGAAAATCATGTTTATACATAGATTTGACCATGGCACCCCAAATGTTTTCTATCGGGTTCAAATCGGGACTCTTCGAAGCCCAGGGAAGAACTGCTATGTTATTTTCTTGAAGAAAATTTTGTACAATGCGCGCTGTGTGTATTGGAGCATTATCATGCTGAAATGTGTAATTTTGACCGTATACAGCGTTTACCGATGGTATCATCACTTCGTTTAGTATATTAACGTATACTGCTGCAGTTAGTCTTCCTTCGACGATTTGGCAAAGTCGTGGTCCTCTAGCGCTAATCCAGCCCCAAACATTTATGGAGAAACGCCCACTTTGGTTGGTTTTGTGGGTGTATCTCTCATCATACCGCATGCCGGAAGGCCTATACACCCGAATTCTCCCATTATTGCATGACTGAAAAGTTTTCTCGTCAGAAAATATAACTGTTTCCCATAAATTTATTTGATTAATATATTCATGTGTAAATTCTAACCTGCCCTGTTTATTTATTTCCGTTAAAAAATGTTTATTGGCAGCACAACGGCTTCGTATATCGGAATTTCGAACCCTGTCTCTAGCGGTATTTGCAGAACCTGGAAAATTCGTCTCTTCTTTTGCCTTGATTGCAGTTTCGAAGGGATGATCCCTTAGATAATTAACCAGTCTTCTATCATGATCATCAGTAGAAATTTTAGGGGGACCAGAACCTGCATTCCTAATAATAGTCCCATGTCTTGCTATTTTTTGTTTTGCCAATAGCACGGTATTCTTGCTTACTCCCAGTTCATCTGAAATATCCCTAATAGCAACACTATCTCGCAACCGACTATAAATAATTGCCTTTTGCTGGGGGGTTAATTGTGGCATATTTACAAATAATATATGATTGTATGTTTGACGAGTCAATCATAAAGTGACAATCTTTATTGACATGCAAATTTTCATGACATTTTACTGGTACCAGGCTTGATGTAAAATTATTCTTAATAGTCTAGGAGAAAATAGAAAAATTTCCTGTCCCAGTTTTTTATCGGCGCGATGGTCCCTTATTTTTAAGTGTTTTAAAAAAATGTATTTGAAAATGTTGTTTATTTTAATGTCTTCTGCACAACTAAAAAAAAGTATCAACTTAGGAATCACCCTGTATATGAGAAGAGGTGAAAATGGTTGCAAAAGGTCTTAACTCTACTCGAGTAATATCGCTGTCGGCGCCTATGGTCATGTATTGCAATTTGTGGACTCTACTAATCATGAGTAGGTACCTAAGTTATTCCTTATTTTTAATAAAATAATTTATTTACTTATTCCCGGCAGCGTATACAGGATCCTGCGCCTCACCTCCCGTCTTCTGTAGCTCACTTATTAATTAAGTTAGGATTATGACGTTTTGCAGGCTTTACCTGTATCCTAGGGCGCATTTCAGGAAAATATTTTTGTTTATACAGGGTGTTCCAAAAAAGTGTGACGTCATAAGGATATGTTTTTTTAGATTACATGCCATATATTTTTTTACTTATTTGGATGCATCTTGTAGTTACCTACACACCCCTAAAATTTTAATGATATCGGTTCAGTAGTATAGGCGAAAAAAAAATAAAAACTAAAAAAAAATCAGTTTTGCAAAAATTAATAAAAATTAAAAATAATGTCTCGTTAATAAAATTATACAAAGGTACTTAATAAATAAGGTCTCACAGTTTCGTTTACCAAGTTTGATTACTACGAATTGTACAGGGTGTCCAAAGTTTAGTGTCAAACTTTGCAAAATTTAAAGCAATTTATTTTTCTTATTTCAAATTGGAACCCCTGTATATTATTATGTCATTCGATGCAGAATTAAAATTCAAACATTTATTTTAATTACAACCCTATCGCAATTTCTAATGCATTTAGACTTATTTGCAGAAAACTCATTTTATCAACTATTCCACCAGTCATTATTATATAACAAATATCAGAGGTGGCTTTGAAAAACAATTTATTGATATTAAAGTTTCCTAAAAGGACAAATAAAAATTCTTTTAGCATGCTCCTAATATGAAAATCATATCTACGAGCTTTTCTTGGTTGTATTCCATCACAAAAAATAATATAGCTTAAATACCAATCTAATAATATTTGAAACTATAAAATAACTAAAGTCAAAATGGGCTTTTGTCACTTTAATAAACTTTAATACCAATAAATTGTTTTTTTAAAGCCACCTTTGATATTTATTATAGAATAATGACTGGTGGAAAGGTTGATAAAACGAGTTTTCTGTAAATAAGTCTTAATGCGTTTGAAATTGCGATAGAGTTGTATTAGAACACATTTTTGAATTGTAATTTTGCATCGAATGACATAATAATACAGAGGGGTTCCAATTTGAAATAAGAAAAATAAATTGCTTTAAAGTTTGACACTAAATTTTGTACACCCTGTACAATTAGTATTAATCAAACTGGGTTAACGAGACTTTAGGACCTTATTTATTAAGTACCTTTGTAGAATTTTTATAACGAGGATTATTTTTATTTTTTATTAATTTTTAAAACCAGTGGTGCAAAACTGATTTTTTTTTAGTTTTTATTTTTTTTCGCCTATAATACTAAACCGATTTATTTAAAATTTTAGGGGTATGTAGGCAACTACAAGATGCATCCAAATAAGTAAGAAAATATATGGCATGTAATCTAAGAAAACATATCCTTATGACGTCACACTTTTTTGGAACACCCTGTATAAACAAAAATATTTTTCTGAAATGCGCCTTAGAATACAGGTAAAGCCTGCAAAATATCAAAATCCTAACTTAATTAATAAGTAAGCTATAGAAGACGGGAGGTGAGGCGCAGGACCCTGTATATCAAATCAACTAATAAAGTGAGGCATCAAATAAAAAAAATACATTACATAACAAAAGTTAATTTAATTTATTTTTGAACCGGTTTAGTTAACTACTCTTTGCCTCTAACCCTAACGAATTCCTACTTTAATATACGTATACAAAAATAGCGCATCCATATTCAAACCCAGTTGAATATCTTAAAAGAAAATCTAATCGGTACCGTAATCTTGCTGCTAATTATAGCATCTGTCACTACGGCGTCCGTTGACCAATAGCCCCAGGGCTTGACTCTTGCCGACACCCTTGAAAGAACCCTTTTAGTGTAGCGGGTTTCGATTTTACATCTGAACAGAACCTCGAGTATGATGACTGAGCGAATGTACACTCAAGCTTGAAAAAATTCAGTTATAATTTTGACTCGTCAGTATATGCATAATTATGTGGATTTCATTCATAATAATTTTGTAAAATTTACCTAAAAATCTCCTACCACTGATATAATTGCAAGAATAATAAATTAGCCGTGTGTTTCTGTCAAAATGCCGCTTTAAATTGCCAAATTCCGTTTTGATTTTCCTCCAAAGAATTTTGTTCCACGATTACAACTTTTTTTTCGAGGGCCCGTCCGTGCGCGGATGCACTTAGGTCAGGTTTGGCCTATTGTACTCACCCTTTTTTTAATTTTTAATGGCCGATACCCAGCCCTCGTTTAAAGTCCACAAAATTTGTCTTTATAAACATGCATTATGAACAGACTTTATCTCTTACATGCAATACAATGTTGTCGGTTACTTCACTTTTTAATTAATTTGGGTAAAAATTTTAAAAAATATTAAATTTATGGGTATTCACTATTACTTAAATGACCTGGCCTAGTCAAAATTTTAATTTTATGTATGTTATTTTAATTTTCAAGACCTGTGTTTGTAAATACTTATTTTGTAAAAATGTCGTATTTATATTACAATTATTTATTTATTGAAGTTTAGTTTACGACGTCAATGTGTTTATTGTTTGGAATGTCATTTTGTATAAGTTCAGGTAACTGTTTTAAACATAAGTTATGTACTACCAAAACTCTTTAAGTATTGCTTAAAAAGCTCTATTTTGACTAGTAAGTACTCTCTTTTTGTTATTTTACAACTTGTATATTTCCTACTTACTTTTAGGGTTAAGCCCTGATGATGGCCTTGAATAAATAAGGCCGAAAGCGCTTGGCGTCAGTATTAATAAACAAATACACTGAAATACAACGTTTTTTCCCTTTATTTAGATCACAGTTTACAACCAACTCTCCCCCTTTATGGTTCTCAGCCGATTCATGTTCATTTAAAGCAGCTGTTTCGTAAGTCTTGGGTCTGGATCCCCAATGAAGCTTTTGCTGTTGAGTAATCCCTGTTTGTTGCTCCAGTGGATTTTTTGTTCACTCCTGATCCATCGCTTTATGATAAATAAAACAGCAAATATCCATGTGGGAGCAGAAAAAAATATTTTTGATCCTACAGAATAGCGCAAGAACGCGAAATTTTTATTGATTTATCTTGATATCACATATCTACGAAATAAGCAAATACACAGACCATGCAAGTGCTGCAAAATTGTCTTTTAATTTAAAACGTATCTACAAAAATTTCTTACTTACGAAATTAGACTGCCTGGAGGAACCAACAGTTATTTTTTAATTGCTTATTGTTACAACGAACATATGCCTGCAAAACAATACATATGACTCGATAAGAAAAATCAATCTAACCGATTTTTCATATAACGACTCTTTTGTTTATTATTGTTTTTTTTATTATCCCATTAACGCGCTCTGCCGATAATTGAATACATAGCCTACTCGATGTACAATTAGTGAGTGACACAGAATTACTACAGCCCTTTCATTTCGATACTTTGACGAATCCAGATGCGGCACAACTTTGAGAGGGAAGTCTACGGAGAGTGGCGACCTCTATCTGTGGCTAGTTTTTTTTTTATGGAGGATTAGGAATCTTCAAAAGACCTGCAGGCGAGTGGATCTTATGTGCCTGCAGAGTGTCGGATTCATGCCCTGTCACGGGCATGCCTACCGACTAAACCCTCCCCTCTCTTGGCGTTGCAGTAAGGAATCTTCTTGAAACTACCTGAAGGCATTACTTCGAGAAGATTCGCCATAATGTTGGATGGATTATCTTGGCCTCATGTCTTCACTAGGTAAGTATTCAGGTTATTAGCTTACTGTAGTTGATGTTCTTCCCTTAGCTGCCCTTCTTCGCGCTTTTTTGTTTTTAGGTTCGTATTTTTGCTAGTCAAGTAGCAGATGGCTGTAACCTGTACCTACCCTGTGGTAAACGTTAAATAAACAATTTTTTTTTATAAACAGGCCTGTATAAATAATATCTTTCTCATTCCTCCTCGAGTCGTCAAAGGCATGTTCGAATATTATAAAAATAACCTTATTTCAATTTACTGTGTTACGAAAATTACTTACGAAAAAAATTGCTTTTATTAGCAAGCTGAAGAGCAACAACCAAATCATGTTTCCAAAATTTCTTTGTTCATAAAAAAGCTAATCTAAAACAAAAATACACAATGCACAAATAGTTTCAAAGTGAGTTAAAATGATTTCTACTCGTATGCAGTAATTGGCAAAGGGCTAAAAGACAATATTTCACGAGTTTAGGATAAGAAAAATATTTAAAAGTGTTTGCAAATTTTGGCTAGTTTAGATACTGTAGGAAAAACTCTGAAGTTAGACCCAATAACAAAAAAGGGGTTAACTGATCTGATTACCGATCAGTTAATTTGGCGATATGAAATTGACTAGTTTGCCATTTTGGCTGATATAAATAAAACACGTTTGAATGGATGAATTGAAATAGTGCTTTATTCTATCATAAAAATAAAGCACGGGTTTGAATTGAACTCTCGTGCAATTCAACAGGTGGATAATTACCTTTTTCATTAAATTAAAAATACCTAGCAACAATATACATACATTATTGACCAGAGACTAAATGTAACAATTTTTAAGAGGTACACAACCTTTATTTACTTTCCTGTATCTTTTCAGCGACAAGAAAACATTCGTAATTAATTACGTTTCGCACTTTTTGAACGCATAACAATAAAAACTAATTTTATGTCCAGTCTCCCTGATTGGAGCGGATTTCTATTTTGTGCCCTTGCACAAAAAAAAACTTCTTAGGAATTGAGCTTCACTCCTGCTTTATGAGATTGAGAAAGTCTTAATCTATCATACCTTCATATTATGTACATCTCGAAAGTAAGTGTAAACCTTGCATAGAATTAAAAGATTAAAAGCACCGTCGAGACCCAATGACGGCCTTTTTAGAGTGACATTTTTTCGGTTGCACTGGTTGTGTGGTCACAGCACACGGGGAGATCGACTTCAACGATCGGGAAAACTTGCATCAAATTGGATACTAAATTTGTGCCATGTTTAGGCAAGAGTAAACTTTGGTATGTCACCAAAAAAGACTTTTAAAAAAAGGAGAAAACTTTTCGTTGTTCACCAATGTTAACAAAAACATAAACGTCAACTTAACTTTTAAAACATTTTTTGATTGTTATAATAACTGGTGCGCGCGCAGTGCCTCCCCAAACATTTCACGACTTCTATACAGGGGTGAAAATTAAAGGGGGTTGGGAAAGTTCCCCATCAGATACTAATACGAATTTTATGATTTGTATAATTCTAAAGATAAAATGTATTAATCAAAGTTAATGAAAAGATGTTGAATTACATACCTTTGGCAAAATGACGATGTTCTTTTTCATAAACAATTAGAAAATAAAAAAATTAAATTATCACTGTCAGCCATTTTCATCATAGGACGAGATAGGTTGGACGATTCCATTTAGCTCCAGACGAGGACGGTAAGTAGAATTATAAAATGAATTGCTCCTGCCACTTCAATTATACTGCCGTCCCCTCTTGAAATCCACCGCTAGTTAAAGTAAAAAGGGACAAATATAGTCAATAAGTTGACAAGTTCGCCCTGCTTTAGTAAATACGCTCAGTGGCGGCTCGTCAGGTGAAGTAGGTGAAGGCGCTCTTCACCTACGACAATATGAAATATTAATGTATCAATACAGCTACCATTTTAGCCCTTAAAAAATAATTATTTTCGAATTAAAAATAATAATTTAATCCGAATGTAGCTAAGCATAATAGGGCCACGGTTAACTCCGATGAACAATAATTATAAACACTCGTGCATTTTAGCGCGCCCCAGCGGACCGTGTGCGTTAGCTCAAAGCAAGTGAAGCCCAACGCCTATAATGGCTTTGATATTCCCGTTGCTATGGTTACGTGACGTTAGTCACGCAAACAACATGTAACAATTTGCATTATAATGAAGGGCAATTTAAAAATCAGTCGTATGTACCATTGTTTTAGCATTGGCTCGTCTAACCTTAAGATATTTATTTTGAGGCTTCGCGAAATTTACGGTTATTGATATCGTTTTTACATGATTTACTGTGTGATTAAAAAGTTTTGTTTTTATTTTTTAGTTAATTCAATAGTGTTTTTAAAAATGAACCCAATTAATGACATAGTTTATAATTTGTTGGAAACTCCATTCAGTCGTTGCCGTTGGGCGAATGAGGATAAGAGAGGCGTTTTGTTACACAGGTTTTTAGTCAATGTTTGTTTAAGTACCCGCACTATACCTAGCTCTTCACTATTTTCTAAGACTGCGAGCCGCCACGGAATAAGCTCCCGTTGTAGAAATAACTACGTAGGTGTAATATTGACACATAAACGATAGGGGTAAACTAACTTGAGTAAATAGTTTGGAGGTCTGAAGTCACTAGCTTCAATCCCGCCCATAAGAAGTTTCACCGGGTTGGACTGTGTTCTATAACTCTGGCGCCAGAGGAGCTAACGGTTCGACTGCACGAACCTATGCTGACGTCATTTTAGGACTGAAAATGGGGGCAGAAAACCAGGAAACGGGAACGGGAAATAAAAAGACGGAAACGTGACACTTTCTAATTTTTCAAAAGTCAATGACGCCCACATTACATATGATTGCAAAATAAAACAACTCGACAACGAAAAATCAATCCAGCCGAGTTTTTGCGCATTACTGTTTTTTTTACACTACTAATTAAGAAAAAATTGCAGTGGCGTATTCGGGGGAGAGGGGGATGGGGGGGGGGTCAGCGCGGTCCCCCCCCTCGGAAATACTCTTCTTGTATTAAATACAAATAAATCTTAAAATTATAATTTTCCGTTATTTGAATTAACCGGATAAAATTTGCGACGTGATTGGCGTTTGCACCACGCGGCAAATAGTAATCCATCCCCAGTGGATAAATATACGAAATAAGTATTTTGATGAAGTTTTGGCAAATTTTCGGGGCCGCTTGATAGTTAGAACACCCTCCCCCCTCTCCACACACACAAAATCCTAAATACGCCACTGAAAATGGAGTTATTTCAATAATTTATAAAGTATATCTATTTCACGGTAATTACTCACTAAAGAAAGAAATTAGATCGCCTAGAGGCACAAATAAAAATTATTTTAATTTAATTGCTTATTGGACATTGTTATGACTGGCTATTGTTTAACAAACTTGCCAATAAATATGACTATTCGAAGTATAAAGAATACGCTTAGAGCCTTCAAAAAAATTGAAATAGTCATTTGGGGTAACTGCGCCGAGCGGGTAAATGACACGTCTGCTTTCATATCGGTAGAGAATAACGACGGAGAATCGTTTTTTTTTCCTAAGTGTAGGTGACCACAAAAATCAGTTTTTATTTTTTTTCTAAGGTATTTTTCATGGGGAAGTTTCGGTGAAAATCAATAAATCTAATTCATCTTAAACTATAATTTAAGTGCTAGAACAGTCGGTATAGGACAAAGGAATGAAAGGCTATTTAATGCTTGATACTAGACAAGTAATATTTAATTTCTTTTATTTATTCCTAAGAAATTCTTAAAAATGCGATATCTTTCTGTAGTTGCTTATGGGTATTGGCTTTCCCTAGAGAAACGACAAGTGTCATTATTTACTTGTCTCCCAGGGAACCTATAGTTTTGGCGTCCCTGTGCACCGCTTGCCACTAACTTATCTTTCTATCTTATAAAGCAAGGTGAAAATCAGAGCGGTCAAACCGCGAGGGTGGTACTGTGGGTCCCTAATTTAACTAATACATTTAGCGATGACATCAAATTGTCGTTTGGATTATCCGTACGAGGAAAATCCGAAAGAAAGCATGCTTCAAGACATAGATATACTAGGTGAGGACAAAACATATAAATGCTTAGGCATCTCACAAAACCAACAAATAAATCACACAAACCTAAAAACGTAGTTTAAAAAAAATGTAAAAGTAGACTCACAAAGCTTTTTAATACTTATCTAAGTGCTGGTAACCTTATTACTACCATCAAAACCTGGAAAGTACCGATACTTACCTAGATTACCTACTCATTCGGAATCCTGAAGTACTCAGACACGGTTTTGCATGAACTAGATAGATTTACAATCACAGAAAACCAAAGGAGGGAGGAAGAGGTCTCATACAATTTATACAAGTCACAAAAGACCTCTATGAGCAAATACTTTGAAAAGTTGAATGGGGAATTCTACAAAAAAGTGGAAACTGCAGACGCTGGATACACAGCCCTTAACTTATAGCAAAATAAATTATCCAACATCAATACACAAAGCTCTGCATGACAAATACCTCGCTGCACTTTAAAATCCACTTATAGATAGATAAATGTTACTGAATTGGTTAAAAAATAGGCTAAAACAGAGGTATTTATAGTTTCTCTGCAAGACCGTGTTATTCGAACTAGAAACTATGAAAACGTTATTTTCAAAAGAAATGTGGGAGATTTGTGCCGACAATGCTATTGCCCCGGAGACACGATAGAACATAGGTATTATGGCGGGTTGTGATGCTATGGCACCCAACGCTTATCTGGGGAGACATAATCAGGTGGCAAAGATCATCCACAAGGAACTGGCTCATAAACTAGGTCTAAAGGAAAGCCTCCCACCGTACTATCAATACTCACCCGAGCCAGTCCTTGAATCCCCTGAATATGTCTTATACTGGGACAGGCCAATAATAACGGACAGAACAGTAGACCACAACCGTCCGGATATCCTTCTTATCGAAAAGACGACCAAGAAAGCTTTCATAATAGATATAGGCTACTCACTAACACACAACCTCTCTAAAACCGAATCGGAGAAGAAGACCAAGTGCTCGAATTTGGCGATAGAGATTAAAAATATATGGAAGCTAGACAAAAAAGACATCATTCCGATAATAATATTGGTGGAGGGAGCTATGACAAAAAATTTCAAGCCCAACTTGGAAAAACTGGGCTTCTTAGGTTATTTATACTAACTAATTCAGAAAAGCGTCATCTTCCAAACTTGCCATATAGTACGGAAATTTCTAAACAGTACAGGTTATTTCTTCTCTGTACTGTAAATAACACCAGCAATACTAACAAAGAGCTATGAAATATAACATTGAAAACTTCATAATAATAATAACAATAATGTGCCTCCAATGACTCTACACATGCGTCTCAAACGAAACACCTTCAATGGACGATTTTCCATTTGAATGGGCACGCACGTTTTCGCTACGAGCGAAAAAACAAATGACACTTTACGAACGGAACGCAAACGCCCGATATGGCAGTTTTCCATATTATAACAGTTTTATTTGGTGTGAAAATTACTCTATGAATGTTTAGTAGATTTATTAGGAATGTTCTAGGAACTATTTTATTGGTGGTAATGTATGAAATTCTTTGGTTATAATCCTGTATTCTTTCTTCTATGCACGGATCTTCCCAGGAAATTATTTTAATATAGATAGTATCTGGCTCTGAATAGGTCGTATACAGGGTGGTCTATAATAAATGAACCATATAATTAACCACCGATTCTACACATGAAAATAATAGGTTTGAGCGCAATATGCCTTAGTAATTGTTTTTTCTTGTTAATAAAATACAAAAATTTAAATTCTATAAAATATTTTTTTTCACATAGCTCAAGCGGCTGATCCATCAAGTCATTTGGTACAAATTTGACTCACTGCCGCAATTGCCAAGGCAGCTGCACAGAAACTTGGTGTACTTTTCCGCACCAAAAGGTTGTACACACCTCATCAACTTTTGACACTCTACAAAGCCCAGATTCGACCATCATTAGAATATTGCTCTCATGTCTGGAGCTCTGCACCCAAGCACACCCTTCGGCTACTGGATTCCATTCAAAGAAGAGCCGTTCGTCTGATCGGCGACCCCGAGCTGACCAAGACCCTCGATAGCCTGGAGCATCGAAGACAGGTTGGTGATTTGGTTCTCTTTTACAGATATTTCCATGGCAGGTGTTCGAGTGACATTGCCCACTTGATTCCACCTAGAGCAATGCAAAACAGAAATACACGGCGAACCACTGCCGCTCATCCATATGTTGTTCAGCTTAGTACTCCTCGAACTTCATTGTTCAAGAATTCTTTCATCTGGAGAACGTCATCTTTGTGGAATGATCTTCCTGAGGTCGTGTTTCCCAATGAATACAAACTTCAACGTTTCAAGACCAACGTTAATCGATTTCTTCGCACACGCACCGCTCTCAGAGCGCATTAAAGGATTTTTCCTACAGTGCAGGTGTATTATCATAAAAAAAAAAATTATTTTTTAAAACAAAAAAAAAGATATTTATCTCTCGCACAATCCAAGTTCCATAGTGTGTCATGCGAAAACTCCCCAATATATGTATCTCGAAGCACTCGTGATCATATTTTACGTTAACCAACGATTAACCTTATGGGTTTATATTAAATAAAAGATGACAAGAATGAATTGGAACCTAAAGCGAAACAAACATAAGCGAGTCCAGAAGTTAAAATGAGACAATAAATGAGATCTTTCGTCGACGCAGAGGCCATCATTTCGTTTTTAGGTGTGACAGTGGCGTGTCGAAAAACTTTCTTCCTGGTTTTATTTTTTTTTTTGGTGAAGAGCCCCTTCCCCTACTTCACCTGACGAGCCACTACTGGCCGAGCCTGGCAACAGTTGGTAGCGTGTCTGGATCTCTACTTTATAAACTAAAGATTTGATATAACCTCAGAAGAAATAATCTAAGGGGTAAAGGTCAAGGCTAACGGGTGGACATGGAAAATTACTACCACGGCCAAATCATCTATTAGGAAAACGCTGGTTAAGACCATTGGTAAATGTGTAAAATGGGGCGGTGCACCATCGTGCATAATCCATAAGTCTTGTATTAAAATTAAAAGAATATTGTCCACTTTATAGTTCGTTTGTCTTAACCAGCGGTTTCCTAATAGATGCTTTGACCGACCAAGCAATTTTCGATGACTTTACCCAGTAGCCCTGACGTTTACCGTTTAGATTTTTTCTTCTGGCGTTACATCAACGGTTTAGTGTATAAAGTAGAGATCCAGACACCCGATCAATAAATTCAGGACACAGCGAACGTAATTCAAAATAAAGAATGTTATTTGAAGTAAGATGCTATTTGGTACAAGGTTTCCTACCCCCCACCCCGTTGTTCCAGTCAAATGTATATCCTCTGAACTACACCTAAGTGCCGCCTTCACCCAGTGGCGTAGCCAGAAAATATGCTTGGGTGGAGTTCAGTGGGCGTAAGTAGGATATTTCTTTTTCTGGAGAAGGGACAGTCGGGACTACATGTATTTCATAATATTATACGTAGTGAAGAAGACGGATAAGCACCACAGGCGAAAAATTTTTGGGGCCACGCCCAAAATTCGTTTAACATTCACCTAACTACTATCAAATTTCGAAAATTAAATTATTACCTCTCACCCTCTGCATGTTTGGATTAAATTTGGTTTTGTTAATGTTTTTTTAAATATTTTTTTTGATATTTCTAACTGGCTCGTTATTAAAAAAAAACATTTTTTATATTTGTGAAAAATATGAATATTGCTGTCAATCCAAAATTTTAAAAGACGTATGTATGACTCTAAACAGCGTTTTCTGGCTCGGTTGTTTTGATTAAAAATAAAGTAAATATCTCTCACCACGCCAAAATCGTTGATTTTTTCAGAAATAATGTATTTTAGGAGCCTAGATCTAAGAGCAGTTTTTGGTGCAAATGCTTAGGTTTTGAAATACTTCTTCTTAAGTGCCGTTTTGTATATTGATAATAAAACATTCTCGTTTCTTCCCGCTCTATTTTTTTATTATAAGTTATCACACTTCTTCCATTAAAAATGTTTCAATTAAAATGTTTACTTAAATTTTTCTCTTTAAAAATAAATAGGTACCTAATTGTTTTTTGTTGTAAAAATATTTTATTGCATGAGCTTATATTTTTGTTGATTTAAAATAACTCTAAAAAAGGGAAAACGGAACAGACAAGTAGGTATATAATAGAAGCAGTCCGGCAGCCCCCCCCCCCCCTAAATATGCCACTGTCTTCACCCTAAATAGGGCAATTTTATTGTAAAAGACTTGTACCGGGTGTCCCACTAAGAATGGCTCTCGGCCGTATCTCGGAAACTACTGGGCATAGAAACTCAGGAAACAAAAAATTATAACTAAAGTGGTCATGAGAAAATCCTGGAAATAATTTTTAAGTTCCGCATATTGCCGCAAGAGGGCGTAATTGAAAAGTAAATTTTAAAAGTTTACATATCTCCGAAAATTCCACATTAAGGTATATCTTTGATAACACCATTGAAAAGCTTGGACAATTGTGCATCATTTTGGTCCTGTGCTTATTGGCGTACCGACTTTAATAAAAGGGGGGGGGGGGAAGCGGTTGAATGTGTAATCAGTTAAATCGCTGTAACTTATAAACGACTTATCCGATTTTAGCAAACTAAAGACTGTTTGGAAGAGAAATGTATGCACTTTCACCAATCGTATTTAGTTGTCCATAATAGTTAAATTAAATTAGACAGGCGGAAGTGAAGGTGGTCATTTCCAACAATTTTATAAAACTAAATTTTTCATTATCAATGTTAATAATGATAATAATAAATAGTAGAGCTAATTTATTTTAATTAAGAACGGTGTGCCTGAGGAGAAAAACGCAAGAGACCATTTTTATGTAAAATTGACCAGGCTAATCAGAAATAATATCCACATGAAAAAATATCAGTGGCGTCTCACTTTTTTTCTAAAAAATATATAATCGCTTACTTTTAAAAATTATTCTATTGGCGATAACGCTGAAACGAACGGAGATATCGAGCTGCGGTTTTAATATTTGTTCTAGCAAATTTAATCTACTTTTCGATTATGGTATCATAATTATACCGTATGATTTATTTTTTCGGAGTAAAATCAAAAAATGTGTTATTATTACAAATTGCGCCCTCTAGCATTTTTTTTAGAACTATTATGGACAACTAAATACGATTGGTGAAAGTGCATACATTTCTCTTCCAAACAGTCTTTAGTTTGCTAAAATCGGATAAGTCGTTTATAAGTTACAGCGATTTAACTGATTACACATTCAACCGTTTCCCCCCCTTTTATTAAAGTCGGTACGCCAATGAGCATAGGACCAAAATGATGCATAATTGTCCAAGCTTTTCAATGGTGTTATCAAAGATATACCTTAATGTGGAATTTTCGGAGATATGTAAACTTTTTAAATTTACTTTTCAATTACGCCCTCTTGCGGCAAAATGCGGAACTTAAAAATTATTTCCAAAATTTTCTCATGACCACTTTAGTGATAATTTTTTTCCTGAGTTTCTATGCTCAGTAGTTTCCGAGATACGGCCGAGAGCCATTCTTAGTGGGACACCCGGTACTTACAGTATTACAGTAAAACAAATCCCTCCCTAAAAAAGTTTCTTCTGATGCTTTTGATTTGTTTCCTTCGATATCGGAGAAAATATTACTCAATTTCACTGTTTTGCATGGGCTTCCACATTTTATGGACCTCGTCAACATTAAATGAGACTTTAACTATGTGCCAGTGCTGAAAAACAGGTCTCGAAATTAGGCATGTTTCTTCATATTAGAAATATTTTACAGTCAAATTCCAATAGTAGATTTAATGTTATTTGAACTGTTTACAGATGCTCAATGGTAAACTACAAATTGCAATGTAAAGATCGCTTTAAAAAGTTCTTTAAATAATACATTTTTTTCAAAGGTGTATCCGAACTTTTTACCGACAGTGTATATTTTATGGTCAAGCCTGTTAAATAATAACAGGCAGTCGGGCTTTTCAATTTCATTCAACTATTCCACGTAAATTTTAACTATTATAACGGACTAACCATATTTTTCAATTATACTAACGAGGTGTGTTATAAACTAATTTTGTTACAATTTGTAAATCGTAATTTTCATGTACTACATTTAGCTTTTTTTAAGGAAATAAAGAACCACTAGGTATGTAGCGACCTTCTAGCGAAGTGTGGCTTTATTTACAGTAAAATGGGTGTACCTAATTTGTTATAGTTTATTGACATAAGGAATTTACAAATTATTATAAGAAGTTTTAAAGGAACATCTACGCGTTCAGTAGCCTACCAAGTGCGGTAGAGGAGGGGGGATTGTTGAAAACCCCCAGAGCCTGAAAAGTTAGAAATTATCAATGTATATGAAAGAATAAACTTGTTTTTGAAACATAATCGTTGGGTTGCACAAAGATTTCTAACCAGAATTAACTAACCAGCAAGTTTGACTGTGACATAACTGACATTGACAGAAATTATTTAAATTAGGAGATTTTTTAACATAAACCTTTGTGTAGAAAACCAAATATCCCTTTTTTACTGACAGAAAACGCTGCTAATGAGATACAATTGGTTTAAATGCGGTAAATATTTTACATTTTAAAATGGTATTGTAGTCTCGTATGACAAAAAGGTAATTAACCGATTAGATTGTAATGTTATAATTTCTGTTTGTGGGTTAACTATAAATACAATTATTAAATTGCTTGGCAATAAATATTACGTACACTGAAAAACTTGTAAGATATCAAAAATTTTACTGTTTTTAGTTTACCATTAAATTTCTTGTAAAATTAAAAAAAGGGATTTAATTACGTTAATTTTATGGTAAATTTACAATTTTTTTTATCGTAAAATATTATCCATGTACCTATTAGGAAAAGTTTTAAAAAATTGACCAAACGTTGTTGTTAAATCTTATTGAAATAGGTTACGTAACCTATCCAAGCTCGTAGAAAAGATTTCAGATTTTTTAACTGTCCACAGAAGAGACTTACATGGCCATAGAAGTGATGTCCACAGAAATGATAAATGTATTAAAAATATTTTGAAGTTGGGTTAATTTTACGACTGGAAGATTTTATAAATATATATGGGATTCTTAATTTGTGTGAAATATTAATGTATTATTTTAATTGTTTTTTCTTCGAAAATAAATAAAAAACTACTCCTTACGTCACTACAACATTGTAACGCCCATCGGAACATCAATCGAAAGTTTATTTGGAAAAAGGCCACATCAAAGAAAGGTATTATATTTATCTTTCGTTTAAATGCATTGTTCTAGAGCAGTGGTTCCCAACCGGTGGGTCACGACCCCCCAAGGTGGTCGCACTGTCCTTTTTTTTGAGGGGTCGCCAAATATCAATATCCATAAATCTCCATTCTTTTAAAAACTTTATAGTACGTTTGCTTCTACTTATCTTTGCAAAAGTGAATTTTCGACTCTGGGCTAGGAATATATTGGATGGTCAAGATGACATAAGATTGGCTTTGACAAAAAATCAACTAAGAATTATAAATTATGTTATGCAGATGCAAGCTCAGTCATCACATTAAATTACTTGCTAAAAAATATCATCAAATTTGGCAAGTCCTTAAATATACAGGGTGATTCCTAAGTTGATACTTCTCTTTTAGCTGTGTATAGAAGGCATTAAAATAAACAACATTTTCAAATACCTTATTTCAAAAAACCTAAAAATAGGCGAGATACAAAAGTTAAGAATCTAAGTGCGGACCTGGTCATTAAAACGTAGCCTGCAATACATTATGTCGTTTCTCTTATTAGTCATGCAATTTACGGGTCGGTGCTCAGTTATTTGGAAATCCGCTGCGGTGTGTTTTTCTCAAGCAAAATAATTTTAAATTGGTGACACGTAAAATTTGAAAACAATGAACTAGTAGAAATGGTGCTAATTTACGGTGAGTGTCGTTTTCTCTTGCGGGCTCATCCTACACCCAGAAGTTTTCTTAATGTTATTCAACAGGCAAGTTAGACAGGACCGTATTTGATCCATAGTGTAATAAATGAATGTAAGTACCTTATTTTTGAGTTTTTTGAAAAAAGGTATTTGAAAATGTTGTTTATTTGAATGCCTTCTATACACAGCTAAAAAATAAGTATTAACTTAGAAATCACCCTCTATTTATTCTTCTTTTATTGATAAAAAAAAATTGGCGGGGTCGCAAACATTAAAAAAAAAACTTAAAAGGTCGCGAGTAAAAAAAGGTTGGGAACCACTATTCTAGAGGGATGGTCACCAAACCCATGGACCGGAAATTTTACGAGAGGAGGCTTTACGTCTATAAATAAATTGCTTATTAAGCAGTGGGTGGGATACGAGAAATATTTTAGTAATTAAATACGGAAAAAGTACACGATATAATTGGAGTTTAGCTGATTGGGAATTGCCGAAGAAGGTCGTTGACTAAAGGACCTTATGGAGGAGGCGCCACTCTTTATTTTACCTAACACTTTTTATATTAGTGTAGTTTCTATTTGTGTACTACCTCAACCACATCATTGAAAGTTTCAATGACAATATTTGGTTAATTTATTAAATATAAAACAAGTATGTATGTTCGACAACAGTTAAATCGACATGCATTTCAAAGTGTTATTTTGTCTGTTTTTCCTTTTGGCTTTACGAAAAGTGTACTCAGGTCAGATTAAAAAATAGTAATTTACGTTACAAGGCCGGTAGGTGACTTATTACAGTACGAGTTGGTTTACGGACGAGGCAACGTAGGAGCCGAGTTTGAAATATAAACGAGTGCTGTAATAACACCTAACGGTCGTGTATCGTATAATATTTTATTTCATTTTGTCATTATAATCCTTTTTAAAAAGATTTATTAGAAATGTTTATTACAAATTTTAAAATATAAATGCGACTGTCGTTTGCTTGTCACTGCTAAATAGATAATATTTGAGTAAAGAATATAAATATAGTTTAAATAAAATTATTTATTTTAATAAAATAAAAATTATTTAGCAAAATATATTAAAAAATTATAAAAGAGAGTCTATTCTATAGTTGCGTAAAATTTTTCATTTACTTAAGTTGGTAGAAAAATAATTTTATAAGTTAAAGCATCTAAACAGAGTTACTTGGGATCGATAAATATACAGTCAAAACAAAATAAAAATTACTCACTTTAGTTAAGCAAAATATTTAAAATATTGTAAAAGAGAGTTTATTCTGTAGTTGCGTAATATTTTTCATTTACTAAAGTTGGTAGAAAAAATACTTTTACAAGTTAAAGCATCTATACAAAGTTATTTGGTATCGATAGATATATATTGAAAACAAAATAAAAATTACTAACTTTAGTTAAGTAAACTATTTAAAAAATTGTAAAAGAGAGTCTATTCTGTAGTTGCGTAATATTTTTCATTTCCTAAAGTTGCTAGAAAAAATACCTTTACAAATTAAAGCATCTACACAAAGTTATTTGATATCGATAGATATACAGGATGTTTTTTAATTGAGTGCCGATACTTAAGGTTGTGAATCCTTAGGTGATTTTAAGAAGAAAAGTTAATATTAACATATGTCCTAAAGGTTATTCATTTTCATTTCAACAAAATATCGAAAACAGTCTCAATGAACCGAAGAAAAAAATTGTTTTTTTGTTTTTATTTTTTTATGCAAAAAGGGTGCATCATACGAAAGTAAATCTATGAACCAAATTTACTCCAAAATAAATGAGGACTTTGAATATAAGTTTGGTTTTTAAAAAAATCAGTGGCGTACCATTTTTTTCTTTAAAAATATTCAGTTCAAACCCCGTACGGACGTCATTGGTAAAAATTAAAAAAATCTTTTAAGTCAAAAAATGCTCCTTAATGATTAAGAGGTGTGTACAAAATTTTATAAAAATATCTAAGAGTGATATAATAATTATGATAAATAGTTATATTTTTTTAAAAATGTTAACACCCTGTAGCTCAAGAATGAAGAGCGTTAGGACATATGTTAATATTAACTTTTCTTCTTAAAATCACCCAAGGATTCACAACCTTAAGTATCGGCACTCAATTAAAAAACACCCTGTATAATGAAAACAAAATAAAAATTACTAACTTTAGTTAAGTAAACTATTTAAAAAATTGTAAAAGAGAGCCTATTCTGTAGTTGCGTAACATTTTTCGTTTACTAAAGTTGGTAGTTACAGTACAATATGTGTACTTGAACATTTTGTTTCCTATAATTTTAAGTGACAACTTGTCAAAAATCCAAAGTAAAAAGTTATTATTTCTAAAAACAAAAGATGGTTGCTAGGCAATACATTACAGTACCTGACACTGTAATGTTCCGCTTACCGGCCGCAAATGAGTACATGGTAAGTTGATTTACTGGACAAAATGAAATAAAAATATTTTACATCGATTTCCCTATGCCTAAGCTTTTTTCCGATCGTGAGAAATCCAAGGCATGGCGAGAATCGATTTAAACTAAATGTACGCGTGCATTAACCAGCGTTCATCAACGTCTGTGTTTTGGTTGCACACAAGGCACGTGCACAATAATTTACTTCGGGCAACAACGCGCGTTGATGCACTCGTACATCTCTCTGTGACTGTGACTGTGATTGGCTTTAGATACCTAATATATATATAAAAAAAATACATTCCAGCTTCTGTAGTATGTTATTACGCAAGTTGGACCGCTTACCATGGCATGGTTCCTGAAATATTTGACCCCCACCTTTGCACCCATATAAATTACGCCTTTATCGGGTTGTGGGACAATGGCAATCTAAAAGTGTTTGATGACTATTTGGACATACAAAAAGGTAAAAAAAAAAATTAACCGAGATACCATACATCATACACTATTATACACAGACAAAAATATTTTAAAAAAAGTCGGGTATTATAGTCTATTTCAGAAAGATTTAGAGTAATCGTCGTATCTACTCTCCAGAAGGGACATGATAAAGGAGGGTTAGGAACAAAAAGCCCTATCTTCCTTCTTACAAAAATATATTAAAACTATCACCTACGCGTTTAGGCCTACAAGGCCATCCTCAGGGCGTAAGGTAATAAGGTCACCACATAAAGATTACAAGTAGGACGCACCCTAATTAACAAGTCAATTAAAAAAACATCATTTCACATTAAAAAAACATTTACACTTTTTAAAAAAAGGTGGAAAGACAACGACAATCGAAAAATTTAAAATTAAAATTAAAATTTCCCTGCATTTTAGCAGTTCATATATCTGACCTCAGTCATATATATGACTTTTTGTTCCTAACCCTACTTTAAAAAATACATTATACAGAAATTAAATTATAAAATATCATAATATTTTTCGTCATCTGAGGAACTGTCCTCTCCTCTTGACGTAATAATTAACGGGTCGACGGTCCGATCGATCACGTGGTCAAGATCCCACATTTTCTCCTCTTCTTTAATGACATGATGGACTGCTTTCGCCAGTTCTCTGGTGTCACTTCTTTAATGGCTTGATCAAACAGTAGCTTAACGTCTTTTATTTTGAATGTCGTGTTGTGTCTTGCTACAAATCCTTTCACTTGCGTCCATATAAGTTCTATAGGATGTAGTTCGCAATGATATGGCGGTGTGCGTAGCACAGTTACATTATGTTTTTCAGCTATATCTTCCACGGCATATTTGCTATTGCTAATAGTTCCTTCTTTATCAAATTATTTTCTTTTTTTTTTCTTTGGTTAGTTATCATAAATAATTTAATGCACACAATCTACCAGCGCCTATGGCTGACACCGAAATTAAGTCGAACTGGACAAAAATTTCTCATATTATTACTTTACACCTTTCTGAAATAGACTATAGTAATTATTGTAAAGTGAGTTTTCCATTTTTGAATAACAGAAAATAGAAATTATATTTAAAATTTTGACAATCCAATACACAAAAACCATTAATCACAACTGCACACGCTAGGGACAATTTATTTGCAGATAATTCGGAAACTGTTTTGACAGTCACTTTTGTTGAAACAATGGACGCCTGTTTTCGAACGGTTGGAAATCCTTGAAGTAACGGTTTTCTCTTATTGCGCAGAATCCTGATAGTCAGGGACTGTTGCTGATATCTGTGGGCTGTGGGAACAAACCTTTAATTATATTATTGATATTTTGTAACGTACGAGCTTTTTTAAAAACTAATTTTCTTTTATTTAAAAAAATTACAATTTTATATTAAAATCTAATTATTATAAACTGGCCCAGGTAGACTCAAAAAAAAAATATTTTATTCTGCCTGTAGATTTTAAGTTACTAAGCCGAAATGAAAGTATAAATCTGATTTTACTCCCTAATACTATTTCAGGACTTTACAATAGGGTAACCGCCCTAAAAAAACAGAATCCAAAACTGAAGGTTCTATTAAGCGTGGGAGGAGGCACTGCAGATATTACTAGAAAGTTCGCTTTGATAGTTAGGGATCCTTCGAAAAGAGCTGCGTTTGTTGGCAGTGCTGGATATTTTATTTCACATTTTAATTTCGATGGATTGGATATTGACTGGGAATATCCAGCGGCTGCAGATAAGGTTTGTTAGCAACCGACGAAATTTTTGAAATATAAAAACAATGCACTCTAAACATTGTATTGTATTGTTATCGATTGACAATAAAATATTATGAAGAAAAATATAGTTATATCTACTATTTTTATTGTTATATCTATCAAATTTCAGATAATAAAATTGTTATCGTAGTCAAATACATATCGTCATACTATAACAATATAATATGGTATACTATAATCACATTTTATGGCAATAGCATGAAAGTAACTATATACAGTGTGTCTACTTAAGTTGGCAACTAATGGGAAACTACAAAAAAAAGTTGTTCTGCATGGTCCAAAACCTAAAATGCAACCATCAGATGTTAAAATATATTTTCAGTCGTATACGAGGTTTGTCGAAAAATATGAATTTTGCCCAAGAGTAAAGTACCATTATTTTTGACAATATCGAAAACTGTAATTATGAAAAGTTATTCGGTTGTATGTAAAACTATGAATAAAAAAGATTAATGTTCGGTATTCGTAATTTGAGAAAAATTTGTAAAAATAAAAAAAAAATTAAGTAGAAGGATGTAATTGCATATTAAAATATAGTTTTACATGCACCGAATAACTTTCATTATTACAGTTTTTGATATTGTCAAAAATAAAGATACTTTACTCTTGGGCAAAATTCATATTTTTTGACAAACCTCGTATACGACTAAAAAAACTTAACATCTGATAGTTGCATTTTAGGTTTTGGACCATGCAGAACTTTTTATGAAGAATAACTTTTTTTCGTAAAGGTATTAATAAAAGTAAAAAAGTTTCCCATTAGTTGGCAACTTAAGTAGACACACTGAATACAGGGTGCTAAAAATTCGTGTGTGTAGAAGGGGATCTCCAAAACGGTAAGAGATACAAAGATGGTTAAATTGAGTCAAAGTGACATATTTTGGGGCTTAATAATTTGGTGAAAGAAAATTGTAAACATTCCGAATAGTTTTGGAGATATTCGAATAAAACCGAAATTTTTAGTTTTGGGTTTTTAACTTTTTTCGCCTCCATTCTTGACTTGGAAAAAAACATATTATTTATATTCTACAAGATGGCATTATTAGTTTTCAAATTTACCATTTCGTTCTTTAGATACTAATCTCAAGACAACTTTTTTAAATACCTTGAATTTTAAATACCGTTTTGGGGACTTCTAAGCTTTAAAAATTTAATACAATTTAAAGGTTTCTGAAATTTTATCGTTTTGTCATCTAACCAAACTATCATTACGGTCCTAAACATTTATATGCTCTAATTAAAGCCAATCTAAAAAAAAAATCTGATATTTTTGAGGAAGCCGTCAACTTACGTTACTCACAGAGGCCTGATTTTTGATATTTTGTAAGAAAAAAGAAAAGTCTCAAACGCAAATATTTTTCTGTCTGTTTATTTTTGTTACATGTCTCGCCTAAAACTAGCATCATCGGGCCTAAAAGTAAATATAAATTCAAAACATTTTTTGAAACAAACATAAGCCCATCACAATAACATAACTAGATAACTCTCCAGTTGTAATGTAATTTCAATATTTAATAAATGCCAGGGCCGTTATAGTAAAGAAAGGATAATTTGAAATACATACATACTATTAGTTGATGACAAAACGTTAAAATTTTAAAACCCTTTAAAGTCCCTAGACCTGCTTTTAAAATTCCAGGTCCGTATTTAAAAAATTTTAACTTAAAGTTGGTAATATTTAAAGAACGAAACCTCAAATTTTTTTACAAGTGAATAATAAAGGCGCAAAAAATTAAAAACCATAATTTAAAATATCGTTTTTTTCCGGATATCTCCGAAGGTTTCCGAATATTTTCAATTGTTTTTCACCAAATTATTAAGCCCCAAAATACGCAACTTTGGCTCAATTTCACCATCTTCGTATCTCTTAGGGTTTTCGACAACCCGTTGTACGCACACGAATTTATAGCACCCTATATCAAAAGACGAAATATTAGAATCAATATCTGATTACAATCCGTTATAGAAAATTAAATGTTTCAATAAAAATTTAAAATTACCTTTTTTGCCATTTCTGTAAATAAAGCTAGGTAAAAATAAAACCAGAAACGAGAATTTTAAGTTTTTTAAATATTTTCGGAATTGCTTGGGATTTAACAAATTTCTCAATGGCTTTTTAGTCGTCTCCACATTGTTCAACTTTTCATTAATTTAATATTTGCTCTATTTCTTAACGTTTACGAGATTGCGATGATGACCGTCGAATTTGTAACACCCTGTGTATGTTTTACTAATTTAAATATAAGAAACTTGGTTTGATTGGGTTTTTAGGATAAAAATAATGAGAAATATTAAATGTAAAAATGTTATGTCGGATTACACAAAGTTTTATTCAAGAATTAACTAATCAGACAACTCTGACTGTGACATAAATGTTATTGTCAAAAATAATTGTCTTTTAATCAAAGTGGCTCGATTACCTTAATCCTTAATTAACTAGGTTACTTTGATATTGAGTATATATCATTTCTACCACATGCATTGACGTCATAATCAAAGCTTTATGGTCAGTTAATTTTTATATAAAAACTTTGTGCAACTCAAAAATAATATTTTAGGGAAACTACATAACTTTGTTAAGAGAATTAAAAAACTCATTTCAACCTAAAGGATGGTTACTAGCAGCTGCTGTGTCGTCAATTCCAAGCAATGGATATGACGTTCCAAAAATGAGCACGTAAGTATTCTAGTACACAAAGCAAAATCGACTAATTAAACAGAATTGTTAAGAATAGTCTTATACCAGTAGCAACATTTTTAATAATCACTATTAAAACAATCTATTACTATAGCAAAAAGTTAACTAACGAACAGTATACAGAATTAGTACCTCTTTATTTATACGGACAATAAAACGAAATAATTACAAATATAAGCCCAGAATTGTAAGAATGTATTTTAATAAAATATTCTTTTTGGACGTAAAAATGGTTTTATACAACATAAAGATTATACCAACGATAAAACGCTTTTTTGGGGGTGTTAATTAAACTATTATTTGATATTAAACATTTATTTACCCTTATGCAACATATTTTTAATTTGCAAGAGTGGGGAAGACTTCGACGTATCAAGACATGTTTTACGAGGCCATTTGTATTTATTCGGCTGTGCGGGTTGTTTCAGAGGTTTGTTGTTTTTTGTGAACAGTGTTGTGAGGTTATTATTAAGCTTTATTTGTGGTAGTGTAAAATTATCAGTATTTTGTAACCTAAGAGCTGTGTTTATGATCTTAGATTTTTCGTTGTTTCTTGATTAGAAATTGTTGAGGGTAAATACCCTTCGTTGTTTTTTTTTAGTTAAATAAATACCTTTAAAATGTTAACCTATCTTTTCTTGTAATCCTTTCAAATATCACATATATTTGTTATTTGAGCTTTTGTTTTGTTGTATTAGTTTTTGGTAGTTTTATCGGCCATTTATCTGTTTATTTAATCTTCTGGATATACGATTGCACATGTTTTAAAGCGAAAAATAGCAGTAGTTACATGGTAAAATCAAAAAATTAAATTTGTCAATACCAATATAAATATTGTAAAATATAATTTCTTTACCTTTATTATTTTCTGGTCTTAAAACATACAATAATCCAAAATTTCGCTTGTTGCTTGGAGTTTGTGTGAAGAAATAAGTGATCGATAAATTTATCAAAAATTAATATTGGGAAGGCGCAAGCGCAAAATTTGAATGGGCAAACAGTATAAAACGTTTTAGATTTGCAGCTAAACACTTTTATACCGGTTATAAAACGGGATTATACACTTTCAACTGTGTGTACTGGTTATAAAGCTTTTTATAGTCGCTATAGAACAAACCTTTATGGTTATAATTCGTGTCATATAAACAGTATACCTAATCGTTTTTAACTAATGTGTATACCATAAAAGTACGTTTTATAGTCGCTAGGGAACAAACCTTCATGGTTACCATACGTGTCATATAAACAGTATAACATATTTTAGTTATCCTTATGCACTGGTCCTAGCAATACCTGGTGTATAACTGGTATTACCTCGTATTGCTGTCCCAAATAGTATTAAATATTCTTATAATGGCCATAAGAATTCTTATAATGGCTATAATTCATTTTTCTTAGTGTAAGATTAGTAATACTAACTATTTAAACAAAGTAAGGATTAGTACTGACGTTCGAACACCTTAAACAAATTCAAAGAATTCGTCCATTTTTACTCAAAGAAACCTGATATTTGATATTTTTTATCAAACAGACACAAAGTCTCGGTCTTAAATAAATATTTCTCTGTCTGATTATAACTGTTACTGTATTTCGCCTTAAACTGGCATTATTAGACCTTACAAACAATTTTTTTCCAAAGGCCCGTTCATGCGCCGGATGCACTTAAGCCATGCTTGGCCCATTGTGCTTACCCTGTTTGGTTGTTACACCCACTCTGTGATCCCAGTTCCTTGCACTAGTTTGTGTAGGTCAACTGGGGAGAGGGTAAGGATGTCCTCTGATTCAAGTTTTTATTGCCCGAGTATTTGTTGCCTCTTCCGATCTAGTGACTCGCAGTGGCAAACTATGTACTGTACAGTTTTATAAACAATTTAAAATTATTATGAACCATTATAAAAGCAAGTAAAATATGTTTCGTAGTTTGAATAGTGACGATTGGTGCAGAGCTTCCAAGAAACAGAGCTCGCAAAAAGAATAATAAAAAATAATCATCTAACTAAAACATTTTCTATTACCAAAAAGCAAATGTAATACTTGGTATTCGCGATTCGCATTTTAAATAACTGCAAGCGAGGTATGTAAAGTCGACCAGTGAAATAACCTACTGGCTCACGCTATCGCCGAGTTATTATTTATCTATTTATCTGGGCCACACGAGCTCCTTGAAACACCCGCGCGTTACTTCGCTTCCACCAAGTCCTACTAAAATATGAAGCAGTGATTTAAGTGGAGAGTTCGTTGCATTTAGTACAGGGGGTATTATTGGTTACAGCGAGTTCAAAAACAATAATAATATAGTGCGTGCGTGTGATTATGTTTTTGTTTGTTTTTAATTTAATTAATGTGAAGAGATTTTTTAAACATTCATACAAAGAAAAGATCGAATTAAAAGGAAAAGCTAGACTATTACCAGATATTAATATTGAAAAATCTGGTGTAAGTAGAGGGATAAAGTTACACACGCAAATTTAACACAAAAATGTATTTTAAAAATAAATAAATTTGTAGATATAACAAAAAAAAAATGCTTTATACTCTTTTTCCTCCTTACTTCTAAGTGACAATATAAAAGCGCAGTTTTTAAATTTTTATAGGTGATACCTACTCTTTGCAGCACTGTCTCCTAAAAAGGTCACGAACCGCCACTGTAACTATATGTACTTATTATTGATATATAGAGTTTACGTTTTTAGGTTTCTTTGATTTATTATATTATTACAAAAATGTTCTAGTAACCTACATATTTTACTTTAAAGGTACTTAGATATTATCAACTTGATGTCCTACGATTTCTATGGTTCATGGAGTAGTTATACCGGTCAAAACTCACCCCTATTTGCGTCATCAATTGAAAATCAATGGCAAAAGGAAAATCTGAACGTGGCGGCCTCCGCGAATAACTGGGTAAGAGCTGGAGCTCCCAAACATAAAATAGCTGTAGGTACCGCATTTTATGGGAGGTCGTTTACTCTGAGAGATCCTAACAATCATGGGCTCCATGCTCCTATTAATGGGGCCGGGAACGATGGGGGAAGTGCCACCTACTTAACTGTAAGTCTGCTAATTCTTGTTTTCTTACTACAAACATAATATTATGACATTTCACTCGCCTTTTACGACCAATGGTACTAAATTTAAAAAAAAAATTGTTTCTTTTTTAAATGATATACTACTAAGTATAATGTAAAGTAGACAGTTATTGCTGACCAGCAAAGTTTCGTTAATCGATTTCAGAAGTTATAATAATAACTATGTGTTTCGTAATCTGCGGCAAATATTTTTCAGTGCAGTGTACCGAAAATCAGGTTTCAGGAGTTAACAGCAAATGCCAAACTTTTACTTTTACAGGAGAGGAAGGGGAATTTAGAGATTTCCGTACACGGAAATTTAAAATATTTTTGATAAAATTATTAAATTTCGCGGTTGCTTGTGGAGAATACACACCCCATGCGTCCCCTGGTTTTTAATAAGGAGTGGGTAGTAATTGCCCCCTTTATCCCTCTATATCCGTCTTTGCACCTAAACTTATACCTTGTTTATATATAACATTTATAATCTTAACGGAACCCCAAACTATATTTTAAACCTAACAACAATATTTTAAAACGAACCTAAACATTGAACATTGATGTTATAGTGACTATCCAGGGATAAATACCCCACAGCAAGTCGATCATTTTTTTTATGGAGCTCTACGAATCCTATACTGAGCTTAACAAACCCGATTTGCTGAAGTTAAATTAAATTTGAGCTTCCCATACGTGCAACAGAAAGTGTTGCCGATTCTTCGATACTTCATCATATATTAATTGTGGTTTTCTCACGGTAGACCCCTATAATACCCGATGTTCCTCTAATTGTTTGTAACTATCAAAGTAAACAAATTATATTCTAGATTTGCACAAAATATAATGGCTGGACAAGAGTTTGGGACGATCAGCAGAAAAATCCCTATAAATATCAAGGGAATCAGTGGCTCGGGTATGATGATAAAGACTCCATTTGGGCCAAGGTATGATCTTTTTTTAGATTTAACCCGATAGAAAGAGTTTTTTTTAAATAAAAAAATCTACCAATACAGGGTTATTCCTAAGCTGATATTTCTTTTTTAGCTGTGTATAGATGACATTAAAATAAACAACATTTTTAAATACCTTTTTCAAAACACTCAAAAATAAGGTACTTACATTCATTTGTTACACTATGGATCAAATGCGGTTCTGCCTAACTTGCCTGTTAAATAACAAAAAACTTCTGGGTGTAGGATTAGCCAGCAAGGGAGAGCGTCCTGCGTATAATCTCGAAGCAGCAGCCGCATTTTGACGACACTAACCGTAAATTAGCAGTATATTTACTAGTTCATTGTTTTCAAATTTTACCATTTTCACCTGTCACCAACTTAAAATTACCGTGCTTCAGAAAAACACACCGCAGCAAATTTCCAAATAACTGACGACCGACCTGTAAATTGCATGACTAATAGGAGATAAGACAAACAATATAAAGTACAGCAGGCTACGTCTTGATGACCAGGCCCGCACTTAGATTTTTTACTTCTGTAGCTCGCTTATTTTTAAGTTTTTTGAAAAAGGTATTGGAAAATGTTGTTTATTTTAATGCCTTCTATACAAAGCTAAAACAGAAGTATCAACTTAAGAATCACCCTGTATAAAAAATGTATAAGGTTATCTATAAAACTTTGACATTTAAAAAAAACTAACGGTATCCGCGGCTTTGCTCGCGTAATTCAATTATTGTTATCAACAGAATTTTTTATACTCATATTATTTTCCTGATAGGCTAGAAAACTTTTAAACAAATTTGTGTTCTAGCTTTGTAAAAGCTAGTCTCTCTCTCTCTCTCTCTCTCTCTCTCTTAATATATTTCAGGGTGCATGGATAAAGAGTCAAGGTTTCTTTGGTTCCATGGTCTGGACCATCGATAGTGACGATATGAAGGGACAATGTGGAGAGAAACAAATTCTTCTTAAACAGCTTAACAGAGCTCTTAAAAGATAACCCCTTCAAAGGAATATCAGTGTTTATTTGTTTTTAAAATATGTAACAGGTTATTAGATATTATTTTATATAATATTATGTAGGTAATAATTATTATACATACTATATTCAGTTGGAAAAGTGTATTTTTTTTTTAAATTCCATAAAACTAGTTTTAAATATTTTGGTACAATACAGGGTGGCCCATTTGTCTGACAAAGTAATATAGCGTCTTTACTATTAAAGATATCAAAAAAAAGTTTTTATAAAAGTTGTAAGGTATAAAAAAATATACGTAATAAAATTATTTTTAAGCATACAGGGTGGTCCAAAAAAGTAGGACAATAAAAAGATACATTTTTTTAAATGAAACACCCTATATATTTTAGCATTTTTTGTTTCCTTACAGAATTATCCATATAACGCCATATTTAGTTTTTTAATTTTTTGCAACGTTGCCAAACAAAATGCAAAATGTTTAAAATTTTGGAAAAAACATGATAGTAAAAATTACCTATATTTCTCAAAAAGAGTATCAAAAATCGAAAATTTTTTGTCAGCTTTTAAGTTTAGGGATAGAAAATTAAATATTTAAGTACCTAGAATTTTTTACAGTTGGTTTTCTGTTGACATCTAAATATACAAAATTTTAAAATACAATAACTCTAGTTTTTCAAATAAGACACCCTATATTTATTAGGCTAGTCTGATAGATATTGTAAGTATCTTTTATTATTGTTAAGTCATACCCATACCTAAATTCACTAGTTTTGGCAATATTTCGATTTTTATTTAAATTTTGGTGAAAAAAACTACAGTTTTTATTTTTCTAGTAAGCCATGACCAGCAAAGTCGAAACAAATGTAATTGAATATTATGTCATATTTATAATTATTATATTTATATTTATAATGTTTGTGAACTTATTTTCAATATCAAGTTACGTAATAAAAAAGAAGTTTTGTTTAATTTAATAAATACGTAACTAACTATGGTTATCAATTTATTATAATATGACATTACATTCAATTACATTTGTTTTTACTTTGCTGGTCATGGCCTACTAGAAAAATAAAAACTATAGTTTTTTTCACCAAAATTTAAATAAAAATAGAAATATTGCCAAAACTAGTAAATTTAGGTATAGGTATGACTTAACATTAATAAAAGATACTTACAATATCTATCAGACGAGCCTAATAAATATAGGGTGTCTCATTTGACAAAACAGGGTTATTGTATTTTAAAATTTTGTATATTTGGATGTCAACAGAAAACACCCTGTACAAAATTTTAGGTACTTAAACATTTAAGACAGTTTTTCTATCTCTAAACTTAAGAGCTGACAAGAAATTTTCGATGTTCGATACTCTTATTGAGAAATACAGGTAATTTTTTACTATAATGTTTTTTCCAAAATTTTAAGAATTTTGCATATTATTTGGCAACGTTGCAAAAAATTAAAAAACTAAATATGGCGTCATATGGATAATTTTGTAAGGAAACAAAAAATGCTAAAATATATAGGGTGTTCCATTTAAAAAAATGTATCTTTTTATTGTCGTACTTTTCTGGACCATCCTGTATGTTTAAAAATAATTTTAGAACATATTTTTTTTATACCTCACAACTTTCATAGAAACTTTTTCTTGATATCTTTAATAGTAGAGACGGTATATTACTTTGTCAGACAAATGGGCCACCCTGTATGTATGATACAGCAGTGGCGGCTTGTGAAATTGAGTATGGGACTGGGATGACTTTCAAATTCATATCGACAACATTACCTAGAAAAATAGGTCATGATATAATTCATATTTCTTTATTTATTTAAGGACACTCGAACAATATTTCGAAATTATTTTAGTTAGTTAAAGTTAATATCTCCATGGGAAATTATATCTATATACAGGGTGTTCATTTGGAAACTTCCCACCACGGATTTATCGAAAACCGCTGATTACACAACTTTTTAACCAAAAATTACTTCACCCCCTTTTACCCTCTGCCCCCCGGGGTCATCACCCTAAAAATTTTAAATGGCAAGGGGTATCAAGTAATAGCTTGTTTGAAAGGTCTTTCAAAGTGCTTTATTTTGACGTTTGATTTTTTAAAATCGGTCGATTCGTTTTCGAGAAAAATATTTATTTATCCTAATTTGTTCAGATAAATAAAAACACACGAAAATATCACTTTTTATTTCAATAAGTGTTCAAAAACCAACATAAACAGCAATTTGGAAGATTATACGTGGCAGCAACCAAATAACAACCAGAATTTTTTTCCGCCTTCTTTTTATCAACACAGATCAGTTACCTTTGTGACAATCTCGGGATAGTGAAAATTAATTTATTGATTCCCATTTTACTTCCAAAATGGTTTACACACTAGCCGAAAGAGTGGAAATGATTTTAATTTATGGTGCCCAAAATCAATGTGCTCGGCAAACTGCCGTCACATTTAACGCCAAACATCCGGATTCGCATAGGTATGTTTTGGACCTTGTTACTAAATTTACTCAAACTGGATGTGTTGCAAATAAAAAAACGTAATCATCGTAGAGTTTTGGATGAAGCCGCTCAAGTTGAAGTTTTGGGTCATTTTGGCATAAATCCTAATACTTCATTCTGCAAAATTGTTGATGCGACTGGTATTTCAATAGGCTCTGTACACACAGTTACTAAATTACATAAATTTCATCCATTCAAAATGAAAATATTTCAAGAGGTAACCGAAGATGATTTCGATAGGCGAGTTGAGTTTTGTGAACAAATGACTGCAGCGATTAATGATAATACCATTCATGTAAAGAATATCAGCTTTAGTGATGAATGCACATTTTATCTAAATGGATTTGTTAATAAGCATAACTGCAGGTATTGGAGCAATGAAAATCCTCATGTTTTTGTAGAAGAGCATACTCAGTACCCCCAAAAACTTAATGTATGGGCAGGCATTTTAGGAAACAAAGTGATTGGGTCATTGTTTATTAATGGGAATTTAAATGGAGGCATTTATTTAGATTAGTTGAAAAATACCATCAATCCGCTTATTACTGAAACCATTGAAAACCAAATCGAAGACGATGGAAACCCTATACTTGATGAGGCTAAAATATATTTCCAGCAAGACGGCGCTCCTTCTCACTATGTTCTTTCGGTTCGGCAATGGCTAGACGACGAGTTTCCAGATAAATGGATAGGGTGAAGAGGGCCTATAGAATGGCCTGCTAGATCTCCTGACTTGACGCCATTAGACTTTTTTCTATGGGGCTATTTGAAATCTATTGTATTCACTACCCAACCTGAAACTTTGGATGAACTTCGTCAACGTATCATCGAAAGCTGCCATGATCTCCCACAACATGTTTTTGAAAATGTCCGTCAGGAATTTGAACATCGCCTATATCATTGTTTGGCCAATAACGGGCAACATTTTGAACACTTATTGAAATAAAAAGTGATATTTTCGTGTGTTTTTTTTTCTATCTGAACAAATTAAGATAAATAAAAATTTTTCTAATTTTCTCGAAATCGAATCGACCGATTTAAAAAAATCAAACGTCAAAAAAAAGCACTTTGAAAGACCTTTCAAACAAGCTATTACTTGATACCCCTTGTCATTTAAAATTTTTAAAGGGATGACCCCGGGGGCAGAGGGTAAAAGGGGGTGAAGTAGTTTTTGGTTAAAAAATTGTCCCCTTTGGCACATCTTTTGACGTGTCTCGGCGTTTTTTCTTTTAATCAGTGGTTTTCAATAAATTCGTGGTGGAAGTTTTCAAATGAACACCCTGTATTAAAAATATTGGGTTCTCTTGACCCGAATCCTTACTAATGTTAATTAGTGGATTTTTGATTTTTTTTATATTGAGGTGTGCGAAGAAGTTATTTTCAGTAAAAAATTTTTTTTTTAATATTTTTAACAATACAATTAAATTAAACAATAATTTTAATGCTTTTCATTGGCGTATATTTTTTTCTTGGGTTCTTTTTGAATGAAAATAACTTTTTCACCCCTACATAGATACCACCTTTCCATTGGTAAAAATAGAAATTCAATATCTAGTTGGTAACGCTACCAACGAGTTGCGTTGTCTGCGGATGTTAATTGAATTACATGGACAACAACTACTTGTTGGTGATTTAAATTTGTAATTTGTTTCCTTTTAGTCGCCTTGTGTGCAAACGGCCTTACCTTTTTATCACTCGGGAGCGTTAATTTTTTCTGTTTTACGGTATTTCGAGATCTAAGGCAAAAACCATAGAAACTAAGGTATTATAATGTTATATTAATAAAATAAATAAAAATATTAATAAAAAAATATAATTTTTTCTTATGCTCTAAAAATTTGCTTACTTCTTAGAATATTGTTACGGTTAATCTTATTGAAATAATAAACGGCCTAAACACCTGTAAGTAATACTAAAAATAATTACCAGAGCCGTAATAGTAAAGAAAGGATAATTTGAAATCTTGATGATGTATTATTTAATGACAAAATGTTAAAATTTTGATAGCCTTTAACTTGTATTAAATTTCTAAAGCTTAGAAGTCCTTAAAACTGTATATAATATTCCAGGTGGTTATTAAAAAAAAATTTTATTTAAAGAACGAAACGTCGAATTTGAAAATTAATAAGACCACCCCTTATAGAGCTATAAAAAAGCTTTTTTAATTTTTTTCCCAAGTCAAAAATGAAGGCGCAAAACATTAAAAACCAAAATAAAAAATTTCGGGTTTTGTCGGATATCTCCGAAGGTATTCGGAATATTGATAATTTTCTTACGCTAAATACTTAACTTGGGCATAAATGAGCCATCTTTGTATCTCTTACCGTTTTCGAAATCCCCTTGTACGTATTCAAATTTGTAGCACCCTCTATATCTACACTCTTAAGAAAAATTTGCCCTGACAGTCAATGGTTATCGGTTATCCATGTCTTATCCTATATATCCCACTGTAAAATGATGTTTTAAAACATTGTCATTCATTGTTCATTCAAACATTGGTTAAGATAAAAATGTGACGATAATAATAGTGTTTTTTTAAAATGGTAATATATCTACCGTAAAACGGGGTTACTTTGCACCGCTTTTTGCACAATTTTTTTTATTGAAAGATAAAAATATCTTAATACTAGTATAACTATTTTATGATTTTCGGTGGATATAATTAAGCTCATTATCTAAGTCGCATTACATTTTTAAGTTAATTCATTGCAAGATTAGGACACCAAATCGATTTACATCCTGGTGCAAAGTATACCACGGAAAGGGTATACTTTGCTCCACTTCATTTTAAACTGGTTTTACCGTTTTATCTACAATTAAAGCAAAGTAGCCGCATACGAGTCATACTTTGCACTATTTTAGATATTGTGCAAAGTATTCCCAATTTTGTAAGAAAGTGGGGATTCTTTGCACCAGTTGTATGGTGCAAAGTATTCCCAATTTTTTATGGAAATTGCCAATGTAAACAAAAAAAATAGAAAAACCTAAATATGTATTTTATTGACCTATTTTATTACCTGCATCTCTAAACTAATAATTGTACATGCGATTGAACGGGTACTTACCAATATTTATCAGCTTAGGCTTTCTCGGCAAGAAGATTTTGCACAGTTTTAAAACGTAACAATTTGGAGGTTACATATTATGGCGGGAAATGAATGACAAATGACGGAATGCGGGAGTGTCTAACCTCTTGAGATGATATATTGCAGTGTTCTTTCTCTGCACATGATATTAGTAAGGCCTCAAATTAAGATGGAGCACTGTGCTACCAAAAATATTATTTTACCATACTGAGTGCAAAGTAACCCCGTTTTACGGTAGTATAAATCAAATAGTTATTTATTATACAAGGGAAAAAAGCATTAGATTTTAGCTCGAGGTTGTGAAAAGTAATCACTTTTTTCCCGGGGAAAAAAGTAATCACATCACTTTTTTCGCGGGGAAAAAAGTAATTTCACAAAAAGTGACATTTTATTACCTGTCAACAGAGATAAAATGTCAAACTTTTTTCCCGTCACAGAAAAAATACTTGTTTGACATTTTATCTCTGTTGACAGGTAATAAAATGTCACTTTTTGTGAAATTACTTTTTTCCCGGATATAATATACACACATAAGTAAAGGTAGATATTTAATTTTAGAATATTTTATTATACAAAAAGTTACATTTTCTTTAAATCGAAAAGTACAATTATTAAATGTGCATTGCATGCATGACATGTTCATTTTACTATTCGGTACAGTCGAATTTTCTCGTGTTGAAATTATATTTTCTGCCATGGACACAACTGCGGGTGTTCTTTCAGCACTGCCACAGGTTCTAAACACTTTATTAGCTATTTCTGTCCTGTGTGCTACTGATTCATCAACATACCCTTCAGCGACCGTTGATGACTTCCAACTGCCATGTTTCTTGAGTGTCAACAAGTTTCCCTCAGATTCAACCAAAAGTGTAGCAGACGATCTTCGAAATGAATGACCCGTGTATAAGGTAACATTTTCAAGTTGAAGAAAATTAGCTACTGTTTGGGGTACCTTATAAAACTGATTTTTACCCACAACTTGATTGACACATTTTCCATTGTGATATGCATAAAATAGGCGGCGATCCTTTGCTGCTGTTGGACGAAGGGCTATGTACATTCGGTAAAATTTAATATATTTTTCAGTAACTACAAATCTCCTGTTGACATCATTCTTTGTTTGCTTAATTTTCACAATTAATAACGTTCCCGAATCTTCAATATCATCTAATGTTACCTGGCTGATTTCGCAAATTCGACAAGCTCCTGCAATCGCAAGTAAAACAACAACCTTGGCCATTAAATAAACTTCATCGGGAGCATTATTTAAAAAATCACTAATATTTGTACTCGTAAAAATCGCAGATTTCTTGGGTGTGTAACCTTTCCCATTTTGTTTTAGAAATGTAATTAGTTTGAAATATTTTGAAATGTCTACATTATTATTGGATTGTAACATACTTTTAATCATTGAATAATTCGACCACACAGTTGATGGCTTTTATTGTTGTGTCAGTTCCGAAAAATAGGCCAATAACACCGTCTTCGACAAAGAACTGCATGCCTTTTTCATCTTCCATTCCATAAATCTTGAAAACGCGTTTTCGTAAATTTTGCGCGATTTAGCTGGCGATAATTTTTGTGACGCTACTTTCGCTGCTTCTACTAATTCCGGTGGAGTCAGAGAAAACTCAGAATCAGACATTTCAAACTTTATATTATTTAAAATAACTACTAAATAACCACTAAAGTTCTTACTTTTTATATTAAATCACGGAATTAAATTGACAGATATTTGATTATTTTAAAGGTTTCCTTAGAAACGCAGGTCCAATTATCGCTATAAGTAAAACAGCCTACCTACTAGTTTAAAAAGTCTAATTTCACATCGATACTTTATTTCTGACTTTAATATATTGTAATAATATTGTCGTTTTTCCCGTCACAGAAAAAAATAGTGTATTATACACGGGAAAAATATTAGATTTTAGCTCTCGCTTTTTTGTGTCGGGAGACAACACAACCTCGGGCTAAAATCTAATGCTTTTTCCCTTGTATAATAAATAACTATTTCCTTTCATTTCGCCAGATCCATCCCTGAACGCGTTTCCATTTCCATGGGCCACCCAAATCTCAAATTATATCCATTATACCGATCGAATGTATCGTCAAGTTATGTAAATATTGTATTGGGGATTCAACACACTGTATGACGTCCAAAAATTCTTTATATAAAAATAAAGTAACCGAAAATTTAGTTGTACTTAATTAAAACTTCGCGAAAACCTGTTTACTTAAGAAGTGTTCATGTCTTCCAAATTGTATTTTACGTTTTTAATTAATAGTGCAGTTACTAACCTAATTTTTTTAAAGGTGTGCAAAAATTCTATATAAGGTCGGATTAACCAATTTTAATAAATCTGAATTCGCAGTTGTTATTCATTTGGCTAGTATTTACAATTTTAATTTTAGTTTATCATTTCTTGCCCTACTTTCGAATTAAGCTTTTCACCTCTTCGTTCGCTGCCAAGGTCATTCCCGAGGAGACCTAGAGCTTCACGTAGGTTCTGAACCTCGATCCTCAGTCATGCGACATTCCCCCATCCCAATATCGATGAGTCACTGACAATAATTTTTGCCGGGAGTATAGATGACGTGATGAATTCTTTTAAGTTTGTGATGGGTTTTAATTTATTTAATTATACAGGGTATCCATGAAATGACTGTACAACGCTTCACCACAAATTCCTTAATATGCAATGTTGCTTCGTTTTGGCGCTACAGGGCGCTAAAGTTTTTCAATTAATATTGTTTTTTCGGAATAATTTCTAAACGCCTTTATCAATTTCCACTAATTTTGGAGCTAAGAATGACCACTATTGCTAGAGTGTTTTGACGTATGCGCCGTCTTTTTTTAATACCTGCAAATTTAAAAATGGCGGGTGATTGGTAATTAAAAGGTCCTCTTTTGGTTACCCCCCGTATAAATGACTTAAATTATTTCTCTGACACTAGTTGGCTTCACGTTGAAACTTCTTTGTCTCTTGTAAAAATGTAGCCAGACATGCAGTTTCTCTACAAAAAATTATTTACGATGTAAAACATGAAAAGTTTCGAACAATTTATTGTTATAAAAACCAAATTAGTTGATAGTTATTTAGAATTGAATTTTTTTTTCATGTTTCTCGTTCTGAATAAACAGCAATGCTGAATTACAAGGTATTGTAAATATTTTTTTTGTAGAGAAATTGCATGTCTGGCTAAAATTTAACAAGAGACAAAAAAGTTTCAACATGAAGTCAGCTAGTGTCATTTATACGGGGGGTAACAAACAGAGGAACTTTTAATTATCAATAACACGCCATTTTTAAATTTGCAGGTATTAAATAAAGATGTCGCATACGCCAAAACACGCCATTAATAGTGGTCATTAATGGAAATCGATAAAGGCGTTTAGAAATTATTCCGAAAAAACAATATTAATTTAAAAATTTTAGCGCCCTCTAGCGGCAAAACAAAGCAACATTGCATATAGGTAAGTTTGCCTAGATCGCCTTATTTTTGGTTAAGGAATTTGTGGTGAAGCGTTGTACAGTTCTTTCATGAACACTCTGTATAGATAGTCGTAAAAAAGCAATGTTATAATTTGTAGAAAAAGATAATGTATTTGTATCGGTATAGTTAAATAACAATTATAGAAAAAAGTATTATAATATTTAAACGACATTTTATAATCTTCTTCCGCAAAACGAACTATAGGTACTTGCAAATTACTTGCTGCGAAAAAATAAAGATGTTATCTGAGATAGTGGTATTGGTTTCGGTGGCCCAACCACTGAAATTTATTTTTAAAAATGACAATTTATTTAAAATTAACGTCACTTATACAGCAGAATATTCAGGACGGAACCTGTTTAGCCAAAAACTTAATGTGGGTGTTAAATTTTGTAATTAACGTTGTGGTCGTAAGCCTTTCATGATGGACTTTTCCCAGATTATTGTGTTGATTTTTAAAAATCGACAAATATCTTTGCTCGGCACGCAATTTTTATTTTTAGTTGTTTACAGTCGACGCTAGAGGTCAAAACTTAAGTCATAGTCAGAATGGGCTATATGACAACATATGTATAGTATTCGCAGTGGTTCTTTACTTCGACCTCATCGCTTTATTTATTGTCATTTTGACGTAAATTTTAGTGCCTTAAACATTTATTTATTTGCAAAAATAGTTCTTTTCAGAGATTTTATTATCGTTCTCGTGTGTTTCCGATAAGTAGTTTATGATACATATTTATTTATTTAGTATACAAACAGGAAATCCCATAAACAGTATCCACTAATTCAATAATAAGTAAAATATGTCTGCCCTACAAAAATATCTAATAATATTAATGATTAGATGATAACACAAAAAAAACGTATTTGCCATCGTAGGCAATTATAACAACATGAGCACATGAAGCATTGTGATGTTTGTTAATCTAAAAGGTCTTCGTTTTAGAATCTTTTTAATTCTGTCCATAGATCTTGAAAAGAAATCCAGATCTATTTTGATCGAAAGAGAAGGCTTAATCAGCCTTAACTAGAACTCAGAAGCAGCCAAGCTGCCTACCTCTTATGTGTCGAATAAATCACCGACAACAATAAGCTAAGAAGTCTAGAGGATCAATATGCTAACTGGACATCGAACGTGTCACATTGTCAAGCCAGATCACTGATGAGCACCCAGAATCAGAAACAAGGATGACCTCACATTTCATTTTAAGTGAGGCAAGGAATGTTAACATCAAATTAAATGACAGGCCTGCTGTGGTTACCTCAAAAACCCGATGGACGTACCTATCGGTAAACAAAATTGTTTATTGGTAGACCACCACGGCGCTGAGCGTCCGAGGTTTGCACGCTGTGCACCCCTTCGTCTATTACACGCTGTTCCCTCACCTTGTCAGTGGGGAATGGCAGTTTATGGGTCCTTAGGCTCACTGCTAACAACGGTATGCCCTGTCTTCTTCCGTTAACATCTCAATCCTTTCGTTGTTTCGTCCTACTGGGACTCATCAGAGACGCGCGACCATCCTGAGGCCGCGGCCCACAAAGGGTCTGCGCCTATAGAGAATCTGACAACTGGCGTTATTCATTATCGTCATGGAAGGTATCAGTCTCTACAGTCACGGACCTCCCTTCAAGGGTCCGGACTGGGTCGGTTTTTGGTGAGCTTAGTTAAAGCCAATAGTTGTCTCGAAAGAGAACTCAGTTTGTTCGTTCAGCGGCAGCCTAGCACGACTGTCGCAAAGACAGAAACGGTGAGCCAGGTAAAGGATCTGCGGAACTCTGGGCAAGGACTACAAAGATTGTAGTGTTGCACGTTCGAGAGTGCAGGGGTGATTCCCCTCTCGGCACCAGGCAACCGCCGCGCCGGTTGCTCCTTGGCAATAGACGACTACGTAACATGAGCTCTTGCAAAACCAGCCATAAACGAACATCCGGGTTTCCCAAGTCAGGGAGTGGAGTGTAAAGAATTAAAGATTCTTCGATTCCGCAGAGACAATATACAAAAATGCAATCTGTAAAAAGTTCTAACTATTAATGGTATGTCGCGAAAAAAATTACGGCGTGGTTAAAGTCCTCTAAATGACGATATATGCTAAAAAATTAAATATTTATTTATACTTTGTTGATAAAAATGTTGTGAAAAGTGCTTTTAAACCATCTATTTAATGTATGAATAGCATTGTACTAAACTTAAATTTTTGATTTAAAACTTTAAACAACTCTTAGAAACCCGTAGTACATCGGGACAGACTTTGTTTTGACCATATTTCTTCGATTTGATTCGTACACTTTTAATAAGTTAGAATGCATGCATAATCATTCACTCAGAATTGAGAGTTCTGTATCTTTTCAAATAAAAATGACTCGACAATATAAATTTGGACCAGAGTAGGCACGGTTTTGTTTGTACAAACGCTTTTAACAATATAGAATTTTGAATTGTTCCTTCATTCATAGTTTATCATGCTGGCAGCATAATCAATAATCGAGATAGATGGAAATACTGAAAATTATAAAATAGGGAACGATGAGTTGGACTTTCGTTACTTCAGGTGTCCTTATTATTTAAATGACATGTTTATAAAGGATATATTATAAATTTTCTGAAAATATGTAATTAAGTACTTTTATAAATGTATAGCTTATATAACGTGACTAAAACAGGTGACGGTAACCTTTGTCTTTTATAAACTTTTCGCCATTATAGTGTTTTAAGAATTTTATAAATAAAATATAGGTAGATATTATAAACCTATAATTGTATGCACAAAATAAATACACTGTAAAAAACGCATGTAAATTTGTTTAATTCTCCTTCTAAACGCTAACGTAACTTTTAGGTTTCATATAATTATAATCAAGTAATTATGCTTTAAAAAGGTAACTTTGAACTGTATTAGATAATTTTGCAAGAAATTACATGATTCTATTTAATTCCTGTAAATTTAAATAACATTATAAAAATAAATGTAAAATAATGTAAAAAATCATAAATGATTATTTATTTCAACCCGTTCTATTATCTCGAACACGTGCTTCAGCTTATATTAGGCAGAACACATTAGAGTTAAGACAGAGTTGGCGGCTTTTAGTCATTTTTACCTATTTTACCAGTTTTTTGCATATTCTTCTTGCGAAACCTATACCGTTTTTTTTAATTAAAAGTAAAATCGTAGTACCTATTCACACTTATACTAATCAAATCTGGAATCAATCCAATTTCTATACCGGGTGGTGCATTGTGATTGGAAGCGTAGGATGCAAGTATTGGACTGTCGAAATATTTGCTCCCCTGTTGACTTTAGAGCGGGGTTGTAGGGAGACTTTTTAGGGGCTTTGTGTGGTGAGGGCACATACAGAATTTTGGACAACCCGATCTTAACTTATTTGAATAAGATTGCGGTTGGTTACATGTTGTCGCGCGACTGACGTCACGTAACCATAGCAACGGTGAAAATCAAAGTCACTTGACTGTATGTTGAGCATTGAGTCTTCGAATGCTGCTTTGAGCTCACGGACACTGTCGGCTGGGGCACGTCAAAATGCACGAGTGTTTATAATTATTTTCCATCGGAGTTAACCGTGGCCCTATTATGCATACGGATTAAATTAATATTATTAATTTGAACATAATTATATTTTAAGGGCCAAAATGGTAGCTGTATTAATTATTAATATTTAATATTGTCGAAAACATGGCCTCCTGGCTAGTAGTCTCGTTGGTCTCGTCTCAAAAAACGCGGGAAAGCACATTTTACACGACTTTTTATAAAAATAAACTACTTTTATGACGAACAAACTTACACCAAATGAATTTAGAGTGAACGCCATAACGGTTTCGTGTTCATTCTAACACTGCACCTGTTGAAGTGAGTCATACAATTTTTATAACCTAGAATAAAATGAGTTAAATAAGATATTTTTTTTTTTTTTTTTTTATGATAAAACACCTGCACTGTAGGAAAAATCCTTTAAGGCGCTCTGGGAGCGGTGCGAGTGCGAAAAAAGCGATTAACGTTGGTCTTGAAACGTTGAAGATTGTATTCATTGGGAAGCACGACCTCAGGAAGATCATTCCACAAAAATGACGTTCTCCAGATGAAAGAATTCTTGAACAATGAAGTTCGAGGAGTACTAAGCTGAACAACATATGGATGAGCGGCAGTGGTTCGCCGTGTATTTCTGTTTTGCATTGCTCTAGGTGGAATCAAGTGGGCAATGTCAGTCGAACACCTGCCATGGAAATATCTGTAAAAGAGAGCCAAATCACCAACCTGTCTTCGATGCTCCAGGCTATCGAGGGTCTTGGTCAGCTCGGGGTCGCCGATCAGACGAACGGCTCTCCTTTGAATGGAATCCAGTAGCCTAAGGGTGTGCTTGGGTGCAGAGCTCCAGACATGAGAGCAATATTCTAATGATGGTCGAATCTGGGCTTTGTAGAGTGTCAAAAGTTGATGAGGTGTGTACAACCTTTTGGTGCGGAAAAGTACACCAAGTTTCTGTGCAGCTGCCTTGGCAATTGCGGCAACGTGATCATGCCAAGACAGATTACCTCCCAGATTGACCCCCAGCAAATTAATAGACGGTGTCAGGGGAATTGCGTGTCCTGCCATGACTATATCCGGTTCTGCAATGTTAACCTTTTTGGAGAAGACTGCTGCCTGGGTTTTCTTAGCATTAAATTCGACTTGGTTACTGTCACCCCAAGCCAAAATTTCTTCCAGGTCATTGTTGAGGCGCAATACTTAATAGATTCATCACCAGGTTGCCATAAATTATAGAACAAATCCTAGTCACAGGTATCTTTGTGACATAAATACGATAAAGCTGCGGTAAATCCATGTTCTTAGATATGTGCTATATATTTGTTTCGTACCACCTATAGAACCTTGTGATAAAGCTGTGTTCCTTTCTAGAGCTCTATACGAAATATCACTTTGTTGGCGCGTTCTAACTTTGGTCAAGCGGGTACGTACACTACTGAATTATCTGAAATATAAAAACAAAACTTTTTAATCACACAGGATATCACGTAAAAATGATATCTATAACCGTAAGTTTCGCGAAGCCTCAAAATAAATACCTTAAGGTTAGGCGAACCAATGCTAAAACAATGGTGCATACGACTGATCTTTTTTAAATTGCCCTTCATCATAATGTACATTGTTACATGTTGTTTGCGTTACTGACGTCACGTAACCATAGCAACGGTGAATATCAAAGCCATGTTGAACGTTGGGTCTTCACTTGCTTTGAGCTAACGGACGGCGGCGGTCGGCTGGGGCGCGCCAAAATGCACGAGTGTTTATAATTATTGTACATCGGAGTTAACCGTGGCCCTATTATGCATACGGATTAAATTAATATTATTAATTTGACTATTTAACTAGAGTGTTTTACACTGGCAAAATGTCATAGCAACGGCCGGTCTTCTACTGGCAAAATTACTACCTGCACCTACCTGGACAAAATTCACATGTGATTTTTGCCGCGGCAAAATTTTAATTTTTGATTGAAAGAAGTTTTGTTACCATGGTTCTGTTAATTATTTAAAATGTCATTGTATTATTTCTTGTTAACAAACGTCAAATTATTTTAGTTCAAAAATGAGTGTTTCTGAAGAAAAAAACAGATTTGGAATACAATCCATTACAGAAATTAAAAAGGCAGTGTCGGAGAATATACCTCCAAATACGCGTATCTCCAAAACTTCCATTTGGCGACAGTTTTCGCAGTTCTTATTGATAAGAGATTATAAGCTTGAAAAGCATACTCCAGCCGAAGAATTAGCAAAAATTATGGAAGATTATGCTTACAACATGAAAAAACTAAATGGAGAGGACTACAAAGAGTCAAGTATCAAAAGCATATGGAATACCACGGCGCAGATGCTACAAGAAAAGTATTATCAAGAATTTAATATAAAAATAGACCCATTTACCGACATTCTTTTTAAATCAGCCCGTTTGGCAAAGGACTTAAAACGAAAACAACTTCAAGGTAACCAAGAAAAAAGAAAAACAAGTTCGAAAGCCCTTACAACACAAGAATTATTGGAAATGATAAAAATTCATGACGAAGACACCCCAGACGGCCTACAGAAAAAAATATTTCACTTATTTTCTTTTGAACTTGCGTGGCGAGGCAACGAAGCAGTGAACTGCAAAGTACATTATTTCCACCAAGAATTAGACCTAAATGAAGAATTTACGGGACGTATCGAATACAATCCCATATTTTCAAAGACTACACAAGGAGGTGCAAAAGCCTTGGCCAGTAGCAAATGGTTGGTAAAAAACAACACTAACAAAGATCTTTGTCCTATTCGTCTATTTTTAAAATTATTTGAAAAAAGAAATACCAATCCAGAAATTACAAGTGACAGGCTCTTTTTGACAGTTCATCCAAATTGGAAAAAAGGAATTTGGTACAAAAACATGCCTATTGGAATAAACAGCATGTCGAAATGGACCAAAATCTCAGCAGAAAAAATCGGCGTAAATACCAAAAAATTTAAAGTAACAAACCATTCACATCGCTCTTCCACTATTTCTGCCCTTGCAAAAAATGGCGTTGGTGAGCAAGAAATTATCAAATTAACAGGACATTCCCACGCCAATTCTTTGAAGCCTTATTTGCAGTTAGACTCTGAACATCATTTAAAATTAATTGCAAACTTAAGAGAAAAAGCACCAGATCAAGTAATATCATCAAATCAAAATCAATCAAATAATGCACAAACGTTTAATTATCACAACTGTAACTTTTACATCAATAAATAAGTAATTTTTTTGTTTTATTCTTAAATAAAAGTTTTCTAATTTTATTGTTCTTTGTCTTTTTTCTAGTTAAATAGTCATGTCGAATACCACTCGAGAAAAAATTGTGTAAGCAAAATTGTTCTCAAGGATTTATTTAAGTTTGTTGCTTTTAAGCAACAAACTTTCATACCTTTCGAAAATTTTGCCGACAAAATTTTATCTCTTGTGATATTATATATGACCATAATTATTTTTTAAGGGCCAAAATGGTAGCTGTATTAATTATTAATATTTAATATTGTCGAAAACATGGCCTCCTGGTTTTATTTTTTTTGGTTTCACCTACTTCACCTGACGAACCGCCACTGTATCAGTGTTATTCCCGAGGGAGCCTAGAGCTTAACGTGGGTTTTGAACCACGATCCACAGTCATGCGACACTCCCCCACCCCAAAAGCGTTAAGTTACTGACCATAATTTTGGACCTGGAGTATAGATGACGTGATGAATTCTAAGTTCGCGATGGGTTTTAATTTAAGTATTTAAATATATTGAAAGTTGTAATATAAAAAAACACAAATCAATGTTATAATTTGTAGAAAAAGAAAAAGGTGATTCTGCGGATACCACCATTGATTGGAGTTGTCAACCTGTGATTTGTCATTGCCAAATGTAATTTTTTACTAATGTTCATATCGCGATAGAAAACGGCGTTTCGACAGTTGAAAGCCACAGATGACATTCACAGCTGATTCTAGTTCCGCCGAAAAGTTACTAGATTTAGTGTGGACCGTAACAAGTTCATATTTCAGTTCGCGTCCTGTTATTTTCGTTGTTTTTTGGTGTTTTTCAGTATTTTTATGGCTGTTTTTTATATAGTGTGTGTTTAAAAACATTTGAGATTTTACGTATTCTACCTAGCTGGTGCAGTATAACCGGCATTTATTACATTCTTTAATATTCACGAGCAAAGGAGAGTAGTGTGTCGATAAGTTAAATTTTTTAAAAGCTTTGTCGATAATATTTATGTTACTAGTACATTACTTTATTGTAAGTAATTCCTATCACAATATTTAGGTAGTATTCAGTGGAGACCTAATAGGTTCTTGACTTTTGTTCCAATTTGGATAACATCTCCAAAAGTTTATTGACAACTTTAGTTTAAAACGATGATTTAAATAGAAAAATTTGTAAAGTCTTCTTTGATAAATTAAAATGGTAGATAAGGAACTTAATATTTAAATATTTTTTTAGTTTGTTAATGGAACATAAAAATAGTCCGGTCCTGTCTTTTTAGCCAACCTCTAAACGTAAAATAGACCAGACGTCAACAGGGTGCCATAAATGACAAGTGACTTGGCGTTTTCTTAAAAAAATTTGACTTTAGTAATAATTTTTGACCTAGGTAATTATTTTGAATTTCACAATAGAAGAAAAAGTCACTATGATAAAATGGTACTAATCCTGGCGGGGAACAGCTTAAGTAAGTATTGCATCTAATATGTTTTCCATTTATTTCCCTGATAGACCCATTCCTATCAAGTCGGCAATAAAAAAAAGTTAATTGGGAACCTGTCCGAAAACTTCTAAGAGATACATACGGAACTACCAGACTACCACAAACAAGATAATAACAAATTAAAAGGAGCCTACAAACATTACGTAAAAAATACATTTTCCGAAACCTTTTTGCACATTCGTAAAAATAATTTAACAAACCTGTATAATTGATACACTAAAATACATTTTACGACGCGTAATTGTTTCAGAGGTCGACGATGGCCGACATATTTTCTTGATGCGCCGACTGGTAGTAAAAAAACTCGTTCTCCTGTCAATTAAGGACGTGCAAGTTTTCGAAATAATGCAAAAAATTTGCAGTAAATTAGTAACAAAAAGGCTTCGGGCAATAAAATGTTAATAACGGGATTGACTGGGATGTTTTTGGATGTAAATTGAATTGGAGTTCATCAGTCATTGTTGGTTTAGTTGTTCTCGAATTGTATTTAAAATCAAGTGACAGAGCTGGGATAAATCGATTCCTTTTATTACGAGATATTCTATATCGATTTCTATCTTTAAGAAACAATTCTTTTTACTTATATTTAATAAGAAAATTAATTAACCAGACGTTTGCATTGTGACCTAAATGACATTGGCAGATATCAATTGTCATATTCAAAGTTGATGTACTATTGTGCCGATAAAAAACTGGGACAAGAGATTTACAAAAACAATGTAAGAAATACATATCCCCTAGACTATAAAAGGTGTCTAGAGCTAAAAAGGAAAAACATTCAAAATTTAAAAAGTAACCTAGGTTACATAATGGAATGTTTTGTATTTTTCGATACGGGGTGGTTAAATTTGAGAGACATCATATAATATGGATAAAATAAATTTATTAGATTTTTTTAAAGTCAAATATTTTATAAATTATTATATTTACCATTACCACCAAATAATAAATAAAGCTAATACAGGTAATAAAATACATTTAATAAAAAGAAAAAAATTGCGAACACAAAGTTTGTCAAAACAACACAAAATTAATATTTGGTCATAGAACCATTTCTGTTTATTACTTTTTGGAGCCTTTGTGGCATACTTAAAACTAAGTTTCTACATAATTCGACAGTTATTTCATCCCAAGCTTGATTTATCCTATGACGTAATTCATCCCTGTTTCTAGGTTGAAAATCATGTTTATACATAGATTTGACCATGGCACCCCAAATGTTTTCTATCGGGTTCAAATCGGGACTCTTCGAAGCCCAGGGAAGAACTGCTATGTTATTTTCTTGGAGAAAATTTTGTACAATTCGCGCTGTGTGTATTGGAGCATTATCATGCTGAAATGTGTAATTTTGACCGTATACAGCGTTTACCGATGGTATCATCACTTCGTTTAGTATATTAACGTATACTGCTGCAGTTAGTCTTCCTTCGACGATTTGGCAAAGTCCTGGTCCTCTAGCGCTAATCCAGCCCCAAACATTTATGGAGAAACGCCCACTTTGGTTGGTTTTGTGGGTGTATCTCTCATCATACCGCATGCCGGAAGGCCTATACACCCGAATTCTCTCATTATTGCATGACTGAAAAGTTTTCTCGTCAGAAAATATAACTGTTTCCCATAAATTTATTTGATTAATATATTCATGTGCAAATTCTAACCTGCCCTGTTTATTTATTTCCGTTAAAAAATTTTTATTGGCAGCACAACGGCTTCGTATATCGGAATTTCGAACCCTGTCTCTAGCGGTATTTGCAGAACCTGGAAAATTCGTCTCTTCTTTTGCCTTGATTGCAGTTTCGAAGGGATGATCCCTTAGATAATTAACCAGTCTTCTATCATGATCATCAGTAGAAATTTTAGGGGGACCAGAACCTGCATTCCTAATAATAGTCCCATGTCTTGCTATTTCTTGTTTTGCCAATAGCACGGTATTCTTGCTTACTCCCAGTTCATCTGCAATATCCCTAATAGCAACACTATCTCGCAACCGACTATAAATAATTGCCTTTTGCTGGGGGGTTAATTGTGGCATATTTACAAATAATATATGATTGTATGTTTGACGAGTCAATCATAAAGTGACAATCTTTATTGACATGCAAATTTTCATGACATTTTACTGGTACCAGGCTTGATGTAAAATTATTCTTAATAGTCTAGGAGAAAATAGAAAAATTTCCTGTCCCAGTTTTTTATCGGCGCGATGGTACGGATAGTTAAGTTCTGTTTCTGCAACCTCACATGAGTGTAATACTAGATCAGATGCAATGTCTCTAGTACCGTAATTCTAGGTGACGAATAAGTAAAAGGACAATGAATAGTACATTGTATACCTAGTAGAAAAAGCTGAACATTCCCGGACGACCGTAAAGATTGTATATCGAGGTGCAAGCCGAGACTGACAATACAGAGTCCGGGAATATGGCTTTTTCTACGAGGTATACATACTATTTTTCCGTAAATCGAAAATTATTAAAAGGACATAACTTATTACAAGCAACTTGTTAAAATTTTAAAATAAATATTATTAACTTTGTTCACAAATAAAGGATGCCATTAAATATTTGTGTTGTAACTATCTATGGAAACACAGTAATATTGAATTGTCAAGCTTAACACATTTTAGTTTACAAGTAGCCGTACAGAAATAATATTTCCTTACAGTACAATAATACATATTTCCTAACAGTTATTTGCCATTGCCTTGAAAATATTCACTTTTTCTTTCAGAATTATTATCAAAAATGTCAATATTTTCGATCGATTTTCACAACAGGAGTGGATATGATGTCCATATCGCACGAGAAAGTAAATTGAGCACGACGCCGTAGGCGGAGTGCTCAAACTTCCGAGGGCAATATGGACAATCCACTCGAGTTGAACAGTATATTTTTTCTACGACCAAACTTACAAACCTTATGCTTTACATTTTTTAAAATGTAAAAAAAATTTTCCGGTTGCCGGGCTCGAACTCACGACCCTTGGATCCATAGTACAACGCCCTAACTCTCTCGACTATCGAGACCTTAAGCTAATTGTGGGAAAGCCAACTGATAAATGATGCTACATGAAATTAATTGTGTATGCTCATGCAGCCGGTTGCATTATTTATAAATCTATTATAAATGCGTCTAGATATAATTATATTGAACAAATTAATAACAAATTGTACCATATGCATTTAAATTATATAATTTAGTGTCTTGAAAGAGAAGGCGGAGCCTCAGTAAATATAATATACTGTGATTGGTCAGTGCTTTTAAATACACCACAAAGAAAATAAAGAAATGTAATTTTTATAACAGTGTTGTCAACTAATGGAAAATTTCCGGGTTCGTGAGAACAAAGCACAGAGGAATGATAGGTCGGCGCTGTCTCCAAAGAGAAAAGGGAAATTTTTACGCACAGTGTAATATTTGTAGAATATTCTTTAGGATCACTTGTGGTTGTAATCTGCTAATAAAAGACTTTTTCAGTATTGTTTGCATTCGTGAAAGTTTTCTATAAAAATGGGAAATTTTATTTTTAAAGGTTGCAACACTGTACATCCTATTGTAACATTGTAAATTTGGTTTCCTTGTAATTGACCACTGTGTTTGGTCAGTTTCATTACCTATCTAGGATGGAAATGAAATATTCCCGCACAGTTAACCGGTATAGTCTACTTTTCTCGCCACTTAAGTGTAAAGGAAACAGCAAATTTCCATGTGGGAGTAGAAAAAATATTTTATTTAATTTTGTAATAAATAAACTAAAGCAATTTCTGTTTTTAAAATTAAAGTAAAATTTGAATATAATAAAAATATTTTTTCTACTCTCACATCGATATTTGCTGTTTCCTTTACACTAAAGTCAGTAGCGGCTCGTGAATATTGAGTATGAAGGGGCGAAAATCTAGGTACGCTAAATTGAGTGCATGCTTATATTTTTACTAATTTTTAAGGAATTGTCTAAAATGCAATTCAATGCAAATTAATATAAAAAAAAATAGCTAGGAAAATTGGTCACAATGTGATTCACGTTTCTTTATTTTTTTAATAGCATCCGAATTCTAAATTCTTCTCCAAAGTTACCAGCTCCATGCGTTAGGAAAAATTCCCAACACAGTCGATTTTTTTAAAAGATACAGGAGTTAGCTCCTTTGTATGAATTTCCAAGTGGCTTACAATAGGTTTTATTGTAAGTAAAATAATTCGTTTTTTATTAAAAGATCTTTATTGAAAATAATGTTCGTTTTATTTGAAAATATTAATTAAATCCAGTGTAAAATGTATTTGTTAAAGATTCAAGTCAACAGGGGAGCAAATATTGGGACAGTCTAAAACTTGCATGAGAATTTCTATGTTTCCAACCACTATGTACCACCCAGAAAAGCGTAAAGAATGCAGTCAAAATTATGAAACGTTACCATTATTTATTACGAAGTAAGACCGGAGAAAAATGCGTTTGTTTGAACACTGTGGGAAAGTCTCCCACAGTGTTCCAATCAGAAATCTACGCCACGTTACCAATGTGCGTGAGAAAACAATAGAAGGGTTTACCTCAATAAGCGGATCCATATATATTCTGACAGTCAAGCAGCCCTCAGATCGCTAATATGCAACAAGGTAACTTCAATACTGGTATGGGAATGCCAAGAGGAACTGGGGGCCCTGGCAAAAGTAAACAAAGTAATACTGCAGTGTGTACCAACACGAAGGTATTACAGGAAATGAAAAAGCCGATAAACTTGCAAGAAAAGGCTCAGAAAATACATTTATTGGTCCAGAATCGGCACTCGGAGTACCAAGGTGCACAGCACGAGATACTAAAAGGCGATGGATCAGGAATGAACACAAAATCCACTAGAGCAACAGACAGGGATTACACCACAGCAAAAGCTTTATTGGGGATCCAGACTCAAGACTTACGAAGCAGCTGCTTCAAATGAACTGAAACCAGCTGAGAACCATTGCAGGAATCATGACAGGACACATGGCTGTCAAGAACCATCTGCACAAAATGCAACTGTTCAATGAAGACCTTGACTGCAGATTATGGGGACAAGGCAGGGAAACTGTACAGTACATAGTTTGCCACTGCGAGTCACTAGATCGGAAGAGGCAACAAATACTCGGGCAATCAAAACTGGAACCAGAGGACAAAGTTACCCTCTCCCCAGTTGACCTACACAAACTAGTGCAAGGAACTGGAATCACGGAGTTGGTGTAACAACCAAACAGTCTGAGCACAATGGGCCAAGCCTGGTCTAGGTGCATCCGACACACGAACAAGCCCTCGAAAAATAAATTTAATTATTACAGTGTATGCCTATCAGGTATGGCTCTAAAGCACTTGATTTTTTCCAAGAAATAAATACCTACAAGTTAAAAATGTTTTAACGGGGAAATCACCCTAAAAATAATTTTTTTTTAATATACTCGGAAACCATTTAACCGCTCATTTTACTTGGCGTTTTATTACGGGTGTATTTTCACGCCGAGTATAAACAATATTTTTCTGCCCGTGTCAAAGCAACTTTTAAATCGGTGTTAACGATTTCCAAACAATCCAAAATAGGTATGAGCCATCCGCCAATACGCCACCAATCGACAATAAGCTAACAACTAATAAAACAAAACACAAATAAGTCATAAAAGGGAAAAACAAAAAGCGGCAACTCGAAAGCCAACGGTATTTACTGAAGGAATAATCACCTTCTCGGCATCTCTGATGAAGAGTTGATTTTAACTATTATCGCCTAGTAATTATATATGTTTTTTCTGTGATAATGATGTTGTTTAAAATATCTCTTTACTTAAACGGTTATTATTACCTGCGGAAAAACTGTTTGTCTTTAAATATTTGTTAAACAGCTCCTGCTATGTATTTGCGTTGCAGGCGTACGAACGTTCATTAAATGAGAATTAACCATTTTTGCAAAAATTCTGTACTTGTCTTTGTCGTTTTTTATCCTTCTTTCGAATTAGGCCTTTTACCTTTCCGTTTGCTGCCAGGGCCATTTCCAAGGGGACCTTTAGCTTAACGTAGGTTCCGAACCCGGATCTTCAGTCATGCGACACTCTCCAAGAGGCATGTGACCATTCCCTTCATCGTTGCCGTTTCGCCCTCGCGATCTCGCTGTCGCCATTTTTCTGACAGGATAATTCGCCGGCAGCTAATTCGCCATGGGCCATTTCGCTGTCAAGTACAAATTAATAAAATAACTATATTACGCTATAATAGGTGATGTCATTCCTCCGGCTTTGATCGCTTTGTCTAAGTCAAGTCATGTCATTAATTACTCAAAGTGTTCAAGACTCGGTACCGAGAAAATACTTAGTTAAAATTCTAGACAAAAAGTAAAGTAAAAAGACTCGTATCACTCGGTTAGCACTTCTCTTAAGTCAGTTACTCTATAACGTGAAAAACCTGTCAGTTTGATTGTTTGTTGATGTAGATCATTTCTTTAAATAACCAATTTTTTTAAATATTGTATTGAGTACTCCTTTACGTGGTGATATTGAATATTAACAAAAACAACTGATTAGTGACTGTCGTTTTATATTGTTTATTTCTGACCGGGATATTATAAGTTTATAGCATCATGGTTACGCTATCAATAAAGAGGGTTATAACTCCCTTGGGATATTAAAGATTCTCTAATTCCGTCTACCTTTAACAGGCAAAACAAAACAAGAAATGCTAAAACAATTTTCCAGAAAATAACTTCCGTCATTGGAAACAATTATTTTTTAATTCAATACTATCATTCAAATATTCCTTCGCCACCGTGGAGCTTCTCAAACCTCCGTGCCTTTTTAAGTTAGTCATAATTGCTCCTGCATTGGCTAGAGCAGTAGTAGAAGTGCGACGAATGCAGTGACCCGTATAAGAAAATGGGTTTGGCAATCCTAAATACGTTGCGATTTTGCTGGGGATTTTCCCCAAACATGTTTTTTCCAATTGGTTGAGATGGACATTTATTTTGTCGGAAGCTCAAAAAAAATCGTTCAATGCCTTCAGGCCGCAAAAACATATAAAGTCTTAATAAAGGCAAAGCAGAAAACTCTTTTTCATCCACAATTGTCAATTTCTTTGATACACCCGTTTTACTTTCCGGTACGTTCACTACCATAACATAATCCCGGTCGTCTATATCCACTATCTTTATATTTAGAAGTTCCTGAGTTCTGCATCCTCCAAAATAACCCATAATTAAAACAACCTATACCAAATAAAGGAAAATAAATACACACAAAAAGAAAAATAATAAAAAATTGCAATGAATAAATTTAATTGGGAGCGTCCTTTAAAAAACTCATGACATCTTTAGGAGATAAGACAGCAGATTTCTTCGGCTTATAACCCTTGCTCTTTCGTTTCGAAAAGGCCTCTAGTTCATTGAACTTCAATCAATTTAAAATTTTTATTTAAAATAATTAAAAATGAGGTAACCGGTGCCGGTTTTTTAAAAATTTGTAAGCATTTACTACTACTTAAATTACCTGGCCTTGTCAGATTTTTGATTTTAGGTCTGTTATTTTAATTTTCAAGACCTTTGTTCGTATCTTTCTGTTTGTAAAATGTCATATTTATATTTTAATTATTTATCTATTCAAGTGCAGTTCACGACGTCAATGTGTTTATTGTTTGAAATGTCATTTGTCCAAGTTTAGGTTACTATATAAACATAAATTATGTACCACAAAAACTTTTTAAGCATTGCTTTCAAAACTCTTTTTGACTAATAAGTACTCTCTTTTATTTTTATTTTTCAACTTCTAAATTGTATACTTACTTTTAGGGTTAAGCCCTGATGATGGCCTTAAGTAAATAAGGCCGAAAGCGCTTGGCGTCAGTAAATAAACAGTTACACTGAAAGAAATTTTAGCCTGAAGAAGCAGACAAATTCTGAGAAACGTCGCAATAAAGAAACAAAGAAAATTAGTGTTTTTTTTTGTATGTCCAAATACCCAAGAACGTTCTTCAAAGTAATTAGTTAATTTCTCCTCAATAAAAAAATATAAAACAGGCAACAATTTAATTTATAATAAATATTATATGATGTGCAAAATGTTTTGCACCCTTAGATTCAAAATACTTTGCGCACGGGGTCATGGTAACGCAAAAAAAACAATTCCAATGAAAAAATGTCCTATTTTAGACACTAACGTTATTGCGTAAACATTGTCATTTCACAGAAACAATATATTTTGGTTTTATATCTTCAATTTTCGCACCATTCCGTGCACTCTTTAAGAAAAATTGGTGTATGCATTGGCTCTGGGATAAATGTTTTAATTCAAAAAAAAAAAGAACAAATTTTATTTGACAGATTTGCATATTTTTGAAATACCATCCTAACCTTACTTTTGTTAAATGTCATAAAACGACTCGTAAATTTTTTAACTTGTAAATTTGATTTTTTTTGTAATTGACAATTGCGATTGGTCAGTTTCACATCCTAACTAGGATGGATATGAAATCATATCCGTTCAGTTAACCAATCACTTTAGTATAAAGAAAACAGAATTTGGGAGTAGAAAAAAAATTATCTCTCACTCTCCCGTTGCGTTAAAGGTTTTAGTATAACCTTCATGCCTTAGGGGCCATGATATTTACCTAAGTAGGTAGAGAAATAGATATTTTTGTTAGAGAAATGGAATTCTTAGATTGACAGTAAAAAAATAATTTAAAAAAAATGGAGGGAGTCCCACATAAACAATACAAAATGATAATTTATATCTTCCAATCAAACATATAGGTTCTTTAACCCCTATTTTTAGATCATTTTTGAAACCCAGATAAAAAACACCTGCTTTAAAACTTCCTCAATAAAATAAAAAGTGTGTTACTCGTACGGTTGTAGCATTATCCAATAAAATAATTGGTGCACCTTGAATATATTTGCTTTCTACACTTTTCTATACCGGGTGTTGCATCGTCGAGCGGGACATAGGAAATCCCATGTAATTTTAAATGGAGTCAATTATTGGCTTCCCTAATTATTTTAGAGAAAAATTCTATTTAGGTTTATTAAAGAGCACTAAAACCCACATTCAAAAGAATAACTTTAGATATTTTTGATGAGCCCGTTTACGGGTTATCGCCGATTTCTTTTTAACTATTTCTCCTTTTTATGGCCCCGTATTTACGAGCACCAGTCAAGGTAAAAGATGACTGTCAAATAAAGTTGTCATTTTGAAATGTGTGCTTTATTGTTATGAAAACTCGTACATCGAAAATATTAGCCATGAATTACACTTCTGAAGAAAAAATATTGATGATTAAATGGTATTATCAAGGAAATAGTTATCAAAATCTACAGTCGAAAGGACTATCAAGAAATTTGAGACAAAAGGCATTGTGTATTAAATAACTGCAGATGTGAAGAAAGGCAGGAACAAAGAAGAGATGCAAGAAATGATAGGGACATGCAAAGGCAGGAACAAAGAATAGATGCAAGAAATGATAGGGACTTGCAAGTTTTATTGTGCGTGGAAGAAAATGATGGGAAGATCAGCACAAGGAAACTTGAGGATGACATAGGATTAGATCACACCACAGCGTTACGAGCTTTGAAATGACATAAATATTATTCATACAAATATGAAAAGCACTAAGAGCTAAGAGATAGGGACGAAATACGACGACAGGAGTTTTGTTTTGGTTTTGGTGTCGGTTTTGTCGAAACATGGACGCAATATCCACAAAAAGTTAATGCTTGGGCTGGGATTTTCGGAGAAAATATTATGGGGCCATTATTTCTTACACGAAATTTTTACCTACTTTACATGATGCCGCCAGGTAAAATCAGGAAGTTTGGTACCAAATGGATTGCTGCCCGGCATATAGTACCCTGGCTGTCCGGGAATATTTAAACCGTGCTTTTAATGGAAATGTTATTGGCTTAAATCATACAGTAAATTGACCAGCCAGGTCTCCTGATTTATCGCCAAATGATTTCTTTCTCTGGGGCCATTTAAAAAACAGGATATACAAAGATAAAAAATACCCGAATCTAGACGAGTTAAAAAATGCTATTTCTGCCGAATGCAATAGAATTTAGCGAATGTAAGAAGAAAATTTTATGATCGCCTCGGTTATTGTCTAGCAGTCAATGGAGGAATATTTGAACATCTTCTTAAATCCGAAAGTTCTAACAATTTAATAGTACCTACCTATTAATTAGTAAAATATTGAAACATGTAAAATGTCATAATTAACCTTGTAATTGGATACTTTATTTTAGTTTTATTCAAATTAATTTGTACTCATAAATACACCTTTAATATTTTCGATGTACGAGTTTTTATAACAATAAAGCACACATTTCAAAATGACAACTTTATTTGACAGTCATCTTTTACCTTGACTGGTGCCCGCAAATACGGGGCCATAAAAAGGAGAAATAGTTAAAAAGAAATCGGCGATAACCCGTAAACGGGCTCATCAAAAATATCTAAAGTTGTTCTTTTGAATGTGGGCTTTAGTGCTCTTTAATAAACCTAAATAGAATTTTTTTCTAAAATAATTAGGGAAGGCAATAATTTACCCCATTTAAAATTACATGGGATTTCCTATGTCCCGCTCGACGATGCAACACCCGGTATAGTAAGTAAGGGAAACAAATTCTAGTAGCCATAATTTTACCATAGAATAGCGGTATTAGCATGCATTCATTTTTTGTAACGAAGAAAAATGACCTAATTTAAGGCCTTTAAAAGTTCTAGGTATTCATTCATGCAAGAATATCTCATGCACCTGCGGAATTTATATATTATTATTACATCATTAAAAGAAGTGTTTTCTTATAATAATTATAATTTAATCATTATTATCATGGATAATCTTGAAACGAAACAGGTGAATTCATCTTTATTTAAAAGTTAATAATTGTTTCGTATTAAATTTTCCTATGTCCCATTCAATTAACTTGCAGGGTAAAATTAGATAAACATTTTTTTAATTTTTTCCTATTTTAGCAAAAAATATGCAATTGTTGTGTGAAAAGATCCAACAACAAAATTATTAAAAAATAGTTTGTGTTTAGGGGTTTATTTTTTAAATCTTCAGTTTTTTGGTTGTTGTAAAATTAAAATTTGGCCACCATCCATCCCTGTGGCTAATAATTATCCATGTTTGAATATAAGAAAAACTCCTTGAAGTATGTTTTTGAGGAGTTGTGTGATTGTTGTAGTAGAGAAGACAAATTGGATATGATTTGTAGTCGTTGTCCAGAGTCAAGTTATTTCTAGTTACCTTTGAAAACAAAAGAAAGTTGATAGATGAATTAACACTTATTATATTATGATGATGGGTTTTAAAGTCCGAAGCGTATCGTTGAAATATAGAGGAGAAGGGTAATTTAAAAATATTAAAATAACATTCCCCGACTATTTAAAAAAGCAAAGTTGATGATGGTTTTTAGAAAACGAAACGTGGGATTAAAAATCTAATTACACCGACTTGTAGAGGAAAAAAGTGGTAATGAGAATGTAAACTTTATAGTAACATATCTATATAAATAGAGTAAAAAAAAATACAAACGAAATCGCGAAAATTCGGTTTTGCCCAAATATCTTCGGAAGGAATCGGAGTTTTTTAAATTTGAGAACACAATTGAAGAATTTAGTATCGCGTAACTTTTTTCTAATATAACCATATCTGTATGGTTTACGAGATCCCTGTAGAGTGCATCCTTATCTAGGACAACCTGTAAATTGATAAATTTTATAGTAAAAATCTATATTCCCTTGTTCCACTCATGTTTAAAAACAAGCAGTACTCGCAGATAAAAAAGTAAATTAGTTTAAAGCATTTTAAATTCAAAATTCTAAAACCTAATCGTGTTAATAAACCATTTACCATAATGTGAATATTTTATTATTTTTATGTTTTTTGTATCACTTATATTAGCTTCATTAAAAATCATTTCCATAAATAAAATTGTTTAGTTATACACATTATTTAGCAACTCCATTGATATTTTTATAGGCAAATTCACTATATTAATTATTTGCGACAGTTATGAGATGTTAGACATCAGCGTATGGTGATTATTTTTTAAACGTATTTTATTTTATTTATTTTTGTCATATAGTGAGATGCGAATAGCTCAACTTAATAAACTGCCAGACCGCCAGTTTTCTTAATAAGGTGTATTCAATTGGTCATAGAACAAATTCTTTAAAAGCAGCGTAATTTGCGTCTTTTTTAATAAATAAACAAATATTTAAAGATTTGAAAACCAGTGGCGGCTAGTGATAGTCGATACAAGTGGGGCCAAAATATCAAGTCAAAAATCTTTGATGAGAGACCAGGATGTTACAAATTCGATACATTGACATTGCTATCTCAGTAACTATAAGAGATATAAATTTGGTTAAATGGAGGCAAGTTGCACATTTTAATGATGAATTATTTGTTAAAAAAAATCCGTTGACTTCCGGAGCATCCGAAAAAAAAACAAGAAAAAATTAATTTGTGTTTTTTATTGTCGTTACGACAAAATATTGATTTTTTGGACAAACCAAGAGCACTTACTTAAGACAAATTTTTATGCTCTTCAAGTAAATAATTTTATTTTTCAGATACGACGTTCGTTTTTTAGATACCTAACGCAACTCAATTTTTTCAAATTCGGACCGGAATTTTTTTTTAAATTTTTGAATAGCTATTTATTGACCTTTTAAAATTATTATCTTATAAAATACCTAAGAAAGTTTCCTTGGTTTCTAAAAATAATAAGTACTTTTGTCATAAAAAAATAAAACAAGTTTTTCGTTTATTTTTTTGGATATCTCTGGAAATCATCAAAATTTGATTAAATTTTTTTTAACAAATTGTTTAGTATTAAAATATGCAACTTTACCTCCATTTACCAAACTCTCTATCTCTTCTAGTTACCGAGATAGCAATGCTAGTGCATCGAATTTGTACAACCCCGTATATAAAAAAATCGAAAAACTTACCGACTATGAAACATTTACAATAGTTGTAACAAAACATGTTCACAAAACACTCAAATTATCTTATAAGAAAACTGTATAGGTACGTCTTTTTGTTATTTAAAAATAATTCAATCACTTTGTTCTTGAAGTCATCAATATTGTTTACAAAATGTTTTTCGGCAGGCTACATACCTAAAGCGCTAAGTCTTTCCTCTTTTATTTTATTCATTTTAAAATTGATAAACCGAAATCAGGAATATTATTATAATCCACCGACGGACTGACCTAAACCTAACCTACAAGAATAATTTATGTTAAACTATTTTAAAATTAATATCTCGACAGGGCAAACCGTATTCAAAACAGCTGCCATCTAGTATCAAGTAGTGGTAACAAAGACGAAGGCCTGATCCGATTGGAACGACAAAATAAAGCACGTGTAAATCCTCCAATCCCGGACGGATCGGAGGATCTGGCCCGCCATAAAATTTCTGAATTCCTTATGCGTCAGTAAGAGAGGGCGATATATCATTATCTCTTTCGTAAGCGATGAACCTTCGATAACCAGCATGGCCATACATAGAAATCGCCGGCGTTGGGTAGCGCGAAGGAATTTTCGCGGCGTCGAGGAGTTTTTGCACCGTTATGCGTTATCAGATATCAAATGAACGCAATGTCTTGAATTTTAAATTATTCACAGTTACAAAAAGAATGAAGCGAGATACAAAGTAATGATTATGAGTTTGAGTAAAAAAATAACTTGGTGTACAGGTAGGTAGGGCCATGGCACTGTGGCCCTACTGTACGAGCCGCCACTGTTGGAAACGCTGAAAAGTTTAAAACCCACAACATTTCCATATTTAATAACTTGTGTCAGGTAGATCGTTGTCGAAGCATCCTAAGTCAACTGCAGATAAAATAAACCAGCTAAAATTATTGGTGCAACACCACGGATTGGCGATACATTATTTTCAGTTAGGTTGGAAGGTTCTGATACCAAAGTAGTTGAAGTTAGTAGTCAAGAAGGTGATATAGAATAGTAGTTTGTCTAACCAAAGTATATATCGCACGAAGAAATTTTGTTTTAGTTAAGAAAAAATCATTGAAACAAACATTTATTAAATGGGGAGTAATAATACGCTAAGTCAACCTTCACAAAGATATATTCAATACCTTTATTTTGTTGTACTCTACATGTTTCGAACGTATAAACGTTCATCTTTAGGAGAAATATAGCTTATGTTGGAACAAATATTAGGAAATTATGCATGACACCCTCATAGAGCTTTGAGGAAGTTAATTTATTAAAAAAAAGTGATGAAGAACTTCAATAGAAGTAGGGGAGAAAAACATACTACCAAGTTCTATAGATAAAGATGGGAGAAAGGTTGATAGGATATTTTAAAGTGACGAAATTAGATGAGAATGATATTGAAACTAAACAGCAACTTTATTATGAGAGTGGTCGGAAATTGGCAATGTGTCTTTGTGTTTATAAATCATGCGGACCGTTTCAAGAATAAACAGAGATGTTAAAGTTAATATTTTCCTGGATCTAAACAACGGTCTGCATGACTCTCTGCCATTTACACCACAAACATACCTTAGAGCCCGCTTCTGGAGAACAAACAACGAGTTAAACTTGAGCATGTGTTAAATAATTATTTTTATTTTCTTTGTTAAGTTAGGTTTTATACGTTTTTTTTTTCTTAGCAAATAAGTCTCATTGACTCATTGCTGATTCGGCTAAACTTCGCCTTTGGTCAAATGCTTCATTCAATTTTTTTCTTGTTCAATCTTGTTGTACCTTGCTATATATATTCTTTGTTAAGTTAGGTTTTATACGTATTTTTTTTTCTTAGCAAATAAGTCTCATTGACTCGTTGCTGATTCGGCTAAACTTCGCCTTTGCTCAAATGCTTCATTCAATTTTTTTCTTGCTCAATCTTGTTGTACCTTACTAATAAAGTCGATTTATTATTTTTATTATTATTTTTTCCGAGGGCCTGTCCGTGCGCCGGATGCACTTAAGCCATGCTTGGCCCATTGTGCTTACCCTGTTTGTTTGTTACAACCACTTCGTGATCCCAGTTTCTTGCACTAGCTTGTGTAGGTCTTCAACTGGGGAGAGGGTAAGGATGTCCTCTGGTCCTAGTTTTGGTTGCCCGAGTATTTGTTGCCTCTTCCGATCTAGTGACTCGCAATGGCAAACTATGTGCTGCACAGTTTCCCTGTCTTGTCCGCATAATCTGCAGTCAAGGTCTTCATTGTACAGTTTCATTTGGCGCAGATGGTTCTTGACAGCCATGTGTCCTGTAAGAATTCCTGTAATGGTTCTTAACTGGTTCCTGTTCATTTGAAGATACTGTTTCGTAAATCTTTGGTCTGGATCCTCAATGAAGCTTCTGCTGTGGCGTCTGTCTGTTGTTCCAGTTGATTTTGTGTTTACTCCTAATTCATCGCCGTACCGTGCACCTTTTGGTACTCCGAGTACCGGTTCTGGACCAATGAATGTATTTTCGGAGCCATTTCTTGCGAGTTTATCGGCTTTTTCGTTTCCTGTAATACCTTCGTGACGTGGTACCCACTGCAGTATTACCATATTTACTTTTGCCAGGGTATCCAGTTCCTCTTGGCATTTTTTACCAGTCTTGAGGTTACCTTGTTGCATATTAGCGATCTAAGGGCTGCTTGACTGTCAGAATATATATGGATCCGCTTATTGAGGTCCTCCTATTGTTTTCGTGTGCACATTGCAATATGGCGTAGATTTCTGCTTAGAGTTCATGCTGATTCGGCTTAACTTGGGCAGGTGTTAAGTAATTAATTTTTTTTTTAAAGTAAATGTGTGAAGTTGGTTGTACACTGTGTTCTGAAGAAAGGAAAAACGTTGTATTTCAGTGTAACTGTAATTTTTTTTTTGTTAAGTCAGGTTTTACACTTTTTTGTTCTTAGCGAGTAAGTCTCGCTAGGTTAAGTGTAAGAATAGCTGACTCATTGCTAATTCGGCTAAACTTCGCCTTTGCTCAGATGCTTCATGCATTTTTTTTTGTTGTTTAATTTTATTGTAGGCTAATAAAGTCGATTTATTATTTTTATTTATTAGTTTGAAGGATAACGATTTTCTGGAATTGTTGGTATAAATAATCTGAAAGGCCAAGTTTTTGCAAGTTTAGCTTAAAATTTTTCGTCATAGCTTCCTCCACCGATATTATGATCGAAATGATGTCTATTTTTTCTAGCTTCCATATATTTTTTATCTCAATCGCCAAATTCGAGTACTTGGTCTTTCTTCTTCTCCGATTCGGTTTTAGAGAGGTTGCGTGTTGGTGGGCAATCTATATCGATTATAAAAGCTTTCTTGGTCGTTTTTTCGATAAGAATATCCGGACGGTTGTGGTCTACTGTTCTATCCGTTATTATTAGCCTGTCCCAGTATAAGAGATATTCAGCGAATTCAAGGACTTTCTCGAGTGAGTATTGGTAGTATGGTGGGAGGTATTTCCTTAGACCTAGTTTATGGGCCAGTTCCTTGTGAACAATCTTTGCCACCTGATTATGTCTCCCCAGATAAGCGTTGGGAGCTATAGTATCACAACCCGCCGTAATATGTTCTATCGTTTCTTCGGGGCAATTGTGGATGATGTGCAGAACACACATCATACACATTTCTTTTCAAGATAACCTTTTCATAGTTTCGAGTTCGAATGACACGGTCTTGGATAGAGATTATAAAACCTTCTGTTTCAGTATAAAGCTGCCTTTTTTCTAACCAATTCAGTGGCGTTTCTCTATCTTTGAGTGGATTTTGAAGTGCAGTAGGGTATTTGCCGTGTAGAGCTTTCTCTCTCTAGGTAATCCGTTTTGCTGTAAATTAAGAGCTGTATATCCAGCGTATTATTATTATTATTATTATTATTATTATTATTATTATTATTATTATTATTATTATTGTTTTCAGTGTTCTGTTTCTCAGCTTTTTGTTGGTAAGGCTGGTATTATTTACAGTACAGAGAAGAAATTCATCTTAACCTGTACTGTTTAGAAACTTCCGTACTATATCGCAAGTTTGGAGGATGACGCTTTTCTGAATAAGTTGGTATAAATAACCTGAAAGGCCCAGTTTTTCCAAGTTGGGCTTGAAATTTTTCGTCATAGCTCCCTCCACCGATATTATGATCGGAATTGTGTCGATTTTATCTAGCTTCCATATATTTTTTTATCTCTATAGCCAAATTCGAGTACTTGGTCTTCTTCTCCGATTCGGTTTTAGAGAGGTTATGTGTTAAGGGGCAACCTATATCTACTATGAAAGCTTTCTTGGTGGTTTTTTCGATGAGAAGAATATCCGGACGGTTGTGGTCTACTGTTCTATCCGTTATTATTGGCCTGTCCCAATATAAGAGATATTCAGGGGATTCAAGGACTGGCTCGGGTGAGTATTGGTAGTATGGTGGGAGGTTTTCCCTTAGCCCTAGTTTATGGGCCAGTTCCTTGTGGATGATCTTAGCCACCTGATTATGTCTCCGCAGGTAAGCGTTGGGGGCCATAGCACCACAACCCGCCGGGATATGTTCTATCGTTTCTCCGGGACAATTTTCTGCACACATCTTCCACATTTATTATTATTATTATTATTATTATTATTATTATTATTATTATTATTATTATTATTATTATTATTATTATTATTATTATTATTATTATTTTTATTATTATTATTATTATTATTATTACCGTAAACCGGGGTTACTTTGCTCCATTTTTAGAAGGAATTTTACAAATTAACGAAAAGTATCCAAATGCAACTTGTTTGTTATTGAGGTTATAGAATGATTGTTATAGAATATATATGAAGTGGTAATTGATTTCCAAAGAGTTTTTAAATGCTAAATTTTTTTTGTCAAAAAGTGGAGCAAAGTTTCCCATAGGCCGGGGTTACTTTGCTCCACCGAAAATTTTGCCATCAAACTCATGTAATTTAAGACGTGAGGCAAAGTTAACAGCATAGCTTATGCACTTTGCGCCTTGGCTCATATTTAGTACAGGAAAAAAAATTAAAAACCAATGAAACTCATTATTTTTTATTATAAACTCAAATGACATCCTCTATTAATATAAAAGGTAAAAAACTCGTAGTAAATTTTAAATCACAACTGAAATAAGTTCGAACAACACAACTTAAAACGTAAAAAACTTGTTCATGTTAGTCAAGGAATGAATTTAGTTCTGGAACGCAATACGTACCCCTCTTGGACACTTGCTTAGGAGGTTTAATTGAACCGACAACGTCGGTCCATGTATAAATAAGTTCGTCTTTTCTGCTGGGCCATTTCCACATCTTAAGGGACTTCTGCATCGCGTTTATAGTTACGGTTTCGTCATCAAAAGACACAATTTCTCCAGGGTATAATTGCTTTTCATAGTAAAATGCTACGAAACACCCTACTTCTTTTACCACTTCTGCGAAAGAGGTTTTATGGTGGGATGATTTTTCCTCTAGAAAATTTACGAACTCTGTTTCTATCTCTTTTTCTTTAGCAAGTTCCTCAAAATCCACATCGTCTGAAGAGTTATCATTAAAGACGATACCACTGGTATCATTTCGCCTCCCAGACGTCTCGCCCATCATTTCTTCATATCCACTTACCACAATGGTATCTTCATCTGCTTCTTCATCGTCTTCTCTTATTGGTTGATCAGCGCATACACTTTTTCCAGCAGGAATATTTAACTTCTTTCTGCGGCTTTTTACAATGTCCGTTACCTCTACTCTTTTCGCCTCAATGTGTTTTAAAAACTCTGATTGCACCAAACCTTGATCACAACTTTTTTGTGTTGGAATACGGCTTAATACTTCTTCAATGTTTAGTGGATATATCCCACACTTTCGGAAACCAGCTTTTAAATTGTTGTCAGCTTGCGGTGTAATAATTTCCATCATCTTTGCCAACAGTGGTGGAAAATGTTATTTCTGAATATTTGTGCTTCTCATCCCTGCTGCGGTATCTTTCCAATCTGATAGGACTTTTCTCCATGCAATTTTCAGGGGACGAAAAAATGCCACATCCAGTGGCTGCGTCAAATGTGTGCTGTTCGGTGGCAGACAAATTAGGTGAATACCATTATCGCGACACAATTGGAGAGCACTAACCGTAATGTGTGAAGATAAATTATCACAGAGAATAACCTTTTTGCCCTGTATTTTTTTAAGCCTGGGTATCATTTGAAATTCGAGCCAATCATTGAATATATTGGCATCAAACCATCCAGATGGACTGGCATTGTATCGACAGCCCTTGGGGCCATTTTCCTTCCATGTGCTCCACATATTAGTGGCCCTGTATACCACATAGGGAGGCAATAACTCTCCTGCAGCATTTCCACTAAACATTATAGAAACAGATGTTTTGGATGCATTACGAATGAGCTCGGGATATTTGCATCCTTTCTTAACAAGAACTTTTTTCTTGCCGGGATCGTCCGTCACGTTGGTCTCGTCAAAATTCCACAAGTTAGTAGGTGGAACATTAGCTATCTCACTTTCCAAATTTTCAAAGAAACTTCTTAACATATCTTCATCGACTGCTGCTCGCGTACGTTTAACGTTCTCGGCAAATCTTACGGAAAGATCGGGATGTCTGTTCATAAAGTTTTTCATCCAGTCAGCCCCGGGTATATTGTTTTGGAATATTTTCACCTCCCTGCCACAACGATTTAAGTAGTTTCTTATAAGCTGACGCGCTTCCATAGAATTTAAAGGAAATCCAAAGTTTCCCAACGATATTAGACACTTAACAAAGCAATTTTCTTCATCGGGAGTGAAGACATTCTGTCTACCAGGTTTATTCTTGTGCTTTCCTTTTAATTTATTCAGAATTGTTCTTCTTGGAATGTTGTATTTTGCCGCTGCTTTTCGGTGGGAAATTCCGCCGCTTCGAATTTCGTCTAAACATTCTTGAAGTTTTTCCTCTGAATAATCAGCATAGCGTCTTGTTCCGAGAGATCTTTTATAGCTTCTAGGCATCTGTAACAGCAAAACCCAACATTAGATACTTACATATTATGCCAATTTATGATAAAACCGAAAAAATATATTTCAAAAAACGCGCCAAGATATTACTTTGGGGTAACTTTGCTCCGCGGGGTAACTTTGCGCCGCGGAGTAAAGTTACCCCAAAAGTTCAAAAAAATGGCAGGTCTAAAGAAAAAAATTAGGTAAAACCTTTAAATTTAGTTATTAAATAAAAATATTTATCACGCTTTGTAAACAAATCATATTCAAAACTGCATTTACATACCTTTAATGTATATCTTAAACCCAAAGAGCCACACACACTAAAGTTTCCAGCGTGAAATAATCGATAATTTTAAACCGCCACTTTGCACAGCTGTACTTCGACTAATATCACGCGTATGAGCATCACGGATGCGCGTGGCTGACACTCGAGGCCTGTCCTTGACGGTGCAATGAATGTTTGGTTGCATATTTACTGCACCATTTACTGATACAGTCACGAAACTTTTTCCCGAAGTGGTGCAAAGTTAGCCACTCAGGGGCAAAGTAACCCCGGTTTACGGTATTATTATTATTAATTAAAAAAATTTACTTACAGCTAAAATTTTTCTTCCATACTTGACAAACCGTAAACTTCTTATGTACCCACGCTTGTTAAAAGCAAACTATAATTGGCAGGCGAGCCTACTTCTTCATGCAAAATATTTCAAATAACAACCCCCATCGATTGGCGATTCCGGAAATTTTTAAATGCAAACCTCGTTTATATGAATCTATATTCACTGCAATAAATAATCTGTAGGTAGTACCTGAAATAACATAAACTTATAAATCTCGCATTAAAAAGTGTGTACGCGCCTAAAGCCACTTAGGACAGATGATTAATTTCATATGAGCTTCTGAATAACGTAACAGTTAGTTAAACCTTATAATCACTTATCATTATATTTTAGGCCATAAATTAAGTGTCGTAAGCATTGGGAATTTTTGAAATATCGGACATTCTTATAACAGCAAAACGGAATTAGATATTTAGATAACAAATAACATTATTGAGCTTTGAAGTTGTAATAAATCGATTAATTTATTAAACTTTACCCAAACAAATGGATTACTTTGCATTATCGTTTTATTCAGTGATATAAAGCATTCACAAAATGGTAATTATTTCTTCTACTTTCACATGGATATTGCTGTTTCCTATTATACACTAAAGCGATTGGATAAATAGGCATTTCCGGTTAACTGAACGGATATAATTTTATATCCATCCTAGTTTAGATATCCAACCCAAACATAGTGGTCAATTACAAAGAAACCAAATTTACGCGTTGGAAATTCTACGAGTCATTTTCTGATATTTAACAAAAGTAAGGTGAAAAGATGAAAATCTTGCAGATCAATTTTTTTTTATATATTTGAATCAAAACATTTATATCTCAGAACCTATGCATGCACCAATTTTTTCCTAAGAGTGCACGAAATAGTGCGATAATTGAAAATATAAAAAAAAATATCTTTCCATTCTATTTATTTGTCCTAAGTTTCTTCTAACCGCACTAGAGATTTGGGACAAATACCCTTCCTCTTTTCACAAATCTCCAGTTTTCCATTCATTTCTAAACAATTAAGTATTACAAGATTTAATGCATAAAATGTATACAGCGTGATTCCTAAGTTGATAATTCTTTTTTAGCTGTGTATAGAAGGCATTAAAATAAAACATAAAACATTTTCAAACACTTTTTTTTTAAACTCAAAAATAAGACAATTAAATTCATTTATTACACTATGGATCAAATACGGTCCAGCCTAACTTGTCCGTTGAATAACATTAGGAAAACTTCTGGGTGTAGGATGAGCCCGCACTTTGATGACACTCGCCGTAAATTAGTACCATATTTACTAGTTCATTGTTTTCAATTTTTACCATTTTTACGTGTTTATTATAATTAAGTTGCTTCAGAAAAACACACCACTGCAGATCGCCAAATAAATAACTGACCATGCATGATTATTAAGACAAAAACAACATAAAGTACGATAAAGTAACATAAAGTACGAGTAAGCTACGATTTGATGGCCTATTTTTAAGTTTTTTGAAAAAAGTATTTGAAAATGTTGTTTATTTTAATGCCTTTTAGACACAGCTAAAACAGAAGTATCAACTTATGAATCACCCTGTATATAAAATAACCGTTTGTACCTACTTGCTTTGTTAGTTTTTTGCAATGACGGGGCTCCAACCCCAATCGATCTTAGAACTTTTATTATACGCAACAGATATAGAAAAATAACTGGTAAATTTTCCTTCAATGGTGGAAATGGTACATAAAACTAGATAAAACAGATAAGATTGTTAGGACACTTTTTTTAAGGCGATTTTTTACGTTTATTTTAGCCACAGGAATTTTTCTAAGGGATCTAATATATTTTTTTATATATTTTTAAACGAATAACATAACAGTTTAATAAAAAAACGTTCACATTTCTTTGTAAAAAGGTTAAATAAAAAAAGTTACATTTGTCCGAAGGTGCCCCATGGTGGGGCAGTTTTGGGACATGCATGGGGTAGGTTCGGACATCTACTTTTTAAATAGTTTTTCTTTTCACAAGTATATTTTTAATATTTTAACGTTAAACTTAACACTAAACGTATGATCAAATGAACTTTGTTATCCTAACCTAGTAAAATTAACTTAATATTTGAAAAGTTTTTGTCAATAAATCCATCAAAAATGGCAACTTATATTGAATTTAAAGAATTTAAATTCACATTAAATTTAAGGAAACTAGCCAGGCGAGCATTTCCAGCAATAGAAGTTGGTCTGGGCAGTTTTGCCTCTATGTCACATCTTGCGATGGTTGAAATATCATCCACAGTGGTAAAGTGGAAACGGTTGTGCGAATGTCTTAAATATTTTACAACAAACTCGCCGTATTCTTCAAGCTGTATCACTTGCCCAACATAATAAACAACTGTTTTTTTCGTGGGAAAAAATGTAAAAAAATTATAAGTTGGGCACCTCCGGACAGTCCGAATGTACCCCACACTATACTGTCCGGATGTACCCCACATGTACGAAATATAAACAACCTAATAAATTTAAAAATAATGCTGTTGCCGATGCTTGAAATATAGGTTATGTGCTGTAAATATATTATACGTTTTACGTATGCCACTTTAAAATCAAAAAGTGCAACATCATATAGTGCAAAGCTTACGAATAGATGAACATATTATTTAGGTACTTGAGGCCACTGTTTATTATTTTTGATCATAACTTTTAAATTACATTAACTACCGGTTTACAATTTCGCGACAAGGCGTGAAATAAGCACTGCTACCAACTGTTAAAATCCCGAATCACGTTTCAGTTTGGAAGGCGGTAAATTCAAATCGTCCTGAGGTGCCCCATGTCCGAACCTGCCCCACTCTACCCTACTGTAAAAATCATGTTATATTTATGGAAAAATTAGAAAACATTTACATCACCGTTCACCGTGCCTGAAATTAGAATTAAAGTTACAATGATAATTATTGTTTATTAATAAATTTACATTATCTTACCGTAAAAAAAATGTAAAAGTACGTAATTTTTATACTAAAAGTGTGGTATTTTTATCTAAATTTTACACTAATTGCACAGCGATTTTTAAAAGGAATTTACAAATAGTAGATTAAAACGTATTTACTCAACAAATGTAAAACTACAATTAGAATGTAAATTCGCTATGATATTTGGTGGCCAAAAATAACCAAACATATTTATTGTAATTTTACCATATTTTCGTTTACTGTGTAGTCTAAGAAGTTAGTGCTGAATATGATAAATTTGATTATAGTAAAAAGCCCCATTTATGTCTATTTTAACCATACTTTTACCGTTAATAAGTCAAAAAAGTATTTTTTTCCATAACAAAGCTGTATTTTAATTAAATTACAATACAAATGTAGTCGTTTGAACTCCCCAAACTACACCTAATATTTTAAGATAAGATCAAGTTTTTATAATTATTTAAATTTCTCATTTATTATTACTATATTAAGCTAACGTGGTGTCTGTATGGTGTCCAAGAACAGGAAATGCACAGGTATAAATTAAATTTAGCCTGATATATGGTTTTCATTTGCAAATAGTGATGCTGCCTAACAGTAAATGACAGATAAAATTATAGGTAACTCACGCTGTGATAAATTAATTTGTTTTGGATTTATAATTTGGTAACCTGGTTAAAGCACCACTTTTTTTGATTCTACACCGCTGCGATTGGAGTTTAATATTTTAAATTAATATATTTATATTTGTAAAGTGTTATTATGACTTATTTCGATGCTTATTTTGAAGTCATGGGATTAAGTTTGATATAGTAACAATTCAGTAGCGCACTCAGAAATATGTTTCGAGGTAATGGCTGAAAGTCAAATTTTTTTAAGAAAACGCCAAGTCACTTGTCATTTATGGCACCCTGTTGACGTCTGGCTTATTCTACGTTTAGAGGTTGGCTAAAAAGACAGGACCGGAATATTTTTATGTTCCATTAACAAACTAAAAAAATATTAAAATATTAAGTTCCTTATCTCCCATTTTAATTTATCAAAGAAGACTTTACAAATTTTTCTATTTAAATCATGGTTCTTAACTAAAGTTGTCAAGAAACTTTTGGAGATGTTATCCAAATTGGAACAAAAGTCAAGAACCTATTAGGTATCCACTAAATACTACCTAGATATTGTGATAGGAATTACTTACAATAAAGTAATGTACTAGTAACATAAATATTATCGACAAAGCTTTTAAAAAATTTAACTTATCGACACACTACTCTCCTTTGCTCGTGAATATTAAAGAATGTAATAAATGCCGGTAATACTGCACCAGCTAGGTAGAATACGTAAAACATGGTATATATGGTTAAAATATTGGTATACAAAACAATCACTATGCTTCATTTTAGTTATGACTCTAACTTTCAATCAGAAAACTCTATATACACTACATAAAAAACAGCCACAAAAATACTAAAAATCACCGAAAATAATAGGACGCGAACTGACATGTGAACTTGTTACGGTCCACACTAAATCTAGTAACTTTTCGGCGGAACTAGAATCAGCTGTGAATGTCATCTGTGGCTTTCAACTGTCGAAACGCCGTTTTCTATCGCGATATGATCTCTATAATAGTAGTCTATTTCAGAAAGGTGTAGAGTAATAAAATGGAAAATTCCGTCCAGTTTGACTCAATTTGGGTGTTGGCCACAGGCCTAGGTAAATTTTGTGCATTAAATGATTTATGATAACTAACCATAGAAAAAAAACGAAGATAATTTGATAACGAAGGAACTATTAGTTATAGCAAATTTACACAAACATCGTTTTATGAAATATGCCATGGCAGATATAGCTGAAAAACATAGTGTAACTGTGCTGTGCACACCGCCATATTATTGCGACTTAAATCCTATTGAACTTATATGGGCGCAAGTGAAAGGATTTGTAGCAAGACACAACACGACATTGACAATGAAAGACGTTAAGCTACTGTTTGATCAAGCCATTGAGGAAGTGACACCAGAGATTGGCGAAAAGCAGTCTATTATGGCATGAAAGAAGAGAAGAAAATGTGGTATCTTGACCACCTGATCGATCAGACCGTCGACCCGTTAATTTAATTTCTGTATATTGTATTTTTTTTATAATGTTTAATAAAAAATAAGTGTACCTAATACTATGTACCATTGCGCCCAAAAAAAACTGGAACAGCAAAATGTAGTTTAATCTCCCAGACTATTAGCTTTTTTTTAAGTTGTCAATTTAATTTAATTTTGTGACTGACCGTGACGTGTCAAAAGAAATATTTTTTGAAATCGTTAACCACCGAGCAAAAAGCAATCATTTACACTCGATTGAGAGATGGGCATCAAATAGGAAACATCGCAGATGAATTAGGGATTAGCAAAAATACCGTGTTGTTGGCTAAGCACAAAATTGCAGAATATTGAAGTATTGTAAGAAAAGCATGTTCTAGTCGCCCCACAATTTCGAATGACGGCCAAGATATAGAATTAATTAGTTTTCTAAAAGATCCTTTCGAAACAGCAATACAAGCTAAAAAGAAACACATTTTCCTGGTTCAGCTAATACAGCGCGTAGAAGTATTCGTAGTTCAGATATAAAAAGTTGTTGTGCTGCCAATAAAATATTTTTGACCGAAGCAAACAAACAGAGAAGAGTATAATTTGCTTATGAATATATAAATCAAGGTAATATATGGGAAACCGTAATATTTTCCGATGAAAAACCTTTCAATCATGCAATAATGGGAAAATACGCGTTTATAGACCTTTTGGTACGAGATACGATGGAAGATATACAAATAAGACTAATCAAATTGGACGCTTTTCTATAAACGTTTGGAGCTGGATTAGTGCAAGGGGCCCAGGAGTTTGCCAAATAGTGCATGGGAGGTTTAATGCACCATTATATGCAACATACTAAACCAATCTATGATATCATCTGTCGATGCAGTATATCGCCAAGGTTTTATATTTCAACAAGAAAGAAAAGAAGATCAAATGTATATTTTGCCTTGGCCCTAGAAAAGTCCGGATATCAATCCAATTGAAAACGTTTGGGGTGAGATGAGAAAATTTATGTATAAACACAACTTCCAGCCTAGAACTTGGGATGAATTAAGCCAAAGGATAATGCAAGCATGGGATGCAATAACGCAAGAGTATACGAGAAACCTAGTATTAAGTATGCCACGACGTTTACAAGCATTAATTGATAATAATGGTGCAACTACCAAATATTAAAAATATGTTATTATATTAAGGTTTAAATATGATTAAAATTAAAATTTATTGGAACATAATATTAAAAAATTTTGTTTTATTTTTGTTACATTTTAAAACACAATATGCGTATTTTCATTTTTCCTCGTATTTCTAAAAATGTGGTATTGTTGTTAAACCTTTTCACTTCCATGACAACTATTATAACAACAATGATAACCTTCCCTCAATAGATTTTACATTTTCCTTATAGTCAAGGAGCTTTTCTATAACAACAATTTTGCTGTCCCAGTTTTTTTTTTGGCGCAATGGTACATAATGCACGACTTTGTTACAGCATTTTTAGTATTTGTGAATGGATATCTAATAATAGGCAAAACCCATAAATTGACCCAAAACCGGGTGGTACTACCTGCACTTGATGAAAATTAAGAATTTTACAATGAAATCAATGCCAAATTATGAAAGTGGCTTAAATATTCGTTGCATACCTAATGAGCTTTTATTACTTTACACCTTTCTGAAGTAGACGATAAGTGGATCCGAAAGCGATAAAATTCTCCATGTTAAATTGCGTTTTTTTAACCGAATTACAAAAAAACGAAGAAAGATTTTGAATTTCTATTTTCACCAATGGAAAGGTGGTATCTACATAATATGTAGATGTGAGAAAGTTATTTTCATGCAGAAAAAAAAATCAAGGAAAAATGTAGATATAAGCCAATGAAAATCCTAAATAAAATTACTAAGGTTTATTGTATGGCATAAATAACTTTTTCACAATCTTCATTATCTGTAGAGTCCAAATTTAAAAAAAAATTAAAAATCCGTTGATGAACATGGATTTATATAGGTAAGTATAAACAAACAATGCATTTTTCTCAATCATAACTACTTTGCTGAAGTTTTTTCTTGGTTGCCTGCTTGCGTAAGAAAAACAACACCGAAAGATCAGCAAAATAGCTGTAAAATTAATTTTAAAAAATTAAAAAAGGGGTTTGTGCATTAATATTAACTTTTAACATTTGCTATGGCAAAGTTTTTCAAAATAATTGGCAATTTACATACTAGCAACACTGTAAAGGTGAAAATAAAAATGGCAAATAATTATAATATAGAAATTAAAATTATTTATTACGTCGTCAGGTTAATTGAAATTTTTTTTGAGTAATATAATACCAGACAATATACAGGGTGGCCCATTTGTCTGACAAAGTAATATACCGTCTCTACTATTAAAGATATCAAAAAAAAGTTTTTATAAAAGTTATGAGGTACAAAAAAATATATGTTTTAAAATTATTTTTAAACATACAGGATGGTCCAAAAAAGTAGGGCAATAAAAAGATACATTTTTTTAAATGGAACACCCTATATATTTTAGCATTTTTTTGTTTCCTTACAAAATTATCCATATGACGCCATATTTAGTTTTTAATTTTTTGCAGCGTTGCCAAACAAAATGCAAAATTCTTAAAATTTTGGAAAAAACATTATAGTAAAAAATTACCTGTATTTCTCAATAAGAGTATCGAAAATCGAAAATTTCTTGTAAGCTCCTAAGTTTAGGGGTAAATAAACTGTCTTAAATCTTTAAGTACCAAAAATTTTGTACAGGGTGTTTTCTGTTGACATCCAAATACACAAAATTTTAAAATACAATAACTCTGTTTTTTCAAATGAAACACCTTATATTTCGATTTCGATTATGGTAAAAAAAATATAATTTTTATTTTTCTAGTAAGCCATGACCAGCAAACTAAAAACAAATGTAATTAAATATTATCCCATATTAAAATAAATTGATAACCATAGTTAATTACGTATTTATTTAATTTAATAAAATATTGTTTTTATTACGTAACTTGATATTGAAATTAAGTTTACAAACATTATAAATATAAATATAATAATTATAAATATGACATTATATTCAATTACATTTGTTTTGACTTTGCTAGTCATGGCTTACTAGAAAAATAAAAACTATAGTTTTTTTCACCAAAATTTAAATAAAAATCGAAATATTGCCAAAACTAGTAAATTTAGGTATAAGTATATAAAAAATAATAAAAGATACTTACAATATCTATCTGACGAGCCTAATAAATATAGGGTGTTTCGTTTGAAAAAAACAGAGTTATTGTATTTTAAAATTTTGTATATTTGGATGTCAACAGAAAACACCCTGTACAAAATTTTCGGTACTTAAAGATTTAAGCCAGTTTATCTATCCCTAAACTTAAGAGCTTACAAAAAATTTTCGATTTTCGATACTCTTATTAAGAAATACAGATAATTTTTTACTATCATGTTTTTCCAAAATTTTAAGAATTTTGCATTTTGTTTGGCAACGTTGCAAAAAATTAAAAAACTAAATATGGCGTCATATGGACAATTTTGTAAGAAAACAAAAAATGCTAAAATATATAGGGTGTTTCATTTTAAAAAATGTATCTTTTTATTGTCCTACTTTTTTGGACCATCCTGTATATTTAAAAATAATTTTAGAACATATATTTTTTTATACCTCACAACTTTTATAAAAACTTTTTTTTGATATCTTTAATAGTAGAGACGGTATATTACTTTGTCAGACAAATGGGCCACCCTGTATAGGTACTCTACATCAACCTATGCCCATTTATTTTCTATTCAGCTTATAGTACCACAAGATATTAAAATATGAACAATACTCAGCCGTTTGATTTCGAAATTCCAAAAATAGGTAATATTTTTTTTTGATTATCATAATTTATTAATATTATTAATTATTTAATCCGCCTACAAATTATTCAACTTTCTGTATATATTTTGTTTTCATATAAGTAAGAGAAAACTTAAAGCCTAATTTTCCTCCAATAAAAAAAAAGTGAATATTTTTTAAGAAACAAGTGAAAACTCCGGACAATGCAGAAAATCTCAAAGTAAGAAGTTGCCAACTTTAAAAAGTCATAACTCAAAAACTAGTCATAGGATTGAATTACGGTCATGGACACTTTTAATTAGGACGTCAAGATTTACAAAATACTAAAAATTCAGAGAAATTAGCCTGAAGCTGTTTCCCATAAGCGGTAAATTCGTTTGCAAACACTGTCCTCAACACACACCTTTCTTTCATGTAAATTTTTCTGGCATTTCAACTTACCCCGATTGGCGATTTTCCAAGTAAAATGTGTCTATTGCCGACTAATACCGGTCCTTATTCCAACCCTGTATAAGGGGTGTCTCATCAAGATAACTGATGGCACGCGCCGACACGCGACCAAAAAGGCAGGTCAGTCCCAACCATCCACCTTTACCTCTTCGGAAGCGCTATTATTTCCGCATAGGTCATTGTCTGATCTACATCTATCCCTTTTTCTTTTATTTCGTTATTTCTTTGTTTATTTCGTAATACTCAGCTAAATTTTTTTAAGGGTGCTTTTTTTAATATTGTGAATTGTTTTTTACGTTTTGTAAAATAAAGAAATGGACAGTTCTAATGGTGTAGTGAAATTAAAAATAATCGATAATGAGGATCAATAATCGTGTGCGAAAAAAAGTGATTAGTGTTGTAATAACATAGTGTGGTTAGGTCAAGATGTGAATTTTTATAAAACTTTGTGGGTTTTAATTTATTAAGGTGTGTTTTTAGTTTAATTTATTCAGGTGAGTTTATGATAATTTATCTGGCTGTACTCTATTAATAATAGCAAAGAATATGGTATTAGTATGGTTCTGTAACGCATCTAGATCAGTGGCGGCTCGTCAGGTGAAGTAGGTGAAGGGGCTCTTTACCAAAAAAAAAATAAAACCACGAGGAAAGTTTTCTGACAATATTAAATATGAATGTACCAATACAGGTACCATTTTAGTCCTTAAAAAATAATTATGTTCGAATTAATAATATTAATTTAATCAACAACAATAATTATAACGTATTTTGGCGCGCCCCAGTCGACCGTGTCCGTAACTCAAAGCAAGTGAAGATCCAACGCCCAACATAGCTTTGATATTCACCGTTGCTATGGTTACGTGACATCAGTCACGCAAACAGCATGTAACAATTTGCATTATGATGAAGGGCAATTTAAAAATAGATCAGTCGTATGCACCATTGTTTTAGCATTGGTTCGTCTAAGCTTAAGGTATTTATTTTGAGGCTTCGCGAAACTTACGGTTATTGATATCGTTTTTACGTGATTTACTGTGTGATTAAAAAGTTGTGTTTTTATTTTTCAGTTAATCCAGTAGTGTACGTATCTACTAAGTTACGTGTTTTAAAAATGAACCCAATTAATGACATAGTTTGTAGTTTGTTGGAAATCCCATTCAGTAGTTGGACAGATGAGGATAAGAGAGATGTTTTGTTACACGGGTTTCTAGGCAATGTTTGTTTAAGTACCCGCACTATACCTAGCTCTTCACCATTTTTTAAGACCGCGAGCCGCCACTGATCTAGATACAACTGCTGCCTGTTATAGTCTAATTATTTGGATCCGAACGTATTAAATTGCGGTTTTTTTAAACCGAATTACTAAATAAAACTAAGAAAGATTTTGTATTTTTGTTTTCACCAACGGAAGGTGGTATCTTTGTGGGTGTAAAAAAGTTATTTTAATGCAGAAAAAAAAAATCTAGAAAAAGCTAATGAAATAAAGTTTATTGAATTGTAAAAATTATTAGAAATTATTTTTTTTAATAAAAATAATTTTTTCACATTCTCCAATATCTGAGAGACCAAATTAAATTTTTTTTTAATAATCCGTCAATAAACATGGTTCAACAGATTGTAATGTTTTTAATATACAAGGTGAGGACTTTAACTGGAACAAATTTTCTACAATGTCTGTTTAAAGGTTGGAGACAATGACGTTTCTTGAACGGCAGTTGAGTTTTGGACTTGCATTGTCTATATTTGTTGAAACGTAGTGATTCTAAACAAATAAAGACAATGCAACTCCAAAACTCTACTGCCGTTCAAATTCTCTACAAGTTTTGAGAAAAAATATATTTGAAAAATGGAAAAACACGTCGATTTAGATTTTGTATGAGCTACATTTTGGCAACAAAAAATTATTTTTTCCCATTGTACCAGGTGAAACATAACCTAACTTCATTTTTTTTTTAATCGGAAGATACCTCTTATGATACCTTTTTGTAAACTCCTTAAAGTGAAAATTGAATATCTTTGTTGATTTTAATTTTAATTAGGTTTTATTTTGTATTGTAAAAAAATTAAGTTTGGTTATATTTCACCCCTTTAAGAGGGTTGAAGAACAAATTTTTGTTAGAAGTAAGAAGCCCACAAAATATCTCAATTGATGTGTCTTTGCATTTTTCACAAATTTAAAAAAAAATCCAACATTCTATCGAATTTGTTTCAATGAAAGTCCCACATGGGGCAATGGAAATAACTTAGAATTAAAAACAATAGGATATTTATTTTTTTTAAAGGAACTTTCCAAAAAGGTATCATAAGTGGTATATTCCAATTTAAAAAAATAAAGGTGGATTGGACCTTATACAGGGTGTAAACATTTTTTTCAAAAATATTTTTTCTAAACTTTCACTGTATTTGGTCCAGTTAAAGTCCTCACCCTGTATATCAATTTATAAACAAAAGAAATAGATTATTCGTGGTGTAAAAAGTGAGGCGCTGTGTATTTTTAGAGTATTTATTTAATATTTTTATAATGGATTCAACACACTGAGGTATGTCTCTATGTATTCTAAACTGCTGGACAATTACTTTCGAGCAAGAAAAATTTCGCCTACATTTAACAGTTAATATTTTCTGAACCAGATATGATATCGACCTAAGGTTTTGAGTGGTTGAAGGATTCATCCCTTGGGAAACAATTGTCAATGCTGGATGTTCTTAAACTGTCAGAAAATTTTATATACAGGGTGTTAAAAAAGACGATGATTTTTGCTCCAATTTTAATGGCTTGTATCTTTCACAATAATATTTTTAAATTTTATCACTCTACGTCAATTAAATCACTGGTTTATAGCAAAGAAAGTAGTTTGTCAAATTTTTTATATCTGCTATATTTTAAGAAATACCGATTTTTTTTTGGGAAAACCTTGCTTTATTTACACTTATTAGTAGCTAGATCTCACTGTGCGTTGTATTGTGCAAACTTTGCGAGTGATTATTATACCTTATGAAAAGCTTGATTATGTTCAGTATCTAACAATAGTTGTACCTACATGTTAGGATGTACAGTGGCGTACTTATAAACACCTATATTTTATGGTTTATGAGTCTCTCACAATTGTTCACGATTGTTTTATATTGGAAAGTACTAGCCCCTAGATAAGGTGAATTTTTTCTTATTTTTCAGTTTTTCATATCGCACTACAGGTATACTATACAGTGTGTTTACAAAATTTTAACAAAGATAATTTTTTTAACTTAATTTTTGGAAAAAATGTATTTATTAATTTCTAACTTTCTAACACTATACTCATAAACCATAGACATATAGGTGTTTATAAGTACGCCACTGCACATCATAACATTTGGGTACAACTATTGTTACTGAACATAATAAAGCTTTTCAAAAGGTATAATAATCACTCATAAAGTTTGCACGATACAACGTAGAGTGAGATCTAGCTAACAATAAGTTGAAATAAAGCAAGTTTTTCCAAAAAAATCGATATTTCTTAAAATATAGCAGATATCAAAAATTTAACAAATTACTTTCTTTGCTATGAACCAGTGATTCAATTGACGTAGAGTGATAAAATTTGACAATATTATTTATGAAAGTTACACGCCATTAAAGTTGGAGCAAAAATCATCGTTTTCTTTAACACCCTGTATATAAAATTTTCTGACAGTTAAAGAAAATCCAACATTGACAATTGTTTCCCAAGGCATGAATCTATCAACAACTCAAAACCGTAGGTCGATATCATATATGGTTCAGAAAATATTAACTGTTAAATTTAGGCGAAATTTTTCGTAATTGTCCAGCAATTTATATGGAACAACTTCTAGCTGATATCCTTTTAGGAAGATTAAACAATTACAACAGGTAATTTTTTTCTCGCGAATATGAGTTTTGAAAGTTGCGATACCATTAGAATCAAACTATTTAATCATTCTGTAATAAATTTTACTATTTTAGTTAAATATTTAGACCCGTTTTAGGTGCTAATGTGTGTTAACTACTTATACATTAAGGCATTAATCAATTATATGCGGTTGGAATAAATATACCTACTAAAATTTTTTATCTGCTTTCATTTAGTAATATGAATTTTACAGTTCTGTAAATCGTTTTGTAATCTCAAGTTTAGTTCCGACAAAATCCAAGGCGCAGTATGAGTTGGAGTATCAGAAGTTTGAAGATTGGTGCAAAGCTAACAAAATAAAGGAGATGTCTGAGAAAATCCTTTTGGGTAATTTTTCCGTAAAGCAACGTTCCTAGAAACCATCTACACTATGGACTCACTACTCAATGTTGAGAACTATGATTTCAGTCAAGAAAAATCAAGATATAAGCAGATTTTCTCAACTAATCGCATTTTTGAAAAGAAGTTTAGAGGGTTACAAGGCCAAAAAGTCCAAAGTTTTCACAAAGAAAGACGTATGTAAATTTCCTAATACTGCAGATGATGAAACATATTTACTTATGAAGGTTGTTATGATAATCGGCATTTCTGGGGTTTGTCGGCGCGAAGAACTAGCTAGGTTAATGTTGGATCATATTGAACACAATGATTTGTATATAAAAATTGTGATTCCATTCTCGAAAACCAAAAATATGCGAGAATTTGTTATAACAGAAGGAAATATGACAGGTGTCAACTGTTTAAGTATTTTTCGAAAGTATGCTAAACTTCGTCCTCTTAATGCAACTCACAGGCGGTTTTTTGTGTTCTATGGAAAAGGAAAATGCACCTCCCAGCCTGTTGGAATTAATAGTTTTGGAAGTATACCAAAAAAAAATGTAACAAAATTGTTTTAGGAGGTCCTCAGCCACCATTCTAGTTGATGGTGGTGCAGATATGCAGATGTTAAAGCGTCATGGGGGCTGGAATTCCTCTTTTACGGTAGAAGGCTTCGTTGAGAATTCTTTAGAAAATAAGAAACAAATAGCAAAGAAGATCATGGGGTCAGAGACGGATTTAATGATTGGAAATTTGAACGTAAAGGGCTCCATCACATCCACTTCTGGTATACAAATTTCTAACAGTAAAAAGTGTATTATTAATGTTTATAATAACCCTTAAGTGGTATATTTAAATTAATAATTGGTAATTAATTTTATAATTGTTAATAATAAATCATTCTTCTAAAAAGTGTGGTTTTATTTAACAGCAAAATTTTAATAAAACCTTTTTTTCCATTACTGCACTAGTGCTGTAAATGCATCTATTACGGCACTAGTGCTGTAATAGATACCCTTACAAAACGATTTACAGAACTGTAAAATTCATATTACTAAATGAAAGTAGATAAATAACTATTACCTGTTCGTAAAATTATCGTATAATTTTTAGCTTCGTCTTCGGAACACGTAGGCATACATTGCAAGAAAACCCCAAAAATAAGTGATTATCCCAAAGATTTAAAATATGTATTAAGTAGATTTGGAGATATAAAAAAGAAATAGAGATTCAAAAATGTGTTATCTTATAAAGCTTCATCTATCATTGTTTTTCTATTTCATACGTTTTTCGTAGTCTTTTAATTACCTAGCTAAAAAGTTTTGGCCAAGATTTTGGAAATTTCCGCCTGTGTGTGACGCTTTCCTACTACCCGTAAACTTAACCTAATTATTTTTCAATAAAAAATAAACTAAACAATAGCCACAGCCAATTGTATCTTTAAAATAGCATTCCAAAAAGGTATCACAAGTTGTATGTTCCCATTAAAAAAAATCAAGTTGGGTTATGTTTCACCGCTTTACGGGGTTTAAAAGACTAAATTTTTGTTTATGTTTGAAGCGCACAAAATATCTCAATCGACATGTTTTTGCATTTTTCACAAATTAACCTTCTAGTTTGTTCCAGGTAAAGTCCCCAATCTGTATATTGTATTGTATCAAAAAAAAGTTTTTTAATGAAATTAATTGCCAACTAATTGAAAATACAGGCCTTCTTAAAGCCACAATTAATATTTCCAAAAGCTTTGTGGATAAAGATGTTTTTTCTGATATTACAGACTATCGTTACTTTGAACAAGTTTCTTATTTTTTTTTTAATTATTAGGTATTTCTTAATAATTTGATATTTACAATAATCGATCAAAATATCAAAACATCATTATATAGGTTTGCGGAACCCAAAAACGGTAAATATAATGGAGAAAAAAACATCATATCACACACATTTAAAATTGAGTTTTTAACTAAATACTAATATATCCGCCAAATTGTCAGGAATGATCGGAAAATGATTTATATCCAAAAGAAGTTAAGTTTCGTACCTTCGTAGCGTCAAGGAGCTGACTTCTTTGTTAATGCCGACTATCTCCTAGAAACGGCACTCAAGGGCGTCCATAGAGCGTTATTTAGAGAGACGAAGCAAAAAAATGGTTCTAGTGCAAAGTAACTTCTTGGTTTGCGACTTCGAAAAAAAATCCCTGATGTCCTAAAACCTCGTCGCCCCATAGCATTCTCCTTCGCAATGACTTCTAGGCAGAGCTGTGAGTAACTTAAGTAACTAGATACTTAGTAACTTAGTTCTTTTTTGAATCATGCCAAAAGTAACTGTAACTTCGTTACTTTTGAAAAGTAACTTGTATCTAGTTACTTTTAAAGTAACTAGTTACTTTTTTAGTGTATTGTTACTCCTAAAAAGTAACTAGATACAAGTTACTCTTCAAAAGTAACGAATAATGCACACCATCAGATGATGACCAAGGGACGATCGGCGACCGTTAATCAGATTTTCACGAAGGGACGAGCGGCGAGTCGCGAGCGTTAAACAGCAAACTGGTTGGAACGCGAAATTTCTTGGAAAGCATTTTATTCTACTTGTTCGTTGTTCGAATTAACACTTCTTAGTTTAGTTTTCTGATGGTTATAGTGGTAGTGTGTACAGGAAAATGAATTATCACTACCTGGTAAATTTATGGTATCTAGTTCAAAAGCATCTTAGTAACTTTTAGAGTTTCGTAGTTACAATTAAAATAACTAGTTAGTCAAAAGTATCTTAGTTACTTTTAGTAACTACTTACAATCAAAGTAACTAGTTACTTAAAAAGTATCTTAGTTACTTTAAAATTATCGTAGTTACAATCAATGTAACTAGTTACTGTAAAAGTATCTTAGTTACTATAACTAGTTACTTTTCATAAGTAACTTAGAAGTTACTTTTAGGTAAAAGTAACTATTCCTTATAAGTATCTAGATACATTTGGGCAAAAGTATCTAGATACATTTGGGCAAAAGTATCGAAAAAGTAACTAGTTACTTTTCTGAAGTAACTTTCACAGCTCTGCTTCAAGGCTAGGATGGGGGAGGGGCAAGTACCAATGAACATTCAATTTTCGGATATCATGGGTCTCGTACCCCAATAAACAAAAAAATCCACGGACTAGGGGAGCAACTACCTTTTTTGAATCGCCCCACCCTCCCTATGACGCCCATGTCAACACTGCGGATCAGTAATAGTATATTACATAACAAGTGATGAAAGTGATACTTTTCAAACGAGGAGATATTTAGCACGAGGCGTCAGCCGAGTGCGGAAATTCTCCGAGTTTTAGAATAATCACTTTCACACAAGTAATGTACACTATTTTTTCTACGACCACAAAGAATTATTAAAAAAACCTTTTATTTGTGAAAAAAATATTTCAACTCTAGAGCTGAAAAAAAATATTTCAACTCTAGAGTGGAAATACAAGGCACACTATTTAATTTAAACATATGATGCCAATTTAATAGATCGAAAGGTCACAGGTTCAAATCCATCAGGAGAACTCGACTTTTTTTTATAAAAACATTAAATAAATTATAAAATTATTTTGAATTGAAATCTTCCTTCTTGAATGATTTTTTTTTATTTAATCAAGGAAAGATGCATTAAAAATAAATTTAAAAAAATTCACCCAACCAGGAAGATTTCAATTCAAAATAATTCTATAAATTATTTAATGTTTTCATAAAAAAAAGTCAAGTGCTCCTGATGGGATTTGAACCTGTGATCTTTCGATTCGTAGGTCATGGCTCTAGTCTGTAGGCTATGGCGACCCATAAACATTTTCTGATTAAGTTTAATATATGACATTTTCTTCAGCGGGGCTTGTTTTGACTGGTAATAAATTCTCCAGTATAATATTCTTAACTTTTTTATAATTTCAGATGGCGTATTTTCACACTCTAATTCTGAATCACTCGACAAATACGTAATAAATAAACTAAACTGCTTTCTAAAATGTGTTCTTTTTAATAAATAGGTGTGGTCTGTCAAATTGGCATCATATGCCTAAATTAAATAGTGTGCCTTGTATTTCCACTCTAGAGTTGAAATATTTTCTTTCAACACGCGTGTGATATTCGGCGCTTTCGAGCCAAGCCAACCGTGCTTTTTTTCTCATTTTCATAGGTGGTCGTAGGAAAACAATTTAGTTTATTAAATTTATACAAGAACAGAAGGAAAGAAATAAGAACACAAAGTCTTCCTCCACTATTATATTAAATTAAAGAATCTCGTATGTTCAGAGAAACTTTTTATCTCTACATGTTTCGAATGCAGAAGCATTCATCTTCAGGAGAATGAATGAAAAAGAAGAAACTAATAGATATCACCTTAACGGAGCATCAAAATAGTAAGTTCAGTAAATAGAACTGTGAGAAAACTAATACACACGTGGTATTGTAACAATAAAAAATATATGGGGTTCAGGCTCATGGCACTGTAAAAGTTTATAATATGCAGAATAAAAAATATAACATCTCTGTCTGAGGAGAATGGTTGGAAAAATGTTGAAAAGAAAAGTTAATAATTAATCGAGAAATTGAAGGTTGGTCATAACAGAAAACTGAAGTGTGAGGAAGATGAAATTATAAATTATGTTAAAATATTTGGGTTATTGTTTAAAGTGGCAGTTCTGACAAGGTTCGTCAGATGAATACCTGAAAAAGAGAGATTTCTTTTAGGTTACATCGAATGGACAAAAATTGTGAAAACTTACCACATGTCGATTTATTACTTAAGAATAAAAAAATTGGAAAATGTAGATTTTGCTAATTTTGTTTAGCATTTTGTAGAATAAAGAACTTTTTTTTTTTTTTTTCAAAAAACTTTTATGGATTAAATAAAATTAGGCACGATCGCCACCACGTTTCCAAAAAGATAAATTTGGTGACAGTTTACATGTCTGAAGTTAGGTGAGAACACAGAGAAAAAATTGTTAAGCTGAAGGCTAAAACAAAGAAAAGTAGGTTGTATGAAATTTGAATATCACAGAGAAAATATAGGATCGCTTAAAATTTCAAAGCTCAGTCAAGGTTTACAAAAGATATCTGATTACATAACCCAAGATAAGTAGGCAGAATATAGGAGCCAAAATATCTACCTTGGGGAAATGGGAAGGTACAATGAAAATGTTAATAAAATCAAAATAACAATATGGTGCAATCACTACAAAATGTTCAAACTTATAAGTAACATAGGGGATAAGTATAAAACACTGCGGGTTAAAGTCCAAATTGGTAAGGAGAAAACACATGACACCAAAATAAAACCTATTGAAAAGGCACTGTATAAAAATATCTGAAAATCAAATTTACAATATGAAAAAATAGATTGAGTGGAAAACTTTCAAAAATTGACTCTTAAACTAAGGGGACATAAGAGAAAGCGAAAGCCAGAAAGGTTGAAAGAAACTTAATTTATTGTAAGAGTATTTTAATAAAAGAAAAGGGTGTAACAAGTAGGTTATTAATCAAAATCAAGAGAGTTGAAAAAGTGAGAACAGCTGTGTTGAATCTGGTCATTTAGACAGTCTATGTTTATATTGTTTATAATTTTGTTAATTTCTAAAATTTCAAGAAGATCTAGTTTATTGCCCTTGTTACACAGATGAAGGTATTTAGTATTTGAATCCGGATTGAAAGAGTGGTCTTCAGTATAAATGTGTCTAGAAAAATTAGATTTGATCTTTGAAGGAGAAAGGTTCTGGGTTCTGGCTTTCGTAATCTCTTTACAATGTTCACCCACTCTGACCGAGAACTTGCGGCCTGTTTGACCGACATAGGTAGCTGAACAGCCCTGTGCAGAACAAGAAACACTGTAGACACCAGATTTATTTGTAATAGGAACGGAGTCCTTAGAGTTACATAAGAAAGATTTTAAAGAATGTTGAGTTTTGAAACTTATGTCATAATTAAAAGAATTAAAAATATTTTTGAGTTTGTAGGAAATAGAACCCCAAAAGGGTAGAGAAAAATATTTAGTAGTAGATTTAGTATTGGTTGTATGAATTTTATTGAGATGTTTGTTTAGATGTCTATAGTATATCTTGTTAATCAAAGCAAGGGGGTAACCATTATTCACTCCAATTTGTCTAATAATGCTTAATTCTAGTTTAAATTCATAGTCTTCGAGGGGGACTGAGAAAAGTCTGGAAAAATATGAGTGAAAAGCTGAAAGTTTTTGGTTATGTGGGTGATTAGAATGAAAAGGGATAGTTGAATCTGTGTTAGTTGGTTTACGGTATATAGAGAATTTAATTTTATTGTTAAATTTAGTGAGTAATAGATCAAGAAATGGAAGAGAGTTGTTAACTTCGGTTTCAAGTGTGAAGGTAATTGAAGGGTGTAGAGAATTAAGAAAATCAAGAAAATTTGATAAGCTCTCAAGGTCGCCGTCGAAGACTACAAAGATATCATCCACATAACGCCTCATAAAGAGGACACTTGAAAAAAGAGGGTGTGCTTCCATAGAGGATTCTAAACGTGACATAAAGACTTCAGCCAAGAAAGGTGACAAAGCTGAGCCCATGGCTAGACCAGAGTTTTGTTTATAAAATTTATAATTGAATTGAAAAAAATTTTGTTTTAGTACTAAATCGACTAGAGTGCAAAGATTATTGGTGTGTTCGGATTCGAGATCAGATTTGTTTTCCAAAAGGTCTTTAATAAGTAAAACACATTCCTGTGGGGGAATGCTCGGAAAAAGATTAGAGACATCGAAAGATACTAGTTGAGCTGTATTGGGAATATGTAACTCTTTAAGGTCGTTAGCTAAGTGAGATGAATTTATTACAGAAAAGGAGCTTTTAAAATTTGTGAGAGAAATTAGAGTATTGTTTAGCCAAGAGCTCAGTCTGTAACATGGTGAACCGCAATATGAGACAACAGGTCTAACAGGAATGTTAAGTTTATGTATTTTGGGGAGACCATAAAGTAGAGGGGTTGAAGGGTTTATCGGAGTGAGTTTAAATTTATTGGTGTTAAGAAAAATTAAAGTATTATTTACTTCTTTTAAAGTTTTTTTGAAAGATATCATAAATTTGTCGAGAGGATTAGATTGGATTAAAGAAAAATTGTCAGACGAGAGAAAATCTTCAACTTTATCTACATATTGTGGTCTCTCCATTATCACGAGACAATTACCCTTATCAGCTTTAGACAGAATCAAATCATTGTCAGCAATTTTAGATCTCAAGGATTTCAATACTTTGATCTCTGTGTTAGAGTAACTCTTAGGGTTATTTTTGTGAAAGTGATTTAAACATGAGATACACTGGGATCTCAGTGTGTCCCTCTTAAGTGTTTGATTAGATTTTGAGATGATGTTTTCGCAATCAACAGCGAGTACTTCTAGGTTTTTTACCTCGGGGGTGAAATGAAAATTATATTTTATACCAGAATTAAGAAGATCCATCTCAGGTTGGGTAAAATTAGTATTGCTTAGATTTAAAGTTCTATCATGAAAGTTGAAGTTTGGAAAATTATTCGAGAGATTTAAGTTTTCATTTAGTTCAGAGTTAAAAATGGAATTGTCAAAGCTAATATTAAGTGAAGAGGAATGATTATTGTTAGTTAAATTAGTTGAATTGAAGAAGTTATTAGTATTATTAGGTGGAGAGAAGTTATTAGTATTGTTAAGTGGAACAGAGGTGGTATGGTTGGGATTATAATTATTCTTATTATATAGATTATTGAGGTTAATTAATTTTTTATTAAGACGTTGGAATTTTTCGTCTTTCATGTCTTGAACATATGAGAGAAAAGAAGAGCACAGAGAGTCCCACTGAGAGGCATGTAGAATATAATTGAGTTCAAAGTATAGAAACTTGAGTTTTAAATTAATGAGGTTAAGTCTAAAATAATGCCTTTTTACTTCCTCCTTTAACCAAACCTTAGTGGCAGCTTGTATGGCTTTCTTTGATGAGGTTCACCATGTTACAGACTGAGCTCTTGGCTAAACAATACTCTAATTTCTCTCACAAATTTTAAAAGCTCCTTTTCTGTAATAAATTCATCTCACTTAGCTAACGACCTTAAAGAGTTACATATTCCCAATACAGCTCAACTAGTATCTTTCGATGTCTCTAATCTTTTTCCGAGCATTCCCCCACAGGAATGTGTTTTACTTATTAAAGACCTTTTGGAAAACAAATCTGATCTCGAATCCGAACACACCAATAATCTTTGCACTCTAGTCGATTTAGTACTAAAACAAAATTTTTTTCAATTCAATTATAAATTTTATAAACAAAACTCTGGTCTAGCCATGGGCTCAGCTTTGTCACCTTTCTTGGCTGAAGTCTTTATGTCACGTTTAGAATCCTCTATGGAAGCACACCCTCTTTTTTCAAGTGTCCTCTTTATGAGGCGTTATGTGGATGATATCTTTGTAGTCTTCGACGGCGACCTTGAGAGCTTATCAAATTTTCTTGATTTTCTTAATTCTCTACACCCTTCAATTACCTTCACACTTGAAACCGAAGTTAACAACTCTCTTCCATTTCTTGATCTATTACTCACTAAATTTAACAATAAAATTAAATTCTCTATATACCGTAAACCAACTAACACAGATTCAACTATCCCTTTTCATTCTAATCACCCACATAACCAAAAACTTTCAGCTTTTCACTCATATTTTTCCAGACTTTTCTCAGTCCCCCTCGAAGACTATGAATTTAAACTAGAATTAAGCATTATTAGACAAATTGGAGTGAATAATGGTTACCCCCTTGCTTTGATTAACAAGATATACTATAGACATCTAAACAAACATCTCAATAAAATTCATACAACCAATACTAAATCTACTACTAAATATTTTTCTCTACCCTTTTGGGGTTCTATTTCCTACAAACTCAAAAATATTTTTAATTCTTTTAATTATGACATAAGTTTCAAAACTCAACATTCTTTAAAATCTTTCTTATGTAACTCTAAGGACTCCGTTCCTATTACAAATAAATCTGGTGTCTACAGTGTTTCTTGTTCTGCACAGGGCTGTTCAGCTACCTATGTCGGTCAAACAGGCCGCAAGTTCTCGGTCAGAGTGGGTGAACATTGTAAAGAGATTACGAAAGCCAGAACCCAGAACCTTTCTCCTTCAAAGATCAAATCTAATTTTTCTAGACACATTTATACTGAAGACCACTCTTTCAATCCGGATTCAAATACTAAATACCTTCATCTGTGTAACAAGGGCAATAAACTAGATCTTCTTGAAATTTTAGAAATTAACAAAATTATAAACAATATAAACATAGACTGTCTAAATGACCAGATTCAACACAGCTGTTCTCACTTTTTCAACTCTCTTGATTTTGATTAATAACCTACTTGTTACACCCTTTTCTTTTATTAAAATACTCTTACAATAAATTAAGTTTCTTTCAACCTTTCTGGCTTTCGCTTTCTCTTATGTCCCCTTAGTTTAAGAGTCAATTTTTGAAAGTTTTCCACTCAATCTATTTTTTCATATTGTAAATTTGATTTTCAGATATTTTTATACAGTGCCTTTTCAATAGGTTTTATTTTGGTGTCATGTGTTTTCTCCTTACCAATTTGGACTTTAACCCGCAGTGTTTTATACTTATCCCCTATGTTACTTATAAGTTTGAACATTTTGTAGTGATTGCACCATATTGTTATTTTGATTTTATTAACATTTTCATTGTACCTTCCCATTTCCCCAAGGTAGATATTTTGGCTCCTATATTCTGCCTACTTATCTTGGGTTATGTAATCAGATATCTTTTGTAAACCTTGACTGAGCTTTGAAATTTTAAGCGATCCTATATTTTCTCTGTGATATTCAAATTTCATACAACCTACTTTTCTTTGTTTTAGCCTTCAGCTTAACAATTTTTTCTCTGTGTTCTCACCTAACTTCAGACATGTAAACTGTCACCAAATTTATCTTTTTGGAAACGTGGTGGCGATCGTGCCTAATTTTATTTAATCCATAAAAGTTTTTTGAAAAAAAAAAAAAAGTTCTTTATTCTACAAAATGCTAAACAAAATTAGCAAAATCTACATTTTCCAATTTTTTTATTCTTAAGTAATAAATCGACATGTGGTAAGTTTTCACAATTTTTGTCCATTCGATGTAACCTAAAAGAAATCTCTCTTTTTCAGGTATTCATCTGACGAACCTTGTCAGAACTGCCACTTTAAACAATAACCCAAATATTTTAACATAATTTATAATTTCATCTTCCTCACACTTCAGTTTTCTGTTATGACCAACCTTCAATTTCTCGATTAATTATTAACTTTTCTTTTCAACATTTTTCCAACCATTCTCCTCAGACAGAGATGTTATATTTTTTATTCTGCATATTATAAACTTTTACAGTGCCATGAGCCTGAACCCCATATATTTTTTATTGTTACAATACCACGTGTGTATTAGTTTTCTCACAGTTCTATTTACTGAACTTACTATTTTGATGCTCCGTTAAGGTGATATCTATTAGTTTCTTCTTTTTCATTCATTCTCCTGAAGATGAATGCTTCTGCATTCGAAACATGTAGAGATAAAAAGTTTCTCTGAACATACGAGATTCTTTAATTTAATATAATAGTGGAGGAAGACTTTGTGTTCTTATTTCTTTCCTTCTGAATTTCCACTCCACTTTAAGTATGGACTATTTCTTCAAGTTATACAAGAACGCTCATATATATATTTTTTCAGCCTGTTCCAATATAATTTCAATAATGGAAGTAATGAAATCGTTCTACAACCCCTGCAATGACCACACTGACATGATAGATACCAGAGATTATTATTTCTCTGATCACTTCTCGAACAGTTTTTACAACCGATCCCTCACCAACCTCAACCCACAACCAGGATTCATAAAAGTCGAAGATGCCATAAGTATGACACCGGAAATAACTAGAAGGACACCAGATATTTATGACAACAACACTTACGATTCCTTTCTGTCTAGTTCCTCGTTGGTATCAGATGACAGGTTAAGTTATGGTGAGTAAATTCGTATACAATATGTCCCAAAATCGACTCTTTATTGTAAACGACAGTGGCGGGTAGACAATGTAAGCAAAAAGGCATTGCCTACCCTATATAGTAAAATTGTGAAATCACAAGAAAAGAATTTCCAATCTAATTTTTACAGATATTCACATTATTATGTGTTTCTTTTATATACAATCTACATTTTCATAAAAACATATATCATCTATACTCTATTATATGCTATAAAACCATGAAAGAATGTCTAAATAAATAAACATTCAATATCAATCCTTATATCATCCAACAATCGCATTTTAACTGACCAAAACCAGTATAATACAGTAGCGGTTCCTCCTTGAGGCAGCGTGGTCACCCCCTCCCCCTGCCGCAAATCCGATAATTTTATTTCATCATGTTTGTTGTTTATTTCATCGGGAAAAAATGAATAAATTTGGTAGATCTACCGATAATTTAGGAGGATTGGCAACACTGCCTGCAACTCTCGTACCCCCTTTGTTTCCTGAAATCAACGCGCCATCATGAAATGCGCTCGGCTGTGGCGCGGTACCGAATTCTCTGCGGCAGCGACTTTCATACGAACACGTAAAATCAGCGGCTTCCGGACGGTCGTAAAAAAAAATAGGCTAAAATGTCGTTAAATTTTCCGCGAAGGTCTTGCGGCTTTCGGCAAAGCACCAAAGTCAGGTGGGAGACACGGTGAGTAGAGTGGATCCGACTATACCTTGTGTTTAAAATGAAGTGGGCACTATTGCTAACTTTCTTATTATAAGAGATACGACGCCGGTTAAATTTATTAAAAGTTGTGGTTTCATTTACTGATGATTATCAAATATAAGTTTATTACAGGGATAAATTTAACTGACTTAAATTTAATTAACAATATAAAGCAATATTATTCTAACTTAGTAAGTATTTAAAAAATAAACAGGAGTTAAAAATATTAATATTGTCTTGTATAATGGATTATACAGGGTGGGGACTTTAACTGGAACAAATTTGCTAGAAGTTTTAGGAAAAAATATTTCTGAAAAATGAAAAAACACGTCGATTGAAATTTTGTATGTGCTACATTTTGGCATTAAAGAAAGTTTTTTTACCCCCTGTATACGGTGAGACATAACCAAACTTAATTTTTTAAAATGGGAAATTACTACTTATATAATACCTTTTTGGAAAGCTATTTTAAAGAGAAAATTGAATATCTTATTGTTTTTAATTTTATTTTTAATTTTTATTTTTCATTGTAAAAAAGTTAGTTATGTTTCACCCCTTAATAAGATTTTTTAGTATGAAGCCCAAAAAACATCTCAATCGACATGTTTTTGCAATATTTTACAAATAATTTTACATTTTTTTCCAACATTCTAGCGAATTTGTTACAATGAAAGTCCCCACCCTGGAACAATAAAAATAAATTAAAATTAAAGACAGTAAGATATTCAATGTTCTCTTTAATAGAGCTTTCCAAAAAGGTATCGTAAGTAGTATCTTCTCATTTAAAAAAAATTAAGTTGGGTATGTTTCACCTTATATAGGGGGTAAAAAAAATGTTGGTGCCAAAATGTAGCTCATAAAAATATTAATCGACGTGTTTTTCCATTTTTTTAATATATTTTTTTCTAAACTTGTAGCGAATTTGTCTCAACCCTATATACTCTGATATTCGTATTCCGTGAGGTTTAATTTAATTATAATGACCTTTTTTTTATTTCTAGGCAATTTTAATTTTTTCGCTCTAAAACGGAGCACTAATAATAATAATAAGGTGATTGATGAGAAAATTATAAATCCAAATCAGAAAGGAAACAGAGGAAAGAAAAGAAAAAAATCAGTAAGGGACCGACCTACGTCACCAAATGTCATGAAAAAGAGAAGACTGGCTGCTAATGCTAGAGAAAGACGAAGAATGAATGGGTAAGAATTTGAGGTGTACCTAGAAAAGCGAAAATTTAAGATTTAATTATTTACTAAACTGACTACAGTGGGGATTTGTTCGTAATAGTAAAATTAACCGTTTTTACTTTGGTGACTCTAAAAAAAATTAAATTATTCTTTCTTCTAAATTATGCAATATTGTGTTTTCAAATTTAAAAAATCCTTTCAAAAATATTTTTTTGGCAAAACCGAGTTTTCGTGATTGTGTTTTTATTTTTTTGTGACTCTATTTGAAAAGATATGTTAAATAAAGTTTGAATTGGTATTACCACGATTCTCCTCTACAAGTTGGTATTATTAGATTTTTATTCGGACGTTTAGTTTTTTTAAAACCTTCATCAACTTTGATTTTTTATTTTTCTTCTTCTTTATTCATTTATTTATTTTACATTAAGGAATGCAAAACGTGACTAACCCAGAAACAGTATTCACTAAACAAAAAACATATAGTTCTAATGTAATAGTAGTATTATCTAGGTAAAAAAAAATAAAATATACAGGGTGTCCCGAAATTAGATGACAATATTTTAAGGGGATAAAGTACATCTAAAAATAGGACTAAAATCCTCTATTAATATACCTTCAAAAACGCTTCGTTATGGGGCTAGAGCCCCCCGAATGGAAGCTATGATAAGCGTTTTTTTCGCAATATCTCAGAAACTGATTGAAGTATCAAAACAAAATTTGATACATGTTTTACCCATGATAAGACGCAATAAACGTTGTTTAGCTTAGGTGTATTTCTTCCAGTGGCGTCCCACTGGGTAGGTAGTGAGGAGAATATTGCCCTAACTTTTTTATTTGTAGGATTTTTAACGCCAGGTGCATTTTTTAAAAGCACTAAAGTCTTCTATTGAAAAAAAAACTCTTGCTTCATTTTGGTAGGATTCACCATTTTTCAGTAAAATCGATTTAAAAATTTTCGGTTTTTTACAAGCTAAGGTGTTTTTTTGCATATCTCAGCAAACACTGGATATTAAAACATGAAATTTATTAGAAGTTCTACTAGCGACAAGGCATATTTATTAAAGGATGTAACATTAAAATATTTTTCCAGTGGCGTCGCACGGGCTGGAGCCTAAAGTAAATATTACAATTTTTTTTTTAATTTGAGGGGCTTTCATACTTTTATTGTAATTTTTTAAATTTTTTGTTAATAAAATCTTCCAATATTGTAATTTGACAGAATTAAAGGTTTTCAACAGATTTTTAGACCTTGTTTTTTAAATATTTATTTGTATAAGAGACTTAAAATAAAACAAAAAAGAATAACAAATTGAAAATCAAATTTAATTTAAAAACCACAAATGTTCGAAATGATTTCCATTTTGTTGGATGCAAAATCTAGACCTGCGTGTTATGTTTTGTGAGGCACGGAGAATTTGAAAATGATAAAAGGGAAGCCCCTCAAATAAAAAAAAATAGTAATATTTACTTTAGGCTCCACCCCGTGCGACGCCACTGGAAAAATATTTTAATGTTACATCCTTTAATAAATATGCCTTGTCGCTAGTAGAACTTTTAATAAATTTCATGTTTTAATATCAAGTGTTTGCTGAGATATGCAAAAAACACCTTAGCCTTTTCAACGGCTTGTAAAAAACCGAAAATATTTAAATCGATTTTACTGAAAAATGGTGAATCCTACCAAAATGAAGCAAGAGTATCTTTTTTCAATAGAAGACTTTCGCGCTTTTAATTGCACCTGGCGTTAAAAAATCCTACAAATAAAAAAGTTAGGGCAATATTCTCCTCACTACCTACCCAGTGGGACGCCACTGGAAGAAATACACCTAAGCTAAACAAACCGTTTATTGCGTCTTGTCATGGATAAAACATGTATTAAATTTTGTTTTGATACTTCAATCAGTTTCTGAGATATTGCGAAAAAACCGCTTATCATAGCTTCCATTCGGGGGGCTCTAGCCCCATAACAAAGCGTTTTTGAATGTATATTAATAGAGGATTTTAGTCCTATTTTTGGATGTACTTTATCCCCTTAAAATATTGTCACCTAATTTCGGGACACCCTGTATAAATAAACAATTCTGAATTAAATAACAAAGAAAATAATAAACAAAATGAGTGCTATTATTATAATAAATAAATTCACAAAATATTTCTTATGAAATATGATATAAATAAAACTTTTGGATTGCACTGGTCACTGCCATCAAGGAAGAAAACATATATCCAATGGAACCAAGTTTGAAAGTGCAACTATTAATAAGAATAAGTGCAAATTCGTCTTATTTGAAACTATTTTATTTTCAATCTCCGTAATCTATACTTTTTATCTACTTCAACTGTATGTAAGGCAGCTGTGACAGGCACTTGTTTTTATCTCCGTAACCTCATCTAATTTTCATCTATCTTAACTCATAATAGGGTGATAGGCACTTGTTTAAATACATTATAAATACTTGCCAAATGACAGATTAGGGTAATGCAATCATTTAGTGCAAATTAACTTTTATCTAATTTATTTGAAGTAATAGTTGAGGAGTTTTATGTTATTTAATAAAAATTATGAAACATTATTCAAGAGAAGATAAATTTGATATGGTTTGTTGTCGCCGCCCAGAGGCAAATTATTTTATGGCTTTAAAAATAAAAGAAAGTTTATAGATTTGATACAAGATGAATGTGTACTTATTCTTATTGATGATGGGTTTTTAAGTCCAAAACGTATTATTAATACAGGTGTGATACGTTACTGAATGATATGTCGTTAAAACATAAAGGAGGAAAGGAATTTAAAAGTAATAAAATCAAATTTCCCGACATTTTAAAAAAGCAAAGTTAATGATGGGTTTGAAAAAACTAAACGTAGGATTAAAAATCTAATTACACCAACTTGTAGAGGACAAAAAGGTGTAATGAGAATGTGTACTTTATTGTAACTTATGTAACATATCTCTTTAAGTAGGCCCAGAAAAAAATAAAAATGAAATCGTGAAAATTCGGTTTTACTCAAATATCTTCTGAAGGATTCGGAGTTTTTTGAATTTGAAAACTCAGTGTTGCAGAATTTAGCATGGCGAAACTTTTGTATATAACCATCTCTATAATTTGTATGATTTACGAGAACTCTGTAGAATGTATCCTTATCTGAGACATCCAGTGCGTATTCAGGGTTTTGATAAAAAAACAGATCTAGTAATAACTTAACTTATCGAATTGTCAAGAATTATTATTGTACATTTTAGACTAAACGATGCCTTTGAGCGACTAAGAAGAGTCATACCCAGTCTAGACGCAGAACACAAGTTGAGCAAGTTTGAGACTCTACAAATGGCACAATCATATATTTCAGCACTTAGAGAACTTTTAGAATTAAGTAAATGAACATTTTAAATGAAACTACTGCTCGCGACGAGCTGAAAGACATACCTACATAACCAAAAGAGCTTGGCGGTAGCTATATCACTGGCTATGGGAGAAGTAGGTACTAGATTGCCAAACTAAACTCCTGGGCTTTGCCTTTGTCACTGATACATTATTAAATTTTGTGTGTTACAATTTTAAGCACTAACATTTGATCGAGTGGTAAGATACGTAGTCGAGAAAAATGATTCTAAGTTTGGTTTGCCATTGCTTTTCCAATCAGTCTTATTTGAATCTATTACTCTTAATAAAATTCCCTACAAGCCGTTTCTTGAAATTTTAACTCCGGATGGTCCTGTGAAATTCCAGCTAGAAAGATTTATCGCTCTCCTAGGATAAACACCAGCCCCATCCAGTATTGATTGGGTACCTTCCTTAAGTGCAGTATGCAACACTTTTAATTACTATGTAGAGCAACTATGTCCAACTCGTGTGCTGCATTCCTTAAAGGCCCAGTCAATAAAATAACATAACAATACAATATCTTCATGTTAAAAAAAAAATTATATATTTAATTATTCCACCAAAATTGAAAGTTTGTTTATCTGGCCCATGTTACATGTTACTTCTTGAGTTTGATATCTTTTGATGTAGAGTAAAAGAGATATATACGTTTAATTTATTAATAAATAAAGAGTTTTAAAAGAAAATGATCTGAGGATTGTTGCCTCGAACATTGTCAAGAGAAACTTTTTTAATATTATCGTCTGTACTAAAAATTAGGGAGGATTTGTTCAAGTTTGTTTATTGATTGTCGTACTTGCATAGCGTCCGCCAAGCTATTGATACCTGACCTGCCAATGCCAAGTTACGGGAAAAAAATTGTAAATCTTTAATAATGGTCCATAATACAGTATGCAATCCAATAAAAAATATGTAGGGAAAAGAAGGGCAAGATGACGACAGTAAACATATATTTTTATTTTCTTCGTCATATTTTTCCCTAAAACTTGGTTTCGTAATTTAGAGCATTCAGGATAATTTTAGTTCCCAACAGTTTGCTTCTTATCATGCTATCTTCACTGTAATTTTTTTTTTTCGTAAATTCTAAATTTCATGACAAATTCGTCATCTTGCCCTCATGTATGGGTAAGATGACGAAAGCATGTGGGTAAGATGCCGCGAGGATTATTGAATAAAAGAAAAACAGTAGGTAGAAAGATATGTTAGTTATTGCCACAAGAGTCGCAAATATATGCTTTGCGCTTCGCTTCTGCGGATGTTAGTCCTGAGCATGCTGCATGAACCCATTGACGACAGAGGGAACAGGCGTACCAAATTTAATTTTTTCCAGAATCGTTACAAATTAAACAAATTTCTTTTTGTTCCTCCACATTATCGTCATCTTCTTCCATGTAATTTAAGGAAGGGTCAGCGGATTCCCCATCATCATGATCGTCAAACCTCACTTTTCTGACATGTTTGAATTTTTTGATCTGCTTTTTCTTCATTTCAACTTTCTTTCTTTTATTCTCTTCTCTACTTCGATTAATTTCTTTTTTCTCCTTGTGAGTTTTTCTTTTATTCTCTTCTAATGCACTTTTAACAGGGGTACTCGTTATAATATGCAGAGTAGGTAGCTTCTTCCTCTGTCTCTTTTATTAATTATAAGCAGCAATAGGCAAGTGAGGTAGACAATTCAATGATTCTGCATTAGACGGCCCTGGTAGTGAAATATCTAAGACATTAGAGGAAGTATTTTGAGATGTTCCTCCTACTGCAGTGAATATTTGCTGAAAGAGCAGTAGTGACATCTGGTAGTTCCGGTACATCATGGTCTAAGTTTTCGTCGACATTCTTGGAAGGCTTGTATGGCTTGTCTGTGGTCATTGAGGGTTCGAAGTCAGAATCATTAAATGTTTGAGAATTAAGTGGGACTAATCCAGTTGCTCTGAAAGATTGTACGGCATTTTTTATTGTGGTTACCTTATCGTAAGCCACATTAAATAATGCCGCCACATCCTTTGGTCGGGTAAGATGACGAATTCGTCATCTTGGCCGACCAGGAAATTTTAAATCGAGTTTTGTATTAACGAACAAAGAGATATTATTTCACGAAAACTCAATGGGCTATGGATAAACAATACCATAACATTGAAGAAAATACTTACCGATTGAAAATAAGATTCAACACAAACGCTATAAAGCTTACTTACACTAATATTATAATGACATAACCATTAAACACAAATGGCGAAATATCGTCAACAAAGTAGACAGATTTTGATGTTAATACATAGGCAACTTACGAAGCACACCTACTACACTCGGCAATCAACCAAGTGGCGCTATCTAATTACAAAAATCGGAATTTTCCAATTCGTCATCTTACCCGATTCGCCATCTTATCCCCATTTCCCCTACCTAGTTTCAGTTAAGGCATGTTCCTTAAAAACTTTGGTTACATTTTATTTTTAAAAAATTATTGTTTGTAACTTTGAGTTTCGTACGTTCCTCAATATACAGGTTCCACCCAAGACTTTAACTGGAATAATTTCTGTCCATAAAGGCCCAATTTCTTTCTCAAAAAATGCAAACATCTCAACTTAAATTGTTTGAATTGATTTTTTATAAATGTTTATATTGGGAATGCGATCACCAACAACCTTTTTTTAAACGTGATATAAAGGATCACGGAAAGTTGGACATTTTTTGACAGGAAAAGGCAGAAAATAAAAACAAAATAGGAATGTGCAAGTCGTTTTCCTATGTCATCCTGCTGCCGCTCTAATTTACAAAATGTGTTTAGAATATTAAGTAAGATCTACGGGGAAACTTAAAAGAAACTGTAATAGCTTGAATACTAGGAGACTGGGCGACTAGGTCACCCAGCATATAGGGGAAAGGAGGGCAAGATGACGATAGTAAGCATATATTTTTATTTTCTTCGTCATATTTCGCCCTAAAACTTTGTTTCATATTTTAGAGCATTCAGGATAATTTTAGTTCCCAACAGTTTGCTTCTTATCATGCTATATTCACTGTAATTTTTTTTTTTCGTAAGTTCAAAATTTTATGACAAATTTGTCATCTTGACCTCATGTATGGGTAAGATGACGAAAGCATGCGGGTAAGATGCCGAGGATCATTGAATAAAAGAAAAACAGTAGGTAATTTGAAAGATATATTAATTATTGTCACAAAAGTCGCAAATATATGCTTTGCGCTTCGCTTCTGCGGATGTCAGTCCTGAGCATGCTGTATGAACCCATTTACGACAGGGAACAGGCGTACCAAATTTTATTTTTTCCAGAATCGTTACACATTAAACAAATTTCTTCTTGTTCCTTCACATTATCGTCATCTTCTTCCATGTAATTTACTGATATGGAAGAGTCAGAGGATTCCCCATCATCTTGATCATCAAACCTCACTTTTCTGACATGTATGCCTTTTTTGATCTGCTTTTTCTTTATTTTGAATTCACCATCTTGCCCACTTAGCGAATTCGTCATCTTAGCCAACCAATACATTTTGAATTGAGTTTTGTATTAACCAACAAAGAGATTTTATTTCACGAAAACTTAATAGGCTATAGATAAACAATACTATAACATTGAAGAAAATACTTACCGATTAAAAATAAGATTAAACACAAACGCTATAAAGCTTATTTCGTCTTGCACTAATATTATAATGACATAACCATTAAACACAAATGGCGAAATATCGTCTACAAAGTAAGTCAGATTTTGATCTTAACACATAGGCAACTTACGCAGCACACCTGCTACACTCGGTAATCAACCAAGTGGCGCTATCTAATTACAATAATCGGAATTTTCCAATTCATCATCTTACCCGATTCGCCATCTTATCCCCCTTTCCCCTATATTTAAATGGCGCTTCTCGGACGGCGACTGGGAGACCTGGCAACCCGAGTATGAGTGACGCAAAATAATAAATATGGAGCAGATTATTAAGCGAAAATTCATAAGTGTGTGGCATTTAGTTCGCAACTGCGTGACTATAGTATCGGCCGTGCGAGGATTTGAGGTAACTGGAGTAGTCTAGTTGCCTCAATCTACGCTACTACAGTTTTATTGTAAGTTTCTCCGTGTGAGGACTGCCTAAAATTGCAAATGTACTAATTTTTTCATGGATTTTCAAACGATATTCGTAGTGATAATACAATTTCCAACTTATTCGTTAATTTAAATTTGTAATATCTTTTTTAACTTTATTTTTTGGGTGAAAAAGTATAAAATTGTAGATTTTTCTATTTTGTTGTTGGTATATTTTTTCTAGTCTGAATCCAAAAATGTAACTATTTTATTATTTAATTCGATACTATAATTTAGTGTAATGATCTCTGTATGCATAAGCTATTATTTATTGTTTTGATTGAATAATTTTGAATATTTTGTATACTTAAGAATGTTCAATTTTTTTATCTCTACAAGAGTCTTTGATATATTTGTAAATAAAGAGCTACTAAATAATATATGAATTATTTGCTTCCAATTCCTGATTTGGGTGAGGAGGACCACAAAGATGTTATTTTCTTCAGTGCTAGGTCAAATTTAGAAATTAGAGGAAAGTGACTACATAAGGAATATAATTTTGTTGTTTATGTAAAAGAAATTTCAGGAAAAATGGTTTGTTATGGTACCAACATTTTTATTATCAATGATAATTATTTTCATATCAAAATAATTAATTCCTAGTCTTTCAAAAATAAAAATATTTTTTTCGGACTTTTCAGATATTTCCGGAAGTCATCGGAATTTTTAAATATCTTTTAAACAAATTATTAAACATTAAAATATTCAACTTTGCTGTTTAAAACACCTTAACCTGCTGTGCCGCAACAGGACCAACAGAAGTTTCCGGGGCAACAAAGAAAAATAAAACTAGATTACATTATAAATACTTAAATAGTTGGAGTTAAATAAAAATAAAATAAAACATACAATCAAACCAACTTCAGTGTTTATACTTAGTATAGACCGAAACACTCGCCTTCATTAAACCAACTTTTTATCTCTTATAGTTACCAAGATATCAATGTCGTCGTCAAAGCGTCGAATTTGTTACGCCCTGTATACTTAAGACGATGTCATTTTACCAAGAAAATATGAAAATTTTGAAAGGGACATTTTGGTATTTTGAGGAAATCTTATACTAAAACTGAGTACCTATCTATATGACCTCTTTATTGATAACAAATATATACACTCGCGAGCAAAAAATGTAGGTCACTTAGGAAATTTGAAAAAAATAAGGAAATAAATTTCGAAATATTTGGTCTAGTAGGCTTCTATCACTTGGCATGGAATGATGATGATTGGAGCTGTACTGTTTACAAATGAGTCACGTTTTTGCCTCAATGGCTTAGATGCACGTCAACGAGTATGGAGAAGACCAGGAGAAAGATATGCTGCAGTTTGTATTGACCAGCGTCTTCCATTTGGCGGTGGTTCGGTAATGGTTTGGGCAGGAATCACTGCACAAGCCCGCACATAATTGGTCTTCGTACAAAACGGCTCCCTAACATCTCACAGGTACATTACAGAAATTTTCGGAGATCATCGATGCCTTTTATGGTTACCATGGGCGAACATGGCATATTTACTAAGTGACCTAAATTTTTTGCTCGCCAGTGTAGCTTCTTCTTAATATAGGATCGCTTTTGTGTAAGAAAAGGGTGAAGTATTCAATTAAATCAATCAAAATATATTTTTATTCGTAGTATTATAATATATCATATTATGTCAATTTAGCTTACGACTAGTAGGTATATTATATAATATAATTACATAATATCTATTTATGCCATCAGTTACGAAATGCCTAATTTTGTGTGAGATTTTTGCGGAACGAACGAAGTGAGTTTAGCAAAAACTCACAAGTTACAGAAAATTTCATTTCGTAACGTATTGCATAAAAGATTTTTTCTAATTTTGAAGAAAGTAATAAAAAAATAAAATTTAATATAATTGATAAAAATTTGGAAAACATAAATTTAGTTTTTCTAATTTTGACATATAACCAACGAAGACAAACATAGAAAGAAGACAAACCAGCGTATTAATTGGTCGAAGCAAAATGTGACATAAGAAACGCCAAAACAGCGCCACCATCGGGTCTGGAGGGAACGTCTGGACTATAGGCGGGACTTTCAAATATGACCATTTTAAAAATTTTGGCCGCCAAAATTTTAAAATGATATTTACAGCTTAAAAACCCATCAGGATCCTAATATTTAATTTTTACTATACTTGGAAAATTAAATGAGGATTGTGAATAGTTTGTTGGTTGTAAATATAATTTAAAAAATTTTATGTGCAAAAATTTGGACAACCTTTCGGCTATAGGCGGGACTTTCAAATATGGCAATTTTAAAAAATGTTGCACACAAAACCTTAAAATGATATTTAAGGCCATCAAATTATTCACAATAATCCTCTTATTTGATTTTTCAAGTAGAGTAAAAATTAAGTATTATGATTTTCTGATTAGATTTTTAAGCTGTAATTAAATATTATTTAAAAATGTTATTTATTAAAATTCTACAATTAGAAATAAAACTTCAGAAATCAGCTTATAATTATTTTTATTGACAACTACGATGAAAATATAGTAAGATAAGTACCTCGTTTTTTCTTTATATTCCCAAAATGTACTTACTTTCCCAGATTAACCTACATTACCAGCTGTAGTGATTCCCATAGGACATTTATTCATGCAACATGCATAATCATCAAAGATTCACGTACCTATAGGTACTTCTTGAAATAGCTAACCTAAAAGAATATAAAATAAAAAAATTAATGAATTACTTACTAGAACACTCGACAGACTTAAAATTTTCTAATAGTCTAAATTCTAAATAATTGAATAGCAAAAAAAATATATTTTGTAGGTATTTGCGTTACCTACAATTAATAAATATACTATAAATGATTTAGTACACATCTACATTAATAAAAGTTATTAAGTGAAAATCTCCTTAACGAAAAAATATGTTTGGAACATAATTATTTTTGCAACAAGTAAGTAAACTAATGTAATAAATAACGAATAAAAATAACTAAAGATTTACTTACCTGCAACAACAAGAAAACGGTCCTTTTGGTAAAAAGATTAGAAAATTAAAAATAATATAAAAATATCAAAAAAGCCTGGTTTGATTTTCAGCTATGAAGAAAGAAAAAGGGGCAATTCCATTTGTGTCATTGACATTACAAATGTTTGTGCTGGTGGTCAAGCTCAAAACAGGAAAGTTAGGTTGTAAAATAATTTAACAGCTCGTGCTATTCATGTCAAGTACCTATCTCTGTCTGCATCAAGTTATCTCCATTCGATGTAAAAAGAGACAAATATAGTCAGACCAAGTTCGTCTGCCGTAGCTCTCTTTGTAGAAATAACTACGTAGGTGTAATAATAACACATAACTGATGGGGATAAACGTAGGTCCTAACTTGAAAAAGTCTGGAGGTCTGATGACGTCACTCTAGCTGCGATCCCGCCCATAAGAAGTTTCACCGGGCTGCATATAACTGATGGCATAAATAGCTATTGTTGCTGTTACTTCATGTTAGTTGTCAGTTTGACATTTTGTAAAAAAGTCTAGACGGAAGGTTTTTAGCGAGATTGATATATTTTTAGTTTTATTTTTTAAAAATGAGTCATTCAAGTTCTGAAGAGCTACCAAGCGATATTGAAGAGGCAGCAGGTAATGCTCTATTATCAGTAATTCCCAAAAAGTCAAAGGCAGTTTATGATTTGGCATACAAAAAATTTGTTACGTGGTGTGATGAGAAGAAAATTAAACATGTTAATGAGAAAGTTTTACTTGCATATTTCGAGGGTAAGAAAGATCTAAAAGTTTCCACATTATGGACACTTTACTCAATGTTAAGGTCTGAACTAAATCTGAAAAGGAATATTGATATTAAAAAATATACAAATTTGGTAGCATATATTAAAAGGCAAGCGGACGGGTACAGTGCTAAAAAGTCAAAAGTTTTTATTAAAAAAGATTTTCCAAATTTTTATTGGAAGCTGATGAAAAAGAATACTTAATGGCTAAGGTTGCAATGATAATTGGAATGGCAGGAGCATGCAGAAAAGCAGAATTAACTTTTCTTCCAGTTGAAAATGTTATAGACGAAGGAAGCCATTTTCGTGTTGATTTCCCACCTTCAAAAACAAAAGTTATACGGCAGTGTGCAATTACCACTGGAGACATTGAAAATACGAATATTGTGGAAATATTAAGAACATAATATTAAGTTATTGCGTCCCCAGATTCTTAAACACAACAGATTTTTTGTAAAATATGCGAATGGAAAATGTACCAGAAATCCTGTGGGAATTAACACATTTAGCAGTCTGCCAAAAGTTATTGCACAATTTCTTGGTCTTTCAAATCCTGTTCTATATACTGGCCACTGCTTCAGAAGAAGCTCTGCCACTTTCCTAGCAGACAGTGGCGCTGATCTTTTAAAATTAAAGAGGCACGGAGGTTGGAAATCTAGCTCTGTTGCGGAGGGATATGTTGAAAATTCCATGAATAATAAAAAACTTATAGCGCAAGAAATATTTGGTGAAACATCTAATGCAATATGCGTCGCTTCCCAAATAACAGCAAGTTCGAGCAATGAACAAAATATGTCGTCGGGAATTAATTTGAATAATTGCAATAATTGTGTAATCAATATTTATAATAATTAATTAATTTATAATTTATGTTTTTAACTTGTATTATAACAGTTTAATAAATAGAATAATTCTTTTTGTCACTAATTTTGAAATACATTTTTCGTCACCAATTGCATAAAATTTTACTTTATGCAACTAGTTACAAAAAGTAAGACGTTTCATAATGTCAATCAGTTTTAAAAAGTGTCACTTTATATGTCAAAATTAGAAAAACACTTCTTTATTAAGTACGCTAGCAATTAGCTAGGATATGCAACCCTTGGGTAAGTTAAAGTTGACTTTGAATTAATGTGTTTGGACAGTTCCAGTAACCCATACACTGCCATGAAAGAATTTTTATTTTAGCTAACGCTTTAAGAATTTGTTGGTTCACGATCGTCACTTTATGATATTTTGTTATTAGGTGTTTGCTGGAAAAACGTTTTAAGAAAACCAGCATGAATTTTCTCAGGTACAAAGTAGCAGGAAATGTTATTTAGAGAAAATTAGAAAAGTGTTTCTATAAATTTAAAGATTTTTGTTGCCCAATTTTGTTGGAGTGGTTTAGGAGTGAGTGAGCGGGCCTGATACATGTGCTTTCAGAAATAAAAATTGGAAAATTTTTGATTTAATCTATCTTACCCGAAAATGGGAAGCCTGTGATAAATTGGTTTATGTGTTATGTTATCAGTGTATCTTGTGTGTGTGTGTTAGATTTTGTGTGGATGGTGCATTTTGTATGTGTATGTCATAAAATGTGTTTGAAATGTCGTGTACATATTGAATTATGTTAGGTCTGTTTGTCTGTTGATGTAATTGTCTTAGTGGAGTCCATCTACGTGCTCTAAGTATTTATCTGAGTACTACGTTTTGTAATTTTAGTAGTTGGTTAAATTGTTCGTTGGACATGCTGCACCAAACCGGTGCAACATAGGTCAGTATTGGTCTAATGAATTGGTTGTAGATTTTCTGTTTGTTATATGACGATAGAGAAGATCTATAGATTAATAGTTTTAGAATTATTTTCTAAATTAAGATGGCTAGCGAAAAAGTATAAAAATGTTAGGGTTTTTCAAAATTTATTAAACCCATATATTAACTTTTTTTAATTGGCACGGACGGCACTGCGCTGTAGTGGGTACATTAAGTAACCAACACCATAATCACATTCAATTTTCATAGCTTCGCATATGTTAGAAACATCGATTTTATAATCAGGAGATTTTATACAGCTTGATATTTTAGCCATCACCCTGTATAAAAAAGACATAAAGTTAGGTCGCACATATTGTACTTAGTGGTCCAAGAGACAGCCTGCCCAATAAACTGAAAATGGAAAGGATTAATTCACTTTTGATGAAAATATGGGCTTTTGAAAAATAAGTATTTTTTAACTATTCCATAATTAATGGACGCAGTGTATTTAACTTAAAGTGGTCTTCCTCCCCTTCTAATAGGATTTTCTAGTCTGCTGTCCTAAGTCCTGCTGAAAATATACAAAAGTTCAATTTGAGAATATATTTATTCTATGTTAGGTGAGGTCTTTTACAAGAACTAAACGTACAAAGCGCTACCAACTAAAATAATTGCAAAAAAAATCCCAACTAGTATTTTCGAACTTATTACTAAATTTAATATGAATTAAATCTGACCTTAGGGTTGGTGCAATTTTGGGTAATACAGTTAGGTACTTAAGATGTCTAGTTAGTATTTACCGGCTAAACTACGTCCTTTAGATGTCACTGAGTTTCTTTCAAATTGAGGTCGCGAATAGTCTCTAATCTTACGTCGTTGAAACGTAATATGTATAATGCTAAAGTATTCACACAGACGTCGCACTATGACTTACTTCTGAAGGTTCGGCCGGACGTGAAAATATTACTAAGGATATACAGAAAGTACATTTTTTGACTTGAAGTAATAATGAGTTGAAAGTTTTGCACTTTCATTACCTATGCATAATTTAAGTATGCTTATTTGATCTAAATCTGTCTATACGTCATTTGTGTTCGACTATTTTTTCCCTAAAGCGTATCTACTTCAAACCCTTTTAGGTAACGACGTGACTCCGCCATATTTTGACGGGAGCCAATTTTAGAGTTTCGTTTTTCACAAGATAATGTTGGAAAACATAAGACCAAATACTGGAAACTGCCCCTATTTGATCTATAATAACTTACTTTACGTATCCTGAGTCTTTAGATGTTAGTTTAATTTATGTAAATTTTCTCCGTTATCCAAGATATAGTATTATTAATTCTTTTATTTAATCAATTAAGGGGCGCTTAGTTTTTAAGGCTCTATATTGCCAAATTTTTACAGTGAAGTGGTTTGCGTTTCAATTTTAAGCGACCCAAACATTTTAATTAAGTTTATCTACTTTCATTTAGTAATATGAATTTTACAGTTCTGTAAATCGTTTTGTAAGGGCATCTATTACAGCACTAGTGCTGTAAAAGATGCCCTAGTGATGTAATAAAAAACAGTTTTATTAAAATTTTGCTGTTAAATAAAACAACAATTTTTAGAAGAATGATTTATTATTAACAATTATAAAATTAATTACCAATTATTAATTAAAATATAACACCTAAGGTTTAATATAAACATTAATAATACACTTTTTACAGTTAGATTTTGTATACCAGAAGTGGATGAGATAGAGCCCTTTACGTTCGAATTTCCAATCATTAAATCCGTGTCTGACCCCATGATCTTCTTTGCTATTTGTTTCTTATTTTCTAAAGAATTCTCAACGTAGCCTTTTGCCATAGAAGAGGATTTCCAGCCCCCATGACGCTTTAACATCTGCATATCTGCACCACCATCAACTAGAATGGTGGCTGAGGACCTCCTAAAACAATGTCCACTGTATTCTTCGAGATTATTCAATCCAAGTTTTGTTGCAATCTTTTTTGGTATCCTTCCAAAACTATTAATTCCGACAGGCTGGGAGGTGCACTTTCCTTTTCCATAGAATACAAAAAACCGCCTGTGAGTGGCATTAAGAGGACGAAGTTTAGCATACTTTCGAAAAATACTTAAACAGTTGACACCTGTCACATTTCCTTCTGTTATAACAAATTCTCGAATAATTTTGGGTTTCGAGAATGGAATCACAATTTTTATACACAAATCATTGTGTTCAATATGATCCAACATTAACTTAGCTAGTTCTTCGCGCCGACAAGTCCCAAAAATGCCGATTATCATAACAACCTTCATAAGTAAATATGTTTCATCATCTGCAGTACTAAGAAATTTACATACGTCTTTCTTTGTAAAAACTTTGGACTTTTTGGCTTTGTAACCCTCTGAACTTCTTTTCAAAAATGCGATTAGTTGAGAAAATCTGCTTATATCTTGATTTTTCTTGACTGAAATCATAGTTCTCAACATTGAGTAGTGAGTCCATAGTGTAGATGGTTTCTGGGAGCGTTGCTAAACGGAAAAATAACCCAAAAGGATTTTCTCACACACCTTTTTTATTTTGTTAGCTTTGGACCAATCTTCAAACTTCTGATACTCCAACTCATACCACTCCTTAGATTTTGTCGGAACTAAACTTGAGATCGCTTCGTTTGCGGCTGCTTCTATATCAGAGGGTAAACTTCCATCAGAATCGCTCATTTTGAAAAACTCTTTTTATATTTTTGAATTTGTTTGACTAAGTTTCGACAGTAACCATGGGAAACAGTAACTATGCGAAAGGTAACATAAAAAACTTGATTAGTAAACTTAATAGCAGGTGCATTTTTACAGGTGCATCGGCTGACGCCTCATTTGACAACTTTAACATCTCGTGTTGTAATATGAATCTTTACAACACTTATATCGAAAATAACTATTATTCTAGTAAGAGTAAGCTCTTTATATAGCAGCCATTACTTATATTTTATGAAAGAACCCACAATACATCAGTTGGTCATATTTGTTAGTGGTCTGGTGCAGAGGCCAAATAAACCCCGACATTTTTGGTACAGCATAAGTAACAGATATACTGATATATATATTATATATATATATATATAAAATTTGTTACTTATAATATGCAGAAGTCATATACTGGCGTCCTTATTTTGTTCACCAAATTGGTAATTCGAGTCTTCTCGAGGTCAGATCGACGTAAGTTTCCAAGGTCAGGTTGAAAAATATAACGTCGGTACGACGTAAAAATGCTAGTTGGATTGAAATTGGAAGGAAATGGACACCAGTGCTGGTAACAATGTTTCCACATATACTTTTATTACATTTAACGACCAATCTAATATACTAAGTTTAATTAACTCAAATAATAGACGTGATAATAAAAGGTACGTAATAAGTAAATAATAATAAAAGTACAATCTATTTTGAGAAAAATTGAATTCGATATCCATATATGACACTTTCACATTGGAACCCATCGGCATCGTTAAACGTTAAATTATAGCCTATAAAGTTAAGCCATAGAATATTAGTTGGATGACAATATAATTTTTTAATGTCATGGTGATTTTAATGGCGTAGGTTGAGGGTGCCAAAGAATGCCATTAATAATAATTGACGACATTTGGCACTATAATGTTGTATGTTCAGGTGGGTATTACCAAGCAAACACAGTCGAGTCGTTAACCTTATAAAAAACATAGTATTATAATAAATTTTGATCAATTAAATATCGCGTCTGTAGGACCACACTAATCTGTATGGCTTTTTACAAATTTTCCAAAAAAGCGATTAAAATGACCAAAATATGATCTAAAGTTATAAAGAAAAATCGTAATCGACGAGGCTTTTATAAGTTAGCATACAATAAAATACAACAAAATCAAAGAAATATGATCAAAACAAAGTATAATTTTATAAATATTATAATAGATGTACCCAGTGGCGTATTTAGGGGGCTACTGGGCTGCAGCCCCCCCCCTCCCCCCGAACCTAGGAGCTCTAAAAGTCTAATTGCAGCCTAATTTTTCGTCTCACACTTGGGCTCGTAACTTAAATTTTTAAAATATGTTTTCTTGACTGAGGGCCTTCTTACATTGGGTGCAATTGAAAGAAAAATGGCCTGGAAGTATGCGCTTCGACGACGTTTTAATCAGCGCTGATGCACGTTTTCCCATTAAAACCAAAAGCGCATGCTTTCAGGCAATTTTTTCTTGCAATTGCACCCAATGTAAAAAGGCCCTTAGATTACGCAGGTCTTGTAGGAGACGTTTAGTTTTTAAACTTTTCCTTCTAAAAGTCCTATTTTATATAGAGATTAAGGTTTCAGACGCATATCGTTTTAGTTATTGATTTATGTTGAAATTTTAAAGGAAAACGTATAATCAGAATAATATTTTATAGTATTTTTCCGATTAGACATTTGTCTGTTCCGTTTTCCCTTTTTTAGAGCTATTTTAAATCAACAAAAATATATATAACCCAATGCAATAAAATATTATTGCAACAAAAACAAAAAACAATTAGGTATTTATTTTTAAAGAGAAAAATTAACGTAAATATTTTAATTGAAACAATTTTATAAAAGAAGTGTAATAATTTATAATAAAAAAAATAGTGTGGGAAGAAACGAAAAAATGCTTTATTATGAATATTTTCAAAACGGCATTTAAGAAGTATTTCAAAACCTAAGCATTTGCACCAAAAACTGCTCTACGCTCCTAAAATACATGATTTCTGAAAAAAATCATCAATTTTGGCGTGGTGAGCGATATTTACTTTATTTGTAATCATAAAAAACCGAGCCCCAAAAATGCTGGTTAGAGTCATACATACGTCTTATGTTAAAATTTTGCATTGACACCAATATTTATATTTGTCACAAATATAAAAAACTTTTTTTAATAAAGAGCCAGCTAGGAATATTAAAAAAACATTTACAAAAACAAATTTAATCCAACCATGCAAAGGGGAAGAGGTAATAATTAAATTTTTGAAATTTGATAGTAGTTAGGTGAATTTTAAACAAACTTTAGGCGTGGCCTCGAAAATTTTTCATCTGCGGCGTTTTCCGCCTTCTTCTCTAGGTACAGCAATATGAAATACTTACATGTAATCCCGACTGTCCCTCTCTCCAGAAGAAAAACTCCTACTTATGAGTTTTGTTTTTATTTTTCAGTTAATTCAGTAGTGTACGTAGGTGTACCTACTTAGGTGTGTGTTTTAAAAATTAACCCAATTAATGACATAGTTTGTAATTTGTTAGAATAGTAGATTCTGTAACGAGGTTGGAATGAAAATTTGATCCGAGTGGAAGAATTCGAACGCGAGTATCGAATTTTACTTCTAACCGAGTAGCAGACTATATTTTTTCCACGACCAAAACTACTATTCGTAATATTGGTAATTTCAGGTGGAGTATTAACCAGTTCCATATCTGATTCATCCGATTTTTCACTCATATTTTGACTTGCACTAAAATTTGTCTGCTGACATTGACAGTTTCGAAATTCATGGCAACCTATGTCGTTTAGATCAATTACAGAATATTCATTCCGTATCTTGTTATGGAATGAAAATACACGCAAACCGCATAAGAAGCAAGTGTTTCAGAATAAATATTCCAACTCAAGAGCGAGAATTTTTACATTCTATTATCAAAAATGATTTTGGAATTATTGCATTCAGTAATGGTCGTGGAGAAACTCCATTCAGTCGATGGACAGATGAGGATAAGAGAGACGTTTTGTTACACGGAATTTTAGTCAATGTTTAAGTACCCGCAGTATACCTAGCTCTTCACCATTTTTTAAGACCGCGAGCCGCCACTGATTACACAATATTTTTATCACAAAGCATACATAAATATCTTATTCTTTAGCATATCTTCATTTATAGGACTTTAGCCACCGCCGTAATTTTTTTCGCGACATACCAATAAAACAACTTTTTTACAATAAATAAATATGTATAATAAACTACTTACCCGAAACACAAGAGAACGATGATAAAAGCTCTAAAAAGAACTATTTGTACGAATAAAGAAATTTTCAACGCTAAAAAATTTAAAAAGGGTTATAGGTCAAAATGACAATCAAAAATACGATGACATCGTACACACGACAAGTCAATGGACAAAAAAAAATTAAATTAAATAATCAAGTAAATCTGCAACTCTTCCTTAGAATTTTTTCTGTAGCACGTTTCATAGGCAACGACGTATAGCGCCATAGAATAGTGCCCGGAAGACATTGGATTATGTTTTTGTTTACCTTATTTTTTATTATTGTAATAAATAGAGATGGGCCGTTGTATATTTCTAACCAGGTTTTTTAGGGTTCGGGTTTTCAAGTTCAAAATAAAACTATAATAATGTCGGGTTGCATAAAGATCAGTGGCGGCTCGTCAAGTGAAGTAGGTGAAGGAGCTCTTCACCAAAAATAAAACCAGGAGGAAAGTTCTTCGACAATGTTAATGTACCAATGCAGCCCTTAAAAAACAATTGTGTTCGAACACACGTGCATTTTGGCGCGCCCTAGCCGACGTTGTCCATTAGCTCAAAGCAAGTGAAGACTCAACGTTCAACATGGCTTTGATATTCACCGTTGCTATGGTTACGTGACGTCAGTAACGCAAACAGCATGTAACAATTTGCATTATGATGAAGGGCAATTTAAAAATAGATCAGTCGTATGCACCATTTTTTTAGCATTGGTTCGCCTAACCTTAAGGTATTTATTTTGACGCTTCGCCAAACTTACAGTTATAGATATCGTTTTTACGTGATTTACTGTGTGATTAAAAAGTTTTGTTTTTATTTTTCAGTTAATTCAGTAGTGTACCTACCTACTTAGTTGTGTGTTTTAAAAATAAACTCAATTAATGATATAGTTTGTAATTTGTTGGAAATTCCATTCCGTCGAATAAGAGAGACGTTTTGTTACACGGGTGTGTAGTCAATGTTTGTTTAAGTACCCGCACTATACCTAGCTCTTCACCATTTTGTAACACCTCGAGCCGCCACTGATAAGGAGTTTTATTAACAATAATTAACTAACCAGCAACTTTGACTGTGGCAAATATGACATTGGCAAAAATCGTTTTCATACAACAAAGGTGGCATGGTTAGCTTCATTCTTGATTTACTAATCAGATAACTTTGATTTTGAGAAAATAATACCTGCCAATGTCATTAATGCCACAGTCATGATTGTGCACATGCGGAGTTTGAACAATTTTGGAAACCCCGATCTTATTCGAATAGGATTGCGGTTGGTCTTTCAATGGAATTCAACAAGTGATGTTGCAGACACCAACATTGATTGGACTTGTCAACCTGTAATTTGTCATTGTCAAATGTAATTTGCAAACGGTAGGCTTTTTAAAAATCTTTAATTAAAATTAAAAACAGATACATTTTTTACTGGATTTAGCTAATATTTTCAAATAAAACGAACATTATTTTCAAAACGGATATTTTAATAGAAAACGAATTATTTTACTTGCAATAAACCCTATTAAATAGTATTAAAATCATCAAGAATTGCTAAAAGAGAAAGAAAATAATAGGGTGTTTAAAAACAAACAATGGTTTATAAGAAAAGCCTCATAATTTTATTTTAATCGTTTGGTGAGAGGTCAGGAGACTTGACTGGCCAATTAATTGTCGAGTTTGGACCAACAACATGCACATTAAGACATTATTTAGGTACGCGAAAAACATACAATAAAGATAAGTGATTTCCATTTAAACATTAAAAGTTAACTTCACTTCCGGTTAAACCGGTTGTGGTTCAATGATTTAAATTGGTTGAAAAATGGCAATTTACAGATTTATTAACGTCTCACGTTCTTAAATTTTTACTGTCCAAATTATGGAAAAATTGGGGGGTGGGTAGTAGCAGTTTCTTGTGTCACCCGGCTATATTAAGTAATACTTTTTCGAAAGAACGTTTTTATTACATTAAAAACTATTTAGAACAATTCAGGTGTCCTTATAAATTACTGGTTGTTGATATATTATTTGCAGGGGCGGTTCTACGGGGGGACCTAGGACCCCCCAACATTTCTGAAAAAAACTATAAAATTCATGCCACTGATAAAAAAAATTCCGGGTGCTTTATTATTTATATAATTTGATACAATTTGAGCATGATCCTAAAAAATTTTGGGCTGTGGCGTTATTTGCTTGCGAAGGCTACCAAAAATTGTGTGGCGTATATAAGGGGGGGGGGGGGGGGTGCTGCCGGGCTGCATTTTCATCTCACGCATGGACTCTTAACTTAAACCTTTAAAGGAAAACGAGTAAAAGAATAATATTTTATAGAATTTTTCTATTATATACTTATCTGTTCCGTTTTCCCTTTTTTAGAGCTATTTTAAATCAACAAAAATATAACCCAATGCAATAAAATATTTTTACAACAAAAACAATAACATATTTATTTCATAAGAGAAAAATTAAGGTAAACATTTCAATTGAAACATTTTTTTATGGAAGCACACAGCACTTAAGAAGGAGTATTTCCAAATCTAAGCATTTGCACCAAAAACTGCTTTTAGATCTACGCTCCTAAAATACATGATTTCTGAAAAATCATGAATTTTGGCGTGGTGAGCGATATTTACTTTTTTTTTAATCATGAAAAACCGAGCCCGGAAAACGCTGGTTAGAGTCATACATACGTCTTATGTTAAAATATTCATATTTTTCACAATTATTATTTTTTTTTTTAAATAAAGAGCCAGCTAGAAATACCAAAAACACACATTAAAATTTAATCCAACCATGCAAAGGGGGAGAGGTAATTATTTAATTTTTGAAATTTGATAGTAGTTAGGTGAATTTTAAACGAACTTTGGGCGTGGCCCCGAAAATTTTCCGCCTTCTTCCCTAGGTACAATACCATGGAATACATATAGTCCCGACTATCCCCTTCTTCAGAAATTTTTTTTTCTACTTACGCCCCCCCAGCCCCCCCTCGAGCATATTTTCTGGCTACGCCAATGTGGTGCCCCCCCCCCCCAATATTTTGGGTCTAGAACCGCCCCTGATTATGTGTGCCCTGTTCGCTTGTGCACAACTTTTATATCCCCCTGTACTCCCCCATCTGCAGGAGCGCGACTAGACACCTATATTTGGGGACGCTTAAGCCCCTTGTTGATATCCTACACAATTCTTCTACACCTCCTGAAAATGTCTTCTAAAAAAAGGGGCACGCGTAATAATCCAGCATCTCCAAAAAAGGCATCCTATATAGAAAAGGATATAATCACACCAATTGATTTAGGGGGGCTAATCTCGATTTAGGGGGCTAAGCCCTAGTTGCCTATGTCCATCAGGATCACAAATCATTAGCAATATATTGGTTATATTTTATATTGTTGTAGAAACGAAGTAAATTTTCAAATTTAAGCTTACCTTCACCATAACATCCAGAAAGCCTAGCCTAATATCTGTAATTTAAATAGCTCTAAGCGTATTTACAGTCTAGGGTATTTATATTTACACCAATTGTATTAATATTATCGCAGATAAATAAATATCTTTGGTATTAGTAAACAAAAGAAGATGGTTTTATGGTGTTCTTAGTTCTTAGTGATGCACTACAAAAACAAAATAAAAGAAGACACATAGCGCGCCACAAACCATTCAACTTTGGCTGTAGCATAAATGAATTAGGCATACATTTTTTTCTCCCAATGAGAATGCCTTGATTAGTCTAAGTCTTGATTTACGAATTAAGAAAATTTTATTGTGAATAAATAATGCATGGTAATGTCACAGTCAACTTGCCTGGTTAGTTAATTAATGTTTAAAATGTTCGTGCCATTAAGGCCGAGACACAATTAAAAAATAAGCAACATGCAACAAAAAACAGGTAATAGGAAATAAAAAATATATTATAAATATTAATTCCTGTTGCATAAAACTTGATTGTGTCTTGATTGATTTGTTTGTACGTGTCAAAATGTATTTCTGTTTCTTAGTGCTTATCGCTTAATGCTTATTTTTTAATTGTGTCTAGGTCTTAAAACATTAAAATAAGCCTTTTATTAATTCAAATATTTTTTTGGACGCATCCTTACATTTCACATATTGTTTTAAAAAAAAAGTAATGTGCATCGGCCGGGAATCGAACCCGGGCCGCCCGCGTGGCAGGCGAGCATTCTACCACTGAACCACCGATGCTTATTCGTTTTCATACATAGTATTCTATGTAAGATATCAACTACCCTAGTAGTGTATTACTGGTTGCCTATAGTTTATCTTAAATATACGTGTTTCTTTACAAGGGACCATTTTTGGAAATTTTTAACAAACAAAATTGATAGACACAATTAGGACTCAGTGCCTAAACAATAAGATCAATTAACTTTTAAAAAAAGGTCCCAATCATTACATGAAGCCATATTTTCTTGTTAAGTATTCTTAACAACTATATTAATAAGAAATACCTATATTTAGCTGGTGAATGTGGATTAGAAATCAATAAACTTTAAAAAGAAATTCTTAATCATATAATAAATTGTTGTCACACATTAAAAATATGAGCAGATATTGCTTTATTATAAAGCTATTATATTTAAACCAAATGATTTTCTAACCAATAATAATTGGGTAGGTAGGTTAGGTATGTCGTATGTCTAATTTGCGGACCAATATTTAAATCGTGCTAGATAAACCAGCTTATCCAAAATAGGTAGGTACCTACCTACCTAGTATAATTAGAGTCAATAGAAGCTATTTGATAATATCATCAAACCAAGCCTAGTGTCATACTAGGTAATACTTTCTCTGATCAGTTTTTTTTAAAGCGTGCCACACGCTAGACGAATTGAGCTAGCTTATTCAAAGTACGTATATATAATTCCATGTGGTATGCTGGGTTTAATGATGCCCAAGTAGCTCTACTGACTTGAATTATTCTTATACCTATTTTGGATAAGCTAGCTCAATTCGTCTATATAGCACGATTTGTTTAAGAATTGATTAGAGTAAAGTAGGTACTAGTAGTAGGCTTCATGATACTATTAAGTGGCTGTATTGACTTGAAATATTCGTACCTATTGGCGTTAGTAGGACATTTTTTTTTGAATAGAGGAATAGTCGGGACTATATGTATTCCATGGTATTGTACCTAGCGAAGAAGGCAGAAAAGCGCCGCAGACGAAAAATTTTCGGGGCCACGCCCAAAGTTCGTTTAAAATTCACCTAACTACTATCAAATTTCGAAAGTTAAATTATTACCTCTCCCCTTTTGCATGGTTGGATTAAATTTTTTTTTTATGTTTTTTTTTGATATTCCTAGCTGGCTCTTTATTTAAAAAAAAAAGTATTTTATAATTATGAAAAATATGAATATTGGTGTCAATCCAAAATTTTAACATAAGACGTATGTATGACTCTAACCAGCGTTTTCCGGGCTCGGTTTTCCATGATTAAAAAAAAAGTAAAAAAAAACGCCAAAATTGATGATTTTTTCAGAAATTATGTATTTTAGGAGCGTAGATCTAAGAGCAGTTTTTGGTGCAAATGCTTAGATTTGGAAATACTCCTTCTTAAGTGCCGTATATTTATATTCCTAATAAAGCATTCTCATTTCATCCCGCACTATTTTTTTTATTATAAATTATCACACTTCTTCCATAAAAAATGTTTCAATTGAAATGTTTACCTTAATTTTTCTCTTAAGAAATAAATACCTAATTGTTTTTGTTGTAAAAATATTTTATTGCATTGGGTTATATTTTTGTTAATTTAAAATAGCTCTAAAAAAGGGAAAACGAAACAGACAAGTATATAATAGAAAAATTCTATAAAATATTATTCTTTTTACTCGTTATCCTTTAAAATTGCATCAAAAATCAATAACTAAAACGATATGCGTGTGAAACCTTAATCTCTATATAAAACAGGACTCTTAGAAGGAAAAGTTTAAAAGCTAAACGTTTCCTACAAGACCTTTGTAATCTAAGCCAAGAATACATTATTTAAAGATTTAAATTAAGAGTCCATGCGTGAGATGATAGAGGAAAAAGAATTTAAGAAATCTAAGAAAATTTAAAAAATTGACCTAAAGGCTAAAAAGAAAGTTAAAAAAACAAGTATTTATAGAAACTGAAAGTGAACGTGAAGAAGAAAGCTTAAGTGCAAAGGACCTTCGCGATAAAGATAAATTAGACGATGTTGATGATGGAGAAGCTAAAAACTATTGCAATATTTGTGGAGAGTTTGGCAAATCTGGAGAAATATGGTATCGATATGTGTCATGTGGTGATTGGTCTCATAAAGCCTGCGGTGGTCAGTCCACTCCAAAAAATTATATCTGTGACTTTTGTAGACACTAAACTTATTTTATAATAATTTATTAGTTTAATGTTGTGTGTGTTGATATTAATTAGTTTAATTTTGTGACAATTCTTATTGAAGCTTAGGAACCTTAAACCACACACATATTTTTTTAATTTCCCATGCGACATAATTATGCTACTTTATGCGCCATCTTTCCCGCATAATAGGAAAAGATGGCGCAAAGACACATAAATGAAATATTTGCGCTTTTTCTTTTTTTTTTCTAAAGATTCATTAAATTTACATGATTATATTGTTAGTAAACATATAAAGCTACAATTTAACGCAATAAAATTATTGCTTGTCGGTATAATCTGTATGTAATACAGTATTTCGCTTAAGTGCGCCATCTTCGACGCCTCTCCCCTATGTTGACTCGGATTATCCATACCAATTTTGGATGAGCTGGCTCAATTCGTCTAGCGTGTGGCACGATTTTTTTTTTTAATTATAAGAGTAAAGTACTACCCAGTATAATATTAGGCTGGATTTGATGATATTATCAAGTAGGTATGTTGACTCAGATTATCCATATCAATTTTGAATGAGCTGGCTCAAATCGTCTAGCGTGTGGCACGTTTTAAATATTGGTCTGCAAATTAGACATACCCAAGTATTTATAATTTATTTAAACAAGTGTGCCTGTCACAGAGCTTACTATACAATAATTGAGACAGATGAAAATTAGATTAGGTTACGGAGATTGAAAATAAAATAGATTCAAATGAGATGAATTTGAACTTATTCTTATATTGATGATGAGTTTTTAAGTCTGAAACGTGTTTATTACTTCTAGAGATATAATACGTCACTGAATTATAAAGCAGAAGGATAATTTAAAAATAATAAAATTTAATTTCCCAACTAAACTGCTGGACAATTGCTTTCGAGCAAGAAAAATTTCGCCTAAATTTAACAGTTAATATTTTCTGAACCAGATATGATATCGACCTACGGTTTTGAATGGTTGATAGATTCATCCTTTGGGAAACAGTTGTATTTTCTATAACTGTCAGAACATTTTATATACAGGGTGTTAAAGAAGACGATGATTTTTGCTATAATTTTAATGGCGTGTAACTTTCACAATAATATTTTTAAATTTTATCACTCTACGTCAATTGAATCACTGGTTCATAGCAAATAAAGTAATTTGTCAAATTATTTATATCTGCTATATTTTAAGAAATACCAATTTTTTTGGAAAACCTTGCGTTATTTAAACTTATTGGTAGCTAGATCTCACTGTGCGCTGTATCGTGCAAACTTTGCTAGTGATTATTATACCTTATGAAAAGCTTGATTATGTTCAGTAACAATAGTTGTTCCTAAATGTTATGATGTACAGTAGCGTACTTATAAACATGTCTATGGTTTATGAGTATCTCACAATTTTTCACGATTGTTTTATATTGGAAAGTACTCGCCCCTAGATTAGGTGAATTTTTTCTTATTTTTTAGTTTTTTATATCGCACTACAGATATATTATACAGTGTGTTTACAAAATTTTAACAAAGATATTTTTTTTAATTTAATTTTTGGAAAAAATGTACTCATTAATTTCTAACTTTCTTACACTACACTCATAAACCATAGACATATAGGTGTTTATAAGTACGCCACTGTACATCATAATCTATAGTGAGGTTTCGGGTGGAATATCCTCCTGTCAGCACGGTTTTTTACCAAAAAGATCTACTTTTACCAACTTGACTACCTTTTCCCAATACGTGCATGATGCCTTACACCGGAGAACCCAAGTAGATGTTATTTACACTGATATGGAGAAAGCCTATGACAGAGTGAGGCATTGTGTTATTCTGAACTCTTTGTCTGACTTAGATGTTTCTCCTTTTCTAATTAAACTGATTCAGTCATATTTGGACGATAGACGACAATATGTAGAAATAAAAGGATGTAGATCTGTTGTTTATAAGAGTACATCAGGGGTGCCGCAAGGCTCTAATCTAGGACCGCTGCTCTTCATAGTAGCTTTTAACAAGGTTATGACTAAGGTTAGGAATTCAAAGGGCTTAGTTTTTGCAGATGATTTTAAGATTTTTCTTGAGATTAATTCAAGGAATGACTGTGAGACACTTCAGCAGGACTTCTGTGATGTTGCTAGTTGGTGTAATGTGAATGGTTTTAACTTAAATGTAAATAAGTGTGCCTGTATGTCGTTTACACTTAATAAAAATACTGTTGTCCATAACTATAAGTTGAATGATGCGGAACTTCGGAGGGTTAATGAACAGAAGGATCTGGGAATATTATTTGATACTACCTTGTCTTTTTCCAGTCATATAATTTCTAAAATTAAGAGTGCCCAAAGAATTGCAGGATTAATTGCAAGAAGTACTAAAAACTTCAATGTTGATGTCAGCCTTTATTTGTTTGACTCCTTGGTGATACCAATTTTAGAATATGGCACCATAATTTGGTCTCCTCAGTATAACATTTGGATAAGGATGATTGAGGGAGTACAGAGAAGGTTCTTAAAATGCATGCATTATAGAAAGTTTGAGATTTATCTACTTCAGGGTTGTAATAATGAGGATCTTCTGGGAATTTTTAACAGATTATCTTTAAGTAAAAGAAGGATAAGGATATTCTTATGTACAATGTTTAAAATCCTTAAGGGTGATATTGACTGTCCTGATGTTCTTGAACAGCTTCCGTTTACTTTTAATCGCGTTAATTCTAGAAATCGAAATGTTTTTTATCTGACCTTTCCGCGAACGAATCTTTACAGAAGTTCCCCCCTGTATAGATTATGTCATTTATTTAATTTGTATGCTTCTGATATTGATATCGACCTTGTAAATCTGAGAAGCTTTAAAAAACTTATACAGGATAAATTACTTATAAACTAATTGTTGTATTGTGACGTATTTTATAAATTCTGTGTTATACATACTTTGCTAAGCCTATTGTTATTTATGACTTTGTTGTGCTGCCTGACTATAGTTTAAGTTGAGTGTCTGTAATTGGCTTTTTGCTGTTGATGCTTTGAAATAAATAAATAAATAAATAAATAAATAAATAAATAAATAAATAAATAAATAAATAAATAAATAACATTTAGGTACAACTATTGTTACTGAACATAATCAAGCTTTTCATGAGGTATAATAATCACTCACAAAGTTTGCACGATACAACGCACAGTGAGATCTAGCTACCAATAAGTTTAAATATAGCAAGGTTTTCTAAAAAAATTGGTATTTCTTAAAATATAGCAGATATAAAAAATTTGGCAAATTACTTTCTTTGCTATGAACCAGTGATTCAATTGACGTAAAGTGATAAAATGTAAAAATATTATTGTGAAAATTACACGCCATTAAAATTGGAGCAAGAATCATCGTCTTCTTTAACACCCTGTATATAAAATTTTCTGACAGTTAAAGAAAATTCAACATTGACAATTGTTTCCCAAGGGATGAATCTATCAACCGTTTAAAACCGTAGGTTGATCTCATATCTGGTTCAGAAAATATTAACTGTTAAATTTAGGCGAAATTTTTCTTGCTCGAAAGCAATTGCCCAGCAGTTTATTTAAAAAAGCAAGGTTAATGATGGTTTTGAAAAAACAAAACGTCGGATTAAAAATCTAATTACATAAACGTATTTTACATATGTATATAAAAAAAATGGCAATGACAATGTAAATCGTATATTAACATATCTGTTCAAATAGAGTCAGAAAAAAATAAAAACGAAAACGCGAGAAATCGGTTTTGCCCAAATATCTTCGGAACGATTCGAAGTTTTTTAAATTTGAAAACACAATGTTGCATGATTTAGTAAAGTGCAACTTTTTTCTAATTTAACCATAATATTTGAATCTTATATGGATTACGAGATGTCTTTAGTGTGCATCCTTATCTGGGACACCCTGTATAAGATATAATTTCGTATGGAGCTGGTTACCTTGAAGAAGAAATAATATTGCTCGTATGCTTTTAAGACGAATAAAATTAAGCATAATTTTGTAGAGTAATTATTCTACCTTCTATTTTTTCAACCAATATTGACAGTGAGTGTATACTGACTATCGATATTCTTCTATTTGGTTAACAGGTATGAATAAACAATCAATTTATATTGCAAATTCATTTTGTAGAATTATAAAGTCAAGGTTGCAGACCGCACTTCTAAACAGAGCACGTGATTAAACAAAAAATAATTATTTTCTTAAACGTATTTATCTGTCAAATAAAACAAGGAATACTGATTCTGATTTATTAATATTTAGGATTAACAAGTGGCATGTATTTGAATTTTTTTTGGCGTCATGGAACTTTTTCTCATTTTTAAAAATCAAGGATTCAAGGACAACACATTTTACATAATATTTTTTCTCTGTTTTAAAATGTCCATCTTTGCAAGCATCTTTAAGCTTGTGCAGTCAGAGCATATCACTAACACGGATCCCCTTTGGAAGAATTGAAAATTTCCGGACTAATTTTTGGTTCACAAGATTAATTTGTAGAGTTAAAAGCAATACAAGAACTCTTTACCCAAAGGCTCAATCAGAAAATATTTTAGGGGGGGGGGGGCTCAGTGGGCATAACTAGGACATTGTGTTTCTGAAAGGAGGGATAGTCGGAACAACCTGTATTTTATGATTTTGTCTCTAGGAAGGCGGAAAAGAGCTGCAGGCGAAAAGTCTTCTCTACCCCCTCTAACTAACCAATGGTTGGATTAAATTTGGTTGTGTGTTTTTTCTTTCTTTCTTGATATTTTTAGCTGGCTCTTCAATTTAAAAATATAAAAACATTTTTACATTTGTGAAAAATATGTGTTTTAATCCAAAATTTTTACATAAGACATGTATGACTCTAACCAGGGGTTTTTGGGCTCAATTTTATGTTTAAAAATAAAGCAAATACATTTTATACGCTCACCATGACAAAATTGATGATTTTTCAGAAATTAGTGCCGTTTTATAAAGGTTTTCGTCTCTTCCCTCACTATTTTTTGTTGTTGTAAATTTTCAGACTTGCTTTTTAATAAAAATTTTTACTTTCATTTTTGTCTTTAAAAATAAATAAAGGAGATTGATTATTGTCATTTTTTTTGCATTTTATTGCATTTGGATATATTTTTGTTGATTTAAAATAGTTTTTATCGTATCATTGAAGATTAAGTCATTTTTATATGATATCTTTATTAATAAAATTATTAACATCATAAACGTACTAAAACCTACATAACACCTTAGTTACTCATAATACATTAGTTACCATAATTTAATACGTTAGTTACGAAAGCATAATACGTTAGATACCAAATGATATTAGAACTATTTTTTATGAACATGTAAAACAATATTTTGACAGTTTTCAAATTTGATGAATACACCTTTGTCTTTAACGTCCACGATCTTAGGTATGCCCTCTAAAGACTTTCATCATTAAAAACTTCTCGTCTGAGGCAGAACACACAAATTCGTTGACTTGTTCTCTTGTAAATACTTTTGATTTTTTTGCTCTATATTCAACGTTTTTCTTCTTGATGAAACGCATTAAGGCGCCATATTTGTCGATTTCCACTCTTTCCTTCAGTTCTAAAGTCGCTCGTAACATGGAATATTTCGGCCATAAGGATGAAGCAGAGTATTCCTCAGAGAGTTTTGCGAAATACGCCAGCAATACCGTTTCTTCTGCACCTTGAACATGTACTTTGTTTCGCCACTCACAAAACTGCCAATATTCTTTTTCATAATGGATGTTAGATTTGTCCGGAAGCAAGTTCAACCTTATAATGTTGGCTGCAGCTAATATATCGTCAGGAATATCAAAATCTTGCATGATTTTAATGATGACTTTTTGAAATGCCAAAATGAAATGACATAAAACCTTGTTTTTATTTTCGCATCGCCGGTGTCAATGATACGATAAAGCTTTGATTACAACTCGATTATTAGCGATTTAACACCGTCTCGGACATTGCGGGTGACTCGGCTGTTGCCTTGTCACCTAGTAATGTCCTCGACTATTATAAATCGCATAATAATCTCGTTATATTAATAGCTATAAAAAAGGGGAAACGGGACAGACGAGTATAATAGTATAGCATAAGATGTTATTCTTTAAAACAAACCAATAATTAAGACGATATGCATCCGAGACCTTAATCTCGATACAAGCCAGCATTTTTTAGAAGGAAAATTTTAAAAACCAAGCGTTTCCAACAAAAACTGCTTCGTAATTTAAGCCAAAAATACATCTTTCCTGATAAAATCATCAATTTTAGCGTGGTGAGCGTATAATAGATAGCTTTGTACCAAAAGACAAAGTAATTTATTGATTTTGTCCTGTGTTGGTTTTACACTTTTTAAAAAAATACATATTTAAAGATTTCGATTAAGAGTCGATGCGTGGGAAGAAAAACTTCTTCTCCCCCTATGGCAATATCACCAACTGAAGCATCTAAAAAGGAGGTTTGGATGGTCCAAATAGTACTTTTAAATCTGTATTTAAACCATACAACTGGTACGACCTAAAACATTTTGAAATGGAAACGAAATTTAGGTTTTTTTTTATTTTAAGACTTTTTTATTACCACGCGAAGGCTCTTTTTTTTATTAGCACTTTAAAATTTAAATGATTAGAAAAATACTCTTTAGAGTGATGCTACATTATGTTAAAGGAAGCTTGGTACTTTTAATAAATCGTTAAGTAAACTCTTATTATTGTTTACACGCTACACTGGTACCTGAGTGATAAAGCTGGTTTTTTCGTACCGTTTTTCCAGTGAAACAAGCGTAAAATCTTTTGAATTCAAGTTACAATTAATAATTAATATATTACAGTGCAAATAAAACAAATTCCTTCATGGCGGTCAAAGATTGCTGGAACCGGCCGAATACAGGGTGATTCACGTTAAGTGGCCTATTAGAAGATCTCGGAAACGAGTAAACTTATCTTTCTAAAAATTTGATAGCAGGCATAATTGGATTTGATCTTTTTAAACATTATATTTTGACGTTTTTATTACTTCCGGTTACACCGGAAGTTAATGTCAACTCTGGTATTTTAAATGGAACACCCTGTATATTTTAGCATTTTTAATTTCGTTATTATAACCTAAATAACTTTTGGTAAAATTAATCTATTCTTATTTCTAACCGTTTTTAAGATATGAATTATAAAAGGATTTTTTTGTGTAAAAACGCTCCGAGAAGAAAGTTTAGTAACTCTGAAACTAATAAAGGTAAACATTTTTTTTATACAGGGAGTTCTTAAAATTGTGCCAATGTTTCCATTTAAGTAAATGTGCATTAGTCAATTTTTGCAAATGGAACACCCTATTTTTTAGCTTACTAACTTGTAGAGAATTAAATTTCCTATCTAATTGCCTTATCTGCTACAATCCACATTTTGAGTCGTTTTGGAATTATGAGCAATTTAAATAAAAAATCTTAAAATTTCCGTTTGTGTTAATACGATATTATTTTTGAAAAGAAGGCTTCGACTGGGATTTTCGTTTGACTTTGAAAATTAGAAAGAGCTAAGCAACGAATATAGGCGCTTCATAGCAAATGGTAACAAAGCCTAACGTTAAACGAAAATCCCAGTCGAAGCGTTCTTTCAAAAATATGTCGAATTAACACAAACGGAAATTTTAAGATTTTTTAACTAAATTGCTCATAATTCCAAAACGACTAAAAATGTGAATTGTAACATATTAAGCATTTAGATAGGAAATTTAATTCTCTACACGTTAGTAAGCTAAAAAATAGGGTGTTCCATATGCAAAAATTGACTTATGCACATTTATTTAAATGGAAACATTGGCACAATTTTAAGAACTCCCTGTATAAAAAACGTGAAACCTAAGTAATTTAAACTAAAGATCTATGTATTACTTAAAATCTTACATAATTTTAAATGTTTACCTTTATTAGTTTCAGAGTTACTAAACTTTGTTCTCGGAGCGTTTTTACACAAAAAAATTATTTTATAATTCATATCTCAAAAACGGTTAGAGATAGGAATAGATTAATATTAACAAAAGTTATTTAGATTTTAATAACGTAATTAAAAATTCTAAAATCTACAGGGTGTTCTATTTGAAATAGCAAAGTTAGCATTAACTTCCGGTATAACCGGAAGTAATAAAAACGTCAAAATATAATATTTTAAAAGATCAAAGCCAATTATGCCTGCTACCAAATTTTTAGAAAGATAAGTTTACTCGTGTCCGAGATCTTCTAATAGGCCACTCAACGTGAATCACCCTGTATAAATAAAATTAAAATCAGGGTGTTTTTCTACCAGGGCAAAGACCAGCCCCAACTGGGCGTTGCCTCGTTGTTGTGTCCTGTTTTAGCGTGCTAATACAATAGATCTAGGATAAGTTATATCATGTAATATAACATAAATAGAATATAGGAAAACCTGAAATGCTAACTTATACTTTAATGAATAAAGAATATTTTAAAAGTAAGTTGTTTATATCAATAAATACAAGGTGCTTTGGCTGATTGACGAAATGCATGGTTAGACATAGACATGGTCATGGGCGTTTTCACTAAATTTGGATGTTGACTCCAGTGGCGTGCAATGCTGTTTTAATCAGGGTAGGCAAAAATTAGTAGAAAGTCGCCTAATATTGGGGTAGTGCCTAATATGGGGTAGTTCAATTTTAAGCAACTACTTGTTTCGACATCTATTCTGAACATTACAAACTAACCACCGACTTCCTAAAAAGCGCCCATTCCCGTTTCGGAGCAAACACTTGTTCCGTTTTGACGATTTAGGGTTTGGTAATTTTGTGTAGAAATAAAAGTTTCTGGTGACTGTTGTGACTGTTTTATATATTTAAGGTAACTTAAAGGTAAGTTTTTAAAAATTTAATATTATCATTCAATATAGAATTTGGCGTAGTTTATGGAAATGGTTTTGGTTTTTTAAGAAAACGTCGCAGTTTTTTCAAAAACATACCCCTTCCAAAAATCTAATTTGCTCGTAATATGGGGTACCTACCTATTAATTTCTAATTTGGGGTACCCCATATTGGGAGACTATGTACTTTTCCGTGTAAAACCAAAGTATTTTCTTTTAGATGCCTAAAAAATTAAAAGTTTGGAACAAGGAACAAATGATTTCAACAATTTTAGCTGTTCGGCAATGTGCTGGTTGTGAAAAAAATCGGTATATTTGTGACTTTTGCATTTCTAAATAATTTGTTTTATGTTCTTTCTATATGAGAATTTTTTATGGTTATAAGGGACGAAATGTTTTGTTAGATAGATATACTTTTTTCATTTCCATAAACAAATATTTCTCAAAAAAACAAAATAATTTTACTTATTCTCAAATTTTACATATTAAATTGGGTACCCCATATTGCTACCATAGTGTACCCCATATTAGGATAACATATGGCCCTAATATGGGATAGTGCACTTTTTTTAAAATTCTGCATATTTTCATCTGCTTTTTTTTTCTTCTTATTAATGCTTCTTATTAATGCTTGATAGTATATCCAACGAAACATGAAATATGGAAATAATGCTTAAAACTCCTCAGTTTTTTTTTATTATGGTGTTTTGAAAAAAACTACCCCATATTAGGAGACTTTCCTCTACATTTAAGACAAAAATTTACCTTCCGTAGCATTCAAGCATCTAAATTTCCAATTTGGTCATAAAATGTCTTGTCTTTGAGTTTATGGAAAGAACGCTGTGGCAGAAAACACAGACATTATTTGTAAAATTAGTTCAACACGGCGATCTTTACGTAAAAATATTTTTAAAACATCGTCATAAAAATTGGTTATGTGTTTTAAATCCTGCAAAACTTCGTCTCCAGAGAAATTATTGTTATAAGCGTGTCTCTCCCTGTGAGTTTTGTAAATAGGTGAACAATTCTTTTTAATCCAGATTAGCATCGTTCTACAGACGCGCTGCTAGCCGGAATAGTAACCATTAACGTCTCCATATTTTTTTTTCCGAAACCCGACCGTCTAGCAAAAGCCGAAAACACTAATTATAAATTAAAAATCTATCATTCACTTAATTGAACTAATGTTGCCAAAAACGAGGTCAATCATTATGTGAAATATGATGATAAGCTTACTAAATATTACGAACCTATCAGAAAAACTTATTTGAATTGTCACAAAAGTGCTTCTTATTTTACGATACCTTATCCGTTATCCTTTTAAAAATATCTTAACTAAACTAATTAATAATAAAACTTATAAAGGCGGGTTTTATATTTTATATTGAAAAAGCGAAGTATTTTCCAAACTACCGTACAACTTGATGATTGGCACCAATGCACACACTTAACGCAGGCTTTCTTGGCGCGGGCTGATAGATAAAAGAAGGTGGAAGGTTGCGATGAGTTTATTTGTTATATCTCTTTCTACCCTACTGCCTACCGGCTCTCTCGCTTGCTTTCACTCGTACAAAAGCAGTGCTTTTGATTTTGCATAAGACGCTAATGAACAGCAAGATATTTACTTTTAGAGCGGTCTTACGGCATTATGCTAATACAATAAAAGACGTGAAGACTGTTTGATCAAGCCATTAAGGAAGTGACGCCAGAGAACTGGCGAAAAGCAGTCCATCATGTCATTAGAGAAGAGAAGAAATGTGGGATCTTGATCACCCGATCGATCGGACCGTCGATCCGGTAATTATAACGTCAAGAGGAGATGACAGTTCCTCAGATGACAAAGAATATTACGATTTTTTATAAATTAATTTCTGTATAATGTATTTTATATATTTTTATAATATTATATAAATTAGCTTCATGCATACCCATTAAGTGAAAGGTGGTCATTTCCACCAATTTTTATAAAACAAAATTTTGCATTATAAATGTTGATAATAATAGTACAGCTAGTTTAATTTAATTAAGAATGGTGTGCCTGAGGAGAAAAACGCAAGAGACCATTTTTATGTCGAATTGACCAGGCTAATCAGAACTAATATCCACATGGAAAAATATCAGTGGCGTATCACTTTTTTTCTAAAAAATATATAATCGCTTAGTTTTAAAAATTATTCTATTGGCGATAACGCTGAAACCAACGGAGATATCGAGCTGGGGTTTTAATATGTTTTCTAGCAAATTTCATCTACTTTTCGATTATGGTATCATAATTATACCGTATGATTTATTTTTTCGGAGTAAAATCAAAAAATGTGTTATTATTGCAAATTGCGTCCTCTAGCATTTTTTTTAGAACTAATACAACTAAATACGATTGGTGAAAGTGCATACATTTCTCTTCCAAACAGTCTTTAGTTTGCTAAAATCGGATAAGTCGTTTAAGAGTTACAGCGATTTAACTGATTACACTTTCAACACACGAACAAACCCCCCCCCCTCTTATTAAAGTCGGTACGCCAATGAGCATAAGACCAAAATGATGCATAATTGTCCAAGCTTTTTAATGGTGTTATTAAAGATATACCTACCTTAATGTGGAATTTTCGGAGATATGTAAAATTTTAAAATTTACTTTTCAAAATGCGGAACTTAAAAATAATTTCCAGCATTTTCTCTTGGGAACTTTTGTCATAAAAAAATTTACCCGGATGCTGTACGATTACTAGTTTCTGAGATATGGCCGGCGGTCATTCTTGGTTGAATGGATAATAGGCAAACCCATAAATTGACCCAATCCCGGGTGGTACAACCTGCAATTGATGAAAATAAAGAATTTTTGCAATGAAGTATATGCCAAATTATGAAAGTGGCTTAAATATTCGTTTCGTCACTCTGTAGTCCCTTTGCATTCCTAATGAACTTTTATCACTCTACATCTTTCTGAAAGACTATAGTTCAGGATGTTACTGCTGAATATGATAAATTCGATTGTAGTGATTTTTCACTATTACACATTAGTAAGTAGTAAAATTTTGGTCGTTGATTTTTGTACTTCATTCTGTTCCAATATCTAATAGATTAATAATTATCTGGGATACCTACATAAATAATCAATAAAATCAAGGTAAATTAAAATATAATAGACACATTACAATAAATAAACAATATCAAATATGCAACAAAAAAAAACAATGGCCAAGGCTGCTGAAGCGGGTAACAGCCAATCGGAAGGTCAAGAATCTGATTACTGATTAGCCTTGTCCCAAAATTGCGTATCGCCAACTCTTCCGAACGAACGTAGCGATTTATCTCAATCAAACTGGTTTTGGGTATGAAGTGAACCACCTGGATTTCGCTCTTTTAAAAAATCTAAAATTATCGATTTTATAATTCTTTCATCTTTTACTGTCTGAAATTAATTATTAATTATATTTCCACTATATTCAACTAACAACGTATATGTTAATTTTTGATTGTTTAACCCAGTAATTGTATACCATAAATTCAAAAATATCGTCAGTGACGTAACTTGACATGTTTCTTTTAATTAAAAAGCGGCACTATAATCAAATATACAGGGTGTTCCAGATAAGGATCTCGTAAACCATATAAGATACAGAGATGGTTACATTAGAAAAAAGTTGCGACCTATTAAATTCTGCAACATTGTGTTTTCAAATTTAAAAAACTCCTTCCGAAGATATTTGGGCAAAAAACGAATTTTCGCCATTTAGTTTTTTTTTGCTCTATTTGAAGAGATATAGTAAAATAACGTTTACATTCTCATTACCACTTTTTTTTGTCTTTAAGTGTTGGTGTAATTATAGGTATTTTTAACCGGACGTCTCGTTTTTTCAAAGCTATCATCAAATTTGCTTTTTTAAATATGTAGGTAGTCTGGAAATTTTATCTTAATATTTTTAAATTCCCCTCCACCTTTATAATTCAACGACGTATCCCACCTAGTATTAATAATATGTTTCGGACCTAAAAACCCATCATCAATAAGAATAAGTACAAATTCATCTAATATCTAGATATCAACTTTTGTTTTTAAAGCCAACTATAAGGTTAAGCTAGGAGGCCCAGCCTCAACTTCGCCTTTTGTGAAAATTCTCCTTTTTTTTACAATAAAGTCTTTTATTATTATTATAAATAATTTTACTCTGAACGTCGACAACAAACCATGTCCATTTCTTGTCTTGAATAATGTTCCATATTTTTATTCGTGAGGTGACGAATTGTGGCCGAAACCCTTTTTATTCGTGTGTGACGAATTGTGGCCGAAGCCCTTTACAAGTTGGTTGGTTGGTTCAAGGAGGGTTGACCTGTTGTTAGTATACTGCAGCCAAATGGCTTATTGTATCCCTTTTGTTTAACGTCGGGGTAATGTCAGCCAGACGCGACCTTATAGTTTTTCACGTGGAATCCGAACCACGCGTATGCACTGGTTCATCCGTCAGTCCCCTATTGCAGGACTATCCGCCTTCAATGGGTCGTATCGGAAGTCAGCCAGTGTTATACTGCATCCTTACCTCTAAAATCTTGGGTATACTTTTTTTTATTAAGCGTACACCCGTCCCGGGGATCGAACCCGGGTCACCTGCGGCCGAATGCGACAGCTCTACCACTGAGCTACCTTTACAAGTAGTATCTCCTCTATTCCATCCGATTCCTCGCGAATTTCGATTAATTCCACCTTTTAAGGGTGGGAGACTTATTTACATCGCAGATTTACCTGAAAAATACTGGTGTTCCATTAAAAACAATATAGAGAATATTTAAAATTGCTGAGTTGTCTAAGTTATAATGAACCCTTTGTGTGGAAGATTTAAGAAACATTAGCATATATCGATAAAACGTACTTTAAGGTACCGACAATGTAAATTATATTTGGCTAGGGTATATACACAGATTACTATGGTTTTTTAGAGATACTTGGCAATGTTGCATTTCAGTTGAAAAATGTTAATTTGATTGGAAAGCAGGGGCGTCTCTACGGGGGGGGGGGGGGGGGGCAGGACCCCCAACATTTCTGAAAAAAACTATAAAATTCATGCCACTGATAAAAAAAAATTCCGGGTGCTTTATTATTTACATAATTTGATACAATTTGAGCATGATTATAAAAAATTTTGGGCTGTGGCGTTATTTGCTTGCGAAGGCTACCAAAAATTGGGGGGTTTGTTCGGGCTGCATTTTCATCTCACGCATGGACTCTTAATTTAAATCTTTAAATAATGTATTCTTGGCTTAGATTACAAAGGTCGTGTAGGAAACGTTTAGCTTTTAAACTTTTCTTTCTAAAAGTCCTGTTTTATATAGAGATTAAGGTTGCAGACGCGTATTGTTATAGTTATTGATTTTTGATACAATTTTAAAGGAAAACGAGTAAAAAGAATAATATTTTATAGTATTTTTCTATTCTATACTTGTCTGTTCCGTTTTCCTTTTTTTAGAGCTATTTTAAATCAACAAAAATATAACCCAATGCAATAAAATATTTTTACAACAAAAACAATAAGGTTTTTTTTTTCTTAAGAGAAAAACTAAGGTAAACATTTCAATTGAAACATTTTTTAGGGAATTTTTAGTGATAATATAATAAAAAAAAATGTTGCGGGATGAAATGAGAATGCTTTATTAGGAATATAATATACTTAGGGAGGAGTATTTCCAAATCTAAGCATTTGCACCAAAAACTGCTTTTAGATCTACGCTCCTAAAATACATGATTTCTGTAAAAATCATCAATTTTGGCGTGGTGAGCGATATTTACTTTTTTTTTAATCATGAAAAACCGAGTCCGGAAAACGCTGGTTAGTACGTTTTTTTTGAATTGACACCAATTCCAATTTCATATTTTTCACAATTATAAAAAATGTTTTTTTTTTAAATAAAGAGCCAGCTACGAATATCAAAAAAACACATTAAAATTTAATCCAATCATGCAAAGGGGAGAGGTAATAATTTAATTTTCGAAATTTGATAGTAGTTAGGTGAATTTTAAACGAACTTTGGACGTAGCCCCGAAAATTTTTCGCCTGCGGCGCTTTTTCACCTTCTTCGCTAGATACAATACCATGGAATACATATAGTCCCGACTATCCCTCTTTTCAGAAAAAAATGTCCTACTTACGCCCACCCAGCCCCCCCCCCCACACCAGCATATTTGCTGGCTACGCCAATGTGGTGACCCCCCAATATTTTGGGTCTAGAACCGCCCCTGGAGATGCTTACCAGTTGAAACGTAGTGATTCTAAACAAATAAAGACAATGCAAGTCCAAAACTCAACTGCCGTTCAAGAAACGTCATTGTCTCCAACCTTTAAACAGACACGTTTGTTATTTTTATTTTAAAAGCACGACAAATTGCGCCAATGCTCTTAACAAAATATGCCATTTGGGATTTGTATTGGGATAAATAAGCCATTGCGGATTTCCATAAATAAATTACATACTAATGGAGGCTGTTATCGGCTTGTGGAATTATGGGACTTAGGATCTTTTCGCGTCACAAGTTCAAGAGACTATTTCTATCTTTTTTACAAAATACTAAATACCAGATTTCGTTAAGTAAAAATGGAAAAATTCAATATTCGTCTTTTATAAAAGAAGTATTATCCTACCTAATAAGCCCAGTAGGCCTGAAAATTGTCTCTATATAGGGAGCTCATGATTTGGGGCTCCACATTGCGTAACATGCCTAGGGCTCCCTATAATCTAAAATAGGCTCTGCGAGTAGACGTATTTTTAAATATTTTTTAGGACAGCTCGGATATAACACACAGTGTCACTGGTAATGTCCGCATCGTATGGGAATTTTTTTTTATTAGTGAATTTTAAAAAATATCTACTTTGTGGATAGTTTTTCCTTCTAAATTGGTATTCGGCTAATTAGACATTTAGCCAGTCGCATAGTATTAAATTAACATAAAATAAAATTTTCGCGTGCTGGCCGGCCGTTCGATCGAAAAGGCGGGAAGTTGTAAATATACGGGACCCGAAAACACCTCCCCGGCCGTAATTAAATGGAGCAGTACACAACATGAATACATTCGACGTTGTCGTGGTAACCGTCGGTTCTCGTCACCCATAACGTCAAGTAATGCCTCCACGCAGCATTTCCGGTATTCCGCCGTCGGAAAGGATAGTGCGTCAATTGATAAATTAGACAGATAAAACCGATTTTTTAAAACTTTTATCCATGGTTTATTGCATTAGGTACTTTTATAGGTACTTTTAAAGTAAAACTGTTCGATATCGACAATCGAAATAAAAAGTAGTTTAACCCTTAAGTACTATCATCGCATTTTTGTTGCAGTACTACTATAAGTGGGTCTGTAGGACACATAATTTGTTTACCAAATAAAAATGTTTTCACTGTCAAAATTGTTTTTATTTTTTATCCTGCTTCTGCTTTATTGCTAGCTACTGAAAAATGTTCCGTTGACTTGGGCTCTCAGTATCATCTAAATCATTTGTCCAAAAGTCTTCAGATTGAAATAGCGCATCTATTTTCTCCTCGGATAATTTTGTTCCACAGCTTGCCATTTTAACTGAAACGAAAGTAAACTTTTACTACAAATCTACGCTTTAGTGTTAATACCAAAAGCTTGCAAAAATAATAAGTTTATAAATATATACCTATCTAATATTTTACTCAAAAGTCGCACTAATACTATCAGTGGGTCTCTGAGATCCTGATGCGTCTATTACTTATGCACGGCAAAAAACAACAGCTTTATCTCACCAGCATCCAAAGGTAGACTAACTGTCCTGCACATTCACGGAACCAAGCAGCTAAACAACGCTTTAGTAAAAAGAGGTAGTATTAACGGCTATGCCATGGGTCTCTCTGACCCGGCTTATAGTAGTTAAGAGTTAAAATGAACCATTTTGTGTCACCATGTATAAACTGGAAAAATCTAAGTAACAACGGAGGGCAAATGTGTTTCTTTTAATATGGTCATGAACTTTAAATCTTTTTATTAATAGATATCCTTTGAAATTTTAAAATAATATATAATGTTTGTTATCATATACATCATATGGATTTTGTTATAGGATTAAAACAAAAAATAAAGCAATCATTCCAGATTTCCCTTATGAAAAGAAACCAATGATTGATATAAAGAGGATAGATATATTAATTGGCGCTTATAATATAAATAAATATTTAAAATTAGATTTATTTGAAAAGCTTTTACGCACAGCTCTAGTTTAAACAGTGGCGTAAGTAGGGTCAAGTAAGGCAAGAATCGACCTGGGACAACAAAAAAAGACATACCAATTTGTGAAAAGTAACAACCATATTCAATACATGGTCGCTGTAGACATTCTACTGTAAAAAAAAACAGTTAAAAATCAGCTTTAAGTGCCTGAAAGTGTGAAACGCTGCATCGTTTCCTGGCTTGTCTAATTGAAAATTTAAAACAAAAATTTAACGTTTCACAAGAACTTCTAGTTTGGCGGATAATACCTTATTTTTTTTTCAAAAAAAAAAATTGAAAATTTAAAGTTCCAATTACCTATATCTCTTTAAATTATATCAGTAGAACATAAAAATAGAAATATTAATTTCTTATTTCCCATTAAAATTACAAACGATGCCCCGATATTATCTTACAAATCTCCACTGACGCCGCGCCACTTAATTCTCATGATATTTGTTTTTATAATATTTTATGTATAAAAAAAGACATTTTAATGGGAGATGTGGTGGAAATGCACTATTTGTTCGCGATGACTCATCGACTACTGTTTGCTCGTAAGTAAATTTACAAACTTTTGTAAAATAATCTGATTTTGTAAATTTACAAACTTTTGTAAAATAATCTGATTTTGTAAATTTACAAACTTTTGTAAAATAATCTGATTTTGTAAATTTACAAACTTTTGTAAAATAATCTGATTTTGTAAATTTACAAACTTTTGTAAAATAATCTGATTTTGTAAATTTACAAACTTTTGTAAAATAATCTGATTTTGTAAATTTACAAACTTTTGTAAAATAATCTGATTTTGTAAATTTACAAACTTTTGTAAAATAATCTGATTTTGTAAATTTACAAACTTTTGTAAAATAATCTGATTTTGTAAATTTACAAACTTTTGTAAAATAATCTCATTTTGTAAATTTACAAGTACTAGAACTACACATAATTTGTGACAATTATTGTGTACGTGTATTTTAATATCTTGTAATTATCACTACAATTTCTATTTGTTGTAAAACTGCATATACAGGGTGCCCTACCGGGAACCGCCTCGATCTATATACAGGGTGTTACAAATTCGACATACCAGCATTGGAATTTCGGAAACCATACGAGTTAGAGAAACGGTTAAATGGGGCCAGCTATTTAAAAATTAATGACTATTTGTCATTGCCACTTTTTCTCTTCTACAAAATGACGTTACTAAATTAAAGATCCGCCGTTTCGTCTCCGAGCGGCCATCACCAACTTTACTTTTTTAAATACGGACCTGGATTTTTTTAACCGATTTTTAAACCCCCCTACCCTCAAAATGTAATGGCGATATTACTTTCTCATAATGATGAATTGTTCTTGCCTTTTTTTTTAAATTCATATTTTTTTCACTTCTTGTCAGTCCGGTTCCGCTGGATTTCTTTTTATGGGGGGCTTTAAAAAATGTTATTTATAAAAATGACGTAGATACCATGGAAGAACTCGAAGAACGCATAGAGGTTGCATTTGGTAGGATAAGGAGAAGATCGGTTGAAAGGGCTGTCGCCAAAATTGGAAGAAAAATCGATCGTTGTACTGAACAAAATGGCAATCTCTTTGAACATTTAGAAAATTAGGATTTATAATTAGTAAATTTAGCATTAAGCATTAGAAAATTTTTATAAAATAAATTATATTACTTAGGTATAAATGTTTTAAATAAAATAAAGTTTTTATTTAATATTGTGATTCGTTGCCAGGACCGGACTGACAAGAAGTGTAAAAAATATGAATTTAATAAAATAGGCAAGAACAACAAAGCCCAGATTCGACCATCATTAGAATATTGCTCTCATGTCTGGAGCTCTGCACCCAAGCACACCCTTCGGCTACTGGATTCCATTCAAAGGAGAGCCGTTCGTCTGATCGGCGACCCCGAGCTGACCAAGACCCTCGATAGCCTGGAGCATCGAAGACAGGTTGGTGATTTGGCTCTCTTTTACAGATATTTCCATGGCAGGTGTTCGACTGACATTGCCCACTTGATTCCACCTAGAGCAAGGCAAAACAGAAATACACGGCGAACTACTGCCGCTCATTCATATGTTGTTCAGCTTAGTACTCCTCGAACTTCATTGTTCAAGAATTCTTTCATCTGGAGAACGTCATCTTGGTGGAATGATCTTCCTGAGGTCGTGTTTCCCAATGAATACAATCTTCAACGTTTCAAGACCAACGTTAATCGCTTTTTTCGCACTCGCACCGCTCCCAGAGCGCCTTAAAGGATTTTTCCTACAGTGCAGGTGTTTTATCATAAAAAAAAAATTCATCATTATGAAAAAGTAATATCGCCATTACATTTTGAGGGTAGGAGGGTTTAAAAATCGGTTTAAAAAATCCAGGTCCGTATTTATTTTTAAATAGCTAGTCAAATGAGCTCAGGAAAAAATAAGAACAATTTTGCAAAATTTCGGTTTTTTTCGAATAAAATCGGAAGTATTTGAAATTTGAAAACTTTTAAAGCGGCATTATAATCAGCAACGAATTACACAACTTTGCCCCCATTTAACCGTTTCTCTAATTCCTATGGTTTCCGAGATTCAATATGCTAATATTGATAAGGACAATCCGTCTAAAATATGTTCAATATGATGGCACTTCCAGTTATGTCGAAAGTAAGTGTCAACTTGCTTATTTTAAATAGACCACCCTATATATTATTTCATTTTTTTAATTCTACGTAAGATTTATAATTGTCAAATTCGACTGTTTTCAACGCCTTGGCCAACTAGGAGTAACTGATAAACATAAAATGCGCAGTATAATCGCCATATAAAAATATTAAATTGGCAATATCTCGAACAAAAAAAAATTCAGAATAGACAACCATGCACAAACTTACTTATTTTTAATGCTAATTGCGAAATAAATAAAAACTGGGTTTTCATTTAAAAATGTAGCCTTTGTGCAGTTTTCTCCATTTCTTTTTTAATCTTATTATTTGAGCACCCTGTATTAATATTTATCAAAATAATATAAAAGCTATTAAAGTTCGTCATTTTCAACAAGGAATTCCACCACAAAATAGATAATTAATTTCTTTATAAGAAAAATTTATAACTATTTTAAGACTTGCAAACGTTATTTTTGACATATAAACTTAATTATGTCAAAAAAGCTTAGACTTAATTATAGGACTTAATATGCTAAATCTGCCTAAAATATTACGTATAATCTAATCATGTAATAATATATAGGGTGTTCCATATAAAATAAGCAAGTGAAACCTACTTCAGATATAACCACATTAATTGTCTAGAATGCCTATTGCCTATCTACTAAAATTCAATATTAAATTAATTTCCTGGTCGTTTCCATTTACCGATGTCATAGTTTCAATCATATCCAAGTACCTGATGTGCCCCTTAGACTTTACAACGCTGCGGTAAGCTTACAAAATTTTAATAAAATATTAATTTTCTTTAATTCGAATATCATTCCACGTTTGCAATTTATGTCTACATTCCCCCACTTGACCCTATTAATTGAATAAAAAGATGGATTGAAGTATTTACAACTGAGAAGTACTATCTATGTCCGCCTAGATAATGACCAATGTGTCACAACATCGACTAGAAAATATAGGCCGGACCACCTGGCTAAATCACAGTCAAAAATAAAAAAATAGTAAATAGTTTTCATGGTCAACAACCTAAAAGCGTGATATTTTCATAAAATTAAGTGCTAAAGCTAATCTACCACTGCCAGCAAATATAACGTCAGTTCGTGGTTCATTAAAGGGCAAAAAAATCTATTCAGAATTTCTAGGATCTATCTATATCAACGATTACGATGTAAGTTAATCAGTGGCGTACCCAGAAAATATGCTGGGGGGGGGGGAGGGGGGGGGGCTCAGTGGGCATAAGTAGGAAATTATTTTTCTGGAGAGAGGGACAGTCGGGACTACATGTATTTCATGATATTGTACCCAGTGCAGAGGGCTGAAAAGCGCCGCTGGCGAAAAATTTTCGGAGCCACGCCCGAAGTTCGATTAAAATTCACCTAACTACTATCAAATTTCGAAAATTAAATTATTACCTCTCCCCCTCTGCACGGTTGTATTTTGTTTTTGTAAATGTTTTTTTTCCTTTTTTTTTGATAGCTGGCTCTTTATTTAAAAAAAACATCTTTTATATTTGTTAAAAATATGAATATTCGTGTCAATTCAAAATTTTAACATAAGACGTATGTATGACTCTAACCAGCGTTTTTCAAGCTCGGGTTTTCATGATTAAAAATAAAGTAAATTTCGCTCACCACGCCAAAATTGATGATTTTTTAAGAAATCATGTATTTTAGGAGAGTAGGTCTAAGAGCAGTTTTTGGTGCAAATACTTAGGTTTTTCAATACTCCTTCTTACATGCCTTTTTGTATATTCATAATGAAGCATTCTTGTTTCTTCCCGCACTATTCTTTTTATTATAAATTATCACACTTCTTCCATAAAAAATGTTTCAATTAAAATTTTTACCCCCTGGGGGAAGGGGGCGCTAAGCAGCATTAGAGGTGGCACGAGAGCTCTGAAAAACTGCAAAATTAATACAACTTGTATCTGTATAATGGAAGGGGAGGGAGGCGCGACCATTTCTTGATTCCCAAAAGGGGGCGCCATAGAAAAAACTTTGGGAACCCCTGGCCTAACTGATAAGACCCGAAAGAAACAAAATGGTGGATTACTTAACATGTCACCTTAATGTAATAATTTAGGATTTTTATCAAAAAAAAATTGTAAATTTCCCCACATCTTTTTACAGTGTATACGTCATTGTACTTTATATGATAATTTTTTTTTTAAATAATTAATTTATGGCTACATTTAACCCTTCTTACCCATTTGCCTTTCCATTTGACCAAATTTTAATGTGAACCCTTCAGGTGTGTCAAGTTGGGAAAACATCATGCGATAGAACATTATATTTGCAGACGATTGTTCGTCATTAGTCAATTTCTCTCAACGGTGTGGTTAGAAATCGTCGCCCCGGTTTTGGCAAGACAATGGAAGAAGCTTCTTCCAAATTTTTATTTTTGTAAACAAAACCTCAATAGATTATCATTCCTCGAACCTGTATGAATAACAGCAAAAAAAACTAAAGGTACCTACCTATTTTCGAAAATAGAGATAAAATTTCGTGCTGGTACAGTGGCGTAGTCAAAAAAATTGTCTGGGGGAAGCAACTAAAATCCTTCTTAGGATATCAAATAAAATGTGCAGTGGCGTGGCCACAGGGAAGCGTGGTTCGGCCACATATATACATACACTATATTGCTAATACCATAATTCAATGATGCCACCACTGTAAGCAGATGATCAGGGTCCGTTGAGTTTGCGCAGCTCGGAAATTTGCTTCTTGATGTAAACATTTGACAGGACCGACATTCAAAATATTTTTACAAGCTTTTATTTAAATTCACCCGTTAGTTCGGGTGTGTACAGTTTATGGTCAAATAAAACTCAGTAACCCATATTTTACATACCTCTAATATACCTTATTCCTGGTATTGAACCGCGATTCGTGCAAAAAAGGATTATGCACTTTTTTCTACCCATCTTGAGACACAAGTCGCTAACAATAACAAAATGTCTGGTAAAGTTTTATACCTAAATTCGCACCCAAAACTTAAAAATAATATCCACAATCACAAACGGTCACACGGAACATCCGGACGAATACAACGTAAAAAAATATGGAAACGACTAACAACTTACAATCTAACAAAAAAAAATGTCAAAAGTAAAGTTTTATAAATATTAACAGCCAAAACTTGGAAATTATAACCACACAGGAATGAACGAAACAAAAGATGGCGACGAATAAGCATAAAACTGCGAGCCGGTTCTGTTCAAGAGACCTTGGGTTCTGTTAGATATCGTGTCGGTTGCCTAATTTTTTCCCTACTGCGCAAGCGCCCCGGACCCAAACTCAGGTTATTTTGAATCGCACGATGGGTGTCTTCTTGCTTCGTGCGGCTGCTTGTATTGGCAATATGGTGTATGTATATATGTGGGTTCGGCGCCCATCAGCTCTAGTAATATGTATTACTAATATACACTGTCAGAAGCAGCGGTGGCGGCAGGGGGGAGGGGCAGGGTGGGCACTGGCCCACCCTAGAAACATAAGTGCCCATCCTAGTGCCCACCAAAAATTGATGAATTCGTCTTTGTAATGGAATTTCTGGGGGGAAGGGGGACTATTATTTGAGAGAGAACGATGAAGAATTTTTTTTTAGACGTCACTCTTTAGACACAAGGGGGAAGTTTTGTTTACCCCGCTCACGCTTATTGCGTTGTAGAACACGGGGGGGGGGGACCTTTTTTTTAGAAGTCATTTCTCATTTCTGATTTGGGTAGTGCCCCCTCAAAAATTATCGGAACCGCTTGTGCCCGCCCATCCCAAAAACCCTGGCGCCGTTAGAAGAAAATAATCCAATTTAACATTTTTTTAGCCAGTAACTGGAGTATGTTACTATGATTCCTCAATTCAAGCAATAGACTCTGAGACGACTTAACACAGCTCGTTATCACAGAAAAGACACAACTTTATTAATTAAAGAAAAGAGAATAAATAATAATAATATGATAATTTAAAAAAAAAGCATTACATTTTTTTAACTAATTGTTAAAAATAACTACTAACTTAAAAAGTTCGTTGGTTTTAAACAAATATTCTCATAAGTATGCCTATATTACTATGTTATATTTAACATATGTTAAAAAATAATATCATTTCTAACAAATATTCTCTAAGTAAAATTAAAATGTATTAAATTTTTCTATTATTAATTTAGACCTAAACAAATAACTATAAAATGTGTTTAAATTTATTAATACGCGGCCACGTCAAGATGAATTAAATGCTGGGTGGATTTAATACATGGTTCACTCGTTGGTTCGCGTCTTGATACACCAGATCAGCGTTGCCAGAGCTGGTACAATTGTACGAATCTGGTACATTTCGAACGCATCTGTACAAAAGTACATTTACACTATTTTCTGGTACATTTTCATCCTCGTGCCGATCTTTTTTTTTTAGAAGTCACTTTCGATTTGATCCCAAAATAAGTAATTTTTGATGGCTGTACAAAAGTTCAAAATCTGGTACATTTTATATTTGTGATTTGTACAATTTCTTGATACCCTCTGGCAACACTGCACCAGATAGAAAAGACGGGCTGAACTGACTGGATGAAGCTGCTGCATCGTGGGGCCAAAAAATCCTTCCTTTAATTTGACTTAAATAGTTATTTAGATTTACTTTTTCTAAATGTACTACAAAGTACTATTTAACGAAGGATATTCTACTATTACTACTTGGTTGATTTGAAATATAATCAAAAATTAAATCAAAGTGATGCGTGCGTCGTATTCATTTGAATCACAAAGGTACCGTATGTTAATGATACTTACTTCACTGTTGTGTTAAAACAACTTCCTAGGTAGTAGTTCTTAAAAACCGATATTTCACTAAATACAAAAGTTAATTTTGACTGATTTAAATCTAGTGCCATTTTTGATGAAATCAATGAATATCAATTCACGTCCTGGATTTCTAACAGTGTAAGTATACTTTTCAAATTTTATATTAAGTTAAAGTCATTGTACTTACACATTATAATTTCAAAGCAGTTGACGCTCTTTACATAATTTTAGCGTAAAGTAAAGTTATAGTTTACTAATTTTCTTTCTTTGATTTTCAAAACGATGATGAACTTTGATATTCTAAGAAATTCTCTACTACTTTTACTATGAAGATGCAATAGATTGATTGAGATTTTTAGATGCCCCACAGGGGCGGATCCAAGGGGGGTGAGTTTAGTCCCCCACCCCTGAGCCTTCCTTTGTTTACTTTAAGCCTTAAAAATTCAAGGGTGTATTTATAAAGGATCAGTATTTTGTAGAAGTCACTTTTAAGAGTAAGAAGGTTTTTACATTCGGGATACACTCTTTTTTTTAGCCAACCTTATGTACGTTTTTACATTATTATCACTCTTTGCAAGATATTTATAGGATACTCTATCATTTAGAAAAAAACCAAAGAAACTAGATTTGCAATAAAAAAAAATCTATTTTTACAAAAATTATCGATTTTCAAAAAATTCTAGGTCATCTCAAATCGTTGAGCATTTTCCGGAATAAAATCTATTCCATCCAATTTATTTATTAAATTTAATTGGAATAAGTACCTACCTGGGAAAAGTAAGTTGAGAAGTAGATATTTCTTAAAACAACTATCCAAAATATTTTTTTTAAATTCGAAAATGTTCGCTAAAAAATATATTTTTTTAATTTGTGGGAACGGGATGTAATTTATAAGAAAAGTTTAACAATATTTTTTTAAGCAATCGTAAAAAATATATTTTGGCTAGCTCGTCTTTTAGAGGTGCCCCAGGATTTTTCAAAAATCGAAAATTAAAACCATGACGCCCTCCCAAAATATTTCGCCCCTCTCGCCACTAAAGCCTGGCTGTGCCACTGATAATGTATCTGGGGAAGGAGAAATCAGCACAACAAGTGACATTTTTACAAATTACAGCAACTTAAGTTGTTAAGAAATAAATAAATCGCGGCTGTGGCTCAGAGGTAGAGCTACTGGCATTCGACCGCGGCGACCCGGGTTCGATTCCCGGAGTGGGCATACGTACAATAAAAAAAGTATGTGCGAAATTTAGTGGATTTAAGAAAGCAGGGAAGAGTGTAAAATGTATCATCTCCCAAACCACCCCATTCACGCCGGTAACAATGCCGGATGAGATCAGACATCTCGTGGGGTGGGGAAGAAGGTACACACTCCCCAATCGGTAGGTCATGCAATGGCAATAAACCAAGGGTTGATAGCCCTTGGGGGTGTCGCATGACTGAGGATCGTGGTTCGGAACCCACGTTAAACTGTATGTCGGGAATGGCCCTGGCAGCGAACGAAAAAGCCTAATTCGAAAGAAGGGCAGAACGGCAAATAAACAAATATTACTAAGACAATAAATAAAAACGTATTAGATAATAAAGTAACATATTATAGTAGTGAAAACAAAAAGGAAAAATCCTAATAAACACACTGACACATCTAATAATGTTTATTAGTCAACCTCTTATAAAGGACATTTTGTCAACGTTAATACTAATGCTGGACCGCTTATATTCGAATAGGCATACCATTTTTTACAAATCTAAATTTAAAATGCAAAACAAGTTGTACTCATTGACATGTAATATTGTCCAAAATCCTTGTGAAAATACCTTATGATTCCGTACAAACTCCTATATTGAAAAGGAACGTTCTATACTGAACGTTGTCCACCGAGCGACACTATTCCTTAGGTAACTTGCATCCCAATTTAATAAAACCAAATAAACACCACAACAGTAGACAGCTCGTAAGTATTTACAGCAGTTTAAAGGCCTTTTTACATTGAGTGCAATTGCAAGAAAAATGGCCTGAAAGCATGCGCTTCGACGACGTTTTAATCAGCTGATGCACGTTTTCCCATTTAAAACCTGCATCAGCTGTTTAAAACGTCGACAAAGCGAATGCTTTCAGGCAATCTTTTCTTGCAATTGCATCCAATGTAAAAAGGCCTTAAGGGATTCTTATACTGCTTGTCCTTGCCAGCTCGCTACGACGCTTTTCTATTACAACTCCATCGTTAAAGCTTTAATTATTATTATATTTAGCCTCGCCTCATAAACAAACTATACGTAGTACCTCCGCCTCTGGCCGGAATACCCACAATTTTGAAAGGCAAACAAAAAATCGATAATCCCGTCGCTAACCCTGGTGCCGATGCCTGTAGGTATCTGGAACCAGTCTTCATCTTTGTGCCGGACTGCTTACGTACGGTCGGGGAAAGTGCCTTACATTCCCTTGTGTCGGTATCAAAAATTTAAATAAATATGCCTAAAAGACGGAAAAGTAGAAGTCGTTCGCCTGTTCCATCTAAAATTTATAAACTTCTACAAAAAATGAGCGATAGACTGGATAAAATAGAAAATAAACAATCGGAAATCCCTCGGTTTAGTCGTACTCAGCGTCCTTCATCTTGGCGATGTCGTACACTATCGACTTCGGAAAGTGAAAGTGAGAGTGCGATAGGAGATGCTGCTAGCTCGCCAAAAAGTTCATATGTGTCAGAGGAAGAGAGAAGGACTGATCGAGAAAGTAGTCAAGAAAAATCAGATGCAGAGACCCTGGAAAAAGAAGTAACTGTGCCAGGTAAAAGAAAAAGAAATCGTTAATTGTGCGAGACAGGTGTAAGATAAATTGTTTGGGATAACAAAAATATGAAGTTGTTACGCAAACGTCAGTTCTTATAATACTTTTTTCCCTTAATGTTAAATTCATTCTACTTGAAAAATCAGCATTTACCCTATTAAAATATCTGTTTGGGATAACAAATAAAACAGGTACTTTTATTCGGAAAAATAGAAGTAGCCTTACATAAAAAATAAAAATCTGTTTGGGATAACAGATAAAAGCAGGTACTTTTATTCGGGAAAATAGAGGTAGCCTTACATAAAAAATAAAAATATCTGTTTGGGATAGCAGATACAATACTTCTGTTCGGAAAAACAGAGTTGTCTGTTTGGGATAACAGATTTAACATTAAAAAATGTACGGTTGAAATCACACAATTTTTTGTTTTTCATGATGAGTTTTAATAAATTAAAAAATTCTTTGCAGATGATATAGTACACCCTGCGAACACTGACGACCCTGGCAGTAAAGTTAATAATAGATGTCAAGTACAAAAGGACATATTAGCAATAATAGGTAATGCCGAGCCCACGAAAAGTACATTTGCTAGCCCCATACAAGCAGAGGTCGCGTCCTGCTTTAATAATGTGATAACCACAGGGTTACGGGACAAAACTCTGCACGAGCTATTTAATAAATATCTCACACCAGAAAACTGCAAACTTCTTAATCCTCCCACTATAAACCCGGAGGTAAAGGTTGCCGTATCTGAACCAATTTTACAGAGAGACGCTCGGTTGTTACGTCTGCAAAGCCATATTGACACTAGCCTCTCTGCCATTGGTCTGACAATAACACAAATGATAAACGAAGATGGGAGGGACAATACAGCATACATAAAAATTCTCAGTGATGTAGGAAGACTTCTAGCAAATGTGCATCATTTGGATTCAGTGTCTCGAAAAGAATTAATCGCAAGAAATTTAAATAGGGACTTAAAAGAAACGTTGTTTAATACACCTATCGGTGAGCTTCTATTTGGACCTGACTTTGACAACACCATCAAGTCAGCGCGAGAATTAGAGAAATCAGGACAGCAACTTAAACTCCCTAAAAAATCATTTATTCCGAATAAGTCTGCGCCTCAAACCCTGTCTTCGAACCCAAGAAGTCAGGAAAACTACAAAGGTCACCTTTTCCAGAAGTACGGAGCCAAGAAGAGGGGACATTTCTATCGGGCTCCGGTGCCTGTCAACCAGGATCGACGACCACACCAATCTTACAAGAGAAAAGTAGAGAGGAGCGACAAGAGGTATCGTCAATACTAGAAGGACAGGTTAGTAAGCCTTGTGGAAGACTAACTAAAATTATTTATAAGCAGATGGCAGGATCTGCCTGTGCATAAAAAACTTTTGTCTTATATAAAAGGACTTAATATTCCTTTCACAAAAAAACCTGTACAAGCTATTGTGCCTAGGGAAAATAAGTGGTCAAGCAAGGAACAAAATATTATAATCCCCTTAATTAATAATTAATTAGAATCGGGCGCAGTGTCCAAGGCTGATGAATCTCATGACCAATTTATTTCCAACATTTTTACTGTACCAAAACCACATGGGACTCATCGATTAATTCTGAACCTTAAAAAATTAAATAAATTTGTAAAAACTGATCATTTTAAAATTGAAGACAATAAAACTGTAGCTAGATTGTTATTTAAATATTGTTTTATGGGTAAGATATACTTAAAGGATGCTTACCATCTGATACCAATTAATCAGTCACATTGTAAATATTTAAGATTTAGATTTAATGGAGAATTATATCAATATAACTGCTTGCCTTTTGGCTTAAGCTGCGCGCCACTGGTCTTTACTAAAATTTTAAGACCTGTTGTCAAGGTACTAAGAGAAAAAGGGATACTCTTAGTAATTTATGTAGACGATTTTTTAATAATCGGGAGATCATGCGAAGAGTGCAAAAATAGTATTGAAACTACCATAAATTTATTATCACACTTAGGTTTTTTAAATAATTATAAAAAATGTAGCTTATTACCTAGCCAAGAATGTACCTTTTTGGGATTTATTTATAATTCTTTTACTATGACCATATCTTTACCTGACGATAAACAGAAGAAAATAATAAAATTGCTTAAAAAGTTTTTAGTTTTACCCCGTTGTAAAATTAGAGTTTTCGCAAAATTTATAGGAACACTGGTGTCTGTCTGCCCAGTTATCAAATATGGTTTTCTGTATACCAAAATAATTGAGTATTATAAGTGGGTGTATGAAACCTACCCCTATACCCTTACTGTACCGGGCCGCTGGTTTCGCTCCCCCAGAGGACCGACGCGAGGCAGCTCAGTATGTCGAAAGGTTCAAACAAATGTTTGATGATTGGCACCTTCTCCACGGTCTTGAGGAACCCCATGGAACCAGTCGTTTAAAATCTAGAAGAAGCTTTATGAGAAACACAAGGATAGAGCCACCAGCAAACTTCCCACTGCGACAGGATCCGTCTCGAGGGATAGAGCTGGACTGGAAGACATGGCGTACTCTTAACCGCATGCGAACTGGTGTCGCGCCCGTTAAATCTAACTTGGCCAGATGGGGAATGAGGGATGCTGGTGACGTACTTTGTGACTGTGGGGACGTACAGAATATGGACCACTTAAGATCATGTATGCACTGCCCATCGACATGTACCCCCGATGACCTATGGCTCGCTAATACTGAAGCTCTGGACGTAGCCCGATATTGGGCTGAAAAACTGTAGAAATTTAGGATATTTTTTGGATGTGGACTCGAAAAAGTAAAAGTATTATAAGTCTAAAGCCTTAAAGGAAGCAAGAGGGAATTATAATGCTGATATGAAATTGTCAAAAAATATACTACATGACCTATCTTGGTTTATTCATAAAATACCGAATTCATCCAATCAGGTTCATGCTAATAATTATAAACTTGAAATATTTACAGATGCATCAAATACGGGCTGGGGAGTTTTTTGTCAAGGAAAAAGCACATATGGTAGTTGGTCTGAAAAAGAAAAAATGCTTCATATAAATTCTTTAGAAATGTTGGCTTTATATTTTGGGTTAAAATGTTATGCATCAGAACTTTCTAATTGTTCCATATTGTGTAGGATGGATAATACAACCGCAGTGGCAACGATTAATAGAATGGGCAGTGTTAGATTTACAAAATTAAACAATATAGCTAGACAAATTTGGACCTGGTGTAAGGAAAGAAATAATTTTATATTTGCTACCTACATCAATACAAAAGAAAACATAGAGACAGACAGGGCATCAAGAAAAATGCCTAAAGAGACAGAATGGACTTTATCAAACGATGCTTACCAAACAATAATAAATACTTTTGGCGCTCCCCGTATAGATCTCTTTGCTAGTAGGTTAAATAGGAAGTGTAAAATCTTTATATCGTGGATGAGAGATCCCGAAGCTTTTAAAGTAGATGCATATACAGTGCACTGGGGACCACTTAACTTTTATGCGTTCCCCCCCTTCTCAATGGTCTTAAAAACACTACAAAAAATTATAAGTGATAGGGCGGAAGGACTAGTTGTCGTTCCATTCTGGGTCTCTCAGCCATGGTACCCTATATTCAAATCATTGATTGTAGGAGATCCATTAATTTTTAAGCCTAAAAAATATTTACTTTCTTCCAGCAGAACTCCCTACCCTCTATGGCAACACCTTTCCCTGGTGGCAGCGAAGTTATCAGGGAAGCTCTTCTAAAGGGAAATGTTCCCAGGGAATCCTTAGACATCTGCTTATCGTCAATAATTAAGACAACATTAAAACAGTATAACTCAGGCTTAAAATTATGGTGGGAGTTCTGTGGTGACAAAAATATGAACCCCTTTATTATAACGGTTCCAAGCGTCTTAGAGTTTCTAACAATACAGTTTAAAAACGGAGCGTCCTATGGAACATTAAATTCATATAGATCTGCCATAGGTCAGATCACAGGTCCAGACATGGGACAAGATTTTAGAGTTAAAAGATTTTTTAAGGGCGTGTTCGGTCGGCGACAACCTAGACCGAAATATGAAAATACATGGGACCCAGGGGTTGTTATTAATTATGCTCGGAATCTTAAAAATAATACACTTTCCTTAGAAATTCTTACAGAAAAATTAGTAACTTTATTAGCCCTGGCAACAGGTCAGCGCATACAAACCTTAAGCTTGATTGACCTTAATAATATTAAAACTAACGAAAATAAAATCGAAATAAAAATCCCTTATAGGATTAAGACTAGTGGCCTTAATAAGACCCAACCCTTTCTTGTTTTACCCTTTTTTCAGTCTGATCCGAATATCTGTGTTGCCAACGCGTTATTAAAATATTTAGAGGTAACCAAAGATTTAAGAGGTTCGTGTAACTTTTAACGTATAAAAAGTCCTTTCATAAGGCCACGACCCAGACACTGATTAGGTGGATTAAAAATATGTTAAAAAGAAGCGGTGTGGACACCGAACAATTTAAAGCTCACTCCACTCGCTACGCTTCTACATCTGCTGCAGTTAGAGCGGGTGTGAGCCTTGATTGTATCAGACTGGCTGCGGGCTGGACAAAAAACTCATTTGCAAAATTTTATAATAGGCCTGTAATTTATAATGAACAATTTGCGAATACTATTTTAAATTACGGAAATTAATAGAATTAGTTAAGACTGTTATTAACTAGATATTAATAGCCATGCTGTGCATTTAAATTTATGTAATTGTGTGTTTATGTCTTTTTTGGTTCCCCTTTTAATAAATATGTTTTTTCTAATTTTGTTGTTGCAAACTCTTTAAACATCTACGTATAGTTTGTTTATGAGACGAGGCTGAATATAATTACAAGATCAAATGAACTTACCTAAGTGATGTTCGATCTTGATTATACAGTGTGTCCGCCGATGGGGGTACCCAATAGGGAAAAAATCTTTATTATTCATTTTACGACCAAAAGTCATTCCTTATAAAAAATTTTGCTTGTCGAGAAAATGAATTTACGATAAAAAAAATTTAGATTCCATGTACAGAGTGTTACTAAATTGGGAAAATATGAAAACGCTTCAAGAGAGAAGTACCCTTATTTATTATTTTCTACAAAAATTTTATAAAACAAAGTTGTTTATAAACTAACCTAAAGTCTGAATACAAATTTTGAAATAAAAATTCGAATTTTTAAAAACTATTCTACATAGCTACCTCCTAACATGACGCACTTTTCCGCCAACTTAATAAATTTACCGTACACTTTACGAATAATTCGCGGCACATTCAGATCATGGATTGCTCCTTCTATGCGTTGTTTTAATATTTCCCTATCATGTGGAAGATTATCTGAATAAACCTTTTGTTTTAAGGCACCCCACAAAAAGAAATCTAATAATGAAAGGTCAGGCGACCTAGCTGGATAATGGTTTGGGCCAAACCTCCTGGTAAGAAACTGTCGAGCCTCTTACATATTCAAAGGAGGGTGGCTAGTTGTTTCTACAACATCGCCTGAAACAGACTGTAAAATGCCAAGGGTGGTTCAAGTTGAATAAAAACGAACTTTAAATTTGTGTTAACAAATTATTTTATTTACTGTATCTTCTGTTATTTACGAAATCTACAATAAATTAAATCAAATACAATTTGACATTGTCTGAAATCAATCTTAAATTTAAATACCGGATCAGTAACGATTGAAATAAAATATTGTTTTAAGATCAAAACAATACAACTAACTATGTACAGTAATACTACAAAAAAATACTAAATCAAAAATACAATAACCTTTGATCAGGAAATAAATATAAATCTCAATAACCTATGAACAGTTGTTCAAAATCTATAATTCAAAAATGGTTTTTACATCTAAAACTTAAAAGAGACCGAACATAATATTGCTCAAAAATAACTTTTTATTCGAAAAGATTCACTTAATGTCAAAGTCACTTTTCGATTTTTTATAATCGCGAAAACAGTGGTTTTTATAAATTGTTTATTAACCACAAAAACGGGTAAATAAATGCCGAATGATTTTTAAAACTATGAAAGTTTTTTACATTTACATACAGATGTAGCTTGGATGCAACCAATTTCTTTTGATTGCAACTATTTGCAAAACTGCTCGTACTTTCATTTGATTGGAAACAAATAGATTAGATCCTACCTTGATCTGCAGCAGGTCTTCTATTTTTAATAATTTAACATTTCACAAGTACAAATACATCACAAAACTCTTTTTCTTATATCATATACTGAGGTCAGAGTGTAGACCTTCAGAGTGGAGTTATTTTACGGGAACTTCAGAGTACAATCAACTGTGAGTGTCAACACGAGATAATAACACGAATTTTATAAGAACACGAGTTATTTTCAATTTATAGGAGCCTGAAAAACGGGAGTGTTTGACAGGGAATTCACACTGAGAAATGCAGTTGATGTCTTGATTCAATTTATTGGAGACTGCCAAAACGAGAATGTTTGACAGTAGAGAGAATTATTTTTACTAAATACGACGAGGTTTGTCGTTATAATGGCGAAAAAGACCGCGTGTCTGAACGGCCAAGATGTCAATTGCTTTCTTCCAAGATCGAGCGTGTCTTGGTCGCGAGAGAATTTCTTCAAGATCGAGCGTGTCTTGACACCGAGATATCTACTTCATCTCTTACTTCTGACTGACGGGTCGCGGAGCAGCAAGAAGCCTATGACCTTCAGAAGGGCCAATGATTGATTAGTGACGCGAAATAGGGACCAATAGAAATCTATATTTTAGATTAGGGGTGAGAGAAGACAAACGAGAAATGCAAACCGTCTGTCTGTGTTCTATAAATAGAAATTTCTTGGAATGTTATCGAATTGAGACGTGTAAATTTGTCTATTTGAGAGTTTTAAACTGAGGAAATTTTATGATTTATTCTGTTTTCGATGCATTGATTTTTAAAAAGGGAAAATTAAAGATATTTTAATGAGAGTAATAATTATTGAAAATTTAATAATTCCAGTGTTGGAACTAGTTTTCCAACACCTCCCTATCCACTTTGGGCCAAAATGATCATTTAACCATTGTCTGACCAATGCTGTGCAATGAGCAGGACAGCCGTCTTGTTGCCAAAACATATTATTACGTACTTCTGGCTCTAACGTATTAAGAAATGGTAAGACGAATTGTTCCAAAATGTCAAAATACACGTGCTGGTTTAAATTTCCCTCTATAAAATATGGGGAAATTATCCTATCATAAAAGATTCCACACCATACATTAACTTTTTTGTATCCTTGACTTCCTTTGTTTATTACATAATAAGTAGGATTTTCGTAAGCCCAATGGCGACTATTTTGTGAAGATACGTGCCCGTTTGTGTGAAATGTAGATTCATCGGTAAAAAAAATAAATCTATGAAATCTTTGGTTTTCAAGATACTTTTCACCTATCCATAAACAATACTCTAAACGTCTCTCTTTATCTCCAGGTTCAAGTGTATGCCGTATCTTTGGCGTAAACGGTATAATTTTGTTTTCTTTAAAAATTGTGTGTTTCACTTTTGCTTAAATCCACTGTTTGTGCACGATTCCTTAAAGATAATTTCGGGTTATCTAAAACTGACCCTATTGCTAATACTGTAGCTGCATCATTTTGATCGTATTTTTTCTTTGGTTTCTTTACATTCATCACCGATCCAGTTTCATTGAATTTTTTCAATAATCTTGATACCGGCGTATTAGGAAATTTTTCATGAAAAACATCTATAATGTATTGATACGACACATTTCCAATACCGTAACATTTTATTAAATAAATACGCTCTGCCTTCACGAAATCTGACACACGGAAATAAGATGCTGCCGTAACATGGACGTATACAAAATCGGCTATCTTGATTTTTTTGTAAAATGCAAATAATTACAAAAAACCCATTTTATTTTTAAAAATTCGAATTTTTATATCAAAATTTGTATTCAGACTTAAGGTTAGTTTATAAACAACTTTGTTTTATAAAATTTTTGTAAAAAATAATAAATAACGGTACTTCTCTCTTGAAGCGTTTTCATATTTTCCCAATTTATTAACACCCTGTACATGGAATCTAAATTTCTTTTATCGAAAATTCATTTTCTCGATAAGCAGAACTTTTTATAAAGAATGACTTTTGGTCGTAAAATGAATAATAAAGGTTTTTTTCCTATTGGGTACCCCCATCGGCGGACACACTGTATGATAGCCTCGTCGAAATAAACAAAGTCCCTCACCACCCATCATTATTCTATAAAAATAACCCAAATAATGTTGCAACAACAACTTTAAAGTAGACTAGTTCCAGATACCTACAGGCATCGGCACCAGGGTTAGCGACGGGATTATCGATTTTTTGTTTGCCTTTTAAAATTGTGGGTATTCCGGCCAGAGACGGAGGTACTACGTATAGTTTGTTTATGAGACGAGGCTATCATATAATCAAGATCGAACATCACTTAGGTAAGTTCGTTTGATCTTGTAATTAGTTCCCCCAAACTGCTGGGATCGGCCGAATCGAGCGATTCTTGATTGAAGTGAGCAGTAAGAGGCTGATCCGTTTCTTAATTATATTGCATCTTTTTAGTCTACGGAGGAGTTGTTTTAAAGAAGCCAATCGTCTCTAGGACAGTGACGGGTCGCGGTCTTAAAAAATGGTAAAGAGCTAGGTATAGTACTGGTACTTAAACAAACATTGACTAAAAATCCGTGTAACAAAATGTCTCTCTTATCCTCATTTGTCCATTGAATGGAGTTTCCAGCAAATTACAAACTATGTCATTAATTGGGTTCATTTTTAAAACACACAACTAAGTAGGTACGTACACTACTGAATTATCTAAAAAATAAAAACAAAACTTTTTAATCACACAGTAAATCACGTAAAAACGATATCTATAACCGTAAGTTTCGCGAAGCCTCAAAATGAATACCTTAAGGTTATACGAACCAATGCTAAAACAATGGTGCATACGACTGATCTATTTTTAAATTGCCCTTCATCATAATGCAAACTGTCACATGCTGCTTGCGCGACTGACGTCACGTGACCATAGCAACGGTGAAAATCTAAACCATGTTGGGCGTTGGGTCTTCACTTGCTTTGAGCTAACGAACATGGTCGGCTGGGGCGAGCCAAAATGCATAGGATTAAATAAATATTATTAAATCGAATATAATTATTTTTTAAGGGCTAAAATTGGTACAATAATAATTAATATTGTCGGAAAACTTTCCTACTTCACCTAACGAGCCGCCACTGCTCTAGGAGTTCTTTCAACTTCTCTGGAACTGAATGGGGATGTTTAGAAGTATTAAAATATGTTACCAAATTAGCGGTAAAAAAAATGTACAGAGAATTCTTAGGATTAGTAAAAACTCTACCAGAATTTGTTGAAAAAGTTGTACACGACGGACAGAGATGGGAATATCATGCGATTTACTGTTAAGCTTAATTATATCTATATATCTAAAATTATGAATATATTTTTATTGTCATTAATATTAATTAGATTTATGTGATCGCAGCTTGTGATTTTAGATGCGAAATGTCGGGTTAACATGCCTATGTTAAATACTATTTAAATATTAACGTTGTGTATGAATTTAACTTTTAATAAATACTTATTGACTTGTTATTTGTACATGTTACATGGTACATAATAATACTGAATACTAGATATTTCACGCACTAGTAGAGAAACGATAAAACCAATGCGTCATAAATAGCCGTAATTAATATAATATTCCAATTTTTAATTAAATAAATGACAAAATCATTAAACTGACAATTAATTGAATTTAACTGTATATAAAAAAATTAATCGCACAAATATTGTCAGAACAAATTACTGTTAATATTGGCAGTGGCAAATTTAAAGGACTTTAATTCAAAAGCCATCGATAATTTTCTTGTCGTACATCGCACATCCCTTTAAAAACCGTATTAACTCAAATATCATAATTATAAATTGGTATAATTAGTGACCACACTGACTAATATTTAGGGGTAGAAATAGTTGGGAAATGGTTAGTAAAACAGCTCAGAAAATCAAAGTTTGTATTTTGCCAACGTTTCGACTTCTATGAGGTCATCCTCAGGGCGATACAGTTATGAACTTCTTTGGTAAAAATAAATTTATTAGGTATATTGTTGTATAATCATGGAGGACTGCTTATTTGATGTCTTCTGAATTCACATTCACAAGACATCCTTTGCTGTAGGCTACTGCTTTAAAACAACATTTTAACAGGGAAACAGTCCTCAATGGTTATACAACAATGTACCTGATTAATTTATTTTTAACCAAGAAGTTCATAACTGTATCTCCCTGTGGATGACCTCATAGAGGTCGAAACGTTGGCAAAATACAAACTTTGAATTTCTGAGATGTTTTACTGACCATTTCCCAACTATTTCTACCGCTAAATATCATAATTATAATACAAAGAAAACAGTTTTATTTTTAATGTACGGCGTTTCGTTTTATAGATAGTCACATCAACTTATTTTTTTTTAAATACGGACCTGACTTTTTAAAAATATTTTTGAGTAACTTTTGACCTCCCAAAACTAATGATTTGTCAATAAATTATTTGCTATAAGAGTTATTTTAAGTTTTTTTTTAAATTGAATGGTAAGCATTCACTTTGAAAAATAACAAAGTGTGCCTTAAGTTCGACAACGGATAATAGTGTTTCTTACCTTTTCCTGACTTTAACGTGACTTCATAATTTCATCTAAGATAGCTATGGATCACCGCAGATCTGTTTACTAATTTCAACCGTTTAACGACGTTATTATTATACAGGGTGGCACATCGAAAACGAAACAGAGACATTTACTGGCAACTCAGTTCTTTTTTGGAAAAACGCTCAGACCCGTTGATTTTGTACATTTTAAATCATGATAAAGGGAATTAAAAGACCTTTAAAATAAGGTATCATGCGACCACCCTTTCCATTTAAGATTTTAGGGGTGGTACCACGCCAACTCGGCCCAAGGGGCTGCACGTATTAACCTGATTTTTTGCCAATTTTGTATACCCATCGAAACAATATCGACGGGTCTGAGCGTTTTTCCAAAAAAGAACTGAGCTGCCAGTAAATGTCTCTGTTTCGATGCGCCACCAGGTGTAGGTATAGCTACCTTAGATAAAATTATGAATAAACTAACATAAATAATTGTTGCTTTTGGATAATGTAACTAAACTTTTAAGTGCTTATATCTTAAAAACTAATTATCAATATTTCGCAGCACATCTGGTTAAACCTAAAGTGAAATAGTTGTGACTTATTCTTACGAAATATCTCAAAAGAAGTAAAAAAGTAATATACTTTTTTTTATTCATTTATTTGTAAAAACAATAAATTGTGTGGTTAATTTGACAATTTCCAACGCCATTTTCTCGGAAACTGTCGTAGTTAGGAATTGGATATGATATTTTATGCTTAAAATTCTTCGTAAAATGTATAGGTATCTATAAAAATATACAGGGTGTTCAATTCAAAATAATAAAGTTGTGTACACTTACGATTCAACCGGAAGTGACAGTCAGAAGTTTGAATACTGAAAATGTGCGCACAGTGTAACAATATAACTTACCAAAATTTCATATTAATTTTTTATTTTATAAGGACGTGACAAGTTGGGTCGTAATTTCGTTGTCACTCGGTATATATTTTTTTATATTTTCACAATAATGCCGCCCCGAAAGAACAGGGGGCCCCGGGCCATTGCCCGCCAGGGCCCCTAAGACGATCCTGGAAGATGGCGTGATATAAACAAATAAAGACAATGCAAGTCCAAAACTCTACTGCCGTTCAAGGCGTGATAGTTAGAAAATGATGACGCCAGCTATAGGTAACAGTACGGACACTTATCGTTTAAAAATAACACTCTGTATAGTATTTATAAACTTGTTCAAAAACAATTTATACGCTTAATTTGTTTTCTTTACTTACACAAACATTGAAACATATAAAATTACTTATTATATTTTTATTCGTGGTAATATAAGTCAATTATAAAATGTACCTATTTTTATAAAAATTTATGATCTTAAAATCAGTTATATTGCATTATTGGTATTTTTATTGTCTTATTTTGATCCATGTATATCCTAGATTATCAAATTTGACTCAGATCGTAAAACAAATCTTTTAAATTGATTTAGGTATCATTGAAAAATGTATGACAGATAACTTTTTTTTGTTCTAGATTATGTTAACATTCGTTTAATCGTATATCATAAATAATTCCTAATAAAAAAAAATGCTTTTAAAAAGTTAGATTAAAATTAGATGGAACCTTATTTTCTACAAAAAAAAAACATGGAAATATTAAATTAATATATAGGGGAGGGCGGGTCAGAGTGGCCACCGCGACACAGTGGCCAGTTGTAAATAATTTCCGAATAAATTTATTTCGTACGCTGCCATCTAGCTGGTAGTAGCCAAACTATACAAAGAACAGGATCTGCTTTACTTTAGTTCTGTAATTTGCTCTAGCTTAAGTTTGTCGTTAATTTCTATTTACTGCAAAGCACGTGTAAAAACCAGGTGAGCCTTCTTTTTTGTACCATTCCAATTTTAAATAAATATTGTATATTATGTTTTATGTAAAATATTGCTAAGATATTAAGCTAATAAATTACTTACGCGAGGATTGGGAAAACTGCAAAGAAAATTTTATAGGGGATTTTCTTGTTTGGGGTTATGTTTGTACACAGTGGCCAGGCCTGGGTTGGGATACAGTGGCCACTGCTAAGTATACTTTGTTGAAGTGGCCACTGTGCCTCCTGTATTTTGTTTCTTCTTAGGTGTAACAGTTTTTTCTTTGACAATACGGACATGTTTTATTGGTTTTAAATTATAAAATTTTGACGATGCCCCGCAACAGTTATGTGAATACCTAATAAAATCGACGATATTGTTAACGTTCTTCCACCACCTTTAAGTACTGGGGTACCTCCAAATTACAAACCACTTATAGGTTTGGTATTGATCTGAGCGGCTATAATGTGCTGTAATATAACCACTTTTGAAACGTTGTTTCATTTATTTTTAGTTAGAGGCCGGTGTACCTTATATATGTGGCCACTGTTACCCGCCAGTGGGATACAGTGGCCTTTTTTCGTATTTCCAAAGAATTAAGAATATTTTTTTTTTATATCATTTTGTTTAGTTAATAATTTTTTTTTAAGTAGTAGAAACTCTATTCTTTCTTACCCTATGTCATATGTATCATTAAAAGCAATCGTTGCTGAGAAAAAAAATAATAACCGAAAATGTGGCCACTGTGACCCGCTCTCCCCTACATATAAAAAATAAGATACCTACCCATAATTCTAGAATATCTCAAAGGTGTTATAAGATATACAGGGTGTTACAAATTAGGCCATTAGGATCTCGTAAATGGTATAAGATGCAGCAATAGTTAAAGTTAAAGCAATTTGGAGACTGCTAAGAAGCCGTCGAAAACTTAAAAAAATCCAAAATTCATGATATTTGGAGAAAAAAAAACGATAATTCTCATATATATTTTGTTTCTAACTTGATTTATAGAGATGGACATACATTCATTTTATATTTTCATTTAATTTATTTAATTATGACGTTTTGTCTTTCGGGTACCATTATCAGGTATGTCTTTTTATATACGACCCTTTATTTGTTCATACAGTTACACAGACCATGTGTTTAGTAAAATAATAGTACAATAATATTTTAATTTAATAGTCACGTTTCGACCCCAATAATACCACCTTCAATGTTTATCTTCGTGAATGGGATAATTTGGAATAGAACTAAAATACCTTTAAAAAAACGACTTCTGAAAATACTCGTAAAAGATCGACATGATATTTTGTGTTTCTTTTTATACTTTATAATATTTAATAAAAATTAATATTTCGTTTAAATTAAACGACAAACTTAAGGCTGACAAAATTGTAAGAAAAAATAGAATAACTGGTTGTTTAAACACAATCCTGATGATAGTACACAAAAGACAAAACGTCAAACTCAAAATCTCGGCACACCAACTTTATAGGGAAATCAAAAGCGACAAGGAAAATGTAAAACTTGCTATGTTTAATTAACTCCATAAAAAGAAACACCAACGACATTTTTTTAGTCTTCTACGAATATCTTCTGAATTACTTGGAACTTTTCAAAATTTTGTATAGAGGCATATTAGTCGACTCCAACTTGTGTTACTTTACCGCCCTTTAATCTTTGATGTATCTTTTATCCAGCGGCGGCGCCAGGGGGAGGGGGGGGGGGCAGGGTGGGCACCGGCCCACCCTAGAAACATGAGTGCCCACCCTGATGCCCCCCCAAAATTGATAGATCCGGTTTTGTAAGGGACTTGGCTATAAAAGTTTTGATGAGTGGTTGTATGGGATAACGATTTTTTCAACACCGCATCACTTAGAACAAAAGGGAGGTTTTGTTTGTCGCTGCCTGTAACGTTCTAGAGCGTCGGGAGGCGTTATTTTTTTTAGAAGTATTTTTTTTTGGGTAGTGCCCACTCAAAAATCATCGAGCTCAGTTGTGCCCTCCCATCCCAAAGATCCTGGCGCCGCCACTGCTTCTATCTTTTACGAAGATAAAGATTGAAGATGTTATTATTGGAGTCGGAACGTTGCTGTTTAATTAAATAGTATTGCATTTTTTTAAACAGATTATCGTCAAAACTATAATCAAAAACGCAGGTTCATATTAAAAAAAAACATACCTGATGATTTATGTTACCCGAAAGACAAAACGTCATAATCAATTTTTGATAAGTTTATAAAAAATAAAAAATGACAATGACAGGGTAAAAATAATTTTCAACTATTTTTGTAGATCAATAATTATACCAATATCAACAAAATTGTGTCATCCTAAAGTCCGTAAAATTACTGGCTGGATGCACGTCATAGCTTCTGACGTCATTTGTGATTTCAGTTATGTCGTTGATTAAATTGTAATTTTTTCAATTCGGGATTTAATTAATTTTCAAAAGAGCATTTCTTCTTTTGCTGAATAATGAGGGATATTTTCAGAATATGTTCCAATTAATTATTTTATTTTCAGCCACGTATGTAATATTGACATTCCTGTCTTTTTAGAAATTTGAAAATGTCACATTTCTGTCTTCTTACTTCCGATCCACATTTTCCATCCTAGGACGGAAAATGCGTTTCCATCCTAATACATTTCAATCCTCATTTTCTTGCCCGGTATTTTTGAGTAGGTCTTATAAAAACGGGGTAAAATAAGAACACAGCAACGATCCGATTCTTTATTTATTCATATTTTTATTTATACACGTTAATTGTTAAATTGGCATTTTTATTTACTACAGAAATTTTCAAACCCTCTTGAAGTTAAGTTTAATTTTAAATTTGTATTTTTTACTAGTCCATCGCTCCTGCATGCTTCCGAGACTTCAACAATAAGCGCAATCTTCATACACATAAATTCTTCAGGTGCTTTAACCAAAAAATCTCTGATGTTTTCTCTTGAAAAACACTTGACTTTTTAGACCGAAAGCCTACAGCTTTTCGCTTCAAAAAAGCCACAAGTTTTGAATGCTTGGAAATGTCGACCTTTTCTCTAAGTTTCAGTATACTTTTTATCATACTGTAGGTAAAGTGGAACATTTTTCTTCTTTAGTGGTCTCACCAAAATAGACCAACAAAACGGTCTCTGATGTAACTAACATTGGTTGTTCCTCTGCTGCTGCACCACGCTTGGAATGTATTAAAAGCTTTCTCATAACGTAGCTTACTTTTTGTAGGTAGCAGACTTTCTTCAATCTTATTCGCTGCTTCTTTCAAATCAGGTGGAGTACAGCTAATTAACTCGTCGTCACTATCGGAGAACATCTTTAATCTGTATTCTTTTTCTTAAAAAAACGCTGACTTTCAAAATATTTTAAGCGACAACTGCTGTCAACTGGTGACAACGACTAACAATGGAAATGAAAGGTAATAACCGGTGCGACAAAATTTATTATTTCAAAAAGTCTATCGTGCAAATTCAATGTTTACTTGAATCATAATGTCATGGCTGACCAGCAATGAAACATTTTCCGTCTCGTATTGTAATATACTTTATCTACTTTCATTTATAGTAATATGAATTTTACAGTTCTGTAAATCTTTTTGTATATATGTTAGATGCCCTTACAGCACTAGTGCTGTAATGGAAAAAATCGGTTTTATTAAAATTTTGCTGTTAAATAAAACCACACTTTTTAGAAGAATGATTTATTATTAACAATTATAACATTAATTACCAATTATTAATTAAAATATAACACTTAAGGTTTATTATAAACATTAATAATACACTTTTTACAGTCAGAAATTTGTATACCAGAAGTGGATGTGATGGAGCCCTTTACGTTTGAATTTCCAATCATTAAATCCGTGTCTGACCCCATGATCTTCTTTGTTATTTGTTTCTTATTTTCTAAAGAATTCTCAACGTAACCTTCTGCCGTAGAAGAGGATTTCCAGCCCCCATGACGCTTTAACATCTGCATATCTGCACCACCATCAATTAGAATGGTGGCTGAGGACCTCCTAAAACAATGTCCACTGTATCCTTCGGGATTATTCAATCCAAGTTTTGTTGCAATTTTTTTTGGTATACTTCCAAAACTATTAATTCCGACAGGCTGGGAGGTGCACTTTCCTTTTCCATAGAATACAAAAAACCGCCTGTGAGTTGCATTAAGAGGACGAAGTTTAGCATACTTTCGAAAAATACTTAAACAGTTGACACCTGTCACATTTCCTTCTGTTATAACAAATTATCGCATAATTTTGGGTTTCGAAAATAGAATCACAATTTTTATAAACAAATCATTGTGTTCAAAATGATCCAACATTAACTTAGCTAGTTCTTCGCGCCGACAAGCCCCAAAAATGCCGATTATCATAACCTTCATAAGTAAATATGTTTCATCATCTGCAGTACTAAGAAACTTACATACGTCTTCCTTTGTGAAAACTTTGGACTTCTTGGCCTTTGCTTGTAACCCTCTGAACATCTTTTCAAAAATGCGATTAGTTGAGAAAATCTGCTTATATCTTGATTTTTCTTGACTGAAATCATAGTCCTTAACATTGAGTAGTGAGTCCATGTGTAGATGGTTTCTGGGAGCGTTGCTAAACGGAAAAATAACCCAAAAGGATTTTCTCAGACACCTCCTTTATTTTGTTAGCTTTGCACCAATCTTCAAACTTCTGATACTCCAACTCATACCGCGCCTTGGATTTTGTCGGAACTAAACTTGAGATCGCTTCGTTTGCGGCTGCTTCTATATCAGAGGGTAAACTTCCATCAGAATCGCTCATTTTGAAAAACGCTTTTTATATTTTTGAATTTGTTTGACAAAGTTTCGACAGTAACCATGCGAAACAGTAACTATGCGAAAGGTAACATAAAAACTTGATTAGTAAACTTAATGGTAGGTGCATTTTTATTTTTAAAAATGCCTTTTGCCAGATATTTTTATTCATAGATGAAAGTAGATAAAATATTGTACAATATTCTTGTTGTAAATTCATATTACTACACTCGATGTTTTATTAAACTCGGCTGACGCCTCGTTTGACAACTTTAACATCTCGTGTTGTAATATGAATATTTACAACACTTACATCGTAAATAACTATTTCGCTTTCAAATTACTTTTAACAAGTAAAATTACAGTCCTTCTAAATGACAAATTTTGTCAAAACGTCAATTGGCAGGATCCTTTAATTAATAACAGAAATACCTTTTTTTTGTTTCTGTTAAAATTATGTATTCGCGAGTTGTGACGTGCATCCAGCCAGTAATTGGATAAACTATACATCAATATTATCAATATTAATAATAAAGAATACCTAAGACTATGACGTAATACCAGTATCCGGAGTAACGAAAAAGGATTTAATATTATTCCTATTATACCATTAACTTTAATACCTTTCATAATAATAATTAATTGAGACATTCGGGTAGTAATTATGTGTTAATTTATTAAATTAGATAATTCGAATAAGGTCTCGCAATTATTAAGCCGTTTATTTTATATTCATTACATGAAACAAATAAAAATAATACCCAATACTACTTTAATAAATAATATTACCGTGATAAGATTAATAAATGGTGATCACCTTTAGAAATTTGAGTAGTCCGAGGATTACGTCTGAATGTTAATAATAATTTTATTATTTTCAAGAATGTTATTGCTATCACAAATGTCCCTCATCTATGGTCCTGCTTCAGCCATACTAATTTTATTGTTATACAATATATTAAACTGTTGTGACCATAACAGGGTGTTTCACGGTGGATGGAACGTTAGACGTTTATGGAAAACGAGTGAATGAAAATTTGGTTGTTTAGATAAACAACCATGGTATATCGTTTAAAAATATTTTCAGCAATGCGGCGTTGCCGTTTCTGCCCGAAACAGGTGGCAACATAGTTATTTTAAATGGAACATTCTATATATTATATTATTTTCTACACGACCATTACTGAACGCAATAATTCCAAAATCATTTTTGATAATAGAATGTAAAAATTCTCGCTCTTGAGTTGGAATATTTATTCTGAAACACTTGCTTCTTATGCGTTTTGCGTGTATTTTCATTCCATAACAAGATACGGAATGAATATTCTGTAATTGATCTAAACGACATAGGTTGCCATGAATTTCAAAACTGTCAATGTCAGCAGACAAATTTTAGTGCAAGGCAAAATATGAGTGAAAAATCGGATGAATCAGATATGGAACTGGATAATACTTCACCTGAAATTACAAATATTGCGAATAGTATTTTTGGTCGTGGAGAAAACATAGTCTGCTACTCGGTTAGAATGAAAATTCGATACTCGTGGTTTCTCTCGCTCGCTACGCTCGCGTTCGGAATCTTCCACTCCAATCAAATTTTCATTCCAACCTCGTTACAGAATCTACTATTCTCCACGACCCTTACTGAATGCAATAATTCCAAAATCATTTTTGATAATAGAATGTAAAAATTCTCGCTCTTGAGTTGGAATATTTATTCTGAAACACTTGCTTCTTATGCGTTTTGCGTGTATTTTCATTCCATAACAAGATACGGAATGAATATTCTGTAATTGATCTAAACGACATAGGTTGCCATGAATTTCAAAACTGTCAATATCAGCAGACAAATTTTAGTGCAAGGCAAAATATGAGTGAAAAATCGGATGAATCAGATATGGAACTGGATAATACTTCACCTGAAATTACAAATATTGCGAATAGTATTTTTGGTCGTGGAGAAAACATAGTCTGCTACTCGGTTAGAATGAAAATTCGATACTCGTGGTTTCTCTCGCTCGCTACGCTCGCGTTCGGAATCTTCCACTCCAATCAAATTTTCATTCCAACCTCGTTACAGAATCTACTATTCTCCACGACCCTTACTGAATGCAATAATTCCAAAATCATTTTTGATAATAGAATGTAAAAATTCTCGCGCGTGAATTGGAATATTTATTCTGAAACACTTGCTTCTTATGCGTTTTGCGTGTATTTTCATTCCATAACAAGATACGGAATAAATATTTTGTAATAATTGATCTAAACGACATAGGTTGCCATGAATTTCGAAACTGTAAATGTCAGCAGAAAAATTTTAGTGCAAGTCAAAATATGAGTGAAAAATCAGATGAATCAGATATGGAACTGGATAATATTTCACCTGAAATTACACATATTGCGAATAGTATTTTTGGTCGTGGAGAAAACATAGTCTGCTACTCGGTTAGAATGAAAATTCGATACTCGTGGTTTCTCTCGCTCGCTACGCTCGCGTTCGGAATCTTCCACTCCAATCAAATTTTCATTCCAACCTCGTTACAGAATCTACTATTCTCCACGACCCTTACTGAATGCAATAATTCCAAAATCATTTTTGATAATAGAATGTAAAAATTCTCGCGCGTGAATTGGAATATTTATTCTGAAACACTTGCTTCTTATGCGTTTTGCGGGTAATTTCATTCCATAACAAGATACGGAATGAATATTCTGTAATTGATCTAAACGACATAGGTTGCCATGAATTTCAAAACTGTCAATGTCAGCAGACAAATTTTAGTGCAGATATGGAACTGGATAATACTCCACCTGAAATTACAAATATTGCGAATAGTATTTTTGGTCGTGGTTAGAATGAAAATTCGATACTCCGATCAAATTTTAATTCCAACCTCGTTACAGAATCTACTATTCTAATTCCCCATACGATTCCACGTATATTTTATAAAATATTCTAACATCAACTGTTTTTGAGATATTGACGATTTAAATATTGCCTTTTCAGACTTTGACAGGCTGTAGCACTGGAACGGCGCATCTTAGTTTTTTTATTCTCAATCCAAAAATACCAACTACCGGTTTAATATGTTAAACCAAAAAAAAAATGGTTTTACGGTTTAACATGTTAAACGGGAAGTTGTAACTTTTAGATAGAGAATAAAAAAAACTGAAATATATAGGTGAAAACCATTTTGCTCTAAGATGCGTCGTTCCAGTGCTACACCATGTCAAAGTCTAAAAATAGCATATTTTAAACGGCAATATCTCAAAAACAATTGAACTTATACATATTATGACATTTTATACAAAATATAAGTCAAATTGTATAAGGAATTAGAAAATAAAATATTTAAAGGTTGGTGACAATGACGTTTTTTGAACGGTAGTAGAGTTTTGAACTTGCATTATCATTATACTGAATACTGTATTCACCTGAAGACGACTGGAGATGCTTACCAGTTGAAACGTAGTGATTCAAAACAAATAAAGACAATGCAAGTCCAAAACTCTACTGCCGTTCAAGAAAATAAAATGTGTGTTAAAATAACGATGTTGTCACCTGTTTCGGGCCGAAGCGGCAACGACACATTGCTGAAAATATTTTAAAATCATAGACCATGGTCGTTTATCTGAGCAACCAAATTTATGAAGTAGACGTATCACCCATTTTCCATAAAAGTCTAACGTTCCATCCACCGTGAAACACATTGTATAAAGGCTTTTTTACCTTTCGCATTAAGAGTAAGTGAATATTATAGTATGTATATTAATTACTTTGTCAGCAAGATTATTTCTTTGGACAATAAAGGATTTTAAAGTAAAAAAGTACATTGGGTGCAATTGCAAGAAAAAATTGCCTGAAAACATGCGCTTTGTCGACGTTTTAAACAGCTGATACAGGTTTTAAATGGGAAAACGTGCATCAGCTGATTAAATCGTCTTCGAAGCGCATGGTTCCAGGCCGTTTTTCTTGCAAATTACACCCAATGTAAAAAGGCCTTAACGAATGGAAAAAATTTAGTACCTACATGTTTGACAACTGCAACAAAAAAATAATTCATCAGTTACATTTTCTTCGAAATATCTACCATATTTAGGTAACATTAATTTCCCACCTAACATGTTATATTTCAACAATATTCGATGACATTGTTTAAAAGCAACTTTTGTTATATTTTTAAAAGTATATAACTGAATACGACATTACTTTTCTTATTCCAGATTGCTATAATTAAGTTATATTTCCTCAATATCACAAAGTGATAGGCCATGAAAATAAATGTCCAATAAATATATCGGGTGTTCACCCCGACACTATAGATGTCGCCCCGGGTTACGTGCTTCCGCTTTATGGTTTTGAAATTTTTTAATATATAGTTATAATAATTGTTACGCTTGGATCCTTAATTTAAATTTTTAAATAATGTATTCTTGGCTTAGATTACAAAGGTCTTGTAGAAAACGTTTAGTTTTAAACTTTTCCTTTTAAAAGTCCTATTTTATATAGAGATTAAGGTTTCGGGCGCATATCGTTTTTGTTATTGATTTATTATGCAATTTTAAAGGAAAGCGAGTAAAAAGAATAATATTTAATAATGTTTTTTATTATATACTTGTCTGCTCCATTGTCCCTTTTTAGAGCTATTTTAAATCAACAAAAATATAACTCAATGCAATAAAATATTTTTTCAACAAAAGCAAAAACAATAAGGTATTTATTTTTAAAGAGATAAATAAAGTTAAAAATTTAATTGAAACATATTTTATGGAAGAACTGTGATAATTTATAATAAAAAAAATAGTGCGGGAAGAAACGAGAATTCTTTATTACGAATATACAAAACGGCACTTAAGAAGGAGTACTTCAAAACCTAAGCATTTGCACCAAAAACTGCTCTTAGATCTACGCTCCTACAATACATGATTTCTGAAAAAATCATCAATTTTGGCATGGAGAGCGATATTTACTTTATTTTTAATCATGAAAAACCGAGCCCGAAAAACGCTGGTTAGAGTCGTACATGCGTCTTATGTTAAAATTTTGGATTGACACCAATATTCATATTATTCACAAATATAAAAAATGTTTTTTTTTAAACAAAGAGCCAGCTAGGAATATCAAAAAAAAAAGTTAAAAAGAACATTAACAAAAACAAATTTAATCCAGCCATGCAGAGGGGGAGAGGTAATAATTTAATATTCGAAATTTGATAGTAGTTAGGTGAATTTTAAACGAACTTTGGGCGTGGCCCCGAAAGCTTTTTGCCTGCGGCGCTTTTCCGCCTTCTTCGCTGGGTACAATATCATGAAATACATGTTGTTCCGACTGTCCCCCTCTGGAAAAAAAATGTTCTACTCACGCCCACTGAGCCTCCCCCCCCCCCCCCCCGAGTATATTTTCTGGCTACGCCATCACTGCCCTTACATACCCCATGTTACATTATTACAAAAATATATGAGTGAAATGTTAAGGTAATAAAACGGTTTGGTGGGTTAAATCTTGTTATTTATTTTATTTCAGTGCCCTCCCCCTCCTTTCCCTCATGCAAACACGATATTTATACTCCTAAAATTAAAAATTGGTCACCATCAATCTCTGTGACTACTATTACCTTATTTTTAGAGAAAAAAATTTAAAAAAAAATTCTATTTTGACTACTATCAACCATTTAACTATCTTTTTTTTTTCTGAGAGTTTGCAATTTTGCAAACACTCATGGTTGATATGCCGTGCTGGAGATTAATTTCCACCTAAGTATTTATGACCTAATTAAATCCGCAAATAATCCCAATTAGAACCTTTAAATCCGATAATTATATACACAAATCACATTTCGGCCATTCATCTTCGCCTATCTCTTTCTAACCCATTAAAATCACCATAACTAGCCACCTACAAAAATATAAATAAAAGCAAGACTGTCCATCTGCTTTCAAACAGTAGGCTTTGAAAACTGGTGGGGGAAGTATTATCCGAAGCACAGCACACTTGATCGTTTATTTACAAACATAAACTTTCTGAAATTCTTTCTCTGCGGCAGCAGGCGAGCTTTTTCAGCAGGAGGCAACCCCGCGATTCATCGGGCGATCACCTGTTGTATTTACTCTCAGTTTTGTGCTAGGATTTGCGGTTTTTGAGAAACGTGGTTTTAATTTGGTTTTCAGGTAAGGATAATTTTCAATTTTTATTTAGGTTTTAATTATATTTTAAGTTTTTATCCAAGAGTAAGTTCCCAATTTTTTTAAACCGAATTTAAGGGGTTTCCCAAGAGACCGCTCAACATTTCTGGCAATACCTTAATTTCTAAACGCCATATTGACAACATTATTAAATTTCGAAGGTTCTGTTATATAGAAGGACATTTTCCTGTAGAAAAACAGAATATAAAGAAATAAAAATTGAAAAAAAATTTTATTTTTAATTTTTGATTTAGGCTCAATTGAAATAAAATTTAGGGTTTTTATCTTAACGTACTTACTTTATAGAAAAGAATTTACGAAACACAGTATGATTATATTACAAATATATCTTTAAAAAAATAGAGTAGAGTCAAAAGTTTAAAAATGTAACTCTATAAAGAATAACATTTATTCCTGATTATATATTAAGGTACGGTTTAAAAAATACTAACCAGTTGTCAACTCAGTATGATAAGGTTTTAAAAGTTAAGCTTTAAAAGGTATAAAAGACAAAATTGAGAAAGCTATAATAACAGATTATTTTATTAATTACAATAATCAAAATTGAAACTGGTATTGATTTTAAACCAATTTCTTCTAGTATTATTTTCACCAAAAAGCTTGGAATAAAATCATGTGACAGTAATCCTAAAACATTAAATATTAATTTTAACTTTCATGCCTAATTTGAAAATTTTCAAAAAACTATTTGTAAACCAATTATGGTTCATACCATAATATAATTCCGAAAACTTTATGAAATAGAGGGAACCTGTCAATGAAGTTTAAATATTTTTTTACAAGCACCTATGAAAATGAGAAAAAGAGCACAGTTAATTTGGCTAGAAAGCACACGCGTGTTGAATAAAAATATTTCAACGCTAGTGTTGAAATATCAAGGTACACTATTTAATTTAAACATATGGTGCCAATTTGGCAGACCACCCCTATTTATTAAAAAGAACAAATTTTAACAAGCAGTAATTGTAAAGTGTTTAACTTATTTATCATGTATTTGTCGAGTGATTCAGAATTAGAGTGTGAAAATACGCCATCTGAAATTATAAAAAATGTTAATAATATACTGGAAAATCTATTACCAGAAAAAACAAATCTCGCTGAACAGTAGCATGTATTAAACAACAAATCTTTATCGGTAGCGATAGAAAAGAGAATAGAGCTCTAGCCTACAGATTGCAAGGTCACAGGTTCAAATCCCAACAGGTGTATTGGACTTTTTTTTATAAAAATATTAAATTATTTATAAAATTATTTTGAATTGAAATCTTCCTTGTTGGTTGGATTTTTTAAATTTATGTTTAATGCATCTTTTCTTGATTAAATTTAAAATTTTTCATTCTGGTTAATCTATATAGAAATCAATCTAGGATTAGTTCTTCCTATGATATATAAAATATGGAAAAATGAAGAAGTTAAACTACAACTAAAGGAAAAGCCTATTGATAAACTATGAAACCAGATATTAAGTGGAACATAATCCTAAGTATGCTAATTTCAACACTACTGTTGATATTTTTTTTCAACACTTGTGTTGAGTTTTTTTTCACGAATCAAAAGATTTTTTAATAATTCTTTGTGGTCGTAGGAAAAATTGTGTTCATTGCTCGTGTGAAAGTGATTATTCTAAAACTCGGAGAAATTCCCCGTTTGAAAAGTATAACTTTCATCACTTGTTATGTAATATACTATTTAAATTGAAAAATGTTTGCCGGCGTGCAGACAAGATTAAAATTGAAAAAGTATTACGTCTCCGCTGAGAATCGAACCCAGAACCTCTCGATTAAGTCTAAAGTGCGCTGCCAATTGCGCTACGGAAAACATGATATTCTTACCAACTTCGGTTTTATAACTTATTCAATTTGATGTTAGTTGTAATAGTCTGGAATCTCCTGCGATTGACATATCGGGGGATATTATAAGAAGAAAGACAAACATTTTTCAATTTAAAAAAATATCTAGACACCAACATACGTTTTAAAGTTTAAATATTATTCAAATTTTAAGAAAAAAGCCAATTTTTATCAAAAACGTCAGAAAGATCAAGGGTAAAAAGTAAAAGGGGACAAAACAACATATTTTTTTTAAATTTGAACTCACTAATATTTTCGCGGTGTTATTTAAGTTGTAGAAATCAATTTTGTATACTTACCGTACCAAAAAGCCAAAAAAAAGTTACGACGTATAAATGACAAAATAGGATAACAATTTTTTTTATTACCACAAAACATAAAAAGAATCAAATAAAAAAATTGTAAAAAAAAATAAAGTCAAAAATATTTTTAGCCCTAAAACTTAATTAAATATTTTTTGCTGATGTCCTTGATGTCATCACAAGCATTGTCGCTTATGGTTACAATGTTTTTCCTTAGGTAGTAAATTAGGTATTAATATTGAGAATCTGTGATGTTAAATGTAAATTGTTGAGTCGGAAAATATATAAAAGAAAGACCGGTCGTTTTTCATAGAAAAAATGCTTCGGTGATAATTTTCCACAATAAATAGGCAATACTAACAATAAAATTATAATAAATTCGTATTTTTGAAACACTCTTGTCACAAAGCCAAGCATGTAGAATTTATAGTTATAATAAATTTGTTTTTGTATCATTTTGTCGTTAAACTAGTTATACTTGTATCTTTTTTTTATGTTCCAAGATCTGACGACACCTTTTTCAAAAATATTTTTACAGGATGTTTCAATATATTTTATGTTCAAGGATTCGAAAACAGTTTATTATTATTTAGGGGACATGTTTGAGTCATAATGCTATTAATAATTAATGTCTAAAATGTTTTAATACTTTATGAATGTACTGTTGTTGTTATGAATATTTCCAAAAGTAACTGTGTTTTCATTATTTGTAAACAATAGAACATTGTATACCTAGTAGGAAAAACTGAACATTCCCGGACGACCGTAAAGATTGTATGTCGAGGCGCAAGCCGAGACTGACAATACGAAGTCCGGGAATGTGGCTTTTTCTACGAGGTATACATACTATTTTTCCGTAAATTATTAAGAGGACATAACTTATTACAAGCAACTTGTTAAAATTTTGAAATAAATATTATTAACTTTGTTTACTAATAAAGGATGCCATTAAATATTTGTATTGTAACTATGAAGACACAGTTATATTGAATTGTCAAGCTTAACACATTTTAGTTTACAAGTGGCCGTATAGAAATATTATTTTCTTACAGTACAATAATAAATATTTCCTAACAGTTATTTTCCGTTGCCTAGCAACGACTAAGTGTAAGGAAATATTAACTTTTTCTTTCAAAAATATTATCAAAAATGTCAATATTTCCTATCGATTTTTGGAAAAATATGTTCCAGACCACAATTAAAATAGGAAATATAATTTATTTGAAAATCTAAAAAAATAAAACTCTAACGAAGTCTAAAGAGTTATTTCAATTTTCAAAAAAAATCTATGCAATTTAGAAATAAAGCATTTCTAGATTTCAATTTTATATTAAAATTCAATTTATATTTTTACATCGAGGTTTGTATTTTTATATAAAATTATATGAGTAATTTTTTTTTACTTTCAATTATTTTTAATAAAAAAATAAACGTTAGGACACTCTGTATAACACCTACTTTAGTTTTTTAATAAAGTACGTTTAATTTTCATCAAATTTGCATAAAAGTTCAATTTAGCAAAATTTATAGTTTCCTGCCTGCGGCAGTATTACCATAATATCAACAAAAAAAATAGGTATTTTTCAAATTATTGTGACTTATACATAACATTACAATGTCTAGTTTATTGCTTTGAAAGGTATAATCGCAATACTATTTAAGTTATACTGAAAATGGTATTGCAATTATTCATTTAAATTAATTTTTGAAAAAAAAATAACTAACTTGAACTACTAATTTCAATAGTATTCACCTTGACTACCTGACCTGTAACCTAGTGATTTTAAATTACTAGTTTTACATGATATGTAACATGTAATTAGTTTTAGCAAAATACTGTATTATATTAAAACCTTTTTTGAGGTGCCCGGTTAGTTCTACATTCAATAAGATGAAATAATTATTGAGCCTTTAGGGAGGACCTTCAAAAAAGTTATTTTTCTCGTATGGAGTAGGATATAAATAGAAGTTTTAAGACGTTTAGAAGATTAAAACTGATGTTAAACATATATTACATTTACAATTTTTGAACGTCCGGTGTCCGATCAAAACAATCATGCTGTACTTAGAATGGGAGAATTCAAAATCAAGACGGTTCAGTTTCGACAATTTCTGGTCTGTTTTTAAAATAAACATTAAAAATTGCAGTACAGTTCATTCACATAAGTGTATTTTGGATTTACAAATATGTTTACGTAAATAAAATAATTTGCCTGACTTGCACAAAGTCTGAAAAATTGTATACGTTTGTGAATCTTTATTTTGAAGGGCATAAAAAAGATTTTTTTATAAGTTATTGTATGTCAGATCCAATGCATGGGCGAAGTTTGGTTATCAGATCGAGGGTAGGGGGTTAAATCCCTATACCTTATATGAAAAAAAAATAAGCATTTTAGTTTTAAAAAGCTTTTATTTAACTTGCAAAGTTAGTTAGTTTGTGTATGTTCGAGTTAAATCTTGCAAGCTGAATTAGAATCACTTCCTTTCATTCTACGGAGTTAAAATTTTATGACAATCGATGACAATGCATTTGCAAAACCGAATAAACCTGAAAAAGGACGCAATAATTGAAATGAACACACTTAGAAAACTATCCGACTAAAGAAATAAATAAACTGATATGAAAAAACTTTTATTTGAATGCGCTAAAAAGAAGAAACTAAACTTTAAAATAAATCAAACCTATCCCTTTGTTACATTCTAAAATTTTATATAAACGCCTCTAGCGACAAGCTTTTATATCATAAAATTGAATAATGAAACAAAAGGATGATTTTGATTTAATTCAAAGTTCATTTGCTCCTTTTTAGCACATTCAAATAAAAGTTTTTTTAAAGTGATTTGTAATATTAGTTATTTCAGATAATGTGTCAAGGTAATTATACTTGGTGTTCTGAAATGTTTATGACGATAATGCTACAATATTTTGGAAGGAATAGGGAGGCCAATTCGGTTTATGTGGTCTTAGTTCCCCTCCAATCCTTTCTCCATAACATTGCCTATGTATCAATGATCTGTCATTCTTCTATGAGTCTGTCTCTAATTTTTAAAATGTCTTTTAGTAGTAAGACATATATTGGGTACACACCCTAAGGTTAAAATCTATAATTGCTAAATCCTACACGAAAGGTTTTTGAAAGGACAGAAAGAAAAAAGGAATCATTGCTTTACTACATTAATTTTAGGCAACAGTTTTGATTTCATTAAATGTAATTTTGTAAAATTTTCCACACCATCAACTATTAATTTAACTAATTAATTATTTATTTAATTATTAATAAACCTTGAAAGAAATTTATGATCGCTATAATAGATGTTTTGTATTAATGCGATATAAAACATAAAAAATAGAAACTATGCCAATAGATATTCCGACTACAAAAATTTGAAAATCATAGTTACAATTTTTTTTACATATTATTTGATTTCCAAAAACTCGATAGTACCTATATCTACGCCTAAAGTACCAACTACATTATTTATAATGTACTGTCTGTGTTTGGTCTATTAACCTTCAACAAGTCGATACTTTTCTTAGTGATAGGTTGCACCGTTGTGTTAAAGTTAGGAACTAGAACTAGGAAATAAATTACAGCGATATTATTGATTTTTTTTATTTAAAAACTTTATGATAAACTTAATAATAATATTAATAATAATAATAATAATAATAATAATAATAATAATAATATAAAAAGGTCATCTTGAAAAGAAATGTGGAAGATGTGTGCAGAAAATGTAATTGCCCCGGAGAAACGATAGAACATATTACGGCGGGTGGTGGTTGCTATGGCACCCAACGCTTATCTGGGGAGACATAATCAGCTGGCAAAGATTATCCACAAGAAACTGGCCCATAAACTAGGTCTAAAGGAAAACCTCCCACCATACTACCAATACTCACCCGAGCCAGTCCTTGAATCCCCTGAATATCTCTTATACCCGGACAGACCAATAATAACGGATAGAGGGTAGACCATAACAACTGTCCGGATATTCTTCTTATCGAAAAGATGACGAAGGAAGCTTTCATAATCGATATAGGTTGCCCACTAACACACAATCTCTCTAAGATCGGACCAGAGAAGAAAACCAAGTACTCGAATTTGGCGATAGAGATAAAAAATATATGGAAGATAGAAAAAATAGATATCATTCCGATCATAATATCGGTGGAGGGAGCTATGACGAAAAATTTCAAGCCTAACTTGGAAAAACATCATATCCACTCTTGTTGTATTATTATACCACACCATAAAAATTCGAACATTTGAATAAAAAACAGGAAAATTACAAGTAAATTGAAATTGAGACCCGATACGAACAGCATTACTGCTGCTATCGTCAATTTAGCTCATTATTTTGTTAGTTTTGACAGTAATGTGGCATTATTGTTTTTTTATCGTTTTTAGCTTTGCTATTAGGTTCTATTTTTTGCCATATTTTTGACTGTAAATTTTTTCTAAAAATCGAGCTTTATACTTTCATGTGACCCTCCATTTGCATTTAAAAGTAGTTTTTCTCACAGGCTATAGTGTTGTACAATTCTGAATAACATCTTGTTTTTTATTTATTAAAATTATAGCAATGTCGTCATAACAATTTAATCACAGTTTTTTTACATGCGACAATTAATCAAAATTATATATTTAAAAATAAAAACCAAATTTATCGCATTATTTGACATGTTGAATAATTTGCTTTGCTTATTAACAGTAACACTGCTTGTTTTTAAAAATTAAATTGATAGGTAAAGATTGGTCTCACATGATTAGTTGCTTGTGGAAAACTGCCTACATAAAATGATTCTGTACAAATGTAAGAGATATAAAAAGTATATGTTAACTTTATTAATGACTGGGCCCAGGTTAAGTCGACGCGAAAAAAACAAGCTGATAGTCGCCCTAAATATAAAATTATTTTATCGGGATGCCATTTAATTTCTTTAAAATAATATATTTATTAAAAATAAAAGCAGAATATACAGGGTTTCACGTAACTTATGGGCCGTAGAGTAACTGAAGATACTAGACATCAAACTAAGCCGATTATGTCATATAAATATTTTCGGATTGTTACTCGTTCTAGAGATACAGGGTGTTGAAAGTAAAAGTTTATTCTCGAAAATAAGCCATAATTTTAAAACGGTTTAATGAATCGAATTGAAAGTTGGCAATATTATGTTTTTATGAGCAAGAAATAAGAATTTGTAGAAATTTTTAAGTTTCAAACTAGAGGGCGCTAGTTGCATACACTGGGCTTCATAAATCTATGATTTTTTTTCTTACCTGTGATATTAGGTGTTTTTCAATTATAGCTTCGAGATATTTCCCTTTAAACATCCCAAACCATAAAAAAAACATAGTAAATAATTAAAATAACAAAAAAAAAACTTATATGACATAATCGGCTTTGTTTGATGTCTAGTATCTCCAGTTACTCTACGACCCATAAGTTACAGGACACCCTGTATATAGTGAAAACGCGGTATCGCGTTTCAGCAGGAATTAACTTCAATGTAAAAGATAAACCCACTAGAAACGTAAGCTAATAAACAAAAAATAAGCGAAAAATGTCGTCCCTTTACTAGATGCTGTGAGGACTCCGTGTCTTGGTTCATTAATTAAATCCTTATTGAAAAACCATAAAGGCGTACCTTGTTTTTTCTGACCTTTATCTCCCATGATTTTTTTGGTACGGGAAAAGTAACTTTAATATATTGTTGTTAAGAGTGTGGTCTAGTGACGCATTCGCCATTTCATTTTTTGATCAATATTTCGTTACTTATTCCCATTATCCAAAAATCAGCCTAATACCGACATTTAAAGCATAATTACTTACAATTTAAAGTTAAACAAGTTTGAATTTATATAGTAATAAACGCAGAAAAAGAAAAATGAACAAATATCACAATTTCTCGTTCTTTGCTTTTATTAATTCAATAATTAAAATTTTTTTAGTGAAAAAGGGTAGATAATTGCTACTGAAGGACAGATATTTAGCCCATTTTTAAATAAAGTGAAAAGAATAAAAAATTTTGATCAAAAAATGAAATGGCGAATGCATCACTAGGCTTAACTGTTACAGGAACAACGGAATTTTGTTTTTATATAATACATTTTTTATTCATGAACCAATCTTATTGAATTTTATCTCTCTCAAGAGAGACCGCTAATCTAATGTTTTTGACATTTGATGAAAAAACAATTTATGATTTCGTCAAGAAATTTCCCTTAACGCAGTCCATTGCAAGATGCAAACGAAACAATTTGATAATCAAAATAAGTAGAATTTCGTAACTATTAAAAACACAACTATCTGCGCTTTTTTGACAGTAGTAAATTGGCATCGTTGCTATCAACGATAAACATAAAACAAGCGATGTTTGTCTTCGCAGACTTGATTTTGAAAAGTAAGTAAGAAAAATCGAAATCAACATGTTTGATCATTCATGTCTTTATTTTTTCATATGTCAGCTATTTCTTAACATATTTGGATGTACGACCTCTTATTCTGTGCAGAAATGTTTAACATTTCGGAATATTGCAGGTAAAGTTACACAGTTCAATTCAAAAAAGTTTCAAAGTTTAACGAAGTTGCGGTGTGGCCACCAATTTGTTTTTTCAACAAATGTTAAAAATATGTGATTGGCGGTCCCTTTTTTGATCCAAACAAGGCAAAAATCAATAAAATCGGTTTATAAATAGAATAGTTATTATATTAATATATGATTTATCGCTTTTATATAGAGTGCAGCGGGTTGTACCAAGTTAGAGGAAATAATTCCATTGTATTTTTGAAATTCTAAAAAAGCAGAATATTTATTTTAGTTTTTTTTCTCTCGAACTTTGGGCCTATAGTATAACTGTTTTTTCAAAAAATTTGAGTTAGGCCTTTATGGTTTGCTAGCTTCGATATGTACGTACATCCGGGTGGCAGTTCAAATTCGAATAACTTAGTAATTTTTTACAGCCCACTCTAAGGTTATAGAAATGTAGGGATCGCACTTAAAGAAAAACTTAGAAAATCACACGAATAACAGTATTACCATAACAAAAGTAAACCAGTATAACTTCCTTAATGCCGACCTTACAAGAGCTTCCATTTGACTATTCCTCCCGCAGATTTACTTTTTCAAAAATATTATATTACCAAAAAAAACTATTATCCAAATAAAACTATGTTATTACATTCATATATATCTTAATTGGAACATTACATTTAGTTAAATTAATTATTTATTATAAACAAACCATTTATTTATAATAACTGCGATAAATGTGTACGACATATATTATATATTGACATGCAAATAAAGTATGGAACATAAATAGATATTATTTTTTAAATTATTATTTAAAGTTTTCATTCTTGAGTAAAGACAATTTACATTATCCGGTATTATTCAAATTAAAAAATAAAATAATATTAGATACATTTTATTAGTGGAATAATCTATCTTGTACACGGAGAGAAAAGTAAATACAATGCATAAGAAATATAATTATATTTATTATAATTTCTAGTGGTTTAGAAAACCATATTCTAGTATAATATTGTTTACAATAATATTATTATATTTCATTTAAAGACGGGTATTATTTTTGGTAATATAAATTATTATATTATTTTGTTACCTTCATATTACACTGAAAAAAATCATTTCATCTAAACAAATATTGTTTTAATAATGTCCAAACAACTTAATTATGTGGAGTAAATTCATGATATTATATCTAACTCGACTTTTATTTATTCCACCCAAACAAGACGTATTTAAGAGGAAATATTTGAGTTTCAATTAAGCAAAAATGGTTTATAGGCGATATTTTTTTTTCAAAAATGCTGCTACTTTAAAATATCGATTTATTTCAATGAAAGAGTCGATTTCAACATTGAGTAGCTTACCCACAACGTTGATACCTTATTGTGTTCCGATTTTTCCTTAAAATAGGCCAGCATGACATTTTCAGTAATTTTAACGAAATAGTGGAATTTAGTATCCGTTAAAATATATAGAAAGGTGATTTCCTCTTAACATTTTTTACTTATTTCTATAAGTTTGTTAGAGGTGCTGGTATGCTCAAGAATGTCTAACAACGACACAGATGGCGCTCCGCGCCACATCTTACCGGTGTGTCCCACCAAGTGCTGCATAAGTAGCTTTAAGTTCTCCTTTCTTTCGTCTGATCCTAGCTCTACTGATGAGCCATGATATGGCGAAACGCGTCTAGGGATGGATCTGACGAAATGAAAGGAAATTCTTCTTCTGCATATAGAAAGAAGCTTTGCGGCAAGCGGACAGAGTGGTGCGTCTATCTTTTGCTAATGCAATAATACGTACGCAGGGACGCCAAAGGTAATGGGTTTCCTGGGGCACAGGTGGACAATGACAGGTTGTTTCGTCCTTATTGGGACTCATCAGAAAGCCATAACTTGTAAGCAATTCCCACTACAGCTAGTAATATTAACGACTTTTTTTCTTTACACGACTTCTTTAATTGAGTGTATGCCTTCATATAATAAACACATTACGGCTGGCACTAGCCGCTGCCTCTCGGAGCTTAGGAGGGGTATAACTTTCCATTTCTAAATCACTGTCACTTTGGGCGCTAAATTTCTCAGCCATATTTTAATATTTTATGGTAAAACTTTTACTCAACACCGTCAAAAGGTGGCCATAAATATTTTAGAATAATGACGTTTATTGAAACTCATCAGTTTCGATTGTTTTATTCGTTGCCTTGGCAACTAAGCCCGAGGCTACTTGTTTTTTGAATAATAGGGGAAATGGCTAATTTTAAAATGAGATCTTTTGGTGTTAGTTCGGCTGTTAGCATTAAAAAAAAATCTATAAATAACTCAGTTGAAAAGGCCATTTTTGACCTCGCATATTCTATACCTCGGCGTTACGCGCATCAGGTTATAAAGGTGCTTGGTCAATAATGGCTCACTTCTCACCCTAGGTATATAATATAATATTATATTACCAGATGATAATTATTATACAAAATATTTAAAAAATTTTAAAATGGGTTCTAATAAATGTAGTTTGCTCCGTGTTAAAATTAAAAGTATCAGTTTTAATGGTAATTAAAGGTTTTTTTAAAGTAACTAATAATATATGACTTCGATAAATTTTTAGGGATTTACCTGTAATTGCGCTAATTACTTTTATCTATCGCTGACTTTAAATCTGATGATTATTTTGATGCAATTAGTTTTAATCTTTACAAATATGGGTGTAAACTTTCCCCAGGCAATTATTTATAAAAAATATATTCAGATGATTACTTAACGATAGTTGAAAAGTTCGTGACGATGTTAAAACAGAAACTATTGAAGCAACTTAAAGTTACAAAACAAAAAGATAATGTTATAATGAATAATGAAGTTCAGTTGTGAGTATTAAAGAAAACGGTGGTTAGTTGCAGTAGATAAATGAGAAAAACTATAACGTCTGTTAAAATAAATGTAAATATACTAAGATATAATAATAAAGATATTTATTTGCGCCAAAACAGAACAACAATAAATTACATGTAATAAAATAAATTTGTAAAAATGATACTATAATATGCTAGGACAATTCTTAAATCTACCTTAATACTTAAATAAGTTGAAGAAATAGTTCATTCTTCAAGTGGAGCGGTAAGTTAAATGAGTAAATGAGACACTTTAAGTCTTCCTCCACCAGCACGTAGATGGACTCCACTAAGACAATTACATCAACAGACAAACACACCCTTCATAAGGCAATAAGTACACGGCATTTCAAACACATTTTATGACGCACACATACAAAATGCACCAACCATACAAAATCTAACACATACAAGATACACTGATAACATAACACATAAACCAATTTATCACAGACTTCTCATTATCCGGCAAGATAGATAAAACAAAATTTTTCCAATTTTCACTTCTGACATGTACCAGGCCCTCTCACTCCTAAACCCTTCCCACAAAATTAGGCAACAAAAATCTTTAAATGTATTTATTTATTTTATTTTTATTTATTGAAAACTACACAATGCAGGTTGATACAGAACATATCATTAACCCAATTATACAGGTAGTATTTATTAGGGGGTGGCCACTCATAGCCAACTTCTAAAAGAATAATTATTCTACTCAAGAGTGAGCAAGAGCAGTTTTATCTAAAACTAATTATATACAATAGCACACATTACGCCTATTATTTAAAGTTAATGTTACAACAAAATTTAGAAATCTACAAAATCTGATATATTTAAAATTCTTTTTTTTAGTTTGTTTACAAACGTAATCTTAGAATCGCCAAATATATCACAGTATTTTTGATTTTGGTTGTAATTAATAATCATATAGCTAACGGGAGATTTTTTTTGATAATTAGTTCTAATTGATTTAAAATTAAAAGTTCTATAGCCTACTTGTCTAGTTCTATTAGGTATACAAATGCTCACCTCATATATAGAAAACAATTTCCTAATTTTCTATAAATAATAATAATTTCATGCTACTTTGTACCTGAGAAAATTTATGCTGGTTTTTTCAAAACGTTTTTCCAGCAAACACCTAATAACAAAATATCATAAAGTGACGATCGTGAACCAACAAATTCTGTAAGCATTAGCTAAAATAAAAAAAGAAAGAGAAGAGAAAGCTCTACATGGCAAAAGCCCTACTGCACATCAAAATCCACTTATAGATAGAGAAATGCCACTGAATTGGTTAAAAAAAGACAGCTACACGCTGAAACAGGAGGTTTTATAATTTCTATCCAAGACCGTGTCATTCGAACTCGAAACTATGAGAAGGTCATCTTGAAAAGAATTGCGGAAGATGTGTGCAGAAAATGCAATTGCCCCGGAGAAACGATAGAACATATTACGTCGAGTTGTGATGCTTTGGCACCCAACGCTTATCTGGGAAGGAACAATCAGATCTCACTTAAAATATTTTGAAATATAAACGACATATATAATTTGTAATTTTATTTTACTTATTGAAATTAAATATTATACAAGTGATTTTTTTTTATAATTATAAAATAGCAAAGTATATTATGGAAAATAATAAATATCTTAAGGAACCGAACTGAAATTTTATGATCATTTTTTGCGCTTACAGAAATCACCATCAGATTTGCTTTGACTGGCATGTGGGTTAAAACTCGTGATTGTATTTTTTTTTAAAATTTTAAACCGAACAACAATCAACATAAACTTTTGCGTAATAGTATTAATAGGACAGATAAGTACGAAAAGTTTACAATATATTGTTTAATTCAATTGTTTGAACTAGAGTATGATATTTTTTATTGTGGTTTTAACTTTTAACATAATTATCTATGTCTGTTCCTGCTAAAAATCCGCCTGTACGTTTGCCATCAAGGATGTTTGATTATAAAGTGTTAAAAATCGTAAATCATTAAGGCTGTTTAAAACCATACTACATATAGATTAATTTTTAATTTACAATTTTTTGAGAGTCTTACACATTTCAACCATTTTCAAAAATATGTGTCACACTCTTTAAAACTAAGAACTACAACTACATAGTTACGAAAAGTCAAACGTTTCCCATTGGTGTAAAGAACTAAATACAAGTCAAATTTTGAAAGTTATTTTACATATTTGGGTAACCCTTTTTACTTGCAGCTAATATTTTTCAGTATTTTTAAGATATTTCTAGATGTACCTCACTGGCGTGAGTATGTATTTATATGAAACAATTTGTATCTGATATCCATTTAGGGAAATTACAATAAAATCGGTTATTTTTTTTGTTCCAAATGTGAGTTTTGAAAGTTGCGAATCCATTGGAATCAAACTATTTAATCAATTCTGTAATAAAATTTATTATCTTAGCTAAATATCTAGACCAATGTTCTGATTACTTATAAATTAAGAAATGAATCAACTATATGCTGTCAGAACGAAAATACCAAATAATTTTATCTGCTCCTAGAATTATAGTTCTTGTATTATTTTTAGGTTCGTCTTCAGAACACGTACTCCTACATTGCAAGAAAACCCCAAAAATAAATGATTATCTAAAAAAGATTTAAAATATTTATTAGATATGGAAATATACAAACGATATAGAGACTCGGACTTTTATTTATGTATTATAAAGCTTTATATATACAGGGTGATTCCTAAGTTGATACTTCTTTTTTAGCTGTGTATAAAAGGCACTAAAATAAACAACATTTTCAAAAACGTTTTTTTTAACTCAAAAATATAGTTGCTTTTGACAGTTTGACAGAAGAGAGCCGGTATTATTTGTGTTGTGTTGTTAAATAGTTCAGATGAAAAGGTAAAAATTAACTCCAAATTTAATATTGTTTATAATTTATGCAAGGCTTTATAGCACATATTTCTATAAGGAATACTATAAATTTTATAAAAGTTAGAATAAGACTAGTTAATCTTTTTATACACTGTGATTCCTAAGTTAATACTTCTTTTTAGCTGCGTATAGAATGCATTAAAATAAACAACATTTTCAAAGAACTTAAAAATAAAATACTTACATTCATTTATTAAACTATGGATGAAATAGAATTCTGCCTAACTTTCCCGTTGAAAAACATTAAGAAAACTTCTGAGTGTAGGATGAGCCCGCAAGGGAAAGCGTTCTGCGTATAATCTCGAAGAAACATTCGCACTTTTACGACACTCACAGTAAATTAGCACCATATCTAGTAGTTTATTGTTTTCAAATTTTACTTATATCACGTAGGTATCGCCAATTTAAAATTAACTTGCTTCAGGAAAACACATTACAGCGGATTGCTCAACACCACCCATAAATTAAATGACTCATAAGAGATAAGAAAAAAACAGAAACTATAGCGGGCTATGTTTTAGTGACCAGGTCCGCACTTAGATTTTTTACTTCTATATCTCGCCTATATTTGAGTTTTTTGAAAAAAAGTATTTGAAAAAGTTGTTTGTTTTAATGCCTTCTATACGCAGCTAAAAAAGAAGTATGAACTTAGGAATCACCCTGTCTAGTTTTTTTCTATTTCCTCAGCTTTTTGTAGTAATTTAATTAGCTAAAAAGTTTTGGCCAAATTTCCGCTTGTGCGTAGCCTGTGAATTATATATTTTATAGAGAAACCAGCCTTAATACAATAGTAGGATCCTAAAACAAAATATTTAAAACCATTTTTACGTGTATTTGAACAAATAACCTTAGATATAAACACCGGTACGAATTTAACTGTGATTTTTACTAAAAATTTGCTATTTTGAAAATCATTTAACCAAAGTGTGCAATAAACTTTCAAAAAGTTCACTTTTAAGTATAAATATTTATTTAAAATTCGCATTGCACTTGTTTATACAACCTGATAAACACATAAAACAACAATTATTGCATACGATTGTGTAAAATTAGACAGATTGTAGGTGTTATAAAAAAGTTAGTTTCTGGTTAGCTTTTTTTTCGATATGCGGTTTACTATAATATCTTACAGGTAACTTTTTTAAATAATTTTTGGGTGTTTATAGAATTTATGTTAATTAATTTAAAATATTACCAACATTTTTTCAAGCAGCCCTTAGATCGCTAATATGCAACAAGATAACTTTAACACTGGTATGGGACAGTGGCGGATCCAAGACTTTGTTGAGGAAGAGGCGACTAAAAAAAAAAGGACTTCTAAAAAAAAGCGTATCCCGTCTCTAAAAATCTTCCTACTCTCAAAAGTGACAAAGGTATTACAGGAAATGAAAAAACAGAAGAACTTGCGCTCAAAGGCTAAGAAAACACTCGGAGTACCAAGGTGCACAGTACGAGATTCCATAAAGCGATGGATGAGGAGTGAACACAAAATCCACTGGAGCAACAGACAAGGATTACACCACAGCAAAAGCTGACTTCTACATTAACCAGAATGAAATATTTTAAATTTAATTAAGAAAAGATGCACATAAATTTTAAAAATCCACCCAACAAGAAAGATTTCAATTTAAAATAATTCTACACTGAGAAAAATGAATTATAACCATTATAAGAATTCTTATGGCCATTATAAGAATATTTAATACTATTTGGGACAGCAATACGAGCTAATACCAGTTATACATCAGATTTTGCTAGGACCAGTGCATAAGGATAAGTAAATTATGTTATACTGATTACATATATGATGATGGTAATCATGAAGGTTTGTTCCATAGCGACTACAAAACGTACTTCTATGGGTATACACATTAGTTAAAAACGATTATACTGTTTATATGACACGGATTATAACCATAAAGGTTTGTTCTATAGTGACTATAAAACGCTTTGTAACCAGTAAACATACAGTTGAAAAAGAGTATAATCCAGTTTTATAACCGGTATAAAATTGTTTAGCTGTCAATATAAAACGTTTTTATACTGTTTGCCGATTCAAATTTTGCGCTTGCGCATTCCCAATATTAATTTTTTATAAATTTATCGATCACTTATCTCTCTACGCAAACTCTAAGCAACAATCGAAATTTTGGATGATTGTATGTTTTAAGACCAAAAAATAATAAGGGTAAAGAAATTACATTTTGCAATATTTATATTGGTATTGACAAACTTCATTTTTTGATTTTACCATGTAACTACTGCTATTCTTCGCTTTAAAACATGTGCAATCGTAAATCCAGATATTTAAATAAACAGATAAATGGCCGATAATATAAAAAATAGTAAATAATAAAAATAGGGTAACATTTTAAAGGTATTTATTTAACTAAAAAAAAAACAAATAAGGGTATTTACCCTCAACACTTTCTAATCAAGAAACAACGAAAAATCTGAGATCATAAACACAGCTCTTAGGTTACAAAATACTGATAACTTTACACCACCACAAATAAAGCTTAATCATAACCTCACAACACTGTTCAGAAAAAACAACAAACATCTGAAACAACCCGCACAGCCGAATAAAATGCAAATGGCCTCGTAAAACACGTCTTGATACGTCGAAGTCTCTCCCACTCTTGCAAATTAAAAGCATGTTGCATAAGGGTAAATAAACGTTTAATATCAGATAATATTTAACTAATACCCCCAAAAAAGTGTTTTATTGTTGGTATAATCTTTATGTTGTATAAAACCATATTTATTGTTTTCATAAAAAAAGTGAAATACACCTAATGGGATTTAAACCTGTGACCTTGCGATCTGTAGGCTAGAGATCTATTCTCTACGCTATAGCTAACGATAAAGATTTGTTGTTTAATACATGACACTCTTTTCAGCACGATTTGTTTTTTCTGGTAATAGATTTTCCAGTATATTATTATTATATCTTATAATTTCATATGGCGTATTTTCATACTCTGATTCTGAATCACTCGACAAATATATAAATAAGTTAAAAACTTTACAATTACTGCTTTATAAAATTGTTTTTTTTTTAATAAATAGGGGATGTCGGTTAAATTGGCACCATATATGTTTAAATATATTATATACAGTGTGTCCAAAAAAGTATGCAACATATGTAAAAGTTTTTTATTACCGATTTCTCAGAAAATTTTATTCTTGATAAAAGTTGGTGCATGCCTTGAAACTATAAATGCATATTTCACATTTCACCTGCGGCTAATAGTAAGGGAGCAAATGCCATGTTTTCGAAATTGCATTAAGAGTAAAGTACCTTAGTTATTAGAAATACAGCAAAATTTTAAATGGAAATGTTATTGCAAATTAAAAACATAGCTCAAATACGAAATTTGAGTTACGTATCTCAATTTCTATTTTATTTTTTCTAATCTCTAATTTACCCCAAACGGTACGCCTCTGGTCGATTTTTCGTTTACGCAATTTTAATATATTTATCAAATAACTTAAACGTGGGTTTATAATAAAAATACATTAAGTAGTTGCAAACTTTTAAAAACTTTTCAATGAACCGAGTCTGTTTAGATATAAGCGTGTTGCACGCCTACTTAAACACATTTTAGCCAACTTCTGTTCGAAACTAAATTATAATTAAATACAACCCTTTTCATAGTACTGGAAATAACTACTAATTTATTTGTCATTTTCACCCAGTACGCTAAAGTCCAAAAACCTACTTTAAAAAAATGCATATAAAATTAGAGATTAGAAAAAAAAATAAAAATTGAGACATAACTCAAATTTCGTATTTGGGCTATGTTTTTAATTTGCAATAACACTTCCATATAAAATTTTGCTGTATTTCTAATAACTAAGGTACTTTACTCTTAATGCAATTTCGAAAAAATGATATTTGCTCCCTTACTATTAGCCGCGGGTGAAATGTGAAATATGCATTTATAGTTTCAAGGCATGCACCAACTTTTATCAAGAATAAAATTTTCTGAGAAATCGGTAATAAAAAACTTTTACATATGTTGCATACTTTTTTGGACACACTGTATATATAGATATTAATAATAACCGTGCTTTTTTTCTCATTTTCATTGATGGTCGTAGGAAAAATATACCGCGGGTGTTCGTTTTGACATACTATAACATCTATTTTGATAACATTTTGGCAAATCGGTTTTTATGTCCCGACTTAATATTTTTTTTTTCTGTTTAGAATGGCACTTGAATGGGGATACAACCAGGAAAACGGTAAGTTTTTTAGTAACTGTCAATATAAATGAAAGGAATTTTTATTTAATTGAGATCGAGTAACTTTTTTAAATTAAAAAAAAAGTTGATTATATTTGAAGATTTTCGAAAACTGGGTTTTATAGGTTAATTAATTGTTAACAAAATATATTTTAAAAGAAACTATAAATAATTTAATAAATTTAATGAAAAAACGAAAAATTACAATGGAATTTAAAAAAACAGTTGTTCCAGTTTTCAGAAAAACTATTAAATTTAGGGAAACCTGTCAAATAAATAATTTTTAAAATTCAAGTTAACTTTCAAGTAAAATGGTTTTTTTTTAATTTTAGTGTTGTGGTAAGGTATATTTTAAAAAAAATCGGGTAAATATAAAATTGAATTTATAAAATGTTTTCTTCTGAAAACTGATAAGTATAACCTACTTTTTTAAAATTCACTATACCGGCTGTACAACTAAAAAGGGACGCCGGCTGTATCATGAAAACTGCAATAGTTGAACATTATTCTTAAGTTTCTCAGGAGGCCGCTAGAGGGCGTAATACTAATTGTCAACTGAGAACATGACGGTTTCTCCTTAATATACCTAGTTTAGAATTACCTCAAATTAGAAACAACTACTCTACATATAATTTTTTAAATCTCTCCACAGCCGAACATAAATACAGGGTGATTCACATTGACTGGCCAATTAGAAGATCTTGGAAATGAGTACATTTTTCTTTCTAAATATTTGATAGCAGGCATAATTGGCTTTGAGCATTTAAATCATTACATTTTGGAGTTTTTGTTATTTCCGGTTATACCGGAAGTTAATGCCAACTTTGCTATTTAAAATGGAACACCCTGTATATTTTAGCAGTTTTGAATACCTTATTAAAATCTAAATAACTTTTGTTAATAATAATTTATTCCTATCTCTAACCGTTTTTGAGATATGAATTACAAAAGATTTTTTTTGTGTAAAAACGCTCCGAGAAGAAAGTTTAGTAACTCTGAAACTAATAAAGGTAAACATTTAAAATTTTGTAAGCTTTCAAGTAATACATAGATCTTTAGTTTAAATTACTTAGGTTTCACGTTTTTTATACAGGGAGTTCTTAAAATAGTGCCAATATTTCCATTTAAATAAATACGCATAAATCAATTTTTGCAAATGAACACTCTATTTTTTACCTTACTAACGTGTAGAGAATTAAATTTCCTATCTAAATGCCTAATATGTTACAATCCACATTTTTAGTCGTTTTGGAATTATGAGCAATTTAAATAAAAAATCTTAAAATTTCTGTGTGTGTTTGCGACATTCTTTTTGAAAAGAAGGCTTCAACTGGGACTTTCGTTTGGCTTTGAATCAGAAATAGCTAAGCAACGAACATAGGCACTTAATAACAAATGGTAACAAAGCTCAAAGTCAAACGAAAATCCCAGTCGAAGCTTTCTTTTCAAAAATAATGTCGCATTAACACAAACAGAAATTTTAAGATTTTTTATTTAAATTGCTCATAATTCCAAAACGACTAAAAATGTGGATTGTAACATATTAGGCATTTAGAAAGGAAATCTAATTCTCTACACGTTAGTAAGCTAAAAAATAGGATGTTCCATTTGCAAAAATTGACTTATGCATATTTATTTAAATGGAAACATTGGCACAATTTTAAGAACTCGCTGTATAAAAAACGTGAAACCTAAGTAATTTAAACTAAAGATCTATGTATTACTTAAAAGCTTACAAAATTTTAAATGTTTACCTTTATTAGTTTCAGAGTTACTAAACTTTCTTCTCGGAGCGTTTTTATATAAAAAAATCGTTTTGTAATTCATATCTCAAAAACGGTTAGAGATAGGAATAGATTATTATTAACAAAAGTTATTTAGATTTTAATAAGGTAGGTAATCAAAAATGCTAAAATATACAGGGTGTTTCGTTTTAAATAGCAAAGTTGGCATTTACTTCCGGTATAACCGGAATTAACAAAAACTCCAAAATGTAATGTTTTAAAAGCTCAAAGCCAATTATGCTTGCTATCAAATTTTTAGAAAGAAAAATGTACTCGTTTCCGAGATCTTCTAATATGCCAGTCAACGTGAATCACCCTGTAGATGTAAAACCCTAGGCGATGCCTTAGTAATACCTTAAAAAAGTTTACTTCAAACTTTGGTAAAGGGCCACCGATTTTAATTTAAAAGAACAACTAGAATTTCACAACAGAATAAATGATCGGCACTCTATACACATATTATTATTAATCTTTATTTCTACAAACATTAAAAAAAAAATAGTTCTACAAGATATTTACATAAAATGGTTCAGACCCACATGTGGGGATCCCATATGTTCATTGACGCCGTCAATATAAAAAAGAGTAGTTTATCTCATTAATCATTGCTTTATATAGAATATTTCTTTAATGCAAAAGGATTGATTTTTCTTACTATAACAAAACCCAGAGACTAGAAATGAAAATAATAATAGTACCTAATTATTCGACACGGCAGCAGTTAATTATATTCCTCGTGAGAAGTTATTTAAGAAAAGTATTGGTTATTTGCCAACGGTTATATTTTTACATGATTGTATCAGATTGAGGCCTTGAATGATTCAGTATTTACCTGAAGACGACTGGAGATAGTTACCAGTTAAAACGTTGTGACGTATAAACAAATAAATCCAATTTATAGCTTTGCTGATGACAGCACACTTGTCTCATCTTTTACCTTGACTCCCCAAACATCCGCTGCCGACGCACATCTTCGCAGGCAGCATGAAGTATTGCGCCTCAACAATGACCTGGAAGAAATTTTGGCTTGGGGTGACAGTAACCAAGTCGAATTTAATGCTAAGAAACCCCAGGCAGCAGTCTTCTCCAAAAAGGTTAACATTGCAGAACCGGATATAGTCATGGCAGGACACACAATTCCCCTGGCACCGTCTATTAATTTGCTGGAGGTCAATCTGGGAGGTAATATGTCTTGGCATGATCACGTTGCCGCAATTGCCAAGGCAGCTGCACAGAAACTTGGTGTACTTTTCCGCACCAAAAGGTTGTACACACCTCATCAACTTTTGACACTCTACAAAGCCCAGATTCGACCATCATTAGAATATTGCTCTCATGTCTGGAGCTCTGTACCCCAGCACACCCTTCGGCTACTGGATTCCATTCAAAGGAGAGCCGTTCGTCTGATCGGCGACCCCGAGCTGACCAAGACCCTCGATAGCCTGGAGCATCGAAGACAGGTTGGTGATTTGGCTGTCTTTTACAGATATTTCCATGGCAGGTGTTCGACTGACATTGCCCACTTGATTCCACCTAGAGCAATGCAAAACAGAAATACACGGCGAACCGCTGCCGCTCATCCATATGTTGTTTAACTTAGTACTCCTCGAACTTCATTGTTCAAGAATTCTTTCATCTGGAGAGAGTCATCTTTGTGGAATGATCTTCCTGAGGTCGTGTTTCCCAATGAATACAATCTTTAACGTTTCAAGACCAACGTTAATCGCTTTTTTCGCACTCGCACTGCTCCCAGAGCGCTTTAAAGGATTTTTCCTACAGTGCAGGTGTTTTATCATAAAAAAAAAACACAATGCAAGTCCAAGAGTTTTCTATCATTCAAAAAACATTATTTTCTCAAACCTCTAAACTTGTTAGTGCCCTCTTCCTCCCAAATTGTTTTCCTTAATTTTAAAAGTAAAGATTTAAAAATTTGAGGAGTTGACAATTCAAACCTTCAAATCCACTTCCGGTTTAACGGGAAGTGAAGTCAATTATTAAATTTTAAATATAATCCCCCTATTTTTATTCGATGTTTGAATTCTATAAAAAATTCACAACTTTATTATTTCTTTTAAAAATGACCGCCTAAATCACTTTTCCCTTGTTTTCTAAAATGTCCATACCTTTGATAAAATAAGGAAAGTGGTAAAGAGTGGACCATTGAAACGTTGAAATGGTTCATTTCAACCTGCTTTATAATATAAAATTGACTTGCTTGAGAAAAATGTGTCCATTAGGGCTATTATATTTACAACCTGTTTAAAAAACGGAATTTTTCGAATTTTTCAGTTAGCAACCCATCCTTGTTTTATTATAATAAAATCTTCATTTTATTTCCTTTCTAATGGTGTATTACAAGTTAATATATATATTTTTAGGTAATAGTGGAAATTAGCAAAAATATCATAAATATGTAATTTCTAGACCCGTATGAGCCATAAGAAGTTATGTCAAGTATGCCTAATGTGACCATACGTCCCGTTTTGAACGGGACAGTCCCTTATTTGAGACTCAGTCCCGTTGTCCCCAAAAAAGCTTCGGGACTCCAAATTGTCTCGTTTTCGGGAAGTGGGCGAAGTCGGTATACAGGGTGTTTTTTAATTAACATTAACATTTTAAGGTTCTCTCCGCTTTATGCAATGTGTGATTTGTATAATAAAAATATTCATATTGATTTTTTTAACTCGTCATTATCGGAGTTGGGTCGAAGTCTTAAGCATTGAAAACCTCTGGCATAATTTTTCGGAAATTTTTTGCTGGTTTTTAATTTAATTTTGTAAAATATCTTAGTGTAATTAGTAATCTATTGTATTGTGCCTTAAAACTTGCCAATTTTTCCTAATTTCTTTAATTTTTATTAGTGTTAATTTGGAAATATTTAATTGTTATACATTACAGGGCTTGTATACATGTTTTGTCCTGCCTTGTAGTTGGGTATGTAATAACCTGTAAGGCATGTACTTAATAAATAAATTGAGTGCCGATACTTAAGGTTGTGAATCCTTGGGTGATTTTAAGAAGAAAAGTTAATATTAACATATGTCCTAAAGCTCTTCATTTTTGAGCTACAGGATGTTAACATTTTCTTAAAAATATAACTTTTTTATCATAATTATTATATCACCCTTAGATATTTTTATGAAATTTTGTACACACCTCTTAATCATTAAGGAGCATTTTTTGACCTAAAAGTGTTTTTTAAATTTTTACCAGTGACGTCCGTACGGGGTTTGAACTGAATAATTTTAAAGGAAAAAATGGTACGCCACTGATTTTTCTAAAAACAAAACTTATATTTAAAATCCTCATTTATTTTGGATCAAATTTGGTCTATAGACTTACTTTCGTATGATGCACCCTTTTTGCATAAAAAAATAAAAACCAAAAAACAATTTTTTTCTTCCGTTCATTGAGACTGCTTTCGATATTTTGTTGAAATAAAAATGAATGAGCTTTAGGACGTATGTTAATATTAACTTTTCTTCTTAAAATCATCCAAGGATTCACAACCTTAAGTATCGGCACTCAATTAAAAAACACCCTGTATAAGCGATGTTGATTATGAAGGTGAATGTGAATAAAACCTGTTAAGAATACCATTCTTTTCAAAATTCGTCACCTAATATATTAAAAAAAAATTCTTCATCTGAGAAATACCAAACTTAATTAAGCCGCCTATTATAATTAGGCTTAAAAATAAATTTTTCAATTATGTTGTGCTTTACTTTAACAAACCAAACAGATTTTGCAGGGTCCCGTTTTGAGGAGAAAAATAAATGGTCACGTTAAGTATGCCGTGGAAACCAATTTATCCATTTCAATCTTCGTAATAATTATTATTTAATACCATTTGAAATTTTGGTCTAATAAATGTAGAAATAATATTTTTGTTTTCCAGAGTTACTAGACTGGAATTGACCAAATTTCTGATAGCTTATTTAAGTCTAGAAATTACATTCATGATGTTTCTTGTTACTTTATACTATTACCTAATGAATAATTTTAACTTGTGATACATCCTCAGGAAGAAAACTAAATGAACAATATTACTATCATGAAACAAAGACCGGGTCATAAAAAAAAGGAAAAATTCTCCTTTATATTTTTTGTAAATAAAATAGCTCTTACAAATACATTTTTTTCAAGCCAGTGAATTGTATACTATTAAGTAGGTTAAAATGAGCCATGATATGATATGATGATGTGATAGTCAGGCTGCGATTAAGGCAATCTGTTACAGCAGCGTTAAATCAAAGCTCGTAAAGCGATGCCGCAACAATCTATGCACACTTGGCAACCAACATCGGGTTATTCTGTGCTGGGTTCCTGGACACTCCAAAATAGATGGCAACGAGGCTGCCGATGCGCTCGCAAGAGAGGGCGCAGGCATGCCAGCTGATCTAGCAGACAATACAGTGAACAAACCACTGGGATTGGTCAAAGAGGAGATTGACTACACGGCCAAGCAGCTTGCACAGAACAGATGGACAGGGTTGACAACCTGTAGTACATCCAGGCAACTGTGGCCCACATTCGATAAAAAGAGAACCGCAGAGCTATTGAGGCACAGTCGAAAAGACGTGAGAAATATTACTGCGGTTGTTACCGGACATTGCCTCTTCGGTAGACATGCCGAACGTATGCAAATACCCACTAACGACTTCTGCAGAAGTTGCAGAGATGAGGAAGAGGAAGAAAGTATTCAGCATTTTCTGTGTGAATGCCCTGGCCTCGCAAGAAGGAGGTTCACTACTCTGGGTGAACCATCTTTCGATAGCCTGAAGGAACTAAGCAACTTACAACTTGGACGGCTGAGCAGATTTTTGAACAGTACCTAGTGGCTGGTTTGAATGAGTTGTTAAAATCCTTCTGCGGTTACGTCGCACTAACCATCAGAGATCTGATGAAGGTGGGTTCTACGGAACACGTGTGGTATCACAACGGACCTAATTAGGACTACGTGAGACTGTTTGGTCAGAACCAAGGGTCTGCCACTCTTACCTAACCTAACCTAACCTAAAATAAGCCATTTTAACGTTTCCATAGCCTACTCTTTACTACTTACCTTGTTTTATCAAAACTATGGACATTTAAAACAATGACGGAAAATTCATCCAAGCGTCCGTTTTTAAAACAAATGATAAAGTGTGATAGGTACGTCATTGAAAAAATAATTTTTTATAGAATTTATATATGGAATAAAAATAAGGGGTTTCCATATAAAATTTAAAAGTTAACTTCACTTTCAGTTAAACCGGCAGTGGTTTTGAAGGTTTGAATTGGTCTGAAAGTAGCAATTTACACACTTAACAACAAATGTAACAACTACAACTTCTCAAGTTTTTAAATCTTTGCTACTAAAATTACAAAAAAAAATTTTTCATGTACCGGGTATATCTTTTCAAAAACCGGATATAGAATAGTCATTTATATACAAAAAAAAAATTATATACACACACAGATATCGCTAAAATTTATTGGAAAATGATAATAAAAGTAAATCCAATTTTCAGACCAAAACTATAGGTTTTTTAAATATTATGTTTTAAACTCAATGTTACATTAAAGTAAAAGGGTTTTAGAAAAAAGCTTATGGAAAATAGTGGAAAGTTTTTTCTATTGAACAATCTTTTTAAATAATCGTTTAGTATTTTAAAAGAAAAATTAATTCCACAAGTTAATTATTTGAAGGTTTTTTAGTAATTAAATATGGTGTTCCCCAAGGAACAATTTTAGGACCATTATTTTTTAATATCTATATTAATGATTTATTTAATGTGAATTGTGATGGAGAAATTCATAGTTTCGCAGATGATACTGCAATTTTTTATACAGATACGAATTGGGACAACTTAAATAACAAAATCAAAAAAGATTTTAAAATAATAAAAAATTGGTTTGGTAAAAATTTATTACCTAACCATTAATTTTGATAAAACCAATTATCTACCTTTCACTTTAAATCCAAATAACGTACCACAAAATATGAATAGTATTCAAATAACTGAAGACATTGAAATTTTCAAAGTTAATTAAGTAAAATATTTAGGAATAATCTTTGACAGTAAATTAAATTGGAATTTTCACATAGAATATTTGATTAAAAAATTAAGAAGTTTACTACCTATTTTTAGAAACATTAAAAAAATTTTGAACGTAAAACAACTGGAAATATTATATTATGCTTTAGTTAAAACTCATTTAAATTACGGAATTTTAGGTTGGGGAGGAATAAATAGAACTTTAGTTAAAAAATTAGAAATATTACAGAAAAGATTTCTAAAAATTATATTTAATAAAGATTATCTTTATCCTTCAATAAAATTATATTCTGAAACAAAGAAAATGAACATTAGACAACTTTACATTTACAATATCTTAATATACATATTTAAAAATAAAAATCTTATACATTTTAAAAACCATAATCATAATACTCGTCATAAAAATGAAATAACCATAAAACCTAAAATAAATAAGTCCATAGGACAAAAAAATTTCAAATATTTATGTTTTTATTTAAACGATAATTTACCAACAAAAATTAAAAAATATATTTCATTAAAAAAATATAAAGTCGAAATAAAAGCATGGATATTGGAAACGGATAATTTAAAAATATTTTTGGAAATGTTTTAATTGATATTGTTATGAATAATATATTTTTAAAAATTTAATTATACCTATATCTTCAAAAAAACTGCGTTTATATTTATATACATATATTAAAAAGTTTTTTTATTTACAATTTAACTTTTATATAATATTAACAAATATTTAAACAAAATATTTTAATATTCTCATTATAATTTAAAATATTAAGATTTGCCCCTAACAAGCACGTCTTCAGGGAATCAAAGAAGAAGTTTATTAAGGAAGATAAATAAACAAATTTATTATATTATAAATATTGAAAATAAACTCTTAAAAAAAAAAAAAAAAAAAGTTGCATACTTTTATTTTGTAGGACGATTTAAAAAATAAGGTTTACAAAAATAGACCAATTAATATTGAAGATCGTAAATTAGAGATGGTTGCGTCCTTCTTAGATTTGGATAAGCCGTCTCTAATTATATTTATATGCCAATATTCAAAAAAACATATTTAGGAGTTTTTGAAATGTTTCCAGTTTTCCAGATTTGTTGTCACTCTGAATAGAAAAAAAAATGCACTGATCTCCTTAACCCATTAAATTTACAGCTTTTGGATACATATTTGTACTTAAATTTCTTAGACATGCGTGAATTTACCATTTTATAGAAGTTTTACTATTTTTAAATATTTTTTTGTGTTAATATTAAAACAAATTTCGTAAGAATTATTTAAAAAAAAACAAACCTATACTTATTGGAAAGTCGTTCGGTCAAACTTTCTTGCACAAGGACTACCTATCGAGCAGCCCAATATCTATATTTAGTACCGATACTTTACATCCTCATTATACGCAATTAAAAAAGGAAATGATATTTTAGACACGAGGAATAAACAGTGCATTATAATTGGTAATTATTATAATTATTACTATCATCATATTCGCCTTGCGGTTTCAGGGGCATTGAACTGATAGTTAAATATTATATTTTTTTCTATGTTGGCTTGTTCTGGGTTACTGATGGCCACTTGGCCTTTCGAACATTCAGCCAGCTTGCTCTTGGACCTACTGCTTAACGTTTGTTCCGAACCATGATCCTCAGTCATGCGACTCCGCCCAAGGGCTATCAACCCCAGTAGCGGCTCCTCAGGTGAAGTAAGTGAAGGGGCTCTTTACCAAAAAATAAAAATAAAACCAAGAGGAAAGTTTTTCGACAATATTAAGTATTAATGTACCAATACAGCTACCATTTTAGCCCTTACAAAATAATTATGTTCGAATTAATAATAATTATTTAATCCGAATGTAGCTATGCATGATAGGGCCACGGTTAACACCGATAATTATAAATACTCGTGCATTTTGGTGCGCCCCAGCGACCGTCTCCGTTAGCTCAAAGCAAGTGCAGACTCAACTCCTAACATGACTTTGATATTCACCGGTGCTATGGTTACGTGACGTCAGTCACGCAAACAGCATGTAACAATTTCCATTATGATGAAGGGCAATTTAAAAATAGATCAGTCGTATGCACCATTGTTTTAGCGTTGATTAACCCAACCTTAGGGTATTTATTTTGAGGCTTCGCGAAACTTACGATTATAGATATCGTTTGAACGTGATTTACTGTGTGAATAAAAAGTTTTTATTTTTCAGTTAATTCAGTAGTGTACGTATCTACTTAGTTGTGTGTTTTAAAAATGAACCCAATTAATGACATAGTTTGTAATTTGTTGGAAACTCCATTCAGTCGTTGGACAGCTGAGGATACGAGAGACGTGTTGTTACACGGGTTTTTAGTCAATGTTTGTTTAAGTACCCGCACTATACCTAGCTCTTCACCATTTTTTAAGACCGCGAGCCGCCACTGATTATTATTGTAAATGAGCTTTGGCCGACAAGTCTTGTAGTATTTTTAAGCTTTTCTTGACCGTCACAAAAGTTTACCAATAACAATTCATTTACTAAGTATTAATTTAGTGTTACAGGTTATATCTAAAGGTTCAAACGTTGACATGTAATACATTTTTAATTTAGGATTTTCCAATGCATTGGGAGAAAATTATTTTTTTAAACATTATCTCCTGTTTATGTAGGTACTTTCATAAATAACTATATTTCAAATTTTAATAATGTGATATGCCATCTGACGCTTTTGTGTTAATTTAATTGTTTCTGTAATTAATCAGTGGCAGCTCGCTGTCTTAAAAATTGGTAAAGAGCTAGGTATAGTGCGGGTACTTAAACAAACATTGACTTAAAACCCGTGTAACAAATCGTCTCTCTTATCCCCATCTGTCCAAGGAATGAATGGAATTGGGTTCATTTTTAAAACACATAACTAATAGGTAGGTACGTACACTACTGAATTAACTGAAAAATAAAAATAAAACTTTTTAATCACACAGTAAATCACGTTAAAACGATATCTATAACCGTAAGTTTCGCGAAGTCACAAAATAAATACCTTAAGGTTAGGCGAACCAATGCTAAAACAATGGTGCATACGACCGATCTATTTTTACATTGCCCTTCATCATAATGGAAATTGTTACATGCTGTTTGCGTGACTGACGTCACGTAACCATAGCAACGGTGAATATCAAAGTCATGTTAGGAGTTGAGTCTGCACTTGCTTTGAGCTAACGGAGACGGTCGCTGGGGGGCGCCAAAATGTATGAGTGTTTATAATTATTCGCTATCGGAGTTAACCGTGGCCCTATTATGCATAGCTACATTCGGATTAAATTAATATTATTAATTCGAATATAATTATTTTTTAATAGCTAAAATGGTAGCTGTATTGTTTTTTTTGTTTTTTTTTTACATTTCGCCGACTACGTAGGCCATCTTGAACCGGTCATCGACCACAAATGTGATCTACCGACTGGGGAGTGTGAAACGGCACCTTCATCCTACGAGATATCCGATCTCATCCGGCCTGTCCGGCGTGAATAGGAGGGCTAGGTGTCGATTCATTTTACACTCTTCCCTGAGGCAAGAGCACGCCGTGTTCCCAAGCGGTCACCCGCCCAAGTACAAACGCGCTCGACACCGCTTGACTTCGGTGATCTGCGGGAACCGGTGCTTAATATGTCGACAGGCCCTTGCCCTAGCTGTATTGGTACATTAATATTTAATATTTTCGAAACACTTTCCTCCTGGTTTTATTTATATTTGGTAAAGAGCCCTACCTACTTCACCTGATGAGCCGCCACTATAATTAAATCGCTTTACTAAAAAATTATTTCACCGGGATATTGTTTTCTTTATAAATTTAAAAAAAATCTTTAAAAAAAATATTTACACTTTAAAACTTAGTTGACTGTATTCTAACATTTGTATTATTATTTAAATCAAATTAAACCCCAAAACTGATAGGAAGGTTTTAAATTTGGAAAACTTTATAAAAATACCGCTGCAAGGGTTTGTATTATAGTCCGTACAATTACTGGCTGGATGCACGTCACAACTCGCAAATACATAGTCATAACAAAAACAGAAAATATGGCTAGTCTGTTATTAATTAAAAAGTCTTGTTAATTGACATAAAATTCGTTTTGGCAACCTTTGTCATGGCGAAGAACTTTAACTTTACTTTTTTTAGTAAATTAAAAGCGAAAAATAATTAATTGGAACATATTCTGAAAATATATCTCATAATTCAGCAAAAAAAGAAATGTTCATCTTGAAGCTTATTTAAATCCTGACAGAATTGAACTGACTCAAATCAAAAATTACGGCAGAAGCTGCTTCGACATGTATCCAGCCAGCGTTTTAGGTTCTATGGCATGTTTTTTACTAAACTCAAGACCTAAATTATTTAAAATTTCCTAGTGTATTCTTAATATGATGTTCCTACAAAATTTTTCGAAAAAAAATGTATATAAAGAGTTTTTTTTATATTGCATATTTTTCTGCCCTCAGTCTAATAAAGATACTTACTACCTACGATATAAGCAGGGCCGTTCCGACCCGGGGTGCAGGGGGTGCGAGGCACCCGGGCGGCAAGCCGAGGGGGCGGCGCGAGCCGCCCTATAAAAAGGGGAAAATTAGTTTATTTTTAAATTAATATAATACATAAATATTATTCTTTCAGAATATATAGATGTGTCTAACATTGTTAAGACATTTGCATTAAAAGAGGCTAGAAAAGCAAACTTTCCTGTAAATTTATTAGTAGATAATGTTAGCATCCTGTCCTGTATGTATGTATTTATTTCATTACATTACAAATAAGTTGTAAAATTATATTATATTAAATCAACTAATAATTGTGCATGTTTTTACAATTTTGTTTTTTTTTAAATTAAAATTATTTCAACTTTTTTATTGTCAACTTTGGCAGGAGGAGGGTTGGGTTTTGGGAGCCAGGGGGGGGGGGGGGGCTTACCCGGAATCCAAAAAACCAGAAGATTTAAAATATATTTGGAAAACGAAATTACGGCAACCCTATCAATAACGCACCAGATGAAATAACACAAACTGATATCCACGCAAATCTTAAAACTTTTAAATAAACCCGCGGCGCGCGACGCCCTTCTCGGATTTTATTTATTATTTTAAAAAGTTTTATTGGTGTTTGCATGTATAATCTTTACATAACTATGGCTTCTAATAATTATCGATATAATAATTAATATATTTTTTTTGGTTTTCAATAAATAACAAATTAACCTTATTTTTAATATTTTTTACTCAGGTATGCTTATTTCATAAAGTTTTAAATTATTAATATTAGTGTATTAGAACTCCCTACAAGTTTCTATAAAAATATTATATATTTTTCTAATTTGAAATTTTTTTTATGGTTCAAAAAAGGTTTTTTTGGGTTTGTTGACCCGAAAAAGTTTCGTCTGCGGCGCAATTTTCTTTTGTCCTACCCCTCCCCCCCCCCCTCCCAAATGAATTTCTGGCTACGCCACTGTTGGGAACGGTCAAATTATTCTCGCACCCGGGCGGCAGATACCTTAGGAACGGCCCTGGATATAAGACTCAGTCCGATGAAGTAGTAAATTAAAGCCGTCAAACATATTGTCATTATTATTATGGCGTAATACAATGTAAACATCGTTAAGAAAATAAAAAATTAATAATGAAATTAGGCATACTTCATTAATGATGATAAAGATATTAATATTTCCAATTAGTGATGTGATTTGACAAAGTAGTCTAAACAAACTGGCAATTTTTGTTAAAAATGTATATAATTATTCAATGTATGAGGGTTTTCGAATTGGATATCTATAATTTTCCAATTTTTTACGAACAATTTAAAAGTCATCAGAGGATTTGTTGAGATTAAGGATCTTATTACGACAAAGTAGTGATTTTATTTATGTGACTGTAATTGTAATTAAGCGTAAGATTCCTTTAAAAAAACAATAGATATTTTATTTAAAAAACATGTGACGTGATTATTTCCTTATACGACCTATTCATAAATTAAGAAAAATTTTCTTTATGGTTGTCATTACATCAAACAATTTAATTTTAATGGCCCATGAACAACTATAAAAAAGTACGCGGTATTGAGCGAGTCGAAATCCAGTGACCAATTTTTCGTAACATAATTTTAATCCTTGAGTTTTTCTGTAACATTTTCCTGCCTGATTAACGATATTTTTACAGACATTTATGATATTACTTTTTTTCCGAGGCCCTGTCCGTGTGCCGGATGCACTTAGGCCAGGTTTGTCCCATTGTGCTTACCCTGTTTGATTGTTACACCCACTCCGTGATCCCAGTTCCTTGCACTAGTTTCTGTAGTTCAACTGGGGAGAGGGTATAGATGTCCTCTGGTTTCAGTTTTGTTTGCCCGAGTATTTGTTACCTCTATCGATCTAGTAACTCGCAAACTATGTGCTGTACAGTTACCCTGACTTGTCCGCATAATCTGCAGTCAATATCTCCATTGTACAGTTTCATTCTGTGTAGATGGTTTTTGACAGCCATGTGTCCTGTCAGAATTCCTGTAATAGTTCTCAGCTGGTTCATGTTCATTTAAAGCAGCTGTTTCGTAAGTCTTGGGTTTGGATCCAAAAAAAATAAATCTTTTGCTGTGGTATAATCCTTATCAATTTTTCCAGTGGATTTTGTGTTCACTTCTGATCTGATCAACACATACATAAAGAAAGAACTTTCTCAAATAGTTTACTATTCTGACATTTAAGCCGTTTGCATATCTTGTTTTCATCCCCATATTGAAGCTGGAGTAGGAGTAGATTATTTGTTTCCTTTTTTTATATTATTTATAATAATTATTTACGATCTTCTTTTAAGAACAGTTTATGTTTCATTAAATAAAACTCATATAACAAATGTGTTTTTGGTTTTATGATATTTTTTTTAGTAAGCAACCAGACACCACTGCTACAGACTGTTTTTACTAAATGCATTACGGACCTTGCATAACGCATATCCTCTTTGGATAGAAGCGATTTATTTTTCCCGTCATAATTCCAAAGAAATTACTTCAATTTATTTAATAACTTGTTGCATGTTAACCTTTTGGAGTGGATGCATGCTATCGACATTATAATAAGTGTACGGTATTCAGCGTAAGTATTGTCAGTAGCCGTTTGCTAAGCCATTTTTTTATAAGCAGCAAGGCTTGTTAAATACTTATAACTAACAGATAATTAAAGGTATTAGAAAATATACTAAATACCACATTTACATAAGATTTAAATATTTATACATATTTGAATAAGAATCTGTCGACTAAAGGTTGTTTATGCTTTCTGTAAAGCTTTGGTATAAATAATTTTTAGGAACTCGGTATGCTTAAAAGCCTTATTTTACCACAACTACTTAATATCTCAAAAACGCTGCCAAGAGTGCAAAAAAATATGTTTAAAAAAATATTGTAGATCTTGGAGATATACAGCTTTTTTGTTAATTGCATTTAGGTTGTAAAATCTATGGTTTGGTAATAAAATAGAAAAAACTGGATTTTCGTAAAATTTCCTGACCATGTTTGGAAAAATTTCGGAAAATTATTTGTAAATCGAGAAATATGACGATTTTCATGTAAATATATGATGAATAAGTTATAGAAAGTGATAACATTGAAGGAAATGGTTAATATAAATTTTTTATGGTTGGTTGGGATTTTAAATGGAACGCTGCTTATAGCGGCTCTGGGAATAAGATTTCTCTAAAATCCAAATATACGTCTCCAAAGATTTTTTATGGGCCTCTTTTGTCATGTAAAAAAAATGTAAACCCCAAGGAAGAGGCGCAGCCTTAATCAATTTTCTTTTCAAATTAAAGCACCTTTTTGGAAAGCTTATCGAAACTTAACAGAAGTAAGGTTAGGAATATACTTCAAAAATATATAATCTGTCGGATCAAATTTGTTAATTTTTATTTCAATCCAAACATCCAAACTCCACGAAATGCGAAAATTGAAGATATGAAACCAAAATATATTTTTACCGAACTATTGTTAAGTATTTTCTGACCGAATTAAAGATTTGTTCATAAATGCAAGTTCTTATTTAAATAAAAAAGCTTTTCACTCATTTCTAGACAATTGCTAAAAGATTTAATGTAAAATATATTGTATATACAAAATGAACGTTTGCATTTGCCTTGGTAGTTTTTTTGCGATCAAAATAATTTTCCGCCGCGATTGTTCAAGAACTTTCTGATATATTTTGAACTGTGCTCCAACCTGAATCGACCTTAAAGCTTTTATTCTACAGAACAGATCTAGAAAAATAACTGGTAAGTTTTCCCTAAACGGTGGAAAATAATGGTAAGTATATGAAACCAGACGAAATTATAGGATTTCTAAAAAAAAAAAATTTTTTTTAAGGGTTGTTATTTTGTTTTGTTTTGTCAATTTTGGGCCGGCATTAATACAATATTGCCACGTGTTGCTAGTATGTTAATTGGCGATTTTTTAAAAACCTTCTCTTAGCGAACGTTAAAAGTTAATATTAATGCACAAAAGCCGCTTTTAACTGTTTAAAACGAATTTCACAGCTGGTATGCTGTTTTTTTAACGTTATTATATGTACGCAAGCAGGCGACCAAGAATACACTGCAGCAGAACAATTAATCAAATTGACTATGGTTTAGAACAAAATATTTTTAATTTTTATTAATAAATATATCGCGTTTTGTCTGTTATTCTGCAAAAGGCCGAATGTGAGAAAGATATATTATTCAACGTGATATTGTGGAAATATAAGAGAAGACCCAAATTAACAACTATGGTACAGTGTAATTTGATCCATGATTTGTCAACGAAATGAATTTCCCTTTCAAATATATTTATCATCTTTCTCACAAGGCAATACCTACGTAATTTAATTTTTTTTTTAAATTTGTAGTATGAGGTTTGTAAGTTCGTAGAAAAAATATATTGTACAACTGGATTGTCAATATTGCGCTCGAAGGTTTGAGCACTCCGCCTAGGGCGTCGTGTTCAGTTTATTTCCTCGTGCGATATAAACATTATATCCACTCTTGCAGTACATCATTAAATCACATTTTCTATAAAGATTTACCGAAAACCTAATAAAAAATATGGTTTTCAAAAATTAATTTCACTGTTGGCTTTTTAAAATACATGCGACAGAGTCGACGGAGGTAATTTATCTGTGGTAGCCTACGCTAAAAAGTAAAAAATGGTGTTTTCATATATATTTTGTATATTATTGCGTATTTTCGAAACAAATCAATTGAAAATGGGACAAAAAAAGATTAAAATAAACTTAAACTGTAAAGTTATTTCAAATAATTTAAATATGATATCAATCTTCTAAACCAGAGTATTTTGATAAATACAGGAGTGTAATCAGTATAGAGGTTGGGTAAGTGCTTAGATCAAAATAATATAAAAAATATAGACCGCACCTTAACTAAAAGCAGCAAAACGCTGCATTGTATTATTTACTTCAAGAAAAAGTATACTCTTATAGCATAACAACCTGAAACTATTCTTCTATATAATTTTTCCTACGACCACCTATGAAAATGAGAAAAAACGCACGGTTAATTTGGCTAGAACGCATCGTATATCACACGCGTGTTGAAATAGTATATTACATAACAAGTGATGAAAGTGATACTTTTCAAACGAGGAGATATTTAGCACGAGGCGTCAGCCGAGTGCGGAAATTCTCCGAGTTTTAGAATAATTACTTTCACACGAGTAATGTACACTATTTTTCCTACGACTACAAAGAATTATTAAAAAAACCTTTGATTTGTGAAAACAATATTTCAACTCTAGAGCTGAAAAAAAAAATTTCAACTTTAGGGTGGAAATACAAGGCACACTATTTAATTTAAACATATGATGCCAATTTAATAGATCGCAAGGTCACAGGTTCAAATTCCATCAGGATTACTTAACTTTTTTTTATAAAAACATTAAATAAATTATAAAATTATTTTGAATTGAATTTGAATCTTAAATGATTTTTTTTTATTTAACCAAGGAAAGATGCATTAAACATAAATTAAAAAAATTCACCCAATAAGGAAGATTTCAATTCAAAATAATTCTATAAATTATTTAATGTTTTTATAAAAAAAAGTCAAGTGCTCCTGATGGGATTTGAACCTGTGATCTTTCGATTCGTAGGTCATGGCTCTAGTCTCTAGGCTATGGCGACCCATAAACATTTTCTGCTTAAGTTTAATATATCACATTTTCTTCAGCGGGGCTTGTTTTGACTGGTAATAAATATTCCAGTATCTTCTTAACTTTTTTATAGTTTCAGATGGCGTATTTTCACACTCTAATTCTGAATCACTCGACAAATACGTGATAAATAAACTAAACTGCTTTCTAAAATTTGTTCTTTTTAATAAATAGGTGTGGTCTGTCAAATTCGCATCATATGCCTAAATTAAATAGTGTGCCTTGTATTTTCACTCTAGAGTTGAAATATTTTCTTTCAACACGCGTGTGATATTCGGCGCTTTCGAGCCAAGTTAACCGTGCTTTTTTCTCATTTTCATAGGTGGTCGTAGGAAAAAAATATGTCAACACTAGTGCTGAAATATCAAGGCACACTATTTAATTTAAACATATGGTGTTAATTTGACAGACAACCCCTATTTATTAAAAAAAAAAACAAATTTTTGAAAGCAGTAATTGTAAAGTGTTTAACTTATTTATCGTGTATTTGTCGAGTGATTCAGAATCAGAGTGTGAAAATACGCCATCTGAAATTATAAAAAATGTTAGTAATATACTGGAGCAGAAAAAAACAAATTGCGCTGAAGACAGTATCATGTATTAACAACAAATCTTTATCGGTAGCGATAGCGTAGAGAATAGAGCTCCAGCCTACAGATCGCAAGGTCACAGGTTCAAATCCCATCAGGAGTATTTGACTTTTTTTTTTTTAAAAACATTAAATAATTTATAGAATTATTTTAAATTGAAATATTCCTTGTTGGGTGGATTTTTTAAATTTATATTTAATATATTATCTTTCCTTAATTAAACTTAAACTTTTTCATTCTGGTTAATCTAGAAGTCAATCCAGGATTAGTTCTTTCTATGATATATAAAATATGAAAAAATGAAAAAGTTAAACTACAAATAAAGGAAAAGCCTATTGACAAATTATGAAATTAGATATTAAGTGGAACATAATTCTAAATATGCTAATTTTAATACTAGGGTTGATATTTTTTTTGGATGGAAAATTTTTTTAAAAAACCCGACATAATTACTTACATAGAAAAGAAGGTTTTTTAGCGGCAGGCGGACAAAGTAGTGCATCTATCTTTTGCATTGAGTACACAGGGACGCCAAAGGTAATGGGTTCCCTGGGGCACAGGTAGACAATGACAGGCTGTTTCGTTCTTATTAGAACTCATCAGAAAGCCATAACCTGTAAGCGACCCCCAGTACAGCGAGACTATGCTTTCAAGGCATTTTTAAGAAATAAAAACGCGATGAGAACCCAGTAACGCCATCTATAGGAATCAACTCAATCCAAAAGATAGTCGTGACGAAGCAACAATAAACCAAATACGTTAGGCCACACACCAGTATAGGCAACATTTATCGCATCCCCCAATTTTTCTACGGATTTGTAGATTCAAATAAGTTCGCGCTGCAGTATACCCACTGTGCGCTGCCAACCCGTAATACAATGCCGTGTTTTTAAAATAAAGTAGTAGAGTTTAGTGTCCGTATAATTAAATAGAAAAGAAGGTTTTTTAGCGGCAGGCGGACAAAGTAGTGCATCTATCTTTTGCATTGAGTACACAGGGAACCAAAGGTAATGGGTTCCCTGGGGCACAGGTAGACAATGACAGGCGTACTTATTAGAACGAAACAGCCTGGACACTAAACTCTACTACTTTATAATTACTTACTTACGTTTTGATAAAGATGCGTTAATTTTATCATTAGAGTTTGACGAACGCATTTTAGGTCCTCCTTGTTTAAGCTATAAAAATATTCCAAAATAAGCAAGACTACTACAAGACATCAAAATAAAAGAACTTTAAAACATAAAAGCATTAGTTAATAAAATTAGCAACCACTATTAGTAGACAATCTCAATGAAGATTTATCAAATAAACGAGATTTCTAAGAAAATATTTTACTATTACACTCCTTTTTAAAATACACCCGACATTGGTAATTTATCTGCGTTAGCCTACGCTAAAAAAATAAAAAATGATGTTGTGTATATATTTTGTAGTTTACTGCGTATTTTTGAAATAAATCTATTGCAAATCTGAAAATAAAAGATTAAAAGAAATTTAAATTTTAAAGTTATATTTTAAATAAATCAAAGTAGAACAAGTTCAATTTTTTGATTAGTACAGGAACGTTTTCAGTGTAATAGTTTGATAAAGATAATATGTACAGGTCAATGTAATTAGAATAGTAACACAATCCACTTGAGTTGTACCCTATATTTTTTCTACGACCCAACTTTTTAAATTAGGTATTAATACTTGTGAGAAAGATGATCAAAACAATTAAATTTTTTTTTATTTCGTTAGCAAATCCATGGACCAAATTAGACTGCAATATATTTTTTGGTTGATTTGGGCAATTTCTTATCTTTCCACAAATTCAAGTTAAATCATAGTCTGATACACGGTAACTTAACCGGGGCGAAAAGGCCAGGAAACAAAAAAATAGGTTTAAAAGGACCCATCACAAAGCTTATGGGAAATATCATCCGGCTGGGAAATATCATCCGGCTGGGAAATATCATCCGGCTGGGAAATATCATCCGGCTGGGAAATATCATCCGGCTAATATTTCTGAATTTTTAGTATCTGATAGATCTTGACGTCCTGATTAAAAGTGTTCATGGCCGTAATCCAATCCTATGATTAGTTTTTGAGTTATGGCTTTTTAAAGTTGGCAACTTCTTACTTTGAGAGTTTCTGCATTGTCTGGGGTTTTCACTTGTTCCCTAAAACCTATAAAAAAAATTTGTGGTGGAAAATTAGGCCCTAAGTTGTCTTTCACTTGTATGCAAATGAAATGTGTACAAGATGTTGAATAATTTACAGGCGCATTAAATAATTAATAATATTTAATAAAAATCCAAAACAAAATTATTACCCATTTTGTAATATACAGGGTGTGTCAGAAAGGTGTCTGTCTTAGAGAGCACCTAAACTATCAAAGATAGGGGAAAAAGTGTAATACAAAAGTTAAAGGGTTTCTTAGGATACATAATCTAAAAATATTTTCTAATCTACAGGGTGGTCCCAAAAAGTGGTACTGAATAATAAAAAAGAAAATTAAATGGGACACCTGGTATAATTTCCTAGAATATAATTCAATGAAATAAGGACTTTGCAACCCTATTAAAATTTTTGAAGTGAAATGCAACGTTACCAAGTAATTAATTTTTTTCCGAAATTTTAGTAATTTTAAGGGTATCGTTAAAAAATCATAGCGACCTATGGATTAATCCTAGGCAAATATAATTTACATTGTAAGTAGTTTAAGGTACGATATATTGATCTATAACAATGTTTTTTAAATCTCTTATATAGAGCGTTCATTACAAGTTGGACAACTCGATAGTTTTAAAAATGCTTTATTTCATTTTTTTTAAATGGGACCCCCCTAATTTTTTTAGGCAAAAGAATTTATCTTTCGAAAAGCTTACTTTTTTGTTAAATATGTCATACATCTAAATATTATAGTTTCTAAAATATTTTAGAATTTGTCTTAAATCAGGGTAAAAAAGGAACGTTCTAATTAAAATATTTCGTCAAGATTGCTTTGGAACAAAAAATAAATAATTTTCTTTGTCACAGCTGTCATTGCAAAATTATTTCGCTAACATTTTGTGCTGTATTCCTGTTTAAATTTTAGTTTTCTGAACTAACTTTATCATAACTCATATTTTTCTATTTCGATAAAGTTAGTTCGGGAAACTAAACTTTAAACAGTTATAAAGCACAAAATGTTGGCAAAATAATTTTGCAATGACAGCTGCCACAAAGAAAATTATTTGTTTTTTGTTCCAAAGCAATCTTGACTAAATAGTTTAATTATTAGAACTTTCCTTTTTTACCCTGATTTAAGACAAATCTTAAAATATTTCAAAAACTATGATATTTAGATATATGACATGTTTAACAAAAAAGTAAGGTTTTCGAAAGATAAATTATAGTTTAGGTGCTATCTATATATATATATATATATATATAGATATAGATGTATATAAAAATAAACATAAATTCTGAATCATTGGTAATTTGATATGTTGGCGTGCTGAAATGTATCTTTGATTGCCTGCCTCCTTAAAAATAATAACGCCGAAGGATAACCAAAATGGCTGTAAAATTCGGTTTTGAAAATTTAAACGGCTTTTGTGTATTGATATTAACTTTTTTTTAAATTTATTTATTCTAAAATATATATATATATAGCAAATTTAGTAAAAAAACTGGTAATTAATAAAGTTATTCAAATTCTAACAAATATGCAATTGCAAAAACTCTTATTGAAATTTAAAAAATCCTATTGTTCAATTCTTCGATAAATTTTATAGCAATTTTTTAATTTTGCCTTTATAAAAATACCGAGTTATATTTTTTGTAATACTTAAAAATTAAACTTTTTACACTAACATTATTTAAATTTCTATATTTATTACCTATCTTTTTTCTAAAAACTGAAATAACTTTGTAATTTTTCGTATTTTTAAATAGTTTTTCAAACTGTTTATAGTGTGACTTTTCTTCATTTTCTTAACTTTTTGTCAGTTTTAATCATTTGCAGCACCAAGTTATTTTCCTTTATTTTTAATATAATTTTCTCAGAACTGACAGCTTTTACAAAAAAAAAACCTTTTTTCAATCCCCACAAAAAAGGTCCTATTCACTTTTATCTTTCAACTAACGAAGATATTTTCCAAAGTTCTTATTTCCATAATTTCGAAATTTTTAAAAAATTCAAAATAATTTTTATTAGCCATTTTCTTTAATGTTGTCACTTTTCATGACCCACCTAACGCTTATCAACATGAAAACAGCCATATTTCCGGGTCAGGACATTTTTCAAAAATCCATTTTTTTTCATTTTATTCCCAAACCATACACTTTACGACCAAAATGCACATAACTAAAAAGTTGTATCTTTCAAAGATCTACAATATTCACTTAATAAGATATTTTTAATTGAAAATTATATAATAAATAAAAAAATTATATAAATTTTACTTTATAACATTTTTACTTTCATTTTTCATTTTTAAAATCGAAAGAAAAATAGCAGTTACGTCATTTACCACACGTGTACTACATGTTTTTTTGTTTCACCCACAAAACACTTTCCGAATGCGGTACTGGTTTCGTACAAAATGTTGTTGGCAATATTTCAAATTTGTCCTAATCTTAAAAATGTTATTCTTGTAGATAAAAATAGACTTTTACCAGATTGTTATTTTAAGACCGTGGAAAAAACCTTATATTAAAATATCAAGTCGCAATCCTAAAACAAATTTGAGCCACACTTTTAATTAGAAGTATTTTTAATTGTAGTGTTTCAAGAGCAGTTAAATTTAGATTAAAAAGTATGGTAACAATGATCTATTAAGAGTTTACAAGAGTATGAAACATAAGTATTATCTTAGCCCTTGGCTGTCATGGAATATTCCCAGATTGCTGTAAATTGTATTTGACATAAAACAAATTTGCAGAAAATCTGCAACTTGTCCTGCAGCTGCAAGTTTTTCAGAATGTTACCACTTTACTTTTTTAAACTTTTATTATTTACAAGTAAACTTAATTTGTATAATATGAGTTTACTGTTTGTAAATGCCAACTTTCAAAAGGCAATTAATATTACAGTTGTTCATTTATCTGTTTGTAGCTCTGAAGAAGTTTTTTTTGTCAAATTTATCACAAACAAAGTATTTAAGGATGTGCTGTTGTCATCGACTAAAGCTTATTTCCCAACATCATCGGTTAAATGTAAAAATATTAAAATAGAACTCCAAAGTCATATTGCATAGGAAAACGATGACATGGTGAAAACACAGGCCATAAGATTTAAATATTTTGATATCGTATTGTAGTTTTTAATTTTATGCTAATTTACATAATTTTTACTTATATATTCAAATCAGATCAGCAGTCACAAGACTTGTGGTTTAAAACCTAATAATAAAAAATTACAATACAATAATGTCGGGTTGCACAAAGAATTTTAATAATAATTATTTAACCGGCAAGTTTGACTGTGACATAAATGACTTTGACAGGCATTATATACTTACATTCAAAGATGCGTGATTAGTAAATTAAAAATTAAGGTAACTGGGCCAGTATGATTGTGAGAAAATTATTTCTGTCAATGTTACGTCTGTCACAGTCAAACTTGCCGGTTAAGTAATTATTATTAAAATTCTTTGTGCAACCCGACATAAGTGTTTTAAAATATACAATACTATAAAATATCACAATCACACTTTAATCAGTTTAAAAAAAATCTTACTTCTCTAGGGGAGAGCTCCCTCAGAGTGAACACTTAAGCTTTAATATTTTTTTTATTATTAGGCAGAACTTGAAATAAACTTGCTTAGCATAGAACAATCTTTGGTAAACCAGTAACACAAAAATATATGTATAAATTCTTTAAACTATGAAATAATATTAATACAAAAATATTTTGACAACTCCAAAAGTTTACTCTTGCCCTTCTGGTATGAGGCAAGAGCAAGCAGCAAGAAAGATCCTAGGTAGGACGACAAAATCACAAGTAACAACGTCATCAAAAGGTTTAACGTCTGTTGGTACAGTCTTCATGTGACCTTAAACCACAGGTGACACATCGAATCCATTTCTCATTTGACTGACTATATTTAACGCTACAATAAATACATTCGCAATAATCCTCTTTATTAGTTATTTTTATTTTCTTCACTACTTTCTTTCTTGTTTTTATACCAGATACACCAGCTGCTTCTCCATTACATACATTTATTTCATCCTTTGTCCCACTTATTATTTGTTTGTTAACCATTTTATCTTTTGATTTTAAACCCTACCCACCCCCTTCTTCATCACATATTTTTCAAGGGGTAAGAGTGAACACATGAACACATGTGTTCACTCTTGCCCCAAAAAACAAAATTGTTTAATAAGCCACCTTTTTTAACAACGCGCCACTGGCGACGTTATATACCAACATGAATTGATAGGTTAGATTTTAAAGATGTTGTAAAAAAATGGTAAGAAGTAAAAATGAACTACTACAAGCGATTAAACGATCTAAATTATCTCTTTATTGTTACATCGTATACTATTAAAAATAAATTTACCTTATTTTCGTCTTAGTTTTTGAGGAAATGCAAACCAAAGTTGCACAGAGAACTAAAAGCACATAGTTTTCACTACTGTGACCATTGGCAGCGAAAAGATTATTAATTAGAAATGTTATTGCATCGTCTACTCTTGCCCACCTGTTTACTCTTGCCCCCCTCTCCCCTATAAAAAGGCACTATTTAACTTTACCGAAATTATTTTAAAGTTGACATATTTTATCAAATTTGCAACAAAGCTCACAGTGAAACAAAACTCAAATAAGCTAAAATAGACTACTTTTGAAAAACAATGTCGTATTAACTTAACAAAAACAAAGATTTTAAGATTTTTTTAAATTGTTCATAATTCCAAAATGACTAAAAAATATGGATGATGGATATTTAGACATGTAGATAGATAAAACAGAGGGTGTCCCATTTTCGAAATTGCCTTATGCACTTATTTATCTAAAGTACCAGATTGACATAACTTTAAAAACCCCCTGTATGAAAAAAGTAAAATTTAAGTTATGGTGTTATGGAATCTGAAGATTTATGTTTTAGTTAAAAGCTAACAAAATTTTAAATGGTCATAATTTCCGGTATAACCGAAAGTAATATAAGCGTCAAAATATAACGGTTTAAAAGTTAAATTACGTCTATTACCAAATTTTTATAAATATAAGTTTACTCGTTTCCGAGAACTTCTAATAGGCCACTCAATGTGAATCACCCTGTATAACAGTGGCGGCTCTTACAGTAGGGCCACAGTGCCATGGCCCTACCTACCTGTACACCAAGTTTTTTTACTCACACTCATAATCATTGTTTTGCATCTTTACACTTCATTCCTTTTGTAACTGTGATACTTGAAAATTCAAGACGTTGGGTTCATTTAATATCTGATAACGCCTAACCGTGCAAAAACTCCCCGACGCCGCGAAAATTCCTTTGCGCTACCCAACGCCGGCGATTTCTATGTATGGCCATGCTGGCTGTTCATCGAAGGTTCATCGCTTACGAAAGAGATAATGATATATCGCTCTCTCTTATTGACGCATAAGGAATTCAGAAATTTTGTGGCGGGCCAGATCCTCAGATCCGTCCGGGATTGGAGGATTTACACGCGCTTTATTTTGTCGTTCCAATCGGATCAGGCCTTCGTCTTTGTTACCACTACTTGATACTAGATGGCAGCTGTTTTGAATACGGTTTGCCCTGTCGAGATATTAATTTTAAAATAGTTTTATTTTAAACAGTTTTCACTGCTTAACATAAATTAATCTTGTAGGTTAGGTTTAGGTCAGTCTGTCGGTGGATTATAATAATATTCCTGATTCCGGTTTATCAATTTTAAATAAAATAAAAGAGGAAAGACTTAGCGCTTTAGGTATGTAGCCTGCCGAAAAACATTTTGTAAACAATATTGATGACTTCAAGAACAAAAGTGATTGAATCATTTTCAAATAACAAAAAGACGTAACTATAGAGTTTCTTATAAGATAATTTGAGTGCTTTGTGAACATTTTTTGTTACAACTATTGCAAATGCTACATTTAATTAATCGGTAAGTTTTTCAATTTTTTTTATATACAGGGTTGTACAAATTCGATGCACTAGCATTGCTATCTCGGTAACTACAAGAGATAGAGAGTTTGGTAAATGAAGGCAAAGTTGCATATTTTAATGCTAAAGAATTTGTTAAAAAGAAATTTAATCAAATTTCGATGATTTCCAGAGATATCCGAAAAAATAAACGAAAAACTTGTTTTAATTTTTTTATGTCAAAAATACTTATTATTTTTAAAACCCAAGGGCACTTCTTAAGTATTTTACAAGGTAATAATTTTAAGAGGTCAAAAGCTACTCAAAAATTTTTAAAAAATTCAGGTCCGAATTTGAAAAAATTGAGTTGATATAGGTATCTAAAAAACAAACGTCTTATCTGAAAAATAAGATTATTTTTTTGAAGAGCATAAAAATTGTCTTAAGTAAGTGCTCTTGGTTTGTCCAAAAAATCAATATTTTGTCGTAAAGACACAAATTAATTTTTTTCTTGTTTTTTTCTTGAATGCTCCGGAAGTCATCGGACAAATAATTCATCATTAAAATGTGCAATTTTGCCTCCATTAACCCAAATTTATATCTTTTATAGTTACTGAGATAGCAATGTCAATGTATCGAATTCGTAACACCCTGTACTCTCATCAAAGATTTTTGACTTGATATTTTGGCCCCACCTGTATCGACTATCACGAGCCGCCACTGCTGTATAATAAAAACCCAGAAATAAAACCCTTGGTACCTAATACAAACAATTTTAGTAAATTAAGAGCCTTCCATACCAGTGGGAAGCGCGGCATCGTTTTCTGGCTTGTCTAATTGAAAATACGTATAACAAACACAAAAATATAAGGAGTCCACAAGAATTTCTAGTTTGGCGGATGATACCTTATTTTTTTTTAAATGAAAATTCAAAATGTATTCTAAGGTTTCAATTATATAGGTTCAAATTATATCATCCGCCATGCAAAACATAAAAATAGAAACATTGCGGCTATTCATGTCAATTTCTTATTTTCCATTAAAATTACAAACGATCCTTGATATCTTAAAAATCTCCACTGGCGCCGCCCCAGTTAATTCTCATGAAATTCGTTTTTATAATATTTTGTGGATAAAAAAGAGACATATTTTTGCCATCGCCAGACACAGGTACAATATGCGCGATGTGGTGGAAATGCACTATTTGTTTCTGATGACACTAATGACTCATCGACTACTAAACTGCTGGACAATTTAAGCGGACCGAGCTACTTGTTAGGTGAACTTTGGAGTAAAATATTTTACGAAGAATAAAGCTATCGATGCGCGGTTTGCAAAATTTAAAAGAGAATTTAATTCTTAATATGCACATTTTTTTCGATTTTTTTTTACTTCTAACCTTTAACTATCTACAGGGTTCAAAGAGAAGTGTGTTTTTTTTAACAAAGTTTCTAAGTACTGGATTTCCACAAAAATAATTTTAAATTATTTTGGATGGCATTTTCTTTATTTCCTATTTATAGAGAACAAAATAAATTCTCAAATTTTTGATATCCCTCTTTGTTCATGAAATTTCGATTTTTTTCTCAACCCCTGTAAATTTCAGGTATTTTTGTCATTAGGCCTTACAATGTTTTGTAAGAACGGGTTTTGGTAAGTGATTATAAATTTTTAGGATCACCTCTTCTGCAACAAGTACATTTTAATTTCTTGCGTTTCGTCGTGACCAGTGGCGTACCCATAATCGGTTTTATTTTTTTTTCTATTCCGGCCACCTCCATGTCTGTAAGCCGTGTCACCCGTGGTTGCAAACCGTTCTTTTAGCCGAATGATTGTGGCCTTCCCAACAATATACATATTGGCTACAGCCTCAACTGCCAGACCTTCATTAAACAATCTTAAAACATTTGCGCATTTGGTTCGGGACAATCGTGTCATTTTTAAAAATAATTATGTGACTTAATGACATCTCCTGAATTAACAATGGTGTTCATGGTACCTACTGCAACGTTATCCTGGCACTACACACGATGTGTGGAAATGGAGTCATATAAAATGAAACAAAATAAAAAATAAAACCGATTATGGGTACGCCACTGGTCACGACGAAACGTAAAAAATTAAAATGTACTCGTTGCAAAAGAGGTGGTCCTGAGAAGTTATAATCACTTACCAAAACCCGTTCTTACAAAACATTGTAAGGCCTAATGACAAAAATACCTGAAATTTACAGGGGTTGAGAAAAGAATCGAAATTTTATGAACAAAGAGGGATATCAAAAATTTGAGAATTTATTTTGTTCTCTATAAATAGGAGATAAAGAAAATGCGATCCAAAATAATTTAAAATTATTTTTGTGGAAATCCGGTACTTCAAAACTTTGATAAAAAAAAACATACTTCTCTTTGAACCCTGTAGATAGTTAAAGGTTAGAAGTAAAAAAAAAATCGGAAAAAATGTGCAAATTAAGAATTAAATTCTCTTTTCAATTTTGCAAACCGCGAATCGATAGCTTTATTCGTTCGTAAAATATTTTACTTCAAAGTTCACAAAACAATTAGCTCGATCCGCTTGAATTGTCCAGCAGTTTATTTGCTCTTAAGCAGATTTAATTTACGGAATTTACTTATACCTACAAAAATATCGAGTGATTCCACAAAGTGTGACATTCAGTTTACATTTTTACTTTCAATATATTTACATATCTTTTTGTAAGTACTTGCTAATGGAAAGAAAACGAATTTAAATAAACGGATCATGTTACTAGCGACTTCTGAAATGAACAAGTGATAAATATACCTACCATGGACGTAGACCAAAAATATGTTAAAGGTGTAACATTTACATTAATCTACACAGAGAGTGACTTATAATACAACCTATAAGAAATATAATAATATTTAATATAATTTCTAGTAGTATACAGGGTGCTACAAATTCGTGTGCGTACAAGAGAATCTCGAAAACGGTAAGAGATACGAAGATGGTTAAATTGAGGCAAAGTTGCGTATTTTGGGGCTTAATAATTTGGTGAAAGAAAATTGTAAATATTCCGAATGCTTTCGGAGATATCCGAAAAAAACCGAAATTTTTAGTTTTGGTTTTTAATTTTTTGCGCTTTTATTTTTGTCTTGGGAATAAAAATAAAAAACACTTGTTCATAGCCGTTTTTTATGTTCTACAAGATGGAGTTATTGGATTTCAAATTCGACGTTCAGTTCTTTAGTTATCAACCTCAAATTTCTTTAAATACGGACCTGGAATTTTAAATACAGTTTTAGGGATTTCTAAGCTTTAGAAATTTAATACAATGTACAAGTTTTTAAAGTTTTACCGTTTTGTCATCTAATAACACATTTTTTAAATTATCTTTTTCATTTCATTACGGTCTTGAACATTTAGAGCCAAACTAAAAAAACAAGTTTCTGATTTGAAAAATCCGTACATTTTTACTCAAAGATACCTGATATTTAATATTTTGTAAGAAAAGAGCTCGACCTCAAATATTTTTCTGTCAGTTTATTTTTGTTACATGTTTCGCCTGAAACTAGCATCATCAGATCTTCTAAACTATGAAAATGTTTTTAAATTGTTCTTGAAACAAACATATAAGCGCATCACAGTAACATAACGAGACTAACACTCCAGTTACCTTTTCTTCACTCGGTAGCATTATTTTTTTTTGTTTTACAGCATTTCGGTCAAGGTCTAAGGCAAAAACCATAGGACTTAAGATATACGTTATATTAATAAAATAAATAAAATACTAATAAAATATAGGATTACTTCTCATGCCTTTCTTACTTCCTAGAGTATTGTGACGGTAAATCTTATGGAAAAAATAAACGGCCACCATAACTTCCTGTAATGTAATTTTAATATTTAAGTAATCCTAAAAATAATTGCCAGGGCCGTAATAGTAAAGAAAGGATAATTTGAAATGCTAGTGATGTGTTATTTGATGACAAAACGTTAAAATTTTAAAAACCTTTAAATTGTATTTAATTTCCAAACCTTAGAAGTCCCTAAAACTGTGTTAAAAATTCCAGGTCCGAATTTAAAAAAAATTAATTGAGGTTGGTATTTGGTATCTGAAGAATGAAACGTCCAACTGGAAAACTAATAAAGCAATATGCCCTGCAAGTTGTAAGCAAATGCCGAGCATTATATCCTGACGTTTCAAAGACAAAGCTCTAGAATAGATTAGATAACTATGTAAAATTATCAACTCATGTAGGTACTACGTCTGTATCTTTTCTGTCTGTTTTGTATGTATTATATATCTGATTTTTATATTTTAAAATAAAAAATGTCATTAGACTTATCAATATTACTTGTTTTTGTATTATATTTCTACTTTAAAATCAAAAATATACCAAAAAAAGCAAAATTTATCACTTAATAACAAAATATACGAAGTATGCTCCTAGTGGTACCAGGTCACGTTTTTGGGGCTAAAGGCTGTTGTAACTCGGTTTGACTTAAAATAACAACAATTATGTATAGAATATAAATTTTGAAGAACAACATTAGCTTTCTTTTAACGTATTCAGCGTTTTTCTATTATTTATCGTTATGGCTCCATATATTAGCTTTTTGGCCAAAAATTTGAATTTTTTCAAACTTTGAGCGACGAGCGGCGCGGGTTAACATCGTTTAATCGAGCTCAAATTTCGGTTATCTCAATATCTGGAAAGGGGAATCGTTTTGTGGGGTTCAGACGAACAAGATTCCGACATTTTTTCCCGCCCATATGAGATCCGGTCACCCTAGTGCGTAGAAGATATGTTTTACCAATGGAAAGCCCATAATATGAAGCTTTAGGCGAATACAGATTATTTATGTTTTAAAACTAATATAAACTTGTATTTTTATAACATAACATTAAATTTCTTTAATTCTCCGATAGGTTGTAATTGAAATAAAAGTGGGAAAATGAGGATATAATTTTATCTGCTTTAAATAATTGTGGGAAATAAAACGTGATTGTTTGTAAAATTTTTTGGCACTTATAAATGACTAATTATTTCAAGTATAACGATAATACTTACATTATACTTTTTTACGCACTGGTGCTTCAAAATGAAATTATTTTTTTTAAATTAAGTATGTAAACAAAATTAAATCTATCATAATATTTTTGAATACAGGGTATCACAAAAGACTGAAATATTTCAAACATTTCAAAAAAATATTTTGAAAATTGGCATATTCCTACCTATAGGAATGACAAAACCGTATCTGTAATTTTACAGGATTACAGGATTAGTTAGAAAAAATACTAACTTTTTATTTTAAATGAAACGTCCTGTTTATGTGTGAAGAATCAAGAGTTATGCCATAAAATGTAAAGTCAACGATATCGGGATGGATGAATTTGTTCTTCAAAATGATATAGGAAAACAAATTTTAAATAAATTTACAAGAACACAATGTAAATTTTAATAGGAAATACTTTAATCATTGAACAAATTATTAGATAATCAAAATGTCTGCAATTTGCAAAATAGAATTTCAAAGGGGTGGGATCTGTGAATCTGGCAGGCGACTTGTTTTCATCTCTCCTACTTATCCTCAGATTTGGAACCTTTGTAAACCAAATTAAGCTTGGGTGCCATCCTGTTAAAACCAGATATTCCTTCGGTCTAAATAAAGATTTTTTAATAATGTCTACCTGATTTTTAAGGTGTTTTATCACTTTGCTAATTTTCAGTTATAATTAATTTTTGTACTACATAAATCTATTATTTTAACTGATAAATCCATCAAGCCCTACATCGTAGAATTTGTCTTTTGGGAGACTAACCAGCAACTTTGACTGTGACGTAAATAATAAAAATATACAGTTAAAAAAAATAAAAAAGTTATTATTTTTAATAACTCTCCCTGATCTACAATTACAGGTTTCGTCTTTTAGGTGTTCGGAAACTTCTTCCATATATATATACTTGAAATTTTTCAAGTGGAGGTTCTACTTATAAAAACATTAAAAATGTAAATATATATGCATTGTATGAATCATTAACGAAAAAACAATGTTTATTAATTTTATTAGTTTACTAGCCTGGTTTTACGAAGCCACGAGCCAGCAAAAAATAAAATATTCGCCGAAGGTTCAGTCCTTCCCGGAAACCTTTAATGTAGAGCCAAAAGTTTTTCACGATACATCGTGTTTTATAGATACTTCTGCCAATGTCACAGTCAAACTTGCTGGTGACTGCCATCAAAATTGGCCCCACCTGTAAAAAAAACTCACCAGCCGCACCTGCAAGTATCTATTGCTTTATTATAACCAGATGTCAATCACAAAATAATCTAAGTAAAATCAATAGTTATGATATATATCACAATAATTATGTAATTATTGTGTAATAATAATAAGGGAATTACGGTACAATTAAGGATCGTGTAAGAGTAAATTTTATACATTGGTGGGATTGATATCATTCAGGACTACCAGTAATATTTGTCCTGTAGGGTCTCAGAGGGTCTGCAATAGTTCACAAATAGGGGGCATATGCATATTTGTTGGAGAAGAAAAAAATGTAAATAACAATGGTATACTCTCTCTAATTCTCTCTAAACGGCCATAGCTTTTAGGGAATAAAGGACTTACATTCATATTAACGTTTTTTCATGTTTTTATTTGTAGAATATATGTGCCAAGTTTTAAAAAATTAAGAAGTTTTTCAAATATTTCAATATTTTAGAGTTTTTTGGCACACTGTGCGTAAAAACTTTGATAACTCCTAATTTCCAGAAGTGAAAAAATATTAATATTAGATTTACTTCACATGCGGCGATGAACTGAAATATTTTCTTCGGTAAATATAATTTTTGTTTTAAACTAGAATGAATAAATGAATAAAATTGACCAATTTGAATACTGGTTGAGAGGATGACATAAACATTATGTTTTATTCAACAAATAATTTCAAATTACTAAAAAATACCAGAAAATTATGTAAAAATGCCACTTTTTTCATAAAATTTAAATTTTAAAAATATAACGGCAATATGTAAGATGTTTAATAATAAGTAGATGATATAAGTAGATTACTTACGTCGTATCTGCAGCAAGTATGTACATACGTAAGTTTTTGCAGTTTATTCGTAAAATTGGAAAAACGTACTAGTGTGGTAAAGGTGTAATTATCTTGCACAAGAAATAGTCCATACTTGCCGTGGAGTGGATATTTAAAAGGAAATAAAAAATAACTCAGTCTTTCACCACTGTTATATTAATGAAAAACTTATTTTAAAACGGAAATTCCCTATATGTTTCGAATACAGAAGCATTCATCTTCAGGAGAACAAATGAAATTAAGAAGAAAATAGTAGATATCATCTTAACGGAGCTTTAAGAATAAAATATTACATTAAATAAAGGTTCTATGAGTAAAACAGGAAGAAAATCATCACCAAGATACCCGTCACATTGTAGCTTTTGGTGCTATAAGAATTAAAGTGTTGGTTCAAGGAGGGTTGACCTGTTGTCAGTATACTGCAGCCAAATGGCTTATTGTATCCCTTTTGCTTAACGTCGGGGTAATGTCAGCCAGACGGGACCTACAGTTTTTTACGTGGGATCCGAACCACGCGTATGCACTGGTTTATCCGTCAGTCCCCTAAAGGCAGGATTATCCGCCCTCAATGGGTCGTATTCGGGAGTCAACCAGTGTCATACTGCATTCTTAACTCTAAAATCTTGGGTATACTTTTTTTATTAAGCGTACACCCGTCCCGGGGATCGAACCCGGGTCACTTGCGGCCGAATGCGACAGCTCTACCACTGAGCTGCCATACCGTGGTGTTAAAGTGTTAAATAAAAGGTTTAACAACTAGGTGTGCGAAAGATAATTCTTAGGAGAAATGAAGAGTAATATGATTATAAATTTAATAATTAATTTTGGAAACGAAGTGTGATAAAGATAAATGTTAATAAAAGGTTAAATATTTTAGGAAGTAAATTGATGGAATGACCATATTAGGATAAAGTAGAATATAATCACAAGACGGAATCATCCATATGGGCAGCTATGTAAATTAGGAGTATACGTAGTATACGTAAAGGAGTATAATTTACATACAGGGTGGCCCATTTGTCTGACAAAGTAATATACCGTCTCTACTATTAAAGATATCAAAAAAAAGTTTTTACAAAAGTTGTGAGGTATAAAAACATATATGTTCTAAAATTATTTTTAAACATACAGGATGGTCCAAAAAAGTAGGACAATAAAAAGATACATTTTTTAAAATGGAACACCCTATATATTTTAGCATTTTTTGTTTCCTTACAAAATTGTCCATATGATGCTATATTTAGTTTTTTAATTTTTTGCAACGTTGCCAAACAAAATGCAAAATTCTTAAAATTTTGGAAAAAACATGATAGTAAAAAATTACCTGTATTTCTCAATGAGAGTATCGAAAATCGAAAATTTCTTATAAGCTCTTAAGTTTAGGGATAGATAAACTGTCTTAAATCTTTAAGTACCGAAAATTTTGTACAGGGTGTTTTCTGTTGACATCCAAATATACAAAATTTTAAAATACAATAACTCTGTTTTTTCAAATGAAACACCCTATATTTATTAGGCTCGTCTGATAGATATTGTAAGTATCTTTTATTATTGTTAAGTCATACCTATACCTAAATTTACTAGTTTTGGCAATATTTCAATTTTTATTTAAATTTTGGCGAAAAAAACTATAATTTTTATTTTTCTAGTAAGCCATGACCAGCAAACTAAAAACAAATGTAATTAAATATTATCCCATATTAAAATAAATTGATAACCATAGTTAGTTACGTATTTATTTAATTTAATAAAATTTTGTTTTTATTACGCAACTAGATATTGAAAATAAGTTTACAAACATTATAAATATAAATATAATAATTATAAATATGACATTATATTCAATTACATTTGTTTTAACTTTGCTAGTCATGGCTTACTAGAAAAATAAAAACTATAGTTTTTTTCACCAAAATTTAAATAAGAATCGAAATATTGCCAAAACTAGTAAATTTAGGTATAGGTATGACTTAACAATAATAAAAGATACTTACAATATCTATCAGACGAGCCTAATAAATATAGGGTGTTTCATTTGAAAAAACAGAGTTATTGTATTTTAAAATTTTGTATATTTGGATGTCAACAGAAAACACCCTGTACAAAATTTTCGGTACTTAAAGATTTAAGACAGTTTATCTATCCCTAAACTTAAGAGCTTATAAGAAATTTTCGATTTTCGATACTCTCATCGAGAAATACAGGTAATTTTTTACTATCATGTTTTTTCCAAAATTTTAAGAATTTTGCATTTTGTTTGGCAACGTTGCAAAAAATTAAAAAACTAAATATGGCGTCATATGGACAATTTTGTAAGGAAACAAAAAATGCTAAAATATATAGGGTGTTCCATTTAAAAAAATTTATCTTTTTATTGTCCTACTTTTTTGGACCATCCTGTATGTTTAAAAATAATTTTAGAACATATATTTTTTTATACCTCACAACTTTTGTAAAAACTTTTTTTTGATATCTTTAATAGTAGAGACGGTATATTACTTTGTCAGACAAATGGGCCATCCTGTATCTGCGCCTTTTATCGGGAAAAAGCAACACTAATACCAAGAATAATATGCTAAATTCAAGTATATGCACGTTTTGACATTCGCCAAAAAAATACTTTATACCACTACTAGCTAATTATTAAATAATAAGAGTAATCTAAGAATAAAAAATAATTTATTTTAAAAATAGTGAACTATTTATTTTAAGAATAAATAAACATTTCATTTTAAATATATATTATTCTTACATTAAACTAATGCAGTTTTGTGTTGTATAATTAAGACAATTTTATATCTTATTGATCTGAAATATATGTTATACTTCATATAAATCACTACAAAGGTCTTCTCCTAACAAAGCTTATGGGAAATGGATTTTGACTAATTTTTCTGAATTGTTAGTATTGTGTAGTTCTTGCCGTGCTAGTTAAAAGTGGCCATGGCCATAATCCAATCCTATGACTAATTTTTGAGTTATGGCCTTTTAAACTTGGTAACTTCGTACTTTCAGATTTTCTGGAGGTCTGGAGTTTTCACTTGTTTCTTAAAAACTATTAACTTTTTTATTTTTGTTTATTAATGGAAAATTAGGCCTTAAGGGGGATTTCTACTGTAATGGTCCTATTTTCATCGTTTCTTTACGATTTTTTTCTGGGGATAAGACAAATGCAGAAAAACAAGTTTTCAATTATTTTTATTAAAGATAAGATGTACCAAGCAAAATTTTTCAACCCCCAAAAAATGAAAAACTTGAGGGTGCTACAGGGTGCTGAAGTTACCCCCTCAAAAAAAAACGTAACTTGCTGGCGGAATTCAAATAAATTTTTCTATTCATTACAAAAATAAAATTGACCCAGATTCTTCAATTGCAAGCATGTAGTTATAGCCCCCACTAGAATCAAGTGAAAACTCAAGTAACTGTTAAAATGGCGCGAGATTTAAATTTTTTTTTTAAATTTACCATTTTTTTTTTGTATTTTAAGGGCCGTAACATTTTCTGTAATATCGCAAAATACTTGATTCTAGAGGGGGCTATAACCACTTGTATTCTGAGCATTTTAAGATTAAAATCATTAAATTCTGATAATTTGACATACCGAAGTACTTTCCGCCAGCGCGAAAAATAGTGTTTCGAGAAAAACAACTTTAAAGTTTCAACGGTGGCTCACAACAAAATAGTCTCACTGTCTCTTAGTCTGCGATGCCTGGCCCGTAGATTACACCCTCATCTTCCTTAAAAAACGATAAACGAGCTGATTCTTCCTGCCTCTTTGCGAGCCTGGCCTGACGATCCTGATTGGTCGAGATGATGTCGCTGACAACAGAACGTAGCTCTGAGAACGCAACCTAACTCAAAAGCAGCTAGTGGTGAAAACTGACCGGCAATCAAACAATAAAATTGGATGCAACTTTTTTTTGGAGTAGATTTGGTAAAAACGTTTACACACGGTTATTCTAGAGGCTATAGAAAGTCGAAAAACGTCGGAAAAAAATTTCGAATTTTTGAAAAACCATCACAGTAGAAATTCCCCTTAAGTTTTCTTTCACAATTACGATTCTAAAAACGATTTTTATCGGGACAAGAACTAAAATGAAGGGCTCTATTTGTTGGCAAATGGATACCGCAAATAGCAACGTTAATAAACTAGCAATAAATAGTTAGTGTAATAAGAACGATAGCTCTTGAAAGTCAAGTAAGTATAAGTTCTTGACCGAAATAGTGACTTTTTTTACACCCAGTAAATTACACTTAAACTAAATATTAATTTGTGTTAGCATAATAGTGGGTTAACGATTAATTTTTTTTTCAGTGTATATTATATGAAAACTATTTAATAACTTAAAGTACATCAATAACTCATTTTCTTGCGTTGCTTTTCTTTAGACCTTGGTTGGTTTTTCGTATAAATTCGTTGCGGTTAATTTTTTTTTACAATGCAATTACTTTAAAACTATAGAAGTGTACCTAATAATTAAATTGCGTATACTTTTATAAATAACTAATTATAATAATTATTGTTGTACTAAAACAGTAGAACTAGTTTACGTAATAGACTGATATTTAATTCATTGTTATAAATATAATCAATGTTCTGGTTGTACCTTAACCTGAACATAGCAAACATTAATATAATATGCATTGTTTGTTCTATTTGCGCCTCGCTGTAAGTTTTTTCTACTCCATGGAAATTTGCTATTTCTTTTACACTAAAGTGATTGGATAAGGGATATGATTTCATATTCATCCTAAACTGCTGGACAATTGCTTTCGAGCAAGAAAAATTTCGCCTGAATTTAACAGTTAATATTTTCTGAACCAGATATGATATCGACCTACGGTTTTGAATACTTGATAGATTTATCCCTTAGGAAACAATTGTCAATGTTGGATTTTCTTTAACTGTCAGAAAATTTTATATACAGGGTGTTAAAGAAGACGATGATTTTTGCTCCAATTTTAATGGCGTGTAACTTTAATAATAATATTTTTAAATTTTATCATTCTACGTCAATTGAATCACTGGTTCATAGCAAAGAAAGTAATGTGTCAAATTTTTGATATCTGCTATATTTTAAGAAATACCGATTTTTTTGGAAAACCTTGCTTTATTTTAACTTATTGGTAGCTAGATCTCACTGTGCATTGTATCGTGTAAACTTTGGGAGTCATTATTGTACCTTATAAAAAGCTTGATTATGTTCAGTAACAATAGTTGTACCTAAATGTTATGATGTATAGTGGCGTACTTATATGACTTATGATGTATATGTCTATGGTTTATGAGTATCTCACAATTTTTCACGATTGTTTTATATCGGAAAGTATTCGCCCCTAGATTAGGTCAATTTTTTCTTATTTTTTAGTTTTTCATATCGCACTACAGGTACATTATACAGTGTGTTTACAAAATTTTAACAAAGATACATTTTTTAATTTCATTTTTGGAAAAAATGTATTTATGAATTTCTTCCACTATAACACTATACTAACACTACACTATTTTTCTTGCTCGAAAGCAATTTAGTTAGGGTATGAAACTGACCAATCACAGTGATTAATTACAATGAAACCTAATTTACACGTAAATTTAACGAGTCGTTGTCTAACACGTGACAGGAGTGAGGTTAGGAATATATTTTAAAAATATGCAAATCGGTGAGATGAAATTTGTTCTTTTTTAATTTAAATCCAAACATTTATCCCAGAGTCTATGCATACATAATTTTTTTTGAAAGAGTGCACAAAATGGTGCGAAAGTTGAAGGTATATAACACAAAAATTAATACCAAAATATATTTCTACCAAACTAAATATTTGTGCACATCATATTCACTTTCGTATTTCAAAAATCTCCAGTTTTCCATTCAATTCTAGACAATTACTACAAGATTTAATGCATAAAATGTACTGTATACCTACAAAATGAACGTTTTTTACTAACCTTGGTGTGTTTTTTGCCATGCAAATATCTGTCCACCGCGATATATTCTGATATACTTTGAACGGGGCTCCAACCCCTGTCTACCTTAAAACTTTTATATACAGAAAAATAACTGATAAATCGTTCTTATATGGTGGAACATGAGGATGAGTACATAAAACAGACGAAATTATAACATTTAAAAAAATAATTTAATAATTTAACTAAAGGTTTTAAGGTTATGTGTTTTTTACAGTATTACCACTTCTATTTCTACGTTAACAGTGTTGCTAGTCTGTAAATTGGCAACTATTTTAAAAAACTTTAGCATAGTGAACGTTAAAAGCTCATATTAATATACAAAAGCCGTTTTTTACTGTTTGAAACGAATTCTACAGCTATTTTGTCTTAATGTCGGAGTTATAATTCTTACGCAAGCAGAGAAAAAACCGAACAAACCCTTTTTTCTTATGTGCATTTCAGCAGAACAATTTAATCAAACTGGCTATGTTGAAAAAAATAAATTGTTCATTCTTCTTAATAAATAAATATATCGCTTTTTGTCTGTTATTTTGCAAAAGACTGAATGTGAGAAAAATAGATATATTCAAAGTGATATTGGGTAAATATAAGAAATGACCCAAGTCGATGAATATGTTACTAACTATTTTGGTCCATCGATTTTCCAACGAAAAGAATATTTTTGCAATTGTTTTTCATTATCTTTCTCACAAGTTTACGGCCAATTAACAAAACAAGTTATGATTGCTAATTTAAATTTCTAATTTTTTAGTATGAAGTTCGGGAGTTGAGTCGTAGAAAAAATATACTGTATAACTGGAGTGGATTGTCCATATTGCACTCGAAAGTTTGAGCACTCGGCCTACGGCGTCGTTCTTAATTTACTTCCTCGTGCAATATGGACATAATATCCACTGTACAATAGTACAACCTACTATTTCATTTTTCTCTATTTAATTTCATATCAAACTTTTGTGCTAAAATTAATTATTTAATTTTTTTTGCTGTGTAGAATTTACGAAAAACGGCTTCCATTCATTCTTTCAATTTTTTATTCTAATTTGGTTTTTGGTTATTTTGGTTTGTAAAATTTAAAAGCATTCCATGGTCGGATTATAAAGAAGTTTCTTTTATTTGCATTATTTTGAAAAATATGCTCAAGCAGAAAAGGAGTGATATGATGACACGTGACAAAATACTGAGCATAGAAACTCAATGAAAAAAAAATTGAAATTAAATTGACCATAAGAAAATCCTGGAATCTTGAAGTTCCGTATTTTGCCGCAAGGAGGCACAATTGAAAATTAAATATTAACATTATCAGCAGATGACTGTCAAAAATTACAAGCGGACCTTAACAGACTTGTCACTTGGTGCGAGCAGAATGGTATGGACCTTAATGCCTCAAAATGTCATGCATTATGTCTCTCAAAAAATCGTAACCCTGTACAGTTTGATTATGAAATCGGTGATACCATGTTATCAAAAGCTTCCTCAATTAAAGATCTTGGGGTAATCATTTCACTGTCATTCATTCCTCACATTTTTGAGGGCTCTTAAAATGCTTGGCTTTGTTAAAAGATGCACGCAGGACTTTAACAACCTGTCTGCCATCCGCTTGTTATATTGTAGTCTTGTCAGACCTCACCTAGAGTATGCCTCCTCTGTCTGGAATCCCTTGTATGCCTGCCATATCCATAAACTCGAGCAAGTTCAGCGTAGATTTTTGGGATATATCTCATTTAAGGCAAATATCAACCCAATCGATTACACTTTTGACTTCAATATGCCTTAGGAAACATTCTCTTTGGAAACTTTAAAAAAGAGAAGAGATGAAAGGGATCTTAAACTTCCATACAAGATCATTAATGCGCATGTTGATTGTCCTACTCTCTTGAGCTCAATTGGGTTAGCTGTTCCTGCAAGAAATACGAGATTCTACAGAACTTTTCATCAACCCGTTTGTCGTACCAACTTTGGGTTAAATTCTTTTGTTCCCCCGTGTTACCAAACTTGCCAATCGACATCCTGAACAACTGGATTTTTTTGGCGCATACCGAGGTTTTATTTGTCAGCTGTGATTAAACTTAATAGTGTGTGATAAGTTATGTACCTAAGATTTGATTGTTTTTTATTTTGTGACGTTTGTACTTTTCTTTTATATTTATGAATAGGGAATTTTTGTTTGTACTGTACTGCTTGCACTGATTTAAATTTTAATTACTAACATTTATTTTATTTACTGAGGTTTACCATTTGTTTTTGTAATTTTATGGGCAAGGCCCGTTAATAAATAAATAAAAATATTCTAATATTCTCCAAAAATTCTCACATTAAGGTATTCCTTTAGTAACATCATTAGAAAGCTTAGCCAATATTTTGGTATTAGGCTTATTAACGTACCTTGGTAAGAGTAGAGGAAGCTATTGAAAATGTAATTATATAAATTGCTGTAACTTCTAAACGACTTAAATCCGATTTTAGAAAACTTAAGCTTATTTGGAAGAGAAAGGTAAGTAGTTTTAATTGTCGTATCCATTGGTGCACGACAGCTCGTAATAAAATTGCTAGAGAGTGCAGTTTGTAATAATAACGGTTTTATTGATTTTATCCCAAAAATTTAAATTATACAGTATAACTATGACGTCCTAATTGGAAAATTGATTAAATTTTCAAGCAAAAATGTAAAGGCCTTACTTCAATATGTTATTTCGTTTCAGAGTTATTGCCAAGAAAATAATTTTAAACAATTTAATTGAAGAAATTATTGTTTTCGTAGTCCGTGGTCAAGCATTTCACGACAAAAAATATGTTTTATCTTTACGATGATGTAGGTTCGCCACTCGTTATTCCAATGCCCAAAATACTACTTACTAATAACAATCATCGAATACTTCTAATTGAGACATAATTTTCGGTTTTCAAGTTTTTTCTTGCAAATTTAATTTACCTTCTGATTATAATTCCTAATTCTACCATAAAATTTAAATTTTTGGTATAAAATGAAAAAAACTGTTATTATTACAATGGCGCCCTCAAACAATTTTATTAGGAATTATCGTGTACTGATGAACACGGCAATTAAAAGTACTTACTTTTCTCTAAAATCGGAAAAGTCGATAAGAAGTTACAGAAATTTAAATGATTACATTTTCAATAGCTGCCCCCACTCTAATCAATGTAGGTACGCCAATGAGCCTTAGAACAAAATGATGGAGAATTATCTAAGTTATCTAAAGATTAGTAAGTTAAGTATACCTTAATATAGGAATTTTCGGAGAAGTTTATAATATTAATATTTGAAGTTTGTTTTGCCTGAATGATAGAAGAGTTTTGTACTTGCATTGTCGTTATTTGTTTTACATTACAACGTTTCAACTGGTAAGTATCTCCAGTCGTCTTCAGGTGAATACTAAATAAGTAAAGTATCTACAGCTCTATTTATACTAGCTAGATGCACTGGAGCATGACCGAGATGGGTGCAGTCATGCGTTTAGTTCATGTGCGGTATTTTAAGTTTACATCTTCTTAACAAAGGTTTCCAGATATTTCTTATATCTAATGATAGCTTAATAAAACAATCTATATATATGCTACGGTTTCCTGTACACTGAAGTATGGATGGTGTTGCCAATTTTCTTTACGTTCACATCTAAGAAAGGTAATTGATTGTTTTCTTCTCTCTCCAGGGTAAATTTGATTGTCGGCGTCAGGCTATTAATGTTATGTAGGAATTCCCTGAGTTCGTCATCGTTTCCATTCCAATTAATGAAAATGTCGTCCACATATCTCGGCCATGTTTATGCTTTCTTTTTTGCTTGTTTTATTGCTTCAGATTCAAACCATTCTATGTAAATTTTGGCGATTATTGGTGAGAGAGATGAGCCCATCGGTGGTCCGTCCACTTGGGTAAAAATCCACCTATCTTTTTCCTGGAAGTAAGAATTAACGAGGCAACATTCTAATAGTTCCATGATGGCCTTGAAACGAATAAAGACAATGCAAGTCCAAAACTCTTCTATCGTTCAAGAAACATCATTGTCTCCAACCTTCAAACAGACATTAATATTTAATTTTTAATTGTGCCCCTTGAGGTGAAATGAGGAACTTAAAAATTTATACAGAATTTTTTCATGGCCACTTTAATTTTTTTCCCATAGATGTGGCCGGTGGCCAACTTTACTTAAACACTCTGTATATGACAAATCGCTCCTCTCATTTTAATATTGTACTCTTTTTTTGTAATATTATTAGTAATAATAATATTAAAGATATTTATTTGTGCCAAAACAACAACAATCACAATTGTATGTAATAAAACTAATTTGTAAAAATTATTTTATAATTAATAAATAACCAAATACCAGTTAGAACAAAAAGGTAGGATTTTGATACGTTTGCAATGTCATCTGCAGAATTCTTTAGTATTAAAAATCATCACTGACATGTTTCTGTTTGTTTTTAAATTAACATTATATTCTCTTAATCATTAAAGCGGTGAAGGGCAGAAGAATTGATATGAAAAAAGTTTTAATTTAAAATGCATTTATCAATCACCTTTTTCATTTTCTTTGCTTCATTTATTACAATCCAGTTTACCTGTTACCTGATGCTCCATTTAACGTTACGGAAATAACGTTTGATTCTAAATTTAAAACGATGCTCTTATTTTGTATTTTTAACTGACGGAACTGAAAGAAGGAGGCTGTCAATTTGACCAGTATTGGACTTGTTTTTTGTTTGTTCGAGTTGTTTTTTTGTTTTAACGGATTTTGATAATACCTACTTGATTTGTAAGTGGAAACGGTGGATTACTCCTTAAAAAAATATTTTCTGAAAACCATGGATTGGACGTTGGGCGTCCATAAAGAACAATAACTATAATTTTTTCCTAGCTCCGCTTTTAGGCTCTGTAGGTCTAGCTTAAACCTTCAAATAAAGCATCATCTTTATATATATACTGTAGGTACAGTATTCACCTGAAGACGACTGGAGATACTTACCAGTTGAAACGTTGTGATTTAGAGCAAATAAAGGCAATGACAAAAACTCTTTTTTGTTGCTTTATTATTACTTACCACTTAATTCTAAACAAAAAAGGTATCTTTCATTTTTCTCTTAAAACTTATCGTTTGGAAGAAAATAATTAAAATAATAATTATTACAGAATCGACAATATTGCTAACTTAAATTTAGTTTTTTTAATAAAGATTTCCATAAATTATTATGTCAATAAGCAGTGGCGTATTTAGGGGGGGGGGGCTGCCGAGCTGCAGCCCCCCCAGCCTAGGGGCTCGGGTCTAAACGAGCTCTGGTCTAAACGGTACCATCGGTGTTGCAGAGGGTAGTGGTCTAAAAGTCTAATTGTAACCTAATTTTTCGTCCCAAGCTTGGACTCTTAATTTAAGTCTTTAAATAATGTATTCTTGTCTTAGATTACAAATGTCTTGTAGGAAACGTTTAGTTTTTAAACTCTTCCTTCTAAAAGTCCTGTTTTATATAGAGATTAAGGTTTTAGACGCATGTCGTTTTCGTTATTGATTTATGCAGCAGTTTTAAAGGAAAACGATTAAAAAGAATAATATTTTATAGTATTTTTCTATTAAATACTTGTCTGTTCCGTTTTCCCTTTTTTAGAGCTATTTTAAATATAACTCAATGCAATAAAATATTTTAACAACAAAAAACAATTAGGTATTTATTTTTAAAGAGAAAAATTAAAGTACAAATTTTAATTGAAACATTTTTTATGGAAGAAGCGTAATAATTTATAATATAAAAAATAGTGCGGGTAGAAACGACAATACTTTATTATGAATATACAAAACGGCATTTCCGAAGGAGTATTTCAAAACCTAAGCATTTTTACCAAAAACTTCTCTTTGATCTACGCTCCTAAAATACATGATTTCTGAAAAAATCATCAATTTTGGCGTGGTGAGCGATATTTACTTTATATTTAATCATGAAATACCCAACCCGAAAAACGCTGGTTAGAGTCATATCTACATACGTTTTATGTTAAAATTTTGGATTGACATCAATATTCATATTTTTCACACGGCGCTTTCCGTTTTCTTCACATCATAAAATACATGTAGTCTCCACTGTCTCTCTCTCCAGAAAAAAAAATGTTCTACTTACGTCCACTGAGCCCCCCCCCCTCCCCCGAGCATATTTTCTGGCTACGCCACTGTCAATTGACAATAATTTTTATTATTTTCTTTCGAACTAACTTTTAAAAGAAAGATGAACGAGATACCTTTCTGTTTAAAATTGAATAATAAGTAATAATTAAAGCTGAAACATTTGTTTGAGGCGCAGCTTTACCTACACAGTGCTTTGAGAAAAAAAACATAACTATAGATTTTTGATAAAAACCCAGAAAAAAATAAAATTTTAACTCCTTGTGTATCAAAGACAAAGCATTTAGGATATATGCGTATATGAAGTATTCGTATATAATATCATAAGAGAAAAAATTTGGCCGTTAACATTTTCGACTAGTAAGTATGAAAGTTTGTGGCTTGTCATTTTCAAGTTAGGCGAGTGACTTTTGTTAAAAATGTCATGAGCGAAATTACCAAAAAGCAACAAAATTGAATAAAACTAAAAGAAAATTTTCTCCCGAATGATATTTGACAAGACTATTTCAAGAGAAAACAATAAAAACACTGTTTATTTAGGAAACTAAAAGCTTTATTTATTTATTACTAATATTAAACGTACAGTTGTTATAAGTAATAGTTTGTCCATTCTTTTCGATAAAAGCATGGTTTTGGGTATGATTGACTTGCATTTGCAGTCGAAAGTCCAGGACATGCTTCATTTGTTGTTCTGAGATTTTCGATGAGCTTTAAATGATGACTAGGATCTAGCTGCAGAAATGTTTTCAGGGAATTTGCGTTAACTTAATCAACTCTTGTTTCCAATACCTTGTTTAAATAGGGCAGACACAGCGGAAGATCGATGAGAATGATTTGTTATTTTATGCTTCTTCGTATCAATTCCAATTCTTTCCGCTGAAGTTTTGGTCCACTTAGATACTGTATTTATATCTAGTAGAGTATTTTTGAACCAACATATACCTTCTACCAGTTTGGATGAACATAGAGAAATAGTCTGTCTGTGGAAATGTTTGCTCCTTTTTTTCCAATAAGTTTAAAAAGTAATCTTACAGGGCATAAGTTTGATGAATTTATCACCAACCATTTGCTGTTTGCAAATCCTTTTGACCCACCTTAAGCTGTCTTGGAAAATATGCTGTTATATATTCAATTCTTCCGGTAAATTCTCCCATGGTATCAAACTCCGTTAGAAAATATTGAATTCTGCAATTTACGGCCTCGTTGCCTCTCTAAACTAGTTTAAATGAGCAGAGATGGAAAAACTTTTTTCTGCTTCATCGGGATTTTCTTTATTGTAGCTTTCTATCATTGTTAGTAAATCTCTATTAGATAATACTTTTGAACTTACTTTTCTCATTTCCTAACAACTTTGGAGCTGCTTTCTCTTTCTGTCCCTTGCTATTCGCGCACTTTTAAAGGAAATATTCGTAAAAGGGTCAATCGTTATATCGTATTCTGTAATAGTTATTTACGATATAAGTATTGTAAAGATTCATATTACAACACGAGATAGTAAAGTTGTCAAACGAGGAGTAAGCCGAGTTTAATAAAACATCGAGTGTAGTAATATAAATTTACAACAAGAATATTGTACAAAATTTTATCTACTTTCATCTATGAATAAAAATATTTGGCAAAAGGCATTTTTAAAAATAAAAATGCACCTGCTATAAAGTTTACTAATCAAGTTTTTTATGTTAATTTTCGCATAGTTACTGTTTCGCATGGTTACTGTCAAAACTTTGTCAAACAAATTCAAAAATATAAAAAGCGTTTTTTAAAATGAGCGATTCTGATGAAAGTTTACCCTCTGATATAGAAGCAGCGGCAAATGAAGCGATCTCGAGTTTAGTTCCGACAAAATCCAAGGCGCGGTATGAGTTGGAGTATCAGAAGTTTGAAGATTGGTGCAAAGCTAACAAAATAAAGGAGGTGTCTGAGAAAATCCTTTTGGGTTATTTTTCCGTAAAGCAACGCTCCCAGAAACCATCTACACTATGGACTCACTACTCAATGTTGAATGCTGAACTATGATTTCTATCTATTACAGCACTAGTGCTGTAATAGATGCCCTTACAAAACGATTTACAGAACTGTAAAATTCATATTACTAAATGAAAGTAGATAAAATATATTTCTTGAATTATTTTTGCTGTAGTTTATTAACAGAAGCTTCTTTATAGTCTTCGCCATAACCCTCCTTCATATTAAAGGCGTAATCTTCTAGGATTTTCGCCAGTTTTATCACAGTAATGCATTTTTCCAGTTTATAGTTTCTTACCATTAGAAACTCTAAAAACTATGCTCAAATTGAGTTCTTGGACTTCCGTGTATTAAGTGGAATATTTTCAGTTATCGATTTTTTAATTTCTTGGGTAGATTGCCACTCAAACCTTGCATTTTCGTTTAAAATGCTCATTTTGTCTTTTTCAAACCAGGATGACATTTGTCAGACTAACAATAGCTTTTATTTACAACCATGTATGTAATAATGACATTTCACCTATCTTTGAAAGGTGGAAAGTTGACGTTTCTTGACTTTTACTTTCCACCCGGGTGGAAAGTGCTCACTTTCCACCCGGGTGGAAAGTAAAATTGTTATTTTTTGTAATTTTATTAAAAATCGATATCTCAAAATAGTAAATTTTTTTTTTTTTTTAATTTTAATAAAAATCGATATCTCAAAATAATATACAAACACACCAACACACAACTCATTACACAAATTCAACAACAATAATTTTATTTTTTATTTCTTTAAATGAATTATACCTAAATGACATTTATAAAAAACAAAAAATTAACATGGTTTATGTTTTACTTATTTACATTAAATATTACATTGGCATTATTGTAGGCAGTCACAGATATGTTTAAACCTTGCTGAAATTCTTCTTTTGAAAGGTTTATTTCATGATTATTTGAAGTTAAAGTAGTGTTAGTAAAACTTGAACTTGGCTTTGAAATCAATTTTGCCGTATTAACCTGAGTAGAAACCGAACTGTCTATGTATCCCTCAGCTACTGTGCTAGATTTCCAGCCTCCTAACCGCTTTATTTGCATAAGATCGCCACCGTTATTTGCGAGCAAAGTAGCCGCTGTTCTTCTGAAACAGTGACCAGTAAAACCTTCAGTATTCAGCTTCAGAAAAGCTGCAATTTTTTTTGGAAACTGACTTAAAGTGTTGTGCCCAATACATTGTTTACTAATTTTTCCATATCTTATTTGCATAAAAAGCTTTCCATCCTGTATATTTTTCCGTAAAGTTATGTACTCCTTAAGTGGTGCAATCCATTTATTATCAGTTATCATAAATGATCGTGGCTGGTACGTTTTGCTATTTTGTATTTCAATCGCGACCTTTTCTTCTAAAAAGTGAACGTCTGTTGTTTTCATTTTGTATAATTCATCTGATCGGCAGGCGCCTGAGACACCAATAACCAATGCGACCTACAAATGTATAAAATAATAAGTTAATATAGAAATAGTCAACCTTTTAGCCTAAAATACCTTTTGAACAAGAAATTCCATAGGTGCTTGTTCCAAAAATGTTTCAATATTATCCATAGACAGTGTGGTCGATTTTTTCGGCTTGTATCCTTTGTTTTGCTTTTTTAAAAATGCTAATAGCTTTGCGTGTTTAGATATGTCTACTTTTTCCCTAATTGATAGAGTGGTCCTCAACATTGAATATATTGACCAAAGCGTTGATATTTTCTTTGTCTTGGCATTTTCACTAAAATAAGCTAGTAGCGCCGATTCAGAACCAGGATTTTGAACTTTGTTTCCAATACACCATTCTTTAAAACAGTTATATGCCTTGTCATATCTCGGGCGGCTTTTAGTTGGCAGAAGATCTTCTTCTACTATTTTTGCTGCTTCTCGAATTTCTGGGGGAGTAGCAGCCAAATCAAATTCCTCATCTGAGAGCATTTTTTTGGTGTTTTGTAAAAACTTTGACACTAACGTTTTAAAAAAATAATATATTGTTTAGTGACATGGAAACCATATTCCAAAAATGATATTTGCCATCTTGATGTGTATTATTACCTACGTTATTTTATCACCTGCGGTTATTTGAAATTCTAAATGTCTGTCTACTTTTGCAATGGAAAAGTCAAAATGACATTTACCTTTTAATAATTATTTGAACTCAAAATAATAAGAAGTGGATGTTGGATGTGGTTGTAAATAAAATAGTATACAAACCTCGGTGAAAAGTTTCATTACTGTCTCTGAGATATAGTTTACCTCGACGCTTCGCGTCTCGGTAAACTATCTAATCTCTCGACAGTAATGAAACACTTTCCACCTCGGTACGTAATATACTATTACCTGGCATCAATCAAAATATAATAATATAATAATTTCATAAATCTTTGGGCGCCTGTAAACGTTGAGTAAGAATATTTTAAAGAGTTGTTTTAAGAACCACTCCCTCGCCTTATCCAGGTATTCCATTTTATTCCAGGAAACTGTTTATTTTAACTCCACCCTAGTTAGTATATACAGCCGGTTACGGAAGTACTATTTTTAAACCCTTCAAGCATCATAACGTCAATATTTACGCCTATTAGAATTTTCCAAATCAGTAATCAGCTTTAAAGGATAATAATGATCACATTAAAATGCAGACATGAACTTCCTATTATGTAAGCGGTTAAAAAATCGCGTGGCGACAGTTAATCTTATTTATCAATTTTGGCACGAAGATATTTATCAAAATTTTATTTTAATTTGTGTCAGGCAGTGCATACAAAAAGAATGTATCTTATTACATGAAAGGAGGTCATACCTACTAATTTTAGTTAGAAATATATCCTCTAGCAGAGCTGTACAAAGCCCTTGGCAATAGGGCTTAAAGCCACAAGCCCCTTTAAAAAGAGGCTTGAAACCCCAAAGCCAAAACATGAAGGGCTTTGTAATTACCAAGTCACTTACCTTTTTGTCACTTACGATTCAAGTTTAATAAATAATGACGTCGATTGTGTGTTTTTACACTATTTTATACTATAAAAAAATTAGTAGTAGAAGTTGTTGTATGTTGTTGCGGTAAATGTTTTGATCGTTGATTGGATTTGTAGCCATTGTTTTTTTTATTATGGTTGTACCAGTCTTGGGATTCTTGCCATAGGTTTAATTTTTATTTCTTAGCTTAGAACAGGCAATCACAGGTCTGTAAATTGACATTTCAAATAAAAGCAAGTACATATAACTCTTGTCTTGTCACTTTTTCTTAAGAATCTCTTAAGGACGGCGTGGTCAAGCCATAATACTAATAGTAATTGGACCGAAAGCCACAAGGATGTAAAGCCCTTTATGGGCTGACACCTCAGCAAAAGGGCTTGGAGCGCTTTAAAAGAGCTTGATGCTCTTGAAAATGACCTTTAAAAACCTTAGAGTCCTTAAAAAAGAGTTTGACACTCTTCTTAAATATTGCAATGCTGACACCGTCTGAATTAAATAGACGCAATAAACGACAAATGCGTCGGCTGGCGTCGCGTTCTATGGTTATGCGATAATTATCGACGTTTATCTAAAAAACTAAATACGATTGGTGAAAGTGCATACATTTCTCTTCCAAACAGTCTTTAGTTTGCTAAAATCGGATAAGTCGTTTATAAGTTACAGCAATTTAAATGATTACACTTTCAACAGCTTCCCCCCCTCTTATTAAGGTCGGTACGCCAGTGAGCATAAGACCAAAATGATGCATAATTGTCGAAGCTTTTTAATGGTGTTATCAAAGATATACCTTAATGTGAAATTTTCGGAGATATGTAAATTTTAAAATTTACTTTTCAATTACGCCCATTTGCGGCAAAATGCGGAACTTAAAAATTATTTCCAGGATTTTCTCATGGCCACTTTAGTTATAATTTTTTTTTTCCTGAATTTCTATGCCCAGTAGTTTCCGAGATATGGCCGCTCGTCACCCTTAATGAATCACCCGGTACATTTTAACCTTTTAAATCACCCCTAAAATACTGTAACCTAACTTTTTCTTCTTTACAGGTCCCGACAAGTGGCCCGAATGTTTTCCAGAGGCGGCTGGTACGCGCCAGAGTCCCATCGACATTAAACCTGTGGACCTGCAAACAATAAGCACAAATCAAAAACTGTCCTGGAAATATGTTCCAGAAAACACGATAGACGTGACCAATCCGGGGTATTGTTGGAAAGTCCACGTAAATGGAGCTGGATCAGGTAAAGCGTTTATTATTAATCTGTGTAATGTCAAAAAAAAAACGAGCAATTTTATTCAAACAGTAATAGTTATTATCCTAACAAGTGCGGAAAGAGACACTTTCCCGCACGCGACTGCCGTTACCGGAACGACGCGAAGCGGAGTTCGGGGAAGCAGTCGAGTGCGGGGAAGTATCTTTCCGCATAAGGTAGGATCAAAATTTTTTCTACAAGCGTTAGAAAAACTACCACAAAACATTTCCAAAAATATAATTTTACTAAAAAACAAACAGATTTAATTTCTACTTATTAATAATATTTATATTAAAAGTACAATTTGATGCACTATACAAATTGATTGCGGATGCCCGACAAGTTGAAGCAATCGAGCCAACTGATCTTGATGAGCGGATGGTTGCAAAGAAAGAGGTATCGAATTGTTATTTGCGCTGCTGGGAAACTGTGGAGTTGGGTCGCGGTCTCTTGATGTAGGCAGTAACTTTATAGTATTTACTGATATCTAAATTTTTCTTAACCTTAAGTACACTTTTTAACATGGAATATCGACTATAAGGTATTTAGCGTCCAAAGTTTAGACATTTTCAAGAAATATGCCAAAAGTCGGTACTTCTTCTCTTGTTGCTTTTACTTTTTCGCTTCACACCAACTAACAAAATGTTCGTATTGTTTTTAATACCTGACTAATTACTTTTTTGGTAGTAAATCCAAATTGGCGACACTTGCAGCTTCTAGAATATCTTCTGGAAGCTCATCGTCCTAGAAATTATCTATGGAAAGACATTTGTATCAGAATCTGAACAAAATCAAAACCACGCTCCGGTGAACTGTTGTAAGGTGTCACTTTAACAATTCAATTTTATGTGTGTGTCGTGGTTACCATGTTAACATCTATGTACGGGGTTATTGAAATAAACCGTTTTAAATCAGCTTTTTTTAAAATGTTTATAATAAACTGCAAAAATTAGTGTTTCTGAAATATACATCATTTACTTTCACTAAAAATGAGTCTAAAAATTCATATTTTATTCATTATAGTTGTATTTTGTTATAAAATTACAGAAAAAAAATTTCCGGTACACCGTGCGGGAAAACTTTTCCCACACCGTGCGAGAAAAATTTTCTCACACCGTGCGGGAAAATGGGTCATTCAGAACCAAAACGAGTGCGGGAAAACGGTGAATCGCGCACGCTTGTAGAAAAATTAATTTATCTCCTTCCTAGATGTTCTTTTGTTTAATTTTATAGGTCTTAGTGTCTCACCAATATAAGATTGACCACATTCGCAGCGGAATCTGGTAGACACAGTTCTTCTTCTTTTTTTGGCTTGATGGTTTTGTCTTCAACAGGTGGATTCTTAAAGTTCATGGCACCTAAATAGAACTGTAGTTACCATGCTTACTTAGTATTCACCTGAAGACGACTGGAGATACTTACCAGTTAAAACGTTGTGATTCAAAACAAATAAAAACAATGCAAGTCTAAAACTCTTCTATCATTCAAGAAACTTTATTGTCTAAAACCTTTAAACAAACACTAAAAAATTATTATTAAGAAAAAGTATTGTTAAATTTTACGTAAAAGAAAAATTTTTTACATCTCAATCAGTAGAAAATAATTACCTACATCTAGTACAAAATGTCAGCGTTGTTACTTTTAGCCTATTATATACAAAATCAAATGACACAATAAATATAATTTATGAAGAAAGTTTACTTTCTCTTCTTACAATATTGCGAGAACTTATAGAAGTTTGCAATTGACAGCAGCATTTTAATTTAAAACTCGAAAATATCTTATATTATGTCCTTTGGTGTTCTATTTTCAAAAAAGTAGAAATATCTTTTTTTTTATTTTATTTTTAGAACTGATTGGCGGTCCACTGAAAGGAAAGTATGTGCTTGAACAATTTCATTGCCACTGGGGTAAAACGAATGATGAAGGATCTGAGCACACCATTAATGGAAAAAAGTTTGCTGGAGAGGTAAATATTAATTTAAAAGAGAAACAGATACGACGAAATTGCCACAAAGAAAAATTCAAAGTATAGTAACCTTTTTGCTTTGTTCCTGTGCTACAACAGGCCAAAAAGTAACTATAAGTTTTAGATTGGTATAATTAGTGACCACACTGACTATAGTTATGGATAGAAATAGTTGGGAAATGGTCAGTAAAACATTTCAGAAATTCAAAGTTTGTATTTTGCCAATACAAATTTCTGAGCTGTTTTACTGAGCATTTCCCAACTATTTCTACCCGTATAAGTTTTAGGTATAGAATACACTAAAGCAAATTTACTCGGTATAACAGTAATTGCAAGTGCAAGTGCCTCTCCCCCTTTGAATGTTCATGGCAAAAATACTTTTATTGGTTAATGATGATAAAAGTAATGATTGTCCAACTGATACTAACATCTACATAAGTATGAAAATTGTAAATAAATATGTAAGAACTAAAGAAGGAGTGGGCTTCTGTTTTGCATTTGTCGCCTACCATTTAGTTATCAAAAACGGCAGTTGTTTATAAGAATCTAAGAATTATGAATATTTGAGTAGAGCGTTCAAAAACAACAACAAATGTTTTATATGGAATAAAAGCTGCTTTGATTAGTGAAGTTGCCTTACTAATAAAAGAAACTTAAGTTGGGTTACACAAAGATGTTTAATAATAATTAACTAACCAGCAAGTTTGACTGTGACGTACATGGCATTGACAGGTATTATGTATAAGTTGCCTGATTAGTAAATTAAAAATTAAGTAACTGGACCACTGTGATTGTAAGCGAATATTACTGACAATATGATGAATGAATGGCGGTTCTACGGGGGGGCCTAGGAGGCCCAGGACCCCCCAACATTTCTGAAAATAACTATAAAATTCATGCCACTGATAAAAAAAATTCCGGGTGCTTTATTATTTACATAATTTGATACAATTTGAGCATGATCCTAAAAAATTTTGGGCTGTGGCGTTATTTGCTTGCGAAGGCTACTAAAAATTGTGGCTGCGCCCAGTGGCATATATAAGGGAGGGGAAGGGGGGAGCTGCCAGGCTGCATTTTCATCTCACGCATGGACTCTTAGTTTAAATCTTTAAATATAGTATTCTTGGCTTAGATTACAAAGGTCTTGTAGGAAACGTTTAGCTATTAAACTTTTCCTTCTAAAAGTCCCCTTTTATATAGAGATTAAGGTTTCACACGCATATCGTTTTAGTTATTGATTTTTGATGCAATTTTAAAAGAAAACGAGTAAAAAGAATAATATTTTATAGAATTTTTCTATTATATACGTTTTCCCTTTTTTAGAGCTATTTTAAATCAACAAAAATATAACCCAATGCAATAAAATATTTTTACAACAAAAACAATTAGGTATTTATTTCTTAAGAGAAAAATTAAGGTAAACATTTCAATGGAACCATTTTTTATGGAAGAAGTGTGATAATTTATAATAAAAAAATAGTGCGGGATGAAATGAGAATGCTTTATTAGGAATATAAATATACGGCACTTAAGAAGAAGTATTTCCAAATCTAAGCATTTGCACCAAAAACTGCTCTTAGATCTACGCTCCTAAAATATATGATTTCTGAAAAAATCATCAATTTTGGCCTGGTGAGCGATATTTACTTTTTTTTAATCATGAAAAACCGAGGCCGGAAAACGCTGGTTAGAGTCATACATACGTCTTATGTTAAAATTTTGGATTGACACCAATATTCATATTTTTCACAATTATAAAAAATGTTTTTTTTTTAAATAAAGAGCCAGCTAGGAATATCAAAAAAAAACATTAAAAAAAAATTTAATCCAACCATGCAAAGGGGGAGAAGTAATAATTTAATTTTCGAAATTTGATAGTAGTTAGGTGAATTTTAAACGAACGTTGGGCGTGGCCCCGAAAATTTTTCGCCTGCGGCGCTTTCCGCCTTCTTTACTAGGTACCATCGCGCCGATAAAAAACTGGGACAGGAAATTTTTCTATTTTCTCCTAGACTATTAAGAATAATTTTACATCAAGCCTGGTACCAGTAAAATGTCATGAAAATTTGCATGTCAATGAAGATTGTCACTTTATGATTGACTCGTCAAACATACAATCATATATTATTTGTAAATATGCCACAATTAACCCCCCAGCAAAAGGCAATTATTTATAGTCGGTTGCGAGATAGTGTTGCTATTAGGGATATTGCAGATGAACTGGGAGTAAGCAAGAATACCGTGCTATTGGCAAAACAAAAAATAGCAAGACATGGGACTATTTAAGACTGGTTAATTATCTAAGGGATCATCCCTTCGAAACTGCAATCAAGGCAAAAGAAGAGACGAATTTTCCATGTTCTGCAAATACCGCTAGAGACAGGGTTCGAAATTCCGATATACGAAGCCGTTGTGCTGCCAATAAAAATTTTTTAACGGAAATAAATAAACAGGGCAGGTTAGAATTTGCACATGAATATATTAATCAAATAAATTTATGGGAAACAGTTATATTTTCTGACGAGAAAACTTTTCAGTCATGCAATAATGGGAGAATTCGGGTGTATAGGCCTTCCGGCATGCGGTATGATGAGAGATACACCCACAAAACCAACCAAAGTGGGCGTTTCTCCATAAATGTTTGGGGCTGGATTAGCGCTAGAGGACCAGGACTTTGCCAAATCGTCGAAGGAAGACTAACTGCAGCAGTATACGTTAATATACTAAACGAAGTGATGATACCATCGGTAAACGCTGTATACGGTCAAAATTACACATTTCAGCATGATAATGCTCCAATACACACAGCGCGCATTGTACAAAATTTTCTCCAAGAAAATAACATAGCAGTTCTTCCCTGGGCTTCGAAGAGTCCCGATTTGAACCCGATAGAAAACATTTGGGGTGCCATGGTCAAATCTATGTATAAACATGATTTTCAACCTAGAAACAGGGATGAATTACGTCATAGGATAAATCAAGCTTGGGATGAAATAACTGTCGAATTATGTAGAAACTTAGTTTTAAGTATGCCACAAAGGCTCCAAAAAGTAATAAACAGAAATGGTTCTATGACCAAATATTAATTTTGTGTTGTTTTGACAAACTTTGTGTTCGCAATTTTTTTCTTTTTATTAAATGTATTTTATTACCTGTATTAGCTTTATTTATTATTTTGTGGTAATGGTAAATATAATAATTTATAAAATATTTGACTTTAAAAAAATCTAATAAATTTACTTTATCCATATTATATGATGTCTCTCAAATTTAACCACCCCGTATCGAAAAATACAAAACATTCCATTATGTAACCTAGGTTACTTTTTAAATTTTGAATGTTTTTCCTTTTTAGCTCTAGACACCTTTTATAGTCTAGGGGATATGTATTTCTTACATTGTTTTTGTAAATCTCTTGTCCCAGTTTTTTATCGGCACAATAGTACAATACCATGGAATACATATAGTCCCGACTATCCCTCTATTCAGAAAAAAAATGTCCTACTTACCCCCCCCCCCCCCCCCCCCGAGCATATTTTCTAGCTACGTCAATGTGGTGCCCCCCCCCCCAAATTTTGGGTCTAGAACCGCCCCTGTCGTCAAAGATACTGATTAGTTAATTATTATCAATAATCTTTGTAGAACCCGACAATAGTGTATTTGAATTTAAAAAAATAGAACCAAATTTTGGGGTTTAGAAATAATTAATTTTTCCTATAATGATTTATTTTATTTTTTATGGTTATAGTTGCACTTGGTTCATTGGAACGCATCAAAATACCCATCATTTGCCGAAGCAGCAAAATATCCTGATGGACTTGCGGTTCTAGGAGTGTTCTTGCAGGTAAATAAAAAAGCTGATAAGATTTGTTTAAAAGCTAATAATGTGTGGTCAACTTAATCGTAATAAAGTTCTCCTCCATTTGAAAAAAAAGTAGTAATACGAATTTAAATATTAAGTTTGATACAGTAGATAGCTTTTGACCGAAAATAGTAAATTATAATTTTGGGACTAAAATTAGTGATTTAAACGTATTTAGAGTCTTCTAGGTTGGTGACAAAAATGGAAAAGTGGCACAAGGTTGTATTTAGAACGTCATGTAGAGTAAAAAAATATATATAAGTTCATGTCACTTCCGATAAAAAAAAAGTTCCTTAAAGTTAAATCGTACGTCAATAAATGCAGTTTAATTATACGAATCTTCCAAATTTCATTCTATAATCTTTAAAAACAAAAATGTTTGTTAGCCATCTTCCGCGGACACCCGGTATATATGGTCGCAACTGTCAAAAAAGGTAAATAGCAACGACAAACATAAAATAAGCGATGTTTGTCATCGCTGACTTGATTTTGAAGAGTAAAGAAAGAAAAATCGACATAATAAAACAAATATGTCATCAGTATTCACCTGAAGACGACTAGAGATTCTTACCAGTTCGAAACGTAGTGATTCTAAACAAATAAAGACAATGCAAGTCCAAAACTCTACTGCCGTTCAAACATGTCTATATTTTGTCATACATCAGTTATTTTTTAACATATTTTCATGAACGAGCTCTTATTCTGTTCAGATATGTTTAAGATTTCATATTCTTGCACGCAAAGATATACAGTGTTAAGGCCTTTTTACATTGGGTACAATTGCAAGAAAAAATTGCCTGAAAGCATGCGCTTTGTCGCAGTTTTAAACAGTTGATGCAGGTTTTAAATAGGAAAACGTGCATCAGCTGATTAAAACGTCGTCAAAGCGCATGCTTCCTAGCCATTTTTCTTGCAATTGCACCCAATGTAAAAAGGCCTTTATTCAAAAGAATTCCAGCTAGTTTCAAAGTTTAACCAAGTTGAGGTATGTCCGCCATTTTGTATACCTATGTATTTAATTATTTCATTCCTCGGTTGCTTCGCTGCTAAAATTTGGCTTTATACACCAATTCTATGAGTAAGAGCAACAGATCGCAGCTGGCATTCCAAAGTGGTTAGCCATTCTAGTAACCATACCCTACTTCAACACTCACCAAACGTTAATAATTTATAAATTCGAGAAAGTTTTAAATTCACATAAAAATTTAGAAATTCCCACTACAGTTGAATATTTAATAGCGTTTCTTACCATGTATATTCAAGAAAGAAAAAATATTTGATTTTCTTTTATTTTAGCCTGGCAAGAAGCATTTAGAACTGGACAAAATTGTGTGCCAACTAAACAAAATTCAGTTTAGAGGAGAAAGCGCCAAAATCTTAGTACCTGTCGATCCTGCGGCACTCCTTCCGGAAAACAGCGGGTATTACACCTACCAAGGATCGCTCACCACTCCTCCATGTTCCGAGTGTGTCATTTGGATTGTGTTCAAGGAGCCAGTGGATATATCTCAGGAACAGGTACTGCATGATAAAATTTATATGGAATGGGTTCTTTCACTATAATCCAATTTATCATATTCAGCACTAACATCCTGAATTAGAACCTATTGAATATTGATATTCCAATAATAAAAATCTTACTAGAGTATCACAAATGTTTTCTAGAAAGAATTAAAACCACCACGGGAAAACTGCTAGTATAAAAATATGAGGCGAGAAGACCGGATAATATTTTCATTTGCGAGTTATGCGAACGATTATGTTATCTTTGTTCAGATAACTTAAATATTTTTTTTTTTTTTTTTACGGTTCGCCGACTACGTAGGCCATCTTGAACCGGTCATCGACCACAAATGTGATCTACCGACTGGGGAGTGTGAAACGGCACCTTAATCCTACGAGATATCCGATCTCATCCGGCCTGTCCGGCGTGAATAGGATGGCTAGGTGTCGATTCATTTTACACTCTTCCCTGAGGCAAGAGCACGCCGTGTTCCCAAGCGGTCACCCGCCCAAGTACTAACCGCGCTCGACACCGCTTGACTTCGGTGATCTGCGGGAACCGGTACTTAATATGTCGACAGGCCCTTGCCCGATAACTTAAATAGAAAAGAACAGTTTTGAAATAGAACACCAGTCTCGGTAGTCAGATCCGAACACTGAAAGCATAGAACATTTTATTTTTTCTTGCTTCGATAGTCAAAATCAAAATTTAGTGAAAGAGCCCATTGTGGAATTTCAAGAGTTTCTTGTATCCGAGGTTATTAAGAACTTTCAAAAAGCTTTTAGAAATGACATAAGTACCTGGTTTATTTTATTATAGTAAACTATAGGAATGTTCGTAAAATTTTTGAGATGTGCACAAGCCACAGTCACCTTTACAGAAAACCGCGATGTAAGAAATTTGGCAACACGGGATGAGGATATGGTTTGGTTCACTTTCTTGACGTTGACAGGTGGTTGACCTCTCGGCTTTCCTAAATAATTTGCATTTTTTATCCGGTTTTCGTTGATATCTAACAAAAAGTTTACCTGAAGTTATTGCTAAGAACCCCTACGAAAGATTAGTGACTATTTTTGATGCGGTTTTGCTGTAATATTATTAATAAAGTGATAAACCAAGTGAACGACCGCGGCAACCGTTGCCTGCTGACTCGCCGTTTGTGTAATGGCGGCGAAATTTTATGTGTTTTAATTTAAACGTTTTGTTTATATTTTTTGGCTTGTTACGTGAACTTTATTGTTTTGTGCGTACAGTTAATTTATTAAATTCTACCTATGTGTTGGTTGTTTATTTAGCTTGAAGGTATCATATATAAGTTAGGTTAAAAATTATCAGTGAAGTTTAAAAATTTCGTAAGTAGGTAGTATTATAGTACCTAGGACCTGGTACTATTTTTTAAATTTAGTTATCAAAATGCCAAGCCCTGCTGTGTTCCTGGATGCAATTCTAACTATCAAAGTGTTTTAAAAGCAGGAGAAGAGGCTGTTTCAATTTTTCACTTCCCAAAAAATGAAAATCTTAAAATTCAGTGGCTAAAAGCCATTCCAATTGGTCACCTACACCGTATTCTGTAGTTTGTGCTAAACATTTGGTCCCAAATGACGTTATTTGTAAGGATATTTTACTTTTAGCGGATGGCACTACAATAAAAATTCCTACTAAAGTAAGACTAAATTTATCAGCAACTCCGTGCATTTTTCCCAATCTGCCTGCTTATTTGTCAAAAACTGTTCCTATTCCCAGAAAAAGTTCAACAGAGAGAAACAAGGAACACCAAGAACGTCACTGAAATTAATCAAGCCTTCGAGCAATTAGATTTTATTAAAAGTTTTGACGATATTAACAATTATTCACAGAAAATTAATATTTCTGAATTTTGGGAAGTAAAAATTGTGAGTGGCTCAAAAATACATTTTTATAGTTTAGATTTGACCAATAACTGTAAAAATATTGTTAATCAGGTTTCAGTGGACAATGATATGAAGGTAAACGTTTTTTAAAAAAAAATAAAGGTAATAAATTGGCTTACAATGATTTCAAATGGATATTACCGTTTGAAATGAAACTAGTAGGTACTTTAATCTTGGTATAATTTTAATTAATTTTTTTTAAATTGTTAGTATGAAATAGGTATGTTTCATAAATTTATTAGAGCCTAATCTCGACGCAGGATCCTGAGACAAGTGAAAGATTTTCAGTTTTTTAAATTGAAAAGTGAGGAATTTCATTCGTTCTTTCATGCTAACTATGACAAAAGGTTTGTATGCACTTGCGAAATTATATTGCCAAGTTCCATTATACTTTTTAAAAAACACACATCCTAAACGCATTTTTAAATCTTGGTTTATACTCTGTTTACATTTATAAGCCGCCTTTCGCCCTGGCTAATCGCTTATACAAATAGATCTTCATCTATCAGCTGATGCGGCGTTGCCAATTCTTACATCGTGGCTTTCTGTGAAGGGGGCTGTGCACAAGCACATATTATTTTGAGTTCAATTATATTGTTACCAGTTTTGATGAATGCACAAGAATATTGTTGCAGTGGTCGATTTATCAAACAAATCTTTATTTTTAAACCCTGATTAAAAAAAAAATCAAATTCCTAAGTTATAGCAAGCGATATAACAGATGACGCTGGTGAATAGTTAAGAAAAAGATATTTAAACTAAAAATATGTCATGTTCTTGTTCATGTCCTATTCTTTTTTAATCTGCGATTTTTTAGTTTTTGTAAGAGCAATTTTGTATAATGCACATGTCTTTTTATTGACATCCTTGTCTTCTTTTACTAATATTTTACATGACACCATTAACTACTATCTATTCTTACCATACCACATACCAACTTTCCAACTAAATTTTGAATTTTTTGCCTTTGTTTGACAGCATATAAAAATAATTTTGTTATTTTAGTTGGAGGTCTTCAGGAAACTAAGATGTTACTGTCCAGAAGACCAGTGTCCATGTGACGAATTCAAAGGTTACGTCAAGAGCAACTTCAGGCCCACTCTACCACTGGGTCAGCGAGAAGTGAAAGAATGTAGACAATAGAATACATTGACTTTAAAAATTTGGAAACAAATAGAGCCAACTCAGTCTTGCAAATACTAGAGTCTGGAATACCTGTTCCAATTTATCAGACCGAATTGATCCCGAGATAAATTGGGCTTTAATTGAGCTTCTTTTACTTAGCTTGATTGCCCCAAAAAATAGGCCTATCTAGAAAATAAGCTTTTTTTATTAAATTAGTTTAAATAATCATGGAATAGGTTTTGTAAACAACAATTCACTATAAAATATATCATTTTAAAAGCATTCTTAAAGTAAAGGAAAATACTGCTTGTTTTAATAATTTATTCATTATATACAAAAAACATTTTTTTTTCTTGAATTCTTTACAATGTAATAATTTGTTACAATAAATCCGTAAGGCATATATAGCTATTGCTAAATGACTTTTTAGTATGATCACATAACGTAATATAACATCTGTCAGCGTTTCGCAAGCAGTAATTAGCGAACCCCCATGGATGCGCCAGCTTCATAAAAGGGCTTTGCGAAAAATATTGTAATGGAGGAATTTTAAATACTAAACATCGCAAAAGGCAACAATCTGTTGGCAGAAGCTTTCATACGGGGAAAGGAAAAATCGGGCATTTTTTTCGCTCTTTAGCTAGCAATATAGAATTTTTCTTGCCAATTGGGCATGCTCTCCAGCCAGCGTTGCCACCTTCCTTACCAACGATTTCGGGAGTCTAATGACAAAAAAAAAAGTTGAATGTAAATATTTTTAAACAAAATAAACAAAAACTCCATCAAAGGTAACATAAATAAAAGATCCTTCGACAAAATTTCAGAAAATATAAAAAATATAATCAAAGCATATAAAAATGCCTCCTCCGCTGGCGGTGTTCGCTCACCAAAAAAGGAACGAAAATGCTTCAATGGACCTTCTATTTGTTGAAAAATGGATGGTGTAAAGTTTGCATGAAAGTTGCAGCGTTTTGTAAACTGAATTTTCGAGAAAAATTAAATGAAAACCGGGAGACGGGAGACCGATGCTTGTTAAGGTTCGATTCCAGGAGACTCCCAGAAAATCGGAAGAGGTGGCAACCCTACCCCCAGGTCCACGCTGAAAAATGTTCTGTGGACTCCTTGGCTGTAGCGCTAGGAGATTCTTATTTACTGTTACTATGTTACCTACTAATGACTACACAGGGGATTCGCTAATTTATTCTGGTTTTAAGACGGGTTTCTTATGAAGAAAAAGGTTGAGAATCGCTGCATATGTCATTAAAATCTGTTTATTTAAATTGATATGTGCCTATAAAATACAGTATCCTTGGTAAATATAATACGACAATCTACACTTGACATCTTGTGACTGTCATTATTCTTGATCTTGACCGATCTAGTTTTTAACTTTTTGTTTGAATGTCTGGATCTGAAATTTGTTTCCAAGTTTTTAATTAACTTTCAAAATATAACTAAGTTACCTACATATGTGCAATAATGTTATGTTTATATATATAAAAACTATAGATACTTACATTCTTATGCAGAATAAATTGTTTTGTTATAATAACAAATCTATAGGAAAATTTTTCAATTTTCCCTTTCAACTTTCTTGTTTTAAAGAATGTATGTATATGTTAGTCTTCAAAGAATTTCGGAGGAGATGAGAGGAACAATTTTTTTTTTATTACAATTTTTTTTTTATTTAAGATTTAAAATTAATTTTGAAAAACTGCAAAAGTAAATGGTCTTATATTAGTATGAATAATGGATATAATGTATATAATATAACAAGTGATATAAGTGATATTTTTCAAACGAGGAGATATTTTGCACAAGGCGTCAGCCGAGCGCGGAAACTCTCCGAGTTTTAAAATAATCACTTTCGCACGAGTAATATACACTATCTTTTCTACGACCACATAGAATTATTAAAAAAGCCTTTGATTTGTGAAAAAAAAAATTCAACACTAGGGTTAAAAAAAAATATCAACACTAGTGTTGAAATTAGCATACTTAGGATTATGTTCCTCTTAATATCCGGTTTCATAGTTTGTCAATAGTCTTTTCCTTTATTTGTAGTTTAACTTTTTCATTTTTTCATATTTTTTATATCATAGAAAGAACTAATCCTGGATTGACTCCTAGATTAACCAGAATGAAAAATTTTTAATTTATTCAAGAAAAGATCATAAATTTAAAAAATCCACCCAACAAGGAAGATTTCAGTTCAAAATAATTCTATAAATTATTTAATGTTTTTATAAAAAAAAGTCCAATACACCTAGTGGGATTTGAACTTGTGACCTTGCGATCTGTAGGCTAGAACTCTATTATTCTCTACGCTCTCGGTACCAATAAGGATTTGTTGCTTAATACATGACACTCTCTTCAGCGCGATTTATTTTTTCTGGTAATAGATTTCCAGTATATTAACACCATTTATTATAATTATTTCAGATGGCGTATTTTCACACTCTAATTCTGAATCACTCGACAAATACATGATAAATAATTTTACAATTACCGCTTTCTAAAATTTGTTCTTTTTAATAAATGTGTGTCAAATTGGCACCATATATTTAAATTAAATAGTGTGCTTGATATTTCAACACTAGTGTTAAAATATTTTATTCAGCACGCGTGTTATATACGGCGCTTTCTAGACAAAATTAACCGTGCTGTTTTTCTCATTTTCATAGGTGGTCGTAGGAAAATTATAATTTTGTTCTCTCTCCTATCTGTCTTCTTTAGGTTTTTCTAATTATTTTGTTTTAAATTTTTTTTTAATACATTTTGTTGAAGAGAAAGTAATAACACTGGTCAACAAAATTTAAGATTTTTTTTGTCCCACGAGCTGAAGTGGGTGTACTTGGTAGTACTTTTTAAACATATTTCATATATGTTTTCAGAATTTTTCCATCACGCAGGGTTTTAAAGTGACAAAGCAATGAATTTTTGTGAACGTATATATTATAATATGGGTATAAGTTATGAAAAAATAAAGTACAAAGTGATATATTTACTTAGAAAATGTGGTCATATATGACTTTCGACTGTACTTTGCATCAGAAACATCTCTCTTCAGCGTCCAGCAATAGTCTGCCAACATAGCGGGGCTCCATTTGCCTTGGTATCTCTTTTCCATGTCCAGAATGTCCTGGTGAAATCGCTCGCCATGTTCGTCACTTACTGCTCCAAGGTTTTTCGGAAAAAAGTCCAAGTGTGAATGAAAAAAGTGTATTTTTAGACCCATGTTGCAACCCATGGCTTTATATGAGACCAATAAATTGTTAACATTCTCTACGTAATTTTCGGATTTACGATTTCCCAAGACGCCGTTGCAAATGTCCTTGAAAGAAAACCATGCTGCTTTTTCGGACAAGGTCGTTAAGTTCTTCTTGACTTAGAAGATGCGGCGCACAAGAAGACGAATCTGGTGTAAATGTTGGATCCAGATCAATATTTTCGGCTGAAAAACTTTCGTTGTTTACTTCGTCATCGGCAGTTTCATCGTCGCTCGGTGTCATATTTTGTGGGGGTCAGGCACAGGTTATTCCGGACTGTGCGGCACTGGTCTCAGTGCAGATGGAATATGAGGATATTTAACAGTATGTTTGGAATTAGAAGTTATACCACTGATATTTGTTAGACAAAAATAGCAATCGGTAATATGGTCTGATGGTTCCCTCCAAATTATGCGAATAGCAAAAGGCATATGTCGTTTACCTTTTGCCCACGCTGTAAGAAGTCTGACACACGTAACACAGCAAATATGGGGAGCCCAGCTTTTGTCTTGATCGCCGACTTTACACTTGAAATACTGTTCATAGCATTTATTAACGAGAGGCGTGAAAGACCGTTTTTGAGATTTAAATGTCAATTCACCGCAGATGTAGCAAAAAGAGTTCGGGTGGTTTACACAATTTCTTGGCATTTTTACAGGTGAGTTACACTACAATAGCTTAAAATGCACCACAGCACATTCTTCAAAACGTTAAAAAAGTCTGCGTATATGTTCATTCACCGAGCTCTAGCCGATAACTAAAACAACAATAAATATTATGTAGGACTCGGAACTGCTTGCAGGTCTCAACAAGCCAATACATGTTCCGCGTGACACACAGAGCACACTTTGTTATTTCCTAGTCACAACAAGTTATTGTTACAATACACAAATAATAAAATAGCAATGCCTGACACAAGTTTTTTGTTAGATGACTCTTATAGTACAGACCTATGCGTGCATTTTATAGGTAAATAATCACATATACTGGAACATAAAAACTAAGGGTGATGGAGAAATTCTGAAAACATGATTGATTTCAGCATGCAAAATTATATTGAAATCAGACATTTTTGCGCTTGGGACAAAAATCTTGTTAACCAGTGTAATTAAATAACTAACAAGCATTTAATTAACAAACCTTACACTGTGTAAGTATTTAGAGATTTGCATCGCCTAAGCATCTTTAGACTTGATACCTGCAAATGTGCCTTACGCAAAAGTAAACTACTCACTATTTGAAATGTTACACGTTTTATGAATTGACTTCGCATCAACGAAAGAATGTGAGAAATCGATTACAAACCTGTAGGGTTTAAATATATTCTAAGATCACCTTAAGTTACAGCGCGGTCCAAGCATTAAAGAATGTTTCTTGCGTGATCTTTAAACGTTATTGTTACTAATACTTTAAAAATTTGATCTAAAAATTACCAGTAATATTTCAATTGGTATTTAGTTTATATCCAAATAATTATTTTAGAATAAACCAAATATTAGAATTTATAAACGTGTTTAAATAGAAAGAATATAATCCATTTTTTTTTTAAAGAAGATTTTCCTTTTCATTTCGCCAGATCCATCTCTAGACGCGTTTCGTCATATCATGACTCATCACTACTCATCAGTAGAACTAGGATCCGACGAAAAGAAAAGGGATCTCGAAGCTACTTAAGGCAGCACTTGGTGGACACACCAGTAAGATGTGGCACGGAGCGCCATCTGTGTCGTTGTTAGACACTCTTGAGCATACCAGCACCTTTAACAAACTTATAGAAATAAGTAAATGTTTAGAGGAAATCGCCTGTGTGAAAAGGAAAATCTTCTTTACTCATTGTTTTCGGTTAATAAACCGATGTGAGTTAGCGCTGCCTAGCGGGACTCCTGTAATTGTGACAAATGTCTTTACAGGCGATTTCCTCTAAACATTTACTTATTTCTATAAGTTTGTTAAAGGTGCTGGTATGCTCAAGAGTGTCTAACAACGACACAGATGGCGCTCCGTGCCACATCTTACATTTTTTTTTTGTTTTCTTTAAGTTTTAACCCGGCAAATTTGATTGTGACCAATCATTTCTGCCAATGTATATTATATAACACTCACAGCTGATTTGCTAATTCATTGATTAATCAGTTAATCATTGATGGAAACCTTTCATTGTCTGAAAGTGTTTTTAACAGTAATATACCGATTGAGGAGGCGTCTTATCGGTAATACCGCTGTTTTTTTACAAGAAATCGATTTTCTGATAATTTTCACGAAATATAATTTTTACTAGTAATCTGATAAGATCCCGAGAGCTTTAGCTCGAGGGTCTTATCTTTGATTATAAGTAAAAATTATATCGAGTGAAAATTTTCTTAAAAAATCTAGATTTAAGTGAAAAACAACGGTATGAAGATAAGACGCTGCTTCTAGAGGTGTATTTTATTGGATAATTTACTGAACCCGAAATAAAAGCCGTTTGTGATTAAGGAAAATATGCAAACACATCATTCTGATTTACTTTTAAGTTTATAAACGGGCCACAACTAACAATTAATTAAAAATCCAAGACTAAATCAGTCGCGTGGAACGTCAAAAATTAAATTCAAATTTTCATCACAGTTGCCATGAAAACGCCAAGATTTCTTAAGCTCACGTCAAAGCAAAGCACACTGGGTTTAATCTTGCATACATTTTGTCATAAAACATTTCTTTAAAAATGTCAAAGTTAAGTTAAGTTTATGCCCTAAAATCACCTCAAATAGTGTTGTGTGTCACTTTTATTTTGTAGGGGTTATATGGTCTTTTCCGATAAGACCTACGACTAGCTTGGTAAGACCACAGTAGCTTTTTGTCAAACAAACAGTAATTTATTTCACGAAATCAAGTTTAATAAATAAATATTATAACACCTACAAAATAAACACACAACAGTATTTAAGGTGATTTTAGGGCATAAACTTAACTTAATTATTGACATTTTCAAAGAAATGTTTTGACAAAATGTCTGCTATATTAAACCCAGTGTGCTTTGCTTTGACGTGAGCTTAAGAAATCTTGGCGTTTTCATGGCAAGCGTGATGATAATTATTGATGAACGAATTTGATTTTTGACGTTCCACGCGTCTGATTTAGTTTTGGATTTTTAATTAATTGTTAGTTGTGGCACGTTTATAAACTTAAAAGTAAATCATAATTATGTGTTTGCATATTTTCCTTTATCACAAACGGCTTTTATTTCGGGTTCAGTAAAATTATCCAATAAAATACACCTCTAGAAGCGGCGCCTTATCTTCATACCGTTGTTTTTCACTCGAAACTAGATTTTCTAAGAAAATTTTCACTCAATATAATTTTTACTTATAATCAAATATAAGACCCTCGAGCTGAAACTCTTGGGATCTTATCAGATTATAAGTAAAAATTATATTTCGTGAAAATTATCTATTTCTTGTAAAAACAGCGGTATTACCGATAAGACGCCTCCTCTATCGGTATATTACTGTTGAAAGTAATACTTTACATAGCTAGCAACGCTACTTTAGCAACGTATAATATTCAGGTAACTCGAATGTTTACTTTCGTTATCTGTCGTGTTGCTAGGGCCCGAAAGTTAATTAATTTAAACGGTAGTAGAAAAATTAAATAAAGTATCCGCTAAGTAAACTGCAACAAGTCGTAGCATCAACGTTTATACTAGAAGAACTTACATTATGGCCCAGTTTGCACTATATCGCAAGAGCAATAAAAAACGTTTGTAATAGTAAAAAAGTGTAATAAATAGTAAGGAATAAATTAAAAACCAAAAAAAAAAATAATAAGGATTACTTACACATGCCAACATTTTAGTTAAATACAGGACTCCACCTAGGTATCCAGGGGTTTCTAGGTAGAGTCCGGTATTTTTTCTCGAACTAAAATGTTGGCCTGTGTAAATAATCTTTATTATTTTTGATTATTTTTTAACTCATTCCTTACTGTTTATTACACTTTTTACTATTACAAACGTTTTTATTTGGAAATACTCTCATTGCGATACGCGGAGCCCCATTTGACCCGCAAATATTTAAAAAACCAAGTGGACCACTTAACCTGGCTATCCACTTAACCCCACTCTCCCCTACATGAAATCCTTCGTTTGCGGAAAATTGATAGTGGTCACATTTGTTAAGAAAGAGACTATTATTATAAAATAATACAATATGGCTTATAGAATAGTATAGAGCCTTTTTTTAATTTAAATACAAGTACTTACTTTAAGAAGTGTAAGATAGCCCACGATGATATAGATGGTGTTATGCAATACAATGTTAACCAACAAAACACTAATTTTAAAGAATTTTGTAATTTCTATAACCTTTTTCTATTAAAAAAAGGCCGAATTAATAAGTTTTCTTGGTATAACATTTCGTAAATCTTTTAAGTCGTTTTGATAACCCATAATGTTAAAAACGTCTTTTTCTCAACAACATGTGTGTTGTAGGTTAACATTGTTATATATGCATAACACCATATAGCTGTTTTTTTAAATTAATATTTTCTTTTAATTCGAAATTTCTGAATAAACGGTAACAAACACAAAAAACATTAGCAATAAAAAAAATATTGAAAGCATACATGTTTATTTCACCAAAAGGTTCTGGGAACTTTAAGTACAAAAATAAATATCCTATAATTATTTATTAGCTGTGGGAACTTCTTCCTGTAATCAACTATAGCAGAACATTCTCCTAACTTTGAGAAAGCCAATAGTTTAACATTGTGTAGTATCAGTATCGCATAAAAACCTTTTCAAAATTTTGAATTTGGGTACTGGTCTTTAGTACCTACTAAATAAATGCGAACCCGAAGCTGTATTTAACAACAATACTCATGCTTTTGACACAAATGAGTATATCTAAAAGTTTGTACGCTCAGTAATCCTAAGATCTCTCTGAATATCTTCCAAAGTTTTACCTTTTGTTTCAGGGACAACGAACCAAATAAATATCAGTCCTACCATGCAACAAAAGGCAAAAGTAAAGAAAGGCACTTCGATGCCAAATCCATCTTGCATGATTTGAAAGAATTTCGAGGTTATAGTAACAATTAGTCCAAACCAGATATCGGCTAGACATAGAGCGAAAGCCTTCACACTAGTTGGAAACATTTCTCCTAGGTATAGTGTTGGAATCACACCCATTCCTATGTTAAATATTACTACATAACTGAGAAGGGCCACCAAAGGTACTGCCTTCATGTTAGTAATATCAACACTAGTATTATTGCGGAGATAAAAATAGATTCCTTCTAGCAATAGAGTCAGTCCAGAGCCAATAATTGAAACAATCAGCAAAGGTTTTCGTCCTACTTTGTCTACCAAGAAAGAAGATGCCACAGCGCACAGTAACTGTAAAGTAAAGAAAATATTAGAGGCGGTTGTAGGGGCCATAGCATTGCTTGCTTCATAAAAGATACTTTGCGAGTAGAATGTAATAACTGTGGTACCGCTTAGCTGTTGAATTGCTCGTAATCCAAAAACTATATATACAGCTCTTCTGTTACTAAGTATAGTAAAGAGTTCGAAAAATTTTCCTTTTTGTTTTTGTTCTTCTTGTACAGCTTCCATAACTCTCTTTATTTCGCTGGATACATCCTTTCTTTGCCTTAATAATTGCAGACTCTTTGTTGCGTCATCAATTCGTTCCTTCATCACCAAATAGTAAGGACTTTCTGGCATAAAGAAAAAGGTACCAAAGAAGATAGGTACAATTATTGCAGACACCAGTGCTGTATTCATGATGTTCATGTACGATCCGATTAAGTTAATCAGCAACATTCCAGCAATCATAAATAGTTGAAGGCTCGAGCCGAGAAGCCCTCTGATATTGTGAGAAGCAATTTCTCCTACATACATTGGGAAAACTGTGAACATTGCTCCGTCAGCCCATCCCGCAATAAATCTTCCGGCGTACAATTCCCAGATGGTACTGGCAAAGGCGACCATTATCCAACCCAGAAAATATCCTGGTGCTGTTAATAAGATACTGATTCTTCTTCCAATTCTGTCAACTATACAAGCTGTCATGAGAGAGCCGGTAGCTGCACCAATGCATGGCATGGAGGCAAGCCAGGGACCATCCTCACTTGTTATAGTAATGTAGGAATCTGGACCGAGAAGGATGGGGAGCGAGGGGGATGGCCAGCCAAAGTGCATGGCACCGGAAAGTACACCCAAACATCCTGAAAAAAACAATATTTTTTTTTTTTAATAATAATTATTAGTGTTGTTGCAATTAAACATAATTTTTTTAGGTATTACTATACTCCAGGTCTAAGAAAAATTACTATCAGTGGCTCATCGCTTTCATCGAGAGCAGGGCATCGTGCGAACTCAAATAATTTAAAATCAATATTTTGGTCTACTAGAATTTCAAAAATACACTAAAATTGGTTCCTCTAACTCCGTAAAACCCGCTGCCCTCTATTTTTGGACAATTAAATAATATGCAAATATAAATTTTTAGAAATTTAAAATATTCAAAAATATTTTTATTTTAATTAAAAATTAGCTTCAGATTGTTTTGCCCTAAGAGTACTTTCTGATAAAGAAAATAACGTTCTTACCTAGAACACATATCGACAATCAAAATTTGATTGAAGATTTTTGAAGACACTATTTTAAAAAGAAAATAAATAGGGTCATATATTTTTAAATCTGATACCCTTGATGAGCTAATTTTTTTTAAATGTCACTTTATTTCTTAAGATAACATTTTTGCAAAGTTCCTTACATTATTCCCGCCAAATCTTCTAGCCATAGGCGCCGATTCCGTGGGGGCTCTGGGGGCTTGGGCCCCCAGAGCCATATTTCTTTGGGAGCGTAGCCCCCATAGCCTAACCTCACAGTACGTTTACATAATAATGATACTAATAGCAATTCGTTTGCGAACGTGCGTTACTTGAGATTTGATAATTTAATTTTTTTCTATAAAATTTATCTACAGTTGTCGTTTCCTTTTTTAATTTAGCAGGTTATCATATTTAGGAAAAAATTATTTTGGCTTTGAAAATTAAATTATGCTAGATCTGGCAACCCTGGTCTGCCACTTTGCTTAGAGCACGTAGAGAATTTGGAAAGTCCCTGGTCTCAAAGTCTCAAGGTTGCCAGGTCTGGTGAAATTTCAATAGATCTAATGATTTCGAAACCAATCCAAAGTGATTTAGTGAAAACTTTCGTTAAATACCCCAGTGTTAGTGATTTATCGGATTTTGTAGCAAATAAGACAAAGTCGTCTAAAATACAATACAAAAATGCAATATTTTAAAAATATTTTTTTCAAAAACACGGCTATTTTTAATTATCCGCTCGATCTATATTTTCTACACGTTGGCAGCCGTAATGTCAGATCTGCGCATCATGCAGATCTGACATCACGACCTAGTCAGCGAGCAGCGAGGTCAAGCATCGGCGCGGTCAAGTTGGAGCCAGTGTTACCAGATCTCCTGTTTTAACAGAAGATCTACTGTTTTCACTCTTAAACTACTGTTCTACTGTTTTCACCCTCAAATCTCCTGTTGAAAATTTTTTAATACCAAAGAGGTAATTAAGCTACATAATTCACAAATGTACACAAAAACATTGGATCATTCGGAACTAACTGGCCAGAGCCGTCTTTCCGTACGGGCCCGGTACATTTTTTTTTAGAAGTCACTTTGGATGGAGGAATGGCCCCGCGCGTCTTGGGGCCCACAATTTGAATCGATGACCTTTTTTTTTAGAAGTTACTGTGGAGGGAGACCCCAAAATTTGGACCGATGACCTTTTATTTTTAGAAGTTACTGTGGAGGGAGCCTTATTATATTTAAAATTTATTAACTATTACATTATATTATGTGTATATTTAATAAAGGATTTTTTTTTATTCGTTGAGATCCGGGCTCCAAGCCTCCAGAGCAATTCTGAAGTTCCGGCGCCTATGTTTCTAGCTATTATTGTAAAGGAAATAATATTAAAAAAATAGTACATTATATACTCAGTAGAAAAAGCTGAACACTTCCGGACGACCGTAAGGTGTGGTTTTTTCTACGAGGTATACATACTATTTTTCCGTAAATCGAAAATTAGTAAAAGGACATAACTTATTACAATAAACTTATAAAAATTTTGAAATAAATATTATTAACTTTGTTCGCAAATAAAGGATGGCATTAAATATTTGTGTTGTAACTATGGAAACACAGTAATATTAAATTGTCAAGCTTAACACATTTAAGTTTACAAGTAGCCATACAGAAATAACATTTCCTTACAGTACAATAATAAATATTTCCTAACAGTTATTTGTGTAAGGATATATTGACTTTTTCTTTCAAAAATATTATCAAAAATGTCAATATTTCCTATCGACTTTCGGAAAATGCTTTTATTAATTTTTGACACTATACAGGGTGCGCCAAACTCAGTGGCCTATTAGAAATATTTAGAAAACGACAAAAGATATGTTTTTGAAAATTTAAGTGTGTTCATAAGAGCTAGTGTACTAGCGTTTAAAAATATTTTGAAAGGGGCGGTGTTGCCAGATCATCTTGAAACTCCTAGCAACTTTGGAATTTTAAATGAGACACCCTGTATATTATTTTACTTTTTGTTTCTGCTTAATAACACAAACATTTTTTGTATATAATAATCTATGCCTATCTCTTATAGTTTTTGAGATATTAATTAATTAGTCATTTTTTGGGGCCAAAACATGCTAACCAGAAAATCAAATATTTTTGTGATTAAGGCACCTAGAAAGTTAAAATTTTTACAGACGGTTCTTATAGCATGGCCATTTAGGAATTTTGATGATATATGAAAATATTTTTACACAGAGCGTCACAAAAAAACGTAATCTTCGTGATATAAATAAATGCAAAATTCTCAACTTTTTTAAATGGAACACCCTGTATTTTATTTTCTTAACAAAATCTAGTTTATATTTCCTACCAATAAGTATAACATGTTCCTATACCTATCTCTAACCAATTCGAACTTACAAGGGGTTTAAAAAAATTAATAACTTAATAAAAAGGTTTAACTATATTTAATAGTAGGCTTTGGCAGAATTTGTTCGGAAACAAATGAAAGAGAAAAAATGTCAACCGAGATGTCAACTTAATTTCCTATATTATCTTATATTAAAAAAAATTATTCGTTCTATGGATTTATACGTCACACATTCACATTATTATACTGCAACATATTTCGTTCTATTTTTCTTTTTGGCTGTCATTGGAGATGAATTGGGATACAATTCATTAAATCGTCTACATGTTCTTAATACAATTTTATTACACTCTCCATGTATAAAAAGTAAATTCAAAATTTCTGCGTTTGAATTAGAAATATTGGCCATTTTAGTCAATAATTTAAAAACACAGATTATAGACAAAACCAATAAAGTTGAAATTTTTTCTTTTTCATTTGTTTCCGAACAAGTTCTGCCAAAGCCTACTATTAAATGTGTTTAAACCTTTTTATTAAGTTATTAATTTTTTTAAACCCCTTGTAAGTTCGAATTGGTTAGAGATAGGTATAGGAACATGTTATACTTATTGGTAGAAAATATAAACTAGATTTTGTTAAGAAAATAAAATACAGGGTGTTCCATTTAAAAAAGTTGAGAATTTTGCATTTATTTATATTACCAAGATTACGTTTTTTTGTGACGCTCTGTGTAAAAATATTTGTTATGAAATTAGCGTCCTATTTCAAACTCCAGGTAGGCAGGTATTTGTGGGTTTAGGACAATAAAACACAATTCTTCTAAATTAAAAAATTGCCGACGTTTCGACCTTTATTAGGTCTTTCTCAAGGCTACAACAAAACATCAATATTAGGGAATACAATGATAAAAGACCTTTTCTTTTCACTCTGTATGTATGTATATAGAAAAAATTAAATTTATGAAATTATTTTAAAATAAATCTTACACACAACTCTTTTTTTTAATTACATAATTTTTTTTTATATAACTTTTTGTAAATTTTTTCCCTATCTAAAATCAGAACAATGCTTATAAAATACATTGAGTGTTCTATAAACTAAGAAAAGGGTTTTTAAAAAATATATATTTATATAAATCAATATATTATGAAAAAATAAGTTATTTAATTATTTGTGGGAATAAAGAAAGCCAAACAAGACACACACGAGAAGCCCAATGATAATGTAACATGTACAAATGTGTAGTTAATCATAGAATATTTACCTATTTCACAAAGTCGAGGAACATAAGTCGAAAACAATTGTTAAAATCATCTCCAGACGGGAACACACATTACAAACTGACATGGAACAAATATTCTGTAAAAATAACGAACCACACCACAACGAGTACTGTTAATATCTGAATAAAGGAATGTGCATTACGCTCTAGCAAACTCGTATACGAGTTTGCTAGAGCGTAATGCACATTCTATGATTAACTACACATTTGTACATGTTACATTATCATTGGGCTTCTCGTGTGTGTCTTGTTTGGCTTTCTTTATTCCCACAAATAATTAAATAACTTATTTTTTCATAATATATTGATTTATATAAATATATATTTTTTAAAAACCCTTTTCTTAGTTTATAGAACACTCAATGTATTTTATAAGCATTGTTCTGATTTTAGATAGGGAAAAAATTTACAAAAAGTTATATAAAAAAAAATTATGTAATTAAAAAAAAGAGTTGTGTGTAAGATTTATTTTAAAATAATTTCATAAATTTAATTTTTCCTGTATACATACATACAGAGTGAAAAGAAAAGGTCTTTTATCATTGTATTGTATTGATGTTTTGTTGTAGCCTTGAGAAAGACCTAATAAAGGTCGAAACGTCGGCAATTTTTTAATTTAGAGGAATTGTGTTTTATTGTCCTAAACCCACAAATACCTGCCTACCTGGAGTGTAAAAATATTCTCATATATCATCAAAATTCCTAGATGGCCATGCTATAAGAACCGTCTGTAAAAATTTTAACTTTCTAGGTGCCTTAATCACAAAAATATTTGATTTTCTGGTTAGCATGTTTTGGCCCCAAAAAATGACTAATTAATTAATATCTCAAAAACTATAAGAGATAGGCATAGATTATTATATACAAAAAATGTTTGTGTTATTAAGCAGAAACAAAAAGTAAAATAATATACAGGGTGTCTCATTTAAAATTCCAAAGTTGCTAGGAGTTTCAAGATGATCTGGCAAGACCGCCCCTTTCAAAATATTTTTAAACGCTAGAACACTAGCTCTTATGAACACACTCAAATTTTTAAAAACATATCTTTTGTCGTTTTCTAAATATTTCTAATAGGCCACTGAGTTTGGCGCACCCTGTATATACAATAAAAACTTAAGTTAAGATTAGTTTTTTATATAAAAAACCTTACCTGTAATTGTTGCAATATATTGATATATAGCACTACCCTCCATTGAATGTTTCAACTGTTGCTTGATCCCAAAAATCATATTATGGCTTTACTTATTGCCTAAAAAAACCTCAAAAATACTATGACTGAATGCTGATTGAGCTCCAGAACCCCAGTTAAATACTGGCACTATCTCTAAGCAAACATACAAAAATAATAATAATCTTATTTAATTAATTTTAACAGTTTAATTTAATCAATAGCCACACGTATTGTTTTCATTTCGTGACAATTAAGTAATTGTTGTGTAAATCTAGAGGTTTAAGTCTGGACTACCGTAGGATCCCAGTCTTCGTAACATCCAAGAAATAATAACATTTGTTATGAAACCTTACCTCTTGGAGCTTTCGCGACGACACAGAACGAAGACGAACAGTTCTTTTTGAGTTTATCCGAGATATGTTCTATGGGGTTGAGATCCGGGCTACATGTAGGTCATTCTAATCTTTGCAGTTCAAACCCATCTAGAAATTTGCTCATTACATGTGCAATGTGGATTATCACGCATCAATCTAAATTGGTTCCCAATTAATGAGGCAAATGTAACGACTATTTCCTGGAGGATTTCTTAAATGCAACGGTGGGCGTTTAGAGCTACATTTTCAATTAATACAACACACACTCTATAAAAACTTTTGTTTCTTGTTCATTAATATAATTATTCTTTTTTATTGTTTTGTGTTTCTCTGGTTTAAACAAATTTTTATAAAAATAATACATCTAAGATTGTAAAAAAAATTTTATAAATAAAATTATCTGTCTTGATTTTTCCACAAGGTACTTTAAAATTATGATATAAAACACTTACCTAAAATTTTGAGGAATCAAAAATTTGTGCAGGAGAGTCAAGCACTTACTTGTGAGAAGTTTGTTTTAAATTTTATGAGCTGTACTCATACAATAAGATACACATTACTCAGAAAGGTGAAGTACTATAGACCACATAAAGTATAAACAAGCATTTAAATACAAAAATAATATATTTCTTATTATTAAAAAGTTCTTAGAACAGAACTCTAGGTACAAAAATAGATATATCATTTAAATACTAAAAACTACGCAGTTTTTCTCTAGGACTCTAATTTACAGAAATATTGTATTGCTTCTGGCCTTGAGGTATATGTATAAAAATAATATTCGCAGAAACATTTCTTTTAATTTGCTACTAAAATTATTTACAAGTGGGTATGTTCAATGCCCTTAAGTTCTTTCTGGATATCTTCCAAAGTCTTTCCTTTAGTTTCAGGTACTACCAAACAGATAAATATTAATCCCACTACGCAGCAAAAGGCAAAAGCAAAGAAAGGCACTTCGATGCCAAATCCATCTTGCATGATTTGAAAGAATTTTGAGACTATGGTTACAATAAGTCCAAACCATATATCGGCCAGGCATAGAGCGAAAGCCTTGACGCTAGTCGGAAACATTTCTCCTAGGAATAGCACTGGAATCACACCCATTCCTATGTTAAATATTACTACATAGCTGAGAAGTGCCACCAAAGGTACTGCCTTCATGTTAGTAACATCAACATTAGTACTATTGTTGAGGTAAAAGTAGATTCCTTCCAGCGATAGAGTCACTCCAGAACCAATAATTGAGACAATTAACAAAGGTTTTCGTCCGACTTTGTCTACCAAGAACGACGAGGCTACAGCGCATGTTAGTTGAAGAGTAAAGAAAGTAATAGAAGCTGTCGTAGAGGCCATGTCCTTGCTAGATGCATGGAATATGCTTTGAGCATAAAAGGTGATTGCTGTGGTACCACTTAGCTGTTGAATAGCTCGCAGTCCAAATACTATAAATACAGCCCTTCTGTTGCTCGGAATAGTAAAGAGTTCGTACAATTTTCCACTTTGTTGTTTTTCTTCTTTTACAGCTTCCATGACCCTCTTCATTTCGATGGTTACATCTTTGCTTTGCCGAAATAATTGAAGAGTCTTTGTTGCCTCACTGAGTTGTTCCTTCATCACCAAATAGTATGGACTTTCCGGCATAAAGAAAAAGCTACCAAAGAAAATAGGAGGAAGTGTTGCACATACAAGTGCGGTGTTCATAATGCTCAGATAAGATCCAATTATATTAATCAGTAACATTCCCATAATCATAGAAAGTTGAATGCTCGAGCCCAAAAGGCCCCTGATATTGTAAGAAGCAATTTCTCCTAAATACATTGGAAAGGCCGTGAACATTATCCCATCAGCCCATCCAGAAATGAACCTTCCCACGTACAATTCCCAAATGGTACTGGCGAAGGCGACCATCAACCATGCTACTAGATATCCTGGTGCTGTCATTAGGATGCTGATTTTTCTTCCGATTCTGTCAACTAGACAAGCTGCTGTGACTGAACCGGAGACCGCGCCAATACATGGCATCGAAGCAAGCCACGATCCATCGTCACTTGTCATACTTATGCCGGAATCCTTACCAAGAAGAATGGGGAGGGAGGGAGATGGCCATCCGAAGTGCATAGCACCGGAAATGACACCAAAACATCCTGGAACAAAAAATTTTAGTTATATATTTATATTACAGAAGAAGAGTTTCCTTTCATTTCGTCAAACCCATCCCCAGACGCGTTTTGCTGTTCAGTAGAGCAAGGATCCAACAAAAGAAAGGAGTAACTTAAAACTGCTTTAAGCAGTTAAGCAAGATGTTGCTAAAATCTGTGTCGTTGTTAGACACTCTTAAGCATACCAACACATCCAACAAACTTATAGAAATAAGTAAAAATGTTAAGAGGAAATCACCTGTAAAGACATTTCATCACGCTGGGCAGCGGTTAGTTATATAAATATGTATCTGTTTGTACTGAACCCAGAAAAAAATATTTTAGAATAAATTGATATTAACATTTCATAAACAAATATTTTGTTTAGAGTTTCATTTAAATCAATTTATTAAAAAAGGTGGTACAACTTATGATATAGCATTTTCTTAGCCATTTTACTATAAGAAAAAAAAAAGTTTGTTAGTTAAGTAACAATTTTTATTTTTTTAGAATTTGATAATTGAAGGAACAGCATAGATAGAAATACCTGACTATTTATTTTTCAATTTTCTAGATGGTATATAATTCGTGGAATGGTTGAAAAATTCACAAAAATAATTGAATGGTACAGCCAAAAAGAAGAAATGTCAATACTTGACAAAAAATAACATAACCTTGTCATCTTACAGTCCTGAGCTAATATTGAAAGCTGCAAATTAAAAATATCATTGTTTGAATGAATAAAAAGTTGTTAGCATTCCATGCGGATGGAACCCTCACAAAGTTTATGGGAAATGGCTTTTGGGTAATTTTTATAATTTGTAGATCTTGGTTAAAAGTGTCCATGGCCGTATTCCAATTCTATGACTAGTTTTTGAGGTTTTCACAACTTCATACTTTGAGATTTTCTGTATTGCCTGGAGTCACTTGTTTCTTAGAAACTATTAACCTTATATTTCTCTTTTTTGGTGAAAAATCAGGCCTTTTTTCTTTTACTTCCATAGATATAAACTATACAGGATGTTGAATAATTTATAGGCGGATTAAATAATAATTAATATTTATTTTAGAATTTCGAAAACAAACGGCTAGATTTTGTTCATATTTTAATATCTTATAGTACCATACTATATACGAAAAAATGGGTATAGGTTGATGTAGACTAATGTAGAGTATATTGCATTGTATTTTATTTAAAAAAATAGTTAAAGTTCACCTGAAAACGTGATAAACGTTATAATTGATTCATTTAATTATTATCCAATTTGTAAGATTTTATTACAATAATTATTTTCTAACACAATTTTAGATATATTAGATATACAAGTAAGTTAGGGGTTTGGAAGGAAAGCCTATCTTCCTTCTTAAATTTATTACATAAAAACTAGTACCCACGCGTTTCGGCCAAAAAGGCCATCATCAGGACATGAGGCAACAAGGTCTAAACACAAAAACAAAGTAGGGCCCAGTTTATTAATAATACAAAATACACTGATCAGATATCATACAGAAAACAATTAAAACACAACACCATGTCGGTAGAGGTACATACATAGGACATTTTAAAAAACAAAGGAAAATTGATGTAGGCGACCATTTTTAAAACAAATGATAAAGTGTGATTTGTCATTAAAAAGAGAATCTTTTATAAAATTTAAATATACAATAAAAATAATGAATTTTTATTTAAAATTTAAAAGTTGACTTCACTTCCGGCTAAACCGGAAGTGGCTTTGAAGGTTTAAATTGGTCGAAAAATGACAATGTACATACTTATTAACGTCTCATATTTTAAAATCTTTACTGTTAAAATTACGAAAAAAAATTGGGGGAGGGAGTTCTTCTCTTTTTTGTTTCACCCGGTATAAGTTTCTATTTTAGAATAGAAAAATCCTCAAAATATAGAAATATTATGCCCCAAGGCTCAACAGTGAGAAGACAAACTTTTTCATCCTTATATGCATTTTAAACTATAACTTACCTGTGATTGTTGCAATATACTGATATATGGCACTACCCTCCGCTAAGGATTTCAATTTATTCTCACTTCAGTAGGGATAGAAGAGGGGTTCACCATCCTCCATTTCCTCCAAGGTCTCTGCGCATGCCCAGACAGTGCGCAGGCGTGTGTCATATGTCATACGTCATCTGTCATGTCACACTCTTGGGCGTGAGCTATTTGGGCATTAGCTACTTGAGCGTTAGCTACTTTGGCCTTAGCTACTTGGGCGTTAGCTACTTGGGCAATAGTATTCATTATAGGCTCCGTGTTAAGGAGGACGTCATATTATGTTTAGGAAAAGATGGCGGCTGTCACCTGTCAATTAAGATATGTCAAGGTCACCTGTGACTTGTCAAATGTTAAAATTAAAATCTAACACGTGGGTTGGGTTCAGGGTGACGTAATAAGTCGTTTAGAGAAAACCCGAACACGATCGGTTGTCTGGTTTGAAAGATATAGTTTTTTGCGATTAGGGCCCTTATGCCTATCAGTGGAGTGCTGAAATTCTGGTTGCAGGCAGAGGTATATAGGGTCTATCAAACAGTGAAGGAATTTTTCAAATATCTCAACTAATAACAGAGCTAGATGTATTAAACCATTAGGGCCTTAACACGATAAAGTCGTGCAAAGCACTGACACTATTTATTCCTTAACGGATCAGCAAAATGAACCGTAGAACCACTAAATGAACCACTAAATGATCCGCAGAACCACTAAATGAACCACTTAATGAACCGAAGAACCACTAAATGAACCACTTAATGAACCGAAGAACCACTAAATGAACCACTTAATGATCCGTAGAACCACTAATTGAACCACTTAATGAACCGTAGAACCACTAAATGAACCACTTAATGATCCGTAGAACCACTAATTGAACCACTTAATGATCCGTAGAACCACTAAATGAACCACTTAATGAACCGAAGAACCACTAAATGAACCACTTAATGAACCGCGGAACCACTAAATGAACCGTGAATCAGGTTAATAAACAGCGGATCACTGCGAGTTCTTCCTATGATAGCAGGAAAGGGGGGAAGAGGAGGAGGAGGAAAATCAATGATAGACGATAATTTCAGTAAAAACCTTTATTTCCCACTAATATTACAATAACTAATATATAACCTAATTAATATCTAACCTAATTAATATCTAAACTACTTATTTAAGAATAATCGGTCATATTTAATCACTGTCCTCGTCCGAATTATCAATGCCATTTTTACTGTATTCACCAAAATTCTCAATGCTACATTCTGCTAAACGAATTAGCTCCAACGCATCCGTTTGATCCTCAGGCACAAATTTTTTTAAAGATATCATCTGCTTAAAAAACTCATTATCTAAAAGTCCTTCTAATAATGTGAGCAAATCTTTTCCTTCGTAATAATCTTTACACAACTTTGCACCTTGTGTATAATACATTATTTCTTCATTATAATATATAGCCCAAGATGAACTACTTGCCATAACAGACTTTGTATTTAAATTAATTTCTTTATTAAAATCATTTTCAATTTTTCTAACAGCTCGTAATAAACTGTTCTGCCAATTTTCTGTCGTTAGTTTTAATGCCATGATTGTTAGGCGTTTCTAATAAAAGTGAACGTTAATGAATCGCTATCAGTCACTTTTAAACCCTATTCCTCCCCTCTACAATAGTTAAGTGGTGAGAGGAAGAGGAAGTAAATAAGAATTATTATACTAACTAATAATATTTTTAATTATTCAATTGGATACTTTATTAAAAATTCTACAAACAGCACGGTAGAATTTGATTTGGTTGAAAATGATATTTTATCAGAAAATTTGAGTTTCTTAAGCAGTAACATCGTATATGGTTGCTTGTTGATTGTAGTGCGTACATCTTGAGGATGAACATTTACATATTCAATAGTTCCACTTTTGAGAGGAAATTTGTAAAATGGCTGGCCATGAATCATACAATTGCCCGATGAATCGACGCTACCAGACAGAGTCATATGCATAAAACCATACAACTGCTTTGTTTGTACTTCTCGTACCACTTCTGGACTCTTCTTTAGCTTCCTAGACAAGTGATACGGATGGGCCAGATTACGACCGAATTTATCGATAGTCATCTTGAAACTAATAACATTTTCATACATCCAATACATTTATTCTATTATTCCAGCCTCTCTCAACTCTTCCTCTATACTGATTATTTCGTTAATGTGTGAATTATTACCTACTTCCGAGCTTGCTAATATTTTTCTAAGTCGATCAACTAGTTCATTTGGATCGTCCCAATACACATAATCAGTTTTATTGTTGGAATATTCTTTAAAAGTATCAGAAGTGTTGTTATTGGAACCACCTGAGAGCTGTTGGTTGAACCCATGTCCTTGATATTGCTGTTGCCTAACAATTCGCAGCTGCTTATCTCTTTCCTTTTGGCTAGCATCGCTGTCTTCTCGAACCTTTTCAAGGAGAGGTTTTATTGTATGCGTATATTTCACACCCTTATTTCCTGCCATCGGCAAATCAGGATTGAAATTTCTTTTATGAGCATTTGTTAGTAAAATTATTTTTGCAAAGACTCGCTCGTCTAAAGCAGTAAATTTATTCCTTAAAGGAACAGTTTTAAACATAAGCTCATAAAGACCAGGAGTTCCTTTGAAATTTTGTCCCTTGATAACAATATCTGGTCCTTTAAATTCAAGTTTGGAATCGCCAAAATATATATGATCCGTCTCAAAATCATGTTTCAGATAAGTACGATCATACTGATTATCTGTATCACGTATTAGCCCTCTCATATATTCTCGAGGTAGTTCATCATACTGTTCCATGTATTCTTCAAACGATTCTTCCGGAATTGCTTCGGTTTGAATGGGTTGTGTATTAGGATCTAGCCTAAAGTCATCGTCGTAAAAAAAGCTTTCGCGAGGATTATACTCAAACATGGTAGTGTTTGCATCGTCATTATCAAAGTTAATTGTTTGATTAAATGATTCATTATCTGGTATCTCAATAGTTTCTATCTCCATATTATCATCATGATCTTCTTCTTCTTCCTGTCTTTGTTCATCGTGGCGATCTTTTTTCTTATTAGGAGTATTAAAATTTAAAGGATATCGAGGTTTCTTAACCAATGTTGAAGAGTGTTTGATTTCACTCTTTGGTCTTTTTAGTGAAGCATGGGTTTTGAAAGGCGTGAACAGCTTGCCTGAAGTAGATTTTTCAATTGTCTTGGTTAACATTTTAGCCAGAGGACGATATGAAGTTTCCAATGCACGAGCACTTTCGTAACGGTTTTCTTTTAGTGATTTATATAAATCTTTAACGGTTTGAGAATGCTTATCAATAAGTTTAATGATTTTAGGATCAGTTTGAACCGTACGTGCATTCTTAAGCTCCTCCTCATCTTCCATCTGCTGATTATCATTTTCTCCCTCTCGTTCTGCTTTAAGTTGCAGATATTTCTTTCTAATACTTTTAGCAGCGTCCTTTATTCTTTTTTGAACATCAGGGTCCAAACCGGCAAGACTTGATGGCATTATAACAGCAAAATGATTCAATGAACAGTAAAAATAGCTGTTGATTCCACAACTGCTACTAGATAACTGAACAGTATACCTAACTAACGTTCATATATACATTCGCAATAATACCACAGCATTAGTGTTACTAAGGTTGTTGTACTGACTGGTCTACAATGCAGAAGTTTAAGAATAAAGTTGTAAAAAAACGGATTACTAAAAGGGGCAAGGGGATTCCCTTTATATCCGCTCTAAACAGAGCGCGAGAGGCTATTATTAAGGAAAAACCCCAAGATCTTTTGTCGGCAGCGCAAGTGGCTTTAAAATCATTCGCAGGAGTTGAAAAAGTACTTCCTACAGGAGTAATTCCGATCCCAAAAACAGGAGGATTCCTACCTTTGATTCCTCTTTTTGCCGGGCTTAGCGCATTGGGAGCATTAAGTGGTGGAGCTGCTGGTATTGCGAAAGCTGTTAACGATGCAAAAAGTGCTCAACAAAAGTTAGAGGAAGACAAAAGGCACAACGAAACTATGGAGTCTATAGCTTTGGGAAAAAGTGGCAGTGGTCTGTATTTAAAGAAATACAAGAGTGGATTGGGGCTTTACATTACACCTTATAAATATCATAACAACTAAGTTAATGAATTAGTTGTCTCTAAAATCCTTCGAGATGAGTACCTTTTGCTTAAGTGGTAATAGTTCTGTCTTAAAAGCTTATTATTCCCCTCCATTGGATCTGAGAAATAATGACAGTGATTATGTGATGGGACTTATTAGTTTGGAGACTTTTAACACCATCCCCAATATAGACGAAAATAACAATAAATTTTATGTGGGTGATGTTGTACTTGAAATTCCAGTCGGATCGTATGAAATATCAGCTCTAAATGACTACCTACAAGAAGCAATTGAGCAGCAGAATAATATCGACCCAGATTTTAATTGCGGTCTAATCCTTAATGGAAATACGAGCACGCTAAAATGTGAGCTTAAATGTACTCATACCGTAGATTTCTCCAAGAAGGGTTCAATTGGAGACTTGTTAGGATTTCGCAATATGAAACTGCAGGCTGGTACTAAACATGTATCTCCTACACCTGTAAATATCCTTAAAGTAAATGTTATTAAAGTAGAGTGTAATATTGTTACTGGAGCATATCACAATAGTAATCTAGTTCATACAATCCATGAATTTTCACCCTCTGTCCCCGCAGGATTTAAAATAATCGAAATTCCTCAAAACGTAATTTATATGCCAATTAACACCAGATTAATAAGTAATATTGAATTAAAGCTTGTTGATCAGGATGGTGATGCAATAAACCTTAGAGGTGAAGTCATTACGATTAGGCTTCATTTAAAGAAAGTTATATAATACTTGTTACAAGCACATGTTTTTAGTAGTTAAGTATACGTTGTAGAGAATGGTTGTGAAATATAATTGTCACAAACTTATTAATTTCGAACAGCTTTTAAAGTCCTCTAAGGAAGTTAAAAAATTGTCAGCTGATAATAGCAAGTATCTCAAATCATTAGGATATATCCTAAAGGGAATACATAATGAGTATACTAAACGTATCTGAATCTCTTGTCTTTGACAATTCAATAGTAAAAATTGAAAGACACAGTCATCTGCCTTATTCCAACTCGTTTAACAACAATGATGAAATAAGAATTCCTGTTCAGCAAACTGATATATACACACTGCCTTATGCTAGTCATATATATCTGGAAGGAAGACTCTTAAAACAAGACGATTCAACTGTTTCAACTACAGCAAAATTTGTAAACAATTTCTTTTGTCACTTGTTTGAAGAAATCCGATTTGAGCTTGGGGGTAGAATCCTGGATTCAGTACGTAATCCTGGAATAGCCACCTCAATGAAGGGATATGTTTCGTATAATGCAAACGAACTTAAGAAATACAAGAACGCCGGATGGAGCATTGATGATAATTTTACTTGCGATGTGGTTGATAGAACTACCGGCTCATTTAATGTTTGTGTACCGCTACGCACGATTTTGGGATTTGCAGAGGATTTTCAGAAGATATTAATAAATGTGAAGCATGAATTGGTCTTATTAAGAAGTCATACTGATAAAAATGCAATTATCAACTCTAACGCAGCCGAGAATATGGGGGTTACAATAGATAAAATTGTTTGGAAGCTGCCTCATATTTCGGTATCTGATATGGAACGATTGGATCTACTAAAGATTATTGAAACTGGCACCGAATTAGATGTCGGCTTTAGAAGTTGGGAGCTAGCTGAATATCCTACATTACAAACGGCTAAACAGCATACCTGGACTATAAAGAATGCTATTCAAGTAGAACGTCCCAGATGGGTAATTTTAGGATTTTCAACCGACAGAAAGGATAAGATAGCTAAAAACTGTAGTTTGTTTGATCATTGTAATGTATTTAATGTTAAACTTTATTTAAATTCTGAAATGTATCCGTATGATAATTTAAATTTAGATGTTTCTAAAGGTCAAATTGCTTCTTTGTATGAAATGTACTCAGAGTTCCAAGAATGTTTTTACGAAAAAGAAAATGAACCACTGTTCTCTCCAAAAGACTTTTTAACAAATGCTCCTCTAATTGTGATTGATTGTTCCCGACAAAATGAAATATTAAATTCGGGGATTATTGATGTCAGGTTGGAGTTTGAAACGAAAGAAAATGTTCCAGCAAATACTACCGCATACTGTCTTATTATTCATGATAAGCTTATAAAGTACTCACCATTAGTGGGAACTGTTCGAAAAGTTTAAATATACTTTAATCAATCTTTTGTGACGTCACTGTTCTTAAATAATTAGTTTAGATATTAAATAGGTTAGATATTAATTAGGTTATATATTAGTTATTGTAATATTAGTGGGAAATAAAGGTTTTTACTGAAATTATCGTCTATCATTGATTTTCCTCCTCCTCCTCTTCCCCCCTTTCCTGCTATCATAGGAAGAACTCGCAGTGATCCGCTGTTTATTAACCTGATTCACGGTTCATTTAGTGGTTCCGCGGTTCATTAAGTGGTTCATTTAGTGGTTCTTCGGTTCATTAAGTGGTTCATTTAGTGGTTCTACGGATCATTAAGTGGTTCAATTAGTGGTTCTACGGATCATTAAGTGGTTCATTTAGTGGTTCTACGGTTCATTAAGTGGTTCAATTAGTGGTTCTACGGATCATTAAGTGGTTCATTTAGTGGTTCTTCGGTTCATTAAGTGGTTCATTTAGTGGTTCTTCGGTTCATTAAGTGGTTCATTTAGTGGTTCTGCGGATCATTTAGTGGTTCATTTAGTGGTTCTACGGTTCATTTTGCTGATCCGTTAAGGAATAAATAGTGTCAGTGCTTTGCACGACTTTATCGTGTTAAGGCCCTAATGGTTTAATACATCTAGCTCTGTTATTAGTTGAGATATTTGAAAAATTCCTTCACTGTTTGATAGACCCTATATACCTCTGCCTGCAACCAGAATTTCAGCACTCCACTGATAGGCATAAGGGCCCTAATCGCAAAAAACTATATCTTTCAAACCAGACAACCGATCGTGTTCGGGTTTTCTCTAAACGACTTATTACGTCACCCTGAACCCAACCCACGTGTTAGATTTTAATTTTAACATTTGACAAGTCACAGGTGACCTTGACATATCTTAATTGACAGGTGACAGCCGCCATCTTTTCCTAAACATAATATGACGTCCTCCTTAACACGGAGCCTATAATGAATACTATTGCCCAAGTAGCTAACGCCCAAGTAGCTAAGGCCAAAGTAGCTAACGCTCAAGTAGCTAATGCCCAAATAGCTCACGCCCAAGAGTGTGACATGACAGATGACGTATGACATATGACACGCGCCTGCGCACTGCCTGGGCATGCGCAGAGACCTTGGAGGAAATGGAGGATGGTGAACCCCTCTTCTATCCCTACTCACTTCCAAAAATCATTTTTCGTGATTGTTTGAAAAAATAATTAAAATAAAACTGTTTTTGGTTTTATAACATTTTAGGTCTTCTTGCCAAAATTGGGGTACTTAGGTCTTAACTGCGTGTTGGACAAAAGGCCTTTAAAGTTTTATATTACGGTCTTGTCTAGTTAATCGGTACAACAAAAACTATTTCTAGATGAAAATCTTGTTCTTCTGTGCTAAAATAGCCTAAACGATTGCGAATCTAATTTTTCGAAGAATGCTTGGATAATTTGAAGCAAAGGTGGAAAAAAAGAGAAAAACAGAATACCAATAGGTTTTGTAAACACTTTTATTAAATTCAGTAGCGGAGACTACTAAAAATTGTTCTCTTAATCTTAGAAAATAGTGATATTTGTCGGGTTATATAATTTATTAAAAAAATTTTTTTATAAAGTTTTTACTGAATCATTGCACCGCCAAGAACTCTTTCATTCTTATTCGTACTAGGTAGGTGTCTAGTACTATACCTTTCAAACGATAGTCTTGATACAAAAAAATTGCAATATTATCAACCTTCTAGAATTGTATATAACTTTTATAGTCATCTCTTGTAGTCCCGGTGTATTTGATTAAGATAAATATTTAAACTTGTTGTGGGAACTAGGAAAGCTAATCTCTTGATTGCGACATGCTGACTTGGTTGACAATACTATAATACAGTTAAGAATAATATTTAGTAAGTAATAGCTAAAATTCGTTTGGGAAACTAAAGTTGTTTGTTAGGTATACTAAAGTCTATCTAGCAAGAAAAAGTTAGTTTGAGCGATCAACGGATTTTTTAGAGTATAACCACATAACCAGCAAGTTCGACTGTGATGTACATGAGATTGTCAGAAATAATTTTCTCACAATCATACTGGCCCAGTTAGCTTAATTTTTAATTTACTAGTCAGGCACCTTTGATTGAGAGTAAATAATGACTGTCAATGTCATTAATGTCACAGTCAAACTTGCTGGTTAATTGTGGTTAAAAATCTTTATGCAACTCAACAAAGATTGCTGGTTATTTAATTAATTATTATTAAAAATATTTGTGCAACACGTTCTAAGACAATTAAATATTTCATACAATGGTCTTATTTCGAGTATTGATCATGAGCATAGTAGAGTAACCTTTTATTTCATGGCCGAATTAATTAAAAAGAGTTACGCGATGAGAAATTAAAAAAAATTGGATTTAGTTTATCTCCTAATACATTTCATCCAAAGATTTCAGTCATACAGAACCAAACCTCCGAACGATCTTACATTTTAATGTAAGTATGTTAATTTTCATAATTTTGCGTTACAAATTAATTTAAAAAATCAACGAAAAGCTGACCCTTAAATATTATATGCACTATTTTAGTTTGTGTTGTTTAAAACTAAAGGTTCTTAATTCATTGGATATTTATTTATTAAAAAAAAGTTACAGTAAAGTTTAAGGAGCTATTTCAATTTTGAAAAAAAAAATATAATTTTTAAGAAAAATTATTTGAAATAACTTATTTTTTAAATAAAATTTTGTCAACAAATCACAAAGACCGATCTTTAGAAAGAAGCCTATTGTGGATAATGAAAATATTATTAAATCCAAAACCTTTAAATCATAGCGAAACAAGTGCCTACTTTAATGATTTTTTTTTCTCAGAAAATGTTTTTTTAAACTTTATCGACATTTTTTTCTATCACTTTTGATTATACTGAAAGTAACTGTAAAGTTTGTAACTTTGACAAGTCATAATGGCATGCTAACGGTGCATCTAAAAGTACTTGGATATTTATTTCTATGGGAAAAATAATGGCATGACCGGCTTTTCAGTAATAAAAAAATGCAAACTTGCACCGCCCCTGAAAAATTCATTATAAAACTAGGGCTAAGATTGGCACCAATTAATCAACTGACGATGATTCATTTAACACTATCTCGTTAAAAACAAATTTTAAAGAAACGGAAAAACATAAAGGCTAAATCAATTAACATAATTTTTAAAACAAGCAATTTCGGAAACTTCCTGATGCAACCCAGACGATAATTTTCGGATATGTTTTATGCATGACTTTTGTTTACATTAACAATGACGTAATGAGAACTTTTTGAAAAATAATTTCTTAAATATTATTTAGAAACACCGGGTGTTTCAGAAGGAGCGTTCATCCTCATAACTTTTTTATTGCTTAAATTACAGAAATAAAATTTGGTGGATTTACACGTGATATTATTTTACATTTTATGACATCACGCACCCCATATGTCACCCATTGACACAATCGATTTTCTTTTTTTTTATATATCAAGATTGCTATAAACTCTAAAATGGCTTACTTCTAAGCCAAAATATTGATAAAAATTCAATTTTCAAGTTTTCACACGAAATTTTGCATGTGTGTTCTGAGGACCAAACAATGACATAAGATACCTCAAAAAATGCATTTAATTTTCTTCTACAATCTTAAAACTTTGTCTGGTTTTATGTACTCTTCATTTATCATTATTTAAGAAAGATTTATCAGTAATTCTTCTATTTCTGTTGCGTATAATAAAAGTGTTAAGGTCGATTGGAGTTGGGGCCCCGTTAAAATTAACGAATTTAAATAGTAGAAAAACCGCGATGGAAAATTATTTATATCGCAAAAACCTAACAAAGACAAGTACAAACTTTTATTATGATAAAGCTTTAAGTATATAAATTTTAGAAAAATTGGTCGATATATGCATAGGATCTGAGATAAATGTTTTGATATGGGTGTTTCCTAAGTTGATACTTCTTTTTTCTTCTTTTTCTTCTTTTTCTGTGTATAGAAGGCATTAAAATAAACAACATTTTTTTCAAACAACTTAAAAATAGGCGAGATACAGAAGTAAAAAATCTAAGTGCGGGCCTGGTCATCAAAATGTAGCCTGCTATACTTTATGTTGTTTGTATTATTAGTCATGCAATTTACTGGTCGGTGGTCAGTTATTTGGCAATACGCTGTAGTGTGTTTTTCTGAAACAAGTTAATTTTGAATTGGTGACTTGTGAAAATGGTAAAATTGGAAAACAATGAACTAGTAGATATGGTGCTAATTTACTGTGAGTGTCGTCAAAGTGCGGCTGCTGCTTTGAGATTATGTTTAAATTAGGCAGGACCGTATTTGATCCATAGTGTAATTAATGAATGTAAGTGCCTTATTTAATAGTTTTTTTTTAAAAGGTATTTGAAAATGTTGTTCTTCTATACACAGCTAAAAAAGAAGTAGCAACTTGGAAATCACCCTGTATATTAAATAACACATTTGACAAATTTCATAAACCAGTACGTAAAATTTAGTATAAATTTGGTTTATTGTTTCATCTTTCTAATGATCTGATCGCTGTGACTTATCAGTTTCATATCCTAACAAGGATGGATATAGAATTATATCCGTTCAGGTAACGAGATAGCCCAGTTATAAAGTTCCTTGGTTATAAAGGAAATAGATAATATCCATGGAAGAGTAGAAAAACATTTATTTTGGCATTATTGGCAGAAATAAATACTACAACTTGATGAGATCACTACTCCGGGCGATGTATTTATTTTGGTATTAAAAGATTTTAGGGTTTAATTATCCAAAACTTTGTGACGTACATATGTCACATAAATTATTACAATACACCAATATTTAAAGCAAAATACAATTAAAATACATAAACAGAAGCTTAGCCTGGTAGGCCCTAAACAAACATTTGTACACAGATAAAAAAAACATTTTAAGCATCCAGAAATACATAGACAAATATTTTAAAGAGACAAACTTCTGACCTTTGTTAAAATATAGCGTAATCTATTTTTTTTTCTGTTAGACTGGTGAAGGATGCCTCATACATATACAGGGTGTCCTTGAAATGACTGTACAACGCTTCACCACAAATTCCTTAACCAAAAGTAGGGCTATCTAGGCACACTTACCTATGCGATGTTGCTGCGTTTTGACGCTACCTCAAATTAATGTCGTTTTTTTGGAATAATTTCTAAACGCCTTTATCGATTTTCACTAATTTTGGGACTAACAGTGACTATTAATAATAGCATGTTTTGATGTATAAGCAATCTTTTTTTAATAAATGCAAATTTAAAAATGGCGTATGATTGGTAAATAAAAGTTTGTCTTTTTATTACTCCCTAATGACTTTAATTATTTCTCTGACACTAGCTGACTTTTTTGTCTCTGATTAAATTTTAGCCAGACCTGCAGTTTTTCTACAAAAAAAAATATTTACAAAAGGTACATCACTGCTGTTAATTCTGAATGAAAAAACATAACCTTGAATGATAGAATAGTTTTGGACTTGCATTGTCTTTAATTTGTTTTACATCACAACGTTTCAACTGGTAAGTATCTCCAGTCGTATTCACCTGAAGATGACTGGAGATACTTACCAGTTGAAACGTTGTGATCTAAAACAAATTAAAGACAATGTCTAAAACTATTCTATCATTCAAAAAACATCATTGTCTCCAACCTTCAAAAAACATAACCATTTTTTAAATTCTAAATAACTACCAACTAATTTGATTTTTATAACAATTGTACAAAATGTTCACCCTAAATGTATATTTTTTTTTGTAGAGAAACTGATCTGCTGCCACTTGTTTGTCAGTGCATGTGCTAACGCAATCAAAGTTTGAAACTCGCCGGAGTTTTGCCTAACTCTCCTTCCTAGTGTATCCAACATAATTATGATTAATAAGGTTCAGGTCCGGTCTTCTTGAGGGCCAGTCCCATACTTGAACGCCAACATTGTTCAGCACATAGTTTGCCATTGCGATTCACTGGATCGGAAGAGGCAACAAATACTCGGGCAATCAAAACGGGAACCAGAGGACATCCTTAGCCTCTCCCCAGTTAACCTACACAAACTACTGCAAGGAACTGGGATCATGGAGTGGTTGTAACAACCAAGCAGGGTGAGCACAATGGGCCAAACCTGGCCTAAGTGCATCCGGCGCACGGACGGGCCCTCGAAAAAAAAACATCGTTCAGATATTGCCTCGTTATTTGTGCTATGTGCGTTGGAGCATCATTGTCGTGCATTAAATTAATTATATTACACGTCCCTGTTGAAAACAATCAAGTAATAGAATTAATCGCTTACCAAATCGAAATAATCGGTTAATCGAAACAATCGATTAGTCAAGTATTCGATTCGAGGTATGTTTTTAAGTGGATCAGTATTTCTAAGTTCTTCTTCAAAGTTACTAGCTTAATGCAAAATTAAATCTATATACAGTATGTCCACGGATGGGGTTTACAAGAGGACAAAGGGACTAAAAATTGAAAGTTTCGAAAAAAATCCACTCTAAATAAACGTTTTTGCTTGTCTAGAAAATACGATTCATCATAAGAAACTTCAATTTTTTTTATACAGGGTGGGTAAAAACTGCAAAAATATTATTTTGCTTAGGAGTAAACATATTTTATTTTGACAGATATGAAAAAAAAGTCACTCTTAATGAATGTGTTTTCTGAACAAAAAACCGAAGTAGAACAATTCATTAAAAGGTTTACCTATGTAAAAATTATTTCCCAAAAAGTATTCGCCGGTACTCCTCTGATTGGTGAACCTAGTTAAAATAATAATGACACTTAAAGTGATAGATAGGTACTTGTTATCAATGTCTTTATTTAACGAAATTATTATTTAAGTAGAAATGCTATCTACTGAACAAGGAGTTTTTATAATACAATGTTATGGGGATGGTCAAGTTTCATACCGCTTCGTCATGGAACAATTTACCGAAAAATTTGTATAGGAATCCCAATTAATAGGATGACGATCTGCAAGTTAATAAAAAAATACAGAGAACTGGTTCCGTTTTGGATCTTAAAAAAAAAGAAATACGACCATTATGATGGTGCTACAGTCTTAGTTCTTTAATCTGTTGAAGAAAATCCTATGACGTCCATAAGAAATCGTGTTACTCAGTTGGAAGTTGTGAAAAAAAGTCAAATTCAGAAGATCCTTAAAGCAAATAAATTGTATTCGTATAAACCGCCTTTAATCAAAGATTGGAAGAGGGAGATGATGCTAAACGACTTGATTTTTGCTTGTGGATAGAAGACAAAATTTTGAGTGTTGATTTTTATAAATGTATCATGTTTTCTGATGAATGTACATTTTCTACCAATGGAACCGTTGCAACCCAGCACGTTAGGTACTGGGCTTTAGAAAGTCTCGAATTCAGAATTATGACGACAAGACAATATTTCACAAAAGTAAACGTGTGGTGCGCGATATCCATCCATGGCATCATAGGGTCATATTTTTTTGATACCACGTGCAATAGATTATCATATTTAGAAATGCTGGATACATTTTTCAATAATGAGCTCGAAAGTCTACCATTAAATTTTCGACAAAATATGTATTTTCAGCAAGATGGTTGTCCAGCCCATTTCGCTCGTGAGGTTAGAGAATGGCTTGACCGCAGATTTGGTTCAAGGTAGATTGGCAGGAATGACTCAGTTTTTTGGCCCCCAAGAAGCCCCGACTTAACCTTGGCGGATATGTTTTATGGGGCCGTTTAAAACAAATTGTTTTTGCCACCGCAATACCAAATAATATTGAAGGGCCGAATTATCTGGACTGTCCAATCGATATCTCAGGAAGAAATCAGAAATTCTTTCCCTTATTTGAAAAAGCAATTGGAAAAATTTGTCGAGTATGGGGGTGGAGTTTTTGAATTATGAAATCGTTATCGTATTCTTTTCATGTTAATACAAATGGTCGTATTATTATTATATTTTCAGTGTTCTGTTTCTCAGCTTTTTGTTGGTAAGGCTGGTATTATTTACAGTACAGAGAAGAAATTCATCTTAACCTGCACTGTTTAGAAACTTCCGTACTATATGGCATGTTTGGAGGATGACGCTTTTCTGAATAAGTTGGTATAAATAACCTGAAAGGCACAGTTTTTCCAAGTTGGGCTTAAAATTTTTCGTCATAGCTCCCTCCATCGATATTATGATCGGAATTATGTCGATTTTATCTAGCTTCCATATATTTTTTATCTCTATGGCCAAATTCGAGTACTTGGTCTTCTTCTCCGATTCGGTTTTAGAGAGGTTGTGTGTTAGTGGGCAACCTATATCGATTATAAAAGCTTTCTTGGTGTTTTTTTCGATGAGAAGAATATCCGGACGGTTGTGGTCTACTGTTCTATCCGTTATTATTGGCCTGTCCCAATATAAGAGATATTTAGGGGATTCAAGGACTGGCTCGGGTGAGTATTGGTAGTATGGTGGGAGGTTTTCCCTTAGCCCTAGTTTATGGGCCAGTTCCTTGTGGATGATCTTTGCCACCTGATTATGTCTTCCCAGGTAAGCGTTGGGGGCCATAGCACCACAACCCGCCGTGATATGTTCTATCGTCTCTCCGGGGCAGTTGCATTTTCTGCACACATCTTCCACATTCCTTTTCATGATGACCTTTTCATAGTTTCGAGTTCGAATGACACGGTCTTGGATAGAGATAATAAAACCTTCTGTTTCAGCGTGAAGCTGCCTTTTCTCTAACTAATTCAGTTACATTTCTCTATCTATGAGTGGATTTTGGAGTGCAGTAGGGTATTTGCCGTGTAGAGCTTTCTCTTGCCAAGTTACAAGCTGTTGACTTGGCGGCGCGCGGATGATGTTAGGTAATCCGTTTTGCTTTAAATTAAGGGCTGTATTTCCAGCGTCTGCTGCTACCACTTTTTTAAGAATTTCCCCATTCGATTCTTGGAAGTATTTTCTCATAGAGGTCTCTTGTGACTTGCATAAGTTATATATATTAATGAGACCTCTTCCTCCCTCCTTTCATTTTAGGTAGATTCTTTCAAGTGCAGAGCGTGGGTGGTGGAATCTGAATTTTGGTAGCAGCCTGCGCGTAAGCCTATCTAATTCGTGCAAATCCGTGTCTGAATATTAAGGACTCCGAATGAGTAGGTAAGTATTGGTATTGCCCAGGTGTTGATGGCAGTAGTAAGGTTACCAGCATTCAGGTGAGTATTAAAAAGCTTTGTTAGTCTGCTTTTGTATTTGTTTTTAAACTCCCTTTTTAGGCTTGTGTGGTTTATTTGTTGGTTTTGGGAGATGCCTAAGTATTTATATGTTTTGTCCTCATCTAGTATATTTATGCCTTCAAGCAGTCCACGATTTTGTTCAGTCTTTCCGCGTACGACATTCAAGATTGCGCACTTGTCTAATCCAAACGACATTTTGATGTCATCCCTAAATGTCTTGGTTATTTGAATTAGGGACTGTAGGTGGGTTTTGCTTTCAGCGTAGAGTTTGATATCGTCCATAAATATAAGGTGGTTTATTCTAAAATTCTCAGTTAAGTTGGGACGATATCCGTAGGATGTTGATTTTAGTAGTGAAGACAGTGGGTTCATCGCCAAGATGAACCAGAGGGGGCTTAAAGAGTCGCCTTGAAATATACCTTTTGATATATTTATATTGCCAAGCTTCTCTTGTCCAATATGGAGATTGGTATTCCATTGCTCCATTAGGGTGCCTAACATGTTGCGCATTAGGGGGTGTACTTTGTATATTTTGCAATATCTTCTTTAGCCAGTCGTGAGGAACAGAATAGAGTGCTTTACTATAATCAATGTAGCACATATTTAGATTTCGCCTTTTAACTTCAGCCTGTTTTATAATAACGGCATCGATTGTAAGCTGTTCCTTGCAACCCAAAGCTTTCCTAATACAGCCCTTTTGCTCATCAGCTACCAGGTTGTTATTTATGCAGTGTGTGTATATTTTTGTGTACATGACTGATGCTAAAAGTTTATACACCACTGACAGACAGGTGATCGGTCTGTAATTTTTTGGGTCGTTTACCTGCCCTTTTTTAAACAAAAGGAAGGTATTGCCACTGGCAAGATGAGCTGGGAAGTGCTCGGGGTTTAGGAGAGCCTGGCTAAAGCAGTTTGCGATAACAGGGTGTAGGGTGGTGAAAGTTTTGAGCCAGAAATTATGAATTTGATCAGGTCCCGGTGATTTCCAGTTAGCCAAGTTCTTAGTGGCATCCCTTATGTCGATTGATGTTACTTGCGGCTCAGGCATTTCTTGCAAAGTTTCAGCCTCGGCTTCAACTTTTTCGAGCCAGCTTGCTTCTTCATTGAAATGGGACGCGTCAGACCAAATATTACTCCAAAATGCATTAAATTGGTCTTTATTTATGTCATTAGCTGGAGTAAGGTCATTTTCTTCTTGGTTCAGTGTCCTATAGAAGGTTTTTTGGTTCGTGGTGAACTGTTGGTTTTGTACCTTCCTCTTTGTGGCTTTATTGTATCGCCTTAGACGGGCATTATTATTATTATTATTATTATTATTATTATTATTATTATTATTATTATTATTATTATTATTCTCAATGTTAGTTTTCACAACTTTTTGTTGGTATTGCTGGTATTATTTACAGTACAGAGAAGAAATTCATCTTAACCTGTACTGTTTAGGAACTTCCGTACTATATGGCATGTTTGGAGGATGACGCTTTTCTGGATTAGTTGGTATAAATAACCTGATAGGTCCAGTTTTTCCAAGTTGGGCTTGAAATTTTTCGTCATAGCTCCCTCCACGGATATTATGATCGGAATTATGTCGATTTTATCTAGCTTCCATATATTTTTTATCTCTATAGCCAAATTCGAGTACTTGGTCTTCTTCTCCGATTCGGTTTTAGAGAGGTTGTGTGTTAGTGGGCAACCTATATCGATTATGAAAGCTTTCTTGGTGGTTTTTTCGATGAGAAGAATATACGGACGGTTGTGGTCTACTGTTCTATCCGTTATTATTGGCCTGTCCCAGTATAAGAGATATTCAGGGGATTCAAGGACTGGCTCGGGTGAGTATTGGTAGTATGGTGGAAGGTTTTCCCTTAGCCCTAGTTTATGGGCCAATTCCTTGTGGATGATCTTTGCCACCTGATTATGTCTCCCCAGGTAAGTGTTGGGGGCTATAGCACCACAACCCGCCGTGATATGTTCTATCGTCTCTCCGGGGCAGTTGCATTTTCTGCACACATCTTCCACATTCCTTTTCATGATGACCTTTTTATAGTTTCGAGTTCGAATGACACGGTCTTGGATAGAGATAATAAAACCTTCTGTTTCAGCGTGAAGCTGCCTTTTCTCTAACCAATTCAGTGACATTTCTCTATCTATGAGTGGATTTTGGAGTGCAGTAGGGTATTTGCCGTGTAGAGCTTTCTCTTGCCAAGTTACAAGCTGTTGACTTGGCGGCGCGCGGATGATGTTAGGTAGTCCGTTTCGCTTTAAGTTGAGGGCTGTATATCCAGCGTCTGCTGCAACCACTTTTTTAAGAATTTCCCCATTCGATTCTTGGAAGTATTTTCTCATAGAGGTCTCTTGTGACTTGCATAAGTCATATATATTAATGAGACCTCTTCCTCCCTCCTTTCGTTTTAGCTAGATTCTTTCAAGTGCAGAGCGTGGGTGGTGGAATCTGAATTTTGTTAGCAGCCTGCGCGTAAGCCTATCTAGTTCGTGCAAATCCGTGTCTGAATACTTAAGGATTCCGAATGAGTAGGTAAGTATTGGTATTGCCCAGGTGTTGATGGCAGTAGTAAGGTTACCAGCATTCAGGTGAGTATTAAAAAGCTCAGTGGCGCACCCAGCAAAAAAATTTGGGGGGGGGTTATAAGACTAAGACAGAAAAAACTTTGGGTGCCACGACCTTTTTTTGTCGATGATTCGATATTTTTTATAGGATTGTAATAATGCCAAATGGTAAACATAAATCATATATTTATTAACAAATAAGATAAAAAATTAATAACAAAATATACAATTGGCCTGAAAAAATACAAAAAAGACCTACTGAAACGAAGATTTTAGGCCAAGCTTAGTTTGAGCTTTCTAGGCTTTTCGATAAATTTATCTAAAATATCCTCAACAGACGGGGTCATATTTCTATAAATATTCAAAAGGGTTAGGCCATTTAGCCTGTTTTCCGAAGAACTGTTCCGTAAATATGTTTTTAGTCTTCGCAAAGTTGAAAAACTACGTTCACCTTCCGCAGTAGAGACAGGCAATATCGCTAATATATGAAGTAAATTCTTTATATTCGAAAAGTTGTCAGTAACGTGTTGTAACGCGCTTAAGGCATCTCTGGGCCGCTCTTCATTTGGCAGTCTAGCAATTGTTCTGTACCACAGTTTAAGTTCGACAACTAGTTCATCTTTGGTTCCTGTCAGGTCATCTTTATAAAATAATACTAAAGACTGGTATTCAGATAGTGTTTCGTCGGTGAGAATGGACGGATCTTTGGGAAAGAGGCTTTGAAATCCGGCCAATATTTCTCTATGTTTTAAAAATCTTTCCTTTAGGTTACTTATAAAAGAGTCCAAAAATGGAATATATATTGCAATCCGGTAATAATCTTCGACACTTTCCGTATCAATATTACACCGTTTTGTTTGATGTAGGCTAGTTCGCGGTTTATTTATAGGAAACTCAAACTTTTCGCCCAATTTCTGTACGTTTAAAAATAGTTTTTTAAACTCCAAGTTAGCATTATCCCGCAATTTTTGAAGTTCAGCAATGGTATCTTCTGACAAATTTACAGCCCGTTTTAAATCAATATTTCGCTGCTGAAACGCTTTGCATAAAATGCTATTAAAGCTAAATACCTGATTAACAACTTGCAAAGAAATAACAAATTCGGGTTTTTTTATCGAAGCTCCTAACTGATTGGCTGCGTTAGCTGAATCTTTATTTGTCCATTTTGAAATTGTTTCCAATGCTAGTACAACAGCATCATAGAGCTCTAAAAATACAGCAACAGAGTTATACCTTTCTGTCCACCTAGTAGCGCATAATTTAATTAATTTTTCATGGCCAGAAACTACATCTGATTCTGGTAAACACTGTTTAATAACAGCTTGTCGTTTCGGAGTGTGAAAAAAGTCATACAATTTCCCTATAGTACCCAGGCAGTTTCTAACTAAAGGCAAGTCGCAGGAATTTGAAACAGCTAGGTTCAAGGAATGTGCCGCACAGTGGACATACAACGCCCTTGGATAAAGAGCCTGAATGTGGGCCTGAACACCATTAAAATTTCCGCTCATGGCTGCCGCACCGTCATACCCTTGACCGCGCATTTTATTTAGGTCGATTCCAACGTCTTTCAATTTTTTTATAATTGCCATTGAAATTCCCTTTCCTGTCACATTTTCAAGTGGTACAAACTGCAAAAAAAGCTCTTCTATAATGGAAAATGTTGAATCAATACATCGAACACACAGGGTCATTTGTTCTATGCAGGAAATATCAGTTGTTTCATCGACAAGTACGGAAAAATACATCGAAGAATTAATTTTTTTAACTAAATTATCGAGAATTAAACCGTTACTTATTTCGATTATTTCGTTCTGTATATTCCAACTAGTATACAATGCATTATTTTTACTTTGGGTAAGTACATGCTGTAGGTGGTCGTCATATTTTGCTCTATATCTAAGAAGTTCCCGAAAATTACCCTCATTTGCTTCAGCGTCCGCATTATCAAGTACTACTCTTCCGCCATCTCGGTGGGCCCTTAGTGCTAGTCCTTGTCTTCCGCAAAATAAAACAGTTTCTATAATCGGTACTAACTTCTTTCTGTTTTCCATAATTTGATTCTTTTCTTCGTGATACAACTGAAAATGTATCGGCTCTTGCACACCTACAAAAAATAATCTTAAATAACAAGTAACTACCTATTTAAATTTAAATCAAATACCTACTTTCTTTTAAATTAAAAATTAATGACAAGAAACCCCCACCTGTTGCTATTTTGCCAATTATATCAGCTTTTTCGACATTTTCTTTATGATAAATGCGCTGCTCATGCTCGGAAAAACGTTCTGTGGCTTTCTTCCAATTATTAAAAGGGACAATACTTAACTGTCCTAAATTTTCATGTTTTCCTAATCCTACACTGACTGATGTATGAAACAAAACACAATATTTGCAATAAGCACCGTCATCTTTTTTGGAATAGCTTAACCATTTCCACTTGTGAAGCCATTTGGGCTGAAATTTTAAGTTCCTTGTACCTGATGAAGGGTAGGAAAACGTGTCTGATGGATACCACAATTTGTCTAAAACTTCTTTTTTTCTAGTATTTGTCAACTGCGTATTTAAAAAATTAGCTATATCGTAAGAATCCCAGCATTCTATACTTGTCAGCTCAGCCTGAAGCTTATTTTCATCAGGGATATCGTTATTAACAGTCGCTAGAGCTAAAATTGAAAATAATAATACATAAAAAATACATTTGTTAGATCGCGTAAAAATAAACTTTCTTTTTAGGTACCAATATATTTTATCCAAATTAATCCAAATATTAATTATTAATCCAAAAATCTCGATAATTGAGATAATAATAATTCTAAACTTTTAATATAAAAAAATAAAATCTAAAATTCATAAAAGAAAAGTTTCGCTCCAAAACATTAATATGTGCAGCCTGAAAGTGACAACTGGCAATAACGACAACCATCAAAATCGTGTAAAGGTTAGATTATATAATTTTCCCTAAACCGTAAACTGAAAAAAACAACGAAATAATTGTAAACAAATAAACACTGGGTGCTTACCTTTAGAACCTTTAATATGCTCATGTTGAGGTTCTTCTTCAGGTTCTTTAACAACTTGTAAACTGCCTTTTGGCTTTTTTGAGAAGAAGTCCAACATATCTAACTGCCGCTTCGACATTTTTAATATTATATTATAGCTGTTATTCTTAATCTTAACTATATGAGAATAGGTGGGTTAACAATAAAATTAGCACACATCATCATCACACACTGGCTATTATACTATTAAAGGCGGATTTTTGGTTGCTGATCGAATTCGGCTTTTCTCTTTGTATTTTTATTTATAAAATACCGAATTCCATTCCCTTGTCATAATACCGCAGTCGCGCGGCACCTTTGTAGTGCCGCCGTGCGTCGGCACCGCACAAAGGAGCCGCCCGACGGCGGCTTAGGTTTTACCAACAAGCGATGTCTTTATTTTTAACTTTTAAAAGATTTCTTCAAGTTTCGAGTATTTATTTTACGAACAAGCGAATGCTTTCATCGAATATCGATGTACCCATACAATAATTACAATTTGAACAAAGCCGCACCGTTGCCGGATTTCCATGTCCTCGGTTTTGATTCCAGTGATTTCATGTATTTGTATTTCTGTTTATGTAATTATTATGATTTACTTGTAGTAGAATTTATGAGTCTCCCGAAAATATTTTTACCTGAACATTTTTTATAAATTTCGGGGGGGGGTTTTAACCCCCAAAACACCCCCCTTGGGTGCGCCACTGAAAAAGCTTTGTTAGTCTGCTTTTGTATTTGTTTTTAAATTCCCTTTTTAGGCGTGTGTGATCTATTTGTTTATTATTATTTTTATTATTATTATTAATATTATTATTATTATTATTATTATTAATATTATTATTATTATTATTATTATTATTATTAATATAATTTCTTCATTAAATAAAGACATTGACAACAAGTATAACCTATTCATTATTCAAGCAAAAACGTTTATTAGGAGTGGATTTTTTTCGTATCTTTCAAAATAAAGTATGTTTACTATTAAGCAAAATAACATTTTTGCAGTTTTTACCGACCCTGGTTTCTTAAAATGAATCGTATTTTCTAGACAAACAAAAATGTTTATTAAGAGTGACTTTTTTTCGTATCTTTCAATTTTTAGTCCAATTGTCCACTTGTAAACTCGGTGGTAAGTGGACATACTGTATATTAAAAACATTGCGTTCTCTTGAACCGAATCTTGTCCATGTTAATTAATAGATTTTTAAAAACTTTTTAAATTAGGATAGGTCATAGGATTGGACTACGGCAATGGACACTTTTAATCAGGACGTCAAGATCTAGGAAATACTAAAAATTCAGAAAAATTAGCCGAAAACCATTTTCCATAAGCTTTGTTGCTGTGGTTCTTTCTAATATTAGATATGTGTTTTTTTTAGTTTTTGTGTTAAATAAATGAATAATACCCCCTGCGTAAAAACAAGTAACTAAATAGTATGAGAATACTTCCTATGGGGAAAATAACTGAGCTGTAATATGCGAAATAAATACCTTAAAATAATTTTAGATAAGAAAGAAGAAAATCTCTTTTGTCGTCAGCAAATTTTTGGACGTGCAACTGAAGTAAACAAAAAACACAAGGTTTATTGGAAGAGACAGTTATTTTAATGTATATAAATATTTGTTTTTACTTAAAATACTAAAATTATTGCAGTGTATAGTATTGTATTACAAACCAAATATTTTAAAAAGGATCAAAATCTTAAAGTATTAAGGAGGCTTAACAACATTTTAATGTTAAAAAAGAACAGTATATCAATATTTAATTAGCTTAAAGGAGCTTAATAATACAAATATACCCTATTTTAAAAATGGTAAATATTAGTCGGTATTCTTATCGCATTATTTATTATATTTCTTCGTATAATTCAAGTAGAGGAAAGTCGCCTTATTTCGGATACTGTTTTGAAATTGGCAAAAAAAAATTTGAAAAAAAGCATAAATGAATATTTTTTTCTGTGAAACTTCCATGCCATGGGTTATAGTAAAACAAGAGATAGTCCAAGCAAATATAATCATCATTGTTTTTTTTATATATTCAAAAAACTGAACAAAGTACATTTATATCTGAATAAAAAAGAGGCTCCTAATTTCGGATACAGTGTCCGATATTGAGAGCACTTTATAAAAATGAGATTATTTAACTAAATGTCCAAACAAAAGTCACACAAATATTTTTCTTCTTATCTGAGTTAGAACATTCTTCATGGCTTCACTGAAAGCACTTCATGCAACGTATCCAATGTTCAGCTTGTACGTCTTCGGAGTATAAACCCGTGCAAAACATGCATTCTGTGTCCACATCGTCAACGTCCGTATCCGAATCGTCATCCAACACTGGCTCACTTCCAGAATTATCATCACTAATAATTCTTTCCTTTTATATTTTTTTGGGAAATTTTCTTTGTTTTAAGGTCTTTTATAACCTTCTTTTTATTGGATTCTGTTAATTCAGAACTGAGTTTTGGTTTTCTGCCCTTCCCTTTCAAAGTTTTTTTTCTCTCTTGTTCCCGCATGCTATCTTCAAGTTCGTCTTTGTATGGCGTACTAGTGATTATGTAGCTAGAGCCTTGTCTAGGTTTTCTTCCTTTATTAGATCCTGAAGTGCCACTATGACAAGGTAACGAGCTAAAGTCCTCCGTTCCTACAAAAATTTTTTTAGATGCCTCAATTCTTTTTAGTGCAGGTCTCTGTTTTGAAGGGGTTTGTTCATTTTGTTTTTGTGGTTGTTCAGTCAACACGTCTCTTAAGGGAGTAACTTCGTTATTTTGTTGTAAAATATCTGGTGGTGGTGTCCTCTCTCGTTGTCTTTCAATAAAAAAATCATATTCAGAAAATCGATTCCTGTTAAATGGACATAGACCAGATTTGCGAAATCCATTTACCGAAATCTCTGCAGTGAAACTTTTTAAATAAGCAGGACACATTACCTTACAAATCTGGTAAGAGTTAATAATTCGGCCAGAATTTTGCTTCAACCACATTTGGACTTGCTGATAATAAAAAGTTTTAAAAGGTGACATAAATGATAGATCCGAAGGCTGTATCTTGTGCGAGGTATGGGGTGGTATACACAATATTGTGACGTAGTTTGTTCGTGCTATTTCTATAACGTCAATATTTCGTGTGTGGCTATAATGACCATCAAGTATCAGATAGAGTAACGCTAGAGATGGGTTCCTAATTTCGGATATCCGAAATTGGGAATCCCCGACTGTCCGAAACTAGGCAAATTAACACTTTTTAGGTTAGACGCTTAATAATTTTTGCATTTGAATATATGATTAATCTTGACTAGCCAATCATATTAAGTAACATTTTAACTTACCCAGGTCCAAATATCAAAAGTCAAAAATGTTTTTTTGCATTAAAAAATCACTAGCTAAGACAGACAATTAAAAACTCGCCAAAACGTTTTATAACTACTGTGCTACCATCTTACGCAGACGTACCGAAATACAAAACTTTTCAGCTACACAGGTTCCTTTGCCACTTACCCTTGACCGGGAGAGGTTTTTGTTTTTTAATACAGTCTAACATCTGAAATACCTTGCTATCCGAAATTAGGAAATCATCCGAAAATAGGCGACTTTCCTCTACATATTGTAAATTTTGTATTTATTTTCAGTTCAACATAAAGAGATAAAAAATATGTTTTAGGTGATGACATAAATAAATTATTGTCCTCATATTATTATTGTATAAATGAGGCGTCTAGTTTTAAAACCGGACAGATCCAATCGTAATTTGCCTACCAATATGGATACAAAAGAAAATAAAAAGTAAATAGATGCTATTAAAAATGTGTGGTAAAATTTGATATGAGTTTCGAAACTGAAGAAACCCCAATGACAATTTTCAACGGAACGGGACAGAACCAGTGTTGCCACCAAAAAAAGTGGACAAATCCGTTTATCGTGTTTGATAAGTTTAATAAGGAACATAAACATTTTCCTTTTGTTATTCAGTCGCTCTTTGAATCTTAAACAGTGAAGCCAAGAATGAAAAAATAATGTTAAACATAAATTCCCTACAATTATCAATAAATAGTTTTTGGATAACCCTTAAGAGTAAATTTTAAAAACGGACAAGTTTATTTAATTTTTTTTTTAAATAAGAGTAGGTTAGGTTAGGTAAGAGTGGCAGACCCTTGGTTCTGACCAAACGGTCTCACGTAGTCCTGATTAGGTCCGTTGTGATACCACACGTGTTCCGTAGAACCCACCTTCATCAAATCTCTGATGGTTAGTGCGACGTAACCGCGGAAGGATTTTAACAACTCATTCAAACCAGCCACTACTGTTCAGAAATCTGCTCAGCCGTCCAAGTTGTAAGTTGTTTAGTTCCTCCAGGCTATCGAAAGATGATTCACCCAGAGTAGTGAACCTCCTTCTTGCGAGGCCAGGGCATTCACACAGAAAATGTTGAATACTTTCTTCCTCTTCCTCATCTCTGCAGCTTCTGCAGAAGTCGTTAGTGGGTATTTGCATACGTTCGGCATGTCTACCGAAGAGGCAATGTCCGGTAACAACCGCAGTAATATTTCTCACGTCTTTTCGACTGTGTCTCAATAGCTCTGCGGTTCTCTTTTTATCGAATGTGGGCCACAGTTGCCTGGATGTACTACAGGTTGTCAACCCTGTCCATCTGTTCTGTGCAAGCTGCTTGGCCGTGTAGTCAATCTCCTCTTTGACCAATCCCAGTGGTTTGTTCACTGTATTGTCTGCTAGATCAGCTGGCATGCCTGCGCCCTCTCTTGCGAGCGCATCGGCAACCTCGTTGCCATCTATTTTGGAGTGTCCAGGAACCCAGCACAGAATAACCCGATGTTGGTTGCCAAGTGTGCATAGATTGTTGCGGCATCGCTTTACGAGCTTTGATTTGACGCTGCTGGAACAGATTGCCTTAATCGCCGCCTGACTATCACTGAAGATGGTGATTGACGAGGCTACTCCCAAGCCAAGGTGTTCTTGCAGGATATTGACCGCCTTCTCTACTGCCAGTACTTCCGCTTGAAAAATACTACAATAGTTGGGGAGTCTATACGATTTCTGTATTTGTAAACTTTCGGAAAAGACCCCGGCTCCCACACCAACGTCCATCTTTGAACCGTCTGTGAAGATTGCGTGATCTGTTTTCGTTATATTCTGATTGCCTTCCCACTCTTCCCTACTCGGAATGAGTATAGAATACCTTCTATCGAAGCATGTTATTGGGACAGAGTAATCAGTCGGGTCTCGTAGATTATTCCCCGGGTGAATCTTTAGTATACTATACCAAATAAGAGTAGATACTTATGATGAAATTCTACAAACTAATAGCTATCATATCTTCTAAATCATCATGCAAAAAAAATAATACCATTCCGCCTCTTGGTGACAGATTACAGTTTTTTATTGTTTTTTGGTTTTGTCTTGGGCCGGATCTGTCTGGTTTTGAAATTAGACGCCTCAAATAGTTTGCAAGGAAAAATTATAGTTTAGAAGAAGCTTCTAATTAAGATCGTCCTGCTGATCTGCGGTAACTCAAACATTGATAGTATAGTAGAAGGACTGAATAATGGTCTCCCACCAAACAATGTCTTGTTATATCAACATTGCCCTTATGTATTATTGTAATAATGTGACATTCGGAGATATGTGGATGTTATGGTGATTGTAATAATGTATGCAATAGATCATGTCGCAGGTTTTATTATAATAAAGTGATATTCAATGTCATGCAATCAGGCCCGCGCCTAGCACTTTTGGCGCCCTTGTGCAAATTTAAAATAACGCCCCAAATTCGTTTAACGTTCATATGTGAGTACAGATACGGGTTAAGTTAGGTATTATTATCCACTATTGAATTGAACAATAATTTTAAAAAGTATATTCATAAATTTATTTTTATATTTTACAAGTACAAGCCATACAAGTATTTTCTCATTGAGATACATAACATAATTATAAACTTATAGAAAACAGAAATATATTCTAACAGTATTACAACTCAAAATTTTTGTATTTTAGTTTCAAATGTAATATATGATACAAAAGCACAAGAAATAAAAAAAATATTTAAAACATAAAAAATACTCGTTTATATATCACAGGACGAAACTGATCGACAAATAAAAACAAAACAATATATTATTTTAATAATGCAACATGTCACCTTTTTAAGGTTAATATCGAGGTATTAGGTATTGTTATTAATATTTTAGCTAAGTGAATTGAGCTTTTCGTGCTTTAATTTTTGCAAATTGTTTAATTAAATCTTCGGTGTCTAATTCTTTTAGCTGGTCCGATTCTATTGAAATGACAGCAAGATTACTTAGTCGGTTTTGCCCCATGGTCGATCTTAAATAATTTTTTATTATTTTGAGTTTTGAAAAAGATCGTTCTGCGGTAGCAACCGAAACCGGCATTGTTAATAAAATACGAAGTATTATGCTCGTATTAGGAAAAGAATCCGCTGAGTTGTTAATTGTTATATAATTTAAAGTTTCTTCTGGAGACGTAATAACTTTTTCATCAAAATTTTGTAAATATTGCAATTCTTTAACAAGTTCCACGGCAGTTATGTCTCGTTCATTGCGAGTTTTGTCATTTAATAAATTTTCTACTTTTTGACATAATTCTAATTGTTCGTTTTCAGAATAATTTTTAAATTTATCAATATTCCACAAAAACGCAAAATTATTAGAGTAAGAAGAAAGTAATTTGAATCTCTCATCCACTGATGTTATGATTACATCTAGAGCATTAAAAAAACAATCAACTTTGAACTTTAAAGTTTCGTCCTGGATCGGTTCATCGTCACATTCATAATCAAAATGTTTTTTTTTTTTTTTTCGCGGTTTTAGACCTCTTTGTTTTTTGAATGTAGGTTCTATGTCTAAGCTGGATGCTATTTCTTTAGCATCAATCAAAAGATCATTAAAACCTTTATCAGAGCGGTAAGCTTTCAAAAAATTATTCAAATTATTTAAATGATTATAACACTGAGCAACATCAAAGTTCGGTTTTTGAATAATTTTACTAACAATGTTAACTTTACTTAAAATATTATACCACAATATAAGAATGCAAATGAACTCAAAATTTTTCAAATTTTTTGGCCAACGATGCAGCCAAATTTTTTACGTTATTTTCAAAGTTTCCTTCGCTTATTTCAAACAGAGCATCATAAACCTCCCCAAGTTGATACCTTAAAAGAGTTATTGCGTCTATTCTACTAGACCATCGAGTATCCGATAAAGGTTTTAAAGTCAAATTTGTTACATTAGATAAATTAGATTTCAGAATTGACCAGCGTTTAGTAGAAGCTGAAAAAAATACAAACAGTTCTTGAACTAAAGAAAAAAAATTGATGCTCAAAGTATTCGATTTTGCGGCATCATTGACGACTAAATTTAGGCGATGATTGCAACAAGGAACAAAGAAAGCTCGCGGATTCAAATCCAAATTTTTTTTTTGTAAACCATTATGCCTACCACGCATATTTGCCCCATTGTCGTAACCCTGACCCCGCATGTCGTTGATATTTAAGCCTTCTTTCTCTAACGCCGACAAAAGAAACTTTGTTAGGCCTTCACCCGACACATCATCTATAGGACAAAATAATAAAAAATGTTCTTCTATACTAATTCCCGTGTTCTTTAAATTAACAAATCTTATACAAACTCACCTTAATTCACAACACAAAACACAAATCTGTAAAACTACAAAAAACTAAAGTTTCAAAAACATATATCTTTTACCCCATGCACCTTTTCACTTCGCTAAGTTAATTATCGATCGAGCATCGCTTAATATATAAAGTTTCGTACATTGCAAGCTCAGACAGGAAAAAAATGCTTGTCCGCTCGTTGGCTCGTTGCAAGCCAAATTTCAAGCTCAAACATGAATAAAATCAGATTTGTTTGAGTTTACACAATTCATGTTATCATGCTACGTATTCGATCGAATAAATGCTATTATTGCGTAGTCTCATTTGGAAAATATATTATTTTCGAGAAATTCGGTTCCCTCGTCTCAAAGAGAAAAAATAAAATAATAAACAAATAAAAAACAATGTAATAGCTAGCAATTCCTTACTGTTTTTTTTTATCATTATAAATTTTGTTTTGACAATGTTGTTTGTTGCTTTATCTTTTTTTTACTTTTAAGTTTTAAGGCTTTTCGGCGCCTTCGGCGCCTCGGCGCCGTCGTGCACCACACGACTTTGCCCTTATGTACGGCGCGGGCCTGCATGCAATATAACAGCATGTGTATGTTTGAAAGTTGGAGACAATGATGTGTCTTGAATGATAAAAAAAAATTGCACAATTTGTTTTACATTGTTTTATATCTCCAGTCGTCTTAGGTGAATACTAAATAAGAAAAGTAACTACAGATTTGTTAATACATGCTAGATACACTGGAGCATAACTGAGATAAGTGCAGTCATGCGTTTAGTTCGTGTGCGGTATTTTAAGTTTGCATCTGCTTAACAAAGGTTTCCAGATATTTCTTATATTTAATGAGGGCTTACTAAAACAATCTGGGTTCTGGTATATGGTAGCAGCTTCCTTGAACTTCATTTTCCTCCAATGAGGTTCTTTATGCAGGATTTGAGCTTCTTTCCACTTGATGTGATGACCATGTGTCCAGGCATGGTCAGCTGCACCTGATTTTTTCGGTTTTTCCTTAACCCGTGTTGTTTTTGTGTTCCTTAATCCTAGTTTTGCAAATAGGTGCAGCTGACCATGCCTGGACACACAGTTATCACATCAAGTGGACAGAAGCTCAAATCCTGCATAAAGAACTTTATTGGAGGAAGAGGAAGTTCAAGGAAGCTGCTACCAGAACCCAGATTGTTTTAGTAAGCCCTCATTAGATATAAAAAATATCTGGAAACCTTTGTTAAGTATATGTGAACTTAAAATACCGCACACCAACTAAACGCATGACTCCACCCATCTCAGTTATGCTCCAGTATACATATCTAGCTAGAATAAATAGAGCTTTATTATTATTATTTAGTATTTACCTGAAGACGACTGGAGACAATTACCAGTTGAAACGTTGTGATAAATAAAAACAAATAAAAACAATGCAAGTCCAAAACTCTTCTATCATTCAATATTACAACATATTGCAGCAACACCCATGCAATGTGTTTTTTTATATTGTTGTAATATCGTGGAATGACGTGGAGATGGCTATTTTGTCCATGAAAAGCTATATTTTTTTGTGACATTTTTTCATGTTTATTTTTATGTAATGTGGAGTAAAATTTACGCCATATGAGCTCATTGGATCCCCAGATGCATTTGGCCGCATTTTAGCTCTTGAGTGAACCTGAGGAAAGTTAATCGGGCATGCAACTATATTTAATACTATCAAAGATGTAAAGCGAGAGCACGTAATCCGGGGCGACATCTATAGTATGGATGTGGACACTTATATTCATGGCCTATCACTTTGTAATGTTGACGAGATATAATTTAATAATATCAATCTGAAATCAGAAAGTAATGTCGTCTTCAGTTATATAACAGTCATATACTTTTAAAAATGTAAGAAAAGTAACTTTTAAACCATGTAACTAAATGGTGTTGTAAGATAACATGTTTGGTGGGTTATTTTTCACTTTAGGCTTTCATATTTGAAATTTGTTTGTACAGATGATTAATATTTATTTTATGTTCTCCAAAAATAAGGCACAACTTGTGAGAAAACAATAAAGTTTAAAGCCCACCCTGTAAGAATACGCAATTTTTGAAATTTACTCAGAAGAATCGTATAAAACACGATACAAAGTTTGGAATTCAAATTAAAATGTAAATACAAGCATTATGTAAGTTCAGTCTTTAAATTTCAGCATTATAAATAAATTCAATAGTTAAGCATAAAAAAATATGAAGTTGTGATTATATCTATTTTAAGGTACGAAATTCTTAATAGCTTTTATTTTTCGCCCCTCAGCTCTCTCTGAATATCTTCCAAAGTCTTTCCCTTAGTTTCAGGAACACAAAAAATAATAAAAATCAGCCCAAAAATACAGCACGTACCAAAAGCAAAGAACGGTACGTACATCCCGAACTGTTCACTCGACCAATGAAATGCCTTTGATATAATCGTCACTATAATGCTATAGTATATATCAGCGGCACACAACGCATACGCTTTTACATTTGTAGGAAATACTTCTCCCATTATCAGAAGTGGAATGGTCTGTAGACCTATGCTAAACATCACTACAAAGAGTAAAAGAGCCACTAGAGGGAGAAAGCTGAAGCTGGAGGTCTCTATGGACGTGCGTTCTTTAATATACAAGTAACCACCGTTTAGGAACAACGTAAGCGCTGTTCCTGTAATAGAGATAATGAGTAAAGGCCTTCTACCAGAAAAATCCACGATTATGGAAGCAAGTGCTGACAAAATAAGTTGTACTGTGAAGTAGAGTATGGTGGCCACACTGGATGAAATAAACTCATTCGATTCTTCAAAAATTTGTTTGCAATAGAAAATGATTGTTGTTGTACCGGTTAACTGTTGAATTCCTCTCAATCCAAGAGCTATGATTAGAGCCCGCCTGTTGCTTTTGTTAGTTAATAAATCTAAACACCTTCCTCTGTTCTGATTTTGCTTTTGCACAGCCTCGTCCATTCGCTCTAATTCTACGCTTACATCCTCGACGCCTCTAAACTTCTGTAGACTTTTTCTTGCATCCCCAATTCTTCCTTTCATCAAGTAGAAGTAAGGGCTTTCAGGCATCCAAATAAATGTTACCAACAGAAGAGTTGGTAGAATCGTTGCGATGTATGCTGTAGTGCTTATGGATAAATAGGAGCCTAGTATATTGATTAAAAGTATTCCAAAGATGATGCACACGGGGCAGACTGACGTTATCAATCCCCTGATTTTAGGTTCTGCGATTTCTCCTAAGTACATCGGTACCGCAGTAAAACTAAGTCCATCTATCATTCCTGCCATGAATCGCCCAACGAACATCAGAGTACTGCTCTGAGCCCATGCTATAAACAACCAAGAAACTACAAATGGTATTGAAGAAAATATCAATAACTTTTTTCGTCCAAGGATGTCCACAATCATGCCTGTGATGAAGGCCCCCAAGATGGCGCCTAGGAGGGGAATGACCACCAGCCAAGAGCTTTCTTCACTAGATATGGTAAAGGTGTAGTTGCCGCTGGTTAGGATGGGTCTGTAGGGGGATGTCCAGCCATAGTGCATCTCGCTGCATATTATTCCTAAATTGGCTGAAAAAAAGAAAATAAATGTCTGGCATAACTATTTGTTATATTATTGTTTGATATTTCTAACAAAAACTATTTAGAATGTATAGTTAGTTAAAAGACATCATAGAGAACTACTTTCTTATTTCTTTGGCCCATCGACACCCTCATGACGTCAGAAATAATGTTTAAAAATTATTATTTTTAGTTCAGTTTTTATTTTCTTAATTTAGGACTTGACATGTTTTCTTTTTTATTCCAGCCATTGAATGAACAGTGAACATAACTTTTAAATCATAATAATAGATTTATTATAATAATATTATTATTGTCTGTTTAAAGGTTGGAGACAATGACGTTTCTTAAACGGCAGTAGAGTTTTAGACTTGCATTGTCCTTATTTGTTTTGAATCACTACGTTTCAACTGGTAAGCAACTCCAGTGTCAACAAGGTTGACCCAATATTGGAAAAAAATCACAAGAATCGGCCAAACGCACATAAAGCAAAGAAAGAGATAAAACCAATACCTACTCAACATTCCGTATGTCAAAGGAGTATCCGAGAAAATAAGAAGACTGGGACAACGATACAATATCTACAAAAGACAAAAAATATTGTGTCTACCAGATCCCCTGCGAGTGCGGCCGATCTTACATTGGTGAGACACTAAGATCACTCGAAGTTAGGATTAAAGAACATAAAAACAACACCCAAAAAGGAGAGACGGAAAAATCAGGTGCAGCTGACCACGCCTGGACGCACGGTCATCATATCATATGAACAGAATCCGAAATCCTGCAAAAAGAACCGCATTGGAGGAAGATGAAGTTTAAGGAAGCTGCCACTATACACTGAAATCGAGGTTGTTTTAGTAAGCCTTTATTAGATAACAAAATCATATCAGCATCATAATATTTATTAGATATGAGAAACGTCTGGAAACCTTTATTAAGTAAATGTAATCTTAGAATAAGACCACGTAAGAGTTAAACGGGTGAGTCATCAAGCATGACTCATTCAGTTATGCGTGAACGCCTAGCTAGTATAAATAGAACACGTACGAGTTACAAGCATGACTCCGCCCACTAGTCATGCGTCACTGGTCCCTACCTAGTATAGATAGAGCTGTAGTTACCATACTTATTTAGTATTTACCTGAAGATGACTAGAGATGCATACCAGTTGAAACGTAGTGATTCAAAATAAATAAAGACAATGCAAGTACAAAACTCTACTGCCATTCAATATTATTATTATTATTATTATTATTATTATTATTATTATTATTATTAATATTATTATTATTATTATTTATTATAGACTACCTACTTTGTTTGTTAAACCAAATAAGTATTCAGTAAAATTGTGATTTATTAAAGAAAAACCTGTTCTGGTATAAAACTGGTTATTTTTCTTTGATATTAGAGATATCAGGGGAAATTAAAAAAACAAAATGTTTAGCATAAGGCTACAGTATGATTTCATCATCCATGCTTTGTTGTTGCTAATGCTGTATCACAGTGCAAGAACCAAAGAAAGAAGCTACGTTTAAAAAAAAAGTTATCGAAATCGATTTATCGGTTCGCAAGAAAATCAACTTTGAAATTGATCATAATTTTTGCTTGTGCGTTATTTCTTACTGTATGTATACTGAAAATTTGCGAACTTGAAATTCTTTTAACAAAGACTTGCCGGCATTCATTTGTATTTAATAAATAAATTGAATGTTCAATGCTGCACCAAGATTTTTTTTTAAATTGTCGTAAAAGTCGATTTTTTTTTATTGCAAATCTTGTTTCTTCGATTTTGTTCTAAATAATGGTAGAATATGTTATAAATATCTTACAAAAATTATGGAACAGATCTTCTGTAAGAGAGAATAAAAATACTTTAGATAATCAAAGTTCATCATTTTGAATAGGGGCCCTTTGTCTCCCCTGGGCACTTTCTGACCGGATGATTCAATTTCTGTAATTATTTTTGTGTTTTTGTGAAATTTTTAAGTATTGTGTTGTTTTTATTGCATTAAAAACTATTTTGGTGTCCTTATAAACTACAGAGGGATTGATATAGTGTCTTTTAAGTGCCGTATAATGTATAACCCTCGTCTACCGGCCCTGTTCACTATTAACATGATCTACAAAATGGTGTGAAAGTTATGTATCCCCCTTTAGTCCTACATCGGGATCACAAATCTTGTATACACATTCCGTTAGCAATATATTAATAATTATTATTGGTTATTGCCGGTTTGTCGCCAAAATTTCTTTTATGATGAGTTACTTTACTTTAAATACTTCTTTATTTATTGCATAATTAATTATTGACATATCATTCTACTAATTAGACAGATATAATCATATACAAAGTACATAATAACAGTATATAATTTGTTCCGCTGGTCACCGCTGACCAGGACATGCACTAAGGCAAACGCCCCGGTGGGGTTGGTGTTAACCCTAAGGGTAGAAAATTAAATGACTTATATAGTTTTACAATCGGTCAGTTCCGGTAACCCCTTAGACTGCCATGAAAGAGTTTATCTTAGCTTTCTCTTTTAAAATTTTTAGGTACATGATTGCTATTTTACTAAAAGTTGAGTTAAATACAATGTTTAATAAAATTATACTTCGTCTCTTTGAAAACTCATTATTTATTGTTCTTATTGCGTTATATAGACGGTTCTGTTTTCCGCGAAGAATTATACCATAACTGATTTGATAGGAATTTAAATTCTCATCATCTCGTCAGGAATTGTATTGTAGTTGATCGTAGAAGTGAGATTCCTGACAAAGTGACGATCTGAAAGTATTCACTTTTAGGTGTGTAAGTGCAAAAAACTGTGAATGGACAGGCGCCGAACCGGATATTTTTATAAATTATCCAATAGCTTAGATACAGGGCAACATTTAAATATCTACCCATACAGTTTATAAACTTTAAACGGAATAAATTAGGTAAAAAAAAAAATGTTTTTCGGTGAAAACCCAAAAAGACGTAAAATAATTATTTGAGTTGCTATAATTTATTACATAAAAAATGTCGATTACTCAAGCGTATAGTTTATATGCAGTGGTAGAACCCCCAGTGAGACGATGAGGCAGTGGCGGCTCGTCAGGTGAAGTAGGTGAAGAGGCTCTTCACCAAAAAAAAAATTAAACTAGGAGGAAGGTTTTTCGACAATATTAAATATTAATATATCAATACAGCTACCAATTTAGTTCTTAAAAAATAATTTTGTTTGAATTAATAATATTAATTTAATCCGAATGTAGCTATGCATGATAGGGCCACGGTTAACTCCGATGGACAATAATTATAAACACTCGTGCATTTTAGCGTGCCCCAGCCGACCCTGTCCGTGAGCCAAGTAAAGGCCCAACGCTCAACATGGCTTTGATATTCACCGTTGCTATGGATACGTGACGTCAGTCACGCAAACAGCATGTAATAATTTGCATTATGATGGAGGGCAATTTAAAAATAGATCAGTGGTATGTACTGTTGTTTTAGCATTGGTTTGCCTAACCTTAAGGTATTTATTTTGAGGCATCGCGAAACTTATGGTTATAGATATGGTTTTTACATGATTTACTGTGTAATTAAAAAGTTTTGTTTTTATTTTTCAGTAATTTAGTAGTGTACATACCTACCTAGTTGTGTGTTTTAAAAATGAACCAATTAATGACATAGTTTGTAATTTGTTGGAAACTCCTTTCAGTCGTTGGACAGATGAGGATAAGAGAGACGTTGTTACACGGGTTTTTAGTCAATGTTTGTTTAAGTACCCGCACTATACCTAGCTCTTCAAGACCACGAGCCGCCACTGCGATGAAGTGATAATATGAAAACGTTACTGAGGAAGCATAGTAGATTTTTTGGATAGTCTCGCAAGATGAAGTGAAAGGCACGTGACTTCTGGTATGTTTACTATCCATAACACAATTCACAACGTGACGTGTGTGCTAATTACTAATATTTTTAAAAAACTGAGTCGTGGGAGCAATAGATCTACAATTTAAAAGTATTTTCAATTATACATGATGTCCCAAATAGTCAGTCATATTATTTTTTAAGGCTCTACCACGCGCAAATTTAGAGGATGAAAAACACCGTTTCGCTACTGCAGGATTCTGCAAAGGCTATTTGAGATATTTGTCGGGACAATTTAAAATTTAATAAAGGAATGTTTGTATTTCTAAGGTACAAAGCCCTTTTTTGAAAAAAATAAGAATATGTATAAGAAAATGCCCACTAAAGGTGCGTATTTTTAGGCACTTTTCCAAGGTTAATATCGTAGCTAAGAATTTTTTTTTCAAAAAAAATGCCATGTACCTTAGAACTTCCATGTCTTATCTTTAAGACTTCAAAAATTGAGACAAAACAATGTCGTAATAAGTCCGTTATCTTGCAGCGCGCAACTCATGTTTTAGGTAAATTTTGTTGTCATGTTATAGAAGTTGCCTATATACAGCTGAATTTATTCTCGGCTGACGTGAAACAATTTACATCCAGAGAGAATAATGATACACTGAAAAAAATTATAGGTGGTCGAACAAGTAGTAATTTCGGGGGTAATTTTGGGCTAAATTTTATGTTCTTCTTTTTGGATTGTCAATGCCAATAACAGAATATCTAAGCGTCAATTTTAAAAAGACGTAACTAGTAGTTGTGCTATATACTCTGGGTTGCCATAAATGTTTCGGCTTAGACCGAGATGGTTTATAATGCGCCGGAAGGCAAAATGTTCAAGGCGCTTTCACCATTTTGTCAAAACGGGTGTTTGGGCTTTCAAAATTTTTTATTCATGTTAGGTAAGGATAATAATTGAACGAAATGCAGTGGATTTGTTGATGTATTGCAATCAAAAATGGGCTATATTGAATTTTTTTTGTTTCGTTTTTTATCGAAATGGGCCATTGTCTTGATAGTGAACAAAATATACTAAGGTAAATAGCTTATTGGTATTAGAGGCCCAAACTGGGTCACCGGGAACTTATGACAAATCCCAGGATGTATGGTAACCCTGGTATATTAACTCTTAGATCTAAAATTAAAGTTTAATTTGTCTTGGTAAAGGGTGATAGGTGCAATAAAATAAAGCCATTTATGAAGGTTCTTAGTGAGTAAGGAAACCAACTGTTGCATAATGAATCTATTTCTATTCGATTGTTTTTATATTTTATGCTTATTATACAGGCTCTATATATTGTTTGTATAGTCTGTCTAAACCTGTTAAAATATGAATTCATCTTAAAGGTGAAATGTGTTTATTATTTTATCCATGGTTTAACGATTTAAAAGTAGTTGTCAGGCACGACTTTGGCGTTGGTCACATGATATTTATCTGTCCATGTTATTGGATCGCAGCTACAATTTGGTGCAGCGAGACTACTGTATAGTGACAATGCTTCTAAGAAGCTAGGTAGGTATTAAATAAAAATTGGACAGTATTCCACGCAGAGTAATAAAATACAATTTTTTGTTAGGCATGGGCGTCCATAGAGAGGGCTGTTGCCCCCGTCTCTTGACCAAGGGGGACCGGGGGGGGGGTAGATATACTTTTTATTAACAGGGGGAGCGGGGGGGGGGGAGGTAGATATACTTTTTTACTAACTTTTGTGAGGGGGAGTTTATGAAACGACTGCGACATTTTTTTTTGTAGGAATCACTTTTGATAGAAGTTCTTGAAAACGCAAAGTTTTGTTTTTTTTGTAGCCACTTTTGAACAGTGGAGAAAGTGTAGAAAAGGCTGCGAAGTATTTTATTTTATAGAAGTCACTTTTGAGAACTTTTTTTTTGGCTACCCCCCTATCACTTTATGTTTATAAAAAACATTAATACCGTGATTTTGTATCGGATTGGCGCGACGATACGGTACTACCTCCTGTTGTTTCTGTGTTACTAAAAAAAAGTCTAGGTACTTACTTTTTCCTCTTTTGAGGGTGCAGCGCAACTAATCGTCAAAAACATACCACTTTAAAAAAAAATAATTATAATGGCACGGAATGCGACGGACAAAATACTGCGCGAGTTAGTAACCACAGTCAACAAATCCTGGAACCAGCGGGACTTATCTTTTGTTTTTTAAATAAACACGGTGAAAAATTTGTAATATAAGAAAATTTTGATTGAAAAACTATTGACCTTACGAAGTATTTGATAACCAATGCTGAAAACCTTTAGTTTCAGGGTAGGCCTGTGCCTCCCAATTTTGAAAATTTGACAGTATATGCTAATGCTGATGGGGGCGATCGGGCTAAAATATTTTTATAATGGTGGCACTTCCCGTTATACCGGAAGTAAGTGTCAACTTGCTTATTTTAAATAGAATACTCTATATATTACTACATTTTTGCATTCTACGCAAGAATTTAGGCATATCTTGTATACCATGTCCTATACCTATGTCTAAGCGTTTTAGATATTTTTAATAGATTTTTTATAATATTTTAATAACTATTAATACAGGGTGTTTAAACAATACGAATAAAAATTAAATTGAAAAACTGCAAAAAGACTAGTTTTTCAAATGGAAATACACAAATTTTATAATTATTCCTTATTTAACATTAAAAATAAGGGTAAGTTTGTATATCCCAAAAAATTTTAGTTTTAGAAACATTGCCAATTTAATATTTTTATATGGCGATTTTGCTGCAGATTTTAAGTTTAGTTACTTTTAGTTGGCTATAACGGCGTTGAAAAACAATCAAATGCGAGAAAAATTTATGACTTGACTTACCATTTAAACATCATTAATTATCATGTCTGTGCGCTTAAATTGTACAAACGAAGATTATTTAAATTTATTTATTATTTATGGAGAATGTGTTAAAGTTATATTAAGAACATGGGACACATTTGCCAATCGATATCTTCAAAACAGAAGCCATCACAATGTGCTTATTAATAATATTCAAATGGTAAAATTAGATTTTGCTGGTTTTCAACGCCGTCATAGACAACTAAGAGTCACTGAACTAAAAATCTGCAGCAAAATTGCCATATAAAAATATTAAATTAGCAATATTTCGAAAACTAAACATTTTTGGAATATACAAACTTACCCTTTTTAATGCTTAACTAAAAGTAATTATAAAATTTAGAATTTTTGCAGTTTTTTCAATCTTATTGTTTAAACACCCTGAATTAATAGTTATCAAAATATTATAAAAAATCTAATAAAGCAGGTCCTTTATAACAAGGAATCCCGCATAAATTAAATAAATATAAGGCTTCTTTATAGAAAAAATTGATAATTATTTTAAGGCTTGCAAACGTCATTCTTAACAGAAAAATTCAAATATGTCAAAAACGCTTAGATATTTATAGGTATAGGTATACAGGGTGGGGACTTTAACTGGAATAAATTCCATTTTATTAAACCTGCTGAAGTTGCGCCTACAAAATTTAGTATGTGGGAATTTTGAAGCATGCGGAATTGGATTATGAAGTCGGCGCAGTTGCCAGATTTCTCAGCTTTGCGCTACACGTAGTAATTTTGTTATTTTAAATGGAATGCACTATTTATTTTTATTGCAGTGAATTGGTAGTGTCAAATTTAGTAAGATCTCAAAATTACAAAATTCTATCTTCACTAGTTTCTGAGGTATGGCAACACTGTAGTTCCCTTAAAAAGTACCGGGACGCTTGTCTACCTCCATAGTTACTAAGTTATTGACAAGCTTCAAGAAAAGTTCTTGTCTTTTCAAAATGGCCAATTTAATTTAAACTTTAAAAATAGAAATTCTCATGATACTTTTTAATGGAACTGCAGTGTTGCCAGAGCTCAGCAATTAGTGAAGATAGAATTTTGTAAATTTGGCATCTTATTAAATTGGACACGCCCAATGCACTGCAATAAAAATAAATTGGGCATTCCATTTAAAATATTAAAATTACTACGTGTAGCGCGAAGCTGAGAAATCTGGCAACTGCGCCGACATTATAATTCAATTCCGCATGCTTCAAAACCCCACATACCAAATTTTGTAGGCGTAACTTCAGCAGTTTTCATAATATCGAATTTATTCCAATTAAAGTCCCCACCCTGTACAAAATCTGCCTAGAATTCTATTCTATTCTATTTAAAATAAACACGCTGATACTAGGGTTGCCAACCCTCCCGATTTAGTCGGGAGGCTCCCGCTTTTTACTAAACCTCCCGCCGCCCACGCACTTAAACAAAACTCCCGCTTTTCCGATAACACGACGGACGCCTAATAACTGTACAGCTGCCTTAGAGAGGGGCAACCTTTTTTTTTAGAAAGCACGTTTGATGAGAGGAGGAAGAAATATAAAAGGCACGCCACAGCGTAAGGTCAACGGGGTATCGACTTTTTGTTTAGAAATCATCAATCAATAATTATTTTAAGCACCTCAAAAAAAACTTGTCCTCCAGGCACTGTCCACCTCCCGCTTTTCAATTTTTAAAACATGACTACCCTAGCCGACACTAACTTTCGGTATAACCGGAAGTACCACCATTATGAAATTTTTTTAGTCCGGTCGTCCCCATCAGCATTACCACGATGGCAAATTTTGAAAATTTTCCTATGTATAATTTTCCATATATAGTTCGAAGCGGTTCCCGGTGGAACACGAACACCCTGTTTCTTCAAACTTTCTGCTCTACCTAACTTTATTTTTTGTAAATATTCTATAGCTTTAATAATAAAATAAGACAAAATTTAAAAGATATATCCGTATAACGATTAGATACATTATTTTAACTAATACAATAACAAGTAAAATACTTATTTTCCTCAAAACAAATTTCTCATCTTCGAAATAAAATCAACCGAAACTCATTAGCATAAGAAAGAACCTGCCGCCTCGTCTCGTGGTTTCAGTGTGTGTCGATGTTTACGGAATATTTTTCACCACGTCATAAGCTCGCTAGTATGCCCACTTCGGGTGAGACTCTCTTGCAAATAAATTTCTTGCTGCACAAAGTTCCGCCTTAATTCCCCATAATTCCACATATATTTTGTATAAAATGTCATATTTTATGTCTAAATTCAATTGCTTTTGATTGACTTTTAAAATATGGCTTTTCCAGATTTTGAAAAATGATTTTCAGCTTCCTATTTTAGTATTTTATTATTTATCCAAAGAGACCAATTTTTGATTTAATATATTAAATCAAAAAAATGTTTTTTAGGTTTAACATGTTAAACCGGAATTGAAGGGCAACAGATTAAAGCTTCAGTGTGTATCTTTGTTGTCGTTTCATGTAAATATAGAATGAGTTATATATCCATCTTTCTTGAATCTGGCCGATGGTCGTAAGGAAAAGCCGAATTTTTAAATCACATGTTGGCCAACGCCTTTGACAAGAGAAACAGTGGCTGAGCCAGGATTTTTGGGACGGATGGGCACAAGCAGTGGGCCCGATGTTTTAGGGTGCTCACTACCCATATCAAAAATAACTTCTAAAATTCTAAAAAAAAAAGGTCGCCACCACCCCCACGCTCGATAACGCCATAAACGAGGTAAAAAAACTCCCCTCTTTTGTCCGAACTGACGTTTAAAAAAAAGGTCATCATCATTCTCTTTATCTCTTATTACATTATATATACCACTCCTTTCTCATCAAAAATGTTATAGTCAAAATCCCCTTCCCACACAAAAATTCCATCACAAACCCGAATCCCTTTTGGGTAGGCACTAGGGTGGGCCCCTGACACTTATTATTGAGATATTATATTTTCAAAAGGTTCTAGTTCAGGATGTTACTGCTGAATATGATAAATTTGATTATAGTGAGAGAGACTATTATGCAATCAATTTTTGGAGGTATTCTCAACTCCTAAATAGAATTTGTAAAAATATAGCGACTTTGATTTGTTTTTTAATTTCTCAGGAAAAAAGTTTATTTTTACAGAATTTATTCCTATAGTCAAAGGGTTCAATTTATTTATAATCACCCTATTGAAGTTTTGAAGTTTAAAAAAGAGTAAATTTAGTTAAATTAAATAATTTAATTATATTGTTTCTCTTACCTGTGATAGCAGCCAAATATTGGTAAACATAATTATGTTCACTATTCTTCGCGTTTCCACTGGCCGAAATTTGCATTCTTCACAAAAAACTTTAAAACTCGAATTTTAAAATTTATTTTAAGTACTTCATAAATACCTATATGATAATGTATATGAGTTAAATAATGGAACAATACTACCAATAAAATTCTTAATAATTTTGTATATCAACGATCCAATTGTCACCAATAAAAACATTAATTGAGTGTGTGGAACTTTTTTAACTGAGACATTTAAATGGCTTGTAAGAAATCCTAGATTATGTCCAGGTTTGCATTTTGTGCAAATTAACTACAAGCAATAATGATAATGATAACAGCTGTACAGTGACCGGCAGAATTCTCGCTACATGTGGATAACTTTTTTATTATTGATTTCAGAGAAAATGTTATTCCTGATAAAAGTTTCTGCGTGCCGCGGCCCCTTAAACTAAGAAAGCGTTCAATTAAATTGAAAAAAAAAACTCTAGTACATACGAGGAGATTCAATTTTTCATTGGTTACTCAAGAGTAAAGTACTATTCAGATAAAAATTTGTATTTGTAAAAGATGTTTCGTATTAAAAGTTATTTCCGAAGGATAAGTCATGGCCTTTTTTTCAATAAACGAAACAAATATTAATTTTTATCTTATCCCGTACTTTAACTTTAACTTTAAAATTCGTTATTGTCCAAAGAATACGTTCTCACTGACAAAATAATTAAGCCCAGATACACAATAGTATTTACTAATACATATAATATCATCACAAAACATAGGTACTCTTAATGCTAATGGCCAATGCTGTACAATATGACCGAAATATATATAATATAAGAAGAAAAATACAACAGTTATACAAAATTAACATACAACAAAAACCAGTACAACAGTTAAATGTTAAAAAAGATAAGGCTAAGTTAGAACTAATAGTTCATGGCCAAGGGATACAAAACAATTAAAAACAACCATTAAAAAACTCTAAAACGTATAGTAGGCTTTCTCTAGCAAAAGCCCTTTCACAGCCGATTTGAATCTTTTTCTGCAAGATCTAATGTAAGCTGGTACCAGAGAAGTATCTATGGGGTATGGGCAACTGTAAAACTTCTATTTGTCTCGTGCCATAGTAATGTACCCTTAAACTATCTTGGCTCTTAAGTTTTTTATACATTAAGCAGGCCGTTTCCAAAATGTAAATACAAGTAAGCGTTAATAATTTATGTTGTCTAAATAACGGCCTATACGGATCTCTTGCTCGTGCCCTGCAGCCCTGCACACATACCTCACAGCTCGCTTTTGAAGTACAAAGATTGAATTTAAGAGATACTGACTGGAGTGCCCCCAGAAACAGACACCATATCTCAAATGAGACTCAATAAGAGCTGAATATACCGATCGTATTGTATTTACATGTAATTCCCTCGATATCACCTTCAATGCAAAACACCCTGAAGATAAAGTAGTAGAGTTTAGTGTCCGTAGAATTAAATAGTAAAGAAGGTTTTTTAGCGGCAGGCGGACAAAGTTGTTTCGTCACGACTATCTTTTGGATTGAGTTGATTCCTATAGATGGCGTTACTGGGTTTTCATCGCGTTTTTATTTCTTAGAAATACCTTGAAAGCATAGTCTCGCTGTACTGGGGGTCGCTTACAGGTTATGGCTTTCTGATGAGTTCTAATAGGAACGAAACAGCCTGTCATTGTCTACCTGTGCCCCAGGGAACCCATTACCTTTGGCGTCCCTGTGTACTCAATGCAAAAGATAGATGCACTACTTTGTCCGCCTGCCGCTAAAAAACCTTCTTTTTTACCCTGAAGATATTTTACTACACACATTTGTAATATGAGACTGAAACGTCAGGTTACTATCTATATTTACATCGAGGAACTTTACATTGGAACAGTTAGACACTAAGGAATTATTTAGGTAGACGTCACCAACAGCACAGTTAAAATTTATTATATTATTCTTTGAAACGTTAAAAGTGAGAGAGTTAGCATCACACCAGCCCTTAACTTTAACAACGTCAGATATCATGGTTGTTAGTTCTTCTGAGTTCCTGGCATGCCACAGTATAGTGGTATCGTCGGCATATACAGTAAATTTACCTCTAATTCTTAAAGACACCACGGCATTAATGTAAATTAAAAATAGGATAGGACCCAGAACTAAACCGTGTAGCACACCCGCCTCTACTTTACATTTATCCGATGTTATCACCCCCACATTAACAATTTGGTTCTTTCCGGAAAGATATGACTGGAACCACCGTAGAAAGTTACCCCTAAATCTATAGCTCTCAAGCTTCTCCAGCAGTACTTCGTGATCCACGCAGTTGAAGGCTTTTGAAAGATCAGAGAGACATCACAGACGTATAGAGATTTGATTGAAAAGATCAAATAAGTGTTAACAGTTTATTTTATTATTTACTTTTAAAATATTGGTCCAACTTGAAATGAAACAATGTTCTTTTTTGTCAGTGACTATTAAAAATGTATTTAGGGTGTCAAAATTCGCTGCTTTACCTACTGCTATTAAAATTTAGATCATTATTAAGAAGGAGGGTTTTGTGAAGCTTAAAGCTAATTTTGTGTAAGGTAAATTTTTAGTTTTTTTTTGGATCAAGAGAACAACAACTTCAAAATATGAAGATAGTGGTAATTTTATTAATTAAAAAAAACGATTAAATTATTTTTTAGAAAAGACTCATCTATATCTATCCAAAGGTATCTATGAACGGCAGTAGAGTTTTGGACTTGCATTTTCTCTATATTGTTTTTAAATCACAACATTTCAACTGGTAATAATCTCCAGTCGTCTTCAGGTGCCAGTTCAAAGTAAATGCAAGTCCAAAACTCTACTGTCGTTCAAGAAACATCAGTGTTTCCAACCTTAAAACAGACACCGAACGCATCTTTTTTTACAGGGTTGTCAATGTTGCGGACCGATACAATAAAAAAGTATAATTAAAAAATCTGTTTCATGTTCTGCGAATATTCTTTTACCGACTAGTAACTGGGTTTTTATAGGTTTTTTAAGCTATTTCTCGTTCCCCTTGTATTCGCGCCTAAATAGGGGTTGGTCTGAACATGATTTAAACGTTATAGTATATTTTTTTAATATAAGTTTCGGAAATCATAAATATTTTACATTAGGAGAAATTTTTATAGTTTTTGTCTCACGGTAGTGAGGACCTTTTTTTTCGAACTCATAATTCTTATGAGTAGAAGAATGCCAGGCGGTAGTGGGGACTCACTTTTTTTTGGGGACCCCCGAAAAATCGGTCGGATCCTTATCGTAGCCACTATGTGCTCCATTTATATAAATATTTTTAAAATATTTGATATTTGTACGCAAAATAAGTTTCATATAAATAACACTACTAATAATGGGAAAATTGATAGGGAATGTCAAGAAATGTCATATACATTAAATGTCTATATTAAGTTTTAAAAATCATTTCAATTTTCAGAAAAAAAACTATTTAAAAATTTTAAATAACCACGGCTGTGGCTCAGAGGTAGAGCTACTGGCATTCGATCGCGGCGACCCGAGTTCGATTCCCGGACTGGGCATACGTACAATAAAAAAAGTATGTCCGAAATTTAGTGGATTTAAGAAAGCAGGGAAGAGTGTAAAAGGTATCATCTCCCAACCCACCCCATTCACGCCGGTAACCAGGCCGGATGAGATCGGACATCTCGTGGGGTGCGGAAGAAGGTACACACTCCCCAATCGGTAGGTCATGCAATGGCAATAAACCAAGGGTTGATAGCCCTTGGAGGGTGTCGCATGACTGTGGATCGTGGTTCGGAACTCACGTTAAACTGTAAGTCCCCTCGGGAATGGTCCTGGCAGCGAACGAAGAGGAAAAAGCCTAATTCGAAAGGAGGGCAGAATGGCAAAAATTTTAAATAAGAATTTTACAATTTAATTTTAAATTTTTGTGTACATACAGAACCTAATTTTTATAAAAAAATGTATTGTGAAAAATATGTCATAAATATAACATTTTTATAATTTATTAGAAAGTTGTTTTCCAAAATTTCAGAGCTTTCCTAAACACAAGATTAACCTTTCAAACTTTCCGAATTTTTCGTTATATATTCCTTCCGGAATTATCTATAGTATAGTATGAATATAAAAAACTTTCTCTGTACACGGATTTCGGCAGGGCGCAGAAGAAAGTTTTGCCTCTTTGTCTCCTCTTGTCTCTTTTAATTAAAAAAAAAACAAAGTATTAAAAAAATTATATAATATTTTGTAGACATAAAACGCAATTACACAAATTTCTGAAATATTTTTATTATAGGTAATAAATAATTTATAAAATATAAAACATACATAATATACTTAAATACAATTGACATTTAGTAACACCTGTGCAGAAATAGAAAATAATTGTAAAAAAAAACTTAAATATCATTATGATTATATTTTTAACAATATAATTTATTTACGGTCCCGGCGCTCATGGTCCGGCAGCTTGTTTACGAACAGTAATTATATCACCGGTCGCTTAAAATATTCTTCGTTATAGCAGCGTAGCAAGAAAAAAATTTTAAAGGGGGCAAGATTTCGTTAATACTTCAATAGATTTTTAACACTTTTTTTTATTAGCGTATCGAATGGCGGTTATGTAAAAAATTTACCCGTTTGGCGACACCGAAGACTTTAATAGACATCACAAAAATCTCGAGCAGATATTATAATATTTTATTGAGATAGAATGAATAAACAAGGAGGCGCTATTACCATTTAATTTCGTCTGGGAAAAACGGTACCAGGGGGCGGGGCTAAGGATCATACAAATATGGCCAATTCATAAAGGCTTGATTAAATTTATTTTGAACAATTCTAAAAATGTTTAGGTCCAGTGGCGGCAGGAGGAACATTTTTCGATAATAACAAATATAAATTTACCAATACTGCTACCATTTTAGCCCTTAAAAAATAATTTTTTTGAAATTATTAATATTAATTTAATCCGAAAGTAGCTATGCATAATAGGGCCACGGTTAACTCCGATGGACAAACACTCCTGTATTTTGGTACGCCCCAGCGACTGTGTCCGTTAGCTCAAAGAAAGTGAAGACCCAACGCCCAACATGGCTTTGATATTCATCGTTGCTATGGTTACGTGACGTCAATCACGCTAACAGCATGTAACAATTTGCATTATTAAGAAGGGTAATTTAAAAATAGATCAGTTATATGCACCATTGTTTTAGCATTGGTTCGCCTAACCTCAAAGTTTTATTTTAAGTTTTCGCGAAACTTACGGTTATAGATATCGTTTTTACGTGATTTACTGTGTGATTAAAAAGTTTTGTTTTTATTTTTCAGTTAATTCAGTGTAGGTACGTACTTACCTACGTAGTTGCGTGTTTTAAAAATGAACCCAATTAATGACATAATTTGTAATTTGTTGGAAACTACATTCAGTCTTTGAACAGATGGGGATAAGAGAGACGTTTTGTAACACGGGTTTTTAGTCAATGTTTCTTTAAGTACCCGCACTAGGTATACCTAGCTCTTCACCATTTTTTAAGACCGCGAGCCGCCACTGCTTAGATCAACTATGAACAGCTTTTTAATGGAAATAACAAATAATGGTATTATATATACACATGTTTGTATATTGTGTACTTGTTAGTAGCTAGAATAATTTTGGTGAAACACGTTTGTGCTCATTAATTTGATTGGTCACATAGAAAAAATTGAGAATATAGTATTGTAATTAAATATTGTTCCGTTGCAAAGGTGCACAATGGGATGAAAAATGATTTTATTTAGAAGTTTTAATAAATAAACTTTAACCAATAAAATTTGACTTACATGCGACAGCTGGAAAAATGAAAATTTTTGTTACATTTTTTTATGAACCATGTGACTTGTCAGACGAAGGCGAGTAGTGGCATAGTGGCCCGGTTGCCTAAATTTTTAATTTATAAATATTGCAAGTTCGATTGTAAGTAAATAATGCCTGCCAATGTAATTTATGTCACAGTCAATGTTGCTGGTTAGTTAATTCTGGTTAAAAATCTTTGTGGAACCCAACATACAAGTTGTGTTTATTTGATTATTTCGCACATAGAAAATAATGACTTGTATCAATAAACAAATGGTGAAATTGCAGTTAAGCGGCTAGTCCTAAAAGGTCCATAACTGCTTTAACTTAATTGTAGATGTATTGTTTTTACATTTTTTTTTTTTGGTTATTTAATAATTTAAATGAAATTGAAACTAAACAAACCATAGACAACAATTTGCACCCAAAGTTTATAAATACGGACATGCCCTTTATCCATTATTTATACTATCCTATGAAACGTAATTTTCAACGATTTCTTCTTAACCACAGCATTTCTGCTGGAACAACTTCGCACGGCACAAGAAATAATTAATATCTATCACCCAGCAGCAACATTTTTACACAAAAATTGAAAAACTTCTCATACAATCTAAAACCACCTCGATTATGATAGATCGAACAGCTGATTACACGAACGACATAAGTGTCATACCAATATGGCGTAGGTAGGGTCACTTTTAGTCACTTGATGTCACCTCCTTGTTTATTCTATCTCGATGTAAAATTTAGACTCACATTTATTAAGGTACGGAGGGACAAATGCTTCTTAAAACCCCGGCTACACCACTGTTATCCTAACCAGATACATTATGTATTTCTCACATCTACTTGGACTTAAGAATTTTCTGTATATCTTCCAGTGTTTTTCCTTTAGTCTCTGGGACATAAAAATAATAAATAATTAAACAGATCAAACTAAGGACACCAAACGTTAACATGGGGCAAGCCATTTCCACCAGCTCATTTGTTATATGATAAAATTTCGTTATTACAATTGCTAGAGTTCCGTAATATATAGTGGCAACGCATAGTGCTATAGGCTTGATTTTGGGATGGAAAATTTCCGACATTACTAATAAAGGAATATTTCTAACACCCATACTGAAGAACGTGACATTTAAAAGAATAGCTATCATAGGAATAGAGCTGTACGAGTCCAAATCGAGATCGATATGACTTTTTAAAAACATGTATGTACCAGCCATAAACAACGTCAAAGATGTGCCCGACAAGGAGAGCAAAAATAAAGGTCTACGCCCTAAAACATCCACTACAAGCGAGGCCACTATAGCTAGAACTGCTTGTATGGAAAAATAGATAATTGTTCCGATATTAGCAGACACAAATCCGTCCGTTTCCTGAAAGATTGTCTTGCAGTAGAAAGTTATTGCTGTAGATCCGCAGAGCTGTTGAACACTTCGTAGTCCTAGGGCTATGAACAACGCTTTTCTGTTCACTTTTACTCTGAAAAGATCTAGGATTCCTTCTTCGCCAATCGCTTGGCCATCCATAGATTCTTCAAGGTCCTTCGAAAGCCTAAAAAAGTGTTAAAATTATCTATACCTACATTACACAGATAAAACAGTATCGTGGTATCAAAGAGCAACTCATTAAATCAATGGTAGACTGTATTTGCGATTCCTGAATATCTGTTCGATTTGATTTAATGCTTAACCCATTATTGTTAATAACGCATAACGATTATCATTTATTTAACTATAAGATCTCATTGGTTTATATGAAAAAGCCTTTGGTTTTTAATGAAATGATATACTTGGCATAAAAGCATTTATAATATATAAATAGCATTGGCTTTCAATAACAAGCTATGATTGTGTCAAAATAAGCTAAAATGCGTTCAAATATTTATTAAATTGTAGGATTACGTTTCTAGTTTTTTATAGCGTTAGTTCTAGAAAGACCCGAACACAGGGGCGTCAATTGGGGGGGGGGGGGGGGCAATCTCCCCCCCCCCCCCCCGCTGCGTATTCGCACACAAAAATCAAAATTTGGCTTTTACAAATAAAAACACCTTATAACTTTAACATACTTACTACGGTTTACCGAACAGACCCGACGAAACTTTTAACAGTATACTTGAAAACTCCAAGCAGTTGCAGTTTCAATCGACCTACACCCGTGTACAGCGAACGCGAGTTTTGTCAAAAAAGCTAACGGATATATTAATTTGTTGAGACCACTGTTGGTCACAGAGATAGCACAGAGCACTTAAATTTTTACAGTGAATATGTTGTTGTTGTCGATCGTTTTTTATTAGAATTTGGACAGAGACTCTCAGAAAATAATGCCCTTATTCTTTCGGCCTTTAAATTTGTTAAAAAAGAAGACACGTCTTGCTTTTTAGAAGCAAAAGAACTTTCGCCATTTTTACAAATTTACGGTCATTTAATCGACAAGTCGTTGCTAAATACTTAATTGCCACTAGCAAAGACACCGTTGTTAAATACATTGGAGATTGGACAGTCGACACAGACTAACACTGCACTTAACATCTTAACATGTTGGACCGTCTTAAACAACTTCCAGTAGCATACTCGGAGGTAATTAACGTGTTAAAAGTAATCTGTACACTTACAGTAACCACGGCTAGTAATAAGAGGTTCTTCTCAGTACTAAAAAGAGTAAAAGACTATCTACGCACAATTATAGGAGACGATAGACTTCGTTTATTAATGCTGATGGCATCTGAACCATCCAAACATGGTTAAACGTTTGACCTAGACAAATTAGTTGATGAACTTTCTGCAATAATGCATCGCCGTTACCCACTAAATCATTCATTTATGTTTAAGCTTCTTTGTTGTTTTTTTAAATAAGAATGTTGTTGAATTAATAAAGTGTTTGGTTTTTCGTCCATTTGTTTTTAATTAAGTATGCCCCCCCCCCCCCCCCTAGAGAAATGTGAAATAACGCCCCTGTCCGAACAGGACCTCAATTCTTGGTTCATGGGATGGGGATATGCAATTTCTCTCATGAAAATGGCGATCTCGTATTCTTGAACACATTTCATACGGAAGTTTCCAATATGGCCACTGGAACTGAAGTTTAATCCCGTGGAGACATTGCTACCGAAATATTTCCCCAAGGGAATAAATTCTACCGCTTGAAGAATTGAGGCTCACAAGTAAATCTTCAATAACACAATGCAGTAATATAGAACTTGTTTATTCTTACATAATAAACAAAGCAACAACGCATAGAAAAATACTATAGGAGGTAAGGTGACGACGCGACGACAGCCACAATATGTCCTTCATCCTATGCAACCAGATAAAGAAGTGTTGCCTACCTTTTTTATGATTAAACATAAGTACCATTGAAATAAATATTTAATATTAAATTTGTTTTAATATTTCCTAGTTACTGATTGGATAATATACAGGGTAATTTCTAAGTTGATACTTCTTTTTAAGCTGCGTATAGAAGGCATTAAAATAAACAACATTTTCAAATACCTTTTTTTTTTAAACCCAAAAATAAAGTATTTACATTCATTTATTACACTACAAATCAAATACGGTTCTGCCTAACTTGCACGTTGAATAACATTAAGAAAACTTCTGGGGGTGTAGAGAAGAAACATCCGCACTTTTACGACACTCGCAATAAATTAGCATCATAATTAGTTCATTGTTTTCAAATTTTACCATTTTCACCAATTTATTAAAATTAATTTGCTTCAGAAAACCACACCGAGCAGCGAATTGCCAAAATAAATAACTGACGACCGATCCGTAAAATGCATGACTAACAATACAAAAAACGGAGAAAAACAATATAAAGTAAAGGGCTACGTTTTGGTTACCAGCGTTCTGCGTATAATCTCGAAGCAGCAGGCGCACTTTAACGACACTCACCGTAAATTAGCACCATATCTACTAGTTCGTTGTTATCAAATTTTACCATTTTCACGTGTCACCAATTAAAAATTAACTTGCTTCAGAAAAACACACCACAGCGGATTGCCAAATAACTGACCATGACTAATAAGACAAACAACATAAAGTATAGCAGGCTACGTTTTTATGACCAGACCCGCACTTAGATTTTTTACTTCTGTAACTCGGCTATTTTTAAGTTCTTTGAAACAAGGTATTTGAAAAAGTTGTTTATTTTAATGCCTTCTATACACAGCTAAAAAAGAAGTATCAACTTAGGAATCACCCCGTATAGTCATTTGCTTAAAATAATATGTAATTTATTTAATTTACAGTACTATTATATAAATTAGTTATGCCCTTGATACAATTGTTTTTTGGTTTTACAGGCAATCTTAAAGTTTATCGGTTTTTAATATAAATACTGTTATTTTTTAAAACAATTGATTAAATAATTTTTTCTTGAACTGGTGTCAATATTAAATTTATTAATAATCAAAATATTTTAATTTTATTGATTTAAATATAATTTATTGTTTTAAGCTTATATTTTATTGAAACAATTTAAAGGCAGTCAATAAAAATACTATTATTGGTACTAACATAATTTTTTTTCTGCGGAAGTATACTTATACTAAAATAATAAATCCTCAATTTAAATAAGAGTATTAAAGTAAACAATACCATACCTTTGAAACTCGATTAGTCCATTTTTCTCTCCTCTCAAAATAATCAAATTCTCCATTGCTTCTTCCTTTTCGTCCTTCGCCATCAGAAGTACAGGACTTTCAGGCATCCAAAAAAAGGTAGTAAACATTATTAGGGGAATTACACACGCAACTCCAGCCGCTATATTAATCGAGGAATATATTCCCAAAACATTTATTAATAGGATGCCCATCACAACGAAAACTGGGCATAAGGAGGATAGAAAGCCCCGTATTTCGGGTTCTGATATTTCACCGAGGTACATTGGTACTGTTGCGAAACTCATTCCGCCACCCAGTCCTCCTAAAAATACTTCATATAAATTATGTTATTCTCAAAAAAGATCACAATACAACATAATGTACAGGGTGGCCCATTTGTCTGACAAAGTAATATACCATCTCTACTATTGGAGATATCAAAAAAAAGTGTTTATAAAAGTTGTGAGATAAAAATAGTAGATTCTGTAACGAGGTTGGAATGAAAATTTGATCCAAGAGGAACCACGAGTATCGAATTTTCATTCTAACCGAGTAGCAGACTATATTTTCTCCACGACCAAAAATACTATTCGCAATAGTTGTAATTTCAGGTGGAGTATTATCCAGTTCCATATCTGATTCATCCGATTTTTCACTCATATTTTAACTTGCACTAAAATTTGTCTGCTGACATTGACAGTCGAAATTCATGGCAACCTATGTCGTTTAGATCAATTACAGAATATTCATTCAGTATCTTGTTATGGAATGAAAATACACGCAAGACCCATAAGAAGCAAGTGTTTCAAAATAAATATTCCAACTCAAGAGCGAGAATTTTTACATTCTATTATCAAAAATGATTTTGGAATTATTGCATTCAGTAATGGTCGTGGAAAATTATTTTTAAACATACAGGATGGTCCAGAAAAGTAGGACAATAAAAAGATACATTTTTTAAATGAACCACTCTATATATTTTACCATTTTTTGTTTCCTTACAAAATTATCCATATGATGCCATATTTAGTTTTTTAATTTTTTGCAATATTGCCAAACAAAATGCAAAATTCTTAAAATTTTGGAAAAAACATGATAGTAAAAAATTACTTGCATTTCTCAATAAGAGTATCGAAAATCAAAAATTTCTTATAAATAAGCTCTTAAGTTTAGGGATAGAAAAACTGTCTAAAATTTTTAAGTACCTAAAATTTTGTACAGGGTGTTTTCTGTTGTCCTCCAAATATACAAAATTTTAAAATATAGTAACTCTGTTTTTCAAATGAAACACCCTATATTTGTTGGGATCTTCTGATAGATATTGTTAAGTATCTTTTATTATTGTTAAGCCATACCTATACCTAAGTTTACTAGTTTTGCCATCATTTCAATTTTTATTTAAATTTTCGTGAAAAAAACTATAGTTTTTATTTTTGTGACCAGCAAAGTCAAAACAAATGTAATTGAATATAATGTTAAATAAATTAATAACTTTAGTTACGTATTTATTTAATTAAATCATTTAAATGTTTGTGAACTTATTTTCAATATCAACGTTGCAATAAATTAAAAAACGAAATATGGCGTCATATGGATAATTTTGTAAGGAAACAAAAAATGCTAAAATATGTAGGGTGTTCCATTTAAAAAAATGTATCTTTATATTGTTCTACTTTTCTGGACCATCCTGTATGTATAAAAATAATTTTAGAACAGACATTTTTTTATACCTCACAACTTTTATTAACACTTTTTTTTATATCTTTAATAGTAGAACCGGTATATTACTTTGTCAGACAAATGGGCCACCCTGTATATTGTATATACAATTATTTTTGATCGAAAAGTCGCACTTCTCGGGATCTAAAAGCCCGTTTTACTAGGATTTAGAATCGATATTAGTGAAAAAAAGGCAAGCGAGTAACGATTTTATTTTCATTATCTCGGAAATTACTTGGCATAGATACTCGGGAAAAAAAACTTTTTTAAAGTAGCCATGAGAAAATCCTTTGAAATAATTTTTAATTTCCGCATTTCGGCATAAGAGAGCACAATTGAAAAATAAATATTATAATTCTGAATTTCTACGAAAATTCTCACATCAGGGTGTACCATTGGTAACATCATTAGAATGCTGAAACAAGTCTGCATTATTTTGGTGTAGGCTCATTGGCGTATCGATTTTAATGAGAGTGGGGGAAACTATGGAAAGTATAATCATTTAAATAGCTGTAACTTCTAAATAACTTATCCAATTTTAGTAAACTTAAGCTTGTTTGGAAGAGAAAGGTAACTACTTTTAACTATGATATCCAATGGTACATGATAGTTGCTAGTGCTAGTTTTTTGATATTATCCTGAAAACTTGAATTATAAGGTATAACTATGACAGCATATATGGAAGGTTTATTAAATTTGCAAGTTACTCATCATCACCACTTTTCCGTTTTCTCCATCCTAATTTGGTAAGGTTCCAAGAGAACTGATGGTCGTAATCGATTTCCAATAAAAAAAACTGTTAAACTTTAACGCGTTTATGAGATACAAGATGTATCTTACCAAGAAATCTGGCCATAAACATCAGTATATCACTTCTGGCCAATGCTAGAAGAAACCAACTAATAAAAAGCGGTATCGAAGTTCCCAAAATAACCTTTTTTCTTCCCAAAATGTTTGCAAGAGCATTAGAAATTAATGCTCCACATACTATTCCTGGAAAAATGGTTACAGCCAACCACGATGCCTCTTCACTAGAAACTTGAAAATAATAAGTTCCATTGGTTAGGACTGGTAGGGAAGGTGAGGGCCAACCAAAATGCATTTCTGAAGAAAGGATGCCCAATGAACCTAAAAAAAATAGTTGTCAATGTGTCTATGCCTGTAAAATTAAAGAACTAACCTGTAATTTATTAAAATAGCAACAAAAATCACTATTTTTTTAAAATTTATTTAAAAAAGCGATCATTTCCAAAAGTTAAAATAAAAAACTATATTATCTTGTCACTCCATTGAAACCCATTTGTTGTTTTCGCGTAAAAAACGAAGAATTTTAGTTAATCACAGTCATGTGTTATCCATTTTGACCGGTAGGGGAACCTGTTGTACCTTGGACTCTTGGACATGATTACACCGTAACCATAATGGCCAATGTTGAATTTCACTGAATTCTACTAAAAAACGAAAATACTAAACCAAGAGGAACCGTGCAATGGTAAATAAAATCTTATCGCTCATAATTTCGGACGACGTCCTAATCTGTAAAGGGCCATGCCAAACGTTATCTGAAATAAACATTTATCGAACTCGAATATTCGCCTAAAGTCACTTCGCTTCTCGGAATTTACGTCGCAGCCTTGGACCTCGCTGTAGCCATGTTAGATTGTACGAATAGGTGAGCTAAAATAGTTTATTGTATTATTTACTTGTTGCTCGTCGACTAACCATCAAACAACCCCGCAGACATTATCACAATCTTATTTATGCGCACATGAAGTGATTTGATGTTCCTGGCTAAATGGCAGATCTGCTAAAGCGAAAAGAAAAGTTATTTCACAAAATGTGGCCTGGAGAAGTAACTACTTTTTTCTTATGTTTTATAACTTCTTTATTTGATATTTAAGGACGATTTTTTTACATAATATGTGTTCATTTACTTTAATCTTATTATCCAAAAGGTTCATTTTTTTTTAAACTAAACATTTTTGTATGTGTTTTTATAGCATAGCACGACATGGCATTGTACCTTCAGCATAACAAATATGTTTTGAATGGGGAGAAATAACACTCTAAGTCAACCTTCACTAGGATATATTTCAAAGAAAATGTTTTTGAAATATATTCTAGTGAAGGTTTACTTAAGGCCTTTTTACATTGGGTGCAATTGCAAGAATAATTTACTTGAAAGCATGCGTTTTGTCGACGTTTTAAACAGCTGATGCAGATTTTAAATGGGAAAACATGCACCAGCTTATTAAAACGTCGTCGAAGCGCATACTTTCAGGCCATTTTTCTTGCAATTGCACCCAATGTAAAAAGGTCTTTAGAGTGTTATTTCTCCCCATTTAACTTGCAACTTCACTTCAAGTATGGACTACTTCTTCAAAATATGTTTTGGATTCAGGGCCTATTCTTAGTTATTGGGGGCCCTAGGCCCGTTACCCAATCCGGGGCCCCTAATCTTGGGCGTCCATATAGCTAATTTTAGACAGGGATGGAAAGGGTAACCATAAAAAAAAAGTAACCTCTGTATGCGGTATCAAGAATTTCTCCTATCAAAAGTGACTTCTAAAATCCCCAGGATCCAAGGGGCACCCTGCCCCCCTATGAGCGCTCATGCCCCTTACAACTTCATAGTGTTTTTTTCTCAGGAAGTTACGGAATAATAATTTATTATGCTTTTTTTTAAATAACAATAATCAGTATTTATTACGTTAAAAGAATTTTTTAAAAAACTTCTCAAATATAAAAAAAAGCCAATCAAAAAACAAATCGAGTTTTTTGTGGCCAGTGCCAAGTGCCTCTGTCAGTAAAACACATTTTAATCGAGTGCCTCAAATTTGACGCGATTAGGCACCAACACGACATGAAAGACAGTTTACAACACGTTCTTAATAAAGACTTACAAAGGACATTAAACTTCCTTAAAGACTACGCCCTACTTGACCAAATATAACCAAGAGACAGTAAAACTCATAATTATTGTACAATTGTACCTGATGCTCTAATAACCCTAGGTGGTTGATGCGCTTTTTTGTAAATAACTAAATAAACAAATCGAGCTCTTGCTAGACTAGTATGAGGTACAATGCTTGTTGTACCCTTTGATTCGTTCCTTGGTGCTGCTATTTTTATTTAACAATATTTTTAAATTAATAAGATAATTTTGGATAAATTTCTGTTTAAGTAGAATGTTTATTTTTGAATGAATTTAAATCGAGATTAAAACTCGCCCTAAAATAATTATTTTTCAAAGTATAAATATTATATTATCCCAAAAACTATAAAGAAGCCCCCACCACCGTCGAGGTGTGTGATTGAACAAATTCCATCAGCAAGTGTACGTCAGTAACGGCATCTTTATAGTTCTCGCAAAACAATAATATTAACATTTCCTAAAATATATCATTTAAAATAATATTTTTTGTATTGTAATGCGACAGCATGTCAGAATTTTTTACTGTTTTTTTTTTTGTTTTTCATGGAGTAATAAATAAATCTATCGATCGCCTTAGATTTTATAAAATATTTTTGAACAATAAAATAATTTTGCAGCATCACAGTTTCGCAAATGAAGTGTTTTGTTTTAAACTATTTGAACAAGTATAGTGTTACTCAGACCGAACACGGGGACCTTGTGGAAGCGGAGCCCTAGACCCAAGGCCTTTTGGAAAAATAAGCCCTGTTTGGATCCGGTTTTACAGCCCTGGCTACATCTAAATGACAGAAAATTTAAAAAATATTGTCCATCATCAACGCTGTCATATTGGTGCGTTGCCACAGAAACAGATAATAATTGTTCATGGCCCGACTACGAAACTTCGGATATGTTACCATCGGCCAGCGGGTTGTGATGTGACCCTTCCTATATTTTTTATGCATATTAATAATGTTTGAAAATACTATACTTGCCAGTTAAAGCAGCTAAATATTGATAAGATCTGACCCCAAAAAGTATCCGTATATCAAACTTCATTTTGAGCCACATCTTGACTAACTTTTTTCATAGAGCTTAACACTGGTACTAAATACTTTATTGTAAAAATTTTAAATAATGATTAATTAAACTGCCTTGCGATAAGCATTTTTATCGAACCATTATAAAATGATAAAATACCTTTATAGTGATTTAACCGCCATGGTAGAAAAGAATTTAGAGATATACCACAAAACTATAAAAAATTTACATAAAATATCATAGAACGTTTAACTGACATGTTTCCTTTAATTGTTATTCTAAAGATAGGAGTATATTCGTCAAGCATATACCGGGTCCGCCAACGTGGCGGGGATGAAAGATTAAATCATTATCGAGGAGCTTATCAAAAATACTAAACCAGCACAAGGTATCGACTTAAAAGCGGTATATTTTAAAAATATTTTACATTATACAGGGTGGCTCAAAAGAGTTGGGCGGACTAAACTTGCATTTTTTTAAATGGAACACCCTATATATTATATTATTTTTCTAATTCCCTATACAATTCCACGTATATTTTGTATAAAATGTCATATGTCTAAATTCAATTGTTTTTGAATAATTGACGTTTAAAATATGGCATTTTTTGACTTTGACAGGCTGTAACATTGGAACGGTTCATCTTAGAGAAAAATGGTTTTCACCTCCATATCTTAATTTTTCATTCTCTATCCAAGGAAACCAACCTCCGATTTACCATGTTAAACCGTTAAAACGGTTAAAACCGTTAAACCGTGCCATATTTTAAAGGACAATTACTCAAAAACAATTGAATTTAGACATATGACATTTTATACAAAATATACGTGGAATTGTATAGGGAATTAGAAAAATAATATAATATATAGGGTGTTCCATTTAAAAAAATGCAAGTTTAGTCCGCCACACTTTTTTGAGCCACCCTGTATAATGTAAAGTATTTATAAAATATGCCGCTTTTAAGTCGATACCTTATGCTGGTTTAGTAATTTTGATAAGCTCCTCGATAATGATTTAATCTTCCATCCCCGCCATGTTGGCGGACCCGGTATATAATTTATTTTATTGCTATAATATACATATTCGCAATGTAACTTGTTCTCAACTTACACCTAAAATGTAACATATTTGTGTGTATGTAAACTATACGTCTCATCCTTGTAGTGGTGGAAATTTCATTACAAAATCTGTTAGATACAGACGAGAGTCTCGTCTGTTTTTTCCACTACAGGGACAAGACGTATGGTTTAAATACACAAATATGCTCGAAACGCTCGTCTGTATCTAACAGATTTTGTAATGAAATTTCCACCACTACAAACTTACAACGACACATATCCATGACATGGATGTCTTATTGGGACAACTAGCTGGCGATAACGTTATACAGGGTCATTCCTAAGTTGATACTTCTTTTTAGCTGTGTATAGACGGCATTAAAATAAACAACATTTTCAAATATCTTTTTTCAAAAAACCCAAAAATAAAGTACTTACATTTATTTATTACACTACAAATCAAATACGGTTCTGCCTAACTTGCCCGTTGAATAACATTAAGAAAAATTCTTGGTGTAGAGAAGAAACATCCGCACTTTTACGACACTCACAATAAATTAGCACCATAATTAGTTCATTGTTTTCAAATTTTACCATTTTCACCAATTTGTTAAAATTAATTTGCTTCAGAAAACCACACCGAGCAGAGAATTGCCAAAATAAATAACTGACGACCGATCCGTAAAATGCACGTGTAATTCACGAGAATTAAGTGACGCGGAGGCAGTGGAGATTTTTAAGATAATATCGGGGCATCGTTTGTGATTTTAATGGAAAATAAGAAATTAACATGAATAGTAATGTTTCTATTTTTATGTTCTGCATGGCGGATGATATAATTTGAACCTATATAATTGAGACTTTAAAATCAATTTTAATTTTTTTTTTTTGAAAAAAATAAGGTATCATCCGCCAAACTAGAAGTTCTTGTGAACCTCTTAGTAAAATTTTTGTATTCATTTTTAAATTAAACGATGCCACATTTCACGCTGGTATGGAAGGCTCTCAACCTTTGATGTTGAACCTTGCGTTTCGATAGCCAAGTGTAACGCAGGAATGAGTTGACACACATAACACCTAAAAGGTTTAGGTGGTATGTGAGTTGACACCAGAAAGAAATTATGTTAAGCCAAGCCCAAATTTGACTATGATGGTTTCAACTAGGTGCTAGCCACAGCCTAGCAAAAATCGCCAGTTTAAAAGGTTTGAAAAAGTGTGTTAGCTAATTTAAATACATCGCCATAAATTTAAACAATAATTATGTACAAAAATAACGAATTTATATTGTATATGTATTTAAACGATTCAAAAAACCTATTCGGCGGGGCCAATTATTACTGACGATGCCAAATCAGTTTTTTACGAAGATGAATTATCGTTGACGGTCAATACACTAAAACGGTCAATATACTAAAAAAACATCGCTGCACACTTAAAAATAAATCATCCACCTCTCTAACTACAATACAATAATAATTTTAAACAAATAATGAATTTTTGAAATGAATATATTTTTTTTATGTAGCGACGTTTATATTAATAATTGAAAATGACTGGGTTGTACAAAGATTTTAAACAATAATTAAGTAAGTATTCAACATTGACTGTAACAAATTACACACATTATTTACTCGCAAAAATATGGACCTGGTTAGTTTGTTATTGTTGATAATCTTTGTGCATGCCGACATATAATACATATTTATAAACAAAAAATAAAAATAAATTTAAACAGTAAAAACAAAAAAGTAGTAGGTAGTGTCCGTATAAGTAAAATGGAAAGAAAGTTTTAGCGGCAGGAGGACAAAGTAGTATCTTTACACTGAGACAACAAAGGAAATGGGATTCCAGGGGCACAGATAGACAATGACCGGCTGTCTCGTCCCTGTTAGAAATCATCAGAAAGCCGTAACCGGTAAACAATTCCCAAATACAGCGAAAATAGGCTTTCAAGATATTTTTAAGAATAAATACAGTGTCCCACCGGGAACCGCTTCGATCTATTTATAGAAAACTATACATAGGAAAATTTTGAAAATTTGACAGTATGCTAATGCTGATGGGGCGACTGGGTTAAAATATTTTCTTAATGATGGCACTTCCGGTTATACCGGAAGTAAGTGTCAAATTGCTTTTTCAAATTGAACACCCTATATATTATTACATTTTTACATTCTACGCAAGATTCTAGGTAGATTTTGTATAACATGCCCTATACCTATATCTAAGCATTTTTGACATATTTGAATTTTTATATCAAAAATGACGTTTGCAAGCCTTAAAATAATTATAAATTTTTTTTATAAGGAAGCCCTATTTATTTAATGTAAGTGGGATTCCTTGTTATAAAGGACCTGCTTTAATAGATTTTTTAAATTATTTTGATAACTATTAATACAGGGTGTTTAAAAAATAAGATTAAAAATGAAATTGAAAAAACTGCAAAAAGTCTAAATTTTCAAATGGAAACACCAAAATTTTATAATTATTTCTTATTTAGCATTAAAAATAAAGTTTGTGTAAGGTTGTATATCCCAAAAATTTTTAGTTTTCGAAATATTGCCAATTTAGTATTTTTATAGGTATGGCGATTTTGCTGCAGATTTTAAGTTCAGTTACTCTTAGTTGGCTATGACGGTTTTGACCAATCAAATGCTAAAAAATCTATGAAGCTGTCACTTATCATTTGAACATTATTAATAATCATGCCTGGGCGCTTAAATTATACAAACAAAGATTATTTAAACTTATTTATTATGTATGGAGGTGATAAAGTTATATCAAGAACATGTTACATTAAATAAATAGGGCTTCTTTATAAATAAAATTGATAATCATTTTAGGGCTTGCAAACCTCATTTTTGACAAAAAAATTCAAATATGTCAAAAACGCTTAAATATAATAGGTATAGGACATGGTATACAAAATCTACCTAGAATCTTGCGTAGAATGCAAAAAATGTAATAATATATAGGGTTTTCTATTTAAAATAAGCAAGTGGACACTTACTTCCGGTATAACCGGAAGTGCTACCATTATGAAAATAGTTTAGCCCGGTCGCCCCCATCAGCATCAGCATACTGTAAAATTTTCCTATGTATAGTTTTCCATATATAGATCAAAGCGGTTCCCGGTGGGACCCCCTGTATATGATGAAAACCAAGCTACTTTGTCCGCCTGCCGCTAAGAATAAAAAACTTATAATTTAAATATTACAGGTTCTATTTTATTAGTCGAAATCCGTCATGCAAATCAAATCTACCCTGCGTCTGTATTTTTTTTATATTTACAAGGACTCGGTTTTTCCGTCTCTCCCTGTAGATGTGTTTGAATCTCTTCTAACGTTTTCCCCGTAGTTTCAGGTACGAATAAAATCACTAAAATTAAACCCACCACACAACTGCCGGAAAAAACGAAAAAGGGCATATAAATACCGAAAATGTCCTTTAACATTTGAAACGATTTTGAAACTGCAGTTGCCAATAACGAAAAATAAATATCTGAGAGACATAACGCTGACGCTTTAACGTTTGTTGGAAACAATTCTCCCAACATCATAATAGGAATATTGCTTAGTCCTAAAGAGAATATTACTATAAATCCTATTAAAGCTATAACAGGTACTAGACTAAAAGAGGCAGTATCTATTGAGGTACGTGACTTAACGTAAAAATAAGATCCTTCTATAAAAAGGGCAATAGCAGATCCTGCTATAGACATTATTAACATAGGTCTCCTTCCAGCTTTGTCTACAATACTAGAGCTGACGAATGTAAGGAAAAACTGAACAGAAAAATAGATTATTGTAGCAAGTTCAGAAGAAATATGATCTCCAGCTTCGATGAAAATCGATTGTGCATAGAAAGTCACTGCTGTAGTACCGCTAAGTTGCTTCACTCCTCGAAGAATCATCATAATACCCAAAGCCCTTCTGTTCGACTTTCTAGAAAATAATTCCAAAAATGACTTTTTGTTTTTCATTTGGTCCTCCATAGCCAGAGTAATGCGTTTAAGTTCCGCATCGACCTCTTTAGATCCTCTGAGCGTCTGCAAGCTTCTTTTTGCCTCCTCAGACTTTCCTTTCATCAAATAAAAATACGGTGACTCTGGCATAAATATAAAGATCACCATAGCAATCAAAGGAAGACCACTGCAAATCAGAGCAGTAACATAAATATTTAAATATAATCCTATGACGTTAATTAAAAGTATTCCGAAAATAAAGGAAGTTCCTATGATCGAGCCAAGGAAACCTCTTATTTTAGGATCAGCTATTTCACCTACATACATTGGCACAGCTGTGAAGATCCAGCCATCACCCACACCTGCGATAAATCTAGCTACGCACAGAACTACCACAGATTTTGCATGGGCAACCAAGATCCAAGCCACGAAGAATGGTATAGAAGTCACGATTATAGTCCTTTTCCTTCCTAATATATCGACAGTAGCGCCTCCTATTAAGGCGCCCATTAAGGCTCCTAAAAGGGGCATGACAGCAATCCAGGAGCCCTCGTCGCTGGTTAAAGGGATGGAGGAAGAGTTGCTGAGAAGCCTTGGAAGGGATGGCGATGGCCAACCGTAGTGCAAGCCCATTGATATGACGTTGAGGGTACCTAAAAGAAAAAATAATGTTTGACCAGTTGTTTATAATAAATATAAATATTAAATTGACTCGAAATATTTTACTATTTTCTAAATATCATATTGTAAGGTTGGATTGTGGGTCGAAGATACACCTAAGATGGTTAAAGGTCTTTATTAATAACAACACTAAATATATACAATGGTACAATGACAGTAATAAGTAATACGTAAGAGCCGGGCCGGATCCACACAAGGATGCCGGTGTATAAGCTATTAGGACCCACGCAAGGGTGCCCAAGTAGCTGCGTCGCGTTTTACTTGCTATAAGGACCCACACAAGGGTGCCGAAGTAGCAGTGTCGGTTCGCAGAGCGTTTACTTCTAAGTGCAGAGCAAGGATCCACGCAAGGATGCCAAGCAGAGGCGAAGAAAAGGAGCTCGAGAGGAACTGCCGTTTCAGGTCTCGGGGTTGGCTTTTTGTTCGCTCAGGCGGCTGGATCCGTGACGCCAGAGGGTGGGGGTGCTCGCTGGTACGGGTCTCGAGCGGGCCGTGGCGACGGTGGCGGCATCGACAAGGGTAATACGGAGAGTTTCTGTACTATGTAGGGGTGGTGTTACAATCTCCCCCTCAGAGCCTAGGTGACGTCCTCGTCCTTGGCTCTGTTGGTTGGGTTTTCCGGGGTCGTCCTCGCTTCCTAAGGGGCACCGCAGGCATCGGGGGGGTCTTTGGAACGTCCAGCTGGTCGGGTGGAGGTTTGTAGGGCGTCAAGGCGGATACGTGGTAGGGTCCGTGTTCCACATCTGGCTTCTCTGGATGGGCGATCTTGTAGCTGGTAGGTCCTTGGCGCTGGGTGATCACGCAGGGTCCATCACGTCGGGGAGCCAGCTTCGCAGAACGGTGCTGGGCCTTGCTGCTGAGCGTGTGGGTGGTGACATAGACGTAGTCTCCGGGTTGAAGATCTGGGGAGGGGCGTCTTCGCGAATCGGCATACATCTTACGGCGGTCTTGCTCCTTTTCATGCGTTTCTCTAGCTAGTTGCAAAGTGTCGGCGATTCGTAACAGGCGAGGCGTCACGGTTGATATGAACGTTTCCTGCTAAACAATGGTACGAAGGTCATGGGGGACTTCTACAGGAGAGCGCAGGGCGATGGCACTCGTGCTAGAAAGGTCTATGCTGATTAAGCAGATATCAGGCGATGTGTCTTCGTTGTCTGGCAGAGGCGGTCGTGATAGCGTATCAGCTACGACGTTAGATTTTCCGGGGACATAGCTGATTTGTAGGTTATATGGTTGTAGTTGCAGGGCCCACCTTGCTAGGCGGCCGGTCGGTGATCGAAGAGTCATCAGCCATTTAAGCGGTTGGTGATCGGTTATGACAATGACAGAGGTCTCTTCTAAGTATCCTCTGAAGCGGTTGACTGCCCAAACGATGGCGAGTGCTTCTCTCTCGGTGGTGGAGTAGTTTCTTTCGGGGGCCGTGAGGAGGCGGCTGGCGTACTCAATGAGCCTCTCATCATGTCCCTCCCCCTGGAGTAAAGCTGCTCCAAGTGCGTAGGCACTGGCATCGGTTCGGAGGATAAAGGGTTGTTCATGATCAGCTTGTCGGAGCACTGGGGCGGCTGTCAGCGCGTCTTTCAGTTTTTGGAATGCTTGCTGTTGTTCTGTGTCCCAATTCCAGGTAGCTTTCTTGCGGGTGAGCTTACTAAGGGGTTCAGCAATCTCTGAGAACTGCGGTATGAATTTTCTGTACCAGCTACACGTTTGTAGGAACGTGACGGTCTGCTTTGCATTTTTTGGTGCTGGCAGGTCGCGAATGGCACTGACCTTAGTCGGATCAGTGTGGAGGCCATCGGTGGAGATCACATGTCCTAGGTAGCGAATACTGGTACATCCAAAACGGCACTTGTTGCGGTTAAGGCGCAGCCGGAATTCGCTTAACATTGCAAACACTCGGCGGAGGGCGTCTAGGTGTTCATCAAGGCTACCAGAGAGTAGTATTAGGTCGTCTAGGTATGCTAGCAGCCGTATGTCTGGTAGGCGGCGGCGGAATCGGTCCATCAGTCGCTGAAACGTAGCAGGAGCATTACGCAGTCCAAATGCCATGCGATTGTAGCGGTATGTACCAAACGGAGTCACAAAGCACGTCTTGTCCTTGTCTTCGTCTCTAATCCTAATTTGGTGATAGCCGGCGCGTAAATCCATGGTCGATAAGTAGTTGACTGGTCCGATGGAGTGCAGCAGGTCATCCAAGCGGGGCAGGGGGTACTGGTCTGGACGTGTCACAGCGTTAAGTCGGCGGTAGTCAATGCATAGGCGAATACCTCCTCCGGATTTAGGAACGAGTACGGTAGGAGCGGCCCAGGCACTGTCGCATTCTTCGATGATATTGGCCTGTAGTAGGCCTTGCACTTCTAGTCATAAGGCTTCTCGTCGTTGTGGCGTAAGCTGGTATGGAGGCACACTTATCGGAGCTTGGGTTCCTGTATCGATTCGGTGTTCCGCAAACGGAGTCGGGGGTCCTTGCAAGTCGAATAAAGCGTCGTTCTGGTGCAGGAGCTGATTTAGAGTCTGACGTTGTAGTGGCTCGAACTCGCATGCTTCGTCCTCTCTTAGATCTAAGGCGGCAAAGGTGATGCCTGAATCTTGCATCGCAGGGAGATTGTCCCATATAGCGTCGATATTATCCATAGCGTCTTGGTACATATATCCTTGGCGGGAATAGGGATTGTATGCGTGAGCGGCGGCTGCAGGAATGCTTAGATCTGGGCCGTAGTGGTCAGCTAACTTCGAGTGGTCGTCGCATTCCATTAGGGTGTCACTGCAGGGGAGCAATTGGGGTATTGGTCTCCTTACTTGGTGCGTCGGGGAAGGCGGCAGTGGTGATAACAGAGATGGGGCGGCGTATTCCTGTAGGATAGTTTTCACTAGTCCATCTTGGTCGGTTTCCATACGGCCAAGAGTATGGTTTGTCGCAGAATCTTCTTTTGGCGTAAAGAGATGTGGAGCATGTGGAGCATCCTCAAAGTACCAGTGCTTTTTCCCAAAGTTAAGTACAAGTCCGGCGGCGGTAATAAAATCGATGCCTAGTAACGTCTGGGCGAATGGAGCGTCCGGGATTGCACAGAATGATGTCTGGATAGTTCGTCCTTGAAGTGAGACAGGTACCGTAACCATTTGTACTATCTGTGATCGTGTGTTACCATCGGCCATTGTTATATCCATTGCTCGTTCCTGAAAGGGGTATCCTTGTTTCTGCAATATTCGTTGTAGGGAGGCACCGGCGAGGCAAGCGCGTGCTCCTGTGTCCAAAAAGGCAGAACCAGTGGATCCATTAATGTTAATATTTACCGCGGGTCTCGCCCTATCAGCTAGAGTGATAAAGGAGAACGCTGCGGTGGCGCGGTCGGCTGGTTTGGCGTTGCAGTTAGGACAGTTTCGTCGGAAAACACCGGGACGTTGGCACCCGAAGCACTTGATGCCATTTCCTTGGGAATTTGTGTTTGCCGGTTGAGATGCGAGGTTCTCTTTATTGGCTTGACTGGCTTGTTTCTTTCGACACACAGAGATGTCGTGTCCGATGTTTCTGCAGAATTGACAGCGAGTTTTCGGTTTTCTGGTCTTGGTCTCCTCTGTTGTGTCTTCCGGAATATCAATCAAGCGGGTGCGAGTCAGCAGGGCGGCAAAGGTATCGATGCTTTCTCGTGGGACTCTGTCCCGAATTTCTTTTGCAAGTAGTCCGTATACCATATCCAACTGTATTGATTCCAGTAAGGGTGGATCAATGTATGAGAGCAAGGCGCGTTTTTCTGCTATGAATTGTCCTACTGGTGTGTTTGACCCTTGTCTACTTCCAAACAGGTTTTGGTAGACTTGGTAGGCTGGTGGCCGGGGTGCAAACTCGTTTCGTATGAGGTTTTTGGCGTCCTCCCAGGTTTGTGCTGCTGACTTGACACCGGTCCACCAGGTGTGAGCAAAACCTTCCAATAGTAGAGCTAGGCCTCGAATTGCGTTTGCATCTGAGATTCCTTCGCTTTGTTTAAAGAAATCCGCACTGTCAAGAAAATCATCGACGGCTTCCTGCGTTCTGGTTCCATTGAAGCGGGCTGGGCAATGGGTAAAATGCTTGGCTGGGGCTGCTGGAGGCTGAAGTTGCGTAATTAAATCCTGCAGGGCTTCCGCAGTCAGCGCTATAGCCGCTTGTTGCGCCATCGCCGCTTGCTGTCGTGTGACTGGAATTTTACTGGTGTGGGGTGTAGACGGCAATGAGATCCAAAGGTTCCTGTTGGATTTGGTGACGGTCTAGTTGTTCCACGGGCGTCCAGAGGAATTTACACACACAACCGAGTAAGCACAATATTACACTAGTCGCGAGAATTACGTACACTATTGTCATTTATTTGCGAAATTGTCTATTATCTTCGGGCCCCACACGTTGGGCTGCCACTGTAAGGTTGGATTGTGGGTCGAAGATACACCTAAGATGGTTAAAGGTCTTTATTAATAACAACACTAAATATATACAATGGTACAATGACAGTAATAAGTAATACGTAAGAGCCGGGCCGGATCCACACAAGGATGCCGGTGTATAAGCTATTAGGACCCACGCAAGGGTGCCCAAGTAGCTGCGTCGCGTTTTACTTGCTATAAGGACCCACACAAGGGTGCCGAAGTAGCAGTGTCGGTTCGCAGAGCGTTTACTTCTAAGTGCAGAGCAAGGATCCACGCAAGGATGCCAAGCAGAGGCGAAGAAGAGGAGCTCGAGAGGAACTGCCGTTTCAGGTCTCGGGGTTGGCTTTTTGTTCGCTCAGGCGGCTGGATCCGTGACGTCAGAGGGTGGGGGTGCTCGCTGGTACGGGTCTCGAGCGGGCCGTGGCGACGGTGGCGGCATCGACAAGGGTAGTACGGAGAGTTTCTGTACTATGTAGGGGTGGTGTTACAATATAAATTATTTTGCTCTGGAAAAAAATATGTTGTGAGTGCAACCATTATCAAAAAAAAAATATTTATGTACAGGGACATTATTTTAAGTGTCTCACCCGATTGGCGACTTTGCTATCGACCACAATAAAAAAACAATTATGTATTTCCTAATAGCTTTTAGTGAAGAAGCCAAATTTGATGTCAAAAAAAATCTATGTTTACAAATTTGACAGATATGACGCCATGTTGGATTTTCTTAAATGGCAACCCTACCTTATAGTAAGCCAGCTGCATTCGCTTATTTGTTCCAACATTAAAAATATATAATTGTCAATATTTATTTTTAGCCGTTCCGGAGATACGAGGCTTCGAAGTTGGTGATTTTGTTATCATCGAATTAACAGAAGCTTTATGATTAGAAATTCAATTTTTTCTGGAGATACGTAATTTTTTATGGCGGAGCCACTCATGCTATTGTCATATATGTCAGATGTCAAAAAATGACAGTTACGACGACATTTTGAATATTTTAAAATAGCAACCCACATTTACAACTACACCAGTGTATTGCATTTCGCGGTCTGATTTAAAAAATATACAGTTCCAGCATTAACAAGAAAATTTGCCGAAAATCTTCTAACGCAGTGACCAGTATACAAATTAGGATTTTCAAGTGAGAGATACTTAGCTATTTTTTGAGGTATTTTAGAGAAGAAGTAAATGCCGCAGGGCTGTACCGTACATTTCCCTTTTCTATGATACAAACAATCTTTGGTGAGTGACATTGTCTGGCCTTAACATTGCATACTTATTAAATAAAAGCACAGGATTGACTTCGCCGTCAAATATCACAGCGAAAATACGTTTTTTGTGGGTTTTTGAGTCGGGAATAGTAACAATCAGCTTGTCCTCTAAAACGTCAACATCTTCCGTGGTCATCTTCGCTAATTCATTAGTTCGACAGGCTCCTCCAATTCCAATTAAAAAAGCCACTTTCATCATTAAAAACATCTCGTCTGATACAGAACACACAAATTCGTTGACTTATTCTCTTGTAAATACTTTTAATTTTTTTGCTCTATATCCAACATTTTTCTTCTTGATAAAAGGTATAAAGGCGCCGTGTTTGTCGATTTCCACTCTTTCCTTCAGTTCTAAAGTCGCTCGTAACATGGAATATTTCGGCCATAAGGATGAAGCAGAGTATTCCTCAGAGAGTTTTGCGAAATACCCAGCAACACCGTTTCTTCTGCACCTTGAACATGTACTTTGTTTCGCCACTCACAAAACTGCCGATATTCTTTTTCATAATGGATTTTAGATTTGTCCGGAAGCAAGTTCAACCTTATAATGTTGGCTGCAGCTAATATATCGTCAGGAATATCAAAATCTTGCATGATTTTAATAATGACTTTTTGAAATGCCAAAATGAAATGACATTAAACCTTGTTTTTATTTTCGCATCGCCGTTGTCAATGATACGATAAAGCTTTGAATACAACTCGATTATTAGCAATTTAACACCGTCTCGGACATTGCGGGTGACTCGGCTGTCGCCTCGTCACCTAGTAATATCCTCGACTATTATAAATCGCATAATAATCTCGTTATATTAATAGCTATTATATAACTTTTAATTTTTTTAACAATTTTCCTCTACAATGGAGGGCATCCAAAGTAATTAATTTTCCAATAAAAAATGGTGTCCCCACCCCCTCGAAATATTTTTTTAAGCGCCTATGGGTGGGCTAATTATATATAGCCTTTCTGTCCAATTAAAAACAAAATTTATAGGCAACTGGATATTTTCTTATCATTTACAGAGACACTTCGTTTGGCTATATTCCAAAATATTTATAATAGTTTTTTAAGAAAAGTTACATTTCAAATTTTAATCGTGTAAAACGAATGTTTTATTAAGTTCAAGATCTTGGCAGTTGGTTCGTAAATATTTTGGTTTGATATTTTTTGGAGACTCTTTGGGGGAAAAGTAGAAATGGTATGAAAAGTAAGTAGTAGTAAATTGACGTATGGAAATTTTGACCGAATCTGTATTTTTTTTTTAATTAACAAACCTTGGAGCAGACAGTGGAAGCTGATATTTATTTTCTGATTAGATACTATAGATCACTGATGGACCTAAATCTATATTTATAAAATTTGTCATTTTCAGTTTTTCTAAGAAAGGTCATTCTTCCTCATTTCTGTTGCTTAGTATACAGGGTGATTCAGTAAGGGTAACTACCGGCCATATTTTTTTTTTTTATGATAAAACACCTGCACTGTAGGAAAAATCCTTTAAGGCACTCTGGGAGCGGTGCGAGTGCGAAAAAAGCGATTAACGTTGGCCTTGAAACGTTGAAGATTGTATTCCCAGATTGACCCCCAGCAAATTAATAGACGGTGCCAGGGGAATTGCGTGTCCTACTATGACTATATCCAGTTCTGCAATGTTAACCTTTTTGGAGAAGACTGCTGCCTGGGTTTTCTTAGCATTAAATTCGACTTGGTTACTGTCACCCCAAGCGAAAATTTCTTCCAGGTCATTGTTGAGGCGCAATACTTCATGCTGCCTGCGAAGATGTGCGTCGGCAGCGATGTTTGGGGAGTCAAGGTAAAAGATGAAACAAGTGTGCTGTCATCAGCAAAGCTATAAATTGGATTTTGGGTTTTCACTAGAAGGTCGTTAATATACAGTAAAAAGAGGGTATAGGCGACAATATGGACCCTTGAGGAACACCGGCATTGATGGTGAAGGTGTCTGAGAGAAACCCGTCAATCGCCACTTGCAGAGAACGGTTCTTAAGGAAGCTGGTTAACCATAAACAAAATCCATTAGGCATACCGTAGGCTCGCAATTTACTTAGAAGCCCATCGTGCTAAACACGATCAAAAGCCCTAGAGATGTCCAGTGCAACAGCCCGGGATTCTCCATGATGTTCGATGGTGTTGCTCCAAAGATGGGTGACATATGCCAGACGGTCACCTGTTGATCTGGACTTACGAAAACCGTATTGATGGTCGCTGATAATGTTAAGCCCTTCAAGATACTTTAGAAGTTGTTGGTTAATAGCTTTCTCCATTACTCTTTTACCTTTCTTTGGAATGGGCTGGACACGCGCCGACTTCCAGCAGGATGGAAATATTCCTTTTTTGTAGGATAAGTTGAAAAGTCTACAAAATACTAGTGTAAGTTCATCGGCGCATGTCTTGAGAACAATGATAGGAATTTCGTCTGGACCAGAAGCTTTATTATCTCGGAAACTACTAGTAATGAAAACTCTGGGGAAGAAAACGTAATTCAAATGACCATTAGAAAATCCTGGAAATAATTTTTAAGTCTCGCATTTCGCCGCAAGAGGGCTCAATTTAAAATTAAATATTAAAATTCTAAATATCTCCAAAAATTCCCACGTTAAGGTATACCTTTGGTAGAATCATTAAAAAGCTTAGTCAATTCTGCAACATTTTGGTTCAATGCTCATTGGCTTACTAATATTAATAAGAGTGAAGGAAGCTATTGAAAGTGTAATCATTTAGGTAGCTTTAACTTCTAAACGACTTATTCGATTTTAGAAAATGTATGCTTGTTTGGAAGGGATAGGTAAGTACTTTTAATTGTCGTGTCCATTGGTATGCGATAGTTCGTAATAAAGGTGTAAGGGGGTGCAATTTTTAACATTTTTTATGGTTTTATCCCGAAAACTTAAATCATACGGTATAACTATGACATCATTATCGGAAAGAAGATTAACTTTGCAAGAAAAAATGTGTAAACCGCAGTTCAAGATCTTCCTTCGTTTCAAAGTTATTGCCAAACGAATAATGTTTATTACTTTAATTAAAGAAGTAATTGTTTTCATAGTTATGTCATCAAGCATTCCACTACAAGAAAATATGTTTAACCTTTATGATATTAATAACATAATCATCGAATACTTTTAATTTACACATAATCCTAATATGGTATTCTAAAACATAAATCTAGATAGCTGTGAATCAAAATTGGCAGGTTTTCATGGAGATAAATGAATTGAAATAGTTTTCAATTGATTTAATTTTGATAGGTGTTGATTTTGTTTCACGGCTATCCCGATTTATTTTTTAAAACACCATATGAGCATAATGCCTTAATTTTCCTTGATTATAATATTAATTCTAAAGTAGCTTGTGGGCTATAGAATAATGAGTAACAAACATACACAATCATAAAATTTGAAAATATTTTCTTGTTCTGGAATGTTTGACCACGGAACTATGAAAACAATTAAATTGGTAAAAGTTTGGCAACAACTCTGAAACAAAAGAAGCTATTTAACTACAGTCTTGGCATTTTCTCTTGCAAATTAATTTACTTTCTAATGATAGTTAGATCATAGTTATACCATATGATTTAAGTTTTCGGAATAAAATCAAAAAACGGTTATTATTACAAATAATCTGAAGCGAATGAAGTTATCAAACTACGGTTTTATCTTGCAAATTTAATCTACTTTCCGATTTTAGTAATAAAATGAAAAAAATTGTTAACTGTTAAATTGTTGTCTACCAATTTTATCACGAACTATCATGTACCAATGGATAAAAAATTTAAAAGTACTTACTTTTCTCTTCCAAACAACCTTAAGTTTACTAAAATCGGATAAGGCGTTTAGAAGTTACAGCAATTTATATGATTACACTTTCAATAGCTTCCCACACTCTTATGAAGGTCAGTACATCAATAATCCTTTAACCAAAATAATTGAAACCTATCTAAGCTTTGTAATAATGTCACGAAAAGTATATCTTAATGTGGACGTTTTTGGAGAAATTTAGAATTTTAATATTTAATTTTTAAATACGGCGAAATGCGGAACTCAAAAATTATGTCCAGAATTTTCTCATGGTCACTTTAATTACGATTTTTTCCCATGAGTTTTTATTCCTAGTAGTTTTCGAGATATGGCCGGTGGCCACCCTTAATACAAAATGGGGGCCACGACCATCCAGGTTAGACAATGACGACTTATCTTGTAAAAATAAAGTCAATCCTAGAGTTTAAAACATTTAACTGTAACGCGGATAGGTTACACTCAAAAAATTTCTAATATTTTATTTATTCCACTTTAATTCTATAAACAATTTTACAAAATTTATAACAATACTTACATGCTATCGTTGCCAAATATTGAACTAAAGCAGATCCTGTAAAAAGCTTCGAAACTGGCTCAGATACCGTCATCTTACGAAAACATTAACTAAAACACTTCACTAATTACAACAACAAACAATTAATATCCTTATATTCTCATTTTAATTTAAAACGTTAGATTCAAATATGTTATTAAGAATCGATGCTATATCAAGCCGATTGAATTACCTACTTATAGATTATTAACAGTTCAAAAACAAGATAAAGAAGCAATATTTTTTCTGTAAAAAAGTACGTCATTTAGGACTGGTTGAACAAGATAGTTGCGATCTCCACCTACTGGAAATTCCTGTTACAAGATATTGGAAAGTTAAGAAGAAAACGACATCAATAAATCTAAGATAATAACCATGCGCCATAAAGTGGCAGTATTAAGAATGAATTAATTATATTATTTTCATAATAAGTTTCGAGGTTCTTCTTGCGATAGATATGCTCTGGTAAATCCAAACTAGCCCAATTTTTTGCCGAATAATCTTAACATAATATTGATATTAACACCTTCGTAGGAGAGAGTTGGAAACAAAGAATCTTAACATAGTATTGATGTTAACACAATCGTAGGGGAGAGGTGAAAATAGTGGCCACTACAGGAACACTAACCACCCACTATTAATTTAAATTTAGGGTTAGATAGCTCCTCCACCTACTTGTTTTAGCCACAAGTAGTCAAAATGTCTTTTTACGATCGAAAAACGCCAGTGGCGTTCAGTACGTTAAGGTTGTTTTGAAAAGTGTGTTTTGTACCGGCTAATGTAACATTTATAGGTAAGTTTTTATTCTTTCGATTGTAAAACTAAATTTTTCTGTTAGTTAACGTAGGTATAAGGAATATACAGGGTGATTTCTAAGTTGATACTTCTTTTTTAGCTGTGTATAGAAGGCATTAAAATAAACAACATTTTCAAATACCTTTTTTCAAAAAACTTAAAAATAGGCGAGATACAGAAGTAAAAAATCTAAGTGCGGGCCTGGTCACCAAAACGTAGCCTGCTATACTTTATGTTATTTTTGTCTTATTATTCATACAATTTACGGGTCTTTGGTCAGTAATTTATTTGACAATCGGTTGCGGTGTGTTTTTCTGAAGCAAGTTAATTTTAAATTGGTAACACGTGAAAATGGTAAAATTTAAAAACAATGAACTAGTAGATATGGTGCTAATTTACGGTGAGTATTGTCAAAGAGCGGCTGCTACTTCGAGATTATACGCAGTACGCTTTCGCTTGCAGACTCTTCTACACCCAGAAGTTTTCTTAATGTTATTCAACGGGCAAATTAGGCAGGAACATATTTGATCCATAGTGTAATAAATGAATGTTAGTATTTTATTTTTGAGTTTTTTGAAAAAAGGTATTTAAAAATGTAGTTTATTTTAATACCTCCTATGCACAGCTAAAAAAGAAGTATCAATTTAGGAATCACCCTATATTTTGTTACATCTAAGCTCGAATTGTGACTAAATAGGAGCCCAAACTAAATTTATTTGTTTAGTCTTATAGGGTCACAATTTTGTCACCAAACTGTAACAGTGGCCATGTTAGCAAAATGTACACTGCTTGACAGTAAAAAAAGGTATTAAAGATACAACAACAAATGAAAATATTAAAGATTTGATTAACATCGAGATTGACATTTTGTGCAAGTAAAATTTAATACAACTAGCACTAGTACAACGCGCTAACCAATTGCGCTATCAAAGAAGCCAGTTTTAAACGGCAAATCGGGAACCCCTTTCGTCCGAAATTCAAATTCTTACTAAGAATGGAGAGTAATAGTTCAAATAGTGTGCAAAACACAAGAAACTTTCCGCCTTATTTTATATAAATTTATACATATATTATTAATATATTTACATGCATTAGTAGCACTTTATGACAACGATTTGTTTATATTAACTTTACAATAACATCTATATCCGGCTACTAAAAAGTACCGGAACGCTTAAATATCTTCAAAATCGTCAAAGCTACGCTTACAAAATTTGGTATTTTGGGGGTTTCTGGGCATGCGGAATTGAACAGTAATATCGGCCCTGTTGTAAGATTTTCCAGTTTTGTTGTCAGGTAAAGATGACTGGAGATACTTACCAGTTGAAACGTTGTAATGTAAAACAAATAAAGACATTGTAAGTCCAAAACTCTTCTATCATTCAAGAAATTTCATTGTCTCCAACCCTCAAGCAATATAAACATTGTTTCATAGCCAAATGACATCTTAAATATTGGGCAATGCCAAAATTACTTTCTAAATAAAAATGATCAATTAACTTGTCTGAAAATATCCGCAACTAGCTATTTTTAAAATCAAAATATTTTGGTCGTCTATTTTGAACAGGTTTCGAAATAGGTCTTTGACTTTCATCGATTTCAATGATAGATTTAAAAATGAATTAAATCTTTTATATTTTTTCCATAGTATGCGCAAATGGGGAATGAAACATACAGAAATAAACGAGAAAACATTTATTGTTTTTATTCGACTGTTATAATTAACCAGATTTTTAGTAAGTTATAAGATATTGAAAGATAACCATTTTTCCGCATCCATGACATCAACTTCAAATGATAGAATAGTATTGGACTTGCATTGTCTTTTATTTGTTTTACATCACAACGTTTCAACTGGTAAGTATCTCCAGTCGTCTTCAGGTTAATACTAAATAAGTAAAGTAACTACAGCTCTATTTATACTAGCTAGATGTACTGGAGCATGACTGAGATGGGTGCAGTCATGCGTTTAATTCTTGTGCGGAATTTTCAGTTTACATCTACTTAACAAAGGTTTCCAGAGATTTCTTATATCTAGTGAGGGCTTACTAAAACAATGTGGTTTCTGGTATATGGTAGCAGCTTCCTTGAGCTTCCTCTTCCTCCAATGTGGTTCTTTGTGCAGGATCCGAGCTTCTGTCCACTTAATGTGATGACCGTGTGTCCAGGCATGGTCAGCTGCCCCTGATTTTTCGGTTTCTTCTTTAAGCGTGTCGTTTTTGTGTTCCTTGACCCTAGTTTCAAGTGGCCTTAGAGTCTGCCACATTCGCAGGGAATCTGATAGACACAGTTTTTCCTATCTTTTTGACTTGTTGGTTTCGTCTTGGTCAGGTGGCTTCTTAAAGTGTCTTTTGAGCTGAATACCGTATTAATGTTGTATCGTTGTCCTAGTCTTCTAATTCTCTCAGATACTCCTTTGACATACGAAATGTAGAGTGTTAATTGTGACTCTACTGGCTTCTTTTGTGTATTTGGCCGATTCTTGCGATTTTCCAATAGTTTATCAACTAGATGCCCGGGGTAGCCATTTTTGTTGAGGTCGGTCTTGATGTAGTTAGTTTCCTGTTTGAGGGCTTCATTTGAATAACAGATGATAATTGCTCTATCCACAAGCGTTCTTACTATGCCATGTTTTGTGCTGTTTGAGTGATTTGAAGTGTAATTCAGATATTTTCTTTTCTGTACACTGAAGTATGGATGATGTTGCCATTTTTCTTTACGTTCACATCCAGGAAAGGTAATTGACTGTTTTCTTCTCTCTCCATAGTAAATTTAATTGTTGGCGTCAGGCTGTTAATGTGGTGTAGGAATTCCTTGAGTTCGTCATCGTTTCCATTCCAAATAATAAAGGTGTCGTCCACATATCTCAGCCACGTTTTTGGTTTATTTTTTGCTTGTTTTATTGCTTCGGATTCAAACCATTCCATGTAAATGTTGGCGATTATTGGTGAGAGAGATGAGCCCATCGGTAGTCCGTCCACTTGCCTGAAAAAACCTATCTTTTTCCTGGAAGTAAGAATTATCCAGGCACAAGAAACGCATGACTGCACCCATCTCAGTCATGCTCCAGTACATCTAGCTAGTATAAATAGAGCTGTAGTTACTTTACTTATTTAGTATTCACCTGAAGACGACTGGAGATACTTACCAGTTGAAACGTTGTGATGTAAAACAAATTAATGACAATGCAAGTCCAAAACTATTCTATCATTCAAGAAACATCATTGTCTCCAACCTTCAAACAGACATCAACTTCAAACTCTAAAGGCAGAAGTAATAAAAGAAGTGTCATCTGCATGTTTAAGGACAAATTGCAAATCCGTTGCATATACCTAATAATACAGATCATTTATATAAAGGAGACAGAAGGGGTCAGAGGACCGATACCTGAGATACTTCATATTATACTGGTCAAAATCTTAAATTGTTATTGCATATGAAACATTTCCATTTTTTAAAATAAATTAGCAATTATATCAATTATTAACCCTTGAATTACGGTTGGAGACCATGATGTTTCTTGAATAATAAGAAAGGTTTTGACTTGCATTGTCTTTATTTATTTTAAATCACGTTTCAACTGGTATTCTTTTAGTGTATTGTTTCTTCATCCTTGTTTCATGTGATCTTAGTATCTCACTCTCCGGGTATCTATTATACATAGGTTTTCCTTCTTTTTGGTTTGTTGGTTTCCTCTTTGTTCGGTGGTTTCTTAAAGTGTCTGTTGAGCTGAATACCCATTTGTCCATTGTCCCAGTCTTCTAATTCTCTCTCAGATACTCCTTTGACATACGTAATGTAAAGTGTTGGTGGTTAGGAAGCCACTTGAGTTGACGTCAATCTTGATGTAAGTAGCTTCTTCTTTGAGAGCTTCATTTGAGTTACAAATTGTAATAATTGCTCTATATTAACCTGTATGCGTAGGTGTCCTGTGTATTGAAGTTTGAATTGTGTTGCCATTTTTCTGAACGTTGACATCTTGGAAAGATAATTAATTGTGTCTTCTTTCTGCATAACGAATTTGATTTTCGGTGTGAAGCTATTAATATGATGTAGTAATTCACTGAGTTTGTCATCATTTCGTTTCCAAATAATGAAGGGGTCATCTACATATATCAGCAACGTTTTTGGTTTCTTCTTTACATTTTCTATTGCTTCAGATTCAAATTGTTCCATATAATTCTTAACGACTATTGGCGTGAGAGATGAGCCCATTGTTAATCCATTCACTTGGCTAATGAATCTTTATTTTTCTTGGAAATAAGAATTGTTGACGCAGCATTCCAATAGTTCCATGATGGCATTTATAGGTATCTTATAGAGTTTGGTATTCCACAAGTCTTCTCCTGATAACCTTAAATGCGTTATTTTACAGGGGCCTTGGTATAAAAACTTTCGACGGCAAAGTTGACAAGTTTGTTTTCTCACATTTCACCAAAAACATTAAATTTTCCAGCAAGTTACGTATAAATATTTTCAACAAATGCGTCATTATTTTTTGTTTTGATGCCAACACACAGGAAAATACGTACCTAAAAATATTGTCAAAACGTCATAACTATTGGACATAAATCAAGAATGCACAAATATATAATTTGTCACACCTGTGTGAATTTCTAAAAGCACCTTTTGGAAGAATGCCTGTTCACACGCCCAATTTTTTTAATAGATATGTTTAAATAGCTTTTTCCGTCGACCGTGTATTTACATCCGATATTAACGTTCCCAAAATCATTCATTAATGACCCCTATTAATGCATGATTTTCTGTAAATGCACGATTTCCCAAAATCATTCATTAATGACCCCTATTAATGCATGATTTTCTGTAAATGCACGATTTTGGTAATTAAAATTAAAGGCAGCCATGCAAACAAATCAACAAAATAATAAAACGTCAATACAAAACGTCGTCCGCTGTCATTAGTATTTGTAGAATTGTGAAATCTGGATTGTAAAATAAAAGTTGTTAACTGTTTTTCTTCACTTTAGTAAAAAATACGGTCGACGAAAAAACATTGTAACCAACTCCTACATTAAAATGCGAATAATGATCTCGAACATTAACGCGTTCGCTACGCTCACGCGTTAAAATATTTTGATCATTAATCGCCATTATTAATGTACTTGTTGGTTAAATTACTATTGCAAGTCGTTACTTAAAAGAATAATAATTATAATATCAATCTTTGGAAAGGACAAGAGCCGAAAATAAAAATCTTTTGTCATAATAGTTTATAGCGCGGTTTCCAGTAACTGAATTATCCTTGTATAAAGATTTTTGCTGGCTTATTAGCAGTATTTGCAGAGTTTTGCGGAAACGATTCTAAAGGTCTGAAGCAAAACATTCGAATCACTTGTTGAGAACGTTGCGTTTGTGGTTTCGAAGATTTCTGCGTTTAAAAAAGTCACCTAACTTGTTGCCAAAAACTGGCTATTCTATTTTCATGGATTTTAAAAGACCTTTACCAATCATTATAAGGTTGAATCAGGCGATTGATCGATATAAATAACTTTTTAATCATCTAGAAAAATGCGTAATTCATGCGGCCTGCTATGCGTGATAGTCAGTGATGCTGTTCGTGGCTGGATTATACAGTGTGTTAATAATTATGCCATAAACTTGTTCAAACGCCACTTGTGTATTCCACTCGCGTCTATTTCCCAACCTATTGCAGGCACACTGTGCGCATGTCAGTTGAATAACCTGATGGCGGGGTGTTTAGAATATATTATGCAGAAATGGGTTTAATTATTTTTTAATGTTTTATTACGTCACTTTATGAGTCATAGTTTAGGTTGTAGTCTCAATTAAATTTTTTTGCAAGAATATTGTTGTTATTCGTAGCTTGCCGGTTTGCTAATTTATGGGCCATAATTAAAATAGAGGGGCAGGCTAATCAATAAATTTAGTTATTTTTTGAGGCCGTAAAGCACCTGTAAAGTAAAAACCTAACCTTCATTTTTTTTACAAATTTATGTATGCACAGACTGTAAGATGAATTAATTGTATGTAGTACAAAATAATATTTACTTCATTGAAGAAAATAATGTAGAAATATGGACCAGCATAATCTATATTGTTTTCTTCAATGAAGTAAATAATTTTTTGTACTACATACAACTAATTCATTCCACAGTCTGTATACAAAACAATTATTGTTCTACAATTTAAAAAAGTGGTGGTTAGGTTATTTTAAAGATGCTTTACAGCCTCGACGACAAAACGTACTGATTAATGAGTAATAGCCTCCCCCTCTATTTTATAATTATAGCCCATAAATTAACACACTGGTAAACTGCAAATAACAAAAATATTCTTGTAAAAGAAACTTAATTGGGACTAGAACCTCCACTATGACACACACCGTGGCTTAAAAAATCACCAAAACATAATTAAATCCATTCCTACCTATATTTTAAATATCCCGCCATCAAGTAATTCGACTGACATGCGCACAGTGTGCCTGCAATAGGTTGGAAAATAGACGCGAGTTGTATTCCGAATTTATGAATCTTGGACATATAAAAGTTTTAATCTCAAAATAGCTAACAACTTTTTACCAGATGGATAATTTGACAGCGCTAATTATTATCTTCGCTTAATTCTGAATCCAAAGGCGGTAATTGAAAGGCAAGTTCACAGTTTCAAAACCCTTATCGACATTCACTATAACTAACAAGAGTGTAGATGCAGTGAAATAAGCTGCTCCGAGACTTAGTATTTCTTCCATTTTTATTCACCCTTGGCAGAAAACAAGTTTATCTGGTCTAAAACCGAGATCATCAGTAGGAGCTGTGCAACAACAAGCCGAGCCAACTTGCTAGACTTCGAGCTAGGACTATTCTTCATTAGATACCCGATCCAGCATGTACGTTTCAAAGAAAATAAGGTAGAGTCTACAATAAAAAAAACTGTTCAGTTTTCTACCCGAGGCAAAGCCAAGGAAAAAGATTGAAGACAAATAAAAACTAACTTACCCTAACATTAGAGGCATGGGTGATATGACTATAGTTTACGCACCTAACCACATGCTGATCTCGTATTACTCTTACCACATCTGTTTGGCTTATAGACTATAATAGTTGCCACTTTTCCTAACGTTCCAATGAAATGATTATTTCTACGGAACAGCTGCTAATGTGACTGTATAGATAGCAAAAAGTGTGTAAAAAGAAAGGAGTAATTCATTACCGTTTAAAAGAATAAGTTTAAAATCTAAGAGGGTGGGCAAAGAGGTCTACGATCCCTATTTGTCATGCATTTTTTGCTAGTCTGCCCGAAGATAACCATTTCTGGTTTAGTTAAAGCGTAGAGCTAGACAGAAAATGTCATATTAATTAATTGTAAGTCATATTTTTTGTTAATACAATTCTTCTAGACGAGTTCAGTGTCTAGCAAAGGACTTTTGTCCGTTTGTCTTTTCCATAACCTCCATGACCACGAGTGGTTGAATTATCAGCGTTCGGCCGTGGAGGTCTGAGTTCTATCCTCGGAGATGGCATAATCTTAATGAAAACAAGATGCTCGGAATTTTAGGGGACAAAACAATGCAGTATGCTAATAGTTATTCATATAGACGCCGAGAGGGGCGCCGTGGAGCTCTGGGGGGCGTAAAAAGGATAAACTAGTGCATACACGTGGTCCGGATCCCCGTCTGGCTGACTTTACCAAGACGATAGGGGAATCAATGGCCCTCTTAGGTATAAGTATGCTAGCTCTTCCACCAGCCCCTGCTACAATGAATCGTTTTTTGGTAACCCATCTCAGAAACACATTTTCTCCTTCAGCTATGAGCTGAAGAAGATTTAGCTGCTTATTTCATCTGTTAGATGTCAGGAGCAAAATAGCGTCAGAGAAAGTCATTATTGATTTTTAAAAAATGCTTTTTATAGCTATACCAGGATCAATTTTAAATGTGTCTTGTTTAAATTATTTATATTTTTTACTACTGTGTAAAAGAATACTCAACTGTACAAAAACTTGCACAAAAATTGTGTTTAGTATTGCTGCACAATTATGTAAAAATATTGCATGTATTTCTCTAAGTTAACTTATTAATTGCTCGCTTTCTAATATCTTTCACAGGAATAGGTTAGTTTCATGGCTCACGCTATAATATATACATTTAGTTCCGTCTATTTATCGAATTGTTGACATTGTGATGCATGGTTGAAACGAGTGTTATATCTAGTTTTTCCTAGTTTTCTTTAAATAGACGTTCAAAGAAAAGTGGAAACCCACCAATATATTTTAATTCCGCATTTTTTAAAACGGACCTTCGCCAAAAAGGTCGAGACCATTGTTCGGCATAAATAATTTTTTGAGGACTCTAAAAAAAGATTTACAAATGCAATCCAAAAGATATGCTTGAACGGTTTCTGGGTCCGTAGAAACAAGTTATATTTTTAAACCGAGACAAAAAGCTGTTTGTTAGGTTATTTTAACACAAAAAGTTTGTGTTACTTGGCATTAGTTCCATTTTTGTGTTATTTAAAAAAATTGGCATAAAAAGCAAATTTTAAATGATATGACAACGAAAAAACATGCTTTCAGCACAGGTAGATGCAAAATAAAATAATCAAGTAACATTTTCGCCTATATCACACCTCCGCAAAAATTTCGAAAAAAAAAATCAATTATGTTTGTGACTGAGCAGTTCCTTAAAGTTAGAAAAAGGAATGTCAACATCAGTTGATTAAAAAGCTTAAACACTTTTTTTAAATACTTCTCAATTACTTTTCGGCTAAATGGCTTTTATACATCTATTATAATAAAATAACTACTAATTTTTTTAATTAAAAAAATGTATTTATTTTCCGAAAATTGTAAACAATTTTGTTGGTAATAATTTAAATTAAAAGTTTACTAGAAGAAAAAATTTAATACATTACATTGTTCTTATTCTATTCCTTTTTACAAAAAGTTCAGAAAAATATGCTAAAAATACACACAGGAAGAACCTAACGGTGAATAGTTGATGTAAGTTTGAGTTTTAAAAATTAAGTATGAAAAGCTTGCAATTTTTTATAAACCAGAAAATAATCCATTTAAAACAATACTTCTAACCAGGACGCTCAAAAGAAACATTAGGTAGTTGCATAATGTGTAGTTGAACGCCTGCTTTATTTTAATCCACTGTAACAAGCTCCCGGTACACGTGGGCCCCTTACCATATTAATCCAAGGGGTGGCGCTCGAGATACAGTTGGAAAAGAACTTTCCGTCCCGTAGTTGTAAAACGCTTTTACAGTATACAACAAAGCGCAAAACAATATGGAAAAAAATTAGTTGGAGTGCATAAAAAAGAATATTTATTTAAATTACTATTATTGCTATTTTGTATAAGGTAATTTCTAAGATTAAAATCCAATAACTATGCTGCCAAATTTATTTTTCACCCATGAGATACGGGATCATTTGTTAACATGTTTTACCTTATTTTTCCAATGATGTAATGATTCTTGCCGAAACATAAGTAAATAGGGTTTACACATCCTTATATTTGTTGTGGGAAGTACTAAACGACCTATAGAGAACAAAAATCTAGTTTCGTAATTTAAAAAAAAAATACGTTTGTTATAAAATAAATTGGTAGCCCCATGTTTTCGAGAAGAAAAAAAAACTTTTTATTTAATAACTTTTTTCTAAAATTATAACCTTTTAATTAATTAAAGAAATTATCTGGATGTTTTTAATAAATCACCCCATATATTATGAATCAAAAACAATTTAAGAAACGCAGTTAATGGATAATAAAACACTTTAAAAATGACACATTTTCTCTACTTTAGCCAACTTAAAGAAATTGCCATGTACAAGTTACCAAGAGTGCATGGTCAATATAATAGTTAGTTAGATACTCTAACTACGTTATCCATAGAAATGTCATTTATACTGGATCAAATAGTCTAAAATTTAAAAAAAAAACACCAACGACAGATATTAAAAAACGTGTATATTTTTTTTATAAAAAAGGAAAATTATATGTTTCACAATTAAATAATAATATTTGCTTATCATAAATTTACATTTATAAGAATAATTCAGTCATTGTAATCATAACTTCATCTACTCATGCACCCATACTATACGATCTCATACTCCTATAACATAACCTAGTTTATAAGTACTAAAATCACTTTACTCAGCCTTAAAATAAAAAAATTTCTATCTTTTTTAATAAATTATAACTACCCAATTTGAAAATTGGTTTTTACCGTCAATAGGTCAACAGCATACCTTTGGCAATTATTTACGTTACTTGGTAAAAGGGGGCGTCGCTTACTTTAAAAAAATGGAGGCCGGAAAGATACGGGGGTTTTCCAAAGGAGGACGGGGTATTTAAATTGTGATTTGTTGAATTCATATTTATACTAAAAACACTTTAGAGAAAAACTCTATTAGCAACCATTCCTTCCATAAAGGCTTACTTTTAATATAACATGATGTACTCTGATGAAATTTTAGTTGAAGGTAAAAACTAGGAGGGTGAGGGTACTCTCATGTTTTTATTATTACTGCTTTACTCCACTGCTTGCAAGAAAACATTTTTTTGACTAAATACAACTGTTTTTTTTTTTAAATTTTCGTGGTTGCAAAAAAGTGCATGAATTAACGAGAATCTTCAAATTTTCAAAAAAAGGTTTAACTGAAAATCCATGACAACCTGTCAAGTTTATAATCAGAAATTTATCTGACACTGAACGGCATATAAATTGATAATTTATCTGTCATTGATTGCCATAATACCAATGAAAATTATGTCAAAATCAATATTTTTATTTATGTCAACTGTAATTTTGATAAAATCCCCTAATTTTATTAGTTTTTAAAATTATTTTATTTTTAGTTTAATGACTAATCAAATAATCTTTCATTTTGTTTCATTTTTGACTAAAAATTCCTTTGGAAATTTTTGAAAAATTTAGTTCTCAGCCATTCATTATGCATATTGCCTTAAACTGAAAATTTCACCCCCACTTTTTCTAATCCATCAGATCATTTCATTTTGAATCATTACAAAAAAAGATCCGGAAATAATCGTGCTCTTTGAACTTCCGGCTGCCCAATTACACTGTTACATTTGGCATATTCTAATACAGTTACATTTTCCCTAAATTTTATCTTTTTTGATAATTACAATGTAGAAAGAGATCATCCTATTAAATTTATTTTATGTAAAATTTGATTTTTTAATGTTTTCTATAATTAATTTTAGGTCACATCTTTTAATTTTATTCCTTAATTTATTATACTACATATATTATACCTCTAAAAAATATTGATTTTTGGGTAGATTTTAAATTTGTATGATCCAAAAACAAAATAGGAGATTGTGAAACTATACTATAGTAGTTTCTGGATTCATTCTTACCCCTTCGTATCAATAGCTGCGCCCACTTGATGATGTATTTTCCAAGTACTAAAAACAAGATGCGAGTAATGAATTAATGTAATTTTTTTATCAGTAATGACATTATTGGTTAAAGTTAATAATCTTAATTATGTTTTTTTTAAATTTTGTGTGTGCATCTAAGATGATCTGCTCGGATAATTAAAGTCAACATTTTCACGCGCAAGATAGTTTTCCATAAGGAAACAGTGAAAAAATGTCTTGAATAATATTTGTTGTGTTAAATACTAATAACTCTCTTGTTCGATGACCTGTAAGTTTAAGCCCAGATGTTTAAAAGGCACTTTTTTTGATGGCACATTATTCACTGTAAAAAAACTGTCTGTAAAGTTACAGTTTGGTTCCATAACATATTCTTTATTTTTTCTCAATATATTATGCTATTTTATTATTACAAATTAAGTTATGCAAATTTTATGTGTAAACGAAAAACTAAAGTTTTCTAAATTTAAAACCATCCTAAAGTGACAGTTCTGGATCTAAATGACAAGTGTCAGAATAAGTCAAATAATTATTGGTTTGTAAATATTTTTTTAAATTTTTTTAAAATGTATAAAGAAAACATATTTTAGTACGGACTGTGTTTTTTAATAGAACTAAAACTGTATTTGCAAAAACTTCCTGGTAAAATTATTTATCGGTAAAACGATTAAATTACAAAAAAAACGTATTACCACAAAAGCGTCATATGGCATTCGCAATAATGCCACAGTGAAAACACAACTGGGAGACTATAGGATTTAAATATTTTAATGGCATAAATTTAAAACCTTTTAGTTAATACGGAAAATAATATTTAATTTTACAAATTAAAATAAAATTACAAAATAAAAATATCGTTTATACTCTGAAATATTACAGATAAGACACAAACAATTTACAGAGTTTTGTACCCAATACATAATGGGTACCTACATGACAAAAAGTAATTTTACTAGACATATAGGTAGTGCGTTGGCAACTAATGGAAAACTTTTTATTATTAACTTTACGAAAAAAAGTTATTCTTCATAAAAGTTCTGCATGGTCCAAAACCTAAAATGCAACCATCAGATGCTTGATCAGATGTCAAATTTTTTCAGTCGTATATGAGGTTTGTCAAAAAATATGAATTTTGCCCAAGAGTAAAATACCTTTATTTTTGACAATATGTATCAAATTACCGATAAATTTGTAAAAATAAAAAAAAATATTTTTCAGTGTAATTGCATATTAGAACATAATTTTTCATACCGACCGACTTTTCAGAATTCCAGTTTTCGATATTGTCAAAAATAAAGGTACTTTACTCTTGGGCAAAATTCATATTTTTTGACAAAACTCGTATACGACTAAAAAACTTTAACATCTGATGGTTGCATTTTAGGTTTTGGACCAGGCAGAACTTTTTATGAAGAATAACTTTTTTTTCGTAAAGTCAATAATAAAAAAGTTTTCCATTAGTGGCCAACTTAAGTAGACAGACTGTATACAGGGTGATACACCACCAGCGTTCTTTAGAACTTTTGGAAGAAGCACTAAAAATTTTCTCTTAAAACTTTGCACGTAGTTATCAACTTTGTTATTTAAATTATGATATGATTATTTTTTGTATTTTTGGATTTTGATCGGGATTCTAAACAAATCTTGTATACTCACGTCTAAACTTAATAGTTCTTGAGATATTGGCAATTGAAAAATTACACTTATGGAAAAATGAGCATCTCTCTAAAAAATGGCTTGCAGATTTCTGTTAAATTTTTAAATGCCTATATCTCAAAAACTATTTAGTATAAACGTTTCATCAATAAATAAAGAGGATCTATCAAAAAATTTAAACCCGCAAAATCTCAAGAACTGTTTGGCAGCATTTATGAACTAACCAAAAGGCCCTCTTTTCCAAAACACTGTTGAATTATAGACCTATTAGGGGGTTGACTATAAGGAACTGTATTAACAGCTTAAAATAAAAAAATTATTTTAATGTTTTAGTACATGAAAGGCTACGAGTAAAAAATTACTAAATAATTATATGTAAACAAAATGACGTAGATTAGCAAGCACATATAATTTAATTTCCTTTTATCTGAGAATTAATAATTATTAACGACACAAATATGATTTAGCTGTCAGTTAGAGAAATCAATTTACGTCAATAAATCGTGTAATATTTCTTTCAAGCCTTTTCATTACGAAACTCTTTTTCTCTTATCACATTTTCACCTCTCAAACTTTCTTGAATATCTTCCAAAGTTTTCCCTTTGGTTTCAGGTACGAAAAGTATAATCAAAATTAACCCTATCAGACAACAGAACGAAAAAGCAAAAAAGGGCATGTACATTCCGAAAGAGTCCATCATAAATTGAAAGAATTTGGAAACTATCGTTGCGATAATAGCGAAATAAATATCTGCTAGACATAAAGCAAATGCTTTTACATTTGGTGAGAACAATTCACCTAACATTAATATGGGAATACTTTGCATCCCTAAAGAAAATATTACTACAAATCCTATTAAACCTACTACAGGAATTATGCTAAATGGAGCTACATCTATGGTGGTGCATGATTTAATGTAGAAATACCCAGCTTCGATGAAAAGAAAAACGGCCGATCCAATTATTGAAGTTATGAGTAGAGGTCTCCTTCCAGCCTTGTCCACAATACTTGCGCAGAAGCATGACAGGCAAAGCTGTACAGAAAAATAAATTATAGTCGCTAGCTCGGAAGATATATTATCTCCTGCCTCGATAAATATTGACTGAGCATAGAATGTGACTGCTGTAGTTCCACTGAGTTGTTGGGCTCCTCGTAAAATCATCATGATGAATACAGCCTTTCTGTTTACTTTCACTCGGAGCAAATCCCAATAACTGCCAGTCTCCTTTTTCTGAGCCTTCACAGCAAAGTTGATTCTATTAAGCTCGCTTTCAACGTCATGCAGTCCTTTAAGTTTTTGTAAACTCTTTCTGGCTTCCTCCAAGTTGTTTCTCATGAGATGATAGTAGGGAGACTCTGGCATGAAGGTAAACGTTGCCATACAGATCAGGGGAAGACAGCTGCTGACCAAAGCAGTTACAGTTACGCTTAAGTATGAACCAATTATATTAATGAGGAGGATTCCAAATATCCAGGTAACGCTTACTCCAGCTCCTAGAAGTCCCCTAATTTTTGGATCGGAAATTTCTCCTATGTACATGGGAACTGCTGTGAAAACCCAGCCGTCAGCTATTCCAGCTATAAATCTAGCGATGTAAAATACCACTACTGAAGGGGCGAATGCTACCATCACCCATGTCAGGAAATATGGAATAGAAGCCATAATTATAGTGCGCTTTCTTCCTATGATGTCGATGGTAGCTCCTACCATAAAGGAGCCTAAAACGGCGCCTATGAGGGGCATGACGGCCATCCAGGACCCTTGATCGTTGGTGACTGGAACGGAGGAGGTATTGCTGAGTAGTTTTGGTAAGGAGGGTGATGGCCAACCATAGTGCATACCACTTGTAATGATGTTTAGAGTTCCTGAAAAAAAAAATTATAATTTATAGGTGAGATTTAAAAAATCGTAAATAAATATTGTTGCTCGGTACACAAAGTAATCTAACTTCTTCAGAAAATAGTTAACTATTTTGAATCGTAGTTATTTTTGAACGTTTTGCTAATGCACTCATAAAACCAAGGTTAAAGTAATATTTGATAAATATTGGGAGCTAAATTAAGCGATTATTTTAATTAAATTCTGAACGCCAAAAAGCAAATCTTCAGGTTGCCAAAATAAATTATACTTTAAACCACACTAGTTAATTTGATTTCTTAATTAACCAGGAACTAAAAATAATTTAAAGTAAAGGGGGTTTTACAACGTTTTTTCCTTTCTTCTTAAAAATAATTTGCCTTTAAACGATAAAGAAACAAAATAAATAAATAAAAAATAAATATTTTCTAACCCAACAAACCCTGATTAAAACAGCGGATTAAAACAGCGATAGATATAAAACCGTAAAAAATCATTATTGGTGACATTTTGCCAATCAACAAAATCCCGCTAATCGATTTTTCAGGCGCTAAAATCTTCGCACTGGCTGACGCATGAAAAGGGATTTTCGATTCGCTGAAAAGAATTATATTTGCCGCTGGATATGAAATAGGTTTTTACAAATTGTGTGTGTGTGGATTCCGAGAAAATCACGTTTGAAATTGGGATTTTGTTGGTTGGCAAAATGTGGCTATCCGATCCGAATGCACTAAAATTTTCCATGTTAAATTGCGTTATTTTTAACCGAATTACAAAAAAAACTAAGCAAGATTTTTAATTTCTGTTTTCACCATCAAGAATTTAGAAATCGACTTAAAAATGACCGAGCCCGATTAGAACCTCTCATGCAAATTTAAGGTTGCCATTGCCAGCCTTCGATTAAACTTTGTCTTTTTAGACCGACTTTTCTTTTTACAGGGTGTTTCATTAGGGTCGACGAGCGGTCATATCTCGGAAACTACTGGGCATAGAAATTCAGGGAAAAAAATGATAACTAAAGTGGCCATGAGAAAATTCTGGAAATAATTTTTAAGTCCCGCATTTTGCCGCAAGAGGGCTTAATTGAAAAGTAAATATTAAAATTTTACTTATTTCCGAAAATTCCACATTAAGGTATATCTTTGATAACACCATTAAAAAGCTTGGACAATAATTATGCATCATTTTGGTCTTATGGTCATTGCCGTACCGACTTTAATAAGAGTGGGGGAAGCTGTTGAAAGCGTAATCATTTAAATCGCTTTAACTTATAGACGATTTATCCGATTTTAGCAAACTAAAGACTCTTTAGAAGAGAGATGTATGCACTTTCACCAATCGTATTTAGTTGTCCATAATAGTTCTAAAAAAATACTAGCGGGCGCATACATTTCTATTTCAAACAGTCTTTATTTTGCTAAAATCGGATAAGTCGTTTATAAGTTACAGCGATTTAAATTATTACACTTTTAACAGCTTCCCCCACACTTATTGAAGTCGGTACGCCAATGAGCATAAGATCAAAATGATGCATAATTATCCAAGCTTATTAATGGTGGTGTTATCAAAGATATACCTTAATGTGGAATTTTCGGAGATATGTAAAATTTTAAAATTTTTACTTTTCAATTACGCCCTCTTAGGTCAAAATGCGAAATTTAAAAATTATTTCCAGGATTTTCTCATGGTCACTTAAGTTATCATTTTCATTTCTATGCCCAGTAATTTCCGAAATATGGCCCTCGTCGACCTTAATGAAACAACCTGTACAACTCGCTGTTAATCTGACAATATTTATTTATTAATTATTTAGTTGGTTTTAGATTAAATTAGTAAATCTCGCGCCATTTTAACAGTTACTTGAGTTTTGGCTTGATTCTAGTGGGGGCTATAACTACATGCTTACAATTGAATCACTACGTTTCAACTGGTAAGTATCTCCAGTCGTCTTCAGGTGAATACTGTATTCACCTGAAGACGACTGGAGATACTTACTAGTTAAAACGTAGTTATTCTAAACAAATAAAGACAATGCAAGTCCAAAACTCTACTGCCGTTCAACAATTATACTGATAATGACAAAATAAAAAACATACACAAATAAAAATCCTTGCTACAAATAGAACATTCTCTTAATACATATTTTTAATAATAATTCTACTGTTGTAGTTGGTAGTTACACAGTCCAAGAACAAATTGATACAATTTAATTGAAAAACATTTGCAACATCTGTTTGTGCTGTTCTTCAAATATTTATTGTATTTGATTGATCTTAAGATAAACATCAATACTTGTAGTTAGTTAACATAATCATATATTAGTAGTTTGAACAACAAGAGTGGATAATGTCTGTTTAAAGGTTGGAGACAATGATGTTTCTTGAACGATAGAAGAGTTTTGGACTTGCATTGTCTTTATTTGTTTTACATCACAACGTTTAAACTGGTAAGTATCTCCAGTCGTCTTCAGGTGAATACTAAATAAAATAGCTAGATGCACTGGAGCATAACCGAGAGTCATGTGTTTAGTTAGTGTGCGGTATTTTAAGTTTGCATCTGCTTAACAAAGGTTTCCAGATATTTCTCATATCTAGTGAGGGCTTACTAAAGCAATTTGGGTTCTGGTATATGGTAGCAGCTTCCTTGAACTTCCTTTTTCTCCAATGTGGTTCTTTATGCAGGATTTGAGCTTCTGTCCACTTCATGTGATGACCGTGTGTCCAGGCATGGTCAGCTGCACCGGATTTTTCGGTTTCTCCTTTAAGCGTATTGTTTCTGTGTTCCTTTACCCTAGTTTCAAGTGGCCTTAGAGTCTCACCAATGTAAGATCTGCCACATTCACAGGGGATCTGGTAGACACAGTTTTTCCTGTCTTTTTGACTTGTTGGTTTTGTCTTCATCAGGTGGCTTCTTAAAGTGTCTTTCGAGCTGAATACCGTGCTGATGTTGTATCGTTGTCCTAGTCTTCTAATTCTCTCAGATGCTCCTTTGACATATGGAATGTTGAGTGTTGACTGTGACTCTATTTGTTTTTTTTTATATTTGGCCGATTCATGCGATTTTCCAATATTTTATCAACTAAATGCATGGGGTAGCCATTTTTGTTGAGGTCAGTCTTGATGTAGTTTATTTCTTCTTTGAGGGCTTCATTTGAATTACAGATGGTAATCGTTCTATCCACAAGCGTTCTTACTATGCCATGTTTTGTGCTGTTTGGGTGATTTGAAGTGTAATTCAGATATTAACCTGTATGCGTAGGTTTCCTGTACACTGCGGTCTTACAATACCGCACACTAACTAAACGCATGACTGCACCCATCTCGGTTATGCTCCAGTGCATCTAGCTAGTATAAATAGAACTGTAGTTAATTTACTTATTTAGTATTCACCTGAAGACGACTGGAGATACTTACCAGTTGAAACGTTATGATGTAAAACAAATAAAGACAATGCAAGTCCAAAACTCTTCTATCGTTAAAGAGTGGATAACTCACCAGGAAGTAAATTAAGCAATACGCCGTAGGCGGACTACTCAAACTTCCGAGTACGATATGGACAATCCACTCGAATTTAACAATGTGTTTTTTCTACGACCAAACTTACGAATCTTGTGCTAAAAAATATTTAAAAAGTTTGCCGGGCTTGAGCTAAAAGTTATAACTTTCGGTTTAACATGTTAAACCGTTAAAACCGTTTTTGTGTGGTTTAACATGGTAAATCGGAAGTTGGTTTCTTTGGATAGAGAATAAAAAACTAAGATAGGAAGGTAAATGTCATTTTTCTCTAAGATGAGCCGTTCCAATGGTACAGCCTGTCAAAGTCTGAAGTAGTATTTTAAGTTACAAGGCCGGTAGGTGACTAATTACAGTACGAGTTGGTTTACGGACGAGGCGACGTAGGAGCCGAGTCTGGAATATACACGAGTAGGTACTGTAATAACACCTAACGGACGTGTATCGTATTATATTTTTTCTACTCCCACATGGAAATTTGCTGTTTCCTTTACACTTAAGTGGGGGGGTTAAGTAGTTACCTGGGCACCAAAATCTCATATCCATCCTAGATAGGTAATGAAACTGACCAATCACAGTAGTCAATTACAGAGAAGCCAAATTTACATGTTGTAAATTCGTTTTCTGACAGTTAAGAAAAGTTAGGTTAACAATATGCTTCAAAAATATGCAAATCTGTCAGATGAAATTTGTTCTTTTTAAATTTAAATCAAAACATTTATCCCAGAGTCTATGTATACACAATATTTTCCTAAAGAGTACACGAAATGGTGCAAAAATTAAAGGTATAATAACAAAATTAATACCAAAATATATTTCTACCAAAATATTGTTATTTTCTGACCGAACTAAAGATTTGCGCACAGACGCACTTTCTTATTTCAAAAATATCTTTATTTTCACTCATTTCTAGACAATTACTACAAGCTTTGCATAAAATGTACTATATATCTACCAAATGGACGTTTTCTTACTAGTTATTTTTTCCATATAAATAATATATTATTATAAATATTTGTGCACGGGATATTTTCCGATATATTTTGAACGGGGATCCAACCCCAATTGATCTTAAAACTTTTATTATACGCAACAAACTTAGAAAATTTACTGGTAATTCTTCTTTAAATGGTGGAACATAAAGATAACCCGATAAAACAGACGAAATTATAAGATTTCTAGAAAAAAATCCATTTTTTACTAAAATTTTTAAGATTATGTTAGTTCTACTTACAGTATTGCCACCTCTTTCCACGTTAACAGTGTTCCTAGTTTGTAAATTGGCGATTATTTGACCATAGCGAACGTTAAAAAACAAAATCCATTTTTAACTGTTTAAAACGAATTCTACAGCTATTTTGTTGTACTTTTGAAGTTATAATTCTTACGCAAGCAGAAATAAACCCGACAAACCTATTTTTCTTCTGTGCATTTCAGTAAAACAATTATTAATCAAAATACCTGGTTGAGAAAATAAATTGTTCGTTTTTATTAATACATATATCGCTTTTTGTCTGTTATTCATCAAAAAGCCGAATGTGAGAAAGATAGATATATTCAAAAATGAGTTTGTTTAAATATAAGAAATTACCCAAATCGATAAATATGTTACAGTGTAATTTGATCCGTGGGTTTGCCATCAAAATTAATTTTTGTTCAATTGTTTTTTATTACCGTTCTCACAAGTTCATGGCCAACTTAAAAGACAAGTTATGATGCTTAATTTAAATAATAATAATTTTTTAAAATTCTTAGCATGAAGTTCGGAAGTTAGGTCGTAGAAAAATATACTGTACAACTCGAGTGGATTGTCCATATTGCACTCGAAAGTTTTAGCACTCCGCCTAGGGTGTCGTGCTCAATTTATTTTCTCGTGCGATATGTACATCATATCCACTCTTGTTGTACAAACTACTATTATTTCATTCTGTCTTTATAATCCTTTTTAAAGAGAATAAACAAATGGGTCATATTACCTTTTAAGTGACAACTTGTCAAAGATCGAAAGTAACCAGTCATTGTTTCTAAAATTATACCATTGTTGTTAGGGGCAACCCATTACAGTATCTGATACTGTAATGTTCCACTTACCGGCCGCAAATGAGTACAGGGTAAGTAAATTTACTGGACAGGATGAAATAAATGCCATATTTTAAACGTCAATATCTCGAAAACTATTGAATTTACACATATGACCTTTTCAAAAATAAGCGTAGAATTTTTTGGGTTATCAGAAAATAATACAGATTCCATTTTAAAAAACCCAAGTTATATTCGCCACTTTTTTTTTGGCCACCCCGAATACTCCAGCATAATTTTAAAATGTGCAACTCAATGGTCTCTAAAACTCCTGTATTTCGAATTTTTATCTAATTCTTAAGATAAACGCGAAAACGAACTTTACTTTATCGTTGACTCACCCTGTACAATATCTATATATAAGAGCTATTTGTAGAAAATAACAAACACGAAATTTTCTTAAACAAAGAACCCCAACTCAACAAAGAAATCCTTGATAGAGAACAATAATAATTTATGGTGAACATTCTTTTCTGATCATTAAATTCGCGAATGACGAACATTTTCTAGGAAAAAATTAAATCGGTCTAAAGAAAAGTTTAAAAAATTATAACACAATCGATATTAGAAAAATATATTTCAACATAAATGATACCTAACACACGGTAATAAAAAATATGCACAACATCATATCGTAATTAATACAACAAAGCATCAGTCGATCAGAAGAACTTATACGGTTAAATTCGATGGCACATCATTAACCTTGAATTCCTGCTATGATCTAAACAATTTTTCCCTTAAGTTTTAAATAATAAATTCATTAAAAAAAAAGGATTTCGGGTGACAAACCCCGAAGCCCCAATTTTATAAAGTCCTCCTAAACCTGAGTTTTACACTCACTCTTCGTATTATCAACTCTTTAACGACCTGCGGTTTATGCTTCGGAGAGTTATCTTTTTGAAATATGAAAATGTTAAAAAAATTTATTTTTTCTGCACTTTGTTTTAAATTCCTTATTAAAATGTCCATGTAAACGGCCCGATTCAATCAGTCACTAACTTGGAGCTGGTGGAGCTGGCCCACCCCATGCCATAACACACATCCACAGATTAGAACACAACCCCCTCCATGCTTTACCGTAGGAAATAAATGTGTAGGATTGTAGGCTTCCCCGCGCCCTCTCTACAAGTGGCGGCTCGCGGTCTTAAAAAATGGTGAAGAGCTAGGTATAGTGCGGGTACTTAAACAAACATTGACTAACTTATATTTTAATTACGTACTTACATAGCAAGTTTTTGTAAATCGATCGATTCTTTGGTTGAGGTCTAGCGTTTTCCTTTAAAGCATCTACAATAGTATTTTGATTTTGTTTAAAATTTTTTAACATTAACTAACATTTTAAGTGTTTTCCAGAATCCCCGTGTTTACGTAACGATCGAGTAATATTTAAAAATATGTAAATCCGTCCCTATTCCAAACGCAATGTTTATTCGAAAAGAGTAAATACGACCAACAAAACAATATTTATAAGGCGGTACTACTATATAGCCAATTATATTCTGAAAACCAGGAACACTTAAAATTATTCTTATAAGATCTGCCACTTTTTTTAAATTCTTTTTTTAAATCTATGTTTAAGATTCCAGTAGGTCGCCCGTATAACTAAACGTCTCTCGTATCCTCATCTGTCCAACGACTGAATGGAGTTTCCAACAAATTACAAACTATGTCATTAATTGGGATCATTTTTAAAATACACAATAAAAATTAAACTAAGTAGGTTACATAGTAGTAACATTACTGAATTAACTGAAAAATAAAAACAAAACTTTTTAATCCCACAATAAATCACGTAAAATTATTTATACCCGTAAATTACGCGAAGCCTTAAAATAAATACCCGAACCGATGATAAAACAAGGGTGTATACGACTGATTTATTTTTAAATTGCCCTTCATTATTATAATGCCAACAATGCAAATTATTACATGCAAGTACGTGCTGACGTCACGTAACCATAGTGACGGGAAATCAAGCCGCTTGAATGTATGTTGCTCTTCTGGCTGCTTTCAGCTCACCATGGGGCGAACTGGGCCGTGACAAAATGCACGAGTGTTTATAATTATTGTCCATCGGAGTTAACCGTGGCCCTATTATGCATAGCTACATTCGGATTAAACTATTATTAATTCGAACATAATTATTTTTATAGGGCTAAAATGATGCCTGTATTGGTACATTAAAATTTAATATTGTCGAAAAAATTTCCTCCTGGTTTTATTTTTTTTTGGTGACCTACTTCACCTGACGAGCCCCCACTGCTCTACACAAATGCAAGATATTAGACAACGTCTCATATTTATTGACGAATAAAATACAAAATTGTTTGGTAAATCCAAGAAGTCTCTAAAGTACAGGAAACCCGGGAAGGATACGATCCTTAAAATGTAATTCCAAAGGTTGGAGGGGGTTCTGTTCCAATCTGGAGATGTATGTTATGGCATGAGATGAGCTAGCTCCTTTTTATTGAAGGAATTAAGGATCGATTCAATAAATATACATTTTAAAGAAGGATTTAAGACAAAGTGCGGAAAAAATAATAACTGGCAATATTTTCATATTTCAATAAGACAACGCTCCGAAACATACAGAGTGGGTCGGTAAAGAGTGAATATTGTATAACGTACCGAGAGGGTTGGAAACGCCACCGCAATCCCCAGACGTTAACCCGCCTGAACATCTGTGGTCGGAATTGAAAGAAAAACATAAAATGTCTAACAAAGAGAAGTTAATAGCAAGGTGCCAAGAAAAATTAAGTTGATTATGTTTGAATGCTGGTAGAATCAATTCTACCGCAATTCTTAGACTTTAACCCGATTAAATATCTGTGTTCGGAATTAAAAGAAAGGGAAAAATATAAAATTTCTAACAAAAGAAAAATTAAAAGGTGTCAAGAAAAATGGTCAAAAAAAGAACTAGCTTATGTTAGAAAGTTGGTAGAATTAATGGTGGTTTAGAAGTGAAGTCTAGTGATGCATTCACCATTTTATTTATTCATATTCAAAAGGGGGCCAAATACCCGTCCTTGCGTGTGTAGCAATTAGCTATACAGTTTTGAGGTAAAGAAATTTAGATTATTGATTTACTAAAAGCAAAAAACTGAACTTTGTGAAATTTTTCCATTTTTCTTTTTCTGATTTAATAACTTTATGAATTCAAACTGGTTTAACTTTAAATTGTAGGTAATTATGTTTCAAATATGGTTATTTGTTGGATTTCACTGTTCAAGGGAAGGTTACAAGCAATTATAAGTAAAATAAATATCACGGCACAAATTTCGAGAAAATTTTGGTGGATCGCCCTTTGTTTTTAAGAATTTATGTTTTATTTTCGAATGGTGGTGTTGATGTACGTAATGTCATTTTTTTTTGTCGTGAACGATTGATTTAATTTTTGTAATAAAATGTATAGACTGTATTTCAGTTCTAAAATAATTTTAAAAAAACAAGACAAATAATAAATCTCACAACTATCTCATTTTAATGAACTAGACAATATTTATTTATTTAGATAACTAGAGCACATTTTAATCAAATTTTGTTCTTTGTTTTGAAAACACAAAGAAAACTTTAAATAAACCAGAAAAGATTTTAACTACTTCATTCAGTTAATAAACATTTTTCTAAAATTATTTTAATATCTTTACAAAAATATGCGATTCTCAGTTAAAAATATTTATAAAAATTGTTTCCCGGTTTATCAAATTTAATTTGACTACATATCATTAAAAAAATAATAGGTTTATGAGTTTTTGGTTGGTTTACATTTTCTGCTATGGAACTTTAACTTTGTTATGGGACAGTAAAAAAGTGAATAAAATAGATAAGCTAGAGACTTGCACTGTGTTTGTTTGTTTTTAAATGACAACGTTTCAACTGGAAATACTTACCAGTTGAAACGTTGTGATGTAAAAATGAATAAAGACAATGTAAGTCTGAAACTCTTCTATACTTTAAGAAACATCATAGTCTCTAACATTAAACAGGCACAAGTAAAAAACGTGTTTTAGCTATGCCAATGATTTTTACTTGATTTAAAAACAGTTTAGCCACAGGATATATAGGTATTATCAAAATTTCAATTTAAAAATTAATTTAATGCAACAATTATTTAAAATGATCAATAAAAATGTAAAACATTGTTTTAACAAGGTAATTTATAAAACACTTACCTGTGATAGCAGCCAAATACTGAAAAACAGCACTTCCTTGCTGAATTTTTTGAGTTGATCCAGTGATAATTGTCATCGTGATGTTTAAAAAACCCAATTTAAAACAAAAAAATGTAAACAAAAACACACTTTAATTAAATCCGGTAACTAAAAATTTACATATTATCACAAATTTAACTAACAAATAAAAACAATAACGAAAAAAATGTAAATGTTATAAATGAACGTTGATTGCCATTTGCGCTGTTCAGTTTGGTTCAGAACCTTAACTGAGAGTAATTATAAATATCCATCAGCTGTGTTTAAATATATAGCGAGTCTATATCTGTTCAGAAAACATGGATTAGTTTGTGTAGCCGGTTCATTGAAAATCTGAAATAATTTAAAATACCCTGTGGCACAAAGAAATCGACACATTTATTAGTCGAGTCTATAGATAGATAGACCGATGAGCCTCACTAGACAACCAAGGATATTTACTTTACTTATAACATCTACATTCGTTGACATCAAATCAAATAGGTTATTGGTGTCATAACACAATGTACTTACACAAGTCAATAAAGGTAATAAATCATATTTAAATACTGAACAAAAGTAATAATAATGTAGATTAATATTAATATTAATTAAATATCAATAGTATACAATAATAGCACCACGTAACATGTAAATATAAGTTCTTTTCTTTGTTAAGAAGTTGACAAAAACTGAGATTTCATCAATATCGGAAATTTTAATAAAACAAGGCTACTTTATCGTATCCGTACAATAAAGTACTTACCCCTTTAAGTCCGCCAGGCAGTTTAATAAACTCTCTGTTGCTAAGCAATCGTACATATATTTCTTTGTCCACGACTATTGTATAATATCTTCATTATATAAATGTGTTTGCTCAATAATAATACCCATTATTCACTAGTGAATAATGAACTCATAATTCACTAGTGAATAATGAAATCGACAGGTAATGCGATTTGCAATCAAAAAATATCATTGGTCGTTTCCCCTGTAAGGTCCATTCATAATACGATTTTGTGTGTATCATGAAAAATTCAAGCATGCTATGATATGTCAAGTCGAAGCACTTTGTAATTTTAATTTGAAATGTCAAAATATAGTTCAACTTATCAAGTTTAAAGTCAAGAATTATATTTCGAGAACTTACAAAATGATTAGAGATAATGAAGATGAGATGTGTTATACCCCACCAGATATACAGAGGAAGCAGCAAAAATAGCAAGTTTAAGTTTTTTTACCAGAAAAATCGAAAAAACTTTATGTGTCCGCTTAATGGCTGCTTTATACTTCAACTAAACTAAACTTAACCTAACTAAGCTAAGATAATTAAGAAATTAAAATACTACATTCGTATGGAACTATTTATACATACAATTAAGGAATTAAACTCAATTAAACTAAACTAAGAAGTTGAACAACTTTTAACTTTCTTAGTTTAATTTAGTTGATTTGAAAATTTTCGTGGGACGATCGGCATAATCCGTGATTTCTGTCATTCAATAAGGGAAGAAGTGAAGAGTGAAGGGAATGAAGAAAAATTTCAGCAACTAACCCTAAATTTGTGTTGATATTTAATTTTTCTTTTCATTTAATATTATTTTGAATAGAGATTGAGATAATGGTTATTAACGACGCAACGTTGATCAAGTTGGTGCAGCAGTTTCCTTCGAAAACTTAAAAGTTAGGCGCACTTTGTTCTTCTCTTATTGTGAATTCCATTAGGTGGTTGAGTTGAAGTATAAACACTGCTCTTTGTTTCTTAATTTAATTTATTTAGTTTAGTTTTAATTTAGTTTAGTTTAATTGAGGTATAACCTGGATATAAGTATATCAGCCTTCGTTCATCCTCCGTCACATCTAATATTTTTTTTCTCAATTATCAAAATGGCAAATATACCTCACAAAGAATAGGAATTAATAAATTTACGCAAATGGGGAGACAAATAGCAACATTTCTGCAATTACCCACTCCAGAGAAATATTCTAGTCACAGTTTTCGCATATCTTCAGCCAGTATACTTGTAGATGCAGGCGGGGATATAACTGCATTGAAAATACATGGTGGATGGAAATCCACGACGGTAGCAGAAGGATATATTGATGACAATAAAAAATAAAATGGAAACAGCTAAAAAAATATCAGACGCGATCCAGAATAATCCTTTTGGTCAGCCGTATATCCGCAATGAGGCAGTATGTACATCTACATCTTCACCTACATCTACTACAACTAATAACCAAGATGTTAATGTAGAATTAAATTCAAATCCTACAATTAACTTGGCACATTGTGTGAATACAAATATTACTATTAATATTTCTAAATAAATAAAGATGTTTAGTAATTCTGGCTACAATTATTATTGGATAGTCGTGGACAAAGTATAGTATTCTACTCGCATATAATGGCTTTTATTCACTTGGATAAAATTATGAAACTCGCCTACGGCTCGTGTCATAAACTTTATCCGCGTGAATAATAGGCACTATTATATGCTTGTTGTATAATATACTATTATCATCAATATAATGCAATTATTATATCTATAAACAATTATCTTTGTTAAGAAGGCCAGGGTTGGGCCATTAATTTATCCATTCATTGGTTAATAATAATAAATATATCAATGCTTATTCCAAGAAAACTAAATACTAAGTTTTAAAAATTTATATTAATTGCGCGTAAAAAAATATTACCAAAAAAATAACAAAAAGTCTTATGAAAGCAATATTTAAAAAAAGTTTTTTGCTTTTAAGTAAAACTGCATAGAGAACAGTGTCGGCTTGTGACCTGTTAAAGAGAGGGCATGAGCATAGGTAGCAACAATAAAAATTTAATAACATAAAAACGGGCTTTTATATATTGTGTTAGCCTCAAATATTTTTCTGTTTGTTTAACGTTAGTAAAGGTGTCCAATCTCATTAAAAAATGTATTTTTGTACTAAAATTATACAGGGTGATTTCTAAGTTGATGCTTCTTTTTTAGCTGTGTATAGAAAGCATTAAAATAAACAACTATTTCAAATACCTTTTTTTTAGCGCAAAAATTCATTTATTACACTATGCATCAAACACGCTCCTGCCTAACTTGCCCGTTGAATAACATTAAGAAAACTTCTGGGTGTAGGATGAGCGCGCAGGGGAAAGCGTTCTGCGTATAATCTCGAAGCAGCAGCCGCACTTTGACGATACTCACTATAAATTAGCACCATATCTACTAGTTCAATGTTTTCAAATTTTACAAATTTTCACATGTCACCAATTTAAAATTAACTTGCTTCAGAAAAACACACCGCCGCGGATGGCCAAATAACTGACCATGACTAATAAGACAAACAACATAAAGTATAGCAGGCTACGGTTTGATGACCTGACCCGCACTTAGATTTTTTACGTCTGTGTCTCGCCTATTTTTAGTTTTTTGAAAAAGGTATTTGAAAATGTTGTTTATTTTAATGCCTTCTATTCACAGCTGAAAAAGAAGTATTAACTTACGAATCACCCTGTATACTAGCCACTGAACTTTTTGTATGAAAAAAACTAAGTCAGATTGGTATTTACTAATTTTTTAGACACCTTATATAACTTTCAACTATAGAAAAATCAGTTAAAATTACGAACTGATAACAATCTGAAAAGTAAATATTATTTTATAATTACGTTAGGAACTATTATATTCTATATTTACTTTAAAATAAATCCTTTATTGTTTGGAGACCCCCTAGCAACTAACAAATATGTCTTTTATACCTAGCCCTCAGTTAAGAGCGAAAAAATAGTCCGCCTATGTTTTTTTAAGTATATGAAACCCCAAGATAGGCTGTTTTAGTTGTATTAAGGCAACTATAGTCTTAGCTACTAAGATTAGTATTCAATAAGTGTGCATATCATGATTGACGAAATGAAATAATCTTGGAAATTTTCCATTTTGCACAAAATAATAATTTAGTAAAACTGTGTCAAAAGAAAATTTTGTTTCTAAACCATATATTTTAGGACTGGAAAAAAATAACTTGAAATGAAGACAATTCTATTCAAAAACCAAAATTTTCCGAAGTGATAAAATTCTAAATAGTGATTTTGTTGAATTGAATATAATATCTATTTCTACCCTTTATTGCTGTAAATTTCAACAAAAAACGACATTTTAAAAAATCGAAAATGTCAAAAATCGCGATTTTAAAAATCGGGTACGACGACGATGACAACCCTCACACATTTTTAAAATAAAGGGGATATATACATATCGCTCGAAAGGGGCGATATGTAATAAATTATATGTATGAATTAGGATCATTTTCGCCATATGAATAAAATATCGAGCAAAAGTACAATTTTCTCATTCAGCGGTAACCCCACCCCACCAAGCGCCATTATTATTACTAAAAATAACACATTATAGTGCTGCATTTTGTTTCCACTCTAAAGAAAACACACAAAAAAAAATAAAAGCGAAGAGTTAATAGTGCCTAATAAATTATTAGAAATTGGTAAAAGCGCCAAAAAATAATGTGGACAAAATGCATTTTTGAGCGTGGCACCCAAAAAAAATTCCGCCTGCGCCGCTTTTTATTTATCGTGAATTCATGATGCGCGTTCAGCGTTGTCTGCCCTCCCCCCAAGACAAAATTCTGTGTGCAAAAGGATATTTTGAATACTCACTGGAAAGTAAGAAGAGAATTATCAAAAGCCTTCTTACTACGTTGTCATCAGTACTATTATTTCTATTTCCTTCGCAAGCATACAAAATGACAACAAAAACAAACCCTGAATATGAATTCCCCAGAAACAAATTCCAAATCTCAAAAAGGATTAGATTAATGGAACTCATGCAAAATAAATATTTTAATTGTATATAAATTCGATTTTTCACTTAGGAAATTAATTTAAATCAAATACACAAATATTTAGAATAACGTTTTTAAAAAATCTCAATATTTCAAACGCAGTAACATTAATGTTTACATATAATTTATTTACTAGCGATTTACTACGAAAATTCTGTTTTTAGAATATGTATAAATAAACATATGAAAAAATAGCGAGTCATTTTGCCAGAAATCAGTATTAATTGATTAACAGATTTTTCTATTATAGAAAGTGGAAAATTTTCATTGCTGTATCCAGTGGCGTAGCCAGAAAATATTCTCGGGGGGGTCTTAGTCGGCGTTAGTAGGACATTTTTTTATCTGGAGAAAGGGATAGTCGGGACTATATGTATTTCATGATATTGTACCTAGTGAAGAATGCCGAAAAGCGCCGCATGTGAAGAATTTTCAGGGCCACGCCCAAAGTTCGTTTAAAATTCACCTTACTATCAAATTTCGAAAATTAAATTATTACCTCTTCCCCTCTGCATGGTTGGATTAAATTTGTTTTTGTAAATGTTTTTTTTACTTTTTTTTTTGATATTCCTAGCTGGCTCTTTATTTAAAAAAAAAACATTTTTATATTTGTGAAAAATATAAATGACTAACCAGCGTTTTTCGGACTTAAAAATAAAGTAAATATCGCTCACCACGCCAAAATTGACGATTTTTTTCAGAAATCATGTATTTTAGGAGCGTAGACCTAAAAACAGTTTTTGGTGCAAATGCTTAGGTTTTTAAATACTCCTTCTTAAGTGCCGTTTTGTATATTCATAATAAAAAGTATTCTCGTTTCTTCCCGCACTATTTTTGTTATTATAAATTATCACACTTCTTCCATAAGATATGTTTCTATTAAAATGTTTACTTTAATTTTTCTCTTTAAAAATATTTACCTACCTAATTCTTTTTTGTTTTTGTTGTAAAAATATTTTATTGCATTGGGTTATATTTTTGTTGATTTAAAATAGTTCTATACAAGGGAAAACGGAACAGCCAAGTATATAATAGAAAAATACTACAAAATATTATTCTTTTTTTACTCGTTTTCCTATAAAATTGCATTATACATCAATAACTAAAACGATATGCGCCCGAAAACTTAATCTCTATATAAAACAGGACTTTTAGAAGGAAAAGTTTAAAAACTAAACGTTTCCTACAACCTACAAGACCTTTATAATCTAAGCCAAGAATATATTATTTAAAAATTTAAATTAAGAGTCCAAGTGTGAGACGAAAAATAAGGTTGCAATTAGACTTTTAGACCCGAGCTCCGAGGCTCGGAGGGGCTGCAGCCCGGCAGCTCCTCCCACTAAATACGCCACTGGCTGTATTAATATTTCCTTGAATTTATGCGTATGATGTATGTAATCCAAACAAATTAAAACTTAAAACTTTCCAGAGAGTCAATAATAATTAAAAGGGCTTTAAATTTGGTAACTGTAAATAAGTACTGTTGGTATCTCAAGTTTTGTTCATGTCATTGTTCTTTCGATTCTTTTATATCATACGTTTTAATTTATTTATTTTTGGCATTCATTTCCTTTGTTGGGATCGTCCCATCAAATTCTAGTGCGGGAATTCCTTTCTCTCTGTAAGAGTTCGAAGTAGGACAGAATACTATAGGCTTCACTACTTCGGGATACGACGGCATGCATGATAAGTATAATTCGACAAGGTAATATTAGTAGATAATTCTCAATTATAATCTGAATTACTGCCGCGGATCTTTTTTCAAGGTATCGAATCGTTTGAAAATTTGCGACTACATGGAGAAAAATTTCCGGATTTCTAATTCAAGCTCGAGGGAGATTCGGTAAGAAAAAGTAGTAAGTAAAAAAAAAGAAAAACCTAATAAAATATCACATCAAAATTTAACATTTTTGTTAGGAATGAAAAACATTTGAAATAACATAGTGATTCATGAATAATAAGAAATATAGGTACCTACTACGTTAGTTGTTGTTTTAGCAATTAAAGAATAAGCCTGTTTTATGAACGGCAGTAGAGTTTTGGACTTGCATTGTCTTTATTTATTTATAATCACCACGTTTTAACTGGTAAGCATCTCCAGTCGTCTTCAGGTGAATACTAAATAAGTACGGTAACTACAGCTCTATTTATACTAGGCAGGTGCGGTGACGCATGACCAGTGGGAGGAGTCATTCATGTGACGCATAACTGGATGAGTCATGCTCGATGACGTCATGCTTGATGACTCATGCGTTTAACTCTTAGGTGGTCTTATTCTAAGATTACATTTACTTAACAAGGGTTTCCAGACGTTTCTCATATCTAAAGAAGGCTTATACTAAAGCAACCTGCAATTAGACTTTTGGGGTTTGTTCGAGTTTGTTCGCAATGCGAATGCGGCCAATCTTACATTGGTGAGACACTAAGCCCACTCGACGTAAGGATTAAAGAACATAGGAACAACACCCAAAAAGGAGAGACCGAAAAATCAGGTGCAGCTGACCACGCCTGGACGCACGGCCATCTTATCATGTGGGCAAAAGCGGAAATCCTGCAAAAAGAAACGCACTGGGGGAGGAGGAAGTTTAAGGAAGCTGCGACCGTACACACACAAAATCCAGGTTGCTTTAGTAAGCCTTCATTAGATATGAGAAACGTATGGAAACCCTTGTTAAGTAAATGTAATCTTAATAAGACCACCTAAGAGTTAAACGCATGAGTCATCAAGCATGACGTCATCGAGCATAACGTCATCGAGCATGACATCCAGTTATGCGTCACCACATCTACCTAGTATAAATAGAGCTGTACTTAGTTACCGTACTTATTTAGTATTCACCTGAAGACGACTGGATCGATGCTTATCAGTTGAAACGTGGTGATTATAAAGAAATAAAGACAATGCAAGTGCAATAAAACTCTACTGCCGTTCAAGAAACGTCATTGTCTCCACGTCATTGTCTCCAACTTTCAAACAGACACAAGCCTGTTTTATATTAACAAATTATGTAATTCGGTTATTCCTAAGAATCAGCAAAACATTCACATTTGCACGGTTGAAGAGAATAAAGCATTTTAAAATACTGCATTTAATATTTTCTTTTTCACAAATTAGGAAATATGGAACACATAATATGGAAATTATTACGTCTTGAATACCACTCCTTAACGTTTTATAAATACCTAATTAAAACTACCGCGATTATATTGATACTGATTTTTGTACAGGCGCAGATCCAGGAGGGCACAGCCCCCCTTCCTCCAATGCCTTACAGAATGGGTGTTTTGTTTACTTTGAGCCTTAAAAATTTAGAGGCCCAATTTTATAAAGTCCTCTTAAACCTAGGTTTAAACAGAAGAATACTTCTAAAATCGTAGAAATGTCAGAAATGGTCGATTTATAATGTTGTATTGACAGCAAAGTTTAATTTAAAAGTAATCAAGCTAGTCATAACTTGTTATATCTTATGTTACATTATATTAAGTTATGATAAGGCAAATCACTTTTAACTTGAACTTTGCTGTAAATCACACATTATAAAATTACCATTTTTAACATTTCCTCGATTTAAACTGGGCCTCCGTTTAAATCGACTTTATAAAATTGGACAAAAGAACATCCGTGATTTAACCGACGTCCATTATAAATTGAAGAAATGGCCATTATGCCATGAGTGTTGCCCTAGGACTCTCCATGAATCACCTATTTAAATATAATGCTTATAATTTAATTAACAGCCTGTATAACAAGAATCCTTGTATAATACTGTTCATGCAGATTTTATACTTTATATTTATAAATTTTTTATTCTAACAAAGAAACATAAAAAACGATTTTAGTTGCTAATCTACACTGCCAGACATAGTATATTTTTATTGAGTCTATTCTAATGCTATTAAAATTCGCTAAACTCGAACACCTGGAATAAATTAATGAATATTCTCTGGAACAGGCCCAGAAAATTTAATTTTAGGATACCTACTTGATTTAATGATAAATGCCAATGCACTTAAGTACCCATTTTTGTAGCAACGAAGCAATGAAAAAGACTATGTCAGAAATTAAGGATTTTATATCCATAGGTCGTCCGTCTGTATTTTGCAAATATTTTCAAAGAAAGATAAATTATTTAAGCATTCCCACGCGAAGAGAAAGTTATATGACAATCTATAAGAAATATAATAATATTTATTATAATTTCTAGTAGTATCTACATAGGACCATAAATCGTTTATAATAAATATTATTATATTTCATATAGTGACGGGTATTATTTTTAGTAATATAAACTATTATAATATTGTAGAATTAGTGTCCGTAAAAATATATGAACAAAAGAAGCTTATAGCGGCAAGCGGACACAGTACTCTCTACTAGAGCTACTCCGTCCGCTTGCCGCTAAGCTTCTTTTGTTTATATATTTTAACGGACACTAATTCTACTATTTTATTTATACTCACACACGGCATTTACGGAATAGTGCTGCAAACCAGTGGGCGACTGCAGCGCGATCTAGATCTGAATCCACAACGCGTGGAGATGTATGGAGAAGCGAAAAAAAAAATGTTTCCTATACTGGTGAAGTGGCCGTTCCGTACTTAATTTATTTAGATTTATTTATATTTCTACGTTTTCACATTAGATGGCTATATCTTTTGCATTGAGTTAATTCCTTATGATGGCGTTCTTAAAAACGCCTTGAAAGAACAGGCTCGCTGTACTAGGGGTCGCTTACGGGTTATGACTTTCTGATGAGTTCTAACAAGAACGAAACAGCCTGTGTACTTTAATGCAAAAGATAGACGCACTACTCGGTCCGCTTGCCGCTAAGCTTCTTTTGTTTATAAACTATTATGTTATTTAGTAACCTTTATAAAAAATTTTATAATAAATACTTTTCCACTTTTATATTATTAAACTATAATTTTATCATAAAAACTATTATACCAATTCTTCATTTTATATTGTAGTTTTATATTCTACAAGTGGAGCCAACTTTCTACAAAGAGGTCTGGCAGATGTATTTGCAAATAATAGGACATTGGCTGGGCAAAAAAACAATATAATAATAAAATATTGCAAAATTATGAATAGCTTCGATTACTTTATTCCCCCCCCCCCCTTTTTTAATAATTGCAATTTAATTAATAACTGAAGACAATAACCATTTATTTAGTTTGTAGATACTGTCCAGAAAGCATTTAAAGATTTGAGGGACAAAGAACTGTGAAATCATATTTATGGAGTGGTTTGGCCGTTCTAACCAAAGACTAAAAAAAAAGGAGGTAGGATTGGTAAAAGTAGGATATTTACTATTGGTACTTACCCAAGCAGCAGTATTACGACGGCCCGACGTTGGCCTATGCTACCTGACGTCGGCACACAACATAGTTACAACCTTATTATGACTCCCAGTTGCACCAATATGATAACTTGAAGCCGTTAGAAAAATGTCAAAAATAATTTTTGTTCAGGCCACTTAAAAGCCGAAATAACTTTTAGAACTAAAAATAGCTAAACTTGGTTATAAAATCGAGGGCGCGTCGACGTAGCCATTTTGTACTTATATATTACTAAAACTTAGTAGTTGTATAGCGTCATCGTTACAACGTTGGATTTGGTATTGTAAAATATTACCAACCGGCCTTGTACCGCAGTTATTTCTTCTTAGTCGAGTGCTGACTATAAATACACCTAATGCAACGTCCCAGGTAGTACAACATTCGTCGAACGTTGGAAAAATGCTACTGGGTATAGTACTCGAATTACTTTTGTTTGAGTGCTTGGCCCAGCTCTGATACAGGGATATAATTTTTACGAAATCGGTTATATATTAATTGAAAACCATATTGGCAGCTACGTATAACGTTATCTGCCATTGCTATACCAGACCTACCTCCCTATTTTTAACATCTAACGTTATTTGCCTTTGTTATATATCCCTCTATATTTTTTACGAATCGAAATACGCAAAATATGATTGGTTCGATGGAGGGCTGTGGAAGAAGCCTTCGAGAAGTCTGGGTAAATCACATATCCACCTGTCCTCGCTTATAGGTTTCCAGAAACTATGTTAATAGACTTAAAATTAAAAATTGTTAATTTATTCTGCATAAATCCATACTGCTCAAGATTACTGAAACTCCTGACAGAATAGTGGATGCGAGAGTAAAATATTATTTTTATCACCTTCGAAAAATTTCGTACTATCGATATTGGTTTATAATAGTAAGACATTCGCGATTTACGTTCTTAAACACGGGACACAGTTCTAAGAGTAGTGAGCGAAGAGTCTTAAAATTCCTGCCGTATTACGTTATCCGTTTTACGTGAAAAGTCATTTTGGCAGTGCGGAGCTGAAAGAAAGGGCATGCGCAAAAGTCTATATCAGTTTTGTGAGACTATCTAACTAGGGAATGTACATGTGAATCGTTCCGATAAGGGCATTGAATAAGCGTTGTTCGAGGACTATTGCAGAACCAATTAAAAATATGACTGGAAGCTGATAAGCTTGAGATTATTGAATTTATGGAGCAACAATATTCTGTATACCTCGAGGTTCGTGACCTCGATGTTCTAAAATGAAACCCTCTTTTCTTCTGTGACTGTCAGGGAAAAAAGAAGAATTTTCTGAAGAGTTTGTTGCAAGTTGTTTTGATTTTCTCGACGACAATACTTCTAACAACGTTCCTTACACACGACATGGGCACTCCAATGTTGATAAAAATGTAAGTAAGCACTAATGTAAGGTAAGTACCTTAAGAAATCAATTTAACCAAAAATATTTCATTGTTTTGTGTTGTTTACCCGCGTTTTCGCTCTCATTTCTGACAGCATCGTTTAAGTCGTCACGTGGTCGTAAACGTCAAATATCTGTAAACAAAAGTAAATATAACCATTAACTTGTTTTAACAGCTCAAGTGAAGCTCAACGTTGTGCAACAATAGTTTTTTGGAGTAATAATCTGTATTTGGTCAGAAATAGGTAAAGGAATTCCCTAATTAAAATGGGGCCCCCTAAAAGAGCAGGCTTTAAGGCGGAAAAATCGTCCAAAAGACGTAAAAAGGAAGATGAAGATGTTTGGGTTCCTGAAGAAGAAGATACAGCAGGTGTGCTACCATTTTTTGTACAAAAAAAACAATAATTTAAGTTTTTATAACATATTAAGTATATACTACTTCACCTGTGACATATAAAACCATAATGTTTAAAATATAGCTGAAGGTGCTAAGAAATCTTCTCAAACTTATTTTAGAAGGAGAAGAGGCATCTATTCCAGGAGCTGCAGCCCGAGATGCTGAAAAAAATGATGAAAAAATCCAAGAGGATGAATTCGGAGCCAAGGACTATAGATTACAAATGATTTTAAAGCCTGACAATACTTCAAGACCCCTTTGGGTGGCTCCAAATGGGCATATCTTTTTGGAGTCTTTTTCTCCTGTATATAAGCATGCTCATGATTTTCTTATAGGTTAGTAGTGTATTCTTGAGTTTCAAAGCCAGTTATTATACTTAGGTAGATACTGCCCCTGTCTGTCAGTTAGTGAGATTTGTGGCACAACATTTTATTGTTTCTTTATTCTTCCTTCCTAAAGTAGTTAATTTACTTTCTTGAAACACAAACTTTGATTAAGGTAAGGTTTTTCTGATTTCTGTCAGTGTCAGCTTAAGCCGCAGTCAGACCGGCCGCGAATATTTACAAACGTTTGTCAATGTTTTGAATTCTTGTAATTCTTTGTTTGCGAACATTTTTCTAGTCTAATTGATTTCTATAATGGCATTTGCTAATGTTCGCGAACATTGTTCACTAAATATTTTTGGTGTGGCCACGGCTTTACAGTCAACCCATCAAGAAGCTTAAATTGAGGTTGACTTGATAAAACAAGGTGCTGTAGGAACAAATGTTTTTTTTTTATTTTAAAAACGCTAGTAAAAACTCTTTCTTTTCGTTTTGAACATATTGATTCTCGTTTTTTTAATATTAGGTAAAGGGGAATAAAATCAAAGCTCACTACTATAAAATTTTGACAAGGACAGTGTTCTATTTGTCAAGTTATAAATACACTACTAAATTAGGAGCATTACTATTTTTGACAGCTATTTCGGAACCAGTTTGTCGCCCGGAACATATTCACGAGTACAAGCTAACTGCATATTCCCTCTATGCTGCCGTCAGTGTGGGTCTTCAAACCAATGACATAATAGAGTACTTAAAAAGGCTAAGGTCAGTGGTATGAATGTTTAATTAAGTAAGAAAATTATTTACTAAGAAGTTGGTAACTACCGGGTTGTGATTTTGATTGAAATACATATTTATTACAATTTTATTTCACATCAGTGTCTTAAGTTACTTTTAAATCATACTTACTTATATTTACATAAAAAATTTCATATTTAGATTAGAATTTTAATTTGTAATTTTTTAAAAAATAGGTAAGTATAGTACATTTCACGTACGTTTTTAATGCTTTGAAGGTTCTCTTGTCAAACGCGTTGGCCAACATGTGATTTAAAAATTCCTTAATTCGGAAAACGACTTTTCCTTACGAACATTGGCTAGATTCATAAGAGATTGATATGTAACTTACCGTTTATTTACATGTTCACGATAAAGATACACACTGAACACTCCAATCTGTTGCCTTTTAATCATCTATATAAAATCCGCCAAGAGATTGTTGTTACAGAACCTGATATCGATGCCGTTAGTATGTGTACCTCTTTCTTACGCTTTTGCCTTCGCATATATATTTCTGTAGGTGATCAATCCGCGTGTCTTCTCTACGTTCTTTAAATATGACAGAGCCGGCACATGTTGTATTTGACATTTTTAGAGATAATTTTGATATTATAAATTATTGGACTGTGTGTGTATCTGTGAAGTGTTTTTTTTATGAAGATGCAAGTAAATATATTGTTTATTTGGTAATTAACTATTACAGGATTACCAGTCCGACCCTAATCAAACCTTGTTATGTAAAATAAATGTTACTAGAAATGACGTGTGTCATCGACGGCCATTAAAGGCTTACGTGAAAAATACTATATTAGGTAACCTTACCGCCATTAAAAGAATGTAATTTTGCTCTTGTATCTATTTTTATCAAGAATAAAACTTTATGGACAATGAGCAATAAAAAAAAATTCCCATGTGTTGTATGGTTCCTTAGACTGTATAAGTTTAACAAAGTAAATTCAGGCTTTTAAAGTAGATACCAACTTTGCACCACTGACTTTTTACCTTCTTTAGCAAAACTACAATTCCAGAAGGTATTGTTGAATTCATTAAGTTATGTACCTTGTCCTATGGAAAAGTGAAATTAGTGTTAAAACACAATAAATATTTTGTGGAGAGCCCTTTTCCGGAGATTTTGCAAAAATTATTGAAAGATCCTGTTATTCAAGAGTGTAGACTGAGAAGAATTGTAGAAGGGGAAGGAGGAGAAGGTTTTATTACACAGGTAAGTAAGTACACAGATTTATGTTTAAATTGGGTTTGTTCGCTTTAGATTTTCAAAAAATTGCTTACCAACTTTTTTTCATTTAATATAGATTTTATTAATAACTATGTGTATGTTTAATGTTTAGTACGTTTTTACCATATATGTATAAGATATTTACTTAATTTGTTTAAGCCCTAAAATGTTTAATTATAGATTTTTTTTATAAAATACGTAGGTACACTATTTTTTCTGTTATTTGGATTAATTTTTTTAATCTCCACGCATTTTTAGGTACAGGATAAAAAGAATATACCCAGTTTTGGAGCCAAAGCTAGTACTTCTGCAGAATCAAATTCTGAAGGTAAATTAAATTTTTTAAATATTTTTTTTTATTTTTAAAACATTTTAAACGTACAGGGTGTCCCACCGGGACGGTAGGCAAAAAAAGTAAAGTCTAAAAGAGGTGAACAATAGTAGCTTCAAGTTCTGAAGTTTTTCAGCCATATTCACTAAACGGTTTTGAATTTAGAACATCGAAATAACTAGATATAGTCAGATCTGGTCTTAACGTGCGGGTCCAAAGGTCACTGATCATATGCGTCAAATCAGACAACACAGAGGCTATCAAAATGTTGTGAGATTATTTACAAATATACCGAAGGAATAAAAAATAGTTTCATTATTTTAGCTATCGCGAAGATAGCCACATATACCTAATATTATTAGTTTTGTAAAAATTATGTACAGGGGAGTTGAAAAAGTTACAAAAAAATTATATAATCGTTAATTATATACCTACTGTACCCTTTAATTAAAAACGACAATAATAAACAGTGCAATTTATTTTAACAATTTTACTACTAAAACCTAAAAATACAATGGCATTTAGTCTGATAAACTATTTCGATATTTCTGTATGTTCCACCGATTTCTTCCAGTACTCTTGTGTAATATGATCTAACGAATCTTGCCAAACTATTTGTACTTGGTCGGATTTAAGACCATCACCTACATGTTTTTCATAATAAGACTGCACCAGCCCATATTAATTCTATTGCGTTAAACTGGCAATGATATGGTGGCAGTCGTAGAACCTCATGACCATATTCACGCAGTATACTTTGGATTTTTTAAGAGACTTTGCTATTGTAGGAGTTCCGATTTAAGCATATTTGGTAAAGGATTTTGGTTGTGTTTTTCCAGCCACTCATAAATATCACTTTTCCTCCAAGATGAAGTAGGCTGTTTATTTAAAATTCTTGAATGATATGATGTATTATCTATAATACAATTAAAGACGGAGCATCCAAATTTGGTATCAATTGAACTTTTAACCATTTTTCAAACATTTCGCAATTCATATTATCATGATAGTCAGCACTTTTTGATGTTGAAGAAAAAATTAAACTCGCACCTGCAACATATCCTGTTGCAGAACCGGCATGCAAAATAATAAAACGCTTTCCCGTACCGCACCCCTTTTTCCTTTTAACACTTTTTACAGACTCATCTTGCCAAGATTTTGAACTACTTCCATTCTAAAATATGCACGTTTCGTCTAAAAATACCACTTTTATAAATTTCGATTTGTAATTGTCCGTATATTTTTTTAAAAACTGAACACGCTGACTCACTATCTGTGGCTGCTCACATAAAAATCTTCGGTTACAGTCTTTCTTATAGCGAAAACCTAAATTTTTTTATAATTTTGATAACGCTTCAAGTCAATTTCCAAAACCCCGAATTTTTATTGTTTTTTGTAAAACTGGAAGAGTTACATTGATTTTTGATTTGTATAAATCGTAAATCACATTTCAAACTGTAATTTTAATATTTTCGCTTACATCCTCAGTCTTTGGCTTTCTTCGTTTACACTTTTTAGTATTCTTGGGTAATATGTTATGTTTTGTTTCATGCACAATTTTCTGCACAGTCCTTAAACTAATTCCCAGTGCTTTGGCTACTGTTTCCTGAATATTGGTTGGCGAATTTCCACTTTTTTTTTCATTTTCGAAATAGTTTATCAGATTAAGTACCATTTTTTTTTATTGGGGATGCAAAAACCCAGAAAATTGATTCATTTTGTCACAAACTGTCAAAGTCACAAAACTGGCATATTTAAAATAAAACGTAGCTGGTGCTATTATAAGCTTTTTTAGAATCACTGGAAAGTAAATACATATATCCTTTTTTTTCATGTCAAAATGGAATAAGTCTGTCTTATTTATCTTACGTATTTTATTTAGAGGGTAAAATTAAACGCAAGTAAAGAAAACAAAAACTGAGAGTATGTCTTTCTTGAATCGTATGACCCGCACGATAAGACCAGATCCGACTATACATAGTCTCATAATCATGTTTTTACCATGTGATTATTGTGATATGCCATAATATAATGCTTTTGTGTTAATTTGAAACTGGTCGAAATCAATGACTATGTGTGGAAACTGTTTTAAAATTTTGCATGCCCCTTTACCTTTTAAATAGGACACCTTCCAAGAATAATAATTTTAGAGTGCAGGATCGATTATGACATATTTTAACGACTTTTTTTTATCTTACAATATGTTTTTCTTGCCGGTGATCGGTGATACCTGACATCCTTTAACTTAAGTGGCTGATGGAAGTTGAAGAAGAAACTGTTATTTCTTTGTAATTAGGAATTTTGGTTGAACAGTCTTAAACTAGCTTTAAAATTTTAGGTGCAACAGTACCAGATGATATAACCCATTTTTATGAAAAAATGGATAATGAAGAAGATGAGGAGGATGTGACTCTTGAAACTGTATCATTTGAGGTCAATCAGGAAAAAATTGAGGTTATACAGAAGCGCTGTATAGAGCTAGAATATCCTCTGTTAGCTGAATATGATTTTAGGTAGGTGATAACATTGATATTTACAAGTTACATTGTAGCGGCCAAGAATCTTCTAGGGTTTAGAGCAAAAAAATGTATAGGTTCCTTATGATCATCTTCAAATTTTAAAAAAATGGACGCTGGAAGCGGTATTTTTTCAATTAAATATGTTTCATCTGATTTATAGTCCAAAGTCTAAACTATTATTAATTATAATGGTAATATTTAAAAAAATGAATTAGATGGAACTATTTTTCCAACTTGCTTTCAAAACTTGCTAAAGTTGCAATATTAAAACTAAGATATTATGCTTTAACTGTGTTATAATTTATTATCACGTTTTATTTTGAATATAACGTAATAGTACAATCCTAAAACTTTTAGAAACGATACAGTAAATCCTGATATCAATGTAGACCTAAGGCCATCGGCGGTTTTAAGGCCTTACCAGGAAAAGAGTTTGAGAAAAATGTTTGGCAATGGCAGAGCTAGATCTGGTGTCATAGTGTTGCCGTGTGGTGCTGGAAAGTCATTGGTAAGTCGACCTCATGCGATGTAAGTAATGCAAGGATGTTATATTTGTATATAATATACCTTGCCTTACCTTACCTATTTGTATATAATATACTATAATTGTATAAAATTATAAATAGGTATACAGTGTGTCCACGGATAGAGTTTGGAAGAGGATATTTTTTTTATTTGTAGGTATAGAAGAAAAAGTCATTCTTTATAAAAACGTCTGCTTGTGTTGAAATTACAATTTCGAATATCACATTTGCGATTACTATACAGGGTTCGTCAGAAACAACATTTTTAGTTTTTTGGATTTTTTTTTTCAATTCCTTGATTAATTAAATCAATTTTGCTTGTTCTGAAACTACAATTTCAAATATTAGATTTGCGATAACTATACAGGGTTGGACAGAAAAAACATTTTTAATTTTTTATGATTTATGATTGAATAAATTAAAGAAATATGATATTTTTTAATAAAAATACTTCAAAAGTAGACAAGAAAAATAGTTTTCTTACAACAAAATCGTTATTCGGTCAGATATAAAATTATATTCTAAGTAAGAAGGCAACAATAGCCTTTTGTTTTTACGTAAATTTATTTTAACCAAAATCCAAAAAACTAAAAATGTTTTTTTTGACGAACCCTGTATAGTAAATCTGATATTTGAAATTGTAGTTTCAGCATAAGCAGACGTTTCTATAAAGAATTACTTTTTCTTCTATACCTACTAATAAAAAAGTTTTTCCTCTTTCAAACTCTATCCGTGGACACACTGTTTAGTCAACTCTGAATTCGTCTGTCCAGCCGTTTCTCATAAATTTTAAGGGCTACAATTTGGTACTGGATGTGACGACAACGTCAGTTTTAAATTGTAAAATGATCAAGTTTTCATTTAATAAAATACTCTTTCGTTACGAGATTGGTCATTTAGGATGTCCTGTCAATTTCCTGGTTATATTTCACTTAAAATTGAAAAAATCCATAAATATGTAGTTTGCCTTTTCAAAAGTTAGTTTCTAATTTTTTTAAGGTATCAACACTTATATCTCACTACGAGCATCTTCTACAAAAACAAGTTTAAAATTTTTACAAAATCTGTAATAATAATATATATATATATTATAAATACCAAATTGAAAAAACATAAGCAGTGTGTGCACTAACTACTTCTCACAGGAGCTACACTCGCTCTAGACCAATAAGTGTTTATCTTGAGTCTTTGAAATATACTTGGACAAATAAGTACCTAAAATAAGATAATGTCCATACTAATTGAATTAAAGACATACTTTTTATATTCAGGTAGGTGTAACAGCCTGTTGCACAGTGAGAAAACGAGCACTGATATTATGTAATTCCGGCGTATCTGTTGAGCAATGGAAACAACAGTTTAAAATGTGGTCTACAGCCGACGACAGCATGATCTGCAGATTTACTTCGGAAGCAAAGGATAAACCCATGGTATGTTATTTTTATTTTCTGCGGTTTATATAATAGGGCGAATACATGCAGCAATACATATCAAATCAATCAAGATATTAAATAGTGTATATATATATACATACAGGGTGCTACAAATTCGTGTGCGTGCAAGGGGATTTCGGTAAAAGTTGGGTATTTTGGGGCTTAATAATTTGACGAAAAAAAAATGTTATTATTCCGAGTGCTTTTGGAGGTATCCGAAAAAAACAGAAACTTCCATTTTTGGTTTTTAATTTTTTGCGCTTTCATTTTTGACTTGGGGAAAAAATAAAAAACACTTTTTCATAGCCGTTTTTTATGTTCTACAAGGTGGCATTATTAGTTTTCAAATTCGACGTTTCGTTCTTTAGTTACCAACCTCAAGTCAATTTTTTTAAATACGGACCTGGAATTTTATATACAGTTTTAGGGATTTCTAAGCTTTAGAAATTTAATACAATGTACAAGTTTTTGAAATTTTAACGTTTTGTCATCTATTAACACATTTTTCAAATTTATTTTTTCATTTCATTACGGTCCTGAACATTTAGAGCTAAACTAAAAAACAAAAGATTTCTGATTTAAAAAATCCCTCTATTTTTACTCAAAGGGGCCTGATAATTGATATTTTGTAAGAAAAGAGAACCAAAATTTCGGCCTCAAATATTTTTCTGTCTGTTTATTTTTGTGTTACATGTTTCGCCTGAAACTAGCATCATCAGATGTTCTAAACAGTAACATAATTTTAAATTGTTTTTAAAATAAACATAGGCGCATCACAGTAACATAACTAGACTAACACTTCAGTTACCTTTTCTTCACTCTTGAGTATTATTTTTTTATGTTTTACAGTATTTCGGTCTGGGTCTAAGACAAAAACCATAGGACTTAAGATATACGTTATATTAATAAGATAAATAAAATACTAATAGAAAATAGAATTACTTCGCATGCCTTAAAAACTTGCTTACTTCCTTGAGTATTGTGACTGTAAACGGCCTAAACACAATAACTTCATGTAATGTAATTTTAATATTAAAGTAAATCTAAAAATAATTGCCAGGGCCGTAATAGTAAAGAAAGGATAATTTGAAATGCTAGTGATGTGTTATTTGACTTAAACTAAAGAACGAAACGTCGAATTTAAAAACTAATAACGCCATCTTGTAGTAAATAAAAAACGGCTATGAAAAAATGTTTTTTATTTTTTTCAAGTCAAATTAAGGCGGAAAAAATTAAAAACCAAAACTAAAATTTTCTGTTTATTTCGGATATCTATCTCCTAAGGTATTCGGAATATTTACAATTTTCTTTCACCAAATTATTAGGCCCCAAAATACCAATTTAACCATCTTCGTAGCACAGTTTTCGAGATCCCCTTGTACGCACACGAATTTGTAGCACCCTGTATACTGTTAATTTCCTTTAATACGTTCGTCTTTGTATTACCGTTTTCAAAGTTAACTAATTTGTAGGGTTGCAGTGTTTTGGTTACAACCTACTCTATGATAACTCATACTCAAAAACGATCATGGGAGGCTGAGCAAACTATGAAGTGGTTACAGGAACAGGAGTGGGGGATTATGGTTCTGGATGAGGTAATTAATTTAATATTTTTACAAAATACGTTTACTTATAAACAAGAACAATAATGTTGGGTTGCACAAAGATTTTTAACCATAATTAACTAACCAGCAAGTTTGACTGTGACATAAATGAAATTGGCATACCAAATTTACTCACAATCAAAAGTACCTGATTAGTGAATTAAAAATTAAGGTAACCGGGTCACTATAATTGTGAGAAAATTATTTCTGCCAGAGTTATGTATATCACCGTCAAACTTGCTGGTTAGTAAATATTTTTTTTTAATTCTTTGTGCAACCTGACATAAGTGTGATAATTTATTGAGAGACAAAGTATTTTCTAAGGTCCCCTTTATTCCTCTCTCAAAAGTTACGTATTAGGTGCCTTAAAGTATGGCATATTCTGTATATATATTTTATAAGGCCAATATGAATACAGTATTCACGGTTATTCTTTACTCGTGCGTCATTGTTCAACGATTAAGCGACAACGTAATTTACAACCTCATCTTTATTTATTATAATAATAAAGGTGAATAAAAACATAACTCAACGTCTTCCGGCCACTATTCTATGGCGCAATTCGTCGTTGCCAATCAAACGTTCTGGACAGAGAAAAAATTGTAAGGAAGAGTTGCAGATTGATTTGACTATTTAATTTTATTATATTTTGAATTTTGTCCATTGACTTCCGACGTTGTCGTTCTTCTAATTATCATTTTGATTTTTGTGCCTTGATATTTTATTTATTCGTAAAAATAGTTCTTTTCGGGGATCTTTTAATAATAATAAGTTTATTTTCAATATTTATTATATAATAAATGTGGTTAATTATCTTCGTCAATAAACTTTTTCTTTGATCCTCCGAAGAAGTGCTTGTTATATGCAAATCTTAGTATTTTAAATTATAAATATATAAAAATATTAAAATATTTTTTAATGATATATAAATGTAAAATGGCAAATAAAAACGTTTAAGTATATGTATATAAATAAAAACGCAGTTTTTTTAAAGGTTAGGTATAATAAAATTTTGAAAAATATATTATTCATAACAATATTAATTAAAACATTTCCAAGAAAAATTGTCTGTTTCCAATGTTCCTGCTTTTATTTTGACTGGAATATATTTTTTAATTTTTCTTGGTAAATAATCGGTTAAATAAAAACATAAATATTTGAAATTTTTTTTGTCCTATGGACTTATTTATTTTAGGTTTTATGGTTATTTCATTTTTATGACGTGTATTATGATTATGGGTTTTAAACTGTATAAGATTTTTATTTTTAAATATGTATATTAAGATGCTATAAATAATGTTATGTTGTCTAATGTTAATTTTTTTCCTTCAGAATATAATTTTATTGAAGGATAAATATAATCTTTATTAAATATAGAAATAAAATAAAAAACATAAAGTCTTTCTCCACTGGTTTATTAAAAATAAAGTTAGAAGGTGGTAGATATTCTACATGTTTCGGGTGTAGCAACACCCATCATCAGGAACAAAATATAAAGAGAAAAATTCATAGAAAGGAACAGACGTAAATGGTGAGTGATAATGAACCTCGATGGAGCTCTCATCGAGCCATGGAAGATTAAATGTTGAGAAATGGGATAGTGATTAACATTTAATCTTCCATGGCTCGATGAGAGCTCCATCGAGGTTCATTATCACTCACCATTTACGTCTGTTCCTTTCTATGAATTTTTCTCTTTATATTTTGTTCCTGATGGTGGGTGTTGCTACACCCGAAACATGTAGAATATCTACCACCTTCTAACTTTATTTTTAATAAACCAGTGGAGAAAGACTTTATGTTTTTTATTTTATTTCTATAAATTAACTCCACTTTAAGAATGGACTACTTCTTCAAAATTTATTAAATATAATTTTTAGAAACCTTTTCTGTAATATTTCTAATTGCATAACTAAAGTTCTATTTATTTCTCTCCAACCTAAAATTCCGTAATTTGATCGAATGAGAAGGCTTAATCAGCCTTAACTAGAACTCAGGAGCAGCCAAGCTGCCTACCTCTCATGTGTCGAATAAATCACCGACAAAACGAGCTAAGGAGTCTAGAAGATCAACATGATAACTGGACATCGAACGTGTCACATTGCCAAGCCAGATTACTGACGAGCACCCAGAATCAGAAACAAGGATGACCTCACATGTAATTTTAAGTGAGGCAAGGAATGTTAACATCAAATTAAATGACAGGCTAGCCATGGTACCATCACAAACCCGATGGACGTACCTATCGGTAAACGATTCGTTTATTGGTAGCTCTCCACGGCATCGAGCGTCCGGGATTTGCACGCTGTGCACCCCTTCGTCTATTACCCGCTGTCCCCTCACCTGGTAGAAGGTGCGATAAGCTCCTTGACTCGTCGTCAGAGGTGTCTGAGCGTCTTGAAACGCTCTAGTATCCGAGACGAAGTCTTGGTGCCTTATAAGCAATTCGCCCAATAGCTGTGGAGGTGATCGCCGTGCACAAACAGTGCCTAGGTGTCGGGTTCAGTTCAAGCTGTTCCTAGTATTCGTTGACCACTCTTCACACTGGGTTGATCCTTCGGCGTCCGACCAGTGTACGACATGTAACAAATGGTTATAAACTGGTACTGCGGGGGGGTGGAGGCCCCGTTGCTTCGGCAGCGCCACCCCAAAATGGTGTTGGACTCGCAGGGGCAGTGGATCACTATCCTAGGTGGTAGATCAATGCTGTTATGGCGCGCGAGGCGTAAACCTTCGGGTAAAAGCCGCTTGAGCGTATTCATTCTCTTGTCCCCTCACCTTGTCAGTGGGGAATGGCAGTTTACGGAGGTTTTAGACTCACTGCTAACAACGGTATGCCCTGTCTTCTTCCGTTAACATCTCAATCCTTTCGTTGTTTCGTCCTACTGGGACTCAAAAATTCCGTAATTAAAATGAGTTTTTATAATGCATAATATAATATTTCCATATGTTTTACGTTCAATTTTTTTTTAATGTTTCTAAAAATTGGTAGTAAACTTCTTAATTTTTTAATCAAATATTCTATGAAAATTCCAATTTAATTTACTGTCAAAGATTATTCCTAAATATTTTACTTGATTAACTTCCAAAATTTGAATGTCATTATTTATTTAAATACTATTCATATTTTGTGGTATGTTGTTTGGATTCAAAGTAAAAGGAAAATAATTAGTTTTATCAAAATTAGTTGTTAATGAATTTTTATCAAACCAATTTTTTATTATTTTAAAATCTTTTTTAATTTTGTTATTTAAGTTGTCCCAATTTGTATCTGTATAAAAAATTGCAGTATCATCTGCGAAACTATGAATTTCTCAATCACAATTTAGATATTAAAAAATAATAATGGTCCTAAATTGTTCCTTTTATTATCGTTCTCTCGTGTTTACGGTAAGTACTTTATGACGAGTATTTATTTATTGTAAAAAGTTCTAACTTTTAATGGTATGTCGCGTAAAAAATTACGGCGACGGCTAAAGTCCTCTAAATGAAGAGATACTAAAAAATTTAATATTAATTTATACTTTGTTGATAAAAATATTGTGCAAAGTGCTTTTGAACCATCTATTAAATTTTCGATTCAAAACTTTTAGGAACTCGTACATCGGGATACTAGGCACATCTATTATATGAAATTAGACTTTGTTTTGGCCATATTTCTTCGATTTGATTGGTAAAATTTTAATGAAGTATAATTTATGACCCACAGGTAATCATTCACTGTGAATACTGTATTGAGAAAAGGTAGCCAAGTTGGTAAAAGTGGATATTTTTGGCAAGAAACCGTGCTGACACGAGGATATCCCACCAGAAACTTTACTAAAGAGCATTTTAAAAATTATAAGTTCTGAAAACTTAATTAACTACTTTGTGGTTGTGTCATTACTAAAAGAATAATTTCAATTAATTTTTATTAGGTTCATACGATTCCAGCAAAAATGTTTCGTAGAGTGTTAACTCTAGTGCAATCCCATTGTAAACTGGGCTTAACTGCCACTTTACTTAGAGAGGATGACAAGATCGCCGATTTAAACTTTTTGATTGGTCCAAAATTATATGAAGCCAATTGGCTTGAGTTGCAGAAAAAAGGCTTTATTGCAAGGTAAAATTTGTAATTTAAATTGTTACAGTTTTATATTTAAATTAATTTCATAAATAATGTTTGCGTAATTTTGTTGGCAATAAATGTTATTTAAAAAACTTATAAAATGAACTAGGCGTTAGAGGCAGCTCGTCGTGAAGACCCGAAATTTGACACAGTTAATAATGAATCAAATACAGAGTTGACCTACAAAAAAATTAATTTTTCAGTTTCATTTAAGGTGAAGTAGGGATCTGGGGCAAGTGGGTTTTTTTATTGTAATAATTGTAAAAAAATTACTTTTAAAAACTAAAACTACAATAAAATGGGTTTTTGGACTTTTATAGACCCCAACATATTGTTAAAAAATTATTTTTTAACAATCTAAACTTCGTCTATAGTTACAAGTTACGGCAAAATCTTTTTAAATTTTTTACCTGTACTAATTTAAAACTTAGGTTTTTACATCCTCAAAGTTGTAATCACTAACGTTATTTCTTGTATTTTTTTAACACTTCGATTTTTTAGTTTTAGGTCCATAGTTCCCACTTGTCCCGCTTTTTTTGTTAGTGGGGTAAGTGGGGATTAGTTCCCACTTGTCCCATTTAATTTTTTTATATTATTAAAATTAAAAGTGAAAAGTTTTAAGAAGTTAAATAGTGAGATTGTGCGTAATCTGCAAAAACTATAAAGTAAATAAAAACTTAAAAACCGTATTACGTAGTTTTAAAAAGAGTTATAGAAGAAGAAATCTCTAAACTTCTTTATTTTTAGGAATTTTTTTAATCTGAAAAAACCCTGTTGTTGGTGAAGTCGCAATAGATTAACCCATTTGCTCCAGTTGAATATAACATTACTCAAACGCGATTTATAAGTTGAAAACCCACTTACCCCATCCAACTAACATTTTTCGACGCAGGACGTAATATCGACTAACGTCGTGACTTTATAGTGTTTCGCAACCAATAACTGTTACTGTCTCAATACTTATCCGCTACGTTGTATTCACTAATTTGGGGAATGATTTCTGGGTAGCGATTTAGATCCCATAACGTTTTTGGGACTTACACCGTTACTATTTTTGACGTAACGGTGTAGACATAGTTCCTGGACTGCTACGTCACAGTATAGCAACTGGTACTTCCTTATTGGACGTTAGTACTTTTCCCCTTTTTAAAAGAAAATGTTTGACAATAATTTCAATATTATGGCATCATGATTATAATATGTTTATTGCCGATTTGCTACTTTAAAGTTCTTGTTAACTGTGGTTTTATAATTGCATGTTTAAAGCTATGCTGGGGGTAAATGTTTTAACGCATTTAACTTTACTGATAAAAATATGAAAAATATTCTTTAAAAGTGAACGCGCCTGCACAATTCTCATTTTTTAATAAAAATATATTCCTCACTAAAAGTTAAAGACTAAAAAATATATATAAATTGCTTCTTTAGGCAACCGTACTTTTCATATTAGTACTTACAGGCAAGAAACGAGCGCCTATTGAAGATTAAATGTAAGTAAAATTTAAAAATAGCTCAATTTTTTTATTCTACATAAATAACATCGGATATTTGATTTAAAAAGCATGGCGGAGTAAAAAACTGTTACCATAAAAGATAATTTCTCCACCTAAAAGTGTTTTTTTCTATGTTGTAGTAACCCTTACTATACGTTTTCTAATATAAAGTATCTATTAGTAAGCGTTGCTTTACCGTATTCTTATGAAGTAAAAGATACTAACATTTTACGATAAGGGCAACTAATATGTTACTAATTGCAAAGTCATACCAAAGCACCCAGTTAAGTCGCCATTACTCGTTGATTGCCACCCATTGATGATAATTACTTTAACAAAGAATGTTTAGTAAATCCTTAGTTCTAGCTACTGTCGACTAGCGGCATTGTAGTGAAAATACTTTATAGACATTTTTGAAGTGAGTGATCAGTTTATGTGACTTTAACTGGGTATATATTGCTACCTTACTTCATATGGCATATTTAGAGTAAATATAACGTTATTGTGTCTGTAACTCGGGACTAAGTAGTTATTTTTCGTTTAAATAGGCAATTGCGGTTCCAATTTCTACCCATTTCCCAACTTAACAAGTTATTTCGACTTAAACAACGGTATTTGTCACTGTCTATGCTATTTGGGCAGTACCTGGGGCAAGTGCGTTTTATGGGTATATTTTCGTAACAATTTTTTGTTTAAATGAAATTCTTGGGTAAATAATTAAACAAATTTTGTTGTAATTGTAAATATCACTAAGTACTTCCTGTCTAAAGCGTATCTCTGTAACTCGATTTTTTTAAAAGTTATGTGGTTTCAAACGCGACCTTTTATATTTTTAATCCCCACTTCACCTTATTACATTTGTGAGAAATTAAAGGATTTTTATGAATAATGAATATGAACATACATTTAATATTTAATAATTGCCTAAAAATTAACAAACTCCTTGTTACCACCCTTGCAACTATATTGTTCATCTTACAGGGTTCAATGTGCAGAAGTTTGGTGCCCGATGACTCCCGAATTCTACCGGGAATACCTCGTGTGTAAAACGAGCAAACGGTTGCTTCTCTACGTCATGAATCCAAATAAGTTCAGAGCGACTCAATACTTAATTCGCTATCACGAGCGACGTGGAGACAAAACCATTGTGTTTTCCGATAATGTGTTTGCCCTTAAACACTATGCTATTAAAATGAATAAGCCGTATATCTACGGACCCACAAGTCAGAGTGAGAGGATACAAATCTTGCAGAATTTTAAATTCAATCCGAAGGTGAATACTATATTTGTGTCGAAGGTTGCAGATACTTCGTTTGATTTGCCCGAGGCGAATGTTTTGATCCAAATTTCTTCACATGGAGGTTCTAGAAGGCAAGAAGCCCAGCGATTGGGGCGTATTTTAAGAGCGAAAAAAGGAGCCATTGCTGAAGAGTATAATGCATTTTTCTACACTTTGGTTTCGCAGGTGGGTGGACTCTACATATATAGGGTGCTACAAATTCGTGTGCGTACAAGGGGATCTCGAAAACTGTAAGGGATACGAAGATGGTTAAATTGAGGCAAAGTTGTGTATTTTGGGGCCTAATAATTTGGCGAAAGAAAATTGTAAATTTTCCGAATGCTTTCGGAGATATCCGAAAAAAACCGAAAGTTTTAGTTTGGCTTTTAATTTCTTGCGCCTTCATTTTTGACTTAGCAAAAACACTTTCTCATAGCCGTTCTTTATATTCTATAAGATGGCGTTATTAGTTTTCAAATTGGACGTTTCGTTCTTTAGATACCAACCTCAAGTCAGTTTTTTTTAAATACAGATCTGGAATTTTTAAAATTTTAACGTTTTATAATCAAATAACACATCATTAGGATTTCAAATTTTCCTTTATTTACTATTACGGCCCTGGAAATTATTTTTAGGATTACTTAAATATTAAAATTACTTTACAGGAAGTTATGGTGTTCAGGCCGTTTATTTTTTAATAAGATTTACCGTCACAATACTCTAGGGAGTAAGCAAGTGTTTAAGGCATGAGAAGTATTTTTTTTATTAATATATTATTTATTTTACTAACATAACCTCTTAAGTCCAATGGTTTTTGCCTTAGACCTAGACCAAAATACTGTAAAACAGAAAAGAAATAATGCTCCCGTGTGACGAAAAGGTAACTTAGTCTAGTTATGTTACTGTGATGCGCTTAGTTTGCTTCAAAAACAACTTCAATTTATTTACTGTTTATAAGATCTGATGATGCTCGTTTCAGGCGAAACACGTAAAAGCCAACAGACAGAAAAATATTTGAGACCGAGACTTTGGGTCTCTTTTCTTACAAAATATCAAAAACCAGGCCACTTTGTGTAAAAATGAACGGATTTTTTAAATCAGAAATCTTTTGTTTTTTTTTAGTTTGGCTCTAAATGTTCAGGACCGTAATGAAAGGAAAAAGATAATTTGAAAAATGTGTTATTAAATTATAAAACGTTTAAATTTCAAATACCTTTGCATTGTATTAAATTTCTAAAGCTTAGAAGTCCCTAAAACTGTATTTAAAATTCCAGGTCCGTATTTAAAAAAACTGACTTGAGGTTGGTATCTAAAGAACGAAACGTCGAATTTGGAAATTAATAACGCCGTCTTGTAGAACATAAAAAGTTAAAAAGGAAGGCGCAAAAAATTAAAAACCAAAAATAGAAACTTCGTTTTTTTTCGGATATCTCCGAAAGCATTCGGAATATTTACAAATTTCTTTTGCCAAATTATTAAGCCACAAAATACACAACTTCGCCTCAATTTAACGATCTTCGTATCTCTTACCGTTTTCGAGATCCCCTCGTACCCACACGAATTTGTAGCACCCTGTATATTATGATAACGTTCGTAACGTAATCTGAATATCATTGACACATTTGACCCAAAAAATGTTTACAGTAGTGATAGTAGTATGTACAACAAGAGTGGAAATGATGTCCATATCGCAGGAATTGAGCAAGAGGCCGTATCCAAACTTCCGAGCGCAATATGGACAATCCACTCGAGTTGTACAGTATATTTTTTCTACGACTCAACTTCCGAACTTCATACTAAAAATTTAAAAAAATTATTTAAATTAAGCATCATAACTTTGCTTTTTAGTTCGCCGTGAACTTGTGAAAAAGATAATAAAAACAATTTAAGAAATTATTTCGTTGGAAAATCTATGAACCAAATTACACTGTAACATATTCGTCGATTTGGGTAATTTCTTATATTTGCACAAAATCACTTTGAATATATCTATCTTTCTCACATTCGGCCTTTTGCAGAATCACAGACAAAAAGCAATATATTTATTAATAAAAATGAACAATTTATTTTTCTCAACCACAGCTAGTTTGATTAAATTGTTCTGCTGAAATGCACAGAAGAAATAAGGGTTTGTTCGAGTTTTTGTCTGATTGCGTAAGAATTATAACTCCGAAAGTACAACAAAATAGCTGTAGAATTTGTTTTAAACAGTTAAAAACGGCTTTTGTGCATTAACATGAACTTTTAACGTTCGCTATGGTAACATGTTTCAAAATAATCGCCAATTTTTAAACTAGCAACGCTGTTAACATGGAAAGAAAAGTGGCAATACTGTAAAAATAACATAACCTTAAAACCTTTGGAAAAAAAATTGATTTGGCTTTAAATGTTCAGGACCGTAATGCTATAAAAAGATAACTTGAAAAAATGTATTATTAGATTACAAAACGTTAAAATTTCAAATACCTTTAAATTTTATTAAATCTCTAAAGCTTGGAAGTCCCTAAAACTGTATTTACTATTCCAGGTCCGTATTTAAAAGAATTGACTTGAGGTTGATATTTAAAAAATGAAACGTCGAATTTAAAAACTAATAACGCCATCTTGTAGAACATAAAAGACGGCTATAAAATAGTATATTAAAACATAAGTTTTATAAGACAAATTTTAGAGCACGCGTTGGTTTAGGACACGAGCCGCGTAGCGGGGAGTGTTCTAATTAGACGAGTGCTCTAAAATTTGTCTTATGGAACGAATATTTTATAATACTTTTTCTATTTGGGTCATTTTTAAGGAAATTCAAATAAAAATGTAGTTAATAGTTTCCAGTCAAAATTTTTATTTTTTTTGAGGTTGGCAACACTAACAGACACAGAAAGTTGGTGTGGTCACAGAAGAGAAAAGGGATTAGTATGGTGCACAAAACACGGACTTTTAGTATGGTGTGCCATGAATTTCAAAACAGTATTGTGTTGTTACCAGTAGGAAGAAAATAAAAAATGCGTGTTTAAAATGAATAAAATAATTGCTTATGCAACCCAATGGAAACCCATAATGAAGACTTTATGGTTCCCAAATAGAAAAAAGAATTTTTTGTTTTTTCCCAATTCAAAAATAAAGGCGCAAAAAATTAAAAACCAAAAATAGATATTTTGTTTTTACCAAATTATTTAGCTTCAAAATACTCAACCGTTTTCGAGATCCCCTTGTACGCACACGAATTTGTAGCACCCTGTATATATTAATTATTTTACATAAAAAATTTTATTTATGTTTGCAGGATACTATGGAAATGAACTACTCCAGAAAACGTCAACGATTTTTAGTTAATCAGGGCTACAGTTACAAAGTTATAACAAAATTAGCTGGTATGGAGGAGGAACCGGATATGATGTATACTAGTAGGGAGGAACAAGGACAGCTGTTACAACAGGTAAAGGTCAAAAACTGTTTTTTTTAGAAGGACGAAAAAATCGTTTATTTTATTAATAGAAAACAATCACGAGAAATTCATTGATAGAGGGTGTTTCTTAACAAGGTAATTTTAAGAAGAAAAGTTTATATGAACACAAAGTCACTATGTTATTTTGAAATTAAACAAATTAATATTATATTAACTTAAATAATTACTTATAATACGAATGAATATTCGTTTTAAATTTTGGAAAATGTTTATCACTAATATAGCCAAAGTATTTGAAAAAATTTTAAAAGTAAGAATTGAAAATTATTTAGAAATAATACATTTTATTTCTACTAAACAATTTGGGTTTCAAAAAATAAATCGACACAAAATGCTATTTGCTATTTAACAGAACAAATATAATATGATGCATTAGATAATAAAAAACCTTCTATTTGTATTTTTTCTGGATTTAGCAAAAGCATTCGATACAGTTAGTCATAATTTATTGTTGGAAAAAATTGAAAATATTGGATTTAGAGGAAAACAATTTGAAATAATTAAAAATTATCTAAAAGATAAACCAACTTATATTCAAATAGATAAAGAAAAAAGTGATCCTAAAATAATTAAATATGGTGTTCCTCAAGGAACAATTTTAGGACCATTCTTTTCTATTATCGATATTAATGATTTATTTAATGTAAATTGTGATGGAGAAATTCATAGTTTTGCAGATGATACTGCAATTTTTTATACAGATTCAAATTGGGGCAACTTAAATAACAATATTAAATAATATTTTAAAATAATGAAAAATTGGTTTGATAAAAATGTATTAACAATTAATTTTGATAGAACTAATTATCTTCCTTTTACTTTAAATCTAAATAACATACCATAAAATATGAACACTTAAAATAAATGATGACATTCAAATTTTGAAAGTTAGTATTTAGTAATAATCTTTGACAGTAAATTAAATTGGAATTTTCACATAGAATATTTGATTAAAAAGTTTACTACCAATTTTTAGAAACATTAAAAAAATTTTGAACGTAAAACATATGGAAATATTATATTATGCAAGCATTAGTTAAAACTCATTTGAATTACGGAATTTTAGGTTGGGGAGGAATAAATAGAACTTTAGTTAAAAAATTTAAAATATTACAGAAAAGAAGGTAAAAATAAGAACACAAAGTCTTCCTCCACTGATATATTATAGAAATATTTTAATCAACTTCTCTACATGTTTCGAATGCAGAAGCATTCATCTTCAGGAGAAAAATTAAAAGAAGAAAAGACCAGTAGATATCACCCTGAGCAACACAATTATAGGTTCGATGTTGCTCAGTTAGGGTGATATCTACTTTTCTTCTTTTAATTTTTCTCCTGAAGATGAATGCTTCTGCATTCGAAACATGTAGAGAAGTTGATTAAAATATTTCTATAATATATCAGTGGAGGAAGACTTTGTGTTCTTATTTTTACCTTCTATATTCCCACTCCACTTTAAGTATGGACTATTTCTTCAAATTACAGAAAAGGTTTCTAAAAATTATATTCAATATAAATTATCTTTATCCTTCAATAAAAATTATATTCTGAAACAAAAAAAAATTAACATTAGACAACTTTACATTTATATCATCTTAATATACATATTTAAAAATAAAAATCTTATACAGTTTAAAACCCATAATCATCATACACGTCATAAAAATGAAATATCCATAAAACCTAAAATAAATAACTCCATAGGACAAAAAATGTCAAAGATTTATGTTTTTATTTAAACTATTATTTACCAACAAAAATTAAAAAATATATTTCATTAAAAAAATATAAAGTCGAAATAAAAGCATGGATATTGGAAACAAATAACTTTTAAAAATTTTTGGAAATGTTTTAATTAATATTGTTAGGAATAACATATTTTTCAAAATTTTATTATTCCTACATAATACTACATATATCTTCAAAAAACTGCGTTTATATACATATACTTGAACGTTTTTTATTTGCAATTTAACTTTTATATGTATAATAATAACAAATATGTAACAAAATATTTTAATATTCTTATATATTTATAATGTAAAATACTAAGATTTGCCCCTGACAAGCACGTCTTCGGAGGATCAAAGAAAAAGTTTATTGAGGAAGATAAATAGGCACATTTATTATATTATAAATATTAAAAATAAACTTATTATATTATATCCTTTTAGGTCTTACAAGCCAGCGACATTGACTGCGAAGACGAAAGGATTCCCGGTGAAGGGGGCCCCCGAGGCGGTGCTTCCGGCAATCGCCGTGCGGGGCACATGGGCTCCATGTCTGGCGCGGACGACGCGGTCTATTACGAATTTAAGAGATCGTCAAACATCAATAAACACCCGTTGTTTAAAAAATTCAGATATTAGGTCGCACGTGTACTTTAACTTTATGATCAGAATATTTTTTAGGTTACTTTTAAAAGAAAGCCTTATTGTAATACATTTTTTTTACATTTTTCCTTATATAGTGATCGGCAGAATTATCGCCCCATAAATTGTTATTCTTGATACAAGTTTCTGCGTCCCCGTAAACTATAAAGCGCCTAAAAAAAACTGTTGTACATACGAGAGAGATTATATTTTTTAATAGTTGCTCAGAAGTAAAGTCGTCGTTTTAAATACAATTATCATTTGTGTGATAATTAAAAGTTATGTCCGAATACGAAGTCACACATTCAAAAAACGAAGGAAATACTTTTTTTTTCTCTTACCGTGTACAGAGACTAGATTAAAGAGATCACATATTTTTAAAAGTTCGTTTTAATGTTTACTTTTAGAATATTAGTCAACCTTAAAATTTCTAATTGTACTTAAACTATTCAAAAAAAAATTATGCCAAAATTCGTTTATTTTTGGAGCAATTAGGTTTAAAGATTTTAAAATAATAAAAAATTGGTTTGATAAAAATTTATTAACAATTAATTTTGATAAAACTAATTATCTTCCTTTTACTTTAAATCCAAATAACATATTATAATTTTAGGACCATTATTTTTTAATATCTCTATATTAATGATTTATTTAATGTAAATTGTGATGGAGAAATTCATAGTTTCGCAGATGATACTGCAATTTTTTTTACAGATTCAAATTGGGACAACTTAAATAACAAAATTAAAAAAGATTTTAAATTAATAAAAAATGGGTTTGATTAAAATTTATTAACAATTAATTTTGATAAAACTAGTTATCTTCCTTTTACTTTAAATCCAAATAACATACCACAAAATATGAATAGTATTAAAATAAATGATGACATTCAAATTTTGAAAGTTAATCCAGTAAAATATTTAGGAATAATCTTTGACAGTAAATTAAATTGGAATTTTCACATAGAATATTTGATTAAAAAATTAAGAAGTTTACTACCAATTTTTAGAAACATTTAAAAAAAATTTGAACGTAAAACATATGAAAATATTACATTATGCATTAGTGAAAACTCATTTAAATAACGAATTTTTAGGTTGAGGGGGAATAAATAGAACTTTAGTTAAAAAAGTAGAAATATTACAGAAAAGGTTTCTAAAAATTATATTTAATAACGATTATCTTCATCCTTCAATAAAACTATATTCTGAAAAAAAACAAAGACAACTTTACATTAATAACATCTTAATATACATATTTAAAAATAAAAATTTTGTAGTCTAAAAACCATAATCATAATACACGTCATAAAAATGAAATAACCATAAAACCTAAAATAAATAAGTTCATAGAAAAAAAAAATTTCAAATATTTATGTTTTTATTTAAACGATTATTTACCAACAAAAATTAAAAAATATATTTCATTAAAACAGTATAAGGTCGAAATAAAATCATGGACATTGGAAACAGATAACTTAAAAAAATGTGTAGAAATGTTTTAATAAATATTGTTGTGAAAAATATATTTTTCAAAATTTTATTATAACGTTATCTTCATAAAACTGCGTTTATATTTATATACATATATTTAAACGTTTTTTATTTGCAATTTAGTTTTTATATAATATTAGCAAATATTGTAATATTCTTATATATTTATAATTTAAAATACTAAGTTTTGCCCCTAACAAGCACGTCGTCAGGGGATCGAAGAAAAAGTTATTGAGGAAGATAAATAAACACATTATATTATAAATATTGAAAATAATATTATTAAACCAAAATCTATTTTAGACAATATGTTTAGGAACTTCTTAATTTACAAAAAAAAAGTCTTATCTTTTCAATTAAAAAAAAAATTAATTTAAAAAATCTAGTGTTTATACGGGGTAAGATAAAAATAAGGATTTTTTTGTGTTTTCGTATCCTGACATAACTTTTAATTTTAAACAATTGAAAATGGTATTTAAAACGGAAAATAAGAGTACCTACTTTACTTTTAAGCAACTGTTAAAAAATTGAAACTCCCTCGTAATCACTAGTTTTTTTTTTAATTTTAAAGAGCGCTTTTTTAGTTTAAGTTGACGCAGAAACTTTTATCAATAATACAATTTTCTTTGAAATCAATAAAAAAGTTTTCCATGTCTAGTGAGAATTCTGCCGGGTCACTGCAGTCAAAGCAGACCTTAGATCATCGGTATTAAGACCGAAGACTACACAAATAATTAATTTACCTTCGCCATTCTATCAGCTAAACAATTTCCCGTGTAAAACTTATGGCAGATAGATTATTTCATTTGTAAGAATTACGTTAAATTATTTGTAATTTTCTTTTGGGCTAAAAGTTGTAAAATCGTATATTTCTTCATGGAGTTTGCTTCACATTACGAGATTCAAAACCGTGTGTTAATTATCGTAATTATTTTATTTAAATGTCAATTTAAACCGTTTTATAGGCAAACAAATTAAAAACTGAGCAAATACCTAGAATTTGTATGAATATTTCCTACTCTTGTACGTGCCATTGTACAAATATTCCATCATATTTCAAAATAAAATGAAAATTCAACTGGTCATATTTATATTACCGCCCTTTCCGTTTGGTAACCATTTGGCAACGTGGGAAATTGCTAAAAGCATCAGCCCGGTTCTTTGTGACACGGCGACGGGTATTCACAAGGATATGTATTGACGTCATTTTTCTTGTTTTGTTTTATATATCGTTTCGTAGTTTTAATGGGATGTACCGGATTGTTCGTGCCGTACAGATTATAATATGATATTGTTGACAATTATTATGAACTGATTGTGCATCTTTTGTGGTAGTGTAAGTGAGTAAGTGCTTACTGTGGACCTATTGACTTTTTTACTCTTTGTGTTTGGTTAATTTGTTTATTTATCTGTTTCTGTTACAAACAATAAAATAATGGCGAAAGGTCTAAACTTATCTAAAAGGCGGAAAAGTAGGCGACAGCTTCGTAAAAAGTTGTAAGTATAACATGTTTTCATCATAAGGGAGGAATTTTAAAATAAATTGTGAATACTATAAGTAGTTAGGTTGCTTATAATACATATAGGCTAGGGCTATATTTGTTAAAAAACAAAAGAGTGAGAGAGAATAGGGGATAGAATGTTTGCTAGAAAAAAATGTCAAAAGTTTGAGTAGATACTATAATATACAGTTGAGTGTGTTCGAGGAGTGGACAATAGAAAAAAATCTTTATTGTTGATTTTAGGACCAAAAGTCATTCTTAACAAAAAATTTCTACTTGTTGAGAAAATCAGTTGGCCGTATTAATATTATATATTTTAGACCATCATCATAGGGTGTTAATAAATTAGGAAAACAGGAAAATGCTTCGACAGAAAAGTAACAATATTTATTATTTTTAGTAATAGTCTAAATACAAGTTTTGAAAGAAAAAGTTGAATATTTTAAATTAGAATAAGAATCGACTTATTGATTTTTTGTTATACGCAAATAATTACTGAAACCACTATATACAGTATGTCTCCGTAAGTTGGAAGTTGGAACCATATGGAAAACTTTTTTATTATTAATTTTACGAAAAAAAGTTATTCCTCATAAAAACTTCTGCATGGTCTAAAACCTAAAATCCAACTAGCAGATACTAAATTCTTCTAGACGTATTATACGAGGTTTCTCAAAAAATATGAATTTTGCCCAAGAGCAAAGTACCTTTATTTCTGACAATATCGAAAATTGTTATTAAAAAAAGTTGATCAGAACTAATTACACCCATTTACGATGAAAAAATAGGTTTTTTTAAATCATTTTAAATTTGCCTTGTTATTGTAACACACATACGTTTCAAAAAATAAAAAATAATTTGTCCTATAAGAAAGTATGTGCAGCGTCGTTTGCGCGGCAGACGCTTCGCGGACGCCCTCGCGCTAGTCGCGTATTTGATCCTTAAAACTTGTTGCTAAAGTATCTTATTTAGTTCCTATTTTGAGGACTAAAGTGTAATTTTATGGGTTACAGAAAAAACACGATTTTTTGTCAATTAAATCTTCTAATCGCTGCGCTGGGCTTAAATAATTTTTAACCCCTCCACAGGAGTTGTAATAACAGTTTTATCCCCTCGAATATTAAAAAATTTATTTTCCCAAAATTTTGAACAGCAATTCAAAATATAAAATATGAACATTACTACGTCTGTGTAAATAATAATTGAATCGTTTATTCTTAAAAGACGCCAAGTAACATTTTCGGCCATTTCCTTTTTTTGTCGGAAATACAAATTTGATTGATAGACGCATCGTTTAGTGCAGAAAGAAACCAAGTACTCATATCCAATATGCTATTTTCGATCGTGTCACTCAAGCTGTTTATCGCAGAAAGAAGCCAAGTAGCAGCACTTGGCTTGTTTCTGCAATAAACAGGCACGGCACATGTTGTTGGGTTGAAGAAGAGCATAAGGAATATTATCATGATATTCTACGAAACCACCCACCAAAAGACGAACAAGGCAAAAAGAACAAAAAATAAAAAATAAAAAAATGTTTTGTATACTTAGTTAAGGATAATTAAAAAAATGTAATTAAAAATTTCGTATTTATTGCAGAAACAAGTCATGTGTAGTTTTTCAATGCCAATTTATGAAGCCTTCATTTAAAAAAAAAAAAACTTTTTTTTTTTGAAACGTCTTGAATATTGTTCTGGAATGCAAAAAGCTTAATATAAGTTAAATATTATCTCAATTTCGAAAATTAAACGTTTTTTTCATTTACTGAAAAGTTTGCAAAATGTCACTTAGCCTGTTTTAATAATAAACGATTCAATTATGTTATGATTTTATTGCAAAGTGCAAAAATAGTATTTGCCACTGGACTAAAGAGTATATCTGTGCTTTTGATGCCCTTGTCTGTGGCTTGTACACTAAACTGTGCCTTCGGGATTAAGAAATATACCTTGTTTCCGTATAATGTACTATTTTGGACATGTCATAATGGAAAAAATATTAAATTAATTAATTTAATTAATTATTAAATCTGCATGGAATGACGTAAGAATATACAGTGACTCCAATTGAAAATAAAAATTATAAAGTGTTTTAAAGATTGACACTAAACTTTGGACACCCTGTATAATTCATATTAATTAAACTTTGTTTACGAGACTGTTACACCTTATTTATTAAGTACCTTGTATAATTTTCTTAATGAGACACTATTTTTATATTTTATTTATTTTTAACCAATGGTTCTACACTTTTTTTCTTTATTTTTTCGCTGATATCATCATGACGTCACACTTTTTTTGGGATACCCTATATAATGAAACATATTTTCTCGAAACGCTTCATAGGATACTGGTAAAGTCAGCAAAATACCAAACGAGTAATTTAATTAATAATTCTGCCTCGTCCCAGATATTTTATACCTCCATAGACCATTTTCTTACCTTAGTGATGATGATGATTGATGGCTCTTAAAACTGGTTATTCAGATCTATTTTTTTATTTTCTTTTCTTTTCGCTGATATCACTGAACCGATTTCTATAAAATACTTGTATGTGGGTAAATATATAATAATAAATAAAGTGTCCAAAGTAGCAAGAAAGTATACCTATATAATATGTAATTTTTTAAAATATATCACGACGTCACACTTTTTGGGACACCCTGTATAATCAAAAATATTTTTGGAAACGCTTCCTAGGATACTGGTAAAATGTGCAAAACATGAAATGCCTAACTTAATAACTCTGCGTCGGGTCCCTCATATTTTATACCTCCATAGACCATTTTCTTACCAGGATGATGATGACTCATCTCTCCGTACTGGCTTGTCCTGAATTTAAAAATTAAAATAAAATATTATAAATTATGAAGGTTATCGGCGTTGTTGCCAGATTTGGCGTAAAGTATTATTTCGATTAGCTTACATTTTTGACCGAGAGAGGCCGATGCAGTCAATCATGATATCCTGCTAGGGTAGTCTTCGCTCTTAATGTCAAAACATGTGCCAAGTGGTCAAATAGGCGAGAACGCCGGCTTTATCTCGGAATCCACTAATCGTAGAGCTTTCGGAAAGTGGCCAAGAGAAATCGCTGGAAATTATTTTTAAGTTTCTCAAGTAGCCGCTAGAAGGCGACTGTATTATAATGCAAATGATAAAACAATTGAATGTCTTTTCCACGTTTGATCATTTTCGTTGTACCTAACCGAAGTTGCTTAAAAAAATGTATGTTTTTTAGAATACCTGATTGTGTAAGGTTTGCTTTATTTGGAGAAAGTTTGTTTTTATGTAGGGCCGGCTCTGCGTAATTTATTGTTATTTTTTTTAAAATCTTTTGAGGATGCATATTTTTATTTATTTTATTGCTACTTAACACCCTCAATTCCTAAAGCAAATAAAACTTTTTTTTTAAACTGTCTTTTATTTTTATACAGGGTGATTCACGTTAAGTGGCCTATTAGAAGATCTCGGAAACGAGTAAACTTATCTTTCTAAAAATTTGATAGCAGGCATAATTGGCTTTGAGCTTTTAAAACATATTTTGTCGTTTTATTACTTCCTGTTATACCGGAAGTTAATGCCAACTTTGCTATTTTAAATGGAACATCCTGTATATTTTAGCATTTTTGATTACAATATTAAAATCTAAATAACTTTTATTAATATTAATCTATTCCTATCTCTAACCGTTTTTGAGATATGAATTATTAAAGGATTTTTTTGTGTAAAAACGCTCCGAGAAGAAAGTTTAGTAACTCTGAAACTAATAAAGGTAAACATTTAAAATTTTGTAATCTTTCAAGTAATACATAGATCTTTAGTTTAAATTACTTAGGTTTCACGTTTTTTATACAGGGAGTTCTTAAAATTATACCAATGTTTCCATTTAAATAAATGTGCATAAATCAATTTTTGCAAATGGAACACCCTGTTTTTTGGCTTACTAACGTGTAGAGAACCAACTTTTCTATCTAAATGCCTAATATGTACAATCCACATTTTTAGTCGTTTTGGAATTATGAGCAATTTAGATAAAAAATCTTAAAATTTCTGTTTGTGTTAATGCGACATTATTTTTGAAAAGAAGGCTTCAACTGGGATTTTCGTGCACACAAACAGAAATTTTTAGATTTTTTATTTAAATTGCTCATAATTCCAAAACGACTAAAAATGTGGATTGTAGCGTATAAGGCATTTAGATAGGAAATTTAATTCACTATGCGTTAGTAAGCTAAAAAATAGGGTGTTTCATTTGCATAAATTGACTTATGCACATTTATTTAAATGGAAACATTGGCATAATTTTAAGAACTCCCTGTATAAAAAACGCGAAACCTAAGTAATTTAAACAAAAGATCTATGTATTACTTGAAAGCTTACAAAATTTTAAATGTTTTCCTTTATTAGTTTCAGAGTTACTTTTATACAAAAAAATCCTTTTATAATACATATCTCAAAAACGGTTAGTGATAGGAATAGATTAATATTAACAAAAGTTATTTAGATTTTAATGATATAATCAAAAATGCTAAAATATACAGGGTGTTCCATTTGAAATAGCAAAGTTCGCATTAACTTCCGGCATAACCGGAAGTAACAAAAACCTCAAAAGATAATGTTTTAAAAGCTCAAAACCAATTATGCCTGCTATTAAATTTTTAGAAAGATAAGTTTACTTGTTTCCGAGATCTTCTAATAGGCCACTCAACGTGAATCACCCTGTATACAGTGTGTCTGTCCACGAATAGAGTTTGGATGGATTTATTAGTAATTATAGAGGAAAAAGTCATTCCTTATAAAAACGTCTGCTTGCGCTGAAACTACATTTCGAATACCAGATTTGCGATTACTATACAGGGTTTGTCAGAAACAACATTTTTAGTTTTTTGGATTTTTTTTTCAATTCCTTGATTTATTAAATCAATTTTGCTTGTTCTGAAACTACAATTTCGAATATCAGATTTGCGATAACTTTACAGGGTAGGACAGAAAAAACATTTTTGTTTTTTCATAATTTATGATTGAATAATTTAAAGAAATATATGTATTAATAAAAATACTTCAAAAGTAGACAAAGAAAAATAGTTTTCTTACAACAAAATCGTTATTCGGCCAGATATAAAATCATATTCTAAGTAAGAAGGCAGCAATTAAATAGCTGTTTGTTTTTACGTAAATTTATTTTAAACAAAATCCCAAAAACTAAAAATGTTGTTTCTGACGAACCCTGTATAGTAAATCTGATATTCGACAGTGTAGTTTCAGCATAAGCAGACGTTTTTATAAAGAATTACTTTTTCTTGTATACCTACTAATAAAAAAGTTTTTTCATCTTCCAAACTCTATCCGTGGACACACTGTAGATAAGTCTTATATAAATTTATAGTAGCTAGTAAAAATGTATAATATAATTTATTCCAAATCGAGTTTTTTTTTGCGATGGAAAGTTTTTCTTAAAATATACAGGGTATTCAAAAAACTTGGTAAAATGCAGTGGCGTAGCAACCGCTGTATCACTGATACAGGGCCCACTGGCCTGGGGGGGGGGGGGGGGGCCACAAACTATTCTGTTCTGTTTGTTTTAATTCTATTTTAACCGCTCCCCTCCCTAGCCTAGGGGCCCACCACCTGGCTCTTGATACAGGGCCCATTCAATGCTATCTACGCCACTGGTAAAATGCGTAAGTAAAAAGTTTTTTACGTGACACACCATTAATACCAAAATTATACCTACTTGCAAAAATCGAAAAAAAAGTGGTATGGTGGGGGCCACTTAAATTTGTCTTTATTGAAACACACACACATTGTTTATTGACAACTACAAAGGACCAGTGACGTACGTGAATGCATGTGCAATATTAAAATTTGCGTACGCTAAAAGTTTTTCCGATTTCATTTTTACTCGAAATAAACAATACCTACCTACATTTTTTATAACATAATACAATAAATGATTCTAATGTTAAGTTTTCGGCCTGTCACATGTAGGTATATCTAATTTAATTTAAAGGCAAAGTTTTTGTGCTTTCGCTACGTCTTTGTTTTTATTTTTTTATGCAAACCTACAAAAACTCGAAAAACACAGGTCCACTCTCGACGCAAGATTTCATAGCATCTAAACTACTTAACTTTGTCAAATTTTTCTAAAAAAAAGTTGTAGGGAAACATTAGTTCCATAATCTAAAATTAGTATACAGGATGTAATTTAATTCTAGTCTGGGCATATCAAACTTTTTTTTTAATAGAACACCCTACCCATATATTATTTTCTAATTCTTCACAAAATTCTGTACTGGAACAATTCATCTTATATAAAAATCAAATAAATATTTTCCTTTCATTTTGTCAGATCCATCCCTTGACGCGTTTCGCCATATCATGGCTCATCGGTAGAGATAGGATCCGACGAAAGAAAGGAACAACTAAAAATTTCTTATGCAGTATTTGGTGGAACACACTAGCAAGATGTTGCACGGAGCGACATCTGTGTCGTTGTTAGACACTCTTGATATAAAAATGCTCTTATCTGCAGCCGCCTCGAAAATAGAATTTTCGATATGATTTATTTAATCAAAGGTACCAGTTAACACAAATGGTACTGAAAGTAGCTATTTTCGAGGCGATTTTTTTTCACTTTCGAAACGATTTCTTTACTTTCGGGACGATTTTGGATATCTATGTAGGCGGCTTTGACAATAACATAAACTTTGTATTTTATTATGACAACGCTTGTCACATAACATTGGTGTGTGTTCTTTCTTTTTACCATTCGTAAACGGCTACAGAAATAGTATATTACATAACAAGTGATGAAAGTGATACTTTTCAAACGAGGAGATATTTAGCACGAGGCGTCAGCCGAGTGCGGAAATTCTCCGAGTTTTAGAATAATCACTTTCACACGAGTAATGTACACTATTTTTCCTACGACCACAAAGAATTATTAAAAAAAACCTTTGATTTGTGAAAAAAATATTTCAACTCTAGAGTGGAAATACAAGGCACACTATTTAATTTAAACATATGATGCTAATTTAATAGATCGAAAGGTCACAGGTTCAAATTCCATCAGGAGTGCTTGACTTTTTTTTATAAAAAAATTAAATAAATTATAAAATTATTTTGAATTGAAATCTTCCTTCTTGACTGATTTTTTTATTTAATTAAGGAAAGATGCATTAAAAATAAATTAAAAAAATTCACCCAACAAGGAAGATTTCAATTCAAAATAATTCTATAAATTATTTAATGTTTTCATAAAAAAAGTCAAGTGCTCCTGATGGGATTTGAACCTGTGATCTTTCGATTCGTAGGTCACGGCTCTAGGCTATGGCGACCCATAAACATTTTCTGCTTAAGTTTAATATATGACATTTTCTTCAGCGGGGCTTGTTTTGACTGGTAATAAATTTTCCAGTATATTCTTAACTTTTTTATAATTTCAGATGGCGTATTTTCACACTCTAATTCTGAATCACTCGACAAATACGTGATAAATAAAGTAAACTGCTTTCTAAAATTTGTTCTTTTTAATAAATAAGTGTGGTCTGTCAAATTGGCATCATATGCCTAAATTAAATAGTGTGCCTTGTATTTCCACTCTAGAGTTGAAATATTTTCTTTCAACACGCGTGTGATATTCGGCGCTTTCGAGCCAAGTTAACCGTGCTTTTTTTCTCATTTTCATAGGTGGTCGTAGGAAAAAATATTTTATCTACCTTCATTTAGTAATATGAATTTTACAGTTCTGTAAATCGTTTTGTAAGGGCATCTATTACAGCACTAGTGCTGTAATGGAAAAAACCGGTTTTATTAAAATTTTGCTGTTAATTTAGAAGAATTATTTAGTAACAATTATAAAATTAATTACCAATTATTAATTAAAATATAACACTTAATTTTTATTATAAACATTATAATACACTTTTTACAGTTAGAAATTTGTATACCAGAAGTGGATGTGATGGAGCCCTTTACGTTCGAATTTCCAATCATTAAATCCGTGTCTGACCCCATGATTTTCTTTGCTATTTGTTTCTTATTTTCTAAAGAATTCTCAACGTAGCCTTCTGCCGATTATCATAACAACCTTCATAAGTAAATATGTTTCATCATCTGCAGTACTAAGAAACTTACATACGTCTTTCCTTTGTGAAAACTTTGGACTTTTTGGCCTTGTAACCCTCTGAACTTATTTTCAAAAATGCGCTTAGTTGAGAAAATCTGCCTATATCTTAATTTTTCTTGACTGAAATTATAGTTCTCAACATTGAGTAGTGAGTCCATAGTGTAGATGGTTTCTGGGAGCGTTGCTTTACGGAAAAATGACCCAAAAGAATTTTCTCAGACACCTCCTTTATTTTGTTAGCTTTGCACCAATCTTTAAACTTCTCATACTCCAACTCATACCGCGCCTTGGATTTTGTCGGAACTAAACTTCTATATGCTTCTATATTAGAGGGTAAACTTCCATTAGAATCGCTCATTTTGAAAAATGCTTTTTATATTTTTGAATTTGTTTGACAAAGTTTCGACAGTAACCATGCAAAACAGTAACTATGCGAAAGGTAACATAAAGAACTTGATTAGTAAACTTAATAGCAGGTGCATTTTTATTTTTAAAAATGCTTTTTGCCAAATATTTTTATTCATAGATAAAAGTAGATCAAATTTTGTACAATATTCTTGTTGTAAATTCATATTACTACACTCGAAATTTTATTAAACTCGGCTGACGCCGTTTGACAACTTTAACATTTCGTGTTGTAATATGAATCTTTACAACACTTATATCGTAAATAACTAGTACGTAACACGTTCCAAAGTGGAAGCAGCTCGTCCTGGAAAGTTCTTACTCATCCCGTAAAATATCACTTGCGGAACTTTTTACGTAAAAACTATTACCTCCCTATCATAGTTTTTTATTCTCTTTTTAACTATTACAGCTTTCAGTTTGACATGTTAAACCATAAAACCTTTTTTGGTTCAACATGTTAAACCGAAAGTTGTAACTTTTAGATAGCGAGTGCAAAACATAATAGGGAGATAAAAGCATTTTTTTCTAAAATGAACCGTTCCAAATAATGTTATAGCCTGTCAAGGTCTGAAAATGACATACTTAAAACGCCAATATCCCAAAAACAATTGAATTTAGACATTTTATATAAAAAAATGCGTGGAATTTTGTGAGGAATTAAAAATAATATAATGTATAGGGCATTCCATTTAAAAAAAAAGTATATTTAATATCGTTGCCTTAATTTACAAATGTCGCAAGTCCATTTTTCCTAATTTTACAGGAGAAGAAAAAAACTAAATTGCGAATTAAGGTAACGATATGCCCTGACTATTTGGGACACCATGTATACTTTAAACTAATGTTATATTGTAGAAGTAATGCCTTCTTAGTAGTTTGGATGCTATGCGATCCTGCATGCGTTGAGAGTGGGTTACCCTGTGTATATAGTAGGAATATAGTTCGACTCGCTCTTGACTGCCTAATTTAATTTTGTATTACAGACCTTCAGAAGGCCTGAACGACGAATATGGTTTCATCGAGCTACAAGGGGACCTTAAATCGCACTCAGAAACACCGTTTGCAGGTAGGGATCCGCTTAGTAGTAAAGAGAATAGGTTTCCATTAAAAAATACCTAAAAACACAAGCGATGATTAGAGTTAAACATCCAACAAACAATTAACAGCTGATGTGTGCAGGAACCCAATATTAAATCTCACAATAATATCTAGCCATAAAAATTGTATAAAGAACTTTAACAAGGTATATCAAAAAACGAATGGAAAGAAAAGATCGAGATACTGAAAACTTATACTATATTCAAATTTAGATTACGCCAGGGTAAAAACACGCCTTGGTTAATTAACATCAGTTCAACTATCAAACTGTTATATTGCCGAAAGCGAAAAATGAAACCTGAATATAGTATGCATCAGAGGCGTAGGGTGGGGGGGGGGGGGATCTGCGGGCGTTAGTAGGACATTTTTTTCTGAAGAGAGAGGCAGTCGGGACTTTATGTATTTTATGATATCATACCTAGTGAAGAAGGCGGAAAAGCGCCGTAGGTGACGGGGCCACGCTTAAAATTCACCTAACAACTATCAAATTTCGAAAATTAAATTATTACCTCTTGGATTAAATTTGTTTTTGTAAATGTTTTTTTTGATATTCCTAGCTGGCTCTTTATCTAAAAAAAAACATTTTTTATATTTGTGAAAATATGATTATTGGTGTCAATCCAAAATTCTAACATAAGACGTATGTATGACTCTAACCAGAGTTTTTCGGGCTCGGTTTAGCATAATTAAACAAAGTAAATATCGCTCACCACGCCAAAATTGATGATTTTTTCAGAAATCATGTATTTTAGGAGCGTAGATCTAAGAGCATAGCTCTAAAAAAAGGAAAACGGAACAGACAAGTATATAATAGAAAAATACTATAAAATATTCTTTTTACTCGTTTTTCTTTAAAACTGCACCATAAATCAATATAACTAAAACGATATGCGTCTGAAAGCTTAATCTCTAAATAAAACAGGACTTGTAGAAGGAAAAATTTAAAAATAAAACGTTTCCTACAAGACCTTTGTAATCTAAGTCAAGAATACATTATTTAAAGATTTAAATTAAGAGTCCAAGCGTGAGACGAAAAATAAGGTTGCAATTAGACTTTTAGACCCGAGCTCCTAGGCTCGGGGGGGGCAACCCGGCAGTCCCCCTTCCCTTTAAATACGCCACATTTGAGGAAAAAATATTTAAAATGTCGCATATTTTACGACAAACAAAAGAATTTATCATTTGTTATTTTAGGTATTATTGCTTGACCACGCCGCCACTAAAGGTGAAAGAGTGATAAGACAAGGGTGACATGTGTTTGTTTTTATTTGAAATGTTAATTAATTGATGTCAGTGCCTTGACCCCACGTGCTTACTTGTTCTAAGTTAGGAAAAAAAACCTACTTCCTCAAAAATCTAAGAACTACGATTAAAACTTTTGCCGCAATTTACTACTTCACAACAAATAAACACAAGACTTTATATTATATAAGAAATTCGACATTAAAAATTATTTGTTTAATCACAAACATTTAAATAGTCCAAAGGTAATCTAATCCGAACGTACCTACCAAAAACGCGATAATTGTATTTAGACTGGATTCGAACACCACAAGGCCGAGTTGAGGGAGGCTTTGTAAAGCAGCTTGCAGCGACGCGGACGTAATCTAACTCGTCTAAATTTTCCTCATGGGCGACTGCAAATTCGATTTGATTTTAGAGGTGTTTATATCCAACTTCTTAGAAGGTCGTTTAAAAAAAATAAAGTATGGCGTGTTTCTATAAGATACCCAAGGGTCACCCATTTAAATATAATGCGTCAACGCCCTGTTATAGAGGTATACTAGATGGTCATCGAGAAATTTGAAAATCCATATTTTTGTCGAGTGTTTAGGGTATAAATGGCACCTAAATTTTTTAAACTATTTTAATGTTCTCTAAGATCCGGTTGTACAATTAGGGCTTAAGCTTAGTTCAAGTTGAAACAAGCTCAAACTTCATTTTGACAACCAACAAGAATGTAAACATGTTGTCAAAATGAAGTTGAGCTTGGTTCAACGCTGAACTAAGCTTAAGTTGTAATTCTACAACCGGGCCTAATAGGTATAAAGTTTTGTGGTTTTTCTAATAAAAAATTTTCCTCTCTTTAAAAAGGGCGAAAATTTTAATGAAAAAAAGTAACTATAAAGTATTTTATAAAATGTTAACACCAAAACTATTCCCTCCTGGAGTTTGGAAGAGGAAAAACTTTTTTATTAGTAGGTATAGAAGAAAAAGTCATTCTTTATAAAAACGTCTGCTTGTGCTGAAACTACAATTTCGAATATCAGATTAGCTATTACTATACAAGGTTCGTCAGAAAAAAAATGTCTATTAAATAAAATGCAATTGCCTACATTCAAAACTAAGTAACAAAATTATATTGTTATAAATTCAATAAAAACCTAAAAATATGACAAAGTTTAAACGGTCATATCTCATTAAAACTTCATCAAAAAAAAATTAGGTCATTCTGTAGGAAATTTAATGTTCTGTCTTTTCTATGAAGCAATGCCTATACCTATCTCTGCTCAAAAAAAGTTATTTGCATAAAAGTAAAAAAAAAAATACTTAATTTTTTGCACTTTTGTGTTAAATTGTTTTTAATATAATTTGAACTGAATAGATTTGTAAATTTTTTAATTACGCCATTTCAATAGAAAATCTATTTCTCTATAAAATACCCCCAAATTTTGCTTCGTTTTCGAGATATACTCAAAAAACCGTAAGTGTTGCATTTTCCCCCCTATCCAGTTTTCCTCCTCTAATTTAATAGCACTCTGCGGTTTTTTCATTCTTAATAACCAATTGAACGATTTATACAATAAAAACCCGTCACACTCTGTAGTTCTTTATGACCCTGCTTTTTAGGACATAATCAATAGCCTATGCAGCCCAAACAAAATTCATTTAATAAATCAAGGAATTGAAAATTAGAATTGAAAAAAAAAACGAAAAATGTTGTTTCTGACGAACACTATCGTAATCGCAACTCTGGTATTCGAAATTGTAGTTTCAACACAAGCAGGCGTTTTTATAAAAAATGACTTTCCTCTATACCTACTAATAAAAAGTTTTTCCTCTTCCAAACTCTAAATGCGTGGACACACTGTAGATAGTAAATTTCCGTTGCCCAGCGAGGGAGGGCCTTTACCTTTCTCAGATGCTATGATGTATCGATAGATGTTTAATAGTATAATAAGTTCTAATTTTCAGGCAAATTTGTTGGTGATCTTCACTATACGAAAGATGGAACGCCTATTTTGATAATCGGCCACCACCTGATGTACGGAAGAGAAGTGAAGTTGGAAAAACCTTTGGCTTTACTCGAAAAAGACAAGAAAGAGGACGGAACCGATTATCTCATACGATGCATTATAAGGAAGAAAATTATTTTTAAAACAAGACCCAAGCCCATAGTGGGAGTGTAAAATGTTTTATAGGTCTTAGGAATCCTATTTAAACTCTTATTAAATAATATTATATATTTTTGTATTATTAAAATTAAATGTTTTTCAAGAAAAACAAACCTGTAGATTACTTAAAGATGATTATTTCTTAAATAAATACCCGTATTACAAATAACAGCCTACCCTTATTGCTATATCGCTAACACTTTCCTCGTTAACAAATTTATATTAATGGGAGAGATCTAAATGCCCAAAACAGCCTTTGGGACTCGAAAGAGAATACAAAGGAAAAAATCTATATAAAGCTATAAATCGAACTAATGTAGGGATTGTGAACAAGGTACACAGCTCCAAATCAAGGCAAAAATTGTCCCGATATTACGATAGCAGCCCCAGGAATCGCCATGAAAAGTACATGAAGACACAATAAACAGTGACCACTTTCCTACGATCTGCAATTTGGAGGGAGATCAATTCCATCAAGCACTGGTCAATATAAGAGATATAAATGGACGGTTAACAAAGCCTATTGGTGTCTATAAATACAAATCGACAGAATGGAAACAAACTAAACTATCATAAACGCAATTGGCAAAACAGAAGTAAACGGGAATCATCAAAAGATTATTAAACCAAAACTGTGAAGAGGCAAATCAACAAAGAAGGGAGAATAAACAAAAAAGGTGGCTATTGCGAAAATAATTTAAGAAAAGGGACGGCGTTATGCAGTTCACACTAAACAGAGACGGCCCCAGGGGCGCAGCCAGGGAGGGGCCCGGGCCCCCCCCCCGAAATTTTTTGACATGCAAACTACTGTACCTTTATATTCTTAATAGATACAAGTAATTACCTACCTGCTTAATAGATATACATTTTTAATTTTCTATTTAAAATTGAAATAGGTAAACGGTCGCGTCTACTCCTCGCGATTTAAAAAAGTTTTATTTTGCCTACGGCTGTGACTGTGCCATACTCGTCTCGTTGTCGCGGCGCGCAATTACTCGATTAGTATGAGCACAGCACGCGGACATTCGCGATGAACTTTCGACTTTAACCTTGAGTGAGGAGTGAGCATTCAGCTATTTCCGCATTCCGCATTAAAACGTCGTAACAGGTGCACTATTTTACTAATTATATTATTGTTTATTCGTAGAAGTAGAAGCTTTTATAGATTGACAAGTATTCTTAGGTAAGTTCAACAATAGGTAATATAGCGATGATACAATGATTTGTAGTATTTTTTCTTAGTAGATTGTTACCTATTTAATTTAATTACAAGTTTTAACATTATTATTATTTCAAAAACAGGAAAAATAATAAAAATTAAAAAATGGCCATCTACAGGGTGTTTTGAAACAAGTGCAGCTGATGACGTAACAGATAAAGTTAAAGAAATAAGAGGCCTGGCAGATGATAATTTTCAAACTATTTTTAAAAAAGCTCAAGATCTACTTTCGGAATTCGATATTGAAATCAGAATACCTAGACTACCGCCAAGACAAATACAAAGATTGGTTATAAGAACATATTCCGAGGCTGAGTATTTCAAAATAACAATTTTTATTCCGTTTTTAGATGGCCTCATAGCAAATCTCGAGGATCGGTTTTTAAAACATCGAGAAACCATTCAAAATTTTGAATGCCTTTTTCCTTATGATAATCAAGACTTTGATAGTCAATTTAAATGTTTTTTGGAACTTCACAGCTTCTACAAGAATGAATTCCTTGAAGAGTTTTCCAACAAAACTATGTTAAAAGCTGAACTTGAGCTGTGGTATAAAAACTGCAAAAACAAGAAACTGAAGGAAGATCTGGACAAAGTGCACCCCGAATGTGATGCCAATATATTTCCTAATATAAAAATGCTTTTACAAATATTTTTAACTTTGCCTATTACAACTGCCACGTCTGAAAGGTCATTTTCAAATTTAAAATATTTAAAAACATATCTGCGTAGCACCACGGGGGAGGACAGATTAAATGGTTTGGCAGTTCTTTATGTGAACCACGATGTAGATATTACCGTGGAAGAAATTCTGGACGAAATGGCAAAAACAAAACGAAGAATTTTACTTTAAAGCGATTACTTACAACTTACTGTATAAGTTTTGAGGAAGTAGTCCATTCTTAAAGTGGAGTTAATTTATAGGAATAAGTAAAAACATGAAGTCTTTCTCCACTGGTTTATTGAAATAATAAAAAAATTTTAAATTCTACATGTTTCGGGTGTAGTAACACCCATCATCAGGAAAAAATACAAAGAGAGAGCATTAGTAAATAAAGGAGCAAGATTAACTGGTAGTGAACATCGATGGAGCTCTATCGAGCCATGAGAGATAAAAATTAAGAACTGATGATTTAAAAAATTGGTATACTTAGAGCCTCGAGGCTAAGTTTGGACACTGACCGTGGGCAAAAGGTAACAGTGACAAGAGGGCCCGTTAGGGCTGAGAAAAAAAATATATAGGAAAAATGGAGACTCATGGGTCCAGAAATCTCATCCCGAAGAAAACATGGTGTATAAGGTTTTTGTTTGTTTTTTAGTATGAGTATGATTTATGTGTTACTTATTTTAAATATATTTTTGCTAATTAAAATGCAATGTTTAATTTTTTTTGATAAATAATCTGATAGGCCCCCCCCCGAACAAATTTTCTGGCTGCGCCACTGGACGGCCCGATCTCCAAAGTCTTTAAAATGGTTAGGAAATTTAGCAACAAAGGAAACTCAAAACCGATAGAGACGTGGTAGGAAGAACTACTGAACAACCTAGCCCCCTTGTCCCAACTAATTTCACTTGGGAAGAAAACATAAGAATCAAAAAAAATTTTAAAGAAGAGTTAGAGTCTGTACTAAATCTGAAGAAAAAAGACTCGGCTCCAGGTACAGACACAATTACATACTCCATATGATTGGATCGCTTCTAAATATCTACAAGTCAGAGTTCCGGAGAAGTGGAAAACATCTATGGTGGGGGTGGCTCCTATTCTGAAACACAAGAGTCTGTGGACCAGACGGATAGGTGCACCCAAGGTGCACCGAAAGAAGCCGAACGCCGCGGTGTCAATCTAGGTTATGTGCGTTTACATGTCGTCCGAAACAATAATAAGATGTAGGCGTATTTACAAGTTTACATGTCGTTTTAAAACGATATTAGGTAATAAATAAATTATATTAAATTACGTTATATTTATGAATATTTCCGGCTTTTTATGTAATTGGCAAAAATCTTAAGTTCAGAATTCGACGGTGTTAGGACAGTTTTTAGCTATTTTTATTGTTTATTATTATGGTAGTAATACAAATTTAAGTAATTATGACACTAAACTTTGGACACCCTGTACAATTCGTATTAATCAAACTTGGTTAATGAGACTGTTCGACCTTATTTATTAAATACAAATTGTATAATTTTATTAACGAGGCATTATTTTCATTTTTTATTAATTTTTAAAACCAGTGGTGCAAAACTGATTTTTCTTTGTTTTTATTTTTTTTGTATATAATACTGAACCGATTTCATTAAAATTTGAAGGCAACTATAAAAGGCATCCATATATCAGAATATTCAGGGCGGAATATTTAACTGGAATAAATTCAGTAATAGAAAGCCGCTTTATTTGCGGAGAAAATACGGAAATACGGGTTCCTTTTATTTTTAGTTTGGTACACTTTTCTCGTCCCGTTATGAAATTTACCCCTTCTGGGGGGTAGAAACCGCCCCTAACTTTTTTTTCTCAAACGTATTGCGGTAGTTCGTTGGAAAGGGCATAAAAAAAGGAAAACGACCCACTATTTACTTTTGCATTTCGATAATCTAGACGCAATTTTTTTTATTGTAAAAATTGTTGGAAATGTTAGGGGGGTTTCTACCCCCAGAAGAGGGGTAAATTTTATGACGGGACGAAAAAAGTTTAACAAACTAAAAATAAAGGCACCCGTATTTCCGTATTTTCTCCGCAAATAAAGATACTTTCTAATACCGAATTTATTCCAGTTAAAAATTCCACCCTGTATCTGTGGCTTGGTACAAGAAGTGCATATTATATGTCACTATTTTGCGTTTTTGAGATAAATATGCCAAAGTACTAATAAAAAATGTAAATTTTATGAGGGTAAAATGTCTAAACCCCATTTTACAAAAACAAAAAAAATGCTTATGTCATTTATTAACTATTTAAAAGTTTAAACTTTTAAAGCGAATATTATCAATTTCACAAAAACTGACATATGCACACACAGAGATACATAATATATAGCATGTAATTTAAAAAATAGATCCTTATGACGTCACGCTTTTTTGGAACACCCTGTATAAACAAAAATATTTTCCTGAAATGCGCCATAGGATACAGGTCTAGTCCGCAAAATGCCAAAATAATAACTTAATTTTTAAGTGAGCTAGGGAAGACGGGAGGTGATGAGATACACGACCCTGTAGAATAAACTTTCATTCAAAAATGATAGACTCCCAGCAAACACTGATACATTGGCCAACCGTCGGTTTACTTCTGGCACCGCTGGCTTAATGCTGGCATTGGTAACCATATATAGGGCCATAATTTCCCCAATGCTTGATAGCCATAAACATTGAGTAGCCAATGCTGGACCTGTTTTGTTATTACTACATTGGCCCGACACTGGCTTAAAGACATTGGTCCAATATACAAATGCCTCTTATTTGATATGCAAAATAAAAATATTTTGCTGTTTCCATAACATTTTAATTCTTATACCTACCTAAATGTTTTGCATTTTTTGTATTATTTTTTGTTATTAGAGTTACCAAAAAGATAAATTTCTATAGTAATGTACAAATATTTTGATCGATTTATTCCCATTTGTAGCAAAACTACGCTTGATGTATTTTTACGAACCATATCTGATTTTAAATAATTAGCCCGTGTTGCTGTTCTCTCAAACCCATTCCGCTTTCCTCGTCTTGCAAACATGCAAACCACAGATGCAAATCTCAAATTTTTCTTTTAAGTTTCTTTTCTTGCTCCAAACTAGCTTGTTTGATAGAAACAGCAGATGTTAAGGTAAAGTTAGAAAAAGAAAAACATATAACATAACCCCCCAGGTTGACATGCGGCTTTTGATCTGTACTTGGACAGTGTTGCCGGATATCAAGAGTTTTCTCCCAATCAAATAATGTTCGCCACCAGAATATGCTATATTGGACCTAAATATTTATTTTGTCTCTGCTGTTTTTATGTTAATACATCACAAGTGACTACTAATACTAAATTTCAAACAATGGAACAAAAACACTAAATTAAAACCTATAGGTGAGATAGAAAAAGCCTCTGCAACTTATTTTATCTTGCAGCTGCAAGTGGTTTAGAATGTTGTCTATTCCTCTGTTCTTAAAGTCTATTAATTTTTTGGATCTGCAAGTTCACCTGCATGTCTATTCTGTATTTTTGTAGCTATTTTGAGTAAATTTGAAAAATATTGATCCAATTTATTACTTTTTCAAACTGCAGTCTGGCAACATTGTTTAAGTAGGGCGCCTTCCTTGGCCTTGCCTATTTTAGTCTGTGATTTTAATAGACAAGTCGACTCGTGTCTACTGTGTGAAAGTTTTACAGTTAATTTTAAAAGTTTAAAGTTTGATTAGTAGTATATTATTATTTTGCATGTAATGTAAAAGAGCTTATTTTTTGTTTACAGTAAGCCTTGTTCTTGCTGTAATCCGCCATTTTAACATCACTTAAATTATTTTTAATAATAATAAATAATATAAGATTTTATTTCCAGTTTACCTACCTGTATAATTAATGACAAAAAGCATATATTGGAACGAGCAATTTTCTGATATAGTTGAGGATATAGTACAAGACGAACCGAAACTTTCAGAATCTAAACTTCCCCAAAAATATTTTGAAGTCAAGAAAATTTAATAAGATACTGGCGAACCATCAGTTTTCTTAAGTGTAGTAAGTATAAAGTCATCCTGTATTGTATTTAGTAAAATTTAATTTACATTTTGTTATTCCTAATTAATCCTAATTAATCTAATAAATTATTCTTTTTAGTGTGACACATTAACGATTATTGGAGGCAATAAAAGTTAATTTCAAACAAATTAGCAGTAGAATGCAATTGGATGGGTCGATATTAAATAGGTAAGAGATTTTTTTAAAGGCGTAATAAAAAATATCTTAGATATAAGTGAAAATGAATGTAGGTATGTTGGTGTAGGTATGTAAATAATTTGATGTTTATTTAAATGTGCCTTAACTGTTGAAATGTTCTCGAGTGCCAACTAGCTTTTATTACAGTACTTGCCTCTTACTGGGTAATCGATTTTTTTTTATTCTCTCCAAATACCTACTAATAAAAAAATATGTGCCCAAGACTTTTAAATGGGGAAAAAATACAATTTTTAACAATACACAGTACCAGTAATTATGTATGTTTCAGGAGCTGTAAGGAAAATCCGTTTTGTAAGAGAGTCAGTCAACGACAGGTAGAAGATCACATTAAAATATGGTGGAGAAATGAAGGTGATAGAGCGAGGGAGGACGAGCCACGAGAAAAAACAGAAGCACAGCTCAAACGGTAAACTGACGTAAAACATTGTCACTTTTTTTCTTGTTTTGTTTGGACATCGTTAATTATGATCATAAAAACTATACCAGCCTAACATTTTCATTTTAAGTCGAAAACATCTATGATATATTTAAGTATATGTTATTGGAATAAACATTTCAAAATAAATAAAAAAATGTCTTTGTTTCAATTTGCATTGTTCTTTTTTTAAGTATTTTTGACACTTTCTGTTACCTCAAAATACACTGTTTGTTAGGTAGGTAACATAATTAATACTTTATCATTATATTCAATTCAATTTTGATTTGCATATCTTAAACTGAACATATTAAAATTATTTTAACAAATCGGTTTGTTTTTTGACATTTTTGACCATGACGGTATGATTACCGTTAATTCTCTATAAATAACCACCAGCGTTTGTTTTGATTTGCAAATTGCAACCTCATTGTGGCTTCCAATTAAAGTTATTAATATCAAGAAGATATTAATTATATACAAAGACCATTTGAATTAACCGAAACCGTGTCAAAATTACTTGCAAATCAAAGAAAATTTTAGCAGTGTCGTCATGGGCCCTAAATACGCTATATTTCCTATCATTGGACCACACTGGCCAAGAATTTGCAATCTACAGTATGTCTTCGTAAGTTGGAACCATATGGAAAACTTTTTTATTAATAATTTTACGAAAAAAAGTTATTTTTAAAAGTTATTTTTCATAAAAAGTTCTGCATGGTCTAAAACCTAAAATTCAACTATCAGATATTAAATTCTTTTAGGCGTATACGAGGTTTGTCAAAAAAAAATTAATTTTGCCCACGAGCCCAATTCCTATTTTTTAACAAACCTCGTATACGCCTAGAAGAATTTAATATCTGATAGTCGCATTTTAGGTTCTAAACCATGCAGAAATGTTATGAAGAATAACTTTTTTCGTAAAATTAATAATAAAAGTTTTCCACATGGTTCCAACTTACAGAGACATACTGTATAATTGCAGGCTATACGTTGGCCCAAAGTTGGCTATATAGTGTATTTCCATAAACGGATCAACATTGGCCCGATGTTTGCCAACCATCGGCAACCCATAATTGGCCCATTCGTTGGCCGCAGTCTCCTATAGTCGGCGGCCCAATGCCGGAATCCAACATCGGGGAGACGTTGTATACAGCGGCAAATGGTATGGTCGTCAACATTGGGCCAACGTAAAATTGTTTGCTGGGCTGATATAGACATTATTCTAAATATTTCCCATTTAAAAAATGTGTATAAGTGGCTTTTAATCCTCCCTTGTATACTCGTACAGAATTCAAAATATATATCATAATGTACCTTATAGTCCTAGATTGTCTCGCACAGGTCACACAATGAATACTAAGTACGCGTTTATCGTTTATCAAACGTGCCTGGTAAAACACATGAATTTCGCGCCAATAAGTTATGTCAAACGGGTTTCTTTCGATTCGATCGATCGGCACCGGGCACCAGAGTTCGGCTTCTTTCGGTGCACCTATCCGTCTGGTCCACAGACTCTTGTTTCTGAAACCAGGTAAAGTTTCTGAACTTGCGAGTAGTTATAGGCCCCTCGTTAACAAGCTGTGCGGGAAAACTACTAGAAGCAAACAAAGACTAGATTATGAGTTAAAAAACAAAAAACCTTTAACGAAGGGGGGGGGGGTGTTTAGGTTATGAAGTTTTAAAAAAGTAGCATTTTTGGGTGTCACGCCCTTTTATTTTTAAAATAGCGCCACAGACGAAAAATTTGGTCACAAAACAAAATCCTAAGGAAAATTTATAAAATGGGGAGACGATTTTTGAGTTGGGTAGTTCAGTCAAAAGTAATTTGTCATGGGGGGGAGGACCCCTAACCCCCCCCCCCCCCCCCTTACCTACGGCCCTGGGTATTCCGGTGATCGGGATGATTTAGTCATTATTTGCACAGGACAGGACTTTATAACCATGTATTGTAAGAACTAAAAATAACCCTAAAAAATATAGAAAATTGGGTGGAGGATAAAGAAATGGAGAAAAATATAAGCAAGACAAAATAGGCCATGATATTCAGCAATAAAAAATACTTGGATGATACTATATTGTATAATATTCCTCTTTTTTTATTTCTAGGTGCTACAAACCGAGGCAATAACTTTCTGGTGTTCAATGCTCCTCCGGACGAGAAGAGTTTAAATCCTTTGTTGTGTTATCTGTCTAATTAATCCCCTAATACTAGGGAAAGTGAGTAAAGCAGCCCTCACACGTTTAATATTATTGTCAATATTTTTATTGTCAATATATTGATCTTTAACCTCTCACACGGTCAATAAATTCATAAATACCTATTCAGTCGCTACGAAATTTCGCATCGGTGTAATTTAAAAACATGAGTAACAAAAAAAAGCTTGTATATATAGCTATAATTTTATCAACTTTTTCTGATTGTGAAAAAAAAAAGAAAAAAAAAGACGCTGGCTTAAAAATAGTTATCGAAACGAAACAAATACCACCAATTTACACGTTCTAAATTCCATTTTGAAAATGGACACTGAAGATTATCGGAATTATTTTCGAATGAATAACGATGTATATGAACAAGGACTATTGCATTTGTATGTTAACCCCTTATATCAAGAAAGCAGCAGGATATAATTATGAGGCAAGCATTATCGGCTCATAAACCTCTTCGGCAGCACAACCTGATCGTTTCGCGTCTTTAATTTTTTTTTAAATTCTTTTCTGTAATTTGTTCTGAGACCATTTAAATTATTTTTTACATCTTCGATTTTCGCATCTTTTTTTATGTTTTTATAAATTTTTAATAATTTTTTGTAGCCAACCGCCTTCTTATTCCTATTACTGTAGTCTTTTGAAGACGAATCCCTTAATTCTGCCATTTCACGGTAAGCCGCAATAAAGTTTTTTAATATAACGTTTTCACTGGTTGATAAACTCTCATTTTCATCGGGCTGGAGGCCGGGCGAAGCCGCCGGCGATGTGACTTCCATTGCGTTCATATTTATATTTATACTAGCAAAATATTGTCAATATAGCCCTCAAACGGTCAATACTTGTTCAATTTAGTGGCCCCGCCCACAATATTGAAGAAATATTTTCGAGTCGCCAAAAATACATCAATATATTGACAATACTTCAATATTTTGCTTGATAAGATCAATATTATTGTCAATATTTATTGATATTGACAATAATATTGAACGTGTGAGGGCCGCTTAAAGCATAAGTGTAAATATTGAAGGAGTCAAAAAGAACATATAAGGTTAACGCGTGGTCCATGATACAACTATATCATGCTTGTGGTCGTAATATGCTTTAAAGGCAGACAACTTATGATCGCCCAAATGTATAGCGACAGCGACGACTTATCATTCCTCTGTGCCCAAATCATGCTGGCGACGGGCCCCTAAGCAGGCGACGGACGCCAAAAAGAAGTAAAGATATATTATCTTTGTAAAGATTGTGGTTATATTTCGAGGGCTTGTGTTTTTGGTCTGTTTTTAAATAACGATAAATTTTATCTTTTTAGTTATTTATTAACTTACATTTTTATAGTTGTTAGTGATTGCGGTGTTTTTCGGACTTCAAAATGGGAGGAAAAAAGTGTATGATGGTTTTTTGCAAGAATCGCGGCCCAATTCCTGGAATAAAGTACTTCAGGTATTTAAATTATTTTATTTTCCCATACCTATGTGGGTCATATAGCATAGACTCATACTCATACATGCCTCGTTACTAAGAATATAACGTTGCCCTAAACTGTATAACATAACATGTATCGATTTCTGTTGTAAATTGTGTGGTAGTTTTGAAAGGCAGAAGAATTTACCGTTTTTACTAACATGTTTCTAATCTTTATGTTCTATTAGTTTTGAATAAGCTGAAATTAAACTAAAATTATATTTGGAAAAGCACCTACTTTTACTACACTACTCAATACTATGTATTGAGATGTGATACAATATGTTCGACTAAAAAAACGTGTTGATATTCTGTCTCTTAAACGTTATGGTCTCCGTTATGGTCCAAAAATAAATAATACAGAAGGTACCTAGGTAGGTGCATACCAGTCCAAGTACATTCACTGTATATTTTTCAGGCTAACCGCAGCCCGTCGTGATCCTTGGTTAAGAGCAATAGGAAGAAATCCTAATGCAGAACCCCTTACTGAGGCAAATCGTATCTGCAGCATACATTTTGCCAAAGATGATATAATCATTATAGATAATCGGATATGCTTAAAACCAGGTGCTATTCCAACACAGCATTTGGGCAACAATAGACTTTTACCTTCACTAAAAATGTCTTCTTTGACCTCCATTAGTACAATAAATTATAGGTAAGTTATTTTTAATTTGTCATTTTATATACATATATAATATTATATAATTATTTATTATATGTCACATCAAACCAACAGCAGTTTTCCAGTGTTTCTAAAAAAATTTTAGTAGTGAGCAAAAGAACCCTTCCACTGAGGTTGATGCTCTTGTGACTCCCATGACTTCTGAACCTGGTCACGACTTACACAATAATGAGAATATTATCGAAGAAGGAGTATGCTTTAATTACCTAGAAGTTCCAAACAATAATGAGATCGATATCAATGAAGAATTATGTTTTAAATACCTAGAAGTTACTATGGATGATGAGGAATCCTTAAGTAGGTTAGTAATAAGCTTATTACCTACTAAGCAGTCGTTGTATGTTGCAATTTTGAACACACAAAATAAAACAGACAATTCAAAACTACTTTAAATAATGCATGCTGAAAACAATCTACTTGTCTAACTGCTGATTACTACAATTGAAGATTAAACAAAAACTACTAAAAAAGGTAGGCAACCATCAGATCGCAAATATAACAGACGCAACGTTGTCACGCCAATCTTGGAAAATGCTAGTTTTTTTTGCCATACATTTGACAGTATTATTTTAAAAATATTAACATTTTAACCAACTAATGCAGTTTTACCCATTTAAAATTTACCATTTATTTGCATGGCATGAACTTGCATTAATTACTTGCAGCTAATATAAAACAGCTTTAAAAGACATATTATTCACAGTTAAAAAATTAAATTAATATTGTTGGGTTCTATAAAGATTTTTGACCACAATTAACTAACCAACAAGTTTGACTGTAATATACATGACATTGGCAAAAATAATTTTCTCACAATCATGACCTTCATTTTTAATTTACTTATGCACCTATGATTGTGAATAAGTAATGTCCATTATGTCACAGTCAAACTTGCTGGTTAGTTAATTGTGGTTAAAATCTTTATGCAACCCAATATTAAATCAATAATCTAGTAACTTAATAAAATCCGCTTGTATTAAACTTTTTTTAATTTTTAGCGTTTCAACTTTAGACCCACTTTCAGTACCTTCAACTGGAGAAGAAATCGACAGTTATGGTATTATCAGTATAATTTATATTCTTGTGGGTATATTTATATTTTGTTCAATTAAAAGCAACAAAGAAATTCTTCCAGTGAAACAGATTAAAAGAAAACTGGAAATAATGTCAAGTAGTGAAGGTGAAGATGAAAATACCATTAAAAAGGCTAAGGAAGACGTTAAAATTATACATAGTTATAGGTAAGATTTGTTTATTACTAGAGAATGGTTTTTACAATGACAACTGAGTAATATAGACCAAGGATTCTTTTTTTTCAAGATATAATATAAAAATCTCCACCCATTCCTTACGAGCTTATAAATTAAACCACTTGGAAATATGAGCAAATTTTGAGGCTAGATAAATTTACTGTTGCCAAATATTCTTCTCTTATGGCTTTTATTTGCAATAGAGACGGAGAAAACAGTTAATTTTAAAATAGTTGCAACTGTTACTAAATACCAGGTCACCATTATTTAGTTTATTTCAAAATTTTGCAATTGCTTTATAAACTTTTATTAAGAACGATAATACAGTGAAACCTCTCATAACGGACACCTCTGATAAGCGGACATCTCTATTAAGCGGACATTTTTTCATAGTTCGGAACTAGGTATATGAAGTTCTATGAAAATCAACCTCTCTTGGGCAGACTCTCCTTTGGGCGGACGCGAACAGGCTGTTTTTATACAAAGAGCGCGAAAACTCTCCTTTAAACGGACAATAAATGTTTTAAAGTATTTGGGAGACGAATAAGTACAATGTAAAAACTCTCTGAAGACAGACCGGCAACCAATCGTGTATACGTGGCAGCGCGAAAGGACTTCGCCGAATGAAAGTAGTGTGATTCCCCGAAAGCAGGCCGCCGTTTATTTGTGAGTTGTAAGGTTAAAATCGTAAACAATGGCAGAAAAATGTCACGTTTTTTTAGTACTAGATCCTAACTAAAATTTTTTTGTTATGTTTAATAAATGTTTATTTGTACATACATTAATATATGTATAAAGTAATAATTTTACATTTACTTATTACCTAATAACATATTTCCCATAGGCGGACACCTCTATTAGGCGGCCACATTTAGACAGTTCCTTAGGTGTCCGCCTAACAGAGGTTTCACTGTAGTTCAGGTCGGGTTAGCCGCCGCCGACGACAGCGTACAAGTCAAAACAAGCAAGCAGTCTCGCTACGTCTTGCCTCGCGGCATTTACATCACATCACAACAACGCGACATAAAAGTTTTCACTGTAGTTGTTAGCCGCTGCCGACAGCGTACAAGTCAAAACAAGCAAGCAGTCTATGTCTTGCCTCGCGGCATTTACACAACAACGCGACATAAAAACAGTTTTAACAAATTATTATTAAATAAAAATCAACACTACTAAAAGGACAGTCCGAAAACTATTGTCCTTGAGACTTAAGGTTATATCAAATTAACACGTTTAACGCGTTGTGTAAACATAAAGAACTTTTTTCTTAGTGATGAAAATATAAATCAGTCCTTCCTCTCTTTATTTTAGCTAGTAGTACTTCCACTTGTTAATTTAAAATATGTCCCTTTTTTTAGCAAAAATCCAAATCACCTTGAAGATAGACTTAAGACTATGACTGAAAAAAAATATCTATATCAAGAAAAAGTAAAAAATGTTACAAGAAAAGTAAAGCGACTCACTCAGAAAGTACAAAGTTTAAAGAAAGTTTTGTGTAACTTGAAGAAGAAGAATTTATTAGATAAAGAAGCCTTATCTCTGCTAAATGAAACAGACTCTTTAAACGAATAAAGGCCCTTGTAAGGTAACTGACTATACCGTGTCCGTTCATCTACTCTAAACTATGTGGAGATATTTATGTGAGAGGGGCATGGCATGGGAGATAATAGACTTTGTTTTGATGTAAGATTGAAGAAAATGTTTGCAGATTCATGGGGCACGTTACCACAAAGAATCATAGAAGTGGAAGGTCCAAGTAATACATACCTAGTTGAATAATACAGATTTTTAAAAATATAGGATTTGAGATCAGATATGAATAGTATATGAAGCAAAATACAGGGACGGATTCAGAAGCACGATGCCCATACATGAAACGTGTACGAATATATACACAGTATTTTACATTGTTTAAAGCTTATTATTTCTAGAAATACCCACATTACATTACTAAATAATAACTGCACCAGACACCGATGCGTGCGACGGATGCAACGAATAGAGTCGCCAGAACTGATATAACAATAAGTGAATAATACACATTTAAGCAAAAATCTATTATATGCCGCTAAGACATGGAACGGTGGTCTTTTGTAACTTTTTTAAAACAGAGCAAACATTGTAACTTCAATTTTATTATTCTTTAACGAACGTGATACTAAGTTTGTACTCGTGTCATTAAATATTAGCCGAATCTGTGCTGTGTTTATTTTGAAACATTTACTTTTGCATTCATTTTTGGTGACATTTTGCCAACCAACAAAATCCCGCTAATCGATTTTTCACTGGCTGATACCTGAAATAGGATTCTCGATTCGCTGTAAATAATTATATTTCCGGCTGAATATGAAACAGGTTTTTACAAAATTGTTTGTATGGATTCCGAGAAAGTCACGTTTGAAATAGCGTTTGGAGGGATTTTGTTGGTTTGCAAAATGTCACCATTGTTTAAGGTGCTTCTAAGTGATTATTTACTCGAGAGACTGCATACCTACCAGATATAATTTCAGAAGGGTTTATTCAGTCCTTATAGCTTGCAGCGATATCGTTTATTTAGAAAAAATAAAACTAGTCTGTAAAATAGAAATAAATTTTATTTAATCATGTTATAAACGTTTATACAAAATATTTTACAACTTAATAAAAATATCTAGTTTACCATTTATTTTTAAATATACTTTAAAAAATTATTGATCGGTTAAGTCAAAGACCTTATCATTATGGGCATTTTGGATTTTACATATACGAAAAAGGAGTAATAAGTGATTGCTGTGTAAATGCGGACCAAAAAAAAACTGTACATCTAGACCACAGTCTAATCGGTATTAAGAAAACGGATAAATAGACAACTGTATTAATTTTGCCTAGATATGTACGTTATTTCCGTTACTAACCAGTGTGTCCGGAAACTCCGTTCACATAATTCAAGGATAAATTGTATATAACACAATACACGGACAACGGTAGCGGCCTTTACACGGTATGTTTTAACCGCGCACGTTTATTTCCACACATAAACGTTTGTTTCTATTCTGTAACTCTTGTTTTTATTTTCAGTTCGGGTTCGAGTAGTTAGATCGTACTAATAATAATTATTAACTAAGTGATATTTATCGACTCGGTTCGGTACCCCTCAACGAGTAGTGCTCGTTTACGTATTTGGCAGAACAAAACTAAACAAGTAAGTAGCAGTGCCGCTGTGGTTCTTCTCGGCAGTTATATACACTGTGTCCACGGATAGAGTTTGGAAGAGGAATAACTTTTTTATTAGTAGGTATAGAAGAAAAAGTCATTCTGTATAAAAACATCTGCTTGTTCTGAAACTACAATTTCGAATATTAGTTTTACTATACAGGATTCGTCAGAAATTTTTTTTTTGGATTTCATTTAAAATAAATTTATGTAAAAACAAACAGCTATTGTTGCCTTCTTATTAGAATATGATTTTATATCTGGCCGAATAACGATTTTGTTGTAAGAAAACTATTTTTCTTTGTCTACTTTTGAAGTATTTCTATTAATATCACATTTCTTTAATTTATTCAATCATAAATTATAAAAAGTTAAACATGTTGTTTCTGACAAACCCTGTATAATAATCGCAAATCTGATATTCGAAATTGTAGTTTCAGCACAAGCAGACGTTTTTATAAAGAATGACTTTTTCTTCTATACATACTAATAAAAAAGTTTTTCCTCTTCCAAACTATCCGTGGACACACTGTATACTTATTGTAACGTGTAGTATTTTGGATATTGACAATGCCAAATTGTGCTGTGGAGATTTGTAACAATTGCAACCAAAACACAAAAGGATCAGATATAAAACATTTTGGGTTTCCAAAAAATAAAGATCTTGCGAAAGGGGCGACCAAATTAATTTAAAGAATGGTGTAAGTAACAACGATTTTTGTATATATTGTTTATAATAAGATTCTTATCTTAACCAAACATACCACCATCGTTGCACTTGCACCTAACGTAAACCGGCCTTAAAAAGAGTCCTCGTACGTGACGTCACAATGTGGGGGGGAGAGAGAATTTATGCGCCTCACCATTTTGGTGTTAGTCTATCTTGTACAAAATATAAAAACACATGAAAAATCGTGGGTCTGGTAGGTCTTTAAATGTTATTAAAGGAAGGAACAATTTAAATGTATAATTATCACAATTCGATAAGATATAATTTATGTAATGATTTAAATAATCATTTTTTTCTCCTGTTAGTACTTTTTTTTGTAAAGAAAACTCATATTTTTTTTGAAATATATGAATGGAATATCCGGACATTGATGTAAAATGGATAAAAATCCAAAACATACGGTTAATGAGTCCTTTATCAATACTATTGGCGGCTTTTTAACAAACCCGCTAGTCGATTGTATAATAACAGGAAGGAATTTGTTCGGCCTAAAACGAGAAAAATGTTTGCGGGTAAATAACAGGTTTCAAAAAAAATCTCTGTTGTCTAATATAAAGAAAATTATATAAATAAGGAATTCCACTAGAACGTATACAATAAAAATTCTAACCAAAACTACCCAAAATCACAAAGTCTATTGTATTCCTAATTAAAGCATATTATTAATTTATATAACAAAGTCTAAAATTGTACTGTGTTTAACCAAAACATTAATAAAGATTAGAAAACATTTTCGCAACAAAAACTTTTCCGAGGTCACTCCTCCGCTAGATAAACAAACAATGCAAATGGATATGGCAAGTTATTATTAGAAATTTATTACAAAAAAATTAAAGATAAAATAAATGCAATACGAATATAAAAAAAAACACAACTACCTTGCGCAACCAAAAATTTAAAATTACAAGAGCTATGTACAGAGAGTTCCAAAAGTCAGTGAAAATGTAAGGGTCGTTTAAAAGCAGAGCTAACTTTAACAATAGATTTTTCGTATAAGTGCGAAAACCGACTACTTTTAGCACCAATGTGAATACTGATTAAGTTCCATGTATGTAAAGACAACTGAGAATAGCAAATAAGGATGCCTCCTCGACAAAAGCATTCAGCATTTATTTGATGGACATTTTTCTACCGTGCAATTGGAAAAAAAATACTTTCTGTATCAGTTGTGTTGTATAATTACCTGCTTATCAACTTCTAATTTTATTGACATTTTATGTAATTTATTCAAATGTATATATTTAGGTTGCGCGAATTACGTAACAAGATCAATTATTGCACTAGTGATGTAATGAGCCCATTACGTAACTCATTTGTTGACAAGACCAGTCAAAATCGTCAGAATGACTTTAAACTGGTAAATAATGCTCATACCGCATTTCTAATGTAAATAACTACTTTTGCCTTAATATTAAAATTATTTTAGAAATGCGGCAATGACAAAATTCAACCTTATTATAGCTCTGCTTCCAAACGAGGCACTGTACCGGGTGTAAAGCTAAAAAGGGACACAGGCTGTATCATCACGACAAATCATTAGGGAATACGTAATTTTTTTATTATAGTTCGTAGGAAAGTAGCCAGTCGGGTGAGACAGTTCAAATAATGTCCCTGTACAGCCTTAGGGAAACATTTTTTATAACGAGAGTTCTTATTAACAAAAATTCCCCAAAAGCTGCACGAATACAGTCCCAATACAGTCTGGGTCCCTTCTGAGTTGTACACCCGGTCGGAATGGGACGTTTTAACGCAGCCGGTTTGACGCGGCCGTTCCGACGCGGCCGTTTCGACGCGAGGACGTTTCGACGCCGGTCATTTTGACGCCGAGTCGTTTTGACGCCAAAAATACTTAACTTAATTTTTTTACATTTTATTTAGGATTTTATTGTTATTTTTGAGGTAGGTAACTCATTAATATTTCCATAATCCCTAACTGTTAATGTTATCATTATCATCAAATTTCTATGAAAAGAAATAAAGAATTAAATTATGTTAATCTCATTCTGGAAAATCATCATTTAAATACCACATATTAATAAGAATTTGGGATTAAGAAATGGTAATCTAGTTCAGGTAGGTAGTTAATTAACCCATTTTAGGTAGGTACCTCAAGGGTATAAAGACTAATTTTTCTTTTCATATCCTCAGTATAAAACAAGTTCTTGTTCTTAATCATTGTGTCCTGATTTGTTCTATTTTACTTAATTTTATTTTCTACAACATGGAAATTACAAGCAAAAGGGGAAGACGTAAATTCTCAGACGGTGGTTTTTTGTACGTTTTTGATAAAACAAGTTCATAGAATTCAAAAAAGTTTTGGAGATGTGACCATACCATTGAAGGACAACAACGCTGCAAGGCCAGGATTCATACCCAGGACGACGTGGTGAAGAAGACGCAATGCGCTATTTCCGCCTACACTTTGGTCTGTTTACAATCGCGTTTTGGATGGCACAGACAGAACAAATAATCACGCCGAAGCTGCACACAGACGATTACAAAACGAAATGTCCATGGACCATCCAACGATCTGGAAATACATTGATGCTCTTAAGAAGATACAGTCAGGAAGGGATTTGTACTACGAGCAATTACTTTCGGGTCAACAGCCGCCAACTAAATTAAAAAAGTATCTCGACTGTGACGAGAGGATAATATTAATAGTTAGGGATTATAGAAATAGGAATATTACTGAGTATTTAAGAGCAATATCGCATAATTATGTTATGAATGCATAATAATTATTTAGATAAATAAACTGTCAAGTACTATATTTTTTTCTGTATTATTTATTACTTACCTACCTACAAAAATAAAAAAATCCTACATAAAATTAAAAACTAAGTTACATATTTTTCACGTTAAAACGGCCAGTGTCGAAACGTCCTAGCGTCGAAACTTCCTCGCGTCGAAACGGCCGCGTCAAACCGGCCGCGTCATAACGTCCTAGACCGCACCCGGTACATACAGGTACTTTTTTCACCCTTTTTTGAAACGCCCTGTATAAAAATTACGATTATGAATCACATTTATGCACATTTTCATTAGTTTAATTTGACTAATAGATACTATAGTCAAAAATTGTGCTTTTATACACTATAATTTCGAACTATTTACAAGTTTTTCTCTATTCTTTTTGATGAAAAGCTTAGTAAGTACAGGTGGAAAAAATATTTATGCTTACGAAGAGAAAAAAGAATGGGCGACAAGTCCAGTAAAATAGTTCTTTTAAAACTGCATAGGAAATTAACACTATTTTTGCCCTTCGCAGTCTGATTGAATTGGTACACACAATCAGCTTCAATTAAGACAAGAGCACATTTGGCACCGTGTTTATCAATAAATTTTTAACTTCTTTTTTTGAAATATATAAAAGTAATCTTTAATTATTTTCTTAAAATCAAAATGCTAAGGTAACAATCTAGTACATACTAAACAACGTTTGAACTATACAGTGATACCGAATGTGTACTAAATTAAAATACCTACAACAATTTCTCAACAGTGATGATAGATTTCATAATTTACACTTTTGTCTTAAAATATTACATACTGACCTCTCAGTCGCGACGAACAGACAGTATTTGCAAGGATGTAAGCAACATTTTGGCCACAAAAGCTTAAACATTTGTATTTTTTTCAAATAAGAACATTTTACGTACTATTAATTACAAAATGGCCGCTCATTTCTTTTTCCCTTGAAATCGCTGAATTATATTACATGTTAGTTAAAATGGTCTAAAAACGCAGATCGCAATAACGTACATACATTTACACAGATAGAACGTTAGGCAGTTATTTCACTAATCTATTTTGTGTAAATATTACCCTATTCTTGAGTTAGGCTCTATTTACATAGCCAGAAATTCACAAATTGCCAACTTCTTAAGCAGGTTTCACATAGCAAACAAAACAACCCTAAATGTATTTCTAATTTTTAAAAAATTTCAAATATATGTTTCTGTCAAAATTAGGGCATGAGCCTTCTCGATTTGAAGTCCCCCATATATATGACGTTAGTGAAACGTGATTGGTCGAGAGTCAGTGATATTTAATGAGGCGCAAACGGCGTAAATATGACAGCGTAAGTCAGACGCGATTGGTCAAATGTCAAGCTGATTGACATGATTTGACGTTTGACTTACGCTGTCATATTTCCGCTGATTGCGCCCCATGAGGACTTGGGCTAAAAGGAGTGAGCGAGACGAAATTCCTAGCCCATCCAATTCGCACTTTAACGGATTGACTGGACGTCTTTTAGGGGGGAGCCTGGGGCAAGTGGTGACATCTTCCCTGCAGCTATTTCATTTGTATCATTATTAGCCGTAGCATAAGACTGTGAGTCGGCCCCGTGGCATACGTAAAATTATTGTTTTTGTTTATAAACAGGCTTGTATTGTGTCTCTCTCACTCCTCCTTCAATCGCAGAAGCCCTTGGCGTGAAGAAACCCGTTAAAAACGGTATGAATGTAAAACCCGCTTTAGAAATACGTCATCCTTTTAAAATTTCCAATACATGCTCTGCGACAAAAAATATTGTTGATATACACAAAAAACGGTGAAACCCAATTTGAGGTGAGGTTAAGCGAGGACCTTACGAGAAAAAAGGCGATAAGCGACAATGATGCAAGTGAGCTTTAATGTCGCTAGTAAAATAAGTCAATGTAAGTTTTAGCCTATTAAATAATAAATAAATGTAAAGTGTATCTAATTTACAGGAAACAGCAAAAAATTCAACGAATCTATAGGGTAGATACCTTTATATATTTCCTATTAAAAAAGCAACGAAAGCATTCAATTTCTTGTTGATCGCAACGCGTAGGTACTGTCAACGTGGAGTTTATAGGAATGTCATACTTAAAAAGGGCGTAGTTTTACGATGATTTATCGAAACTACGTTTTGATTGGCAACATTGATCCTAATTTATTTTTTTGTTTCCTGAAAGGACGTGATTATTTACGAAGACGGTCGTCTCGTGTGGGTTTAATTTAGGCGAACATTTTTTACTGTTCCATTTTAAATTGATTACACTCTACCAACTACATTTTTGTACAAAAAATTACACAGAATTTACAGCATTATTCACTAAAAAGGTTTAAATTTAAGCCCGGTCCAACTTCACAATTAGCTGAAAAACTATTTACTACGCAAGGAACTTACAACAAAAATATTAAAAATTTCATAGCGGACTAAATATCCAGCTTCCTTAGTGAATACAGAAGACTATTTTTTAGATAAATCACTGCATATTACTGCCGCTTATTCCCTTTTTCCTGTCAGAGTCCCTTTGAAAACAATCCGCCTAAATTAACACCATTTTTTCTCTACTATGCCTAAAAAAACCTGTCTACAATTCGAAATGATAGCATCACCAAATCTAACCAAAAATATTAACATTATTAGAAATATTTCCATTCCTACTGTAACGTTATTACAAAATGACACATTTACGCTTTGGTTTAGGGGGCATGACGGGGCAGAGCACTGCTCGAATGGCTTCGTCGAACACTGTTTTCAGTCCTTTTTGGGTCAAGGCCGAACACTCGAGGTATTTCACTGCACTTATTTCTTTTGCCATTGCCAGTCCCTGTAGTAAATACAAAATTAGTTTCGATTTTTAACAAATATCCTTGTAAGTTCCGGATAAATATAAAATACGCAACATTGCTTAAATATAAAGTTAAAAAAAATAATGTGACATCACTTGGTATACCGCGCTAAACTCTTTTTGTAACATGAAAATAGGTCTCATTCTATTTCTAACCCGCCTCGCCATATCGTGCACATATCTGATTGGTTTAATTCATGTTGCGGTTGTTAAGTGGTGTTGCGTTATGTAGTAGTGTATCAGAAATAGAAAAATACATAACATAAATTATCAGTGATGCCAAATAAATATCTGTTACCTATCATTACATCTCGATAGGGCCACACCTTAAACCTAAACTAACTCTTTCGGGGCTATCTATCTAAAAATCTGGAAGTTCCATGGAGAAATTAACGTATCTACACTGAATAACGTTTATCCACCAAGGGTACCTAGGGCTCTGACAATGACCAGACCGAACGTAAGCTATTGAACCATAAAAGATTATGGACAGGATTGGTAAAGACAAGTCAATACAAAACGATAAGGATCTACAGGCTTGGACGTCCCCAACTCTGACTACATAATTATTTGAGGAAATGAGAGAAAATAAAGTCCTATCTACCTTCTTTATTCATGAACTTTCCCCATTTTTCCAAATAATTTAAATAACCGTTCTAGAGAGCAGTTACAACCTCTTTCTACTCCGACTACCAACATAGTTTAATCTCACCATACCAGTGCGGCGATGAAGAATTGGAATTGTTGGTGCAGTACAAAACTATAGACCATTGAGGTAGTTTTTCCGAGAAGCCCCTAAACATCCATGTTCGTAGTAAGTTTTCTGTTTACATAGAACATTATGTCCAATGCGAGAGAAGCAATTACGGAAAGGAGAAATGTCAATGATCTAGTGCAAAAGAAGAAAATATAATAATAATACTGTCTTAAGCTGTTTGTTTACATTCCGAACATCTGAAGTACCGCAAGCCTAAACTTTGATGAATGAAGACGAGGCAGGCAGATTTCAGATGTGGAAGAAGCACATGAGGAAGTTAGGGTAAAAATGATATTCTACCATAGGAAGGAACATTTATAAACTCAATAGAACTTAGACTTAAACTTTGTACCTTTATTTACATTATAGAACTTCCGTGGCATCTGTCCGACAATTTGAAGGTTCTGCGGAGACACCCTGCGATTCAAACTGGATAATAATTATGTAATCCTTAAGCGTCGCCGGGGGATCTAATTAGGTTCTAAGCCAAGTTGTAATAGTATATTACATAACAAGTGATGAAAGTGATACTTATCAAACGAGGAGATATTAAGCAAGAGGCGTTAGCCGAGTGCGGACATTTTCCGAGTTTTAGAATAATCACTTTTACACGATTAATGTACACTATTTTTCCTACGACCACAAAGAAATATTAAAAAAGCCTTTGATTTGTGAAAAAAATATTTCAACACTACTGTTGAAATTAGCATACTTAGGATTATGTTCCACTTATTATCTGGTTTCATAGTTTGTCAATAGGCTTTTCTTCTTTGTAGTTTAACTTTATTATTTTTTCATATTTTATATATCATAGGAAGAACTAATCCTGGATTGACCTCTAGATTAACCATGAAATGAATGAAAAATTTTAAATTTAATCAAGGAGAGATTCATTAAATATAAATTTAAAAAATTGCCTTTTCGGATTAGCATTCAATTATAAAACACCCTGTAGAATATCCTAGTAATTTCTGTCAAAATTTTTCCACTAGTAGTAAGTTAACAGAGATAATTCTTATAATCGTAGGCAACGAAATTGCTAGAATTATGTTATGGATAATCTTGGCACTTGAGGTTTGAAATGATCGATGATATACAGGGTGTGTCAATAAGGTGTCTGTCTTAGATAGCACCTAAACTACCAAAGATAGGGAAAAAAGTGTCATACAAAAGTTAAAGGGTTTTTTAGGATACATAATCTAAAAATATTTTCTAATCTACAGGGTGGTCCTAAAACGTGGTACTGAATAATAAAAAAGAAAATTAAATGGGACACCCAGTATTATTTCGTAGAATATGATTGAATGGAATAAGGACTTTGCAACCCTATTAAAATTTTTGAAGTGAAATGCAACGTTGCCAAGTAATTAATATTTTTCTGAAATTTTAGTAATTTTAAGGGTATCGTTAAAAAATCATAGCAACCTGTGGATTAACCCTAGGCAAATATAATTTACGTTGTAAGTACTTTAAGGTACGATATATTGATTTATAATAATGTTTTTTAAATCTCTTATACAGAGCGTTCATTACAAGTTGGACAACTCGATAGTTTTAAAAATGCTTTATTTCAATTTTTTTAAATGGGACCCCCTAATTTTTTTAGGCAAAAGAATTTATCTTTCGAAAACCTAACTTTTTGTTAAACATGTCATATGTCTAAATATCATAGTTTTTGAAATATTTTAGGATTTGTCTTAACTCAGGGTAAAAAGGAAAGTTCTAATTAAACTATTTAGTCAAGATTGCTTTGGAACAAAAAATAAATAATTTTTTTTTGTCACAGCTGTCATTGCAAAATTATTTCGCCAACACTTTGTGCTTTATTGCTGTTTAAATTTTAGTTTCCTGAACAAACTTTATAATAACCCATATTTTTCTATTTCGATAAAGTTAGTTCGGGAAACTAAAATTTAAACAGTAATAAAGCACAAAATGTTGGCGAAATAATTTTGCAATGACAGCTGTGACAAAGAAAATTATTTATTTTTTGTTCCAAAGCAATCTTGACTAAATAGTTTAATTAGAACTTTCCTTTTTTACCCTGAGTTAAGACAAATCCTAAAATATTTCGAAAACTATGATATTTAGATATATGACATGTTTAACAAAAAATTAAGGTTTTCGAAAGATAAATTCATTTGCCTAAAAAAATTAGGGGGGTCCCATTTAAAAAAATTGAAATAAAGCGTTTTTAAAACTATCGAGTTTTCCAACCTGTAATGAACGCTCTGTATAAGAGATTTAAGAAACATTATTATAAATCAATATATCGTACCTTAAAGTACTTACAACGTAAATTATATTTGCCTAGGGTTAATTTACAGGTTACTATGATTTTTTAACGATACCCTTAAAATTACTAAAATTTCGGAAAAAAATTAATTACTTGGCAACGTTGCATTTCACTTCAAAAATTTTAATAGGGTTGCAAAGTCCTTATTCCATTGAATCATATTCTAGAAAATTATACTGGGTGTCCCATTTAATTTTCTTTTTTATTATTCAGTACCACTTTTTAGGACCACCCTGTAGATTAAAAAATATTTTTATATTATGTATCCTAAAAAACCCTTTATCTTTTGTATGACACTTTTTTCTCTATCTTTGATAGTTTAGGTGCTATCTAAGACAGACACCTTACTGACACACCCTGTATAATAAATAATGTAATAGGAAGCAAAATACAATTGGCAGATTAGCATATTTTTAAATCAGTCTTATCGTATATGCGATATATAAGCGGGACTTTAGTAAAACTCTCGGACTTTTTGGGGACTGGGTATCGAATTTTGAAACACAATTAATAAAAATACTTCGTTGACGTCATATTCACACCTTTTTCACTACTTTAGTGGACATTGTAGGAAAAGATGACGTTTTGCAAAGTGTGAGCAATTGTGACGAGTGACAACGGCAATTCGTCATTTATTAGAATCTTCTTTGAACATCAACTGTGAGAAATCTGAGAGCACTCAACAAATTGTATCAATGGAACACGTTTTGCATAAATTAAATATTCGAAAGATTTACGTATTGTCAAAGGAACTAAAGAGGGCTCTAGAAGCAATGTGATAGCAAAAATATTAATAAATAGAGAATTTTAATAACTTGATTAATTAGGGAGCATTAAAGTTAAAAATAGTGCGACGAATAAAAACCTATTGAAGACATGTCCTGCCTGTTATAAAGCGCTATACGCCAACTCAAAAGCAATAAAAACTAGAACACGTCAGCGCGATCAACTGTGCCTGTTTGAGAAGTAAACTATTTTATTTGACGTGTTTCAAAATCCCTGGTTCAACATTTGCCTAAATGGTTCAAATAAAAGTCGGAAGAATAAACATTTTTTTGATGAATATCTTTTGACACCATCTGACAACTCTATCCTAAAAACGATGGCTTTACTTTACAATTAAATAATAAGCAATTAAATATAGCAAAATATTTCTGTTTTTTTAATTTTTTTAGTGCGCTATACGCCAACTCAAAAGCAATAAAAACTAGAACACGTCAGCGCGATCAACTGTGCCTGTTTGAGAAGTAAACTATTTTATTTGACGTGTTTCAAAATCCCTGGTTCAACATTTGCCTAAATGGTTCAAATAAAAGTCGGAAGAATAAACATTTTTTTGATGAATATCTTTTGACACCATCTGACAACTCTATCCTAAAAACGATGGCTTTACTTTACAATTAAATAATAAGCAATTAAATATAGCAAAATATTTCTGTTTTTTTAATTTTTTTAGTGCGCTATACGCCAACTCAAAAGCAATAAAAACTAGAACACGTCAGCGCGATCAACTGTGCCTGTTTGAGAAGTAAACTATTTTATTTGACGTGTTTCAAAATCCCTGGTTCAACATTTGCCTAAATGGTTCAAATAAAAGTCGGGAGAATAAACATTTTTTTGATGAATATCTTTTGACACCATCTGACAACTCTATCCTAAAAACTATGGCTTTACTTTACAATTAAATAATAGGCAATTAAATATAGCAAAATATTTCTGTTTTTTTAATTTTTTTAGTGCGCTATACGCCAACTCAAAAGCAATAAAAACTAGAACACGTCAGCGCGATCAACTGTGCCTGTTTGAGAAGTAAACTATTTTATTTGACGTGTTTCAAAATCCCTGGTTCAACATTTGCCTAAATGGTTCAAATAAAAGTCGGAAGAATAAACATTTTTTTGATGAATATCTTTTGACACCATCTGACAACTCTATCCTAAAAACGATGGCTTTACTTTACAATTAAATAATAAGCAATTAAATATAGCAAAATATTTCTGTTTTTTTAATTTTTTTAGTGCGCTATACGCCAACTCAAAAGCAATAAAAACTAGAACACGTCAGCGCGATCAACTGTGCCTGTTTGAGAAGTAAACTATTTTATTTGACGTGTTTCAAAATCCCTGGTTCAACATTTGCCTAAATGGTTCAAATAAAAGTCGGAAGAATAAACATTTTTTTGATGAATATCTTTTGACACCATCTGACAACTCTATCCTAAAAACTATGGCTTTACTTTACAATTAAATAATAGGCAATTAAATATAGCAAAATATTTCTGTTTTTTTAATTTTTTTAGTGCGCTATACGCCAACTCAAAAGCAATAAAAACTAGAACACGTCAGCGCGATCAACTGTGCCTGTTTGAGAAGTAAACTATTTTATTTGACGTGTTTCAAAATCCCTGGTTCAACATTTGCCTAAATGGTTCAAATAAAAGTCGGAAGAATAAACATTTTTTTGATGAATATCTTTTGACACCATCTGACAACTCTATCCTAAAAACTATGGCTTTACTTTACAATTAAATAATAAGCAATTAAATATAGCAAAATATTTCTGTTTTTTTAATTTTTTTAGTAGATGAATGAAACATGGATAGATAAGTTTTACGGGAGTACATCTGTTGGTTAAAATATTTAAATTATGAGGGACTGCAGTAATTGAAACCATATATAAAATAAGACTAAAAGGTACAGCGGTATGTACAACCATCATATTTTTAAAATCTTGAAGTAAACAAAAGGCAGAAAATATATGGTGCGATTCAGTAAACGAAAATTATACTTTATAAGATGTGACAACTATCTGACGTATCTGTAACTCGATTCATCTTATGAGTAATTAAAATTGCGCTGCAAACTCGGGGACAGAACAGTAAAAAAGTCTCTTTATGTTTGAGTTAATACAAATGTTTATATGAATAAAGGAACGCTATAATAAATAAGTTTTTTCACTACTGACCTATTTCCATTATTGACCGATTATTAACCTTAGCTTAGATTTTCTCTACCTTGACCTTATTATTGACCATGGTTAATAATGAAAACAATCTATTTGAAAGTAGGTATCTTGATTTTACATATAGGGTGGCGCATTTATCTGACAAATATACCGTTTTTACTATTAAAGATATATAAAAAAAGTATTTTTAAAGTTGTGGGGTATAAAAAATATATGTTCTAAAATTATTTTTAGACATACAGGATGGTCCAGAAAAGTAGGGTAATAAAAAGATACATTTTAAATGGAAGATCTTATATAATTTAGCATTTTTTGTTTTTTAATTTTTTGCAACGTTGCCACACAAAATGCAAAATTCCAAAAATTTTGGAAAAAACATGATAGTAAAAAATTACCTGTATTTCTCAATTAGAATACAATAGAATAAATCGAAAATTTCTGGTAAGCACTTGGGTTTAGGGATAGAAAAACTGTCTCAAATCTTTAAGTACCTAAAATTTTGTACAGGGTGTTTTCTGTTTACATCCAAATATACAAAATTTTAAAATACAATAAATCTGTTTTTTCACATGAAACACCCTATATTTATTAGGCTCGTCTGATAGATATTTTATTATTGTTAAGTCATACCTATACCGTAATTTATTAGTTTTGCGAATGTTTCGATTTTTATTTAAATTTTCGTGAAAAAAATTATATTTTTTATTTTTCTAGTTAGCCATGACCAGCAAAGTCAAAACAAATGTAATTTATGATATAAACTGGTATTAACAAAAAACAATATGAAAAATTTACTAACAAAGTAAATTTTTCATATTGCTTTATGTTAATATGCAATATCACAAAGTAACAAACTACTTAATCCAATATAAACTGGTATTCTTAAAATTAAATGGAACACCCTATACAGTGTGTCCACGGATAGAGTTCGGAAGAGGAAACCCATTTTTATTTGCGGGTTTAGAAGAAAAAGTTATTCATTATAAAAACGTCTGCTTACCCTATATAGCAATCGTAAATTTAGTATTCGAAATTGTAGTTTCAGAACAAGCAGACTTTTTTTTATAAAGAATAACTTTTTCTTCGAAACCCACAAATAAAAAAGTTTTTCCTCTTCCGAACTCTATCCGTGGACACACTGTATATTATATTATTTTTTAATTCCCTATACAATTCTGCGTATCCTTTGTATAAAATGTCATATGTCTAAATTCAATTGTTTTTGAGATATTGACGTTTAAAATATGCCTGTAGCATTGGAACGGCGCTTCTAAGAGAAAAATGGGGTTCACGTCCCTATCTTTTTATTCTCTACCCAAAAATACAAACTTCCGGTTTAACATGTTAAACATTTAACATGTTAAACCGAAAGTTTGTATTTTTGAATAGAGAATAAAAAATTGAGATAGCGAGGTGAAAACCATTTTTATCGATGATGTGCCGTTCCAGTGCTATAGCCTGTCAAAGTCTGAAAATGTCATATTTTATACGTTAATATCTCAAAAACAACTGAAATGAGACATATGACATTGTAAACAAAATAAGCGTAGAATTGTGTGGGGAATTAAAAAATAATATAATATATAGGATGTTCCATTTAAAAGAACGATGTTGCCACCTGTTTCGGACATAAGCGACAACGCCACATTGCTGAAAATATTTTAAAACGATAGTTTATCTGAGCAACCAAATTTTCGACTTAAACGTATCACCCGTTTTCCATAAACGTCTAACGTTACATCCACCGTGAAACACTCTGTATATTTGGTTTGATCTTGTATGGGACGATTGATTAAGTGACTATTTAATCAGGTGTACCTTAGCTCAACATAATATGTTATAGGTACCTGCTTTCAAATATATTCTTTTCATTATTAACAATGGTTAACGTAGAGAATAGTAGTTTGTACAACAAGAGTGGATATGATGTCCATATCGTACGAGGAAGTAAATTGAGCACGACGCCGTAGGCGGAGTGCTCAAACTTCCGAGCGCAATATGGACAATCCACTCGAGTTGTACAGTATATTTTTTCTACGACTTAACTTCCGAACTTTATGCTAAGAATTTTTAAAAATTATTTAAATTAGGCATCATAACTTGCCTTTTAAGTTGGCCATGAACTTGTGAGAACGGTAATAAGAAACAATTGAACAAAAATTCATTTTGATGGCAAACCCATGGACCAAATTACACTGTAACATATTTATGGATTTGGGTAAGTTCTTATATTTATACAAACTCACTTTTGAATATATATATCTTTCTCACATTTGGCTTTTTGCAGAATAACAGACAAAAAGCGATATATGTATTAATAAAAACGAACAATTTATTTTCTCAACCAGGTAATTTGATCAATATTGTTTTACTGAAATGCACAGAAGAAAAATAGTTTTTTTCGGGTTTATTTCTGCTTGCGTAAAGAATTATAACTCTGAAAGTACAACAAAATAGCTGTAGAATTCGTTTTAAACAATTAAAAATGGATTTTATGCATTAATATGAATTTTTAACGTTCGCTACGGTCAAATTTTTCAAAATAATCGCCAATTTACAAACTAGCAACACTGTTAACGTGGAAAGAAAAGTGGCAATAGTGTAAGTAGAAATAACATAACTTTAAAAATGTTAGTAAAAAATGTTTTTTTTTCTAGAAATCTTATAATTTCGTCTGTTTTATCGGGTTATCTTTATGTTACACCATTTAAGGAAGAATTATCAATTGGGGTTCGATCCCCGTTTAAAATATATCGGAAAATATCCCCTTCCACAAATATTTATAATATATATTTTATATATATTATAAATATATATAAATATGGAAAAAAATTACCAAGGTTAGTAAGAAAACGTTCATTTGTATATAGTATATTTTATGTAAAGCTTGTAGTAATTGTCTAGAAATGAGTGGAAAAAAAGATATTTTTAAAATAAGAAAGTGTGTCTGTGTGCAAATCTTTAGTTCGGCAGAAAATACCAATAATTTGGTAGAAATATATATAATTTTGTTATTATTCCTTCAATTTATGCACCATTTCGTGTACTCTTTAGGAAAATATTGTGTATACATAGACTCTGGGATTAATGTTTTGATTTAAATTTAAAAAGAACAAATTTCATCTGACAGATTTGCATATTTTTGAAGCATATTTTTAACCTAACTTCTCTCAACTGTCAGAAAACGAATTTACAACATGTAAATTTGGCTTCTCTGTAACTGACTACTGTGATTGGTCAGTTTCATAACCTAACTAGGATGGATATAAAATTTTGCCGCACAGTTAACTGGAATAGCCTACTTTGCCACTTAAGTGTAAAGGAAACAGCAAATTTCCATGTGGGAGTAGAAAAAATCGATTTCCAAGGTAAATAATCGGTTAATAATGGCTGTTTTAAAGGTTATTAGTGGAAAAAGATTTTAATAGTTATTTTGTATAAATATCACTTGATATACATATCTGAAAACCCTGATTATGGGATACTGTAATTTTTTTTCGTGGAATGAATCGAGTTATTTAAACTTTTTTAGATTAAGAGATATGTTATCATGCATATCTTTAATTCAGCAATAAAATATTCACTGCCGCCCTTACTTTATTTTTTCATTGAAAAACTTGATTAATTTAAAAATATACTTAGGAAGAATCTCACATAATATCTGTTTACAGGTTGGAGACAATGATGTTTCTTGAATAATAGAATAATTTTGAACTTGCATTAACTTTATTTGTAAATATTGAGTATTCAAAAGACGACTTGAAATAAATAAAAGCAATGCAAATCCAAAACTCTTCTGTCATTCATGCACACTGTCAGAATCCTTTGTTTATTTGATATGACAACAACGTGAATCGGTGGAACCATGACAGAATTATAAGATGACACATAACGTTTGCACTATGCATTTATATTACATAAATATATTGTAATCTTAAACTTTATTATTAATTTATTGTTGACAAAGCAGCTTGTTTATAAACATTACAGTTAATTGTTACACGTTTTTATCTGTGGTGCAAAACGGCAATGTCACCAGAGTAAAAAGTAAAATTTTGGAATTTTTAATAGGATTTAATTTTTGTAAACTGTATGACCCTTTTTAAAATGTATTTTGTTTATTAAAATAGATTTAAGTGCAACAGCATGTTTTATAATATAAAGCAGATCGGATTATTTGGTTTTTTCTTGGAAAGAAGCAGCACTGCTCGAATGGCTTCCTCAAACACTATTTTTATATGTACTTGCAATAAAGCAGAACATTCTATGTAGGCTCTTGCTTTTAATTCGTTTTGCAGCGTGTTACCCTAAAGGGTTATAAAATAAATAAATAAATTATTACTGTAAAACCACTTTTAACAAAATTGTTTGGGTCATTTTAACATTTTTAAAAAAATGGTGTTTTCAAGGGAGTAAATCATCTAAAAAATTTCGCACCCACTTTTTCTAATCAATCAGAAGATTTCATTTTGAATCATGACCATGATAACGAAGAAAATTTCCAGAAATACTCTTTGAACTTCCGGCGGCCAAATTACACTGGAAATTTCCCTGCCCTTTCGTCAAAATAATGACACGAATTGACAGAATTAAATTATTTGGCAAGGCAAAAAGGCATATTTTTGGTTGCGAAATTTTCTTACCAAATCTTCCTCGAGCCTGAATTATAAATCCGGAAATTTTTCCTCACTCGCGAATTTTTTAAGAAAATTTCCCTCGGCTGACGCCTCGTGAAATTTTCAAATAATTGAGCCCTCGAAAAAATTTCCGGAAATAATTTATGCTTTAGGAAGATTATAAGTGAAAATCACTGTAATAGTACACTTTCCAAGGAAATAACCAGTAATACCCAATAATATAGAGAAATACCTAGTAATAGGTAACAAAATGCCCAGTTATGCAAATATCTATTATCGAAACAAGGACAGAAGCACTTAGAAAATCACTACATCTTGCCTAGGACATCCACAGTAACACAGTAAAGTACTTTGAAATTCAAAGTTGTACTCAGTAATACCTGGTAAAACTAGGTAATACCTAGTCACGCAAATAATGCACTGAGATATGTAAACGTCGAAAACATTTCTTTAGAAAATTAAAATGGAATTAAGAATCAGTAAAAAAATGCAATTAGTGGAGTAGGTAATACATTCAACGTTTATGTATAAAAAATAGACTAAACAAGGTTTTATTCTTAAATTAAGGCCGAGACACAATTTATAGTATATTACATAACAAGTGATGAAAGTGATACTTTTCAAACGAGGGGATATTTAGCACGAGGGGTCAGCCGAGTGCGGAAATTCTCCGAGTTTTAGAATAATCACTTTCACACGAGGTACACTATTTTTCCTACGACCACAAAGAATTATTAAAAAACCTTTGATTTGTGAAAAAAAAATTTCAACTCTAGAGCTGAAAAAAAAAATTTCAACTCTAGAGTGGAAATACAAGGCAGACTATTTAATTTAAACATATGATGCCAATTTAATAGATCGAAAGGTCACAGGTTCAAATTCCATCAGGAGTACTTGACTTTTTTTTATAAAAACATTAAATAAATTATAAAATTATTTTGAACTTAAATCTTCCTTCTTGAATGATTTTTTTTATTTAATCAAGGAAAGATGCATTAAAAATAAATTTAAAAAATTCACCCAACAAGGAAGATTTCAATTCAAAATAATTCTATAAATTATTTAATGTTTTCATAAAAAAAAGTCAAGTGCTCCTGATGGGATTTGAACCTGCGATCTTTCGATTCGTAGGTCATGGTTCTAGTCTCTAGGCTATGGCGACCCATAAACATTTTCTGCTTAAGTTTAATACATGACATTTTCTTCAGCGGGGCTTGTTTTGACTGGTAATAAATTTTCCAGTATATTCTTAATTTTTTTATAATTTCAGATGGCGTATTTTCACACTCTAATTCTGAATCACTCGACAAATACGTGATAAATAAACTAAACTGCTTTCTAAAATTTGTTCTTTTTAATAAATAGGTGTGGTCTGTCAAATTGGCATCATATGCCTAAATTAATTAGTGTGCCTTGTATTTCCACTCTAGAGTTGAAATATTTTCTTTCAACACGCGTGTGATATTCGGCGCTTTCGAGCCAAGTTAACCGTGCTTTTTTTCTCATTTTCATAGGTGGTCGTAGGAAAAAAATTAAGCAAGATCCAACAAGAAAGAAGCAGTAAGAAATAAAAAAATATAATATAAATGTTATTCCTGTTGCTTGTTGTAACACAATACACACTATTTCCTATCACATTTAAGAAAGATCGACCAATGAAATGGTTGAATTGCCAAGTGTCAACAAATAACCTTTGAGAGAGAGAAGTTTTAAATTTCCTTGAAGCTAAATTTTTCGCAAAAATATAATATTATTTTTCCTATATTCACTGCCAATCACACAAATATCACAGAAGTATAATAATTTTTGTAAATTCGGCGGTTTATCGAAAACAAATAAACAACTTGTTACCAAAAAAATTTAAAAATACCTCTCTAACTTCAAAATTAAACTGACAATGACAAATGTCAAAATAATTTTAGGGGGCTGGGCTTATTATATACGGCGTTTCATTGGCCAATGATAAGAAACTTGCAACAGAAAATTTAACATTTCGTTATCTTAAATTTTATTTCCTGTTGCTTGTTATTTAAGACTTAATTGTGTCGTGATTGACTTGCTTGTGTGTATAAAAATTTATTTCTGTTGGTTAATGTTTATTTTTTAATTGTGTCTCGGCCTTTAATAAACATTTATGCAAAATAGTTTTGACAGTGACTAACATGACTTGACAGAAATAATTTTCTCACAATCAAAGCTTAATTCTTGATTTACTAATTTGGCAACTTTGATTGTGAGCAAATAATGCCTGCGAATGTCATTTATAGCACAAAGTTACTGCACAAATAATAGTATTTTCTTTAAAAATCCTGTATTTTATACATGAAAAAGTAGAACAAGAATAAATTATAACCGTCTGGTTTTACCACTAAGCGCATGCCTAGAGCCCCATATTTAAATGGTCCTCCAAAAAAATTTAAAGTATAATTACAAATTACTATACAGGGTGATTCGCGGCGAGCGTCGAACTTTTGGAAAAACTAATAAAGATATGGATGGTGTTATGCAATACAAGATTAATCCACAAAACAGTAATTTTAAATAAAGTTGTAATTCCTATGATCCGTTTCTATAAAAAAAACGTTGAATTGGTATAAACAGTATTTTTGTAAATCTTATATCCAAAAAAGTATGCAACATATTATGTAAAAGTTTTTTATTACCGATTTCTCAGAAAATTTTATTCTTGATAAAAGTTGGTGCATGCCTTGAAACTATAAATGCATATTTCATATTTCACCTGCGGCTAATAGTAAGGGAGCAAATGCCATTTTTTCGAAATTGCATCAAGAGTAAAGCACCTTAGTTATTAGAAATACAGCAAAATTTTATATGGAAATGTTATTGCAAATTAAAAACATAGCCCAAATACGAAATTTGAGTTACGTGTCTCAACCTTTATTTTTTTTTCTAATCTCTAATTTCCCCTAAACGGTACGCCTCTGGTCGATTTTTCGTTTACGCAATTTTAATATATTTATCAAATAACTTAAACGTGGGTTTATAATAAAAATGCATTAAGTAGTTGCAAACTTTTAAAAACTTTTCAATGAACCGGGTCGGTTTAGATATAAGCGTGTTGCACGCCTACTTAAACACATTTTAGCCAACTTCTGTTCGAAACTAAATTATAATAAAATTCAACCCTATTCATAGTACTGGAAATAACTACTAATTTATTTGTCATTATAAATAAATAAGTAATTACGAAATTTGAGCATTTGTCTAAATTTTAATAAGAAAATAATCATAATATTTTCAGAATGATGTTGAAGATTGTATCTCAAATTTCGTATTTGGGCTATGTTTTTAATTTGCAATAACATTTTCATATACAATTTTGCTGTATTTCTAATAACTAAGGTACTTTACTCCTAATGCAATTTCGAAAAAATGGCATTTGCTCCCTTACTATTAGCCGCAGGTGAAATATGAAATATGCATTTATAGTTTCAAGGCATGCACCAACTTTTATCAAGAATAAAATTTTCTGAGAAATCGGCAATAAACTTTTACATCTTGCATACTTTTTTGGACACACTGTATAAGTAGGTTTTTATAACCCATAATGTTAAAAACGCCATTACCTCAACTTTTTTTTTTTACATAACACCATCCAATATATTTTTAAAACTTTGCGAGTTTATACAGGGTGATTCCTAAGTTGATACTTCTTTTTTAGCTGTGTCAAGGCATTAAATTCAAATACCTTTTTTCAAAAAACTCAAAAACAAGGTACGTACATTCATTTATTACACTATGGATCAAATACGGTCCTGCCTAACTTAAACATAATCTCGAAGCAGCAACCGCACTTTGACGACACTCACAGTAAATATCTACTAGTTCATTGTTTTCAAATTTTACCATTTTCACGTTTCACCAGTTTAAAATTAACTTGCTTCAAAAAAACACACCGCAGCGAATTGCCAAATAACTGACCACCGACCCGTAAATTACATGACTAATAAGACAAACAACATAAAGTATAGCATGCTACGTTTTGATGATCAGGCCCGCATTTAGATTTTTTACTTCTGTATCTCGCCTATTTTTAAGTTTTTTGAAAATGTTGTTTATTCTAATGCCTTCTATACACATCTAAAAAAAAGAAGTATAAACTTAGAAATCACCCTGTATTCTTAAACTTTTGCGAGTTTATATTTTTTGAAGAACCCTCTTTAACTAAAATATTGGCGTTTTCCTATCACTTGCGATTATATCGGAGGTAGTTGTCAAGTTATTTGAAATATGATATGATTCTTTATACTATACAGGGCGTAGTTTTTTTGTTAATTATGACGTCATTGACTTAGTTTTAAAATAAAATATAAGTTATCATTTTGTTCTTCAACTTTTCACTCTCTTAAAGTTTTTCAATATATCTTACAGCCTAGAAAATATTTTGCTAAAAATAAAAAAATTTATGATCCTGAACATTCTAAGGAACGCTCATCTTGAATCACCCTGTAGGTACATCTAAACATAAATTTAAAAAAAAAAAGGAATTTTAGGAGTTTTTCCAAAAGTTCCCAAAAAGGCCCTAGGGTCTCGCCTTGGGTAGAACCAGCTCTGATTATAAGGTAAGCAAATACTCACTTGGGGATAAGTTATTGGGGCCAATTTTTTGTCTTTTAACTTCTCAATGGTTGGTTTGTCTTCCCGCAGATCTAGTTTTGTGCCTACCAAAATTATTGGCGTATTGGGACAATGATGCCTAACCTCTGGATACCACTAAAAAACAAATTTATATATTAGGGTCATTCTGAAAATATACTACACTTTGTATGTACCGGGCTATATTCAGTCAAACAAAATGAATAAAAAATATTACTTAGAGCAACTAGTTTCGAGTTAAAACCTAATTACAACTTATGTTAATATCTCTTTTCTTTCTATTTTGGGTGAGTACAAGATTTTTAGTCTAGCATAAATAATGTGTTCACCAAGTACGGCGAAGTTTGATTATTGCGACATTTGAACTATTTATATACATTTTTAGGATATTTTGTCCACTAAGTTACTTTTTCATTACGTTACTTTCACGAGGGTAACGAAAAAAAAGCGGCCTCCATTTCAATATCTACTGGCACATTTAGAGTCGTCAAGGTTGCAAGTACCAAAAAAAAATTGAAGTCAATTTTTTATAGCTTTGTCAACAAATACTTTCTATTTTAACGACAATAAAGCACGTATTGAATTTGAATATATATTAACCATCTCAGAGGTAACTCAAGGAGCTCAAAAGATATAACAATTGATGAGCCGAAGACTTAACTAATAACTTGAAACAAGAAATCGTCGGCCATCGATCCTTGAGAATCTGCCTTAGCAGGCTTTTGCTATTTTGGTTCATGCTGTCAATGCAACCTTTAACTCTGGAACATTTCCCCTTTCTTTCAAAATGGCAAAGGTAAATCCTCTACATCAGGGCGGTAGTACCGGTGATCCTGCTAATTCTAGGCCCATTTCATTGCTACCTACTACTTATATAATATATAAGTTATTGAAAGGCTCGTAAAGGAGAGAATAATGAAATTTATTAAGGGTCACAATATCTTGAGTGAGTGTCACTATGGTTTTCAGGAGGCTAAGTGTACGGGGGATGCAAAGTTTAATTTTTTTAAAAGGCTGTATATGATTGTTAATGGCCGCGGCCGTGTTTTGTGATTTTTCTAAGGCTATTGATTGTGTCAATTACAGAATACTGCTTGCACAACTGTCTCACTATGGTTTTAGGGGTGTTGCTCTGAAGTGGTTAAAGTCGTATCTTACAACAGGTTGTAAGATCTAGAAATGGACAGTCCAGTCCTGCTGATATGAATCACGGAGTTCCTCAGGTTTAAGTACTTGGCCCACTTCTTTTTCTCCTATATATCAATGACATTACTGCTTTTGAAATACAAGTTTTCTTTTACCATTTTTGCAGATGATACAACTATTTTGTGGTCCCATAGGATACTTGGTCTGTTAATGAACATTGTCTCTGAAGATCTTAAGAAAATGGTGTGATGCTAACTTGTTATGTCTGAATGTGAATAAAACGAATGTTCTTAGTTTTTAGTTTAAGTGTGACAGCATAGATTTGGATGCCTGTGATATCAAAAATAAACAAAATAATAAGTTTTTTGTTCTGGTGATCGATGAAAAGCTAAAGTTGGAAAATCATATTTATGTCCTAAATAAAATGGTCGCCAGTAGTTGCTATGCTGCTAGAGTTGTATCTAATGAGTTGGGTAGATTAGTTGCCAGGTATGTTTACTTTTCCCTAATCGAGAGCCACCTCAGATATGGTATTGTGTTTTGGAGATTTTACAACCAATTACATTTTAAGTCAAGTTTTATAGTGCAGAAAAGGGCCATAAGATATATCTGTAGGGTAAATCCACGTGAATATTGACATTACCATGCCTATTTATTTTGGAAATGGTCAGTTTGGTTTACAAAAAATTAAAAAATCGTGATCACGCTACCGCAAATACTTGTAATACCAGACAAATGAATAATATTCCAGTGCCTATTCCAAAAAGCACACTTACCAAGAACTCCCTAATATATAAAAGTATAAAAAATTTTGACCATCTTTCCAGAGGAAATGAAGACTTTTTTTTTAAATTTATTTTAATGTAATTTTATTGCCCTATAATCGTGATTGTTCTTATTACTGTTTATACATTTATGATGCTGTGTTGACTACTATATTTGTTATTTGTTTTGTTTATAGGGTATTACTCATTATTTATAACTTGTACATTTGTTTGCACTTATATGTATACATATATAGGTATTCTATAGCTTTGTCAACAAATACTTTGTATTTTAAAGACAATAAAGCACGTTTTTGAATAAAAATTTCGTGCAGTTATTTATTCAAAGTAGATGTGTTGTCCTTTGCGTTACTCTTGGGCCCCTACCATTTTTACAATTTCAAAAATAAATATTATATTTTTAAATATATTTTGTACTCTCAGTATGCTGCTATTGAAAGTCTTACAGTAGGTTGCATAAAGAAAAATCGTTCTCGGACAGCTTAATCGAGTATTAAAAAGACAAAATTTAATCAGAGGTTGGTAAGGCCAACTCTGTGTTTGTGCAAAATTGCCTTCTTTATGCAACCTGCTATTAAACATTTTAATGCTTGGAACTGGTAAGCCGAAACAGGAAAAATTGATTGTATTAAATGATTTCATTAAAAATTGAGAAAAAACTAATCTTACATAATATTGAAAGTTAGTTACATGAAATTTTAAAATTATGTTCTATTCAGGTATTAGGCACTAGCCTTAAGTAACTCCCGTACCTATATAATAATAATAATAATATATTACTGAATTAATTACAATACATCACATATACTAATGTTAAACTAGAGTAATTTATTAGTTCGAGACAGTAGGTTTAATCTACACCTAGACATAAATATCTGTATGTGTAGCTAACATCACTATTAGGAGACAATACTTTCCAAAACTTTAAGTACATGCAACTAAAATCAGTTTTTCTTAATAAATAAGTAAGTGATTAATTTACAAAATCTTTAGAGCAAGACCAGAAACAAATTTAGATTTTTAAATATAAAATTTAGACATTTTTGTTTAAAGATTTTTCTTCTATATATCATTCTAATATCGATAGGTAACAGATTATAGAACTTAGGGGCTAAGAAATTAAAAAATCTCAAGTTAATATTGGAGTTGCTACTTGGTATAATAAGGTGTCTGTTGAGGTTACTTCTAGTGTTATATAAGTGATTAACTGTTTCATTAGAGGATGGCTTGGTATAGACAAACAAGCAAACAGAATATATATACAAAGTTCTTACATTTGGAATGTCTTCAGAGTATAAAAGTTCTGTAGGGTACCTTTTATTCCTTCCAAATATAACCTTAAGAATGTAATTCTGAACCACCTTCAACTGTCTAAGAGAAATATCGTACAGACCACCCCAGATAGGAATGCCATACCTTATCAAAGATTCAACCAGAGCCTTGTAAACCAACAACAAGATTCTCTTGCTTAAAATATGTCTAAGGGTGTAAAATCTAGGAATAAGCCTTCGAATGTTGTTAGCAAGTCGTGTAACATGCTTGTCCCACTTAAGATGTCTATCAATTATTATACCCAGATATTTAGTGGATTCCACCTCCCCAATAGACTCGTCCCCCAGCCCCATAGAGGCAAAATGTGGTCGATTCACAGAGGTTAGTGAAAAAGCCATATAGTTGGTTTTATTAATGTTCAAAGTCAGCTTGAAGGTTTGCAGCCAGCATACAATCCTTCTGAGTCCCTCCTTAGCCCACGTTTTCACATCATATATTTTTTAATTTTAATTACAGTTCTAGATTTACACGTAATTGAAATTAAGTAACTCAGTGGATTAAGTCAGTGATAGTGTAAGTATTTTCTGCAGTCACAAAGTGTACTGCTAATAATCAATATGGTATTGTCACAATTAGTTCCATGAACAATGTGATATTCACGGACATTCCTAAGAGACATTCCAGAATAGTCTCAGAGTGCATCCGACAAACAATTGTAAACGCGCCCCTGGTTAACTATGAATGTGTGTGTACTAACATATAAAAGTGGAATTCCCATTTAGATTGTCTCACAGTCTAGAATATTTCAAAAGCTTACAATTAACTTGTTCAAAATTTGTTCTAAGCATTAGTTACAAAAGTGAAAAAACTCCTAGCCCTTATTTAATTTATCATTACTTACCTTTGCCCTAACATTTTCAAATGAAGCAGGATTAACTAACGAAAAACATATAAGAAAAACATCAGTTTGTGGATAAGACAAAGGCCTAAGTCTGTCATAATCTTCTTGTCCAGCTGTGTCCCATAATCCAAGATTTATGGGCTTCCCATCCACCATCACATTTGCAGAGTAATTGTCGAAAACTGTGGGTATATACTCGCCAGGAAAGGCATTTGTTGTATAAGAAATGAGGAGGCATGTTTTACCAACAGCACTGAAAAATGTTAGGAAAACTTTATATCTTGAGGTACCTACCTAAGTATTACTGAATGTTAAAACTTAATTTTAAAGTGTCTCCGAAGGGAAAGATGAATTACATAAAAAAATTTAAAGATTTCCATATTTCCTAAAAGTTTTTTTAAGCAAGCTATTTAAATGGTATAAGGATAGCTCATAATGTTCATAAGTAGTGTATATATCTAATAAGGTCTGGGATAAATTATATATTTATTATAGCTATAGTTGCCGTAAATTTATCATTGAACTATTACTATTTTCATTACATTATCAGGAAGTAATACTTAGTCACTTTCGCGGAATTAGGAGTTAATAATACAAGGAATCACTTAAAATTGTATACCCAAGAACTTATCAAGGATGTATATTTGGCATTGCTACAACAAAAACACAGTAACAAAAATGTGAAGACGACTTACCCATCACCAACGACTACGCACTTTATGGCCTGCATTTTAGCTTATTTAAAGAATATTATTAAAAAGTAATAATTATTAAAAAACACAACTTTTAACAAATTGGGTGTGTGAGGTGTCAAACGCAAGGCCAAGCCACAACCAAAACTATCGCACTGTTTGAACACATAAATCACCTATTTTTGATCATACACTATTTGGTTTTGTGGTGTATTCTACGTAGTTTGCGCCCACTTAAATCAAATTTAAAGTTATATCGTTTTATTTTTAGAATTTACAATTTATTCGACCACCCGCACCAAAAAAAGTGACGGCGGTGACAATTTATCTGTCAGAATGTCAGATAAGAATTAAATAAATGCCAACATTCCAGCACAACATTTAATTCCCCCATAAAATACGCATGTTTGGTTGCATATGCAATAGGCTAACCGCGCTTTCGCCATTATTTTTTGTTAAAAGTTTAAAAGCTATAAACTTTGAATATTGATACTCAAAGCTATAAATTAATGTAGGCGAATCCAGGAAAAGCTATAATTATTCACATTATATGTCTGTTCAATACGCAGAGCCCCGCTAGGGTCATCGGCGCCTGCGTGCCCTAAATATTTTGGCACCTTTTGAATATGGTGCAAAAATAGATATCTCAAGTGTGAAGTCTAGTGATGCAATCGTAATAAAAGCAAAAAAATAAAACTTGTGAAATTTGTCCATTTATCTTTTTCTGCTTTTATTACTTTATAAATTCAAACTTGTTTACCTTTAAATTGTATGGTATTATGCTTCAAATATGGGTATTTGGCCGATTTTTGGATAAAAGGAAAAGAAACGAAATATTGATCAAAAAACGAAATGGCGATTGTATAAACTAGACCTCACTCTTAAGTTGTTACATATATTTTAAATTTCATTGTTTGTTATATTCTTTTAGTTATTTAAAATGTTTATTGTAATGTATGTAAAATACATTTTACTTAAATTTTGTAATGAAACAACAGAGATATCAAAAATAAAATTTTTCTGTTTGTAAAAGTGGTTACAAATAGCACAAAAATACTACTATTAGACTAAAGTGTTATATATCAGGTTTATAATGGTATTAAAATACATCGATTTATTATTTAATAGTCGTAATAAACACATATTTGCTGCAGAAACAAATCTATTTTATTATTTTATCATAAAGATATTATTAAGACAAGTTAATAAAACATTTTTATAGGTTACGTATTAAATTGACTTGATGATATTTATATGACAAAACGTATACGAGTATTTTGTATTAAGATCGATACATTATATAGTTCATTTATAGTACTGGTTAAAATTACTTATAAAACGTTTATAAGAATATGACTTGTAGTATTAATAAAACTGTATAACTAGGTTATATAGCGGTGGTGGAAACTTAATTAAAAAACAATTTATTCTTCGCAACAATTAGGTTGTGTCGGTCTCTCTTAAAAAAATATTTTATAGCTGTTGAGAATTGAAACGGAATAAAATGCTTAAAAAATGTTTACAAAACAAAACTGTATTTTTAAATGCAAAATCATTATTAAGGTAACCCATAAAATAACTATAGTACTAACCCTAATTTTGTCATTCATACGGTTAAATTTTTATTACTTAAACCATATCGAGCATATCTAGAGGGAAAAAACAAAACGCAGTGGTAATTTTAAGAGAAAGTTTAAAGCCAACTATCAAAAAATTTTAAATGCAAAGTTATACCAGCATGTTGACACATGACCAGACAGAGCTGATCCATGTCAAAGTGTAATTGTTCAATAGCAACTAAGTTCCAATTCTTTATCTGAATAAAATTATGAGCAGTAATAAAGAATACAGGCATTACCCAGTTATAGAGGAAAGTGCCTCAGAATTAACTAAAATTAGCAAAAATATTAAGGTCAATAAACAAATAAGAACATGGGCTACCTCGTTTAATGTTAACCATTAAGCATTAAGAGAACTATTTACAATTATTAATGAAAGAATTCCAAACTTACTTTCAAAAGATTAGGACATTACTAAATACAGCGAGAGAAATACATAATTTGATTAAAATGGAAAAAGGTTATTATTGGCACCACGACGAAATAATAGCTAATTTACAAAAATACTCTAAAATACACCCTATGAACCTATGAATTTTATATCGTTAAATATAACAATTTTGAAGGCCTTTTCCCATATATGTATAGAAGTTCTAAAACTGAATTTTGGCCGATAGGTACTGTGCAATATATTTTCTTTAAAGTCGACATCAGTCCACAATTGCTAATAAATCAAAATCACTTTAAAAATCTAAAAAAGAAAGAATAATATACTATAACAAAACTCGGTATTATCATGGAATAATTATAAGAAATTACAACTCTGTTCAACGGTTTAGTATCTGTTGTGACAATTAAATAGATTTTTATATCAAAATTGTCGTAAAACCTTCTTCCGCGATATTCTATAAAATAATAATGTTGTTTAAGATATATTTTCTAGGCGCTATACAACAAAAATATTTTATAAACGAGATATAAGTGCCACTATTTTTCAAATAATATACCTTCTAGCCGCGCTATGTTGAGGTAACGAGTAAGGATGCGGCGTTGTCATAGTTAACACAATTTCTGTTAAAAAATAATTAACAAATTAATAATTGTAACTGTTATTTCCTTCATAAAATTTTATCCGAAAATAGTGTGGCATATTAAATAATAACGATAAACTTAAAGTTGCACGCATTTTTACGCAAAGCATCCCATCAATTATCATGGTAAAATAAAGAGTGATTGGTATTTTGTCTGCACTGGACTAAGCGAGAGCCGACTAAGCCGAGCGACGCACATTATCCGTGGCTCAGAACCGTACTACGCCCGACTTAAAACTGTAAACTTGTTCAATAAAAATCAAACGGAAGAGTCAAACGTAGTGCTCTAGCAATGAAGTAGTTTACAAAGTTTTACGCCGGGCATACTACGTTCTGCGTAACGTAAAATGCGCTTTGGTAGGAAAAGCCAGTTTAAAAGGACTGCGGATTACCGGAGCTACGCATTCGGCACGGCGGAAAAAACCCATGCTTAGGCCCGGTTGTACAATTACGACTTAAACTTAGTTCAGCGTTGAACAAAGTTCAAACTTCATTTTGACAACATCTTTACATTAAAATGAAGTTTGAGCTTGGTTCAACGCTGAACTAAGTTTAAGTCGTAATTGTACAACCGGGCCTTAGAGTATTGTTTATAAAGATATTTTCCGGCTAGATATTATTGGGGCCTCGATTAATTAATTTTTGTATTTTCGGCAAAAAAGAAAAATTGCCATTGGTATTAGATAGACTTTTTACTTAAGTAGGTTAGAAATTGCGCAACTGGAATTAATTTTTAAATATATTTTTAGAACAAAATATATTAGGCGTAAGTATAATCTACAAACATATACGGCAACATAGCAGACATCAAAACAATTTGATAATTTTTGTTATGTCATTCGATATAGTAACACAATTATATTCCATAAAATGGCACTATATAACAAATTATAAATCATTTTTGTTATTTAAAAATCAATTTTGTTTTATAAATATTTTCTGTGCGATAAAATGATTTTTTAGATGACGCCATGTTTTACGAAGTACTTTATGTCGGCCATTATGTTATCCAAATAAAGCAAATCAAATTATAATTATTATCCTGTTTAAATCTTTACTGTAATAAGAAAAAAGGCATGTAATATCACAATGAACATATAACAATAAGTATTTTTAATTTTGTAAATTATTGTAAAATAATTTGCCAAAATAAAATATAACTGTAAAATGTAAAATCGTGATAAAAAGGAAGCGCTTAAAAATATATTTACAAATATGTATATATATTATCAGAAAATTTGACCTGGCAAGAGAATTTGTCCATAGGAATAGCGTTTCCGATATTTTCTATTCCAAGACAAAACATTTTCAACCTTTAATGTCGCCATTAGTAAATAATATTTTGATTATAATCTTAAAAATCACTTTTATCATGTAACAGTAAAGAAAATGTACATTTTATTTTATTAAATATTAATATGACAACTAAAAAACCTAAGTTTGATATAATATCCTAAATTACACAAATTGGTTATTGTGCTGATACTTTTAGAACTCTTATAAAACAATTATATTAGTAATCTAGTGTCTGTTTAAAGGTTGGAGACAATGACGTTTCTTGAACGGCAGTAGAGTTTTGGACTTGCATTGTCTTTATTTGTTTAGAATCACTACGTTTCAACTGGTAAGTATCTCCAGTCGTCTTCAGGTGAATACTGATTCCCTTGACCTTCACCTGAAGACGACTGGAGATACTTACCAGTTGAAACGTAGTGATTCTAAACAAATAAAGACAATGCAAGTCCAAAACTCTACTGCCGTTCATATTAGTAATCTATTGTTATCGTATAAAGTATATAGGAGCACTATCGCATACTTTACAAATTCTTTATATGATTGTTTTATAAATATTTTTTAAAATACTTTAAATTATTTTGTAAGTATTATCAGAAGACCTAACAAAACTTTAAATAAATAAAATTGTTTTATAAACCTGCGCCTTTTCCGTGTTTATAAGCATGATATAAAGGTTTTTAAAGTATTTTCAAGAGAAGAGGGTTTTATTAGAAATTATTATATAGTAGTTTATAAAACATTTATAAGCACATCTGTGCTACTTGGGGCAGTAAACAAACAAAACATTCAGTCAGGTAATCCAGAACAAGTAAATACAAGCAATGTATATGTTTTTCTCGATTTGGATGCTGTAAATTCTTTTGATTTTTGAATAATCAATTTTCTCGAGGATTTCTTGCTCTATAGCTAAGATTATTGCCAAATCAGATAATCTTTCGTGTGCTATGGGTAGACCTCAAATTATTTGAGCAACTGACATAGACAATGACACAGAATATACAGTTGCGTAGATATACATTCTGTGACAATGACAAATCACAGGTTGACAAGTCCAATTAATGCTGGTGCCCACAGCATCGCCTGTTGAATTCCAATGAAAAACCAACCGCAATCGGATTCAAATAAGTTAAGATCAGGTTGTCTAAAATTGTTCAAACTTCGTATATGTGCACTTTTCTCGAGGATTCCTTGCTCATCTATAGCTAAGATTATTGCCAAATCAGATCTTTCGTGTGCTATGGGTAGACCTTAAATTATTTGAGCAACTGACATAGACAATGACACAGAATATACAGTTGCGTAGATATACATTCTGTGACAATGACAAATCACAGGTTGACAAGTCTAATTAATGCTGGTGCCCACAGCATCGCCTGTTGAATTCCAATGAAAAACCAACCGCAATCGGATTCAAATAAGTTAAGATCAGGTTGTCTAAAATTGTTCAAACTTCGTATATGTGCACTTTTCTCGAGGATTCCTTGCTCATCTATAGCTAAGATTATTGCCAAATCAGATCTTTCGTGTGCTATGGGTAGACCTCAAATTATTTGAGCAACTGACATAGACAATGACACAGAATATGTTGCGTAGCTTTATACATTCTGTGACAATGACAAATCACAGGTTGACAAGTCTAATTAATGCTGGTGCCCACAGCATCACCTGTTGAATTCCAATGAAAACCCAACCGCAATCGTATTCAAATAAGTTAAGATCAGGTTATCTAAAATTGTTCAAACTTCGTATATGTGCACTTACCACACAGAGATTCTAAAAAAGGCTCTCTACAACCCAGCTCGCTAAAGTCAACAGGGGAGCAAATATTTGGATAGTCTAAAACTTGCATGTGCTTTTCTATGTTTCCAACCACACGATGCACCACGCGTTATATTTCTTATTAATAAATTTAAACGAGGATTAGGATCTTCATTGATTAAAATTTTAAGCGAGGCTAGGCCTATAACTCCTTTTAATTATTGACAAAACATTAGATTAAAACTAGTACATTATGTTAATGTTGTGTGAGGGGTTTGAACCTCGGTCCCTCATTGTCGTGGTAGCCTGTATGGACCTGCCTGGTGTTGAATGGCGGATTAGCGGGTTCTGGCTTTGTTCTGCTATGATAAAGTAATTGTTGCTGGTGTTCGTGATGTAGTCTTGGATCGTTTCCATTTTAAGGTCTCTGTGTAATGTGGTATTACGTACGAACCATGGTGCGTTAGTTATTATTTGTAGCAATTTGTTTTGATATGTTTGTATTTTGCTTTTCCCCGTCATGCAGAGTGTTGACCATGATGGGGCGGCATACAGTAGTGCTGGTCTTGCATAGTTTGTAGATGGTAACTTTGTTACGGGTGTTTAACTTGCTATTTCTATATATTCAAATAATGGGCGCCACCTTAGATAATCGTCTAAGGGTGCCACGTTGTAAATAACGATATTTTGCTTTATCAGTCAGTTGTTGACAGTGGCGGCGCCCGGATTTTTGAGATGGGTGGACACAATGATTTTTGGGTGGGCACTATCCAAATCAAAAACTTCTAAAAAAAAGGTCGCCGCCTCTCCCCACGCCCTATAACGCCATAAGGGGGATAAACAAAATTCTCCTCTTGTCCAAACTGAAAAAAAGGTCATCATCGTTTTCTTTATCTCTTATTACATTTTTCCTTATCACTCCTTTCTCATCAAAAATGTCTTAGTCAAATCTCGACCCTTCCCCACGGAAATTCCATTATAAAGCCGAAGTCCTCCATTTTGGGTGGACACCCATGTTCTTAGAGTGGGACAGTGCCCACCCTGCCGCCGCCGCTAGTTGTTGACCAATCTTTTAGTTGCATGCGCCTTTTATTTTTATTACATAAGTTTTGCCCGGGCTTATGGGAAGTTGGTGTGTAAAGTTTTTAGCTCTGAACGCTACCACGTTCCCAAAAAGACCTTCTTGGCAAGGAGGAACTAAGTAACAGGGACGACTGAGCAGGTTTCTGAATAGTAGTGGCTGGTTTGAATAAGTTATTAAGTTGTGAAAATCCTTCTGCGGTGTACGCCGCACTAACATAAGAGATCTGATGAAGGTGGGTTTTACCGAACACGTGTGGTATCACAACGGACCTAATAGGCAATTACGCACTGGCCCACCCTAGAAACATGAGTGCCCACCCTGGTGCCCCCCCAAAATTGATGGGTTGGTTTTGTAATGGAATTTTTCTCGGGGGAAGAGGGACTTGGCTATGACAGTTTTAATGAGTAGTTGTCGGTCTTCAATCACCCACTTTTTACTACTACTTTGTAGCGCGAAGGGGGATTTCTACTGTGATGGTCCTATGTTCATCGTTTCTTTACGATTTTTTATGTGGATAATAAAACTAATGCAGAAAAACAAGTTTTCAATTCATTCTTTTTATTAAAGGTAAGATGTACCAAAAAAAATATTTCAACCCCCAAAAAATGAAAAAATTGAGGGTACTTAAGTTACCCCCTCAAAAAAAACTTAACTTGCTGGCGGAATTCAAAATTTTTCTATTCATGACAAAAATAAAATTGACCCAGATTCTTCAATTGTAAGCATGTAGTTATAGCCACCAGTAGAATCAAGTCAAAACTCGAGTAACTGTTAAAATGGCGCGAGATTTAAATTTTTTTTTGAAAATTTACCATTTTTTTTTGTATTTTAAGGGACGTAACATCGCAAAATACTTGATTCTAGAGGGGGCTATAACCACTTGTATTCTGAGCATTTTAAGACCAAAATCATTAAATTCTGATAATTTGAACATACCGAAGTACTTTCCGCCAGCGCGAAACATAGGGTTTCGAGAAAAACAACTTTAAAGTTTCAACGGTGGCTCACAACAAAATAGTCTCACTGTCACTTAGTCTGCGATGCCTAGCCCGTAGATTACACCCTCCTCTTTCTCGAAAAACGAGCTGATTCTTCCTGCCTCATTGCGAGCCTGGCCTTTTTAGCGCCCTCAAATACCCGTTTTTCAGATTGATTAAATATGCAGTGTGTGCCTAACTCAAAAGCGGCTAATGGTGAGAACTGACCGGCAATCATAAAATTAGGTGTAACTTTTTTTTGGAGTAATTTGGTAATAACGTTTACAAACGGTTATTCTAAAGGCTATAGAAAGTCGAAAAAGGTCGGAAAAAAAATTTCGATTTTTTGAAGCCATCACAGTAGAAATCCCCCTTAATCCTTTTCTAGCATTACAAAGTTGTTAACACTAAAGGTTTAAGAATGGCAGTGAAGTTTTGGACTTGCAGCATATCTCTGAATAATCAGTATTCATCTGAAGACGACTGAAGATGCTTACCAGTTGAAACGTAGTGATTCATAACAAATAAAGACAATGCAATATTCTACTGAAGTAGCCGATACTTGATGGAAATTCATTATAATATATTATTAATGAGTAACAACAACGGTTATAATTTCCTTTATTTAAATAGTGGAATTATAACCGTTGTAGTTACTCATTAATATTAAAGACAATGCAAGTTCAAAACTCCACTGCCGGTCAAGAAACGTCGTCACGTCTCCAACCTTTAAACAGACACTGACACTTTAAGGTTCAATTTAGAAAAGTATATTATTTAAACGTGCTCGTATTAGAGCTGGGCAGTAATTGCCTCGAAAGTGCTTCAAACACAATAGTGCTTCAAGCACAAGGATTGCAGAACTTTTAAAACACAGTGCTCGGTAAATCAAGCCCTTTATAAAAAGTGCTTGGTAATTGAATGTAGCATTTCAAGCCATTTAAAGTTCTTGCAAGTACTCAAAATTTGAAATTTCCAAAGTGCTTTCGAGTGCTTTGCCCAGTTCTGCTCCCTATTTATACCAAATATTAAAATATTGTTCCCAACAGCAAATAAGAATAAGATAAAATTTTAGAGATTGATATTTTATCCACGGCCGCCCACCTTGACTGCCTTAAGGCTCCCCTCTTGGCCCGCTGCCGTCCCGCGACTCCAGCGCCCATCGGGGTGGTACCGCCCCTTTTTTGAACCTCCATTTTAAACCATTAACTCACCGTACAAGGGGTTCCAAATTCGACCTTATTATTAGGACCTCGGAAAGAGCTACTGCGTTGATAAACTTACGGCAAAGTAGAATTTAGCTTTTTTTGTAAACCGCGACGGCCGACGTTTTTTAGTCATATAGTTACGACACTGGGTCACTGGATTCCTTAGATTCTAAAGATGGAGCTGCGGTTTGGGACTATCAAAGCCGTGACCACACTAAAAATATGTTAGCGAACAATGTATATTTTTATTTTCAGACGCATTTTTTGAATTTAAAAATTGATGCAATAGAATCTAAGACGTGTTTGTTGTAATACCTATAATCACACATCATTAATTAATTAATTAAGAGTTTATTTTCAATATTTATAATATAATAAATTTGTTTATTTATCTTCCTTAATAAACTTCTTCTTTGATCACCCGAAGACGTACCTGTTAGGGGCAAATCTTAATATTTTAAATTATAAATATATGAGAATATTAAAATATTTGTTAATATTATATAAAAGTTAAATTGTAAATAAAAAACGTTTAAGTATATGTATATAAATATAAACGTAGTTTTTTGAAGATATAGGTAAGTATAATAAAATTTTGAAAAATATATTATTCATAACAATATCAATTAAAACATTTCCAAAAATATTTTTAAATTATCCGTTTCCAATATCCATGCTTTTATTTCGACTTAATATTTTTTTAATGAAATATATTTTTTATTTTTGTTGGTAAATAATCGTTTAAATAAAAACATAAATATTTGAAATTTTTTTGTCCTATGGACTTATTTATTTTAGGTTTTATGGTTATTTCATTTTTATGACGAGTATTATGATTATGGTTTTTAAATTGTATAAGATTTTTATTTTTAAATATGTATATTAAGATATAAATGTAAAGTTGTCTAATGTTCATTTTCTTTGTTTCAGAATACAATTTTATTGAAGGATAAAGATAATCTTTATTAAATATAATTTTTAGAAATCTTTTCTGTAATATTTCTAATTTTTTAACTAAAGTACTATTTATTCCTCCCCAACCTAAAATTCCGTAATTTAAATGAGTTTTAACTAATGCATAATATAATATTTTCAGTTGTTTTACGTTCAAAATTTTTTTAATGTTTCTAAAAATTGGTAGTAAACTTCTAAATTGTTTAATCAAATATTCTATGTGAAAATTCCTATTTAATTTACTGTCTAAGATTATTCCTAAATATTTTACTTGATTAACTTTTAAAATTTCAATGTCATCAGTTATTTTAATACTATTCTTATTTTGTGGTATATTATTTGGATTAAAAGTGAACGGAAGATAATTAGTTTTATCAAAATTAATTGTTAATAAATTTTTATCAAACCAATTTTTTATTATTTTAAAATCTTTTTTAATTTTGTTATTTAAGTGGTCCCAATTCGTATCTGTATAAAAAATTGCAGTATCATCTGCGAAACTATGAATTTCTCCATCACAATTCACATTAAATAAATTATTAATATAGATATTAAAAAATAATGGTCCACATAGCCTCTCATAACAAAATTGCTGTAAATATCACGAAATGTGTCGCTTAAGACCTTTTGCCTTTCAAGCATCGATATGTTTAAATTAAATAGTGTGCCTTGATATTTCAACACTAGTGTTGAATGTCTGAAATATTTTCTTTCAACACGCGTGTGATATACGGCGCTTTCTAGCCAAATTAACCGTGTTTTTTTTCTCATTTTTATAGGTGGTCGTAGGAAAACATATTTTTGGTGTGCCCGCGGCTTAACAGGCTTTTAAAAACAAATAATTATTTCATACCAAAAACTGAAACTAGCTATCTTTTTTGAAATAAAATTAAAGGACTTTATTTCCTTTGTATTTTACATGGAATCACATTAAGGTACTTTTATAACAAAAAGAAATCTACAATATTAAAGAACTAGATTAAACAAACCCATTTGGGTTAAGAATTTAAATATTTCCTGGAAATACACCCTCGTCCTTTTGTCCGTCCCATTTCTCCACCCATGCGTTGGGGCAAACAGCATTGAATACTTTCTTGAAATAATCACAGGGGGCGTAGTTTTCGCCTCTAATTCTTTGACATCTGTGGAAATCCACGTAGCTCTGGTAACAGTGACGGGTCTGGTTGGTGTTGGGGAACCGGGGATCGAAGGGGATAGTTTTGATGTCTTCAAGAGCGGCAGGCATGCTGCTGAAAAAAGATGGGGTTACCATGGGTTTGTGACAAAATGTAAACAATTGTTTAGTTAAAAATTTGCCAGAAACCTGTAACTGATACGTTTAATAGGGGCTCATTGAAGTCAAGTCAATTGACTAAAATAAAATTTTAATATCAAAAGTCAGTGCTTGGAGCTTGCTTCGCGAGGCGCCGCTTCGTCAGTGGCTGCTAAAGACATTTTTTATACAGGGTGTTTTGGAAAGGATGTATTAAATGAGTATACCTCGTTGGGTGTCCTAACAAAGCACTACTTCCTTTTTTTTATTTACCGTCTAAAAAGTAGATCTGCATGCACCGCCAGTAACCTGCTCTGGGAATAACAGCGCCGACCGCTGTTAAAATGGGCGAGTCATAAATTTCAAAATACAAATGGTGAATTTTCTCGATTATACAGGGTGATTCCTAAGTTGATACTTCTTTTTTAGCTGTGAATAGAAGGCATTAAAATAAACATTTTCAAATACCTTTTTTCAAAAAACTCAAAAATAAGGTAGGTACTTACATTCATTTATTACACTATGGATCAAATACGGTTCTGCCTAACTTGCCCGTTGAATAACATTAAGAAAACTTCTGGGTGTAGGATGAGCCCGCAAAGGAAAGCGCTCTACGTATAATCTCGAAGCAGCTGCCGCACGTTGACTGCACTCACCGTAAATTAGCACCATTTCTACTAGTTCATTGTTTTCAAATTTTACCGTTTCCACGTGTCACCGATTTAAAATTAAATGTTTCAGAAAAACACACCGCGGAGTATTGCCAAATAACTCACCACCGACCCGTAAATTGCATGACTAACAAGACAAAAACAACATAAAGTATAGCAAGCTACGTTTTGATGACCAGACCCGCACTTAGATTTTTTACTTCTGTATCTCGCCTATTTTAAAGTTTAAAAAAAAAAGGTATTTAAAAATGTTGTTTTAATGCCTTATATACACAGCTAAAAAAAGAAGTATCAAGTTAGGAATCACCCTGTATAGCAAAGCGACATTGAATTGTAGTCATATTAGGATTTACCGGTTTAAATATAAGACATTTCCATAACACCCTGTATAATTTGTCGGTCTGACTACAAAGGGTTCGAATTTGCTGGCATCTGCCAGCGGACCATTAATGCGACCTTATATAATAGACCAATATTTCCTTCATAAAGAAGCTATTATAGTATGTACATAGTTAAAGACACATTTGCGATAGAAGTAAATCTCCCACCCTTATAAAGGGTGATCAAACAGGACGCGCGGAGGAGCGGATTAAATGGAGGGACTAGTTGTAAAGTGCTTCGGTAACAGCTAGTCAGGTCACGATCATGGCCGATTTTGTTCTCGCCTGTGAACTGTTATTTCCAGGTTTAAGAGTGAAGTCTACTGACGCATTCGCCATTTCGTATTTTTTAAAACTATATTTCGTTACTTTTTCCTTTTTTCCAAAAATCGGGCAAATACCCATACTTGAAGCATAACTGCCTACAATTTAAAGTTAAACACGTTTGAATTTATAAAATAATAAAAGCAGAAAAAGAAAAATGGGCAAACTTCAAAATTTTTCGTTTTTTACTTTTATTAATTTATTAATCAAAATTTCTTTAATTCAAAACTGTACCTATGTAATTGCTACTCAAGAACGGGTATTTGGCCCCTTTTTGAGTACAGCGAAAAGGATAAGAAATATTGACCAACATATGAAATGACGAATGCATCACTAGACTTCACTCTAAACGGTTAAATTTCTTGCACATTTCAACTGCCGTGCCATTTTATCACAATATACAGAATATTTTTAATAAAAACATTTCAACTAAAGTTACAAAAATCTCATTTTAAATAATGCATGCCGAAAACATTCTACACGTCTGAAGACCACTATAGAAAGGGTAAGCAAGCATCAGATCGCAAATATAACAGACGTCAAACTTACTATAATGCGTACATTTTTATTGTGAATATCAGACGTCCTCATGGCCAAATGTAAATAGTCTTCTTGTCTAGGGTAACTTATTGGTCTAAGTGAACACACTTTGTCAAATAGAAACCTTTTAACGATAAACCTAAAGTAATTTCGCACTCGCACCGCTCCCAGAGCGCCTTAAAGGATTTTTCCTACAGTGCAGGTGTTTTATCATAAAAAAAAAAAAAAAAAATGGAGATACACATAATTCCTAAGGACGTAAACTCAACAAAAGTCGAACTCTTTCAACGAAACCATTTTTTATGCAATATCCTTTCGTCTGTCCTTAAGGCCCGTATTATCCATTTCCTGGTAACTTTATCCGCAAGATAATTTCCAAAGAAACCATTGTTGAGATAATTGTTTCCATAGAAATTATCTAGCTGGTAAAGTTACCAGGAGATGGATAATATGGGTCCAAGGGCAAAATATGTAATAAAATCTTTCTACTCCTATATTAGTAAACATTGTTTTACGTACTCTATAAGTAAGTCCATTCTTACGCACAACTGTGCGTAAAGAATAAAAACACACAACTGTGCGTTATGATGCCTAGTATAACAATGAAGTTAGCCTTAAACCAATCAAATCGTGACATTTATATATCTTGCGTTTTGAATATTTGACAGTAACATTGTCATTATTTGAGATTTGAAGTTCAAAGCGATACTTTATAAATTATAAACCGATCTTTAATTTATCGGTAAGAGTCGTAGAAAAAGTACAGTACGTATTGCGTGTTGTAAAGCAATTACGCACTCATGTAATTACCGCACTCGCCACTACGCGGCTCGTTCGCAGTTTTTCCATTCGTGCGTAATATGCTTTTTACCACAGTTAATACGTACTATACTATTACATCGTTATAAACTTATAGCGACGTTGAACGGTACATTTCGCTGACGTAACCATCACGTTAACGTTCATTCTAAGATTGCAATAACTTTAATGATGTAAATAAAAATTTGTTAAAGCTAACATTTACCAAGATCCTTGGCTTCACCGGTGTTACCTACTTATAAAATTTAATAATAAATATTATTATTAGTTGTTCATTTCCAAAGCCTGAATTAGTGATGGTAGTTAGTTTTCAAATGCAAACAACGGTTCTGTATCCTCCCGTGAATTACGTCGAGTATTTTCTAGATGCTAGTAGTATATTTATTTGTAAATAAGTTTTGTGTTATCTATTGCTGTTACTTACCTAATGAAAAAATATTGTATGAAGTGGTTATCGGGTTACTTAAACGACGGCAGGTTGTAATTCCTACGCCGATTTGAGAATTACGAATCTATAAATATAAATTTAGTCCTAAACTATACTTAGCTTTCAAGATGGCATTTTCAGACTTTAACAGACTGTAGCGTTGGACAAACATTTTTTTTTGCCTCCCTATCTATGTTTTTATTCTCTATTCAAAGAGACCAACTTCCGGTTTAACATGTTAAACCAAAAAAATGGTTTAACATTTTAAACAGGAAGTTGTAACTCTTAGATAGAAAATAAGAAACTAAGATAGGAAGGTGAAAACCATTTTTCCCTAATATGCGTTGCTCCAATGCTACAGCCTGTCATAGTCTGAAAATGCCATATTTTAAACGTCAATATCTCAAAAATATTTGAATTTAGACATATGACATTTTCTACAAAATATGTGGAATTTTATACAAAATTAGAAAATAATTATAATATATAGGGTGTTCCATTTAAACAAAATTATGTTCGATATGCCCCGACTATTTGGGGCACCCTGTATAATTTAAAATAATTTTAAATTGTAGATCCAATACCGTTTTTAAAAATATTAGAATCCTGCGTTGAGAGCGGGCCACCCTGTATAGCACACATGTCTAAATTCAATTGTTTTTTAAATATTGACATAAATAAATGGTTTTGACCTGTTAACACTTCCAGTGAGAAATAAAAACTGACATTCGATCTTTTAAAGTAATAGGGGGATTTCTAATCATTTAACATTATCTTATTTTAATTTAACCTTACCTAGTCATTATAATCCGGCCCGAAAACAACTACTGGGGATTTACGGGTATTTAAGATCGCACTTAGCACCCATATCAGAACCATTTATCGTGAAAAGGACTTTACATTCCTCCTATCTAATGTCAACTTTCAGTTTAACGTTTTAATTTGTAAAACCGGTGTTGTCAAAATTAATTGGCCCTCGACGGCAAGTTCTTTTGAAGTTATAAAATTATAATTTTAAAAAATTGTTTGACGTTTTCAGTCCTCAATTGGCAATAGCACGATTTTTGGAATTTAATGTGTTTTCTTAATTGCCACTGCGCTGTAATCAGTACAATAAGTACCTAACAAAACGCTGTGACCAACACACTAATAACATTGATGAAAATTAGCTTTATATTTTAGAAATATCAATTTTAAAATCAACAGATTTTACTTGAATAAATATTTTTGTCATCACCGTGTAAAAAACAAGACAAAAACTAAGGTGAAAGACATTGTACTAAGTAGTCCAAGAGACAGCCTACCTAATAAACTAAAAATGGAATGTATTGATTGCACTTAGGCGTTTGACATTCAAGTAATACTTTTTTAATTCCATAATATAATTAATGGACGCAGTGTATTACAGGATAGAATTTTTAATTTTCTTAATTAAGTGAATTCGACGTTATTGAACTTTGAAGAAAAAAAAAACGACAAAAAGGTAAGTATAAGCCAATGAAAACCTAAATAAAATTACTTAAGTTTATCACATTCTCCAATATCTGTAAAGCCCAAATTTAAAGTTTTTATAAATCCATTAATAAGGATGAACACGGTTCGTTTCAAGAGACCGCAATGTTTTTACTATATATAGATATAATTTCTCATTGAGCTGGTAACTTTGGAGAAGAATTTAGAAATATTGTTCGGATGCTCTTAACTATAACCGATTATACAGGGCGATTCCTAAGTTGATACTTCTTTTTTAGCTGTGTATAGAAGGCATTAAAATAAACAACACTTTTAAATATCTTATTCAAAAAAACTCAAAAATAGGAGAAATAGAGAAGTAAAAAATGTAAGTGGTCACCAAAACATAGCCCGCTATAATTTCTGTTGTTTTTCTTATCTCTTATTAATCATTCAATTTACGGGTGGTGTTGAGCAATCCGCTGTAGTGGGTTTTTCTGAAGCAAGTTAATTTTAAATTGAACACGTGAAAATGGTAATATTTGAAAACAATGAACTAATAAAGAGAAATTCTTCTTCTGAATGAACTAATAGATATGGTGCTAATTTACTGTGAGTGTCGTAAAAGTGCGGATGTTTCTTTAACATTATATGCAGAACGCTTTCCCTTACGGGCCCATCCTAGACCCAGGAGTTTTCTTAACGTTATTCATCGGGCAAGTTAGGCAGGACCGTATTTAATCCATAGTGTAATAAATGAATTTAAGTACTTTATTTTGAGGAATAAATAAAAACATGAAGTCTTTCTACACTGGTTTATTAAGTAGAGAAGTTAAAAAGTGATAGATATTCTACATGTTTCGGGTGTAGTAACACCCATCATCAGGAATAAAAATAATTGGGTCAAGTTCAATAATTGGCACCTACCTCTAAATTTATTTTTCTATAAAAACCATAAATCATAAACAACCTTTCTTTCTCCCCATTTTCCGGGATGAAAGTTCTTGACCTGTGAAACTCCATTTTTCTTACATTTCTTATATTTTTCTCTTTGCCCAAACGGGCCCCCTCTTACCACTGTTACCTGTTGCCCGAGGTCAGTGTTAAGACTTAAGCATACCAATCTTTAATCATTAACCCATTTCTCAATATTTGATTTTCCATGGCTCGATGAGAGCTCCATCGATGTTCACTACCATTCACCATTTAACTTTGTTCCTCTCACTTATTTTTAAACTATTTTTTATTCCTGATGATGACTACACCCGAAACATGTAGAATATCTATCACTTTTTAACTTTTCTACTTAATAAACCAGTGGAGAAAGACTTCATGTTTTTATTTGTTCCTATAAATTAACTCCACTTTAAGAATGGACTACTTCTTCAAAACTTTATTTTGAGTATTATGGGGTTGACCAACGCCTACAACTATTTTTGAAATCTTAAGTCAAATATAGAAAAATTAATCATGTAGTGTAAGGTCTAAGGTCACATGCCTGCTAAGACGGGTACATAAAATGCCTAAAACATAGTTTTAATGAACGGCAGTAGAGTTTTGGACTTGTTTTGAATCGCTACGTTTCAACTGGTAAGCATCTCCATTTGTCTTTAGGTGAATACTAAAATAAACAGATGAATTCACCTGAAAACGACTGGATATGCTTACCAATTGAAACGAAGTGATTCAGAACAAATAAAGACAATGCAAGTCCAAAACTCTACTGCCGTTCAAGAAACGTCATTTTAAAACATTTTTAGCGTTCAATTATGTAAGACAGTTATAATACAGCAAAGTGGTGTTAAATCCGCATTCTTTCTGTAGCTTTAGGCTCGTATGGCAGACGACATTAGGCAATACCTTGGTGCGAGCATGTACCAAAACGCACCAAGCATAAATTCTGAGTCAAATTCGACCCTAATGATTGGTATTACATACAGGTTTAACACAAGCAAACCCATTTTATAAATTTTATTAACATTTTGTATACTATCCCATTTTTGACTTAGTACTACAGAATAAAAGGAAAATCCCAGCAGCCTCGTAAAACAAAAATTGGTATTAACAGAAGTTTATTCATTTACAGATAACACTCAAACATCAAAGCTAAAAATAGAGCAAAAATAAAAAGAAATTGCATCGAAAGTACTCTAATATTATTGTTATCATCAGATCAGAGCTGGGGCAAGCTTCAAGCGCCAAGCACTTTAAGAACTACCAATTACCAGTGCTTGGTAATTTTTAATTCATTTAAGTACCAAGCACTTTGGAAATGTGCTTGCAAGCACTTTAAGAATTACCAATTTCCAGTGCTTGGTAATTATTAAAGTGCTTGCAAGCATATTTTCCAAATTGCGTGGTGCTTGAATCTTTGCACAGCTCTGCATCAGATTAATGATACATGAGAATATATTAAGCATATTCAATGCAACAAAAATATCAATATAACTAAGTTTATACAGATTATTATATTAACTCTTGGAGCTCAAATACAATAAAAAAAAATTCTATCCTAAAACAAAAATTGATAATTTGCTTATCACCTTTGGAGAGAAGCTATCAGTTTTACAACGTTTCTGTTATAAACTGAGAATTGAAAATTTGACTACTACCACCAATGGGTAAAAGAAGTTTGACTACCACTATATTAAGTCGCAATCAAGATGTCTACTGATAGTTCTTCTTGGGAACAGATCCTCAGATCCATATTATTTCTAAAAAGTATTTATTTACAACTGGCACCAGTAATAAACAATAACCTAACCACAAAACGCTCGATGCGATAGCTACAGGGCTGCATTCAGCTTTCGCATTTGAATAAACACGTTTTCCGATTATATTGTAGCTTTATTTTTCACCACAAGACAAGCACTGCACTGTGCGAATGCCAAAATAGGTTTTAAAATAATAGAATAGTATGTTGAGAAAAATAAAGCTCCAATATAATCGGAAAACGTGTTTATTCAAATGCGAAAGCTGATTGTAGTCATGAATTGGTCGAATCGAGCGTTTTGCGGTTAGGTTATTGCTTATTATCGATGCCAGTTGAAAATAAATACACTATAGAATTATAATTGAGAAATATTTCATTGTTGTTTTCAAGAAGAAAGAAAAAAACTACAGATTGATGGAACCAAATTTGAAATAAATTGCCCTGGAGACATGTATACAGGGTGATTCCTAAGTTGATACTTCTTTTTTAGCTGTGTATAGAAGGCATTAAAATAAGCAACCTTTTCAAATACCTTTTTTCAAAAAACTTAATAGGCGAGATACAGAAGTAAAAAATCTAAGTGCGGGCCTGCTCATCAAAACGTAGCCCGCTATACTTTATGTTGTTTGTCGTATCTTTTATTAGTCATGCAATTTACGGGTCGGTGGTGAGTTATTTGGCAATACGCTACGGTGTGTTTTTCTGAAACAAGTTAATTTTAAATTGGTGACACGTGAAAATGGTAAAATTTAAAAGCAAGGAACTAGTAGATATGGTGCTAATTTACGGTGAGTGCCATCAAAGTGCGGTTGCTGCTTCGAGATTATACGCAGAACGCTTTCCCCTGCGGGCTCATCCTACACCCAGAAGTTTTCTTAATGTTATTCAACGAGCAAGTTAGGCAGAACCATATTTAATCCATAGTGTAATAAATGAACGTAAGTACCTTATTTATGAGTTTTTTGAAAAAAAGGTATTTGAAAATGTTTATTTTCATGTCTTCTATACACAGCCAAAAAAGAAGTATTAACTTAGGAATCACCCTGTATAGTATAGTAAACCTCGGTGAAGACAAAACAATCATAAATTTTAAGGTCCTATCGACACTGTAGATTAAGATCACGGCATATGCTTGAGTAGATTTAAAAATATTTTGTGAACCTTAAGATAAGTTAGTCAATTTTCTCAACTCATTGATATTCCAATTTCTGACCCACCGAAGACATTGGACATTGCCTTATACCCCTTAAGTTATGCCTATTCTAGAATTTGAGATGAATTTAAAACTTAGGATTTATGACACTTATAAAGCCCAATTTTATAAAGTCCCCCTAAACCTACGTTAAAACCGAAGAATAATTTTTAAATCGTAGAAATTTTAGAGTAATCAACTGGGTTACAACTTATTATGTTATATTAAGGTATGACCAGGACATATCCTCGATTTAAACTGGACCTTGGTTTATATCATAAATGTTTTTTTTTGAAATTTCATCTATACTCAATTTAAACAAAGATGCAGTTTAAATCAAAGAAATGACAAAAATGGTCGTTTTATAATGTGAGATTGACAGCAAAGTTCGAGTTAAAAGTGGTCCTGGTCATAACTTAATGTAAATAATGTAACATAACATAACAAGTTATGACCAGGTTTATTACTTTTAAATTGAAACTTGGTGTCAATCTCACATTATAAATCGACCATTTCTGACATTTCCACAATTTAAAATTATTTTTTTATAGTTTTAAGAGGACTTTATAAAATTGGGCCTAATAGGTATACCTATAGCTGCACATCAAAATTATTTTAGGTGAATTTAAAAAAATCACCATCACAAGATATAGAGACAAATCAATAGACATACATAATATGTACATTATATAATATATACCATGTACTTACTTATTATAGATACTTATTTTGCATATACCTACATATTTGCCAGTGTATTTGTTTCACAAAAAAAAAATGGTAACAAAACTTTACAGGTTAACAGCTTAATTAACAAAGTCTGTATGTGGTGATCACCAGAAAACCAAAATAAAACCCATCAAACCATGAAAAGTTTTGTAGTGTATAATAGTTAAAAATTTAAAATTGCCTAAAAGTAAAGTACCCTCATTTTTCGCTTTAGAAAAAATTTACAGTACGTAAATATTATGCCAGATTAGTTAGTTTCAAAAATAATAATGAATATTTTAAATATTTTTGCTGTACACCAAATTTTATTTTTTGATCAAAATTATTTGTATCTACCTAATTGAAATTTTGTGATACACAACTATCTTTCAAATTGTATATGTATTCATAAAATTACAAAGCTTTCTTTTTATTCAGGTTTAATTAAATAATAGTCATCTTTACAAAAAACTGGGAAAAAAAATATTATATTTCTATTATTTTGCATAAAGCGAAATTTGATATTTAGGTATTGAAAACCTTCACGATTAGTATTACCGATGTCAATCATAAAATAACTACTAAGTACATAAAACCAATCGTTACCAGATGAATCACAATAATAATGCAATTATTTTGTAATGGAGACCTAACACAAACATTTATACTGACAGTCTTAATAAGGAAATGACACTGATGCTGATTCTGTGAGGGCGAATTTTAAAAATTGATGTAAATGATATCCTGCTAGTCTGAATGATCGTATAGGGTCTACATATAACTTTGTGCGATACCCCAATAAAAAAAAGATGTTTTATCACAGTCTTTGAGTCTATAATTTAATTTTTTTAAAAATATTTCTGCATTGGTCATTATCTGTGTCTACTTAGTACATACATCTTTAGAGATATATATTTTTTCAAATCCCCCAGAAAATTTTATTGGAGTTTCTACATTTGCCTAAAGATCAGGATTGCAATAAATACGATTTTTTTTTGAAAAAATCAATAAATTTGTTTTTTTTAATTAAATCGTGATTTTTTTAACTGTTTTTTTCCCTAAATATGGCAATAATAAACTTTAAAATCACTTATTTTCATTATTTTGTCTCTGTTCGCCCAAAAATATTTGTTGTCTAGATTTACAGTTAGAAAATCTCCTCGGTTAATTTTATTACTTAATATAAACTGTTTTTGTTGTTGTAAAATGTTTGTGTTTTCTTAAATTTAATTTATGAATATTTTTTAGGCTGGACTGATGACGATTAGTTATGTTTTCACACTAAACTATTGTATCTAAAAACTTCGTTTTAAATAAACTATCTTCCTTTTTTTTTGGATTTCCTGATGAGTTATTTGCTTCGGCGACTAGTTTTACATCAATTTATAATTTGATTAAAATTATTAAAATTGAAAAAATCAGTTGATTTAAATCGTCGCAACTCTGGACCCATAATAATTATTAACAGGTTTGAAAAGTAAGTATTTGTTATTTCCAAAGATGAGCTACTGGTAGCCACCGAATGATCATGTCAAATTTTAAAACAAAAATATGTCATTTATAACTCAAAAATTCAAGTCAGTGATTCGTCGTTTTCATACAAAGTGCAGAGGATTTTTGAAATTCTAACAGAGCCAAATATTTATTTTCATGAAATTTTTTTCTCCTGATTTCGTACAACCCGCTGCTCGCGATATAAAAGCGACGACAGTATTTTTTGACCTGTAGTATAGGTGATAAAACATCCTTAAGGGAAAAATATCACTTACATGCTCCTGGGGGCATAAAAATTCAGTGTTTTCAAGATATTTCATTATAAGTGATAAAACAACCTCAACTTCAAAACGTGAAAGTGTACAGAATAGAAGAAAAGGATCCTTTAGATTTAAGTTTGAACCCTTACAAATTCAATGAAAAAACCGAATCTCTAATATTCTAAAAAATACTTTGCAACCGCGTCAAGCTGCCTGACTCAATAAGAATATTTTGTTTTAAAAAAATAATCATCAAGCTACGTTTTTTAAATAAAAACAAAAAACATAAGACAGTGTCACAAGAACAGGTGGCAATTTCAAAAAACTGCAGAGATTAAAAAATATATTTTTTAATTGAGATTATACAACTTTTTCCACATTTATATTGAGTCAAGAAAACCCAAAATTCAAGTTTTATCCTGGGTGTTTTCAAAGACCCATTAACTTAATTTAAAAATTTGTTTAAATTATATGGAACTTGCAAGAAACCAAACCATGGACAGGGGTAACCAAAACCAATATTTTATCAAGGCTGTAATAGATAAAATTTAGTTAATGTGATTAAAATTTATGTGAAAAGCCTTACTTATTACTTAGGTACTATCTATAATTCATTATTTGTACTTTTAATTTAAATAAAAACTTGATAAAAACATATACCTTATAAAATTTAATTGGCATTTACTGGAATGAATTATAATTCATTTCGTTTTTGTCCTACCCGAAGATATAAATCTTTAACATTTAGTTTAATGTTAGACGGTAAAGCAACTCCAAGGATGTAGATCTATGATAGAAGTTATTACGGGGCAAAATTGCTACTCCACATTGTTGTACTTTGTGTCAGTACAGTACGTAAACATACAGTTTTATAAGTACTGTGGTATTGTAGATAATCCGGAGGCTAACATAACCTCACATACCAGAAAAAAGCCCTGGCAATTGCTTTATTCATCTAATGTAGTGGGTACCTAGCCACATTTACATTTAAAAAGGCAAATAATACAAAAAATATATTATATTCTTAAACAAACCTAATGATAACCAAAGCATTAACTTAAAAAGTTTTTTACATCCATCACTTAACCAAGGGCCTTGTCTTTGAATCATCATCACAATGTACCTCTTTATACCTTCGCACCTCCTTCATGTAAACCGACCATGCATCTTGTGCATTGTTACTATCGTCCTCAACATTACGTACCTTTGCCACCATACCTGTCTTTAGCACTTTACCCCCCCTCCGCTTACCAAACATGGGAAGCATAGGCTTCTTGGGTTCAGGCTGTTCAGGGGGCTCTTGTTTAATTTTCTGCATTTCTTGCAGTTTCTTGAACATTTCTAAAAATGACCCATCATTTTTAAAGGGTACTGGGCCCTGATCAAGCTCTGGTTCCTGCTCAGGTTCACATTCAGGCTCTTCAATTTTCATATCCTCTTCGCCGATAACATCACCGTCAACATATTTTTCAGTGTCACTATCCTCTCTTTCCTCTTTAATATGTGGTGATTTGGAACGCTTTTTCTCTCTATCACTTCTATACGAACGTGACCTTGAATAGCTACTCGATCTCGATTTATATGTCCTAGATCTTGAATTTGACTTCGATCGTGATCGAGATCTAGAATGACGTCTAATCTGCTTCCTTCTCCTGTGTCTATAACTAGGACTTCGTGAACGTGAACTAGAAGAAGAGGACGAGTATCGCCTGCGCCTCCTTTGTGATCTCGAACGTGAGCGTTTGTAGCGGTCTCTTGATCGTGTCCTAGAACGCTTTCTTGAATGAGACCTAGAGCGTCTAGAAAAAGATCTTGAGCGTCTACGACGTTTATATCGTTCGGGGCTTTTGCTACGCGACCTATAACGCGTTCGTTCAGAAGAAAAATCTTCTTCACGGCCCTGGTAAACAGGATTTTTTACATAAGGATCAATACGATCAATTGCTCGTTCACTGCTCCTAGTGGACTCATTTTTTTGACTGGAGAAATTGCTGTCTTCTTCGGGCGGGTCAAACTCTGTCCCTGGAGGTGGTGGGTTGTTCCAGGTATAGCCTGAACTCGACGGATTCATCTCTGTGAATGGAAGCCAAGTTGTGACCTACAAGAGAACTTTCCAGGTATAAAAACTGCTGAAGGACTGTCATGACTTTTAAAAACCGCCGGTTTTGGGACGCTTTCAATAAAAACAAAGCCCCTGAATTAGGAGTTACTATGTCAAAAATGGGGGAACAAAGCATGGTAAAAAGGTGGTACTTACAGTGTTAGGTAATCAAGGAGCGAATGACGTTTTGAGCAAATCAGTCAGATTTTTGGCAAATTTAGTAATGAAATTACAGTAATAAATTTATGACCTGACAAAGTCAATCTTCCACTATAAACGTTGAAGATTTTTGGGTAATTTTGAGGGCTTTTTTACCTTATTTTTGTTTCTCAAACTTTTGATCAAAATCACACAAAATGGCTGCCACAAATTTTTTAGCACTGCACTGGTGGCGACATCATGAAAAACGTCAAAAGCAACAAACGATTATGTCTTTAAACTCGATAGCTACGATAGGTTAAAGCAACAGCGAGCCAGTTGTTTTCTGTGTCTAAAGTGCATTTACCCAGAGAAATTATACATACCGCCTGTAGATGGAAGCACTACTCATTAGAAAACGCCTTAGACCAGGGAAAATCTAAGGAAAACGCACTGATGACTGACTATATAAACAAACAACGATATGAAATAGTGATTTTTCATAGAAAATGAAACACTAATGTTATTATCAATTTGAATACACTTTTTAAAAATATATCAAAAGCCTATTAATATATTTTAAATTTCTGGAGCGATAAGAACTGTTGATTGATAAGCCATTCCTATTTTATGAGGCTCAGTGGTCTAGGGGTATGATTCTCGCTTTGGGTGCGAGAGGTCCCGGGTTCAAATCCCGGCTGAGCCCTATTTTTTTTATTTGCAAACCATCCAAAAAAAAATTCAAAAATTTATTCTTGACGAATAATCCCGATAGGTCGCAGATTCCAGCAAGAAGGCCTTTGCAATTTAAGGAGGAGCGAGAGAGACACAATCAGACCTGTTCATATAAAAAAGTGAGAATTTGACGATTGCCAGGGGCAGCGGCGGCGCCAGGGGGGGGGCAGGGTGGGCACTGGCCCACCCTAGAAACATGGGTGCTCACCCTGGTGCCCCCCAAAATTGATGCATGGATTTTTTTTTTAATGGAATTTCTGGGGGGAAGGGGAAGCTTTGATGAGAAAAGAGTGGTGTTGTATGTTATTTTGAAGAGAACGCGATGACTTTTTTGTTTTTAGACGTCACTTTGGACAAGATCGAGAGAAGTTTTGTTCGCCCCTGCTCATGGCGTTTATAAAGCGTGGGGGAGGCGGCGACCTTTTTTTGTAGTAAGTAACTTTTGATTTGGGTAGTGCCCACTCAAAAATCGTCGGGCCCACTCGTTGTCGCCACTGGCCAGAGGTTGACTCACATATAGAGCCCTCTGGGGCGCGTTCACAGCCGTTAATGGCAATCTATTACCTATATGCTCTCGGGGCATTAAAATTCAGTTTGTTAACGACCTAGGTACCTATTTTTGCCCTAAAATTAAAATTTAAAATTTGGTCACCATCAATCTCTGGGGCTAATAGTTGTTCATCGTTGCAGATGAAAAAAGCTAGTTTTTTAAACTCTCTACAAAAATTATGGGTCCATGGAATAAATGACAAAACACCTTTAACTTGGGGGTAAAATTTCCCCTAGTAAAATTGTTATAAAAAAACAAATTTATATAGTCTGTTGACGTTTCGGTCTGGTCTAAACCATCCTCAGAACTACAAATATTAATATTGCTTACAAAAATCTACGGGGGGGGGGGGGGGCGTAACAACGGGCCTAGGACCTCCTATAACCAAAAATAGGTCCTGCTTGAGCAGCACCTTCGCCTTTAATGATTTTTGAAAGTAGAAGGTGTAATCTAATTCTGAAAAAAAAGCGAATACTTAGTATTTCCTATATTAGTTGATCCATATAGCCACGCCTCGATTGAACATATCTAGTTCCTTCTTTAGACGCCCAATCATATGTGTTGTTTCCTTTTCACCATTTTTGGTTTATTTTTACCCCTTATTGTTTGTCAACTGTTTACTTCCAATCTTTAGGTGAAGACAGCATTCGAAGAACAGAGTGGAGCATCGATAAGCCAAAATCATAGTTTAATGTTTTGGTCAATTATTTCCAATATTTTTCATTCACCACTGTAAAAATAAGATTCAATCGAACCCAAAGGTTCCTGTCACCTATCCTGTCATAAACAAAATCGTTTATTAATTGGACGGTTCACTTTAAAAGAGACCTAGTTCACTCCATCACTAGTAGATTATGATATGATATTCAGATTCGGTGGCATATGTGGCATTATTGGTGAGTAAGTAAGTAAAAGTAACCCTAAAAATAGACAAATGGTCAATTTCATTGTGTTTCTTATATTACAAATAGAAATTTCAGCCATCAAATAACGTCACAGCCTCTGAATTCTGAATATCATATACCACTGGATAACTTTATTTTCTGAGGTCATTAATAGCGTAAAGAATTACTGAAAGTTAAAAATAAATTTCTAATTGGAAAGCTTGACATTGTATATTATGGTCTTGGCCTAATAAATTTCATTTAAAATACATCAAATATGTAATTTCAGTGTTTTTTAAATGGTCCCATTATAAAATTCAAATCATATCAATTAGACAGTCATGTATTACCTCATATTTATTGGTGGACATAAATTTAAGTATGAAACGGATAAAATCATTTTACAATGGAATTTAGCCAAGTTGGAAAAAAATTAAGATATCTCATTTTCCAGATAATTATACTCAAAAAACGGTAGATTTTGGACTTTAATTTAGTTAATAGATTCGTATTGTTATATGTTTCACAATTTTTATTCAGTTTCCTGATACGTGTCTGATGGACCTCTTCAGGTCATTGTCAAAGGAGTATCTTTTTGTACTCCTATTTCATATTTAAATTGTGCATATAATTTTTTTATAGAGCACCCGGCACGTATTAATTTTTGCAAAATTTTAATTTCTTTCTACATATTCTTTTAAAACCGAACTTGTGCATGATGTAGTCCTTACTCTGACCTAAAACTATTTGCCCCTCCTTGAATTCGCCACTGGCCTTAAGTAACACTATCACTCTATAATTATCATTTTTGTATAGAACATGCAGTAGATGAGTAAACTTGTTGAAGGAAAACAAGCTGATGTGGTATATGTGGGTGTATTAGTAAACTATTTCCTTAACCTCTACATAGATATGATATAAAATTTGTTTAAAGTAGGATATTAGAAATTTAAATAACAAATAATTATCTTCGTTTATACGAAGGAAATTAATTGAATCGGTTATTTGGAAAAGGGAACATGTCCAATTTTTGGCTATTTCAAGATTTTGCCGCCAACGTAATTTTTAAAGGTAAATACATAAATTTACGCGAGAACGGAACATATCCGATTATTACCATATTGGTAGTGATGACATTTGTCCTACGTTTGGTTCGAAAAGGCAACATGTCCTGGATATGTTTCTTTTTCGAAACAAACCAACCATCAGTGTGGCCGACGGCGCGGCACTAGTGTTCTCGTAGTTATGCGTCATTAGGTCGTGTTTGAGTGATTCACCACATTTTTCCTATAAAAGGACATTCTTTCAATGCATGTGACCGCGACTTTGGTATTGTCAAGAGAAAAATACGAAGACGAGTCAGAATTTATACATTTAAGGAGTATGCACAGTGTACAGCTAGTACTCGAATCATCGAATTGTCAAGGTCAAGACTGAAGACATTATTGACTTTAAGAAATGGTGGCCGAATTTCTATAGGACTGTTCTCTCGCACCGAAGTCAATCTAAAAAGGTACCAAAAGAAGAAAAAATGTCGTTGAAACTAACCGATTATTTCCATTTTGAATACCACCTCTCCGATCCGGGAGTTCTTCTTGTTCGGCCATATTATTATATCGATAATGCTGTTAGTGAAAAATTTTCCCTCGTAAAACCACAACACTATCGTCCAGACTTGCCTACTGACCTACTGTACTAACTTATAGGGCATATGCTGATAAGCTTCCCATTAATAAAAAGAAAATGGATAATATTAAAAGTCTTTTGAAGTACATACCTGATGACAAAATCGAGTTTTATAACGAAGTGATGAAGTGGCCAGTAACAGATTCAGAGAAACGTCCTGAAGAAGATTTTTAAAGTTTCATTAGCATTAATAATGTTATTTGTAATCGATTATAATAAAATTTAGAGTATTTTTATTTTGTTTAATTCGAAAAAGTAACTTGTCCAAGAATTAAAAAAAATAAATAAAAAGAATGCAAGAAAATATAATTTATGTTTTAGCTCACAAAAGTATCATCATTAATACAAAGTACTACAAGATAAAAAAAATGTATTATTGATTCGTTAAATTAGTTTTTTGCTCCTCCTGTGAAATGACCATTTTTGGACATGTTCCCTTTTCCAAATAACCGATTCAATTAAATATTCATATATCATCAGTGGCGGCTCGTTAGGTGAAGGAGCTCTTCACCAAAAAAAAAAAGGGAAAATTTTTCGACAATATTAAATATTAATGTACAGCTACCATTTTAGCCCTTAAAAATTAACTATGTTTGAATTATTAATATTAATTTAATCCGAATGTAGCAATGCATAATAGGGCTACGGTTAACTTCGATGGACAATAGTTATAAACACTCATGCATTTTGGCGCGCCCCAGTGACCGTGTCCGTTAGCTCAAAGCAAGTGAGGGGGAGGGGGGCGAAGGCATTTTCTCCCCCCCCCCCCCTCACAAAACGAGCGTTTTGACTACTTTGAGCCTTGAAAATTGTAAGGTGTATGAAGGGTCAGTATTTTTTGACAAGTCACTTCTAGGACTAAGAAGATTTTTAGAGCCGGGATACGCTTTTCTTTTAGGAAGTCACTTTTTTTTTAGTCGCCCCACCTTCCCCCCTCAGCAAAATCCTGGATTCGCAACTGTCACCTGATTTTTTAGAACTTAAGTTTTGTGTAATAATTGTTCAATCTTTCTAAAAGGATATCAGATAAAAATTGTCCCATACAAATAGAGACAATATACCTCCGGGTTTTCAATGTACATATTATAAAAATATTAAATAAATACTTTAAAAACAAGCAGCATCTTACTTTTAACAACAATTATATTAAAAAGGTACTATTTCGTTTATATAAGTGGAGGGAAACCGGAAAGACTAAGAAAAAATCTTTAAAACCTATATACAAAATTCGGTACAAATTTAAAAAAAGGCGATAATGTTTACTAAAACTTATTAACTCTACGAAACAAAGTATATAAACTTTAAAGCAAATATCTCAGTATCCCCCCTCCTCTGACTATATGTCTTTTTAAACGCAACTTTTTCAATGTTGCCTGCAAACCAAAACAAATAAAAGAGTGATAAAATACGCTTCTACACTTTTCCCACTGAATAGTGGACAAAACATAATTAATTATTATTATGAGAAGAGGTTATTATGACTTTATATATTATTATTAATGAGAAACGGTGACAGATTCACCGCCACTATACAAATATTATATTGCCATGTAGTTTTTTAATGTCTGGAGCTTTTAAAATCTGTTTATTTAAGTAATAGATACATTTAGCATTTGAATGCATTTGCATTATGTCATAAAAGCTATAAACATTTTTATGATTATTCACCTTTTTTTTTAATATCAAAAGCGTCTTTCATAAAACATACATACAAGGGTGTAGATAAGAGGGTATTGTGGGTGACAGTACCCCCCACCCTTCTGGAGCCCATGCATGGTAATTGTAAAAGTACATAAAGCCAAAAAGACGGAGCTCCAATATGTTGTTTTCATAATATTTTGTTTTTCTTCAATAAACATCAGTCCAAAACTCACGATTAATTGAAACTTTGCACTCTGCCGGAAACCCACCCTAATACAGGCATACACAAAAAAAGGTTTAATTTTTGGAGAGCTTTTGTAAAAGTTAAATCTCATGACACAGAATGGTTTGGCTGTCAAGCGACGAAATATAAATCCTAAAATAGCCTCATATATCTGCATCACCGAGTACATATTAAAATTTTACACCTTAATGTAATAATGATTGTATTGCTTCGTGGTGACGACATTGACACCAAACAAACATGAAGAAAAAAACTTAAGAGTTTATTACCTTCGGCAATGAACGGCAGTGTCTTCGATGACAATGGCATCGGTATTTAGTGATGTATATACAACCAAGGATACCAACTTTGGAACTTGTTTGATTACTGGTCATGTACCTTCTTATTTTTAAGTTTTCGCACTGGCCCATTATAACCGTATAAATATTAGTTATGTATTGATCGGATGGTGGACGTAAATGGTTAGGAGCACAGAGTCAGCTAGGTATAATTCGAATTCAAAAGATATCGCCGGGCTTCTCTGGACACTGGTGCACTTACAGCTAAACATTGAGTAAAAGAGCGTGGCTTACATTAGTCCCCGAATTAAAACTAAAAAAAAATTGTCACTTGGGAAAATAAGGTGACAAATAAAATTTGAGGAGTTTGTTCAGAATCCATATCGCATTATAACCCAACAACCGAATATATACTGTGACCCTGCATTAGACAGTAGGGATATCCGGGAAAGAACAAACCCGATCATTTATTCTCATCAGGACAATCTATAAGGCAAGTGCATAGCCGAACGATAGGCTGTATGATATGGGTTGTTGGATTTGGAGTACCAAGTGACTCTTACTTTTGTGTGGATTTGACAGTTTCAAAGAGTTTCCAAATTGTTGTTTAAAAATTTAACATGGGGTCAAAGTCTAATAAACCGGTACAATGTCTAATAGAAAACATTAAACATTATAGGTTAAACTCCCAAACAACCATCACTTGGAAAACCTTTGGAACTGTTGAAAGTGTATGTTAGCTGTGTAAAACTATTCACGGCCTCATATTATGGCATCTTCAATGATTGGCATCTATGTCTGTTTATTTAATTATGGAACTACACTTTCTAAAGGTGCTTGGAAAATTAGAGAGTGGAGATATCTTTCTAAAGTAGATTCTCTCAGAGAAGGCGAAACCTGATTCACACACCAGAGCACTTCCTTGGTTAGAGAGTATCAAATTCAAAAGAAGGGAGATTTTTACGTTTAGTTATAAACTGGTCCACCATGACCTACTTTTTGCTGGTAGGAAAAAAATTATATCTTTCAAAAGTACGGTTTTTTAATAACTAACATGGCTATTGAATTTTGTTTCTATATTTCACAAATAGTCATAGTTCATTATTGTTTCACCGTTGTTCTACACAGGGATACGGTAATTGGGCATATCCATGCCATTAGGGAAAAGTATGAAGAATTCAATATTGACTCAGTTGATCGTTGACTGCTAATGCTCATGATTTGCGTTTTACAAAAGGCAAAAATGTATTGTGTATTCACCTAGCGAAGTCCTGAAACATGCGGACATTATCATGCAATTGCGTGAGTGACATTATTCATTAGAAAAACATCAATACAAATAGGAACCTACTGCTGGCTAAGCTCATAATTTTTTAAGAAGGGGGCCGTCACACATATTAATAATCGATTCTAAAGCTTTTATTATTTATCTTGTAGAGAAGGTTCCTGTTATATATATTAAATTAGACCAAAAAAATTGCGTTCCCTTGAACCGAATCCTGACCATGTTTATTAATAATTTTTTAAAAACGTTTTTGCATTTTGTTATATGCCTACCGCAATGAAAAAGGTAAGCAAAGCTATAAGAACAATGGTGCCGATGCCGGTTCTGAACCCTTGCAGACATTTATCCGCACACCTAATAAAACTGTACGGATACTTTGCCTATGATTGGAACCATTTGAGATAATTAGTAATTTTGGCACACTCTGTAGAAAAATCAATATACATTATCATAGTCAATAAATTAATTCTTTATTTACACTGTATTGTTGACTAATTTTCAACATAATCAACCAATAAACCGACTCGAGCTCATTACCGTTCAATTACCAAATAACGTATATATTTAACGTATGACGTAATGCGCGAGGTGTCGATTAGTTCTATTTCAGTGGGCCTATTTTTAATAAAAATAAATATCAGTCATTAAGAACATAATTTATCGCAGAATATAGAACATTGTTTATGAAGAAACATGAATGCGGGAAAAGCGCGAATTTTGTTTCTGGTTTTCTTGGGTTTTTTTCAAGTGTTTGGGGTAAGTTTAAGTAAATCTTTTTTTAAATTTTTTGTTTCAGAAGTTATTTATTTAGGTTACCAGTCGTGTAAATAATCTATTATACAGGGTGCCGCAATAGTGCCTCGGGCTTCTATAGCTCCTGTATGAACTAAGTCAGGAATTTCATTCATATGCAGACTCATTCTGTATCATAGGGTGTATTTTAGGAAAATACTTGTCCATATACAGGGTGGCCCAGTATTTTATTGCATATTTAGATTCATAGAGTTCTTTATAATTGCCCAAAATGTTATTTATTTTGATTTGGTAGTTATAAGTCGGGTTGCATAAAGAATTTTAATAATAATTATTTAACCGGCAAGTTTGACTGTGACATAAATGACTTTGACAGGCATTTTATACCTACTTACATTCAAAGGTGCGTAATTAGTAAATTAAAAATTAAGGTAACCGCGGGCCAGTATGATTGTGAGAAAATTATTGCTGCCAATGTTTTACGTCTGTCACACTTAAACTTGCCGGTTAAATAATTAGTATTAAAATTCTTTGGGCAACCCGACATAAGAGTAATAAATTAAAAACTAATAAAAAAGTTTTACGGGCCTGGAAAAAATCAAAATAACCTTTCATTTATTCAAATCATGGCATTGAGTGAGATTTATGACAAGGGGGCTAGAGATATTATAAATCTAATAATGTTTGTCCACGACTATTGTATAATATGTTCATAATATATGTGTTTGCTCAATAATAATAATACCCATTATTCACTAGTGAATAATGAACTTATAATTCACTAGTGAATAATGAACTCATAAATCACTAGTGAATAATGAACTCATAATTTACTAGTGAATAATGAAACAGGTAATGCGATTTGAAATAAAAAAAATATCATTGGTCGTTTTCCCTGTAAGGTCCATCCATAATACGATTTTGTGTGTATGATGAAAAATTTAAGCATGCCATGAATTGTCAAGTCGAAGCGCATTGTAATTTTAATTTGACACGTCAAAATATAGTTCAACTTATCAACTTTAAAATTAAGAATTGTATTGAAAGAACTTACAAAATGATTAGAGATAGTGAAGATGAGATGTGTTATACCCTACCAGATATACAGGAAGCAGCAAAAATAGCAAGTTTAAGTTTATTACCAGTAAAATCGAAAAAACTTTGTGTCTGCTTATGATTTGTACAATGGAGGATTGATAAGAAAACGAGTTCTTTTTGAGAATCCGTATTGTTAGTGTACTTGTAGCCGCAGGCAGCGATATAACTGCATTGAAAAGACACGGTGGATGGAAATCCACGGCGGTAGCAGAAGGATATATTGATGATTCAATGAAAAATAAAATGGAAACAGCTAAAAAATATCAGACGCGATGCAGAAAAATCCTTTTGGTCAGCCGTAGGGTAGTGCGGGGTTATCTGGTCCGCTTTTTTTGAAATCATTATAATTTCGAATCTAAATCATATACGCAAATAAGAGAATCTTCAGAGCATTCGTTAAGCTTTATTTTACCATAATTATATGTAAAGGAATCAAAAACTTGTAACACTTTTTTTTTAAAATAGGTTTTTATAAACGGAAGTAATGGACCAGGTAACCTGACTAGTAGGGTTAAATGGACACACCCAATGTCCAGTTAACCTCACTAATAATAATAAAGAAAACACAAGTTTAATAAAGAGCATTTACTTCAAATAATTATAAGAAAATATTCAGATCTTTATATAAACTACCCCTGAAGGTAAAAACATCAAAGAATTATGGGTAACCGTTTAGGAGCTAAGAAATAAATCACTTTTAACAGAAAATTCACTGCACACTAAATTCAGACATATCAAAGTGAAAATAAAGTAAATTCTCATATCGACCTTTAGAGTATTTAGTAGGTATTGGTAAACCACATACTATATCTTCAAATGAAAGAAAAGAAGGCTCCTCCTCCGAGTATATGAACCGATTAGATGGATGCTGTCTTTTTAGAAATGCCACGGTGTATCCGTTGGTAAGGCTATTTATTATTTCTGCAGCGTAATTTCTAAATGATTTTTTTCCATGTACCTTCACTATTAGGAAATCGCCTTTCTTGTAGTTTTCAGGTTTTCTGGATAACGTCGCATTTTCATCTAGCTCTTGTTCCCATTCAGAAGAATCTTCATAACATGGCTCTTCTCCAGATTCAGATGAGGACGATTCTAGAACCTTACGCACAACAGTTTTCTTCTTTGCCTTATTTTTTCTTTCTCTTGCGCGCTCCTCAAGTTCTTCTTTTACAGGAGTGCTAGTTAGGATCACAGATTTACCCTTCTTTCTACCTGAGACCTTCACTTTCCTGGGAGGTGCTTTTAGAAATGGTCTTACAGTTTCTGGAAGTATAATCTGTGTTTCTAAAATATTACTATTATTTTCTACATGCAAAGTAGATTTAGTTTCTAGAATTTTGGAACATCCAGGTTGAGCTTCGATATTTAGAATTGACAATTCGTCTGCAGGCATTTTTGGTTCATCAATAGATTCATTTACACGGGTGGTTTGTATATTTACGTTTATCGGGGAAACAACAAGGGTTTCTTCATTTAAGGATCGGTCTGTGACGTAGGATGGTAAGAATTCATCGTCTGTAAAAATATCGTCATTAAACGGGTATACACCTGCTTTTGCAAAACCACTATTTATATTTTTGACTGTAAAAGCCTTGGGAAATGCGTCGCCCACCAATTCAGCAATGTCGTAAATGGTTATCACACTGCCAGGATGGTTGGTCATCCATCTATTGCAAGAATCATTATAATATCTTTTAAAAGGGCCAAAGATTGATATGTCCAGTGGCTGTAGCCGGTGGCTACAGTGCGGAGGGAATGTTAATAAAATTATGCCATTTTTCTTTGCATAATTTAAAGCCCCTAGATTCAAGTGACTTTCATGATTGTCGAGTAGAATTAATTTTGGGTTTTCTGGATTTGGTCGTTCGCACCTTACGAAATGTTTTAAAACATCTTCGAATAATTCGCCTTGCATCCAGCCTGATGGTGTTGCATTCCCCTTACTTCCAACTGGAGCATTTTTCAGCATGTGTTCTTTATAATGTTTTCTAGGGAAAATCAAGTAAGGGGGAAGAGCTCTACCTGTACAACCAACTATAGCACATAGGGTAACTAGGGTTCCCCTTTCTGCGGAGGTAGCTTGTCCTACTTGCCTGGCTCCTCTTGCTGCAATAATTTTTGGCGGTTTGTGAACAGTAAGGCAACCTAAAACAATTTTATTTTTTATTGATACAAGTAGAAAAATAATATTGATTATAACTACCTGTTTCATCCAAATTGTAAATATCTTGTGGCTCCAATTTATTAGCATCTAAAACTTCTTTCAGATTTTCGTAGAATTTTGCGACATTGTGGCGGTTGAAACTGGTTGCCCGACTTAAACTAGTCTGCTCCGGAGTTCTTAAGGAAAGCTTGTGCCTTTTTAAAAAATGGAGTATCCATTCTTTTCCAGCCATCTTGGTATTGTTCCAATTCTCTAAACCTTTTCTTAAAACAGTTTTGTTAGCTATAGCGAAATCATAACCAAGCTTACGCGCCTCCTTAATGGTTAAGCCGTAATTCATCATAGCAGCTTGTTTTAGATATTGAGCTAGCGCTGTCTCCTGAGCGGTTGAAAATACTTTTAAGTGTTCATTTTTCGGACTAAAATTGACTTGCTCAAATCCGAAATTTTCCACTTTAGCTTTAAATCGTATCAGAGTTGTTCTTGGTATATGAAATAGTTTCGCTGCTTTACGAACTGCCATCTTATTTTCTACCACTTCTCGTACGGCTAGCTTCAGATTTTCTTCAGAAAATGATCGATTTGTGGTGGTTCTTTGCCGTGTGCGTGGCATAACTTAAAAAAAAAATAACACTAAAACCAATAAAATATTACATGGGGTTAGCTGGACCAGGTCCAGATAACCTGACTACTAGTCGGTCCGGTTAACCTCACTGTTTTCATCTTTATTTTTTAGTATTTATAACTGTAACCTTACAATTTGAATACAATGCAAGCACACACACCTACAAACTACACTATTATGTACTTACTTATTCAATAAAATAATCCCTAGAAGCAATAAGTTCCGTGAAAAATATTTTTTTAGTAACGAGAGAGAAATAACTATTCACCTCAAAAAACTTTAAACGACTAACGGACACGCAGCAATTACAAATGGACGTGGTCCTTCGTATAGGGTGTTCGGCACATGTCGGGGATACTTGAGTAGTGCTAGGAGTATGCAAAATTACCGGGGGAGATTTAAAAGTTGGAGTGGACCACCTAACCTGCCTGTCCAGTTAACCCCGCTCTACCCTATATATGCAATGAGGCAGTATCTACATCTACATCTACTACAACGAATAACCAAGATGTTAATGTAGAATTAAATTCGATTCCTACATTTAACTTGGCACATTGTGTGAATACAAATACTACTATTAATATTTCTAAATAAATAAAGATGTTTAGTAATTCTGGCTACAATTATTATTGGATAGTCGTGGACAAAGTACCTATAGTATTCTACTCGCATATAATGGCTTTTATTCACTTGGATAAAATTATGAAACTCGCCTACGGCTCGTGTCATAAACTTTATCCGCGTGAATAATAGCGACCATTATATGCTTGTTGTATAATATACTATTATTTATTTTATACAGGGTGTTCATAATAGAGTTTCAAAAACGACACATTTTAAATTAATTTTTCTTAAGTTTTTCAAAGGAAACACAAAGGCGACTAGACTAAACTACAGTAAATGTTCAAAATGTATTTCATTTTAATCTTTGCGACAGTTCTTGAAAATATCTATTAATATCCCTTAATATTTTACCTGAAATACTACCAAAAGGGTTCGTTAGTAAAGGTTATGCCTTAAAACCATGGTAGCAGTGGCGCAGCCAGAAAATTTGTTCGGGGGGGGCCCTATCAGATTATTTATCAAAAAAAATTAAACATTGCATTTTAATTAGCAAAAATATATTTAAAATAAATAACACAATCATACTCATGCTAAAAAACAAACAAAAACCTTATACAGTAAGTTGTAAGTAATCGCTTTAAAGTAAAATTCTTCGTTTTGTTTTTGCCATTTCGTCCAGAATTTCTTCCACGGTAATATCTACATCGTGGTTCGCATAAAGAACTGCCAAACCATTTAATCTGTCCTCCCCCGTGGTGCTACGCAGATATGTTTTTAAATATTTTAAATTTGAAAATGACCTTTCAGATGTGGCAGTTGTAATAGGCAAAGTTAAAAATATTTGTAAAAGCATTTTTATATTAGGAAATATATTGGCATCACATTCGGAGTGCACTTTGTCCAGATCTTCCTTCAGTTTCTTGTTTTTGCAGTTTTTATACCACAGCTCAAGTTCAGCTTTTAACATAGTTTTGTTGGAAAACTCTTCAAGGAATTCATTCTTGTAGAAGCTGTGAAGTTCCAAAAAACATTTAAATTGACTATCAAAGTCTTGATTATCATAAGTAAAAAGGCATTCAAAATTTTGAATGGTTTCTCGATGTTTTAAAAACCGATCCTCGAGATTTGCTATGAGGCCATCTAAAAACGGAATAAAAATTGTTATTTTGAAATACTCAGCCTCGAAATCTGTTCTTATAACCAATCTTTGTATTTGTCTTGGCGGTAGTCTAGGTATTCTGATTTCAATATCGAATTCCGAAAGTAGATCTTGAGCTTTTTTAAAAATAGTTTGAAAATTATCATCTGCCAGGCCTCTTATTTCTTTAACTTTATCTGTTACGTCATCAGCTGCACTTGTTTCAAAACACCCTGTAGATGGCCATTTTTTAATTTTTATTATTTTTCCTGTTTTTGAAATAATAATAATGTTAAAACTTGTACTTAAATTAAATAGGTAACAATCTACTAAGAAAAAATACTACAAATCATTGTATCATCGCTATATTACCTATTGTTGAACTTACCTAAGAATACTTGTCAATCTATAAAAGCTTCTACTTCTACGAATAAACAATAATATAATTAGTAAAATAGTGCACCTGTTACGACGTTTTAATGCGGAATGCGGAAATAGCTGAATGCTCACTCCTCACTCAAGGTTAAAGTCGAAAGTTCATCGCGAATGTCCGCGTGCTGTGCTCATACTAATCGAGTAATTGCGCGCCGCGACAACGAGACGAGTATGGCACAGTCACAGCCGTAGGCAAAATAAAACTTTTTTAAATCGCGAGGAGTAGACGCGACCGTTTACCTATTTCAATTTTAAATAGAAAATTAAAAATGTAAGTATATCTATTAAGCAGGTAGGTAATTACTTGTATCTATTAAGAATATAAAGGTACAGTAGTTTGCATGTCAAAAAATTTCGGGGGGGGGCCCGGGAGGCCCGGGCCCCTCCCTGGCTGCGCCCCTGCATGCAGGGCCGTAGCCAGAAATATTTTTCGGGGGGGGTTACTCTGGCGCTATTTTGCGCCGTAGGCGAAAATTTTTTGGGTGCCACGCCCTTTTTTGGGTAAAATACCCATAGATAGAGAACTAAAAACAAGTATTTTTATGTCTGCCACTTTAATTTTTTGTAAAAGTTTTTTCTATTTACCGACCTTTGTCCAATTTTCATCGCCTCCACATATTAAACAAACAAAACAAAAAAAGTATTGGTATTTTGGTATGACATATAATTTATGATTTATGTATAACTTATTAACATGCACGGGAAAAGTTAAAGCGTGACAACTGTAAACTGTAATTAATTACAAGAAATGTATTGGATTTTAAGATACTAAATTTAAGCGTCGCGCTTTCTCAGTAAACAAATTAAGAACTTCTAGGTATTAAGCGAGCAAGTAGTAAATAATTTTAGATTTGTTAACATTTCGGGGGAGGGTTACAACTCCCCTAACCCCCCCCCCCCCTGGCTACGGCCCTGACGCCAATATCGTCATTCGGTGCGTAATGACTTCTTAGACAACTATACCAAATTCCAAATTTGGTTCTGATCGGTCAATGAATTATAAAGTTATTGGACCGTTTCCAGACTACCAGACTTTATACACGCTTACACGCACTCTATATTTATTTTAAACTAGGACTACTTTACTTATACTATACATACCTTTTTAGCTACTCCTTCATTTCATATTTACAGTTTTACATACACTTTAACAATAAAATAGTATATATGCATATGCCCAGCACATCACATAATAATTAATAATATCACAACGAGAATTTGTAGGTACTTTTACTTTGCATTAGTTTCTAAATCAGTAAATCACCACAAGAATATTACATTTGTTGGCATTGTTGGCTATAATACTATAACCAATCCTTACAAAATCCAGAATGATCTAATGGCAGCGCAAATGCAAATAATAACATAGACTAGACAGCCCTACCATACAGACCCACATAACAAAGTTTTTGTTTATTATGTGATACAGACACACAACGTCTAGAGCTCGTCTGATCACTGATCAGCAAGTTAAAACGCGTCGCGGCTCGCGGCAATGCGGCAAATGTTGCCAGTGTTGCCACGTTGTCAATCTTCGGAGGCCAGATTTAATTCCGAATTTATGATTTCTCTTACAATACCGAATTTTTTTCGGGTTTAAATTTTGTTGCGAATTACTTAATTTGAGATTTTTAAGAAATATTTATTTTTTTACTTTTATTGAAACACTTTAAAGTTTAAGATTTTTTTAATTTTAAAAATTATTTTTGTTTCTTTCATCTTTCTGATTTTTTTACGATTTTAATTAAATTTTCTGAACTTCATTATTAAATAAATAATTTCGGGGGGGGTTCTAACCCCCAAAACCCCCCCTTAAATACGGCCTTGCCTGCATGGTAGGTTTTAAAATAACATAGGAAATATCTTCATTATTATAATGAATTCAAAAAAGTTGGTATTTAGATCGCTCTCACCAAGTACAAAGATCATACCGTCCGAGCAAAAATTATTTGCATCAAAGAATGCCTTGCATCTAAGGACGCAATGCTTAGCCGTAGAGCTTAATACCTGTTGGGTGTCAGTAACTACCTGAATTAATGTCATTGTGATCTAAACGAAGCCTTACGTTTTTAATCCAAGCCCTCTTTGATGCAAATAATTTTTGCTCGCACGGTATAAACCCACTCATCTTATTAAAATTCGTTTTATTTCTTATAATTTGTTCGCCCAAATATCAACTTTTTCAATTTAATTAATATCTTGACAATTATAATAAACAAATGAATTCAGATTTTATTTCAAAGCCTACACACGGTTCTTAGGCATAACCATTACTAAATGAACCATTTTACAGAGTTTTGCTAGTATTTCACCTGCGTGTTGAATTGGACACATATTAAAATGAAAGACATTTTAAACATGTACTGTAGTTTAGTCTAGTCGCCTATGTTTAGTTTATGAAATATGAAATTATTTCGAAAACGGTTGGAAATAACTTAAATGCTTGTAGTAAGAAAAAATTACTTAAGAATGTTACATTAAATTGGCAACTATACAGGGTGTTCCATTTGAAAAACTTGAGATAAATAAATTTGAAATGTGTCATTTTTGAAACATTTTTATGAACGCCCTGTAAAAACTAGATAAACACTATTAGATTCATAATATCTCAAAACCCCTTGTCATAAATCCTACCGAATCCCACGATTTAAAGATGAATTTAGAAGGTTTTTTGATTTTTTTTTCAGGACCGTAAAATTTTATTTTTGTAAGTAGTAATTTATTACTCTTAAACTACCTACCGAAGCAAAATATATATATTTTTGAACTCTAATACATATTTAAATATGGAATAAAATACTGGGTGTTCCATTTAAAAAAATACAAATTTTTGTTACCACACTTTTTGACCCCCTGTATATGGAAAAATATTTTCCTAAAATACACCCTATGAGACAGTATAAGTCTGCATATGAATGAAATTCCTAACTTAATTCGTATAGGAGCTATAATAGAAGCCTGACGCACTATAGCAGGACCCGGTATACAGTGGCATAACCACAGGGTGACAAAGGGGAATGCCCCCTCGGATTGTTCGGCGCTTTTTCGCCACTTGCCCTGTTAACATATAATATTAATATACTATATTTTTTAAAATTTTATAGTAAATAATAATATTATTCTTTATAATTTTTAAACTATATCCAATTTTTGGGAAGTAAAGTTATACTTGGTGATTATTCTTTGATTTTTAAAACGATGATGATTGATTTTATAAACGTTGCTCAACTAAGAAGTATTTAAAAGATCGACTTCCCAGATTGAGGTTTTGAGGCACCCCAAATGACTCAAACTTTTGAAAAAATAAATAGGTAAAAAAGATTATAAAAGGCAATATTTTACAAAGGGTCTATTCTATACCCTTTACAAGTTATTTACTAGATATTCTACCATAATTTAGAACAAAACCGAAGAAACTGGGTTTCCAATCAGAAAATCGAGTTTTACATTTTTTGATTGTCAAACAATCCTGGGGCACCTCGTAACGTTACAGCTACTGTGAGAAATACTCTTAAAACTTTTCTCAGGTAACGTATTGTATCCTATTCCCAAAAATTAAAAAATATAGTTTTACAAAAATTTTCGAATTTCAAATATCGTCGGGTACCTCTAAGTCTAAACGTTGAGGTAGCCCAAAAAGTGTTGCGAGGTTATTTTAAGAATCTTTTCCAATGTACCTATTCCATTTTCTGGAATAAAATGTATCCCCCCCCCCTTCCCCTAGTTGCGCCTATGAACTTATGTAATTTTTAATTTGAAAAAATGTATAAGGTGAAAAAGCTTTATTTTGAAAATAAAATTATTACACCAAATAAGTACCTAAATGAAACACAAAAATAAAAATAATCAAACCTAAATTTTAAAATAGAAATAGGTATTTAAAAATGAAAAATAATCAGTTCGTTAAAAATAATAAAAGCGAAAAGGATAGAACATAGGAATATTTTGACTCCGTGCAATTGCATTTTGTAGTTTTGCCCGGAATATAAAATACGAAGTATATGCGAAGTACACATAAAAATGCATTTTTTTCGGGATAAAGTTTTTAAATTTTCATCAGTTGTTAACATGCCATGAAATACTTTTAGTTAAAAAAATGATACGCCACTGATTTTTAAAAAATAAATAATTAGCCTCTATCTTCTCATAAAAATGGTCTCTGAACTTTTTTTCGTCAGGTGGACAAAAAACACAAAATTAAATTATATTTCAGTGTTAGTATTGATTAACACTGACGCCAGTGTTAGTGTATTATAATAGTTTAAAAAAATAAAAAATGTATTTTTATGCGTGTTTATTACGAAAACAAGTCAAGAGATCACTTTTATGAGAAGTTAGAGGTAAATTATAAAAACATTATTTATTTTTTAAAAATTAGTGACGTACCATTTTTTTAAATAAATTATTTCAGGACATGTTAACAGGGACGCCACTGATGAAAATTAAAAAACCTTTATCCTGGAAAAAATGTATTTTGATGGTTACTTAGTATGCACCAAAATTGAAAGAAAAATACAAAGCGGTTTTAAAAATATTGGGAAAAAATTATTTTTCTAAAGTACAACACCCTGTATCTAAAAATTAAAGCGGTTGCGGACCTTTGTTCATATAACATTTTTTCCTTAAAATCGTCCAAGTATTATCGCCCTTTCGTATTAGCGTTGAATTATAAAGCACCCTGTATGTTTTAGAGAACATCATTTCCTTCATCTAGTGCGACAACGTCACTCTTAAGTGACCATTGCGACTTAAGATCTGTCGAATCCAGAATCGGCGAACTTGAAGGCCACTTTAAAGAAAAATTCGACGCTTTAGCTAATGAAATAAGAGCTGAAGCCAGACGTACAGATTACCAGAACAAGGATATTCAAAAGGGTATTAGTGACTGTAGGAATGACATTCAGAGATTTATGGGTAAGTTGCAGAGATCGTATAATCAGTTTGGGCAGTGGCGGCTCGCGGTCTTAAAAAATGGTGAAGAGCTAGGTATAGTGCGGGTATTTAAACGAACATTGACTAAAAACCCGTGTAACAAAACGTCTCTCTTATCCCCATCTGTCCAGCGACTGAATAGAATTTCCAACAAATTACAAACTATGTCATTAATTGGGTTCATTTTTAAAACACACAACTAAGTAGGTATGTACACTACTGAATTAACTGAAAAATAAATACAAAACTTTTTAATTACACAGTAAATCAAGTAAAAACGATATCTATAACCGTAAGTTTCGCGAAGCCTCAAAATAAATACCCTAAGGTTAGGCGAACCAATGCTAAAACAATAGTGCATACGACTGATCTATTTTTATTTTGCCCTTCATCATAATGCAAATTGTTACATGCTATTTGCGTGACTGACGTCACGTAACCATAGCAATGGTGAATATCAAAGCCATGTTGGGCCTTCACTTGCTATGAGCTAACGGACACGGTCAGCTAGGGCGCGACAAAATGCACGAGTGTTTATAATTATTGTCCCTCGGAGTTAACCGTGGCCCTATTATGCATAGCTACATTCGGATTAAATTAATATTATTAATTCGAACATAATTATTTTTTAAGGGCTAAAATGGTAGTTGTATTGGTACATTAATATTTAATATTGTCGAAAAACTTTCCTCCTGGTTTTATTTTTTTTTTTGGTGAACCTACTTCACCTGACGAGCCGCCACTGAGTTTGAGAGTTTGTAAATATATGACAATAGGTGGGAAAACGTGTGTTTGGGAATTAGTTCTAAGAGCACCGTTTTTTTTTATATAAATATAAGATACATTTTCATAAAAAGCTTTAAAAGGTGTAAACGAAAATATTTTATATGTAAATACTAAATATAGTAGATTTTGAGTTTCTACTCGCTAGATGGAGACAAAGAGACTGGTATGTTTACTTTCCATAACAATATAATTCACAACGTGACGTGTGGGTTAATTCCGGTTTGGACAAACCCACATTATACAGGGTGCAACAAATTCGTGTGCACACAAGGGATCTATCTAAATCTTAAAAACTTTTACAATGTATTAAATTTCTAACTGTATTTAAAATTTCAGGTCCGTATTTAAAAAAATTGACTTGAGGGTGGGTATTCAAAGAACGAAACTTGGAATTTAAAAACTAATAACGCCCACTGGCGGCGCCAGGATTTTTGGTATGGGTGGGCACAAGCGAGCCCTATGATTTTTGAGTGGGCAATACCCAAATCAAAAATTACCTCTAAAAAAAAAGGTCGCCGCCTCCCCCACGCTCTATAACGCAATAAGCTGGGGCAAACAAAACGGCCCTCTTATCCAATCGTTCTCTTCAAAATAACCGAATCCATCAATTTTGGGTGGGCATTCATATTTCTAGAGTGGGCCAGTGCGCCCCCCCCCCCTGGCGCCGCCGCTGATAACGCCATATTGTAGAACATTAAAAACGGCTATGAAAAAAAGTTTTTTTGTTTTTTTCCCAAGTCAAAAATGAAGGTGCAAAAAATTGAAACCAAAACTAAAATTTTCGGTTTTATTTTAATATTTCCGAAGGTATTCGAAATATACAGTGTGTCTACTTAAGTTGGCAACTAATGGAAAACTTTTTTATTATTAACTTTACGAAAAAAAGTTATTTTTCATAAAAAGTTCTGCATGGTACAGAACCTAAAATGCAACCATCAGATGTTAAATTTTTTCAGTCCTATACGAGGTTTGTCAAAAAATATAAATTTTTCCCAATATAATTATGAAAAGTTGTTCGGAACATAAAACTATATTTTAATATGCAATTACATTCTTACTTTTTTTTTATTTTTACAAATTTTTCTCAAATTACGAATACCGAACATATTAAAATATAGTTTTACATTCCGAACAACATTTCATAATTGCAGTTTTTGATATTGTCAAAAATAAAAGCACTTTACTCTTGGGCAAAATTCATATTTTTTGACAAACCTCGTATACGACTGAAAAAATTTAACATCTAATGATTGCATTTTAGCTTTTGGACCAGGCAGAACATTTATGAAGAATAACTTTTTTTCGTAAAGTTAATAATAAAAAAGTTTCCATTAGTTGCCAACTTAAGTAGACACACTGAATACAATTTTCTTCCACAAAATTATTAAGCCCTAAAAGACGCAACTTTACCTCAGTTTAACCATCTTCGTATCTCTTACCGTTTTCGAGATTCCCCTGTGCGTACACGAATTTGTAGCTGTATGCAGTGGTTAAAAGCCAGGATTTTGCACAAAGAATGTTTTATACGCTTTAAAAAGGGTATTTTCGTATACCTAAGCACGACTTACCGCGTATAAAGTATTTTTATTGTTCAATATCCTCGATAATAACACACCAACACTTCGGAAAACTAAAATATCTAAAAGTAAATGTGTAATGGTCATGGCAAGCATAGGAAGCAGTGCTTGCATGAGCCGCACACCACTGGTTACTCCGGTATCATTAAATGATCAATGAGATCATTTTGGTAAATACTAACACCACATTATGGTCTTTAAGGAAGAACGAGAAGAGAAAATGTACCCCAAAATGTATCGAACAATCAGAATTTGGATGAAAAACTAGAGGATCTATCTAGAAAACTTCAGCTCACCATAGCGACGTTGCGACTTATTGATTTCGACTTAGGAACTATAAAAACAAATCTCTCAAATGTTCTTAGTCTTACAAAGTAAGTAGTTAGTCGTCCAAAATTATGAGCGGTAACATTTTTACATTGGATCGTTTCACTTGGTTTAGTTTCTCTATAAAGGGTGATTCCTAAGTTGATACTTCTTTTTTAGCTGCATATAGAAGGCATTAAAATAAACAACATTTTCAAATACCTACCTTTTTTCAAAAAACCCAAAAATAAAGTACTTACATTCATTTATTACACTACAAATCAAATACGGTTCTGACTAACTTGCTTGTTGAATAACTTTAAGAAAACTTCTGGGTGTAGAGAACATTCGCACTTTTACGACACTCAAAATAAATTAGCACCATAATTAGTTCATTGTTTTTAAATTTTGCCATTTTCACCAGTTTATTAAAATTAATTTGCTTCAGAAAACTACACCGCGCAGCGAATTGCCAAAATAAATAACTGATGACCGATCCGTAAAATGCATGACTAACAATACAAAAAACGGAGAAAAACAATATAAAGTAAAGGGCTACGTTTTGATTACCAGGCACGTACTTAGATTTTTAAGTTTTTTGAAAAAAGGTTTTTGAAAAAGTTGTTTATTTTAATGCCTTCTATACACCGCTAAAAAAGAAGTATCAACTTAGAAATCACCCTGTATTCATACAGTATATCTATTTTTATTTATTGTTTCTGCTAATAGCTTATTATGTGGAATATAAAATGTATAACATTTTAGGTAGGACATTTTTTTCTGGAGAGAGGGACAGTCGGGATTACATGTATTTCATGATATTGTACCTAGTAAAAAAGGCGGAAAAGCGCTGCAGGCGAAAAATTTTCGGGGCCACGCCCAAAGTTCGTTTAAAATTCACCTAACTACTATCAATATCAAATTTCGAAAATTACATTCTTACCTCTCCCCCTCTGCATAGTTGGATTATATTTGTTTTTGTAAATGTTTTTTTTTGATATTCCTATTCATTATTTAAAAAAATATATTTTTTATATTTGTGAAAAATTTTATGAAATTGGTGTAAATCCAAAATTTTAACATAAGACTTTATGTATGACTCTAATCAGCGTTCTTCGGGCTCGGTTTTTCATGATTAAAAATAAAGTAAATATCGCTCACCACGCCAAAATTGATGATTTTTTCAGAAATAATGTATTTTAGGAGCGTAGATCTAAGAGCAGTTTTTGGTGCAAATGCTTAGGTTTTGAAATACTCCTTTTTAAGTGCCGTTTTGTATATTCATAGTAAAGCATTCTCGTTTCTTCCCGCACTATTTTTTTTATTAAGTATAAATTATCACACTTCTTCCATAAAAAATGTTTCAATTAAAATGTTTAGGTACTTTAATTTTTCTCTTTAAAAATAAATAAGTACCTAATTGTTTTTTGTTTTTGTTGTAAAAATATTTATATATAGATATGTTTTATATTTTTGTTGATTTAAAATAGCTCTAAAAAAGAGAAAACGGAACAGACAAGTATATGATAGAAAAATACTATAAAATAATATTCGTTTTACTTGTTTTCCTTTAAAATTGCATCATAAATCAATAACTAAAACGATATGCGTCCGAAACTTTAATCTCTATATAAAATAGGACTTTTAGAAGGAAAAGTTTAAAATCTAAACATTTCCTACAAGACCTTTGTAATCCAAGCCAAGAATACATTACCTATTTAAAGATTTAAATTAAGAGTCCAAGCGTGAGACGAAAAATTAGGTTGTAATTGGACTTTTAGATCCGAGTTCCTAGGCTACTGCCTTATAATACGCCACTGCTCACCCTATTGGTAATCCATAGCATAAAACATTCTGCGATGTTACAGAAAAAATACGTTTTAGCGCAATATGGGAAAAAATCGACATTGAATCAAATATCCAGAAAATCTTCAACCCACCAAATCAGCTTTCAACGCCTCTCCCCGCTGACACTACTCCTAAAAATTGCAAAGAAATTAAGCAAAAATCGCCAGGTTCGACCTCTGGGATATACCTGGTCCAGCCCGATGATTCTAAACCATCTTTCATGGTGTTCTGTGACATGGTGGTTCAAGATGGCGGGTGGTTAACGATTCACAGTAGATACGAGGGAAACCAAGATTTTTATTTGGGTTGGCAAGATTACAAGGCTGGATTCGGCAACATTGCCGGAGAGTTTTGGTTGGGACTCGAGAAAATATATCAATTGACGGGTAAGACATTATAGGAGTTTGTTTTATTAACTATTTTGGCCTTGACGCACTTTTTTTTATTGTCAAGTAAGGGACGCCCCATTTAATTAATGTCTCTTCTAATATTAATTGAAAAAAAAACTAATTTTTAGGCGTTATCCCAAACTATTAATAATTTTACATCGTTTACAATATAACACGAAAACCGGAGATTTACACTGGAAAGGGCAATTTAGTTACACACGCATCGAGGCTACAAATAAAGTCCTAATCTCACTAGACGTGCCAGGCATAGATACGCTAGCCTAATCCACAAGTAGCAAGCAGGTAACCTTTAGATAATGCCTGGCATCATAACTAGCGAATAGACTTTTAAGGTCTATTCTCACCCCTCATTACACACGCATAGGGTTAAGTGTAAGAATAGCTGACTCGTTGTTGATTCGGCTAAACTTCTCTCTTACTCAGATGCTTGATGCAATTTTTTTTGTTCAATTTTACTGTATGTTGCTAATAAAAGTAGATTTTTTTTATGTGACCTACACGAATCTGGCTTGATACCTATGTATATGCCTATCGTACCTATGCCGAGTCCATGCCTTGCACGTCTAGTGAGAATATATATACCTTAATTGTTGCTTTTTTTTATTAAATAAAATCTGTTTTTCGGGTACTCTCACGATAAATCTACAACGGTATGCCGAGAAGCAAACTGAAATTTGAACATCTCTGGGCATGTCGTCACATATGAGGACGTTGCTTAGGAACCGTTTGATGCGAGTGACAGCTCTAACCGCACATTGCCGGTCATTGTAAAAGGCGGGCAAATTTTTATTAGCGGTCTTTGTAAACCGGCCTTAAAAGGCTTCTCGTACGTGACGGCACAATGTGGAAGAGAATTTATGCGCATTAACATACCGGTGTTAGTGTATCGTAGGTACTCTGCACTTTTATATAGCCTAAATAAAAATAAATATTATTTTAACGTCTTTTTATTCCCTATTTTATATACTTTTAAGGAAGCAAATTAAACGAACTTCTGATAGAAATAGTAGATCCAGACAAAATTAAGAGCTTCGCCCACTACGCCTATTTTAGCATAGGATCAGAGGAGGAGGGATATTCCCTAAAAGTATTGGGTGGGTATAAGGGCAATGCTGGAGATGCCCTTGCTTACCAAGCCGGAAGCAAATTTAGTACCAAAGATATGGATCAAGATTCGTGGAGTGAAGGGAATTGTGCCCAGTCGCACAGTAAGTAATTTTTAAATTTAAAACGTTTTTGTGTATTTTGTGTTTTTATTTAAAATTGGGTTACTTTAGATTGATGTAACATATGGGTTTGTTTTAATTTGAAATAATAGAGATCATTGATCCGTAATTACCTGTTCTAAGTTAGGAAATAAAAATGAAACTTACCTCCTCAAAAATCCAACACTGGCACAACCATAGTAAAAACAATGACTATAGATAAATCCAATCTACGATTGAAACTTCTGTTGCATTTCACATCACAACAAACTTTTACATTTTTTAAACATGAAACATAACTGTGCCAAGCGACCGACATTAGTGTAAAGTTAAATTAAGAAATCCGGCTCCGGCGTAAAATACAATAGGTACGAGTAGGTTTTAGGAGTAACCTTAAACTATTTAGAAGGTCGTTTTAAAAAAGTATAGAGTGTTTCTCCAGGATACCCATCAAGGAGTCACCCATTTAAATATTGTGGATCATTTCCATAACACCCTATATTTAATGATAAATATTCGAATTTTTCCTCTATTTTTGGTCATCCTGTATATTTTAAGGAATGTTTCTAGCCTTCCTATATTAAGAATATAATTTTTTGGAAAAATCAGTAGGTAATAATAAACTAAGAGTTAGGTACCCATACTTTATTTTTCTAATGTTGTACTAAATCCTTTGAATTTATTAGATGGTGCATGGTGGTACAAATCATGTGACAAAAGCAACCTGAATGGCAGATATATCCCAGGCCAACAACCAGACCAGTTTCTATACCAGACAATGTACTGGGGTGGAACTACTGGTGCCCAAATTGGGCTTTTGGAAGCTAGAATGCTGATAAGACCCAAGGAAGATACCAATGCGTTATTTATGCCAGATTCTGCCTGACTCCTGGATATTTTTAGCTTATTAAAACAATAATTGTTGCCCTTTTGATTCCTTGCTAATGACTGCCCATATATGTAAAATGTATATCAAACGTAGAAACTTAATTGCAATGCAGTGCAATTTTTTAAAATTGATGCTTTTGCGCTGTTTTATGAAAATTTCAACGGACTACAGGGTCATTTCCTTGTAAACAAAATATGTTTTATATTACACTCACTGTTTACTGGGTGGTCAAATAAGCGAGGACCAAACTTTATCTTGGAAGTCACTAATCGTACGGCTCACAGAATGTTTTTTTTTTCACTAAATTTTGATTTTGACTCTATCGTATAGAGCACGAAAAATAAAGTTTTCTACGGTTTCAGTTTTTTAATTCTTCAATTATTTACTGAGAAAATAATTAAACAAAATACGCTCTAATAAAAACACGCGGAAGCAGGTACCGTAAAACGGGGTGACTTGGGCCTGCCAAGGTGAATATGGCCAATTTGGGAAAGATGTTTAAAAATTCGAAAACATCGAGACTCTTCATCATAAAAATTTTGTAATAGCAGTTTTTTACAGAAATAACCCTAAAAAATGTATTAATGATAAATAGAATTAGTTTATTATTAAAATGTTTTTTTAATGATTGATGAAAGAACAACGATTTTTTTTCGATTTTTTTTAACCCTGAAAACTTTGATCACAACTTTTTTTCTTTTCCATTAAGGACCAAACCCAAGGTCAATTAAAGGTCGTCTATTGTCTGTGTTTCATGTTTGGGGTGCACTTAAATTAAAAAATAAAACGTTTTTGAGATATGGGGAGGCCATAGTCGCCCCTTACTTTTTATGCGGATGCAGGGTGAGTATGGCCACCTTATCACCTTGAAAAAGAACAGAAGAATTCGTGGAAATATGCGACGTGGCCGTTTGCTTTGAATTGTTTTGTTTGGTGCCGGCTTCATTGGGTTAAAACTTGTGTAAAAAGTGGTTGTTTACTATTGAAAATTATAAAAATTATTGTTGGTAAGTAGTTTTTTGCATTTTAAATATAATTATCAGTAAAGTTAGTTATCTATAAGTCTGTTTCTGGTATTATTTATTTTAATAAAAGCGTTTTAAGGATGCGGAACGCGATTTTAGGTTAGGGTTTTGGTATTTTCCCTCTGAAAGTAGCTTGAAAGTCCTAACTTCTTGCTTCTTTTGTTTTAGATAATGCCAAGAAAATACAAAAGACAACTGGGCAGCAGGCCTTACAAAAATTTTAGTGAGGAAACGCTTCAAAAAGCTCTAGCAGAGGTAAGAGCTAATACTATGAGTCAAAGGGAGGCATCAAGAGTTTATAAAATTGCCAGAAGCACACTGCAATTAAGTTTGAAGTTAGGTCCTCAGAGGAAAAAACATGGAGGGCAAACCGTTTTGTCTAAGGAGGAGGAAAGTGTTATACTAGCAAATATATTAACACTGTCGGAGTTCGGCTTTCCTATCGACAAAGCAGAGCTTAAAATATTAGTGAAAAATTATTTAGACAGGAAAGGAGTGACAATTTCGAAATTTACAAATAATGAGCCTGGGCATGATTGGACCAATCTTTTTCTTGAAAGGCACAAAGAGTTGTCAGTTAGATTTGCAGCAAACATAAAAAATGTCAGAGCTGCAGTTTCACTCGCAACAATTAATTATTATTATTATTTTAATAATTTGGAAAAGGAAGTCGCCGGGGTTCCTCCAGAAAATATTTTCAACTTTGACGAGAGCAATTTAACAGACGATCCGGGTAGAAAAAAAATTATTACAAAAAGGGGCACGAAATATCCCGAGAGAATAATTCATTCTTCCAAAACATCGACATCCTTAATGTTTTGTGGCAACGCGGTTGGTACTATTTTACCACCGTATGTGGTATATCGAGCATCAAACTTATATGATTCTTGGAGACAAGGTGGGCCACCAAATACGAGATACATCGCACAAAGTCTGGCTGGTTTGACTCGTGCACGTTTACTGATTGGTTTGAAAACCTTTTGCTTCCTGTCTTGAAAAGACAAGACGGTCCTAAAGTTGTTATAGGTGACAACCTATCTTCTCACATAAATTCCCATGTGTTGAAATTATGCGAAGAAAATAATGTCAGATTTGTATGCCTTCCTGCAAACACAACGCACTTAACCCAACCATTAGACGTAGCATACTTCAGACCCATGAAAATGGCTTGGCGAAAAATTTTGGAACAATACAAATATGGATGTGTTATAAATAAATGCCATTTTCCCAGCCTTTTAACACAGTTAATGGACAACCTTATGGAAAGTGGCAAAAACTCGATGATATCTGGCTTTCGTAAATGTGGAATATATCCATGTAATAGAACGCAAGTTTTAGATAGGATTCCCAAGAGTGATTTAACTGACCTTGAGAACAATTCTATGGTAAGCGCCGCTGTCATAGATTTATTGGAGAAAAAAAGATTTGGTGATGGATCTGTTCAATCAAAGACAAAGAAAACGAAGATAAACGTAACTCCTGGTAAAAGCCTACAAAATTTACCCGCACCTCCAGAGGAAATGGACGACGATGTGCCAGTTGTCAACATCGATTTCACTGGGCAAGAAGTGCCAGGGACTAGTGGAAGTCTAGAAGCCTACAAGAGTCCAAAAAAATTGTCAATTAATGCTCGGTCCAAGACAGAAAGCACCAAGGCTGACTTAGAAGAAAGTGATGTCTCTTCTGGAGGTTACACTTCATTGTCTGAAGGTGAAGGGGATGACTGGGGACGCCAGAGCAGTGGTGATGAAGTGCAATATTTGCCAAAGGACAACACACTTTTCATAAGTAAATATAAGCCCAAAGATTTTGTCATTGTCCAATACTACAAGAGATATTATCCCGGCGAAGTAATTTGTGCCAAGAAAAATGAAACTAAAATTTCTACCATGACTGAGTCTGGACCTAAGGCTTGGAAATGGCCCCAACGACCAGATATTTTATGGTACAAAAATATTGAAGTAATGGAAAAAATCCAGACACCAGCAGCCATTTCGTCAAGGGCTAGTTTTGTTGTGCCTGAAATGCTAAAATATCAGAACTTTTTGTATTTTAAATAATACGTTTTTTAAGGTTTCCATGTTATAATGTTTATTTAATAAAAGCTATCACAAGAAAAATAGTTTTTTTATATAGATACATACCTATGTAGGTACCTACCTACATAATAAAAAGATTTTAGTGGCCAGAGTCACCTATTACACGACTTTAAATAGGCCTACAACAGTTATTTAACATGAGGCCATATTCACCCCAAAATGCGAGGTGAAAATGGCCACCATGTTTTTTTAAAAAAAAAAGGTATTTCTTTAAATTTAAAAAAATATATAGGTAAGAATGGAATGTAGAGACCCTCTTGGAGTTTTTACAACACATATGACAGTAAAAACACGTAGTGTGCGACAGGTGTTAATATTTGAAGTTGAAAAGTGGACCAGAGCCACCCCGTTTTACGGTACCAACGTCACAACAAAACCGGCAAATGGGCAACCCGGGACAGCCTTTATTTGCCACGCTCCGACCTGACTAATCTTTCGAGACTGGTGTTCTATTTCTAATCTATTTAAGTTAGCAGAACAAAGATAATAATATAATCGGTAGTACGACTCGCAAATAAAAGAATGGCGCGTTTTATAGAACGACGTACGACGTACATATGCCTTTGCGCATCATGTTTTTAAACTTTCAGCTTTCCAGGCGTGTTTTTAATTCTTTCTAGATTTTTATGATGTTAGAGCTGAATATGATAAATTCGATTATAGTGCAAGAGCTCATTACTTTTTTAAAAGGTTGGGCAAAAGTACAAGAAAAATCATTTTCAATAAGGCTTAACAAGGCATATCAAGGAGAAACCTTTGCTTTCTTAGTTGGACATTACTATGACCCCCCGTCTAGCGGCCATAATAAATCTAATTCGGAAAATGTAATAAAAGGTGAAAAGTGATAATAAAGTTTAAAAAAGTCCAAGTTTTAGGGAAAATTATGAAATAAAAAAAATTAAATTGATTCCCATTTTCTGGTTTTTGCAATAAACTTTTCAAATTGTTTTAGGGTTACATAAAACATATCTTGTGTACAAATAATAACCCTATAGCCATTTTTTAATACTATTTATTACAACAGGCATTATCATATAATCTGTATAACATTATACAAGGTGCTACAAATTCGTGTGGGTACAAGGGGATCTTGAAAACGGTGAGAGATACGAAGATTGTTAAATTGAGGCAAAGTTGCGGATATTGAAGTTTAATAATTTGTAAAAATTGTAAATATTCCGAATGCTTTCGGAGATATCCGAAAAAAAAACCGAATTTCTATTTTTGATTTTTAATTTTTTGTGTCTTCATTTTTGACTTGGGAAAAAACAAAAACACTTTTTCATAGTCGTTTTTTATGTTCTACAAGATGGCGTTATTAGATTTAAAATTCGACGTTTTGCTCTGTAGATACAAACCTCGAGTAAATTTTTTAAAATACGAACCTAAAATTTTAAATAGAGTTTTAGGGACTTCTAAGCTTTAGAAATTTAATACAATGTATTTTTTTTTTAATTTTAACGTTTTGTCATCTAATAACATATTTTTCAAATTATCTTTTTCATTTCATTACGGTCCTGAATAATTAGAGTCAAACTAAAAAAAAAAATTTAAAAAATTCGTCCATTTTTACTCAAAGAGGCCTGATATTTGATATTTTATAAATATATAAAAGAAAAAAGACCTAAAATATTTGCGAGGGCCGTAATAGTAAATAAAGGATAACTTGAAACCCTGAAACTGTTTTAAAAATTCCAGGTCTGTATTTAAAAAAAATTGACTTGAGGTTGGTATCTAAAGGACGAAACCTCCAATTTGAAAACTAATAACGCCATCTTGTAGAACATAAAGAACGGCTTTAAAAAAGTATTTTTTGTTTTTTTCCTAAGTTCAAAAATGAAGGCGCAAAAAATTAAAAACCAAAAATAAAAATTTCGGTTTTTTCGGATAACTCCGAAGGTATTCGGACAATTTTTTTCACCAAATTAATAAGCCCCAAAATTCGCAACTTTGCCTCAATCTAACCATCTTCGTATCTCTTACCATTTTCGAGATCCCCTTGTACGTACACGAATTTGTAGCACCCTGTATACCTTAACAATATAATACAGTATTGACATTAAGTTGCCCGTGTCGTATATAAGTTGTCATTTACACAAGGGAAACGCAAATAATAAAATTAATTAATCCTAAAATTTTAAATTGAATTGGTTAAACTAAATGCTAAATTTCAGTTTTCTAAAAAACAATGAAATAATTTTATATTTCAACAACGACACAGATGTCGCTTCGTGCAACATCATGCTGGTGTGCTCCACCAAATACAGCTTAAAGCAGTTTTGAGTTATTCCTTTTTCTCGTCCTAGCTCTACTTATCATGATATGGCCAAACGCGTCTAGGGATGGATCCGACGAAATAAAAGGAAAATCTTTATTTGATTTAATTTCATATGTGTATTTTCAATTTTGATACGGAACACTAAAAGTAGACTATTTTAATGTTTTTATTTTTTTAAATTGGCGCCTCTCCTCAGCAATTCAAAGAGCGAATCAAAAGGTGTATTTATTACTGCCCTGCGAGCATTGGCGTAACTAGGATTTTTTTCTGATATTCTTAGCTGGTTTTGGGGGGGCCCGACCTAGTTACGCCAATAAGGTGCTAAAGTTTAGAATATAAGTTTTTTTATGATCTACCAACGTACACAGCATGTCAAGAACAAGAATTATTTATTTTTAGATGTATTTTTAAATTTTTTAATCATCTTAATCATGTGCCAAAGAGGGGATCCCACATAGTAAAATACAGTAGAACCCCGATTATCCGAGGTAACTTGGTAACCTGCTCCCAACAACCAAAAACTCGGATAATCCGGATTTATTTATTGGAACTACAGTTGGATTGTTTTACCCGCGTTGTTTTGCTCTATTATAACATGGCAAATGAAAATTCATGCAAATAAGTTCATAATATAATAATAACGCACAACTACCAAACAACGCGACGCTCCAAACAAAATACGTACTAAAATCCGTAATAACGCACCGCACTGAACTGGCCAAAAGAGTCTAGAAGTCTAAATAGGGATTCCTGTCAATCCGATCACATGGTGTTCGAATGGCCAGGGATTCTCCGACGATTTTAAATGGAAATATTCTATACCGGGTCCGCCAACGTGGCGGGGATGGAAGATTAAATCATTATCGAGGAGCTTATCAAAAATACTAAACCAGCATAAGGTATCGACTTAAAAGCGGCATATTTTAAAAATATTTTACATTATACAGGGTGGCTCAAAAAAGTGTGGCGGACTAAACTTGCATTTTTTTAAATGGAACACCCTATATATTATATTATTTTCTAATTCCCTATACAATTCCACGTATATTTTGTATAAAATGTCATATGTCTAAATTCAATTGTTTTTGAGTAATTGACGTTTAAAATATGGCATTTTTTGACTTTGACAGGCTGTAACATTGGAACGGTTTATCTTAGAGAAAAATACCAACTTCCGGTTTAACATGTTAAACCGTTAAAACCGTTTTTTGGTTTAACATGTTAAACCGGAAGTTGGTATTTTATGATAGAGAATAAAAAACTAAGATAGGGAGGTGAAAACCATTTTTCTCTAAGATGAACCGTTCCAATGTTACAGCCTGTCAAAGTCAAAAAATGCCATATTTTAAACGTCAATTACTCAAAAACAATTGAATTTAGACATATGACATTTTATACAAAATATACGTGGAATTGTATAGGGAATTAGAAAATAATATAGGTAATATATAGGGTGTTCCATTTAAAAAAATGTAAGTTTAGTCCGCCACACTTTTTTGAGCCACCCTGTATAATGGAAAATATTTTTAAAATATGCCGCTTTTAAGTCGATACCTTATGCTGGTTTACTATTTTTGATAAGCTCCTCGATAATGATTTAATCTTCCATCCCCGCCACGTTGGCGGACCCGGTATGCTTCATTAATGCAGAGCACCCTGTACCTCGGATAATCAGAATATCCGATCGGCTAGATTAATCCGGACCTCGGATAATCGGGGTTCTACTGTCATTTTAAATAAAATATATATTTACTAACGTACGTAAATACAGTATCCACAGTGGTTCTTTACTCGTGCGTCATGGTTCAACCATTAAGCGACAACGTGCTTTACAACTCCCCATCTTTATCTATTATAATAAAGGTGAATAAAAACATAACCCAACGTCTTCCGGGCACTATTCTATGGCACAATACGTCGTTGCCAATGAAACGCGCCAGATAGAGAAAAAATTATAAGGAAAAGTTGCAGATTGATTTGATTATTTATTTAGGTTCTTCCATTGACTTCCGACGTCATTGTTTTTTTGATTGTCATTTTGACTTATGATTTATTGTGCCTTAAAAATTTATTTATTGGTAAAAATAGTTCTTTTCGGAGCTTTTATTATCGTTCTTTTGTGTTTTTGGTAAGTAGTTATTGATACGTATTTATTTATTGTAAAAAGTTCTAATTTTTAATGGTATGTCTAGAAGATAATTACGGTGCCGACTAAAGTTTTCTAAATGAAGATATACTAAAAAATTAAATATTCATTCACCTTGTTGAGAAAAATTGAACGATCTATTTTAAATGTATGGATAACATTGGTTTCGTACCAGACCAGAGAGAAATTTTTGATTCAAAACTTTAAACAACTTTTAGAACCCCGTAGATCGGGATGTTAGGTACATCTAAACTGCTGGACAACTGCTTTCGAGCAAGAAAAATTTCGCCTAAATTTAACAGTTAATATTTTCTGAACCAAATATGATATCGACCTACGGTTTAGAATAATTGATAGATTCATCCCTTGGGAAACAATTGTCAATGTTGGATTTTCTTTAACTGTCAGAAAATTTTATATACAGGGTGTTAAAGAAGACGATGATTTTTGCTCCAATTTTAATGCCGTGTAACTTTCACTATAATATTTTTAAATTTTATCACTCTACGTCTATTGAATCACTGGTTTATAGCAAAGAAAGTAATTTGTCAAATTTTTGATATCTGTTATATTTTAAAAAATACCGATTTTTTTGGAAAACCTTGCTTTATTTTAACTTTTTGGTAGCTAGATCTCACTGTGTTGTATCGTGCAAACTTTGCGAGTGATTATTATACCTTATGAAAAGCTTAATTATGTTCAGTAATAATAGTTGTAACTAAATATTATGATGTACAGTGGCGTACTTATAAACACTTGAGTAGGTATAGTGTGCGAAAGTTAGAAATTAATAAATACATTTTTTCCAAAAATTAAATTAAAAAAATTATCTTTTAATTTTGTAAACACACTGTATAATATACCTGTAGTGCGATATGAAAAACTAAAAAATAAGAAAAAATTCACCTAATCTAGGGGCGAGTACTTTCCAATATAAAACAATCGTGAAAAATTGTGAGATACTCATAAACCATAGACATATTAGGTGTTTATAAGTACGGCACTGTACATCATAACACTTAGGTACAACTATTGTTACTGAACATCATAAGGTATAATAATCACTCGCAAAATTTGCACGATACAACGCCCTGTGAGATCAAGCTACCAATAAGTTGAAATAAAGCAAGGTTTTCCAAAAAAATCGGTATTTCTTGAAATATAGCAGATATCAAAAATTTGACAAATTAATTTTTTTTCTATGAACCAGTGATTCAAGTGACGTAGAGTGATCAAATTTAAAAATATTATTGTGAAAGTTACACGCCATTAAAATTGGAGCAAAAATCATCGTCTTCTTTAACACCCTGTATATAAAATTTTCTGACAGTGAAAGAAAATCCAATATTGACAATTGTTTCCCAAGGGATGTATCTATCAACCATTCAAAACCGTAGGTCGATATCATATCTGGTTCAAAAAATATTAACTGTTAAATTTAGGCGAAATTTTTCTTGCTCGAAAGCAATTGTCCAGCAGTTTAGTATAATATTTATGAAATTAGACTTTTTCTAATCACTTTCTTCGATTTTAATGACGTATAAGTTATGACGTACGGTTAACCATTCACCGAGGATACTGTATTCATCTGTGAATACTAATATACATTAAATATACTTAGGACGTTCATAACACCTAAAATATATGTATACCAATAATATAAATGTATCTTTAAATTTTAAAAACTTTTATATTTGCCTCAAACATTTTAGGCCTATAAAAAACCGTCTGCTATGTGGAATATCAATCAATACTCATAAACAAACCCTCTGTTAGCTTCTTTTTCTACGCTGTTATGTGGATTTGCAGTTACACGGATATACTATATAAAAATAAAGTATCCAAACTAGCATAAAAATGAATTTTATTTAACTATAAATACCGTAAAAACTGATAATAAAAGTTACCTACCAGAGTCAAATCTTTAAACATATTTTTGTTGTTTTGTTAGGTCTTGTATGTAGTTGATCCTTGCTATTTTTTCTTCAATTACTGCGACCTAAAAACAAGGATATCGGATATTTGATAGGTTTTTTTTCGAAATTTTATATGGGGATTCTGCACGATCAGTAACACTGTCAAACTTAACAAAAAAATACCATTATTACTAAGTAACGAATGGTTTTATTCATTTTAGTATCAGTAATACTTTTACTGATGGTGAAGGGTCTCCATATACTAGACACGTATAATAGGCACAATATCAGGTTTATTAATGGCAACCCAAAAAAAAACGTCAATCGATTTAGTAGCAGAGAACTTATTTCGAATTAATGAGGCGAGGATATTATGGCATTTTTTTCTTTCAAATAGTCGAAATCTTAATTTATATACAGGATGATTCACGACCAGCGTTTGTTAGAACTTCCCGTTATTCGAAAGTGTCAACCTCAGACCAATTGCCCTCGACAAAGTATTTCATTCATAGAAAAGCTATTATTGTATGTACATAGTTAAAGGCACGTTTGCAATACAAGTAAGTCTCCTATCTTTAAAGAGGGGGGGGGGGGGGGGGAGCTTAATCGGGACGTGCGGTGGAGCGCATGAAGTTGAAGGGAAAGTACTTTTAATGCTATTTCCGGGCTTGCCATTTTATCACACGATACAGTACGTTTAATAAAATATTTCTTATAAAGTCACAATATACTTTAATGATGCACGCTGAAAACATTCTACACTTCTGACAGCTGATTGCTACCAATTAATTAAAGAACTGAAGGTCACTAGAAAGGGTAGGCAACCATCAAATCGCAGATATAACAGACGCGACGTTATCACGGCGGCAAACTTGGAAAACAGTAGTTTTTTTTAAACGGCAGTAGAGTTTTGGACTTGCATTGTCTTTATTTGTTTGGAATCACTACGTTTCATATGGTAAATATCTCCAGTCGTCTTCAGGTGAATACTCATTATTCTACTCAGTATTCACCTGAAGACGACTGGAGAAGCTTATCAATTGAAACGTATTGATTCAAAACAACTAAAGACAATGCAAGTCCAAAACCCTACTGCCGTTCAAGAAATGTCATTGTCTCCAACCTTTAAACAGTAGTTTTTTGTGATATTTTCCACTATTTAATATTTTTTTTTACAATCTGACAATAGCGCATGAGGCTGGTGGCTGTTAAGTCTCCATGGTTTTCCCTAAAAGCCACATTAATAAGCGCTGACAAACACGAAATTATGAGAGGGAAATAGTGGTTTCTAACATTTTAACTACAAAGGGTGGCAACGTCTACTGGCAAGCAGCCTCCGACCAATCACGAGTGCGATCTCTCCCATGTGCGAATACATCACCTGTTTTTCAATGCTTGCTAACCTAACTCATAGTGTGTGTCGTACACTTTTTTAGCGCGCGCTCTTACGTTGTTTGTTAGGTTAAATTTTAGAGTTTTCACGATTTCGCCGGGTTTGTGAAGTGGATATTGCATCGATTGGATATTTTATTTAGTTTAGCCGTTTAGTGATACGTTTGGATTACCTATAATTTAAAAATGAGTGCTGCCTGCTTTAATTTAGACTGTAATTTAGTGGATTTTTTTTAACCAACTCGTTTAATTCCCTAAATTACGATAACAAACTTGTAGTGAAAAACAGACGTTCAGAGCCAGAATTAAAAAGCCTAGTAGTAAGTACAGGAAAACAAAACCGTGACTCTACAACATATTATTATCAAAAATATTTATGGCTAATTGGATTCGAGGTAAGAAATAAATTGTTTTGCTGGTATTGTTTACTATTCTCTTCCGATAAATCATCCTGCTGGGGAAAATCAGGATATATTAATGATTTAAAAAATTTAGTACGCGAGTTCGAGAGACATGAAAAATCACAAGAACACATAACGTCAAGTGTTAAATTTAAGTTATTAGGGAATAAAGTATAATACATGTTATTGATTCCGCACGATTACGTGAGATAGAAAATTATAATACCTAATAAGGTTAGAGAAAATCGTGAAATCTTAACAAAATTAATCGATTTTATTTTATATTTGTCATGTCAGGATCTAAGTTTTCGAGGACACGACGAATCTGAAGAGTCTAAGAGGGGTAATTTTAACGAATTATATTTTTCAAGAATAATATTCTATTTTATTTAATTAGGAATAAGATACATTTCTTAGTTTTTATTCAGAATTTGTTTTTATTTATTTTTTAAAATGGTTTTAAACGAATGACATCACGTTTAATTACGTTAAAATCCTAAAATGTGTGGCTACCTATTCGGCAAAAATACGGTAACACCTAAATCTATTTTTTTACCGTTTTGAAAAAGGTGAAATAATTAAAAAAGTGATGGGAAGACCTAAACTCTAAATTAACTTGGTGCAAATCACAATGTGTGAATCTATCTACTTTAATTTAAAGACAAAAATCTTAATCAAACTAATTTACGACATTAGATAGAAGTTGAGTGAATTTTTGACAAATTTTGGGCGTGGCCTCGAAATTTTTTTTTAAACATACAGTTTTAGAAGTTTTGCCAAAAGTTCTAACGAACGTTCATCGTTAATCACCCAGTATATTATTTACCTTTCTTGAGTGACTCTCTTTGGCTTCAGATGTCGCCTTTTCTTTATATCCACTGCCCGTCATCATTTTATTCAATTTTCCCAATTCTTTACACAATTTTTCCTTTTTCTTCTCCATTTGATTCAAGTCCAACTCTAAACTTTTCTTTAATTCTTGTGGAACAACTAGAAAAACTTTCGTGCTTCCTGCAGTATCTTCCACTAAATTACCGTTTTGAGCTATTGAATCATGCTCATTTAAAATGTGAAGAGTATAGAGATGAGATATATCCTTGATAACTTGTGTATACTCTTGGATTTCTTCTGGATTCTTTAATATAAGATATACTAAAAAAAAAAACAATAAGTAAGTATGCAGCAAATTTTATTGTACAGATATGCCCGAAACAAACAGTACTGAAACTAAGTTGGCGGTGTTTTTATGCGTGCGCTGTCACACTCAAGTTAGCTAGTATAGACCTGTCAAGTAAACCTCAAACAAGTAATTAGTAGGGCCTAATTGTTAAAAATGGTGTTAAGTACAGAGATTTTGAAGGTTATTGAAAAGTTCAGAAATACGGGTAGTGTATTGTGCGAACGAAAAGGAAACTCGGGGCGTCCCAGGACAGTTAACAACAACAATAACCATGAACGTGTTTTGAGCAAATCTTACAAAATCCGAAAGTCAGCCAGGCAAGGACAGCGTTACAATTTGATTTAAAAAGAACTTCCTTTCAAAGAATCCTGAAGGAGCTGGGTGCATGTTCGTATGTGATTCAGGTACATCAACAACTACATCCTCGGGATTATCGCAGTAGAGTGGAATATTGCGTCAGAATTCTCGCGTTACAGTATGAACATCCTGAATTTTTGAAAAATGTTTGGTTTTCAGACGAGCACACTTTCACTTGTCAGGCTATGTGAATCGTCGCACAAATCGATTTCTGGGCTTTGCCAGACCCGATGAGGTTCAAGAGGTTCCTTTACATAGTGCAAAAGTGCTGTGTTCGGACACGGAATCATTGGTCCGTACTTCATCGAAGAGAATGGTAGGCAAGTCACACTTAATCAACAGAGGTACAGACACATTTTAACACGATTTATCCCTGATCTACGTCAATTCTGTCGTGCACGTAACTTGGCATTTCGAAACCAATTTTTTCAGCAGGACGGGGCAACTTGCCATACTGCTGCCGCAATTCGTCAATTTCTTCAAGAACATTTTCCAAGCAAATTCATTTCACGACTTCCCTTCCCTTATCCTTCACATTCTCCAGACCTCACACCTCCAGACGCATACATTTGGGGCATGGCTAAAAATGCCGTTTTCAAACGGGCACCACAAACCATCGATAAATTAAAGGATGCCGTTAGATTCTTCTTCGCAGCTCTGAGACAACCCTTATTCAATAACATGACCAGAAACTTAGAACATCGTTATGAAGTCTGTCTTGAACGAGGAGGTGCACATTTAGAACATATAATAAAGTGTCAATAATATGTATTTTTTAAATATATAATACGATTACAAGTTCAGTACTGTTTATTTCGGGCAATACTGTATAATGCCACTTTTTAATGATAGTATAAAAATCTTTGAAATATTCATCAAAACACAGGTCAAACGACAAATAAAAGAATAGCGTTTGTCCATATAATATTCTATCTTATTTATTTCACTGTCGTATTGTCACCAAACAAGAGGTCTTCCGGGCTTTCCTTTCTTTCCCTATAGAGATCATATCGCGATAGAAAACGGCGTTTCGACAGTTGAAAGCCACAGATGACATTCACAGCTGACTCTAGTTCCGCCGAAAAGTTACTAGATTTAGTGTGGACCGTAACAAGTTCACATGTCAGTTCGCGTCCTATTATTTTCGTGGTTTTTTGGTGTTTTTTAGTATTTTTGTGGCTGTTTTTTTATATAGTGTGTGTTTAAAAACATTTGAGATATTTTTAGACTTTTACGTTGCAATTTTCTTGGAGTTCATCTAATGCATTTAAAGAATCAGAGTTTGTAATGTCTTTTGTTAAGTCATTATTTTATTTTAGTAGTTTGTGAAATAGAGTTTTCTGATTGAAAGTTAGAGTCATGACTAAAATGAAGCATAGTGATTGTTTTGTATACCAATATTTTAACCATATATACAATATTTTACGTATTCTACCTAGCTGGTGCAGTATTACCGGCATTTATTACATTCTTTAATATTCACAAGCAAAGGAGAGTAGTGTGTCGATAAGTTAAATTTTTTAAAAGCTTTGTAGATAATATTTATGTTACTAGTACATTAATTTATTGTAAGTAATTCTTATCACAATATCTAGGTAGTATTCAGTGGATACCTAATAGGTTCTTGACTTTTGTTCCAATTTGGATAACATCTCCAAAAGTTTCTTGACAACTTTAGTTAAGAACGATGATTTAAATAGAAAAATTTGTAAAGTCTTCTTTGATAAATTAAAATGGGAGATAAGGAACTTAATATTTAAATATTTTTTTAGTTTGTTAATGGAACATAAAAATAGTCCGGTCCTGTTTTTTTAACCTCTAAACGTAAAATAGACCAGACGTCAACAGGGTGCCATAAATGACAAGTGACTTGGCGTTTTCTTAAAAAAATTTGACTATACCTCCCTCAGATTAGAGAGTTTTGGTGAGTGTTGATACCGCGCTCTCCAACCTTCCGGGTACGACGAGACACCCTTCGGCGCGGAAAAGTGGTGCGAGGCGCACCCATGTTGGGAGGTTTGATACTTGTCTTTGATCAAAAATAACTTCTTTCAAAAACCGTGTCCCCCTTCTCAAAACTTCTTCTTCGATCGGAAGTGACTTTGAAAAAAAACCTGTGCCCCTCCCCCAAATCTTCAAGATCAGGTCACTGATGGTGATGGCGATGAATGTGACTGTGCATGCTTAATTTTAAGGATTCTTACTTAATTTTTAGAAGGAAAGAGTATTTCTTTAAGATGCTTAAGGGGTCACCCATTTAAATATAATAAGTAATTTCCCGACACTTATACCTTTAGAATTATCTTTGTTTTGGTAATTAAATTTACCAATAAGTATACAGTCTAAATAAACTTACCTTCAGGGTTATATTTATAAGTGAGATTAAATACTTTTTTCAATCTTCTTATACACACAATTATGTCCATAATATTTTGCACTTTGCTTTCCAAAATTTCGTCCCTTAAGCTCAAATCCTAAAAATTGTTACAATTTCAGCACTAACATATTTTTTCGTTCTTTTTTTCTTTTTTGGTAGAATTTTTAAAATGCATTTTTCAATACCTTTTCACTATTGTGTTTATCCGCATTTAGGTCTCTACTCACCGCCCGGATTCACTAAGGTCCGCTAGATCAATCTCTTGGTAACTTTACCAGCAAGATAATTTCAATGGAAACAATTGTCTTAACAATGGTCTCTTTGGTAATTATCTTGTTGGTAAAGTTACCAAGAGATTAATCTAGCGGACCTAAAGGGTTTTAACATCTAGACCATCGAAATATTTAGATCGATAGTCTCACAGTTGTGTTTTCATCGTGGCATCATTTTATAAGCCATAACACTGTTGTGGTAATTTGATTTTTTTTTTGTAATTAAATCGTCTTACCGAGAAATAATTTGATCGGGATGTTGTTGCAATTACATTTTACGTTATATTAAAGAACACAGTAAGTGTTTAAATAATTTTTTCTTTATAAATTTAAAGAAAAATCATAACAAATATACAGGGTGTCCCGTAACTTATGAGCCGTAGAGTATCTTGAGATACTAGACATCAAACTAAGCTGATTATGTCATATAAGATTTTTCGGATTGTTACTCGTTCTAGAGATACAGGGTGTTGAAAGTAAAAGTTTATTCTCGAAAATAAGCCATAATTTTAAAACAGTTTAATGAATTGAATTAAAAGTTGGCAATATTATGTTTTTATGAGCAAGAAATAAGAATTTGTAGAAATTTTTAAGTTTCAAACTAGAGGGCACTAGTTGCATACACTGGGCTTCATAAATCTATGATTTTTTTTCTTACCTGTGATATTAGGTGTTTTTCAATTATAATTTCTTAAAAAGGGCATTTTCTGAGTCAAAAATGTGTACTTGATTGATCTTAATATCTTTAACGAGTTTGGAGATATTTCCCTTTATACATCCCAAAGCATAAAAAAACATAGCAAATAATTAAATTAACAAAAAAAAAACAAAAGTGACAATCGGAAAAAACTTATATGACATAATCGGCTAAGTTTGATGTCTAGTATCTCCAGTTACTCTACGGCCCATAAGTTACGGGACACCCTGTATACAATACAAAATTTAGTTGACTTATTCTGATACTTGTCATTAAACCTAGAACTGTCAATTTAAGACGGTTTTAAATTTAGATCCCTTAAGATCTGGTTGTATAATAAGAGCTTAAGTAAGAGTTTTGTAAAGCTCGACTTAAAGTTGAACTCGGTTCTGCTGAGATTTTATTCTTTAGGTAAGTTGTCAATTTTCTAGGCCTAAACCAAGTTATTTAATGACTGATGACATATAAGCCAATAAAACAAACCTTATAAATTCTTTTTGACTTTAAAATTTGTGGTAATAATATTTTGAGGTTATGAATTCGAATGATGAGGTTGAACACTTTCTGGATTTAACAGACGAATCGGATAATAAAGATTTTATGGATGTACTAAGAGCTATAGAAAACGTTCGAAGACCGCCCCAAAACTACAGACCGAGACTTGATTATATTCAAATTTGGTCTCAATATTTTTCCAACATTTTATTTTTTTCTTTCCAAAAAGTAAAAAACACGAAATAAAGTAACTCTTTATAAAAGTTTTTGCTTGGACACTAAATGAGTTTCACGTTATGAAAAATTATTCAGCGAGCATAAAAAATACGAAAACGTTATTTTGCGTCAGAGTAACATACCTGAATGATGATATACAACATTGTCTACGAAAAGAACAAGATTTCATTTAAACTTTTCAATATTAAAACTAAAGTTTTATCGCATTACTCTTAAAAACCCTCAACTATTTTCTCCTGCCTACATATCCAGAGTACTAGTTCCTACATATCAACAATAACAACGCGAAAACCATGGGTTCCCTAAGGTCAAGTAGACAATGACGACCGTTTAGTCATTATTAGCCATAACCTAACGCAATTCCACATACCGCGAAATTGCGCATTTAATACTTATTTTAAAATAAAGTAAACATGCGCCATCGCTGTCTAGAAAGAATCACAGAACAAAAAAGTTTGATGTTTTAAACAGCTCTATTTAAAAGAGCTCTGTTTAAAGCAGCTCCGTTTAAAACAGTTAAAACAGTTGTTTAAGCTGATTTAGCTACTGCCGGCGCATGCGCAAATGGAACATGTGGAAATAGGCGCAGAAAGAATCATCTCCCTCTACTTAAATCCACTAGAAATGTGAACAACAAAACTAAGACAATGCTACGCAACTCGTAGGGGACGACATTTTGCGCGTCACCAAAACAGTCTGTAATTCGCAGATTTAGAAATAGATCGGACTGAAGTATCCACTAGAGCGGGCATTATCCTATAACAAAAGCTGTGTAAAATAATAGTAGTAGAAGTTTGGTATCTGTAATAATTATAGTCAAGAAAAAAAATAAGCGGCTAGTGGACAGTGTAGTGTATCTGTATTTTGAATTAAAGTACACAGGAACAACAATGCAACGGGTATACTACTAGATGGCGATACCGCAGTGAATATTCACCTGAAGACGGCTGGAGATACCAATTGAAACGTTGTGATTTAAAACAAATAAAGACCAGAAGTTAAAAAATCCTTATTAATTTAAAAAAATTAATTTACCTTTGGAAACGATACATCCAGATCAATATCCCAAATTCTAGGTAAATGCTTGTGCAAGTGCTGGGCTAGTATTGGCATAAAAGGGGCCAACGCCCGTAAACTAAGATCTAAGCACATCAAAAGAGTATTGCAGTGTTCCTTTGTTACAGGATGTTCAATTTTCTCTTTCAGGTCAGTTTTTATTGATTCCTAAAAACACAAATTAATATTTGTTTTTTTATTAATAGATTTAGTTTTAAAAGTTCACCATCGCATGTAAAACAACCCCGTTTTTAGCCCTCCGCTGTCACTGATTTTTTCCAAATTGGGACATACGATTTATTTCACTTTAAATATATGGTAAGATGCATCCTTAAACTTATGTAACGTAGTTTTATATATAGCTTTCATTCGAAAGCAGTAATTTATGCTACTTAGCCCTAAATTAAAAATATATTACAAGAGAAACAACGCAACATTTGAACCTATAGTTACAAACTGTATAATTTAAACTTGTTAAATAAAATTTTACTGGTTATATTTTTTGACAGCCGAACGCCCGCAATTATTTTTGAAATTTTTGTCTGGTCAAAACAAAAACTTTTTTTGCTGTTTAGTTTTGTATGTAGGACAAAGAAAATGCGCCGCAGGCAAGACGAACATTTTTTTGGGTGCCACGTCTGAAAAATATTTTTTCAATAAATAAAATAGTTGTCCATTTTTGGGGTAACAAATACCTTATTATCTAAACCCTCTATAAAAACTATGGGTAATTTATGGTCAACGGCTTGCAAAATAATTCATAAAAAATTCTTTCCGGTTTTTGTGATAGCCTCGTTAACTATAAAAAAGATAATTTTATAACCCACTGACAGTCTCTTTACTCCAATTTTACATAGTATATTTAGCATACCTACCAGATATATATCACAGTATTCATAATATAAAAAATTCTTTAAGCTAGAAGTAGCTATATGAAATTCAAAATTTTCCAATGCATCGTTGACAGATTTAATCATATAACTTAATCGGCTTAAAATCCATCTGTCCATTGGTGCCAGACTTTCAAAATTTCGGTCAATATTTTGAAAAGCATCTTGATTTTGTGCCTTTTGAAACCACATTAGTGTAAATTTGGTAGCTTGGAAGATTTTGTTGCAGAATAATCGATTCGTGTGACATTCGTTTACGTCAAAATTAATTACATGATCTAAAAATATAAAAAATAACGTCAATTTTCAATAACTACCGTTCCTGATTGGTCGCAATCCGAAGTGTAGTCTCTGGGTTAACGACAAGCGTCGTTTCTCTGTAGTATGAGGGATTGTATATATGTTTCACTTTTTTCCATTTTGTCACGCTGAACTATAGTCTATTTCAGAAAGGTGTAGTGTAGATTAATAAAATGCGAAATTCCGTCCAGTTCGGCTCAATTTCGGTGTCGGTCATAGGCGTAGGTAAATTTTGTGCATTAAATTATTTATGATGACTAACCAAAGGAAAACAAAAAGAATTTGATAAAGAAGGAACTATTAGCTATAGCAAATTGACACAAACATCGTTTTATGAAATATGCCGTGGAAGATATAGCTGAAAAACAGTGTAACTGTGCTGCGCACACCGCCATATCATTGAAAATTAAATCCTATAGAACTTATATGGGTGCAAGTAAAAGAATTTGTAGCAAGACACAACACGAAATTCAAAATGAAAGACGTTAAGCTACTGTTTGATCAAGCCATTAAGGAAGTGACACCAGAGAACTGGCGAAAAGCAGTCCATCATGTTATTAAAGAAGGAGAAAATGTGGGATCTTGACCACTTGATCGGACCGTCGACTCGTTAATTATAACGTCAAGAAGAGATGACAGTTCCGCAGATGACGAAGAATATTATGATTTTTTATAAATTAATTTCTATATAATATATTTTGTATTTTTTTATAATGTTTAATAAAATATAAGTGTACCTAATAAGTACTACTTCGCACCATTTTCAGTGTTTGTGAATGGATAGCAATAGATAAAACCCATAAATTGACCCAAACCCGGGTGGTACTACCTGCACTTGATAAAAATAAAGAATTTTGCAATGAAATCAATGCCAAATTATGAAAGTTGCGCGAAATTTCTTGGGGTCACTCTGTAGTCTCTTTGAATACCTAATGAGCTTTTATTACTCTACACCTTTCTGAAATAGACTATAGTGTTTTAAAAATTCCAGAAATGTTGAAAATATTATAAATATACAGGGTGACCCACTCTCAACTCAGGATTTCATAGCATCTAAACTACTTAACTTTTTAATATTTCTCAAAAACAGAGTTTAGTATAGATACTTCTACAATCTAAAATTATTTATAATTATACAGGGTGTCCCAAATAGTCAGGGCATATCAAACATACTTTTTTTATACAAACATGAAGTTGTAACTTTAGATAGAGAATACAAAACTAAGAGGGTGGTGAGAACCATTTTCTCTAAGATGATTGGTTCCAATGTTACAGCCTGTCGAAGTCTGAAAATGCCATATAATAAACGTCAATAATGTCACGTGGGGAAGAATTAAAGGCGACAAGTCTCCATAACACCTACTTATATATATGGAACGGCAGTTAAAACGGTTACATCAAATTAGGTTTTACTTACAACATTATTTGCTAGGGACGAGCTCTCTAGGGCAAAGGGCTGATAATTGGAACAGGACTCTGCGCGGCTACTGACCCAATATTACTTATCTGGACCGAGTCGTATCTACCCAAAATGGTCGTGACTTGAATGGTATCTTGACCGGAATGGTCGAGACCCGAATGGTCCCTACCCGATGGTGGTGACCTGAATGGTCTTGACCGAGTGGTGTCGACCGAGTGGTGTCTTTTGCATAGTACCGGCCTGCTATTTATACCAATCAATATCAATAAACTTAACCCAGTTATTGATCGGTAATAAAATGCAAGCTCGGCAATATGCTAAGATAGCATCCTTGTAGTTTGCTTGTTTTAATAACAAATAATTGGGTCAGTAGGTATATTAAATTTTAACTTTAAATAATAATAAAAAAGGGAATTTAAGAAAGAAGGATATGCCATATGTCTATATATGACAATATTTCAAAAACAATTAAATTTAGACATATGACATTTTATACATAAAGCTATAAAGCTTGGAAAGAAATAAGGGTTACCGATCTAGAGCACTTGAGTTTGAAGATAAAATGACACGAAAACTCTAAAATCCATCTTCATAATTGTTAATAAAAGTGAATCTCCGAAATAGACAATTTTAATGATAAAGTGATTACAAAATTGATGAACTGAGAAGAACGTAGGATAGATTTAATTTATAAAAAATAGAAGGAAAGAAATTAGAACACAAAGTCTTCCTCCACTATTATATTAAATTAAAGAATCTCGTATGTTCAGAGAAACTTTTAATCTCTACATGTTTCGAATGCAGAAGCATTCATCTTCAGGAGAATGAATTATATTCATAGTGGAGGAAGACTTTGTGTTCTTATTTTATTCCTTCTGTATTTCCACTCCACTTTAAGTATGGACTATTTCTTCAAGTTATAAAAAATAGTTTTTTTTTGCAGAATACCTTAAAATTTTTACCAGGAGCCGTCACTGGCTCTAGGCAAAATAAAACTGATTCAATATCCTCAGTGCGTATTTCTAAATAAATAAATATTAACTCTTTTTAATAAACAAAAAATTTAGGAAAGCATGAAAAATAAATGTCAAACCACCTGAAAGTGCCTTATACTATAAGGTTGTATTTCATCTAACACTGTTAGATAATAAAATACAAATCAATCTATCCTTACTTTTTACATTATGTGACAACAAGGTGAACCTTAAAGCGTCTGCCCCACATTCTGGAATACCATTGGGAAACATTTTTTGTTGTCCTTGTATAGCTTTTCTGAGTTCCTCTTTTGACAAAACCCCAGTTAATTGACTTTGCTCGAGTATTGATTTCAGTTCCTAAAAAAGTTGTTTATGCTACTGTTGCCTTTGAATATCAACATATAAAGAACGTCAAATAAGCAGTTCTACTCAATCTGCTAACTTAAATTCATAGATGGCATAAGGAGGCTCGTCAAAATAATTTATATTAATGCAGTCAGTACCGACGAGGCCTCCTCCGGCTAAATTTAAGCACTGTTCCCTAGTTTTGTTAGTCTGCTACTGTTGCCTTTGAATATCAACATATAAAGAACGTCAAATAAGCAGTTCTACTCAATCTGCTAACTTAAATTCATAGATGGCATAAGGAGGCTCGTCAAAATAATTTATATTAATGCAGTCAGTACCGACGAGGCCTCCTCCGGCTAAATTTAAGCACTGTTCCCTAGTTTTGTTAGTCTGCTACTGTTGCCTTTGAATATCAACATATAAAGAACGTCAAATAAGCAGTTCTACTCAATCTGCTAACTTAAATTCATAGATGGCATAAGGAGGCTCGTCAAAATAATTTATATTAATGCAGTCAGTACCGACGAGGCCTCCTCCGGCTAAATTTAAGCACTGTTCCCTAGTTTTGTTAGTCTGCTACTGTTGCCTTTGAATATCAACATATAAAGAACGTCAAATAAGCAGTTCTACTTAATCTGTTAACTTAAATTCATAGATGGCATAAGGAGGCTTGTCAAAATAATTTATATTAATGCAGTCAGTACCGACGAGGCCTCCTCCGGCTAAATTAAAGCACTGTTCCCTAGTTTTGTTAGTCTGCTACTGTTGCCTTTGAATATCAACATATAAAGAACGTCAAATAAGCAGTTCTACTTAATCTGTTAACTTAAATTCATAGATGGCGTAAGGAGGCTCGTCAAAATAATTTATATTAATGCAGTCAGTACCGACGAGGCCTCCTCCGGCTAAATTAAAGCACTGTTCCCTAGTTTTGTTAGTCTGCTACTGTTGCCTTTGAATATCAACATATAAAGAACGTCAAATAAGCAGTTCTACTTAATCTGTTAACTTAAATTCATAGATGGCGTAAGGAGGCTCGTCAAAATAATTTATATTAATGCAGTCAGTACCGACGAGGCCTCCTCCGGCTAAATTAAAGCACTGTTCCCTAGTATTGTTAGTCTGCTACTGTTGCCTTTGAATATCAACATACAAAGAACGTCAAATAAGCAGTTCTACTTAATCTGCTAACTTAAATTCATAGATGGCGTAAGGAGGCTCGTCAAAATAATTTATATAAATGCAGTCAGTACCGACGAGGCCTCCTCCGGCTAAATTAAAGCACTGTTGCCTAGTTTTGTTAGTCCTTATGATCTTTACTCGCTGCACGATCCAATCCACGCCCACATACCTCAAGTGAATCACGGTGGTAGATTACGACTTGGCTTGAAAAAAATATATTTTCAATTTGTTTTATTATTGATTTTATTTCCAAGTATCGGTGTAAAAGGCACGGTATAGATTATTTTGTACTTTGCTGATTTCGTATACAGTATTCTCCTAAAAACGACTGGAGATGCTTACCAGTTGAAACGTAGTGATTCAAAACAAATAAAAATAATGCAAGTCCAAAACTCTACTACCGTTCAAGAAACGTCATTGTCTCCAACCTTTAAACAAGGATTAAGGTGTTATGAATATAAAACTTAATTAGTAGTTATTTATGATATAAGTGTTGTTAAGATTCATATTACAACACAAGATGTTAAAGTTGTCAAATGAGGCGGCAGCCGAGTTTAATAAAACATTGAGTGTAGTAATATTAATTTACAACAAGAATATTGTACAAAATTGTATCTACTTTCATCTATGAATAAAAATATTTGGCAAAAGCCATTTTTAAATATAAAAATGCACCTGCTATTAAGTTTATTAATCAAGTTTTTTGTTACCTTTCGCATAGTTACTGTTTCGCATGGTTACTGTCGAAACTTTGTCAAACAAATTCAAAAATACAGTGTGTCCGCGGATGGGGTCCCCAAGGGGGAAAAAATCTTTATTGTTCATTTTACAAACAAAAGTCATTCTTTATAAAAAGTTCTGCTTGTTGAGAAAATGAATTTACGATACAAAATGTCAGATCAGATGTACAGAGTGTTAATAAATTAGGAAAATATGAAAATGCTTCAAGAAAGTAGGACTATTATTTATTATTTTTTACAAAAATTTTATAAAACAAAGTTGTTTATAAACTAACGTAATGTCTAAATACAAATTTTGAAATAAAAATTCGAATTTTTAAAATAAAATAATAATATTAATATTAACATCTATAGCGTATTAATTATAAAGACACATTTCCAATACCGTAAAGTTGTATTAAATAAATACGCTCTTCATTGGTAAACATTTTCGAAAATGCCATTACGAAAATAGAATACTAACAGATATAAATAAAATTCTGACATAGACATGAACGTATACAAAATCGGCTATCTTTTTTTTTTGTAAAATGCAACTTATTAAAGGAAAACAATAATTATTAATTTTTTATTTTAAAAATTCGAATTTTTATTTCAAAATTTGTATTTAGACTTTGTTTTATAAAATTTTTATAAAAAATAATAAATCATGGTACTTCTTTCTTGAAGCATTTTCATATTTTCCTAATTTATTAACACCCTGTACATCTGTGTAAGTTTGAAGATTGGTGCAAAGCTAACAAAATAAAGGTGTCTGAGAAAATCCTTTGGTGTTATTTTTCCGTAAAGCAACGCTCCCAGAAACCATCTACACTATGGACTCACTACTCAATGTTGAGAACTATGATTTCAGTCAAGAAAAATCAAGATATAAGCACATTTTCTCAACTAATCGCATTTTTGAAAAGAAGTTCAGAGGGTTACAAGACCAAAAAGTCCAAAGTTTTCACAAAGTAAGTTTCTTAGTACTGCAGATGATGAAACATATTTACTTATGAAGGTTGTTATGATAATCGGCATTTTTGGGGCTTGTCGGCGCCAAGAACTAGCTAAGTTAATGTTGAATCATATTGAACACAATGATTTGTATATAAAAATTGTGATTCCATTCTCGAAAACCAAAATTATGCGAGAATTTGTTATAACAGAAGGAAATGTGACAGGTGTCAACTGTTTAAGTATTTTTCGAAAGTATGCTAAACTTTGTCCTCTTAATGCAACTCACAGGCGGTTTTTTGTATTCTATGGAAAAGGAAAATGCACCTCCCAGCCTTTCGGAATTAATAGTTTTGGAAGTATACCAAAAACGATTGCAACAAAACTTGGATTGAATAATCCTGAAGGATACAGTGGACATTGTTTTAGGAGGTCCTCAGCCACCATTCTAGTTGATGGTGGTGCAGATATGCAGATGTTAAAGCGTCATGGGGGCTGGAAATCCTCTTCTACGGCAAAAGGCTACGTTGAGAATTCTTTAGAAAATAAGAAACAAATAGCAAAGAAGATCATGGGGTCAGACACGGATTTAATGATTGGAAATTCGAACGTAAAGGGCTCCATCACATCCACTTCTGGTATACAAATTTCTAACTGTAAAAATTCTATTATTAATGTTTATAATAAACCTTAAGTGTTATATTTTAATTAATAATTGGTAATTAATTTTATAATTGTTAATAATAAATCATTCTTCTAAAAAGTGTGGTTTTATTTAACAGCAAAATTTTAATAAAACCGGTTTTTTTTCATTACAGCACTAGTGCTGTAATAGATGCCCTTACAAAACGATTTACAGAACTGTAAAATTCATATTACTAAATGAAAGTAGATAAAAAATTTAATTTATCAAAACTTTGAAATTCCTATACCTCTACCACTTTGTTTTATAGAAATATCAAGTTTTACCATTTTGAAATAGAATTACAAGTTCCTATATTTAAACTAATATAATTATTACATTTAAAAAATACCTCTAAACTGGAGCCATTGATAATATCTTCAGGTGCTATAACGTTTCCCAGACTTTTTGACATTTTTCTTCCATGCGCGTCACAAATAATACCATGAAGCAATATTCTATTAAAAGGTAACTTTCCTAAAAAGGTACTAGTTAGATAGATAGTCTGTATTTTATGTTGGAGGATTTAAAAATGGGTATGGGCGTTGATCAAACCTCATGTATATTTAATTTCATACCTGTTAACTCAGTTCCCAACATAACCATCCTAGCTACCCAGAAAAACAAAATGTCGTGCCCGGTTTCCATTAGGGTAAGGGGATAATACCTTTCTAACTTTTCACTCTAAAATAACAATTATTGGTTATATTATCCATTATAGAAGTTAAATAAGTAGGTATTCTCAATACATTTAATGTTGGGAAAACATAGCTACAAAAGAAAATATTAATATTCTTCAAAAATAATAGTATACAGGGTGTACCTATTTTATAGCTGTGTATAGAAGTCATTAAAATAAACAACATTTTCAAATACCTTTTTCAAAAAACTTAAAAATAGCCGAGATAGAGAAGTAAAAAATCTAAGTGCGGGCCTGGTAACCAAAACATAGCCCGCTATAGTTTCTGTTGTTTTTCTTATCTCTTATTAGTCATTCAATTTACGGGTGGTGTTGATCAATCCGCTGTAGTGTGTTTTTCTGAAGCAAGTTAATTATCAATTGGTGACAGGTGAAAATAGTAAAATTTGAAAACAATGAACTAATAGATATGGTGCTAATTTACTGTGAGCGTCGTAAAAGTTCGGATGTTTCTTCGAGATTATACGCAGAATGCTTTCCTTGCGGGCTCATCCTACACCCAGAAGTTTTCTTAATGTTATTTAACGGGCAAGTTAGGCAGAACCGTAAACCAGTGGAGAAAAACTTCATGCTTTAATTTATTCCTATAAATTAACTCCACTTTAAGAATGGACTACTTCTTTAAAACCGTATTTGATTCGTAGTGTAATAAATGAATGTAAATACTTTATTTTTGAGTTTTTTGAAAAAAGGTATTTGAAAATGTTGTTTATTTTAATGCCTTCTATACACGGCTAAAAAAGAAATATCAACTTAGGAATCACCCTGTATTATTAACCAAGGTTTGGACAGCTATCATTATTCGAGTGTCAAGTTTAAATCACAAGGAACGAAGTGACGAGGGATTTGAGACGTGAGGGCTATAATAATTTGCATGCATAAATAACCATGGTGTATAATTTCGTGATAAAAATTGTAGTTATTTTTCGGTCATATTGGCAACAGTGTCATTTTCACCTACGGGAAGCCAGCGGTAGCCCATGACAACTGTTGACAAGAACTCGAATTTGAATTGTCGGAAACAGTTGTTATTTTGACAAATAGAAAATAAATTTATTGGAAAATAATTATTGGTATTATTAAAATAAAGAAGAGTTTCCAGGCATAAATTCCTGACCAAAACACATGGTTAATATAATTTTTTTTCCATTACTAACTAATATACAAGATACTTATTTTTACAGTATTAATAATAAATAAAATAGTGGAATCTAGTAGCGATGGGATAACTCGAATTTAAAATCCTCGGTATTCCGATTATTGAAATAATATCGATTATGCCCATCGCTAGAATTTAGTGTCCGTTAAAATATATAGAAAGAAACTTAGTGGCAAGCGGACAGAATAGTGCGACTATCTTTTGCATTAAAGTACACAGGGACGCCAAAGGTAAGGGGTTCCCTGGGGCACAGGTAGACAATGATAGGCTGTTTCGTCCTTATTGGGACTCATCAAAAAGCCATAACCTCTAAGCAATTTCCATTACAGCGAAAATATATTTTCAAGATATTATTACGAATAAAAATATGATGAAAACCTATAGTATCGCCATCTGTTGGAATCAACTCAATGCAAAAGATTGCCATCTAACGTGAAAACATAGAACTATAAATAAATCAAGGCCACCCAACCAGTATAGGAAACATTTTTTGCGCTTTCCTAAACATTTTTACGGTTTTGTAGATTCAGATCATTCGAAACGAAGCCGTTAAAGAACATAGTTCATTAAAACTTTTCCTCATAAAATAATGTCAGCAACCATATCCTGAAGTTTGTCAAAGTACTTTTAAATCACCCTGTACAACAGCTGAAATTGTAGCTCCATCTCTCCCGGATTTTCTCATTTTTGGTTCACTTCATTATCTCTGTTATTAGAGGAGATACAACGCTTTATAGCTCAGGAATATAAGAAATATTAAATTAAGGGGAAAAATTTGTTATTGACACTCTTTTAACATTTCAGCATCAATACATTTTTATTATAGTAGGTCTAAGTACCTTTACTGGCCAATCAAATACTGAAAACGGTTGCAGCCCTGAAGAAAACCAAGTATCCAGAACATCTTCGTCCTGGGTACAATCTAGCTCACTGTCAGCACAATCCAAAATTTTAGTAGCCTTTATCCTGGCAATAGCTTCATTTTCCGCCGCCACCCATACTTTTCTACCATCGGTTGCCTTTTTACAGCAAGAGTATGCCGGTATTTGGTGACCCCACCAAAGTTGTCTTGAAATACACCAATCTCTAGAAATTACACTTTGGTGATTTTTTTTTAAATTTTAGTGGGGTTTATAATGTTAGTAGCCCAGTATATGATCACGCCAATTTTAGTGAATTTGGCTTTTTAGGCAATTTTAAAAATATATAAGTTTTTCATTTGTATACCTACAGGGTGTTATGGAATTTATTCATTATATTTAAACGCGTAAATCCTGATATGAAAATACGATGCAGAATAAGAGTGGATATGATGTCCATATCGCACGTAAACATTTTCAGTATTTTGTGCATTCGTGAGATTTTTCTTTAAAATTGAAAATTTTTATTTTTAAAGGTTGCTACATTGTTTATCACAAACAAGAATGAATATGAAACTAAATGGGTTCAACTAATAAGTGTTTTAATGCTAAAGTTGTTGCCAGTTTTTTAATGCTTACTCTTACCTGATTAAACCTATTTAGAATGTTTCGGTAGCTAAAAATTAAAACGCAAAGCACTTTACTGTTAAAATGTGGCAAATGGGGCAGTTTCCAGTATTTGGTTTTATGTTTTCCAAAAATTTTCTCGTGAAAATAAACGAACCCTTAAAATTGGCTCCCGTCAAAATATGGCGGAGTCACGTCGTTACCTAAAAGGGTTTAAAGCACGCTTTAGGGAAGAATTAGTCGAACACAAATGAAGCATAGACAGATTTAGTTAAAATAAGTATACTTAAATCGTACATAGGTAATGAAGGTGCAAACCTTTCAACTCATTATTACTTTAAGTCAAAAAAATTACTTTCTATATACTCTTAGTAATATTTTCACGTCCGGCCGACGATTAATGTAGTCCCTTAAGGACCTTCAGAAATTAGTCATAATGCGACGTCTGTGTGACTACTTTTAGCATCACAAATACTACCTCGGCATTTACGGCAGATTACTACGTTTCAACGACGTAAGAGTCAATGATTATTCGCGACTTCAATCCGAAAGAAACTCAGTAACATCTGCACGGGGTAATTTAGCCGGTAAATACTAACTAAACATCTTAAGTAACTGTATTACCCAAAAATGCACCAACACTGACGTCAGATTTAGTTCGTATTTAGTCATAAGTCCCGAAAATGCTGGTTGTGGATTCTCTAGGACACCGAAGGAATCACCTGTTAAATATAATGAGCCAATTCAATAACAAACACCCCGTATAAGTTTCGTAGCATACCTTATGTTCTCGAGCCATTGAAACCATACTCTTTCAAAGTTTGGTGGGTCTATTTTTAGTCGGCCTTCTTTAACATCGTTAACTGCTCGTTCAGCCATTTTGGAACACCTTAGGAACCACTGCGGACGTATTAAAAATTCGACGACGTCTTTTGAACGACTAAAAATTGAAATTAATTTAATGAACCATTTTAATAATATGTATGTATAGTGTACAGTGTGTCCCCAATTCGGTTCATCACGGGTATCTCGGAAACTATAAGAGATACAGCATCAGTCGAATGGTTGCAAAGTTGCGGAATTTTGTGCCAAGTAATATCGTAAAAAGGTTTTTTTACTCGCGTCTATATCCCAACCTATTACCGGCACACTGCGCATGTCAGGCGGATAGCGTGATGACAAGATATTTGAAATTTACATACAGGGTGGCCCATTTGTCTGACAAAGTAATATACCGTCTCTACTATTAAAAATATCAAAAAAAAGTTTTTATAAAAGTAGTGAGGTACAAAAAAATATATGTTCTAAAATTATTTTTAAACATACAGGATGATCTAAAAAAGTAGGACAAGAAAAAGATACATTTTTTTAAATGGAACACCCTATATATTTTAGCATTTTTTGTTTCCTTATAAAGTTATCCATATGACGCCATATTTAGTTTTTTAATTTTTTGCAATGTTGCCAAACAAAATGCAAAATTCTTAAAATTTTGGAAAAAACATGATAGTAAAAAATTACCTGTATTTCTCAATAAGAGTATCGAAAATCGAAAATTTACTGTAAGCTCTTAAGTTTAGGGATAGAAAAACTGTTTTAAGTCTTTAAGTATCGAACATTTTGTACAGGGTGTTTTCTGTTGACATACAAATATACAAAATTTTAAAATACAATAACTTTGTTTTTTTAAATGAAACACCCTATATTTATTAGGCTCGTCTGATAGATATTGTAAGTATCTTTTATTATTATTAAGTCATATCTGTACCTAAATTTACTAGTTTTGGCAATATTTCTATTTTTATTCAAATTTTGGTGAAAAAAACTATAATTTTTATTTTTCTAGTAAGCCATGACCAGCAAAGTAACAACAAATGTAATTGAATATAATGTCATATTAAAATAAATTGATAACCATAGTTAGTTACGTATTTATTTAATTAAAGAAAATTTTGTTTTTATTACGCAACTTGATATTGAAAATTAGTTTACAAACATTATAAATATAAATATAATAATTATTATAAATATGACATTATATTCAATTACATTTGTTTTGACTTTGCTAGTCATGGCTTACTAGAAAAATAAAAACTATAGTTTTTTTCACCGAAATTTAAATAAAAATCGAAATATTGCCAAAACTAGTAAATTTAGGTATAGATATGACTTAACAATAATAAAAGATACTGACAATATCTATCAGACGAGCCTAATAAATATAGGGTGTTTCATTTAAAAAAACAGAGTTATTGTATTTTAAAATTTTGTATATTTGGATGTCAACAGAAAACACCCTGTACAAAATTTTCGGTACTTAAAGATTTAAGACAGTTTATCTATCCCTAAACCTAAGAGCTTACAAGAAATTTTCGATTTTTGATACTCTTATTAAGAAATACAGGTAATTTTTTACTATCATGTTTTCTCCAAAATTTTAGGAATTTCGCATTTTGTTTGGCAACGTTGCAAAAAATTAAAAAATTAAATATGGCTTCATATGGACAATTTTGTAAGGAAACAAAAAATGCTAAAATATATAGGGTGTTCCATTTAAAAAAATGTATCTTTTTATTGTCCTACCTTTTTGGACCATCCTGTATGTTTAAAAATAATTTTAGAACATATATTTTTTTGTACCACACAACTTTTATAAAAACTTTTTTTTGATATCTTTAATAGTAGAGACGGTATATTTCTTTGTCAGACAAATGGGCCACCCTGTAGGTAGAAATTGGTTCAATTATTACATGTAAAATATGATTGATATAGAAATTAATTAATAAAATTTTTAATATTACGGTATTCTATTTATATTTTTAAATCAAACACTTTATTCTCTTTTTTATTTTTCGTTTCAAGGAATTTAAAGATGTGGTTACCGGTGGTGACGGTCTATGATTTTGTAATTCCGACTTTTTGTTATGAGGGCCATAGTTGGAAGAAATCATAGGGATTATTGTTGTTTTTAGTGCATTAACACCAGAAATGCATGGCATGTAATGGTCTTTAAAGGTGATCGTTTGAAGACTTTATGTTTTCTTTTCATCTTAACATTTATATTTGTTATTGTACTACATTTCATCCCACAGTCTGTGCACGCATAAACTGTTCTACAACTTAAAAAATGACGGTTAGGTTTTTACTTGACAGGTGCTTGACAGCGGCCACAAAATATTTAATATTTTGTGACAGCCGCAGCCATAACATAACCTGCCCCTCCATTTTAATTATGCCACACAAGGCCACAAATTAACAAACTGGCAAACCGTTCTTGTAAGAAAACTTAACACCTCGACTATGGCTCAACACCGTGAAGTAAAAAAATAATTAAATCCATTTCTAGCCATATTTTAAATGTCCCGCCATCACGCTACCCACCTGACATGCGCAGTGTGCCGGCAATAGGTTGGAATATAGACGCGAGTGTTTTTTTCGAGTACCTATTTCAAAAAGTAAAAAAGGAAGCTCAAGTTTTTTTACAATATTACTGGGCCCAAAATTTCGCAACTTTGCCACCGATGCTGTATCTCCTATAGTATCTGAGATACTATAGTATCTCCTATAGTATCTGAGATACCCATGATGAGCATTTGAAATAAAATGAAATACCTGTGAAAAGCTGTGAGTGTTTCTGAAAACAACTCTTCAAAATATTTTTGGACTAGCTCAACGTTTAGACGAGGAAGATTTTGAAACAAAAAATTCGAAAATTTGCGTAAATTAAGATTTTTTTTTATTGATACAAGTCATTATTTTCTATGTGCGAAATAAACACAACTTTTATGTTGGGTCCCACAAAGATTTTTAGAATAAACTAACCAGCAACATTTACTGTGACATGAATGACATTGGCAGGTATTATTTACTTACATATTCGAACTTGCAATATTTATAAATTAAAAATTTAGGCAACCGGGTCACTATGCCACTACTCACCTTCGTCTGACAAGTCACATATGGTTCATAAAAAAGTGTAACAAAATTTTCATTTTTGCTGCTGCAGCATGTAAGTCAAATTTCATGGGTTAAAGTTTATTTATTAAAACATTTACAACTTCTAAATAAAATCATTTCTCATCCCATTGTGCACCTTTGCAATGGAACAATATTTATTTACAATACTATATTCTCAATTATTTCTATGTCACCAAACAAATTAAATGAATGCGATGAGCACAAATGTATAAACAGGGTGATTCCTAAGTTGATACTTCTTTTTTAGCTGCGTATGGAAGCATTAAAATAAACAACATTTTCAAATATAAGGTACTTACATTAATTTATTACAATATGGATCAAATACGGTTCTGCCTAACTTGCCCGTTAAATAACATTAAGAAAACTTCTCGGTGTAGGATGAGCCCGCCAGGGAAAGCGTTCTGAGTATAATCTCGAAGGAACATGGGCACTTTTACGACACTCGCAGTAAATTAACACCATATTTATTAGTTAATTGTTTTTAAATTTTACCATTTTCACGTATCACACACACAGCGTATTGCTCAAGATTACCCGTATGACTAATACTAGTAAGAGATAAGAAAAACAACAGAAACTATTGCGGTCAATATTTTTATTGTGACCAGGCCCGCGCTTAGATTTTTTTACTTTTCTATCTTGCCTATTTTTGAGTGTTTTGAAAAAGTTGTTTATTTTAATGCCTTCTATACGCAGCTAAAAAAAGAAGTATCAACTTAGGAATCACCCTGTATATACTTATAATACCGTTATTTTCATCACAAAGCTGTTCATTGCTTAATGAAATTATATTATTCTAGTTAACCCAAGCATTTTAAAAATTGTTCACAATAAATTTAATCAGGCCCTTATAAATCGGCCATATTGGTATAACACTTTGCCCCGCCCCCTGCTACCGTTTTTCGCAGACGAAATTAAATGGTAATATCACCTCTTTGTTTATTCTCGATGATTTTATCTTTTATATGTCGTCGACATGTTGCGACATTTGCAGATAAATTGTAAAAGTATGTTAAGTGATTCCCTAACAAAAAATAAAACTATCTACATTCTTGTTTCATTGTGCCGATTGTTGAGTAGTTGATTATCCACCAGAAAGTTGGAGGATACATCAATATAACCGCTTAAGTCACGCAATTATACTACTATAGCAAAAAATATATATACCTGCAAATAGGCACAATCATACTATGGTCCTGACTTCCTCTAAACAATTCTTTATCAGTTAACTGATTGATGATGGTTTGTCTTGCATCGAAACGTCTAATACCACTGAAGTCTCCACATAGATCAGTAAGTAAACCCCTTTCATTTATTACTTGCAAGGGTTCAAGATTGTGACGTTTTCCAGTATCAAAATCTATTGGGTCGTGAGCGGGGGTTATTTTGACAGCACCTGTCAAAAATTATAGACATGGATAAGTGTAAAATTGTTTTAAAATAAAAACTGAATTAAGTGGTACTTACCTGTTCCAAATTCAGGGTCTACAAAGTCGTCTGCAATGATAGGAATTAGATCGTTTCTAAAAGGATGGCGTAGATATTTGCCAATAAATTGTGTATATCTGGTGTCTTTAGGATTGACAGCTACTGCCATGTCGCCCAACATTGTCTCTGGTCGGGTTGTGGCCACAATAATTTCATCTACAATAATATGTTGATTATTAGAAAATTTAATAAAATTTCCATTGACGGGAATCTAAAAGCGTTTTCCAAAACCGCCACTGCTGTGGAGCCGGTGTGATCTGATAAAATCCCTATATCAGAAAATTGTATGCAGGGCCGTTCCTAGGATATCTGCCGCCCGGGTGCGAGAATAATATTACCGCTCCCAACAGTGGCGTAGCTAGAAATTCATTTGGGGGGGGGGGGGGGCAAAAGGATCTGAAAATTGCGCCGCAGGCAAAAACTTTTTTGGGTGATATGCCCAAAAAAACCTTTTTTGGACCATAAAAAAAATTCAAATTAGGAAAATATATAATATTTTTATAGAAACTTATAGAGAGTTCTAATACACTAATATTAATAATTTAAAACTTTATGAAATAAGCATAACTGAGTAAAAAAATATTAAAAATAAGGTTTATTTCTTATTTATTGAAAACCAAAAAAATATATTAACTATAATCGATAATTATTAGAAGCCGTAAACACCAATAAAACTTTTTAAAATAATAAATAAAATCCGAGGAGGGCGTCGCGCGCCGCGGGTTTATTTAAAAGTTTTGACATTTGCGTGGATATCAGTTTGTCCTGCAAGCATTTTGTAAAATATTCAAGATGATGTGTTATTTCATCTGGTGCGTTATTGATAGAGTTGCCGTAATTTCTTTTCCCAAATATAGGTATTTTAAATCTTCTGGTTTTTTGGATTTCGGGTAAGCCCCCCCCCCCCCCTTGGCCCCAAAACCCAACCCAACCCTCCTCCTACCAAAGTTGATAATAAACAAGTTGAAATAATTTTAAGTTAAAACAAAAAACAAAATTGTAAATACATGCACAGTTGATTTAATATAATATAATTTTACAACTTATTTGTAATGTAATGAAATAAATACATACATACAGGACAGGATGCCAACATTATCTACTAAGTTTACAGTAAAGTTTGCTTTTCTAGCCTTTTTTAATGCAAATGTCTTAATAATGTTGGACACATCTATATTCTCTGAAAGAATAATATTTATGTATTATATTAATTTAATAATAATATATAATTTTTCCCTTTTTATAGGGCGGCTCGCGCCGCCCCCTTGGCTTGACACCCGGGTGCCTCGCACCCCCTGCACCCCAGGTCGGAATGGCCCTGATTGTATGCATCTAGTAAAATATGGCATTTTCAGAATTTGACAGGTTGTAACATTGAAACGGTTCATCTTAGAGAAAAATGGGGTTTACTCCATTTCTTAGTATTTTATTCTCTATCCAAGGGAGGTGGTTTAAAATGTTAACCAAAAAAAATTGTTTTACTGTTTACCACACGTTAAACAGGAAGTTGTAACTTTTAAATAGAGAATAAAAAACTAAGATAGGGAGGTGAGAACCATTTTTCTCTAAGATGAACCGTTCCAGTGTTACAGCCTGTCAAAACCTGGAAATGCTATAATTTAAACGTCAATTGAATGGGCTTTTTACTTAATCTTGATTTTGACCTTACTGAAAGAGCACGAAAAACATTTTTTACTTTCAGTTTTTAAATTTTTCAATTACATATTTAATGAAAAATATTTAAACAAAATACTCTCTCTAATAAAAACACGCGGAAGAAGGTACCGACGTCACAATAAAAATGGGAAATGGGCAACCCGGGACAGCCCTCATTCGGCACGTTCGAACCCATCTCCGACCTGACTAATCTCTAGAAACTGGTGTTTAATTTCTAATCAGTTTTTTTCTATTTCAGTTATCTGAACAAAGATAACAATATAATCGGTCGCACGACTCGCAAATAAAAGAATCGCGCGTTTTATAGGATGACGTACCATCGCGCCGATAAAAAACTGGGACAGGAAATTTTTCTATTTTCTCCTAGACTATTAAGAATAATTTTACATCAAGCCTGGTACCAGTAAAATGTCATGAAAATTTGCATGTCAATAAAGATTGTCACTTTATGATTGACTCGTCAAACATACAATCATATATTATTTGTAAATATGCCACAATTAACCCCCCAGCAAAAGGCAATTATTTATAGTCGGTTGCGAGATAGTGTTGCTATTAGGGATATTGCAGATGAACTGGGAGTAAGCAAGAATACCGTGCTATTGGCAAAACAAAAAATAGCAAGACATGGGACTATTATTAGGAATGCAGGTTCTGGTCCCCCTAAAATTTCTACTGATGATCATGATAGAAGACTGGTTAATTATCTAAGGGATCATCCCTTCGAAACTGCAATCAAGGCAAAAGAAGAGACGAATTTTCCAGGTTCTGCAAATACCGCTAGAGACAGGGTTCGAAATTCCGATATACGAAGCCGTTGTGCTGCCAATAAAAATTTTTTAACGGAAATAAATAAACAGGGCAGGTTAGAATTTGCACATGAATATATTAATCAAATAAATTTATGGGAAACAGTTATATTTTCTGATGAGAAAACTTTTCAGTCATGCAATAATGGGAGAATTCGGGTGTATAGGCCTTCCGGCATGCGGTATCATGAGAGATACACCCACAAAACCAACCAAAGTGGGCGTTTCTCCATAAATGTTTGGGGCTGGATTAGCGCTAGAGGACCAGGACTTTGCCAAATCGTCGAAGGAAGACTAACTGCAGCAGTATACGTTAATATACTAAACGAAGTGATGATACCATCGGTAAACGCTGTATACGGTCAAAATTACACATTTCAGCATGATAATGCTCCAATACACACAGCGCGCATTGTACAAAATTTTCTCCAAGAAAATAACATAGCAGTTCTTCCCTGGGCTTCGAAGAGTCCCGATTTGAACCCGATAGAAAACATTTGGGGTGTCATGGTCAAATCTATGTATAAACATGATTTTCAACCTAGAAACAGGTATGAATTACGTCATAGGATAAATCAAGCTTGGGATGAAATAACTGTCGAATTATGTAGAAACTTAGTTGTAAGTATGCCACAAAGGCTCCAAAAAGTAATAAACAGAAATGGTTCTATGACCAAATATTAATTTTGTGTTGTTTTGACAAACTTTGTGTTCGCAATTTTTTTCTTTTTATTAAATGTATTTTATTACCTGTATTAGCTTTATTTATTATTTTGTGGTAATGGTAAATATAATAATTTATAAAATATTTGACTTAAAAAAAATCTAATAAATTTACTTTATCCATATTATATGATGTCTCTCAAATTTAACCACCCCGTATCGAAAAATACAAAACATTCCATTATGTAACCTAGGTTACTTTTTAAATTTTGAATGTTTTCCTTTTTAGCTCTAGACACCTTTTATAGTCTAGGGGATATGTATTTCTTACATTGTTTTTGTAAATCTCTTGTCCCAGTTTTTTATCGGCACAATAGTACATCCCTTTTCGCCTTATGTTTTTAAACTTGCAGCTTTCCCGCCGTGTTTTTAGTTGTTTCTAGAAGAGGTTTGTGATACTCTAGGAGAGGAGATTTTTATTATTGGGATATATTATTAATAAGTTCTAGTTCAGGAATGTTATGATAAATTCGATTATATTTAAACATATGACATTTTATAGATAATTAGAAAATAATATCATATATAGAGGGTGTTTCATTTAAAATAACGATGTTGCCACCTGTTTAGAGCAGAAGTGGCAACGCCGCATTGCTAAAAATATTTAAAAACGATAGACCATAAGCAAGTTCGGTTTTTACCAACGACAAGGAAGCAATGATAGACCCCGCACATCATTCATAAAATTAGTTTTGTACCTCGTCAGGAACTAAACCGTAGCTTGAATTTTAGGTCTTGTCCGCTTGTTTTGATAAAGGCGATTACAATTAATCGTGTAATCCAATAATCCACGGTTAATCATAAAATCGTATCATTACTAATCTAAACATTACATACCATTTGAACTATCGATCTTGTAAGCAAACTTCATCAAAACACCAAATTTAACGGGTTTGTCATATCCAGGCACTGCCAGATCGGTGGCTCCCTCTACTGTCACATGATCAATTTCAATGTCAGATATGGCGGATTGAAGGGCGCACGACCAGTTAACCAAATGGTCCGCCCTGTATATAAGTCCCTGGTCGAAAAGTCTTATGAAGGCTTCTGTCACTGCTTCGGAACGTTTTTTGTCCATGGTAAAAACTTCCTGGTCCCAATTTATGGAAATGTTTAAACGGTGCAACTGTTGTGCTAGAAATATATTAGTGTGTGTAAATTTGTGCAGTTAATCACACAAAGCAGAAATCGGAAGTTTAAATACAAACGTTTCAAAATAATAACGATAGCTATTTAAAGTCAACAATGGCGTAGCCAGAAAATATGCCCGGGGGGGGGCTTAGTGACCCTAAGTAGGACATTTTTTTTTGGAGAAAGGGACAATCGGGATTACATGTATTTCATGATATTGCACCTAGTGAAAAAGGCAGGAAAGAAGAAATTTTCGGGGCCGCGCCCAAAGTTCGTTTAAAATTCACTCAACTACTATCAAATTTAATTATTATCTCTCCCACTCCATGGTTGGATTAAATTTGTTTTTGTAAATGTTTTTTTTTATATTCCTAGCTCTTTATTAAAAAAAAATATTTTTTATATTTGTGAAAAATATGAATTTTGGTGTCAATCCAAAATTTTAACATAAGACGTATGTATGACTCTAACCAGCGTTTTTCGGTCTCGGTTTTTCATGATTAAAAATATAGTAAATATCGCTCACCACGCCAAAATTGATGATTTTTTCAGAAATCATGTATTTTAGGAGCGCAGATCTAAGAGCAGTTTTTGGTGCAAATGCTTAGGTTTTGAAATACTCCTTCTTAAGTGCCCTTTTTGTATATTGATAATAAAGCATTCTTGTTTCTTCCCGCACTATTTTTTTTTATTATAAATTATCACACTTCTTCCATAAAAAAAAAGTTTCAATTAAAATTTTTACTTTAATTTTTCTCTTTAAAAATAAATATCTAATTGTTTTTTGTTTTTGTTGTAAAAATATTTTATTGCGTTGGATTATATTTTTGTTGATTTAAAATAGCTCTAAAAAAGGGAAAACGGAACAGACAAGTATATAATAGAAAAATACTATAAAATATTATTCTTTTTACTCATTTTCATATAAAATTGCATCATAAATCAATAACTAAAACGATATGCGTCCGAAACATTAATCTCTATAGAAAACAGGACTTTTAGAAGGAAAGTTTAAAAACTAAACGTTTCCGACAAGACCTTTGTAATCTAAGCCAAGAATACATTATTTAAAAATTTAAATTAAGAGTCCAAGCGTGAGACGAAAAATTATGTTGCAATTAGACTTTTAGACCCGAGCTCCTAGGCTCGTTTGCCAGAGGCAACGGCGGCGCCGGGAGGGGGGAGGGGGGGCTGCAGCCTTCCTTCCTTTAAATACGCCATTGAAAGTCAATTATAAGTTCTGCTTGATTGAAATTAATTAATTAATTAAGAGTTTATTTTCAATATCTACAATATAATACATTTGTTTATTTATCTTCCTTAAGTAACTTATTCTTTGATCCCCCGAAGACGTGATTGTTAGGGGCAAATCTTAATATTTTAAATTATAAATATATGAGAATATTAAAATATTTGTTAATATTATATAAAGGTTAAATTGTAAATAAAAAACGTTTAAGTATATGTTTATAAATATAAACGCAGTTTTTTGAAGATATAGGTATAATAAAATTTTGAAAAATATATTATTCATAACGATATCAATTAAAACATTTCCAAAAATATTTTTAAATTATCCGTTTCCAATATCCATGCTTTTATTTCGACTTTATATTTTTTTAATGAAATATATTTTTTAATTTTTGTTGGTAAATTATCGTTTAAATAAAAACATAAATATTTGAAATTTTTTTGTCCTATGGACTTATTTATTTTAGGTTTTATGGTTATTTCATTTTTATGACGAGTATTATGATTATGGTTTTTAAATTGTATAAGATTTTTATTTTTAAATATGTATATTAAGATATTGTAAATGTAAAGTTGTCTAATGTTCATTTTCTTTGTTTCAGAATATAATTTTATTGAAGGATAAAGATAATCTTTATTAAATATAATTTTTAGAAACCTTTCCTGTAATATTTCTAATTTTTTTACTGAAGTTCTATTTATTCCTCCCCAACCTAAAATTCCGTAATTTAAATGAGTTTTAACTAATGCATAATATAATATTTCCAGTTGTTTTACTTAACTTCTTAATTTTTTAATCAAATATTCTATGTGGAAATTCCAATTTAATTTACTGTCAAAGATTATTCCTAAATATTTTACTTGATTAACTTTTAAAATTTCAATGTCATCAGGCATTTTAATACTATTCATATATAGTGACTCCACCACTTGTATTAAATATTAAAATACAAGTATTAGCTGATACTTTGTTAAGAATTAGGTGTCTTTTTCGTGTATATTAATACATACCAAAATAAAGAATAATCTCAAAACTATTTTTTCGACGTATTCCAATTCTGTACTTTACCTATCGTGGCCGAATTTTTATTCTTCCACTTCCAAACTTCTCTTTCAAACTGTTCTCTTCCCAATTGATGTCTAGTAATGCCTTTTTCTTTCCACAACGTTTTTTCCACGACAACTTGAGTTGCTATACCTGCATGATCCACACCCGGAATCCACATAGTTTCGGTCCCTTGCATTTTTTGCCTGGAATTAAAGCCTAAAGAGTAAAATTAATAATAATTTTTCTGTGAGAAATATCATAAGTTGGCCTATGTACAAGAGAAAGTTCTAATTATTGTTGTGGCAAAAAAGTAATGAATAATTAATTTAATTAAAAATAAACCGCATGTTTTAAATCCTTTAAATGGCTTGTAGTAATAAAAAGGTTGTGATCGCAACACTATGTTGCCGATCTGCACTAAATTAGGCTCGTCAGGTGAAGTAGGTGAAGAGGCTCTTTACAAAAAAATAAAAATAAAACCAGGAGGAAAGTTTTTCGACAATATTAAATATTAATGTACCAATACAGCTACCATTGTAGCCCTTATAAAATAATTAGGTTCAAATTAATAATATTAATTTAATCCGAATGTAGCTATGCATAATAGGGCCACGGTTACCTCCGATGGACAATAATTATAAACACTCGTGCAATTTGGCGCGCCCCAGCCGACGGTGTCCGTTGGCTCAAAGCAAGTAAAGACCCAACGCCCAATATGGCTTTGATATTCACCGTTGCTATGGTTACGTGACGTCAGTCACGCAAACAGCATGTAATATAATTTGCATTATGATGAAAGGCAATTTAAAAATAGATCAGTCGTATGCACCATTGTTTTAGCATTGGTTCGCCTAACCTAGGCTTAAGGTATTTATTTTGAGGCTTCGCGAAACTTACGGTTATAGATATCGTTTTACGTGATTTACTGTGTGATTAAGAAGTTTTTTTTATTTTTCCGTTAATTCAGTAGTGAACGTACCTAATTTTAAAAATGAACCCAATTAATGACAAAGTTTGTATAATTTGTTGGAAACTCCATTCAGTCGTTGGACAGATAAGGATAAGAGACATGTTTTGTTACACGGGTTTTTGGTCAATGTTTGTTTAAGTACCCGCACTATACCTAGCACCTCACCATTTTTAAGACCGCGAGCCGCTACTGCACTAAATATATATGTATAAGCAGTAAGTAAAAAAGAACGTGCGCATGAAAAAAAATTAGTAAAATATTCATCTGTAACAATAATAAATATTTATACAACGCCTAATTTGACTTTTAACAAACTACAAGTTAGTGTTTTAAAAGTAATACTGTCATCCTTTTATGGCAAAAAAACAATTATTTTCCAAATTTGTCAACGTGGCAAAGTTGCGTCTGTTATATTTGCGATATAATAGTTGCCTACCCTTTCTGGTAGTTTTCAGTTTATTAATCAATTTGTAAAAATCAGCCGTTAGATGTGTAGAATGTCTTAAGTGTGTTATATTGGAAGTAAGCTTTGTTTGGAGAACACAATTGATTGTATTAGTAACATGACTAACTGTGGCAGAATCACTTTACAAGTAATATCCCTTGCATTTTATCCCCTCCTCCCTGCGACCCGATTGATTCTCTTTTTAAGGGTAGACTTACTTGAATCGCAAATATGCCTATAACTACGTACACACAACAATAACTTCTTTATGAATGAAATACTTTGTCTATAGTAATTGGTCTGAGGTAAATATCCGGGAATACACAGATATTATTTGTTTCTCTCATCTCTGCTCTTTTTATTTTATTTTTATTCTTATTGTTATATTAACTTCTAGCATGAGCCATGTGCAGCACTAAACAGTGAAGAGAAAGGTTATATTTTACAGAATTATTCTCTAACTCGTCTGAGAATTTTAAATTAGCCAACTTTCGAGTTTGCCCTTTTTTTTTTAACAAACCTGACTAGTTTTTGTTCGCAAGCAATGAAAGGGTTTCATTCCTGCGAACATCCAGGTAAACAATCCGCGTGAAAATAAAAGGGATGGAGCGGGATCAGCGGAAAAGGTTGAAGTGGGGAGGCGTATGTGACGTAAAAATACTATATTGTCGCAACAGATAGAGAAGAAACGCAATTTAACACGGAAAATTCTTAGCGCGGTCGGATCGACTTAAAAAAAATAATGACGCAGCGACCGGGCGACCATGGTTTACTCATTTAATAATATGTATAAGTAGGTACCTATGTGAATAATATAGTTTCATACCATTTTACCAAAACATCCTGTATGCAAGCTGTCAGAGCATGTCCTAAATGAAGGGTCCCAGTTATATTTGGCGGGGGCAAAATCAACGAAAAAGGTGGCTGATTTAATTTTGTGTCCGGAAAGAAGTAGTTCTTATCCGTTTTCAGCTTTTCCATCTCCTGCGGCTTGTATGCTGCTGATAATTCTAAAAATATATTATATTTTATTGTTTTGTAAGCTATATAAAGAAAGTAAAATGTTGGTTTTATAATTTATATGCAATTTATAGTTTTTTTTATGCAGGCGTTTTTGGTCGCCTGTCGCAGCGCAGTAAAAAACGCGGCGTTTTCTAATTACATTCTTTAAAATGTGCACTCTTATGCATCAGCCGCTATCGATGCATAAATAACAAGCACATAATTATAAAACAATGTATTTAAAAAACGCAGCACGACAGGCGACAAAAACGACTGCATAAAAGAGGCCTAACGCCCAGTTTTATAAAGTCGTTATTTTAAGTCGAGGTCCATTCCAAATCGAAAAAATGTCATAAAAATGGTCACTTTATAATTGAAGGGAACGGGAGAAAAGAGATCATAGAGTCTACTTTTAACAAAAATTGTGTAAAAGCGCCATCGGTGACTTTTTAGAACAAATTTTCCACTGGTGTAGTTGGTATTGGGCAAAAATAATCATAGTCCCTACATTTAAATTAAATTAAAACGGTATCCTGCCCAAAAACGATCATAGTCCAACATAGTCCATGAAGCGCCGAACGAAAAACGATCATCATCAATACGACTCTATAAATTTAGTTTTTGCTATATTTCAAAATTCAATATTTGTGACTCTGATCTGAAATTTGTCCATTTTTCTTTTTCTGCTTTTATTACCTACTTTATAAATTCACACTTGTTTAACTTTAAATTGTAAATAACTATTCTTCAAATATGGATATTTGGCCGATTTTTGGATAAAAGGAAAAAGTAACGAAATATTGATCAAAAAACCATATGGCGAATACGTCACTAGACCTCACTTTTAACCAGTGGCGTAGCCAGAAAATATGTTCGGGATGGGGGGGGCGGCTCAGTGGGTCTAAGTAGGGCATTTTTCTGAAGAGAGGTCACAATCGGGATTACATGTATTTTATGATATTGTACCTAGTGAAGAAAGCGGAAAAGCGCCGCAGGCGAAAAATTTTCGGGGCTACGCCCAAAGTTCGTTTTAAATTCACCTTACTACTATCAAATTTCGAAAATTAAATTATTACCTCTCCCCCTCTACATGGTCGGATTAGGTTTGTTTTTGTAAATGTTTTTTTATATTTATGAAAAATATGAATATTGGTATCAATCCAAAATTTTAACAAAAGACGTATGTATGACTCTTTTCGGGCTCGGTTTTTCATGATTAAAAATAAAGTAAATATCGCTCACCACGTCAAAATTGATGATTTTTTCAGAAACCATATATTTTAGGAGGGTGGATCTAAAAGCAGTTTTTGGTGCAAATGCTTAGGTTTTGAAATACTCCTTCTTAAATGCCATTTTGTATATTCATAATAAAGTATTCTCGTTTCTTCCCGCACTATTTTTTATATTACAAATTATCACACTTCTTCCATAAAAAATGTTTCAATTAAAATTTTTACTTTAATTTCTTTCTTTAAAAATAATCTCTTTTTAATAGGCGTTTTTTATGTTATATAAGATGGCGTTATTAGTTTTGAAATTCGACGTTTCGCTCTTTAGTTACCAAATCAAGTCAATTTTCTTAAATACGGACCTGGAATTTTAAACACAGTTTTAGGGATTTCTAAGCTTAAAACATTTAATACAATGTACAAGTTTTTAAAATTTTAACGTTTTGTCATCTAATAACACATTTTTCATTTCATTACGGTCCTGAACATTTGGAGCCAAAGTCTCGACCTCAAATATTTTTTTGCCTGTTCATTGTTGTTACATGTTTCGCCTAAAACTAGCATCATCAAATCTTCTAAACTATAAAAAAAATGTTTAATTGTTTTTGAAACAAATATAGGCGCATTACAGTAACATAACTAGACTAACACTCCAGTTACCTTTTCTTCACTCTGGAGCATTATTTTTTTTTCTGTTTTATAGTATGTCGGTTTAGGTGTACCTATGGCACAAACCATATACGTTATATGAATAAAATAAATAAAATACTAATAAAAAATAGGATTACTTCTTATGCCTTATGCTTATTTCCTAGAGTATTGTGACGGTAAATCTTATTGAAAAAATAAACGGCCTTAACACCATAACTTCCTGTACCTAATGTAATTTTAAGATTAAGGTAATCCTAAAAATAATTGCCAATGCCGTAATAGTAAAGAAAAGATAATTTGAAATGCTAGTTATGTGTTATTTGATGACAAAACGTTAAAATTTTTAAAACCTTTAAATTCTATTAAATTTTCAAAGCTTAGAAGTGCTTAAAACTGTTTTAAAAATTTCAGGTCCGTATTTAAAATAAATGAATTGAGGTTGGTATCTAAAAAACGAAATGTCCAATTTGAAAACTAATACCGCCATCTTATAGAACCTAAAGAACCGCTATGAGAAAGTGTATCTTGTTTTTTTCCTAAGTCAAAATTGAAGGCGCAAAAAATTAAAAACCAAAACTAAAAATTTCGGTTCGGACTTTTAGAAGAAAAAGTTTAAGAACTAAAACGTTTCCTACAAGACCTTTGTAATCTATGCCAAGAATATTTAAGATTTAAATTAGGAGTCCAAAAGTGAGACGAAAAATTAGGTTGCAATTAGACTTTCAGACTCGAGCTCCTGGGCTCGGGAGGGCTGCCGGACTGCAGTCCCTCCCACCACCCCCCCCCCCCACCCCCCCTAAATACGCCACTGCTCTTAACCCCCATTAAATTTCTACCAAATTGAAAATTTAGAAATATTGAACATTTCTGGACATGGACAATAATTTGGTATTTGGTGAACGTGCGAGAATACAGATGATCGTGACTTCAGGTCTGCATTTTGCAGGCCAACTTACAGATACAAAAATAATATAGAATAGAGTAATTTAAGAAGAGAATATGCAATATTCTACACAACTTGCAGATTTTCTTAATTTTTATAATAAATTAATTTAAAAAATACATTTTCGTCATGTGATCACTATGCTTATAATGACACAGGATTTGGACTCTGCTGATGGCAGTGGCGCCATCTAAAATATTTATAATAACTATCATTAAAAGAATTATTATTAGTTTACTTACCACTAATTTCCATATTTGTTGCATGACTTAAATGCCTTTTTTTACGACGAATCGGACAAAAAAACTGTATATCTTTGCTACAAAGCTTGCATTGTCTAGAAAGTCTAAGCATTTTTTTATTTAAATCACAAAAGCTCTTTGTTTTAGGTTAGGATTTTATTGTGGTAAGGCACAGAGAAATAATAAATCGCTGTCTAGCGATTTTAGTTTGGTTCACAGAGGATTAATAGGTTGTCATATTGCTAAAGAAAGATGTAGCATCCTGTGTAATTTTAATTTATTATTATACGCTGCCAGTTAAAACCGTTGACTTGTTAGACAATAATTAGTTTCAGCCAATTTTCAGCATTGCCTTCTTGATGTTAGAAGAGTGAGTGAAAAGTTTCTAACTCACTCCTCGTTAAATTTTCGATCGAAAGTCATATATGAATATGATTTTCAGTATTACCACAGAGGAATGATAGGTCGTCGCTATATAAGAGAGGACACTTCGGGCACTTCGCACCCTATGTAATTTTAATTTAGTATTGTTGCATATTGCATACGGGTTTGTTTGGTGGCCGCTGCCCCCCGATAGTTAAAACCATTGACTTGTTGAATTGGTATTCAATAATAATTTTCAGTATTACAATCAAAACATACAATAACCACAGAGGAGTCAAAGGTTGTCGATGTCTATACTGGCGGAACATATGAATGTCAAAAAAAAGTGAGGTTATCGCCGTTATCGGTTATCGGCAATACTAAAACTTTCTAACTTTCCTCGTCTACTAAGCTAAAAATTAGAAAAAATGATTGTTCTTGCTTCGAAAGCTCCAAATTTCGGGAGATACTGCATTTTAGGCGCATTAAAATCTCTTAAAAAAGCAAGTTATGTGCAAAATATGGCTGTGCGTCAAAAATCTACAGGATCCTCTTCAAAGACAGCTAAAGGCATTTTCAAATTGGGGCTTGCTGGTATAACTATGGGAGCCCTCGTCGGTACCGGATATTCTATTCATCATCAGAACAAGCCAAGAGATCACATAGTAAACGAACAAACTTTTATTAAGATGGTTAGTGAAGTTCCGGATATTAAACCAAGTAGAAGAGTAAGTACCTAATATAATATCAGTCTAGACTCTATTTTTTTTTTGGAGGTCATTCTATATGGAAGGACTTATTAAATGCTTATTTCAGATGTATTATCCCGAAGATCAAAGTGGTTTAAAATTGACATTATTTCAATATCAAACCTGCCCCTTTTGTTGCAAAGTAAGAGCCTTTTTGGACTATTATGGTATATCATATGACGTAGTTGAGGTAGATCCAGTGTTAAGACAATCTATCAAATGGTCTGAGTATAGAAAAGTACCTATTTTAGTTGCGAAAACTGAAAACGGATACCAAGTAAGTAGATCTTAGATTATAATAAATGGAGATAATATAGTTACATTATTTTTAGCCCTTAAATGATAGTACTATGATAATATCAGCACTTTCAACATACTTAAAAGACACAGATAAGTCGTTGCCAGAGATTGTTCAGTATTTTCCTTTTATATCATTTTTTGCTGAAGATGGTTCAAAGAAAAGTGAAATTATGAATAGATACTTTTTAATGCTGAATAATCAACAGTACCAAAAAGAAGATGAAAAGGCTTTAACGTAGGTATCACTAAATCTGTAAAACAGAAAAAGAAAATAAAATATAATTTCCAGTTTCTTTAATTTGAAAGTAACTTTTGATTTAATGAGTCAGTTCTTAGCTATAGTTGCTTGCAATAATAATAACTTATATATCATTTTTTGATGCTCAGATTAATGGTAGTTATTGAAACATTTTTAATATATTACCTAATGCCCATAAATTGGTACCCTAATTATTATTGTATTTATACATTGTTTATTGATTTCCTTAAAGACCATCCACCATGATCCTTCAGGCTATAATATTTGAAAGTGAGGGAAAAAGATTACACACAGTCTGCTCCACTAGTTTATTAGAAGATTTTCTATTCACAAAAAAACCTAATTGTTATATTGTGCTCTGGTCACAATCAGATCACGTTTTCGAATTTTTTGAATTTTTGACTAATATATTTTCCAAAAATAAAATCAACTCCAAATGTATCCGAAGTATTGTATATTATAAATCTCTACTTCCAAAAAAATATTTAAAACACTTTTCTTTCTTCTTTTTCTGCTTCTCAGTTGAAATATGCAATGTCGAGAGTCTCTCTTCATATAAAATATTATTTTGATTTCGCTGATGATGAAGGTTTATGCCTTCGAAACATGTTCGATATGACATGAGGTTTTTCTGAATATAAAACCTTCCAATAAACAAGTGAAGCAGACTGTGTGTAATTTTTTTCCCTCACTTATATCACTCCACTGAGAGATGGACTACTTCCACAAAATATAATATTTGTATAAATTTGCCTTAATTTTACTAGAAGTACGTTAAGTATAGAAGTAATCATATTCCTATTAAAAATTTTTTTTTATGTAGAATGGGCTCTTTCACTATAATTAAATTTATAGTATTCAGCACTAACATCCTGAACTTGAATCTATTGAACATGTATCTTAATAGTAACAATCTTCCTAGAGTGTTATAACAAACCTTTTCTACAATTAAAAACACGGCGCGAAAGCTGGATCTTTAAAAACATAAAATCTGAAGACATGTACTTCATCCTATTAACTGCGCAATTCTGCCCGTCGTGCGACCGATTATAATGTTATCTTTGTTTGAATAACTTAAATAGAAAAGAACAGAGTAGAAACAGCGCACCAGCCTCGAAAGATAAGTCACGTCTGAGCGTGTCGAATGAAGGCTGCCCATTTTCCGGATTTATTGTGACGTCGATACATTGTTCCACATGTTTTTATTAGAGAGGGTGTTTTGTTTAATTATTTTCTACGTAAATAGTTAAGAATAAAAAAACTGAAACTGCTTTATATGCTAGGGACAAAATCAAAATTAAATGAAAAAGCGCATTATCTGCTATCATTTAAATAAATGTATATTTATAGTGAAGAAAGAAAATGGCGTCAATGGGCAGATAATGTATTAGTTCATACCTTATCCCCGAATGTATATAGAACAAGGGAGGAGGCTCTCCAATCCTTTAATTGGTTTTCTGATGTTGGAGAATGGGAAAAAAACTTTCCTGCATGGGAAAGAAGCCTTATAATTTACGTTGGCGCCACAGCAATGTATTTAATAGGAAAGAGGTTAAAAAAACGTCATCATTTAAAGGATGATGTGAGGGAGAGTCTTTATGATGAATGTAGCAAATGGGTAAGTACTGCGTAACCTGTAATAGACTTCCAGGTATATTCACTAAAAGGTTTTAAAATTAAAACCATCCTTTTAGTAACAATTCTTTGTTTAAAATGACAACTGTCAGAATCAGTCAACTAAGGTATACATTGTCAATATTTTGTTTTGTTTTCCTTTACATTTATAAGGCAAAAAATGTTTCTGTTTGTATTTTTTTCTTTAATGGAAATAATAGTTATTTATTATACAAGGGAAAAAAGCATTAGATTTTAGCTCGAGGTTGTATTGTGTTTGGGAGACAAAAAAGCGAGAGCTAAAATCTAATATTTTTCCCGTGTATAATACACTATTTTTTTCTGTGACGGGAAAAACGACGATATTATTACAACATATTAAAGTCAGAAAAGTATCGATGTGAAATTTGACTTTTTAAACTAGTAGGTAGGCTGTTTTACTTATAGCGACAATTGGACCTGCGTTTCTAAGGAAACCTTTAAAATAATCAAATATCTGTCAATTTAATTCCGTGATTTAATATAAAAAGTAAGAACTTTAGTGGTTATTTAGTAGTTATTTTAAATAATATAAAGTTTAAAATGTCTGATTCTGAGTTTTCTCTGACTCCACCGGAATTAGTAGAAGCAGCGAAAGTAGCGTCACAAAAATTATTGCCAGCTAAATCGCGCAAAATTTACGAAAACGCGTTTTCAAGATTTATGGAATGGACGATGAAAAAGGCATGCAGTTCTTTGTTGGAGACGGTGTTATTGGCCTATTTCGGAACTGACACAACAACGAAAGCCATCAACAGTGTGGTCGAATTATTCAATGATTAAAGATATGTTACAATCCAATAATAATGTAGACATTTCAAAATATTTCAAACTAATTACATTTCTAAAATAAAATGGGAAAGGTTACACGACCAAGAAATCTGCGATTTTTACGGGTACAAATATTAGTGATTTTTTAAATAATGCTCCCGATGAAGTTTATTTAATGGCCAAGGTTGTTGTTTTACTTGCGATTGCAGGAGCTTGTCGAATTTGCGAAATCAGTCAGGTAACATTAGATGATATTGATGATTCGGGAACGTTATTAATTGTGAAAATTAAGCAAACAAAGAATGATGTCAACAGGAGATTTGAAGTTACTGAAAAATATATTAAATTTTACCGAATGTACCGAATGTTCGTCCAACAGCAGCGAAGGATCGCCGCCTATTTTATGCATATCACAATGGAAAATGTATCAATAAAGTTGTGGGTAAAAATCAGTTTTATAAGGTACCCCAAACAGTAGCTAATTTTCTTCAACCTGGTAAAATGTTACCTTATACACGGGTCATTCATTTCGAAGATCGTCTGCTACACTTTTGATTGAATCTGGGGAAGACTTGTTGACACTCAAGAAACATGGCGGTTGGAAGTCATCAACGGTCGCTAAAGAGTATGTTGATAAATCGGTAGCACACAGGACAGAAATAGCTAATAAAGTGTTTAGAACCTGTGGCAGTGCTGAAAGAATACCCGATTTGCGACCAGGTACAATTTCAACACGAGAAAATTCGATTTGATTTAAAGAAAATGCAACTTCTTGTATAATAAAATATTCTAAAATTAAATATCTACCTTTACTTATGTGTGTATATTATATGCGGGAAAAAAGTAATCACTTTTTTCCCGGGGAAAAAAGTAATGTCACAAAAAGTGACATTTTATTACCTGTCAACAGAGATAAAATGTCAAACTTTTTTCCCGTCACAGAAAAAAATTATTTGTGCGTTTGTATCTCAAAAAGAAGTGGAGATATTAAATTAGTGTAAAGAATAATAATCTCTTAGTATTGAACAAACTTGAATTGTAATACTGTCAAGGTACTTCTGCCATCGATTGACATTTTAATAGCCTTGCGACGCCTGGACCATCAGTATCGTTGCTCTAATTAAAGAGATTGACAACACCTAAAATCATTTTTATAGAAATTAACTATTCCAGTTTGTTTTAAAGATATGAGCGTTCCAAGTTTTAGGTGAAATACATACAGTGTGTCTACTTAAGTTGGCTACATCTGGAAAACTCTTATATTATTAACTTTACGAAGAAAAGTTATTCTTCATTAAAAGTTCTGCATGGTCCAAAACCTAAAATGCAACCATCAGATGGTAAATTTTTTTAGTCGTATACGAGGTTTGTCAAAAAATATGAATTTTGCCCAAGAGTAAAGTACCTACTTACCTTTATTTTTGACAATATCAAAAACTGTAATTATGAAAAGTTGTTTGGTATGAAAAACTATGTTCTAATATGCAATTACACTAAAAAATATTTTTTTATTTTTACACATTTTGTCTCAAATTAAGTACCGGGTGTCCCACTAAGAACTGCTCTCGGCCGTATCTCAGTAAGTGTTAGTCGTATGGCCTGCGGAAATTTTTTTTTATAGGAAAAGTGATCATAAGAAATTGCAAAAAATGATTTTCAAGTTTCTCAGTAGAACGCTAGGGGGCGCAACCGTAACGGTAAATCAGAAAAACTATTTGTGTATTTTAAATGTTTGAGCAATGCAAGTATGGCTGCAAGGGTTTATGCAATGCGACACCCCTAAAGGCGCCGATACGACAATAGAATGTTTAATCGTTTATGTCAACGTTTTCGTACTACGGGAAGTATTCTTTGCCCTGTATATCGCAGACGAAGCCGAGGTCGAACCGAAGAGAATATAATAAACGTTTGTGTGTGTGGAATTTAATCCACAAATTAGTATCAGAGTAATTGTCCGAGAATCGCACTACTGTAAATAGGATTTTTCTACAAGAAAAATAAGTAAAAGTACCGCGATGGAATTGGCACAACACTGGACCCGATAAAAATTTTGACGTAATAATAATTTGAAATCATATTTTGTTTTTCCAAGGCCTATTTGACTTTTGAAAAACCTTTACCGTTGAAACTTCAATATAATCATATTTTTCCATGTTTAATTTTGTTTTTGTTAATATCTCCGGTTGAAAAAAGATATCAAGTTGTAGTTTCGCCAGTTCTTTAGGCTTTTATTCATCTTTGTAATGAGGTAAAATAAAATATACCATTAAATTTAAAACTTTTAAATAAACGCGAATTGTTTATTAAGTTGTAAGATAGCTCCCTCTAGCGCCTACTTTAAAAATCATTTGTCATAGTTTATATAGTGGAATATAGAGTAAGGGGGGACACCCGGTACTTAAGTACCGATAAATTTATAAAAATAAAAAAAAAATATTTTTCAGGGAATGTTATGACATAGTTTTTAATGCCGAACAACATTTCCTAATTACAGTTTTCGATATTATCAAAAATAAAGGTAGGTACTCTACTCCTGGGTAAAATTTATATTTTTTGACAAACCTCGTATACGACTGAAAAAATTTCTGGTTGCATTTTAGGTTTTGGACCATGCAGAACTCTTTATGAAGAATAACTTTTTTTCGTAAAGTTAATAATAAAAAAGTTTCCCATATGTAGCCAACTTAAGTAGACACACTGTATGTATAACATTACATGCTACCTGGGTATTATTAACTTGCATTAATGGTCTATTTGTTTCTTAAATAATAACTTATAGTAAAAATATTTTAGGTTAGAGAAGTAAACAGCAAAGGCTCACCATTCTTAGGGGGTGCATATCCGAACTTAGCCGACCTATCTGTTTATGGAATTCTTAACAGTATAGAGGGTTGTTCGGCATTCAAAGACCTGTTGGACCACACCAAAATAGGCAAGTGGTATTCTGAAATGAAAGATGCTGTGAGAGAACATCGTGGATCCAAGTTTATATAATTGACAAGTGTATTTCCCGTTCTTAAACAAATATTCATTTGAGGTACGTATTTTATAGAAATGAGACTGACAAAAAGTAAATTGGCGGAAAAAACATTCAAAACTTTAACTTAATCATTTAAGATATTTGTCGTCATGACACAAAGCTCCTTATTTACTGAGTGTGTCAAGAATGGGGGTAGTAAGTTCCGCGTAATAAAAATTACTAATCTTTGCCCTGAAAAGTTGTATGACATTTTGAAGATTTTCATTTATAACTAATTTTATTTAAGGTATAATATATTTAAGTGGCAGCTAATATTACCCCCATAATACCAATGGGGGGGGGGGGGGGGTTAAAACTGGGTTTTGGCACATATTGTAGATTAGGACCTTTGTGTTAATGCAAACAAGACTATTCTATTGAAGCGAACTATATTTATAATACTAAAATTTAACAAAAATTGGCTGAGGGCCACAACACAGGGTCCTATTTGTAATAGAAATAACATGGATCTATATAGTTTATTTGTGAATTTATTCATATTTTAAATTAAATAGATAAATGGAACTTATTCATATACATTCAATATGTCCTTTATTTTAACTTTTTAAAATGTATTGTAGATGTTTTTGTGAATTGCTGTAAATGACACTAAACGATTGTATAGTTTGCTAATTTCATTTCTAAACCAGTAATTTTTATAGGATATTATATTGTATAGAATAAAAATAAAAATATGCATGCACACTGTATAATAATTATATATTATGTGTAGCGAGCTTTGAATTCTAGAGTTTATCCACTTTTTAAAGATTTTCTTTTCAAATGTTCAGAAAGTATTTAAAAATAATTCAGTATAAAGTGGCCCGCTCTCAACGCAGGATTCCATAGCATCTAAAATCTAAACCACTCAAGTTTTTAGTTTTTTTCAAAAACAGTTACACGCAGGCATTAGATCAACAATTTAAAATTATTTTAAAGTAAACAGGGTGTCCCAAATAGTCAAGGCATATCCATTATACTTTTTTTTAAATAGAACACTATATATTATATTATTTTCTAAATCTCTATAACATTCCACGTATACAGGGTGTTCCTTAATGACGTGCTAATATTTTAGGGTGTGATTCCTCAAGTCATTTTAGGAAGAAAAGTTCATATAAACATATGTCCTAAACGGCTTAAATTTTTTGCTACAGGGTGTTATTTTTTTTAGTGCTTTTTTTGTAATATCTCCGAAAGTACTTTAGATAATATTTTCAATTTTGGCATGTGCTAATAGGACATAAAACTACATCTTTTAGTAATAATAGTTATTTTTTTGTCCCACCAGTGGCGTCCCTGCAAACATTTCCTCTGATATTTTTTAGAAAAAAAGTGCGACGCCACTGATATTTTTCCATGTGGATATTATTTCTGATTAGCCTGGTCAATTCTGCATAAAAATGGTCTCTTGCGTTTTTCTCCTCAGGAACACCGTTCTTAATTAAAATAATTAAATTAGCTCTACTATTTATTATTATTAACATTGATAATACAAAATTTGGTTTTATAAAAATGGTTGGAAACGACCATCTTCATTATTTAATAGGCATACTTCCGCCCCGCCCATCTAATTTAATTTAATTATTTTAGTTAAGAACGGTGTACCTGAGGAGAAAAACGCAAGAAACAATTTTTATGCAGAATTGAAAAATAATATCCACATGAAAAAATGTCAGTGGCGTACCACTTTTTTTCTAAAAAATATCAGAGGAAATGTTTGCAGGGACGCCACTGGTGGGACAAAAAAATAACTTTTATACATATGACATTTTATAGTAAAATATATGTGGAATTTTATAGGAAATTAGAAAATAATATAATATATAGGGTGTTTCTTTAAAACAAAAGTATGTTGGTTATGCCCTGACAATTTGGGACACCCTGTATAATTTAACATAATTTTAAATTGTAGATATAATGCCTCCTTATAACTCTTTTTTTGAGAAATATTAAAAAGTTGAGTAGTTTTGAAGCTATGGTACCCTGTATAAACATTTTAATTAAAACTGGACTAAATTTTAAAAATTGATACTTACATGTTTTTTCAATATGTTCTAATCTATGAGAAATAATATTGAAAGGAAATTTAATTTATTTCAATTGAAATTATGACTTAATTAGTGAGTTTATAGGTTATTTAATTTATACTGATGAGTGAAGTCTAAAGAATGTACCTGAGCAGGCACTCTGTACGAAAAATAACGATAGCAATCGTGTGCTAAAAAGTACCATCTCTATCGCTATTCTTCATACAGAGTGCCATGGGTGGCCAAGAAAGGAAGACTCTGGCGCATCTGGAAAAAATACAAATTTTTATCATAAAGCCAGAGAGATTCTGGTTGAAATTGTCCGGTTTGCCGCTAGAGGGCGTAATACTAATGATGGACTCAAAAAACTAAAAGTTCTCTGTGTTTTGTCTAATTATGAAACACTCAGCTTTCTTAATTTAAAAAGAGTGAATTAGAGTTGATACAAATCAGTATTTTTCTGTAACAGGGACGTTACGTACCAGTTCCGAGTTAGTACCTGTTACAAATACCTGTTATTTTTTACCTAGTATTTAGAGTTGCATATTTTCAAATATAAATTTAAAGGACGGTTATAAGGTCATGAATCGTCATTTATTAGGGAATTTTTTCGATAACTGGCAACACCTGAGCCCTGCAACTCGCCGCCGTGCCGTTGTGATATTACATAATAATAGTTATTTATTAAGTTACCATATAACCGTCCATCGCCATTTTTGTCGTTCAAATAAAAATATATTTCAAATAAACATCCATTTTTTGATTAAAGGAAAATATATGAGATCATATAAAACACCTTTGTTTGAATATATATACTTAATTAATACCTAACATTAATATTAACCCATATTAAATAACGAAAAAAAACAATTTATTGTTTTAAATTAAACAAATAATAACGTATTCATCCTTTTTTCCAGCTATACTTTAATATACACCACAAATAAATGAATTTGTATTGTACTCGATAGCCCCAACTTGACAGAGAAATACCTTAATACTAAGTAAATACGTATCCTATTCCGCTAGGAAGCTATTACCTATGAACCGAGACCATCACCGACACTCGCCGCTGTCACTGCGTATTTCATACCTTACATGGATCAAAAATATCAAAATGATAAAATACTAGCATAGGTATTTTCAGTATTTTAGTAACCTGTTATCTGAACGGCCATCGGCCGCAGACGGTAAAGTACGCCGGTCGCCGAGTAATCGCTCCGGCGCGGCGGCCCAGTCGGAAAATACTAGGATAGGTATTTTCAGTATTTCAGTATTTTAGTAACCTGTTATCTGAACGGCCATCGGCCGCAGACGGTAAAGTACGCCGGTCGCCGAGTAATCGCTCCGGCGGCCCAGTCCAGTCCACAGTCGACGTTTGCTAGTCACGGCTGGAGCACGTCTCACATCGCCGTCATTGCCTTTTCTTGTTCCTATAGAAATACGCTTGCTGGACCTAGTATTTTAAAATCGATACCTGTGACTGACTGTTATGCACTCATACCTGTTACCAAGTACCTGTGATCAGTATTTTGTATCAACTCTAGAGTGAATGAGACAAAATTTCTAGCCCTTTTAATTTTGCACTTTAAATAATCAGGGTGCGTGACGTTTTTAAGAGAGGCCCAACGGACCTCCATGTCAGTAACCAGAACTAAATAATTTGAAGTTTTGTTTGTCAAATCATGATAAGACGTCAATGGGTTGACATATAAAACATATTTTCAGGTTAGTTTCGTATGTCAAATCATGGCAAGTCGTCAAGACAATAACAAAAGAATATATTTTGATATTAGATTTGCTTGTTAATTCACGGAACGTTGACATCGGTTTGTTTACTTAAGAATGTGTAGCAGCAGGCGGCGATATATGTCATCTACGTGGTAAACGTCAAACTTTTACTTGATTTTTTTATGAACTTACCTGTAATTGTCTCTTACTCACTTTTTTTTTAAATTCTAGAAGACCATGATAAAACATTTGCATAATATATACAGGGAGCCCGACATTATTGGTGACAGTATTGCGATCTCGGAAACTATATTTCCTTTTTAATATTCTTTTAATCTCTTATAATTTTACGAAATCGCAATACTGTCATCACCAATTTCGGGCATACTGTATATTGTTTAAAAGACGTGGAATTAATAATTTTCAAAATACAGCTGGCGCCGGCGTCCTTTCCTAATTGGTACTATTCGAAGTATTTACTAATATAAATTGATAAAAATTGTATATATTATATTGATATTTACTTAAAAGTGTAAAAAAGATACATAACACAACCTCACGAAAAAAAAGTCATATCCACTGGACCCTCATATCTATATGTTTTCCAGGTCGCCGAATCTGACCTACATTTCCCCCATCAGGTCAGTTGTGGCGTGAAACTTCTCTTTCAGGGCGTAAAACCAGTTTTTTTCGAAGGGCGTTTGTCAGAATCACGACAGAGGAGGGTTTCACCCTCCGCAATAGACCTGAAACGAAAGTCGGATTCAGCGACCTTAAAAACATGTAAACATGGTCTAGTGAACATTACTTCTTTTCCAGTCCCACGAAAATTTTCACGCAATTTTTAGGAGTACCGGTTTTTTTCACTCGCGTCTATCTCCCAACACTATTGCAGACACACTGCGAATAACCTGATGGCTGGATATTTAAAATATTTAATGTAGAAATGGGTTTAATTATTATTTATCACGTCACGGTGTGAGTCATAGTTTAGGTTCTAGGCTCTATTAATTTTTTTTGCAAGAATATTGTTGTTATTCTTAGCTTGCCAGTTTGTTTATTTATGGGCCATGATTAAAATGGTGGGGGGGGGGGAGCTATTAATCAGTAAATTTTGTTATTGTTGAGGCCTTAAAGCACTGTAAAGTAAAAACCTAACCTGCTGTTTGTACAGACTGTGAGATGAATTGTATGTGGTACAAATATAAATTTGCTCCATTGAAGAAAAAAATGTAGAAATATGGACCAGCATAATAACCTCTATATTTTTCCTTCAATGGAGTAAATTATTTTTGTACTACATATAATTCATGCCACAGTCGGTGCCAAAATAAATTGTTCTACAATTGAAAAAAGTTAAGGTAAGGTTTTTACTTTACAGGTGCTTTACAGCCTCGACGACAAAACTTGCAGAGTTCTTTTTCCAACATTCCAACACCTTATAAATTCATATTTGCACCCGTATATATACTAAATACATATAAAAACTCCTCCTCTGTCGTTATTCTGAGAAATATCCTTTGCAAAACCTGCTTTCACCCTCTGAAACGGACGTCAGATTCGGATTCAGCGACCTCGAGAACATATAATCTAGTCCAGTGGACATGGTTTTTTTTTCGTGAGGCTGTGTAAATTATAAATACGTAATTTTATGTATATATTTACCTCGTTGAAAATAATACATCGTTTGCATAAATTAAAACGTTTTATTTTTTTAAGAAACTACCCTAATCTCGCATATATCACAAATATAAATTACATTATAATAAATATTTACATGGTATAAAAATAAGTTAGCAATAACCTAAACAACTAACAAAATAAATAAATAAATGAACATCTCTACAAAATTGATCACACGATCAGTATTGCTGGATAAAATCGGTTAAAGAAGGTACTGAACTTCATTAATCACTGTTTTTTCAAGTCTTTTTAACTTTGGTTCAGACCATTATTGAACAGTACCGGCAGTGTTGTCGAATGGAACATAAATCTTAATATCGTTGCGTAACTTGTCTTATCCAATCCAAATAATGTGCTACTCGAACGTATACTCCTGGAACTCCGACCTCGCCGCATCCTATTCCCCAACTGACCACGCCCACTACTTGCCAGGTACCTCCTCTTTCGCATACCATTGGGCCACCTCCATCACCTTTGCATGCGTCTTTACCTTCTTCGCCTCCGGCGCAGACGAAACCTGGGTGAAGTTTGAAATCATAACCTGAAAATAAGAAACAGATAGTGTTTTATCTGTTATTAGTATTATTATCGGCTTGCTTCAGTATCACCAAGACCACGATAAATTTGCTTTAGTTATGATGGTACTATATTTTGGAGATCACGTTTGATCACTTTTAACGGGTTCGATTTCTTGCTAAGATTCTTGAATATTTGTATTTATTTTTAAACATTTATTTATTTTAGAAAAATACTAATATTCTGCCCGCGGTAATGACTATTACTTATTGGGTGGTTTGGGAATGTGCTGTTATAACAGTGGCGGCTCGCGGTCTTAAAAATTGGCGAAGAGTTAGGTATAGCGCGGGTACTTAAAAAAACATTGACTAAACATCCGTGTAACAAAACGTCTCTGTTATCCTCATCTGTCCAACGACTGAATGGAGTTTCTAACAAATTACAAACTATGTTATTAATTAGGTTCATTTTTAAAACACACAACTAATAAGTAGGTACGTACACTACTGAATTAACTGAAAAATAAAAACAAAACTTTTTAATCACACAGTAAATCACGTAAAAACGATATCTATAACTGTAAGTTTCGCGAAGCGTCAAAATTAATATCTCAAGGTTAGGCGATCCAATGCTAACACAATGTTGCATACGACTGATCTATTTTGAAATGTCCCTTCATTATATTGCAAATTGTTACATGCTGTTTGCGTGACTGACGTTACGTAACCATAGCAACGGTGAATATTAAAGCCATGTTGGGTGTTGGGTCTTCACTTGCTTTGAGCTAACGGACACGGTCGACTGGGGCGAGCCAAAATGCACGAGTGTTTATAATTATTGTCCATCGGAGTTAACCGTGGCCCTATTATGCTACATTCGGACTAAATTAATATTATTAATTCGAACATAATTATAGAGCTAAAGTGGTGGCTGTATTGGTACATTAATATTTGATATTGTCGAAAAACTTTCCTCCTGTTTTTTTTTTTGGTGAACCCTACTTCACCTGACGAGCCGCCACTGTGTTATAATCATATATAGTCTGTCCAATTACTGGCTGAATACACGTCACAGCTTCTGAAGTCATTTTTGATTCAAGTCATGTCGTTGATTAAATCGTATATTTTTTCAATTTTGTCAGGACTGAAATTAATAGTAAAATTAAAGTTCTTCAAAATAACAAATGTCGTCAAAACGAATTTTATGTCAATTGATAGGATGCTTTAATTAATAACAGACTTACTCTATATTTTGTTTCTGTCATGATTATGTATTTGCCAGTTGTGACGTGCATCCAGCCAGCAATTGTACGGACATTATGTAATAATTGATATCTACTTACCTAATCTGGTATTTTGCATTTGTCGTTGACATTGTGCAAAACCGACTATCGGTACGTCAACTTCTTTAAGGATATTTTGATATTTTCCAAAGTCCCCAAACGCGTCTTTGCCCCAGCCAGTCGTCCAGCACCTTGCACCAGTGTAATCATCCTTAAATAAAAAATTATTATATAAGCTACTAAAAATATTTAACTCGGCATCGTTTACACATGTTAGGTATGTATTTATTTTTATCCATTTGAAGTAATTTTAATATTAATTATTTGTCTTTTACGCTTCACTTTACTGTTCTAATAGAATGCATTTTTTTACAAAATATTAACTTTTAATTAATGGAAGTTTAAAACGTTCATGGCCTACCTGTGGATGTGGTAAACAGGCAGGTAAAATATGAGGGTGTTTGGTCCAATCCACTGGAGTATTCATTCTGAGTATAGCAAGATCATTGTACAAAGTTCCAGCGTAGAATTCGGGATGAACAGTGACAACAGCAACATCGCGTTCGATGTAAGGGTAAAACTCTACGTCATGGTTGACATCCCATTCTCCCAAACGTACTCGCAAATCGAAGTTGGTATATCTATAAAACGGAAAAAAAATTACATTTCTCTATATTATTTTGTTTTGAGCATAATAACATAGTCGTTCTCCCTGATTAAAAATAAGTGATAGATTTCATTTAACCAGCCATACAATTTTAACAAAACTGTTGTTGTAAATGAACATAGCGTATCATCCAAATGGAATTGTATCAAGTGAAGCAGAAATCGTACTATTCAGTAAAATATACTTACTGTTTGACACAATGTGCAGCAGTAATAATATGCAGAGGATCTATGAGAGTACCCCCACATACATACACACTCTCCTTAGGATCCCTTTTTAAAATAGCAACTTGCCAAGGATATTCTCCGAATTCAGAGTCACCGTCTACGTATACAGGGTTCTTTATACGGCCGTTGATACCTTGAGAGTGTCTTACGCCACAGGTAGCCCTGTTGGCTGCTGGAACTTGGGGTTTGTATGCAGGTCTTCGGCAACAGACATGGCGAGGTCCACAAGTTTGAGGTCTGCCATAATACGCTTGTCGCTGCAAAAAACAGTTTTTATAAAATTGTATTGTAATAACTTATCACTATAAACTTTATAAACAGGTCTACCTATGCTTAAGATCTGAGTAAGTAATATAGCTTATCATGTAGGCACGTTCAAGAAGGTGTTTACCAACGATATTTTGCTGCATTAACTTTAATACATTTTCTTCGTTAATCTAAATAACATGTCATATTCGTTACCTTTTCATTCTTACTTCGACCTTCATTATTATCATTGGTCTGGTTTTTGTCAGTCACGTCACGTCGCCTTCTACTGGTAGGGAACTTAACTTGGTTCAAGCCTTCCCCTAAATCCAAGCTTTTACCCCCCCGGAACCCGAAGTACTGATTATCTAAGCCCGATTGTTCGATATTATTTGAATCTACTTGATCAAAAGCAATTTTGTTACCGTAGCTATCAACTTGTTGATTAAATTTTTGTTGGTATTGATCAAATAGGCTTACACCAGGGGAATAAGTGAGGTTATTATGTGATCTACCTACAAAAGAATCATGAATACCGCCTCCGTAGTTTAATGGATCGTCAAAATACCCATCCAGGGCGGGTTTGTGATGGTAACCGCCACTAGGGTCGATAGGACCGTCAAAAACAGGGGAGTCTGCGAAATTGTGGTGACCCGGTGGTCCATGGAAAGGTCCTGGAGGGCCATGATAGTGATCTGGGGGACCATGATAGTGATCTGGACGACCATGATAGTGATCTGGAGGACCATGATAGTGATCTGGAGGACCATGATAGTGATCTGGAGGACCTTGGTAATGATCTGGAGGGCCGTGAATGTGACTTGGTGGTCCGTCATATATTTCAGGGCCATGATGATAGCTTGGAGGTCCATGAACGTATTCTGGAGGTCCGTGGTGAAACTCATGGGGATGTTCCCTGTATGGACCGTGATAATCTCCATGATGGTGGGGATAAGGTCGATGCACATGGTAGTGCTTGTGCTTATTGAAAATAACGCCTTTTTTGTGATGAATGAGGTCCTCAAATTTATTCACCAAGTAACTATTTGGAGTGAGATGTAAATTTACGAATGGTTTGATAACTTTATTTCCATGATCATCTTTGGTAAACTGTACTGACAACAGGGGATTAATCGATACCAAACCTAAATTTATGCCAGTACCATCGACGGTTCCATGGTGAGGGTAAATGCCGTGGGGGGAGAAGGGGTACCCACCGCCTCCTTGATGGGGTAGGCCGAATGATATACCAAATGTAGGCTTAACTTTCTTCATAACTTGGTCGTACTGACTTTGGTATTGATTTTGGTATTGACGCTGCAACAATTACAGCCTGTTTGATATTTGATTACTGTGTTTTTTGTGTACTTTCTCTTTGGTTAATATATGAACAAAGCCAAATTTTGAGGTTATTTTTGTCAAGAAGAGGCAGTGGGTACTAAAGTTGTGTTGATGAATCCGTCACACCTTTGTTTTTTAGTTACTTACCCAGAAGACACATTTTATTTAGTTAGTAAGACGGTTTGTTAAAATAGAACAACAATAAATATTTTGTCGTGGATGAAACGTGATACTCTTAATACGGAACTTTTATCTCCATTTCAATTATGTTTATGTTTTATATTTCTATCTTTTAAAGTTTGAAAATCTATTTTTATTTTAATAGTAGTTATACATGACAAAATGTGGTTAAGTTCTGTTTTCCCATTCTTGAATTTACATGTTTATAATGCAGATTTAAAATTTAGATGTTCGGGTTCCTAATTGAGCTTCAGACCTTTGTTTACTATTGAAGATAAAGAGGATAATAAAATATCCGTAAAAAATTACCTACGCGACTTTGATGACAGTGACCTATTAAAACTTCATGTTAATTTATTACCATTTTCAAATTTTAAAGTAGGTACCTAAATTATAATTTAAAAAAACAACGTTTTTTCCCTTTTTTATGTCTTTAAAACACTTTTCCGCCCATACCTTTGTTTATACATTGTTAAGATGTTAGCTTTTGTTAATATTTTTAGTATATCATGTTCGTTATGGTCATTGATACAGATATATTATTTATTTACGTATTTAGAAATAAAAATATGCATTCAAGACTTATACTTACTCCTTCAATATTATGTTCCGCATTGTCTTCTTTTTTCTCGACTGGGGCTTCTCTCTTAGATACTTTCTTAACTTCTTTTATTTCTTCAGTCACATTGGTCTGCGTGTCTTTTGGTACTCGAATCTACAATTAATTGTTTTATTGTTATTATCATATTATATAATTTTAAGTAGTAAAAAATATTTTAAAAGTACTATGATCAGGAAGGTTCCACGAAAAATGAATTTTGGAAATATTAAAAAAAGTAAAATTCACTGCATATACCAAAGATTAAATTACATATAAATGTATATAATATGTATAATAATATTACATAAATTACAAATAAATGTGTACCTAAAACGAATCCTTGTGGTAAATCACAAAAGAAATTTTTTATCAAAGAAGTTTATTAAGGTATTTCCTTTATGAGTAATATTAATATACCGATATTATTTAATACGTTTAATAATTTTTTATTGTAAAAAATTAATCTAATTTTAATGAAAATAGAATATTGCAAACTCTACTTACAAGAGTCATTGTGCCATTCCCATCGGTGATTACTCTAGTTTCCTCTTTCTCAATTTCAGCCTCAATATCACTCTTCAGATTTCTTGGATCCAAAGCCAGATATAAGTCATCTTTGCGTCCTATTACGTCATGGGTGGGACATTGATCGTAGGGAACACAGACGCAATCATAAGTTTCGGCCCTAAAGTTGTAGACAATTATTATCCATATTCTAATAATGTTCTTTGTTATAGCACAATATGATTGAATTGTATTTTGTACTATGACATACTATTATATACCACTATTTTCAGACCAGTTGAATTAAGAATGTTTATGTCTGACAGATTCGATTTGATCAATAGGACAAAATTGTGCCTTCTACTTCTTGTAATACGTTCTTTAAAAATAATAGAGAATTTTTATGAGATTTACAGCATCCTAACTTACCGAGCGGATTCAACTCCCTGGTACTTATCAGCGTAGGTTGATCCCAAGTAATTGTTGTTTATAGAATTTACATTAAGTTCTTTCTTGTATAGACCGGCAGAATCATAATAATTATTATTGGACCCAAAATTGTTAGCTGCTGAGGAACCATATGTACCAAGACCTGTGGAACCTAAAAAATGTAAAAAACACATTGTTGTATGTTGTACTGCTAGTACTTTTTAGAAATTTGGTTACAAATTCTTTAATTTTCTTTTTTTAACTGTGTGCTTCTCACTTCTTGGCAACATTTTATTCGCATATCAGATATTTAATTAACATTTCTTACCATAGTTCTCCACAACAGGCTTGACTCCTCCAAAACTAGTACTAGACGAACCAAAGCTCCCTAACGTTTGTCCACCATAGGAACTACCCGAAGAACCATAGTTTGCCAATGTTTGTCCACCATAAGTCGCCGTGTTAAGTCCACCAACAGTAGGACCATAACTTTGGCCACTTCCAGCGAGTGGTAGGGTTCCTGTTCCGCTAGGAATAAACCCATTCGTATTCAAGCTCGAGCCGGAACCGAAAGAGCTCGAATGACTGAAGGAATCTAAGGATGTAGATACAGCTGCTGCTGCTACAGGAACTGGGTTTACAACAATGGTTGGGGATTTGTTAATCCCATCAGCGTTATGGTGGAAATGATGGTGTACATGTTCGACTTGCCCTTTACCGCTGTTTGAGGCTCCAGTTGCATGTCCGCCTTGAGCGTTTACAGTAATTTCAAGACGTTTGTCTTTTTGGGCTCCAGTGTGCGATATGGATTCGTATCGGTAAGGACTGTCACCTACTGAAAGTCCGGGTACTTTGTTAAAATAGTCTGTGCTTGAAGGTTTATTATTAAAATAGTCGGTGCCTAATGGTTTGTTGTTAAAATAGTCTGCGCCTGATGGTTTGTTGTTAAAATAATCGGTGCTTGGGGGTTTGTTGAGGAACTCGCCTTCAGCTAAGATTTCGTCACCTGAAATAGGTACGAACATTTATTAGTATTATTACAATTCGCTAGAGCGCAGTATAATGACATTGATGTTTATTTAGGTATATTTTCTTATTTATTTGGTGTATGCCTTACCACTTAAAAATGGAGGTTTATTTACACCTCCATAGAATGGTGGTTTCACACCACCTAAACTATTTCCTCCGAAACTAGGTCCATAGCCTCTCCTGGGTGGCTTATTGGGGGCAAAAGGGGGATACTTTCCACCCAAATTTGGTGGAGGTTTAAATTGAGCTCCGTGGGGTACTCCTACCGGTCTTGGGGGTCCATAGCCTCCTCCACGTACTCCTTTTACCGGGATTGTGGGGATGGGGCGACCGACAGGGTTGATTGCTACCGGTTGCGCGTATATTAGTTCTTCCGGAGCAATGTAGGGTCGTTTGCCTTCGATTTCTTCATCACACTAAATAGATAAATGTAATTAACCATAAAAATTATTTAAAACTATTTATTATAGTAGCGGATAATATACCATCTCTAAACTAAATGCATTTAAGATATTCAAATTATGATTATATGCAGTCCACGACAGAAAAAGTCGCTATAAGAATACATTTATCATATTACTAGCCCATGAACGGGTCATAGTATTTACCTGCATTAATCCCAAATAACAAAGCCTGTCCTTAATAACATTCCTTGCTTCGCCTTCATCTCCTTTCTGAAGGGCTTCTTGAACGTTGGGATCGCTGTAAACCTCGTCGTATCCCTGTAGAGCCCTTCCTTGTCTTTGGGAACCTAGGATTTCATCTACAACCTGTGCAAAATACATTATGTAGATATAAGTAATTTAAACGACCCTCTACTCTTAGTTTTTAATATTCCCATAGATATGCGTATTACTTTAGGGTGTGTCATATACGTATAAGCTTGTCGTTTACTCGTTTACCTTATTAACATCAGTAACATTTTGTTGCAATTCTTCCTGTACATTTTCACTGGCAGCCTGTTGGAGATCAAAGTTCGATGCTTCGTAATTTTGAATTGTTTCATCGGCATTGAGCGACATGTCTTTGGTATTGTCTTGGTTCCACGACCAATTGTTTTCTTCAGCCTGTGTGGCGTAGGTAAAAAGCAGAAGAAGCGCCCAATGGGCCAACATCAGTCTCATCGTGCTAGAAATAATAAAAAGGCAAAATTAGATATAGGTATTAAGAAAAATTGATTTCTCCATTTTTTTAGTTTTAAACTGCTCAAGTATTGAAAAATAACGTTTTGTATAAACATTTAATTGTTAAGCTTTGAAGCCAATAAGTGCAGACCCTACACAACTGACAGTCTTGATAAGGGAATGACAGTAATACTGATTGTGTAACGGCAAATTTCAAGGATTGATGGTCGGGCTGTTGTAAATTATCACTAAAATAAAGATTGATGCGAGAATGACGACGATGTTCCAAGCAGAAATCTACACCATATTGCAATGTGCGTACGAAAACAATAGGAAGGCTTACCTCAATAAGCGGATTTTGACAGTCGAGCTGCCCTTAGATCGCTAATATGCAACAAGGTAACCGCAAGACTGGTATGGGAATGCCAAGAGGAACTGGAGGCCCTGGAAAAAGTAAACAAAGTAATAGTGCAGTGGGTACCAGGCCACGAAGGTATTGCAGAAAACGAAAAAGCCGATAAAGTTGCAAGAAAAGGCTCCGAAAATACATTCATTGGTCCAGAACCGGCACTCGGAGTATCAATGTGCACAGCACGAGATGTTATAAAGCGATGGCTCACGAATGAACACAAAATCCACTGGAGCAACAGACGGATTGAACCACAGCAAAAGCTTCATTGGGGATCCAGACCCAAGACTTACCAAACAGTTGCTTCAAATGAACAGGAATCAGCTAAGAACCATTACAGGAATTCTGACAGGACACATGGCTGTCAAGAACCATCTGCACAGAATGCAACTGTACAATGAAGACCTTGACTGCAGATTATGCGGACAAGACAGAGAAACTCTGAGTCACTAGATCGGAAGAGACAACAAATACTCGGGTAACCAAAACTGGAACCAGAGGACATTCTTACCCTCTCCCCAGTTGATCTACACAAACTAGTGCAAGGAACTGGGATCACTGAGTGGGTGTAACAACCAAACAGGGTGAGCACAATGGGCCAAACCTGGCCTAAGTGCATCCGGTGCACAGACAGGCCCTCGGAAAAATAAATGACGAAGGATTGTTATTATAATGAACTATACTCCTATTAATTATCATGCACACACAACAAGAAAGCTCAGCGTTGTGTATGAAGAATTATAATTATTTTAAAATCTTTAACTGTGGATCCGCAAGTTTTAGATGTAATTGGTGAAAAGTCAGCTGTTCGACATTGAGCTTGTCAGTTCGTCCTTGCGGATTCAGCATATGATATCATTATTGTTCTTTTTAAAATATTTGTAAAGTTAGGCCATTTTTTAAGGTTTAAGACTTTAAAATGTCAATAAAATAAATGCATCTAAAACGTTTAAACGTGACGTGTTCTTTTAATAAATTAACTGAGCTAAAACGTTTGCCCAAAAAGTTTTCTTTTATGAATCTGTTTATTGAGAATGATTCGAAATCCTAAACAAATTCCAAGAGAAATTACAAAAATTAAATAAAACCTAAAATAATGGTTCTTCGCCCTCACAGTTTGTCAATTTTGGTCAACCGTAGGAGGTTATTGGCAACAACATATTACGAAGATCTATTTAAGTAGCTTTTACTTTCTTTGACATGGAACACTTTCTTTATATTATGTTGTCCAATAAAACGTTTATTCTTCACCTCGATGATGTCACTTATGTGCTAACACCCGAGGCTATAAGTTGATGTTAAAATTCACCAAACCTTATGTTGTAATGTATGTTTGCCGAAAAAGAAGTAGTTACATATTTCTATTTGTAATAATTAATTTGTCATTAGCACCAAATCTATGTCCTAATGCTATGTTAATGGTTATAAAAACTGCAGTGGAAATATAAAATATTTTATTTCTTCTGAAAAGTCATTTTGTACTTTAGAAGGGTTTTAATTTACTCTTATTGATGATGGGGTTTTCAGGGCGAAACGTATTATTAATACTAGGTGTGATATGTCGTTGAATTATAAACAAGAAGGGAAATTTAAAAATATTAAAATAAAATTTCTTGACTATTGAAAAGCAAAGTTGATGATGGTTTTGAAAAAACGAAACGTCGGATTAAAAATCTAACACCAACTTGTAGAGAAGAAAAAATGATAATGAAATTGTAAACTTTATTTTAACATATATCTTCTAATAGAGTCAGAACAAAAATAAAAACGAAATCGCAGAAATTAGGTTTTACCCAAATATCTTTTTAGTTTTTTAAATTTGAAAACACAATGTTGCAGAATTTATCAACAATAAGTCCCAATAATTTTTACAATACAATGAACTTGAGCAAATTTTTTTAGGATTTATATTGGCCTATTTGTTAGTTTTTTTGTAATTCGAAAAAAAAAAACGTAAACGTAATTTAACCTGGGAAATTTTAGTACGTTCGTGTTTTATCCGCTGCGCCCTCGACGTGAAAGTTCAGAATTTTAGAAAGAACTATACTATTTATTAATTCTTTAACTCTTTTCTGGGTTAAAAAGATAAGTATTTAAGATTTTTCACCACATACAGGGTCCTGCGCCTCTCCTCCCGTCTTCTGTAGCTCACTTATTAATTAAGTTAGGATTTTGATATTTTGCAGACTTTACCTGTATCCTAGGGCGCATTTCAGGAAAATATTTTTGTTTATACAGTGTGTTTCAAAAAAGTGTGACGTCATAAGGATATGTTTTTTTAGAGTACATGCCATATATTTTCTTACTTATTTGGATGCATCTTGTAGTTGCCTACATATCCCTAAAATTTTAATAAAATCGGTTCAGTATTATAGGCGAAAAAAAAAATAAAAACTAAAAAAAATCAGTTTTGCACCACTGGTTTTAAAAATTAATAAAAAATAAAAATAATGCCTCGTTATTAAAATTCTACAAAGGTACTTAATAAATAAGGTCCTAAAGTCTCGTTAACACAGTTTGATTAATACGAATTGTACAGGGTGTCCAAAATTTAGTGTCAAACTTTGCAAACTTTAAAGCAATTTATTTTTCTTATTTCAAATTGGAACCCCTGTATATTATTATGTCATTCGTTGCAGAATTACAATTCGTACATTTGTTCTAATTGCAACCCTATCGCAATTTCTAACGCATTAAGACTTATTTACAGAAAACTCGTTTTATCAACCTTTCCACCAGTCATTATTATATAATAAATATCAAAGGTGGCTTTGAAAAACCATTTATTGGTATTAAAATTTATTAAAGTGACAAAAGCCCATTTTGACTTTAGTTATTTTATAGTTTTAAATATTATTAGATTAGTATTAATTATTTAAGCTATATAGTATTACTTTTTGTGATGGAATACAACCAAGAAAAGCTCGTAGATATGATTTTCATATTAGGAGCATGATAAAAGAATGTCCTTTTAGTAAACTTTAATATCAATAAAATGTTTTTCAAAGCCACCTTTGATATTTATTATATAATAATGACTGGTAGAATAGTTGATAAAATAAGTTTTCTGCAAATAAGTCTAAATGCATTAGAAATTGCGATAGGGTTGTAATTAGAATAAATGTTTGAATTTTAATTCTGCATCGAATGACATAATAATATACAGGGGTTCCAATTTGAAATAAGAAAAATAAATTGCTTTAAAGTTTGCAAAGTTTGACACTAAACTTTGGACACCCTGTACAATTCGTATTAATCAAACTTGGTTAACGAAACTGTGAGACCTTATTTATTAAGTACCTTTGTATAATTTTTTTAACGAGACTATTTTTAATTTTTATTAATTTTTAAAACCAGTGGTGCAAAACTGATTTTTTTCAGTTTTTATTTTTTTTCGCCTATAATACTGAACCGATTTCATTAAAATTTTAGGGGTATGTAAGCAACTACAAGATGCATCTAAATAAGTAAGAAAATATATGACATGCAATCTAAAAAAACATATCCTTATGACGTCACACTTTTTTGAAACACCCTGTATAAATAAAAATATTTTCCTGAAATGCGCCCTTGGATACAGGTAAAGCCTGCAAAACGTCATAATCCTAACTTAATTAATAAGTGAGCTAGAGAAGACGGGAGGTGAGGCGCAGGACCCTGTATATTCGTATCTAGAATTATATAATGTATGTTTAAAGGTTGGAGACAATGACGTTTCTTGAACGGCAGTAAAGTTTTGGACTTGCATTGTCTTTATTTGTTTTAAATCGTTTCGTTTCAACTGGTAAGTATTTCCAGTCGTCTTCAGGTGAATTATAAATCTATAATATCTCGAAGTCGGTTCTCTTTTCCCTGACAAACTTAGTTACATTTGACAATATTGGGTATATAGAATAATCATTTATCTTCAGAGAAAGCGATTAGTTAGGTTTAATTCATAGTTCTAAAAATTAACAAATTTGTATTAATTGATATGCATGCAATTTATTGGTTGTAACTGCAACAAGAAAGTTGCCGATCTCAATATAGATTATTATACATATAATTGATTAATTTTTATTCACATTTATCATCATCATTATTTTGGAAGGATAATTAAATATAAAAATAATTTAACATTTCTTTTTTTTTACTTTCATGTGTTACCCAATGTAATGACTGAATTTTTTTGCATTCGTTTTTAACTGAAAAATTCTTCGAATTTGTTTTTTTTTGTACTTAGGTGCCATCAGTGCTTAAAGGTCATTCAATTATTACTTCAAACTTCATGATCATTCATCAGTACTCAAGTATTTAATGACTACCTAGCTATGCCAAACTTCAGGAGTTACATTCATTAATTATCACTATGAAAAAAATCTATGAATGGAGAAACTACACCAAATTGTTTCGTAGATCCTTCCAACCCTTTATATTTTTTACATTGGTGAACCATGAACTTCAAAATTTACCCAAACAGAACCATTACTTTATCATTGAAATTAAAAGACCGAAACATAAAAAGCGCTTTTATTTTATCAAGTCATTTCACTGAAACACTTTCACTCCTATTGTTTTTCTCACAAACAACTAACTTGATAATTTAAATACAATACTTGGTGTGTCTAGTATAAATGTGGGTTTTTTATTGTTTAAAATAAAGTAATATATTTTGTTCCCAAGCTAGCCATCAACTAAATCCACATTATAAAATAATATTTTTAGATTTGGAAAAAAGACATTACACCGCTGGTGAATTCATATTATGGTACTAATTTGGTGAAGCCGGCGCGCGTCTCGTAATATTTACATTGCTCACAATCTTATTAAACTAAACTTTAGTATTTTACAGCACATATTAAAGTACGGTTGCCATAATTGTTATTTAAACAACTATAGTCCATTTATTTTCAACTGGCAGCAAACAAATACACGTGGACACTGGACCTAAACAGGGTTGTAATGAAAAGTTTATAATACTAAAGACTAAAAGACAAGATATTTCTAAATACGACCCTGTTTAGGTCGATTATTCATGTGTATTTGTTTTCATTGCCTGCCAGTTGGAAATAAATAGACCATAATGTATTAAATGCCAATATACTCGTGTTGACGTCAAGATGTACTAAACAAATTATATAAGGGTAGACCACAAGGTCTTTAGATAGATAGGTTGCCTTGTAAGCTTGGTGTCATGGCGGGCGAAACGTCATCGCCTACGTCACAAAACGTCTGTTCAGACATTTGTATACAGAATTAGCATTGTTTATTCTGTTATTTCTGTTTTTGAAGTGGTTTTCAGCAAATTTTCAAAGTTGTATGGTGTTTTAGATACTTATATTTAAAGATAAAGAGGCATTTTATCAATATATTAATCAGTACAGTACAATAAAAGGTAATTAATTATTATTCTCTTTAAATCTTAATACCTACCTACATGTTTTTATTTACCTAAGTAATAGGTATATTATAATTTTTTTAAATTTTAGATAAGAACGAGGGGGGCCTTCGTTCATGACCACCCGGCACCCCTTAATGCTATAGATAGAATAAAAATGATAGTACTTGGCAAAAATCCCGGAATGGTACAAAGAAATACTAATGTTGAGGAGGAGCAAAGTGAAGAATTTATCTTGTCTACTGCCTTAAACCGGGCTGGTTATAAAGGCTAGCATAAAGTAACTAAATTAGTGATACTTCCTCTACTTCATCACGCAGATCTGCTACAAATATATGTGAAAAATATGGGTTAGTGCATGTGGCAAGCTTTTTAGCATGAAAAAATCGCAAAGGGTTTCCTAAGCTGGGTTGCTACAATTATGAGAATGAGCCAAACAATGCATTCGTATGCTATGCCATCTTGAGTTCAGAGTCTTTCAATTTCATGGAAGGAAAGTGTAGAAGAAATGGACAAATGGTTTAATAAAGTGAATTGTAATACCTTTAAATTTAAAACAAACATTATAAAACGAACTGCAAAAATCATATTTCGAAAAGTTTCCAATAATCCCCTTAAATTAGTATATTCTTTGGTGAGACAACAGGTATCTATAAGAATTAAATATCTAAATACCAAAGATGATTCCAGAGTATTAAAAAGAAAACATTTATAATCAGGTGTTGTTATTTTTATGTTTCTTTCCTTTTTATAGTTAGATCTCATGATGCTCAGTTGCCAGCGAATCATGTAACCTCTACGCTGTTAAAGGGAATTTTTACAGGACCGTGTTAATGTGTGTACTGTGTATATAGTTTATTACTTGCGTTAAGCTATGTAGTTTCCCTTATAATTTAGCTTAACTGAGTCCTAAGTTTGATCTTCATAACTGTTACCTTTTGCTTCTTGTAATAAATTAAAGTTGTTTTAGTAAAAATATGTATTTTATATTCAAACAATAATTTTTTACTTTTTTATTTCTACAGAACATTAATATATATGTTTTATAAGAAATAAACAAAATTTATATATATATTTTCTGAAATAAACATTGAAAACAGCAGCTACATACACATGCGTTTTTTTAAAGTAAACTTTAAAGTTAGTAAAATGAAATTGTACCCTGTGCTCGGTATGTATTTGTAGACTTATCTACTTATATTAAAAGAAAAACAGAAAACTGAATATTTAAAATTACGGTCTAAGTTTCAGTTCAATTTTATTTTTATAAAATTCGCTTCCAGAAATAAGAAAACTAATTTATTAGGTCCATAAATACTAAAATTTTGTAAAAACGATCAAATATATATACCGTGCTCTGTTCATTTCATAGAAAGGCGTATCTGTCTCTCTTTGTCTGTTGCATTCATAATAGACCCGTATAACAAAGACGTTTTGTGACGTCATCAGCAGGCAGGCTCTAATTGGTCAGAAGTTACCAGACAACCGTTCTTTTTAGTAACCGTGGGTAGACCACCCTCAACTCAGGATTTCATAATATCTAAACTACTTAACTTTTTATTATTCTTCTAAAACAGAGTTATTTCGGAGCGTATAAATATAATTTTTTTTAATGGAACACCCGATATATTATATTATTTTCCAATTCCCCACAAAATTCTACCCTTATTTTGTATAAAATATCTAAATCTAATTGTTTTTGAGAAATTCACGTTCTAAATAAGGCATTTTCAGACTTTGACAGGCTGTAACATTGGAACGATTCATCTTAGAAAAAAATGGGTTTCACCTCTTTATCTTAATTTTTTATTTCCTATCTAAAAGTTACAACTTCCGGTTTAACATGTTAAACAGTAAAACCATTTTTTTAGTTAAAGATGTTAAACCGGAAGTTGTACCTCTTAGATAGGTAATAAAAAACTAAGATGGGATGTGTAAACCATTTTTCTCTAAGATAAACCGTCCCAATGTTACAGCCTGTCAAGGTCTAAAATTGTCATACTTTAAACGTCAATATCACATAAACAATTAAACTAGAAATGATATTTTATACAAAATAAGCACAACATTTTGTGGAGAATTAAAAATAATATAATGTATAGGGTGTTCCATTAAAAGTACGTTTGATATGCCACGACTACTTGAGACACCCAGTATAATTTTAAATAATTTGAGATTATAGATGTAATGCGTAAATGTGTTTAATTAATTAATTAGGTAATTATAACAATTAAAAGGTATCAAATTGAAACATGCAAAGTGTCAAAACTTAAAGATATGAAAAACGAATGATTAAATGGATATTTATGAGCTGGTAAAGCATAGAATAATTTCATAAATTTAGTTAATTATACGCTTTAGTGAATGTGCAACCAAACAATACACCCTTTAATTCAAAAAAGGTTTTTATTAGATTAAACTTGTTGGTACCGAAACAAATCACCCCACCACTATTTTTGATATTCTTTTTAGTATAAGGTAGGTAAGTGCATAACAATATCGCTATGCTAAGCTTGTAATTTTTTTTTCGAAAAACATTTTTTTGTGAAAAATAAATGTGGAATACAGGGTGATTCCTAAGTGGATACTTTTTTTTAGCTGTGTATAGAAGGAATTAAAATAAACAACATTTTCAAATACCGTTTTCAAAAAACTTAAAAATAGGCGAGATAAAGAAGTAAAAAATCTAAGTGCGGGCCTGGTCATCAAAACGTAGCCTGCTATACTTTATGTTGTTTGTCTTATCTCATATTAGTCATGCAATTTATGGGTCGGTGGTGAGTTATTTGGCATTCCGCTGCGGTGTGTTTTTCTGAAGCAAGTTAATTTTAAATTGGTAACACGTGAAAATGGTAAAATTTAAAAACAATGTACTAGTAGATATGGTGCTAATTTACAGTAAGTGTTGTCAAAGTGCGACTGCTGCTTCGAGATTATACGCAGAACGCTTTCCCTTGCGGGCTTATCCTACACCCAGAAGTTTTCCTAATGTTATTCAACGGGCAAGTTAGGCAGAACCGTATTTGATCCATAGTGTAATAAATGAATGTAAGTACCTAATGTTTGAGTTTTTTGAAAAAAGGCTTTTGAAAATGTTGTTTATTTTAATGCCTTGTATACACATCTAAAAAAGAAGTATCAACTTGGGAATCACCCTGTACATTGTTTAGGCTATATAATAATAGTTTTAAATTTCTTTACGTAGGCTAACAAGATTTTTAATTTTTTTTTTTAAATATGTAAACTGGCGATATTGCCACAAGGGCGCTAGCATTACCGTCACCTATATTTCTTAATTATTTTTTAAATTAAAAACTCATTTTTGGTATTTCAGAAAAAACTTGTGGTAAATGATGTTTATAAAGGCCATAGTACGTAATATTCAAAAAATATAAAAATACAAATGTTTGTTAATCCCAGACATTCATGCAAATTGCAATCAAGAGATTTGCACGTAACACAGAGGCGCATATCGGAAACTCAATCTTCCTGGCATGTTTTGCAGTACCATTTCGCCACTTGCGATATTGTCACACGATGAAACTGGCGGTATTGCTAACAACAGCGATATTATTTACATCGTTTGTTTACCAAAATTAAAAAATCAATTAAAGGAAAATCTTAATCACAATCAAATACCATACTATATCGATAACAAACTGAAAAAATTACTTACCAAGTTTTTTTCCTGTTAAAAACCAACAAAATTTCTATATCGCTTAGAACGCACTACCACAAAATAAAGTTTTTCCGGTAATATCACAAGGAAAATGAAATTTAGGGTTATAATTCTACTGGCATTCCTTGTACCTCATACATTTATTATTAAAATAGAGTCCTAGAGGCGCCAAGTGTTACAGGGAGTCAAAAGGTCATGATGATATTGTTAATTTTTGTGGGGCATAATCAATGGGCCATAACAATTTTTTACCCAAATGCATCAAAATTTGCCACTTGGTATGTTTGAATTGGATACCATTCATTAAGATATAAAAAAATTGTTTTCATATACATTGATTCACTTTTTCTTTAATTAGATTAAAGTGAAATTACAATTTTTCATATTATTTGTTCCCACAATAATATGGCCGATAATGCCAAAATTACCTCTTTCTTCTACACGATTATACTCCTGTTTAACCTTAATTTTAAGAATGCGTCACTCACCCAATTTTTTTAATTAACCAGCACCAAAAAATAAAGAAAAAAACACTCCACAGAAAACCGACAGTAATGTTAAAATTTCACTCTCTATCCTCGGATTATATAGGAACCCCCACGCGCCGCTAAGATTCACTTTCTTTAAGAAGTACCACAAGAGCACCAATTTTATATGCATTTCTTGCGAATTAGGTACCATTTTAGTACAGTATATCACAAACGAGCTATTTTAATTTTTTGATGTAAAACCGTTGTAAAATCTATAACAATTTTCGTCTTGCTTTTCATATTTGTTAGAAAAATTAAATAATGTTTACTCTTGTTTAATTTTTCCAAATGCTGTTTTGAATTAAAAACTCAGGTTCTTGAGGAGTTGAAGTATTTTTTTTTAAATTTCATGAAACCTGCTCTAGGGTGAACACGGTGATTTTATAACTGTTTTATAAATATTACAAAAAGGAGGGGGGGGGGGTCTTAAACAAGAAAATATCGAGTTTAATTGATTTCAGTGAATCTTTTTGCAATATTTTCAACAATATGCACAATATCTTTTGATTGGCATAAATTTTCTGTAGCATTTTTAATTAAAAAAAACTTTGGATCCGAAAACAATGTTAAAGATAATGCCTTTATACAAAATATTTATTACTTTTTCTTATGACCATCACTAACTAAATTAAAAGAAAACTGATAATAAATATTTTTTCAATGAAGTTTCCTTCGTTTGGAACTTAAAACGCGAGATTTGTTGTTACTTACCAGTAGTTTATTTGTAAGTTTAATCCAAAGTAAGCAAACACTTATTATTTTCTTGCGCACTAAAGTAAAAACTGATATTTTTCTCAAATAATATAAATTCAAAATGGTTATCTTATCTATAGAAACAAACAAAAGGTACTGAATGCTCCTCAAACGTGGTACCAGACTTTATATAATAACCATATACAAGAAGTATTATCTGCATCGGTTCTTAAGGGGGGTACCATCGAAGCCGGATTTTTAAGAATTGGTGCGTACCAAACGGATCTAAGAAGAAATTATGTAATTTTGGTTGCTTGGTTTTTCTGAATGAAATTTTGATGTAGTATAGTATCATTGAAAATAGTTTTGGTGGCATTGAACTAGATTTTATAGAATGATAGAAGAGTTGGGAGAGGACCTGCATTGTCTTTAATTGATTTAAAACAATTAAAAACAAAGTCCAAAACTCTCTTCTATCATTCAAGAAACATTATTGTCTCCAACCTTCAAACAGACACTAGATTTTATAGGTTGAAATGATGTTCTTTTAAAAAAATACCAATATTTGAAATAGTAGTCGCCAGCATCAAGCACCAAGCACTTTGGTAATTCTAAGTGCTTGCAATTACCAAGGAAAGTAATTTTAAGTGTTTGAAAACACTTTAAATGGCTTGAAATTCAAAATTCAATTACCAATTAACAAGCACTCTTTATAAAGGGCTTAAATTACCAATTACCGAGCACTGTGTTTTAAAAGAGCTTGCAAGCACTGTGCTCGAAGCACTATTGGATGACGGATCTGCGCCATCTTCAATAACAACACAATACATACATATGTGTGTGAAAATGGCTCATTAGAAAACACATAATTTGGTGTAAAGCAATATTGCGACCATTTATCGCGCGCGATATATGGTGCCGTGTGAAAACGCTCTAAGTAGATATAAATTAAGTCGAAGATTTTTACGGCTTAATTTATATCTACTTAGGGCTGGCTTATGTGCCGGTTTAGCGACATGCAGCGGAAAAGTTTTAGTTAAGTGACACTAAGGTATCACTTAAGTTAAGCCCCACCTAAAACGTCTTAAGTGGAACCCGTGCAAACGGCCCTTATTACAGTACGAGTTGGTTTACGGACGAGGCGACGTAGGAGCCGAGTCTGTAATATAAACGAGTGCTGTAATAACACCTAACGGACGTGTATCGTATGATATTTTATTTCATCCTGTCTTTATAATCCTTTTTAAAAAGAATAAACAAATAGGTCATATTACCTTTTAAGTGACAACTTGTCAAAAATCGAAAGTAACCAGTCATTGTTTCTAAAGTCATACCATTGTTGCTAGGGGCAACTCATTACAGTATCTGATACTGTAATGTTCCGAATTTGATAGGCTCACCGAATTTAAATATTATATCTCAACCCTTGCTCAAGCCATTCTTAAGTTAACAAGAAGAAGGGGGGGTGTTATGCGAGCACTGTATATCCTCTAGCTAGCTATATACCTTGATATATATATGTAGCCAAGATATAGGTACCGGGTGTTTCAGGGGTTTCAACACCATCGGATGGGAAACTTATTTTCAGATATATATATAGCTCTAGATTTCGACTATATAGAGAAGCTATAGCTGTTTTTGAGTGACGTTTTAAAATACTTGCAGCTAAGCTATATTGCTCGTCTATATAACTGTAGCTCGATGTAACTCCACCTATAATATAATATTTTGACAATCTCTTGCTTTGTTTGCTAAAAACACACTTTATCAAAGCACCTCATCTTTGTAAACAATAATTTAATTTTAATATAAACACAATTTGTTTATCTTACAATTTATTCAAATATAATTGCATTTAAGGATGTTCTAATATCCTTTCTTCTTCACAGCGATGGCGAAAGGGCGGGGGGGGGGGGGGGGGAGGGGGGCACTTGCCGACTCTGAAAGTAAAGATGCCCACCCAAAATTGGCCAGCTTTTTTAGAACTAACCTTTGAATCGGGAAAAATTTTGGAGGAAGATACGGTTTTTTTAGAAGTCACTTCTGAGTTGAAAGAAAAGTTTTGAAAAGGAGATACGCTTTTTTTAGAAGCCCCTTTTGAATTTAGAGAGAAAATTTGGGAGGGAGTTATGTTTTTTTTAGAAGTCACTTTTAAGTCGAGAGAGAATTTTGGAAAGGAGAAACGTTTTTTTAGAAGTCACTTTTGAGGAAGAAATATAGCTGATCCAGTACCCATTCCTCATTCTAAAAATATCGGGACCGCTTGTGCCCACCTCTAACAATTTTTCCGGCGCCGTCATTGCTTCCATGGTTTGAAAGCTTCAGCTTGTCAAAGCTTTAAATGTTCATATCCTAATAACTTGTTCTAGGTATGTACATAAGACCTTAGAATCCGCTAGATCCATCTCTTGGTAACATTACCGACAAGATAATTTTCAAAGAAACCATTGTTGAGACCATTGTTTTCATAGAAATTATCTGACTGGTAAAGTTACCAGGAGATTGATCTAGCGGACCTTAGGCCCGTATTATCCATCTTCTGGTGACTTTATCAGCAGGATAATTTTCAAAGAAACCATTGTTGAGACAATTGTTTCCATAGAAATTATCTGGCTGGTAAAGTTACCAGGAGACGGATAATACTGGCCTTAAGTAGATAATTTAACTAGTTTCGGCTCTTAAGGCGGAATAACACTAAAAGCTATGTAGCTATAAAGTCGAGCTAGATAGCTGGATATACCGGGTGATTCAATAAGAAAGGTAGCCGGCTATATCTCGAAAACTACTGGGCATAGAAACTCGGGAAAAAAATGATAACTAAAGTGGCCATGATTCAAATTCCACATTAAGGTATATCTTTGGTAACACCGTTAAAAAGCTTGAACAATTCTGCATCATTTTGCAACTTTAAATGAAGAAGCGGTTATATATTTTTTAGAAAAAAAGTGGGACGCCACTGATATTTTTTCATGTGGATATTACTTCGGATTAGCCTGGTCAATTCTGCATAAAATTGTCTCTTGAGTTTTTCTTCTCAGGCACACCGTTCTTAATTAAAATAATTAAATTAAATTAGACTGACAAAAGCTTTCCTAATAAGTGAAGGTGGTCATTTATAACAATTTTTATAAAACAAAATTTTTCATTATCAATGTTAAAAAAAATAATAAATAGTCGAGCTAAATTAATTTAATTATTTTAATTAAGAACAGTGTGCCTGAGGAGAAAAACGCAAGAGACCATTTTTATGCAGAATTGACCAGGCTAATTCGAAATAATATTCACATGGAAAAATATCAGTGGCGTCCCACTTTTTTTCTAAAAAATATATAACCGCTTCATCATTTAAAGTTTTAAAAATTATTCTATTGGCGATAACGCTGAAACGGACGGAGATATCGAGCTGCGGTTTAAATATTTTTCCTAGCAAATTTTATCTACTTTTCGATGGTGGTATCATGGTATATTTATTTTTTCGGAGTAAAATCAGAAAATGTGTTATTATTACAAATTGCGCCCTCAAGCATTTTTTTTGACAAATATTATGGACAACTAAATACGATTGGTGAAAGTGCACACATTTCTCTTCCAAACAGTTTTTAGTTTGCTAAAATTTATAAGTTACAGCGATTTAAATGATTACACTTTCAACAGCTTCCCCCCTCTTATTAAAGTCGGTACGCCAATGAGCATAAGACCAAAATGATGCAGAATTGTCCCAGCTTTTTAACGGTGTTACCAAAGATATCACCTTAATGTGGAATTTTCGGAGATATGTAAAATTTAAAAATTTACTTTTCAATTACGCCCTCTTGCGGCAAAATGCGAAACTTAAAAATTATTTCCAGGATTTTCTCATGGCCACTTTAGTTATCATTTTTTTCCCGAGTTTCTATGCCCAGTAGTTTCCGAGATATAGCCGGCTACCTTTCTTATTGAATCACCCAGTATGTTGCCAAACTATAGATAAAAAAGATGGGCAACTAGTAACCATAGAGATTGATGGTGGCTAAACTTTAAATATTAATATCGTCAAAAACCAAAATTTTTATAGTCCGATGGCAAGTAGGTGATAGGTTACTAGGCTAATATGGTTAAATAATGTTATAATTATTATAATTTTTAATCACTTTAATCTTCGGAGAAAAATAATGAAATACATGTTTTATATAAGTTCCAGTTTGCACTGTATGTAAATCATCAAGAATCATTTCTTTGAAAATTCTTTCAAAGAAATGATCCATACTTACTTCAATGTAGGTCAAAGACACTTCTGCATAAATTTACAGAATGTTTGGGTTTTTCTGTTGTGTCACAACAATAATAAATAATTGTTTGGTGTATTGTATAAATAATATTGTGTATTTAACCTTTATAAAAAGTTACATACCGATTTGGTTGGTCTAGTATGGAAAATTTTTCAATTGTCCACAATGTTATGTTTTTGGACAAATGGACAATTTGTTAGAAGAACAAGTTTATATGATTTGTATCTCTGTGAAAAAAGGCAACGATTGTCTGAATGACTGGATAGCAGAGCTGGACAAACCATTCGAAAAAAATCCTGGAGCCCCAAGCCCGTTAGAAAAGTAATTACCAGCCAGAGCTGTGAAAGTTACTTCAGAAAAGTAACTAGTTACTTTTTCGATACTTTTGCACAAATGTATCTAGATACTTATAAGGAATAGTTACTTTTACCTAAAAGTAACTTAGTTCTTAGTTACTTAGTTAAAGTAACTAGTTATAGTAACTAAGATACTTTTAAAGTAACTAGTTGCATGGATTGTAACTAGTTACTAAAAGTAACTAAGATACTTTTGAGTAACTAGTTATTTTAATTGTAACTACGAAACTCTAAAAGTAACTAAGATGCTTTTGAACTAGATACCATAAATTTACCAGATAGTTATAACTCATTTTCCTGTACACACTACCACTATTACCATCAGAAAATTAATCTAAGAAGTGTTAATTCGAACAACGAACAAATAGAATAAAATGCTTTCCAAAAAATTTCGCGTTCCAACCCGTGTACTGTTTGACGTTCGCGACTCGCCGCTCGTCCCTTCGTGTAAATCTGATTAACGGCCGCCGATCGTCCCTTGGTCATCATCTGATGGACGGCACGTGTGCATTATTGGTATCCTAGAGGAACTTTAAAAGTACCTAACTTAGTTACTTTAAAAATAACTTAGTTACTTTAAAAGGAACTTAGTTACTTTAAAAGTATCTAGTTACTTTCAAAGTGTATAGTTACTCCTAAAAAGTAACTAGATACAAGTTACTTTTCAAAAGTAACGAAGTTACTGTTACTTTTGGCATGATTCAAAAAAGAACTAAGTTACTAAGTATCTAGTTACTTTAAGTAACTAGATACTAAAAAGTATCTAGTTACTTAAGTTACTCACAGCTCTGTTACCAGCATCAAGCAATTTGGAAATTGTGAAAAAGTTCTTGCAATTATCGAAGAAAATAATTTTGAGTGATTCAGAGTGCTTGCGAGCACTTTAAATGACTTGAAATGTGAAATTCAATTCCCAAATACTAAAAAGGAATCCTTTGATTTAGAGAAGAATACTATTAATAAAACATAGTAATCGTGGATATTTTACGTATTTTAAATTCAAAGACACAAATTCACAATAATGAATTACTTACGAAAGGCGAAAACTATTGATGTCCTTGTTTCATTTGTTTATGTAAGGAACTGACGGAGCCGATGATTTTTGGGATGGGCACTAGCTAAATCAAAAACGCCATAAGCGGGATGAACAAAACTCCCTTCTTGCCTAAACTGAAAAAGGTCATCATCAAGCTCTTTATCTCTTATTACATTATTACATCCTTCTAGATTACCATTCTTTTCTCATCAAAAATTTCATAGTCAAATCCCCCTTCCCCATAGAAATTACATTACAAAACCGAACCCCTCAATTTTGGGTGGGCACTATAGGGTGGACACTCATTTTTTAGGGTCGGCCAGAGCCTCTCTGCCCCCCCCCCCCCCCTGGCACCGCCGCTGCTATAGAGTGATAGAAAACTACCTATAATGTTTACAAATAACTATCCAATTTTTAAAAATATTAATAATAAGAGCGCAACAGGCTTACAGCAGATGGACCTAAATATTTTAAGATCATAATAAAAAAATAAGCATGCAATTTTATGTGTGTATTTGTGCATTTCAGAAGAAATATTTAATAGTGAATCAAAACAATTTCTAGACGACATCTAAATCAAACTGCGACCTTCTTCTTCTTGTAGTGCGTCTCCTATCGGAGGTTTGCTATCATCACAGCAATCCGGACCTTGTTGATTGCAGCTCGGGACAGTTGAACATTACTACAATTAAACCAGTCCCTCAGGTTCTTAAGCCAGGACACACGGCGTCTACCAATGTTCCTTCTTCCATTAATCTTTCCCTGAACTATCAATTGTAAAAGTGTGTATTTCTGTCCTCTCATTATACGACCCAGATATAGAAGTTTTCTCTTTTTAATGGTGTTAATAATTTCGCAGTCCTTCTGCATCCGGTTCAGGACTTCGGCATTAGTGATTCTATCAGTCCAGGGAATACGCCATATTCTACGATAGCACCACATTTCGAAGGCTGGTAGTTTGTCTATGTGAATTTTCTTGAGAGTCCATGTTTCAACTCCATACAGAAGCGTGGAAAAAACGTAACAGCGCAGCATCCTCATCCTAAGGTCGACCTTAATATCCCTACTAATAAATAGTTTTTTCATTTTTACAAACGTTGATCTCTATTCTCGTTCTTATCTCCCTTGTTTGGTCACCCGATTGTTCTATAAAACCTAAATTCAATAAAACACTAATTAGGAACACCTTTAGGATGTTATATTATGAAATGTAGACATAGGATAATTTCCAATGAGATAAGAATACGACAGAAACTACCAAAATCAAATTATACCAATGAAATTCCGATCTGAGTTAACATAAAAACAACCATGGAATTATGACAGTTTATTTTAGAGATTTTGTTAAATTTTATTTGGTTGCATAAGTAGCAACGTATTAAAAAATTCGTACTTAGTGAATAAGTAAATAGTAAATATCATTTTTAGTTTTACTATTTTGAAAACACATTGATTTAATAAAATGTTTGCTAACGGTGCAAGGAGCGCGCGTCTCAAAAATGTGTTATACATATCTATATGGGTCACTGGAAGTGTGTATTTCTGTCCTCTCATTATACGACCCAGATATAGAAGTTTTCTCTTTTTAATGGTGTTAATAATTTCGCAGGCCTTCTGCATCCGGTTCAGGACTTCGGCATTAGTGATTCTATCAGTCCAGGGAATACGCCACATTCTACGATAGAACCACATTTCGAAGGCTGGTAGTTTGTCTATGTGAATTTTCTTGAGAGTCCATGTTTCAACTCCATACAGAAGCGTGGAAAAAACGTAACAGCGCAGCATCCTCATCCTAAGGTCCACCTTAATATCCCCACTAATAAATAGTTTTTTCATTTTTACAAACGTTGATCTCTATTCTCGTTCTTATCTCCCTTGTTTGGTCACCCGATTGTTCTATAAAACCTAAATTCAATAAAACACTAATTAGGAACACCTTTAGGATGTTATATTATGAAATGTAGACATAGGATAATTTCCAATGAGATAAGAATACGACAGAAACTACCAAAATCAAATTATACCAATGAAATTCCGATCTGAGTTAACATAAAAACAACCATGGAATTATGACAGTTTATTTGAGATTTTGTTAAATTTTATTTGGTTGCATAAGTAGCAACGTATTAAAAAATTCGTACTTAGTGAATAAGTAAATAGTAAATACCATTTTTAGTTTTACTATTTTGAAAACACATTGATTTAATAAAATTTTTGCTAACGGTGCAAGGAGCGCGCGTCTCAAAAATGTGTTATAGATATATACCGGGTGACAACGAATGTTGTTACCCCCCTATTTTTTTCGTAGTTTTATTAATACGATATTTAAAATTTCAGGAGATTCTAAGTGTATATTTTGTTAGTTTTTAGTAAAGTCATACTTTTAAAATCACTTCCGGTTTGACCGGAAGTGGTATCAACTCTTTTATTTTAAATTGAAACCTATTATTATTATTCGATATTTGAATTCTACGGCAAATTTTCTTTAAAATGACATATCACACAGATCATTTGTTTTTAAAATGGCTTCCAGGAAAAATTTTTAAGGAAATCCTTAAATGGCCATGGACTCGCTAATATAACATGACTTTTTGAGAGTGGGTCGTGGAAGTTTTAAAGTGGTTTATTCTAACCTGTTTTATGTTAAACAAGTATGCTATGAAATATTCTGTGAAATGCCAAAAGTGTTCGTAACAAAAATTGAAGAACCTAATTTTTTTTTGAAATATGACATTTATCGATTTTTTTTTTCAATTTTAGCCACTTCTTTAAGTATAATACCATGCTTATAAAACATTTTTAAAAAGATAATTTAATAAACTATTTTTTGGCCCTAAATGAATGGCTTGTTGCCATTTAAAAATATTGATTAATTCTTTCTCATTGTTTAAAAAAATATGACATAACTAAAATATTTTTGACAGAAGCATCTTTCACAAAGAATGTTATTGTTTAACATAAAACTGGTTAAAATGGACCACTTTAAAATTTCCATGGCCCACTCTCAAAAAGTCATGTTATATTAGCGAGTCCATGGCCATCTAAGTATTTCCTTGAAAATTTTTCCTGGAAGCCATTTTAAAAACAAATGATAATGTGTGATATGTCATTTTAAAGGAAATTTGCCGTTTAATTTAAATATCGAAAAAAAATAATAGGTTTCTATTTAAAATAAAAGAGTTGATACCACTTCCGGAACAAACCGGAAGTGATTTTAAAATTATGACTTTATTAAAAACTAACAAAATATTCACTTAGAATCTATATGGGTCACTGAAGTCAAAGCCCGCACTTGTCCGGCTTTATTATTGTTTCTTTCATTAAGTCCGTTTATCTTTATTTTTATAAAAGAAGCATGAAACCGTTTAGTATGTAAACATGGTTACTCATGGACGTTGAATTAAAATTGCATAACGCTTAGCGCGTTATATAAACGGTGTTATTACTTGGGAATTCCTAATTGTCTTATACAATAATAACATGGACGAAATAAAATAGACTGCATATTAATTTAATTTCGATTTATATTTTCGGAATCGGAATTACCAATTGTACAATCGACCTTATTGAAAATTTGCTTTAAAAAATTTAATAAACCTAGCTCGCAGTGGCGCAACCAGAAAATATGTTCGAAGGGGGCGAATTTTATTTCTAGAGGGGGGGCAGTTAGGACTACATGTATTTTATAATTAGGTAAGTACTTAGTTAGGAAAGCGGAAAAGCGCCACAGGCGAAAAATCTTCGGGGCCGCGCTTAAAGTTCGTTAAAAATTCATCCAACTACAATTAAATTTCCAAAATTAAATTATTACCTCCACCCCCTCTAACTAACCCAGTGGCGGCTTATCCTTGATGATCAAATGAATTATACACCTGAAGCTCTTTTGTTTATACCAAACAAATAAGTATATTATTATGATGATTTGCGTATTGCGTTGTTACAGGGTGTCCCACCGGGAACCGAATCGATCTATATATAGAAAACTATACATAGGAAAATTTTGAAAATTTGACAGTATGCTGATGCTGATGGGGGCGACCGGGCTAAAATATTTTCATAATTGTGGCACTTTCTGTTATACCGGAAGTAAGTGTCAACTTGCTTATTTTAAATGGGACACCTTATATATTATTACATTTTTGCATTCTACGCAAGATTCTAAGCAGATTTTGTATACTATGTCATATACCTATGTCTAAACGTTTTTGACATATTTGAATTTTTATGTCAAAAATGATGTTTGCAAGCCTTAGAATAATTATCAATTTTTTCTATAAAGAAGCCTTATTTATTTAATTTAAGTGGGATTCCTTGTTATAAAGGACCTGCTTTAATAGATTTTTTATAATATTTTGATAACTATTAATACAGGGTGTTTAAAAAATAAAATTAAAAATGAAATTGAAAAAACTGCAAAAAGTCTAGATTTTCAAATAGAAACACCCAAATTTTATAATTATTTCTTATTTAGCATTAAAAATAAGGGTAAGTTTGTGTAAAATTGTATATCTCAAAAATTTTTAGTTTTCGAAATATTGCCAATTTAGTATTTTTATATGGCGATCTTGCAGCAGATTTTAAGTTTAGTTGCTCCTAGTTGGCTATGACGGCATTGAAGCTGTTACTTGCCATTTGACAATAATACCTAAATAACCATACCGGGACGCTTAAATTGTACAGAGTCATAGCCAACTAGGAGTAACTGAACTTAAAATCCGCTGCATGATCGCCATATAAAAATACTAAATTGGCAATATTTCGAAAACTAAAAATTTTGAGATATACAACCTTACACAAACTTACCCTTATTTTTAATGCTAAATAAGAAATAATTATAAAATTTGGGTGTTTCCGTTTAAAAATCTAGACTTTTTGCAGTTTTTTCAATTTCATTTTTAATCTTATTTTTTAAACACCCTGTATTAATAGTTATCCAAATATTATAAAAAATCTATTAAAGCAGGTCCTTTATAACAAGGAATCCCACTGAAATTAAATAAATAAGGCTTCTTTATAAAAAAAATTTATAATTATTCTAAGGCTTGCAAACGTCATTTTTGACATAAAAATTCTAATATGTCAAAAACTTTTAGACATAGGTATAGGACATGGTATACAATATCTGCTTAGAATCTTGCGTAGAATGCAAAAATGTAATAATATATAGGGTGTCCCATTTAAAATAAGCAAGTTAACACTTACTTTCGGTATAACCGGAAGTGCCACTATTATGAAAATATTTTAGGCCGGTCGCCCCCATTACCATCAGCAAACTGTCAAATTTTCAAAATTTTCCTATGTATAGTTTTTTATATATAGATCGATTCGGTTCCCGGTGGGGAACCCTGTATACGCTTCGGATACGAGTATGCGTGTGTGCAATTATTTAAGATTTAAGATGAATAAATAGTATATAAATAAATAGTGTAACCAGTGTATTAAATACCAATTTTTCAAGCCTTTTTTTGACAGACAAAATAAAATGCCATTTTTATTTAAAGTCTTCTAAAAATGTAAGCTGAATTAATAGACCTAATTGTTTTTGTTATTTTTTTTGTGGGTAAGTAATAAAAATGCGACAATATAATTTAATATATCTTATTTGTATTATACATTTAAGACTTCCTTAAAAATTAAAATATCTCCGCATATACTCACTTTTGCATATCTAGATCTGCGCTCTCCCATACTTTATATCCACCAGCCGTCACTGATGTACTCTGATACTCATATTCGATGTGTTTTCAGTGAAATATAATTTAAAGAAAAAACAATTAGAAAATATTGTCGGATATGGATTGGTATCCTTAAGGATGGATTACTCATCTAATACTTCGCTGTGCAGTTAAGACTCTTAATGGGTGTTAAATAGGATTTCTAGTTTCGTAGGAGGTGATCAGTAGACAAATGTTTGGAAAAATTAGGTTTGTAATTGGTTGAAAAAGGGTTCTATTTTAAATTGTACATTTAGGAAGCTTTTCTCCTAATGTCAGTAATTTCTGACACAGCAAAAAGGAACCCTTCTCTAATTTAATAGAGATTACAAAACATTATAAAAACTCAAAGAAACACTTACTCAGCGGAGTTGTTTCACGTATTCAAGTGTAAGGGTAACCTCTGCCCGTTTGGTCACTCAAGTTTCTCTAAATGATGTAAAAACTAAATCTCAGAAACAAAGCAGTTTCCAGCCAGTGAGTAAGTGATGTTTGTAATGTTAATTTAAGTGTAAAATTGTTTATTTCTCTTTTGGCCACTGTAAAGCGGAAATTGTTTCTCTTAAACTAACTTAAAATAGTGTCGTAGGTGAGTTTTAAGGAAGAAACTCTTTAAATTTACTAATTGAATAACTTTATTTTTATTTCTTAAGACTTCACTATAATGTAATCGTACATCGTTTTGCTTTGCTTCGCTTTAATAAAAATATTAAAAATCTTTGGTGTTTCAGAAAATAAATAGCGCACAACAAATTGAATAAATTAAAACGTAATTTCAGTTCATCTAAGCTACACGTTCCTGTCGCTTACCATTTTGACACGCGACAATATTTCTTTCAAGTAATTTAAATAAGTGTAGTTGTGTATTCATTATTTTGTTATTTACCTTAATGATTTAATTTGGAGTATTTTAAAAGGTTTTCACTATCAAATTCGAAATGATTTTGGAATATGGCGTATTATTGTCTAAATACTATACAGACGTTTTTATGTTCTGGTTTTCAATATTACGTTAAATTTTAAAGAAGAATATCACACAATTAAATAAAAATTCACTAATTTACTATTATCAGCCCACTGTGTGAACAATGGTGAACATTGAGGAAGGGTCGTCACCCACCCTGCCCCATCTTCATGTGAAGCCCCTGAATAGGGTAGCCATTCGTCCGGGTTTCCCCGGATTTGTCCTAGTTTGGAGGGTGTCCGGGGAGCGTCCGGCCGGAGTTTTTTTTACAGTCCGGGTTGTCACCACTTGCCGTCTACCGACAGTTACGGAACGACGCTATATAGGGTGTTCCTTAATGCTAATATTTTAGGGTGTGATTCCTCAAGCCATTTTATGAAGAAAAGTTCATATAAACATATGTCCTAAACCGCTAAAATGTTAATGGATTTTGTAAAAAAAAAGGTTCTATGACAAAAGTATTGTAATTATTAGGTTAATTAGCTACCACAAATTACTTCATGTCGTTTGAAAATAGTATTCTCTGTTAATTATTTTTAAAAAATCACAATATTCTAAAAGAACCTATACCAAGTTATTTGTAATAAGTTTAATTGGGAACCGAGAGAGCTAAAATTTTCCTTGTTAAACTGCTCTTCTTCTTGACCAGATTTACAAGAAAACTAAACAAATTTTGAGTTTTTTTCACCAATGAAAAATTGGTTTTTATGTAGCTGCGGGAAAGTTATTTTCACGCAAAAAAAATCGAAAAAAATGATTTTCCAATTAAAACCATAAAAATTTAAATTAGACGGGCGGGGCGGAAGCATGCCTATTAATGAAGGTGGTAATTTCCAACAATTTTTATAAAACAAAATTTTGCATTATCAATGTTAATAATAATAAATAGTAGAGCTAATTTAATTAAGAACGGTGCGCCTGAGGAGAAAAACGCAAGATTTATGCAGAATTGACCAGGCTAATCAGAAATAATATCCACATGGAAAAATGTCACTGGCGTACCATTTTTTTTATAAAAAATATCAGAGGACATGTTTTCAGGGAAGCCACTGGTGGGACAAAAAAATAACTTTTATAACTGAAATCGATGGTTTTATATCCTATTAGCACATGCCAAATATGAAAATATTATCTAAAGTACTTTCGGAGATATTACAAAAAACGCATTAAAAAAAAATAATTCAACACCCTGTAGCAAAAAATGTAAGCCAGGACATATGTTTATATGAACTTTTCTTCATAAAATGACTTGAGGAATCACACCCTAAAATATAAGCACGTCATTAAGGAACACCCTGTATATTCTCCTCCACGGTATATTCTATAAAATAATAGTTTATGAAGATGTCAAATTAGAAGAATTTCAATTTATTGTATTGGGGTTAAAGCTAAAAAATCCGGGGTTTTCGTGCTTTTTATCCTAGTTTAATGATTTTACAGATGGTAACCCTACCCCTGAAGAGGTAACGAGGCAATATGATATATGATTAAGAACTACTTATAGGTCTTTACGATAACGATGATAGTGTTAATCCGATTACAATTGCAAAGTGCTCTCAAATCCATTTATCACCGTTTATCTATACCAGCTGATATTAATCCATTCTAGATCGCCAGTTTCCATAAAAGTCGCGTATTACCAAAATAATAAATACATTTCACTTTCATCACATCATGACTTGATGTCAATATAAACATTATGTATGAATAATATTATTGCCAAAGGCCAATTTCATCTTGGTATTGCGGACACGATCTTGGTGAAGGTCACTTTTTTTCAACAGAAGATATGATAATTCAATTGAATTAAATTTTTGTGCCACGGATTTCCAAGTGGTTAAAGAAAAGTAACTGTCGATTATTTGTCTTTTTGTGAAATAGATCAATCAGATACCATCATTTTTTGAATATATTTTGTTTATTTTGATTAAATTTGATTAAAACCTTAGATCCGTTTAACCCTTGTTAAATTTTTTTCCTACGACCACCTATGAAAATGAGAAAAAAAACACGGTTAACTTGGCTCGAAAGCGCCGAATATCACACGCGTGTTGAAAGAAAATATTTCAACTCTAGAGTGGTAATACAAGGCACACTATTTAATTTAAACATACGATGTCAATTTGACAGACCACCCCTATTTATTAAAAAGAACAAATTTTAGAAATCAGTAATTGTAAAGTGTTGTAACTTATTTGTCATGTATTTGTCGAGTGATTTAGAATTAGAGTGTGAAAATACGCCATGTGAAATTATAAAAAATGTTAATAAAAGAAAAAACAAGTCGCGCTGAAGAAAATGTCATATATTTAAACAACAAATGTTAACTGTTAGCCGTGGACGCCGTAGCGTAGACACTAAAGCTCTTGTCTACAAAACGGGAGGTCACAGGTTCAAATCCCATCAGGAGTATTTGACTTTTTTTTATAAAAACATTAAATAATTTATGGAATTATTTTGAATTGAAATCTTCCTTGTTGGGTGGATTTTTTAAATTTTGGTTTAATGTATATTTCCTTGAAATTTAAAATTTTTCATTTTGGTTAATCTAGAAGTCAATCCAGGATTATGTCTTCCTATGATATATAAAATATGAAAAAATGAAAATGTTAAACTACAAATAAAGGAAAAGCCTATTGACAAACTATATGAAACCAGATATTAAGTGAAACATAATCCTAGGTATGCTAATTTCAACTCTAGAGTTGAAATATTTTTTTTCAACTCTAGAGTTGAAATATTTTTTTTCAACTCTAAAGTTGAAATATTTTTTTTTACAAATCAAAGGCTTTTTTAATAATTCTTTGTGGTCGTAGGAAAAATAGTGTACATTACTCGTGTGAAAGTGATTATTCTAAAACTCGGAGAATTTCCGCACTCGGCTGACGCCTCGTGCTAAATATCTCCTCGTTTGAAAAGTATCACTTTCATCACTTGTTATGTAATATACTATACCCTTAACCATAATTAACTAACCAGCAAATTTGATTGTAACACAAGTGACACTAACTTGAATTATTTACTCACAATCAAAGGTACCTGATTAGTAAATTAAAAATTAAGGTAAGTATGATTGTGAGAAAATTATTTCTAAGTAAGGAAATTATAACACAGTCTGCTCCACTAGTTTATTAAAAGGATTTCTTTTCAGAAGAGCCTCAATATTAAGTCATACATGTTTCGAAGGCAAAAACCTTCATCATCAGCGGAATATTACTATAGTCAGATCTTAACGTGCGGGTCCAAAGGTCACTGATCATATGCGTCAAATCAGACAACACAGAGGCTATCAAAATGTTGTGAGATTATTTACAAATATACCGAAGGAAGGAAAAATAGTTTCATTATTTTATCTATCGCGAAGATAGCCACATATACCTAATATTATTAGTTTTGTAAAAATTATGTACAGGGGAGTTGAAAAAGTTACAAAAAAATTATATAATCGTTAATTATATACCTACTGAACCCTTTAATTAAAAACGACAATAATAAACAGTGCAATTTATTTTAACAATTTTACTACTAAAACCTAAAAATACAATGGCATTTAGTCTGATAAACTATTTCGATAATGAAAGAAAAAGTGGAAATTCGCAAACCAATATGCAGGAAACCGTAATGAAAACACTGGGAATTAGTTTAAGGACTATGCAGAATAATGTGCATGAAAAAAAGCATAATATAATACCCAAGAATACTAAAAAATGTAAACGAAAAACACCGTTTATAATTATAGCCTAAAAACTCTCATCGTCACTTATAAAATCTGAAAAGTACTCGTCGTATGAGTCGTCTTCGAATGAAGCAATTATCATTGGCGCTACTTCGACATATTATACTTGTTCTCGATCCCACCAATCCCTTATTAATATTTCTGTATGTTCCACCGATTTCTTCCAGTACTCTTGTGTAATATGATCTGACGAATCTTGCCAAACTATTTGTACTTGGTGGGATTTAAGACCATCACCTACATGTTTTTCATAATAAGACTTTGCACCAGCCCATATTAATTCTATTGCGTTAAACTGGCAATGATATGGTGGCAGTTGTAGAACCTCATGATCATATTCACGTAGTATTTCATCTACCGCGTATATTTTGGGTTTTTTAAGAGACTTTGCTATTGATAGGAGTTCCGATTTAAGCATATTTGGTAAAGGATTTTGGTTGTGTTTTTCCAGCCACTCCATAAATATCATTTCCACTCCAAGATGAAGTAGGCTGTTTATTTAAAATTCTTGAATGATATGATGCATTATCTAATACAATTAAAGACGGGGCATCCAAATTTGGTATCAATTGAACTTTTAACCATTTTTCAAACATTTCGCAATTCATATTATCATGATAGTCAGCACTTTTTGATGTTGAAGAAAAAATTAAACCCGCACCTGCAACATATCCTGGCATGAAAAATAATAAAACGCTTTCCCGTACCGCACCCCTTTTTTCTTTTAACACTTTTTACAGACTCATCTTGCCAAGATTTTGAACCACTTCCATTCGAAAATATCCACGTTTCGTCTAAAAATACCACTTCTCTAAATTTCGATTTGTAATTGTCCGTATATTTTTTAAAAGTCAACCTTGCTGGTTAGTTAATTATTATTAAAATTCTTTATACAACCCGACATTAAGGTATAGCTGAATGCCGCCACTGGTTTTCGAGCAGGTTTGGTAATTAAATATTGAATCATGCTGAAACAATTTAAGATCAAGTTCTTTTCGTTATGCAATTTTATTATAATAGGCCGGGTTTTTCCAAAACGAAATGCAACACTCGACTTCTTCCGACAGCCAAAGGTATAATTTGCACTTTCCTTTTCATTGCGTCTAAGTGTAGGTATAGTATAATCATCATGATAGTACTAATCATGTAGTGTTTCTTCATTTCTTTTCGGAAAATCCAGAATTTATAATAAGGAAATCAATCAAATTTATTGTTTAATATCCATTCTAAATGCACTTTAAGGTTTATATGCACATTATACATTTTATAGGTGTATTACAACCAGTGGCGGCTCGTACAGTAGGGCCACAGTGCCATGGCCCTACCTACCTGTACACCAAGTTATTTTTTTACTCACACTCATAATCATTGCTTTGCATCTTTACGCTTCATTCTTTTTGTAACTGTGAATAATTTAAAATTCAAGACGTTTCGTTCATTTAATATCTGATAACGCCTTACGGTGCAAAAACTCCCCGGCACCGCGAAAATTCCTTCGGGCTACCCAACGCCGGCGATTTCTATGTATGGCCATGCTGTTCTTCGAAGGTTCATCGCTTACGAAAGAGATAATGATATATCGCCCTCTCTTACTGACACATAAGGAATTCAGAAATTTTGTGGCGGGCCAGATCCTCAGATCCGTCCGGGATTGGAGGATTTACATGTGCTTTATTTTGTCGTTCCAATCGGATTGGGCCTTCGTCTTTGTTACCACTACTTAATACTAGATGGCAGATGTTTTAAATACAGTTTGCCTTGTCGAGATATTAATTTTAAAATAGTTTTATTTTAATCAGTTTTTACTGTTTAACATAAATTATTCTTGTAGGTTAGGTTTAGGTCAGTCAAAAAGACGTACCTATAGAGTTTTAATAAGATAATTTGAGTGTTTTGTGAACATTTTTTATTACAACTATTGCAAATGCTCCATTTAATTAGTCGGTAAGTTTTTCGATTTTTTTTATATACAGGGCTGTACAAATTCGATGCACTAGCATTGCTATCTCGGTAACTACAAGAGATAGGGAGTTTGGTAAACGGAGGCAAAGTTGCATATTTTAATGCTTAACAATTTGTTAAAAAGAAATTTAATCAAAAATTTCGATGATTTCCAGAGATATCTGAAAAAATAAACGAAAAACTTGTTTTTATTTTTTTATGACAAACGTACTTATTATTTTTAAAAACCAAGGACATTTTCTTAAGTATTTTACAAGATAATAATTTTAAAAGGTCAAAAGCTACTCAAAAATTTAAAAAAAACTCAGGTTCGAATTTGAAAAAATTGAGTTAATATAGGTACGTCGTATCTGAAAAATAAGATTATTTTCTTGAAAAATTATCTTAAGTAAGTGCTCTTGGTTTGTCCAAAAAATCAATATTTTGTCGTAAAGACAATAAAAACACAAATTAATTTTTGTCTTGTTTTTTCTTCGGATGCTCCAGAAGTCATCGGATTTTTTTTAACAAATAATTCATCATTAAAATGTGCAACTTTGCCTCCATTAACCCAAATTGATATCTCTTATAGTTACTGAGATAGCAATGTGAATGTATCGAATTTGTAACACCCTGTACTCTCATCAAAGATTTTTCACTTTATATTTTGGCCCCACCTGTTTCGCCTATCACGAGTCGCCACTGATTACAACTATATCTATACTCCCAAATCTCATTGAAATCTCTATTTTATGTAACCCATAATGGGCTTTTTACTAAATGTTTATTTTGATACCATCCAAGCGCGGATCCAGGGGGGGGGGTCATGGGGGTCATGACCCCCCCCCCCCCAAAACAGAGAAACACAAACACATTTTTATTGTTTTGCCGGGCTGCATGCATAACCCAATGAAATAAAATATTTTTACAACAAAAACAGAAAACAATTATAATATATTTATTTAAAAAAAATTAAAGTAAAAATTTTAATTGAACCATTTTTAATGGAAAATAGTGCGGCACGTAAGGAGTATTTAAAAACCTAAGCATTTGCACCAAAAACTGCTCTTAGAGCTACGCTCCTAAATACATGATTTCTGAAAAAATCAACAGTTTTGGCGTGTTGGGCGATATTTAATTTATTTTTAATCATGAAAACCCCATTTCGAGAAACGCTGGTTAGAGTCATACATACGTCTTATGTTAAAGTTTTGGATTGATACCAATATTCATATTTTTTTTTCTCAAATATAAAATAGTTATTTGTTTTACTAGGCACAAAAGCACGAGATTTATTGCCCCGGCTGGTGTTTAATAGGGAACACCAGCCGCGGCATTAAATCTGCTTTTGTGCCGTGTGAAACATATAATTTTTTCTCCAAATTTGCTCCAATTTCACGAAAAATCGTCTTTTTTATATTTATTTTAATAATTATTGCGTTTTATTAAAGGTAACTGGCTTTTCGTTACTATGTTTACCGCTGATAACGTTTGGTGGATTGTTTTGTTTACTTCAGTGTCATTGTTATTTTAAAAGTTCAAATTTGTTCGAAATGGACCAAATTGAAAGTGAAGATGAGTTATTGCCACTAACACCACCTGAGATAAGAGACCAAGCGCGAGACGTGAAATTGAATCTACTACCGGAGAAGTCGAGAACTGTATATGAACTCACATACCGCAGATTCATGGAATATAGGCAGAAGAACAATGTAGGATCTTTCTCTGAAAATGTGCTGATTGCCTATTTTTCCGATCTTTCGAAGCAAATGAAGCCCTCAACATTATGGTCTACCTATTCGATGTTGAAAGCTACCTTAAACATAAAAAACAACGTTGATTTGTCAAAATATCTAAAGTTACGAGCTTTTTTGAAACGGCAGTCAGATGGTTTCCATGCAAGAAAATCCCGAGTTTTTGAAAGAGAAGAAGTTGAAAATTTTTTATCTTGCATAGCAACGACTTTTACTGCCTAGGCAGTAAAAGTGTCCCTTTTAGGCCTATTCAGTATCATTAAAAAGCTACATTTAATGTCATTTGAAGAAAAATGTTTTTTTTTTTAAATAAAGAGCCAGCTAGGAAGCAAAAAAAAAAGTAAAAAAAAAACATTTACAAAAACAAATTTAATAAAACCATGCAGAAGGAAAGAGGTAATAATTTAATTTTCGAAATTTGATAGTAGATGATGTAGGCGAATTTTAATCGAACTTTGGGCGTGGCTCCGAAAATTTTTCGCCTGCGGCGCTTTCTTTATGTCACTTTGGGAGCTCCAAAAAAGCGCTTTTCTTGCCGGGCTTTGGGCGTGGCCTAAAAAAAAATTCACATCATTTACATGATTTGACCCCCCCCAAATGAGAGTTCTGGATCCGCGCCTGATACCATCGTATAGAGCAAGAAAAAATACAATATTCTACGGTTTAATTGTTAAATTCTTCAATTATTTACTGAGAAAATAATTAAACATTGTAAAAACACACGCGAAACGACTTACCGACGTCACAACAATTTCAAGCAATGGCAGTAGCCAATCGCCCTGTAACCGAAGCACTCCTACCTGAATGAAGTCTCAAGTCTGGTTTCCTGTTTCTAGACGGGTTTTGTCTATTTAAGTTATCGAAACAAAGATACCAATATAATCAGTCGCACGACTCACAGATAAGAGAATTACGATATTAATAGAATGACGTGCATCTTTTCTTATCTTACGCTTTTCAACTTTAGCTTTCGCGCCCTGTTTTCAATTGTTTCTAGGAAAGGTTTGTGATACTCTAGGACAGAGATAGCGAACCTTTTTATGTGCCATTTTCCCCAAAGAAATATTTATTATGGTTATGACGTGCCAACAAACTGTTGGCACGCATCAACAGAAAACTAAATAATAAATAACGCTAAATAGCTCACTACCACAAAATTGATGATTTTTTAGGAAGGAAATGTTTTGGGGCGAAAATTACGACTCTAAAATTACTTTTCTCGGAGACGCCTATCGTTTTTTAAATAAACTGCTGGACAATTGCTTTCGAGCAAGAAAAATTTCGCCTTAATTTAACAGTTAATATTTTCTGAACCAGATATGATATCGACCTACGGTTTTGAATGGTTGATAGATTCATCCCTTGAGAAACAATTGTCAATATTGGATTTTATTTAACTGTCAGAAAATTTTATATACAGGGTGTTAAAGAAGACGATGATTTTTGCTCCAATTTTAATGGAGTGTAACTTTCATAATAACATTTTTAAATTTTATCACTCTACGTCAATTGAATCACTGGTTCATAGCAAAGAAAGTAATTTGCCAAATTTTTGAAATCTGCTATATTTTAAGAAATACCGATTTTTTTGGAAAACCTTGCTTTATTTCAACTTATTGGTAGCTAGATCTCACTGTGCGTTGTATCGTGCAAACTTTGCGAGTGATTCTTATACCTTATGAAAAGCTTGATTATGTTCAGTAACAATAGTTGTACCACAATATTATGATATAGAGTGGCGTACTTATAAACACTTATATGTCTTTGGTTTATAAGTATAGTGTTAGTAAGTAAGAAATTAATAAATAAATGTTTTCCAAGAATTAAATTAAAAAATGTATCTTTGTTAAAATTTTGTAAACACACTGTTTAATATACCTGTAATGCGATATGAAAAACTAAAAAATAAGTAAAAATTGACCTAATCTAGGGGCGAGTATTTTCCAATATAAAACAATCGTGAAAAATTGTGAGATACTCATAAATCATAGACATATAGGATAAGTACGCCACTGTACATCATAACATTTAGGTACAACTATTGTTACTGAACATAATCAAGCTTTTCATAAGGTATAATAATCACCCGCAAAGTTTGCACGATACAACGCACAGTGAGTTCTAGCTACCAATAAGTTGAAATAAAGCAAGGTTTTCCAAAAAACTCGGTATTTCTTAAAATATAGCAGATATAAAAAATTTGACAAATTACTTTGTTTGCTATGAACCAGTGATTCAATTGACGTAGATTGATAAAATTTAAAAATATTATTGTGAAAGTTACACGACAATAAAATTGGAGCATAAATCATCGTCTTCTTTAACACCCTGTATATAAAATTTTCTGACAGTTAAAGAAAATAAAATCCAACATTGACAATTGTTTCCCAATCTATCAACCATTTAAAACCGTAGGTCGATATCATATCTGGTTCAGAAAATATTAACTGTTAAATTTAGGTCAAATTGTTCTTGCTCGAAAGCAATTGTCCAGCAGTTTATTTCTTCTTAAAGTGCCGTTTTGTAGACGGCCGCATACCTTCGTATTCACTCGTTTGTGACAAAAGGAAGAACAAGTCAAGAGAACAGTCTTTTATAGAGACTAGTGTGCTAAAACCCTCTTCGGCTGTCCTTAGTGACTTCTAAAAATTGAAGATTCCTGGCGTGTTGATACCTTCTTATCTTCCAATGTGACTTCTAATAAGGAAAAAAGTGCCGGGCGTTTTCAAAATAAAAAAAAGAAGTAACTGTTTTTAGCATCTCCATAGTATAACAATTATTTATTTCAGGCTAGGGGGGCCCAATACCAAAGAACAATGACGTTATGCCAAAAAACAAAACAATTCTGCGGGCTGGAGGGAAGAGGAAAGTGCCCCATTTGCTCCCTTTCCCTCTATAGACGCCCTGGAGGTGCCAGTTCAAAAGCAAATGACAACTAGCCTCTTTTAATTACTAGAATATTGATTATTATTTTAAGTAAAAATTTTAATTAAAAACACAGAAAATGAGTTTTTTTCCCTTTTATAGCGTAAATCTGACTATTTACAATAATAAAAATAGTGATTAGCACCAAATTGCTGTCATTATACATCCGAAACGTATTCTCTATAAAATGGCAATTTAAGAAGAAATATTTCTAAAACTAATCGTTTTCGAGAAAAACGGGGTTCAAATTCGTAATTTAAAAAATAATCAATTTTGTCGCGGTGGGCGTATAATAGATATTTACCACATAAATTCCTTAATTATTGCAGTGCCCAAATTATTTTGACGCATGCCAGCAATGGCACCCGTGCCATTGGTTCGTCATCCTTGCTCTAGAAAGATTGTTATTATTAAGATTCAATAGGTTCTAGTTCAGGATGTTAGTGCTAACTATGATAAATTTGATTATATTAAAAAAAAAATGTACTGGTTTTTAAAATTAAATGGTCTTGGTTTTGTTTAAAACGCATCACACTTTTACAGGACAATACTAAAATACCTAAGTTTTTTAAATTAATTTTGCGTTTCACAACTTTATTTTAAGATATACTGTACCTACTATATTTTGGTTTCAAATACAATCTTTTTCTGTTTTGATATTTAAAATATTTTAAAATACTTTAATCTCACAAAAAAAAGTTTGCAACCCCTAAATATAGCCAAGGAATTTATATATTAGTATAAAAATAAAATAATTTAACTTGGCTCTGATTGCGAATGGCCTCTGCTTGAGTTTGAAAACAAAGACACGTCCTCATATCATGGTTTATGTCATCAATAAGGCTAGGATCCGACGAAAGTAAGTAAAAGTGGTGTACTATCATTATAATAAGACAAATCGGCAGTGGCAGCTCGCGGTCTTAAAAACTAGTGAAGAGCTAGGTATAGTGCGGGTACTTAAACAAACATTGACTAAAAACCCGTGTAACAAAACGTGTCTCTTATCCTCATCTGTCCAACGACTGAATGGAGTTTCAAACAAATTACAAACTATGTCAATAATTGGGTTTATTTTTAAAACACACAACTAAGTAGGTACGTACGCTACTGAATTAACTGAAAAATAAAAACAAAACGTTTTAATCACACAGTAAATCACGTAAAAACGATATCTATAACTTTAAGTTTCGCGAAGCATCAAAATAAATACCTTAAAGTTAGGCGAACCAATGCTAAAACAACGACTGATCTTATTGTAAATTGCCCTTCATCATAATGCAATTGTTTGCGTGACTGACGTCACGTAACCATAGCAACGGTAAATATTAAAGCCATGTTGGGCGTTGGGTCTTCACTTGGTTTGAGCTAACGGACACGGTCGGCTGGGGCGCGCCAAAAGGCACGAGTGTTTATAATTATTGTCCATCGGAGTTAACCGTGGCCCTATTATGCTACATTCGGATTAAATTAATATTATTAATTCGAACATAATTATTTTTTAAGGGCTAAAATTGTAGCTGTATCGGTTGCTCCTGGTTTTATTTTTTGGTGAAGATTCCCTTCACCTACTTCATCTGACGAGCCGCCACTGCAAATCGGTTTAGCTGTAGCAGAAGTAAATATGTTAATCAATTTTTTTTAATACAGTATGAAGAACATTTGTTTCGGATGGAGAGTGGCCAGAACTCTGCTTCCCCCCCCCCCCCCCTCCCTTCTCCCTCTGATAGGCTCTGCTAATAGAATTTTACATAATTTTTACTATCATACTATCAAAAATGACATAACCTACCTACAAGAGGTGTGTCGCATAAAAATTTTGGGATAGCTTCTGTTAGTGATTCTAATTTTAAAAGTATCAATAAGCGAGATGGCAAACAGTCGCTATTATTATTTAATCGCATGATATACAAAGCATCACACCAAAAAGTTCATTGTCTGAAGACTCGACCGGATCCGGGAGAAAGTGGACGAAAAATTAAACAGGCGGTTACCGTGACGATGATTACGTTTTGCATTAGTTGTCATAAAAAGGTTATTAGGCAATATGTAATAGCAATGTTTTAATTAAAATAATAAGTTAGAGGTTTGTGGCTTATGACGTTTTTCACAGGGCCTATTTTTGGTTAGAGGGAGCCCTAGGCCCAATTCGCAATCTGGGGCCCCTAATCATGGACGCCCATAGAGTTAATCAATCAGGCGGGGAGAAGGAGGCTATCCGGCCAAAAAAAATGTGACCGCAGGAAGCGGTATCAAATATTTCTCATATATCAAAAAAAGTGACTTCTAAAATCGCCAAGATCCAGGATAACACCCCCCCCCCCCTATGCTAAATCAGTTGCAAAAGAATAATTTTTTTATTAGTATTTATTAAGTCCAGAAAATAGTCTTAAATTATGTAGATACGTATGTAAACATAAAATCAAAAAATAATTTAAAAAAATTTCTCAAATAAATATGCCACACAAAGAAGGCGACATAGATCAAAGAAGAAATCTAGCTTTTTGTTTTTAACCTAGTAGACTAGTGAGCATCACAATGCTTGTTGGGCCCTTTCCTCTGTTCGCCTTCCTCTGTGGGTTCATTTTTAAATTAATAAGATATTTTTGATATATTCATTTAAAAGTTGAATTTTTATTCTTGAATGGATTTAAATCTAAACAAAAACTTTCCCGAAAATAATAATTAATAAAAATACTCATACATATCATATTTTCCCTTTCCTAACTAAAAAGAAGCCCTTACCGTCGTCGAGGTGTGTGATTGAACGAATACCAGCAAGTTTACGTCGGTGACGGTTTCTCTATAGTACCTAACGGGAATAACCTAACATAAATTAATTACAGAAACAAACCAAGATTTATTTAATTTATTTATTAATAAACACAGATATCTTTTGTATCGGTCCTCTAGATTTCTACAACTTTTCTTGACTTTCTTTTGACAACTTGTACTCCTACAAAAAATGAAATAATAGAAATTGTAGGTCTCCTGACGTCCTGACGCATCTCAGTTTTGAGGAAATCAAAAGAACAAAAAAATTGATCCCATTTAAACGGTTCCTGGTCAGTTTTTTTATTTTTACATTTTACCGTAGTACTTTTAGAGACAGGGTACGCCACTTTAACGCATGAAAAATAAATATAAGTCTGGCGGCACTAAAATTTTTCTTTTTTTGAGATACGCCACTACGTCAGGAGACCGATGAAATAATAAATCTTGGGAGAGTAGGGAACTTTCACTTTTCTTTATTGTTTAAAAATGCTTAGTCAGAAAAATAACATAATATGGAAAATTCTTTAAAAGTTTGTAAGAAAAAAGATACAAAGTCTCGGCCTCAAAATTTTTACGGTATGTTTATTTTTGTTGTGACATGTTTCGTCTGAAACTGGCATCAGCAGATCTTATAAACAGTTAAAAAATCTTTACCTACGACCACTACTGTAAATACTTAAAAACACACCGTTTCCGATTAATGTAAGATTCCCATTACGCACGGTAAAAAAATCGCACAGCTTGGTAAAAAAATCGCACAGTTTTCCTAGCAACCGCTTAGCAACGGTCAATACAAACAAACTTATTCAAAAACTGACATAATCGTAGATCAAATTTGTATGTGAGTAATATTATAAAGGGGCAAGGGCCTGTCGACATATTAAGCACCGGTTCCCGCAGATCACCGAAGTCAAGCGGTGTCGAGCGCGGTTAGTACTTGGGCGGGTGACCGCTTGGGAACACGGCGTGCTCTTGCCTCAGGGAAGAGTGTAAAATGAATCGACACTTAGCCATCCTATTCACGCCGGACAGGCCGGATGAGATCGGATATCTCGTAGGATGAAGGTGCCGTTTCACACTCCCCAGTCGGTAGATCACATTTGTGGTCGATGACCGGTTCAAGATGGCCTACGTAGTCGGCGAACCGTAAAAAAAAAAAAAAAAAAAAAAAAAAAAATATTATAAAGTGAAATTAGTTTGATTAGGTACATAAAAAATGTCGAGTGACAGTGAAATAGAAAATTTAACTCCACCCAATATTAGCGAAATTGCAGAAGCTGCTAAAAACAACTTGTTACCGGCGAAATCTGAATATCGATACAAATTTACTTACCAAAGATTTATGGAATGGAGATTAAAAAACGACGTTAAATCGTTAAATCATTTTCCGAGAATGTAATGATGGCATATTTCCAAGAACTATCAAAAACGACGAAGCCTTCCTCACTTTGGTCATTTTACTCAATGTTAAAGGCCACAATTAATATAAATCACAATGTCGATATTGCAAACTACTCCAAATTACAAGCTCTTCTGAAGAGAAAATCGGACGGCTTTAAATCCAAAAAATCCAAGATTTTGACAAGCAAGAATATAAACGATTTTCTAGAAAACGCACCAGATGATAAACATTTGTTTATGAAGGTAATATATTGAGCTCAATATAATGTTAAATGTGTAAATTTATTTCAAATCGTCTTTTAGGTTGCTCTTATAATTGGTATAAGCGGTGCATGCAGGAAACAAGAGTTGCGTAATATAAAACCGTCAGATATCCAAGACACAGGGAAGAATCTAATTATTAATATTCCCGATTCAAAAACTAAACGGCAACGTTCTTTTGTGGTGTCAGAATATTTTTACCCAAAGGTTAAAAAATATATAAACATTCGCTCTGCAGTAAGTACAGCTCCAAATTTACCTTTTTTTCTAAACTATATAAACGGAAAATGTACCAAACAGTCTGTTGGTATTAACAAGTTAGGAAAGGTTCCAAAAGAAATAGCCAAATATCTGGGACTACCAGAAGCAGCGAATTATACAGGACACTGTTTTCGACGCTCGTCCGCGACTATTCTTGTTGACGGGGGTGGTGACTTATTAGATTTAAAAAGACACGGCGGATGGCAGTCCTCAGCCGTAGCTGAAGGGTATGTGGATAATTCCCTAAATAATCAAACTAACAATTCGTCTAAAATATCATCTGCAATAGCAAGTACTAGTAGTAGTACTAATAGTATTAATGAAAATTTCATTGAGGCAACTAATAATGTAAATCTTACTTATGCTTCAACAAGCAAAAGAAACGATATACCTTTTGTCTTCAATAATTGTTCTGTAACTATAAATAATTATTGTAATGAGAATAAATAATATTATAAAAAATAACATTTGTAAATTTAAATAATCATACTGTAGAATTATTACAATATATACCTTCTCGTTGATGTTATCACGTTCTTAAATTAATAATATTGTTACCAGTTAAGATGAAAAACTAAAACTAAATGATGTTGTGTGAATAAGTAGGTCGTAGGTAAAGTATGGTACGTAATACGTGTTGTAATGCAATTACGCACTCATAGAATTACGCACTCGCCGCTACGCGGCGTCGTGCGTAACTTTTCTATTTGTGCGTAAATTGCTTTTTACAACACTTATTACGTAATATACTATTAAAACTAACATAAATACATTATAGCACAGCAACAAGACTATACTGTTACATACAGTGTGTCCACGATTAGAGTTCGGAAGAGGAAAACCTTTTTATTTGTGGGTTTAGAAGAAAAAGTTATTCTTTATAAAAACGTCTGCTTGTGTCGAAACTATAATTTCGAATATAAGATTTTCGATTACTATACAGGGTTCGTCAGAAACAACATTTTTAGTGTTTTGGATTTTCTTGTTCAATTCCTTGATTTATTAAATCAATTTTGCTGTTCTAAAACTACAATTTCATACATCAGATTTGCGATTACTGTACAGGGTTGGACAGAAAAAACATTTTATTTTATTATAATTTATCATTGAAATTAAAGAATGTATTAATAAAAATACTTCAAAAGTAAACAAAGAAAAATAGTTTTCTTACAACAAAATCGTTATTCGACCAGATATAAAATTATATTCTAAGTAGGAAAGCAACAATAGTCTGTTCTTACGTAAATTTATTTTAAACGAAATAAAAAAAATAAAAATGTTGTGAAGGGCTTGAAAGAAAAGAAAGACAACAAAGTCCTTCAAATCTATATCCGGTCTCTTTACGAATTATGGACGATTTCTTCGATATGGGCTATGAAGAGAGGAATATTTTTATGAAAACTACAAAATATGAAAACATTTTCAATGTTAACAATTATTTTTATTATCTCGATCTGTTTTGGTAGAAATTACTTTATGATGGACGTGGAGATTTTGTTTTAGTCACATTTTATGAAAAAACATCAATTTTGACGCGCCTTATTGAAGGGCTTTATTATTTTCTCCTACGATCGTGGGGAAAAGTTACTTTTCGGCACGATTTATCGTGCGGAAAGTACCACTTTTCCGCACGATTTTACTTTTACGCACAATTTTCACTTCACCACACTATTTTTGAAATTGTGACAGAATTTATATGTAAATATGTGTTTATATGTAAGTCGTGCGGAAAAGTAACTTTTCAGGACTACTAGCACTAGTAACTATTCGGCACAATTTGTTAAATTAATGATTACCTTATCTAAAACACTCAATAAAGTGAAATACTTGCAAAATAATATTTTTTTTTGCCAGAAGCTCAATAATTTTTGTAATTACAGTATATTATTACGAACCTAATTGACGCACCGGTTCCTGCAGATCACCGAAGTGAAGCGGTGTCGAGCGCGTTTAGTACTTGGGCGGGTGACCGCTTGGGAACACTGCTCTTGCCTCAGGGAAGAGTGTAAAATGAATCGACACCTAGCCATCCTATTCACGCCGGACAGGCCGGATGAGATCGGATATCTCGTAGGATGAAGGTGCCGTTTCACACTCCCCAGTCGGTAGATCACACTTGTGGTCGATGACCGGTTCAAGATGGCCTACGTAGTCGGCGAACCGTAAAAAAAAAAAAAAAAGAACCCAATTGACGTTTATCTGAGAACTATATCGATCATAGGAAAAATTTTGTACCTAGCACATGCGGAAAGTGTCTTTTCCGCCCTTGATGGCTTGCCCGAACTCAGCTTCGCGTCGTTCGTGTAACTGCCGTCGCGTGCGGAAAAGTACCACTTTCCGCACTTGTTAGGTAAATAACTATTTTATAGAGCTTCGTCTTTGCAGAATTATAAAGAATTTTTCAGGTCAAATTAAAAAAGAAATGCGGAAATTTGTGCTCCAGTCCCAAAGTATGCAAGAGATCCGGCGACAGCGCAATGTAGTCTTATTCACTGTCACTAGAAAATATTTAATTATGTATTTATTTTGTCGCGAACTCAAAATGCTTACTAGATCTATATTTTTAAATTTTACTTTACCCTCCAGAAATTCCTCATCACAAGTACATCTTCTCGCCGTCTTACATTATAGCCCCTTATATAGGACTGCATTTTTAGGGCAGCGTATTCTCGACTCCATAACAAGGAGTAGGGGAAAAATTTTCTTGGTCTAAATTAAAATAAATGAGAATATTAATCATTTTTGGAAGTTCCCAAGCAGAAGACTGACGTAACGTAATTTTTTGGAATATCTAGGTCTTCGACATCATGGTATCAAAAAATGACATGATTTACACGTCATTATTTTACGTCATTTAGACGACATTCTGTCAATATAACGTCATTTTTCTTTGACATTTTAAAAATAATACACCAGTATTATAAGTGTCCAGACACGATTACGTCATCTCGCTTTACGCCTTTGATATTTTTGTTGCGTGCATCACTTCTTTCATCATATCTTATATAGCCTCACTAAAGAACTATAATGTGATCAAACGCATCTGGGGATGGGTTGGATGAAATGAAACTCATCTTCTGTCATCTTGATTGATAACTTTTATTAACAATACAAGTTAACTCTTCATAATAAAATAATAAATAAATAAATAATGACGTTATTTTATAACGACGTGATAATGTCGGCACTAATCACGTCAATATGACGTCATTTTTTTGCTAAATCGTGACATCCAATCATGAATTGACAAACAAAACTAACCTCAAACCCTAACAAACCGAACGAACGAACGAAATTTCTCCGCAGACGCGCATTTTCTAAGAAAATTTCCCTCGGCTGACGCCTCGTGAAATAACTCGCGACCTCGAAAAAAATTTCCTGAAATAATTCATGCTCTAGAGAGATTATAAGTGAAAATTTCCCTCATGTATAAAAATACTATAAGAGGTGTGCAATTTCCACTGAATTACAGTGGAAATTGCACTGTAGCAACCATAGCAACAAGTAATAAAGAAGTCAACTTTGACGTTTCTATTTTAATAATAATTATTTGTATGTTTAAATAAAAATGCCCCAAAACCATAGCAACAAATAATAATAAAGTCAACTTTGACGTTTCTTCTTTATTAATAATTATTTGAAAGCCGATCGTTTGAAAAATGAGTCGTTTTGGTGAATTTAGTGAAGATACGATTGATGTAAATATAGAAAAAACTATCCCGCCCAATACAAAGAAAAGCCGATCGTTCGTATGGAAACAATTCATGGAGTTTTGTGTTGTTAGAAACTATAAACTAGAGCGGGAAACATCAGTGACGAGATTGCTAAAGTACTTAAAGATTGGGGCAACAATATGCAAAAAAATAATGGCGATGAATATAAAGAAAGCACAATAAAAGTAATATGGAATTTAACTGCAAAAATGGTGATGGAGGAATACTTTGAAAAATATCGTATTAAGATAGACCCATTTGAAGATCAAGAGTTTAAAGCTGCCAGGGATGCAAAAAATGCTAAAAGAAAGGAATTGCAAAAGCACGAGGATAAAAGAAAGGTCAGTTCAATTGCCCTAAAATATAAAGAAATGAAAATGTTAATTGACAATTGCAACGAATGTAACCCAGAAGGTCTGCAAAAAAAGGTGTTTTTTATATTCTTCTATGAATTACCATGGAGAGGGGGAGAAGGCAGCAAAACCTTATTGGAATTTTTTAAAAAAGAATTTGACAATAGGGGGCAAACAACAGGTAGAATAGAATACAATCCCATATTCAGCAAAACGACACAAGGTGGCTCCAAACCGTGCGCTCCATCTAATTGGCTAGTCGCTAATAAGAAATATCCCGATCTTTGTCCAATCAGATTGTTTAACTTGCTAAAATCAAAACGAGAAGGTATTGAAAATGATCGTTTATTTTTAACGGTCAATCCATTTTTGAAAACTGGAAGTCGATGGTATAAAAACAGTCCTGTTGGGCGAAATGAAATAGCAAAATGGACTACTACTCAAGCAAAAACAGTGGGACTAAACGTTAAAAAAACAAAAATTACTAATCACTCACTTAGGGCTACAGCCGTGTCAAAACTTGCAAAAAGCGGTATTGCAGAACAGGAACTTATAAAAATGACTGGGCATGCTAGTTCCAAATCAATTGCCAGCTACCTTCAAATGGATCAAGAACATCATGAAGCCATTGTAGAAAAAATGAGAACATATAGCACCCCAAAATCCAGTGAAAAAACATCAAGCACTCAAGAGAACCTATGTATTATGGACTTAAATAAGACCACACAATATATAATAAATTACAATAATTGTAATATTAATTTTAATAAATAAAAAACTAAGATAAAATGTTAACGTGTTAGCTATTTATTCTGTACATTTTCTACCGAAAACCATTCGTGCATAAAAATTTAAAGAAAATTCTGAAAAATGAAATGTTTTTTGGAAACCGCATTCGTTTATTTTCATCGTTGTTTCAAAAAATAGCCCTCCTCCTTCGGAGTTATAGTTTGAAACAACGATGAAAATAAACTCATGCAGTTATCAAAAAACATTTAATTTTCCAAAATTTTCGGAAATTTTTATGCACTTATAGTATTATCCCCGAAAATAAATGTAGAGCTACATATTTTGAAAATTCATGAAACAACGTACACAAAACCAACTTTTAATATTTCTCAGTTAAGAGTGACGTCTAGTGACGCATTCGTCATTTCGTTTTTTGATCAATATTTCGTTACTTTTTCCTATTATCCAAAAATCGTCCAAATACCGACATTTGAGCATAATTACCCACAATTTAAAGTTAAACAACTTTGAATTTATAAAGTAATAAAAGCAGAAAAAGAAAAATGGACGAATTTCACAAATTTTCATTTTTTGCTTTTATTAATTTATTAATCAAAATTTCTTTAGTGAAATGGCGAGTGCATCACTAGACTTCACTTTTAAAATAAATTCTATATATCAATTTGGAGAAATTCGGTGATAGCGGAGGACAAAAATGGTGGCCGCAGTGACATGTCAATGCCTTTAAACGTGAATTTACTTACGATGCTTTTAATAATTTTTGAACCCATTCTATATCGAAAATATATGTCCAATTGTCTTTTCTTTCCGGATACCTTGGATTCATGTTGTACAAGTACTCACTTAAGAAATCTACTCCGTTAAAGGAGCTTTTGGGACGCTAAAATAAAAATATAAATCTCTTCAAATTTGATAAAAGACTAAAAAACTACTTTTTATAAACTGACAAACAAACTTTTAAACTCTTGGTAGAGTGAGCGATTAAGTCGAGTTTTTCAAGTCAACAACATAAAACATTAAAAACAAAATCCAAATTCCACAGGAAACAATTATTAGGAAATTCATAATTTTCTTTGGGGGATTGAGAAAATAGTTTCTCTTATATTCAGAGATGGACAACTGGTATCCGCAGAGGAAGATGGTGACCAAATTTAAGCCATCCCTAGTCAGCAAGGGGCAGGGCCGTAGCCAGAACCAAATTTTTGGTAGGGCTATTCGATTCCTTACCAGGGCCCATATTCTCATGCACGTTGAAATATAATGATATTTGATTTTTAAGGGATGCTGTAGAATTTTTTACATTTTGGAACGACCGACATCTGACATGCTTCATTCATATGCATGTATTATATTTATTATAAGCAGTGGCGTAGCCAGAAAATATGCTCGGGGGGGGGGGGCTGAATGGGCGTAAGTAGGACATTTTTTTTGGGGAAAGGGACAGTTGGGATTACATGTATTTCATAATATTTTACCTAGGAAAGAAGACGGAAAAGCGCCGCAGGCGAAACATTTTCGGGGCCACGCCCAAAGTTCGTTAAAAATTCACCTAACTACTAACAAATTTCATCAAAATTATTAAAATTTGTTTTTGTAAATGTGTTTTTTTTTTTTGATTTTCCTAGATGGCTCTTTATTAAAAAAAACATTTTTTATATTTGTAAACAATATGAATATTAGTACCAATCCAAAATTTTAACATAAGACGTATGTATGACTCTAACACGCGATTTTCGGGCTCGATTTTTCATAATTAAAAATAAGTAAATATCGCTCTCCACGCCAAAATTGATGATTTTTCAGAAATCATGTATTTTTGGAGCGTAAATCTAGGAGCAGTTTTTGGTGCAAATTCTTAAGTTTTGAAATACTCTTTCTTAAGTGCCGTTTTGTATATTTATAATAAAGCATTCTCGTTTCTTCCAGCATTATTTTTTTTAATTATAAATCATCACACTTCTTCAATAAAAAATGTTTCAATTAAAATGTTTACTATAATTTTTTTCTTTAAAAATAAATACCTAATTATTTTTTGTTTTGTTGTAAACATAATTTATTGCATTGGGTTAAATTTTTGTTGATTTAAAAAAAGCTCTAAAAAAGGGGAAACGGAACAGACAGGGGCACATGACGAAATTATTTAAATTATTTTATTTTATTAAACTTATCAAATAACTTGCAGACATTTTTGATTTTGCTATTTCAAAATCTTTTTTACCAGGGCTCAATATTTTTTTACCAGGGCTTCGCCCTAGCCAGCCCTCCTCTAGCTACGGCCCTGGCAAGGGGCGGAAGGACTTTATACGAGTACACTGTATATTATGTATAATCCACATTCTTAAGAGCTTTTAGGTTATCTTATAATTACTTTTTTAACGATTATGTATTTGGACCGCCTGTAGACTTAAAAATTCAATTACTTATGTAGTAGGTAATTAAGTATCGATTCCACATAGGGGAAAGAAGTTGAATATCGATCACTTAAGAGATAACGTAAAATAAAAGCAATCCTTTCACAAAATACTGTTATATTTTGTATTGGACGTAGACTTTAATATCTTAAAAAATTTTTCAACAACATAAAAAACAAAACTCAAACTTGATCGATATTATCACCTATGGTCAGCTAATAACGATCATATAGGAGGGTAATATCGATCATATAGGAGGGTAATATCGATCATATAGGAGGGTAATATCGATTATATAGAAGGGTAATATCGATCACCTATGGTCGACTAATATCGATCATATAGGAGGGTAATATCGATCAAATAGAAGGGTAATATCGATCACCTATGGTCGGCTAATATCGATCATATAGGAGGGTAATATCGATCATATAGAAGGGTAATATCGATCACCTATGGTCGACTAATATCGATCATATAGGAGGCTAATATCGATCATATAGGAGGGTAATATCGATCAATGTCTATTGACATGCTGCACACGAATCCAGTCAGCTTCCGGTCTTCCTCTGATCATGCAGAGCGATTTGTCTTACGAGAATACTTTTTTTAGGGCATCTGCAATGAATACAAAGCAATAAGGGGAAAATCCATCACAGGCTTTTAATATCGAATATGCTGGCCGAAATGACCCGCCACGAAGAAGCTAATTTTTTAACATAAACATCTTCTAACCTCAAAGAATAAAAATTTTCGTAAACTGTATAGAATACCTGGGGTAGCATGCAAATATTAGTACTAAAGTAGCTTAGGATTTTCTAACCTTAACATAATAGCAATAAAAACTGCAGAAAAACTATTTGTGGACGTACACACTCGGCGTTACAATGAAACTGTCCGTTGTATTATTTTATAGGTTTATAGGGTTGCGTAAAATTAAGATGATCGATATTAGCCGCTGATCGATATTCGACCACTTCCCCTACTTTATAAACTTAGTAGCGCACCGTTGACTCTAAATATATGAAACTAACATAAAATAATAACTTTTTGATATTCAAAAACTGGTGATTCTAACATTTTAAATATTAGCACTGTAATCAGCGATGTAAAACTTATAAGAACTCTAGCAGCACTCCCAGTTCCCCTCGAATTTCTGAGGAATTGGGTGTGGGTTAAAAACATTAATATACTTACATAACAGCTCTTCTCGGCTCTGACTTTTTCTAGTAACACAATTAAACCTTCCTGAACCAGAGGGAACACAGTTGAATTTAAGTGTTCAATTACTGGATCTAAAGATGTAAAAATTTGGTAACTGCCGGTGTAACACATTAATGTTTCGCATTATGTTAAATTTTTCTTCTATATTTTAAATTTTTTTAAATACGTTTCCATTATTTCCAATGATTGCGGAAAATTTTACCAGGGCCCCATAACAAAATTCGCAAAGCAAAAATTAAGGCCGCCGTTATTTAACTTCGTAATGGTTATTTTTTTATTTTTTGTTCCTAGCTTGTAAAATTTAAAAAACAATAAAGTATTTAAGTATTCCTTTATAAGTACCTATACAAAATGTGTTCACAAATTCTTAATTTTCTATTTTAATAAATGACTAAGTATATTAATTTTGGAGCCTAGGCCCCAATACTCTTCGTACATTTTTAAAAATTATACTACATGAGAATAATTGAGTTACACACAAAGTATAATTCTCATCTTTATTTATTATAATAACAAAGGCGAAAAAAAACATAATCCAACGACGTCACTCTGGGCAGTATTTTATGGTGCAATATGTCGTTGCCAATGAAACGTGTTATAGACTTAGAAAAAAATGTAAGGAAGAGTTGCAGATCGATTTGCTTTTATGGTTTTTTAAAGTTTGTGCACGGACTTCCGACGTCATCGTTTTTTTGATTGTCATATTGATTTATGATTTGTTGTGCCTTAGAAATTTATTTTTTCGTAATTATAGTACTTTTCGGCGCTTTTATTATCATTCGCTTGTGTTTTCGGTAAGTAGATTTGATAAGTATTTATTGTAAAAAGTTCTAACATTTCTAGAAAAAAATTACGGCACAGTTTTTACCCACCCTGTATAGAGAAATTGAATTTTCTTATGATGAATCGCATTCTTTAGACAATCAAAAACGTTTATTAAGAGTGACTTTTTGTATCTTTCAATTTTTAGTCCATTTGTCCTCTTGTAAACCCCATCCGTGGACATACTGTATACAGGGTGATTCCTAAGTTGATACTTCTTTTTTAGCTGTGTATAAAAGGTATTAAAATAAACAACATTTTCAAATGCCTTTTTTCAAAAAACTTAAAAATAGGCGAGATACCGAAGTAAAAGATCTAAGTGCGGGCCTGGTCATCAAAACGTAGCCTGCTGTACTTTATGTTGTTTGTCTTCTTTATTATTAGTCATGCAATTTACGGGTCGGTGCTGAGTTATTTGGCAATACGCGGCGGTGTGTTTTCTGAAGCAAGTTAATTTTAAATTTGAAAACAATGAACTTGTAGATATGGTGGTAATTTACGGTCAGTATCGTCAAAGTGCGGCTGCTGCTTTGAGATTATACGTAGAACGCTTTCCCTTGCGGGCTGAACCTACACCCAGAAGTTTTCTTAATGTTATGCAACGGGCAAGTTAGGCTGGACCGTATTTGATCCATAGTGTAATAAATGTCAAAGTCAAAGTCAAAGTCAAAAAATCCTTTATTGTTTAAATAATAATAAAATTCTTGTTAAGAAAGGAATGTAAGTATTTTATTTTTAAGTTTTTTGAAAAAAGGTATTTGAAAATGTTGTTTATTTTAATGCTTGCTATACACAGATAAAAAAGAAGTATTAACTTAGGAATCACCCTGTATAATTTTGGCCATTTTTCGTCGATTTGATTCATACGATTTTAATGACGTATAAGTTATGATATAGTGGATTTTTTGAGTACTCTCGCTAGATGGAGTTAAAGACACGTGCATTCGGATACTTTTCGAAACATAATTCACAACGTGACGTGCGCACTAATTACGGCTCACTAAAAATCTGGGAAAATTATGAGGTCCCGATATTAGCTGATCGATGGGAAATAACTGCTGTCGTCTGTCGGAAAATGAGAGAGTTGGTTGCGCAGCTTATACACGAGTCATCATTCATCGAGGATACTTATATTCCCTCTTGTTGTTCTATGCTCGATGAGTTTGTACGGGTTTGCAAGTATATTTTTAATATTCGCGTAAAAAAAGGATGATGTAGCCGCTCAACGGAAGTATCATTATTTGGTGGAACTATTTTAAAAAGGCCTACTTCAACTTTAGACACGAAAGTCATTAAAAATGTACGTATGAATGTGTAATAGTAGTTTTTACCACAAGACTGGATATGATGTCTATATCACACGAGAAAGTAAATTGAGCACGACGCCGTAGGCGATATAGACACTCCACTCGAGTTGAACAGTATATTTTTTCTACGACCAAAATTACAAACCTTATGCTAAAAAATGTAAAAAAGAAGTTTGCAGGTTGCCGGGCTCGAACTCACAACCATTGGATCTTTAGTAAAACGCTCTACCGTCTCGACTATCGAAGAGTTTAGTTAATTATGGAAAAACCAACTGAATAATGATGCTACATGAAATTAATTTTCTATGCACATTCAGCAGGTTGCATTATTGATAAATCTATTATAAATGCGTATAGATTTTGTTATATTGAACAAATTAATAACATATTGTACCATATACATTTAAATTATATAATTTAGTGTCTCGAAAAAGAAGGCGAAGCCTCAGTAAAAATAATATACTGTGATTGGTTAGTACTTTTAAGAACAACATGTAAATTTGGCTTCTTGACTACTGTGATTGGTTAGTTTCATAACCTAACTAGGATTGTTACGAAATTTTGCATCACAGTTTACTAGAATAGCCTACTTTACTCGCCACTTAAGTGTAAAGGAAACAGCAAATTTCCATATGGGAGTAGAAAAAGGTCTTCTAACATTAGATGCAAGTTGCAAATTGCAAGTGCAAATGCAAATCAATAGTAGTTTTATCGAAGATAGTTTTAAATGGAAAAACTGGGCAACAGATGATTAAAATGTAATTTTTAATTAGCTGACGCAAGTTTTCCCACTGAAAACGATCACTTGCAACTTGCACCTAATGTAAAAAGGCCTTAAAAAACATTTTAGTATCGCTCATTTCTTTTTATATATAAGTAAGTTTTATTACGCAAGTTTAATGCCTTTTGCTCGTGTCCTGTTTTCTTCTTTAAATATTCTTCTAACTCTTCCCTGTCTTGGTTATATTTTTTCATGATATCCGCCCATATTTGAAGTCCTGAAAGTTCAACATTCTCCTCCGAGATATGTGGCTTAATGATGATGTTCTGTAGGACAGTACTTTTGTATGTGTAATCTGACATGCTTGAAGTTTAAATTGATATTTAGGTAGAAAGGTTAGGGTATGAAAGTATGCGAGATTAAGGTATGAAGAGGTGCTATTAGTTGTCACTAGTTCACATGCGGGTCATTATTATCAGAAGGGAAATTTTCACCAGTCAAATGTAAAAAAATAAAATCATAGCAGTTAAATATTAAGTTGTTTTTGTAATTGTAAGATACTAATCTACCTTCCAGGAGTAGTGGCTAGTATTAAGATCAGTTATTAGTTTAATTTTTCCACTTTTTTGGGTTTAAGATAGCATTTCAGTTATTTCCTTTCTTCATACTTTGTAGGGTCACTTTTATTTTTTCCCTCATTCGTTTTATATTTAATCTGACCACTCTTTATGTATTTTTGTATTTTTATTGGCCATATAGTTAGAAATTATTAAGAACGGGTATTGTTTATGAACATAAGATGTATTTTATCTCCGTTATTATCAGCTATCTCCCTTATCAACTGATAAAGGTCGTGGTATAATGGAGCTAGATCAGATCCAATGGGTATTGTCGACATCGTAATAAACATAAAAACTCAAAATACGATATTTCTTATTGGTCAGGACAAACTGTTTTAAAGATCATGCTTTTTTGTATATCTACTAGCATATCTCAAAAACGAGTTGAGTTACCGATGTATTTTTTTTTTGTTAAAAGCGCTTCTTTCAAGGTATAACAATAATGGTATTTTTTTTAACAAAAGACATTTCTAAAACACCCATGACTTTAGACGTTTAGAAACTATGCAGGCAACTTTTTACTAATAAAGAAACAAGACAAAAAAAATTGATACCATAATCGTTATTGTGACTTTTATAGTTTAGCCGCTATGAATTTTTAAGTTTCTCTAAATTTAAAATGTGAGTAATTATTATGCATGGAGAAAAAATAAAAACTTCTGAATAAACCTTGGAACCAGAATTTAGACGTAATTAATATGGCTGCGAAAATAGAGATAATTTTCAATAGAAACTAGAAGAAGATTCTTTATGTATTTAAAATAAACTTGAACGAAAAAATTGAACATTTTGCTATTGCTAATAATGGCAACGGGGAATAAAACGTAATTAAAAATAACGCCGCGGGCCAACATTTTTAATGCAATTAGGAGTGAAGTTGTTACGGTTTCGTTACGCCTTGTAGAGATTGTTGTTACGAATGACAGTTTGTTGATTATTGTTTTTGACAAATTGTAAATTTTAGGGAAGCAGTAAAATTTATGGCTAAGAAAGCTGAAAAAGTATTAGTTCCCTTTAAGAATTTTTTTTTTATCATTCATAGCTTCTCTTTATGTCGAGGGCTTAAAAACAAATGGTGCATTACCCACACCATTCAATGGCTACGTTAGTTAGCCCGGGTTGCCCTAGAAAAAGAAGAGATAGCGACGATCTGAACCACCATAATTTAGGGCACGTGAAGCCGTCCGTGTCAAAGTCTAGTAATCGCCATTTCATTTTTTGATCAATATTTCTTATCCTTTTTACTTTATTTAAAAAGGGGGCAAAATACCCGCCTTCAAGTAGTTTTGAACTAAAGTAATTTTGATTAATGAATTAACAAAAGCAAAAGACGAAAATTTGTCCATTTTTCTTTTTCTGCTTTTATGACCTTGTATTAAATTATAGATAATTATGTTTTAAATATGGATATTTGGCCGATTTTTAGATAAAAGGAAAAAGTAACGAAAACAAAATGGCGAATGCGTTACTCGACCTTACTTTTAAGGAAAACTAGGAAGATTTTGAGCACCTTTGGTAATTCATGGAGGGTAATGTCCTCCCTTGCTGCAAAGTGTTGTGTTTTATATCGGCTTTAATAAAATATGTCAAATGAAAATCTATTAATTTATGTAATAAATATATTTATTGTTTCTACCTACCTCAGACTACGTTACTTCAAAAACTATTTCCCAAAATCCTAATATTGAAAACAAAGTTATTTTGTAGCTCGAAGAAACTTTACAAAAATACCATTTTATAAAATTTCTAACATAACCGATAACACCCATATTTTCAAAAATAAAGCCCTACAATGTATTTACAAATTTGCCTTAATTAAAAAATATTGTTTTCAATTATTTGCAAAGACGCAGTGAAAAATAATAAATAAAATAAATATTATACTCTATTAATATAAATAAATAATTAATAATAACTATATTTCTAACACATTTTTGGTTGCGAGCGAGCATTCTTATATAAACCATTAACATAAAGTTTGTTTAATATATTAATTTTAAGATATACATTAAAAATTTAATCGCCAGTTTTTGCCAACCAATAAAACTTCGCTATTGGAATTGTCAAACATTAATATCTCGGCATTTACTCCTGAAATCTGAATTTCGGTTCGCTAGAAAGCAGGCCCGGACTGGCCAGGTCCGCGATCGCGGAGGGCCCCGGGCCCGAGGGGCCCTAAATGGCCCCCCACATAACGTACAAAAACGCTCTGAAAATAGACAATGTTTCCAGTGTTTGACATGTGCTTTTTCTGTTCTGTTTGAACTTACTCAATCTAGACTGTTTAACAATCTGTATATTGCATATAAATTTGTTCTTACCATACCTTCTACCCAAGTCACATGTGAACGAGTTTTTTCTAAACTTAAAATAGTTAAAAATCGACTTCGGTCGTCTTTAGGCCAAGAGCTTATGTCCAGTCTGCTTTTTATTAATGTTGAGAGGGATTTATTTTATGATTTGGACAAAAATAAAGTAATAGATGAAGTAGCTTTAAGAAGTGAGTTGCTTACAAAGAAGCTGTTACTTTAGGTCTAGGAGAGTAAAATGTTGAATCATCTCAATTAATTTAAGCCCCTTCCATTCTAGTATAACAACATTGTAAAATGTTAAATATACAGGATTTTTTTAAAAATTTTAGTATTATTTTTCTAATCCCTAAAATCCGTTTGTCATTATTTTTATTACACAAATAATTTTGACATAATTCATTAATACTTTGGGGTGAATAAAATACTGCACTTTATTTTGAACTCCGTTGTAATTATTAGCAATTCTATAGCATGTGTTTTGTAGTGTTGTGGTATCCTAAAAATACTGTGAATTTCTAATTTTAATGAATAATAAAGTTAACAAAAGTCGAAAATCATAATATTCGTATAAAAACCTAGCTGAATTTATTCTTCTTTATAAGTGCCAAAATAGCGTAAAAACGCGTTTTCATTATTTTCAAGCACCTAATTTTTAACACCCAGACCCCCCGGTAGAGGGCCCCTTTACAGGTTTTAGCTGAGGGCCCTAAATGGTCCCAGTCCGGGCCTGCTAGAAAGAATGATATTTGCGCTGAATATGAAACAGGCGGTTTATACCAATTGTTGGTAGTTTCAGAGAAATTCGAGTTTGAAATAGGGTTTAGCAAGATTTTTATGGCTGGCAAAAGAATTATCTTAACCACCGTTAAACTATATTTTTGTTTCGTTTAACAAAGGTAAAATATATGCATTGTTGCCAATTCTTTCACAATTTTAGTGTCACTGCAGAACAGTATAAATCGGTAGGTACTTAATATAATAAAGAGATTTCAATTATCCAAAATAATGGTTTAATATTAAGTATATTATACCTTGACATACGATAAGCCTGATTTAAAAAAAAAAAACATAGGTACACAAAAAAAATAGATAGGTACTCTTAGCTGAAAGTAATAAACTCTCTTGAACGTTAATTATTCACGATAAGAGAAAATATATTTGTATAGGATAATTTTTCTTGTTATAAGAGCAAAGTTCTTCGTTTAAGAAATACGGCTCTCTTAAAAACCCTACAAATTTCTCTTAGACGTTTATCTCAAAGGCGATTTCTCTTGCTTCAAAGGCAATTTATTTAAGAGATGTTCATGTAAGAGAAATTTCCCTTCAAATCTTTATTTAAAGTACTTATTTCACAAGTGACGACGTAATCGCGGACGGGATTCAGATACAGAAGCATTTAAAGTATGGCAGTCGAGCTGGCGTGATCGGGTTAACTTTTTCAGCATATCAAATGAATTGATTTTAAATTTAAAATTGCCAAAATAATTTAATCAGGGCCAAGCAGCTGGTTGACAAAGTTTTTATACGTTTTAAATAACATTTTTAACTGTACACTCTTTTGTTTTAAAATAATAAATAATATTATCTTTATTATATGTGCAGAGCTGGCAAAGCACTCGAAAAAAGTGCTTCAAGCACCACGAACACTTATTTGAAAATTCTAAGTAGCAATACCGAGTAACAGGTTTAATAGCCAGTTTTTCGTGTTGTAATGTTGAGTGATTTTGAGGGCTTGAAATACGAAATTCAATTACCAACGAGCAAGCACTTTAAAAAAAAGGCTTGAATTACCAATCACCGAGCACTGTATTTTAAATATGCTTGCAAGCCTTGGGATTGAAGCACTTTCGAGGCATTTGCTATCCAGCTCTATATATGTTACCTATTGTAAAAGGGGGGGGGGGGGAGTCGGTTGTACGCCGTTTTTCAATGAAATGAAAGGTATTTTTTGTATTCAGCGTAATTTATTTTCTATTGCCTAGCGCTTTCGGCCTAATGGAAGGCCATCTTCAGGGCTTAGGTTCTACATGTTCTTCTTGTAGAACCTAAGCCCTGAATGGCCTTCCATTAGGCCGAAAGCGCTAGGCAATAGAAAATAAATTACGCTGAATACAAAAAATACCTTTCATTTTATGTTACCTAGTCTATTTTTTTGGAAAATATTTTATGTAATGTAAATTTTGTGTCCGTATTATAATTAATATATTAAACATACAGTTTGATGTCAGTTTTAAATAAACTTCGACAAATCACATACATTTATCTCTTAAATTCTTAAAGGGCCAGACAACAGGAACCTTTACATTTAATACTTTTAAATATCGTTTCATTTTAGTATAAAATTATGCATAAACTGTAACAGTTTCCAATGCTATTTAACGATGAATGATAGAAGAAGAAGAGTCTTGAACTTCCATTATCTTTATTTGTTTTACATCACAACGTTTCAACAGGTAAGTATCTCCAGTCGTCTTCAGGTGAATACTGTTATTCACATTTACCTTGTGATGTATAACAAATAAAGAAAATGCAAGTCCAAAACTCTTCTATCATTCAAGAAACATCATCGTCTCCAACCTTCAAACAGACACTATTTAACGATATAATATAAATTTCGCATATTATGTCATATTATATGCTTTACAATAGCCACATTTTGCCAACCAACAAAATTCCGCCAAACGATATTTCAAGCGTGATTTGCTCGGAATCCACACATACAATTTTGAAAAAACTTGTTTCATATTCAGCGGCAAATATTATTTCTTTCCAGCGAATCGAAAATCCGATTTCATGCGTCAGCCAGTGCGGAGATTTTAGCACCTGAAAAATCGATAAATGGGATTTTATTAGTTGGCAAAATATCACCAATAACTCTATACTTACTGTGTAATGTTCTAAAATATATTTTTCATACATTAAAAAAAGTCATTATAAAATCACAAAACATTTACAATAAAAAAGTAAATTTTGTTTTTATAAATTATTTAAATTTAAAACAACAAAATCTTTTAAATTTTGCATCATTTGTAGTAATCCTTCATGGTAAAATTACAAATATTTTAAAAATCTGTTCTGTAGATGTATTTTTACAAAATAAATGTAAATATTACAAAACATTAATTTTACACAACCTAATATGATTTTAAAATAAATATAATATAAATAATATCAGGGGAGGATGCAGTTTAAGAAAAATATTTGTTACGGCAAATAAACTTATTGATAGTCTCAATTAAAAAAAAAAATATTAATACTGCATTCATCATTTCGATTGTAATATTTGCAGTTAGTTTAGATTCGTCTTAAGGCCTTTTTACATTAGGTGTAAGTTACAAGTGAGAAAACTTGCATCAGCTGATTATTGACAATTGTTATCAAAGCGCTTGCATTCAAGAAATGTTGCTTCTTCAACTTGCTCCTAATCTCGATACACTAACACCGGTATGTTATTCCGCATAAAATCTCTTCCCTATTTTGACGTCACTGCGAGGACGCTTATGGCTGGTTTACACTATTGTAAACCTATGTGCAAGAAAATGATCGTTTTATTTTTGATATTAGCCCGCTTTTTATGTCAGGTTAGAACCGTAAGTCGTGTCAAGAGGTTATGCAACCATGCTTGCACTCTTGCAGTGACGACATGCGCAGTCATATTCAAAGTTCAACTTGCTTAATGTACATACCGTTGTAGGTGTATCGTGCACCTAATGTAAAAAGGCCTTTACTTATAATAACTGGGACACGGGCGCAGCATTTCTGACAAGGCGCTTACAACACAAAATAATCTAGGCAGCAACTGAGAGCTGTCATTTATCCGAAACGATTGGGAATGTTTCGTCGGAGTGGATTATTTTTCGCTTGATGCGTCTAACTTTTGCCTGTCTCTTGCACAGAGAATATCACTGCGCGATAAATGTTTTCTGTATGGTTACTCGAACAAAACCATACATTAATATTAAATTTTGGCGCTACAATTTTTTTTCAAATATGATCCTGATTCTGTTTACTGCGTCGTCGCTCTTCCTGTATAACAGCTTTCACTATAATTGCGACTTTCCCGTACGAGATCGTCCACATTTTTGTTGGAATCGTTGGCACCGATGATAGCCGAGTGCAGTTTTGAGGCCAGCCAGCACATGATAAAAGCAGCCATAAAAAGAAGACAACCCAATATGGCGGCTATGACCTGAAAACAAAATTTGGCTGGTAAATGGACAAAAAAAGTTTAACTTTAGTTTTCAAGCACCCAATATCACATCGTGAAGTTGAGCTGGGTAATACAATTTTAATTCTCAATATTTTCTCAGGTCGATATTTTACCAAAATAGAATTTTTTGAGCAACTCATACAACATTTTAAGGAAATGACAAACTAAAATTAGGTTTGGTGTAAGGTCTGATTTTAAGACATACAGTGTCCGCAAGAAAGTCCGCATCAAATGGCAAATTTTTTTATTATTAAGTTTAGGTAAAAATTGAAAAAGCAGTTAGTTTTTGCTTGCCTAAAAACCAAAAATGACGTATACTGAAGCAGCTGCACGACTTGCGTTATCTGTCTAATTTGACATTTTTAATAAAATAGGTTCAAAAATGCCCTTATTTATCATAATATCAAAAAACTTTATTCGAGAAAGTTGTTTATTTAGGCATTTTTAGCCTCCATACGAAATTTTGATAGTCTAATACAATTTTTATTTTTTGCCAGTTTCTTGAAAATTTTGATCAACCCTCGTAGACTAACTTTTGTACATCGATGTAAAACCATTTGCCTTTACTTCATTTGTTATCTCAATGCAATTTTGTGTAAAATTTTTGTTTCCAATTATTCATTTTGCTTTTAAAACTAAAATTGTTATTGATTAGTATGTAATGTTTGATGCAAAGTTCATCTAATTACATCAGTTTTGCCAAAAACGACGTTTCTTATTTTTCTTAAGTTAGTGAACAGATGTACAAAAAGAAAATACTAGGAAGCCCTCGTTAAAATCTTACTTAATTAATATTGGATTTTTTTCGATATTTTGATAAATAAGGGCATTTTTAAACCAATTTTATTAAAATTGTCAAATTTTACAGGTAACGCAAGTCGTGCAGCTGCTTCAGTATACGTCATTTTTGGTTTTTAGGCAAGCAAAAACTAACTGCTTTTTTAATTTTTACCTATACCTATAATAATAAAAAAATATGCCCTTTGATGCGGACATTCTTGCACACAGTGTACACAAATATTAGAGTTTAAAACAGTGGTTCCCAAAGTGGTCCAGGTGGACCCCCAGGGGTCCACGGGAGACTCGAAGGGGGTCTACATAGGCGTGACAAAAAAATGGGGGTTCACAATTCGTAAGCGGGGGTCCACGAAAATGTATCTGGTTTCGATAGTGAAGAACTAAAATGCTGGCTTGACTTCACCTAGGCAGATAATATTTTAAGAAGTTGAGCGACTGTTATATAAAAACTTGCATCGAAAATCGATTTCATTCACAAACGTTCTTTCGGTGGCAATAGATGGAGCTCCTGCCATGGTCGGGCGATATCGTGAGTTAATAAGCCATCTTAAAAGAATTATACCAGAGGTAACTGCAATTCACTGTGTCATCCCCCGACAACATCTGGTAGCGAAAAATTTTAGTGATAGATTGTACCAATCGCTTTAATTTGTGATTAATGCAGTTAACAAAATAAGAAGCAATGCATTGAATACGCGTTTATTTGCACAATTGTGCGATGAAAATGATGAAGACTTCCAACGATTGCTCTTACATACTGAAGTACGCTGGTTGTCGAAAGGTGCATGTTTAACAAGATTTTACTCACTTTTTGAATCAGTTTTAGAGTTTCTGGAAAGTAAAGATCCAGATTTAAAAGAAAACCTGATCAGTTTGAAAGCAGACATCGCGTATTTGAAAGATTTGTTCAAAAAATGTAATGACATTAACTTACAATTACCAAGGGGACAGCCTCAATTTAATAAAAGCAAAGGGTGTAATTTCAGCTTTTCTTTGAAAATTGAAATTTATGAAGCAAAATATTAGTCGGCGCGAATTTTCCCAGTTTTCAAACTTATCACAAGTAGAATGCCTTGATGAGAATATTCAGACATACGTTCAATATTTAATTGCCCTGCATGATGACTTCAAAATCAGATTTGAAAATATTCTGACGATAGAAATACCACCATGGATCATAAATCCATTTGATGAAATGGAACTCGAGAATGTGATATTATAAGAGGAGCTACTCGAGCTTAGCACTAATGAGGAGCTGAAGATTAAATTTAAAAGGGGGTATCAAACATTTTGGCTGCAGGCAGAAATAACCGAAAGATATCCTGGACTGTGGGGAATTGCGAAAAGCTTTTGATAGCGTTTCCCTCGTCATATCTTGTCGAAAAAAATTTTAGTGTCGCTACAAACCTTTTGACGAAAGAAAGGAGCAGATTGAATATCACAGAACGGGGAGATTTGTGGTTATTCCTAACAAAACTGAAGCCAAATATTGATAATTTGCTGTCAATCCATCAAGTACATTCCTCCCATTAAAATTTTAATTTTTTAAAAATTACGTTACGTTATTAATATTTTTTTTTTCAACACTGCTCACACTTTCTTACAATACTTACCAAAAAGGTACTGCAACTGCTTTCAAGTGCGGCCGTTTTTTGGAAAAATTCTCCTGGCATTAAAACAGTATATTCCAAATTTCCCTGAATTTTCGTAAAGTGGGTCGAGTTGTATCTGGGTAAAGTATTTTCTGAATCCTTGGGTTCCATTATTTCAATAATTTGGGCTGCTTCACGCCTTCTAAAATTACATATTTTTGGATTATCGTGAGCCTAGGACACCGGAGTGAATTATTAGTCACTGGGGGGGGGGGGGGGGGCAAAGCAATTGAAAAAAGTGCATCGAGCACCAAGCACTTTGGAAGTGCTTGCAATTATTAGTAATTACCGAGGAAAGTAATTTTGAGTGATTTTGAGTGCTTGTAAGTACTTTAAATGGCTTAAAATGCAAAATTCAATTACCAATTACCAGGCACTTTTTATAAAGAGCTTACATTACCAATTATAGAGCATTGTATTTTGAAAAGTAAAGCACTATGCTCGAAGTACTATTGTGCTTCAAGCATTTGCGAGGCAATTACTGCCCAGCTCTGCTGGGGGGTTTCAAACTATTGGATGTAGTTATTTTTTTAAAATTAATTTTTGTAAATGCGTTTTATAACAAACTCTGGAATTCAAAAATGCGAATTCAAGTTATACTAAAAACTAAAAAAATAAATTAAAATATATAATTTTAATAATTAAATTTTACAATAATGTACAGGGTCATCCAAAATAGACTTCAGTTTCCCTGTATTATTATTAAAACCAATATAGCCATCTTGTTTATACCAGACCGTAGAATCTAAAATTGAATGAAAACCTAAATAAAAAATATTGACACCCTACTGGATACAGGGTGGCCCATTTCTCTGAGAAAGTAATATACCGTCTCTACTATTAAAGATATCAAAAAAAAGTTTTTATAAAAGTTGTGAGGTATAAAAAAATATATGTTCTAAAATTATTTTTAAACATACAGGATGGTCCAAAAAAGTAGGACAATAAAAAAATACATTTTTTTAAATAGAACACCCTATATATTTTAACATTTTTTGTTTCCTTACAAAATTGTCTATATGACGCCATATTTAGTTTTTTAATTTTTTGCAACGTTGCCAAACAAAATGAAAAATTCTTAAAATTTTGGAAAAAACATGATAGTAAAAAATTACCTGTATCTCTCAATAAGAGTATCGAAAATCGAAAATTTTTCGTAAGCTCTTAAGTTTAGGGATAGATAAACTGTCTTAAATCTTTAAGTACCGAAAATTTTGTACAGGGTGTTTTCTGTTGACATCCAAATATACAAAATTTTAAAATACAATAACTCTGTTTTTTCAAATGAAACACCCTATATTTATTAGGCTCGTCTGATAGATATTGTAAGTATCTTTTATTATTGTTAAGTTATACTTATACCTAAATTTACTAGTTTTGGCAATATTTCGATTTTTAATTAAATTTTGGTGAAAAAAACTATAGTTTTTATTTTTCTAGTAAGCCATGACTAGCAAAGTCAAAACAAATGTAATTGAATATAATGTCATAGTTATAATTATTATATTTATATTTATAATGTTTGTAAACTTATTTTCAATATCCAGTTGCGTAATAAAAACAAAATTTTATTAAATTAAATAAATACGTAACTAACTATGGTTATCAATTTATTTTAATATGGGATAATATTTAATTAGATTTGTTTTTAGTTTGCTGGTCATGACTTACTAGAAAAATAAAAATTATAGTTTTTTTCACCAAAATTTAAATAAAAATCGAAATATTGCCAAAACTAGTAAATTTAGGTATAGGTATGACTTAACATTAATAAAAGATACCTACAATATCTATCAGACGAGCCTAATAAATATAGGGTGTTTGATTTGAAAAAACAGAGTTATTGTATTTTAAAATTTTGTATATTTGGATGTCAACAGAAAACACCCTGTACAAAATTTTCGGTACTTAAAGATTTAAGACAGTTTATCTATCCCTAAACTTAAGAGCTTACAAGAAATTTTCGATTCTCGATACTCTTATTGAGAAATACAGGTAATTTTTTACTATCATGTTTTTTCCAAAATTTAAAGAATTTTTCATTTTGTTTGGCAACGTTGCAAAAAATTAAAAAACTTAATATGGCGTCATATGGACAATTTTGTAAGGAAACAAAAAATGTTAAAATATATAGGGTGTTCCATTTAAAAAAATTTATCTTTTTATTGTCCTACCTTTTTGGACCATCCTGTATGTTTAAAAATAATTTTAGAACATATATTTTTTTATACCTCACAACTTTTATAAAAACTTTTTTTTGATATCTTTAATAGTAGAGATGGTATATTACTTTGTCAGACAAATGGGCCACCCTGTATGTGTACAATTTTTGTATATTTTACTTACTTTCGTCGTCCGTGTCCAGATGGTTCAAACAAATCGAGACAAAAGTCAGGCTGACAATCGACTGGTTCCATACATGCTTTTATTTGGGAATGGATCCAAAGAGTGGATTTTTCCTTCATCGTGCTTAAAAGAAAGGCCTCAAAATCCAAGAAAACTTCGTTGTGGCGGTCCCTGTATCTGGCTGGTTGGTGGGGGATAATGGAGGCAAAATCTCTGTTCCTGCATCTGCAATAAAATAAATAAAAAAGTTTTAAATATTTATTTTAATAGTAAGTAGTTAAGTAACTGATGTTTGTTTGAGCCTGTAATTAGAATTTAAAATACCTATAATGTAATTTTGTCTCTGTGCTAAAGACAAAGTACTATTTTAAATAAAAAAATAACAATAATAACAAACAATCCAGCAAGCAACACTGACAAAAACTCAAATTTAAGATTTAATATAAATTATAACAAAGCATGAAATAAAGCTAAACAAACTGGTGGTTATGAAAGAAACTTTATACTTGATTGCTTGGCTTAATTATGTTGACAGATGTAGTGAGTACCTTTATATGTTCAATGGGCGATATTTAAATTGCGGAGGCTTACTTAAAAATGAATTCGAGAAGAAGTTGTTTTTGTTTTGTTGCTGGTCTTTTCTCATTTAATTGTGTAACTTATGCGCCGTAGAGTAACTGAAGATACTAGACATCATACTAAGCCGATTAAGTCATATAAGTTTTTTCGGATTGTTACTCGTTCTAGAGATACAGGGTGTTGAAAGTAAAAGTTTATTCTCGAAAATAAGCCATACTTTTAAAACGGTTTAATTAATCGAATTAAAAGTTGGCAATATTATGTTTTAATGAGCAAGAAATAAGAATTTGTAGAAATTTTTATGTTTCAAACGAGAGGGCGCTAGTTGCATACACTGGGCTCCATAAATCTATGATTTTTTTTTCTTACCTGTGATATTAGGTGTTTTCAATTATAGTTTCTTAAAGAAGGGCATTTTCTGAGTCAAAAAGTGTACTTGATTCATCTTAATATCTTTAACGGGTTTCGAGATATTTCCCTTTAAACATCCCAAAGCATAAATAAACATAGTACATAATTAAATTATTATTATTTTAATTATCAAAAAAAACAACTTATACTAGATACTAGACATCAAACTAAGCCGATTAAGTCATATAGGTTTTTTCGGATTGTTACTTGTTCTAGAGATACAGGGTGTATATATCTTATGTATTATTAATTTAATTATGTACTATGGTTTTTAATGCTTTGGGATGTTTAAAGGGAAATATCTCGAAAACCGTTAAAGATATTAAGATCAATCAAGTACACTTTTTGACTCAGAAAATGCCCTTCTTTAAGAAACTATAATTGAAAAACACCTAATATCACAGGTAAAAAAAATCATGGATTTATGAAGCCCAGTGTATGCAACTAGCGCCCTCTAGTTTCAAACTTAAAAATTTCTACAAATTCTTATTTCTTGCTCATAAAAACATAACATTGCCAACTTTCAATTCGATTCATTAAACCGTTTTAAAATTATGGCTTATTTTCGAGAATAAACTTTTATTTTCAACACCCTGTATCTCTAGAACGAGTAACAATCCGAAAAACCTTATATGACTTAATCGGCTTAGTTTGATGTCTAGTATCTCCAGTTACTCTACGGCTCATAAGTTACCGGACACCCCAAACTTTGCCATAATTTCACCAATGGAGTATCTCTTATAGTTTCCGAGATATCCATGAGGAGCATCGAGTTTGGAACACCCTGTACTTGTCGACTGGCCATTAACATAAAATTTACAAATATTATTAGTATGTAGTTTGTTTTCTCATGAATTGGTGAAAGAGCCCGAGAGACGTTTTATTGCAGTGTATTGTTTTTTTTTATCTTGAAGCTTAATCTTAAATATTAGTTACTTCTTTTAACAATAATTGTAGGAATGAATAAAATAAACAAATAAAATTATATATTTTTGTTCAAAATTGACAATTTTATTTCTGTACCCATAAAATACTGCCGTTATATGCAAAATTTATTTACAAAACAATAAACCTTTTTTCCCATTCATTATATTACAACTGTTAATATACATTATTTTTTTAATTTCAGGTGAATAATTTCTAAACATCTGTAAAATTGAAAAAAAACAAAAACCAGGTAATTAAAACGGCATAATATATGCCCGAAAAGGTGTTAAAACGTTTTTACGGAAACATAAGGCGGTAATTTTGTAATTTAAGTCTTCATAGTTGAGCAGCTTTGGTTTGAAATATACTCGGTGGTTAGTTCTTCTAACAGTCCACTTCAAGGATAAACGAAGCAGTAGCGAGAAATGAAGGGTGAACGAAAGGGGTTTTCTCTTCTACTAGACTAAATTCATCTAAAAGGTACTTTTTCTGGTGGGGGAGGGGGGGGGGGGGGGGGCTTGAGCCCCACAGTCCTTCCATATCTAAATAGGATATAGATACAAATTTGGGTGAAGGACCACCATACGTCGCTCGATCTAAACAATTTACGACGGGTGAGGAAGGGATTTTTAAATGGTTGTTCAGGACTATCTCTTTTTTTTGATAACTCGAAATTTCCAAATAATTAATAGTATGATATACAACATTTTTTGTGTACCTACAATTTATTACTCAATAAACGGAGAGAAAGTTATAATACAACGTATAAGAAATATAATAATTTCTAGAATATAGAACCATAATCTAGTATAGTTTACAATAATATTATTATATTTCATTTAGTGACGGGTATCCTTTTGGCAATATAAATTATTATATTATTTTGTAATCATCATAATAGTTTCTATTTAAATTTATGGAAATTTTTATTAAATATGTATATCTATATTTTCTAATAAGAAATATTATTTTTTCATTTGCTTGTACTAGATTTTATTGTAGGAAATATAAAACATTTTTATTGTTATTAATAATTAATTTCTTATATGGTATTAAATCTTTTATTTATCTGTGATATGGTTGTATTATTATAAGATGCATTATTTGGATTTTATACAGGGCACGTAATAATACACTAAAGTACACCGAGACAAAACAATGGGTTTCCTGGGCACAGGTAGGCAATAATGGCCTTGTTATCAATATAAGGACTCTACGGAAAGCCATAACCCGTGAGCAACAACAGAAACGGCAAAATCGCGTTTTCAAATTTTTTTTAGGAAAAATAAATAGTAAAAACGTGGCCTCGCTATCTAGCAGAAACTTTAATACAGAAGACAAGCTCACCGGTTAAAATAAAATATATCTTATTTTTTACTATAAAATATATGTACTTATTAATAAAAATAAAAATTAAAAAAATTAATAAAATTTAATTTATTAAATAAAATATTTCACAATGAATTATAATTAAGCCAGTTTGCTCCGTGTAGCATTGCTAAAAGCGTGCGAAAGGATGGTGTTTATAGATTATTTCCATATTGCTACGACTACGACGAGATTAGCCATTTCAAAATACTACTTTCAAATGCCATTGTTGACAAGTTGAGATTTGTCCTGGCATCTTCGTGCAATAAATGTTAGACATTCCACTCAAAATAAAACATATACAGCTGAAGATTACCTAAAAAACACCATTACATCCCACCGATTTGGCTTGTGCTAAACATTTTATTCAAATCAGCTGATGCAATATTTCCCATTCTCAACTAAACGACTACAACTGGCATCTAATGTAAATAAGCCTTTATACAAACCCAAAATTTTTTATTTTTTTATTTTATTTAGCATCTATAATTTTCATCCATGTGGTTTATCTTATTCGCAATCAGTCGCGGCTGCCTAACATAAATCGAATGACACCAAGTGGTCGACCTTGAACCGACCAATGGCAAATGAGAATTGCTTCTAGCCCGGGATTATCTTCAATAGTTTTAAGAGCGTGTTGACATATACATACATACAAAGCGCCAAAATTTTCAGTCTAGTCTAGCCGTGGCCCGTCAGCCCGTGTTTTTAAACCGTTTGACGGGTCTGTCTTTTGAGTGTTAAGTTATTGAGTTTATACGGTTTTGCTTTTGATAATTGAAAAATGGATTTAATTTCGAAATATTCAAGATTAAACATTGACAAAAAACTTGAAATTAAACGAAACGGACGTCCTATGCCTAACTTAAATATTGTAGTGTCTTCCACAAGCCGGGGAAAAAGTTATACCAGAAAGTTTAATAAAAATACGGGTGGATCTGTGGTTGTGAGACAAAAAATCTACTTTGTTTTGTGTGTGTACTTTTCGGTGGCGAAGCACACATTGGATAATTAGTAGTGTTGATGATTTTTAGTGCATTTCGCTGAAAAGGCCAGACTGTTATGCTAGTGTAATGTGCTTATATTTATTTTTAAATCAATTTAAAAAAATTTTACGGTTTATAAAATCTGATGTCAGTTTCGGGCGAAACATGTAACAAAAATATACAGAAAGAAAAATATTTGAGGCACAATATATAAAAGCGCAATTTTTATGTTTTTAAATTTTTATGGTTGTTACCTACGCTCTGCAGCCATGTCTCTTTAACAGGTCACCGGCCGCCACTGTCTTTATACATATAAATATTGCACCGATATTCTTAAAACGTTGTTGTAAGTCAATACAAATTTTATATAGGCGATCGTCTTAATGGTGACTTTTTGCCAACCGACAAAATCCCGCTAATAGATTTTTCAGGAAGTCTTCGCACTGGCTGATACCTGAAACCGGTCTCTCGATTTGCTGGAAATAAATATATTTGTCGCTGATTATATAACAGGCTTTTAGAAAATTGTTTGTGTGGATTCCGAGAAAATCACGTTTGAAATAGCGTTTAGAGAGACTTTGTTGGTTTGCAAAATATCACCAATATTATAGTAGGTACTCATCTTGCTCACGATAAAAGCGATATTTAAAGTTCCGTATCAACCAATTCTTAGTATATATGGTTGAATAACATTGCGGCATATTTCATAAAAAAACCGTTTTGTCCTATATGCTATGCTATGCTTGAGAACGCCAAAAAATTAGGTTTTTACATGTGTTACATATTCACGCTATTGCATGCTATGTCAAGGTCCCATATACTTAAAAAATACCGCTATTGCTATTTTAAGAGAAAGAAATGTCACATAAGTGTCGCTTTTTTTCTTTTAGTTCTTAATTCGACAGGATCTGGTAATTTAAAATGCATTAAGGCGGGTCTACATTTAGCCAACGTAAAATGTCGACCTACATTATTTTAGTCTAGTTATTATTAATTAACTATATCATTATTTCTGTAAAATGTCCAAAATTCAGTGCCACTTAAGACAAAGAGATTCTTTTCTCTAGCATTTATAATGACATCTTAAAACATAGTTTGCACTTTTTAGAATAATCACATCCCGGGTCATGTGCCTTGCTTTATAAACGAATAAAATGAGTTTGTAAGTTTAGCACAAGTACTATTGTAAGATTTCTTAGATTTTTAAAAATCAATTTCCGTAGTCTATTTTTTTAAATGTAAATGAAAAGAGGCCAAGTTCATTTTTTAATCTAAAATTTGACCATACATTTTTTTTTGCTGGGGTTGGCGGAAGAGCCAGTATACTTAGGTCTATATAAGGCCCACTGTATCCCCTATCGCCTGGATAATGTCTGCCAGACGGGACCTACAGCTTAACGGGGAAACCGAACCCCTTAAACTTTCTTTCTATTTTACTTATATACGGACACTAAACTCTACTACTTTATAATTAGAGGTGCTGGTATGCTCAAGAGTGTCTAACAACGACACAGATGGCGGTCCGTGCCACATCTTACTGGTGTGTCCCATCAAGTGCTGCCTTAAGTAGCTTCGAGATCCCTTTTCTTTTCGTCGAATCCTAGCTCTATTGATGAGTCATGATATTACGAAACGCCTCTAGAGATGGCTCTGGCGAAATGAAAAGGAAAATCTTTTTCCTTACTCATTGTTTTCGGTTAATAAACCGATTTGAGTTAGCGCTGCCTAGCGGGATTCCTGTAATTGTGACGAATGTCTTTACAGGCGATTTCCTCTTAACATTTACTTATTTCTATAAGTTTGTTAGAGGTGCTGGTATGCTGAAGAGTGTCTAACAACGGCACAGATGGCGCTCCGTGCCACATCTTACTGGTGTGTCCCACCAAGTGCTGCCTTAAGTAGCTTCGAGATCCCTTTTCTTTTCGTCGAATCCTAGCTCTACTGATAAGTCATGATATGACGAAACGCGTCTAGAGATGGATCTGGCAAAATGAAAAGGAAAATCTTCTTCTTTACTTTATAATTACTAAAGTTCATTTTATTGTAAAAAATATTTCAAATTAAATTTTTTTAATAAAATCAATTTTTTGACATTCTTCAATATCTGTAGAGCCCAAATCTAAAAAGTTTTAAAAAATTCATTAATAAACATGGCCGGGATTCGGGACAAGAAGCACACAAAGTTTTTGGTATAATTTAATAGATATAATTTCGCATGGAGCTGGTGCTGGTAATCTTGGAGAAGAATTTACAAATATTTGTCCAATGCTCTTAACCATTTATTATGCTGGTTTGCTAAAAATACGGATATGTTTTATGTTTTAATCATGAGATAGTTGATTTATTCGAAAAATGTATATGAATATGATGGTAGAGAAACTTAAAGAATCTGGTTGAAAAATGCCTTCCTAGAAAATTGTTAATATTACAGAGATGATTAAAAAGTGAAATTCCTGCTCGATTTATCTGTACCCGCATAATATCATCTTGTTCAACTGTAATTTCTAAAAAAGGTTTGCAGGCATTGACATTATTTTTAAATTGTACATTAAATTATATATAGTAGGAATATCTATATTTTATTGTGATCTCTGACCTTGAAGGTATTGTAACACAAAACAAACCATATTAAGGAAAAATCATAAAATAGTAGTATGTACAACAAGGGTGGATATGACGTCCATATCGCTCGAGGAAGTAAATTGAGCATGACGCCGTCGGCAGAGTGCTTAAACTTTCGAGTGGACAAATATTTACATGGCAAAAAACCAACCAAGGCTAGCAAAAAACGTTGATTTTCTAGGTAGGTATATAGTACCTACATTTTATGCATTAAATCTTAGTAATTGTCTGAGTGGAAAACTTTAGGATTTTTGATATAAGAAAGTGTATCTCTACACAAATCTTTAGTTCGGTCAGAAAATAACAATAGTTGGGTAGAAATATATTTTGGTATTATTTCTTTGATTTGCGCACCATTTCGTGCACTCTTTAGGAAAAAATTGTGTATGCATAGACTCTGGGATGATAGCTTTGTTTTAAATTAAAAAAAGAACACATTTTATCTGACAGATTTGGATATTTTTGAAGTATATTTTTAACCTCACTTCTGTCAAGTGTCAGACAACGATTCGTAAAATTAACATAGTGTAAATTTGGTTTCTTTGTAATTGACCCCTGTGATTAGTCAGTTTTATATCCTAACTAGAATAAATATGAAATCATATCCGTAACCGGAATAGTCCACTTTTCCTTTTTAATCATATTAGTGTAAAAGAAAAAGCAAATTTTTATGTGGGAGTAGAAAAAAGCTAATTACCTAACAGGGTGGAAATGGATCAATTGTAATTAGTTTTTAGTTTCAGTCGTCTTTAGGTGAATACTATTGAAGACGACTGGAGATACTTACTATTAGAAACGTTGTGATTTAAAACAAATAAAGACAATGCAAGTCCAAAATTGTTCTATCATTCAAAATATGTCGTTCTACCAATTGCGCTACGGAGATCCCGAAATGCAATTATCAACTTAGGACATAATTGAATAAGTTATGACCAAAATTGGAGCGAGTCTCCGTAGCGCAATTGGTATAGCGTTTGGCTGTGCTTCGCACCTATTTACAAAATATGAATTGTGCTATGTGCTATTTTTGTCTTATAAATTGTAAAGGAATTATATGAGAATGCCATAAATATGCAACTCCAATAAATACAGATTATTATTATTATTATTATTATTATTTCAATTTTTTTTGTTGAGAAATTAACAGCGTATAACCCAACGACCTGTATAATTAGATCCGGTGTTTACTTGAGAACATAGGCAAATTATTTGGCTCAAACATAATTTGAGATATTGCCAAATTATCATAACATAACATTTCTTAAAATATTTGTCTGTAAAGGCCTATTAAATTTGTAATAAAATTGACACAATTTTTAAGTTATGTCAATTCTACTTTATAAATAGTAGATATACATTAAATTATTATATACAAAAATCAGTTGCATTGAAGATATATTTTTGTTTATCATTAACAAGAAAATCCTTGTTTAAATAATTTATACAGTTTGGGTTTATACAGTTTTCATTTCTGAAGGCCCAGTGGCGTTCTTTCGAAAAAATAATATTTAAAAATATATACAGGTCATTAAAGAAAAATCTACTTTGATAAGAAAATAAATTATATTTTATTAACTATAGAGAGCAATTCTAGGTACTTGTTAACTAGTACGATGCAAGCAACACCATTTTTTTAAATTAATATTTTATTTTAGTTCTTTTCATAGAGAGGCCAAAGCGTGATTCAAAAATTTACAGTTAAAAAAATACTGTTTATAAATTTAGCAAAAAACGAATTAATCAAAATTACCAAAACTTCCATTCCGATTTTAATAATTTATTAATAATATTGATAAATAAAATTTATTAAGCTTGTAAACTGTATATATTATGATGGTTATATGAAATTGGTTTAAAGGTAGGTACCGTTATTTTGCCTTTTCTTGAATAAAATAAAAAAAATTATTAGATATTGATAAAAAAGAAATGACAAATTAATAAAAAAAAAATAAAGAACCCTTAACCACTTATACTTGATTTTATTCCACAACAAACAATTTCAACAAGTAAAAATTTAAAAAAATTTAGAATTCATATTAACAAATTTTATTACCTATACATAAATATTAAAACAAGCCTAAAATATGCTACATTTTCTTTAAATTTATTAAAGATTTGTTCAAGTTGCAGAAATAGTGTTAGCGGTTTTTGAAATCTATATGAAACTTGAGAATTTTCTGGGTATTTCTTGCTGCATTTCTCCTTTTTCACTTTCTTAATATTCACAAACATTATATAGGTATTATTCCCGGCAAGAGTCTTCGCTAAACTGGTTGAAACATTAATTTCGTTCTTCTATAATTTTTAAATTATATATTATTATTATATATTAAGCATTTCTTCTCCCAGTAATTTTGGGCCAACTAAATATATATATTTTTAAATTTATATGTTTATTTTAGTGTAGATAATTAAAGGAACAGTAAAACCACAGGTACATTATATATTGAGTCAAACCCATATTATCTATTATTGTTTTACAATGGACATTTATTAATCTACTGATATAGCTCAGTAGAAAAAAAATGTAGAAAAACTCACCGATCCACGCCAATGAAAATTAAAAAATGTACTTACCCCGAAAATCACGATTCTGGCCTATTTTTACCAAATTTTCCACAGCCGTCACACTGCTTCGGTGCTGTGTTATATTATATGATAATAGTAATTTAAACTCGCAAGATTAGTAAAAATGCTTAATAAACTCACTAAATCTTCTCAAATCTTGAATTTTAAAAATTTGGGTTGTCAAAATGACAATTAACAAATGCGTTTTCAGATTTTATTTTTATTATTGTCAAAATCGGGAAAAATGATTCATTTATTTATTGGTTGCTGGGTAAACGGTTTAGTTTCTTTTATTTATTAGTGCATTAGTGAGACAAAGAATCTAATAATCCGTTGATTCATCCTTACCCAAAATTTTGTGCCATTTAATAAATATAATTCTACAATAATTTAATAAACTATTCGATAATATTGTTTGATGCTGGTAAATTATAGCTAAATATGATTTATTTCTATTAGCAGAAAATATATAGTAAATTAAAATGGACATTTTTCCTATAATTTGCCTTTGCTTTGACGACAAAATGCATAATATGGCAAGCCAGCAGGAAATTTTCCCTTTGCCCCCCCATTTATGTTTGAGCCAAACAAGTTTGTTTATTTTTATATCTGTTGGTTCAATTATCGAAGGTATAACCCTTCGGCTCCCAGTAAAACTCCCTAGGTTACAGGTTACCCATTATCTATTAGGTTTTATCCCCCCCCCCCCTACCTTCTAATTACTCTAATCGCAAACCTTGACTTACCCATCTTTCACTAAAGCAACGCTTCCTGACATGTGCGGATCGTCGGGGTCGGGCGAAACTGTCACTTCCATTAATTTAACATATTTCCATGCAGAATCTGGGTTGATACGAGCTCTAAGTTGTAGTTTTGTTCCTATGACAGATAGAGGACAAAATAAAGTATTATAAAGTAACTCCAATCTTAAATGGATCAGATAGACAGACACCTGTTTCGCATAACCGGACTACTTCTAGTAGCCGAATGTTACTTTAATATCAGTAACGTTTGGGATGTATGTTATATAAGAAACACATTTTGGTATTAATTACTATTTATAGCGCGCACCAAACCAAACATGTTGGGGATTTAATAACTGTTCATTCAAATAATTGTATCAATAAAGATCATCATAACTGTGCCTTATTCATATATTCTGTCGTTAATTTTTCTTATAAAAAAAAAACATGCCAGTTTACTTTTACTGGATATCATTTGTTTTTAACTTTAAATTGTATCATCCATTATGCTCGAAAAATTGACATTTAGCTCGAAAAACTGACATTTTTTTTGCAAAATCCCTAATTTGCAAAATTATTTCATATATAAAAGTATACCCGATAAATGTATTTACTGTTAATTAATTTGGATCACCAGTTCTGATACATTTACAGCGGGTTGCATAAAGAAGAATCGTTTTCGGTTAACTTAACCGCCTGTTAAAAAGACAAAATTTAATCAGAGGCTGGCAACGCTGATAAATTTTCGCGATTTTCAATAAAAATGCGTTTAAATGTAAATATCTCCGTTATTATTGAATTTAGCAATGTGTAGTAAAAACAAATTTTGCTTAGAATTTGATTCTCTATCCAACAGTTATGACAGAAATAGCACTTTCCACTTAATTATTTTGTTAATTTTACGTGATTCTGATATTTAATTATTTTTTTGACATCACCATAATCATCAGCACATGAAACTACAACTCTTTAATAATTTAACAGACGTCTTATCTAGTATAATAAGAAAGTTGGCAATAGTGCCGATCTTATTTTGAACACACGATATCGACCAAAGTCCTTCAGTCTTCATTTTTTTTTTCGTTTAAAATGTTTTGATTGAAATTGAAAATAGCTTGTTATTGTATCGCTATTTGTTTATTTACCTATTGGCACTGCTTGATCTACTGGCAGCTCGTTACCTCCACTAGTATTGCTTATTCTTGTTGCTGGTGCTTCTTTATACAGAGCAACTTCATATTCCAGTCTACCTGGGGTTTCTTCTACCACGCCAGATACTCTTGCACCGTGGGGACTAAACAAAATAAATCAGTGTTTATACTATAATTTTGTATAGGTGTGTTTAACATTAAGTTTATATTTATTATACAACTAATGTTGGGTTGAATGACGATTTTTAACACTAACTACTTAACCAGCAACTTTGACGGTGACATACATGACATTGACAAAAATAATTTTCTCACACTCAAAACGGTCCGGTTATCTTAATTTCAGGCAGTTTTGATTTTAAATAATGCCTTCCAATGTCATTTAAGTCACAGTTAAAGTGGTTAGTTAATTATTATTTAAAACCTTTACCAACTAAACATAAAAGCTGTTTACAATATAATTAAAATTCTTTACAGTTTTTAAATAATAAGTTTCTTCAAACGAAAATTATTTAAATTGATTGTATTAAATTTTTATTAAACTTAAATATTTTCTTAATTTTTTTAAAATTGTTGTTTATAAATTAATCAAAGCTAGCGAATTTAAGAAATATATAAAAATTATACATACAAATGATTAAAAAAAATAGTGTTAACTAAAAAGTTAAGAGGAGGGAAAACGATCGCACCTCACAACCTTACAAACAACAAACAATTACACATTGTTTTTTGTTATGAGAACAATTATTGTTAATTTGAAGAAGTAGTCCATACTTGAAGTGAAGTTGCAAGTTAAATGGGGAGAAATAATACTCTAAGTCAACTTTCACTACGATTTCAAAGAAAAATATTTATTTCACTTTCTACATGGTTCGAACGTATAAACGTTCATCTTCAGGAAAATAATTCATATTGAAAAAGCTACTAATTTGTCAGTGACATCCTCATAGAACTTTTGAGGAAATTAATTAAATAAAGAAAAAATGTTAAGAAAGAGAAAAACATACTACCAAGCTATATATGTAGATAAAGTTAGGAAAACCGTTGATATAATTTTCAAAAATTCAAAGGACGAGGTGAAAACCTTTATGTGGAAATGATAATCAAAATGAAAAGACTTTAGTGGTGAATCATATTATTGAAGAAATCTCTTGCTATACAGTGTAAGAAGGAAAAGTTACATCTGGTTATAGGGCAGATGTATCATATGTGTACATAGTTAGTTAGTACACATATGGTATGAAAAATAGTGGTGACATTTTTGGAGGAATTGCCTATAGTATTGAGTTGAAAGTTAAGGGAATTTTTTTTTAAAAAAGAAGGTTATGGAAGAAACATTGTGAAGATTATTTTAAAATGTTTTTTTGGAGGAAGTGACTGAAGTATTAAGTGTAGTTACGTTCCTTGGGATATATGTTTTTAGGAATAGGTGTAGGCAAACTTTAATAAAATTGATTTTTTGGACATTTCAGTCAAAAAACTATTCCACGTTGTAGTAGAGACCTTTGCCTTGAGCAACCTTTAACTCAATACTTTAGGCAATTCCTCCAAAAATTTCACCACTATTTTTCATACCATATGTGTACTAACTAACTATGTACACATAATGATACATCTGCCCTATAACCACATGTAACTTTTCCTTCTTACACCGTATAGCAAAGGTTTCCTTCGATAATATGCTTCACCACTAAAGTCTTTTCATTTTCATTATCATTTCCACATAAAGGTTTTCACCTCGTTACTTTAAATTTTTGAAAATTATCAACGGTTATCCTAGCTTTGTCTATATGGCTTGGTAGTATGTTTTTCTCTCCCACTTCTATGGAAGTTTTTCAACATTTTTTCTTTATTTAATTAATTTCCTCTCTGAGGATGTCACTGACAATTTCCTAACTTAGTAACTTTTTCAGTATGAATTATTCTCCTGAAGACGAACGTTTATACGTTCGAAACATGTAGAAAGCGAAATAAACATTTTTCTTTAAAATATATCCTAGTGAAGGTTGATTTAGAGTATTATTTCCCCCAATTTCATTATTGTTAAATAATTTTTACCAATTTTTCTATAAAATACTATGTGCGATGGCACTTTACCTCAAATTCGCCTATAACTTAATAAAATAAACACATATTGATAAAAAAAAAAGTGACATTAAACATATTAAGCTACAGCACTCACACTAAATTAACGTATACTTACAAGCTGCCTGCAAATCCTGCCGCTTTATTCTCAATAACAGTGGGTTCAGGAGGTTTACACATGATAATTAATTCTTGGTCTGATTGCATTACCACCCCGGGAAATTGAGGAAACCATACTCTGACGTGAACAAATCCCTAAAAAGATTAGTTAGTTATAATCCTATTCTTAGTAAATAGCGTTTTTATCATTATTCATGGGTAGTAAAATAATGAATTATTCACGCTTAAAACAAATAATAATTATAAAGTGGTATTTTTATTATCCTAGGAATAATGGGCACTTGAAAAATGTTCATTAAAATTATTTAAGAGGGCTTTTTACAAGCAGTCCTATATCTTAAAGACTATACAGGTCTTGTCCAATTGAACTTCTAGTTTGGCGGATGATAACTCATTTTTTTTTAAAAAAAAAAAATTGAAAATTTATTTTAAGATAGGTTTAAATTATATCTTCCGCCATGCAGAACATAAAAATAGAAATATCGCGGCTATTCATGTTAATTTCTTAATTTCATCATTCATCAATTCAATTCTCGTGAAATTCGTTTATATAATATTTTGTATATAAAAAAATACATTTTATTACTATCGCCAGACACAGGTATAGTATGTGGCGGAAATGCAGTATTTGTTCGTGATCATTCATCGACTACTGTTTGCTTTTAAGATTTATGTTGTATGGTAAATTAACTGAATAGAAATATGGTTTATGCTTAGTTTGAATTGTATTTAATGTTGAAGTATTGAAGAAGTAGTTGCTCTATTAAGAGTAAGTGTAGGAATAGTGAAATAGTTTCTTAAACATTTTCATTAAAAAAGAATGCAGTCCACAAGGATTTTCGCTTGAAAGATATAATATGTGGTAAAAACAATTTTTTGCATTTTCTTCATTTCTGAAATAATGTCGAAATATTAGAAGAAAATTTAAAAACCGAATCCGGGGTTAAACCAATATTCTTGCAGGTCAGAGAGGGTCGCAAAACGATAGCAATAATTAGAATTATAAACTGGGGTTTTGACGCATTTAAAACAAGTTTATGGATACGTTGTTTATATTTTGTTAATCAATATTTATTTTGTGCATAGAAGCAGCGAATTTAAAAATATGCAATTTACAATTTTCCTGTGAAGAACAATAATTCTTTTAATAGGTTTTCTCTATTTTCTTGGTTAATTTTCAACTCAAAACTTTTGTAGACATTTAGCAGTATATTTCAAAATCCTTATACAATAAAAACTATTCAAACTACTTTAGTGTATATGTACAATTTTTTTACATTTATTGCTCAGTTTTATTTAAATTAGAATAATACAAGAACCGTCACTTCAAAGTCAATATTATTTATCTAAAATATGAAGAAAACGCTAATCATGTGTTAAATTCCACTTTATAAATAAATAAAGTGGAATTTGATCGAAAGAGAAGGCTTAAAAAGCCTTAACTAGAACTCAGGAGCGCCAAGCTGCCTAAGGGAGGTCCGTGAGTGTGGAGACTGATACCTTCCATGACAATGATGAATAACGCCAGTTGTCAGACGATTGACCATCTATAGGCGCAGACCCTTTGCGGGCCGCGGCCTTAGGATGATCGCGCGTCTCTGATGAGTCCCAGTAGGACGAAACAATGAAAGGATTGAGATGTTAACGGAAGAAGACAGGGCATACCGTTGTTAGCAGTGAGTCTAAGGACCCATAAACTACAATTCCCCACTGACAAGATGAGGGGACAGCGGGTAATAGACGAAGGGGTGCACAGCGTGCAAACCCCGGACGCTCAGCGCCATGGAGGTCTACCAATAAATAATTTTCTTTACCGATAGGTACCATTGCGCCCAAAAACAACTGGGACAGCAAAATGTAGTTGAATCTCTCAGACTATTAGCTTGTTTTGAAGTTGTTAATTTAATTTAATTTTGTGATTGACAGTGACGTGTTAAAAAAAATATTTTTTGAAATGCCCGCGTTTATCACTGAGCAAAAAGCGATCATCTCGGCGATCATTTACACTTGATTGAGAGATGGGCAATCATCAAATAAGAACCATCGCAAATTAATTGGACCCAGTTCTGCAGAAAGCATCCAATCCGCAAAAGATGTAATGTGTAAAAAATTAGCATAAAAATTTGTATAATTAAATAATTTTTCTGACAAAAGTATAAACAATTTTATAATATTAAAATGATATTCTGGCTACAAGGGATCAATGTAATCAAGATTTTATCAAATTAGATGTTTTGTACTTATACCATTGTTTTTTTTGTGGGTTGGATGTTTTCAGCAAAATGAAATATAAAGATCACTGAAGTATTAAAAAAAAGGTTATTCAATATTTTGGAAAAGTAACAATAAAAATCTTATTCTAGAATTTGCACCAAAATTTATAAATATTAATAATTCTCTTCAACGCAAAAATCTAAATTTTCGGTATTAAAACCTTCAATATTCGCATTTCCATTAAGTTTTTGATAAAAACCTAAACAATCAGCTGGCAACAGGTGATACATTTCACGTAAATTAACAAGTTTAGGTTCAGCTATTGATTGTCCTTTTGGCCACAGTTCCACTAAATTTGAAAATATGTCGTCTGGGGAATTTCCTGTTGGTCGCCCTCTTGTGATCTTCTTTATGTTTACTTCCTGATAAGGATCATTGAAAGTGTTTTGTTGGATATACAGCAAAAAAGGTTCATATTTTGTCATCTTAATGGATCTTATAGTAAGCCAACTAATTTTTTCACCATCAACCGATATCTTCCTGTTAGTAGTGTTTTTTTCTATGTTTATGATTCCAAAGAAATCTTTTGAGGACATTTCGGTTACCACAAGTGGGTTTTTTTTCTACATATTTTCATAACGTTTATGTAGTCAGAAGGAAGGTACATTCTTTGTTAGTGCTTTAATGCTGACTGAAGTCCGAGTCGTTTGGCAAGAAACTATGTCCAGAACATAAAAACTTGAGAGTAATATCTGTAAGATGTTCAGATGAGTGTAGAATGTATTTCAACATTAAAGTCAGTGTAATGTTATGATTTTGCCCCCCACAAGAATCACTCCATAATATAAGATGCTTTACTACTGAAGATACATATTTTGTTTGAAGGTGCTTTAACAGGCAAGATCCTATTTCCTGGGCCCTCCTTCCCGCTGTGCCTTCTGCCCAAACATAACAGTATCCTCTATTATCTTTCCCATTATGCACACCCGCATTGTAGACCCAAAGTTGTCTCTTATAAAATACAATATTCGTTGGAATGCGTGGAAGTGGCAAAGTTTTCTCTAGATCGAAAGTTAAGCATTCATATTCCTCTTGTTTTTTGGCATTTTTAAAATCCTCTCTTCTTAACTTTTGTGCGTTCTCAGCATCTTCTAAGTGCTTTCTGTGTTTTTCTGTGTTAGGTAGTAGATTCATGATTTGCAGAAAACATCCAAACCATATTAACCGCTTGCTACGCGACAGTTTTAGATTTGCAGAAAGCGTCCAAACCACTTGGTCGATCGTTATACGGATAATAAAAATCGACCATGTAGTTTGGACGATTTCTGCAATCAGATATTTAACAGTAGATAAATATTTTTGTATGCCATGTGGTTTGGTTGTTTTCTGCAATCACTTTTTTAAGGTTATAGAAATATTTTTGTCGGTTGAAAATTAATATGACCTTTAAACGCCAAGATATGGGTTGGTCGCTTTTTGCAAAATAAAGAATAGGAAAAAAATAGCCGAAAAATATCTTTAGTCCAATTTTTAGTATATTGTGGGTTGGTCGCTTTCTGCAGAACTGGGTCCAATTAGAGATTAGCAAAAATACCGTGTTGTTGGCTAAGCACAAAATTTTAGCATATGGAATTATTGTAAGAAAAGCAGGTTCTAGTCGCCCCAAAATTTCGAATGACGGCCAAGATATAGAATTAATTAATTTTCTAAAAGATCATCCCTTCAAAGCAGCAATAAAAGCTATAGAAGAAACACATTTTCCTGGTTCGGCTAATACAGCGCGTAGAAGAATTCGTAGTTCAGATATAAAAAGTTGTTGTGCTGCCAATAAAATATTTTTGACCGAAGCAAACAAACAGAAAAGAGTAAAATTTGCTTATGAATATATAAATCAAGGTAATATATGGGAAACCGTAATATAATGGGAAAATCCACGTTTATAGGCCTTCTGGTACGAGATACGAGAAAGATATACAAATAAGACTAATGGAAGTGGACGCTTTTCTATGAACGTCTGGGGCTGGATTAGTGCAAGGGGCCCAGGAGTTTGTCAAATAGTGCAGGGGAGTCTCAATGCACCATTATATTGCAACATACTAAACCAAGTTATGATGTCATCTGTCGATGCAGTATTTGGTCAAGATTTTATATTTCAACAAGATAATGCTCCTATACATGAAGCCCGCATAGTTTAAAATTATTTAGAAGAAAATCAAATTCGAGTCCTGCCGTAGCCTTTAAAAAGTCCTGATATCAACCCAATTGAAAACACGTTTGGGGTGAGATGACAACATTTATGACATGTATAAACACAACTTCTACCCTAGAACTCGGGATGAATTTAACCAAAGGATAATGCAAGCATGGGATGCAACAACGCAAGAGTATGCGAGAAACCTAGTAATAAGTATGCAACGACGTTTACAAGCCTTAATCGATAATAACGGTGCAACTACCAAATATTAAAAAGCATGTTATTATAAATATGTTTAAATATGATTTAAATGAAAATTTATAGGAACATAATATTAAAAAATCTTGTTTTATTTTCGTTACATTTTAAAACACTAAATATGCGTATTTTCATTTTTCCTCGTATTTTTAAAAATGTAGTATTGTTGTTTTGGTGTTAAACCTTTTCACTTCCATGACAACTATTATAACAACAATGATAACCTTTTCTCAGTAGATTTTACATATTCCTTATAGTCAAGGAGCTACTCAACAACAACAATTTTGCTGTCCCAGTTTTTTTTGGGCGCAATGGTACGTCCATCGGCTTTTTGAGGTAACCACGGCAGGCCTGTCATTTAATTTGATGTTAACATTCCTTGCCTCACTTAAAATGAAATGTGAGGTCATCCTTGTTTCTGATTCTGGGTGCTCATCAGTGATCTGGCTTGGCAATGTGACACGTTCGATGTCCAGTTAGCAAATAAAGTGGAATTTAACACATCATTAGTGTTTTCTTCATATTTTAAATTTTGGAGTTCCACCTAGTAAAAACAGGAATCTATTCAAATATTATCTTTTTTCTATAATGTGGTGGTGGCAAAGTTATCCTTGTTTTTTTCATGTAGATATGTTTTATTGCACGCTCGATCCATTTTCTGCAATATTAATCAATATCTCACTACACATTTTAATTAACCTTTAAATTAACAGTAACTTTAACAACTTAACCTAGACTATAAAAACCATAGTTTATGAAGACATGTTGATGGATAACGTAGATACTATTCATTCACTCACCCGTAACGTGAAAAATGGTTGCTTCGTAACGAAATAAGTTAGTCTACAATCGACCATTCACATCAAAACTTTATACCACTAAGTTTTAAACTATACAGGATAACCAAGAAATACATTCTTTGGAAAGGTGTACTTAGGGTGGCCATAAAATCTCTCTGGAGAGCAAGTTTTTTTTTTAATAATTTGATTTTAACTATAAGTGCTGTCCTTCAGATCAAAATTTTAGGAGGGATTATTGATGGGATAAAATGAATTGTAAATAAAACTATTACTACATTCACGAATTATTTGTAAAATTTATGAAAATTAGCAACACGTTTATTTAGCTATAATGAACTAATTAGTTAAAACATTTTTTTCTACTTCCACATGGATATTATCTGTTTTCTTTATACTCAATCGACTGGATAAAAAATGAGCTATACCAGTTAACTGAACGGATATAACTTCAAATCAATCCTTGGTAGGATATGAAATTGACTAATCACAGTGGTCAGATCATTATAACTTGAGAATGTTGACAAAGAATCACAATTTACGCGTACATTTTAAGAAAATGCAAATCTGTTTTGTTATTATTTATTTGACTTAAAACAATAATCCCAAATCCTATGCATAAATATATCAATTTTTGTAAAATTTATATACTTAATGCTTTATCGAACTAAAAGTTTTGTACCTACTTGTTGGTTTCTTGCGATGTAAATAATTTTCCACCATTCAATTGACCTTAAAACTTTTATTATACTAAAAAGATATATAAAAAAAAACTTGTAAATCTTCCTTAAATGGTGAAAAATGAAAATGAATACATGAAACGAGATAAAACAGAAAAAATTATAAGATTTAAAAAAGAAGAAGAAAATTTAAAAATGATCCTATGTTATTGTTTTGTCTTTGTCAATTTCGTTGACGGTATTGTCACTTCTCTTGTCATGTTTACAGCGTTCCTGTTATAATAATATGTGACTTTTAGAAAAGATAGTTGTTGGTTTTTTTTATAACCCTAAAATATTTATGTTATTCTAAACTAAAATTTTCAAAATAAACATAAAATTTTTAGTCCGGTCCGGTATTCATACCAACCGATAAAAAGTAAACATACCAAAAATGACAGAGTGCCACGTGATTTGGACTCTCTTGAGAGAGTAATCAAAAAATCTGCTACATATTGTTGAAACATTATTTTAAATTATTATTTAATAAAATCAATTTATTTAAGCTTTGTAAAGTAAATAGCCAATGGGCAAAAATAGTATATTACATAACAAGTGATGAAAGTGATACTTTTCAAACAAGGAGATATTTAGCACGAGGCGTCAGCGAGTGCGGAAATTCTCCGAGTTTTAGAATAATCACTTTCACACGAGTAATGAACACTATTTTTCCTACGACTACATAGAATTGTTAAAAAAGCCTTTGATTTGTGAAAAAAAAATTTCAACACTAGCGTTGAAAAAAAAATTAACACTAGTGTTGAAATGAGCATACTAAGGATTATGTTCCACTTAATATCTGGTTTCATAGTTTGTCAATAGTCTTCTCCTTTATTTGTAGTTTAACTTTTTCATTTTTTCATATTTTATATATCATATACTAATCCTGGATTGACTTCTAGGTTAACCAGAATGAAAATATTTTAATTTAATCCAGGAAAGATGCATTAAACATAAATTTAAAAAATCCACCGAACCGAATTCAAAATAATTCTATAAATTAATTAATGTTTTTATAAAAAAAAGTCAAATAGGCCCTACTCTGGGATTTGAACCTGTGACCTTGATATCTGTAGGCCAGAGCTCTAGTCACTATGCTATGGCTACCCATAAACATTTGTTGTTTAATACATAACTCTCTTCAGCACCATTTGTTTTTTCTGGTAATAGAATTTCCAGTATATATTTAACATGTTTTATAATTTCAAATGGCGTATTTTCACATTCTACTTCGGAATCACTCGACACATACATGATAAATAAGTTAAAAACTTTACAATTACTGCTTTCTAAAATTTGTTCCTTTTAATAAATAGGGGGGGGGGGTCTGTCAAATTGGCATTATATGTTTAAATTAAATAATATGCATACAAGGCTACTCTAGAGTTGAAATATTATTTTTCAACACGTGTGTGATATTCGGCGCTTTCAAGCCAAGTTAACCGTGCTTTTTTTCTTATTTTCATAGGTAGTCGTATTAAAACTAATAAACACTTTATAAATAACATACCTATAGAAAGCATAACCAACGAATAATTGTATGGTTGTCACAATTAATTTAACTTATTTTGTACTGTAATTTAATACGTGAATTAAGTTGCTTATTTTTCCACTTCATCGTCATTAAACCCCATAATGATTTTTTTAAATTTACAACTCTAGTTGATTTATATCTTATAGTTTATGCGACACTTTAATTACGAATTTGGCACACTCTGTATGATGCTTATGATACGCTACAGTTAATAGACGTTTTAAAATGTAATTTGACATGAGTTATATGATCAGTTAAGTGGTGTACATTCAGGTCGATTTGTAACATATTGAAAAACATTCCTTGAAGTGCTCACTTACACGAAAATAGTATCGAGAAAGCTAACTGTTTCTTTAAGCTTTTTTCTGTCATTACGCCCGTAATTTGTGAGATTTAGAATAAGTTTAGGTTGGTATGTGGACTAGATGCATTTTTACAAGTATTTTATACATAAATGTGTAGAATGGTATGTAGATACTCATTTATGCGGATCTAGCACAGCATCGGGACATTGATGTCATCATCACATGTAAAATAACCTCATTTTTGACATCTCTCCTTCTCCAAATTGGGACATACGATTTACCTACTTTTTATTACTACTTTTATAATTAAAGTCACCTTCTTAAACTTGTAACGGTTTTTAAGATTTATTTTTAATTTTTGAAATAACTTATTTGAATAGAATTGCGGTAAGTTTTTCATTGTAATTTAACATGTAATGCTGCGGACACCAGCATTGATTGTACTTGTCAACCTGTGATTTGTCATTGTCAAATGTAATTTGCAAAAGGTAGGATTTTTAAAAATTTTTAACAAATACATTTTACACTGGATTTAACTAATATTTTCAAATAAAACCAACATTAATTTCAAAATGGATTTTTATAATAGAAAACAAATTATTTTACTTAATAAAACCTATTAAATACTATTAAAATCCAGTGGCGGCTTGTCAGGTGAAGTAGGTTCACCAAAAAAAATTAATAAAACCAGGAGGAAAGTTTTTCGACAATATTAAATATTAATGTACCACTTTTAGCCCTTAAAATATAATTATGTTCGAATTAATAATATTAATTTAATCCGAATGTAACTATGCATAATAGGGCCACGGTTAACTCCAATGGACAATAATTATAAACACTCGTGCATTATGGCGCGCCCCAGTCGGCCATGTCCGTTAGCTCAAAGCAAGTGAAGACGCAACGTCCAACATGGCTTTGATATTCACCGTTGCTATAGTTACGTGAGGTCAGTCACGCAAACTGCATGTAACAATTTGCATTATGATGAAGGGAAATTTAAAAATAGATCAGTCGTATGTACCATTGTTTTAGCATTGGTTGTATTTATTTTGAGGCTTCGCGAAACATACGTTATACGTTTTTACGTGATTTACTGTATGATTAAAAAGTTTTGTTTTTATTTTTCAGTTAATTGAGTAGTGTACGTACCTACTTAGTTGTGTGTTTTAAAAATAAACCCAATTATTGACATAGTTTGTAATTTGTTGGAAACTTCATTCAGTCGTTGGAAAGATGAGGATAAGAGAGACGGTTTGTTACACGGGTTTTTAGTCAATGTTTATTTAAGTACCCGTACTATACCTAGCTCTTCATCATTTTTAAAAACCGTGAGCCGCCACTGTTAAAATCATCAAGAATTGCTAAAAGGGGGAGAAAATAAGAGGGCGTTTAAAAATAAACAGTTGTTTATAAAAAAACTGTACAATCGTTTGGAATATTGGTAATTCTTAATTAAATGTTCAAATATACCGTTATTTGCTGCTAAACAATATCCTAAACGATCGTAAAAATCTACGAACATTAGCAAATTTATGTCTTTCAGATTTCAATTAAAATTGAATTTTTTAACTGCTCTAAAATTGTCAAACCTAACACTTTTATAAAGACATTTTTTTTAATGCCCCCAGAAGAAGAAATCATCAGGAGACCTAGCTGGCAAAATTTATTGTTGAGATTGGGCCGACCACGTGCCCATTAAAGGCTTTATCGTATCATTGAAGATTAACTCATTTTTATATTATGATATCTTTATTAATAATTATTAACATCATAAACGTACTAAAACCTACATAACACATTAGTTACAATACATTAGTTACCATAATTTAATACGTAAGTTACGAAAGCATAATACGTTAGATATCAAATAATATTAGAACTATTTTTCATGAACATGTAAAACAATATTTTGACAGTTTTTAAATTTGATGGATACACCTTTGTCTTTAACGTCCACGATCTTAGGTATGCCCTCTGAAGACTGATTAATGACCGAGCAAGCACTCCTTTCGATTTCGTGCGGTTCCCCAGTGCTTAATCCACTGCCAGAAACATCGCCGATTTGAATTCGTCTGAGGCAGAACACACAAATTCGTTGACTTTTTCTCTTGTAAATACTTTTAATTTTTTTCTTGATGAAACGTATTAAGGCGCCGTATTTGTCGATTTCCACCCTTTCCTTCAGTTCTAAAGTCGCTCGTAACATGGAATATTTCGGCCATAAGGATGAAGCAGAGTATTCCTCAGAGAGTTTTGCGAAATACGCCAGCAATACCGTTTCTTCTGCACCTTGAACATGTACTTTGTTTCGCCACTCACAAAACTGCCGATATTCTCTTTCATAAGGGATTTTAGATTTGTCCGGAAGCAAGTTCAACCTTATAATGTTGGCTGCAGCTAATATATCGTCAGGAATATCAAAATCTTGCATGATTTTAATGATGACTTTTTGAAATGCAAAAATGAAATGACTTAAAACCTTGTTTTTATTTTCGCATCGCCGTTGTTAATAATACGATAAAGCTTTGAATACAACTCGATTATTAGCGATTTAACACCGTCTCGGACATTGCGGGTGACTCGGCTGTTGTCTCGTCACCTAGTAATGTCCTCGATTATTATAAATCGCATAACAATCTCGTTATAGCTATTATTTAGATATTCGCGTACCACAAGCGAATTGTGGGCCGAGCAACCATCCGTTTGGAATCAAATCGCCTGATTTTTATCGCCGACTTCCTCCAGTGCGGGTAAAATTTGATTTTTAAGAAAATCTAAATACTTTTGACCCGTAAGATTTCCGTCAAAAAAATAGTTTAATGATGCGATGTCCAAAAATTCCTGCCCAAACCTTCTCTTTCTGAGGGTATTGTGTTTAAGTGCATACAAGACCATGTTTGTAGGCTCCATTACCGATAATTTTGTACATTCGGCTCATTATTTAATGTAAACGTACATTCTCATGATTCTGTGCTGCGCATTGGCAGTTGTTTAGTAGGTATATCTAGTGCCGTTTGCCTCAAACTTAGTAATAACTTTTTGTATTGCTAACTTGGTAGGAATGGGTCTATCAGGGAAATAAATGGAAAACATATCAGATACAATTCTTAAAGCTTTTCTATGCATAATACCATTTTATCATAGTGACTTTTTCTTCTATTGTGTAAAAATAATTACTAGTAAAAAATTATTACTAGCAAAAAATCAAATACAAAATTACATTTGACAAAGACAAATCACAGGTTGACATGTTCAATCAATGCTGGTGTCCGCAGCATCACCTGTTGAATTTCAATGATACACCAACCGCAATCATATTTAAATAAGTTAAGATCGGGTTGTCCAAAATTGTTCACACTCCGCATGTGCACTCACCACACAGATACCCTAAAAAAGTATCCCTACAACTCCGCTCTAAATATAACAGGGGACCAAATATTTGGACAGTCTAAAATTTTCATGGGATTTCCTATGTTTACAACCATGATGCACCGCCCGGTATATAAGGTATACCCTTTACTTACATTTCTTTTAAGAACACCACATCGACCAAAATCGGTGATCTTCAAATTGTACTTCAATCCCGTTGGGTCTGACAAGTCCGGCCTTATTTGACATATTAAATCTGACTCAGGATCTACTCCTCTGTCATCTGCGAAAAGGGGGTGACCTTTAAACCCATCCGGTTTTCTTAGTTTTGCTAATATTGTATCTTTGTTGCTTCCTAGATTATTTACTGCGAATGTACATTGAATTTCCGTTACTGAAACAAAAAAAAAACACTCAAAGGTAATAGTCGCAAAAAAAGTTTGATATCTTGCTTTTGTAGTATTTTGTGAAAAAATGTCCGCTAATGTTTTATATTCGTTGGCGTTGTCAAAATGTCCTTCGGTGATATTGTAACAATCAAAAATTTTGTGTCCTCCTTCGAATTTTCAGAGGGGGAAACAAACATTTTTTCTAATTAAAACTATTACTTTGGTGAAGTTAAATAACAAAAGCTCAAAGTAACTTATACAGGGTGATTCTTAAGTTGATACTTCTTTTTTAGCTGTGTATAGAAGGCATTAAAATAAACATTTTCAAATACCATTTTTTCAAAAAAACTTAAAAATAGGCGAGATACAGAAGTAAAAAATCTAAATGCGGGCCTGGTCATCAAAACGTAGTCTGCTATACTTTATGTTATTTCTGTCTTATCTCATATTAGTCATGCAATATATGGTCGTGGTGAGTTATTTGGCATTTCGCCGCGGTGTGTTTTTCTGAAGCAAATTAATTTTTAATTGGTGACATGTGAAAATGGTAAAATTTGAAAACAATGAACTAGTAAATATAGCGCTAATTTACGGCGAGTGTCGTCAAAGGGCGGCTGCTGCTTCGAGATTATACGCCGAACGCTTTCCCTTGTGGGCTCATCCTACACCCAGAAGTTTTCTTAATGTTATCCAACGGGCAAGTTAAGCAAAACCGTATTTGATCCATAGGGTAATAAATAAATGTAATTACCTTATTTATCAGTTTTTTGAAAAAAGGTATTCTAAAATGTTGTTTATCCGGGCCCGGAGTTTCTAGCGGGGCCCGGATTTCAATCGAAATCTCAAAAATTGAAAAAAGTTTAATATGTAGGTACCTTTGCAATCTGATTAGAACCGTAAAAGAATGTAACTGGTGTATTATCTACCTATCGTAATCAGACATTATGAAGACAGGCCCGGGCCCAACATTAAAAAATGTGTTATTCGTAAAACAAAAAAAAAATTGTCAAAATATCTTACATTTGAATCGTTGAAAAAAATCCGAAATTGGTAAGTTCAAAATATCGCGCGCCATAACTTTGCAGACGCGTATATTGCTGCGATTGCTGCTAGTGTTCACTAAATATCAGTAGCGGACTATCGATATTCTAGGTCTATCGATATTTAGTAATTGCTACTTATTCAATATACCTATTATATTATAGGTAATATATTTTTTTGGTTTTCAATAAAAAAAAACTTTATTTTTAATATTTTTTTGCTCAGTTATGCTTATTTCATAAAGTTTTTTTATAAGTTTTAGCTTATTAATTTTAGTGTATTAGTATAACTCATTACAAGTTTCTTTAAAAATATTATGTTTTTTCTAATTTTCAATTTTTTTTATGGTCCAAAAAAGGGTTTTTTGGGCGTGGCACCCGAAAAAAATGTCGCCTGAGGCTCAACTTTCAGGCCCTAGTTGATGGGTTTCAGATCCTTATGGGCCCGGAACGCCACATAGCCCCCATGCAGACCCGACCTGGCTCTCGACGGCCCTGCCCTCAATACACAGCTAAAAAATATATCAACTTAGAAATCACCCTGTATATAATTAATATCTAATTCTCAAAATCAAAAAATTTCTCCATACTTTTCAGTTAATTTTTTTCCTTGCTTACTATTGAGCAGGAATGGTTCTTATAATAATAGTAGATTCTGTAACGAGGTTGGAATGAAAATTTGTTCCGAGTGGAAGATTCCGAATGCGAGCGTAGCGAGTGTGAGGAACCACGAGTATCGAATTTTCATTCTAACCGAGTAGGAGACTATATTTTCTCCACGACCAAAAATACTATTCGCAACTTTTCTAATTTCAGGTGGAGTATTATCCAGTTCCATATCTGATTCATCCGATTTTTCATTCATATTTTGACTTGCATTAATGATAGTTTCGAAATTTATGGCAACCTATGTCGTTTAGATCAATTACAGAATATTCATTCCGTATCTTGTTATGGAATGAAAATACACGCAAAACGCATAAGAAGCAAGTATTTAAGAATAAATATTCCAACTCAAGAGCGAGAATTTTTACATTCTATTATCAAAAATTATTTTGGAATTATTGCATTTAGTAATGGTCGTGAAGAAAATACTTTCTAATTCTTATATAGTTACTGTGGTGATCACATTATGAAAATTTAAACAAGAGACAGTATGAAACCAACGAAAGGAAGACAAGAAAAATGATCCAAATTATTTTCATATAACCGCGGGATTTCTGTACTCTAATATAATCAGAGTACTATCAGGTATTTTGTATATAACACCAAGACTTTTTTTTAAATTATTTAAATAGGTGCCAGAAAATTAAAAAAATTGTGTCCAGTTTGGTACAGCTTGGGTCTATTATTAGTTTTAGTTTTTTCCAACTCCGCTGTTCGAAGTTTTAAACATTAATATCTTGGCATTTGCTAACTGCTGAAATCTGAATTTTGGTTAGCTAGAAAGAATGATATTTACAGCTGGATATGAAACAGGTTTTTATCAAATTGTTTGTGTAATTTTAGAGAAATTCGGGTTGAAATATTGTTTAGCGGGCTTTTGGTGGCTGGCAAAAAGGGCTATTATATTAGAATATTGTATATCTTATTTTATTTTTTACTAAAAACAAGCCGTAAAAGTTTTTTTTAATGGTCAATTTAGGACTGTACTAACACTCATACTGCCTCTTGTAAAGTAAAAAGACCCACGGGTTACGCACCTACTAGAAATGGTTCCGCTTTAAATCCGACTGGCATCGGCAAAAATAAAAATATGCGACCACGGAATCAACCGCTGGGGGTACTAAGTTAGTTATGGAAAACGTTCCTAATTCACTTAACTATGATCCAAGTTCACAAATTAATATATTTACTTTATTCTTTTTTAACCCGTGTTAAGATTATTGGTGGTATTATCGGCCTGACTCGACTCTAAGGACAAATAACCGAACAGTTTATTAGATATTAAGTTATATCATTCTATGCTCCCCACCCCCACCCCTACCCGTAAATACGCCACTGTATAATTAAATAATAAAGAAAATTGAACGCATGTAGAAATCGTGATTTTTTGAAAAAAAAAAATACTCGAGGCTTATTAAAAAATGCACCGCAGGCGAAAAGTTTAGAAAAACAATTTTCACAAATCTTTTAAAATGTTGAAATGGAAAAACTAGTCTATAAAACAAAAAAGTAGATTTCTTTTTTTTCAGTTGATAAAAAAATGCTTAGAGACAAAGTGCCAAAATCAAAATTGCCTTTTATCGACATAACAGAAATTAGAACCCTTCGTCCACTAGCGACCCATAGACGGGATGGTGTATATGGCAAACGGCGTCGAGATCCCGAATGGAACGTTGGCGACCATTAAAAACCATGTTGTGTACCTAATGGTTGCAGTAACCTGGGTCGCTAGTGCGCGGGGGCTCTTAGGCTTTTACTCGGCCGGACTACGCAAATCCGGTTTATGCAGGCACATCGGAGCATGTGTGTTCACAAATCAATCTGTCTGCACGAGACTCTTGCCTGGCCTGAATACAAGCAAATAAACTGTTATTTTTTTCTTTTAAATAATTTCTTTCTATTTATAAATAAAATCGATATAAGAACCACTTTTGAGATATTTATCATATGTTACCGCTTCCCTCTTATCTATTTTAACATGCATTGAAGAACATTCTTACTCCACCATATACAAAACGAATAAATATAAAATAAACTAATATTTAGAAAAAATAGTTATTTATGTACCAAGGCAGTAAAGTGATTCTTTATCGGACGAGTCTGAAATTATGAGATGAGCGAGAGAAGCGAGCGAGGCGAATAACAGGCTCGTTCTATAAAGACACTTTACTGACGTGGTGCATACAAAATTTTATCGCCAACCGTTCATCACCGTTTTATGTAGGGCAGACCGTTCTAAGAAAATAGATGTTTTTCCCCATATTAAATCGGGTCTGCGTAAAATATTTAATAGTTCTTGCCTTATATTTGGTCGAAATAGAAGTAGAAGTTTCATACTACCTATTCCATCGCATATTTAAGCTCGAAAGGTTCAAATAGCTTTACAATTCGACGACAAAAAAAACATTTTGGCCTAAATTTGACACATCAGAAAATTTTGGCCGACCACGTGCGTATTCCAAAGTACCCCTCAAAAAATTTGAACTACTATGAGAAATGGCAGGGTAATACTTTATCTGCCCGCATATAGGGCAGATAAAATACGTTACCTGCCACAAATGCGGCAGATAAAGTATTTTATTCTACAATAAAATAAAGTGTTCGTTTTATTTGAATGCAGTAAAACGAATAAAATAAACTTTGAAGTAAATGAAACCTATCCTTTTGTTGCATTACTAAATTCTATAATATAAAAGCTTGTCGCGAGACTAAATTTATGTATTTCTTGCAAATTAAATTTAAATTGACATATATCATGATTTATTTTTGCGACAAGCTTTTATATCATAAAATTTTATAAGGTAACATAAGAATGGGTTTAATTTATTTCAAAGTTTATTTTCTTCTTTTTAGCGCATTCCATTAAAAGCTTTTTTTTAAATATTTGTTTATTTATTTAATTTTTAGTTTTCCTTGGATATTTTTGTTAATATGTTCAATTTAATTAATGCGTCATTATTTGGGTTTGTTCGGTTTTCTTTATCATAAAAATGCATTGTCATCGGAACTGAATCACAATGCAAAACTTCAACTCCGTAGGGAACGAGAAAGGGGTTCGGGTTTGTTTGTATTTGTTCGGGTTTGATGTTTTTTTTTATCATAAAAATACGTTGTTATCGAAAGTTAATCAACATGAAAAATTTCAACTCCGTAGGATAAGAGGAAGGGGTTCGGGTTTGTTGGGTTTTTGTTATCATAAGAATGCATTGTCATCGGAACTGAATCACCATGTAAAACTTCAACTCCGTAGGATAAGAGGAAGGGGTTCGGGTTTGTTTGTGTTTGTTCGGATGTTTGTTCGGGTTTGTTGGGTTTTTGTTATCATAAAAATGCATTGTCATCAGAACTGAATTACCATGTAAAACTTCAACTCCGTAGAATAAGAGGAAGGGGTTCGGGTTTGTACATGAAAAAGTCTAATATGGTCAGAATTGAAAAAACTTTTTTAAAAGTTCTTAAACGATTAAAACTCCAAACAAACTCTTATGATAATTTTACCTTCCGTGCATCCACGTTGGACTTCAATTTTATGTTTGTTTTTAAAATAAGTAATCTTTGAATTAGACCCTTTTGATTTTGAGATTGATTACGATTAGTGTCTTGCTTGATTTATTAAAATATACTTCCACTCTTCCACAAATTGTAAATGGTAAGTCCCGTTTTAAATAATTATTTGGCATTATACAATATTCGCAAAGTTTAATTTGCATTTTGCTGTTATTTTTTTAATTATCGCTGTTATTTTTACCAATTATTGGTAATTTTAATATTAAATTAAACAAAGTACTGTTATCTATGTCTATAACAACCTACCTACTTGTCTAAAAAGTTAAGATATGCAAGACTACGTGAAATAATTTGATCAATTAGTAATAAATATGTTATTTTACCCTAAAAGATTGGTTTCGTTTTTTAATGGGTAGTTTGCTTTTTTGCAAATCGTTGAACATCTTAAAAACCGTAAAAATAAAGTATGATCTTATTACCATTTAACTTGTCTAAATTGTTAGTTCTAATATCTACCATTTTGCTATTTTTATTTTTGCTTTATATCGAAAACTTATTTGCTTTTAAAAAAGTTTTATCAATTTCTAGAAAATATTTTTTACACGTTTTAAAGAAAAATGTATTGGTTTGGTGTGGGGCTGTGGAAAATACACTGTGGCTCAAATGAAAGGAGTACACTTTTTAATTGTGAATATTTTTCTAGATTTTGCACTGATTTAATTTATTTTTGGAGTGGTGATGAACTGAAATCGTCTTAGTAAAATGTGCAATTTTTATCAAAATATTTTGAACAGGGCCGGATTGACAGGGTTTTTTCAACAAACGTGCACTTATGGTCGTTGCATATAATAATACCTTTTTTGGTAGATTAACTATCGAAACTTCTTCAGTATAAGTCTCACTCTGAAAGATTCTTAAATTCAAGAAATACAATTTATTTTGTTCAATATTAATAACAAATTTAATAATATTAACAATTATTACTGATATCAAGACTAACTATCACTTAAAATCGATAGTATTATAAATATTTATAGGATAACATTGTGAGTATGACCACCATGATTTTCTATCACGGATTGCAGTCGCCATCGCCATAGGTCAATAGCTGCATTGATTATGTCCTGGTTAAAATTATTCCAACAGAACTGTAGCCTTTCCTTTAGCTCTTCGATGGTGTTAAACCTTTGACCATTGTGAACATTTGCCTCGAAAATTCCCCATATGGAATAGTCAACAGGGTTTAAGTCTGGACTATTGGGTGGCCACTTCTCCGGTTCGATATAATCGGGGCATTGCTCAAACAAAAACATTCTTGTACTCCGAGAGGTATGGGAAGGAGCACCGTCTTGTTGGAATACGTAATCGTCGCAGATTGCTTCAATTTCAGGAAGCAAGTGATGTAAAATTTGTTGTTGATACGCGTCTGAGTTAAGTTTTACTCCAGCATCTACAACAGTGAGACTTGACTTCCCCAATTTGGAAACTGCCACAGAGACCATTACGCCAGGTGAAAAGTGACTTCTCTCGATTAAAATATTTTCCAATGGAATTTCCCTCTTTACTCGCACATTTGCGTATACCCGATTATTTTGTGTATTCTTTGGCGGCCTCAAGTAAAACATTTTCTCATCTGAAAACCATATATTTGCGATATTTTCCCGAGAACGGAATCTTCGTAGTAATAGATTACATCTTTCTAATCGTTTCTCCTTCACATTGGCACTAAGTTTTTGACAGTAAACTTTTTTAAAGACTTTAAGCTGGCAATCATGTTAAATAATTCTTTGAACTGTAGAACGGTGGATTCTTGTTCTTTTCGCTATTTTTCTAATACCTACAGATTCTTCAGGTCATACATTTTCTATAATATTTCTTACCATGGTAATATTTCCTTGAGTTCTTTTCCTTTCCCTTCAAAATTTTATTTTTATGAATCCATTATTTTCTCTAAAAACTTGCCAACTGTTCCAACATACCAATTTTTTTTAGGAAACTCCTTTACAATTTTTCTTGTGCCGTAATTATGTGTTTGTCGAAAATATTTGATAAGAATTCGATCCTCTTTACTTAAAACTGCCATTGTGTACGGATTAGCTGTCATGAAGCTTACAAAACGTCAAAAATAACATTGTTTATCGATTCCCGGAGTGGGCATACGTATAATAAAAAAAGTATGTCCGATAGTGGATTTAAGAATGCAGGGAAGAGTGTAAAAGGTATAATCTCCCAACCCACTCTATTCACGGCGGTAACCAGGCCGGATGAGATCGGAAATCTCGTGGGGTGCGGAAGAAGGTACACACTCCCCAATCGGTAGGTCATGCAATGGCAATAAACCAAGGGTTGATAGCCCTTGGGGGGTGTCGTATGACTGAGGATCGTGGTTCGGAACCCACGTTAAACTGTAGGTCCCCTCGGGAATGGCCCTGGCAGCGAACGAAGAGGAAACAAGCCTAATTCGAAAGAAGGGCAGAACGGCAAACGGCAAACATTGTTTATTATTTTAATAATTTATTTATTTATTTATCCCAAATACACTACGGAATACAACATTCCAATTGGTACAACTAAATCTAAGATGCACTAATTAGCCACAGCAGAAAAAAAACAATACATAGTATAAAACAAACAACAGAATAATAGAGTTAAAATAGATTAAAATAAATTAAAGCAAGTCATAATAATTTTTTTTTACGGAATAAAGGCTAATCCTAAATAGATCGCAATTTGGAAAATGACTATTGTAATTTCGCAGTAATCTTGACATGACGTCATTTTGTCCATAGTTGGTTCGATGAATCACTTCGAAGAAAAGTTGCTTCTGCCTCGTGCGCCTTGGTGGAACCAAAAAAACACAGATTCTAGCAGGGCATTACAGCAAATTGTGCCATTCATAAGTTTGTATAAGAAGATCAGCAAGGATTTTCTGCGTCGGTATTCTAGGCTCTGCATGCCACAAAGGAGAAGTCTTATTTCGTATGATATGTTTTGACAGGGAAACCTGAGTTTAAACGGAAGATATTTAGCGTATCTATTCTGAACACGTTCAATCCTCTTGATGTGGCATTGATAGTTGGGACTCCATATAACAGAACAGTATTCAAGCAGAGATCGAACTAGTCCACCATATAGAGCGTTAAGTGCCTTTGTATCGTAAATGTGTTTGGTGTTTCACTTTACAAAACCAAGCAATCTAACACTCTTTAAAATGACGTTGTCTATATGAAGATTAAATGTAAGATCTTTATCGAAGATGACACCAAGATCGTTGAAGTAAGAGACAATCTCCAGGTTAGTGTTCTCAATAGCATAGGTATGGTTTGTCGGAGAGTTACATTTATAAAAGCGGAGGACCTTACACTTGCTCACATTAAGTTGTAAAAGGTTAGCTTTACACCAGGTAACCAACCTGTTCAGATCAGACTGCAAGTAGTTTGCATTAGGAGAAACTCTGGTGTAAAACTTTAAGTCATCAGCGTAAACTAGACACTCGGACACATAAAAGCAAGAAATTACGTCGTTTATAAAAAGTAACAATAAAATAGGGCCGATATGTGAGCCCTGAGGAACACCAGACGTCACAAGAATTTCCCTGGAGACTGAACCACATACAGTAACGCGTTGGCGGCGGTGAAGTAGATATGAACGGATCCACTTGAGATAATTCCCTCCGATTCCAATATCAGACAGCTTATTCAGAAGCAGTGACAGACACTGTCAAACGCCCTCGACAGATATTTGTAAAAATTGCTTTTACCATCATTCAACCACCAACGACCTCTTTTAAATATAGGGCTTTACAAAATATAAATTATGAATTATTTGAGGCTGATCTTCAATCATGGCCTTGGCAAAATGTTTTTTATATACCGACCATTGAAGAAAAAGTAAATTTTTTAAGTTCATCGATTGTTAACCTATTTGACAGACATGCTCCGATTAAAACTTGCAGGAAAAGAAATTATCAGTATTCACCTTGGATGACCGAAAATGTAAAACTTTTACAAACTCTAAGGAACCGTGCTTTAAAGAGGTTTAAAAATACTAGGCAGCCTGAACATTACTCCTATTACAAACAGCTTAGAAATTATACAACGGCAGCAGTCAGAGCTGAGAAGAAAGCATACTTAAGGCAAACTTTCCTGAACTCCTCAATCAAGCAAAGATGGTCTGAATTAAAAAAGTTGAGTATCGCTAAACACAATAGTAATAGCATTCCTGTACACCTCTCTGATCCTAATAACATAAATGATTTTTTTGTTAATTCTGTACCGAATGACACTTCGCCTAGCCCAGATTTGTTAAACTTTTATCAGAATAATGTTAAGCCTGGTGTTCTTGATCGGTTGCAGTTTTCTGAGGTTACTGATAATGATATCGTGAAAATACTGTTAAATATTAAAACAAAGGCATTTGGAAGTGACAATTTGAATGTAACACTAATACAGCTATGCTGTCCACATATTATCCCATACATAACCCATGTAATTAATAAATGTATAGAGACATCTTATTTTCCTGTTTGTTGGAAGAATGCCCATGTCTTGCCTCTTCCCAAGGTTAATCAACCAACTGAATTTTCACATTTAAGATCAATCAGTATTTTGCCTACCTTTTCTAAAATATTGGAAAAGGTATTGGACTTACAAGTGCGTCCTTTTCTTGACAGATTTAATATCCTACCCCCTAAACAGTCTGGGTTTCGTCCGGGCTATGGCTGTGATACTGCTATGTCGGATGTTGTCGATGATATTCTTCAGGCGCATGATAGTGGTAGAGTGAGTGCTCCTATACTTTTGGACTTTACAAAGGCATTTGATATGCTTAATCATTCAATTTTACTTTCCATTTTGCACTACATTGGTTTTGGAAAATCGGCTATTAACCTAATTAGATCATTTCTAACTGATAGAACTCAAAGAGTAGTTGTAGAGGGAGCTCTTTCGAAATCACTTTATGTGCGCACCGGCGTTCCACAGGGCAGTATTTTGGGGCCATTACTTTACACTATCTACACATTAAAATTTCCGGACGCCCTTAATTACTGTAGCCATCATCTATACGCTGATGATACGCAATTATACTGCTCATTTGATAATTCGGACCTTGACGCTGTTAACACCAATATCAACTCTGATCTACAAAGTATAATTAATATTTCTAAGGATCATCAGCTTAAAATTAATCCATCTAAATCAAGTATCACTTTATTTGGCAACGAAATAATGAGAAATCACGCACAGGAGCTCCTGAATATCACCATCGATAATGTAACTATACCTTTCAAAAATGTATCCAAAAGCTTGGGATTGATGGTGGATTCTGACCTTCGTTTTAGGCAGCATGTAAAGTCTAAAGTCAAGGGGGCATTTTGTACCCTTAAACTTATTTATAACCATCGACACTATCTTACCACGGAAATTAAAAAACTTCTTTGTGATAGTCTTGTCTTGTCTCACTTCAATCATTGTGATGTGGTCTATGGGCACTGTATTGATAGTGCCGATTCGCGCAGAATCCAGAGGGTGCAGAATTCGTGTTTGCGGCTTGTCTATGGTGTAAATCGGAGACAAAGAGTCTCTCGTTTTCTGCGTAATGCGGGATGGCTTAACATGCACAACCGGCGAAGGCTACACTTTGCTTCTTTTTGCCTCAAAATATTGAAAACTAAATCTCCTTCGTATCTATTCCGCAAGATTATTTTTAGAAATGATATTCACAATTTAAATCTACAAAGGAATAATATCGTTATTATTCCTCGGCACAGAAAGGAGGCGTTTAAGAAATCCTTTGTGTATAATTTTGCTTCTTGCGTCAATTCTTTGGATGCCAGTGATGTTGACAGTTCGGCTAATGTATTTAAAAATAAATATAAGAACCGTTTGTTATTGAGTCAGTAAGATTTTGCACTGAAGGGGTTTTTCTTTAATTAACTAATATTTTGTTATTTTGCCAATTTTTCATTATATTAATTGTATATATGTTATGTATTATTTAAATTGCTATGAATCTAATCTTTTAATTTAAAGTATTTAAGTTATATTAGGTGATATTTAAGTTAAGGCTTAACCAGTATCTGGTATTATTTTATAATACCAGATGTCTGCAAATAAAGGCCTTTTATTAACCATATTTCTTGTTACGAAGTATTTGCATTTACAGTGTACACTTCTGGTTAGTAATAAATTGTTTATTATTATTATTATTATTATATATAACGTCAACCGGATGACCAGCTTCAATAGAAGAGACTAAGAAGTCCTGATAAACTGCCAAGTTGGTCACAGTTGAGCGTCCTCTGAAGAAGCTATGTTGTTGAACCATGATGTGATTTTTGTAAGTTGAAAAGATTTCGTTAGTAATAATAGATTCAAAAAGTTTTGGAATGGATGAAATTAAGTAGGATATAGTATATATAGTAGTTATATAGTCATGGATACTTTGATTTTTAATAACGGTCATGGATGCTGCGATCATGGTTCAAACGACTTCAAATTTCCAAAATGATATCCCGAATGATTTAGTACATCAATGAACAAAATAAATTGTATTTCTTGAGTTTAAGAAATCTTTCAGAGTGAGACTTGTACTGAAGACGTTTCGATAGTTAATCTACCAAAAAAACGTATTATCTAAATTATGACTAAATCAGTTTTCGTTTGCAACGAGCATAAGTGCACGTTTGTTGAAAAAAACCTGTCAATCCGGCCCTGTTCAAAATATTTTGATAAAAATTGCACATTTTACTAAGACGATTTCAGTTCATCATCACTCCAAAAATAAATTAAATCAGTGCAAAATCTAGAAAAATATTCACAATTAAAAAGTGTACTCCTTTTATTTGAGCCACAGTGTATAGTAAAAACCTATTATTTTAATAAACAAAAGTATTAAAAAATTGCATTGTAGCTACTTTAACGTGAAATTGATTTCTAAAAACTATTTATTTAAAACATTTTTGTGTTTAAGAGCCATCGGTGCAGAATTCGTCAAAAGGAAAAGGTATCATTTTTTAAAAATTTGTTGATCACTGCTTGAAATAGATACTTGCGGCGGGATGTTGATGTGAGGAAGCTTTTTTTAAAAAATAAATCTTTTTGGCCGATATAAAAAAAATTGAAACCACTAAGTGCCATGGATTTTTTTCCTTCGCATTAACTAAAGTAAAGAACAAACAAAATCACAAGCGGCGATCGATTGCATTTCTCGTCGATTAATTTTACTCTGTTCAACCAATTTTAAATCGATTAAATGATTATTAAAATTAAAAAATTGTTTATTTGATATATCGATCATTCAATTTATTAACTAATGGATTAATAGATCATTCAATTAATCGATTATTTTTATAATCAAAATCCGATTATAACATTTCGTAATTGCCTAACCCTAGTTGTGGTCAAAAACCCACTTTTGGAATTGTGTCTAGAGTAGGATTAGTTTTTTACTTGTACATACACTGAATAAATAATATCCTAATAAATATTTGTTTGAACAATTTTTACTTTATTAAAACAACAATTCCTCGTTCTTAATACGTCTTGTTTGGGCGAAAAAAATTAAAGTTGAATTAAATAAATGATGAATTTGCTACACATATACAGGGTGATTCCTAAGTTGATACTTCTTTTTTAGCTGTGTATAGAAGGCATTAATAAAAACAACAATTTCAAATACCTTTTTTTTTTTAACTCAAAAATAAGGTACTTACATTCATTTATTACACTATGGATCAAATACAGTTCTGCCTAACTTGCCCGTTGAATAACATTAAGAAAACTTTTGGGTGTAGGATGAGCCCGCAAGGGAAAGCGTAATCTTGAAGCATCAGCCGCACTTTGACGACACTCACCGTAAATTAGCACCATATATACTAGTTCATTGTTTTTAAATTTTATTATTTTCACGTGTCACTAATTTAAAATTAACTTGCGTCAGAAAAACTTATCGCAGCGTATTGCCAAATAACTCACCACCGACCCGTGAATTGCCTGACTAATTAGAGATAAGACAAACAACATAAAGTATAGCAGGCTACGTTTTGATGACCAGGCCCGCACTTAGATTTTTTACTTCTGTATCTCGCCTATTTTTAATTTTTTTTTGAAAAAAGGTATTTGAAAATGTTGTTTATTTTAATGGCTTCTCTAAACAGCTATAAAAGAAGTATCAACTTACGAATCACCCTGTAGAAGTTACGGCATTATCAAAACAATATTTCTTTATATGAAATAATTTTTTTTTCATTGTATAAGGGTGGATATTCGCGATTACAAGTTGGCAGAGCCCGCGAGGCGGGAGGCCCCGTGAGGGCTTTTTTTTAATTTAAGAAGCCATCTTTTGTAGCAGAAGAACGCCAGACGGCAGGGAGGAAATTGTTTTTTCAAACTCACTTCTTGAAGGAACAAAAGTACGCTAGATAATAGGGCGGACTCACTTTTTGTAGGAAGAGAAGAACGCCATTCGGTATAGGAACGACTTTTTTTCAGAATTTACTTTCTTTGACAAAAAGTTCACATGTTCCTCACAGTTATTTTTAGATTTAATTTGGGAAATTTAACAGGTTGAGATTTATTTCTGTCATTGTCAGGCTATTTTAAAGCTATTACTAAATATTCCCCCTTTTGCCTGATTTTCAGTTGGTTTGCAAGAAATAAATACATCGAAACGTCATGTAAGGGAGAGAAACGTTAAGTTAAGTAAACATAATATCGAAGTAAATTTAAGCCTGTGTTCCTAGAGAAACTTCTTAATTAAATAATAGCTATTTATACAATTAGTTGCGAAATAAGTGTCTTTTAGGCACGCGACGTGAATTGTCCTACGAGGCGAAGCCGAGTTGGACAACACGTCAAAGTGACTAAAAGACATTGTTTCGTAACGAGTTGTATACAATATTTTTTCTACTGAGGTTTTATAATAAAAAACTTAATTTTACTAACATTTTGTTACCTATGTTTCATTTACACCTTTTATGTCAAAAAAATCGACAGTTGTCAAAAAAAATTCGATTTTTTTGTCAAAAACTGCGACAAATATAAAAGTAAAAATGCCGCAAATGACGCAATGGTGTACCTTGTTCCCTAAAAATCAAGAAGTTTGTATGAGGGCACATACGAAAAATTCAAAAAATGGTGTGATAAAAAAAAGGTAAAAAACTTATCAGAAAAAGTCTTTTTGGCATATTTTTCACTATTATCCGATGCCTATAAGCCATCAACTTTGTGGGGTATGCTTCGAACGATGGTTTATTTGAATAAAAATGTTGAGATGAAGACATTTACAAACCTAATCGCATTTTTGAAAAGAAAATCTACGGGGTATAAGCCCAAAAAGTCGAAAGTTTTTTCTAAAGAACAAATAGAAAGGTTTGTCAAAGAAGCAGACGATAAGAACTATTTATTGGACAAAGTCATACTTATTGTGGGAATCTCTGGAGCATGTCGCAGAGAAGAACTCACATATTTAAATATGAATAATATCGAAATTTCGGAGTCTTTAATTAAAATATCCATTCCAAACACTAAAACAAATATTGCAAGAAGCTTTGTAATTAGCGAAGGCTCTATTGACGGCATCAACTTCTTGAATATTTTCCGAAAGTACGCGCAGTTACGTCCAGCACACATAACCCATGAAAGATTTTTTATCGCATACAGAAACTCCAAATGTTCCAGACTTCCAGTGGGTATTAATACCATTGGAACAACACCAAAGAAAATAGCTGAGTTCTTGGAGCTTCCAAACGCTAAAGAATATACAGGCCACTGCTTTCGAAGATCTTCAGCAACTTTTTTAGTTGACTCTGGAGCGGATATATTGATGCTAAAGCGACATGGAGGTTGGCAGTCAAATACCGTGGCTGAGGGGTATATAGAAGATTCTTTAGAAAATAAAAGAAAAATTTCCGAAAAAATTCTTGGTCAAAAATCTTTGGACGCTAACAATAAACGTGTTAAATGTAATGAATCCGAGTGTTCTACCAGCTCTACTAGTGGCATGGGTTTAATTGATATTACTGTTGCAGATTCTATTACCATTCAAAGTTCAAATTCCTCATCAATTTTACAAAGAGAAATATCTCAACGAACTGTTTTAGGTTACCCCAGCATTAATTTTAATAATATAAGTAACTGTACTGTTAATATTTATAATAAATAGGTAAAACTATAGTCTGTGTTTATACTTGTTACTTTTAAGCACGTTGTTCCTGGTAACCTGCTTAAAAAATTTTTAAGCACGCTGCGCCTAAAAGGAGGTTATTAAAAAATCATAATGACAATCAAAAAGAGGTTATTATAAAACGTCAGTAGACATTTTTTTTTAAAAACCGCAACCGTTTTACATATAATAGATATTAGGGGAGACCTTAATCCTCCGTCTCGCCATGGGTGCAGAAGTTAAAGGTTTAAAATGTATAGTTCCAATCTAGTCGGATGTACTCGTTTAACATTAATATTCATGAACATGGTCATGTTCCATAGCTTTAGTAACAAGAAAAAAATACAGAACCACTTGTCAATAATTTGGCACCATTTCGTAAATTTTCTTTTTACAATGTTAGTCATCTTATTCCGATTATTCCAGTACAAAATATTTTTTGGTTGAATGGGTTTCTTTATAATGGATCTTGATAATAATGAACGACATATCAACATGAATAACAGTAAACCAAAAAATAAATGGTGTCAAAAATTCTTACCTTCGTAGTCCTGGGCATCTATTGTAGTCTGAAACAATAAAAAAAACCGTTAATGATTTTTTAACAATAAAGAGATCTCGCGATAAGGTAAATTTTATAATTGCAAAATTAAGTGATGTCGTTTTGTCGTTACCGAAATTAAAAATAATTGTATTGTTTTTTAATGGTTTATTAAGTTGATGTCTTATTTCATTAATAAATAATAACGTCTTGTCATGTAATTTAACTGTAGTTTAAGACAATGGGTATAAAATTATAGAAAAATACATTTTTATAGCAGATATTTAGGTACCTAGTGGGAAAATTAAAATGTTAAAGGTCTATCATCGTTGTTGCATATTTTCACTCGCTCCTTGCATTTAGAGCATTAGAACGCGCTAAAATTTGTCGTGTTAAATTGCCGTTCATCTTGACCCAACTCACAAAAACTTAAGCAAGTTATAGATTTTTTTTTACCAATGGCAAGGTGGTATGTATGGGGATGTGTGAAAGTGGTTTTTATGCAGAAAAAAAGTCAAAGCACAATATGTAAGTCAGTGAATACCCTGAAATTATTACTAAAGTTTATTGTATATAAATATTTAAAATACTTAATAATTACGACAACTTTTTGGCATATCCACTTGACATAGACCTTGGAGGAAAACGTACCTTTTGATATCTAGAAGTGCGGGAACATTTCGGGACAAACATTGCCATTTATACAGGGTATTCTTGAATGGCGTGCTATCATTTTAGGGCGTAATTCCCTAGGTACTTTTACAAGTTCATATGAATATTTATGTCGCTACATGCCATTAATTTTTTTTTAATCGGTAATTTTGTCGTAGTATTTTACAGTTTATTTTCAATTTTGGCATGTGTTAAATAATAGACCCTACAAATAAACCCACATATTACTTAACTTGCAAAATGCATTCTAAAAAAACTAACTGGAACTAAAAAAAAGAGCGTATCCCGGCTCTAAAAATGTACCTACTCCCCCTCCACTCCCCCCCCCCCCCCCTCTAGACCCACGTCTGTGTCACGACGTTTAAGGTTGATAATTACTGACCTGGCCTCTCAACCACCTACATCATATTCTTTATGTGAGATAATATATTAATTCTTTTTAAAAATAGGTTTTCTCATAGACCTGTTGATAGTATAAGTTCAACAATAACAATACCTAGTAAAATTGTTTTTTTTATTACCAACAATAATGCAAATTTTTCCGTACAACATTAAAAAAAAGTTCATTAAAGGAACTGGAGCATGAAGGCAGTGAAATAATTAATTAAGTTAAATTCTTTCTTTTATGTGTTATTTAAAATATGGCTACTTTATATGTATGTATACCAGGGTAAAATCAAATTTAATATTATAAAAATATCGAGAAATATATTTGTCGCAGTTCCCTCAAAATTTGTATTTTTGTATATAACATAATAACAATTTTCCAAAAGAAATATTTAAAAGTCAAAGTCGGATATTTTTTTTTAACTTTGACCTCCCAGTACGGTAATTTATTAGAAGCAAGATAAATTACTTTTGTATATAAAAAAATCTATTGTCACAAGAGAAATACGTTTTTGAAAAAACTTCAAATTTCTCTTGGATGTTTATTTCTTGATTTATCTTGTTGTAAAAGCTATTTATCTTGTTTCAAAAGCCTTAGAATTATACTATTTAAGAAATTTATTTAATATACCGGGTGACGGGGTGACACAAGATTTTTTCCGTAATTTTAAAAATAAAAATTTGAGTTAATAGGTCTGTAAATTCCCATTTTTCGGCCAATTTAAACGAAACCCATTTCCGGTTTTGACATTTCATTCATTTCATTTCAATCTTTATAATTTTATTTAATGCCATTTGACATTTTGGTCTAATAAAAGCAGAAATAATATTTTTGTTTTCCACGGCATGTTAGACTGGTCGTGACAAACCTTCTTATGGCTTATAATATGGGTTTAGAAATTACATTTTTGATATTTTTTGTTAATTTCTACTATTACCTAATAAATAATAATTAACTTTTGATCCGCTAGAAAAGAAAATTAAATGAAGAATATTATTATAATAAAACAAAGATGGGTTGCCATTTGAACACAGCGAGAAATTCCGTTTTTTTTTTTTTAATAGGTTGTAAATAAAATAGCCCTAATGGATACATTTTTCTCAAGCACGTCAAACTTCGATTATAAAGTAGGTTAAAATAAACCATTTTAACGTTTCCAAGGCCTACTCTTTACCACTTACCCAGTTTTACTAAAGTTATGGACATTTTAGAAAACAAAGAAAAATTGATCTAGGCGGTCATTTTTAAAACAAATGATAAAGTGTGATAAGTCATTAAAAAGAGAATTTTTTATCGAATTTAAGCGTCAAATAATAATAAGGGTTTTTTATTTAAAATTTTCCAGTTAAACTGGGGAAAAATGAGTTATATACATAATTAAAATTAACAGATTTAACAGATTTAACTGCACATTTTTTTGTTAAAATTACAGAAAAATTCCCGCCCATAAAGTTTTTTTTTATAAATTAGTATTCTATATCCCTTCATGTTTGAAAATTAAAAGTTTTATCTTGTTCTATATGTGGATGTAAAGAATTATCTATTTCAATAAACCATTTATGCTATACCGTTGTGCTATATCCAAATTCACCATATTATAATAACTACAGAAATATTTTGGTCTATATCCAGTTAACTATTTTTTAGCAAATAGTAAGTCAGTTGTATTGTCTTGTGTCTTTATTTTTGCGTTTAAACAGGAAAAGTAGTTTAAATTTAACATGGATCATAGTGTTGCTAGTTCGTCATCTCCACAGAAACCACCTGAATGTTCAACGGAAAATTGGCGGTAAGTTATATAAGTATACCTATAATATGATTCCATACACCAAGGAAAAAAAATTAACTTATGAGAAGAATGCTCCATTAAACGTAAAATATCAAGAGTCCCTTGAAGGAAGATCAACCGCAATAAAATTGAAATATACCAGAAGAATTAAGTTTAAAAAATAAGTAGCGTTTCCGAAAAGCGTAAAGTCCATCCCAAAATATATGGTCTTGATTTTACCCCTAATAAATCATTTATATAAACATACCCATTGTCACTGCATAATTAGGTGTTTAAATGTTATCATTACTACCTACCTGGCTACCCAGGGGTGGAATAGATAAAAAGGGTCGTTCGGTGTTATACTTATAGGTAAAAATAATATAAATAATGTTTGTGGTTTTCCTGACCGTTAATTCAAATAGATGAGTTTGTATTTTGGGATTCGGTCAAATTAAATGCAGTTTAATTGGTTGACGTTTCGGTTTATTTAATAATTAAACCATCATCAGAACTATAAAAAGAGAAAGAAAAAATTTTTATATAAAAAACAATGTCGCAATATAATTTTATATAATAATAATATGGTAATTGTTAAGTTAAATTTCCATGCAATTATAGAATTATCTTATGCTATATCCAAATATAGTGTTCTATATCCCTATAAATTTAATAAATGCATAAAATTTGGATATTTTGTTCTATATCCAATTTAAAAAAGTATATTTAAGCCCTATGAGGATAGTTTAATTAGTTATATAATATATAAATCATTTCAGGGGTGTCATATTTTGTTTTTAAGGCTAGAGTGACAGAATGACAATACAACCCTGAAGTAATTTACCCCTCAAACCGCGGCGGTGGCTCAGAGGTGAGTTACTGGCATTCGACCGTGGTGACCCGGGTTCGATTCCTGGAGTGGATATACGCAGAATAAAAAAAGTATGTCCGAAATTTAGTCGATTTAGGAATGCAGGGAAGAGTGTCAAATCAAATCAAATCAAATCAAAAGTTCTTTAATCAAAAAAAATTGATAACATTTTACAAAAAATGCAGCACCAATTGGTTGATTTGGCGTCAATAATATTACACAATAACTCTTATACACAACAAACTTATATAATAAAGATAAAACAATAATTAAAATTTTGTATTTACAACACTGTTTAGATACACATTAAAAACATACACCTCGGTACTATTAAAATATATATTCTAGAAATTCATTTATACTGTAGGGTTCAATTTTTACAATAGTGACAAACAGAGCTCTCTTATACCTTTTAAAATTCCTTTCACTCTTAATATGCGCAGGCAATTTGTTAAAAAACCTTATAGATGAATAGGTAGGACCCCTTTCAGTGGATGTGAGCCTGTGCACAGGAACATTGTAACCAATAGTTCTGGTATTAAATGGATGGTCATCATGCTGCCGAAATTTATCTTTATTCTTAAACAGAAAAATCAAACACTCATAAACATACAGACCTGGCAGAGTCAATACATTTAGATCCCTAAACTTTCCTCTACATGACTCCCTCCATGACAACCTCAAAAGAATCCTAATTGCCCTTTTCTGTGTTATAAATACCCTATCAGCTTCAATACTACCACCCCAGAATATAACCCCAAAACGCAATGTTGATTGTATGTTTGCAAAGTATACGATTCTTAGTGTGCTGCGTCAAGATATTTAGCCATCACTCTGAGAGAGTAGCAGGCAGCATTTAGCTTGTTGCAAACATGTGTTACCTGAGACACCCAATACAAATTTTAGGACGCCCTCCAGTCCTCGATATCACTTAACCACGTAGTAACTTCCCGAGCTCTTTCGTTCACTATTTTAAAGAAATCGGTTCCTCTCTCCATCCTTCGTCCGGTACCGGGGCACCGCTCTTTCAGGTTCCATTCGACTTTTAGTGCTCGATCGTTCACGTCGCGGCGTGCGGTACTCTTGTGGTTTCTTTGTGCTACATTCCTGGTTTGCGTATGGTGAGTTTCGACCGCAGGTGTAAGTATATTAAATTTTTTATCCATCCCTTTTATTATTATTCTTAGATGGGAAAGACCAAAAAAAGAGGTCGATCTCCCAGCAGGGAGAAGATACATAAAAAGGATCTTCTACAAAGATTAACTCAACTCGAAAAAGAGCTTCAAAGAAGCCGTAGAGACACTTCCTTCAGATCCCGCTCGAGATCAACCTACCGGCGCCGTCGTTCCAACTCAGGGAACACCTTGAGATCCCGTTCTCGAAAACGATCACGAACCCGCTCGTCGTCCTTTACTCCTTCCCCTCAAAGACGCCGCCGTAGTCCGGCCGCCACCGACCGAACACCGAGAGGTTCGGAGGTGAGCACGAGTGCAGAGCGTTACTCGCAAGTACCGCCTGTCACTTTACTTAGGACGATAAGCTCACGAGAAGCAAGCCAAGCAGAGATACGTGAGGCTACACCACCTTTGGTGATCAACAATGATGTGGTGTTGGAAAACAACATCCTGGAAATATTAGGGGAAAATCCAGGCCAAACACCACAAACAATACCTCAACTACATGAAGCCGTGTGTTCTCGATGGCAGCATCTTATTTATCAAGGTCTCAAGGATGATGTTAAAATCACACTATTCGAAAACCACCCACTTCCATCCAATTTCTCAGAGCTAAACCCTCCAGAAATTAATCCCGAAATCTTACCGGCAATGACCGTAGTAAATAAAAAACGGGATTCCTACTATGTTGACCTTCAAAAAAATCTAGGAAGGGGTCTGTCCGCATTAGGAACAGCACTTAATATAACCCTAGAAAAGCATTTACCACCAGAGACAAAGGAGAGTATCTTATCCTCCTTATGGGACTCCAGCAAAATATTTCTGGATACCTTCTACCAAATCACCACAACTCGCCGAACTTTAATAGTTCAAGGCCTTAACAGACAAGTTAAGGAAATAGCAGAAAAAACAACACCCGAAAAATTTTTGTTTGGTGCTGATTTGGGGGATAAAATAAGAACCGCCAAGCTAATGGAAAAAACGGGAAAAGAATTGCTAACCCAAACTTCCTACAGCAAAATTGGTAATTCTTCATCCGGCTACACCAATACAGGTGAAAAAGGTGGGGGGGGGGGAGACGACCACCCCAAACAAGGCCGGCGCAGGGAAACCGACAAAGGCCGTTTCGACCACAGAGGGAATCGAAACCACACACGGCCTATCGCCCCTCAAAAGGATATCAGTCGACCAGGAGAAGGAGTTAAATCAGGTAAATCTGTCCGCAGGTAAATTAAAACATTACGTCTCAGTATGGAAACAAATTACTTCTAATAAAATAATTCTAGGTTGGGTCAATGGCCTAAAAATAACATTTTCAACTCCTCCAGTGCAGTCAAGTATCCCCCCACCGAGAAAACTTTCTCATATGGAAGATAAGCAACTTGCACAAGAAATAAATAATCTGCAAAAACACGGAGTCTTACGAAAATGTTATACCAGACCATCAGACCAGTATATATCCAGTTATTTTTTGACAAATAAGCCTAATGGTAAAAAGCGTTTTATTCTGAACCTGAAAAAACTGAATAACTTTGTCCAAACTTCCCACTTTAAAATGGAAGATTTTAGAACAGTGTCCAGAATACTACAGAAAAATATGTCCATGTGCACAATTGACCTAAAAGATGCATATTTTTCGGTACCTATTGATATCTCTCATAGAAAATATTTAAGATTTGTCTTTAATCATACTATCTATGAATTTAACTGCTTACCTTTTGGCTTATCTTTAGCACCATTTATTTTTACCAAAATAACAAAGCCCATCATAACCCGCCTTAGATATTCAGGTATTCTATGCGTTGCATATCTAGACGATTTTTTAATATTCGGGAACACAGTCGAGGACTGTCACCGAAATACCCAGATAGCCCTTGATTTGTTTACGTCTCTCGGCTTTACTGTAAACACCAGCAAGAGTATATTGGAACCTAAACAAAACCAAAAGTTCTTAGGTTTCATTTTTAACAGCCACACTTTAACGATCTCCTTGCCCATGGAAAAACGACTTAAGATAAACACTCTGACCGAAAAATTTCTCTTAAATAAAAGATGCCTTATCAGGCAGTGGGCTAGTTTTATAGGTTTATTAATATCGGTATGTCCGGCGGTCAAATATGGTTGGCTGCATACGAAAATTTTTGAAAAAGAAAAAATTAAAAACCTTCAGAATAATAACATGAATTTCGAGGCCACTATGGTGCTATCTAAACGGGTTATTCCCGATCTGCTTTGGTGGAAGGCATCAATTTTTACTACATTCAATGATATAAAAAGGGATAAATTTTCCATAGAAATATTTACTGACGCATCGTTATCAGGTTGGGGCGCATGTACAAATAATCAAAGCACACACGGCTGGTGGGACGAGGCAGATAAGAAAAAACATATAAATTATCTAGAGCTTAAAGCGATATTATTTGCCTTACAATGTTTCGCCACTAACTACAAAAATTGCAACATTTTGATTAGAACGGACAACACCACGGCCCTATCATACGTAAACCGAATGGGCAGCGTGCAACATAAATACTTACATGAACTTGCCAGAAAAATATGGAAATTTTGTGAACTTAAAAATACCTTCTTAGTGGCTTCATATATCAGCTCACAAAATAATTGGAAGGCGGATATCGAATCACGCATTCTACCGGCCGAAACAGAGTGGAGTTTAGCGGAATCAGCCTTCACAAAAATTGTAAATGTTTTCGGTACACCTGAAGTAGACCTATTCGCATCTAATATAAATAATAAATGTATAACATATGTGTCTTGGATGCCTGATCCCAATTCAGCCGCTATCGATGCTTTCACACTAGACTGGAGTAACATGTTCTTTTATATCTTTGCTCCATTTAGTATAATCCTTAGGGTGATCCAAAAAATCTTGCAAGATAAAGCAGAGGGAATCATCGTTGTACCTTGGTGGCCAACACAACCATGGTTCCCCTTGTTTATAAAATATAAAAAAGGCAACCACATAACATTTCAGCCAAATTCACACCTTCTTTCTTGCCCCTCTAGGCAAGAGCATCCCATGTCCAAGAACCTTACCCTGGTTGCCGCAATCTTATCAGCGAGGCATACAGACTGAAGAACCTCCCAGAACGTGCCATTAACACGATTCTACACTCTATTTCTAAATTAACAATATCTCAATACAAAGACACGCCTCCACATCAGCCTTTCGGGCCCGATCGTAGACCCGACACAGTTTGCCAAAAGTATTTTAAATTAGCGATAACAAAATCGTTGTTATCCGCTAATTATTATTATTATTATTTTTATTTTATTTTTTTAATTTTTTATTTTGAGATAGTATATCATATATTCCTATATTATTATATAAATTACGTAAGTTAAGGAAACTAATTTCAGTTTTAAAAAAATATATATACCCCATGTAACCAATAAAATTTGGTATATTCTGAAATATTAAATATCCAAAATAAAAAATACTGGTACTTATATTTATTTAACGCAACTTTTATTACAACTTCTTGTGCTTTAAACATCTACGTGGTTAAGTGATATCGAGGACTGGAGGGCGTCCTAAAATTATTAGATCAAACGAACTTACCTGTGAAGTTCGATCGTAATTTTAGTAGCCCTCCAGTCCGAAGATATCACTTCCCGCCCTTACCCGGCTAGCTTAGCTATTTCCCCCAAGTTGTAAAAAAGTAGTTTAGTTATTTAAAGGAATGAAACCTGAAAGAGCGGTGCCCCGGTACCGGACGAAGGATGGAGAGAGGAACCGATTTCTTTAAAATAGTGAACGAAAGAGCTCGGGAAGTTACTACGTGGTTAAGTGATATCTTCGGACTGGAGGGCTACTAAAATTACGATCGAACTTCACAGGTAAGTTCGTTTGATCTAATAATTCTGGTCAATGCAGATTCCCAAGAACTTGGTGTCCGTGGCTAAAGTTACACCCCGGGAGCAGAGCACGACATCCTGTGGAATGTCACCGTTTCTTTGTTTTGATCTGAAACACACATATTTGGTCTTGTCGTTGTTTAAAACTAGTTTATTCTTTGTGAACCACTCCTGAGTCCTGTCCAGACAGTCACTAGAGACTCCAAGAAGCTCATTCAGCGAGGACCCTAGTACCAAAATATATATAGTACCAAAATATAAAATTTATCATCTCCCAACCCAACCTATTCACGCCGGTTACCAGGCCGGATGAGATCGGACATCTCATGGCGTGCGGAAGAAGATACACACTCCCCAATCGATAGGTCATGCAATGTCGCATGACCGAGGATCGTGGTTCGGGCCCATGTTAAACTGTAGGTCCCCTCGGGAATGGCCCTTGCAGCGAACGAAGAGGAAAAAGCCTAATGAATGAAAGAATGGCAAGAAATTACAACGATTTACCCCTCGTATTTCATATTTGTATAAGTATCGAATTTACTCCGATTATTTTTTATGGCAGATTTACAGTTACGCTTCAACAAATAGGTACGTCTTGAAATCTTAAATCAGCCAAACTAGAGCAACTTGAATGAAATTCATTCCAATATATCTATAAAGCAAGAAAACAATCGCGGGACCGTGGGCGGTCGGTCGGTCTGTGTCTTAAGCAGGTTATCCGAACAAATCAGCTGTGAAATTGCTTGCAACTACTTGGAAATCCGGTTAGTCCTTTACTTTTAAGAGCTTTCATACATTCCAAAATTGTGCAAAGCAAATATAATTTTGCTTTCTATAAATCCAATGATTTAAAATAGGAATTCAAAAAACAAATTAAACAATGACAATTTTAAAAGCAAATTGAACAGATTATGGTGATAATTAAATGCAACGTGTACCTAAAATAGTAAAGCGTCGCAAAGGGGCTGGCAAGGACGACCAGCAGGATCTCTTAAACCAACCCAAATGCGTTGCCAACGGGCGGAAATTTTTGCAAGCTGTCTATCGTTGCGGTGTTAGTTTTATTAAATTGGGATGCAACTTGCCTACGAAAAACGAAAAATGGTTGTTTGCACGGCATCAGGTACATATATTTACAAGACTTTTGAGCAATATTAAATTAATGTAAATGAAACTTTCGTCTTTACATTTTTAATTTCCTTTTTTTTTGTAAAGGTGGGTACGGCAATGGTTCGAACACAAATTTTTCAGCTTTATGATAACTCAAACTTAGTTCAGTTAATATATTAATGAGAGCCCGGAATCGCCCATAGCGGCCAATAGATGGCGATTGTTATTTAATACATTTTATGCATCAAGTTGGATAGTATTTTAATTATATAAAACTATGCTTTATCAATGAGTTCAGTGGCGTATCCAGGGGGGGGGCAAAGGGGGCACTGAATTAGTTTGCCTTTGACAAGCGTAAGTACTCAAGAACTTTGTAATTTTTCAATTGTAAAGAAAAAAGAAATTATAGCTGTGATCGCAATTTTTTAATCGGAGGATAAAACTGCGCCTGAGGTCATGTTCGTATTAGATTAGTATCTTTTGATTATTTCGTCAGGAAGCACCCACATTTTGATTTGACACATTTGGGCAATAATTTATAGTTAATATCAGTCAGGTGATTTTAATTTTAATAAAGAAAAACTCATTCTTAACAATGATTTGTTGAATTTTCCTTTTAAACAAGTTGATGGGGAGATTCTTCAAATCTTCAGGTAGTTTATTAAAAAAAGTGGGTCCCTCCTCGACAACTTCTCGTAATCTCTATAAGTTCGGCACAAAATCGCCACTGTTTCGTGTATAGTAGTGATAAATGTCTTAATGAGTTCTGGGTAGATTTTGATTTTCTTTTACATACAAAACATTTTACAAAAAATTAGGTGGTAGGATAAGTAAGTATAAAACTTCACAAAACAGTCTCTGCTAAACCCAAAAATATGTTTAAAATCTTATGGCCTTTCTCTTTTATGGTTTTTACGAATTTTTATATTTTACCTTGTTACTTATTTTTATAAGTTGTTGACACTATATGTCGCCCCAGGTAATATCTTCTAGGGCTTTACGCCTTTAAAATTTTTGAAATAGTTGCGTGCACCTTCCTTTCCAAGGCTATAGAACGCCTGACTGATGAGCCACAATATGGCGAAACGCGGCTGGGGATGGATCTGACGAAAGTAAAAGGACATTTTTCTTCTGTATTTAATGTGTTTGTTTAAAGAAATCTATATTAAATCAATCGAAGCAAGGAAGCGCGTCCCAACAATGTCAAGCCGCAGCTGCTATTGCTATTGGCCTTAATAATTTATACTTGGTCACCTCTGCTAAACATGTTTTCCATAACGCTATAGCGTGTTAGCTATAAGAGTGTATTGCTACCAGTTAGCAATACCCCTCAATAAAACATCCAGTATTCTTATGTGCTTGTTGCTTTCATCTTAATTTTTTATATTTATAACAAATATTATTGAAATAAAATAAAAAACACAAAGTCTTTCTCCACTGGTTTATTAAAAATAAAGTTAGAAGGTGGTAGATGTTCTACATGTTTCGGGTGTAGCAATACCCATCATCAGGAACAAAATATAAAGAGAAAAATAAAAAAAAAATTCATAGAAAGGAACAGACGTAAATGGTGAGTGATAATGAACCTCGATGGAGCTCTCATCGAGCCATGGAAGATTAAATGTTGAGAAATGGGATAGTGATTAGAAGAAAATTGACATATTTAAGTCTTAACACTGACCATGGGCAACAGGTAGCAGTGGTAAGAAGGGGCCCGTTTGGGCAAAGAGAAAAAAAATTAAGAAATGTAAAAAATGGAGATTCACAGGTCAAGAACCTTCATCCTGGGAACCGTGGAGAGAAAGAAAATTTCTGCTGTGTACATCGGCCAAACAGGACGTAAGTTCTCAATCCGAATTAAGGAGCACTGTAAAGAAATAGAGAAGGCTCAAAATCTTAATCTTTCACCTTCGAAAATTAAATCTAATTTCTCTAGACACATACATATCAATAAACACAATTTTATTCAGGACTCTCATACTGAATACATACATTTTTGTAATAAAGGCAACAAACTTGATCTGTTAGAAATTCTTGAAATTAACAAAACCTTAAACAATAATAATATTATTTGCTTAAATGACCAACTTCAACATGGTGCCACTCAATTCTTTAACTCTCTCAATTTTGAATAATTAAACTTACCCTTCTCTAGGTCTAACGTTCCTTTTTCGGTCCTTTTACTTTATTTTATTTTTCAAAAATAATTTTTCTAACCATACTTCTAATTAATCCAGCCTTCAGCTATATTTTGTTTTACAGTTACCTCATATACCTATTTCAACCCTCCATTTGTAGATGTCGCGGTTGATATTTTAGATTTCTACCCGTCAGTGCTTCATATTATAGTATTCTTCTAACTTTAATTTATAAATAATTTTAAACTTTCCCAATAGAGGTCACCAAAATGTACAATGCTTTTGTTTGTGTAAGTGGTGACAGGGAATTTTTAATGTTTTTATTTTTCTTTCTTTTTAATATTTGCTATGAATTTTGGTGTTGAATTGTATTTCGCTTTGCTGTGGTATTTACCCTTTTTATCTTATTGAACCTCTATTGAGCTCTTCCCGTCATGTTATTATTTAATATATTCCTTCAAATTACCCGCTAAAATATATGTCATTTCCCCACCTTGAAGATCTGTGTCAAGTGACGAATCACTGGGTCAAGTTCAAGTTCAAATTCTTTTCCGTTTTGACCTCGTGCCTAACAAAAGTTTTAAAAGTACTCCGACTCTCTAGTCTTTTTTAGTTCTTTTTTAAAGTCTAATATTGGTTGTTATGTTAAAATTAACGCCCACTGGGGTTCCAGCTCTTTCGGGCTTGTTCCCCTAAATAAAAATTTTTTTAAAATTTTTTTAATTTTTCGGCTATGAACTAAGGTAAGTCCCCGTTTTCGTTCATATAAAAGAGATTTTTCGAGTGAATTGTTAAAATAATCATTTCAATGTATTTTACTCAACAATTTCTTTTATTCTTTACAGATTCTACATCAGTTCTATGCCTTTTACTTTTCTTAACTAAAATATTTTCTTTTTTCCCTTAAAAAGAGGGCTAAATTAACAAATTTTCTTTCTCTCCACGGTTCCCAGGATGAAGGTTCTTGACCTGTGAATCTCCATTTTTTACATTTCTTAATTTTTTTTCTCTTTGCCCAAACGGGCCCCTTCTTACCACTGCTACCTGTTGCCCATGGTCAGTGTTAAGACTTAAATATGTCAATTTTCTTCTAATCACTATCCCATTTCTCAACATTTAATCTTCCATGGCTCGATGAGAGCTCCATCGAGGTTCATTATCACTCACCATTTACGTCTGTTCCTTTCTATGAATTTTTTTTTTTATTTTTCTCTTTATATTTTGTTCCTGATGATGGGTGTTGCTACACCCGAAACATGTAGAATATCTACCACCTTCTAACTTTATTTTTAATAAACCAGTGGAGAAAGACTTTGTGTTTTTATTTTATTTCTATAAATTAACTCCACTTTAAGAATGGACTACTTCTTCAAAATATTATTGATTTTGTAATACAGTTAGTGATATAAAAGTAAAAAAGAAGAATTTCTTTTATAGTGATTCAATTAAATACAGTTAGACTCATCATATATTACAATGATGTATTGATTGCAGTATTAGAACATTCTTCACAGATTAAAAAAAATATTTTAAATGCATCAGTTAAGTCGATGAAAAAGTATCAATTGCCATTGGTATAATATGAAAATGCCATATGCTATAAATTAAATCAATATACAGTTGACTTTGCAAAGTTCTTGGAATTTTATATGACGTTATTAGCACCTTAAAACCTAAATCTTTTACGAATATGTGAAGAATGTAATATGGAACGTATTTTACTCGTTGCGTTAATTCATTTTAAAAGGCAACAACCGGCTGGCTAATTGCCACCTAATTTTTGTTCCACGCTTGGACTCTTAAAACAAAATTTATTAAATAAATGTATAACGAAAATAGCACAAAATTATAATATTAGTTTGCCTTTTGGTACGTGAGAAATATTACTGCGGTTGTTACCGGACATTGCCTCTTCGGTAGACATGCCGAACGTATGCAAATACCCACTAACGACTTCTGCAGAAGTTGCAGAGATGAGGAAGAAAGTATTCAACATTTTCTGTGTGAATGCCCTGGCCTCGCAAGAAGGAGGTTCACTACTCTGGGTGAACCATCTTTCGATAGCCTGGAGGAACTAAGCAACTTACAACTTGGACGGCAGAGCAGATTTCTGAACAGTAGTGGCTGGTTTGAATGAGTTGTTAAAATCCTTCCGCAGTTACGTCGCACTAACCATCAGATATCTGATGAAGGTGGGTTCTACGGAACATGTGTGGTATCACAACGGACCTAATTAGGACTACGTGAGACTGTTTGGTCAGAACCAAGGGTCTGCCACTCTTACCTAACCTAACCTAACCTTGCCTTTTGGTACATACCTACGTATCTATTACATGTTTACCGCGCAGCAGTTTTGTCGAAAATGGTTATTTTTTAAATTGTTGTTTCTAAAAGTCCTGTTTTGTATCAAGATTATGGTTTCGGACGCATATCGTCTTAGTTATTAGTTTGTGATGAAATTTAAAAAAAAAGGAGTAAAAAGAATAATATTTACTATTTTCGTGTTATATACTTGTTTGTTTCGTTTCCCTTTTTTTAGAGCTATTTTAAATCAACAAAAATGTAACCAAATGCAATAAAATATATTTACAACAAATGATAACCAGCCGTTTCGTTAAAAAAACAGAAAAATATTATTTATTTGAATAAGTCTGATAATTTACAATAAAATATAGTGCGGGAGGAAACAAGAATGCTTCATTATGAATCCAAAGCCTAACTTTTTGCAACAAAAACGGCTTTCAGATTCGTAATCTACGCTCCAAAACTACATAATTTTGAAAAAATTGACGTAGTGAGGGTATAAAAGATAATTATTTTCTTTTAAAACATAAAAACCTAGTCCGAAAAATCCTAGCTAGAGTCATACATACGTCCTATGTGAAAATTTAGGATAGATATACAACATTCATATTTTTCACAAATTAAAAAATATTTTCTTTTTTAAAATTAAAGACCCAGCAAGGAATATCAAAAAAAAGTGGAAAAAAAACTTTACCAAACGAAATTTAATCCAATCATGGGTTAGTTAGAGGGGGTAGAAGTAATAATTTAATTTTCGAAATTTGATAGTAGTTGGATGAATTTTTGAACGAACTTTGAGCGGGGCCTCAAAGATTTTTCGCCTGCGGCGCTTTTCCGCCTTCCTAACTAAGTACGAAATTATAAAATACATGTAGTCCCGACTGCATCTCCCTCAAGAAAAAAAAAATGTCCCAATGAGCCCCTCCGAACATATTTTTTTAGGTTGCGTCACTGCACACGACTAATAATTAAAAACGTAGATACTGGTTTACGGCACAAAAACGTAATCTGTCATAATAATTCGTGAGTCTAAAAGCAACCATAATTCAACACATCCTCCACAAGGGTAACTCTCTTAAGTTGAACCATCCTCCGTACAGTTCGAATGTGGCTTTGTCTGACTTTTTTCATTCGGTAATTCGAAAAAGCACCTCAGGAGACGTCATTTTACCGAATACAAATTAAAAGAGAACTGAAGCCTAACGACATTTTTTTGAAGGAATAAAATTATTGCCGCACACGTGGCCCAAGTGAGTTGAAGCTAAGGGTCATTATGTAGAAAAAAAAATGTGAGGTTTGGAACAAGTCACCCGGCGTATTTCTAAATTTCTCAGCTTTTTGAAATGTATGTTATTTTTTAAACATATATTTGAAAAAAAAATCAGTTTCGTGTAGACGCCTTAATATACCTACACGTCTGAATCTCGCGAATGACTATTATATGTTCTTCTTCAAAACCTCACCAGAACATAAGTAGTATCTCTATATCTATGTGCCCCTCCTCCCCCTCTCAAGCAATCGATTTTTCGATGAAAAAAAAAATACAAAGCTCGATTTTTTAACATTTTTATTAAAACAAAATTTTTTAAAAATTCGCTTTTTACAATAATGTTAAATTGTACTAATAATTATTATGTTATAAACTTATTTCTTAGACAGTTTTCTTTACTTATTTTTCAAAAATGGGAATTACTGTTTAAAATAATTTTTCCGGCTTTACCTATTATTGGTGACAATTTGCCAGCCAACAAAATTCCGCTCGATTATTTATGCGCTAAAATCTCCGCACTGGCTGACACATGAAACAGGATTTTTGATTTGTCGTTGAATATGAAACATGTTTTTACCAAATTGTGTGTCCAAGAAAATCACGTTTGAAAGATCGTTTAGCGGAATTTTGGTTGTTGGAAAAATGCCGATATTAAATTCTCCGATATAGTATCTTTAATGAAACATGTTTTGTGTAGAAATAACCATCCTAAGTACTCTATATCCAGTTTTTAAAGTTATTTCATAAACTGCATGTGTGACATGCATCTGATACCCCAGAACAGTCAGTTTTAATCAAAATTCCCCTAATCAATTTTTCAAACACGAAACTCTCAAAAGTTACACAAACAATTGGGCAAATATCTGTTTCATATTCAACACTAACTATCATTCTTTCTAGTTCACTCAAAATATTTCAAGAGTTGGCGAATACCAAGATGTTGGCGCTTGAAATTCAATTAGAGTGATTTTGCTATTTGGTAAGATTTGAACCAATCCTCTTAAAATACTTGAGTTCCAATTACTTGCTATTAATTAGCATAGACATAGACATAGACATATTTTTATTTGACCACATTTTTTTAAATTACAAATTGTAGCAAGTCATATAAAATATAAAGCACCTTTGAGGGATTCTTCTAACTACATAAAAATGTATATTTAAACACATATTCTTGTATAAGAAAAATAAACAAACTTTGCAATTACATAATAATAACAAACACAAGTTATAAATCAAATGTTGAAGTTCGTGAATTAACAACATTAAGGTATTCTTTCACTGAGTAGATGTGATTCAAGAAATTTCTTAACCACAATTTTAAATTTTTTTCATTGTAGTTTTTAACCGTTGCAGTCAGCACATTGTAAAGCTTTATTTTGAGCGAATTATTTACAGATTTAGTAAGTCTATACCTGTTTGGTCTAATAAAATGAGCCGACCTGGCACCATAGTGGTGAATATCTAAATTAAGCTGAAAATTATTTTTATGAATTTCAATTAATTGGTGCAAAATAAATAGTGATGACAGCGTCAAAATTCTCAAATTAATGAAATGTGGCAGTGGTCCAGCACATCAACACCCGCAATAACTATGATAGCTTTTTTCTGTAATCTAAAAATACGTAAGGAATTGAATGAGTTTCCCCACAAAATGACTCCATAAGAAAGGTAGGCGTGAAAAAGTGAATAATAGATATTTATCACTGACTGATGATCTAGAAGTTCCCTTATTTTCTTATAACAAAAATTGCCAATGACAATTTGCTCCGCAGAGACTCGATAGGAGGAGTCCAACTAAAAGTGTCGTCGGCTATTAAACCCAGCACCCTCACACTCTGACCCTCCACAACGTCACAGCTTGTTGAAACTATCATTTCTTGCATTTTGTTTGTAGCAAAGCCAACGGCTGACTTGAGCTTTCCTTTTATAAAATCAACTCCCGTTCCTATTACCCTTTGCTAAGTTGTTTAAAAGAAGCAAAAGTAACTGACCTAGTATGGTATTATATTGCCAGATTAGTGATGGTGGTTTGTACCAAATCCCTATTCTTTTCATCAATTATGTATGTTGGACTTTTTCTTTTTGATGATCCCCGATAAAAATGTGACAATTAAACAGTGCTCCTCATTAACTAATGTCACCGATTACTAAATCAGACTAAAATGTTCTTTAACAGTAAAAGTAAACTGTATATCACCGTAAAAAGCGGAATAATATGCGGAACAGTAAACAATCCGGTCTTGATGGATGCCGTAAAAAGACGAACAAGTTTTTTTTTTATTATTATACTTTCGATTACGATTACCTAGAACGTTATGAAATTATTAGCTATTGTCATATTTGGTATTATCATATGGTCATCGAATAATGGTTCTATTCTTCAAGTGCATTAAGTTAACAAGGGATACCAAATAAGGCCAATATAAGAATGTTGAAATATAATTAGCTTCATGTTGGATTACAATAAACACATATGTATATAATAAAATAGGTAAATACTTCCAAATTATAATAATAGTATTGTGTAGTGTCGAGGAAATATGTCTACAATTTTTCCTTTTAGATCCGGTTGTATAATAAGAGCTTAAGTACGACTTTTGTAAAGCTCGACCTAAAGTCGAACTCGGTTCTGCTGAGCTTTCATTTTAAGGTAAGTTGTCAATTTTCTTGGCTTAAATAAAGTTATTAATGACTGATGACATTGTATAACCCAATAAAACAAACCTTATAAATTCTTTTTGACTTTAAAATTTGTGGTAATAATTTTCAAATTTTCGTAATTAAATTTAGTCTCAATATTTTTCTAACATTCTATTTTTTCTTTATTAGAAATATTATCTGTTTTTTAAAATTCCAAAATACCTTTAAACTCCTTAATAAAAGATAATAGCAGAAAATCTGCTTTAAAAGTAAAATTTGCATATAGTTTTGTGTGAATACATGGAAAAAGTAGCCGCAAATTGTAACAAAAAATTCTTTATGAAATAAGCATAATTGAGCAAAAAAATACTAAAAATTAGGTAAGTATATTTTTTATTTATTGAAAAAACAACAATTAACCATAAACTTAAAGCACAACATATTTTTTTGCTAAAAACTAAACCGTGATTCGTCGCCTTTTTTGACAAAATATATTGATTATTTCATATATCAATGTGGATTTTTTTATGAATACTTATTAAAGCTGAACTTGTTGTACCCTCTTCACCTGAATGATTTCTCGGATATGTTTTTAATCTTTTTAAAGTGGAAAAACGTCTTTCTGCTGAAACTTTAGTTACTGGGAGGATGATTTGTTATTTTATTTGGCGCGTTATTGATAGCGTTGCCGTCAAAGATTTTTTTGTTGCCCAATTATATTTATATCTTCTTATTTTTGATTTAGAGGGGGGGCCCGTCATTAAAGGGAATGAAGCAGCATTTTTTACAAATAAAGGAATATTAGGACGTGTAGTTCTAGAGAGTTAATATACAATTGCTGCCTCTGGGAACATTATATTTGATATCTTCTTCAAATTATTGCTAGCCTCCAAAAATTGCGTCAAAAATCAAGACTCCGAAAAGTGCACTTTTACCATTATAATGCACCAGAGCATATAAATGAATTTTTAAAATTATATATAATTTTCACAGTATATCATCATCCAATTATTACCGATCTCGCGCCATGTGATCTCAATTCGTTTCCATGCATTTAATATCAGTTTCTGACGATGACAAGCTGTTATTTGCGTGGGATGAAACCTCCAACGAAACTCCAGAAGAAAATTGGAACAGAACTGTTAATAACTAGTTTGGTCATATAGGAAGTGTACTGAGATGCGGTGAAAATTAATTAAAAAAACTTAGAATAGTGACTATGTATTGAAAAATTTTCCTAGCGACCTACATATTAAAATTCACCAATCTGCACCAGTTTTTATTTAAGTAGGATAAGTTACAAATTATTTAAAATTTCGGCCTTGTAACGGTAAGTACAACAAAGTAATTTGTAAAGTTCTTTATCAGCTTCTTTTCTTGCCATCTCTTCTTCTCACGAATTATGCATCAAAATCTGATAGTGTTCAACAAAACGTGAAAAAATTTGGCTTCTGCTTTGTGAGCGACATCGTTTTAAAAAATTATCTGATTAACCTAAATCTGTCGAGTGAGAAGTGCAATTTTTTGTGGTAGGTACCAAATTTGATGTTCTACAAAGCGACTGGTTAAATTTTTTCATTACAAACCACAAAAATATGCTCGAATTAACGATAATTGGTGATATTACCGCTTGCGTAGTGGCAATATAAAAACTGTCGCTTCACCCACGAAGTGTACACGAAATCCAACCATAACATATATACAGGGTGTGTCAGTAAGGTGTCTGTCTTAGATAGCACCTAAACTATCAAAGATAGGGAAAAAAGTGTAATATAAAAGTTAAAGGGTTTTTAGGGTACATAGTCTAAAAATATTTTATAATCTACAGGGTGGTCCTAAAAAGTGGTACTGAATAATAAAAAAGAAAATTAAATGGGACACCCAGTATAATTTTCTAGAGTATGATTCAATGGAATAAGAACTTTGCAACCCTATTAAAATTTTTGAAGTGAAATGCAACGTTGCCAAGTAATTAATTTTTTTCCGAAATTTTAGTAATTTTAAGGGTATCGTTAAAAAATCATAGCAACCTGTGGATTAACCCTAAGCAAATATAATTTACGTTGTAAGTACTTTAAGGTACGATATATTGATCTATAATAATATTTTTTAAATCTCTTATACAGAGCGTTCATTACGAGTTGGATAACTCGATAGTCTTAAAAATGCTTTATTTCAATTTTTTTAAATAGGACCCCCCTAATTTTTTTAGGCAAAAGAATTTATCTCTCGAAAACCTTACTTTTTTGTTAAACATGTCATATATCTAAATATCATAGTTTTTGAAATATTTTAGGATTTGTCTTAAATCAGGGTAAAAAAGGAAAGTTCTAATTAAACTATTTAGTCAAGATGGAAGAAAAAATAAATAATTTTCTTTGTCACAGCTGTCATTGCAAAATTATTTCGCCAACATTTTGTGCTTTATTACTGTTTAAAGTTTAGTTTCTCGAGCCAACTTTATCGAAATAAAAAAATATGATTTATGATAAAGTTAGTTCAGGAAACTAAAATTTAAACAGTAATAAAGCACAAAACGTTGGCGAAATAGTTTTGCAATGACAGCTGTGACAAAGAAAATTATTAATTTTTTGTTCCAAAGCAATCTTGACTAAATAGTTTAATTAGAACTTTCCTTTTTTACCCTGATTTAAGACAAATCCTAAAATATTTCAAAAACTATGATATTTAGATATATGATATGTTTAACAAAAAGGCAAGGGTTTCGAAAAATAAATGCTTTTGCCTAAAAAAATTAGGGAGGTCCCATTTAAAAAAAATTAAATAAAGCATTTTTAAAACTATTGAGTTGTCCAACTTGTAATGAACGCTCTGTATAAGAGATTTAAAAAACATTATTATAGATCAATATATCGTACCTAAAAGTACTTACAACGTAAATTATATTTGTCTAGGGTTAATCCACAGGTTGCTATGATTTTTTAACGATACCCTTAAAATTACTAAAATTTCGGAAAAAAATTACTTAATTACTTGGCAACGTTGTATTTCACTTCAAAAATTTTAATAGGGTTGCAAAGTCCTTATTCCATTGAATCATATTCTAGAAAATTATACTGGGTGTCCCATTTAATTTTCTTTTTTATCATTCAGTACCACTTTTTAGAACCACCCTGTAGATTATAAAATATTTTTAGATTATGCATCCTAAAAAGCCCTTTAACTTTTGTATTACACTTTTTTCCCTATCTTTGATAGTTTAGGTGCACTCTAAGACAGACACGTTACTGACACACCCTGTATAGTAGTCTATTCCAGTTCTACTTGGAAATAATTCATTGTCCAATTAACTTTCTCCACAGAAATGTCCACCATAAGCAATACTTTTCAGATGCTTATACAGGGTGTTATAGAATTGACGCAATATATTTAAATCCGTAAATATTCGATACCAATAAATTCCCCCTTGAAATCAGAGACCGATGTTTAGATTAATATTGACAATTGTTAAATTTTTCTTGTAAATGTCATTTTTCTTTGAACGTTGATGTCTCTTGAATGAGAACAGAGTTTAAAATTTGCATTGTCTTTATTTGTTTTAAATCATAATGTTTCCACTGTAAAGTATCTCCAGTCGTCATCAGGTGAATACTAAATAAGAAGGCGACAGGAGCAAGGGCGGCTCGCGGTTTTAAAAAATGGTGAAGAGCTAGGTATAGTGCGGGTACTTAAACAAACATCGACTAAAATCCCGTTTAACAAAACGTCTCTCCTATCCTCATCTGTCCAACAAATCACAAACCATGTCATTAATTGGATTCATTTTTAAAACACACAACTAAGTAGGTATGTACGTACACGACTGAATTAACTAAAAAATAAAAACAAAAATTTTTAATCACACAGTAAATCACGTAAAAACGATATCTATAACCGTAAGTTTCGCGAAGTCACAAAATAAATATCTTAAGGTTAGGCGAACCAATGCTAAAACAATGGTGCATACGACTGATCTATTTTTAAATTCCTCTTCATCATAATGCCAATTGTTACATGCTGTTTGCGGGACTGACGTTACGTAACCATAGCAACGGTGAATATCAAAGCCATGTTGGACGTTGGGTCTCCACTTGCTTTGAGCTAACGGACACGGTCGGCTAAGGCGCGCCAAAATGCACGAGTGTTTATAATTATTGTCCATCGGAGTTAACCGTGGCCCTATTATGCATAGCTACATTCGGATTAAATTAATACTATTAATTAAAACATAATTATTTTTTAAGGGCTAAAATGGTAGCTGTATTGGTACATTAATATTTAATATTGTCAAAAGACTTTCCTCCTGGTTTTATTTTTTGTTTGGTGAAGAGCCCCTTCACCTACTTCACCTGATGAGCCGCCACTGGACTGGAAATACTTACCAATAGAAAGTTTGTGATTTAAAAGGAATAAAGTCAATGCAAGTCCAAAACTCTTCTATCATTCAAGAGCATTTTTTTAAGGAAGAAAAAATATTAAATTCTTATAATATAAAGTAAATCATTAAATTAAATTAGGGTTAGGAACAAAAAGCCCTATCTTCCTTCTTACAAAAATATATTAAAATTACGACCTACGCGTTTCGGCCTACAAGGCCATCATCAGGGCGTAAGGTAATAAGTTCGCCACATAAAGATTACAAGTAGGATGCACCCTAGTCAACAAGTCAATTAAAAAAACATCAATTCACATTAAAAAAACATTCACTTTTAAAAAAAAAGGTGGAAAAACCACGACAATCGAATTTTTTTTAAATTAAAATTAAAATTTTGCTGCATTCTAGCAGTTCATATATCTGACATATGAACTGCTAGAATGCAGCGAAATTTTAATTTTAATTTAAAAAAAAATCGATTGTCGTGGTCTTTCCACCTTTTTTTAAAAAAGTAAATGTTTTTTTAATGTGAATTGATGTTTTTTTAATTGACTTGTTGACTGGGGTGCGTCCTACTTGTAATCTTTATGTGGCGACCTTATTACCTTACGCCCTGATGATGGCCTTGTAGGCCGAAACGCGTAGGTGGTAATTTTAATATATAGAAGGAAGATAGGGTTTTTTGTTCCTAACCCTACTTTATCATGTCCCTTCTGGAGAGTAGATTCGACTTCGTTATTAAATTAAATTGTTTTATTTTAACCTGGTTTATTTATCTTAAAACTTATGTAAGTCGTCACGTTTTAACTGAAGTGCGTAATGAACTTCAACATAAGTTTATTACGATCTCCTTATAGTCCAGTTATAACTACCGAACTGACCATCTTAAATTCTTTAATGGTTCCAGTAAGCTCTTAATTAAGATGCATATGGTACATGTATCTCGGTATAAGTACCAGTACCTTAGTGTACTTTTCGTAAATTACACGAATTTTATTAGGAAAGAAACGGTGCTTGATAATTTAATTAAAATGAAATTCGCGAGTACGCGACAAGAAAGTAACTGTTGATATAATTAAAATTATAGAACCTACAATTACTACAGTTTATATTAATAAGTAGAAGAGGCGCGTCGGCGTCCTTCAAAATTTCTCCTTTTGCTAATGAGGTTTTCTCGGTTTCTAATATTTCTAAAGTAACACAGAAGCATAAGTATCTTAAAACTTAAGAATTCATTACCGCATATAAGATTAGTTCTCCACGACTCTTTTGGACCTTCTACCACAACTTAACACGCGTTCTTTAAAAAACCGAAAATTAACAAACTGTCCCGCCGACCAGCACCCAGTGGCAGGCAATGCTGTTTTAACCAGGGTAGACAAAAATTGAATTTACGACAAAAATTTACCTATCGTAGCATTCAAGCATCTAAATTAAAAATTTTGTCACAAAATGTCTTGTCTTTGAGGTTGTGGAAAGAACACTAGCAGAAGACGAACAAAACGACATTTTTTGTAAATTAGTTCAACACGACGGTCTTTATATAAAAATTATTTTAAAACATCGTCATAAAAATTGGTTTTTCGTATTAAATCCTGCAAAAGATCGCTCCTTGAAGAGATTGTTGTTAATAAGGGTGTCTTTCCCTGTGTGTTTTGTAAATAGGTATGAATTCTTCTTAATCCAAAAAAGGATTGTTCTGCAGACGCGCTGCTAGCCGGAATAGCAACAATTAACGGCAAATTTTTTTTTTTGAGAAAACAAAGTATTTTCCAAACAACGGTAAAACTTGAAGATTGGCACCAATGCACACACCAAACGCGGGCTTTCCTGGCGCGGGCAGATAGATGAGGAAAGGTGAAAGGTTGCGACGAGTTTATTTGTTACACATTTTTCTACCCTACTGCCTACCGGCTCTCTCGCGTGCTTGCACTCGTACAAAAGCAGTGCCTTTCCTTTTGCATAAGACGCTAATATACAGCGATATCTTTGCTTTTAGAATGGTCTTACGGAATGTTTATACAAGGGTCTAGTTTACGATATAAATAAGCAAAGAATGCGCTAGTGGAAATGATATAGGATTAATTTTTCGATATTATATTAATGTAGAGATAAATTGTCAAAGTTGGATTACACGAATAAAAACTAATATATAAAAAAATTGTTCCTGTTTTTATTGTTCCCAGGGTAGGCAATGCTTTTTTGCCTATATTGTATGCACGCCACTGCTAGCATCATATATTTGATAATCAAAAATAAAAATGTAAACAAAATTTATTTTAAATTTACACGACCATGACTCCGAAATCACCGAAAGCAGCTGGCTGATACTGGTTGCCAACGGTTAAGAACCAAAATTATGCATTTTGTAAGCATTCGGTGGTCAAATAAGAATGGACGCCGGTCATATCTCAGAAACCGTTTGTTTTGAAATAAAAAATTGCATTACAAAATCGAACAAAATAAAATGCTGGACATTATTTTTAAGTTTCTAAATTTACCGCTAGAGGGAGTTCAACCTGTGATTAACAATATTACAGCATATTCATCGATAATATGCCAAATAAAGTTATGACAAAAATTCTTAGTTTAATTCTTAGGAATATATGTATAACTTTACTTTAATACCATTTGATCTAACTCAAAAAATAAACTGAGTGAAGGAGGGGACATCTCTCTTGAAAGAAATACTAATAACTTCGGTTTGCCTTAACCAAATTTAACAAACTTGATCTCGTTTAAAAGAGCTTATCCTATAATTCTTATACTAACATTTAAAATTTTATAAAAATATATTTTATTATATCCGTCGCAAAAAAAGAAAAAAAAAGAAAATAAAAAAAAGGAAAAAAAATAATAAGGGGTGTTATTTCTTGTAAAACGCCAAATTTAGAAAAATTGGAAAATAAACAAAGAAGCTGGCCATTTGGTTTCAACCAGAGCCATAAAACAAACAGACACACATTATATCCGTCACCGCTAGGGGGCGCGATTAGCGGAATCACCAGATTATTAAAAAAATTTCAAAATTTTTTTATAGGATCGTGTATAAATATTTATTTATATAAAAAAAGATTAAAAATAAAGAAAACTGATGAAAATCGCATGTCGATATCTGAATCTAAGCCGGAGGTATAAGAAAAAATATAAAATCGGTTGCATGGATTATATACTTTCATAAAATAGATACCGTTAATTTAGAAAAATATAAGTTAAAAATGTTCAAATGAAGTAACTTATAGTATCTGTTTGAAGGTAGAAGACAATGATGTTTCTTGAATGACAGAAGAGTTTGGACTTGCATTGTCTTTATTTGTTTTAAATCACAACGTTTCAACTGGTAAGTATGTAAGGTACAATGACGCATAACTGAGTATAGTAGCTAGTATAAATAGAGCTGTAGTTACCTACTTATACTCTAATGATGCTCCAAAGGGCGAAACACGTGTAACCTTTAAATATCCTTAAATATAACTTTCTGAAACCGAGACTTTGTGTCTTTCTCACCTTTATAAATCCATAGTTGGTCCCCTTGAGAAACACGGACGATTTCTTCAAATGATATCAAAATTATTATGAGATACCGGTAGTAAAATCTCAAAATCAGCTAGAAATATTGTACAAGAAAGGAAAAATTTACTTTTATTATTTATTACCTTATTTAACATTTAAAAAATGACAAAAATAAAAAAGTATATTTTATTAACGACTTTATTTTCTCGAGAATTTGTAAAAATTATGGCTTTGTCTTGTTTCCTATAACACTAACCACGCGCAACCAACTGCTGAAGAAAGATTTAATGCGGATCTACACAAATCGACTAAGTTATTGTTAAAATTCTTAAGCGTGAATCCTTTGACTAAAAATATATTTTTTTCTATTTTTATTTGTTTTGATATATCCACTTTGTTGTCGTTCCATTCAATGATTTAGAGTTAAATATTATTTTATTAAAAACGTAGGAAATTACTTTTTTATTTTAATTTGAATTATCCATTGTACAATATTAGAAAAATTAAATTATACACGGGAAAAGGTTCAAAAGATAACAATATTTTAATGATTCTTTTTTTAAAAATCTAGATTCGTTAAAGTTTGCATGGGTTTCACCATTAAATTAATTTTTTCTGCTGATCTAGATCATTATAATTTTATGAAGATAGAGTCAATTAATTTTTGAAAACGATAGTACGGAATACCTATACAGGGTGTCCCGAAATTAGCGTGCCATATTTTGATGGCATAAAGTATATCAAAAATATGACAAAAATGTCCCATAAACATACCCCCAAAAATGCGTCTTTAGGAGGCTAGAGCCCCTCAAAAAGGGTCAGGGGGAAAGTTTTTTTTTGTAATAGCATGGAAACCGTTTAGGATAATGGCATGAAAATCGGTACATTGTTGTAAATTACAGTGAATTTAAAGGGAAAATATTTCTCCCAGTTGCGTCGCATAGAGTGGGGCTTACGTAAAAATATTATCCTATATTTTTTATTTCTTAAGATTTTTAAATTTTAAATGCAATTTCTTAAAGTTTAGAGGTTGTTCTTGAAAAAATGAAACTATTGTTTTATTTCCATGGAAAGTGCAGTTTCCGAGTAAAACAATATTTAAAAAAAAATTTCAAAAGGAAGTACAATGTAGCAATATCTGGAATATCTCAAAATAGTTTAAAAAGTTCCTATAAACAATATTTCGAGTATTCTTAGATGCAAAATATAGTTTTTTTTTGTAACAGAATTTTCGAAATTACCTGATTTCATTTATGAATTATTCTTAAATACGTTATTTTTAAAATTAATTTACCCGAAAACGGTGCTTAAAATCCAAATAAAACAAAAGTATATTTTTTTAAAGAAGAAACTCTAGACTTGAAAAAAATTGAATTTAAAATTAAAAAACTAGGAAATAAAAAATATAGGATAATAATTACCTTAAGCCCCACTCCGTGCGACGCCACTGGGAGAAATATGTTCTCTTTAAATTCACTGTAATTTACAACTTATCGGTTGCGTCCGGAAATAAATAATGGATTTGCCAAAATGTCAAAAACAATATTTTATCGTTAAAAAAAAAAGAATCATAAAGATACTTTTTGTAGAAGATACAAACTAAGGAGAAAAAAGTATTAGATTTGCGTTTTAAATAGATTAGCCTAGTTTGCAAAAAGTCATTATTTTCATTTCAAATAAGATAAAATCGAAGAAAGGACGCTACAAGTTGTCATAAAAGCAAATAACACAAAGAGAAGAAACGAAGGAAATTTGCCTTTCACACAAATTCTATTAAACTAAACCGCGAATGGTGTCACCAGACTTCTTGTTTCGTGGTCATTTAATTATATTTGCTGAATATATTTTATGTTTTTATTGCATTTAGCACAGAGCGTAGGAACAGGGTAAGGACATTATTGCCACCCTCTAACGTAGAACCAAACACTAAAGGCAAAATCAAAGCAGAGTGAGATAGAGGAGGATAGAAAAAAGAAAATGAAAATAGATTTTTAAGTCGACTAAGATTTCGAGAAGAAATTTTGTTTAAATGGGTATTAATGAATATACCAATTAAAATTTAACAAAAACTTTTTTAAATTCTTAATTTTTGTTTCTTCCTCCTCTAACTACTTTGACTTTAGGTCCAATTTAAGCTGCCTTTAAATATAAGATTAAATGTAGGTTTAAACAGAAGAATTATTCTAAAATAGCAAAAATGTCAAAAATTGTCATATTATAACGCGGTATTGGAAGCAATGTTTGAGTTAGAAGGAATCAACCTGGTCATAAGTTGTTATAATTATACTACATTAATTTAATGCTAAGAAAACCCAGGCAGCAGTCTTCTCCAAAAAGGTTAACATTGCAGAACCGGATATAGTCATGGCAGGACACGCAATTCCCCTGGCACCGTCTATTAATTTGCTGGGGGTCAATCTGGGAGGTAATATGTCTTGGCATGATCACGTTGCCGCAATTGCCAAGGCAGCTGCACAGAAACTTGGTGAACTTTTCCGCACCAAAAGGTTGTACACACCTCATAAACTTTTGACACTCTACAAAGCCCAGATTCGACCATCATTAGAATATTGCTCTCATGTCTGGAGCTCTGCACCCAAGCACACCCTTCGGCTACTGGATTCCATTCAAAGGAGAGCCGTTCGTCTGATCGGCGACCCCGAGCTGACCAAGACCCTCGATAGCCTGGAGCATCGAAGACAGGTTGGTGATTTGGCTCTCTTTTACAGATATTTCCATGGCAGCTGTTCGACTGACATTGCCCACTTGATTCCACCTAGAGTAATGCAAAACAGAAATACACGGCGAACCACTGCCGCTCATCCATATGTTGTTCAGCTTAGTACTCCTCGAACTTCATTGTTCAAGAATTCTTTCATCTGGAGAGCGTCATCTTTGTGGAATGATCTTCCTGAGGTCGTGTTTCCCAATGAATACAATCTTCAACGTTTCAAGACCAACGTTAATCGCTTTTTTCGCACTCGCACCGCTCCCAGAGCGCCTTAAAGGATTTTTCCTACAGTGCAGGTGTTTTATCATAAAAAAAAAATTATATTCAGTGATCACCAAGTAAATTCACTTTTAACTCAAACTTTGCTGTCAATCCCACGTTATAAAACGGCCATTTCTGACATTTCTACGGTTGAGACTGGACCTCGGTATAAATCATAGATGTTCGTTTTAAATCTGGGATTGACATCAAAATTACATTTAAGAGTGACCAACCTCGTCATATCTTAATCTGTATAGCTTAAAATTGGAAATAAGATTTATTATACAATAAAAAAAATGAACATGAAACTTATCTGTGCTTTTTTTATAAAAAACATAATACGGATATGGATACTAATACATTTTGGGTTCTGCCGGAAACTCCCCCCGCCCTGAATCGTAGTAGTGCCTCAATCCATCGACTAGCCTGTTTTTAGGGTATTATTTTATGTTTCATATTCTCATATGTTCGTGTTTGGTGGACGAAACCATCTTATTTGTTAAATTGACTTCATTATTTGACAGTTTAATCGATGAACTAGGCTAACGTAATCAAAAGAAAAATAAATGAGGTATTAAATAGATACATTCGGCTTGCCGAAAATTAAATTATTTCAACCGAAAATTTCGCGAAGAACTAAAAAGGTTTTGTAAAGAATTGTCTAGGTTTTTCAAAATTAGAAAAAGGTATAATATCCACTTTCCGATTCGACTGTTAAAATATTGATTAGTTTAAAAGTCTAGTGAGAAACCAATCGCAATCCGCATGTGCACTCACCACACAGAGACCCTAAAAAGGTTCCCTACAACCCCGCTGTAAAGTCAACAGGGAAGCAAATATTTGAACAGTCTAAACTAAAACTTACATGGGATTTCCTATGATGTTTCCAACCACGATACACCACCAGGTATTTGCTATTGTTTAGTTCGGTATAAATAAAAAAATCTTTCTTTTGACAAATTCTGGTATCGCCATTGATACCAGGTGATAAAATGGGATTCTATCTTTTATGATAATTTATTATACAGAATACTAAGAAAATTTTACAATAAGTATAAAAATATATAAAAAAAAAAGTTTACTGGTGTAACTGATCGTGAAAATTAAGACCTGTTATAAATGATTTGGAATTGGTTTACTTAAGGTTTAATAGTAGTCCAATAGAAACACACAATTCTCAGTTGTCATTTGATTTGCATACTTTTATCATACACACATTTTTATAATATTTTCCTTCGCCTATATGGGATCCCCCTCCTCCCACTCCCATTGAGGTGATTTTTAAAGCGCCCTGAAGAAAAATTGTTCCGACGCCTCTGCACATTATACATTTCAGTCTAAAGTACCCATCATCATAAATGGCAGATGGTGCAATAAAAACTATAATATTTATTACCAATTGGCAGGTGCATTTTTTAAATTAACTGTTGTATTACTTAAATGTGCCTTTATAGACATTAAAGTCATATTTAATTGTTTAATATTTGTGTTAGTAGCACTGCGGTCTTGATTTGGTTAAATTTTAGACTATAAAAGACGCACGACCATAACACAGCCCAAAAAAGATAAGGGAAGAGATTTAGGCCCGTAAGATCAATGTGCTTTTAGGTTACCATGCGGACAAGAGAAGTCACCACCAGCAAGTTTAAATTTTACAAAGGGCCTGTTTTCCCAATAGGCCCAGCCTGGTGATATTTCTTATGGGCGGGATCGAAGCTAGTGACGTTAGACCTCCAGACTATTTACTCAATTTAGGACCAATGTTTATCCCTATCGTTTTTGTGTCAATCTTACACCTACGTAGTTGTTTCTATAAAGTGAGCGTGTTTACTAGGCAAGCGAACTACCGCACGGAAAAAAAATTGTAGCAAATTTCCCTACAGGGACGACTATAAATTGTGTAAAATAGTTACAAGAAACCAAATCACTACAAATTGTGCGACTTTGCGTTACAGTAAGGAGGCGATTAGTTTGGAGAAAATGTTTTCATATTTTGATTTCATTTGTTTGTATTTTTTATAGCTTTTGTATGAAAGTGTAGAGAAAATATTTTCATATAAAAGCTATAAAAAATACAAACAAATGAAATGAAAATATGAAAATATTTTCTCCAAACTTGGTTTAAAAAAAAGTACACAATTTGCTGTAATAGTCGCCTCCTTACTGTACCGCAAAGTCACACAATTTGTAGTGATTTGGTTCCTTGTAACTATTTCACACAATTTATAGTCGTCCCTGTAGGGAAATTTGCTACAATTTTTTTTCCGTGCGGTGGATTGAAGAAAGAGACTGCAGTATGATCTAAGTGGGACAAGCCGTTTATTTTATAATTCTACTTAACTTCCCCTTCTGGAGCGGCTGGAGCCAAATTAAATCATACAACCTCGCCCTACGATGAAAATGGCTGACAGCAATTATTAATTTAATTTTATTATTTTCATGAAATAGAGCATCGTCATTTCAAAATAAATCTACTTAAAAATTACCTTGCATTCCAAAAAACATTACCTATATTAATTAATTATTTATATAAACCTCATATTTTTTATTAGTATTTTTTTAAGCTACTGAAGTTTGTGGTTGACTGTTAAACATTTTTTTTGTAATATTATGAGGAACTATTTAGATAAGCGGTTCCTCAAACAGTGAATAGGTCGAGGTGGTCCATGAATTAATGTATTTTGTTTCAGTTTGTATGTTAAAATAAAATTTTATTATTTTTAACAGATATAACCAATAATTTAAATAGCTAAAAAAATTTACTATCGAAAAATATAAATTGTATAAAAAGCATAAAAATAATTACTTAACTAATTTGACATACAAGGTAATTTTTTAGTCGATTATTCTCGAAAACGGTACATTAAATTGTGTCAAACTAAGAATTCCCGTTTCTTGTAAAAACATTAAATTTCTTTAGTCTAACATAAAAAAGTACAAAACTCAACGCAAAAAAAGTTAGGTCGATTTTTTTCAAATATCTACATTTTGGAGATAACAGATGGACTCAGCGAACAAAATTTGCCAAAACTTCAAGATTTCGTATTTTTATCTTTTACGGTTTCGAAAATATTTAATGTAAACCATCATCAGAGTCCTCACTTTAGGGGATTTTAGCTCGGTAATTAGGGGACATAGACGAACAATTTATATAAAGTTCTAACCTTAATTTATTCTAACATAACTAAATCCTAATTATTGACTATATATTTTAGGACACCCTGTATATAAAAATTTTTTCTTATTTCTTAAAAAAATCAATAATTTGTTTATGTTTTTTGTAATTCGCTTCAAAAAACCCGCAATTTAACATGGGAGAATTAAGCGCGGTCAGATAGACTTAACCCTAAATGTTTAATTTTTGCAATTTTCTAAATTAAGTACAAATTCCATTCCATCAGTTCAAAAACTTGAATTTTTATCTTTAATATATTTTTTTTTCAGGAAGAGCTCCTTTTTCGAAGTCGGACTCTTTCGCATGTAATAAAATTTAATGGAAATAAATTTATAACATGATACGACGTACTTTTAAACAGAATTATCGGTAATTTTGGTGGGTATGTGATAATAAAATCTGAACTAATGCAGGTACTTACCAAAAACAATAATAGTATAGCCACAAAAGTGTATTTTTTTAATAACAGTAGTTTGTCCATTTTAAAAAAAGTATCTAGACTAAAACACTAATTTCAGACCCAATGTATATTTCCGCGCACTAATAATAAGTCGTTTTTTAACAAAATAAATATTTTATTTTTGGTAACTCATCTCTGAACTATTTTTAAAAATTTCAATTTCTTCGATTAATTATTCAACAATGGTCATTCATAGGTCTAAACTTTGCGTCACTGAAAAAAAGATCGCGCGCCAAAACAACAATTGAACATCGAGGCTTGTCGACACTGCACGGTCAAGGTAACCACGGCAATCTTCTTTAGTTAATGGTACTACTTGATGGTACTATAAGCTACTGACTGAGTTAAATGCAAAGATCGAGCAAGTGAGTTCTTTCCGCGATTTCCGTATAGACGGTACAACTAATGATGGTAGTACTGCAATCATTAAGGTAGTACGTCACGGCCCGGTTATCATGGGCGAAAAGGCTTAGCGGGGTACTGTTAGATCATGGTAGTGCTATCATCAGTGATCTTCTACACCATAGAAGAAGAATAAATCGGTATTTTTTTATTTCAGTTAAAATAATTATTTTATTATTATTGAACTGACAATAATTAAGAACTAAAATATTTTTATGTTAATTGTTCTCTTGTGTTTTGCAAACGTGCCTATTAAAAAGCATTAACTCAAGTTTTATACTGCAGAAAAGGGCAATAAGATATATCTGTAGGGCGGATCCACGTAAACACTGTTTATACCGCTGGGAATATTGACATTACCATGCTTATTTATTCTGAAAACGGTCGGTATGGTTCACAAAAAATTAAAAAATTGTGATCATGCTAACGCAAATACTTGCAATACCAGACAAACAAATAACATTCCAGTGCCTATTCCAAAAAACACACTTACCAAGAACTCCCTAATATATGAAAGTATAAATTTTTTTAACCATCTTCCAGGGGAAGTTAAGACTTCTGCAACACTAGCGAGATTCAAAAGATCAGTGTCATCATTTCTTAAACAGAAAGCCTATTATGGATTGACAGATTATTATAATAATGTTGATGGTTAGGGTCTGTCAATCTTATCTGTGATTTAACATGTGCCATTTTAAATTATTCTTTTTATAATTTATTTTAATGAAATTTTTTTATCCTATAATGCTGAATATTCTTATTGCTGTTTATACTTTATGATGCTGTGTTAACTACTATATTTATTATTTGTTTTGTTTATAGTTTTAATCATAGAGCTTTGTTGAAAATATCAGTTTTTGTTTCTTTTCCTTACTAATAGTTTCGGTGGGACTGATAATGGCTGTGTAAAACACGGTTGAAACCGGTATGCATGCTTAAAAATAAATTTGTAGGAAAAATACTGTGACTGAAGTTTTATTAATTACAGTAATTTTTAGATTATGGGTCAAACTCAAAACATTAGAGATAAATATATCCAGTGTGTCCATATCTTTATCAATAATTTCGTATGTCGATGAAATCTCGTAACGATCAACAGAGTGGATTGAAATGTGGAGCAGAAGTTGAAAAAATCCAAAGTGACAGGTATTTAGTGCTTGCCTTAGTTTTCTTTGGTTTTACATTGGTATTTTTTAAGAAAGAAAGAGGGAGACATATACAGACAGAGGATTGTTGCTTCAGAAGCTTTCCTTCCAATAACTTCGTCATATTCACTAAAGGGCTTTAAATTTAAAATCATCCTAAACCGACAGGCCAAATTTTTTCTAAGTTGGGCTTGAAATTTTTCGTCATAGCTCCCTCCACCGATATAATGATCGGAATGATGTATATTTTTTCTAGCTTCCATATGTTTTTTTTATCTCTATCGCCAAATTCGAGTCTTCTTCGAGGTCTTCTTCGATTCGGTTTTAGAGAGGTTGTGTGCAACCTATATCTTTTATGAAAGCTTTCTTGGTCGCCTTTTCGATAAGAAGAATATCCGGACGGTTATGGTCTACTGTTATTATTGGCCTGTCCCAGTATAAGATATATTCAGGGGTTCAAGGACTGGCTCGGGGTGGGGGTTGGTAGTATGGTGGGAGGTTTACCTAAAGACTATGGGCCAGTTTCTTGGATGATCTTTGTCTGCTGCTACCACTTTTCGTAGAATTTCCCCATTCGACTGTTGGAAGTATTTTCTCATAGAGGTCTTTTGCGACTTGTACAAGATATTAATGAGACCTCTTCCTCCCTCCTTTCGTTCGTTAGGTAGATTCTATCAAGTGCAGAGCGTCAGTGGTGGAATTTTGTCAGCAAGTCTATCTAGTTCGTGCAAATCCGTGTCTGAATACTTAAGGATTCCGAATGAGCAGGTAAGTATTGGTATCGCCCAGGTGTTGATGGCAGTAATAATGTTACCAACATTCAGATAAGTATTATTATTATTATTATTATTATTATTATGATTATTATTATTATTATTATAAAATTAAAAATTTGAACGGTATTTTATTGCCTTAAAATAAAAAAAAAATATATTTTTCCAACACAGTTTATTTCGAACAATATTAAATATTCTTAAAGATAACCATTTTTAAAAGTTAATTTTTGTCGTGTATCTTTTGTTAAAATTCTGGATTGACTGGTAACTGTAAATTCTTCCACTGATTTCTGATCTCGTCACAAGTTTAATGTCTTCCAAATATCTGTTGAAAGTATCTACTTTGTAAACGGGGTCATTGTAAGTGCGTAGTATCCTTTGGGCCCATGTTTGAGGTCTCGGAATGTCTCTTATATAACCTAAAATAAAAATATATTGTACTTCAAAAGGACTGGTTTTCGTTGTTTTAAGAATGTAAGTAACCTCACGGAAATTTATAATACCTATAAGGAATATAATAATATTTATTTTAATTTCTAGTAGAATATTGGACCATAATCCAGTATAATATCGTTTACAATAATATTGTTATAAATTAAAGAAATAGTCCATACTTAAAGTGGAGTGGAAATTCAGAAGGAAAAAAATAAAAACACAAAGTCTTCCTCCACTGTTACATTAATGAAATATTTTTGATTCAAAAAAATTATCTACATGTTTCGAATGCAGAAGCATTCATTTTCAGGAGAATAAATGAAAAAAGAAGAAACTATAATAGTGGATATCGCCTTAACGGAGCAGATGAAAAACGGTTCAATGAGTAGAACGGTAAGAAAATCCTTACTCACGTTACTACATTGTGAAAATGAAAAATATGTGGGTTTGAGGTATAAGAGTTTAAATGTAGAATGAAAAGTTGGGCACCGATTTTTTACAATTTAATAATAATATAATTTACAAATTTTAAATTTTTGCCGCATGCATTAAAGAATGCAGAATCATTTTTAGGAGAGATTTTTTTAATTTAACAAATATTATGTTTTCTTCCTATTAAATAAGTTAAGTGGTCAAAGTTGGTTAAGGAAAATGCTGTGACGTAAGCTAAGCAGAAGATTCTGGGTTTAATTCCTATACAGGATAAAACGTCTTCAATTTTAAAACATTTTGCTTTGACTATAGCATTTTATGTTACATCTTATATTGGTTACTTACCGTCTTACGAATTAAAAACTATATCTTACCATTTCTACGACTGTCAATGTATGATAGAACGTCATCGTAGTAGCTACGTCGGTAGTCATAAAGGCATTTGTATTGCAGATACCGTGGTCTAAAAAAAATAGGTTATCTATAATACAAAATAGTTTTTTAAATGAAGCATCTCTAAGAAAATCTGAGCAGTTTTTCTTTATGATACATAATATTAAAAAAGAAGTGACTTTTCAAAAATATTTCCTTTAAAATTTTCACTAGTATTACCACTAAACGTACAAAATTTCAAGGAATAATTTGATTTTGAATGGTGTTTGATAAAAAATTTCACAACAAAATGAGTTTATAATAGATTTTTTATTAATTAGTTAAACGTCAATAAATATAAAAGGCTTTGAAATTAATTTAAATGTCAAATTTTTAGAAAAATATGTCAGTTGTTGTTGTGTCCGGGATACATTTTTTTCTACCAATTATAGTAACACAAAAACCATATTTTTAGATTTAATATATCTCATATTTTTTCCTAATATATACAGGGTGTGTCAGTAAGGTGTCTGTCTTAGATAGCACCTAAACTATCAAAGATAGGGAAAAAAGTGTAATACAAAAGTTAAAGGGTTTTTTAGGATACATAATCTAAAAATATTTTCTACCGGGTCGTCCTAAAAATAGGTACTGAATAATAAAAAATAAAATTAAATGGGACACCCAGTATAATTTTCTAGAATATGATTCAATGGAATAAGGACTTTGCAACCCTATTAAAACGTTTGAAGTAAAATGCAACGTTGCCAAGTAATAAATTTCATTCCAAAAATTTTAGTAATTTTAAGGGTATCGATAAAAAATCATAGCAACCTGTGGATTAATCCTAGGCAAATATAATTTACGTTGTAAGTACTTTAAGGTATGATATATTGATCTATTATCATGTTTTTTAAATCTCTTGTACAGAGCGTTCATTACAAATTGGACCACTCGATAGTTTTAAAAATGCTTTATTTCAATTTTTTTAAATGGGCCCCCCTAATTCTTTTAGGCAAAAGAATTTATCTTTCGAAAACCTTACTTTTTTGTTACACATGACATTGTCATATATCTAAGTATCATAATTTTTGAAATATTTTAGGATTTGTCTTAAATCAGGGTAAAAAAGGAAAGTTCTAATTAAACTATTTAGTCAAGATTGCTTTGGAACAAAATATAAATAATTTTCTTTGTCACAGCTGTCATTGCAAAATTATTTTGCCCACATTTTGTGCTTTATTACTGTTTAAATTTTAGTTTCCTGAACTAACTTTATTCATAACCCATATTTTTCTATTTCGATATGCGACATGCTTAACAAAAAAGTAAGGTTTTCGAAAGTTACATTGTTTTGCCTAAAAAAATTAGGGGGGTTCTATTTAAAAAAATTGAAATAAAGCATTTTTAAAACTATCGAGTGGTCCAACTTGTAATGAACGCACTGTATAAGAGATTTTAAAAACATGATTATAGATCAATATATCGTACCTTAAGGTACTTACAACGTAAATTATATTTGCCTAGGATTAATCCACAGGTTGCTATGATTTTTTAACGATACCCTTAAAATTACTAAAATTTTCGGAAAAAAATTTATTACATGGCAACGTTGCATTTCACTTCAAAAATTTTAATAGGGTTGCAAAGTCCTTATTCCATTGAATCATATTCTTGAAAATTATACTGGGTGTCCCATTTAATTTGCTTATTTATTATTCAGTACCACTTTTTAGGACCACCCTGTAGATTAAAAAATATTTTTAGATTATGTCTCCTAAAAAACCCTTTAACTTTTGTATTACACTTTTTTCCCTATCTTTGATAGTTTAGGTGCTATCTAAGACAGACACCTTACTGACACACCCTGTATAATTTAGTGAACTAAAGTTAGTATTTATTATGTCAAAAAAATGTTCATTGTTATACCCCCCACGGTACCCTAGCAAGAGAAAATTTCCGAAAAAATACGAAGGTTGCCATGGCAACGTTAAAAAAATTATTGATGGATTTTATTGGATGAACATTGGATAGCTTGAAATTTTCACTTATAATACCACTAGAGGTCTAATTATTTCCGGACAGTTTTTCGAGCTCATTAATATTTTGAAAATTATCCCTAGTCGAAGACGAGTGATAATTTTCTAAAAATATTAATGAGCGAGAGAAAATTTCCGGATTTAATTTGGCCTCGTGTGGTATTCGGTAAGAAAATTCCACACCAAATTGTGTTTAAATAATTAAAATTTATTTGTCGATTTCCAGCAACGTCAATTTTCGTGTTCATCAAGTACCAGCAAAACATAGAAGGTTTGGTCGAGTTAATTATTTAGTTTGGTTCTTGACAATAAGTACCCCATATGGAATAGTCTTTTACGGCCTATTCTTACTCTGAAGAAGCAGAGTTGTGAATTTCGCTTGACGTCTGAGTGTCGCCATGGTTTTATTGTCGACTTTTATTAGCTAGTTTTGATTTTAATCGGTTCCATTCTGCTTGCATTTAAAGTTTAAATATTTCTTGATTTTACCTTATTCAGTCTTGAGCATAATAAATAGATTTTCTCACGGATGTATTTCGATAGATACAATATCATGGACGTCACCAATTAATTTTACGTCCCTGACACATAAAAGCAAAAGGAAATAAGCTCTGAGAAACCGCAATAACTAAATTATACAGGTCAAATTTTAATTTATCACCTAAGAATAAACATTTTATAGAGTCGTTATAGATGTTTTTATTTCAGCTTGTACTGGCCTAATGTGCTATTCACACTTTATTAGATATATAACAGCATTTTTTCTAATTTTGTTTCATAAGAATTCTATTACGATACATTTTTCAGTATCGTAATAAATCTATTACTAAACCGTTTTCTTATTTTTTAAAGGTTGGTAATGTAATGGCAGTAATCAAATGTTTTATTCTGTTAAGGCTCTACCACGCGCAAATTTAGAGGATGAAAAACACCGTCTCGCTACTGCAGGATTCTGCAAAGGCTATTTGAAATATTTGTCGGGACAATTTAAAATTTAATAAAGGAATGTTTGTATTTCTAAGGTACAAAGCCCTTTTTTGAAAAAAATAAGAATATGTATAAGAAAATGCCCACTAAAGGTGCGTATTTTTAGGCACTTTTCCAAGGTTAATATCGTAGCTAAGAATTTTTTTTTCAAAAAAATAGCCATGTACCTTAGAACTTCCATGTCTTATCTTTAAGACTTCAAAAATTGAGATAAAACAATGTCGTAATAAGTCCGTTATCTTGCAGCGCGCAACTCATGTTTTAGGTAAATTTTGTTGTCATGTTATAGAAGTTGCCTATATACAGCTGAATTTATTCTCGGCTGACGTGAAACAATTTACATCCAGAGAGAATAATGATACACTGAAAAAAATTATAGGTGGTCAAACAAGAAGTAATTTCGGGGGTAATTTTGGGCTAAATTTTATGTTTTCCTTTTTGGATTGTCTGTGCCAATAACAGAATATCTAAGCGTTAATATTAAAAAGACGTAACTAGTAGTTGTGCTATTAACTCCGGGTTACCATACATTTTTCGGCCTAGACCGGGATGGTTTATAATGCGCCGCAGGGCAAAATGTTCAAGGCGCGTTCACCATTTTGTCAAAACTGGTGTTTGGGCTTTCAAAATTTCTTATTCATGTTAGGTAAGGATAAGAATTGAACGAAATCCAGTCGATTTGTTGCAATCAAAAATGGGCCATATTGAATTTTTTTTTTCGTTTTTTATCGAAATGGGTTATTCTTTTGATAGTGAACAAAATATACTAAGGTTAATAGCTTATCGGTATTAGAGGCCCAAACTGGGTCACCGGGAACTTACGACAAATCCCAGGATGTATGGTAACCCTGGTATATTAACTCTTAGATCTAAAATTAAAGATTAATTTGTCTTGGTAAAGGGTGATAGGTGCAATAAAATAAAGCCATTTATGAAGGTTCTTAGTGAGTAAAGAAACCAACTGTTGCATAATGAATCTATTTCTATTCGATTGTTTTATATTTTATGCTTATTATACAGGCTCTATATATTGTTTATATAGTGAGCTTCTGTCTAAACCTGTTAAAATATAAATTCATTTTAAAGGTGAAATGTGTTTATTATTTTATCCATGGTTTAAACGATTTAAAAGTAGTTGTCAGGCACGAATTTGGCGTTGGTCACATGACATTTATCTGTTCATGTTATTGGCTCGCAGCTACAATTTGGTGCAGCGAGACTACTGTATAGTGACAATGCTTCTAAAAAGCTAGGTAGGTAATAAATAAAAATTGGACAGTATGCCACGCAGAGTAATAAAATACAATTTTTTGTTAGGCATGGGCGTCCATAAAGAGGGCAGTTGCCCCTGTCTCTTGACCAAGGGGGCTGCGACATTTTTTTTTTGTAGGAATCACTTTTGATAGAAGTTCTTGAAAACGCAAAGTTTTGTTTGTATTTTATTTTATAGAATTAACTTTTGAGAACTTACACGTTTTTTTGGCTACCCCCCTATCACTTTATGTTTATAAGAAACATTAATACCGTGATTTTGTATCGGATTGGCGCGACGATACGGTACTACCTCCTGTTGTTTCTGTGTTACTAAAAAAAAATCTAGGTACTTACTTTTTTTTCTTTTGAAGGTGCAGCGCAACTAATCGTCAAAAACATACCACTTTATAAAAAAATTATATATAATGGCACGGAACGCGACGGACAAAATACTGCGCGAGTTAGTAACCACAGTCAACAAATCCTGGAACCAGCGGGACTTATCTTTTGTTTTATAAATAAACATGGTGAAAAATTTGTAATATAAGAAAATTTTGATTGAAAAACTATTGACCTTACGAAGTATTTGATAACCAATGCTGAAAACCTTTAGTTTAAGGGTAGGCCTGTGCCTCCCAATTTTGAAAATTTGACAGTATATGCTAGTGCTGATGGGGGCAATCGGGCTAAAATATATTTATAATGGTGGCACTTCCCGTTATACCGGAAGTAGGTGTCAACTTGCTTATTTTAAATAGAATACTCTATATATTACTACATTTTTGCATTCTACGCAAGAATTTAGGCATATCTTGTATACCATGTCCTATACCTATGTCTAAGCGTTTTAGATATTTTTAATAGATTTTTTATAATATTTTGATAACTATTAATACAGGGTGTTTAAACAATACGATTAAAAATTAAATTGAAAAACTGCAAAAAGACTAGATTTTTAAATGGAAATACACAAATTTTATAATTATTTCTTATTTAGCATTAAAAATAAGGGTAAGTTTGCATATTCCAAAAAAATTTAGTTTTAGAAACATTCCAAACTTAATATTTTTATATGGCGATTTTGCTGCAGATTTTAAGTTTAGTTACTTTTAGTTGGCTATAACGGCGTTGAAAAACAATCAAATGCGAGAAAAATTTATGAAGCTGTCACTTACCATTATTAATTGTCATGCCTGTGTGCTTAAATTGTACATACAAACGAAGATTATTTAAATTTATTTATTATTTATGGAGAATGTGTTAAAGTTATATCAAGAACATGGGACACATTTGCCAATCGTTATCCGCAAAACAGAAGCCATCACAATGTGCTTATTAATAACGTTCAACATTTTTGGGATATACAAACTTACCCTTTTTTAATGCTAAACTAAAAGTAATTATAAAATTTGGGTGTTTCCCTTTGAAAATTTAGACTTTTTGCAGTTTTTTCAATCTTATTGTTTAAACACCCTAAATTAATAGTTATCAAAATATTATAAAAAATCTAATAAAGCAGGTCCTTTATAACAAGGAATCCCGCTTAAATTAAATAAATATAAGGCTTCTTTATAGAAAAAATTGATAATTATTTTAAGGCTTGCAAACGTCATTCTTAACAGAAAAATTCAAATATGTCAAAAACGCTTAGATATTTATAGGTATAGGCATACAGGGTAGGGACTTTAACTGGAATAAATTCGATATTATTAAACCTGCGCCTACAAAATTTGGTATGTGGGGGTTTTAGAGCATGCGGAATTGGATTATGACGTCGGCGCAGTTGCCAGATTTCTCAGCTTTGCGCTACACGTAGTAATTTTGTTATTTTAAATAGAATGCCCTATTTATTTTTATTGCAGTGAATTGGTAGTGTCAAATTTAGTAAGATCTCAAATTTACAAAATTCTATCTTCACTAGTTTCTGAGCTATGGCAACAGTGAAGTTCCCTTAAAAAGTACCGGGACGCTTGTCTACCTCCATAGTTACTAAGTTATTGACAAGATTCAAGAAAAGTTCTTGTCTTTTCAAAATGGCCTATTTAACTTAAACTTTAAAAATAGAAATTCTCATGGTACTTTTTAATGGAATTACAGTATTGCCATAGCTCAGCAATTAGTGAAGATAGAATTTTGTTAATTTGGCATCTTATTAAATTGGACACGCCCAATGCACTGCAATAAAAATAAATAGGGCATTCCATTTAAAATATTAAAATTACTACGTGTAGCGCAAAGCTGAGAAATCTGGCAACTGCGCCGACATTATAATTCAATTCCTCATGCTTCAAAACCATACATACTAAATTTTGTAGGCGTAACTTCAGCAGTTTTAATAATATCGAATTTATTCCAATTAAAGTCCCCACCCTGTACAAAATCTGCCTAGAATCTTACGTAGAATGCAAAAATGTAATAATATATAGGATGTTCTATTTAAAATAAACACGCTGATACTAGGGTTGCCAACCCTCCCGATTTAGTCGGGAGGCTCCCGCTTTTTTACTTAACCTCCCGCCTCCCACGCACTTAAACAAAACTCCCGCTTTTCCAATAACACGACGGACGCCTAATAACTGTACAGCTGCCTTAGAGAGGGGCGACCTTTTTTTTTAGAAAGCACGTTTGATGATAGGAGGAATAAATATAAAAGGCACGCCACAGCATAAGGTCAACGGGGTATCGACCTTTTTTTTTTAGAAATCATCAATATAATTATTTTAAGCGCCTCAAAAAAAACTTGTCCTCCAGGCACTATCCACTTCCCGCTTTTCAATTTTTAAAATCTGGCTACCCTAGCTGACACTAACTTCCGGTGTAACCGGAAGTACCACCATTATGAAATTTTTTTAGTCCGGTCGTCCCCATCAGCATTACCACGATGGCAAATTTTGAAAATTTTCCTATGTATAGTTTTCCATCCCATTTCCATCCATTTCGAAGCGGATCCCGGTGGAACACGAACACCCTGTTTGCAGGTGCTTTTATACCTATTAATAATTAACACTTCAAACTTTCTGCTCTACCTAATTTTATTTTTTGTAAATATTCTATAGCTTTAATAATAAAATAAGACAAAATTTAAAAGATATATCCGTATAACGATTAGGTACATTATTTTAACTAAGAATACAATAACAGGCACTTATTTTCCACAAAACAAATTTCTCGTCTCCCAAATAAAATCAACCAAAACTCATTAGCATAATAAAGAACCTACCGCCTTGCATCGTGGTTTCAGTGTGTGTCGATGTTTACGGAATATTTTTCACCACGTCATAAGCTCGCTAGTATGCCCACTTCGGGTGAAACTCTCTTGCAAATAAATTTCTTGCTGCACAAAGTTCCGCCTTAATGTCTGGCTTGGCCAGCTGTAATCTTTACCTCCACGAGAGAGCCAACATTTGGCATAGAGGAATAATGATCAACGCTTGTCGCTGAACATTTAATAAAAAATAAAATAATTTACGCCACAGAGGAATGTTAGATCAACCTTCTCACGTAAAAACAAATTAAATTACGGTAGTAAACGACTGGCACGCTTTGCAACATGCTTTATTAGTCAGTATGTATGTATGGTTGCGTAAATCTATGAATTAGGTTTATTATATATCATGAAATCCACTAAAAACCACAATTACTAACTTGATTGACACAGGTATATAAAATTTTACAAATATCAATTTGAAATTAATAAATACAACTACCAAGTATTTTATTTTAACCGTAGTTGTTAACAGTGCAGTCAGTGGCGTCATCATATCATGTATTTTAGGAGCGTAGATCTAAGTGCAGTTTTTGGTGCAAATGCTTAGGTTTTGAAATACCTACTCCTTAAGTGCCGTTTTGTGTATTCATAATGAAGCATTGTCGTTTCTTCCCGCACTATTTTTTTAAATTTTAAATTATCACACTTCTTCCATTAAAAATGTTTCAATTATTAATTGTTTTTTGGTTTGCTGTAAAAATATTTTATTGCATTGGGTTATATTTTTGTTGATTTAAAATAGCTCTTAAAAAGGGAAAACGGAACACACGAGAATAAGTATAATGGAAAAATACTATAAAATACTATTCTTTTTACTCGTTTACCTTAAAAATTGTAACAAAAATCAAAAACGATATGCGTCGGAAACCCTAATCTCTATATACAGGGTGATTCACGGTGGATGGTACGTTAGAAGTATATGACGAATCAGTTAACGAATCGTTTTGAAAATTTGGTTGTTTATATAAACGGACATGCTCTATTTACCTAAAATATTTTTAATGATGCAGTGTTGCCACGTCTACCTAAAATTAGTAGCAACTTCGTTATTTTAAATAGAACACCCTGTATTTTATTAAATTTTTGAACCCTCTATTACTTTCTTAACAACTTTATTTAATGTTGTTCTATACTTATCTCTTACCGTTTCTAAGATAATAATAAATTAAATTGCATTTTTTTGACGAAAAACGTTAACTTAAAAAAATGTTGATATTTTTGAACTCTGAAATATTAGAGACCCGAAAATTGGTGGATGGGTAAATATTACCAGGGGGCTTTTAACCCTATGCCGAAATCTTAGTTGCGATATACAGGGTGGTTTAAAAATATAGTTAATTTGGGGACTTCAATAGGTGACCATAAGTATATTTTTTTAAATATAACACCCTGTATATTATCACTGATTTAGAAAGCTACTTAAATTGGCTCTTTATTTTTGTATAACATATCTATACCTAACTAGTCAAGTTTCTGACTTATAAGCCATTATTTGTAAAATTTGCTCAAAAATTTGATTTTTAGTAAGTATGCCATGACAAACTCTTGTTTGACATAAAAATTATGGCACTTTCTTTAAAAATTCAGTTAAAAATTACTGAAGAAAACTATTTAAACGCAGTACTTATGAATTTATTTATTTTATTTGGACAGTGTGATATAATTATCGCTAGAACATGTATAAAGTTTAATGAAATGTACCCAAATCTACCGCCAATGAACTTAAGGAAATTTATACTATTTCAGGATTGTAATAAAAAAAAATTAAATCGATCATTTTAACAACTGTTCAAAACGCTGTCCGTTTACATCCAAACACTTTAAGATGCGGGTATTTACCGCATTAGTCGTGGAAGATCTAATCTCGTTTGGATTTTGTTCTCTAAATGCTTGGGTAACTCGACGTAGCAATTCTTCTTTTGAATGTACAGGTGACTTGTAAATTTTTTCCTTAAACATGCCCCACAAGTAAAAATCCAATGGATTGAGATCGGGTGATCTTGGAGGCCAATTCCAAGGCCCCAAACGTCTTATCCAACGATCATCAAAAAGTCTATCGAGTTCCACTGTAACTTCTCTTGTACAATGTGCAGGAGCTCCATCGAGTTGATACCAACAGCTTCGATAATCTTCAAGGGGCAGATTATCAACAAAGTTTTCGACAACTACTGTTCTTAAAATATTTAAGTAGCTTCTCGATGTTAATGACTCGTCGTATATAAAATAGTTTAATTGATTGTCCATTAACATGCAGAAAACATTAAAACTAAATTTTTCTTGAAATCCAGCTTCCTTGGTGACTATTTCTTCTATTGAAAACCCCTTCCCTTGAAAATTTAGATTCATCGGTCCAAATTATTTTACTTAAAAAGTTTGGATCTTCTTGGGTGCGCACTAATAACATCTCACAAAATTCAACTCTTTGTTGTGGATGTTGAGGCTTCATGGCTTGAACTTTAGTAAATTTAAAATCATGCATGTTATGCTGTTCTAAAATCCTCTGGACTGATGAATATGTTAGACCTAAATCATATTCAGCACAACGTATTGACGACTGAGGAAATGCATGAAAATAAGCCAAAACATTAATCTGGTTGTCGTCGTCAGAAGTTACGGGTCGAGGAAAGTTTCTTGGGGCTTTTAAAGTTGAACCAAACTCAGTAAAATTTTTCTGGATCCGTAAGAATTTCCTTAAGTTCATTGGCGGTAGATTTGGGTACATTTCATTAAACTTTATACATGTTCTAGCGATAATTTGATCACACTGTCCAAATAAAATAAATAACTTCATAAGTACTGCGTTCGAATAGATTTCTTCCATGCTTTGTAATCATTCAGTATCTCAGTCGACAATATTTAATAAAATACCACAACAATAATGAGAGTAACATAATTTTTATGTCAAACAAGAGTTTGTTATGGCATACTTACTAAAAATCATAAGGAAATTAAATTTTTGAGCAAATTTTACAAATAATGGCTTATAAGTCAGAAACTTGACTAGTTAGGTATAGATATGTTATACAAAAATAAAGAGCCAATTTAAGTAGCTTTCTAAATCAGTGATAATATACAGGGTGTTACATTTAAAAAAATATACTTATGGTCACCTATTGAAGTCCACAAATTAACTGTATTTTTAAACCACCCTGTATATCGCAACTAAGATTTCAATATCAACATTTTTTTAAGTTAACGTTTTTCGTCAAAAAAATGCAATTTAATTATTATCTTAGAAACGGTGAGAGATAAGTATAGAACAATATTAAATAAAGTTGTTAAGAAAGTCATAGAGGGTTCAAAAATTTAATAAAATACAGGGTGTTCCATTTAAAATAACGAAGTTGCTACTAATTTTAGGTAGACGTGGCAACACTGCATCATTAAAAATATTTTAGATAAATAGAGCATGTCCGTTTATATAAACAACCAAATTTTCAAAACGATTCGTTAACTGGTTCGTCATATACTTCTAACGTACCATCCACCGTGAATCACCCTGTATATAATAGGACTTTTAGATGGAAAAGTTTAAAAACTAAACGTTTATTACAAAACCTTTTAATTTAAACCAAGAATACATTATTTAAAGATTTAAATTAAGTGTCCAAGCGTTGAAAAATAAGGTTGCAATTAGGTTTTTAGAGCCGACCTCCCCGAGGCTCGGGCGGGGGGGCTGCTTCCCGGAGTGCAGTGCCTTAAAACATTTATTGTGATGACTGTACATTGGTCCGAAGCGGTAACCTTACAATTGAAAATCGGTCCCCCCCCCCCCCCCCATCATTTGTGGTCCCAACTTTTTAAATGACAAAAGCGCGACCCATAAAATTCTTTAAGAACCGTGTTTTTTTTTCGGTTTTTAAGAAAATCCTATTTTGAGAGCCGCTATAAGCACTGAAGCAGCGATTCATTTAAAATACCCACTCTGTATATTAAAATCGCCTACACATTTCTGCTCTTTTTAGTCATCATCAGGGCGCGTAGAAATCGTGAAAATTTCCTACACACCTATACATGTAAATAACATAATGCTAGTCAAACTATAAAAGTTTATTTTGAATTTTATAATTTAATGTAGTGTCTATCTAGTCTGTTTTGACCGTTGGGTCATGCTCTATGTGTCCTTACATGGGAATTTGCATGATTTCTACGCCATTATGATGGCTTTAAACAGCCGAAACGAGTAGGCTATTTAAATATATTTAATATTTATATTCAGAAGGTAGATTGGAATCCCCCCCCCCCCCCATTTCCCCATTAATTAAAAATTACCCTTCTAGAGAGCAGCGTTCACCTCAGTGGTACAAAAATTAGAATGATCTCCTCCCGTTTCGCAGTTTTGGAGTAGATGAAATTATAGGTGGTGAAGGGGGAAAAATAAAACACATTATTATCCTATTTTTGTTTATTTATAGGAACAAGTTTATGTTATTGTGTATTTTGTTTTAAATTTAAATAAATGAATATTTTTAATTCGAGTCCTGCAGATGCTCAATTTAAAAATATACTAATTTAGAGTCTCAAAAAATGCCACAAATCTATTGCGGCAGCAAATTTTATTATAATACCTAGATAATTAATATAATAATATATTATACTATATTTTTGTGGCATAGTTCTAAAAGGGTCAATGTCAAAATAGGAACGTGCTTGAAATTAATTTAATAAAATGAATTGAATTTAAAACCCCAGTAACCATACATTTTTTGAGCTTTTTGCAAGAATGAATCTTAAGATAGAAACCCTAATTTTATTTCATTTAAAGACTCTGAGAGGCGCCATTTTGAGGCTAAAAATTAAATAAAAAATAGTGACACCTACCGATCCGCCTCTATTTTATGGGTCGGCTTATAAAAAATTAGACCATGAATTTTTGATCTCTTTCATTTGACTTTCTACTTGCTTTAGATATTTTTTTGTTAGCCCGGCAAGCCGACACATTATAATTGGTATTTTCCATTTTTTTAAGTTTATTTGTTTGTTCCATATTGTCCGTATGCCAAATGTTATCTTTATGATACTTACACTAGTCGAAAATAGTGAAAAAAAAATAGAATAGATTGTATGATTGCGGGCAAATAGTACTGGACCAAAGAAACTGGCTTTAATCCCATGGACTCACATAGAAAGCATAGTACGTTAAATAGTAAGTAACTAAGTAAGTGAGGAACAGGGTACCTGTAAAAGTGGGGGGAATTAAGAGAAAACCAGGTTCCGGTAGAAAAAGTTCTCGAAGGAGGATCAAGATACCGAGCTTGTCAACTTTCTAAAATAATATCCTTCCAAGACAGCCTTAAACAAGAAAGAGGAAATCAGTTTCCGCAGATTCTCCTGAACCGCAAGACGTCGACTAGGAGCGTCAGTAATAAACAATCGATGTGCTGCTAAACAATATTTTTGACAGAAGAAAACAAACAGATTAGAAATTTATAATTAATATTTTAATCGGAATAAATTATGGAAAAGAGTAATATTTTGTGACGAAAAAACATTCCCATCATGCAACAACAGGAAAATTCGTGTATGTATACTGAGAAACATGATGTGATGACAAGAGATATACCCTTTAAATGACGTTTTTAATATTTGGGACTGGCTTAGTCTTTTGGCAAATTGTTCTCGAAAGACCGACTGCTGTTGTTTATCGAGATATTCTCCTTCAAGTCATGATTCCATCGCTTACAGTGATATATGAATATCATGACAATCAAAAAGCCAAGAAGAACCTTCATTTTTACCTCGTATATTAACGTATAGCAAGGTGGAATGGTAGATACCACTTACCTTTTCTAAAGGATTTCATAATATTCTAGGAGCCACATAACATCGAATTTTTTTGTTCTTTTACCAGTATTTTCTGACCGCAATAATACATGTATGAATATAGTAAAAATTCAGGAATTTTATAACTTTAGTACGTCTTATATATCTTTGGTTTGTAATGCGATCTTTATATTACGCTTCTTTAAAATCAGATTTTGAATTACTTTGATATTTACAAACGACATCATTATTTGAGATGATGACGACGGGGTATACTCAGATGAAACCTTAAAAATACTGTTTTATATTTAATATCAATGGTACTGGTTGGAAATTCACCATACCCCGACGATTTATTAATTGTCTTTAGTTAGTATGAAGATAAGTACACCGGCTGATTTTAAAGAAAACCATAACAACTATGCCGACAGTAATGTAGCCGTACTTAGGCTTAAACCAATTCAAAAACTGACACTTGCTCTTCTAAAATCAGGCCACACATCTAACTAAACTAATAAAGAAGGCTATAAAATTTCCTATTAATATAATTTTTGCCATGGTGCAACTGGAACTTTCCACTAAACCTGATTTCTTCAACCAATTTCTTATCCTCCACTTTAATCTTCCACGTCTCGATTTTGTTGGAGTGTTTGTTGTATGTCCTCAGGGCTCTTTCCGCCCACGTTTGTGCCACTGGGATGTCTCGGGAGACTCCTCGACTCCTCTTATCCAGATAGTCTATAACATCATCGTAGTAGTTCTTCCTGTAGTCTGTGAGGTACTTGTAGGGTAGGAATTTCGGCCTGAAATAAAAAAAGTTATTTAGCAAATTTTGTAACTTAACGAAATGGACGACTTGCAGCCCCACATCTATTGAGGGTGGCCTAATTAAAATTTTTCTTTTAATATTAAACTATAGTAAAAAAGTTAAATGTAATGTTTAGAGGACAAGTGGCACACCGAGAAGTTTCCTCTGGGTGAGGTTTATCAATACATTCACTAACCCAAAAAAATATTTGCCAAAATTGATGATTTTTTCAAAAACTATGGATTTTGGGGAGTAGATTAGAAATCTAATAATAAATTTCATTAGAAACGCTTACTTTTAAAGGTATTCCTTCTTAAATTGCTGTTTTTCTTAGGGGTTATGTAAGCGCCGCAGAATTTTCCAATTTTTCTTCTTTATTGCAAATAATCAATCAGTTTTTTGTTACATATTGCTAATGGGCGCTGTCACTAAATTTTGATTTTGATTATAGTGTATAAAGGAACACAAAATAATATTTTCTGTTTGTACGTTGATATTTTTCAGCCATCACTGGGAAAATAAATAAATAAAAAACTATTGGAACAAAAACACGGACTTTATTGAATATACATACGTCATGAAAACGAAAGCTTGACAATGTTGCCAATGTTCTCTAAAATGTTTATTTTATAATACATTAACAAAATCTGAAAAGTAACCCCATAGAAATAATTGTCCAAAACGGACTTATGCGGAAAAATGGAAAAATCACCGTAAAATATTATTCAAAACTATATTTTGTCTTAAAATAAGTTAATAAAATTCTAGGAACAAAATATAATATTTAACTAGCATAAAAAAATTCACATGTGGCAACACCGAAATTATTGACAGAAGACCAAGCTAATGAAATGATAGTTAAAAAAAGTCCAACCTAAGTTATTTGTCGATTTTTCTGCTCTATGAGCAAATAAATAAAAAGAACAGTTATTTTAAACAAAAATACATTAAAATTACACAATAATTCGGATGTAACTGGGATGTAAACAAAAACACCGACATGACAAGTTAAAGATCGGTAACGATGCTCACTGTTAATTTTTATCGGATAGACTCCAGTTTTGCGTTTTTAAAATATTATGGAAATTGTGCATGTTTTCAATGAGCTGCAAGAAATGCATGGTATGATTTAGATGAATAGTTTTATTAATGATAAACTCCTATTATAGCACCGACTTAACAATTTACATGCCAATGCTATCAAATATGAGAATAGTGAGGGATCCCATCAAACTTCTTCCAAGTTAAAAAATCAAAGATAACGGCACAATTGTTGCTTTTTCAATTAAAATATTTATTTTAAAAACATACTCTCTTAAATTAATTCCTTCATATTACTGCATTTAAGAGGATGCAAAATAATAATAATTTTATCGTGTTGTAGGAACCGAAGGTTACGTTTGGTTTAAAAGAGCCACAAAGAAACAGAAATAGGGGAAAAAGTACCAAACTGTATGAATCAGCTTTAAGTATTTTTTTAAATTCTTAGTTCAGAAACCCATATAAATGAGATTTGGGATCAGGAACCTAACCTCTATGAGACTATAAGCAGAGACTTTAAGAAAGAATATCTCAAAAACGTAGCATTTCCGACGATAACTGTTTTCAGATTCGTAATCTATGCCAAAAATACATCATTTCAGAAACAAATCATCAATTTTGGCGTGGTAAGCAGATAAAAGATATTTACCAATGTTCAATTTGACAAATTAATTTTTAGTCGCATTAAATTTGAGTTATCGAAATTTGGGCCATTTATTATAATGGCTCAAATTCAAAATTTAAATAATAAAAGTCTTAACCTGTAAAAACACCCCCCTCGGTGCGCCACTTCGCAGTGAACACGGAGATGATAGAATACTCTGAGGGCACGTATTCAATTAAAATTCAAGGAATACTTATTTTTATCGCTAGATTGTTTAACCTTTCAGGATTACGTTGTCATGTATATGGAAATTGATGAGGTTGTTTAAAGTATATTTACACTGGAAGATTAGAATGCTTTTTATTTAATAACCTACTTTTAGGAAAAATGATTTGGCATTCCAAAACAATAAATTTAATAAATCTTAAGGGGGTATTAGGCATTGGCTATTAGGGGACTATGTCAGTTTTAGTAATAAATGACCTATTTTGGCAATCATTTTGAAATCATGCTCAAAAACAGAATAAAAGGATCTGTATACTGTGTATTTTTTGTTAGTAGAAGTATGAAGTACTAAAGTTTGTAAATTTACATTGGCAACGTAACTATAAATATATACTGTAATATAGCTAAATCATTTTGTGTTTGTACCACGCGTTTTCACAACAAAAATGTAATTTTACAATTCAATGATAAATGTATATTTCTATTCGTCACACATTTTTTGTGAAAAAACATTTTTGAAGAAATTTACTGCATTTAGTGCGACTATAAAATTCTTTGTAATTTTACAAACTATTTTGTCAGTGTAGGATCAGTAACTTTTCCCATCCGATATCATGAATAATTATTATTTCTGTTAAGTCAGGTAATATAAACATGATTAAAGTGTATTCAATTTAAAATAAAAAAGTAAAAAGTATTCGCTTAGATTAAACCAACACGAGACCAAAACAATAACTTTTTTTAAGAAACATAAATGTAAATCCACAGCTACACAAGCTACCCCCATTTTAAGTATGATATTAATATCAACCTCAAGTTGATCCTGTACCTATGCGTTGCGGTCAACAAAAAAGCGAATGCTTCTGTTGCCTTTTCATTAGAAAATATAAATAAATAAGTTACATTCGAGGTACCCTTTTAAATTAGATACACTTCACCAAAGTTATAAAAGCTGGTATACAAATAAGACTCTGCAGCGTTGTTAATTTACATTTAAAAAAGCAAAACTTCTTTTCCTTAATGCTTTGGCATTTATACATTTAATTTTATATATCGCTACTAGGTTTAATAGCAAACCTTAATAGCAAATTGTTAAAAGGTGTTGTATTTCCAATACAAAATAAATTTAGATTTTTTAGTAAGCGTATATAAAAAAATCAGACTGGATTTTCTTTACCAAAACTCTACTTGTAATACCTGTATGATTATATTACAAGCGCGCCGGAAGGGATAGGCAAAGGGGGGCACTTGCCCCCCCCCCCCCCCCCCCCCCACAAGAACTTTGTGTATTCCTGACACTGGCGGCTGTTAAACCCAGTTGGAACTGTTAAGCCGGCGACAGACACAGAAAGAAGTACGCGTGCATCAACGCGCGCTTATCAACATCTGTATGTGGATTTAAATATCGCATGCGCATTTGAGGAAGTCAATATAATTATTTACTTCGTGCATCTTTGTGAGTCTGTGGCCGGTTTAAATGAAGACTGTGAATTTTTTACCAGCGTAAAAAAATAATATTAATTTAATTTGTATGAGTCTTGACTAACTTTGAGGGTGGCCTCGTAAATTTTTCATATGCGGCGCATGGTCTGTGACGCTCTTCCACCTTCCTACAAAATTGTTCTATAGTTACGCCTCTGTGTCTCCTAAATTTAAGTCTTTCAGCGCCCTTGTTATATTAAATAAACGATTATATGAAAACGGCAATAGTTTTTACTGTAAAGTAATTTAAAATATTCTGTAATTTGTGTTGGATAATTTTCTTTAAGTTAAGTCGGTAAAAATGTAGGATTTAGGTAAAAGCGTATAAGTTAGAGCAGGACTTATCAAACTACTGATTAAATACAAATTAGAAAATCTGGGTAAGTACTTACCTTTTATTATGATATTATCTAACTCATATCTAACTTACCTAAATCCTACTATTTTGATTCTAATTTCGCGAAATCCCAAAATAAGTAATCACACACGTCTCGCGTTAAGTTATGTTTTAAAAACATCTTAATTATTATTAATGTTTTAATATAGGAATTAATTAGATGGAAATCCGGCAATTTTTCATTTTTGTTTGCTTTAGCTGCAAGCCAATGCCAAATTGTATTTCAAATTGTATGCGAGAAAGCATTTTAAAAAATGTGATACTAACAATAAATAAAAACTATTAAAAATTAAATTGAAGATTTACAAATACACATCACTTACAGACAGAAAGTTCAATAATATAATCAAATAAAGTCACTAAGTAACTAGTACTAAAGCTCATTCGCTTTTTGGTTGTACCTGCTTTTACGATTTCATTTTATTTTTGACATAGTAGTAGATGAAAAACTATATTAATTTTAATTGCAAAGTACAATAACACACTAATTAAAGAGTGAAGTTTAATAGAATAACTTTATAGTCATTTTAGTGTAGGGTCATCCGTTATGGGGGCCATATTAAATATTCTAGACGTTTTAAATTAGAATGAACAGTTTTTAAAAAATTTCAACGCTCATATCTAAAAAACGGGTTGAGCTAATACAGACAAACTAATATTTTTGGAATTAGGAAAGATAGAGCTTTCATAAAAATAAAAAATATATAAGGTACACACAGGGAAACTAAAATAATAGGCACCTGTTCAGTCCTGGTTGGATGATCTTTAAATTTTAGAAAGTGTTTAAAATACACATTAAATGTGTTTAAAACTTATTTTCATTTCTAGATGACCCTTTTATTATTATTGTACTTTACATTTAAAAATATATGTATATACAGTGTGTCCAAAAAAGTATGCAACTATGGGCATTTTTTTATTACCGACTTCTCAGAAAATATTATGCTTGATAATGGTGCATGCATTAAAACTTAAAATGCATATTTCATATCTCATCTCGGGCTAATAGTAAGGGAGCAAATGCCATGTTTCTAAAATTGATTTAGATGTAAAATATCTTAACTATGAAAAATACAACAACATTTTATATGAATATATTGTTGCAAAATAAAACTTAATCCAAATACGAACTATGGGTTATGTATCTTAATTTTTTATTTTCTTCCTTTAATCTTTATTTTTCCTCTAAACGGTACGCCTCTGGTCGATTTTTGTTTACGCAATTTTAGTGTTTTATTAATTCTGTTCATGGCCTACTCTTCAAAAAAGCAAAATACATATTTTATATGCATTTTATAAGGTAGGTTTATCAGTGATAGTCAGGCAGCGATTAAGGCCATCTGTTACAGCAGCGTCAAATCAAAGCTCGTAAAGCGATGCCGTAACAATCTATGCACACTTGGCAACCAACATCGGGTTACTCTGTGCTGGATTCCTGGGCACTCCAAAATGTATAGCATCGAGGCTGCCGATGCGCTCGCGAAAGAGATCTAGCAGACCACTGGAATTAGTCAAAGAGGAGATTGATTTCATGGCCAAGCAGCTTGCACAGAACAGATGGACACAGTTAATAATCTGTAGTACATCCAGGCAACTGTGCCCCACATTTGACAAAAAGAGAACTGCAGAGCTGATGAGACACAGTAGGAAAGACGTGAGAAATATTACTGCGGTCGTTACCGGACATTGCCTCTTCGGTAGACATGCCGAACATATGCAAATACCCACTAACGACTTCTGCAGAAGTTGCAGAGATGAGGAAGAGGAATAAAGTATTCAACATTTTCTGTGTGAATCCTGGCCTCGCAAGAAGAAGGTTCACTGCCCTGGGTGAACCATCTTTCAATAGCCTCGAGGAACTAAGCAACTTACAACTTGGACGACTGAGCAGGTTTCTGAACAGTAGTGGCTGGTTTGAATAAGTTGTTAATATCCTTCTGCGGTGTACTCCGCACTAACATCAGAGATCTGATGAAGGTGGGTTCTACGGAACACGTGTGGTATCACAACGGATCTAATAGGACTACGTGAGACTGTTTGGTCAGAGCCAAAGGTCTGCTACTCTAACCTAACCTAAAGTAGTTTTATGGACTTAAGCGCACTGGGTGAAAATAACAAATAAATTGTTAAGTAGTTATTTCCTGGAGTATGAACACAGCTAGTTTCTAACCTAATTCTGATTAAAACACAAGAAGAAAAGGGTTTAAGGAAAAAAATTAAAAATTTAGATACATAACTCAAATTTTGTATTTGTAAGTTTTTAATTTTCAACAAGGCAATTTTAACAAAATCTCATTTGCTCACTTATCGTGGGTAAAATCTAAAATATCCGTTTTTAGTTTTAAGAAGGTAGGCATCAAGAATAAAATTTTCTAAAAATCGGAACAAGGAGAACTTTTGATGAGTAGTATCTTTTTTTAAGACAAAAATAAAGATGGTTCCCATATGGACACGCAAAATGACAAAAAAAACAAACATTTTCTCTTCCACCAATATTTTATGACAATGATATAATGACAGTAATTAATTGGTTGTTCCACCTTTTATTTTATGTTAAAAACTTAGACCTCCATCTAAAAATATACAACGAAAGGTTTACAAACATACTTTGGCCAGGAGAAAAATCGCTATTAGCAAATTACTTTTACGTAATTAGGCAGTGTAGATAAATTTAGTTTTTTGTTGTGTTATTTTTATTACACCGTGTCATAGATACTTTTTATTAAACTAAATGTCTTAAGGGGGGAGACATGTAAAATTGTTTGGGCATTTAAATTCTTTTACCATTTCTTCGAAAAGTATAAAGATGGCACAAAAAAAAATTATTATATAGGCAAAGAAGGTTTATAATATTATTTATTTAAGAAACTGTAGACTATTTTATGGGACATGAAATATATATATATATATACCCACAATCTGCTTTTTTTTAGACTTCAGCACCCCCAGTGTTGACCGTCTAACTACGCTTATGCATAACTTTAAATATTAATTATTAAATATTAAATTTAATAGATGAGTTTGTATTTTGGGATTCGGTCAAATTAAATGCAGTTTAATTGGTTGACGTTTCGGTTTATTTAATAATTAAACCATCATCAGAACTTAATACTAGCAGATGTTAGCACTAATATTCACATTTAGAATTACATTTTAATACATTGTAAAGTGTTTCTGGTGTAACAGAGAACTGAATTTTTTGTTACACCAGAAACACTTTACAATGTATTAAAATGTAATTCTAAATGTGAATATTAGTGCTAACATCTGCTAGTATTAAGTTCTGATGATGGTTTAATTATTAAATAAACCGAAACGTCAACCAATTAAACTGCATTTAATTTGACCGAATCCCAAAATACAAACTCATCTATTTGAATTAACGGTCAGGAAAACCACAAACATTTATTAAATTTAATCCTTTGTAGTTTCGGCGCAAATATTTAAAATGTGTTGTTTTGTCACTTCCGTGACGTAAGATCACGTCCGTGAATAATTATGTAACACTATATTATTCTCCTGAAGACGACTGGATATGCTTACCAGTTGAAACGTAGTGATTCAAAACAAATAAAGACAATGCAAATCCAAAACTCTACTGCCGTTCACTCTAGTATTAACATAAATGTTAATAAGGGACGTAGATGTTATTTCGGATACGTTGAAAATTTTGAAGCTAAAAGTATAAAGACGGAGGCGTTGGGATTTTTTTTTAGAAATTTTAAAATCGTCTGTGATGTCGACATTCGTTATAAATTTCTTAAGAAAAATCAAATTAAAAACTTTTTTATTAAGTGACAAGTTAAAAACCTATAGCTTTACTTAAAAAGATTTATAGTACTGCTAAGGTGAGGCTCCTCTGCCAGCTAATTTGAAAAATGCTCTAGATTTGTGACACAATTTTCTCGTAACATTTTGTTTAAATTGTTTTAAGTTGACCTTTAATATTTTTGTGCATTAAATGGTGTAGATAGTCTTTTTTCTAGTTATTTGTCTCATTTTTATGACGACATCGACAGGTCTGTAAAATTAATAAATAGAACAAATATAAATTACGTAACGGACGTGATAAAAATATTGACTTTACTATCAAAAAACACAATTTAGCAGCTTATTAAGAAAGAAAATGTGGAGCCAGTAGAAACAGTAAAAAATGCAAATCAATAAATGTAAATCCTAATTTCAATTTTTTAAATTTTAGTTAACGTTTTGGTGGCACATAAAAAAAATATGCCCGTTTAGCAAAAGGTTTGACCATTACTTCGATAAATTGAAATAACCTCGAAAAAAGTGTTTCCAATTTTCCGCGGTAATAGAATTAAATGTAATCTCTTTTGTCTGGTTACATGGTGTCTTTGGCATGAAAAAAAGTACAGAGCCAGAGTTTAATGATGTGTTCTTCTGGAGAAGTACATTTTCATTATGAATAAACAAAACCCTCTTCTTTTCACCCTTAAGAAAGATTAATTTATCAATATAAGGCGAAACGGTATAATAGATTATGTTATGTCTGTGACTGTCCAAATTCTCTAACTCTTTCGCCCTACAAGACCAATGAAATCCTATATTATTGAAATAGAACCACCCTGTATAGTATGTTGTTTCTGTCACCAATTATATATTATCAAGCCAGTAACACCATTGTGTTCTAAAAATATATCGATTTGGAATGTCATGTACCTGAATTGTTAATTATTCCTACACCAACATTTTTGTCACTCGTTTGTTTGATCTAAATGACTACGTGGACGCCAAACTCCTTGATTTCGCATCTGATATACGGCTTTTTAAACATAGATTTAAATAAAGAGTTTAAATTATATATTTATTTATAAACAAGTTTTTTTTAACCAAATCTTGACGAACAAATCTGAATATAATGACTTATTACTCGTATTTACTAGACTCAAATATCCACCCAAACCATTGTACACCAAACCTGTATAGTAACGGCATGCAACATCTGGTCTAAAAGATAATAATGCCACAATTGACTTATGGGCAACTCCAGTAGCGAGATTGTAGACCTATATTTGGGGGGCTTGAACCACTTTTAAAAAGGGCTTATGAAAAGTCATCATATATATACAAAACAATGTAAAAACACCAACTGCTGGACAATTGCTTTCGAGCAAGAAAAATTTCGCCTAAATTTAACAATTAATATTTTCTGAACCAGATATGATATCGACCTACGGTTTTGAATGGTTGATAGATTTATCCCTTGAGAAACAATTGTCAATATTGGATTTTCTTTAACTATCAGAAAATTTTATATACAGAGTGTTAAAGAAGACGATGATTTTTGCTTCAATTGTAATAGCGTGTAACTTTCACAATAATATTTTAAAATTTTATTACCCTACATTAATTGAATCACTGGTTCATAGCAAAGATAGAAATTTGTCAAATTTTTGATATCTGCTATATTTTAAGAAATACCGATTTTTGTGGAAAACCTTGGTTTATTTCAACTTATTGGTAGCTAGATCTAACTGTGCGTTTATCGTGCAAGCTTTGCGAGTGGTTATTATACCTTATTAAAAGCTTGATTGATTGAAACTGGTCTAGAAGGATACACTCCATTCAGGGAAAGCTAGCCCCCCCTCTAGTTGCGCTATAGGCAGCCCTTTAAACAAACGACTGGAATAATTTTTCTAAACGCCCACATAGATACTTACAAGGTTCACTAATATGACACTGTCACTTAATAGTTATTTACGATATAAGTGTTGTAAAGATTCATATTACAACACGAGATGTTAAAGTTGTCAAACGAGGCGTCAGCCGAGTTTAATAAAACATCGAGTGTAGTAATATGAATTTACAACAAGAATATTGTACAAAATTTTATCTACTTTCATCTATGAATAAACATATTTGGCAAAAGGCATTTTTAAAAATAAAAATGCACCTGTAAAAATGCACCTGTGATTAAGTTTACTAATCAAGTTTTTTATGTTACCTTTCGCATAGTTACTGTTTCGCATGGTTACTGTCGAAACTTTGTCAAACAAATTCAAAAATATAAAAAGCGTTTTTCAAAATGAGCGATTCTGATGGAGGTTTACCCTCTGATATAGAAGCAGCGGCAAATGAAGCGATCTCAAGTTTAGTTCCGACAAAATCCAAGGCGAGGTATGAGTTGGAGTATCAGAAGTTTGAAGATTGGTGCAAAGCTAACAAAATAAAGGAGGTGTCTGAGAAAATCCTTTTGAGTTATTTTTCCGTAAAGCAACGCTCCCAGAAACCATCTACACTATGGACTCACTACTCAATGTTGAGAACTATAATTTCAGTCAAGAAAAATCAAGATATAAGCAGATTTTCTCAACTAATCGCATTTTTGAAAAGAAGTTCAGAGGGTAACAAGGCCAAAAAGTCCAAAGTTTTTACAAAGGAAGACGTATGTAAGTTTCTTAGTACTGCAGATGATGAAACATATTTACTTATGAAGGTTGTTATGATAATCGGCATGGCATTTTTGGGGCTTGTCGGCGCGAAGAACTAGCTAAGTTAATGTTGGATCATATGGAACACAATGATTTGTATATAAAAATTGTGATTCCATTCTCAAATATCAAAATTATGCGAGAATTTGTTATAACAGAAGGAAATGTAACAGGTGTTAACTGTTTAAGTATTTTTCGAAAGTATGCTAAACTTCGTCCTCTTAATGCAACTCACAGGCGGTTTTTTGTATTCTATGAAAAAGGAAAATGCACCTCCCAGCCTGTCGGAATTAATAGTTTTGGACGTATACCAAAAAAGATTGCAACAAAACTTGGATTGAATAATCCCGAAGGATACAGTGGACATTGTTTTAGGAGGTATGCAGATGTTAAAGCGTCATGGGGGCTGAAAATCCTCTTCTACGGCAGAAGGCTACGTTGAGAATTCTTTAGAAAATAAGAAACAAATAGCAAAGAAGATCATGGGGTCAGACACGGATTTAATGATTGGAAATTCGAAAGTAAAGGGCTTCATCACATCAACTTCTGGTATACAAATTTCTAACTGTAAAAAGTGTATTATTAATGTTTATAATAAACCTTAAGTGTTATATTTTAATTAATAATTGGTAATTAATTTTATAATTGTTAATAATAAATCATTCTTCTAAAAAGTGTGGTTTTATTTAGCAGCAAAATTTTAATAAAACTGTTTTTTTTCCATTACAGCACTAGTGCTGCAATAGATGCCCTTACAAAACGATTTACAGAACTGTAAAATTCATATTATTAAATGAAAGTAGATAAAACACTTTTACAGGACCAAAAAAATGGTATCTAAGTAGTAAAAGGGAGGAAACCGTCTCAACATTAAAATTAATAACAGCGATGAAATGCTGAGATAAAACTATGTTTGAAGCTGGAGACAATAATATTTCTTGAATGATTGAAGAGTTTTGGACTTACATTTTCCTGATTAATTTTACATTTTACAATGTTTCAACTGGTAAGTATGTGAATACTGGTATTCACCTAAAGACGACTGGAGATATTTACTAGTTGAAACGTTGTGAGGTAACACAAATAAAGACAATGCAAGTCCAAAATTCTTCTATCAAAACTCAATATATTAGAACAATTCAGCCCTATAACAGCCTTCTTCCTTTTTCAAAGGGTTCCTTACTGAACCTTATCAAAAGACTCAGTTATTTCTCACAATACTTCTGGTATACATAAGCCAAAAGGTTGCAGAATGAGAAGATCAGACTATACCTGTAAAATTTTTGCTAGTAAATTTATATTCCGATAGGTCCTAAATCTTTAAAAGTTTATTGATTATGCAGGCTTTCAATGATATGTTTTCCAAATGATTAACCTTATTTATGGAATCCTCATTCTCTATCCATATTCATATTCAAAAACACAACCTTTGAGGGGGCATTTGCATGTGTAGAAGTAAATAAGCTTAATATTTATCACTACTCTACAAAGTCTGTAGACTGTAGAGTTAGAGCATCAATATCAATAACGCCAAGGCAGGTACCAAGAAAACTAGCGGCTGAAGTAAACGCAATCTGCAGTGTTAACTAATTTTACTTCTCAATATTGAATGGTTTCGATGAATGTTGTTCACTTGTATTTGAAAATAGTATGTCTCTTACTTTATTGTATGAATATACACACCTAGAATAGGCCTTGCGCAACCTGTATACACACACGTTCCATCTTACCTTATCCAATGTTTAAACAACAACAACTTATCAGGATCTAAATATTCTCCCTCTGGTTCAGCCTCCACAGGTGCCTCTTCAGGGGCTGCTTCAGGAGTCTCTTCAGCAGCGGGTGCTGCTTCGGTCTCTGCCGCTGCTGTTGAACCTTTCTTCTTACTCTTTTTAGTGGGAGCTACAGCTACTGGTTCTGGTTCAGGGTCAGCGGCGCCGGATAGCCAGTCGTCATTATCATCATCCATTTTTTGTTAAGTACTGTAAAAATCAGTAATATAAAAACAAGTACCATAAAAGTAGTATTCTTTCTTTATTACTGATTTAAACATTTTTAAAAGTAATAAAGCTATGTAAAAAATATAATTGAAAATAAAAGTTTTATTAATTAATTTAAAATTGTAGAATCCATAATTTCCCCCAACTCAACCCTAACTTAATTTAAAAAAAACAATAAAAAGCAAAATTGACATTATATTCCAAAGGCTTTTGGCTAATTTTAAGAATGGAGTAGAGTTCAGAATAATCCCCGGATATTCCTGTACCGGGTGTACAACTTACAACGGCTGTTTCTTGGTAATCCTTAATCGTACAGCTTTCGGATTTTTATGAGGAAAGATAAATTGCTGGAAATTGTTTTAGTTTCTTAGATGACCGCTAGGCGGCATTACACCAATGGTTAATTAAGAACACTTTTTTTAAAAAAATTAAGCAACTTCGGTTATGGTCAACAGAAATTGTCAAACTTGGTCTCGTTTAAAAGGAGTCAAATGTTTTATTATTTACATTATAATATATGTATTTTTGCTTTCTGCAGGGAACACTAGAGGGCGCCGTTTAAAATATCGTTTAAATTTGCGGGTTTTCCTATAAATTTTAAATGAAACCATTTACAATGACAGAGGATAACTAGAATTGAAAAAGTTAGTGAGACCTGTCAGTTAATATCTCTTTTCTAGCTAAAATTATTATCAAAATATTGTGAAAAATTTGAATACCGGTATTTACTTATCGTTATTTTTATGTCATTTTCCAATCAGCGACCATCAATAAGATTATTAAGTTAGGGATTCTAAGCGAAAAAATAATTAATTAAAAATAATGTGTCCTTATTTTTGACAATATCAAAAACTGTTATAAAAAAAGTTGAACAAAATTGAAAACTAACTTCAAATGTGAAATGATATCCAAAAACATTACATGTAACTATAAATACTTTATCATTGTTATGGTACAGAAAAGTTTCTAGAAAGTAAAAAAAATCCTGTTTGAAACGCAAGTAATTATCACAGTAATATGTCGTTTTTGATTCTGATCAACTTTCTTTTATAACAATTCTCGATATTGTCAAAAATAAAAGTACTGTCCTATTGAGCAAGACTCATATTTTTGGATAAACCTCGTATACGACTATAAATAATATATATCTGATTAATTAATTTTAGGTTTAAGATCATAATGCTGAACTTTTTATGAAGAATATCTTTGTTTTCTTAAAATTAAATTTAAAAAAAAATTAAAATAAGTAAAGAATGCTATGTAACCATGGCAAATGTTGAACTTAAGAAATAAGTGTCAAATCCTTATATCTAACGGTTTTAGAGAAATATTACATCATAAAACGAAAGTTATTTTATTAAGTGTTGAAAATGCAAACCATTAACTTCTTGGCATACTTAAAACCCCTTCTAAAACATTATTTATAGTATTTTTATTAATTATATTAATTAGGTATACCAAAAATTTTTTCCACATCTACTTTTTGACACATCCTGTATAATTTCTTTTTGAGGCAAAAAATCCTGAAGAAAAAATTATAATGGACGTTTCCGCGCGTTTTTTCAAAAAATTAATACCTCATTTTTAAATGAATTTGTTCCATATTTTAGCCCATCACCGTATAGGTTCAAATTATATCATCCGCCATGCAGAACATAAAAATAAAAATATTTTCTTATTTTCCATAAAAAATTACAAACCGATATTATCGTAAATATCTCTACTGACGCCGCGCCATTTAATTCTCCTGAACTTCGTTTTTATAATATTTTGTATATAAAACAAGACTTTTATTGGCATCGCCAGACACAGGTACAATATGCGCGATGTGGTGGAAATGCAATACTTGTTCGTGATGACTCATCGACTACTGTTTGCTCTTAAGTGTTATACAAATAGCATAACGTATGTTTCTTTGTTTGTTAAAAATAATAAATTTGGTAGTGACTTCTGTTTACAAATTAAATATAACATGATATATTTCCTTGTAGCTCTGACATTTAAAAAAAAATAAACCATAACGTTGACAATTTAAAAAGTTTTTCTTTTAAAAAGTGACCAAAAATCCAAGAAAAAAGTTAATAATGTTTCATTATATTTTGTAAAATTTTTTAAATTATTTTTACGTGACATAATAGTCTTTATATTGAACTTATATATCAACTCAATACAATTCTGGTACTTCCTGAAATAAACAACACACACAAAAATGTCAGTATTTTTCTTGATCAGCTGAAGAACAAGTACTTGAACTTTGAAGAGAATTGAGCTAGGCTGATTGAGGTTCGTGGTAAACGGATTAATTTGGGAAATTGCTATTTCTAAGTTTTCTAAAATATTTAATTTAAAACTTTTATTATAAGTGTGAAATTAGATCCAGAGGAGTGGTTTTCGGTTTATAATTTAATTTATACAACTAGGGCCTAACCCAGTCAAATAAGTACTTGATTTCAAGTCATATTTAGGAAGAATTATATTTTTTCAAAGCATTTGAGTTTGGTGGCATTTTCAGATAACTTTATTTAAAAAAAATATATTAACTCACATAACCGTTTCATTTAGAAAATTACCTGTATATAACACCTTATGCAACTAAACTAAAAAAAAACAAACAGGTAACGTTCCTGTTAAATATCACACTATGTTCTAAAATTACTCCGACTCACCTTGCTAATTATTAAACCACTAAGACCACTGCTGAACAATTGAATGTCGGATAGCCAAAAAAACTGTTCAGAGAACAACGGTTTCCCCACCACCCTGTATAATTTGCCAATACGAAAAACTATTTTCAATTTGGATTTAGTACCTCTCCATTAGTTGAGTGGTTTTTACTTAGCTAGAGTGAAAATGAAAAATATAATTGTAACTAAGATTAATTCGTATAAAAGATGCTAAAAATAAAATATATGGAGACATGAAACAAATGCACCCTGTCACCTTTGCTTGTATAAAATGACAATATTTTAGAAATAATTAAACATAAATATTTTTGGTTTAATTTAGTCTATTTTTGTATTCTTATTAGTAAATAAAATTTAAAATAAATATACAAACACAGGTATTAATGGGACTGGGTTTCGCAGGACCATGCAATGATTCAATTGAGAAATTATTCTAATATTGACTTAAATATACCTGCATATGCACATTTTTCAATAAATACTCTTTATTGATTAATTTACTCATTCATTTAACAGAAGTTCGACTTCTTCAACTTTATAACTGATGGATATTATAATATATTTGAAAGTTCCCAGACGATTTATAACAACCATTATCCGACTAAAACTGGGCCATGCTTGTTATCCAGCCCACCTAAATAAAATACGTATTGTTCCCTCTGACAAATGTGATTTGTGCCACATCAAATGTGATTTAGACCACTTATTCTTAGAGTGTAGAAATTATTACAATGATGTTAATAGCCTCTTTGAACAATTGATTCAAGAGTGTAAAGTCGAGTGCCCATTTAATATCCTAAATCTCTTATCCCTGGAAAATATAAAAATTTATAATGTACTGGTAAGCTACTTATATAAAAATAAATTAAAAATGTAAGTCCTACCTGCCCTAGTCTTTCCCTATGTGTTTTTTTCCTTTTTTTTAGTGGTCTTTATCTCTGGTATGTCTTAAAAGAAAGTCGCCCTGACAGACCCCAGTGGCGTGAAGCGTGTATCCCTGTTTGATTGTTCTTAAAAAAAAAAAGTTTCTTCTCCTTTTCTACTTTGTGACTGGCTAATTTATAGTAGCAGTTGGGATCTATCAGTGGCGGCTCCTCAAAAAATAAAACAAAACCAGGAGGAAAGTTTTTCGGCAATATTAATGTACCAATACAGCTACCATTTTAGCCCTTAAAAAATAATTATTTTCGAATTATTAATATTAGTTTAATCCGAATGTAGCTATGCATAATAGGGTCAAGGTTAAAGGCCTTTTTACATTGGGTGCAATTACAAGAAAAAATTGCCTGAAAGCCTGTATCGACGTTTTAAACAGCTGATGCAAGTTTTAAATGGGAAAACGTGCATCAGCTTTTTAAAATGTCGTTGAAGCGCATGCTTTCAGGCCATTTTTCTTGCAATTGCACTCAATGTAAAAATGCCTTAACTCCGATGGACAATAATTACAAACACTCGTGCATTTTGGCGCGCCCCAGCAACTGTATCCGTTAGCTCAAAGCAAGTGAAGGCCCAACGCATGGCCTTGATATTCACCGTTGCTATGGTTACGTGACGTTAGTCACGCAAATAGCATGTAACAATTTGCATTATGATAAAGGGCAATTTAAAAATAGATTAGTCGTATGCAATATTGTTTTAGCGTTGGTTCGCCTAACCTGAAGGTATTTATTTTGAGGCTTCGCGAAACTTATAGATATCATTTTTACGTGATTTACTGTGTGATTATAAAGTTTTGTTTTTATTTTTCAGTTAATTCAGTAGTGTACTTACCTACTTAGTGGTGTGTTTTAAAAATTAACCCAATTAATGACATACTTTGGAATTTGTTGGAAAACCTATTCAGTCGTTGGACATACGAGGATAAGAGAGACGTTGTGTTACACGGGTTTTTAGTCAATGTTTGTTTAAGTACTTGCACTATACCTAGCTCTTAGCCATTTTTAAGGACCGCGAGCCGCCACTGGGATCTATTTTTCTGCAGTAGAGCATTCCCAATTAGAATTATGAGGATCTCATTTAATATTCCAAGTTCACAACATTTAACTTAGCTAGTACTTATTGACATGAGATACTGTATGTACATCATAAATGAAGAAATAATAATCCAATTGTAGTACCTAATTATTTTTGTTGTAGTAAGTAGAGCAATTACTGAAAGTGCAATGTAAGGTTATCGATCTCCTCGTCTAAAATCAATTAATTATAAATAAATTACCTTTGGAAAAAGTATATCTGGGTTTTCATACCTTGTGTAAATATTATTACCTAAGCAAGACTGTAAAACTAAATTATGAAGTGCTTGGTTATAGATAATACTGTCATTTGGGTAATATACAATAAATTGACATTTTTTGGTGACTATTTCACTAGAGTGTGATGGCATATGCACTGGCAAAATATCATAACAGAGGCCTGTTTTCTATCAGAAAAACTCTTAATTACATCTACCTGGACAAAATCAACAAGATGGTTTTTAGCGGCAAACTTTTAATAGATGTCGGGTAAAAACTACTGTTAGTCTGACAAATGTCATCCTGGTTTCAAAAGACAAAATGAGCAATTTAAACGAAAATGTAAGGTTTGGGAGCCAATTTACCCAAGAAATTAAAAAATCGATAGCTGAAAATATTCCACTTAACACACGGAAGTCCAAGAACTCAATTCGAGCATAGTCTGAGTTTCTAATGGTAAGAAATTATAAACCGGAAAAATGCACTACTGTAATGGAACTTTAATATGAAGAAGGGTAATGGCGAAGATTATAAAGAATTTTCTGTAAAGGCTATATGGAAATGTATTTTACAGAATACGAAATAAATATTAACCATTTTACGAATATTTACTTTTAAAATGCGCTAATGGTAAGAGACACAAAGAGAAAACAGCCCCAAAGTTGTAAGGAAAAGAGGAAAGTAAGTTCAAAAGCATTATTTACCAAAGATTTACTAACAATAATGCCAAGCGACAATATAGTTTTTATATCTCTGCTCATTAGAACTAGCTTGAAGAGGCAATGAGGCCGTAAATTGCAAAATTTAATATTTTCAAAAGGAGTTTAATACCATGGGAGAAATTACCGGATGAATTGAATATGTATAACAGCATAGTTTCCAAGACAGCTCAAGGTGGGTCAAAAGAATTGACAAACAGCAACTGGTTGGAAAGAAATTCATCAAGGTTAGGTAAGAGTGGCAGACCCTTGGTTCTGACCAAACAGTCTCACGTAGTCCTGATTAGGTCCGTTGTGATACCACACGTGTTCCGTAGAACCCACCTTCATCAAATCTTTGATGGTTAGTGCGACGTAACCGCGGAAGGATTTTAACAACTCATTCAAACCAGCCACTACTGTTCAGAAATCTGCTCAGCCGTCCAAGTTGTAAGTTGCTTAGTTCCTCCAGGCTATCGAAAGATGATTCACCCAGAGTAGTGAACCTCCTTCTTGTGAGGCCAGGGCATTCACACAGAAAATGTTGAATACTTTCTTCCTCTTCCTCATCTCTGCAACTTCTGCAGAAGTCGTTAGTTGGTATTTGCATACGTTCGGCATGTCTACCGAAGAGGCAATGTCCGGTAACAACCGCAGTAATATTTCTCACGTCTTTTCGACTGTGTCTCAGTAGCTCTGCGGTTCTCTTTTTATCGAATGTGGGCCACAGTTGCCTGGATGTACTACAGGTTGTCAACCCTGTCCATCTGTTCTGTGCAAGCTGCTTGGCCGTGTAGTCAATCTCCTCTTTGACCAATCCCAGTGGTTTGTTCACTGTATTGTCTGCTAGATCAGCTGGCATGCCTGCGCCCTCTCTTGCGAGCGCATCGGCAGCCTCGTTGCCATCTATTTTGGAGTGTCCAGGAACCCAGCACAGAATAACCCGATGTTGGTTGCCAAGTGTGCATAGATTGTTGCGGCATCGCTTTACGAGCTTTGATTTAACGCTGCTGGAACAGATTGCCTTAATCGCCGCCTGACTATCACTGAAGATGGTGATTGACGAGGCTACTCCCAAGCCAAGGTGTTCTTGCAGGATAATGACCGCCTTCTCTAGTGCCAGTACTTCTGCTTGAAAAATACTACAATAGTTGGGGAGTCTATACGATTTCTGTATTTGTAAACTTTCGGAAAAGACCCCGGCTCCCACACCAGCGTCCATTTTTGAACCGTCTGTGAAGATTGCGTGATCTGTTTTCGTTATATTCTGATTGCCTTCCCACTCTTCCCTACTCGGAATGAGTATAGAATACCTTCTATCGAGGCATGTTATTGGGACAGAGTAATCAGTCGGGTCTCGTAGATTATTCCCCGGGTGGATCTTTAGTATACTGCTGTGCCCGTAGTTGGTTTCCTTCCAGAATTTCGACTCTTTCAGTCGCAGGGCACTTTTTGCAGCTATACTTTTTCCATAGATATCCAGGGGGGGTATATATAACATTACCTCTAGCGCCGCTGTCGGGGCTTAATATAGGTCTTATAATAGCCGTATAGATCCAGTGTACTATGTGGGGTTTTAGTCCCCATTTTTTTCCAATTGCTTTTTTGCAGGCATATAATGCTACCGACGCTTTTTTCACTCGTTCTTGCAAGTTTATGCCCCAGTTTAGCTTGGAGTCAAGTACCAATCCTAAATACTTTGCTTTTTCCTTAAGCACTAAAGCATTATTGTCGAGTACTGGGAGTCTGAAGTTCTCTATCACCCTTCTGCGTGTGAATAGAACTGCCTCCGTTTTTTCGGGGTTGATTTTTAACCCGAATTTCATGGCCCACTGTTGTAGTATTCGTAGCGCCATTCCTGTTAGGTCGCTGATTGTGTTTACAAATTTACCTGAAACTAGTATAACTATATCGTCAGCGTATGCAATCACTTTTTTTCCAGCCTTCTCCAACGCTATGAGAACTTTATTTAGAACTCTCAGCCAGAGTGTTGGTAACAGAACCCCGCCTTGCGGAGTTCATCAAACTTACACTTATGTCCTGTAAGATTATTTTTAAAATTATTGGAAAAAAGAGGACCAAACATTTCCAGAGACAGACTACTTCTCTCCGTTCATACAAACTGGCAGAAGGAATGTTGGTTTAAAAATAATCCACTAGGAATAAATACAATATCTAAATGGACCAAAACTTCAGCGAAAAGAATTCGAAATTGATACGAAGAAGCATAAAATGACAAATGGTTTGCCCCGATCTTCCGTTGTGTCTACCCTATTTAAACAAGGTGTTGGGGAAAAATAGTTGATTAACAGACCACTCAAACGCAAATTCTCTTAGCTAGATCCTAGTTATCATCTGAAGGTCACCGAAAATCTCAGAACAACAAATGAAGCATGTTCTGTATCTTCTACTTCTTAAATGCAAGTCAGTCATACCCAAAACCTTGCTTTGATAGAAAAAAATGGACAAACTATTGCTTATAACAACTGTATGTTTATAAGTAGTAATGCATAAATAAAGTTTCTAGTTTGCTTAATAAACAGTGTGTTTTTGTTGTTTTCTCGTAAAATATTCTTGTCGAATATCATTCAAGAGAAAATTTAGTAAAGGCAAAATTTTCTCTTGGTTTTATTCAATTATGTTGCTTTTTGTTAATTTCGCGAATTAAGTTCTTGGCAAAATAAAATCACGAGCCGTCAGGCAAGTGATTTTTGTCAAAATAAGCAAGACACACAATCACAGGAGATTCCAGACTATTACTACTAACTTAGAATTGAATAAGTTATATGACCGATATTGGTGAGAGAATATCAGGTCCTCCATAGCGCAATTGGCAGCGCGATTGAGGTCTAATCGAGAGTTTCTAGGTTCGATTCCCAGCGGAGGCATAAAACTTTTTTCAATTTTAATCGTGTCTGTACGCCGGCAAAAACATTTTTCAATTTAAGTTTTAACATTTAAGAAAGCATGAAAATCAAACAGTGTTGAACAAAATACAACCTTATAGTATAAGGCACTTTCAAGTGGTTTGAAAATTATTTTTCGTTCTTTCTTAAATGTTTGCTTCCACCTGACTATTAAGAGATTCTGTGTTTTTACAATTAAGTTTTAACGTTCGCTATGGTAACGTTTTTCAAAATAATCGCATTCTATGTAAATTTATATACTAGCAATACTATAAACGTAAAAAAAGGGCAACGCTGTAGTGCTAACAGCCACAAAATTGACCGTACACAACGAAATTACCTTAAAAATTGAAATTAATTTTTTTCTAGAAATCTTATAATTTCGAATGTTGTCATATCAGGATTTACGAGATTAAATATAATGCGCCAATTAAATATTACCCTGTATAATAGTAAGGTTTTCCGCGAACATATTTTTTTAACTTGACCGAGGGTAGTAATTGACCTTAAAATTTCACAAAAATCCCCATTTGACACGAGGGAAGGGAGAAAAAACGGGGAGAATGATGGTGGGAAATTACATATTATATCTATATAGGAGAGAAAATGTAAAAAATTTTCTCAAATGGGCCGAATTATTTAATTTACCAGTATATCCACCAGGGTATGATGGCCAGAAGTAGCGATTATCCAGGTGAAGTGAGTGAATGCCCAAAAAAATAAAAATTTAATTTTCTTAAAGAGTAATAGGTAATAGGCAGCTGGTGCAATTTTTTAACATCGATCCAATTATTTCCAATATCCTATCACTGGCGCACTATTCTCTACGATAGCGGAATAACCCGAATCGCGTGGCACGGTGGAATTACTTGATGGTATGGGTGACGTAAGCTAATGGTTGTCATGACAACGTCAAATATTTTCATCTTGTGTTGTTCAGGTTGAATATGATAGGGGGTGTTTCACGTGGCGGAGATTTCCAACTTACCCAGCAGTTTTTGACCGAATGGCCGGTCAGCGTGTGAAATATTTAATTGATGTAGGGCTGAGTGCCTCTAGAAAGTAAAAAACTATAAAAAACTAGAGTATTATTATGAAATCCGAAAATTATATGTGTATGTAACTTATTAAAAACGCTAGTTAATTAATGGAACTTAAGAAAATGTAGGTTACATTTTTTTTGATGAAATGAGGAACTGACAATAAAATAATTTAACTGTTTTTTTAACAACAAGCTCTTGCTTTCAGATTAATAAATATAAAATTTCGTTTTTTTTTTACGGTTCGCCGACTACGTAGGCCATCTTGAACCGGTCATCGACCACAAATGTGATCTACCGACTGGGGAGTGTGAAACGGCACCTTCATCCTACGAGATATCCGATCTCATCCGGCCTGTCCGGCGTAAATAGGATGGCTAGGTGTCGATTCATTTTACACTCTTCCCTGAGGCAAGAGCACACCGTGTTCTCAAGCGGTCACCCGCCCAAGTACTAACCGCGCTCGACACCGCTTAACTTCGGTGATCTGCGGGAACCGGTGCTTAATATGTCGACAGGCCCTTGCCCTAAAATTTCGTTTGAATTCTGTATAATAGCTGTTGTTGACCATTAAAAAAAGTGCACGTTCCCATTATGACCTAATACTCTTAAGAAAAAAGAGTATTAAAAAAATGTATTTTAATTTTGCACTTCACTTTTATCTCACAATTTAGACCTAAAAATTATCTTTTTTAAGTAGAAAAAATGTAATATAGCAATGCATCAAATATAATCATGATGTAATGTTTATTTTTTATTAATTCGATCATTATGCGTATTTTTAAGGCCTTGATATTGATAAATTGGCAATTTTGATTGGTTGAAGTAATACTTTACTGAAGATGTTGGAACTAAAAATGGGTAAAAATTAAAATGTTTTTTTTTTAACAATATAGAAAACAGGAATTCTGATTTGGCTCATAATAATGTCAATTTTAAAGGTCAGAAGGAATACTTTTTTCTATTGAAATAAGGATATTGCAGGACAGGTACCTAATTTATAAACTAGAACCCGACAAGGCGGCGAAAAAGCGCCGCAGGCAAAGTTTTTTTAACAAAATATATACAAATTAAAGAAATCAAAAAACTACAAATAATTAGTGCCTACACACAATATTTTTATTATCACACATGATTTCAGGCTTTTAAACTAAATTTTCGTATTTATGATAGAGTAGCATATAAAACATATTTTTTGTACAAATTGCATAAATAGTAATAAATCTAACGCATAAAAGATCACTGAAATAAGAAAAGTAGTGCATTATTATTTTGCTTTTGTAGAGTAGAAAGGCAAAATGCGAAGGACAAGGTATGTATTTTTCAAAAATTCCCAACTGATATCGAAATATACCAATTGTTTCAATTTTGCTAGCATTGGTGTTTTGGTAGTAATGATAACATTGAAGCATACAAAATTATTATTTTGTAACTTATTAAAGAAAAAAACACTATGAAGTTGTGAGGGGCATGGGCGCCCATAGGGGGGGGGGGTGTCCCTAGATCCTATGCCTCCCCTTCCCAGCCTAAAGTTGTCTTTATGTATGCCCATAATTACGAACCTTGATTTGCGGCCACACCAAAAACAGGCCCTGCGCATACAGGCTGGAATTTTTAACTGGAAAAAATTCAGTATTAGAAAGCCTATTTATTTGCGGAGAAAATACGGAAATACGGGTGCCATTATTTTTAGTTGGGTACACTTTTTTCGTTCCGTCATGAAATTTACTCCTCTTTTGGGGATACAAACCGCCGCAAACTTTTTATCTCAAATGTAAAGGTTTTTTTTTTTTTTACGGTTCGCCGACTACGTAGGCCATCTTGAACCGGTCATCGACCACAAATGTGATCTACCGACTGGGGAGTGTGAAACGGCACCTTCATCCTACGAGATATCCGATCTCATCCGGCCTGTCCGGCGTGAATAGGATGGCTAGGTGTCGATTCATTTTACACTCTTCCCTGAGGCAAGAGCACGCCGTGTTCCCAAGCGGTCACCCGCCCAACTACTAACCGCGCTCGACACCGCTTAACTTCGGTGATCTGCGGGAACCGGTGCTTAATATGTCGACAGGCCCTTGCCCATGTAAAGGTATGTATTGCGATATCTCGTTGGAAAGGGCATAAAAAAAGGAATACGACTCACTATTTACTTTTACATTTTGTTAATCTAGAAGCAATTTTTTTTTATTGTAAAAATTGTTGGAAATGTTGCCCATTTTTTTCTTGACAAAACCCTAATCTAAAATAAAATTTATTCTTGATATTATGTACCATTTCCGGGGTTATTCAAGCGAGATTCGTGTTTAAGTCGTTGCCTAAGTTCTTCTACATTTTCTGGTCATGTTACTTAAACTTTGGTTTTTAGGTGACCCCAAAGAAAATAATCCAGATGATTAAGGTCCGGCGATCGTGGCGGACATTCAATGGTACCCCTTCTTCTAATCCAACATTTATGGCGTAATGAGGAGGAACTCCATCCTGCTGTAACCATATTCGAACATTATGAAAATCAGCTTCTGCATGGTAAGGAGATAAAGCAGTTAAAGCTGGAATAAGTTATCCTTGCAAAAAATCCAGATATGTACGGCCATTTAAGTTACCTTTAAGGAATATCGGCCCAATGACTTGGTCGCAGATTATGCCTGCCCAAACACTGATTTTTTTCGGAAATTGGGTGTGTGTTTCTCGCATCCAGTGAGGATTTTCTGCGGACCAATATCGACAGTTCTGTTTATTGACTTCCCCATTTATATAAAAGTGCACTCATCTGTAAAAATGATCCAGTTCAAATCTACTAAATGCTGATCAATTAAATCACTTCACAAAACTCAAGACGGCGGTCCGGATCATCTTCCAGTAACTCTTGTACCATTAACATTTTACAAGGATGCATTTGACATGATTTAACTAACTTGAATGCAGACGTGTGGCTTATGTTTTTTTTTCTTGCAAGTTGCCGAACTGGAGTAACATGTCCCTAAAATTCATCGCATTCGACCGTGGCGACCCGAGTTCGATTCCCGGAGTGGGCATACCTACAATTTATTTAATATATTTAAGAATGCATTATGTCACTAGTGATTCCTAATAACGTAACCGAGAAGGGAGTCATGGACAGGACTTCTGGGTGGGGCGGGGGGGGGGGAGGTTTAAAAAGGATAACTAGTGCATACACGTGGTTCGGATTCCATGTTAAACTGTAGGTCCCGTCGGGCTGACATTACCAAGACGATAGGGGATACAATGGGCCTTAGTATACTGGCTCTTTCGCTAACCTCGAAAAATATATATATATATATATATATATATATATCCCTAAAAGATTTTTATTATCCCCTGCAAGTTATAAGTAATCTTAGAATTTCGCAAATTCCGATTTTTATTATTATTACAATAGCTTAGTTTTCCTGAAACTATGAAAACACTAAAGAACCAAAATTCAGGTTTTAGAAGTATATACCAAATAATTAGCGTGGCTATACTTTCATATATGAGGAGCAACCAAGCAAAACCGAATAAATCCATTTTATAAAGTTTCGAGATAATTGCCAAAAACGTGCCATTAGCAGGTTTTTAAATTTAACCAAAAAAAATATAGCCTACGTGAAAGATATGATACTATAGATCTCTTACACACTATTGACGTTCCAATTTTATAATCAACAAAAAAGATATTAACAATAACAAAATGGATTTATCTGTTTTTGCTTGAGTTGTGAATTAAAACCTTTATTTTTTCTACTAATATGATGTGAAATTGTTTATTTTAATGTAGATATATGTTTCTTTTTCTTTCTTTTGTTTTAAAAGTTTTTGAACTAAACTAAACTAACCAAAACTTTTTTTAAATTTAAAAACAAAGTATTTAATTTAACTAAAGCCTATTATTTCCCTGTAACCTGTCCCCACACGAATTTCTTCTTGTTGACCTTGGACAGTGTGCGAAATATCACGAATAGGAAATTAAAAATAATAAGAAGATTCGTAAGCGGATTTATTCCTTTTTGCTCGAAATAAGTATATTATACAATTTTATTTTCTGGATTTATTTGGTTTTGCTTGATTTGCCTGACTTTAAGGTGGATTTTAAAGGTGATTTAGCATAGTTAGGTTGAATCTTATTTTACCATTTGATTTATCTGACCAACAGAAATAGGAATCAAATATTAAATCATTTTTATTTAAAAGTGGATTTATTCGGTTTTGCTTGGTCGCTCCTCATATATCCTCGCACATAAATATAATTGTGATATTCAAATACGTCTCTGGAATATCATGAACTTTCCGCACTCTACTTATAAATTTGGAATTACTAGATGGTTAAACCTCCAAACGATGTTTCTCATTTAATAGACTCTTAATTTATCACTTTCAGTGGGAAAAATAATTTCTAAATATGCTGTGTCTATACAAGAAAAGTAACTGTTTATTTATCGAAAAACAAAACTAAATATAAAAATACGTAACATGAGAAATACAGTTTAAGGGTGAGTATTTCAATATCTTTAACCTAAATTAAAACGTATGTCCCGATTTGAAAAAATTCAGTGACAGCTGTGGGCAAAAACGGGCTTAGTTTACATTAGGCGTTGACCTCTTAAATGCGCATCTGTATTACTACTACATAGTAATTATCTAAAATAATTTGCAATAAAATAAAATAAAGCGTGGCATTGTCCCAAAACTAATTTGTTAAAATAATTAGAGATTTATAGTAACATTTCTCGAGTATAAAATAATAGTTTATTTATTTTTAGCAGCATGTTCATTGCTGTTGATTCACAACAACATATTCAGGAGATCAGTAATAGGGCTGGGTGATTGTGAATTTTCAATATCGATATGCCAAACTTTTAGATATTAGCAGCGCAACTATAGCAGTTTGAATTTTTTGGATATAATTCTAAAGTATTATCAATATCAGTACTTGAGTAAGTGTTTACGGTAAGCATCAGTACTTAATCTTGAAATTAAGTACAGTTATATAGTATGTATCAAGTACTTTTTTTTAAATTTAAGTCCTTTAAGTAATTTAGTATTTTATAAGTACTTAAGTACATATAGGTACCGGGTGAGTTAACGATTGTGCAAAGTAATTGTATGCCTTATATTGATAATAAGCTTTGTGTTGAGGTATGGTTGGATATTCTGCACATTTTAAAAATATTTTAAATTATACAGGGTGAGTTCAAAAAGTAAGGTGTCACAAAGTTTCATTTTTTTTTTAAATGGGACACCCTATATATTATTGCATTTTTGAATTCTACCCCTGCTTTATATAACACACTATATGGATAAATTTAACTGTTTTAAAGTTATTGGCATTAAAAAAATGACTTTGACAGGCTGCAGTTACCAAATGGTGCAGAAGTTAGAAATAAAACATTTTTACGATCCTATTTTAGTTTTTTATTGTCCACCCAAATATACCAACTTTCGATTTAACAGTTAATCCTGTAAAACCGGTTTTATTCCCACTCTAGGTCGCATTTCTATTTAACATAGCCATATTTTACGAAGTTACATAGCGAAGTTACAAGGAGGCATTACATCTACAATTTAAAATTGTTTTAAATTATACAAGTCCCAAATAGTCAGGGTATATCCATAATTTTTTTTTTAATGGAACACCCTATAAATTATATTATTTTCTAAATCTCTCAAAAATTCCACTTATAATTAGTATAGGATGTCATATGATCAGTTTAAATTCAATTGTTTTTGAGATATTCAAGTTTAAAATATGGCATTTTGAAACTTTGACAGGCGCATCTTAGGGAAAAATGGTTTTCATCTGCCATATAAATAGTGTACTATCAAAAATAGCCCCAATGATTGGTATTATAAGAAGGTGTTCAAGTTTCTTAAATAATAAAACCTGAACTATGTTGTATAGCGGTTTCATTGAACCACACTTAAGGTACTTAATCCCATGTTGGGGAAATGCCGGACAATACCTGCTTGACAAATTACAACGATCACAAATCAAGGTTCTTAAGGAATTGTACAACATGAACTATTATACTTCTTCAGTAACCATCTACAACCAAACAAGAATACTAAATATAAACAAATTGAGAACTTTAGAACAAACTGAACTAATATATAACATAAAAACAAAAAATATCAAAATAAACTCTGAACTAAAACAAGCAAATGAATTCCACCAATATAACATAAGACAAAAATTAAATTATCGTACTGATTTTGCAAGAACAAAAAAGGCTCAGGATTCACCAATACAGGGTGGCCCATTTGTCTGATAAAGTAATATACTGGCTCTACTATTAAAGATATCAAAAAAAAGTTTTTATAAAAGTTGTGAGGTATAAAAAAATATATGTTCTAAAATTATTTTTAAACATACAGGATGGTCCAAAAAAGTAGGACAATAAAAAAGTACATTTTTTTAAATGAAACACCCTATATATTTTAGCATTTTTTGTTTCCTTACAAAATTGTCCATATGACGCCATATTTAGTTTTTTAATTTTTTGCAGCGTTGCCAAAAAAAATGCAAATCTCTTAAAATTTTGGAAAAAACATGATAGTAAAAAATTACCTGTATTTCTCAATAAGAGTATCGAAAATCGAAAATTTCTTGTAAGCTCTTAAGTTTAGGGATAGATAAACTGTCTTAAATCTTTAAGTACCGAAAATTTTGTACAGGGTGTTTTCTGTGGACATCCAAATATACAAAATTTTAAATTACAATAACTCTGTTTTTTCAAATAAAACACACTATATATATTAGGCTCGTCTGATAGATATTGTAAGTATCTTTTATTATTGTTAAGTCATACCCATACCTAAATTTACTAGTTTTGGCAATATTTCGATTTTTATTTAAATTTTGGTGAAAAAAACTATAGTTTTTATTTTTCTAGTAAGCCATGACTAGCAAAGTCAAAACAAATATAATTGAATATAATGTCATATTTATAATTATTATATTTATATTTATAATGTTTGTAAACTTATTTTCAATATCCAGTTGCGTAATAAAAACAAAATTTTATTAAATTAAATAAATACGTAACTAACTATGGTTATCAATTTATTTTAATATTGGATAATATTTAATTACATTTGTTTTTAGTTTGCTGGTCATGGCTTACTAGAAAAATAAAAATTATAGTTTTTTTCACCAAAATTTAAATAAAAATCGAAATATTGACAAAACTAGTAAATTTAGGTATAGGTATGACTTAACAATAATAAAAGATACTTACAATATCTATCAGACGAGCCTAATAAATATAGGGTGTTTCATTTGAAAAAACAGAGTTATTGTATTTTAAAATTTTGTATATTTGGATGTCAACAGAAAACACCCTGTACAAAATTTTCGGTACTTTAAGATTTAAGACAGTTTATCTATCCCTAAACTTAAGAGCTTAAAAGAAATTTTCGATTTTCGATACTCTTGTTGAAAAATACAGGTAATTTTTTACTATCATGTTTTTTCCAAAATTTTAGGAATTTTGCATTTTTTTTGGAAACGTTGCAAAAAATTAAAAAACTTAATATGGCGTCATATGGACAATTTTGTAAGGAAACAAAAAATGCTAAAATATATAGGGTGTTCTATTTAAAAAAATGTATCTTTTTATTGTCCTACTTTTTTGGACCATCCTGTATGTTTAAAAATAATTTTAAAACATATATTTTTTTGTACCTCACAACTTTTATAAAAACTTTTTTTTGATATCTTTAATAGTAGAGACAGTATATTACTTTGTCAGACAAATGGGCCACCCTGTATATAGAAGCATTCAAACATATAATACCATACCACATGAAGTTACATCGCTCATTAGAAAACGTATTTGAATACGAACTAATGGACTCACTTACCTACTGTTTACTATACTGTTAATTATATATTGTATATTAATATTATATTACCTTAAAATGTAACCTATTGTAAATACTTAAAAGTTTATGCCTTGTTATCAGTATTATTACTGTTTAAAGGTCAGTAATAAATTTGTTTAAAAAAAAAATCTTCGTATTGTATTCGCTATCTAAAAGTTCACACAACATGTTAAACAGTAAAACCATTTTTTGGCTTAAGGGCATCCGAACAATATTTCTAAATTCTTTTTCAAAGCTACCAGCTCCATGAAAAATTATATCTATATATACAGGGTGCCACAAATTAGTGTGCGTACAAGGGGATCTCGAAAACAGTAAGACATACGAAGATGGTTAAATTAAAGCAAAGTTGCGTATTTTGGAGCTTAATAATTTGTTGAAAGAAAATTGCAAATAGTGTCTGTTTTCAAGAAAAAGATAGATTTTTTAGCCAAGAGGACGGACTACCAATGGGCTCATCTCTCTCGCCCATAATCGCCAACATTTATATGGAATGGTTCGAATCCGAAGCAATAAAACAAGCAAAGAAGAAACCAAAAATATGGCTTAGATATGTGGATGACACCTTCATTATTTGGAACGGAAACGAGGACGAACTCAGAGAATTCTTACATCACATTAATAACTTTGCACCGACAATTAAATTCACCATGGAAAAAGAAGAGAACAACCAATTACCTTTTCTAGACGTCAATGTAGAGAAAAATGGCAACACCTTCCTAACCTCAGTGTACAGAAAACCTACACATACAGGGCAATATCTCAATTATACATCAAACCACTCAAACAACACAAAACATGGCATAGTAAGAAACCTTGTGGATAGAGCAATTACTCTCTGTAACACAAACGAAGCTCTCAAAAGAGAAACTAACCACATCAAGACCGACCTCAACAAGAATGGCTATCCCATGAAACTGATTGACACAATATTGGAAAATCGCAAGAATCGGCCAAACACACGTAAAGCAGAGAAAGAGATACAACCAATACTCAATATTCCGTATGTCAAAGGAGTATCTGAGAAAATAAGAAGACTAGGAAAACGATACAACATCGAAACAGTATTCAGCTCTAGAGACACTTTAAGAAGCCACCTAACGAAGACGAGACCAGTAAGCCAGAAAGACAAGAAAAATTGTGTTTATCAGATCCCATGCGAATGCGGCCAGTCTTACATTGGTGAGACACTAAGACCACTAGAAGTAAGGATTAAAGAACATCGGAATAATACCCGAAAAGGAGAGACCGAAAAATCAGGTGCAGCTGACCACGCCTGGACGCACGGCCATCATATCATGTGGACAAAAGCGGAAATCCTGCAAAAAGAACCGCACTGGAGGAAGAGGAAGTTTAAGGAAGCTGCTACCATACACCAAAATCCAGGTTGCTTTAGTAAGCCTTCATTAGACATGAGAAACGTCTGGAAACCCTTGTTAAGTAAATGTAATCTTAGAATAAGACCACCCAAGAGTTAAACGCATGATTCACCGAGCATGACGTCATCGAGCATGACTCATCAAGCATGACTCATCCAGTTATGCGTCATCACCTAGCAACACGCATGACTCCGCCCACTAGTCATGCGTCACAGCACCTGCCTAGTATAAATAGAGCTGTAGTTACCGTACTTATTCAGTATTCACCTGAAGACGACTGGAGATACTTACCAGTTGAAACGTAGTGATTCTAAACAAATAAAGACAATGCAAGTCCAAAACTCTACTGCCGTTCAAAATTGCAAATATTCCGAATACCTTCGGAGATATCCGAAAAAAAAACGAAATTTTTAGTTTTGGTTTTTAAATTTTTTGCGCCTTCATTTTTGACTTGGAAAAAAAAATTCACTTTCTCATACCCGTTCTTTATGTTCTACAAGATTGCGTAATTAGTTTTTAAATTTGACGTTTCGTTCTTTAGATACCAACCTCAAGTCAATTTTTTTAAATACGGACCTGGAATTTTTAAAAACAGTTTTAGGAACTTTTACGCTTTGGAAATTTAAAGGATATTTAAATTTTAACGTTTTGTCATCAAATATCACATCAATGGTAAATCAAATTATTCTTTCTTTACTATTACGGCCCTGGAAATTATTTTTAGGATTAGTAAATATTAAAATTACATTACATTACAGGAAGTTATGGTGTTTAGGCAGTTTATTATTTCAAAAGATTTACCATAACAATACAAGTAAGCAAGTTTTTAAGGCATGAAAAGTAATTATTCTATTTTTTATTAGTATTTTATTAATATAATAACAAAATCATATCTACTCTTCAGAAGGGTCATCACGCAAACCTGTCCTTCATCTTCTTTAATGTATTATATAAAAACAATTACTGCCTATGCGTTTCGGTAAAATACCATCATCACGGCTAGCAGGCTAAAAACTTAGTCACTAGACAAATCAGATCAACAAACAAACAACACCATATTTTAAAAACTACAGCGCTACAAATAATAAAATACAAATAAAAAGTGAGGAAAAAACATTGTTTTGAAAATAATGAAGCAACTTCGGTTAAAGAGAAAACGAAGATGTCCCCTTAATAAGCCTCGTTAAATGTTTGTTTTATTGGTTAAGCATTAGTATTACGCCCTCTAGCGGCCATCTGAGAATAAAAATAGTTCTCAGCAATTTATCTTGTTAACTTTTCTCTTAAAAAAAAATCCAAAAGCTGAATGGTTCTTCAGATACACCCGGCGGCGTCCCTTTTAAGAATTAAACCCGGTACCGACATTAAATGAATAAAAATAAATTGAAAAAAAATATTTTTTTGCCATTGATTGACGTTGTTGCTGTTATTAGCTGCTATTATTATTAGTTAATACAATATTAAAGCTACCTTTATGTTTTTAATGTCAATCTACAAGGATATTGGCAGACATACAATAACGAATATACTATCCTATTTATACTTACAACTAGAAGTGTGACTGACATTCAATAAAATAACATTTTCACTTTCACGCGGTATAATATGTATAGCACAAGCTTCCGCCCGCGTCCCCGCTGGCGTTAACTATTTTCTTCATATAACTACGATGTAATTTTGATTTCAAAATCACCCTTCAATCCTAATGAGCTTAAAAACGCATGGTTACGATCCCACAAACAAGCGCGGATCCATGACACCCCCCAAACAGAGAAACACAAAAAAATAAAGCTCATCATTAGTCAATCAGACATTGTATTAATTTTTGCATCATTCATAGCATCAAGTACCAATATGTGTATAATATGATTGATGGATTGAATTTAAAAATAAATAAATATATAAATATTATATTATTTATTAAGAGTTAGGGCCAGCTCATTCTCAATTTAATTTTTTAATAATATCTTGTATCCTTTCGTTTTATTCAAAAGGCGGCCAAGCGTTTGCAAAAAATCTATAAATTTCCTTTAAAAAAACTTTGTTTGATTATAGTCTATTTCAGAAAGGTGTAGAGTAACAAAAGCTCATTAAGTATGCAAAGGGACTACAGAGTGACCCAACAAATATTAAAGTCACTTTCATAATTTGGCATTGATTTAATTGCAAAATTCTTTATTTTCATCAATAGCGGGTAGTACCACCCTAGTTTGGGTCAATTATGGGTTTTGCCTATTGTTTTATTATCCATTAATGAACACTGAATGGTGTGACAAAGGCGTGCATTATGTGCATAGTATAAGGTACACTTATTTTTTTATTAAACATTATAAAAAAAATACAAAAATTAAATTATAAAATATAATAAAATTCTTCGTCATCCGAGGAACTATCATCTACTCTTAACGTTATAATTAACGGGTCGACGGTCCGATCGATCAGGTGGTGAAGATCCCACATTTTCTCCTCTTCTTTAATGACATGGCGTCTTTTATTTTAAATGTCGTATAGTGTCTTGCTACAAATCCTTTTTAGTTCGCAATGATATGGCGGTGTGCTCAGCACAGTTACACTATGTTTTTCAGCTATATCTTCCACGGCATATTTCATAAAACGATGTGTGTGTAAATTTGCTATAGGTAATAGTTCCTTCTTTATCAAATTATCTTCAAATTCAATACTTTTGGTGGTTAACCAGTCGATAATTTCTTGTTGTTGGAGAGTTGGAGTCTCCTTTGTGCGTCGTGAATGATAGCTTGCGTTATCCATAACTACTACTGAATCAGCTCGAAGATATTGTATCATTTCACCAAAACAATCCTTAAAAACATTTGAACATGGAAATTGTAATATTACAAATAATACTATTTTATCTTAATACCCGTTAACCTAATCCTCTAAAATTTTTGGTTAGTTATTATAAATAATTTAATGCACAAAATTTGCGTGCGCCTATGGCCGACACCAAAATTGAGCCAAAATGGACGGAATTTTCTATTTTATTACTCTACACCTTTCTGAAATAGACTATAATTAATAAAAACAATGAACAAAATTTTCTGAACTTTGTCCATATATCTCTTTCTGCTTTTATTACTTTATAATTTAAAACTTTTTTAACTTTAAATTGTAACTAAAGGTAAACATGATGGGTATTTGGCCGATTTTTGGAGAAAACGAAAAAGTAACGAAATGTTGATCAAGAAACAAAATGGTGAATGTATCAGTGACGATTCATGGATATTGAGGATGGGAGGGCAAAAATCCAGGTACGCAAAATTGAGTGCCTGTGGATATTTTTTCTAATTTTTGAGAAAATATCTAAAATGCATGACTGATACAAATTCATATCAAAAATATTAGCTAGGAAAATTGGCCACGATTTACGTTTCTTTATTTTTTTTTAAGAGCATCCGAACAATATTTCTAAACTCTTCTCCAAAGTTACCAGCTCCATGTGATGCGATGTACATACATATACAGGGTGTGTCAGTAAGGTGTCTGTCTAAGATAGCACCTAAACTATCAAAGATAGGGAAAAAAGTGTAATACAAAAGTTAAAGGGTTATTTAGGATACATAACCTAAAAATATTTTCTAATCTACAGGGTGGTCCTAGAAAGTGGTACTGAATAATAAGAAAGAAAATTAAATGGGACACCCAGTATAATTTTCTAGAATATGATTCAATGGAATAAGGACTTTGCAACCCTATTAAAATTTTTGCAGTGAAATGCAACTTTGCCAAGTAATTAATTTTTTTCGAAAATTTCAGTAATTTTAAGGGTATCGTTAAAAAATCATAGCAACCTGTGGATTAACCCTAGGCAAATATAATTTACGTTGTAAGTACTTAAAGGTACGATATATTGATTTATAATAATGTTTTTTAAATCTCTTATACAGAGCGTTCATTACAAGTTGGACAACTCGATTGTTTTAAAAATGCTTTATTTCAATTTTTTTAAATGGGACCCCCCTAATTTTTTTAGGCAAAAGAATGTATCTTTCTAAAACCTTACTTTTTTGTTGAACATGTCATATATCTAAATATCATAGTTTTTGAAATATTTTAGGATTTGTCTTAAATCAGGGTAAAAAAGGAAAGTTCTCATTAAACAATTTAGTCAAGATTGCTTTGGAACAAAAAATAAATAATTTTCTTTGTCACTGCTGTCATTGCAAAATTATTTCACTAACATTTTGTGCTTTATTACTGTTTAAATTTTAGTTTCTATTATTTTTCTATTTCGATAAAGTTAGTTCGGGAAACTTAACTTTAAACAGTAATAAAGCACAAAATGTTGGCGAAATAATTTTGCAATGACAGCAGTGACAAAGAAAATTATTTATTTTTTGTTCCAAAGCAATCTTGACTAAATTGTTTAATGAGAACTTTCCTTTTTTACCCTGATTTAAGACAAATCCTAAAATATTTCAAAAACTATGATATTTAGATATATGACATGTTTAACAAAAAGGTAAGGTTTTCGAAAGATAAATTCTCGTGACTAAAAAAATTAGGGGGGCCCCATTTAAAAAAATTGATATAAAGCATTTTTAAAACTATCGAGTTGTCTAACTTGTAATGAACGCTCTGTATAAGAGATTTAAAAAACATTATTATAAATCAATATATCATACCTTAAAGTACTTACAACGTAAATTATATTTGCCTAGGATTAATCCACAAGTTGCTATGATTTTTTAACGATACCCTTAAAATTACTAAAATTTCGGAAAAAAATTAATTACTTGAACACGTTGCATTTCACTTCAAATATTTTAATCGGGTTGCAAAGTCCTTATTCCATTGAATCATATTCTAGAAAATTATACTGGGTGTCCCATTTAATTTTCTTTTTTATTATTCAGTACCACTTTTTAGGACTACCCTGTAGATTAGAAAATATTTTTAGATGATATATCCTAAAAAACCCTTTAACTTTTTTATCACACTTTTTTTCCTATCTTTGATAGTTTAGGTGCTATCTTAGACAGACACCTTACTGACACACCCTGTATATAATATTAAAAACATTTGGTTCTCTTGACCCGAATTCTGGCTAGTGTTTATTAGTGGATTTTGAAAACTTTTTAAATTTGGGCTCATAGATACACAGATCAATTGAGACGTGTAAGAACAATTTTTAAATATTTTTATCAAGATAATGAAATTAAACAATAATTTTAATAGTTTTCATTGGATTATATTTTTTCCTGGATTTTTTTTTGCATGAAAATAACTTTCTCCCACCCGCATTGGTAAAAACAGAAATTCAATATCCTGCTTACTTTTTTTTGTAATTTGGATAAAAAAAACCACGCAATCTGCTAAAAGCCGCGAGACCTTTGCGGACAATTTAACGAAATTTTAGCCTATTTTTAGTTACACAGCAGGTGCAATAGGGCCGTTCCGAAGTCGTTGATTTTACGTGTTCGTATGAAAGTCGCTGCCGCAGAGAATTTGGTACCGGCCACAACTGAGCGCATTACATGATGGCGCGTGGATTTCAGGTGACGAAGGGTTAAGAGAGTTGCAGACAGTGTTACCAATCCTCTAATTATCGGTAGATCTAACAAATTTATTTATTGTTTTCCGAAGAATTAAACAATAAACATGTTGAAATAAAATTATCGTATTGGTGACAGGGAGCGCGAGACCACGCGGCCTCAAGGAGGATCTGACACTGGAATGTATCAGAATTTACTCTTAATATTATCCTCCGACTCGGCAAGCTTGGGTGGCAATAGCATAGAAAACGGATCTGCCTTTGGCGGCGTTTTCCAATGTCTGGCTCGCAGGAAAATGGTAAAACCCAGGCACCGACAAGCTTTCTTATCGATTTCGTGGAACTCTTTAGTCTGGTTTTGTTATATTTGCCACGATAATCAAATCTTAAAAAATATCAGCAATGCGATAATAATAAAGAATAATATGACATAATGTAGTTAAATTTATAAAATGACTTTAGGGTTATTTCGAAACAAATAAATATAAGGCGCAAATAATATTATATTAAGAAGGTTCATGTTATCAAAAAACCCAAACAATCAGGATTTTTTTGATATTTATCATTCCTAATAGTTTTAGACCATATCTATGGAAATTATTATCAAAAAAAAAACCTAAGTAGTATACTACAAGATAAACATTTAAGTATAAAAGTTAGTTTGCAGGGCCTAAAATAGTAATAAGTTTACCTTACCTGAGGTACTGACTGAGGTCTAAGAATTAATAGAAGTGCAAACATAGGGTACTAAAGTTGAAACAGAGGAAGAATATTATAAAATGTCTAACTTTAAGAATTTTGTGTTTTGTCTGTTCTTTTTAGTGGCTGTAGAAGCTCAACGTTGCAGTAAGTATAGTCCAATATTTTAGAAAAACATTTTTAGCCATATTCACCAAGGCCTAATTTCGTAACGTCCTCTTAAACCTAAGTTTAAACCTAGATTTAATCTGAAGAATAATTCTAAAATCGTTGAAATGTCAGAGGCCCAGTTTAAATCAAAGAAATGTTATTTTATAATGTGGGATTGACCGCAAAGTTGGAGTTAAAAGTGATTTACCTGGTCATAACTTAATATAATGTAACATAACATCATAACAAGTTATGACCAGGTTGATTACTCTTCAATGGAACTCAATCCCAATATAAATTGACCATTTCTGACATTTCTTCGATTCTAGAATTATTCTTCCCATTAAACCATAAGAAATTAACTCAGTATAATGACACTGGTCTTTATTGATAATTTTATTATAGAAAATATGTCTTTACCCTTACCCTTACATGATAAAACAGTTGACACTTCTGTTCTAGCTGTGTATAAAAGCATTACAATAAACAACATTTTGAAACACCTTTTATTAAAAAACTCAAAAATAAGGTAATTACATTTATTTATTACACTATGTATCATATACGGTTCTGCCTAACTGGTCCGTTGAATAACATTAAGAAAACTTCTGGGTGTAGGATGAGCCTGCAAGGGAAAGCGGCGTTCTGCGTATAATCTCGAAGCAGCAGACTCACTTTGACGACACTCACCGTAAATTAGCACCATATCTACTAGTTCTTTGTTTTCAAATTTTACCATTTTCACGTGTCACCAATTTAAAATTAACTTGCTTCAGTAAAACACACCGCAGCCGATTGCCAAATAAATAACTTACCTCCGACCCGTAAATTGCATGACTAATAAGACAAAAACAACATAAAGTATAGCAGGCTAGGTTTTGATGATCAGGCCCGCACTTAGATTTTTTACTTCTGTATCTCGCCTATTTTTTATGTTTTTTGAAAAAAGGTATTTTAAAATGTTGTTTAGTTTAATGTCTTCTATACACAGCTAAAATAGAAGTATCTACTTAGTAATCACCCTGTATAATAATATACCTAATAATATAAATATAATTTTTAAATTAAGCGATTAAGCCGAAACAGAGTCTAATCTTTTTAGTTCCTGGAATTGTTCCCGATATGGCCATAACATCAGATAATAAAATCCAATGGACAGCGGCTCGCAATCCTGCCAACTGCAACATCACCGCTTACGTCATCAATATTTTTGACCTGGAAGAGGGTTCACAACTTCAATACCAGACAGGTCCTGATGTATTATCTTATAGTCTCGAAAATCTCGATATGTGCAAAACTTACACATTTGAAGTACACGCTCTAACTGATCAGGATGTGATCGGACCATCTGATCAGTTAGATGGAACAATTCCAGCAGCAACAAGTAAGTATCTATAGTATACAGGGTGGCCCATTTGTCTGACAAAGTAATATACCGTCTCTACTATTAAAGATATCAAAAAAAAGTTTATATAAAAGTTATGAGGTACAAAAAAATATATGTTCTAAAATTATTTTTAAATATACAGGATGGTCCAAAAAAGTAGGGCAATAAAAAGATACATTTTTTTAAATGAAGCAACCTATATATTTTAACATTTTTTGTTTCCTTACAAAATTATCCATATGACGCCTTATTTAGTTTTTTAATTTTTTGCAGCGTTGCCAAACAAAATGCAAAATTCTTAAAATTTTGGAAAAAACATTATAGTAAAAAATTACCTGTATTTCTCAATAAAAGTATCGAAAATGGAAAACTTCTTGTAAGCTCTTAAGTTTAGGGGTAGATAAACTGTTTTAAATCTTTAAGTACCAAAAATTTTGTACAGGGTGTTTTCTGTTGACATCCAAATACACAAGATTTTAAAATACAATAACTCTGTTTTTTCAAATGAAACACCCTATATTTATTAGGCTCGTCAGATAGATATTGTAACTATCTTTTATTATTGTTAAGTCATACCTATACCTAAATTTACTAGTTTTGGCAATATTTCGATTTTTATTTAAATTATGGTGAAAAAAACTATAATTTTTATTTTTCTAGTAAGCCATGACCAGCAAACTAAAAACAAATGTAATTAAATATTTTCCCATATTAAAATAAATTGATAACCATAGTTAATTACGTATTTATTTAATTTATTAAAATATTGTTTTTATTACGCAACTTGATATTGAAATAAGTTTACAAACATTATAAATATAAATATAATAATTATAAATATGACATTATATTCAATTATATTTGTTTTGACTTTGCTAGTCATGGCTTACTAGAAAAATAAAAACTATAGTTTTTTTCACCAAAATTTAAATAAAAATCGAAATATTGCCAAAACTAGTAAATTTAGGTATAGGTATGACTTAACAATAATAAAAGATACTTACAATATCTATCTGACGAGCCTAATAAATATAGGGTGTTTCATTTGAAAAAACAGAGTTAATATATTTTAAAATTTTGTATATTTGGATGTCAACAGAAAACATCCTGTACAAAATTTTCGGTACTTAAAGTTTTAAGACAGTTTATCTATCCCTAAACTTAAGAGCTTACAAGAAATTTTCGATTTTCGATACTCTTATTGAGAAATACAGGTAATTTTTTACTATCATGTTTTTTCCAAAATTTTAAGAATTTCGCATTTTGTTTTGCAACATTGCAAAAAAATAAAAAACTAAATATGCCGTCATATGGACAATTTTGTAAGAAAACAAAAAATGCTAAAATATATAGGGTGTTCCATTTAAAAAAATGTACCTTTTTATTGTCCTACTTTTTTGGACCATCCTGTATGTTTAAAAATAATTTTAGAATATATATTTTTTTATACCTCACAACTTTTATAAAAACTTTTTTTTGATATCTTTAATAGCAGAGATATGTTACTTTGTCAGACAAATGGGCCACCCTGTAGGTGTATGCTTTGGTGTGTACCTATTTTATTACGCGTATTTTTGGCATCTTTTAAATAAAAAAATAAAAATATTAAACAAAAATTAAAATTCTAATACTTACATTTTGAATCAATACTATACACTACGATACGGATAGTCAAAGATACGCAGAATATTTTTTAAACTTATTAAAAATTTATTTTTTAACTCACGTTATTTGTAGACTTGAATCTTACCTTAAGCCTTAACAACGTTATACTTAGTAAGGGCCAACTCACCCTCACATGGAATATGCTAAATACCGCAATTGACAGATGCATTTCTTACTATCGTGTTGTCTACTGGGATGAAAACAACAGCCCTGTTGATGTCTACGTAAATAACAACAGCTTTACTTTATCGCAAACCCCTGTACCCTGTATGGAATACCATTTTCAAGTGAGTGCTATTATGGATACTCCTGATACAGAAGGACCTTTAGCTGCGATCAGTTATAGTGGCTACACTGCAGGTACGTCTGGTCGGTACAAACGGGTGTACTATCCTACTTTAGTTGACAACGGAAAACTTAATATAGGGTATAAAGGAAAAATAAATATAGCAAAAATAAATAATAAAAATCTGTTTTATACTGAAACATTATACAGTGCAAGCGGAAAAGTCGGCACCAGCAAAAACTATTCTTGAAGTTTAAAAAAAATTAAAAAATAGTCTAAAACATTAGACATATTGCATTAGCTTCAATCCGTAAATGTCATTCAAAATTTTCAAACGTAGGAAAATGACATTATTTTTCCAAATATCAACAAATTTCATAAAAAAAAGTTATTTGCATTTACATGGACAATTTAGAAATCCAAATTGAAAGCAAAATTTTTTTTTTCATATTTTGGCCTATAAAAACAGTAATAATTTATTCAGCGTAGGTTTCTCTCGAATTTTGGATAAACAACCAAAAACATTATGTAAAAAAGAAAAATATTTATTTGCCTAATTAAAATAAGATATATTTATAAAATAAAAGATGTTGGTGAGGAAACTTGAGGACATTCTTGGACTTTTCCCACATTTTCGTATACTAAAAAATATATATTATTAGTGATAATCAGCGAAAACACTAAAAAAACATCACTTATTTTATTTTAGGTTGTGTACCTAAAATTCACTTTTTCACCAAGGTAAAAATTTCCAAAAATCATAAGATTCTATGCTTACTCTTAAAACTTTAATAATATTACAAATAGACAACAGTTGTGTTTCTACGATGTATATAATTGAATAATGAGTTTTTTGTCTAATTGAAAATTTGGATTTAGAATGTCCATGTAAATGCAAATAACTTTTTCTTATAACCTTTGTTGATATTTTTACAAATAATTTAATTTTTCAACGTTTGAAAATTTTAATTGACATTTACGAATTGAAGCAAATGCGATAGGTCAAAGTCTTTTTTTTATTTTTAATTAAGCAAAAACAAATTAGAAAATTATTTTTTTTTAAACTCCACGAATAATTTTTTTTGCATATGGTGCAGACTTTCCACGGGCACTGTATATTTTCTCCATATTTATTTAGTACTATTCTAGGAAACATACGATTTATACCGGGTTAGTAAATGTGTATTTCCTTTTAGTTCCCAAACCGCCCAAACTAGTCAATATTGTTACTACTAACACAACAGTCATCATGCTTTGGGGAGTGCCTACGTATTCAGAAAACCGTTGTAAACTAACCGATCTAGTTGTCACTACCTTGGGTAAGTTAAAGTATGCCTAACGAGAATTGTCTGGGTGGGACAATAACTCGTAATTGGACGGTGATATGTTAATAATCACTAAATACTATTATTCATAGAATAACCCCACTCTAGCATCGTCTACTATACTACTAATATTAATTGGCAATGACTCTATAGTCTATTTGAAATTGGTAGAGAGTAATAACCCTAATTGTGTTAAAACTCAAAATGGTTCTATAAGGATTTACATTACATATCAGATCCTTTCTTTATTTTATTTGTCTACCTCGCCTTGTAAAAGGTCGGAATAAAAAAAGTGGGTTTGGATTAGCCAGTTATTGCCAGAAACAGGCTTGCATTCGGGAGTGATACCTTGAGAAGTTGTATTTCTGTAAAATAAAATGAAAGACATAATTGGAAATAGTCGGCACAATATTTTTATTTGTAATTAATTCATATATATTATTTTATAGACATAATATTTATAATGTAAACGAAATTGTTGAAGTATAAACTTAAAAATATTACATAAATGATTACAAACTAACCAAAAGAATTTCCTATACAGATTTTTTAAATACAAACCAACATACCAGATTTATTAACTACAGTATATGCATTTTCATCAGAAATTAAAAAATCTGATGAACTCTCGTCTGTTCCTAAGTTGTTAATAACTGGCTAGAATTTTTCTTTAATTAAACCATCTAATCTCCACCTATTCTGCTCCTCCTGAATTACGTCTTCCGTCATTTCTCTGCATTGACTTCGGTAAGTGCTTCTTCAAAATATTTTTGAACTTTCATTTCATTTTTAACAACAGGCAGAAAAAAAAATCATAGAAGTAAAATATACCGCAAGAACTGATTTATACTTTACCTTGCGTGTCAGGTCACAATATACTTTTAAGAAGTATTAATATTAAATTTGTAGACAGATTATGCCTTATGAAAATAAATTTAAAAAATTATGACATAATACTTGCAAAATGTAGTCTTTAAATATCTATAAGTGTGTTCTAAAAGTTTCAATTAAGTGGCTAACACTATCCAAAAAATATAGGAAAAAATCTTAAATTTGTTTCAATTTTGAACACCCTGTATTGGGAACACGCCGCCGTTGGGGACCCATAATTATATGAACTTTTTGTCTTAAAATCAATCAAAGATTATTTCCCTAAAGTTTCTGTAGTTATACTTAATGAACACCGAGTATATTTTACACACATTTATTTCGTATAGAAGGTCTGGAATCTTTTGTGTTAAAAAAATTGGTTATACAGTGAAACCTCTCTTAGGCGGACACCTACGGGACTGTCTAAATGTGGCCACCTAATAGAGGTATCAGCCCATGGGATTTTTTTTATTATTACTACATACAGTGTGTCTACGTAAGTTGGCGGCATATGGGAAACTTTCCTATTATTAACTTTACAAAAAAAGTTATTTATCATAAAAAGTTCTGCATGGTCCAAAACCTAAAATGCAGCCATCAGATGTTAAATTTTTTCAGTCTTATACCTACGAGGTTTGTCAAAAAATATGAATTTTGCCCAAGAGTAAAGTACCTTTATCTTTGAAAATATCGAAAACTGTAATTATGAAAAGTTTTTCGATATGAAAAACTATGTTCTAATATGCAATTACACTAAATTTCCAATTACAAATTACCGATAAATTTGTAAAAATAAAAAAAAATATTTTGTTAGTTAGTTAATGTGCACCCTGTATAATAATTATGTTGCTCGTAGATTGGATATTATGTATCATACCGGGTGTTGCATCGTCAAGTTTTTATAACAATAAAGCACACATTTCAAAATGACAACTTTATTTGACAGTCATCTTTTACCTTCACTGGTGCCCGCAAAAACGGGGCCATAAAAAGGAGAAATAGTTAAAAAGAAATCGGCGATAACCCGTAAACGGGCTCATCAACAATATCTAAAGTTATTCTTTTGAATGTGGGTTTTAGTGCTCTTTAATAAACCTAAATAGAATTTTTCTCTAAAATAATTAGGGAAGCCAATAATTGACCCCATTTAAAATTACATGGGATTTCCTATTTCCCGCTCGACGATGCAACACCCGGTATACATTTTTAACTTTAAAATGTTTCTTTATAGGCTTACCAGACAGCAATAGTACCATCATCCCCATTAAAGACACTCCTTTAAGGCCCAATATTCATGTCATCCTCCGAGATCTTATTCCGAACTTTGTTTATACCAGCTACGTGAGTTTACAAAATGTCGCTGGATCTTCTAAGAATGTTACCGCAATGTTTCAAACATCGGACAGTTTTGTTTTTAATTATGAAACCGATTTAATTTATTACTAAAATATCTTTTTTTATACAAAAACTAGCATCATAATGTCCTTTTTTATACTTTTTGTACACATTTATTTTTAATAAACTTGTTTTTTAAATATTGTGCCTTTCTTGCATATGATAAATTGAATAATAATTTAGTTATTAAACTAACAATATTCAACTCTCCATAAGAGCGATAGATGGTCGATTTAATTACAATTAAAGGTAAGGTTTGTTCGCGTTTTGTCATCTCTTGAAAAAAATTGAGATGATGATTTTTACGTTACTTTGTATCCATCTAGGTGACAACCCTCTAATATGAAAATAAAAATAATAAAGCAAAATGTATGTAGATGACAGGGACGGATCTAGTCAAATGTACTAGCAGCGTCAGGAGTTTTGGGATGGGTGGCACAAGTGGGTCTGATAATTTTACGATGGGCTCTACCCAAATCAAAAATGACTTCTAAAAAAAAGGTCGCCGCCTCCCTCACCTCGCTCAATAATATCTTAAGCGGGGTAAACAAAACTTTCCTCTTGTCCAAATAGAAGTCTTAAATAAAGTCATTATTGTTCTCTTTATTTCTTATTACATCCTTCTATAATACCACTTCTTTCTCATCAAAAATCTCATAGGCAAATCCCCCTTCCCCCACAGAAATTATATTACAAAACCGAATCCCTTAATTTTGGGTGGGCACTAACTAGAGTAGGCAGCCATGTTTTTAGGGTGGGCTCCTGCTGCCCCCCCCCCCCCCCCCCCCCCCTGATCAGATATGGGCCTCGGTGCAAAACCACATAATAATATATATACATACACTATATTGCCAATACAAGCAGCCGTACGAAGCGAGAAGACACCCATCGTGCGATTCAAAATAACCTAAGTTTGGGTCCGTGGCGCTTGCGTAGTAGGTTAAAAATTAGGCACCCGACACGATATCAAACAGAACCGGCTCGTCGTTGTTTGTAGTTCGTCGCCATCTTTTGCACATAACACCTAAAAATGTGATCTTTTGTTTCGTTCGATCGTGTGTGGTTATAGTTCCCAAGTTTTGGGTGTTAATAATTATAAAACTTTACTTTAGACATTTTTTTTTCTTAGTTTGTAAGTTGTTAGTCGTTTTCATCTTTTTTACGTTGTATTCCGTCTGTGATTGTGGATATTATTTTTAAGTTTTGGGTGCAAATTTAGGTATAAAACTTTACCAGACATTTTGTTATTATTAGCGACTGTGTCTCAAGATGGGTAGAAACAAGTGCATGATCCTTCTTTGCACGAATCGCGGTTCAATACCAGGAATAAGGTATTTCAGGTATGTAAATTATTGGTTACTTTATTTGATCATAAACTGTACACACCCAAACTAACGGGTGAATTTAAATAAAAGCTTGTGAAAATAGTTTGAAAGTCGGTCCTGTCAAGTGTTTAGATCAAGAAGCAAATTTCCGAGCTGCACACACTCAACGGACCCTGATCATCTGCCTACAGTGGTGTCATCATTGAATTATGGTATTAGCAATATAGTATATCAAAGACGAAATGTAAATAAATAAAGGAATTTGGAATGTATTTCTACATTTCGTCTTCGATATCGCCACTACAAAAAATAAAATAATTACATTTTTTGAAAAAAAAATTATATAGTTTATGTAGAATTTTATAAGGAACACAAAAATGGCAAAATAAATAGGGGTTGCCATTTAAAATTTTAGGGGTAGGTGCCCTGGGGGTTAGAAGGTTGAAAGTAACACGACAACAAATGTCTTAAAAAATGTCCCCCTCGATATATCAATTGACGTGTTTCGCTAAATTTTTATACTGTCATTGGTAGAGGCAATATTAAATGCTGTTCGTTTTCAAATTGTCACCCTGTATGTGTGCAAAACTAGGTTGTACATATTCCTTCAAGACGAACCTTTTAAAACATACCAATAATTGGACTATTTAATTTAGTAGTATATTTTTTAAATTTACAAATTTTAAAATCTAGCAGAAGAACTAAAACATAATTGTGTGTTTATTATTATAACGCCCTCTTTTTAACTTTGGCATTTACAAAGCGAGGTGATATCCAAGTTGGATGCAATTTTGTATTCTATAGTCTATTTCAGAAAGGTGTAGAGTAATAACATTGGAAAGTCCGTCCGGTTCTGCTCAATTTCGGTGTCGGCCATAGGCACACATACACTTTTGAATTTGAATTTTTTTAAGGACGATTTTGGTGAAATCAAAAAATATCTTCCAGCTAATTCAGTAGTAGTTATGGATAACGCAAGCTATCATTCACGACGCGCAGAGAAGACTCCAACTTCATCTTGGAGAATACAAGAAATTATCGACTGGTTAACCACTGAAAGTATTGAATTTGAAGATAATTTGATAAAGAAGGAAATATTAGCTATATAAAATTGACACAAACATCGTTTTATGAAATATGCCGTTAAAGATATAGCTGAAAAACATAGTGTAACTGTGCTGCGCACACCGCCATATCATATCATTGCGAATCTTTATAACGTCAAGAGGAGATGACAGGAGATGATTAATAAAAATTAGTGTACCTAATACTATGTACATAATGCACGCCTTTGTTACACCATTTTCAGTGTTTGTGAATGGATAACAATAGGCAAAACCCATAAATTAACCCAAACCCGGGTGGTACTACCTGCGCTTGATGAGAAGAAATAATTTTGCAATAAAATCAGTGCCAAATTATGAAAGTGGCCTAAATATTGGTTGGGTTACTCTGTAGGCCCTTTGCATATGTACCTAATAAGCTTTTATTACTCTTCAACTTTCTGAAATAGACTATACAAAGAATATTGATAAATCACGCAATAGCTGCTCACTTGTCGTAAATCTTACAATTTTTTTAACATTTTTATGTTATGTTATATAAATTCACTAAAAGATCGTTTCAATTTGTGGCCATATTTCATTAAATCATATGAAACTGATTTACAAAACGGTTTGGCAAAACATTCGGATGTTTCTTAGTCAATTTTTCACATCTTTGTAAAATTTCTTCTTTCGAGATTTTGGTTAAAAATTTCTGTTTCAAAAAATTAAAAGTTTGTTTTACAGTAACCATGTCAGAAAATCTTCTAGTAGTCTGGATACAAATTATGTCAATAACAAAGTAATAAATAATTTCAAAGAGATGGTCAATAGGAAGTTCATCAAAGTATTTTTTTACTTATAGTTGCCTTTTTGCTTAAATTGCCTGATCAATTTGATGACCATATCTATGGCTTCAGATTATTGTATTATTGTAGGTCTCTGAATTTTATCATTTTTTATTGTCCGATGGTCCTTGTAAGGTCGAGATCCCCGGGCACCGCACCGAACTGCCTGGTTATCTGTCCGCCCTTGGTAGATGATAGAATACTTATGGCTTATATAAATAGCTAAAATATATAAAATTGGGTTACAATATCAATATTATAAGGCGCCAATATTAAAGTATTAAGGTTTGTCGTTAAAAAACCCAAAACAATAGGGTTACTTTTGATAACAAACTACCTATTGCTAAAATTGTATCATCCTAACAAGATTGATTATCCAAACACTTAAGTACATACATGATAACAGCACTTGATTTAAAAAGTATAAAAATTAGCCTGTATTGCTCAAAATAATCACTGAAGAGTTTATATTGTCTACGATAAATTCAATAAATAGGACTGAAGGAAAAAGTGTACAAAATGGTTAATGTTAAAATTGTGGTGTTTTGTCTGTCTGTTTTAGTGGCCGTGGAAGCTCAACGTTGCAGTAAGTATAGCCCAATATTTGAGAAAAACATTTTTAGCCATATTTACCAAGGCCCAATTTAATAACGTCCTCTAAAACCTAAGTTTAAACCTAGGTTTAATCCGAAGAATAATTTGCCGTAAGTAAATAATATACTCTTTTTTAATTTTTATTAAAAACGTAGGAATATCGTCAAGCACAGGAAAATAGGTGCTTAGCTGTTAAAAGAAAGTAAATACCGGGTGACAACGAGTGTTGTTACCCCCCCCCCTATTTTTTCCTTAGTTTTATTCATAAAATTTCTGGAGATTCTAAGTATATATTTTGTTAGTGTTTATAAAAGTCATACTTTCAAAATCACTTCCGGTTTAACCGGAAGTGATATCAACTCTTTTATTTTAAATACAAACCTATTATATTTATTCGATATTTGAATTCTACGGTAAATTTCCTTTAAAATGACATATCACACATTATCATTTGTTTTTAAAATGGCTTCTGGAAAACATTTCAAGGAAATCCTTAGATGGCCATGGACTCGCTAATATAACATGTCTTTTTGAGAGTGGGCCATGGAAGTTTTAAAGTGGTCTATTTTAACCCGTTTTATGTTAAACAATAACATTCTTTGCGAAAGATGCTTCTGGCAAAAATATTTTAGATATGTCATATTTTTTAAAAAAATGAGAAAGAATTACTCAATATTTTTAAATGGCAACAAGCCATGGCGAAAAAATAGCTTATTAAATTATCTTTTTAAAAATGTTTCATAAGTATGGTATTAAACTTAAAGAAGCGGCTAAAATTGAAAAACAATCGAGACATGTCATATTTAAAAAAAAATTGAGTTTCTCAAATCTTGTTACGAACACTTTTTATTTAGTAAGATAATAACAATCAAGGTAACAAATGTTCAAAATGTCCACCTTCCACTTCAATGCATTTATTTACAACCGTGCGGGTTTTTCGCTGACATTTTCTAAAATCCTTGGTGTAACAGACAAAAACGCGTTTCGTATCTTGTCCTGGAGTTCATGCAATGTATTAGAAGGCGTTTCATAAACTCTATCCTTTATATGACCCCATAAGAAGTAATCCATCGAAGTTAAATCCGGTGATCTTGCTGGCCACCTTATTTGGCTGTGTGTAGATATCACTCTAGCATTAAACCTTACATTTTTATGTAATCTTGCACCATGCGACTATTGTGAGGTGGTGCACCATCTTGGTAAAAATATAAATTTATAGAAGTTTCTAGAGGAAGTTGTTCTATTTCATTTTCGATTTTTACAATACCAGCCCATACATTTAATCCAAATCTATGTTGATGATTTCCAACTCTCATTTCATGGTGGTTCACAGTCGGCCAGTAATGGGTATTATGTCTATTAAAAATTCCGTTCTTGCTGAATGTGATTCGTCCGTAAACAAAATTTTATCAAGTAAATTATAATTTTCCCTAAACCAAATACAATAGTTTAATCTTCTTTCCCCATCATTCTCATAGAGATGTTAATGCAATTGAAATTTGAAACTTTTGTAATTATACTTCTTTAAAATTTTCCTCACAGATTCCCGACTGTTGAATGAACTTCTACATATGATATTACGTTAATTTCGGTCTCCTCACTAATAATATACCTGTCTACTTGGGGATTTTCCTCAGCACTTCTAAACTTTGTTTCCAAAATTACAAAATATTGCCTGCTTGGATGTCGACCTTCTCGTGCAGGATATCTCTCAATGTATAATCGCTTGGCAGCATGGGCATACCGCCTACATTCGCCGTAGATTAGAAGCAAATCAACTTTTTCATTTTGGGAGTAGAAAACCATTTTTGAAAAGTAAATTTAAACACTACGAAATACTATGAGTTGCACACAAAATCTTGAAATCCAGTTTTATGACAGAAAAAGTTGTCCTCGTTTATTTCTAGATTTGTCATTTCACAGAATATTTCATAGCCAACTTATTTAACATAAAAAGGGTTAAAACTTCCATGGCCCACTCTTAAAAAGTCATGTTATATTAGCAAGTCCATGGCCATCTAAGGATTTCCTTGAAATGTTTTCCTAGAAGCCATTTTAAAAACAAATGATAATGTGTGATATGTCATTTTAAAGGAAATTTGCCGTAGAATTCAAATATCGAATAAATATAATAGGTTTGTATTTAAAATAAAAGAGTTGATACGACTTCCGGTTAAACCGGAAGTGGTTTTAAAAGTATGACTTTACTAAAAACTTACAAAATATACACTTGGAATCTCCTGAAATTTTAAAATTTGTATTAATAAAACTACGGAAAAAATAGGGGGGGGGGGGGGGTAAGGTTAGGTTAGGTTAGGTAAGAGTGGCAGACCCTTGGTTCTGACCAAACGGTCTCACGTAGTCCTGATTAGGTCCGTTGTGATACCACACGTGTTCCGTAGAACCCACCTTCATCAGATCACTGATGGTTTATGCGACGTAACCGCGGAAGGATTTTAACAACTCATTCAAACCAGCCACTACTGTTCAGAAATCTGCTCAGCCGTCCAAGTTGTAAGTTGTTTAGTTCCTCCAGGCTATCGAAAGATGATTCACCCAGAGTAGTGAACCTCCTTCTTGCGAGGCCAGGGCATTCACACAGAAAATGTTGAATACTTTCTTCCTCTTCCTCATCTCTGCAACTTCTGCAGAAGTCGTTGGTGGGTATTTGCATACGTTCGGCATGTCTACCGAAGAGGCAATGTCCGGTAACAACCGCAGTAATATTTCTCACGTCTTTTCGACTGTGTCTCAATAGCTCTGCGGTTCTCTTTTTTGCCTGGATGTACTACAGGTTGTCAACCCTGTCCATCTGTTTTGTGCAAGCTGCTTGGCCCTGTAGTCAATCTCCTCTTTGACGAATCCCAGTGGTTTGTTCACTGTATTGTCTGCTAGATCAGCTGGCATGCCTGCGCCCTCTCTTGCGAGCGCATCGGCAGCCTCGTTGCCATCTTTTTTGGAGTGTCCAGGAACCCAGCACAGAATAACCCGATGTTGGTTGCCAAGTGTGCATAGATTGTTGCGGCATCGCCTTACGAGCTTTGATTTAACACTGCTGGAACAGATTGCCCTAATCGCCGCCTGACTATCACTGAAGATGGTGATTGACGAGGCTACTCCCAAGCCAAGGTGTTCTTGCAGGATATTGACCGCCTTCTCTACTGCCAGTACTTCCGCTTGAAAAATACTACAATAGTTGGGGAGTCTATACGATTTCTGTAGGGGGGGGGGGGGGTAACAACATGGCTCTTTCTTCCCCCTTCCTATGAATTCTTAAAATTATAATAAAAATTCTCACACATGACAAATGCAACAATCAGTTTGGCTATACTTATCATTTAAGGATACGGACTTTTGATACCGGATTTTGGACAATAAAAAACAGAAAAAAGCAATAAAATAATATAAACATTAGGCTATAGTATGATTTCATCATGCATCCGTTATTGTTGCTAATGCTTCTACAGGGTGTCTCAGATTTCACGTAAAAAATTATTCTCATTTTTGCACCCTTTATAAGCCTAAAACTGAATAAAAATTATATCACTGTGCAATTACCAAAGAAAAAAGTTACAGTTTAAAAAAATATTATCAAAATTGATTTGGATTGGTTTGCGAGAAAATTAACTTTGAAATTGAGGATAATTTTTCGTTGTGCCTTATTTTTGCGGCTAAATTTTACATTTACAAAGAACTTTATAGCACTCTATTTCAAGAATTTAAATAAAGATTCCGCTCTCTTTATAATCTAAAAAACGAGGATATGGTAAGTAGCAATGTAAACGACGTCACAATACCAAAAATTCCACGGCGCAAAAGAAATATTTTTCAGGACGAAGCTGGCAGCTTTTTTCATAGAGAGTGCCACACCAGACGATTTACCATCAGTTCTGTATAAGCAAAAGCGCGCACCAATCAACTCAGATTGGTCGGCTCGGCGGTTATCATTAAGATGATTTTTATGAAACAAAAAATAATAAAAAAAAAGTTTTTCCAACAACTGAACAAATGCAAAGCCTACCTCGAATATGTCATATATTGTTCTTTAAAAAACAATCTAAAATAAAAGAAATAAGCCGGATAAATGATTTTACTTGATTTTCGGTTCCAGAACAGATTGAAAAAAGCCTGTACGATATTACCTTGCAAATATAAGAATAGATACGCAATCTACATTTTTAAGCTAATAATATAAACAAGAATAACTTTTACGTTTTTAGCTCCTGGTATTGTACCAAATATGAATGTAACAAATAACCAGATCCAATGGTCGACAGCTCTCAACCCTGACAACTGCTCAATCAATGCTTACGTCATTAACATATTTGACTTGGAAGATGGTACACAGTTTCAACACCGAACAGGTCCCAGTGAACGTGCTTATAACCTTGCGAATCTTGATATGTGTAAAAATTACACGCTGGAAGTTCACGCTCTAACTGACCAGGAAGTGTATGGACCCGCTACTCAAATAAATGCAACAATTCCACCCACAGCAAGTAAGTAACCTTAGCCCGAACAAACGACGTAAATATGACAGCGTAAGTCAAACGTGATTGGTCAAGTGTAGCCTGAATGACATTACTTCTGTCAATCAGCTGACTTTCGATCAATCACGTCTGACTTATGCTGTCATATTTTCGCCTTATGGGTACTCAGGCTTAGAAAGACAAAACTATTTACATTTGGCGACAGGAATATACTCACAAGGGCTCACAAGATGGGTATTTACGATTACGCTATGTGCCTACTCCCATGTAGAGTGCGAGGTTTACTTGCTTTATAAATAGAGTTCGTAAACACGCTGACCGGCCATGGGCGCCGTGACCATCAATATTATTAAAAATGAGGGAGAACGTACGTAATCATTACAATTCGTAAAGTGGGAGATAATGTGAATAATAAAAATAACAAATAATGATCAAGTTAGGAAAGTAAAAATATCTTATTGATTAATTATACCTTGCTTACATATAGTCAGCCCCCTCCCCTTGTTTACTCGGAAATAGAATAGAAGATATTTTTTAAATTCGTTATGCGTAAAGTAAAAAAAATAGTAAAATAAGGTACCTGGGACAAATAAGGCCCAGCATGTAATAAGGCCCACATTGTAGAAAACTGCAAAAAAAAAACACAAACTCCACCTCTAATATCTACCCATTTGCTCGATTATAAGTAGAAGTAATTTTACATAGATAGCGCACCTCCCCCGCGCATTTGTTCGCCGTGAAATTAGCCATTTGTTTCAAATCCAGAACCCAAACATGTGTTTTTTAATATTTACACAAAATTAAGTCGTTTGCCGCAGTCTAATTTTAACTAAAAGAGTGGGAGTTTAATTCTGTTGGTAAGTAGCACATTTAAAGGGTTGATACTTGACAAAAAGTAGAGGGATTTTAATTGTTGTTCTTGTAACTGTGACTTAACCTCAAGCATTGCATGACAGAAATAAGGCCCAGGCAAACTTTAACGTGGGCCTTGTTCCTTACCAGTGGGCACTTCTATTTCTAAAAGCACAGTAAATAAGAATAATTTATTATGGTACTGTCCACTATGCCTGGAATCCCGTCAAAGTGATATGAGGCGATGCATTTGCTGCAATACATGGGCTCACGAAGACTGTTTAGGGCATACACTATCTGGTAATGATGATGACTATATTTGCATCGAATGTGACGTCTAAGAGTTTAATTTTCATTATGCAAAATGTTATTTCGAGTAAAATCTTTGTTAAAACATCATGCTAAATGCCCTTTTGATTACTTTTTAACCTTTTATTACGTTTATACTATATGGGCATTATTAGTGTAACTGGCAGATATTAGGCCCAATTACAGTGTTTTTTAAAAAATACAAAGTTTTTGTTAAGTTTTTTTTTTAAATTAATTTTGGTTTGTGTTCTGATTAGAGTATTATATGAGTTTGTGTTTAATATATTTTAAAATTCTTCAATGTTGTTTTAATTAAAAATAAAAAAAAGTTTTGTCTTAGGTGGGCCTTATTTGTCGCAGGTACCTTATTTACTTTTCTCACTGGGAACTGGAGATAGAAAATACAATTGAAAAATGTTTATAGTGTTAGATCGCTGACGAAGACATTTTCAATCATAAAATAAAAACTTTGCCTCTTTAGTTATATTTTATACAGAGAAAACTAACACTTAATAATTGAAAAAAAATCAAACAATATGCCAATCGCTCCATCTATCAATCACCTTTGGTTTTGTCGCTTATGTCGATAAAAATGATAATTGGTATAGGAGGGAACATCGAAAAATCATTTATAGGTTAAGGTTGCCGAGATCAAACAGCTTACACGAAAATTCCGTTTCACTGGCCGAAAGGCTAGAAAAAAATGTTCGGCGATCGTGTAATAACGTCTCCATCCATAGAATCACCCATATATTTAATATTTTTTCCGGTCGACACGCGTCTAAACACGAGGCCAAGTTAGCAGGTGTGGATATTCCGATGAAAATGTTTTAGCTTTTTTATTTTTATGAGTCTTCATAAATAAAAATAAATTCTCGATGGTCTCTTCTATAATAATCAAAAGCGATCATCTAAATTTTTTTAACTTTAATTGCAATGCACATTCATATAAATAAAAAATAGCACACTTAAACTACTTTTATAAAATTTAATAATTTTTATAACCTTTGGAAGTTTCTACTTAAGTAATTGATTAGATTTGACTAGATTGTTACGTGATTTTAAATTTAAAAGTCCCATCTAAAAATGCACAGCAAGTAGTTTCGAACGATAATTCTAAATAGTGTTGTGTGCATAAGTGTAATATATTGAGGTAACAAGATATTATTTAGTGGGTATTTTATTCTTTAAAAATATACTGAACCTTCTATTCAAAATAGAAAATCTTATATTTTCTCTAACTAACCCTGTAGTATTACAAAAATGGTTTCGTTCCTACTAGACGTATCGTTTAGTATATGAATGTGCCAATTTTTTTTAGTAGTGTTTGATATATTTCCAATATTTCATACTTTTTTGACATTCTGTATGAAAAATTCTGCGGTAAAATATAAATTTGACTTGGCTATAACTATAATAAAATAATTTGCACTTACTGGGTTTCCAAATGTTAATTTACTGCCCAAGGGCCAGAGCCATTTTTAACAAATCAAATTAAGTAGAAAAACAAACTATTCGTATATGTATACAGGGTGCTACAAATTTGTGTGCGTACAAGAGGATATCGAAATCGGTAACAGCTACGAAGATGGTTAAATTGAGGCAAACTTGCGTATTTTGGAGCTTAATAATTTTGAGAATTTTTTTTTAATTATTCAGAATGCTTTCGGAGATATCGTCGGTCAACTCACGAAGTGTCGTAACTCAATAAAAGTCGATTTTGAGTTAGGTCCACCATAATTTTTGAAATATCCTGTTTTATTATCTCACCAAATGTCGTATCTCATATCCTTATATTCTGCGAGTAATTCAAATTTTAACGGTTGTCGTATGTCAGTTTGGTAGAAAATAGTATCTCACGAGCTGTCGTAACTCGACTTAGGTCACTTCGTGAGTTTCATTTTTAATATTTGTTCAGGAATGTTGCACGTCGTATCTCATTTTTTCCTGTCGATGCTTGTTGTATTGCACTACGCCCAACGGCACCTTATGTTATTTTTAAAGTTTCTGTCTAGTTGTCGTTTTACTGCGATAGCGAACGGACGGTCGCGCCGTGTTTGCTACCAAAATGGACGTTCTTGTAGTATGGAAGGATAAAACAATAAATGTAGTGAAGTCTAGTGAACTTAGTGTAGCAAAATGCACGCCGCTTGTGAAAGGTACAAAAGTTAAAATGTGGTTCGACAACAAATGGTACAGTGGGACAGTCCTTGATGTAGAAGAAAACATTAGTGATGAGTTTAACAGTTCAGACGAGGAACCTTTGGCGCTATTAAAAAATAAGTTAACCAGTCATGGCAATAAATGTACAGAGGAACACCCATTGAATTCACCCAAGCTAATCAATCAAGCTGCCGTTATAAGTGTAGCTGAAAATAATTGTGAGATAATTGAAGGTAATATTTTTTGGGATAATATAATAATATAATATTTACAAAATAACGAAATGCCTAATAATACTAGAACTAAGTTAAAATAGTGAATTTATTTCTGGTAAAGTAATATTATTTGTTTTAGGCGAAAACAATAATTTGCAGCCAATAGATTCTTCAAAAATACCTAATGTGTGCGAGAATACTATACCGCAAGATAATAATAATTTACTAATGAAGCAATCACTTGCAAAAAACATAAATGTTGTCAATGTGATAGCACCAAATACTGATGCTGTGGATGGAAATATTTGTGAGAGGACAGAAGGTATTATTTTAATATTCCTTTAGTTAAAAAAATACGTGAGGTACCTATACAAAATTTTATCCCATTTAGAAAAAAATCCCGAAATATATTGCATTGATGGTCCGTTATTATTGATTTGTTCTTAGTTGCTAGGGGTTTTAAATGATTATATGGGCAGTGATTTAAAACTGTGACATAATTAAAAAAAATTGAATCGCTAGTAAACAAATTTTTACACACTTTTGTTGCTATGCGTTAAATATTGTAATTTCAGCCGTCACAATTGAATAAAATACAGTATATTGTAGACGTTTTGTTAGTGAGTAAATGTACTGTTATTTATTGCAGGTGAAGCCAATAATTTTCAGCCACCATTTTCCACAATCAAAGATGCATGTGAACAAAATTCTGATAGTTTACAACTAGAAGATATTGAAAGCGTTGATTATGATTCAGACCGGGATCCCCCCTATCTAGCAACCTGCGAATACCATTATTGTAACGAAGAAATTTGGGCAGCTTGTCATCGCTGCATAAAGTTATTGTGTTTTAATCATTTTGACAACAATCCATCTTGTAACATGCACACATCGTTAAAAAAAAGATATAGTAAGAAATCCAACAAGCATCCGCAAAAGAAATTACGTTTTGCGAAAAATAGTGAGCTAGAGAAAAATAATAAATTTACACCAGAGCAGTTCGTAGTTGAAGGAGGAGAAAAAGAAGGTGAAACAGTTTTAAAGAAAAGGACTAACGCACAGAAGTTAGCTAAAAAGCTAAGAAATTTAGGACAGGAGTATGTTAGTCCAAAAACGAAAAAGGTTATGCCTGCCAGATCTTTAAAGGCTGCTTGTAAAGTAGAATATTGTAAAAAAATTGGGCGTCAATGTTTCCTATTTAGTGACGATGAACGAAAGAACATATTCAACTCATATAACGCTTTGGGAAGTTTAGATCGTCAAAGAGAATTTATCCTTCATCATGTCGAAATTCATCAGCCTAAGCAACATACTACAAACAAGGACACATCGCGCAGAAGCAACACAATAAGATATTTTTTAACTCTTGACAATATTAAGATTATGGTTTGTAAATTATATTTTTTAAACACTTTGGGAATCTCAGACCGCACTGTGAGAACGGCTATGTCAAAATTAACAAGTGTTGGTATGATGGAAGGAGAGAGTCGAGGTGGTAGACAATCTGAAATGATCCGTGCTAGAGATTTACAGGTCCGTTTGGCCATTGAAGATCATATCAATAGATTCCCTAAAGTAGAATCACATTATTGTCGAGCATCCAGTTCAAGAGAGTACTTGCATCCGGACTTGACGATACTTAAAATGTTTGCCTTATTTGTAAAGGACCTACCAGATAAAGACCTACCCAGTATTGTAACTTATCGCAGGGTTTTCAATATGAAAAATTTAAGTTTTCATCATCCCAAAAAGGACCAATGTTCTTTGTGTTTAACCTTTAGACAAGGAGATGAAGTGGTCAAAGCTAAGCTAGAGCAGCGGTATACAAAACATATTTTGGAAAAAACTACAGTTAGACGTATAAAAGAAGAATGTAAAGTGCAGGCAAAAAACGATGCAAAGTTTTTGTGCGCCACCTTTGACCTGCAACAGGTAATTTACCTCCCTCGAAGTAAGGAAAGCGCAATTTTTTACAAACGTCGGTTATCCAATTTTAACTTAACGTTCTACGATATTGGCACCCAAGAATGTAAATGCTTTACGTGGTATGAGGCTATAAGCCGACGAGGCGCTTCTGAGATTTCCACAGGGGTTTTTAAAGCTCTTCAACAGTATGACACAAAAGGCATTCAGTTTGTATCACTTTTTGCCGACGGCTGCAGTGGGCAAAACAAAAACACAATATTAACAACGATGCTTCTGTATGCTGTTACCCATTTTAATAATCTGAAGGAAATAAATCTAAGATTTTTTGAAAGCAACCATGGACAAAGTGAGGGTGACAGTGCACATAGTGCTATTGGACGAGCAATTGAAAATTCTGGCGATATAATAATACCATCCCAGCTTCACCCAATTATTACCCTGGCAAGGAAAATGCGTCCTTATGAATTAAATGTACTCGAACATGACGAGTTTCTTAATTTTAAGAAGCTCTCGCAATCTTTGCGAATCTTGTCCATTAAAACCACAGACACTGGAGAAAAATTTAAATGGACTGAGATAATGGAGCTGAAAGTCCTTAAGTCTAAACCAAGAAACATATTTTTTAAGACGAGTCATTCTCAGAATGAGTACAGCTCTATAACACTAAAAAGAAACACTAGCATTTTCGACCTACAGCTTGAAAGACTAAATACCGAACCTGTCAAAATATCGAAAGATAAGTATGTGGATCTAATCAGCCTTTGTTCTGGTGACACGCCGGTCATTCGCCTCGAAGAACATAAACAATTTTATAGATCTCTGCCACACGATGAATAAATTATGTAAATGGTTCTCATCCAAAAAATATTATTTCCTAAAAAAGAATGTAATATATTTTATTTGGTTTTCTATTCTTATGATAAATATTATTTTTAGTTTTCTTATTTAAACAAACCTTAATATTGTTACTAAAATATTATCATTGCCAGTTATTTTTTTATTAAGTTTTTATGTAGTTCAAATAATAAAATGTTTCTTACAACCCATGACGTATCTTACTTAATCTCAAAATACCTTAAAAAATTTTATCTCACGAAATGTCGTAACTTATTAAAAAAAAAATTTCTCCTATTTGGTAATAATTTTTAAGCACAGTATTAATGTCTACCTATAAAATCACTTCCATTTATAATATACACTAAAAAATAATAAGGCTAACACAACATTTGGTAATGTTACGCTCGTTTAAAAAAGTATCAAAACTTTAAAATGCTCTCCTGAAAAATCACGAAAACTGAGATACGACACTTCGTGAGTTGACCGACGATATCCGAAAAAAAACAAAATCTCCATATTTGGTTAACTTGGGGAAAAAATAAAAAACACTTTTTCATAGCCGTTTTTTATGTTCTACAAGGTGGCATTATTAGTTTTTAAATTCGACGTTTCGTTCTTTAGTTACCAACCTCAAGTCCTTTTTTTTAAATACGGACCTGCAACTTTAAATACAGTTTTAGAGATTTCTAAGCTTTACATACAATGTACAAGTTTTTAAAATTTTAACGTTTTATTACCTAATAACACATTTTTCAAATTATCTTTTTCATTTCATTACGGTCCTGAACATTTAGAGGCAAACTAAAAAAACAAAAGATTTCTGATTTGAAAAATCCGTTTATTTTTACTTAAAGAAGCCTGATATTTAATATTTTGTTAGAAAAGAGACCCAAAGTCTCGGCCTCAAATATTTTTCTGTTTCTTTGTTCTTGTTTCATGTTTCCCTGACACTAACATCAACAGATCGTATTATTACCCTTTCTTCACTCGGGAGCATTATTTTTTTCTGTTTTACAGTATCTCGATCTAGGTCTAAGAGTCTAAGGCAAAAACCATAGGACTTAAGATATACGTTATATAAATAAAATAAATTAAATACTAATAAAAAATAAAACTACTTCTCATTGTTTCTTTTTCATTTGTTTCCGAACAAATTCTGCCAAAGCCTACTATTAAATGTGTTTAAACCTTTTTATTAAGTTATTAATTTCTTTAAACCTCTTGTAAGTTCGAATTGGTTAGAGATAGGTATAGGAACATGTTGTACTTATTGGTAGGAAATATAAACTAGATTTTGTTAAGAAAATAAAATACAGGGTGTTCCATTTAAAAAAGTTGAGAATTTTGCATTTATTTATATTACGAAGATTACGTTTTTTTGTGACGCTCTGTGTAAAAATATTTTCATATATCAAAAAAAATCCTAGATGGCCATGCTATAAGAACCGTCTGTAAAAATTTTAACTTTCTAGGTGCCTTAATCACAAAAATATTTGATTTTCTGGTTAGCACGTTTTGGCCCCAAGAAATGACTAATTAATTAATATCTCAAGAACTATAAGAGATAGGCATAGATTATTATATACAAAAAATGTTTGTGTTATTAAGCAGAAACAAAAAGTAAAATAATATACAGGGTGTCTCATTTAAAATTCCAAAGTTGCTAGGAGTTTCAAGATGATCTGGCAACACCGCCCTTTTCAAAATATTTTTAAACGCTAGAACACTAGCTCTTATGAACACACTTAAATTTTCAAAAACATATCTTTTGTCGTTTTCTAAATATTTCTAATAGGCCACTGAGTTTGACGCACCCTGTATAGTGATGTGTTATTTGATGACAAAACCTTAAAATTTTAAAAACCTGTAAATTGTATTAAATTTCCTTAAAACTGTTTAAAAATTCCAGGTCCGTATTTAAGAAAAGTTAGTTGAGGTTAGTATCTAAAGAACGAAACATCCAATTTGAAAACTAATATCGCCATATGGTAGAATATAAAAAACGAGAAAAATCCAAAGTAGATTCTATTCCCATTCCTACACTCCTTTCATTTTTTTAAATGTATTATTGCCATCAGTTAAATTTATATATTTCGGTTTTCTCTTATGGAAATATTTTTTTTAAATTGGGTTATCCAGGTAGTCATCCGCATGCTATAACAACCCCAATTTCATCAAAGTTTGTTCTGCGGTTTTTGAGTTAAGCGGCTTGGAAATCGGGAGCTTTTAAATAATTTCTGTATATTTGTAGGCGCGAATCTTACATTAAGCATAAGCAACGTTACACATAACGACAGTCAACTCTTCCTGTCGTGGAATGCAACAAACGCCTCCGTAGAGAGATGCATTTCTTACTACAGAGTCGTCTACTGGGACGAAAACGACAGTCCTATAGACGTCTACGTACCTACGACCTATTATACTTTGCAGCAAATTCCTATAGCTTGTATGGAATATAAATTTCAAGTCAGTGCTATTGTGGATAATCCTGATATAGAAGGACCGTTGGCTGAGGTTAGTTTTGATGGGTACACTGCAGGTAAGTTTTAAAGTTCCACAATGAGTAATAGTAGTTATAGTTGATTCCTTCACCATCCTCCATTTACTCCAAGGCCTCTGCGCATGCCCAGGTTTAGCTGTTTTTGAACAGGGCTGTTTTAGCTGTTTTTAAACAGGGCTGTTTTTAAACAGGGCTGTTTTAGCTGTTTTTAAACAGGGCTGCTAAAACAGCTAAAACAGCCCTGTTTAATGACAGCTAAAACAGCCCTGTTTAAAAACTGCTAAACCTGTGCATGCGCAGAGGCCTTGGAGTAAATGGAGGATGGTGAAGGAATCAACTATAACTACTAGTAATAAATAGGGTGGTCCATGGTCTTATAGAAATTTATTTTTGTATCCGTAGTCAGTAGAAACTAAATAAAATGAAGCACAGCTGCAAAGTATTTACTTTATTCGTGTTAAAATTAGCTTGCATTAATAGCAAGTTGTTGAATAAACCATTTTTTTAAATACAATATTCCAAACTTTGAAACAAAATGTCTTCTATGCAAAGAATAAAAAGAAAGAATATAGAAATAAATTTGTCAAGTAATTTTTATATATTAAGTTTTTTGGTATAGTTTATTGCAGTTTAAGACAACTGTAATGCTGAAACATTACGATCAAAATTAATTTTTGTTTAAATAAGGATTTTTTTTTATGATAAAACACCTGCACTGTAGGAAAAATCCTTTAAGGCGCTCTGGGAGCGGTGCGAGTGCGAAAAAAGCGATTAACGTTGGTCTTGAAACGTGGAAGATTGTATTCATTGGGAAACACGACCTCAGGAAGATCATTCCACAAAGATGACGTTCTCCAGATGAAAGAATTCTTGAACAATGAAGTTCGAGGAGTACTAAGCTGAACAACATATGGATGAGCGGCAGTGGTTTGCCGTGTATTTCTGTTTTGAATTGCTCTAGGTGGAATATCGAGGGTTTTGGTCAGCTCGGGGTCGCCGATCAGACGAATGGCTCTCCTTTGAATGGAATCCAGTAGCCGAAGGGTGTGCTTGGGTGCAGAGCTACAGACATGAGAGCAATATTCTAATGATGGTCGAATCTGGGCTTTGTAGAGTGTCAAAAGTTGATGAGGTGTGTACAACCTTTTGGTGCGGAAAAGTACACCAAGTTTCGGTGCAGCTGCCTTGGCAATTGCGGCAACGTGATCATGCCAAGACATATTACCTCCCAGATTGACCCCCAGCAAATTAATAGATGGTGCCAGGGGAATTGCGTGTCCTGCCATGACTATATCCGGTTCTGCAATGTTAACCTTTTTGGAGAAGACTGCTGCCTGGGTTTTCTTAGCATTAAATTCGACTTGGTTACTGTCACCCCAAGCCAAAATTTCTTCCAGGTCTTTGTTGAGGCGGAATACTTCATGCTGCCTGCGAAGATGTGCGTCGGCAGCGGATGTTTGGGGAGTCAAGGTAAAAGATGAGACAAGTGTGCTGTCATCAGCAAAGCTATAAATTGGATTTTGGGTTTTCACTAGAAGGTCGTTAATATACAGTAAAAAGAGGGTACGCGACAATATGGACCCTTGAGGAACACCGGTATTGATGGTGAAGGTGTCTGAGAGAAACCCGTCAATCGCCACTTGCAGAGAACGGTTCTTAAGGAAGCTGGTTAACCATAAACAGAATCCATTAGGCATACCGTAGGATCGCAATTTACTTAGAAGCCCATCGTGCCAAACACGATCAAAAGCCCTAGAGATGTCCAGTGCAACAGCCCGGGATTCTCCATGATGTTCGATGGTGTTGCTCCAAAGATGGGTGACATATGCCAGAAGGTCACCTGTTGATCTGTACTTACGAAAACCGTATTGATGGTCGCTGATAATGTTAAGCCCTTCCAGATACTTTAGGAGTTGTTGGTTAATAGCTTTCTCCATTACTTTTGAAATTACTGGAAGCAATGCGACGGGTCGGTAGTTGCTTGGCAGGGTCTTTTTACCTTTCTTAGGGAGAAATAATACTCAAAGTCAACCTTCACTAAGATATATTTAGTAAGAAAAATATTTTTTAGTTACTTAGTTCTACATGTTTCGAACGTAGAAACGTTCATCTTCAGGAGAAGTATAGTTTAGTAAAAGCTCTATGAGGGTGTCACTCACAACTTCTTTCACTATAACTATATTTCTCCTGAAGATGAACGTTTCTACGTTCGAAACACGTAGAACTAAGTAACTAAAAAATATTTTCCTTACTAAATATATCTTAGTGAAGGTTGACTTTGAATATTATTTCTCCCTATTTAATTAATTTATATTTAATTGCCGAACATCGAAACTGAATACACCGTAAAGATAAGATTTTGATCCATCTTTTTTTTAGTATCTGATCCACCCACGATTGTCAGCATCGTTACTACTAACACAACAGTAAATATGGTTTGGAAAGTGCCCACTTACGCACAAACTCGGTGTAACCTAACATCCCTTGTTGTCTATACCTTGGGTAAGTTGAAGTGCATGCACACAGTATTAGTGGACTAATTGGGGCCAGACATATATTATAAAATAAAATGTTTAAAAATCATGAAAAGGCCCAATGAAGAAATTAACTTTATTTGCTATTTAAAATCACTGTCTGGCTGTGTTTTATTCATAATTTATTTGCTTTTACTTATATTTTTCTATCTGACTGCGAATTGTTCTTGTTCATACATTATAAGAAAGCAATATCCAAAGCTAAAGAATTATGTTGAAGATGACGTATGTTTATAACGTCTGGCCTGTGTGTAAAACTTTTTCATAGTCATATATAAATCGAACTAGGTATATACCAAGTAATACTTAATGCAGCATCATGAATATATTATGGCGGGTTCTCACATTCTTAATTTAATATATTTTTTTTAAATTGATTAAATCAATGTATCTATTGCCCATATTGCTTACTCGTAACTCGGTCTATAACAATATAGGATGACAAGTTATTTTCCAACGGTATATCGGGCGCCACCTCTTGATTAATGTGGTAAGGGGCCCACGTGCACCAGGAACTTGTTACAATGGAGAAATTCAACTACACAATTTGCGACAACTTATTGCTCCTTTTAAGGGTCATAAAATAAGACAGTTTAGGGATGAAATACATAAATAATAATTTGTATTGCCACGCGAAAGGCCAAAACATGTTACTTCAGTACATAGACCTATTTAATCGATGTTTTAACTATGATAATAAAGCAGAGTGAGACAGATTTACTTAATATTGACGGAGCTAAAAGAGAGTATTTTGTTGTATTTTTGTGTCCATGTATTATATTAGTAAAATATGATGGGAATGACTCCCGGCTATGACGTTGACGAATTTCATAAAGAAAAGATTCGCGATCGAATGGTAGACGCGCGTAAAAAAGGAATCTGCAAGCTCGATCGCTGCTTTATTGACAGAGTATCTGTATAAACGTCACGGATATGGACGCATCCTGTTACTGATATCTGTATCAGTAACAAGAAGCAGCCATCTTGGGCTATGAGAAGAAGGTTCACGTGGTAAACTTCTTGTAAAGACACGGACTCGGACGGATATAAGTAAAGTGGCATGGGTAAAAAGTTCCAGAAAATAAACCACAACACGACTAGCAATTCAGTAACGATTTAAATAGTAAGCCGGTTTCCCTGTGCGTGCGTGACTATGTATAAATTTTGCGATTCTACCTGGCATTATTGAAATAACAGAATTTTATTAGAGAGAGAAAAAATGCATATAGGTACCTCCTTTTTTTAGGTCTGCCGGCAAGAAATAGTACTACTAGCGTCATAATTCATGACAGTCCACTAAGGCCAAATGTTGCTGTCTTTATTGAGAGTCTAACTCCGAATGTTGTTTACACCAGTTACGTGCACTTACAAAATGTCGCTGGATCATCCAAAAATATTACTGCTACATTCCAAACATCAGACAGTTTTGTTTTTGATTTTGAAAGAGATATAAGTTATGATGACTAATTGTTGATTACCTATTTATATTTATAATATATATATTTTTTTTGTAACTTTTTTTTATTTTAATGTCATCCTTCTCAGACGCAATTCATCAAGAAAATTGTTTTGGCTAATAATAATACAATTGAAAGGAAATTCTTCTTCTGCAATAATACAAATATTTAATTAAAAACAATTGAGGTTTATTTTATTATTTTTCGTCGAAAAAGACAGAAAAGCTACATCAAATGTGGTAATATATTTCTTTCACTCCCATATGGATATTGTTTGTTTTATTACTAACCAAGTGACTGAATAAATGGGCTATACCAAATAATTTCATGTTAGTATGTGAAACTGACCTCTCTAGTGGTCAGATCATTAAAACTTGAGAATGATGATGAAAGACATGTTAAATTAAATGATCAACAATAAATAAAATATCCTATACAATATTTAAGCTTAATATTTTTTCTAAACACTGAAATAAAAGAGTTAATGGGGGGGGGGGGGGGGGACGTGTATATTTATAATGGATCACCCGGTACGTAAAACAACGTTTACTATATGTAAAAACAATATACTGTGGAAAAAATATACTGACGTGTCTACAGAGCTCTTAGCTCCAAACTGTTTGGGATGGTATCATCAAGACAAATCGAAACTTGTTTGTGCTGGAGGTGACTTGCAAATTAAATACTATTATAATATTTTATGAGTTCGGTGTTGCATATGTGATAAGAGACATATCTCAAGGTTTACTTTAATGGGTAAATAAATTTTAAATTGCGTTAATTAATTATAAATGTATTTTTTTAAATACTTATATTTTAGATAAATAAACAGCAATTTTTAAGAAAAAGTAGTTATTTATCTTTTTAAAAAATAAATAAAAATTATATACGTTCATGCATACATATAACTTATAACATTTATTTATTGTTGATCAATTATTAATTTCACATGTCTTCAATAAATAAAATTCAAATGCATACATTCAAAACTCAGTAAGAAAATGATATTGTTATAAATTCAACAAAAATTGAAAAATATGACTAAGTTTAAACGGTTATATCTCATTGAAACTTCATCAACATTTTTTCTAATACGTCATTCTGTAGAAAATTTAACATACTGTCTTTTCTATGAAGCAATGCCTTTACCTATCTCTGTTAAAAAAAAAATAATTTGCATTTAAGTAAAAAAATAATAAAATATTTAATTTTTTGCACTTTTTTGTTAAATGGTATTTAATATAATTTGAACTGAATAGACTTGTAAATTTTTTAATTACGCCATTTCGATAGAAAATCTAACTGTCTACAAAATTTTTCCTATAAAATACACACAAACTGTGCTTCGTCTTCGAGATATACTCAAAAAACCGTAAGGGTTGCATTCCCCCCCCCCCCCCCTATCTCCAGTTTCTGCCCTCTAAATTAATAGCACTCTGCGTTTTTTCATTCTGAATAACCAATTGAACGATTTAGGCAATAAAAACCCACACACTCTGTTGTTCCTTTAAGATTTAAAAAAGTCTTAGTTGCTCATATAGTGTACTACATTAAATTTATGATTAAAGTGTAAATAATCAAATGGGAATACTTTTTCCGGTAATTAAACTAGGTGAGCTTTGAAGAGTGATTCATGGAAAATAATGCGATTTACATAGCAAACTAGATTTAAATCGCGATGATTGATCATTATAAATGTATGTTATTGGGTGTTTCATTATATAAAAATATTAATATTAACATGGTAATTTTTACGGTCTGTTTGAAAACCTTGTCATTATACATAGAGATTATGCCTATCAAATGATTAAAGTGCAATCCATATTTATCAAATTTAAAATTAAGATACAATTGAGCGAAGCAAAATAGTTCTTTTATTTATTTACTCCTGAAATTAAGGAGTGGATTTAGGAAGTTCTTGACAGGGAAAAGGGGAAGTAAAATATTACAAGGGATTTTAAAGCTCCGCAGACTTATAAAATCCATAAATTGATTCATTCCTACAGCACAAAAAAAGGATTAATCTAAAAAATCGCCAAAATAGGTAAAAATTACTAACACCTACCTAAATAAAAGAAATTAAAGTCCATCCCAAAATATATCGTCTTGATTTTACCCCTAATAAATCATTTATATAAACATACCCATTGTGGTAATATTTAAATGTTATCATTACTACCTACCTGGCTACCCAGGGATGGAATAGATAAAAAGGGTCGGTCAGTGTTATACGGTAATTTCATATAAAAATAATGTTATTTGCAATAAAACTCAAGTTGAAAATAAATCAATTCCTTACATTTACCTAAAGTCCACCTAGAGTAAAATACTTAGAAGGGACCCATTTTATTACCTGGGACGGATTATTGATTTAAATGAAAGCAAAAGCCAAGACGATATACTTTACCTATTTTCAAGGGGAATCACCCCGAAGAATCTTAGACATATAAAACTACAATATGTAAATTCAGTTTTTTTAAATATTTGATCGCTCATATCATAAAAATGATTGCTATGTAATGTATACCTTTGAATTTCAATATTTAAAGAATGACGGATCAGTGCAAAAATGTGGCCACCGTTTTTGGAGGCAAACTAATGTTTGTCTCCGTTTTCGATCGATTTCAGACACAAGACATTGTATTATTTTATGCAATAAAAGACGGCGAGATCCGAAGTCACGTCGGTTCTTACATAGCGAATGAATCATAGTGCGCCTGTCTATTCGGCTGTCTTTAAATGTTGAAATTCAAACTGTATACATATTCTACCGGAAGGTGCATTGTGGTTGGAAATATAGAAAATTCCATGCTTTAGACTGTCCAAATACTTGCTCCCCTGTTGACTTTAGAGAGGGGTTTTAGGGAGACATTTTTAGGGTCTCTGTATGGTGAGTGCACATGCGAAGTTTGAACAATTTTAGACAACCCAATGTTTTTTATTGAAATTCAACAGGTGATGCTGCGGACACTAGCATTGATTGCACTTGTCAACCTGTGATTTGTCATTGTCCAATGTAATTTGCAAAGGGTAGGCTTTTTTAAGATTACTCTGTTCCCACAAGCAATCACGGACAGGTTACCGATACCTACAGTTTGACAGTTGTCTAACCAATCTAAACACCCAGAAATCCGCATCCAAGTCTATGGCGAAAAATCCTGATTGTCACGGACTGTCCGTGACTGCTGTGGGACCAAACTCTAACTATGTATACACAATGAGCCTAACAAATAAAAATGTAGCAATTGTTTGAAGCAATTAATTTTTAGTAAAAGCAATTGCTTGACTAGCAAATGCTCTAAATAGTCTAAGTAAAAGCAATTGCTAGATCTGGATATGCTATTTTTCTTACACCTCTGTAGCAAATGCTTATTCAACACAAGTTTAGATGTTTATTTTGATAAATGATTATGAAGCACAACGAAGGCAATTATCGTGGATGAAATTTTTTCTAATTTATTCCTAATTTTATACTGAAGGACAGGAAACCTTGCGTTTAACTGCCCAAAACATCGTTCAATTATGACACGTTCATGGCAGAAAACGCTATTATAATTTTTCTGCTCTTGGGTTGCAGGAGTTCTCCAGGGAGTCATAACGTAAGGCGATATACAGTAGCCATCGTCTCCTAATAATACGCATTCCTCTGTGCTGTTTTTAAGAATGTATATGTATATTAGAATTTTTGAAAATTCTGCTGTCGTGCACAGAGCCTGGCCATTGGCAGTCTACCCTTGTACAAGTTTCTTGTGCATTACAAGTATCCTGCACGTTAATGCTGGGGTACCCTTTTCGGTTTATATATTCATCATCAAATTCTTGAAACTTTGGAATCCTGACGTGTGTACAGTCTATCACGCCGATGGCATTTGGAAAGCGGTATCTTTCTGACTACAACCGTTTAGCTTTCACAACAGCTTCAGCACTTTTAGGAAATTTTTTAAAAATATTGGCCTTCTCCAAAACTGCATCCATTACAGAAGTATATGTCGTACAGACGGTAGTTTGGCAAATACCGAGTTCTTTACCTACAGAATTTTAAAAGCCCGGATCCGACAATTGCCGCAGAATGACTTTCATCTTATTTATAGGCGACAGTGCACCTCCTCGTCTTTCATCAGTATCAGTTAAAAAATAATTTGTCAACCACTTTTCAACACAATTTTAGCAGTCAAATCGATATAACTTTCTGAAATCATCATATCTGCAATTTTTACGTACACTAGATTTTTTTTTTACGAGCGTTCACATATTATTCAGCCATAATTGAAGACACAAATTAAGAGTAACGCACGTGTATGCTGTGAGGAACTAAAGTTGACTGCTACCAAGCAAATGATGCAGGGCTTGACCTACCTTAAAAAGTTTACAGCAATTGCTACACTAGAAAAAGCAATTCCTTAATTTATTCATCACATTTTAAACAAACGATAGCAATTGCTTCTATTTAAAAAAAATCATTGACTAGAAGCAATTCCTGCACTTTTAAGCAATTGCTGGAAGCAAAAACAATTACTTTAGTTTTTAATAATTGGCTTTCAAGCAATCACTTCGATTTTATAAGAAAAAGCAATCGCTACACTTTTATTCTTTAGGGTCATTAACTTCTTTATGAATGAAATACTTTGTCTATGATAATTTGTCTGAGGATTTAACCTCGGTATAATATTGTGCTATCGCGAACATACAGCATAATAAAATTATCTATAAAATGGTAAGGGAACTGAAAAAATTGGATTAAGAACAAAACAATTATGATATCAAGATGAAGGATCGAACTTAGCAAAAAATTCAAGATGCCGGATCAGACATCGTAAACAAATTATTGCAAATAACCGCACGACAATATCAAATTTACGATAATCTGTGTCAGGATGTTAAAAAAATTAGCAACGACAAAAATTATTCAGGTCTGTGAAAATCAGTCTATAATTATGATTATTTGTAACCAAATGCATAATTAGATTTCTTGTAATTAATTTATAAGTTCTAGTACCGTTACGTTTTATAGAAAATGAAAACATACATAATATATATTTACTATTTAAGTACGATAAGAAACTTATTAACTCACCCAAGTATGTTAATAATACATATGGATCGTTCGCAAGAAAATGGTTACATGTCCAAAAAATGGGTTTTCACTTTTTTTTTATAATAACACTAAAGCAGATGCGTGCTTTCTATTATTTTATTTTTTATTTCAAAACATTCTTTATTCGTTCATTTTTAGTTATTTTACATATCAGTTTTCTTATTTGATTATATTTTAAAAAAGTTATTATATAATTATAATAATAGCTCCTTCTAAGTTATAAGCTAACTAGGGCAGGGCAACGGGGCAACTCTCTATTGAGGCTGAATTAACCCGGGGTAAGAAAGATCTCATTTTAAGTTTATTTATTTTATTGGCAGGTTCCAGTAATCTTTTACCGCCGTGAGAGAATTCAATTATGCTTTGTGCTTGTAAATAGTTGTTTTTTAATGAATTGTATTTTATATTTTTGCTGTCATTTTTAACTTGAAACTTTTTTTGAAAGTGTGAAATCATCAAGTAGGAGGGCTTTTGTTTCACATGGTATGAAAAGTTGTGATAATTATTTTAATTTCTAATTTTAATTTGGTCTGTTTCCGAAGTATATTGGTAATTATTGATAAATAGGCCTGTGGAGAGGTTCGTTCTGGTGTCTTATGTTTGTCATATCCCTTGTAAGTCCCGCGTTTTGTGGCTGAGTTTTAAAGAAGCTTTGCGAAGTATCTAGTACGTATTGTTTTATGTATGGTACGTTTGTCGCTTGGTGTAGGTGTCTTAGTGGCGTATGTCTGGGTTTAGAGAGTATTTATCTCAGTACTATGTTTTGTAATTTCTGTATGCGGTTGTATTGATGGTCTGATGAGCTACACCAAACAAGTGCAGCATATACTAGTACTGGTATAATTATTGATGTGTATATTGTTAGTTTATTGTGTGGTGAAAGAAAAGATCTGTAGTTTAGTAGTCTTTGTAAGTTTTTGGTTGCCGCGTAATATTTTCTTATTATATTGGTTACATGCGGTAGGAATTGTAGTCTTCTGTCTAGTGTCACGCCAAGGTATTTTAGTTTGTTTTTTGGCTCTATTTCCTTGTAATTGATTTTTATATGTTAGTTTATGTGAGTGTTAAGGGTTTTTCTGGTTAAAACCATATACTCACATCTATCTTTATTTATTTTAAGTTTCCACTTCTCATACCACGGGAGGAGGATATTGAGGTGGTTGGTTAGGTGTTGCCTGGCCATATTTGCGTAGCTTTCTATTGAAAATAAGTTGTTGTGTGATTTTCGATCAGTGGCAATATTATCAGAGAGTCCCAAGAAAACTGTGTTACATTTGACTTTGCCTCAAGCTGGTCGGTAGTTCACATTTAAAGTTTGTCTTTAAAAGGTAACGTTTGGATTAAGTGCATATTTTATTTAATGATAAGTATTAAATTTAGATTAAAACTGGTAGAGTATGAGCCACAAATATTCTTGTTTACATTTCTGTATTCTGTATAAAAACTGCAGAAAAAAAGTCGCCTTGTGAATAAGAAGCGTATATACCGGGTGGGGTTTTTAAATGGAACACTGCGTATAGCGGCTTTGGGAATAAGATATCTCTAAAATCCAAAAATACGTCCTCAAAGATTTTTTATGGGCCTCGCTATTGTCATGTAAAAAAGGGATCCCAAGGAGGAGGCGCAGCCCTAACCAACTTTTTTTTTTTAAATGAGAGGATACCACTTATGGCACCCTTTTGAAAAGCTTATCGAAAAATAAATTTGTCCATATATTTTTTTTACATCTGTCAAATCATGCGTCAGAAATTTTAAAAAAACTAACTTTAGGAACATTTACATTAAAATATTAACTTTGAAACTGTAATGTCACTTTTTTATCATAACAATATTATTGTTAATCATTTGCCCCATGAATCTGCAGCACATATGATTAAATGTATCTCTGCCCGAATCCTTGCTTTCAACTCTTCCATTAAAAATCTAGGGGTGTAATATCCGGAGATTTGGGTGGCCACTCTATAAATCCTCGCAGTCCTATCCACCTATTTGAAAATGTACCATTTAATAATTCTCTTACATTTCTTGCACAGTTTTTTATACCAGAACTTCAAAAAATATTTCTAGAATATTATGGAAATCTAGACCAAAGGATATTTTTTCAGCAGAATGGAGCCCCTCCTTACTTTAATAAATGACAAACCTACATTTTCATTAAGGTTAAAAATATTTTTTTGTCGTGGAATGATTGATGACATAACTATCTATCAATACTTCAATTAAAGTGTTAAAAATTATTCTTTTGGCAAGAACTTTGAATCGAAAAAAGATATTAAGCGGTGTTTTTCACATTTTTTCTTGCAAATTTAATCTACGTTCCCACTATGATGTCATAGTTATACCGTATGATTAAAGTTTTAGGAATAAAATCAAAAAGCTTTTAGTAGGTATTACAAATTGCGCCCTCTAGCAACTTTATTGCGAATTAGAGTATACCAATGGATACGATAATTAAAAGTACTTACCTTTTCTCTTATATCAACAAGCATATTTGATTAATTCGTGTTGTTATTTTAAACTTTGACTATTCAAAATATCCATTATATAACATAGTTTAGTAAATAACTGAAATTAATAAACATGTCTCGAAATTAAATTTTAATTTGTATCAAGCCTTCCTTATTTAAACAGCCAAGATTCAGAGTTGAACAGCCAAGTTGTAATAACATGATAATATATATTATAATATATAAACATTCTTTTTCATCATTGTAAATATATCTATAGGCAGAAATGGAACAAAAATGTACAGTTAGAACTTGCAATACTTTATGTATAATAATGATGTATACTTTCTGTTCTTAATGAAGATAATATTTAAATATCCTGAGAACTTCATAAATCATTAATGGTAAATTATTGATTGTAACCATTTTTCGACAAGAGAAGATGTATGATGTCTGTTATTAAAATGGACAAATCAGTCCTATGTAAAAGACCGGCGAACTGAAAATTTTATTGTAGTTTTATATTAATTAATCAATGTTGTCACAAAACTTTTACATTATACAGAGTGTACCAAATTCGATAGTGTCCATTTTAGATATCGAAAACTAATCTATTATGAGAAATACATACGTCTTTAATCAATAAGAAGAATGCGGAAAAGACGAAATGAATTGACGAAACAATAACAGAGACATGTGCAGGTAAAGAGTAAGAAAAAAAAATGTACATAATAATGGTATTCTATGCGAGGTGCTTATTCTTATGAATAATCTATTGTAGTTTTTAGTGGGGAAAATTCAATGTGTATTTTTATCGCTCACATGTGAATTTAAAGCTAGTTATATATTCATCTCTTGTCAATACAGTCAGTGTCGGTGCAGGGCGACTATACTTTCAGAAAATCTTTTAAATCAAAAGTTGGCACGTGTGTTGGACAAGAGAAACGTTAACAAATTAAAAGCTTATTTGATAAATTTTTTTTCTTCCATAGGCAAAGCAGTGTCGCAAACATAATTTAGGAGCAATGCATTAAATCCATTTTTTATAATTTTCAAGGTAAATATAAAAATGTAGTGCTTTTTAGTCAATCTATCATTAGAACAACCCAGTTTGATCAAAGCGCTCAGCTAAGCAAAACGGAATAATTCCAATGCACGTTTAAGCAAAGTGCAATAAATCCAATTCGCATTTAAGCAAAGTAAAATAAATCCAAAAAAAGAATACCTATTTATTTCTGTCTAAAGCGTTTGCATTCTTTTATATCAATAATCTTATATATATAATTAATTATTATTTCACTTAAGTCTTAAATTTTATTGGCCTTATAAAATAACGTAAACTTAATTGCTTCAAGCAAAACGCAATAAATCCAAACAAGAAGTTAGCAAAAAGGAATAAATCCATACTAATCTAGCAAAATGGCATAAATCCACATTCTGGTTAAACGAAATGCAGTAAATCCACTAAAAAATATACCATATTGTCTTGAAATTTGAAAGAAAATATTCCTTTTTAATCATTAAAATATTACATAAATCATTCTGCGCCACATGAAAATCTTAGCTTTTCTTCTAACTGACTTTGCTAGTTTTTTAAGTTTTATTCAAAACAACATATTATGGATTTAATGCGTTTTGCACAGTTGCTCCTCAATTACGGCTTACTAAAAATCTGGGGAAATGACGATGTTCCGATATCAGATGATCAATGACAAATTACTGCTGTCATCTGTCGAAAACGGATAGGGTTGGTTTAGTTAACTTTAATATATAATATTAAATACCGAATAAAATATTCGCTTTAACTTTTTTTTAACTCAATAACTTATTTTGCCTATCAAATTTAACACCCCCCCCCCCCTTTTCCCATTTCTGGTGCAATTTAATTAACAAGGCAGTGCAGTTGTTGGAGTACTGTGGATATCCATTATGTCATCACCCTGTATATACACTATAATAGACAATACAATGCAAATACTTTTGTTATTACAATAAAATAAGTCATTGTAAATTCAAATTTGTTTCTTAACCTCGTATCTTATTGTTTTTAATTTTTTCATGAAATTACCGTTGTTCATCAATTCACTCGAATCGTCAGTAACAGAGCACGAAAACCGTGCGCTTCATACATATTGTTCAATGAGTATAATTACGATTATAATTGTTCATTATTAATTGAATTAATATTTTCAATCGACTTTTTTTTTGCGGAATTGCACGCAATATGGAGATTGCGGTATAATGTGGTATAAAATTAGCTTTTTAACAGTATTTTTGATGCATCTGTATTTTATGCTGCAGCGTTCATAATATTATTATTTTTTACTTATAATTACTGCTATCAGGTGATAAAAGTATATACCTAGTGTGTAATAATTTCCACTATTATTGTAGGGGTTTGAATTAAAAAGAGCATAAAAAATGGACTGTATATATGATTGGTTGAGGAGATGAGAGTTGAGAGTAGAGGTTTAAATAAAACAGTACGGCGGCAGCGTGACAAAAAGTATAAAAATGGCCTACCTTTGGTTCATCCTTTCCGGCTTGGTGGCCACCAACTTGATCCTAGCGAAGAGGGATGCCACAACCCTGGATCGGGACACTGCACGTCACAATCTGTCTTAGTTTGAGAGTTTTATATAACATAAAAATGCCGGAAAATATTCCGGGAGCGAAATTTGCGTGAGTTCTTTTTAACGACTTTTTCGAACTGTCTTTCAGACGCCCGCGCAAGGTCCAATCGGCCAAATACAAATTGTCACGTGGTTAACACGACTACAGCGACTTACGCGGGGAATTAATATTAAAGAACCAACATTTTTGCTTATGAAAAATAAGTAAACTTATAAATTAAATATTATTGAGATGAAACCTAAACATACCGCCCATCTAAAATGGGACATTTTACCAAAAAAAAAAAGTGAAATAAATTCTACGAAGCTAAACTTAAAACAAATTCATTTAAATTTACTTTACAAGACAAAAAAAAACAATTTTAGTTTAGAGGCAGGGGACACACTTTGGTAACTGGTCGTTTTAACAGACCTTTGGCGGTGCGCACAGTTACAACGCGTATTACTCCATCCGAACCCGGATGCACCTCAGTAACACGACCTAAAGGCCATTTTAAGGGTGGTATAAGCGCGTCTTTAAGCAACACGAGTGTGTCTTGTAAGACTGGAGTGGACGGTTCCGTCCATTTACTACGCTGCATTAAAGTATGCAAGTATTCTTTATTCCAACGTATCCAAAACTGTTGATGTAATGCTTGTAATAGTTGGAATCGAGATAAACGTCCGATTTTGATTGAGGTTAAATCAGGCTCAACAAAAGAGTTTAGAGGTTCCAAATTTAAAAAATGTCCGGGTGTAAGCGCTTTAAGATCGTTAGGATCTGAGCTTAATGGACAAAGTGGTCGTGAATTTAATAACGCCTCAATTGAGACTAAAACAGTATTAAATTCTTCATAGGTTAAAATTTGTGTGCCAACAACACGAGATAAATGGGTTTTTACTGATTTTACGCCACTTTCCCAAAGAGCTCCAAAATTGGGACTAGCGGGGGGATTAAAATGCCATAATATGTTTTCTTTCTCAGCAACCTGCTGCATAATAGTTACAAGTTCATTATGGGCTCCTACGAAATTTGTGCCGTTATCACTAAAAATATCAGTAATTTTGCCTCTGCGGGCTAAGAAACGACGCAAGGAGGCTAAGAAACAATCAGTTGAAAGGCTAGAACAGAGCTCAAGATGTATAGCTTTCGTAACCATGCACACAAATATACAAATATAAGACTTGTAAGTTTTTGCTCCTCGTAGTTTACCCATCGTAGTGGTGAAAGCCCCGGCAAAATCTATGCCAACCTTCTGAAACGGTTTGCATTGGGCTAAACGAGCCTCGGGAAGATTCCCCATAGGGGGTTGAGGGCTCTTGGGATTAGCTCTAAAACATCGATAACAATGTGACAGAACGTGGCGAATAGCCCTTTTTGGAAATATAATCCAAAATTTTTGAACGATTAAATATTGGAGGGTTTGTTGACCTGGATGTAGAAATTTATTATGGGTGTCTTGAACAATAAGGGTAGTTAGTCGATGAAGACTGGGTAAGAGAGCGGGATGTTTTTGTTCAAAGGAGAGGTGAGAATAGGATAGGCGTCCGCCCACCCTCAAAATACCATCGGTATCAAGAAAAGGATTCAATTTTCTGAATAATTTGGGAAGGGGATTATTATTTTTTAGTCTTTTAATTTCATCACCAAACACGGTTCCTTGGATATATTTTGTCAAGCGCATAAGCGCTTTGTCTAACTCTTGCACCGAAAATGCCCCACTTAGAGTAGTTAAGGAATTTTTATTAGACATAAAGCGTAAGAATCTAGCGACGATGCGCAGAATTTTGTCGAGGGAAGAAAATCTGTCTAATAGTTCGAGGAGATAGTCCCGGCGTTGAATCACAGTGGCGAAAACAATTTTTCTTTGCTCCAAGGCCGATTCTTCGGGCTTAAAGCGTTTATTGAAGTTGGGCCACAACTCTTCGGTCTTGCTGAGAAAATCAGGTCCCGCCCACCATAGCGAGTGGTCAAGTAATTGAGAAGGCAAGAGACCGCGTGAACCACAATCTGCAGGATTATATTCTGACGGAACATAAAACCAACGATCAGGAGCTACCTTTTCCTGTATGTGGGTAATCCTGTTAGAAACAAAAGTATTATATTTATGAGGGGAAGATTTTATCCAAGATAGAGTGACAGTGGAATCCGACCAAGCATAAATCTGTCGAAAATTAATTTCATTCTTAAAAGCTTCCATAACTGAGATCACCAGATCTGAGAGCAGCACTGCTGCGCATAACTCTAATCGGGGAATAGAGATTCTTTTTAAGGGAGCAACACGAGATTTTGCAGCTACAAATGATATTTTTATCTGGTTGGCGGAATCCATAAATCGAAAATATACGACGCTGCAATATCCATAAGAGGAAGCGTCCGAGAATGCATGAATCTCACAAACTAGGTACTTAGACGCGAGAAGATGACGGGGTAATTGAATTTTAGAGAGCAGGGGTAATTCTTCTTTAAATTTACCCCATTTTATAATAATGTCATCGGGAGGTATCGCGTCCCAATGAATACCTAGAGTCCAAAGGTTTTGCATAATTAGTTTGCCAAAAAGAACAATGGGAGTTAAAAAACCTTCGGGATCAAAGATACGAGCTACATCGGACAAAATATTACGTTTTGTGCAAGGGGTTTGTTTAATGCTTACATTATAGGTAAATGTATCTGATGATGGTTGCCACCGAAGACCTAATATTTTTACTTGTTCTTCTTTATCATCGAAGGAGAGAGGCTTAATCTGGAGCAGAGAATCCGGGAGATGAGTCAACAATCTAGGATTGTTGCTCGCCCATTTTCGTAATTCAAAACCACCCAGGTTTAGGAGCTCCATCAGCTGATGTTGAAGCTCTAAAGCTTCTTTGATACTATCACAGCTGCAGAGCAAATCATCTACATAGATAGAAGTTTTTAAAGCCTGGCAAGCAAGAGGGTAAGTTAGCTGATTGTCATTAGCCAGTTGCTGAAGAGTGCGAATGGCTAGAAACGGGGCCGAAGAGACACCATACGTAACTGTCGATAAACGATAATCTTTGACAGGCTCGTCGGCGGAAAAGCGGAATAAAATTCTTTGATAATCGCACTGAGCCGGAGTAATTAAAATCTGGCGATACATTTGTCGAATATCAGCAGTAAAAACTACAGCGTGAAGTCGAAATCGCAACAAAAGTGTAAATATATCCAACTGTAGTTTTGGGCCAACTAATAGGGTGTCATTTAAAGACACATTATTCAAGTCTTTCGTGGAAGCATCAAACACAACTCTGAGTTTTGTTGTGAGACTTTCAGGGCGTAAAATACAATGATGAGGTATATAATAAGAGTGGGGAGCTTGTAAAGGATCTGAAATAATTTCCATATGCCCAGCTGATAAATATTCTTTCATAAAATCACAATATTCTTTACCAAGAGAGGGGTTATTTTTGAGACGACGCTCTAGATTTAAAAATCTTCGTAAAGCAATATCACGAGAACCGCTAAAAACTGGAGAAGCTTGGTCCCTAAAGGGGAGAGAGACCACATATCGACCAGTAAGAGTTTTATAATGAGTGTTTATAAATATTTTTTCTGCCGCTAGCTCGTCGGGGTTATGCTGAGGAGTTTGAGCAACTTGCTCCAGTTCCCATAACCGTTTTATGGAATTTTCAATTTGAATTGACGTACAAAATGTGTGTACGCTAAAGTCATTTTGGAGAGAAACCTTGCCCATGATAACCCAACCAAAGGCAGTGTTAAGGGCTGACGGTTCCTGAGGATTAAATGAGATTGATTCGCCTTTTAATAAAAAGGCAAAAACCTCAGCACCAATAAGCATATCTATTGGAGATGAAGTATTAAACTGTGCATCAGCTAAATTTAAATTTAAAAAAGTTTCAAATTTTTCTTGAGGTATGTCAACACTGGGCATGTTTGCACATATTTGGGGTAAAACAACAAACTCCAAATTTAAACAAGGTTCATAGGAGAAATGAGGTTTAACTACACAAGTGACGGCTTGCGTGGCATTAGTATTCAGGGGCCCAAGCCCACCTATGGAAGTGTTATGGGAGTAGCAAGTAACACCTAGTCGCTTGCAACACTTTCTTGTAATAAAATTAGCCTGACTAGCAGAATCTAATAAAACACGGACGCTTTGAAATTGTCCCCAAGCATCTTTAACATGTATCATCGCGGTGGACAATAAGACCGTGTGATTGCGGGGTAGATTAGCAACTAAAGAACTTATAGAGGAGTTATTATGTAAGTTATCCATCGTAGGGGGAGAACTAGCTTCCGCTTCGGCGTTAGTAGCATGTAAAGCACGTGAACCGAGGGATGGCGTGGAAGTAAGGGGGTTTGACATATATGACGTCGAGCTTGGAGCATTGGATAACCTAGTTTGAGACGATTGAGACTTACTTTGTGAATCAAAATGTAAAAGTGTGTGATGCTTTAAGGAACATTTTCTGCAAGTGTGCAAAGATGTACACGCGGGGGAAATATGCCTGGTACCTAAACAATTTGTACACCATCGTTTAGATTTTACCATATTATACCGTTCCTGGGGCGTTTTTGCCAAAAAGGCTTGACAATTATAAATGGGGTGAGGATTATTACAAACAGGACAAGTTTCTTTGCGATCAGTATTATTAACAAATGTTTTTAATTTATTTCGAATATTTTGAGTATTTTGAATTTTTACGGGAGAAGAGGTTATATAAACAGCCTCTAGGGCTTCGCATTGTGTTTTCAAAAATTCTTTTAAGATTGTATAATTTTTTGAGCGATTGCCGGGATTTTTTAATTCAGCATGACATTCAATTTCAAAACGGGTTGCCGTACTTTGATTTAAACGCTCCATGAGCATATTAAATAATACAAAATCCCACTGTTGAACAGGGTAATGTAAAGCATTTAACGCCGCCAAGTTTTCTTCAAATTTATCAATAAGATTTCTTAAGGCGCCGACTAAATAATCCTCGGGCAATTTTTTTGTATTTTGTATATCCTGCCAATGAGTTATTGCGATAAGTCTAGGATCCTCATATCTACTAACAAGAGTATTATAAGCAATTAAATAATTCGCGTCACTTAATGGTGTACATTTAACTAAAGCAAGTGGGGCTTTATCTAAAGAGTTTATCAAATAGCTAAATTTTTCGACATTACTTAAATGCGTATTGGTATGAATAAGTGAATTGTACAAGTCAAAAAACGTTTTCCATTTTTTGATATCTCCTGTAAAAATAGGGATTTCTAACTTGGGTAATCGAACATTGTTTTGATTTAGCGAGGACCCCGAATTTGAGGCATTTAGTTGCACAGCGGGTTCGTCCTTAAAAAGGCCAAAATAACTAGCTTGAATTTCAAAATAATCAAAGTCAAATAATTCCCTTATAGTTGCCTCGCTTTTCAATAGATTTTCTTGATTTTCTTTACCTGCGATTAAATCGATAATAAGTGAATGATTTCTATCAAAATCGTCGTTCAATTCCTCAAGTTTTTTATAGCGCATTTTAAAATGCATACGTGCATTTTGATCTTGTTGAGCCTTTACAGCAATAGCCAATAATTCTTTAACACGAGAAATTGCAGCATTTCTGCGGGCATAATATACATCGAGTTTAGACATTTTTTAGTATTTTTGAATTATTTAAATACGAGAAAATAGAACGATATATTTTATCAACATGAGTTTGACAATTCGCACAACAACGTAAACAAAATTGTTAATGCGAATTTAATGACTATTGCACTTCAGACCGCGCTGCTAAGGAGGGAGTATAATGCGTGAACTGGTGCGCCTTCGAGTCTCTGCGATCTAAACTAAAATGTCCAAAATGATTGGAATATTTTACACATTCCAATGACTAAATTTTTTAATTTTTAATTGATTTTTAAAAATATAAAATCCGTGGTCGAAGTAACCAAAAATGTAGGGGTTTGAATTAAAAAGAGCATAAAAAATGGACTGTATATATGATTGGTTGAGGAGATGAGAGTTGAGAGTAGAGGTTTAAATAAAACAGTACGGCGGCAGCGTGACAAAAAGTATAAAAATGGCCTACCTTTGGTTCATCCTTTCCGGCTTGGTGGCCACCAACTTGATCCTAGCGAAGAGGGATGCCACAACCCTGGATCGGGACACTGCACGTCACAATCTGTCTTAGTTTGAGAGTTTTATATAACATAAAAATGCCGGAAAATATTCCGGGAGCGAAATTTGCGTGAGTTCTTTTTAACGACTTTTTCGAACTGTCTTTCAGACGCCCGCGCAAGGTCCAATCGGCCAAATACAAATTGTCACGTGGTTAACACGACTACAGCGACTTACGCGGGGAATTAATATTAAAGAACCAACATTTTTGCTTATGAAAAATAAGTAAACTTATAAATTAAATATTATTGAGATGAAACCTAAACAATTATATAACTGATTTTTAATCAACTCGTAACAATCAAAGCCGGTATTGTGGATTATCTTATCTGAAACAAGAAAGCCGTATGGGATAACGCAACTATACTTTGCAGGTTCGGCAATTCTGCATTATGCGTACCCTAGAAATAAACCGTGCACTTAGAGCGTTTTCACACGGCACCATATATCGCGCGCGATAAATGGTCGCAATCAATATTGCTTTACACCAAATTATGTGTTCTCTAATATAGCTTGTGTGTGAAAATGGCTCATTAGAAAACACATAATTTGGTGTAAAAGCAATATTGCGACTATTTGTCGCGCGCGATATATGGTGCCGTGTGAAAACGCTCTTAGAGTTAACTGCGGCGGTGGCTCAGCGGCGAGTCACTGTCATTCGACCGTGGCGTTCCGAGTTCGATCCTCGGAATGGGCATACGCACAATAAAAAAAAAGTGTGTCCGAATTTTAGTAGGTTTAAGAATGCAGGGAATAGTGTAAAATGTATCATCTCCCAACCCGCCCCATTGACGTCGGTAACCAGGCCGGATGAGATCGGATATCTTGTGGGGTGCGAAAGAAGGTACACAATCCCCAATCGGTAGGTCATGCAATGGCATAAGGAACCTAGGGTTAGCCCCCCTTGGGAGAGTGTCGTATAATAATAATAATAATAATAATAATAATAATAATAATAATAATAATAATAATAATAATAATAATAATAATAATAATAATAATAATAATAATAATAATAATAATAATAATAATAATAATAAACGTGTTTTATTCAAAATAAGTAATACAATTAGGCGATATTTAGCCGACAGGGCTAATCTTACATATAACCTAAGTAAGTACAAAAAATATTCAACCTAAATAAATACTAGATATAACTAGTCTGACTATAATAATACCTGTAATCAAGCAATAAATGTAAAATTAAATAACCTACCCACATATTGACGGAAAACAATAAATATATATAAAAAAAAAATGCACCATACTGCAAGGAAAACCAATAGAATGGGATTTTGCTTTTTTTTATAATCATTTATCTATGGTTTTAAAATTATGTTTTATATAAAAATACAATGTTTTGAACCGATTTGTTATTTAAAAAATAGTTAAACAAAAATGCAATTAAATTAAAGTGTTTTTAATAAAATATAACAAAAAGAGTATATTAACAAAGTATTGCTGCTACATAAAATCTTCGAAGTCATCAAAGTCATTAGCAAACTCGGTATATGCAGATAATTGCGCATTCTCGCCTTCCATTTTTAATTTCGCCTTTCCTTTGCCCTTATTTTTTTTAGATTTATCTCCTTTTTCTATTTTTTGTTTCTCTAAATACAGATTATCTAAGGCATTCTTTATTTTTCTTATATCCGAGGAGTTCATAGTAGCACAGAGATTCCGCGCTAATCCTTCTGTAAAATTAACAAAATGGTTGCCATGCCTCGACAAGGGTGTCAATGATTTCGACAGAGTCTCGGTAAATTCTTCAAATTCCTCAAAAGTAGAAGGTAATTTCAAGCCACCGATTTCTTCTTTTTTACTACCGACTTCTTCTTTTTCGCCAAAAGTGGTTTCCAAAGCTAACTTTAAGTCTGATTCTTTTTCCATTCTAATTCTTTCTTCAGGGGAAATGTCTTCTTCTAGTTGTTCTTTAAGTCGCTGTTCCAGTTCTCTTTTTTTAGCCTCTTTTTCAGCAATTATTGCATTTAACTTTTTCTTAGTCTTTTTGATTTCTACTTGTTTACTTTCATCTTTCTCTTCCTTTTTTTCTTCATCTTCATCCTCCCAGCTCTCTTTAATTTCCTCTTATTCATCTTCACCCACCCATTTATTGGACTTCACCAAAGAAGGGACTACTGGTGGTGGTTCAAAATTCTCATCATCCCATGATTCCATTTTGTCAGACTTCTATAATAAAATATGGAAAAATATAAAATTGGCACAAAACTAAATGAAAAGTTCACGTGTAAAACGTGTGCGCTAATGTCACCCAAAAACGAACAGCTGAGGGCAGATTAAATTATCTAGAACTTTCTAGATACAAATAATCAAGTTATTTTTTCTGGATATCAAACTCGAGGTCTCACTCTTTTGTGTTTCTTATTTAAATTCACTATTTTACTACAATACTCGTTTGCTTCTAAATACAAATTTTTGACTATGACTGTGGTTAGTGGTTCGGAACCCACCTTAACCCATTAGTGCATGAGGTTATTTTTTTTCTATATAATAATTTTAAAATAAGAGTGAAACCCAAAATGTATGTCAGAATGACAGGTCCATTAAAATGGACAGTATACGCTGGGGCCTCGACTGGGGCTTTGTGTAAATAATTTATAAAAATAAAAAATTTAGCGTGATACAATTTGAAACATAGATTAGGTGAATTTTTTCTTATTTTTTAGTTTTTCATATCGCACTACAGGTATATTATACAATGTGTTTACAAAATTTTAATAAAGGTAATTTTTTTAATTTAATTTTTGGAAAAAATGTATTTATTAATTTTCAACTTTCTAACACTATACCTACTCATAAACCATAGACATATAAGTGTTTATAAGTACGCCACTGTACATCATAACATTTAGGTACAACTATGGTTATTGAACATAATTAAGCTTTTCATAAGATATAATAATCACTCGCAAAGTTTGCACGATACAACGCACAGTGAGATCTAGCTACCAATAAGTTAAAATAAAGCAAGGTTTTCCAAAAAAATCGGTATTTCTTAAAATATAACAGATATCAAAAATTTGACAAATTACTTTCTTTGCTATAAACCAGTGATTCAATTGACGTAGAGTGATAAAATTTAAAAATATTATTGTGAAAGTTACACGGCATTAAAATTGGAGCAAAAATCATCGTCTTCTTTAACACCCTGTATATAAAATTTTGTGACAGTTAAAGAAAATCCAACATTGACAATTGTTTCCCAAGGGATGAATCTATCAACCATTTAATACCGTAGGTCGATATCATATCTGGTTCAGAAAAAAAACTGTTAAATTTAGGCGAAATTTTTCTTGCTCGAAAGCAATTGTCCAGCAGTTTATGTAAGCAGTACCTACCTATTCATAAAAAGTGCATTTTACTAAAATCAATTTGAATATCTTGCGGGTCGCGACTACTAAAAATATCTTTCATATATTTACTTGACGAACCGCCATTTCAAATTTGTTGTTTGAATTATTTTTTCGAAAGAATCCAATTGGTTCTTTCGAATTGTTGTAGCCACTAATAACTAGAAGGCTATTCTTAAAAAGTGCTGAAATGACCAGCATCCATACACATACAACTACTTTTGAAGAGAACCATTTTAAATTCAATTTATGTACTACCGAATGTTCCAGTAAAATTTGATAACTTGCATACCAAAGTTGCATTATGCTCGTATTAAAAAATAACTTAAAAAGTAGGGATAAAACCAACAATACTAAAAACCAGCCTAAATAAAACTCATAGGAAAAAATTTTGCCCATTCTAGACAATTCTGAAATTGGGGGACCATTTGGTGTCATCCAAACCACTTTTTTTAAGATATAGGATGGGGTTATAGCATAATCCTGAGGATTGTCATCTATCCTTAAGACAAAGAGACCCCCAAAAACATCGATTTGAGTTTCTTGAAGTTTCTTTTTAGTTTTCTGTTCATGGATAGACATAGCTGTTGAATTAGCCTAAAAATAATAATTTTGTTAAATAGGTACATCAGCGATTTTTGCATAACTAATATTAAATTATTTAGGAGAAATGCGAAAACTATAGATGTAGGGTTGCATAAATATTTCAAACAATAAATATTTATATTCAGAGAATTTTGACGGTGGCAATTATGACATTGATGGATATGAGGGACAATAGTAGTTTGTACAACAAGAGTGGATATGATGTCCATATCACACGAGGAAGTAAATTGAGCACGACGCCGTAGGCGGAGTACTCAAACTTCCGAGGGCAATATAGACAATCCACTCGAGTTGAACAGTATATTTTTTCTACGACCAAACTTACAAACCTTGTGCTAAAAAATGTAAAAAAAAGTTTTCAGGTTGCCGGGCTCGAACTCACGACCATTGGATCCATAGTAAAACGCTCTACCTCTCGATTATCGAAACATTAAACTATTTATGGGAAAACCAACTGATAAATGATGCTACATGAAATTAATTTTCTATGCACATTCAGCAGGTTGCATTATTGATAAATCTATTATAAATGAGTCTAGATTTTATTATATTGAACAAATTGTACCATAGAAGGCGGAACCCCAGTAAAAATAATATACTGTGATTAGTCAGTACTTTTAAGAACAACAATGGCTTATCTGTAATTGACTACTGTGATTGGTCAGCTTCATTACCTATCTAGGATTGTTATGAAATTTTGACGCACAGTTAACTGGAATAGCCTACTTTACTCGCCACTTAAGTGTAAAGGAAACAGCAAATCTCCATGTGGGAGTAAAAAAAGATTTTTTTTATCCATGTCGTCCATTCAAGCCATTTTTGTTTACAGCTCTTTAACTATACCTAAGTAATTAGTCCAGGGTCTACATCCTCATAAGAGGAATTTTGAGCATAGATTATATTATTCTAAGATTCCGAACACCTCAAACAACTATAGGGAATCACCAGCTCCTCCTTTGGTCATTCTTCCGTCGCTGGCGGGATAAAACCGACCTTAAAGGCACGTTTTCTTTCACAGTTACTAGTCGTTGTCAAGTATTTACCTTTAAGGTAGGTTTTCCTCCACGATTACTAGTCGCTGGCGACTACGACCCAGAAGCGATGACTGATTCGCAAGAACATGTAGGTATAATGGTTTTTGAACATGTTTATTTTCCTAGAAGCTACCCAACCGCTGCTAGTGAACTTCAAAAAACCATTATACATATATTAGCGAATCAGTCGTCGCTACTAAGTCGTAGTCGCTAGCGACTGTAGAGGAAAACGTACCTTTACCAGCGACTAGCGAGGAAAACGTACCTTAAGAAAGGTTTTCCTCCAAGGTCGCTAGTCGTCAACGACTACGACTGAGTAGCGACGACTAAATTGTAGACGGTTTTGGTGTGGTTGGACCAGCGCCTGGGTAGCTTCTGGGAAAATAAACATATTTACAATCCGTTGTTCATATCGTGGCGAATCAGTCGTCTCTACAGGGTCGTAGTCGCCGGCGACTAGCGACCGTGGAGGAAAACCTACCTTTATGTATTTCGCTCTTTTCGTAATTTCTCGATGTTTTTTGAATGTACAAAATCATATTAACTGATGTAGGCACAGCTTTAAAGCTTATAATAATTTGTCTACTATAAAAAAATCTTAAATCATAAGGTACAATTCGTCTATTGTTTTTAAATTTCAATTTTTCTTTAAATAAATCGAATAATTTATCTTCTATTCCATCGAAAGTATTTGTGGTATAAGGTGGTGTTATTCGTAAATATTCACGTACAGTTGTATTTCTCCATGTTCTTGGATATTTAAATAAATATTTTCGAACATTAATTATTCCAATTTCTTTACAAGTGCCAATTTTAATAGGATGCTTTCCTGGGTGATTTACGTTCTCATGTCTGTATGGATTAATAGTATAAATATCGAAGTTTATTATATTAATGGCAAAAACGTTTGATATGTAGTACTTGGTGAAAAATGAAAAGCTAGTCCTGGCATTAAAATCTGACAAATATATGTACCATTGCGCCCAAAAAAAACTGAGACAGCAAAATTGTTGTTATAGGGTAGCTCCTTGACTATAAGGAATATGTAAATTCGATTGAGGAAAGGTTATCATTGTTGTAATAATAGTTGTCATAGAAGCGAAAAGGTTTAACACAAAAACAACAATACTACATTTTTAGAAATACGAGGAAAAATTAAAATAAGCATATTTAAGTGTTTTAAAATGTATCAAAAATAAAACAAGATTTTTTAATATTATGTTCCTATAAATTTTAATTTCAATCATATTTAAACCTTAATATAATAACATGTTTTTTAAAATTTGGTAGTTACATCGGTATTATCGATTTTCTTCTAAATAATTGCGGGCTTTATGCATAGTAGAAGCATTATCTTGTAGAAATATAAAATTTTGACCATATACTGCATCGACAGATGGATTCATAACTTGGTTTATTATGTTGCAATATAATGATGCATTTATGCACTATTTGGCAAACTCCTGGGCCCCTTGCACTAATCCAGCCCCAAACGTTTATAGAAAAGCGTCCACTTTGATTAGTCTTATTTATATAAGTATCTTTTATCGTATCTCGTACCAGAAGGAATATAAACGCGGATCTTCCCATTATTGGCATGATTGAAAGGTTTTTTCATCGGAAAATATTACGGTTTCCCATAATTACCTTGATTTATATATTCATAAGCAAATTCTACTCTTTTCTGTTTGCTTCGGTCAAAAATATTTTATTGGCAGCACAACAACTTTTTATATCTGAACTACGAATACTTCTACGCGCTGTATTAGCCGAACCAGGAAAATGTGTTTCTTGTTTAGATTTTATTGCTGTTTCGAAGATCTTTTAGATAATTAATTAATTTTATATCTTGGCTGTTATTCGAAATGTTGGGGCTACCAGAACCTGCTTTCCTTACAATACTTCTATTCTGCAATTTTGTGCTTAGCCAACAACACGGTATTTTTGCTAATCTCTAATTTATCTGCGATGTTTCTTATTTGATGCCCATCTCTCAATCGAGTGTAAATGATCGCTTTTTGCTCAGTGTTTAACGCGGGCATTTCAAAAAATATATCTTTTAATACGTCACTGTCAGTCACAAAATTAAATTGACAACTTCAAAACAAGCTAATAGTCTGGGAGATTAAACTACATTTTGCTGTCCCAGTTTTTTTTGGGCGCAATGGTACCAAAAATTTTTTAGTTCTATTAGGTTTTTAAGTAACATTTCGGTGTTGACCAACTCTTCTTTAAGATGATAATCGTGATATAAGGACCTTGGCCATTTTTTTATTTGGGTAATGTTGTTAATTTTTACTGTGGGTAACTTGGTAAAGAAATGTTTTAAACGATATTTCGAAATAGTTACTTATTTTATCTGGAAATATATTCTTTAAAATGTTGTCTATACATTCAAGATAACTGTCATCGCTTTCAGGTAAGGCGTTCAGTTTTGCATCTACAATTATGGCAACTAAAGCCATAAAAAATAATTATGAAACCTTGTCAATAAACGTTTATATTAAAAAAACTATCTTTGTTAGAAGTCTTATACAAAATAACTAAAACATGAAAATATACTATATATTATCAACGTTTATATTTAATTTTTTGGGCTGAATTACCTATATTATTTTCTTTTATGATTTGGGTAAAACACCATAATTATGCAAAGGTCAGCCCGTAGAAAATGCTTTTTTAAGCGTTGACTTTAAATAATCCATTAAGGGGAAAGGGACATAAAACGTATTTAATGCTTACAAATATTTATATATTTAGCCGAGTAACAGGAGGCTGTGAGTCATTCCCGTGACAAACGTCAAATTCTCTAACTAAATTATCTCGATTTAAACGAAGTGAGAAACAGAATTTCTAGCCTTTTCTTTTGGATACTTTGAAGGATCAGAGTGCGGGGGAGTCTTTGAGGGAATAGTGGTGAGCGGCCAGAACCAAATAATTATATTGTTTTGTTAGTCAATTTATGACAAGACGAAAGGCGTTAATGTATCAAATATAATTAATGTTTTGGCGATATAATTATTTGCATTTTCTTCTGTTTTAATTTTTACTAAATTATATTTTATTATAAGTAAAATGTTTTCTGTTTTGTCGATAAACATGTTTCTTTAGGACATTAAAGCATATTTTGACTTTGACTTTAAGAAAGGGAAGTGTGAACACAAAACAAATTGGTGGTTACCAAGTCTTCGTTAAATACATCATTTTGACTCAAGAATAAAAGGACTCTTACTTTCAATAATTTTTATTATATAATTTTGTGCTAGTAATTTAAATACGTTCATGTCCAATCTATGGGCTCAGTTGACTAAATAAACATTTGACGATTAGCAAGCTGAGATTTGTACACCGCCGCGTATGGCTCGATCATTACGTTACACCCATTACGAGGCCATTGTAATTACTTTAATTCGGTATCTGGCTTTTGTGTAAGCGTGCTGATTGGCACTGATCTTTCGAACATGGCGCCATAGATGCACATTGGCATACCGGTGTTAGTGTAACGGGCGTTGTACCTGCAGAGCAGCAGTAATATTTTAAACATTGCTGGAATAAACGACTGTACCTGTCGCTCGGTGCACTGTCAAAGTTGTTGTCAATCGGTCATATTTGAGTCTTTTGGATCAATCTGTTTTCTTATCCAGTAAATCAGATGTATTCCCTATTAGGCAATCCAACGATACAAAAATAATATTGCTGGTGGCATTTCACGGGTGACTCAATGATTTTTGCTATCCAACCGCCATATTGAATCACGTGGTTTGGATTCCCTAATAGATATTGACGTTGTTGTCATTGTTCGGTTGTAAATAATCGCCAATATTTCAACGTGGATATTTCTAATATATAGTTTAAAAAATTAATAACAAGAGAAACAGTTACAGCTCGTGCAATATAGCTTGAGCTCTGACTTTTGGGTGCGCAGTAAACAGGTGGGAGGAGCTATCCGAGAGCTCATTAATCTGATGATCTTTGAATTTTGAAACGCACACTTCTGTACAGTCTGTCAGAAAAGTAGGACGTTCATTGGAAAAAAAGTTATTACTGTATTTATTTGTAATAATGCCTATTAAAAGTCAAGTCTTAAACCGAGTATTGAGCGGTCAAAGCCGTGAAATAGTTTATAATTTAATACAATTTATGCAACAAGAGGCAGATATAGGAAGACCAGCAATGGACTTCAGAAAGATTCATGAACGTGTTTCAGCCGCTACAAAGATTAGTCTAAGCGCAATTAAACGAATTAAGCAGGAAGCCAAAAATATCGAATCCAGAGCAGTTAAATCTTTTTCCACGCCAAACAAAAAGCGTGCAAACAGAAAAAGCAAAATAGTCTTGGACGTTGCTTTTCAAGGTGTTTTACGCAGAACAATTCACAATTTCCATATAACAGAAAAGCAAGTGCCAACTCTAGCGAAAATTCATAAAAAAATTTTAAATGATACCAATTACCAGGGATGCCTGCACAGTTTAAGAAAAGAAATAAGAAAAATTGGATTTCGGTGGAGAAAAATCAAAACCAATAGAACAATTTTAATGGAGAAACCTGACGTAAGGCATCTCCGCATCCAATTTTTAAAGAAAATGGGAGTTTTCCGTGCAGAAAGACGGCCAATTGTTTATATGGATGAAACGTAGAATCTATACACATTCATCACGTACACACCAAAAAGCTTGGAGCGATGAAACAGACGAAGGCGTAAAACAACCTGTATCAAGCACACAATACAATATAATTTACATATTGAACAGTTAAGTTTTAGTTTTGAAAAAATTTTCTATAATTTAAATTATTATAAAAATAATTTTGTTGATTGGTTGATTTTTGCATAACAGGGTCCAATTAGCAAACAAGATTAGCAGTCACTACGGCTTTATTAATCAAATCCCACTTTTACTTTCTACGCGGACTGTACTTTACTAAAATTCGGTATTAGGTATCTCTGTCGTACACCGACTCTCCTTTTCTATCATCTGCGCATCTCAGGGCTCAAGCTACATTGCATGACCTGTATTGGGTTATTATATTCCCAAATGGAAGTGCAATTCTAAAATTTATGTCGATGACGAGCTCACAACCATATTCAAAAAGGATGGGTCTCATAACCACCTAAACATCTAAGAAGGCAACATATATCCAACAGCATTAAAAGAAAAGCTGTGGAAAACATAAGCGAGAGGCCACTCAAACTAATTAGAATGGAAATACCCATTGATGAATTGACAACAAAGGATTTTACATATTATATAAGAAATAACATATATAATGCTCGAAAATCTGTGTTCCCTGCTCTGCCAAAATATGTTCAAAAATCCAAGAATATTTGAAAAATGCTAATATAACAACGATAAAAAACGAACCATTTTTAATGGAGAACGACGAAGTTAACAAGATTGTGATATTCTCATGTGCAACTAATCTCCAGTTTTTAAGTAAGTCAGAAAAAATCTTTGTAGATGGAACTTTTGATTACTACCCAAAACTTTTTATTCAGTCTTCACATTACACGGCTTAAAAAACTGCGTATATGCAAGCATTCAAAGCAATTACCGCAAGGTGTCAGAGTTTAAACTTAATTTTCCAACCCAAGGAAATCGTTGCCGACTTTGAAAAAGCCATCCATGATGCAGCAAGGAACGTTTTCCCACATGTTCGGATTACAGGATGCCGATTCCATTTGTGCCAAAGTTTCTGGAGAAGAATTCAAAAGTTGAGATTAGTGAGTGACTATAAAAATAAATCATCCAAAGTTGGTGAATGGCTACGGTGGACCATTTGAATGAAGGTTTATGGTTTTGTTTACAATATTATGCATAATTGAATCGGTAAGAATAAGAACAGTACAAGTCCAAATGTTACAGTTTTGGGAAAACGAAAAAAACTCTTTGTAAAGTTGTACTGTTCTTGCGCTCAACGCTTCACGATGAGCGTCTTAATATAGTGCTATTAGTACTGTTTTACACTCATTTGATGCAGCCTTGTATTACAGACAAAGTGGCTATACCAGGTCGAAATGTCAAATTTTGGACTTGTACTGTTCTTATTCTCACCGATTCAATTATGCGGCGGAGTTTATGTATGAGATTCTTGAAACTGCCGGCGGAGTTTATGTATAGTAAATATGGCTGGTACATTAGTCCGGCGGAGTTTAGGAACACCCAAATACCCAATGCCTTAGTTTAGTAAAACCCTAATTTAATCCAACAATAAGTCATATTATATGTTTCGTACTACTGCATATTCATTGCATATTTCTTTTCTTTTTGAATATATCTTGCATATATTTTAAAAAATATATGCATATATATGTGCATATCTCACAGACTTTTGGTTGCATATAATCCGGTCTCTAGTAATTAAATATATAATATTAAAATAATATTCGCAGAAGGATACTTTTTCTACTACCATATTAAATTCTAGATTTTCGTACCTTATAACCACACGTAAATATACGAAAGTAAACGTTTGAGATATTAGGGTCCGAATCAGTATTCAGTAACCACGGGTAACCGCCAAGAATGAAAAATCACACGTTTGTTAGATGTTGGTACACATAAAACATACCTTTTAATTTTTCTCATTTCATTTCGTCAAGATGATTCCGTAGAAAAAAAAATTATTAATTACCAGTCAAAGGCCAAACATTTTGAAAACAAAACTGAAACTGGATTTTAGTTTCATAATGACAAGTGACAGAAGGAACCACTCATAACCGGACTTTTAGAACCAGTTAGCATTTTGACACCTAGGGGTTACGTCATATCAGGATACAGAGGGGTCTGAAATAAACCTATTTTTTGATTTCCGCTATTATTTGGTCAATTACGAAACTCTAAACCACTACACTAGTTACTTCTGAACAGCGGCGGCGCCAGGGGGGGGGGGGGAGCAAAAAACATGGGTTCCCACCTAAATTTAAGGGATTCGGTTTTGTAATGAAAAGGAAAGGGGATTTGACTACGAAATTTTTATTTTTGATGAGAAAGGAGTGGTATTATAGAAGGATGTAATAAGAGATAAAGAGAACGATGATGACCTTTTTTTTTGGACAAGATGGAAGTTTTGTTTACCCCGTTTATGGCTTTATAGATCGTGGGGGAGCCGGCGACCTTTTTTTTTGGAAATAATTTTTGATTTGGGTAGTGCCCACCAGCCCACCCTAAAATCATCGGGCCCACCCATTCCAAAACGAAAGTAATACTTTTAAGTAGGGATGATCGAAATAATCTATTAATTATTATCGAATAATCGCTTATAATGTTTTTTACTATCGATTAATCATTTTTTTCGATCATGGCCTTCTAGAATTTAAGAAAAAGCGAGTTGGAAACAATACAATAGTTCATAAAAAAGGGGAATTTTGACGTTTACCACGTAGATCGCCGCCTGCAGCTACACAAACTGTTCGAGTTCTGTGACACAAACTAACAGATGTCAATTGGATGTCAACCGTTCAACGTCTTGTGAATTAACAAGCAAAACTAACCTCAAAATAGATTTAATGTCAACACCTTGACGTCTTATCATGATTTGACAAACAAAATAACCTTAAAATATATTTAATATGTCACCGCCCTTGCGTCTTGGCATGATTTGACAAACAAAATTAACCTCAAATTATTTAGTTCTGGCTGCTGATATGGAGATTTCCATTGTCCCCTCACCCTGATCCTACAAATTTCTCAAATGAAATATTTAGAAATTCTGTCTTGTTATTCCGATTAATCGATTATTTCTATTAATTGATTATTCCGATTAATCGCTTAATAGTATTTTTTATAATCGAAAATCGATTATGAAATGTATTAATCGCGTAGTCCTACTTTTGAGGCCAGAATAAAAAGGTAAAATTTAAAAAATAGTATATTACATAACAATTGTTGAAAGTGATCATTTTCAAACGAGGAGATATTTAGCAGGAGGTGTGAGCGAGGAAAAAATTTAGGTCACTTAGTAAATATGCTATGTTCGCCCATGGTAACCATAAAAGGCATCGCGTAATCTTCGAGAATTTCTGTAATGTACCTGTGAGATGTTAGGGAGCCATTTTGTACGAAGACTAATTATGTGCGGGCTTGTGCAGTGATTCCTGTCTAAACCATTACCGAACCACTGCCAAATGGAAGACGCTGGTCAATACAAACTGCAGCATATCTTTCTCCTGGTCTTCTCCATACTCGTCGACGTCCGTCTGAACCATTGAGGCAAAAACGTGACTCATCTGTAAATAGTACATTGCTTTAATCATTATCATTCCATGCCAAGTGATAGAGAAGCTTACTAGACCAAATATTTCAAAATTGAATTTATTTCCTTATTTTTTTCAAATTTCCTAAGTGACCTAAATTTTTGGCTAGCCAATGTATATCATAGGAAGAACTAATCCTGGATTGACTGCTAGATTAACTAGAATGAAAAATTTTGAACTTATTCAAGGAAAGATGCATTAAACATAAATTTAAAACAATCCACCCAACAAATTTCAATTTAAATCAAAATAATCCTACAAATTATTTATTGTTTAAAAAAGTCAAACAGTCCTGGTGGGATTTGAACCTATGATCTTCCGATCTATAGGCTAGAGCTCTATTCTCTACGCTATCGTTATCTATAAAGATTTATTGTTTAATACATGACACTATCTTCAACGTGATTTGTTTTTTCTAGTAATAGATTTTCCAGTATATTATTCGCACGTTTTATAATTTCAGATGGCATATTTTCATACTCTAATTCTGAATCACTCGACAAATACATGATAAATAAGTTATACACTTTACAATTACTGCTTCCTAAAATTTGTTATTTTTATTAAACAGGGGTTGTCTGTCAAATTGGCACCATCTATTTAAATTAAATAGTGTGTCTTAATATTTCAACACTCGTGTTGAAATATTTTCATAGATGGTCGTAGAAAATGGTATTTTACCGGGGTAGAAATAATAAAGATAAATAAAACATCATTTTGGTGTAAATGTAGACAAAATTTATTATAACCGTGCAAAAAATCATTTTTTTTTAAATGTACACATTTTGCATTAATATAGAAATCCTATAAATCTTTTTCTTACAAAAATGTATCGTGTTAACTTACCGATAGCGATATGTAGTGAAAAGTAAAAAAATACACAATTGTTACTTTCAGTTACTCTACTTACTACTTGGGTCACTATTCTTATAATAATATAGTTTCACACAAGTGCACTACTCTAACTATCACGTCATGTATTTAGTCTAATTTTTTATTTATTATCTAAGGATGTTACAGATATTTTTTTTTTTCTGGACTTTCTGTGTTTTGGGACATTCTTTATTTTTACTTATAAACTGTGTTTATTATAGTGCTATCATTTTCCCTATGTCAAAATCCTATACTTTGAAGACATAATAGTAAAAGGATAGAATAGTCTATTTTATAATAAAATTATGCTAAAAAAAATATATTATTTATATCTGATTTGTGAATGTTTTCTAAAATTTACTGTTATAATTTCCATACAAAAAACCTGTTCATATAAAAAATATAAAGTCTATAGGTAAAGTAGAATTATACATCCTTCGGTTTGCTGTGGACAAGCGACAACCCAATAAAAGTAGTTTGTACAACAAGAGTGGATATGATATCCATATCGCACGAGGAAGTAAATTGAGCACGACGCCGTAGGCGGAATACTCAAACTTCTGAGGGCAATATGGACAATCCACTCGAGTTGAACAGTATATTTTTTCTACGACCAAATTTACAAACTTTATGCTAAAAAATGTAAAAAAAAGTTTTCAGGTTGCCGGGCTCGAACTCACGACCATTGGTTCCATAGTCAAACGCTCTACCTCTGGACTATCGAAGCGTTAAACTAATTATGGGAAAACCAACTGATAAATGATGCTACATGAAATTAATTTTCTATGCACATTCAACAGGTTGCATTATCGATAAATCTATTATGAATGCGTCTAGATTTTATTATAAGGAACAAATTAATAAGAAATTGTATCATATGCATTTAAATTATATAATTTACTGTCTTGAAAAAGAAGGCGGAGCCTCAGTAAAAATAATATACTGAGATTGGTCAGTACTTTTAAGAACAACTATGGATTCTCTGTAATTGACTTCTGTGATTGGTCAGTTTCTTTACCTATCTAGGATTATCATGAAATTTTGCCGCACAGTTAACTGGAATAGCCTACTTTACCCGCCACTTAAGTGTAAAGGAAACAGCAAATTTCCATGTGAGGGTAGAAAAACGAATTTTCGAAAAATTAATGTGTGACTTATAATAAAAGGGATAAAAGAGAATCTGTTTGTACGGAAGAAAATGAGCTAAATGATTTATTGACTATCACTAAACCGGGAACATTAAACACTTAAATAATACTTGATTCAAATTACTTATTCTTAAATAATAAGATTAGGGTTTCTTAAATCTAAGAATAAAAAATAATTTATAGTAAGAATATGGTGAGTTATTTATTTTAAGATAAAATCGACACTTTTAAATTATGTCGAGATGCAGAATCTGTCCGACGCCGCGAGGCGTCCCAAGAAGAAAAGTTGACATGTGACTGGCGTGAAGAGTAACGAATAACAGATTAAAGAGAGACAATCTTGTTCGGAAAAGATAGTATTGATAAAAACATTGTCGAAAAAGTTTTCGGAATATTTACAATTTTCTTTAACCAAATTATTAGGCCACAAAATATGCAGCTTTGCCTCAGTTTAGCTATCTTCGCATCTCTTACCGTTTATGAGATCCCCTTGTACACACCCGAATTTGTAGCAGCCTATACAGTGACCAGCAAAAAGTTGGACCCATATGGGAAACTTTTTTATTATTGAAATTGTAAAAAAACTTTTAATGCTAATAGCCTCTGCATGATTGGTAACCTAAAAATTTTGTTTTGACATTAGTCACGTGACTACTCGTTTGAATGGAAAATTGAAAAGTATATATGTTGAAAATCTGGTATTTGAGTACAAAATATTAAAAAAAGTTATTTGAAAAAAGTGTTTAGATTTTAATTGTATGCTCATGTGCAAAGTTTAAAACAAAAATTCAAAAAAAAAATATTTTTTTAAATTAAAAAAATGTCAAATGTTACTTTTATATTTCCATCAATTTATTGAAAGTGTGTTAAATATAAACCAATAAAAACCAATATTTAAATATTTTATTTAAACTTTTTTATTTTTATTATTATTATGTTCTTTATTGGTTTCCCAAATGGCCATCGACCGAAGTCCTTCAGCCATACACTTTTTTATTATCATAAAAAAATGTTATTTGCTAAAATTCAAAATTTAGCTTTTTATCATGTAACTGGGTGCGTCTAGGCCCTGTATCTAGCAACCATATTTACCAATTATAGATATTTCTGGAACAATATGCTTACGAAAGTTAGTCTTTCTAATTTTGAACAAGTATTAACGTGTTTCCAAAATTTGCTCCTACCAAATAAAAAATTAGAAAAAAGAATTCTTGGAATCAATTTCTAAAAATAAATAAATTTCTTCTAAGTATCCTTTTTCTAATTTTCAATTTGGTAGGACAAACTTTAAGAGACACGTTAAAACTTGTTCAAAATTAGAAAGAACTGCATATTGTTCCAGAAGTACCTATAATTGGTAAATATGGTTGCTAGATACAGGACCTGGACCCACCCAGTTACATGATAAAAAGCTAAATTTTAAATTTTAGCAAATAACATTTTTTCAAGATAATAAAAATGTTTAAATAAAATGTTTAAATATTGGTTTTTAATTATTTAACACATTTTTAATAAATTGATGGGTATATGAAAGTAACATTTGACATTTTTTTAAATTTAAAACAAATATTTTTTTTTTGAATTTTTGTTTTAAACTTTGCACACCAGCATAAAATTAAAATCTAAACACTTTTTTCAAATAACATTTTTCAATATCTTGTACTCTAATATCAGATTTTCACGACACAATATATACTTTTCAATTTTCCATTCAAACGAGTAGTCACATGATTAATGTCAAAACAAATTTTTAGGTTACCAATCATGCAGAGGCTATCAGCATTAAAAGTTTTTTTACAATTTCAATAATAAAAAAGTTTCCCATATGGGTCCAACTTTTTGCCGGTAACTGTATATTATATGTATATATGAAAATTAAGTATTTTTCTTAAATTTATACTGGTTTATTAACGCTTATATGCAGTTATAATTTCCACACAAAAAACAATTGTTGCTACAGCCATACCACCCATCCATATATAAAATATAAAACCTATAGAATCCAGAGATACATCCTTGGGATTTTTATGAAGTCTAATCATTCTCTTTTTTTCAGCTCTCTCTAAATAGTCTTGTTGTTTTGAAAACCATCCCAGTGAACAGATACGTAATATAAGATGAGACCAACTGTCAAATAGAGGATAACCCTTCGAAAAAATCATGTATATTGCATCGGACAATACGCGTTCTGCCCCAAGGTAAACCATGCTGTCGCCGTTTTCATTTAGATACCATAAAGGGATATAGTGATATATGGCCCTTGTTTTTTCAATTATAGTAACCGTGTCTTTTTTAAATGCTGTTCTGTTAGCTCCTTCTTCGTAGGATTTGCATTTTTCCAATTTGTCAAAATCGATTGATTTATTACCGAAATTTTCTCTCAGGTATTTATTAACTGGTACTATCACTTTTAAATTTGACTTAATAATTCCTTCTAAAGAGTCTATTTGGTGAGTTCTAGCTACTGTAGCAGTTATTACTAAAAATTCATTTTTAAAAACTGCTGAAATGGTGAGCATCGCCAAAATCCATGCACTTGCAAATATCTTGAAAGAGAATGATTTAAAACGGATTTGATTGATTACTGAGTATTCAAATAAAATTGCATAAGCCACAAGCACAGATAAATGGACGTCTGTTTTAAAAAGTACTTTAGCTAAGAATGATAATAATAATATAATTAAAATCCAATATAAATAAAATGAATACGGAAATATATGCGTTATTCGCCACCAAACTGAAATTGGAGGATCACTTGGTAACATCCAAACGAGGGTTTTTGTAAGGTATGGTGGTGAAATATCATAGTCCATAGGACGGTCGTCTGATTTTAGGTTAAACATACCGCCAAAGATATCTATTTTTTTTTCTTGAAGTTGCTGTTTAAAAAAACTTTCATCGAGGAGGTGTGATGTCTGTGTAGTCTAAAAAATCACAAATATATACATTCGCATGACTCTTCACCAGCCTTTTTTAATACTAGAATATTGATTATGATTTTTGAAAACAAAAAATTCAGGTAAAAATATCAATTGAAAACACAGAAAATGAGTATTTGCTTTTTAATGAAGAAAAAGGGTAAATGTAATTATTTACGTAAAAATAGTATTCAAGAAGAGCTAATTTTCTGCCCTTATGCATCCGAGACGTAACCTCACAAAATGTCACTTTTTGCAGGATTCTTTCAAAAACAGTGATTTTGAGTAAAACGGGGTTGAGATTCACTAAGCCCCCAAAATACATTATTTTCGAAAAAATTTACGATTATGGCATTGTGAGCATATAATAGATACAATGATTCCATTAATTATGGAATAGTAAAAAAAAACTTGAATTTCAAAAGCCCATATTTTCATCAAAATTAAATCAATCCATCCCATTTTCATTTATTGGGCCAGCTGTTTTTTGGACCACTAAGTACAATGTGGGTGACTTTACTTTATGCCTTTTTCATGCAGTTGTGGCTAAAATATATCAAGCTGTGTAAAATCTGCTAATTATAAAATTGATGTTTCTACTAAAGTACGAAGCTATGAAAATTGAATTTTATTATTGAGAGTTGGTTACAGTTTTATGTTAGGTACTTACTGTACCCAATACAGCGCAGTGCCGTTCGTGTCAATTAAAAAAAAAATTCAAAAATCGTTATTTTTCACTGGTTTTGGAAAATGAAGAATACAAAAAAGTGTTAATTGATTACAGCTTTATATGTTAGGTACCTATGTATCCATAACAGATTAGTGCGTTAGTGCCAATTAAACCAAATCAAAATAAAAAATCTTTGTCGGCATGCAGACAAGATTAAAATTGAAAAAGTTTTATGCCTTTGCTGTGAATCGAACCCAGAACCTTTCGATTAAGCCTCAAGTGCGCTGCCAATTGCGCTACGGAGGACCTGATATTCTCTTACCAACTTCGGCCTTATACCTTATTCAATTTTATGTTAGTTGTAACAGTCTGGAATCTCCTGCAATTCACAGACCGGGGGTCGTTATATTGCCTATAGCAGCAGCATGGCGATTTTTTTTTTAATTAACACTAATAATACACCGAGAAAGAGGAATTATAACCATTATAAGAATTCTTATGGTCATTATAAGAATATTTAATACTATTTGGGACAGCAATACGAGCTAATACCTATACACGAGGTATTGCTAGGACCAGTGCATAAGGATAAGTAAATTATGTTATACTGTTTATATGACACGGATGGTAACCATGAAGGTTTGTTCCATAGCGACTATAAAACGTACTTCTATGGGTATACACATTAGTTAAAAACGATTATGCTGTTTATATGACACGGATTATAACCATAAAGGTTTGTTCTTTAGCGACTATAAAACGCTTTATAACCAGTTCACACAGTTGAAAGAGTATAATCCCGTTTTATAACCGGTATAAAAGTGTTTAGCTGCCAATATAAAAGTTTTTATACTGTTTGCCAATTCAAATTTTGCGCTTGCGCATTCCCAATATTAATTTTTGATAAATTTATCGATCACTTATCTCTTCACACAAACTCCAAGCAACAAGCGAAATTTTGGATGATTGTATGTTTTAAGAACAAAAAATAATAAAGGTAAAGAAATGATATTTTATATTGGTATTGACCAATTTCATTTTTTGATTTTACTATGTAACTACTGCTATTTGACATGTGCAATCGTATATCCAGAATTTTAAATAAACAGATAAATGGCCGATAAAACTACCAAAAACTAATACAACAAAACAAAAGCTCAAATACCAAATATATGTGATATTTGAAAGGATTACAAGAAAAAATACAAAAAACATCTGAAACAACCCGCACAGCCGAACAAATGCAAATGGCATCGTAAAACACGGCTTGATACGTCGAAGTCTCCCCCACTCTTGCAAATTAAAAGTATGTTGCATAAGGGTAAATAAATGTTTAATACCAAATATTAATTTAACTAATACCCCCAAAAAAGCGTTTTATTGTTGGTATCATCTTTATGTTGTATAAAACCATTTTTATTTCCAAAAAAATGATTTATTAAAATACATCCTTACAATTCTGGGCTTATAATCATAATTATTTCGTTTTATTGTCCGTAGAAATAAAGAGGTAGTAATTCTGTATACTGTTCGTTAGTTAACTTTTTTGCTATAGTAATAGATTGTTTTAATAGTAATTATTAAAAATGTTGCTACTGGTATAAGACTATTCTTAACAATTCTGTTTAATTAGTCGATTTTGCTCTGTGTACTGCGCTGTAATAACACTTTTCCGCATTTTCCACCCTTGAAAAAGGGGCGGAGGGGGGAGGGAACGGTTCAAATCAGTGTAATTCGCGATATCACAATTTTCGAAAATATATCATCCTGTATAAAACAGACATAAAGTCAAGTCACACATATTGTACTTAGTGGTCCAAGAGACAGCCTAACCAATAAACCGAAAATAGAATGGATTGATTGATTTTTGATGAAAATATTTAACTATTTTTTAAGTATTCCATAATTAATGGACGCAGTGTATATTAACTACCTAAATTCTTCAATTAATGTTGTACCCAAATTATTTTGTCGCGTACCAGCAATAACACGCCTGCCATTGGTTTGCCATCTCTGATGTAAGGTATTTTTGTCGGTTTGATCAGCAAACTCCAAATTCTTACTTACCTTTTCAGAGACATTTCTTCGATTATTTTTAAATCCTAATCTATTTTTGAATATTGCAAATAATCTATCCTCTATCCCTTTATGAGTAGGTGTCGTAAAGGGTTCCAGAACTTGCAGATATTCATATACAGTTGTATTTCTCCACTTTTTTGGATATTTGGTCGTATATTTTTGAAACTCAATATCATAAATTTCTTTACAAGAACCAATTTTAAAGGGCAACGTTTCAGGATAGTTTACATTTTCATATTTGTATGGGTCAATTGTAAAAATTTCCAGATTTGAATTAATGGCAAATACATTTGCTATGTAGTGTTTCGTAAAAAATGAAAAGTTACTAGAACTGGTAAAGTTGGAATAATAAATGTACCATGATCTAGGTCGCAAGAGTCCTAGCTGGAATAGGTTATGAATAAACATGTCCGATTTATTCAAATTTTCATTTATTATATAAGCATGAAACAAATACTGTGGCCACCATTTTATTTTTTTTAAATCGCTTATCTTCACCATGGGCAAGTTGGAAAAGTAACTTTCTATTCCATATCTGGCAATAGTTGTTTCTGTAATAGCATCTTGAAAAGTATTATGTAAAATAACGTCCACACATTTTCGGATATGTGAATCATTGTCGTTGATGGACGGAGCATTTAACTTTGCATTAATAACTATTAGTAAAAATAAAATGAAAATAAGTAATAATTTAAAAGACATACTTCGCAAGTTGTGTCTCAACGAACGAATAAAAAATATCCTGAAAAACTTAACATTCAGTAATTTATATGTTACTTCGATTCGTCTTTAATGATTCTAATAGGAAACATATATGTGTGGGTGTTAAAAGGGAGAATACATTTTTTCGGGGTGGAAAAAAAAAGGAGGCGTAGCCTGAACCCAACCATCTAGATATGTTATAATCCTCCTTCATCATTATTTTGTCAACTAAAAATATATACAGGGTGTTACAAATTAGCGTGCGTGCATGGGAGATACGAAGATGGTTAAATTGAGGCAAAGTTGCGTATTTTGGGGCTTAATAATTTGGTAAAAGAAATTTTAAATATTTCGAATGCCTTCGGAGATATCCGAAAAAAACGGAAATTTTCAGTTCTGGTTTTTAATTTTTTGCGCTTTTATTTTTGACTTTGAAAAAAAACAAGAAACATTTTTTCATAGCCGTTTTTTATGATCTACAACATGGCCACATTTAATTGATCTACAAGATGGCCTTTTTAATTTTTAAATGCGATTTTTCGTTCTTTGGATACCACCATCAAGTCAATTTTTTTAAATACGGACCTGGATTTTTTATTACGGTTTTGGGGACTTATAGGCTTTAGAAGCCTAATACAAATAAAACATTTTTAAAATGTTAAGGTGTCGTCATCAAATAACACATCAATATTTAAAATTATCCCTTTTTACCCATTACGATCCTGGCAATTATTTTTAGGATTAAATATTAAAATTCTATTACAGGAAGTGAGACGTATGGTTTAAGCCATTCATTATTTTAATTAAATTAGTCAGAGAGTCAAAGTCAAATATTTCAGCAGGTCAATAGAACGCATAGTTTTTAAAGCATGGGAAGTAATTATATTTTTTATTAATGTTTTTATATTATATCTTATCATAACACTTACTTTAATTCGTATGATGTCCTGAGACCTTAAAATATTTTAAAATAGAAAAGGGACAGTCATGAATGAAAAAGAGGTACATAGCAGTGTGTGAGTTGAAACAAAAATTTGAAGGTTCTAGGGCAAAACTTTAAGACAGATAATAGTAATCGCTATCTATAACAATTTTTTCTTACTGGATAATACATCTAAAAAAAATAGTGAAATCATAAAGAAAAATGAAAACATTTAATAACATGTAAATTTAATACACACTAATACATCACTAATCAACATTAATTTTCATTTTTCCTTGTAAGAATAATTGTATCGCATTTTATTTATAGATGTCTAACTGAAAAATCTTAAAACTAAAAAAAGGACTAAAATTGTTTAAACTAATTCACAGGGCCGTAAGGAAATAAATTGATAATTTTAAATGTTTATTTGATGACGAAACATTAAAATTTTTAAAATGTTTTAATTGTATTAGGTTTCTAAAGCCTATAAGTCCCTAAAGCTCTAATAAAAAATCCAGGTCCGTATTTAAAAAAATTAGCTTGTTGGTGGTAACCAAAGAACGAAACGTCGCATTTAAAAATTAAAAAGGCCATCTTGTTTTTTTCCCAAATCAAAAATAAAGGCGCAAAAAATTAAAAACCAAAACTGAAAATTTTCGTTTTTTTCGGATATCTCCGAAGGCATTCGAAATATTTAGAATTTTCTTTCACCAAATTGTTAAGCCCCAAAATACGCAACTTTGCCTCAATTTAACCAACTTCGTATTTCTTCTACCATTTTCGAGATCCCCATGCACGCACGCGAATTTGTAGCACCCTGTATATGAACATATTTTTGTATTGCCGGGGGTTTAAAAACACCCCCAAAAAAATTTATTGAACAATTCGAAAAATATTTTCTTAACTTTTCGCATGCGCAATTTTTCTAGAAACACGAATAATTGTTTTCAAAATATTATTTTTATTACAAATTTAAAACGTTAAAATATAATGGTTTTCACTATTTTCAATAAGAAATCTTCTTGCAGTGACATTTTTTATTGTGTAAATAGATTTACCCACTAAAACCTTTTAATTTGATATCTAGCTAATTTCTGAAGTTTTTAGTAATTTTGCTAAAAAATTTCGCATATTATGCTATATTTTTAGTATGTTGTTTAAAATTAATAGATCACCATTTTTCACAGATAGAAACATGTAAATTAGGGTTAGGAACAAAAAGCCCTATCTTCCTTCTTACAAAAATATATTAAAATTACCACCTACGCGTTTCGGCCTACAAGGCCATCATCAGGGCGTACTGTAAGAAATAAAAAACAAGTTGTATAAAATTAAAAAAAAAATAAAAAATGTCAAAACTTACAGGTAATAAGGTCACCACATAAAGACTACAAGTAGGACGCACCCTAGTCAACAAGTCAATAAAAAACATCAATTCACATTAAAAAAACATTTACACCTTTTAAAAAAAGGTGGAAAAACCACGACAATCGAAAAAATTTTAAAAATTAAAATTAAAATTTCGCTGCATTCTAGCAGTTCATATATCTGACTAAATAAATTTAACCTTATCTTATTTATATAGAATAAAAAAACATTATTGTATCAAACAGCGAAGTAGAAAAGGAAAGAGAGGAGAGAGAAAAAAGGCAGTTCCGAAGGTACTATTACAAAAAGAAAGGAGGGGTGAATATGAGTTGAAATCTTAAAATAAAAAAAATTTGAATTAAATAATTAATCTCTGAAAAGACGGACCGCAGCTACATAATTACGATATGAAAAATTGCCCTGTTCATTTAGATTATGTGGGGAGCGGGATTGGGATTCACCATGGAAATAGAATCAAGCAACAAATTGAATTTCTTAGATCTTACTTTGCATAGAGAAAATAATAAAATTAACTTTAACATTTATAGAAAACCGACCCAAACAGATCACATGATTCCTTGGGATTCTTGTCATCATATCTCCCAAAAACTTTCAGCTTTAAATACATATTTTCACCGCCTTTTCTCCATTCCTATGAAAAAAGAGTATTTTGACCTTGAGAAAAATATAATCTTCCAAATAGCACTAAAAAATGGTTTCCCCTTTCACATTATTAACAACACTTTTCATAGAAAATCCCGAAAATCTTTATGTGATAATGCTTATACAAAATTTGTTCAAAGAGAAAAACTTTCTTTTAAACGCTTTGTTTCTCTTCCCTTCCTAGGGAAAATATCCACCATTTTGGGACGTTCTTTGAAAAAACTAAACAAGAATATTTTTGTTTGCTACCGTTCAGTGGGAACCTTATCGAATCTCTTTTCTAGATTCAAAGACAGAATATCAACCCTAGACAAATGTGGGGTATATTTGCTCTCCTGTGACTCCTGTCCGGCGGAATACGTGGGACAAACAGGTCGTTCATTTAACAAAAGAATAAAAGAACATCTCAGATCTAGTAGATTACAACACGACAATAAATCCCCTTTTGGTACACATCTTAAAACAACCAATCATTCTTTTGATTTAGACGAGAATTTTAGAGTTTTACATCATCTGAACAAGGGACAAAAACTGGATGTGTTAGAGAATATAGAAATTGCCCTATCCCAATCCCGCTCCCCACATAATCTAAATGAACAGGGCAATTTTTCATATCGTAATTATGTAGCTGCGGTCCGTCTTTTCAGAGATTAATTATTTAATTCAAATTTTTTTTATTTTAAGATTTCAACTCATATTCACCCCTCCTTTCTTTTTGTAATAGTACCTTCGGAACTGCATTTTTTCTCTCTCCTCTCTTTCCTTTTCTACTTCGCTGTTTGATACAATAATGTTTTTTTATTCTATATAAATAAGATAAGGTTAAATTTATTTAGTCAGATATATGAACTGCTAGAATGCAGCGAAATTTTAATTTTAATTTTTAAAATTTTTTCGATTGTCGTGGTTTTTCCACCTTTTTTTAAAAAGTGTAAATGTTTTTTTAATGTGAATTGATGTTTTTTATTGACTTGTTGACTAGGGTGCGTCCTACTTGTAGTCTTTATGTGGTGACCTTATTACCTGTAAGTTTTGACATTTTTTATTTTTTTTTTTAATTTTATACAACTTGTTTTTTATTTCTTACAGTACGCCCTGATGATGGCCTTGTAGGCCGAAACGCGTAGGTGGTAATTTTAATATATTTTTGTAAGAAGGAAGATAGGGCTTTTTGTTCCTAACCCTAATTTATCATGTCCCTTCTGGAGAGTAGATTCGACTTCGTTATGTAATTCACCTGTACATAATTAAAATATAGCATTCTTGTTTATATTTACTCTAATAAACACCAGCAAAAAATATAACAAATAAAGCGGTATTCCCGAATGACGAATTTAAAGAGTCAGCGTGGACTATAAGAAACCCCACTCCAATGAACATTCTATTGGCCTCTTGAGACCATTTTCCGCCCCTCATTGTCTTAATCAGTCAGAAATTAATCATCATTCAAAATTCAACCAATGGACAGTATTTTCGATAGCTCGAAGTCAACGCGCTTATCTATAAATCGCGATACAAAAGGATAACACAAAGTCGTAATAGGGTCTGGTAACCTGCAAACCTCTTTTACTGCTAGTAAAATTGTAAAAAAAATATTGAGTCAAAAATTCATATAGCCTAATATTTTACTATTTACTTAATATATTACAGTCAATTGTCGCTACTGTTTTAAGAATTATATTTATTAATTTCTGTAATAAAAATTTGTATAAGAAAATAATTTTTATTCTACTTAATAATTAAGTAGAAAATATTATATACTGGGTGATTCACGACGAGCTTGCATTAGAACTTTTGAGGAAACTACTAAAAATATTTTCTTGAAAATCTGTAGGTTTAAGTTTATCGATATTCTCTCTTAAACTAAAATATTAACATGTTTCGAAAAGTAGATGAAATTTGCTAGAAAAAATATTAAAACCGCAGCTCGATATCTCCGTTCGTTTCAGCGTTATCGCCAATAGAATAATTTTTAAAACTAAGCGATTATATATTTTTTAGAAAAAAAGTGGTACGCCACTGATATTTTTCCATGTGGACATTATTTCTGATTAGCCTGGTCAATTCTCCATAAAAATGGTATCTTGCGTTTTTCTCCTCAGGCACACCGTTCTTAATTAAAATAATTAAATTTAATTAGCTTCATGCATGCCTATTAAGTGAAGGTTTCACCAATTTTTATAAAACAAAATTTTGCATTATCAATGTTAATAATAATAGTTGAGCTAATTTAATTTAATTATTTTAATTAAGAACGGTGTGCCCAAGGAGAAAAACGCAAGAGACCATTTTTATGCAGAATTGACCAGGCTAACTAGAAATGATATCCACATGGAAAAATATCAGTGGCGTACCACTTTTTTTCTAAAAAATATATAATCGCTTAGTTTTAAAAATTATTCTATTGGCGATAACGCTAAAACGAACAGAGATAGCGAGCTGCGGTTTAAATATTTTTTCTAGCAAATTTCATCTACTTTTCGATTATGGTGTCATAATTATACCGTATGATTTATTTTTTCGGAGTCAAATTAAAAAATGTGTTATTATTGCAAATTGCGCCCGCTAGCATTTTTGTGAGAAATATTATGGACCACTAAATACGATTGGTGATAGTGCATACATTTTTCTTCCAAACAGTCTTTAGTTTGCTAAAATCGGATGAGTCGTTTATAAGTTACAGCGATTTAAATGATTACACTTTCAACACCCCCCCCCCCCCCCCCCCTCTTATTAAAGTCTATACGCCAAAGACCATAGGACCAAAATGATGTATAATTGTCCAAGCTTTTTAATGGTGTTATCAAAGATATACCTTAATGTGGAATTTTCGGAGTTATGTAAAATTTTAAAATTTACTTTTTAATTACGCCCTCTTGCGGCAAAATGCGGAACTTAAAAATTATTTCCAGCATTTTCTCATGGCCACTTTAGTTATAATTTTTTTTCCTGAATTTCTATGCCCAGTAGTTTCCGAGATATGGCCGCTCCTCACCCTTAATGAATCACTCGGTACAACTATGACTTAAGTTTATTTTAGCGTTGAACCAAGCTTAGACTTCATTTTGACAATACCTTTACATTGTTGTTGGTTGTCAAAATAAAGTTTGAGCTTGGTTCAACCTTGAACTAAGCTTAAGTCGTAAATGTGCAACCGGGCCTAATATACAGGGTGTCCCGAAATTAGGTGACAATATTTTAAGGGGATAAAGTACATCCAAAAATAGGACTAAAATCCTCTATTAATATACCTTCAAAAACGCTTCGTTATGGGGCTAGAGCCCCCCGAATGGAAGCTATGATAAGCGGTTTTTTCAAAATATCTCAGAAACTGATTGAAGTATCAAAACAAAATTTGATACATGTTTTATCCATGACAAGACGCAATAAACGGTTTGTTTAGCTTAGGTGTATTTCTTCCAGTGGCGTCCCACTGGGTAGGTAGTAACGAGAATATTGCCCTAACTTTTTTATTTGTAGGATTTTTTAACGCCAGGTACAATTCTTAAAAGCACTAAAGTCTTCTATTGAAAAAAGATACTCTTACTTCATTTCGGTAGGATTCACCATTTTTCAGTAAAATCGATTTAAAAATTTTCGGTTTATTACAAGCTAAGGTGTTTTTTTGCATATCTCAGCAAACACTAAATATTAAAACATGAAATTTATTAGAAGTTCTACTAGCGACAAGGCATATTTATTAAAGGATGTAACATTAAAATTAAATATTACAATTTTTTTTTAATTTGAGGGGCTTTCATACTTTTAATGTAATTTTTTAAAATTTTTAAATTTTTTGTTAATAAAACCTTCCATTATTGTAATTTGACAGAATATAAGGTTTTCAACAGATTTTTAGACCTTGTTTTTTAAATATTTATTTGTATAAGAGACTTAAAATAAAACAAAAAAGAATAACAAATTGCAAATCAAATTTAATTGTAAAACCACACGGGAAACCAATTCTTAAGCAAATGTTCGAAATGATTTCCATTTTGTTGGATGCAAAATCTAGACCTGCGTGTTATGTTTTGTGAGGCACGGAGAATTTGAAAATGGTATAAAAGGAAAGCCCCTCAAATAAAAAAAAATAGTAATATTTACTTTAGGCTCCAATCCGTGCGACACCACTGGAAAAATATTTAAATGTTACATCCTTTAATAAATATACCTTATCGCTAGTAGAACTTCTAATAAATTTCATGTTTTAATATCAAGTGTTTGCTGAGATATGCAAAAAATTACTATATAACATAGTTGCTGAATTAAAAAAGATAATAAGCAGTGTTCATTGTTGTGCTGTATCAAAGTCAAAAAACTGAAATTCATATAAAATAATAGATTTTCCGTTGATTTCGGAGAGAATTGCTGTGAATACTGCCAAAGGTTTAGATAAACTTGTCCCAAAAAAGTCTAAAGACGCCTGTGATAAGGAATATCATAGGTTTAGGGATTGGGTGAAAAAAATGATGTAATAGTTATTTACAATATAAGTGTTGTAAAATTCATATTACAACACGAGATGTTAAAGTTGTCAAACGAGGCTTCAGCCGAGTTTAATAAAACATCGAGTGTAGTAATATGAATTTACAACAAGAATATTGTATAAAATTTTATCTACTTTCATCTATGAATAAAAATATTTGGCAAAAGGCATTTTTTTAACTAAAAATTCACCTGTAAAAATGCACCTGCTATTAAGTTTACTAATCAAGTTTTTTATGTTACCTTTCGCATAGTTACTATTTCGCATGGTTACTGTCGAAACTTTGTCAAACAAATTCAAAAATATAAAAAGCGTTTTTCAAAATAAGCGATTCTAATGGAAGTTTACCCTCTGATATAGAAGCAGCGGCCAACGAAGCGATCTCATGTTTAGTTCCGACAAAATTCAAGGGCGGTATGAGTTGGAGTATCAGAAGTTTGAAGATTGGTGCAAAGCTAACAAAATAAAGGAGGTGCCTGAGAAAATCTTTTTGGGTTATTTTTCCGTAAAGCAACGCTCCCAGAAACCATCTACACTATGGACTCACTACTCAATGTTGAGAACTATGATTTCCAGTCAAGAAAAATCAAGATATAATTGTTAATAATAAATCATTCTTCTAAAAAGTGTTGTTTTATTTAACAGCAAAATTTTAATAAAACCATTTTTTTCCATTACAGCACTAGTGCTGTAAAGGCATCTATTACAGCACTAGTACTGTAATAGATGCCCTTACAAAACGATTTACAGAACTGTAAAATTCATATTACTAAATGAAAGTAGATAAAAATTATTAGCGCGACGGTGCTACTCGAATATTTCCAGGAATTGGTATGTTAAAATTGCTGTTGTAAATAACTATAAAATACTAATTATGTATATCGATTATAGTCTGGAACATTTACTCCTAATTCCCTATAGACGAAATATTTAATGTTAAAGAATATATTAATAGTTAATAAGAATATTGACATTGCAAAATATTGCAAGTTATGCCAGTATCTAAAGCAAGCATCCAAAGGATATGAAGCGAAGGAGTCGAAAATTTTGACTCGAGAAGATGTGCTGAAATTCATCCGTGATGCTCCCAATGAAACTTGTATATGTACGATTTGGCTCTGTTATCTGGTGGGTTTCGCCGCCAAAAGCTAGTTAATATGTTGGTTGAACATATAAACCGATAAAAAGCGTGTCTTCACAATGAATGTTGACAAGGAGATGGGTTATTTAAAGCTACTTAGAGCTTATTGGCCTTTACGCCCGACAAACTGCAATAGATTCTTTTGTCTGATAGAAGAGTTGTGGACTTGCATTGTCTTTATTTGTTTTATATCACAACGTTTCAACTTGTAAGTATATCCAGCCGTGTTCAGGTGAATACTCTACTGAATAGGTTCTTTTGTGTTACCGTAAGGGTCGTTGTTTTTCACAGCCAGTTGGAAAAAATACCATAGGCAAGATTCCTTCCATTATTACAAAATACCTTGGTCTAAGCGATGCGGATACTGGTCATTGTTTGGGCAGAACCTCTGCAACTTTTTTGGCGGACACAGAGCAAATATGACCACATTGAAAAGACATGGCGGTTGGAAAAGTTCAGCTGTGGTGGATATTTGGAAGACAGTATATCTTCTAAAAACAAAATTTCGAAATTGAAAGCTGAGACCATCAACAAAAAACGTTCAATCATCATCAATATCTGTTAGTGAAAATCACGAAATAATAGAAAACATTGTCTTATCAAAAGCCGGTAAATTTATTTTTAATTGGTCCTTTTATAACTGTTCATTTAATTTAAATGATAAATAAGTTTGTTCGTTAATGAACAGTTGTTACTTTGAGTTTTCCTATTTATTTCTCTTAATGCCCTAGGCTAGGGTATTATATACCATTTAAAGTGGACATAGACAGGACATTAAAAAAAATTGTCAATAGGAAAATTTAGAAATTTCCAAAATGTTTCTAAGGCGGGGAGGGGTTAGAAAAAAGTGCATTACCATTCAATACCTATTATTTATAATATACTATTTTATAACTATACTAAAGTTCAATATTATTTACATTTTTTTTGCAATAGCTTTCTTAAATTTACAATCATAATTTCCACACAAAAAACAATTGTGGATAAAAATAATCCACCTGCCCATAAATAAAATATGAAATCTACCGATGCAAGCGATACGTGCGAAGATTTCTTCGAAAATTTTATCATTTTTATTTCTCGGGCCGTTTCCAAGCTTGCTAATTGCTTCGTGAACCATCCCATTGCGTTAGCGCTTGATAAAATCTTGGAAAAACTGTTATATAGAGGATAACCCTTTGAAAAAATTAGGTACATTGTCTCAGATATCACTGTTTCTGAACCAAGATGAACCAAACTCTCGCCGTTTTCATCTCGGTACCATAAAGGAATATAGTAATAAATAGCCATTGCTTTTTCAACTAAATTGGCAGTATCTTGTTGAAATGCTGTTCTGTTAGAGCAAGTTTCACTTAAACGACATTCTACGACTTTGTTAAAATCAATTGTAAGGTGAGCTGTACGATAATTTAAAATCTCTTTCCAGTATTTATTAACTGGACCTGCTAATTTCAAATTTGACGCGAGAATTTCTTCTAAAGAGTCTAATTGGTGATCTCTCACTGATGTAGCAGAAATAACGAGAAGAGAATTCTTAAAAACTGCTGAAATTGTAAGCATTGCCAATATCCACGCACTGGCAAATATTTTAAAAGAAAACGATTCCAGCTTTATTTGATTAATTACTGGATATTCTAGTAGGATTTTATAAGCCACATCCACAGACAACTGCATGCTTATGTTAAAAAATAACTTAGCTAGAAGTGCTAGTATTAATATAATAAAAATCCAACTTAAATAAAATGTATATGAAAAAATGCTCTTAATTCTCCACCACACTGAAATTGGAGGATCATTTGGTGACATCCAAACGATCGTTTTAGAGAGATACGGCGATGAAATATCATAGTCCATAGGATTATCATCTGATCTGAGATTATACGAACCACCAAAAATATCTATTTTCTTCTCCAAAAGTTGCTTTTTATACTTAGTTTCTAGCAAAAGCATGGCTGTTGTATTAATCTAAAAAAAGACCAAAATTTATATTTAATATAATTTTTCTTTTTTTTTTTATTTTACGGTTCGCCGACTACGTAGGCCATCTTGAACCGGTCATCGACCACAAGTGTGATCTACCGACTGGGGAGTGTGAAACGGCACCTTCATCCTACGAGATATCCGATCTCATCCGGCCTGTCCGGCGTGAATAGGATGGCTAGGTGTCGATTCATTTTACACTCTTCCCTAAGGCAAGAGCATGCCGTGTTCCCAAGCGGTCACCCGCCCAAGTACTAACCGCGCTCGACACCGCTTGACTTCGGTGATCTGCGGGAACCGGTGCTTAATATGTCGACAGGCCCTTGCCCATTTAATATAATCTATTATAACTTATGATTACTAATAAAATATGTGCACCCAGTAATTTATGCAAGGCCGACGGGGGGGGGGGGGGGGGGGGGGAGCAACCCTTTGTAGATCTTGAACTTGAGTACTAGAATCGACTATCGGAGTTGATTTCCTTAAGAATACTTGACTCCCTGAAAAAATAAATGGGGGACACGACGAAGTTTTTTTTAGAAGTCTTAGAAGCAGTGTTGCAATAAATCAAGATTTTTTTTTTAAATCAATAAATCTGATTTTATCGATTAAATCGTGATTTTGTTGATTTTTATCAAGTTATACTGATTTTTCCCTTAAAAATGGCAATAATAAACTTTAAAATCACTTTTCATTATTTTATCTCTATTTGGCCCAAAAATATTTGTTGTCTAGATTTACAGAAAATCTCCTCGGCGACATACAAAATAACTTGTATTGTTATTAGTGATGTAAATGAAAAAAACCGTTGATTTTTTTTTCAAAACTCGACGTTTTTTTTTGAAAAGAAAACCTAGAAGGTATGTTTTTTTTCTAAATTGCATTTTTTTTTTCACAATAATTAAAAATCTGTATTATCTTGTTGAGCTTTTAAAATAAAGTGCAATCAACACGAAAATATTTTAACAGTGGTCAATAAACATATATTTAAAGAAAAAACGAACAAAAAACATTAACTTATAAAGAAAAATAACAAAAAACCTATCACATACAGTAACCACAATAAATACTCTTTACATGCTCTATGCTCTTTGGTTTACTGAACAGGAACATAAAATAGAACCTATTGTTCCAATATGCAATATGACAGACGTGCAAAAAACATGTTTTTCTCAGGTGGTAAAAAAAAACGGGGTTTTTACATCACTAATTGTCATGAACATTTTCGGCAGCATGCAGCGTAATTTATGAATATATTTTATGCTGAACTGATGACGATTAGTTATGTTTTTACACTTACATAATGTATCTAAACACTTCGTTTTAAATAAACTATCTTCCTTTTTTCTTAAATTTCCTTCGGCGACTTGTTTTTACAGCTATTTATAATTTGATTTCAATTACGAATAAAATTGAATAAATCAGTTGATTTAAATCATGATTTAAATCGTTACAACCCTGCTTAAAAGTCACTTTTGATCGGAGGGAAAGTTTTAGGTAGTGTGGCACTCTTTTTTCAGAAGCAACTTTTGATAGGAGGCGAAATTTTGTTTTTGGTAGTGTGAGCCTTTTTTAGAAGTCATTTTTCATCGGAGAAGGCACGACCTCTTTTAGTTGACCCCCCCCCCCCCACCCGTTCCCCGGCCTTGCATTTTTAAATTTTTAAAGCAAACTCTAATTAGCCCAAATTAAAAGTTTAAAGAAAATGTGTGTCTATTCCACCCCAGAATTGTGGTTATTTGTAATTAGAAATAATTTTTACGCATTAGAGAAAGAAACCGTTGATACAAAAAACGACCTATTAAGACTATTATAATATAATATTCGAGGTATTCCTAAAGAGCTAATTTGAATAGATTTTGGACGGATAGTCCTCAAGAATACGTCGTTCATCCAGTGGCGGCTCGTCAGGTGAAGTAGGTGAAGGGGCTCTTCACCAAGAAAAAATAAAACCAGGAGGAAAGTTTTTCGACAATATTAAATATTAATGTACCAATACAGCTACTATTTTAGCCCTGAAATAATAATTATGTTCGAATTAATAATATTAATTTAATCCAAATGTAGCTATGCATAATTGGGCCACGGTTAACTCCGATGGACAATAATTATAAACACTCGTGCATTTTAGAGCGCCCCAGCGACCGTGTCCGTTAGCTCAAAGCAAGTGAAGACCCAACGCCCAACATGGCTTTGGTATTCACCGTTGCTATGGTTACGTTACGTCAGTCACGCAAACAGCATGTAACAATTTGCATTATGATGAAGGACAATTTAAAAATAGATCAGTCGTAGCATTGGTTTGCCTAACCTTAAGGTATTTATTTTGAGGCTTCGCGAAACGCGGTTATAGATATCGTTTTTATGTGATTTATTGTGTCATTAAAAAGTTTTGTTTTTATTTTTCAGTTAATTCAGTAGTGTACGTACCTACTTAGTTGTGTGTTTTAAAAATGAACCCAATTAATGACATAGTTTGTAATTTGTTGGAAACTCCATTCAGTCGTTGGATAGATGAGGATAAGGATAAGAGAGACGTTTTGTTACACGGGTTTTTAGTTAATGTTTATTTAAGTACCCGCACTACACCTAGCTCTTCATCATTTTTTAAGACCGCGAGCCGCCGCTGCGTTCATTTATAATATTTCCTGGCAGCAGGCAATCTGAGCACTCCAAAAAAAATATATTGTCAATAGAACAGGCGGGTAAGAGCAATTTGTTCTCAATCGAATAGGTATTAAACGGTATCTCATAATATCAATATTTTATTAAACTTACCCCTTTGGTGACATTTCTTCGCTGATTTTTAAATTCCATTTTTTTTTTAAAGAGGGAAAATAACTTATCTTCCACCCCTTTATGAGTGTCGGTCGTGAATGGTTCCTTGATTCGCAAATATTCATTGACGGTTGTATTTCTCCATTTTCGTGGATATTTGAGGACATATTTGTCAAATTCGATATTGTTAATTTCATCGCAAGAACCAATTTTGAAAGGCAGATTTTGAGGATACTTTACATTTTCATATTTATATGGATCAATTGTAAAAATATCTAGATCTTTATTAACTGCAAAAATATTTGCTATGTAGTTTTTGGTAAAACATGAAAAATTACTGGTCGTGTCGAAGTCGGAATAATATATATACCATGATCTAGGCCATAAAAGTCGTTGGTCTAATAACCTTTTAAGGATATTTTGGACACCATCCAAATTTTCATTTATTATATAAGCCCGAAATGCATACTGGGGCAATGTCTTGATTTTATGAAAGTTATTAAGTTTTATCGCAGGCAATCCTGTTAGGGACGTTTCAATTCCATATTTTAGAATAACAAGTTTATTTAATTTCTCTTGAAAAATTTTGTTGAAAATATTATCTATGCAATTTCCAACACGTGAATTATTTCGGATAGTAACTGTAGAATTAAGTTTCGCTCTTACATCTGTTATTGAAAACAACAGCATCATAGAAAGTAACTTCATAAGATGCATTTTTAACAGAATATGTACCTAACTAAGCATTAGATTGACAATATAAGTTCCAAATACCTTATGGATTGAATAGCCGACCAGAAATCCTGTCATTCCCGGTAAATTTATACATTATTACATATATTGCTAATGATTCTGATAATAGACCACATATAATTATGTAGCCATCTGTACTGGCCTTATTGGGGATATCGTTTATTTTCTTGGCCTTAGTCGCGATCGAATTTATAAATAACAGTGGTTAATAGTTACTTCGAATATAGAAATTATACAAAAAGTGTAGAAACATAATTTTTTAGAAAGCATCAAATTTATTTTCCATATATTTTACTGATGGTGACATTCTAAGAGGTGAAATTTCGTGTCGATATTTTTTATATATTATTAATGTATGTGGCCATCTAATTGGTTGTATCTAGGATCAATATAAAATATATAGTTAAACGGATCCTTAAAGGACTCGACGTCAATAAGGCTTCTGGTCCAGACGAAATTCCTATCATTGTTCTTAAGACATGCGCCGATGAACTTACACCAGTATTTTGTAGACTTTTTAACTTATCCTACAAAAAAGGAATATTTCCATCCTGCTGGAAGTCGGCGCGTGTCCAGCCCATTCCAAAGAAAGGTAAAAAGACTCTGCCAAGCAACTACCGACCCGTCGCATTGCTTTCAGTAATTTCAAAAGTAATGGAGAAAGCTATTAACCAACAACTCTTAAAGTATCTGGAAGGGCTTAACATTATCAGCGACCATCAATACGGTTTTCGTAAGTCCAGATCAACAGGTGACCTTCTGGCATATGTCACCCATCTTTGGAGCAACACCATCGAACATCATGGAGAATCCCGGGCTGTTGCACTGGACATCTCTAGGGCTTTTGATCGTGTTTGGCACGATGGGCTTCTAAGTAAATTGCGATCCTACGGTATGCCTAATGGATTCTGTTTATGGTTAACCAGCTTCCTTAAGAACCGTTCTCTAAAAGTGGCGATTGACGGGTTTCTTTCAGACACCTTCACCATCAATGCCGGTGTTCCTCAAGGGTCCATATTGTCGCCTACCCTCTTTTTACTGTATATTAACGACCTTCTAGTGAAAACCCAAAATCCAATTTATAGCTTTGCTGATGACAGCACACTTGTCTCATCTTTTACCTTGACTCCCCAAACATCCGCTGCCGACGCACATCTTCGCAGGCAGCATGAAGTATTGCGCCTCAACAAAGACCTGGAAGAAATTTTGGCTTGGGGTGACAGTAACCAAGTCGAATTTAATGCTAAGAAAACCCAGGCAGCAGTCTTCTCCAAAAAGGTTAACATTGCAGAACCGGATATAGTCATGGCAGGACAAGCAATTCCCCTGGCACCGTCTATTAATTTGCTGGGGGTCAATCTGGGACGTAATATGTCTTGGCATGATCACGTTGCCGCAATTGCCAAGGCAGCTGCACAGAAACTTGGTGTACTTTTCCGCACCAAAAGGTTGTACACACCTCATCAACTTTTGACACTCTACAAAGCCCAGATTCGACCATCATTAGAATATTGCTCTCATGTCTGGAGCTCTGCACCCAAGCACACCCTTCGGCTACTGGATTCCATTCAAAGGAGAGCCATTCGTCTGATCGGCGACCCCGAGCTGACCAAGACCCTCGATAGCCTGGAGCATCGAAGACAGGTTGGTGATTTGGCTCCCTTTTACAGATATTTCCATGGCAGGTGTCCGACTGACATTGCCCACTTGATTCCACCTAGAGCAATGCAAAACAGAAATACACGGCGAACCACTGCCGCTCATCCATATGTTGTTCAGCTTAGTACTCCTCGAACTTCATTGTTCAAGAATTATTTCATCTGGAGAACGTCATCTTTGTGGAATGATCTTCCTGAGGTCGTGTTTCCCAATGAATACAATCTTCAACGTTTCAAGACCAACGTTAATCGCTTTTTTCGCACTCGCACCGCTCCCAGAGCGCCTTAAAGGATTTTTCCTACAGTGCAGGTGTATAATAATAGACCTTTTAGTATAATTTATTGATATAGGCATAATATCGAATAATAATTTTAAACATGGCTTGAACTAGAGGGGGGGGGGGGGGCTAAACCAGACCGGTCAAATGTAGTGTTGGGATCACTCAATTGAATTTTCACTCGAGTACACGATTACTAAAATAATCGACGTCACTCGATATATTGACATAAGTACTCGAGTGAAAAATCTACCACTTATTTTTTAGTTGGCATTCATTTTACTCTAATTTTTTACTAAATAAAATAATAAATTCTAATATCACTCGAAAACATAACTCATAATCGTCACTCTAAATCACGACTCGGACGAGTGATCACCTCGATTATTAAAATCACTCAAGTACCGGTTACCCAATTATTAAAATAATATGATTTTTTACAACACTAGTCAAATTACACGAATCTAGCAATATTCAAACAGAAGTTTTGGTGGCAGAAACTACTTTTTTTTTTTCGAAGTTACTTTTGATCGGGTTAGGAGCTTTGGGAGGCAGACACCTTACTTTTTTTAGAAATAACTTTCGATCCGGGGTGAAATGGAAGGGAGACAGACGCGTTTTTTAAAGCACTTTTGATAGGAGACGTATGTACAAGCCCAGTGGTGTATTTAAGGAGGGCTGCCAGGCTGCATCCCCCCCCCCCCCGAGCCTTGGAGCTCGGGTCTAAAAGTCTAATTGCAACCTAATTTTTCGTCTCACGCTCTCTTAATTTAAAGTTTTAAATAATGTATTCTTGACTTAGATTACCAAGGTTTTGTAGGAAATGTTTAGTTTTTAAACTTTTCCGTCTAAAAGTCCTATTTTATATAGAGATTAAGGTTTCGGACGCATATCGTTTTAGTTATTGATTTATGATGCAATTTTAAAGGAAAACGAGTAAAAAGAATAATATTTTATAGTATTTTTTTGTTATGACTTGTCTATTCCGTTTTCCCTTTTTTAGAGCTATTTTAAATCAACAAAAATATAACCCAATGCAATACAATATTTTTACAACAAAACAAAAAAAAATTAGGTATTTATTTTTAAAGGGAAAAATTAAAGTACAAATTTTAATTCAAACATTTTTTATAGAAAAAGTGTGAAAATTTATAATAAAAAAAATAGTGTGGGAAGAAACGAGAATATTTATATAATATATTTTCGGCCACCAGATAACACAGTGGCGTAGCCAGCCCTTCGGGGCGGGAGGGGCAAACATATCGCACCTCCAATGCAATACTAACGCAACTCAAAAAATACGAAATTGAGTTATGTTGCGGATTATATTACTTAGACCTTTAATTCTTTAAAGCAAAAGTAACATAACTTAAAACATTATGTTTGAATTTTAAACTAACTATATGTAAGTATGATTCCCAACCAAACTAAACTTATTGTCAATGCAATAGTAACTTATTTTGAGATATGTTGGTATTGCATTAAAAAAAAAACTAAATTTTTTCGAGCGTCAGTAACATATTTTGAGTTTCGTTAGTATTGCATTTGGATAATTTTTGCAGAATAAACTTTATAGTGTATGCGTTTGACTTGTGGCGACATGTTTACTCTGCATTTCCCCTATTACTAGCCGAAACGACCATTGTTTATTTGGTTTGTGGAGCAATTGTTGTCTTTTTTTAGTTATATAGTTTGATTAACTGTGTATAAAATGAGTTCACGTGCAAAGATGATGGTTGAAAAGGCAAGAAATTCCTTTCAAAGTGCGTCGCAAGTTAAACCGGTAAGCAAAAATATTAATACTTACCTATAACCTAACTTTGATAAATTTTACTTGTTAGGAGAGTAGTGGGTAAAAAGTGATTTCGTTGTTATACATCGCTCACATCGAGCTATACAGAGTGCGTATAAAGTCACCCTCCCTGTTAACTTTTGATTAACAAATATGAGAATAAAGAAATTTTGGTACTTTTAATAACAACTAAAATACTACTTTTTTATCATAAATTCTTGTGTTCAAAAATGCCGGCAGGGCGCCATTTTGAATTAATTTTTTAAATGGCAGGTGGGGTCGAGTGATATTTCGTCGGAAAGATATTTTTAATCTACAAACGATTCCAAAGTTTAAAAATTCGATTTATTTGAAATTTTAATTCTATTCAAAACGGCGCCATGCCGCCGCGGGTGACTTTATACGCGCACTGTATATTACGGGACCTCATCCTGGACAAAGTGTGTGACTTTTTTCTTGTTACTATTGTTAAATTTAATTTTATTTCCGAATAATTAAATATTATTTAGAGTAGAAATATATCAGTGGATTATTCAATAAACATAATAATAATTTTATAAGTTTAATAAGAATGAGAATACGTTTCGTTTATTGTGTTTAATGTTAACTTGTAGATTACAAGTAATATGATATTTCTCTTGTTTAATAATATAGGTCCACCCAATCACTGTTCCAGCCTTCTCTGATGGTAACAATGGGTTTTCTGGGTATATAGAGCTATCGCCAGTTGATTTTTGGCAAATGCATAACAACCAACAGGACGAAACAAGCTCAAATACAGTGAGTATTGTAATTATCTACTTTATGTTTGTTTAGAGTGTGTTTTAGATAATAAGATATCTCTGATTATAAGCTGGCTGATTGTCGACAAGACAGGTGGCCATTGAAACTAAGACTAAGACTATATTATTTATCTCTGATTCTAGGGTCAAGATAAAATTCCTTCCTTGGAGCGTGAAGTCGATAATAATTGTGATGGTGAAATACAAATTGATACAATTCAGGAGGAAGTAAATAATTTTGAGCCAGACGAAATATTGAATGACAGTTTGAGAAGCTACGGTACGGAAGAAATCCAAGAAGAAACAGTACTTAATGCGAATAAACAAGATGTAGACGTTTTATCGGATAGCAACACTTTCGACTCAGATGATTCAAATTTAGATCTTCTGACACTTAAACATAAATATAAAAAATCGTGCCAGGAAAAGCATATCATAGCCCCAAATATTTTAAATAATGGAATTAATTTAGTACACAATAAAGATGAAGTTGGGAAGGCATTGAAAAATAAATCTCGAAAAAGAAAAAGAGATGTAAATGGTTGGAAAAGAAATATCAGGAAAAAACAAAGAAATTCTGGTAAAGCTTACATATCAGTTAGGGGGAAATCAGTCCCAGAACGAGAGTTAAAAGAACCGTGCGACCAAAAATGTAGACAGAAATGTAGTTTATCTTTTACAAGAGAAGATCGAGAAAAATGTTTTCAATATTTTTGGGATATCCAAGACAATGACAAACGAAGGCAGTATATTTCTTTACATATAAGTACAACGGATCCAAAATATAGATATTCGTTGGAAAACAGTAAGCGATCTAAAAATCAAGCATACTTTTTAGATAAAAATGGTGAAAAGATCAGAGTCTGCAAATATTTTTTTATGGCTACACTGAACATTGGCGATACAATGATAGTTGACGATACCGGAATAGTTCAAGCAGATACGCGAGGTAAGCACGCGAAGCAAAGAAAGTTGGATCCAAGCTTGCGAGACGGTATTCGAGAACATATTAATTCTATCCCAAGGGTAGAGTCTCACTATTTAAGAAATCAAACAGAAAGGGAATACTTTGAAGGAGATTTAAATATTAGTACATTATACCGAATGTACGTCAAAAAATGTATAGAGCAGGGCAAGCCCTATGTAAAAAAATGCAATTATGATATAATTTTTAATACGGAATACAACATAGGATTCCACAAGCCAAAGAAGGACCAATGTAGCGTTTGCGAATGCTACAAAAATTCGAATGATGAGCAAAAAGCCGAACTCGTCCAAGATTACAATAAACATTTAAAAGATAAGGAACTATCAAGAAATGAAAAAGCAAAAGATATAGCAGACGCTATAGAAAATAAAGAAACTAAACTTGTGGCAGTTTATGACTTGCAAGCTGTGCTTCCTACCCCATTAGGTGACGTATCTTCATTTTATTATGTAAGCAAGCTATCAACGTATAACTTGACCATCTTTGAAGCAGGATCAAAAATTGGGCACTGTTACGTGTGGAGTGAAAATATTGCCAAGAGGGGAGCAAATGAAATCGCTAGCTGCATCCTAACTTTTCTACAAACCATTTGTGATGGCAAAAAAGATATAATCTTTTATTCTGACAATTGCGCTGGCCAAAATAAAAATAAATTTGTTGCTGCCATGTACCTATTTGCCATCGAAAATTATAACATACATAGTATTACTCATAAATTTTTGATAAGTGGCCATACGCAAAACGAGGGGGATTCTGTACATTCTTGCATTGAACGTGAAAAAAAGAGAGTCCTCAGAGGAAGCCCAATTTATATACCCGAACAATGGGTACCCGTGATCGCATTAGCAAAAAAACATGGTAGTCCATATCAAGTTCATGAAATGGATACCTATGATTTTTTGGATTTTAAAGATTTGGCTGGCCAGATCGGAAATAATTTTAATTTGAATACGGACAGTGAGAAAGTAAACTGGCCTGGAATTAAAATTTTAAATTTCAATAAAGATTTTCCACGCTCAATTTTTTACAAATTAAATTTTGATGACACTGATTATCATAGAATAGACGTACAAGGCCGTAAAAGTACCAGATTGCTACCAACAAATTTGTCGTTACAAAAGGCCTATCACGAACCTCCAAAAATATCCAAGAAGAAGAAAGATGGACTAGTTTCCTTGTGTCAGAAAAATGTAATTCCACCCAAATACCACTCTTTTTTTTTTAATTTACAGGCAGAGTAATTTTTCTATTTTTAACCGTTTGTTTTGTGTTTTATTCCTAAATATAAATTTTTAGGATAATATTGTTAACTACCAGGTATTAATAAAATTTAAAAATATAAACAAAAAACAGTTACAGTTTTAATGTCATATTATCATTTAGTTTCCCTTAATAACAAAATTTTAAGATAATTTATCTGTATTTTTAATTGCTTTTTAATAATTATCTAAATGCAATACTAACACAACTCGAAAAAAAAACGATCATATTTTCTTATTAAATTAATTTGAAATAGATCTTAAATTTTATAAAATTATTGGTATTCGTTACATTCAAGCCTGTATAGAAAGGGTTTTGTTAAAGAAAAAAAAGTACCAAAACACTAAATGGTAACCAGATTACGTACAAACATTCAAATCCTAAAAACTTTAAATGCGTTTATCTCAAAACTATGTTTTTTGAGTTGCGTTAGTATTGCATTGGGGGTGCGATATGATGGGACGCTCCCCTCTTCATAAAACTTCTAAAAAAAAGGTCTGGGGGGGGGCAAGCGCTCCCCTGGCCCCCACCTGGCTACGCCACTGAGATAACACAGCGAATTTAAATTCTAATTGTAGTTTCACATTTGTTAAGTAAATGCGTTTTGATCTACCATTTGTAAATTATTCTCAAAAATCACTGTGAAATTAGTGTAAAATATATATAAAAATACCACCATTTTAGTAAAAATAATGCATTTTTACATTTTTTTACAGTAAGATAATGTAAATTCAACAATAAAACAATAGTTATCGCTGTAACTTTAATTCTAATTTCTGACAAGGTGATGTAAATGTTTTTTAATTTCCCCATAAATACTCACGACTCGAAGATTGCGGCTTCTTAATTCTTTGGAAAATATGATATTGATAAAAATAATTATTTTTAGATAGAGTTGTTATATCCAATTAAATTCGATCAAAGAATATAATATTTTACTACAACTAATATCAAATAAACACAGCAGAACCACTACAACCTAAATTAGTACACTGGCTGTATACCAGAGTGGTAAGAACCTCAATCATATATGCAGCCCGGGTACGGTGGCCAAAGGTATAGCAGAAAACCACAATATCAAAGCTAGGAAGCTTGCTTAAGCTTGGGCCATGAAATTAACCCACACATCCGCCATGGAGATTATCCTAGACCTTCCTCTGCTTCATTTGGTGATAAAAGAGAGGCAAAAATAGGACATTATAGATTTCATAGTTCTACCCGCTTCTCGGCAGACAGGGAACTGAAAACGAACTTCTAAGTGAGACTATAGGTGGACCTGAGTTAAAAAATGAGATCAGACCACATAAATTCAATGTTTCGCTATGACGTACCTACCATATGAGCTCGTAATTGATGAACGAAACGTATAAAAAAAACACCAGAAACTACTCCTGGGCCAATATTCTGGTACACAGGCTGCTCTAAAACCAAAGGGGGTACCGGAGCGGGGACACCGAAGAAAAACGAGTTTTTCCCTTTGGGAAAATCTCCTACAGTGATTCAAACAAAAATCTACACCATATTACAGTGCACGACAAACCCAAATATATTACAGGGAACGAAAAAGCCGATGAACTTGCTCAGAAAATATATTCATTGGTCCGGCACTCGGGGTACCAAGATGCACAGTACGAGATGTCGTAAAGCGATGGATCAGGAATGAACACAAAGTCTACTGGAACAATAGACAGGGATTACACTACAGCAAATGATTCATTGGGGATCCAGACTCGAGACTAACGAAACAGCTGCCTCAAATGAACAGTAATCAGCTGAGAACTACTACAGGAATTCTGCCAGGACACATGGCTGACAAGAATCATCTCCACAGAATGCAACTGTACAATTTTTTTTTTTTTTTTTTTTTTTTTTTTATGATAAAACACCTGCACTGTAGGAAAAATCCTTTAAGGCGCTCTGGGAGCGGTGCGAGTGCAAAAAAAGCGATTAACGTTGGTCTTGAAACGTTGAAGATTGTATTCATTGGGAAACACGACCTCAGGAAGATCATTCCACAAAGATGACGTTCTCCAGATGAAAGAATTCTTAAACAATGAAGTTCGAGGAGTACTAAGCTGAACAACATATGGATGAGCGGCAGTGGTTCGCCGTGTATTTCTGTTTTGCATTGCTCTAGGTGGAATCAAGTGGGCAATGTCAGTCGAACACCTGCCATGGAAATATCTGTAAAAGAGAGCCAAATCACCAACCTGTCTTCGATGCTCCAGGCTATCGAGGGTCTTGGTCAGCTCGGGGTCGCCGATCAGACGAACGGCTCTCCTTTGAATGGAATCCAGTAGCCGAAGGGTGTGCTTGGGTGCAGAGCTCCAGACATGAGAGCAATATTCTAATGATGGTCGAATCTGGGCTTTGTAGAGTGTCAAAAGTTGATGAGGTGTGTACAACCTTTTGGTGCGGAAAAGTACACCAAGTTTCTGTGCAGCTGTCTTGGCAATTGCGGCAACGTGATCATGCCAAGACATATTACCTCCCAGATTGACCCCTAGCAAATTAATAGACGGTGCCAGGGGAATTGCTTGTCCTGCCATGACTATATCCGGTTCTGCAATTTTAACCTTTTTGGAGAAGACTGCTGCCTGGGTTTTCTTAGCATTAAATTCGACTTGGTTACTGTCACCCCAAGCCAAAATTTCTTCCAGGTCATTGTTGAGGCGCAATACTTCATGCTGCCTGCGAAGATGTGCGTCGGCAGCGGATGTTTGGGGGGTCAAGGTAAAAGATGAGACAAGTGTGCTGTCATCAGCAAAGCTATAAATTGGATTTTGGGTTTTTACTAGAAGGTCGTTAATATACAGTAAAAAGAGGGTAGGCGACAATATGGACCCTTGAGGAACACCGGCATTGATGGTGAAGGTGTCTGAGAGAAACCCGTCAATCGCCACTTGCAGAGAACGGTTCTTAAGGAAGCTGGTTAACCATAAACAAAATCCATTAGGCATACCGTAGGATCGCAATTTACTTAGAAGCCCATCGTGCCAAACACGATCAAAAGCCCTAGAGATGTCCAGTGCAACAGCCCGGGATTCTCCATGATGTTCGATGGTGTTGCTCCAAAGATGGGTGACATATGCTAGAAGGTCACCTGTTGATCTGGACTTACGAAAATCGTATTGATGGTCGCTGATAATGTTAAGCCCTTCCAGATACTTTAAGAGTTGTTGGTTAATAGGTTTCTCCATTACTTTTGAAATTACTGAAAGCAATGCGACGGGTCGGTAGTTGCTTGGCAGGGTCTTTTTACCTTTCTTTGGAATAGGCTGAACACGCGCCGACTTCCAGCAGGATGGAAATATTCCTTTTTTGTAGGATAAGTTGAAAAGTCTACAAAATACTGGTGTAAGTTCATCGGCGCATGTCTTGAGAACAATAATAGGAATTTCGTCTGGACCAGAAGCTTTATTGACGTCGAGTCCTTTAAGAATCCGTTTAACAAGACGCTGACGGAACACGATTTCAGACATTTGCGATTGAACTGAGGGAATGTTGGGTGGTGGTTTTCCCTGAAAGTCTACAGTGGAATGCGAGGAAAACAGTTCAGCAAGTAGGTTTGCTTTAATAGAGACCTAAACTGCAGATTATTAACCAGGGGACATCCTGACTGTATCCCCAGTTAACCTACACAAACTATTGCAAGGAACTGGGAGCACCAAGTGGAAAAGTGTGAAAAATCAAACAGGGTGAGCACAATGGACCAAATCTGGCCTAAGTGCATCCGGCATATGGACGGGCCCTCGAAAGGAAAAAGAAACTACCACAAAATTCGGTACAAATATCATGCACACAGTCAACGGGTCAAAGGCCGATCATCAAATGATTGCATCAGCATGTACGCGGGCTGACCTGCTACGGAGCCAAATTAGGGGTTCTATGTGAAGACTCATCAATTAATGTTGTGAAATTACAAACTTGTCTATTCTTGCTTTAATTTTAAGAATTAGTTGTATTTTTTGTGTAATTTTACCAGTATGCCGTGTAAATAATTAGTAATTTTACTACTTACTAAGTGTTTCCATACGGAAATTACATTTAACACAAAAAATCCTGAAATTTTATATAAAATCTATAATATTACAGACACCTTAATGTAGTATTTTAGGATTTTTTTCAAGATAAGTATACTAAATTTCCCACAGCATTTTACAGTGTTTTAGAAATCGCCAATAAAATGCCGATCGTTAGATTAATTTTCTTTACATCATCCATATTCACATGGTTGGTATTTCATTGGTATCAACAAAAGAAAATATTTATTTCATTTATTTTTGACAGCCATAGGTACGCAGAAACTAGAGTCAGAACGTCCAGAATCTATTATTGACTTAACCAAGAAATAGCCAAATTAAATTTTAAAATCCTTCCTCATCCACTACTTACTTTACTTTTGAAACTTCTTTATTTGTTTGTAATATAAATTTACATGTCATTTCACGTTACTTATATAATACTATATTTATATGTTTCATTAGTTCAACTAGAACTAGCGTCTGACTAGGACAGGCATCAAGGCACGCCTTGATGGGGCTGATGTTGGCCCTGTGGTTACGTAATAATGACTTTAAGTACATTTTTGTTTGGTCAGTTCCAGTAACTTATACACTGCCATGAAAGTTTTGATTTGCATTTTAATGCTTTAAAGGATTTTATGAATTATTATTAATTTATCAGATTTTTATGCTAAGGGTCTGCTGGAAAAGCGTTTGAAAAAACCAGCTTAACTTGTTCAGGTACAAGGTATGTAGCGCATTTTGCCATTAGGCTTGAAAATTTTTTTAACACTTCAAGGTAGGCGGGATTTGGGAATGAGCGAAGTGAGAGTGTTTTGAGAAGCAGAAATTTGGGAAACTTTGGGATTTCATCTATCCTGGTGGAAGATGAGAAGCCTGTGATATATGCATTTGTGTACTGGATTGTCTGTGTATCTTGTGTGTGTTATATTTTGTGTGAGGAGTGCATTTTGTATTTGTGTATCGTAGAATTTTGTCGATATGTCGTGTATGTATTGTCTTATGTAGGGTGTTTATCGTATCATGTAAGTGTCTTAGTGATGTTGTCCGTATTACTGAGAGTACCTGTCTAAGTATTATGTTTTGTAGTTTTTGTAGTCTGTTGAATTGTTTATTTGAGATACTGCACCAAATTGGTGCTGCATACGTCAGTATTGGTCTTATAATTTGATTGTATATGGTCCGTTTGTTGTTCGGCGATAAGAAAGATCTGTTGTTTAGTAGTTTGTGTAATTGTGTTGATGCGTTGTCGAATTTTTGTACTGTGTGTGAAGTGTTGTGTATAAAATTTTAGTTTTTTTATCTAGGATTACGCCTAGGTATTTGATTTTTTCTTTTGGTTCTATTTGTGTGTTGTTGACTATTAAGTGTTGATTTATGTGTGTGTTGAGTATTTTTCGTGTAATGTTGCATTCACATTTTTCGCCATTTATTTTCAATTTCCACTTCTTATACCATGGGAGCAGAACATTCAGGTGATTTGTTATGTGCTGTCTAGCCACATTCGCGTAATACGAACTTGCGTATAGCAGAACATCGTCGACAAAAATGGCTACATTGGAATTGGGGAAGTGGGGGATATCCGCTGTGTAGAGATTAAATAAGGGAGCGGCAAGGGTTGTTGTTGTTGTAGTCCCGCATGAAGCTTTACAGAAGAGGATATGCCATTTTCAATTTTTACTTTTAAGGTTCTGTTAGTTACGAATGATATTAGGTACAACGGAAAGTTATGAAACGTAGCTAGCTTAAAGATCAGTCCATTGATCTAGACACTGTCGCAGGCCTTTGCGACGTCCAGAGCCAGTAGCACAGTGCATTTAATTTTATTTAACGCCTGCTGCGCTACGTGCGCTACCAATAGTACTGCGCTCCTGCCGTTCCTCATCCACCTTAATCACCAGATTTGGCTAGTCCAGACTTTCACTTGTGTCCAAACCCTAAAACGTTTTTATTTAAATTTTTTTTTTATTTCTTATTCACCTTTCAAAATCAAGTATGATTTGTTTGTGATTGTGTAGCTTTAACGAATAAGCTTTCAATTTTCATCTGAGGGAAAAGAAGAAACAATTATTTTTGAAAATTTTATTTGGAATAATATAATACAATAGAAGTGGTAGGTATTTACAAATACATTATAAAGGTAAAATAAAGTAGGTATATAATAGGAAATAACAGTTAACAATAAAATTATAAATAGGTATCTAAGACAATTATTGCCATCTATGTTTTTTAAAAATTCAAAAACTATCTAAAGATTTCAAAAACCTTAAAATTGCAAAAAGTGAAATGCAAGCGTTGTCATTTTTAAACTTTAAATTAATATAATAAAATTATTTTTAAAAAATTTTAGAAAAAAAGTAAGCACACATCAAAAATTCTTCCCACATATATAGGCAACCATCCATACAATGAGTACATAAGTGAAGATGTATAAATGGTTTCTAACGTGACATTTTAATAAAATGATATTAATTATTATGAAACATGATAATTCATTTCTTATTCGGTTTAAGAAGACGATATTATAATAAATTTGTGTTTGTAATAACTTTTGAATAAAATATTCAGCGACAAAAGATTAAATATGGAAAGTGTTTAATAATAAAGAAAAAGAAATAAATAAACTCTCTATAAAAGGAAACATATCTATTTAATAATAAAATCATTTAAATATGGTAATAGGGTATAAATTTTGACATGGTTGTGAGTAAAACAATAAGTTAAACTACCCAAATTTAAGAACATTTTCTTTAAAATCTGACGCTTCTTTCCTTCTTTTCTGTGATAGCCAATGTAGCAACACCACTATCATCTACTGTCTCTGCATCACATTCTGCAACTAATTGCTTCAATCTGGCAACTCTACGTTCCCTAAAAAAATTAAAACCATTAACAATAAATATATATAAAGTACTGAAACAAAAATTGTTTTCGAGCAATCCATTGGAAAAGAGCATGAGCGTGAATAGTTGTATTCTATATCTCTTGTGTGTACCTATATGTCGTAGTCGTATTGTAAAATCCGTCATTTCATGAAAAGCCTAGGCATTTCATGAAAGGCCGGCATATATTCTCGAGAAATATTGTTACGCTGTCTGCCTCGGCTTTTTGTACAAAATAGTGCCGCAGACAACCATAGCCAATAAATAGTGTCCTAAATCTAGAGGGCTAGCATAGTAGAAACTTGCACTGTTCATCAAGTATTACCTTATAGCTTGTTTTTCTTGCATGGCGGCCATTTCATCATCAATATCATCTATTCTGGCACGTGATTTGCGAGCTCGAAGAACTGCAGAAGTGGCATTACTTGACTCGCCATTTTGTTGCGATAATGCAGACCATTTCGTGAGGTTGTCCGCGTCAGCATCATAAGAGACCTAGTAATAATTGTTAACGTTAGAAACTTCTTCTGATGCTACCTAATATCTAATTTTCTAGATTCAAGAATATTTTTCCTAATCCTAGTAATAATATATAATTTGTTTTAAATAATTATTTATTTAAATTTAATAGTACCTTTAATGTCCGTTTTTGGTAAGCAGATTCATTATCCAAGACCCTTTTGCTGCCTGAACTTTCATTAAGTCCAATGCTGTCTAATATTTTTTCTGATCTGTCCAATAATCTCTTCGTTCTCAGGTTGTTGGAAGTGCTTTCTAAGTCGGCATCCTCAATGAATGCTACCTGTTTGGAGGCTCTTATTCTTTTTAACGTCGAAGCAGTCTAAAAAATAGTTTTAAAGGATGAATAAAAACTTCGCCTTTGGTTAGCTGATGGGTGAACTGAGTAGCCCAGAAGCTACCAATGCCGGTCCCAAGCCCGGATAAAGAAGGAGGGTTTTCGAGTAAGGCCAGCTACCTGCTCGATGTGAAACAAACACGCAGCTCACAGAACCGGAGACAATGCCTCGGACCCAGGACGGACACCTACGATGACGACCCACGCTATGAAAAGGAAAAAACGAACATGGAAAACCAAACGCAACATTATCAGAGTGGCCTGCTGGAACGTAACTTCGTGGAACGGAAGAGATCAGGAAGTGCTTATTGAAATGGAGAAGCACAGGATAGACATATGCGGAATATCCGAAACAAAGCGAAAAGGACAGGGAACAGATAGGTTCGGCAAATACACCCTGATATACAGCGGAAAAGCTAAACATGAGAGGGCAAATTCAGGAGTCGGTATATTACTGCACGAGAAATATACACAGAGTATCGAAGATATAGACTATGTCAATGATAGAATACTTAAAATCTCCCTAAAACTAAATCAAACAACAATACACCTAGTTAGTACATACGCACCAGATATATCCAAGCCCATAGAAGAGTCGGAAAGATTTTACGAGGCACTTCAGAATTACACAGACAAAATAAATAATAACCATAAAATCATAATTCTCGGAGATCTTAACGCTCGAATAGGAGATGAGGCACTTCCAGGCGTCAAGCAGAAATACAATGAACCGGCCATCAATGAGAATGGAGAGCTATTAATCGATTTCTGCGCTAGAAACGAGTTTAGAATTAATAACACCTACTTCCTGCACAAGGAACAACACAAGTACACGTTCAACAACACTAGAGGCCAAAAATCAATGATTGACTTCATTATTACCAACAGGATAATCACACCGAATCAGGTACTCGACGTAAGGTCATTAACCTCAGCCAATATAGGAACGGATCACAATCTCGTACTATGTAAACTATTAATTGAACAACCACGTAGAATCAAAAAATCGCCCGTCTACATTGAAAAATACAACACAGAGTCTCTGGAATCGGAAAGCACGCGTAAACTGTATGAGAACAGGCTAACAGATAAATTAAAAGAGCTCGACCTCAACGAATGCGATGTGCAAACTTGCTGGAATGAAATTAGGGAAACCATTCTTCAGGCGGCTGAAGAATCCATCGGAAGAAGGAAAATAAATATAAACGCGACAAACTGCACTAAATCTTGGTTTTGCCAGGAAGTGAAGGAACTCGCAGAGCTAAAAAGAAAAAGCTACCTAACATACAGAAGCTCCCCAACCCAACAACAATATGCGGAATACATACAAACAAGAAATAGAGTCAACTCACGAATCAAAGCTATCAAGAGGGAACACTGGATTAAATTCACGAGCGATATGGACCACGACATATATGGTGCCCAAAGGAAGGTGTGGAAGATGCTGAAAAACAGAAAGAAACCGGTGAATGAATTCGTTCAAAGCAAAGGAGTCTCTATAGAAACATGGGAAGAATACTTCGGAAAACTGTACAGTGCTGATGAAACACACGAAATAGAATATCAAACGGCGTCTAGTGCGACGGTGTCAAGAGCGGAAGTGAGAGAAAAACAAAGGAAAGCTAAAAACAGAAAAGCACCGGGAACGGACAATATACCAAACGAATTACTAAAAGTAAAACTTACAGATCTGTTTAATAAAATCCTGAGCACAGGAGAAATACCAAATGAGTAGCATAAGAGCATAACAATACCCATCTTAAAGAAAGGACAAAAAACATCTCCTGATAACTACAGAGGAATAACCTTATTGTGTACAACAATGAAACTGCTCACAGGCCTGATTAAGGATAAACTGGAGAAACACATAGCCAACAGAGAAGAACAATAGGAATTTAGAAAGGGAAGATCGACAACTGACGCCATATTCACCACCAAACAAATTAAGGAAAAGGCAATAGAATATAACACACCGGCATTTATCTGTTTCATCGACCTAACTAAAGCATTTGATAAAGTCCAACTGGGCGATGTTATCAATATCCTAATAGAAAAAGAAACACCAGCCAATATAGTTAAGGTGATCTGCAATCTCAACACTGCCAACACCACTCAAATTAAATCAGGGCAACATATTACGAAAAGCATTCCAACACCAGGAGGAATCAGACAGGGAGACAGCCTCAGCCCACTCTTATTTAATCTTCTTATGGACAAAATCATAGAAGAAGTAACGACCTTAAATATGGGATACAGAATGAACAACAAACGTATCAGCATGGTATGCTATGCCGATGATGCAGCAATTTTCGCAGAAAACGAGAACGACCTACAAAGACAGCTATTCAAATTCTACCAAGTGAGTCGACAACTTAATATGACCATATCCATCGAAAAAACAAAAAGCATGACTATCGCTAAAGAACCACTCAGATGCAAGCTAGTAATTGAAAATAAGCCCATAGAGCAGGTGATGCAGTTTAAGTACCTCGGCATGAATATGTCCAGCGGCCACGACCCAACAAAAGATCTAAGAGACCAAGTTAATAAAGCATCAGCAACATCAGGCTGCCTAAGAGAGATTGTATGGGCCAACCGCTACATGCGAGAGGACAGCAAGATTAAAATCTACAAGGCATGCGTAAGACCCATCATGACGTACGCAATAGAAGCAAGAGAAGACACGCACAAAACCAAAAACATGCTGCGCGTAGCCGAGATGAGGGTGCTGAGAACGATAGCCGGCAAAACCAGGAGAGACCACGTAAGAAACATAGAAATAAGAGAGCAATGCGGAGTACAGGACATAGTAAGATGGGGAAGGCAGAGAAGAAGAAAATGGTATAACCACGTCAAGAGGATGGCAGAAGATAGATTACCCCGCATAGCACTCGAGGGAACACCAGCAGGAAACCGACCGCCCGGTAGACCACCAAAGAGATGGAGAGACAGTTGGCAGTCCACATCACAAGAATTATTGCAACGGCAAGCCCGGAATTAACAGATCGTCTGATCTCAAACAAGTAGAAGAAGAAGAAGAAGAATAATAATTAAAGTACAAAAAGCGACCAGCCAGTTTAAAATCTAGTTTTTTCCTTTTGTTCATAGATAGACCTCGAAAAGTCGCGTATTTCCACAAGGTCGGCTTTAACCTTTATATTTATTTTCTCACAAAATTTCCAAAATTTATTTTTAGTGAATACTAAATAATTATAGATTATGTGTTACAGAAAAAATTTAAATATTGGGTTTGAGAACAAAAAGTGAAAAATAAACCACAAAAATCAACTTGGTGAAAATGTTAAACAATGAACTATAATTTTGGTTTGTGTTTTTACTCAACGAGTATCAGCAAGCGGCGACCTACATAATCTATGTGGTAAGCGTCAAAATTTCCCAACTCCTTTCAAATGAATTGTCCTGTTATAGTTTCTAACTCACTCTTGGTTAAATTCTAGAAGGCCACGATTCAATATTATATAATATGTGGCTTGGTACAAGAAGTGCATATGTCAGTTTTTGTGAAATTTATAATATTTGCTTTTAAAGTTTAAAAGTTCAAACTTTTAAATAGTTTATAAATGAAATAAACATTCATGAATTTGTAAAAAGGGGTTTAGATAATACTAGGGGCTTCGACATTTTGCCATCGTAAAATTTACATTTTTTATTAGTACTTTGGCACATTTATCTCAAAAACGAAAAATAGTGACATATGCCCTTCTTGTACCAAGCCACAGATACACAATGTTTATATGCTCCTATGATAACCGTAAACGTTAAATGATCTATTCTACAACTAATATAGATCTTGGCTATTAGACGTGATAACGCGTTTGGAAGTGAAAACGAAAAATTTAATAAAGTGTCATCAATGAAATATGAAAATAAGGCCATAAGTTAAATCTTTTGCCAAATATAAACAATTATTCTAAAGCCTACTGCAGATTACTATACCGACCCAGTATTTTTAGTGGAGATACGCTATCATCCAAGGTTCACATAATACATCGAATATAAATAATGCAAAACCTACCTCATCACTTATTCCGTTCTCCTCAAAAATGTCGCTTCCTCTGTCAAATCTGGAACTTCTTGCATCAAAAATATTATTTTCTCGAATTCTTTGACTGGATCGACGTCTTGACTCGTCCAAATCTTCATCGGCGAAAAGTCTAAAAACATATTTCATAATATTATATAGGGTTACTTGATGGGCCTATGTTATATTTATTATTCTGTTTAAAGTTTGGAGACAATGACGTTTCTTGAAAGGCAGTAGAGTTTAGGACTTGCGTTGTCTTTGTTTGCTTTGAATCACTACGTTTCATCTGATAAACATCTCATTGTTTTCAAAATTCAAAAAATAGGTAATAATTTTTTCTTCAATTTTCATAATTTTTAAATATTATTAAATATTTAATTCGCCTATAAATTATTCAACATCTTCTACATATTTTATTTTTATATAAGTGAAAGAAAACTTAAGGCCTACTTTTCCACTAATAAAGAAATATGAAAAAATTGATAGTTTTTAAGAAACAAGTGAAAACTCCAGACAATCCTGAAAATCTCAAAGTAAGAAGTTACCAACTTCAACACTTTTAATTAGGATGTCAAGATCTACAAAATACTAAAAATCCAGAAAAATTTCCCATAAGCTTTGTGAGGGGTCCTTTTAGTGTATTAAGTCAAAAAATTATCGAGATTTTTCTCATCAAATTTGCGAAAAAAAATTAAATCAAATTTTAAAGAATATGTTGTTTTGCTTTGTCTTGGCAATTTTGTCGCCGGTATGACCAATCCTCTGTTAATGTTTTCAGCGTTGCAATTATGTAAAGTGGCATAAAATGTGGATATTTTTAAAAACTGTACTATCGGGAACGTTAAAAGTTAATAAAAGTGGAATTTAGTATCCGTTAAAATATATAAAGAAAAGAAGCTTAGCGGCAAGCGGACAGAGTAGTGCGTCTATCTTTTGCATTAAAGTACACAGGGCCGCCAAAGGTAATGGAATCCCTGGGGCACAGGTAGACAATGACAGGCTGTTTCGTTCTTGTTAGAACTCATCAGAAATTCATATCCCGTAAGCGACCCCCCGGGATTCCATTACCTTTGGCGTCTTTGTGTACTTTAATGCAAAAGATAGACGCACTACTCTGTCCGCTTGCCGCTAAGCTTCTTTTCTTTATATATTTTAACGGACACTAAATTCCACTTTCATTTATACTTACACACGGCATTTACGAAATAGTGCTGCAAACCAGTGGGCGACTGCAGCGCGATCTAGATCTGAATCCACAAAGCGTGGAGATGTATAGAGAAGCGAAAAAATGTTTCCTATACTGGTGAAGTGGCCGTTCCGTGCTTAATTTATTTATATTTCTACGTTTTCACGTTAAATGGCTATCTTTTGCATTGAGTTGATTCCTTCTGATGGCGTTACTGGGTTTTCATCGCGTTTTTATTTCTTAAAAACGCCTTAAAAGAACAGGCTCGCTGTACTGGTCGTCGAGTTATGACTTTCTGATGAGTTCTAACAAGAACGAAACAGTCTGTCATTGTCTACCTGTGCCCCAGGGATTCCATTACCTTTGGCGTCCCTGTGTAGAAATGCAAAAGATAGACGCACTACTCTGTCCGCTTGCCGCTAAGCTTCTTTTCGTTAAAAGTTAATATTTATGCAAAAAAGGTGTTTTCAATTCTTGAAAACGAATTTTAAAATTATTTTGCTTATCGCCGACCATACTATTCCTGCGAAGGCCGGCAACCAATAATACACTTCAGTTCACCAACACATCCAACTTGCTATTGTTCAGAAAAAGTCATGGTTCAAAATTTGATATGGTTCAGAAAAAAACATTGTTAATTTTTATTAATTAATATTATTAATAATTATTAATATACCTACAAAATTTCTAATATGAAAAAGCTAGTTATATACAAAGTAATTTGTGTAAATATAAGGAATAATCCAAATCAACCAGTATGTAGATATCAGTGTAATTTGGGCCATGGATTTGCCAACGAAATGATGTTTTCTTCAATTGTTCATCCTTCTTGCAAGTTAATAATACCTAATTTAGATAATATTTTTTTTAAAATTAGTATGAAGTTCCTAAGATTGTCCATATCGCACCTGTAAGAATATCGTTTCTCGTGCGATATAAACATCATGTCCATTCTTGCCGTACAACATACTATAGTATCTCTCAATAAACAAAAATATTCCTCAAAAATTTCATAGCCCTAATATTTTTTCTGTAAACTTTATTATCATCTTAAATTAAGAGAAAACTTTATAATTACCTGGCATGGCGTTCGGCTATTTGCTCGGCAGTAGTCGCTTGATGACGAGGAGGGGAAAGCGGACGTCCAGAGTACTTCCTGTCAAGGCGATCCAATGCTCCTTTGTAGTAGCTCTCGCCGATGCTGTAATTGGAATCGTAAATGCGTGTGCGAGGACGACTGAGGATAGCCCTTCCGCTGGACATGGTCGAAACGTTTCAAGTGCTAAAAAACCATTCATATTAAAAAGGTGACTCTAGATAGCAACACTTCTGTTTTGTTTAAAGTATTAATTATTGTACAAATTCATGCGCTATTTATGTATATAGAAAAGGGTAAAGGCCAAGTCTTGGGGATTGATAGTCGACATTTTCCTAATTAAAAAGTGCATTTTCTGACGTCACATTCGCATACTTTAACTCGGTAGGCCTGGGAGAAAAATATGACGCCATCGTTTTGCCAAAAGCGAAATCATGATTTTATATAACAACATTTAAAAACAAACAAAAGTTTTTAATATTTAATATAAAATATATTTCCAAGAAAGATTCTCAATACTCTATGCATGCCACAATAATGAAGACATATTATCCTCCCAGGGTTACTATCAGCCCCATCTCGTATCGACTGGGTGCCTTTCCTAAGTGGTAGCCGCTTTGCGTGCAAAAACTTGGGGTACTATACGATATAATGTAGAATAATATATCTATTGTAAATAATCGAAATAATAAAAAGGTTTAGAGAGAGACCGGTAAGTGAGAGGTTATGAGTTCGACTTCCAACAAAGGTATTAATTTTTTTTTTTTTTAATTAAAAAGAAATGTTCTGCGCTAAAGAATATTTTCAGTTGTATTCGTTACAGAGAAAGTTTTTAAATAATTTGTATTTGTCACAAAAAACTTGGACACTCTGTGTAAAGAATGTCCGATAAAAAAAACTATTTTTAAGAAGATTTCCAACTCTGCTTATTGTAAATAAGTATATTTTTAAAGGAAAACAATATTTTACCTATTTTATTTTACAATCGATTTAAATAGACCGTTAATTTTCTGAAGTTTTGCCAAAAGTCGGTAAAAACGCTCAGGAATAAAAATGGCGATTAATAACCTTAATCTATATTAAAATTAAGTAGTAATTCATTAAAAATTTAAAACTTTTTTAATAGACTTCATCTTAAATTTTAATTATCAAATATAAGCAAGTACGCTCTGGCAGTCGATTAAAAAGCCACAATAAACTTTTCGTAATAATTAATTTCTTTATGTCGTTTTCTAACCTCTATTTGTTTACTATGTCTTAATTTTCAGAAAATTATAAAATTTTCAAGAAGGTTATAATATTAAAAAAAATATCTTTAGGCTGTGGTGGCTCGTAGATATAGTAGGGCCACAGTGCCTTGGCCCTACCTACCTGTACAATAAGTTTTTTATTTCACACTCATAATTGTATTACTTTGTCCCTCTACGCTTCATTCTTTTTGTAAATGTAAATAATTTATAATTCAAGGCGTTGATATCTAATAACGCCTAACTGTGCAAGAAATCCCTGGAGTATGGGTGACGCCGAGAAAATTCCCTGTCGCCACGCTGCTCCGGCTAACTCCGTATTTGGCCCGATATTAAACGCGTGCGAGAGAGATATTAACACCACAATTAATATATCCCCCCTCTTACTGACGCGTAAGAAAATCGGCCTTGTTTTTCCTTATATGATGCTTTATTTTATCGAGAGAGAAGAGTTCCAATCGGGTTAGGGCACTAATAGGGTATAAAGTTATGCTTTCGGCTTTGCTACCGCTGCCAGATACCAGGTGGCAGCTATTTTTAAAACGGGTTTCCCTGTCGAGATAATAATTTTAAAATAATTTTCTTTTAAACAGTTTTTACTATTTACCATAAATTATTCTTGTAGGTTAAATTTAGGTCAGTCCGTCAGTGGATTATATTCCTCATTCCTGGTTTAGGTTTATCAGTTTTAAAATGAATAAAATAAAGGAGAAAATACTTAGCGCTTTGGGCATGTTGTCTGCCGAAAAACATTTTGTAAACAATATTGATAACTTCAAAAACAATAGTGATTGGGCCATTTTTGAATAAAAAACAAAGACCTATAGAGTTTTCCTATAAGAAATTTTAGTTTTTGTTAACGTTTTTTGTGACAACTACTGGAATACCTTTATGAATGCTCCATTTAATTAGTCGGTGTTTTTCCAATTGCTTTTATATACAGGGTTTTACAAATCCGATTTATAAGCATTGCTATCTCGGTAACTATAATAGATCGAGAGTTTGTTATATGAAGGCAAATATGCATATTTTAATTCTGAACATGAACAATTTGTTGAAAAGAAATTTAATCAAATTTCGATGACTTTTTTATGACAAAATAATATTTGTTTAAAAATTTAGGTCGGTATTTAAAAAAAATTAAGTTGATATCTAAAAAACGAACGTCGTATCCGAAAAATAAAATTATTTTCTTGAAAAGTATAAAAATTTGTAGTAAGTAAGTTTTTTTACATAATCAGTATTTTGTGATAAAGAAAATAAAAACAAAAATTAAATTTTTCGTTTTTTTTGATGCTCCGGAAGTCATCCAAATGTTTTAATTTTTTTTTTTTAAATAAATAATTCAGTATTAAAATATGAGCTTTGCCTCCATTTAAAACATTTTATATCTCTTATAGGTACCGAGACAGCAATGTTAAATGCATCGAATTTGTAACACCCTGTACTCTCATTAAAGATTCTTAACTTGATATTTTGGCCTCACCTGTATCGACTATCACGAGCCGCCACAGTTTTTCGGTGTTTCGTCACAAATAAGGAAAATCAATTATTTTTTTATAAAATAAAAGCCCCTGCTATTAAATACATATATAAATTGGGACAAGACCTAATCTATTCCTAGTGTTTATTTTTGCAGAAATCTAATCTATCTAAAATTATAATAAATGTAGTAACAGCCAAAGAAATGCAAGGATGTCGTCAATTAGGGGTATTGTCGCCTCTTCTATTGAATTTAGTGGTAGATGAGTTACTGACATGTCTCAATGCAGAGGGATTCTACGCCCAAGGCTATGCAGATGATGTAGTAATATTCGTCATAGGAACACACGCCACTATACTGGCAGAGCTTATGCAAAGGGCACTGAGAATAGTGCAGCGCTGGTGTGAGAAAGTAAAGCTCAAAGTCAACGCAGCAAAAACCGGAATCCTGCCTTTCACCAAAAGAAGACAAGCAGGGAACTACAACAACCTAAACAGTGAGCAGATTAAAACAGTCAGTAAGGTGAAATACTTAGGGCTAATCTGGGATGCCAAACTGAACTGGAACCAACAAATAATCAAAAATCTAAACAAAGCGAAAATGTGCCTGATGAGATGCATAAGCTTGTTTGGTAAAACCTGGGGACTCAGACCGCAAATGGTGTTGTGGTTATATGTCACAGTCATCAGACCCATAGCTACATATAGATCTGTAATATGGTGGACGAAAACACAGCAAACTACGACAGTCACCAAGCTAAACAGCCTGCAGAGACTGGCTTGCCTGTGTATCAGCGGTGCAATGAAAAACACCCCCACCGCAGCAATGGAAGTAATACTAGGACTAACACCCCTAGACATTCACATCAGAAAGGAGGCCAGCTGCAGCGCCTCCAGGATGAAAATAAATGGGGAATGGAAACAACAACCCATAGGAATAGGGCACACAAGAGCTGCGGATCTAATCAACGACGAGCTCTTGGAGATGCAAACAGATCACATGAAAGAGGTCTATAACTTCACCAGACCCTTCAACATCAGGTGCGACTCTGACATGTGGTCAAAAGGGACACCACTATCATTAGATAAGGGCCTAGTTTGGTACACTGATGGATCAAAAACGGCCGACCGAGTAGGCACAGGTATATTTGGGGAAAGGCCCAGAATGGAAATCAGCATTCCCCTGGGAAACTACGCCACAGTATACCAAGCATAAATAGGTGCTATACCAGCATGTGTACAGAAAAATATCGAAAAGGGCTACCACGACCAAGAGATATACATTCTGTCAGACAGCCAAGCTGCCCTCAAGGCCCTGAACTCCAATCGACTCAAATCGAGGATCACACTGGAGTGCCTAAACGACCTGAAAGAACTGGCCGCAAGGAACAACATGGTAGAACTCCTATGGGTTCCTTGGCCACTCGGGGATAGCAGGCAACGAAAAGGCCGATGAACTGGCAAGAGCCGGATCATCTCAAAAACTTAGGGGCCCTGAACCAGCCCTTGGCATATCAAAACAGGCAACCAGACAGGTGGGAACAACAACAACACCTATTCCGATGAAACACAATACCTGGTAAGGTAAGGGCCACAATTGGGAACCCCTCCAAAAAGTTATCAACTGGAATGATGCCTCTAACGCGCACCCAGCTAAAACAAGTGGTCGGCCACTGCTTAAGAAAACACCTACTTCGAGTACGAATTTACAATGGTCCCATTGAATGCCGGCTTTGTGGCGATGAGGACGAAACCGCCTCACATATCATATATAACTGCGAAGCACTGACCCAAAGAAGACTCAACATCTTCGGAGATATCCAATGTGGCGATAACCTCTCACATGACAAACTTGGTAGGAATTTGCTGGACCTTATAAAAGGAACAAACCTTTTCTAGCAAGATAGGGGAGTACTAGCCACTAGACTGCAGTGCAAGAAGCTTGGGCCGAACGCCCGACCCCCGCCTTAAACCAACAAACCAACCTCGGCGACAGCCGAATCAATAATTGTTTTAAAGTTTTAAATTAAAGAATTTTTATTAGATCATAACACTTTTTTCTTTGCCATCTAATTTCTAAGGGATCATTTATAAAATACGCATTGCACATAAAAACACGTAAGCGACATTTAAAAATATTTTTTCTTCAACGGTTTCCAGGTTCAAATACATAGTCTAAGGCAATTCCATAACATCCTGTATTATTGTCTGTTTAAAGGTTGGAGACAATGACGTTTCTTGAACGGCAGTAGAGTTTTGGACTTGCATTGTCTTTATTTGTTTAGAATCACTACGTTTCAACTGTTAAGTATCTCCAGTCGTCTTCAGGTGAATACTGAGTATAGAGAGTATTCACCTGAAGACGACTGGAGATACACACCAATTGAAACGTAGTGATTCTAAACAAATAAAGACAATGCAAGTCCAAAACTCTACTATCCGGTATTATTGTTATCAAAAACTTAATATACCTAGATTTTTTTAAAATTTTTGTTACATAATAAATTAAACAAAAAAGATACTAAATTACTAGTGTTAAAATTGAAAATAACTTTGTGTAGGCAAAGTGAATAAACCAAAGTTTAACGCACACCGTTAGATATATTGTTTTATTTATAAATTCTAAATGTAGTTAACTGGCCTTCAAAAATTTCAGGATAAATAAACTAGCTGCAAATTAAGTTTCAACCAACAGCGTCTGTCCGGGGAGAAGGTGGCAAGGGTTAACGGTTCAAACCCAAGTACTTCCTTAACACATAATAATGTGGAGATTTTTCAAATAGCGTTTATAATGGCATACTTAGATATCATCTAATAATCTTGTACTGCACTCATGCTTGGAATCTATATCGAAAAAATCTTTATGAAAAAGAACATTAAGAATTCAAATACATACACTTTAAAAAATTAATAGATCGCTCAAGTTAATTTTTTCTTGCTAGATAGACTTTAGTATACTTAACAATAATTTTTAGTTTCCCGAACGAATTCTAGCTATTACCTGGTTGGTTTAAACAAAATTATTTAGTTTGGAAAGTAAATATTATTCTTAACTAGATGGTTGATAATATAATTTTTAGCATCAAGACTATCGTTTGGAAGCTATAGACACCTACACTGTACGGACGAGAACGAAAGGGTTCGAAACCGGTCTACAGGTGGTTGCATCCTACCAATAGTAAAGTCTTCACTTCTTGGTGGTGCAATCTGATTTGTATTTTGACACAGCGTGGACAAAATATTACCTTAGGATCTTTTCAATGGTTTGAAAATATTTTTTTATGCATTATCCAAACAAATTTAGCAACAAAGATACTCTTTAACCTAACTAGCAGTTAGTTTGCTAATGAGAAAAGTGACTAGTAACCAATACCGGAATCGGCCTAACAATAAAATGTAGTCTCCGTTACTAAGTTTTCTCTTGATATTTTAACCAACTTTTCTTGTCACGGAAACTAAGATTCTGGTATGGTATACTAGGCCAGTTCGAAAAGTGTAGACAGATTACACAGTCATAACACTCATCGCTTTAAATGCATTTCTACAGCTTTCTAAGGAAGCAAATTTTTTTATTATCCTAATTAATCTTTTTTGGACTTGAGATGTTTGTCTTTGCCGCCATGATTTTAAAAGTAATAAAATTAAAATATGTTAAAATATACATGTTTTTATTTTATCATACATCAGCTATTCTTTTAACATATTTGCATGTAACACCTCTTATCCTGTTCAGAAATGTTTAAAATTTCAGAATCTTGCACGTAAATATATACAGTAATATTGAAGAAAGTTTCAGCCACTTTTAAAGTTAAACCAAGTTAAGGTTGTTTTTTCAACAAATGTCAAAAGTATGAGATTATCGGAATCTTTTGTCCCATCCTCTCTCAAACAATATAAAAATTAATTAAATCGGTCCATAAATCAAAAAGTTATTATATAAAAACAAATTCCGTTTTTTTTTTAACAACTCTATATTATACATATACTTGAGAACATACAAAGCTAACTTAATCTTAAACTGAGATTAATAGACTTGAGATAAGTATTTTTTCCGCGTAGAAGAATTTTATTAACCAATATTCAGGCTACTAATAAAAAAAAAATATTTATAATTTGCCTCTGTAGCTGTAAAAGTTACGATGCGCCCCTGATTTTAAGTGATTTATATCGTGTAATTGTAATTGTTTATCCATCTTTAAGTACCGCGAAGACATTTTTAGGAGGCAAAGCGCAAATGAATATAGGTTAAACTGAAATATGCTCATATTTCTTTTCGTGCTTTTATTAATTTTTAAATAAATTGTTTTAAACGTATAATTGTTGAAAGTTATGCCCCACAGACCGATATTTTTCCAATAATTTCTTAATAAAATAAAAATGTAGCAAAATATGGGTCAAAAAACGAAAGGGTGAATGCGTCATTAGCCTTAAATATTAAAAAATGCAAGTAAGTCGAAAAATTTGTTATTAACTCAGGTAATTATTTTTTCATGGTGATGGTTCCTTCAAAATTTTAATGTTTAGGTAATTATTTTATTTAGTATACTTCTCTTTAAATTGAAAATAATTATCAGTGGCGACACCTCCTTGAGACTGCGTGGTAGCCCGCCCTTCCTGTCGCCTGTCAAAAATACGATAATTTTATGTCTGCGCTCGTTTGTGGCTTGGTACCGAATTCTCTGCGGCAGCTACTTTCTGACGAGCACGTAAAATCAGCGGCCCCGGCGCTCTATTCCACCCGTTGTGTAACTAAAAACAGGCTCAAATCTCGTTGATTTATCCGCGAAGTTATCGCGGCACACGCCAACGTAAAGTAGAAGACGCGGCAAGTGGATCCGACCTTGTGAAAATTTGCTATGTAAAATAGCGTATTTTTCACCCGAATAACACACTAAACTATGGAAGATCTGAGATGTCTGTTTTTACTAGCGGTAAGGTTGTTTCTATGAGGGTGTGAGAAAGTTATTTTCATGCAAAAAAAAATCCAGGAAAAAATATAAGCCCATGAAAACCATTAAAATTATTATAAATATTTAAAATTATTTTTTTAAAGAAAATAGCTTACTCCTCGATATCTGTGAGTCCATATCTTAAAAAATTTCAAAAATCCTTTAGCAGAATGTTTAGATATATTTTCGCTTGGAGCTTGTAACATTGGAAAATAATTTAGAAATATTCGGATGCTCTTAAAAAAATAAAGAAAGTTATTTTCATGCAAAAAAAAATCCAGGAAAAAATATAAGCCCATGAAAACCATTAAAATTATTATAAATATTTAAAATTATTTTTTTAAAGAAAATAGCTTACTCCTCGATATCTGTGAGTCCATATCTTAAAAAATTTCAAAAATCCTTTAGCAGAATGTTTAGATATATTTTCGCTTGGAGCTTGTAACATTGGAAAATAATTTAGAAATATTCGGATGCTCTTAAAAAAATAAAGAAACACGAATCATATCGTGGTAAATTTGATCGTCATGAATTTTAGACGTTTCTCCAAAGAATAGAAAAATATCCTCACGCACTCAATTTGTCGTACGTAGATCTGAGCCCTTCCATACTCTATATCCACGAGCCTTCACTGATAATTACCAAAACAATGAACGGTATTGCTTCTCTAGCAGTAACTCATTAAAAGTAACCTGCTTGGGTACACAGGAAAAAATTTAAAACCTATAAAATTTAAAGCAAAAGGCAGTGTTTGCGCGTACACACAGAGTGGTGGTAAGGGAGATAATTACTCCTCTTAATTTCAATATTATACAGGATGTGTCAGTAAGGTGTCTGTCTTAGATAGCACCTAAACTATCAAAGATAGGGAAAAAAGTGTAATACAAAAGTTAAAGGGTTTTTAGGATACATAATCTAAAAATATTTTCTAATCTACAGGGTGGTCCTAAAAAGTGGTACTGAATAATAAAGAAGAAAATTAAATGGGACACCCAGTATAATTTTCTAGAATATGATTTAATGGAATAAGGACTTTGTACCCCTATTAGATGGAACAAAAAATAAATAGTTTTCTTTGTCACAGCTGTCATTACAAAATTATATCGCTAACATTTTGTGCTTTATTACTGTCTAAAATTTTAGTTTCCTGAACTAACTTTATTCATAACTCATATTTTTCTATTTCGATAAAGTTAGTTCGGGAAACTTAAATGTAAACAGTTATAAAGCACAAAATGTTGGCGAAATAATTTTGTTATGACAGCTGTGACAAAGAAAATTATTTATTTTTTGTTCCAAAGCAATCTTGACTAAATTGTTTAATTAGAACTGTCCTTTTTTGCCCTGAGTTAAGACAAATCCTAAAATATTTCAAAAACTATGATATTTAGATATATGACATGTTAAACAAAAAAGTAAGGTTTTCGAAAGATACATTCTTTTGCCTAAAAAAATTAAGGGGGTCCCATTTAAAAAAATTGAAATAAAGATTTTTAAAACTATCGAGTTGTCCAACTTGTAATGAATGCTCTGTATAAGAGATTTAAAAACATAATTATAGATAAATATATCGTACCTTAAAGTACTTAAAACGTAAATTATATTTGCCTAGGGTTAATCCACAGGTTGCTATGATTTTTTAACGATACCCTTAAAATTACTAAAATTTTGGAAAAAAATTAATTAGGGGGAAGTTGCCTAAGATGGGGTGGACAGCTAAGACGGGGTACGTGGTTTATCTGTAAAACTACTAGCGAGATCTATACTAAAATAGCCTAAATAAGTTTTTTAACCCAAACGCACCATCAATAAAACTTGCTGAGAAGATATCTTTGTTTATGTAATTAATATGGCCGAAATTGAAAATTCAACGGTATCGCTGTTTTGTTGTGTCGGTGTTTTAAAAGTGCTTCTGAACTGATTTTAAAGAAAATTAATAAGGTAAATACTAAATATAAGACTCTAAGGTTTTCACAATATGGTTAACTTAATGTTTATTTGATTTTAAGATGTTTTTTAATTAAAAGTTGGGATAATCTCAACATTGTGCAGTGCGGGTAAGATGGGGTGAACGCATTTCGGGTAAGATGGGGTGAACGGAATTCGGGTAAAACGACTTTAATTCAATTTTTTATAGGTAATGTCTCCAAAGTTTCTGTTGGTACAGAACCTTTTACGTCAGGAAAGAACAGTCCTATTAATACTCAGCAGTACTCCTGGGGACCTATTGAAGGTACCTGAAACACCACATAAAAAAGCAGAAAATACAAATCGTCGCGGCAAAACAGCAGTTCTTACTTCAACGCCCTATAAAAATGAATTAAAGGAGAAAAAAAAGTTGTTGACATTAAAAAATATAAAGTGAAAAAGGTTTTGAGTGTGGAGAAATTAATACCGGGAGCAAAGGTAAAAAAAATGCCAAAGAAAAACACAAAAAGATAAAGTTCTTCCGAGAGTGAAACAGAAGAAAATACATTTTGCCTATATTGCGATGACTTATTTTCCAACTCTAAAAGTATGGAAGGATGGATCCAGTGTAAAAAGTGCAAAAACTGGGCAAATAAGGCATGTGCAGGAGTTGAGCCAAATGATTGCGACGCAATTACCTGCGATTTATGCCAATAATTTAAAACCTTCCTTTACATAAAATTTTTGCACGCTTTATTATATTATGTATTTTTCGTTAGTTGTCACTATTAAAACTACCTGTTCCTTTTAAAAGTAGTAAATTTATAAAAAACCAGCTTCATTAATATACCCTATTTTACCCGACGGAAAATCCCGTCTTATACGCACATTCGGCTAAGATGGGGTAGTAGACACTGTTTAAAAAAATGCGTTTTTACTCTCGTTTCACTTAAATTACTTTAGTTTAACAATGATTCATAAATAGTAAATAGTATTTATAGATAATCTACTGACATCAAAGGACATAATTTTTAAATCAGGACATAAAATATACCTTTTAATCCTAAGTACCCCATCTTAGGCAACTCTTCCCTACTTGGCAACGTTGCATTTTACTTCAAAAATTTTAATAGCGTTACAAAGTCCTTATTCCATTGAATCATATTCTAGAAATTTATACTGGGTGTCCCATTTAATTTTCTTTTTTATTATTCAGTACCACTTTTAGGACCACCCTGTAGATTAAAAAATATTTTTAGATTATGTATCCTAAAAAAAACCGTTAACTTTTGTATTACACTTTTTTCTCTATCTTTAAGAGTTTAGGTGCTACCTAAGACAGACACCTTACTGACACACCCTGTATAAAAAAATGTTCCCGTTATTAAAAATGTGTGCACAAAAGAATAAGCCACAAATTTGCTTTGTATTTTGACTTCGATATATATTTGTTCATGAACTACATACAGCAATACACAGTTGCTTTTATGTATGGAAACGATCGATTATCTCATTTCCTGCAAAACAAATTAAGTATACAGGATCAGTAAAATGTCATGAAGGAACAAAGTTAATAGAATTTAAATGGGACACGCTGTATATTATTCTATATTTCAATTATTTGTAAAATTCTAAGCTGAGTACAACACAAAAATCCAAACTTAACCGTTTTCGAGATATCGGGTTTTGAATATAATTTCCAAATAAGACAAAAAAGAGAGAAAATAAGTTTATACAATAATAAAAGCAACTTAATAAACATGTGTTTACTTAGATTTGAGTTGATGGATACATTAGAATGCATTTACCTACTGCGAAAATTACACGGCATGCATTCTTTAAATGCTTGAGATGGGAAGAAGAAAGACAAATAATGGAAAACCAACTTGGCATACCAAAACGGGAAAAAATTATCAAAAGAATGATAGAAAAAAAAGAAAACTGGAAAGCCGTTAAAAGATTCGCCAAAACATGTACCATCGCGCCGATAAAAAACTGGGACAGGAAATTTTTCTATTTTCTCCTAGACTATTAAGAATAATTTTACATCAAGCTTGGTACCAGTAAAATGTCATGAAAATTTGCATGTCAATAAAGATTGTCACTTTATGATTGACTCGTCAAACATACAATCATATATTATTTGTAAATATGCCACAATTAACCCCCCAGCAAAAGGCAATTATTTATAGTCAGTTGCGAGATAGTGTTGCTATTAGGGATATTGCAGATGAACTGGGAGTAAGCAAGAATACCGTGCTATTGGCAAAACAAAAAATAGCAAGACATAGGACTATTATTAGGAATGCAGATTCTAATCCCCCTAAAATTTCTACTGATGATCATGATAGAAGACTGGTTAATTATCTAAGGGATCATCCCTTCGAAACTGCAATCAAGGCAAAAGAAGAGACGAATTTTCCAGGTTCTGCAAATACCGCTAGAGACAGGGTTCAAAATTCCGATATACGAAGCCGTTGTGCTGCCAATAAAAATTTTTTAACGAAAATAAATAAACAGGGCAGGTTAGAATTTGTACATGAATATATTAATCAAATAAATTTATGGGAAACAGTTATATTTTCTGACGAGAAAACTTTTCAGTCATGCAATAATGGGAGAATTCGGGTGTCTAGGCCTTCCGGCATGCGGTATGATGAGAGATACACCCACAAAACCAACCAAAGTGGGCGTTTCTCCATAAATGTTTGGGGCTGGATTAGCGCTAGAGGACTAGGACTTTGCCAAATCGTCGAAGGAAGACTAACTGCAGCAGTATACGTTAATATACTAAACGAAGTGATGATACCATCGGTAAACGCTGTATACGGTCAAAATTACACATTTCAGCATGATAATGCTCCAATACACACAGCGCGCATTGTACAAAATTTTCTCCAAGAAAATAACATAGCAGTTCTTCCCTGGGCTTCGAAGAGTCCCGATTTGAACCCGATAGAAAACATTTGGGGTGCCATGGTCAAATCTATGTATAAACATGATTTTCAACCTAGAAACAGGGATGATTTACGTCATAGGATAAATCAAGCTTGGGATGAAATAACTGTCGAATTATGTAGAAACTTAGTTTTAAGTATGCCACAAAGGCTCCAAAAAGTAATAAACAGAAATGGTTCTATGACCAAATATTAATTTTCTGTTGTTTTGACAAACTTTGTGTTCGCAATTTTTTTCTTTTTATTAAATGTATTTTATTACCTGTATTAGCTTTATTTATTATTTTGTGGTAATGGTAAATATAATAATTTATAAAATATTTGACTTTAAAAAAATCTAATAAATTTACTTTATCCATATTATATGATGTCTCTCAAATTTAACCACCCCGTATCGAAAAATACAAAACATTCCATTATGTAACCTAGGTTACTTTTTAAATTTTGAATGTTTTTCCTTTTTAGCTCTAGACACCTTTTATAGTCTAGGGGATATGTATTTCTTACATTGTTTTTGTAAATCTCTTGTCCCAGTTTTTTATCGGCACAATAGTAGGTATGCCAAGAAACCAGATATGAAAGAATATGAGAACATATTAAAAGAATAATAAACCCAAAGAACAACAAAGAAGACACCCTTCTTGATGTAATGCCGGAAGGCGGTGTCAAGGAGAAATACAGCAGTGTCTACTGCAAGTAGCTGATTTTTATTAATTGAGCTTGACTATTAGAGAGAGAAGTAAAAAAATTCAATTTTAGCGTTTGTAGTGTTCAATAAATTTCCACAAGTTAAAAACCTTGCCTACATAAACTTCACAAACGCAAATACGTTTTCCTTATTGTTGATATGTAATACCGGAAAAAGTGGGGTTAGGAACAAAAAGCCCTATCTTCCTTCTTACAAATAAATATATTAAATTACCACCTACGCGTTTCGGCCTACAAGGTCATCATCAGGACGTAAGGTAATAAGGTCACCACATAAAGATTACAAGTAGGACGCACCCTAGTAAACAAGTCAATTAGTAAAACATCATTTCACATTAAAAAAACATTTACACTTTTAAAAAAACTTTTAAAAAGGTGGAAAGACAACGACATTCGAAAAATTTAAAATTAAAATTTCGTTGCATTCTAGCAGTTCATATATCTGACTAAATTATGAACTGCTAAAATGCAGCAAAATTTTAATTTTAATTTTAAATTTTTCGAATGTCGTTGTCTTTCCACCTTTTTAAAAGTTGTTTTTAAAAGTGTAAATGTTTTTTTACGTCCTACTTGTAATCTTTATGTAGTGACCTTATTACCTTACGCCCTGATGATGGCCTTGTAGGCCGAAACGCGTAGGTGGTAATTTAATATATTTATTTGTAAGAAGGAAGATAGGGCTTTTTGTTTCTAACCCCACTTTATCATGTCCCTTCTGGAGAGTAGATACAACTTCGTTAATATACCGGATGTACAACTAAAAAGAGAAGCCGGCCGGATCTTGGGAACCATTATTGTACAGCTTTTGGGACACCTTTTTTGTAAAGACAATAGCCAAAATAAATCGCTTAAATCTTGTTTAGTAAATTTCTTAGGTGGCCGCTAAAGCGCATATTAATAATTCTTAACTAAGGAAATGAATGTTTCTTCTTAATATAGTCTTATTGAAAATAATTTATGTGTTAAAATCTTAAAGAACTTTGTTCAAGCTATTCAAACAAAATAAGGAAAGAACTTAAGTCACTTCGGTTAGGGACAACGAAAATTATTAAAGTGGGCCTCGTTTAAAAGATATTTAATATTATGTGTTGTTGTTTTCCGCGGTTGTCGCTAGAGGTCGCCGTTTGATACACTGGTGAAATTTGCGACTTCTTCAGAATTTTCAAAAAAATTATAAATCGGATTTTACGTGGACAAAAAAAACCAATTAAAATTAGAAAAAGTCAGTATAAATCGCAAGTTAATATATTTTCCGAAAATCGATCGGAAATATTGACATTTTTGATAATATTTCTGAAAGAAAAAGTCAATATGTCCTTACACTTAGTCGTTGCTAGGCAATGGAAAATAACTGTTAGGAAACATTTATTATTGTAGTGTAAGGAAATATTATTTCTGTACTACTACTTGTAAACTAAAATGTGTTTGGAAGGGAAAACAAATTTTTGTATTCAAGTGCATTAAAATGTGTTTAGCTTGACAATTCAATATTACTGTGTTTTCATAGTTACAACAAAAATATTTAATGGCATCCTTTATTTGTGAACAAAGTTAATAATATTTATTTCAAAATTTTAACAAGTTGATTGTAATAAGTTATGTCCTTTTAATAATTTTCGATTTATGGAAAAATAGTATGTACTTATACCTCGTAGAAAAAGCCACATTCCCGGACTCCGTATTGTCAGTCTCGGCTTGCGCCTCGACATACAATCTTTAAGGTCATCCGGGAATATTCAGCTTTTCCTACTAGGTATACAATATATTATTTTTCTAGGTAAAGATATTATCAAAATATTATAAAAATATGAATACCGGTATTTAAATTATTATTAATACCGAAATCCTGTAACTGTTAAGGAGAGTTTACTATTTATTACTCAGAAAAATATAATGTATTAGTTATTTGTCACTTTCAAAATTATTTAATTTTTAAAATTTTATTAAAACATTTTTTTCGGAAAGCTGTAGTACTAATGGCTTTCATTGTACAGCCGGTTTCTCCTTTCAATTATACACCAGATAGCATGCATAGTACTATGTGTAAATCAAAATTCTTATTAGTCATGTCAAAACTTTTCACTTAGTTCATTAGGCATATTAATACATCTCTATATAAGAATGGGACCTGCGCTAACAAAAAATATATACGATGCAATCATCACACCTCCGCAACAAAATATATAATTAGCTTGTTCCGACTAATGTCAATTAGTGCAATAGCACATATTGTCTCAAAAAGCATTGCGACCTATTTCTTAGCATACGAAAAAAAGTGAAAAAATTGGGACAAACAGTATTTAAAATAACCTTTCGGCTACTGGCCTATATCTATTTTTAAAGTTATCATGCAACATGGCCATTGAGTTTACTTTTACATTATGCCGTATTAATTTATTTGTATTGTAAAAATATTTTAACGAAATTAAACTCTTTTATTACAGATTGTCATTAAATCGAGTTTTTGATTTTATACAAAAAGTTGTATAAACTCATTTAAAATTTGATTTTTTAAAAGTTCCTTTAATCACTATAAAAATCACATATTTACAAAATTACCAAAACACCAAAAATTTATTTTGCCGATATCATGGCTACCTTGATCATCCGATATATTTAGACACTAATACAAAATATGTTCGAAAGTCTATTTAAAACTTCCTATTTTCAGCTGGAAAAGACATTTAAAGAACCTCCGACTATTTGGTTTCTTTTGTCTTAAACTATTTTCTTTTATTTTAGACATTTTCTCACCTACTTTTCCACACTAAAAAAAAGAAAAATATCACTTTTCACTCGCGGAGACTGGTCGAAAGAGTCTTAAAATAAGTTGGCTGTGGAACGAAAAATATCCCCGCCCGGTTTTTCCGTTGCTCCCACTCGTACAGTGGGGAAGAGTTAGTATTTAAAGAGCAAATAACAATGTCAATCAAATGATTGGGAAAAATTAATTTATATTTTTTTAAAGTCTATTTGCAAAACTTTTGGTTGCGTCAATGATTTTACAGTTTTATCAAGTGCATCATAAGTATATAGGTATTCAGAAGTAGGCTAAGGCTCTAAGGGACATACCTTCAATAGAGAGTTGGTCAAATATATAAAATAAAGATCTTCTGGTACACAGACGGCTCTAAAACCAAAGACGGTACCGGAGCTGGGATACACGGAGTAAGACCGGAGATAAGCAGAAATCTACGCCATATTACAGTGTGTGTATGAAAACGATAGGAGAACATACCTCAATAAGCGGATCCATATATACTTTGACAGTCAGCAGTCCTTAGATCATTAATATGCAACAAAGTAACCTCAAGACTGGTATGGGAATGTTAAGGGGAATTGAAAGCCCTGGCAAAAGCCAACAAAGCAATACTGCAGTGGGTACCAGGACACGAAGGTATTACAGGGACAGTGGCGTAACTAGCTCTCTGACCTGGAGGTGGCCTAGGGTGGGTCTGTTATTGTGACTTGCAGTGGCGGCTCGTGTAGATGCGGGTCGGCAAAGAGTGCGCCGCAGGCGAAATTTCTTTTGGACCACGCCGAAATTTTAACAAATTTGGTCAATAATCAACAGTAATATCACAAGACCTCGTTTTTTTATCGGTTACATTTTTCAGCTGTCACGAAAACTTTTTTTGGATTTTTTTTTTGAATTTGGACATGTTTATTCTGAATAGATCCCGAGAGCAACGCTCGAGGGATTTAATTTTTGAATAAACAAGCCAAAACTTTAACGAGTATTGTTAAAAAAGTTTGAGTGAAAAATGGAAAATTTAATCAATAAAAAAATGATGGTCGAGTGATATTTGGCAAGATTATTTCGTACATCGTTGAATAAACATGCCCAAAGTTCAACGAGTAAAATTGCCAAATAATATTATATTTGCGAGGCGAGTAGCGAGCTTACAAAGTCAGCCTTTTTTTCTGGGGGGGGCCTGGCGACGTCTGGGGGGTGCCCGGCCCCCCTAGGCCCCCCTGTAGTTACGCGCCTGTACAGGGAACGAGAAAGTCGATGAACTTGCAAAAAGAGGTTCAGAAAATACATTCATTGGTCCAGAACCGACACTCGGGGTACCAAGATGTAAGGTTCGAGATGCCATAAAGCGATGGATCAGGAGTGAACACAAAATTCATTGGAACAACAGACACATAGGCGGATTATAGTACAAGCCGAACAAGCCTAGGCTTGTAGCGCCAAATCTGAAAGACGCGCCACATTTTCCAGCGCCAAGACTCCAAGAGAGACTAAGATAACCAAACAAGATATGAAACTAAGCGATTTCAACCGTGGTTAGAAAAAAACGGCGTTTGATTAACCAGTTAATTTTTAGCTAACACCACACGCCATGTATATTATTCTGTAATAATTATTGTAGCCTATTTTCCCAGACTAATACGCTTCGCATCGCGACATAGGCATCTCTTTGGCAGCGGGGGGCGCAGTGGCTACGCTAGGGGGGCCAGAGGCGATAGCGGTCAAAACTCACAGATTAAAAGAGTTTTTTAAAGTCTAGCATATTGCCGCAGATTAAGCTTTACGGTTATTTAAACCCAAAAAAAGGTGTGGCACCCAAAAAAATTTCGCCTACGGCGCAATTCCCTTTCGCCCCCCCCCCCCCCCCCCCTAGAACAAATCATAAATCCTCCACTGTAGAAGGGGGGCGCAAAAATATCCCTGGGGCTTTGGGCGCTTCCAAGTGTTAATACGCCTCTGATCATAGTAAATGCTTCATTCTAAATCCAGACCCGAGACTTACAAAACAGCTGCTTCAAATGAATAGGAATCAGCTGAGAACTATTACAGGTATTCTGACAGGACACATGGCTATCAAGAATCATCTGCACAGAATGCAACTGTACAATGGAGACGTTGACTGCAGATTATGCGGGCAAGACAGGGAAACTGTACAGCACATAGTTTGCCATTGCGAGTCACTAGATCGGAAGAGGCAACTCTTGTAACCAAAGCTGGTACCAGAGGACATCCTGACCCTCTCCCCAGTTGACATGCACAAACAGGTGCAAGGGACTGGGATCACCTAGTGGGTGTGAAGAATCAAATGGGTCAAACCTGGCCTAAGTGCATCCAGCGTATGGACGGGCCCTCGGAAAAAAAAATAAAGACCTTCTTTACCTACCCCTGTACCGAAAACTTTTGTTGTAAATAATGCGAATAGGACAGAATTAATCGCGTTATTTAAACAATATTTAAACTTAGAAATTAAAAATATTTGTGAGAATCGTTATAAATTTAACAAAACGTCCATTTTATCGCTTGCATTTAATCCTCTTCCACTTGCATTCGTCTCTGTCCATTTCACTTAGGCAAATTTATATGTCTATAATTTTTGAAAGCAAAGTTTGATAATAATATTGAATAGATAATATTGTTCCACATACTAAGAATTTGTCTGTCTCTGTCTACCTGTCCTCAGCGAATCCATTATTTTGGCGTCCCTCACAGTCTGTGCATACATTTATACATAATATATTGTTTTCCGGTTAAAAAATTGGATGTTAGGTTTTTACTTTACAAGTGCTTTATGGCCTCAACAAAAACAAAATTTATTGATTAATAGCCTGCCCCTCTATTTTAATTATGGCCCATAAATTAACAAACTGGCAAGGTCCGAATAACAATATTCTTACAAAAAAAATTAATAGAGACTAGAACCTAAACTATGACTCACACCGTGATGTAATAAAACATTAAAAAATAATTAAACCCATTTCTACATAATATATTTTAAATATCCCGCCATCAGGTTATTCGAGTGACATGCGCAGTGTATCTTCAATAATGTTGGGAAATAGACGCGAGTGAAATATGGACTTAAATCCCTAAAGTTTAAGTCCTTACCTAACTTCTTAGATGGTTGTTTTAAGGAAAAAAAGTAGATATGGAGTGTGTTTCTCTAGGGCATAATATTAGTAGTCATCCATCTACCTAAAGATAAAAAAGTAATTTTTTGCATTTTATACAGTAACGCACTAGATTATTGACCTCAAAATCATACAGCATAGCAACCATTACTGCATATAACGTCTATGTCATTCAAAACACAATTTTACAAGAAAGAAATTCGTTTATTTTAAATCTTATTAAAATAAATATTAAAAGAACAATTATTTAGTTAGAAAATGATGCAACTGCTGACCTCGCCGTATTAAGTAGTTGTTGCTGAACATTTTTTTCATTCACCATAATTTCTATGGGGACTTCTTGGGGTAGTCCCAGTTGGACATTTTTAAATAACCTTTGAGAATTTTTCATTTTATTTTCAATGCTTTCTTCTACGTATTCTCCAGCTACGCTTGTGAACCGCCATCCCCCATGCCGTTGGAGATCCTGAATATGAGCGTCATTGTCGGCAAGAAAAGTTGCAGATGTTCTTCTCAAACAATGACCGGTGTAGCTTGAAGCATCAGGAAGTTTTAGATATTTCGCAATTTTTTTCGGGATTTTTGCGAAAGTGTTGATGCCAACTGGCTGTACTGTACATTTGCCATGACGGTAAAATAGGAAAAATCGATTGTGCCTTACTGTTTTGGGTCTTATCACTAAGTACTTGTGGTAAATATTATAACCATTGCCGAATGATCCTACGGTAAATACACGTTTTTTCTTTGTTTTGGTATCATGTAACGTTACTATTAGCATTGTTCCTGAATCCTCTATATCTTCAGATGTTAAACTGCATAGTTCTGCACGCCGACATGCGCCATTCAGTCCAAAAATTAATACCACTTTCATTAACAGAAACGTGTCGTCTGGAGCTTTCTTCAGAAAGAAGAAGTTTTTTTAGGTTCATACTTGTCGTTTTGACGTTTCAAAAAAGCGATTAACTTTTTATATTGTGAAATATCCGTATTTTCACGCATTCAGAATATCTTCCAAGTCGTTTTCATTAGCCATTTCCATAATTCTTGTGAAATTCACTCTTCAAATATGATTTTATTTGGATGCTATCACAAGTCGTCAAAAAATCTTGTGTATAAGTTACCAAGAAGTCATACTACTAAGTTTTTGTAGATTTTCTTCAGTAACTATTCTTTTTAGATTTTATTATGAAATGCAAAATAATTAATTACTTAGAAAATGCGAAAAAAAATAGTATACGCAACTCGTCAGAAAAGTGATTTTACATGACTCGTATGGAAATTAAATCCTCGTTTCGCTCGGATTCAAACTAACCATAGTCGTCAAGTAAAGTTCCACTTTTCTAAACTTGATACATAATGTACTATTACTGCCTGTATAACAGTGGAAAAAGGTAAATATATTTTTACCATACATGAGGTGTATGTTGTTATTTTGTCCACAATTTACATACATTTGGTCCATTGTCAATGATAGGATATTTTTAAATTTCGTGTTTATGATTTCCAAGATAATTATGACGTTTTATTGTATCAAATTATTGGAAAAAATAATGTCAATGTTTTATTTTAAATAACAATAACTCTGTTGTCTGGTCGTATCGCTTGCCAAAAAATCAGTACGAGTTCACCGGTTCGCCATTTTATCTTTTTAATGGGATGTATTTTTTTATTTACCCACTTCTGTACGTTTTACTTAAAAGTGTCATTTAAAATAAATAATAATTAATTTAAATTCACTACAACCAAGTTAAATTCAGATTTCCTAATTTTTATATCCTTACAAAACTTTGTGACAAGATATTAATAATAGATTCTATATATAAGGTTACTCTACTATAAGGTTACTGTATTATAAAGTATAATAGCAGTAAGTTGATTAGAACCCGTGGCGTGAAAATTGGGGGCTTTACCTACCTGTTCCAAGTTGCAATTTTAATATATTCACTTTCAGGACTGCGTTACAAAATAGGTACTTAAAATTGTCACTTAACTATAAAAAGTACATGATTTTACTTAAATACAGAAATAAGTTTTGTGAAAAGTGACGGTAGTACTGACTATCTAATACCTACCTCGGAAGTCGACAAATGGCAATGCAATTTAAAAAGCCATTCCAATTCTCAGAAAAAAAAATACAATTTAGTATAAAAAATTTTCTTACATATAATTTTTACAAAAGGACAAAGGGGAATTTTTTTTAACTCTTTTATAAAAAGTTAGATTATATTTTTTGTAATATTGTAAATAATAAGTTTTTATCTAAAAATCGAGCTTTGCAGTTTAATATAAAATTTAATTTTAAAAATTAAGTAAGTAAGCACTTTAAAAATGTTGTAATGTCATATCTTTTTAATTTTAATTTCAATTAATTTTTCGAACTGTGTGATATCAAACATGTCAACAAAAAACGACCATATTAGTGGTGGATCGCAGGAGGGGAATAAAGGGGGCAATCCCTTGCCCTTAAGCAAAGAACAGAGCGCGGAAAGTCCAACTTGGTCAACATAGTATTTAATAATTTAGAATTTTTAAAACAATATATTGTTTTTTTTTAGAAGTCACTTTTGAGAGATGTAGAAGTTTTTGATAGGAGGAGAGGTTCCAGAGACGGCGGAGAAAGTTTTTTTTTTGATTATATAGGTAAAGGTTCTTAGGGCGAACTTCAGATATGATAATGGACGACCAAAGGAGTACTTGCCCACCCCTCCTAATCTGGCTGAACTAAAAATTATCATCTCTTACAAAAATACCGTTGCGGTGTCGACTTATTTTACAAGAATTTTGATTTTATTCTCATTTAACCTTATTTTATTCAAACTTATCCTAAACTTTTCGCCTCTGGAGCATTTTTTTCTAGAAAACCAAATACATCTTCAAAAAATGTTGCTATTAGAAAATATAAATTTTCAATATTTTGAATACAATTTTTGTCTGTGGCGCAGTTATACTTTTATACCCAGTAACGTCCTAGATCAGCTCCTGGATGACATATTCACTTTTTTGAAATATTTATAACAAGAGCACAGAGCACAAGACAAGAACACAAGTATAAGTCTATTAACATGCAAAAACGTAGTTAATGCACTTAGGGTAGATACAAATAAAAACTTGGTACAAACACATTTACTCTGAATAGATTTATTCAAAGTATACGACAATAATAACTTTTTTTGAAATTGATATCCAAATTTTATACAATAATTTTACTAATTTTCGAACAACTTCTCACCTGCGGCGCAACACGAAATTATTATCAGAGAACCTTCATCCATGGGGAAAGAATTTTTTTTTCTAGAACAAATAAAACCGCAGTTATTTTCACATATTATTAAGGTTATAATACAAATAAATTTAATTTATTTCCATATAATATAAGATATTTAAAATATACTCGTTTATATACCAAATTAAAGTTGCTAAAAGCACTTGCTTTATGCGAATTTAAATAGCATTACTGAATTGTAACGAACAGCATTCCGTTTCCTTTCGACCTACATTGTTTAAAATTTGTCAAGATAAAATATACATGTTCATTGTTTGAAGCAGACATAACAGTATTTTTTGTAAATTTTCGGTTTTTATCCATAAAGCGGAAAATATAGGGCACTTCAAGAAATGTCTCATTTTTATTTCTTGCATGGCTAATATCTACACGTCACAATGAAACGGGTCATTTATATGAAATGACGAACTTATTTATTTAGTATACAGATGGTAATTTTTAGCATTACTATTTTTTACATTTAGTGAGCAGTGACGCTGGAACAACTTTTCTTCGGGTGGCATGGGTGTTTGGAAAATATGATTGGGTTATATTTGTTTATTAATCTTTGTTTATGCATTCCAACTTTATATAGGTTTTTTATAACCAAAAATAAATGTACCAAAGAAATGTTGCGTAACAGAAGTCAAATTTAAAAAAATATATGTAAGTACACAATATATCAACATAATTGAAAAATATTTGTACACAATTTGAATATGACTTGTTATAATACAAATGATATTAATGAAAAAATATGTATTTCTTCTATTATTAAATCTTTAATAGCAGAAACAATAAAAAATTCTTTAAACATTAAGTATCTTCTTTCAAAATCAATGTTTTGTCCTTAATTTTATTTTATAGCCAAAAAGTTTTACCTTACTTGACTTTTTGAATAACGCCTTCGGAATTAAAATAATATAGAGATCGGATTTTAACAAATATTTCAATTATAATGGACACCAATTTTTTTTAAAGTAAATTTGAATAATATTTCGGAATTCTTCTCCGCAATTCATGCGAAGTATTAAAAACATTGCATTCTCTTGAAGCGAATCCTGTCCATGTTTATTCATGGATTTTTAAAGACTTTTTAAATTTGGACTTTACAGAAATTGGATAATGTAAGAAATTTTTGTTAAAAAAATAATTCCCATATTGTTTGCAGGCGAGGATCCAGGGTTTTTTTTATTAAAGTAGTAAAGAGCCTTGGAAATTATAGGTCGTGTGAAGGGTCAGAATTTTTTTAGAAAACACTTTTGAAAGGAGGAAGATTTTTAGAGCCGGCATACGCTCTTTTTTTTAGAAGGCATTTTTTTTAGTCGCCCCCCCCCCCCTTCACAAAATCCTGGATCCGCCACTGATTGTTTGAAATGATATGAATTTTAGTAATTTCTTTTAGAGGTTTCATTGGCTTATATCTTCCTCCTCGATTTTTTATCTGCGTGATAATAACTTTTTATTACACACACCTTTCCATTGGTAAAAAAAAAATTCAATAATTTGTTTAGTTTTTTTGTAATTCTCTTAAAGAAAACCTGCAATTTAACTTGAAAATTTTAGCGAATTCGGATTCACTTAACAATTAAATTTGAGAAGATTTATTGACCTCCATGTCAGATTTTGCCAAGTGTCAAGTTAAACTATACAGTGTGGTCATTTAAGTGTGCAACATGGGAAATTTTTTTATTACCGATTTCTCAGAAAATTTTATTCTTGATAAAAGTTGGTGCATCTTCGATAATCATATTAGGTGTACTTGGAATTGATGCAAGTCAAACGGTGTACAGGGTAGGGCAAAAAATATAAAACTTTTACAAGAATAAAGTGTTGGGGAACTTCCCCAACCCCCTTTAATTTTTACCCCTGTATAGAAGTCGTGAAATGTTTGGGGAGGCACTGCGCGCGCACCAGTTATTTTAACAATCAAAAACGTTTTTGAAAGTTAAGTGACGTTTATGTTTTTGTTGACATTGGTTGATAAGGAAAAGTTTTAGCAAGACGTCGTTGAGAGAGTGCGTTAGAAAAGTTTTGTTGAATGATGATGTTGCCACGTCAGAGGTTTTTCTAACAAACAACCCCAGTACGATGAGTATTTCGTGCCATTGCTGAGTGATCTGCTTGTGTTTTACGTCTCCCTCTCAGACATCACCCCCTAAGTTGTTAGATGAAAGCATAACCGTCGAAGTTGATGGCGTTCTTTTTTTAATGCAATTTCTACCCCAATAAAAAAAATTATGAAGTAGTTATTAAGGTATGCTAGAATAATTTAATACTGATTTTATTGTCGAGAACTAACTGTATAAAATTGCTGTAATACATCAGTAACGATATTCTGTACCAAGGAAAAACAGCTCTAGCAGCATAAAACTGTCATCATCCATTCTTAACCAAATAGTGCGTTCGCACGATTACTGTACAAGTTTGTTTCTACAAGAAAGTGAACCGCGAAAGCTTCTTAGAAATACAGAGAAGCTCGCGTTAAAAAAAGTTACGACTGACTGTAAATTCACTAGTGCGCTTGCGCCTAGATTATGTACCTACTAATGGTTTTCTCTTTGGCTTAAATTGGTCGATTTGTTGTTAAGCCAAATAAGTAGGATGATTAAGCAAATGTAGTATTTGTAAATGTAGTGATAATACCCTTTTTGAATTGTTTAAGTTAATTATTATCCACCGTTTGTTTTGAACAAGAGTTCAAACAAAACCCGGTGTTTTTGTTTTTTAATTAAATAAAAACCACCTCTTAAATTTCATCTATTCAAACTCATTGTTTTATTTATACCAGCCAAATGGCAAAGTAGTCAACTAATATCGCCAATTTAACTGATCGGTAATCAGGTCAGTTAACCCCTTTTTTGTTATTAGGTCTGACTTAATAGTTTTTCCTACATAAAGTACCCCTATTTCAGAAAATTTAGCAAAATGTTATTAAGAAAAGGTGTTTAGAATTAAAAGTTATGCACAGGTTTAAAAACGTGACCTTCTAAAATAAAAAACAAAAAATTTTTGAAAATATTAATTATTTCCCAAAATTTTTTTTTGATATTCACCCTAAAGAGTAATAAATTAAACAAAATCAAATCAATTTCACATATCTTTGTTTAAATTATTCAATAAGAAAGGTAGCCGGCTATATCTCGGACGCTACTGGGCATAGAAACTCGGGGGAAAAAAATTATAACTAAAGTGGCCATGAGAAAATAATAAAAAAAATAATAATAAACTTCCGCATTTTGTCGCAAGAGGGCGTAATTGAAAAGTAAATTTTAAAATTTTACATAGGTATCTCCGAAAATTCCACTTTAAGGTATATCTTTGGTAACGCCATTAAAAAGCTTGGACAATTATGCATCATTTTGGTCTTATGCTCATTGGCGTACCGACTTTAATAAGAGGGGGGGGGGGGGGTTGAAAGTGTAATCATTTAAATCGCTGTAACTTATAAACGACTTAACCGATTTTAGCAAACTAAAGACTGTTTGGAAGAGAAATGTATGCACTTTCACCAATCGTATTTAGTTGTCCATAATAGTTCTAAAAAAAAATGCTATAGGGCGCAATTTGTAATAATAACACATTTTTTGATTTTACTCCGAAAAAATAAATCATACGGTATACTTATGATACCATAATCGAAAAGTAGATAAAATTTCATGAAAAAAATAAAAATATAAACTGCAGCTCGATATCTCCGCTCGTTTCAGCGTTATCGCCAATAGAATAATTTTAAAACTTGAAATGAAGAAGCGGTTATATATTTGTTAGAAAAAAAATCGGACGCTACTGATATTTTTCCATGTGGATATTATTTCGGATTAGCCTGGTCAATTCTGCATAAAAATTATCTCTTGCGTTTTTCTCCTCAGCCACACCGTTCTTAATTAAAATAATTAAATTAAATTAAACGGGCGGAAGCTTTCCTATTAAGTGAAGGTGGTCATTTTCAACAATTTTTATAAAACAAAATTTTTCATTATCAATGTTAATAATAATAAATAGTCCAGTACCAGTACTTTAATAAAAAAGACATATGCACACCACTTTGTCCGCTAACTTTTCTTTCTATTTCATTATTATTACGGACACTAAACTTCTAATTTTTTATTATATTAAAAGAAAAGGTTATATTTTGTCGAGAGTCGAAAAATAAATTCGTTAGATCTAGCGATAAATCAGGAAGATTGGCACCACTACCCCCGCTTCATCATATACATATTGCGTTCAATGGGTACCGAAGTTTCTGTGGCCTCTCCGCCATGACAATTGGGTAAGATGAGCGACTTTTGCATCACTCATACTCGACACACTTTGTGGCGGCAAAATGTTTCGTGGCAATCGGCAAAGCATTATGCGGCACTTTAAAACATTCAGTTCGGCTACTCGGCTCATCTTCAACCATCAGATCTAAAATGTTTCACAGCTGGCGCCAAGCTCATTTACCATACAAGGAAAAATTAAACAATCAGTTGAGCTTACGTGTTACGTCCTTACGCAAGTATTTTCTTCTCGTGCATATACGGGGGTTTGGGCGTAAAAATAAAATCGCGCGAATGGTTGTGTCCAAGTATTCAGCTAAAAATTAATATAAATAGTGATAGCAGTGCATTAAATGCAAATTTTTTAAGCCTTGAAAGAAAAACTATAAATTAATGAGTTTGGTACGCCCTAACTATATAACCTTAAGTTGACACAAGTTAGTGAACGGAAAGGAGTACCTTTTAACGCAGTTTTTCTAAAAATACTGGATTTTAGAAATGTATTGTTCTATTTCCCGTGTTTAATATTATTAAATACCGCATCAGGAATGGATTTCAATTGAGCAAAAACGGTATAACAGATCATCATTACCTTCCTACAAAAATAAAAATACATGCATCATCTCGTGGCAATTTTTCTAGCTAATAACTTTTCGATACCCATTATATTTACAATTTACCTACCTCAAAATTAAAATGTTTCCGCATGTACTTATTTTTGAGTAGGTACCTAGATCTGCGCCCTCCCATACTTAGTTGAACAATTACGGCTTAAGTTGAGCGTTGAACCCAAAATAAACTTCATTTGTACAACCTTTAGATCCGGTTGTATAATTACGGCTTAAGCTTAGTTTAGCGTTGAACCAAGTTTAAACTTCATTTGTACAACCTTTAGATCCGGTTGTATAATTACGGCTTAAGCTTAGTTCAGCGTTGAACCAAGTTTAAACTTCACTTGTACGACCTTTAGATCCGGTTGTATAATTACGGCTTAAGCTTAGTTCAGCGTTGAACCAAGTTTAAACTTCACTTGTACAACCTTTAGATCCGGTTGTATAATTACGGCTTAAGCTTAGTTCAGCGTTGAACCAAGTTTAAACTTCACTTGTACAACCTTTAGATCCGGTTGTATAATTACGGCTTAAGCTTAGTTTAGCGTTGAACCAAGTTTAAACTTCATTTGTACAACCTTTAGATCCGGTTGTATAATTACGGCTTAAGCTTAGTTTAGCGTTGAACCAAGTTTAAACTTCATTTGTACAACCTTTAGATCCGGTTGTATAATTACGGCTTAAGCTTAGTTCAGCGTTGAACCAAGTTTAAACTTCACTTGTACAACCTTTAGATCCGGTTGTATAATTACGGCTTAAGCTTAGTTCAGCGTTGAACCAAGTTTAAACTTCACTTGTACAACCTTTAGATCCGGTTGTATAATTACGGCTTAAGCTTAGTTCAGCGTTGAACCAAGGCTTAACCTTCATTTGTACAACCTTTAGATTCGGTTGAATAATTACGGCTTAAGCTTAGTTCGGCGTTGAACTAAGCTTAAACTTCATTTGTACAACATCAACAGGAATTCACACCCGTATTCCCTAAAGGGGTTTTAAATTTAAAATTTAGACCATCGAAAAATTTAGATCTATAGTCTCACAGTTGTGGTTCAATAGGGCATTATTTTATATGCCATATGGCGCTTTTGTGTTAATTTGATTTTTTTTGTAATTAAATCGTCTTAGCAATAAATAATTTGAACGGGATGTTACTGCAAATACATCTTTAGTTCTATTAAAGAACACAGTCCGTGCTTTTTCCTCTTTATAAATTTAAAGAAAAATCATAAAAAATATATACAATATAAAAATTAGTTGACTTATTCCGATACTTTTGTCATTTTAAACCTAAGAACTGTCAATTTAGGTAGATTTTAAATTTAGATCCCTTTAGCGAATACGGCTGATAAAGTTTTATTCAATGCTGAACTATGCTTAAGAAGTAATTGTACAACCTAGCCTCAATGTTCACAAGCCACCACTAGCACAGGATTAATAAGAAATAAAACGCACAATTTAATTTAAATAACCAGCAATGTTTATTTTTATTGATTATTTATTACATTTATTTTAAAGATAAAAGAGACAAGGAGAGAGGTAAAAAACAAACATGTCGCAAGTTTAAGTAGGAAGATCGTAGAGACATGTTCAAAACTACAAATTTAAACAGATTTTATTAGGGGCCACCATTATGTTGCTTATAGCCCCACACATATATCTTGATTTACCATTTGTGCACCAGGCCCTTTCACTATAATATATCATAGTTTAATAAAGTTATTATTTTGTTGGGAATAACATTTTGGTTTTTGACATTTGACACACTAAGAAAATGGATGTTTTTGAATGTTTCCCAATATCTTACTGGTTTAAGAAGATCCTTTAATATTTTTTAAAACTTTATAAATGGGTCTGAAATACACCCCCTTAAAAAGTGGAGTTCTTATTTTTCCCAGATTGGTACAGATTTTATAGCATCTGAACTACTTAACTTTGTAATGTTTATAGGGAGGGATTAGTTCTACTATCTAACATTATTTAAATTATACAGGATGCCCAAAACATACTTTTTTTAATGGAATATATATTATATAATAAATTATTTTCTAATTCCCCACAAAATTCTACGCTTATTGTGCATAAAATGTCATGTGTCTAAATTCAATTGTTTTTGAGATGTTGACGTTTAAAATATGGTATTTTCAGACTTTGACAGGCTGTAACATTGGAACCGTTCTTCTTAGAGAAAAATAGTTTTCACTTCCCTATCTTTGTTTTCTAATTATCTATCTAAAGGTTACAACTTCCGGTTAAACCGTAACATTTTTTTTGGTTCATGTTAAACCGGACGTTGTAACTTTTAGAGAGTAAAAAATAACTAAGATAGGGAGGTAAAAACCATTTTAATCTAAGATGAACCGTTCCAATGTTAGAGCTTGTCAAAGTATGAAAATGTCATATTTTACACGTCAATATTCCAAAAACAATTGAATTTAGACATATCACAATTTATATAAAATATGCGTAGAATCTTGTGAGCAATTAAAAAATAATACAATATACAGGGTGATTCCTAAGTTGATACTTTTTTTAGCTGTGTATAGAAGGCATTTAAATAAACAACATTTTCAAATATATTTTTTCGAAAAACTTAAAAATAGGTGAATTTAGAAGTAAAAAATCTAAGTGTGGGCCTAGACATCAAAACGTAGCCTGCTATACTTTATGTTGTTTGTCTTATCTCTTATTAGTCATGCAATTTATGGGTCGATGGTGAGTTATTTGGCAATACGCTGCAGTGTGTTGTTCTGAAGCAAGTTAATTTTAAATTGGTGACCCGTGAAAATGGTAAAATTAGAAAACAATGAACTAGTAGATATGGTGCTAATTTACGGTGAGTGTCGTCAAAGTGCGGCTGCTACTTCGAGATTATACGCAGAACGCTTTCCCTTGCGGGCTCATCCTATACCCAGAAGTTTTCTTAATTTTATTCAACGGGCAAGTTAGGCAGAACCGTATTTAATCCATAGTGTAATAAATGAATATAAGTACCTTATTTTTGAGTTTTTCGAAGAAAGGTATTTAAAAATGTTCTTTATTTTAATGCCTTCTATACACAGCTAAAAAAGAAGTATTAACTTAGGAATCACCCTGCATATTTATTTCTAACAAAGTATGTTTGATATGCTCTTACTATTTGGGACAACCCGTAAAATTTAAAATAATTTTGAATTGTAGAACTAATGCTTCTCAATAAACTCATCGATTTTTGCAAAATATTAAAAAGTTAAGTAGTTTAGATGCTATGACATCCTGCGTTGGGGTGGGTCACCCTGTATACAGGGTGGATGTTAAGTGCGACAATTACAATACACAAAAATTGTAATACCTGTTTTGAAAGAAAAAATATCATACATCTTTTTTGAGCCATCCTGTAAAATTAAAAATACTTATGCTCTATTTTTTGTATTGGCATTTTTTTGTGTATTTTAAATACCAACTTATATGTTACTTACTGAATAAGCACAATGTATGTGTATGTTCGTGCATTTGCTGTATTATAAAAAAAATGTGTGCTGTTCTTGAGGTCTGAAAATTAATACCCGCAACTTATACAGGGCGCTAATAAGATTAAAAACCCCATAGAAATATAATATACTAAATTTTTCAAAAAAAATATTTCCACTATTAAAACAAGTTTTTTTATCAACATAAACGCCCTTAAAGAAAACAACTCAGAAAAAAATATACTAAAATAAGTAACTACATTATTTAATTTATAGAACACCAGTCTGCAATTTTTAAATCCTATAGCATGAAAGCCACATTCTAAGGATTATCGAAATTGCCGTTTGTTTTTTTAAGGACATACATTTAGTATCAAGGAAATACATTAATATAGTCATAAACCTAAGTAACGTACAGGCTTAAAAATTCAAAAACTCCATTTTCCTTACTTATTTATCAGCCTTTAATATATCCTACAAGTTTTCTTAATCATCTGACAATGAGATTAAAGCCAAATTTTTTAAACAGAATCACAGTCAAATTTAGCAACTTAAAAAATTCTATATCGAGTATCATAGTTTATATTCCAAACCTCTAGTTACTTACTTTTATTCTTTTTTTTTTTACGGTTCGCCGACTACGTAGGCCATCTTGAACCGGTCATCGACCACAAATGTGATCTACCGACTGGGGAGTGTGAAACGGCACCTTCATCCTACGAGATATCCGATCTCATCCGGCCTGTCCGGCGTGAATAGGATGGCTAGGTGTCAATTCATTTTACACTCTTCCCTGAGGCAAGAGCACGCCGTGTTCCCAAGCGGTCACCCGCCCAAGTACTAACCGCACTCGACACAGCTTAACTTCGGTGATCTGCGGGAACCGGTGCTTAATATGTCGACAGGCCCTTGCCTTTACTTTTATTCAAAGCATAAACGTTGGTGTTCCACCTTAATTAAAATTAAGTAACTGGAGGGTAGAAGACATAATATCGTAACTGAAAAATTCTACGCCAGTGCCTAAAGCTGACCTTAATATCCACAGGTCATATAGGAACAATAGAATTTACCAAATATCTTTGAGACAATTAATTGTTACATTATTTTTAAAATTGACTTTAAAATATTCTGAGCTCACCTGGTATAAGCACTAGATTTTTCTACGGGCATTTTGATATTATTAATATATTTTTCAGTTTAAACTTTAAAAAACACTAGACACTATTGCATTTTCATTATTTAGGCCATGTTTTATTTGAATTTTTTAACAAAACTAATAATATTATGTATATAATGCAAGTTGTTACAGTCTAAGGGCTGGCTACAGAGGGTGGTATGTGACTCGGTTTAGTCAATATTTTATTGAGTACAGGTTGGAAATATAAAAAGTAGAAAGGTATTCGTTGGAAGGCTGGGTAGAAGAAAAATTGCAGAAAATTTTGCAAAATTTTAGAGTTTATTATTTTTGCAAATATCTACGTTATTTTGAACTTTAGACTAATATTGAATAAAACCTTTTTTGCAGAAAATTAAAAACAACTTTTTTATTTAAAAATTGTATTTCCAAAGTTACTCAGTTTCGAGTTATTAGCAAAAATATTAAAACCATATTTCAGTCAATATCTTAAAATCTGCGAGAGATACAAAAATTTAATAAAAACTTATCTTTACAACTCAGCAAATGCTGGTTTTTAATTCTATATTATTACACTTTTATCGTATATACGATACTTTCCGAATAAGATGGCAAATTAGCGATTTTACGAAATTTTCACATGTAGAAAACATTTTGTGTGTAACATTATTTATTCGCTTTATATATAAAATCTGAAAGTATCGGAGTAAATTTGCAAAATTAATTTTCACAAATTTTTTAAAATCAATATTTCGTGACTTTTTCCTTTTATCCAATAATCGGTCAAATACTACACATTTGAAGCATAATTACCTACAATTTAAAGTTAAACAAGTTTGAATTTATAAAGTAATAATAGCAGAAAAAGAAAAATTGACAAATTTCATAATATTTCGTTTTTTACTTTTATTAATTTATTAATCAAAATTTCTTTAGTTCAACACTGTAGGTAATTGCTTATCAAGGACGGGTATTTGGCCCCTATTAGGAGAAATATTGAACAAAAAATGAAACGGCGAATGCATAAATAGACTTCACTCTTAAGTACATAAAATTTGGAAGCGTCGTATACAAATTCTTTGTTTATTGAATGGAAAATTTCTATAGAATCTGAAAGATTGGAAAAAAATTGTGAAAAATTTATTTGGCAGATTTTCTCCCATCTTTTACATTTCAAATGTGAAGCAGATTTTATGAATTATTATTTAAAAAATGTTATACTTTCCGAGTTTTAACAATTTTTTAAATTTCTACAGGTCTTGAAAATTTAATAAATTCGAGGGTATGGACTTAAAAAGTGTAATTTTATTGGGATCTACAAGATAGCTTGCTATGCATTTTTAAATATCTTACAGTTATTGAGAGATTGACTGAATATTGTTAATATCTCGAAACTGATTAATTGTGGGAAAAAGTTTTAAATAAAAAATATATATTTTTTAGAAACTAGGTTAAAAAGAATACAAAAATGTATAAATCTTCACTTATTTTTTTTATTGTACTATGACAATTGTTTCGACACACAGTGTCTTCGTCAGATAGTATGCATTAGCATTAGATTTCTACTATCTGACGAAGACACTGTGTCGAAACAATTGTCATAGTACAATAAAAAAATAAGTGTAGATTTATACATTTTTGTATTCTTTTTAACCTAGTTTCTATAATGGATCTTCATCAAGTAACGGCTACATCTATTGAATATATTTTTTAATTTCCTACAACAAAGGTTATATTCAATTTTGCTCTAGTCTAAAATAACCGAAATAATTGGAAAAATGTCCTCGTTCATTAAAATTGTCTGCATATATAGAGTCTTCTGGCGGCTCTTATATCTCCCATCAGCACTCAGTAAAATATGGACTAGACCGAGTCACATTATAACCTTCTGTAGCCATCTCTCCGTGTATTGAGATGTCTCGAACCATTCTCATACGCGATCAACACTAACGAAGATACGTTTTCCAATCACAGAAATGCGGTAGACGCATTTTCTATAATGTGTTACCAAAAACTTTAAATTACATTGCAATACGCATTTTACCGCATTGGTACGGTAAAATTCATATTAAAGCAGTATTGTATATTATATTTACTTGTTTTGAATTTACTACGCAGCTTTGCGCAACTGACGTTAAAATTGTAACGGCGTTAATAATTTTTAGTAATTTTTTTTCACTATCTAATGAATAAATGAACAATTTATTTAAAGTTTGATTCGAGTCTTTAAAACTATACTCTCACGGTAACAGAAATGTACAGGTCCAGCACAGTCTAATCTTTCTATTTATACAGCATATCATAGTAACTTGCTTTCTACTGAATATTAGGCTATAGCTGACTTGTAACTTTTTCTGCTGGCTTTGTTATAAATTCAAATGAACAGTTCTAAGTAAAACATTAGGACCAAAAGGTGGTGATAATTTTACTGGTAGCAGGCAAAAGTGGTCGTAAAGCACATCCCAAAGCTTCTATTAGCAAGTCTATTATCAAGAATTTAAAACTGATGTTAACGGCGTTTTTCCCAATAAAACAAGACATAAAAGGTCAAATAACCAATAAGACAAATGTACACGTAACAAAGTACCGGGTAAGTCAGTGATGGCGCGAAGTAATGTTATGCCTCAAAGATAAGATTTGTTGATAAGCCATTGTGTTGAGGTATGATTGAATATTTTGCACATTAAAAAAATATTTTAAATTATACAGGGTGTGTCCAAAAAGTAAGGGATCACCACGTTACATTTTTTAATGGAACACCCTGTATAATATTGCATTTTGAGTTATACCTAGGATTCTACACCTATTTTATATGGCACACTACATGTTAAATTGAATTTTTTTAAAGATATTGATATTGACACTTTGACAGGCCAAATGGTGCATCTTCTGTTTTCACAAACAATCAACTTTCGGTTTAACCTGTAAAACCGGTTTGACAGATTTAATCGGTAAACCGAAAGTTGGTATCTTTGCTTTGGACAAAAAATAAAAAACTAAGATCGGCCTGTGAAAACCTTTTTTTTTTAATGCACCATTTAAACGCTGCCACCTGCCAAAGTGGGATAAATGTTATTTTTTAAATGTGAAGAAACAATTGAAATTTAAAACCGTAGTAAATTGACAGCTCTAGGTTTAAAATAGCAATGGCAGAATAAGTTTTGTATTTTATACAGTGTGTCTACTTAAGTTGGCAACTAATGAGAAACTTTCTTATTATTAACTTTACGAAAAAAAGTTATTCTTCATAAAAAGCTTTGCATTGTCCAAAACCTAAAATGCAACCATCAGATGATAAATTTTTTCGGTCGTATACGAGGTTTGTCAAAAAATATGAATATTGCCCAATAGTAAAGTACCTTTATTTTTAACAATATCGAAAACTGTAATTATGAAAAGTTGTTCGAAATGTAAAACTATATTTTAATATACAATTATATCTTTCTACTTAAATTTTTTTTTAATAAATAAAAAACAAATGATCGGTATCCGTAATTTAAGAAAAAATTCTTAATTTCAAGGCATAAAATTATTCCGCGCAATCGTTGACTCATCTGGTACAAGAAATGTTTTTTTTTTAATTCATTAATATTTTTCTGTTGCATTATCAACACCCTCCGGCGCAATAAAAAAAATTGATACAAAAAGAGGTAACATGCTAAGCCACACAGTATCAGTAATATTTATAAAACTGAATTATAATCTCAAAATGTCTAGGCAATAAATTCATATACAGTGCTTATCAAAAAGTCTGCATCGCATCACATTCAACAATCCGCATATTTGTAATAAAAGCTAAAATCTCAAAAAAACATCACTTGTAGCTAATTTGGTGATAAGTGTTTATTTTTTAATTCTTGTCGCTTATAGAACAAACTTTTTTTAAATCACTGTATCACTTTTATAAACCTTGTAAATAAACGGCCTATGCATCTAAGTAAGTAACCAAATTGCGGGTTTATTAGAACCTTAAATAAGATGAAACACAGAAAAACGACGTGAGTGTATGAAATAGGGATCTGAACACAGCGGCGTACTCAAGAAAGGAGGCTGTATTTTCAGTACGTCACTGGGTTTTCGAAAGCTAAAATCCCTTAAAGACGCATGGAACATTTACTTTTTACACTTATTATTAAAGATTTCTAAAATATGTTAAAATTATTTAAAAGGAGCGTGACAAAAAATTGAACTTAGTTAATTAGTAACCCAAATGTTTTGTCTAAAATAATGTAACTAAATTGCTAGAAAATAATAAATTGTTTTTTCATAACCCTGTAAAATAAAATACCTATTTGTAACTCCTTTAATATTAAAATAATATAATAGCAAATATCAATTATTGTTTTAAATTTTTAGTCACGTCCTTTCTTTCTTGGTTTTGGAATCACATTTAAAAATTTAAAAACATTAACACTTACATGATATATTGAATATGTAGTATATTCTGGAAATATCATTCAAATGGAGTAAATATGCAATATTTTATATATATATTCGTATTTAGTACTTCGATTTTATTATGGCGAAAATTTTCAAAACTTTTTACACCAAACTAAGGTATTGAAAATATATTTTTATTGCCCACTAGAAGCGGTAAAATATAAAAGTATTTTTTCAATTCCTTTTTTACTTAAAGTTAATACCTACAACTATGTTTAAATTATGATAACTATACTGTTTTTAATTAAAAAACTAATATACAGGGTGTCACATTAAGGTCGACGAGGTACGATAATATATTTAACGATAAACCTTCATATCTTTTAAAAAAAGGTAATTTAATCGACCAAGAAAGATTGATGTAAAATACTTTTAAGTTTCTAAAATGACCGCTAGTGAGCGCACTTACTATGATGTAAGTAAAAATAGAATTTTATCGATTAACACTTTCATTATATTCGAATTTATAATAAAAATCTTCCTAGAGTATTCAAAGAAGTAGTCCATTTCTCAAAGAGACTTTATTTAATTTTTAAAAATGGGGAAACTCAAAGTCGAAAGTCTCAATTCCTAAAGTATCACAAACCTTTTCTAGAAACAATTTACAACACGGCGGGAAAGCTTAAAGTTTAAAAACATAAGACGAAAAGAGATGTACGTCATCCTATTAACAGCGTCATTCTTTTATTTGCTAGTCGTACGACCCATGAAATTGTTATTTTTATTTCGATAACTTAAATAGAAAGGAACAGATTAGAAACAGAACATTCAGTCTCACACGATTAGTAGGTCGGAGCGTGTTGAATGAAGGCTGTCCCGGGCCGACTATTTGCCGGGTTTGTTGTGTCGTAGGTACGTTCTTCCGCGTGTTTTTATTAGAGAGTGTATTTTGTTTAATCATTTTCTCGGGAAATAATTGAAGAATCGAAAAACAGAAACCTTAGACATTTTTTTTACTGCTCCATCAAAATAAAAAATTAGTAAAAAGCCCATTACCAGTAAAAGTCCTCATTTAATAACGCAATAAAAAGATCAATAATTTTTGCAATAGTTTATTGTTAACGCTTATTTCGTAAAGTCAATAATAAGAATTAGGTAGGAAAAAATTGTAAAAAAAATATTTTCAAAATTACCCTTTATCCAAATTTGTTCAACTTACATTTATTAAAAAGCAGTTTGTGTTTTAGATGGCTCCCACTGCTTCCTCGAGAGGGCGCTGTTTAACCAAGATTCAGTTTTTAAATAAATAAAATATTACGATTAATTTTTTTTAAATTGTCATTTGTAAATAGCTCGAAAAACAAATATAGTTATCAAATTACGATTTGGGCATAAATGTAGCTATAAAATTTTGTTAAGAAAGATTTAAAAAACTGAATCAGGAGGAAACAGCGCCATCTAGAAGACGCAGAATGAACTAGACATCAAAACACTTTGCTTTGGGCTTTCTAATAATTGTAAAATTAATTTTAAAACGAGCCTAAGTTAAATTCACTTGGATTAAGGGTATACAAGATATAGCAAATTTTAACAATATTTTCTTAACAACCCCATTCATAACCCCCGCCATAACTAACATCGCAAAAATTAATGCACCTTTTATTTCTAGTATTAAGAACCTTAACTAGCGATTGTTCAAAAAAATTGAATTTTTAGTTATATCATAGTGATTGCGCCCTCTAGCGGTCCTTTTGAAAACTTAAAAATATTTTGTATCATTTTTCTTGGTCGATTAGTTAATAGTTTTTTTTCAAAGAAATAAGGGCTTCCATCACATCGTACCTCGCAGATCTTACTGGGACATCCAATACAAGGAAAAACGTTTTTTTTTATTTAAAACGTTTCTGAATCCTTGTCAATCACACGAGTTTCCGGCACATGTTTACGAAAATTGTTAAAAAGTTACTTTGCAATATTCACGTGCCATTTTTAGTATATAAGTTTAATTCAAAAACACGTGCATTTTTGTAAAAAATGCCACTTTAATTACCTATCGCAAACTTTGTAAAAATATCATTAAAATTATGTTATGTAATTTTTTTTGTGCTATTTACAATTAACTTACATACGCCACGTTAACATCCACTGTAAGAGCACTATAAGCTTGTAGCGCTGTAAAATTGGTTACAGAATCCAACCAATACAAATAGTTATAATCTTTTTAAACCTTAAAATGCAGAAAAATTATTATCTGGTCTGTCACATTGAAAACCCGCTGGCACGTGATGCCATATTGGAAATCTTTGTAGTGAGGCAGATCCATTGCATTTGCAGCGAACGCATCTTGCTATTCATCCAGCTCACGATACACCAACGTCCGTATGCTAAAGCCTCGTTCTCAGAGCTACGTTCTGTCGCCAGCGACATCATCTCCACCAATCAGGATTGTTTACGTCGTTACCCCCAACCCCCCACCATCGTGTCGTTCGGTCGGTGTCGCTATAGTTGAATTGGCACGTGATGCCATATTGGAAATCTTTGTAGTGAGGCAGATGGATCCATTGCATTTGCAGCGAACGCATCTTGCTATTCATCCAGCTCACGATACACCAACGTCCGTATGCTAAAGCCTCGTTCTCAGAGCTACGTTCTGTCGCCAGCGACATCACCTCTACCAATCAGGATCGTTTACGTCGTTACCCCTAACCCCCCACCATCGTGTCGTTCGGTCGGTGTCGCTGTAGTTGAATTATTTCAACTTCACGCATTGAAGAAGTGGGGATGTATCGCCTGCAACAACCGTAGCTCTGAGAACGCGCATAAATTCTCTATCTCTCTCCAACATTTTGACGACACGTGCGAGGACGCTTAAGGCCGGTTTACATTAGGTGCAAGGAAATGATAATTTTTTGCCGCATAGAGGTAAATTATATAATATTTATTCATGAATTTTGAGGAATTGAATACAAAAAATATTGTTTTAAAGGATATTCTTTATTCCCCTTACACAGCCTGTATCTCGTTTCAGTTAAGCTGTGACCCCTTAGGGTCTCAATAGGAGTAAATTACGGAAGAGGATGTGGGAGTGGCTCAATATTTATAGCCCTCTAATTATTAAACTGAGTTCTTTATGTTTAGAGTACATGTGTGTATGATATAATATAATTTACTACTTTAGGGGAAAATAATTGACTTTTGCAGTTGTACTAAATTTAGAACTGCTACTCCAAAATTGGTACCGGTAATCTTTTAGAACGGTAGTCATTTTTGGTTCAGCATACAAAAGAATTGTGAAATAACTATTTATGTATGAAGTTGCAAAATGAGCACGTTTTTTGCACTAGATGCGAAGATTGAACAAATCAATGCAAAAACTAAGCTCATTTTGCAACGTGTTTCATACAAAAAAATTTTCTTATCGGTCCCATTTACTTTAAAATAATTAAATCTTCTATTGCAATAATCGGGTATAAGCGTTGCTGTGGAAAATTTTACTGCGAATCTGAAGGTTCTTAAAATAAAAAGTGTTTGCCGGAATGCAGACAAGATTAAAATTGAAAAAGTTTTATGCCTCCGCTGGGAATCGAACCCAGAACCTCTCGATTAAGCCTCAAGCGCGCTGCCAATTGCGCTACGGAGGACCTGATATTCTCTCACCAACTTTGGTCATATAACTTATTTAATTTTATGTTAGTAGTAACAGTCTGGAATCATAAACCGGGGAGGGTGTTATAAGGGGAAAGAGAACTCATTCACTAGCACTAAACCGACATTGAAGAAGCTGGAAACGCTTTATAGCAATGTATTGTATGCATGTGTGTTTTTTGGCCTAGGCCAAACCAGTTTATCCTAAAAGTTGTTCGGGTCTGGTCGGGTTAGCTCGGGTTTGTTAGAATACGAACAAACCCTAAAAACCTGAACAAATCCGAACAGGCCTAGGCAAATCTAGTTTATCCTGAAATCGGGTTAGGCCAAACTAGTTTATCCTGAAATAGGGTTTGGCCGGTAACATATATACACACATGCATACAATACATTGCTATAAAGCGTTTCCAGCTTCTTCAATGTCGGTTTAGTGCTAGTGAATGAGTTCTCTTTCCCCTTATAACACCCTCCCCGGTTTATGAATTGCAGGAGATTCCAGACTGTTACTACTAACATAAAATTGACTAAGTTATATGACCAAAGTTGGTGAGAGAATATCAGGTCCTCCGTAGCGCAATTGGCATACATATTATGTATAATTACATCGACTTATTTTAAAACTAGTGTTAAAATGACTTTCCATTTTAACACTAGTGACAAAATTAACCAAAATTGACAACGAAAATCAATGTCAAAATATTGACAACAAACAATACAAATACAAATATCGTATGTTTGTATGAATTATTTTGACTTATTTGAATTATTAAGGACCTTAAATTATTATTTTAATTTAGTGTGGGAATAGTATGTTTGTCACATTTTGGCGTTGATAAGCAAAATAACAATTATTGTAAAATTAAAATTCTTATGTGTCTAAAAATAATTCACTTCTATATCCATTTCTTCGATATTAGAACCTCAATTGAGAGTTTGCGATAGATAACTCATAATAAGTCCGTGGTACTTACTTAGCACAACACCAAAAACTCATTTGTGGGGTGTAAAATAGAAAAACATCTTCTTGAAAGCGTTCTTCCAAAATTACGTTTTCTTTCTGAATGAACGGCATCAAAGATTGTTTTAGCACTACGGGAACAGAACAGGAACAAAAAAAATTTAAACTCTAAAGTATCTTGTTCCCGTCTAAGCTTATTGAGCTTGGGGATCACACTGTAATAATCTGACAATTGAGGGATCGCTTTTTGCGCCCTCTATGAACTCCTCGAGGCTGAGTTTGCCGTCTTTGTTTTTGTCCATCTGTCTGAAAATTTTGTCGGTTCGTTTTTCTGGGGTACTCTCGTCCTCGGGCATTTTCATCACCGTACCGACCATTTTGTATATTGCCTAAAAATTATTATTAAATTATCGTATATTATGTAGGGTGTCTTAACAATCAGTTTGTGTTTAGAAGAAGTATATTTCATGCAAGCTTTTAATGACCGTCGATGACACATGTCATTTCTAGTAACATTTATTTTACAGAGCTTAAGGTTTGGTTAGGGCCGAACTTGTGTTGCTTAATGGCCAGGTTATACCTCAATTAAACTAAACTAAATTAGAACTAAACTAGATAAATTAAATTAAGAAAAAAGGAGCAGTGTTTATACTTCAACTCGGCCACCTAATGATATCCACAATAAGAGAAGAAGAAAGTTCATCTAACCTAACCTTTCTTATTATCGGTTTGCTTTGTTTTGACATTTGATTTGTAGTCTCTCAAAGATGAACGAAAAAAATATATTTATTCTTTTATTGTGCATGCTGATAACAGCCTACCTATTTAAAAAAAAATTCTACACGGCGGATTAGACGGTATGGAGTAAGACCAATTAATAGATTCTGAAGAGAATGCGGAATGTTCCATAATTTGATTAAGGCGATGGTAGACCATGACCAAGAATACTTCTTTAAATACACCAGAATGACCCCTATTTTTATGGTTTTTATCGGCTTTATTATAAATCAAAGGAAACTGCTGCACCAACTCGATTAAAGTTGCGTCGTTAATCACCATATTCAAAATAATCTTAATAATTGAAAAGAAAACTTAAATGTCAACACAAATTCACAAATTTAGGGTTACGTGCAGAAATCAAAAATTCTTCTTTATGCTTCAATCCTTCACTTATTGAATGACGGAAATCACGGATTATGCCGATCGTCGCACGAAAATTGCCGAATCAACTAAACTTAACTAAGAAACTTGAAGAAGTAGTCCATACTTAAAGTGGAGTGGGAATATAGAAGGTAAAAATAAGAACACAAAGTCTTCCTCCACTGATATATTATAGAAATATTTAGTCAACTTCTCTACATGTTTCGAATGCAGAAGCATTCATCTTCAGGAGAAAAATTAAAGAAGAAAGGGCCAGCAGATATCACCCTAACTGAGCAACATAAATATAGGTTCGGTATAAAATGAATGAAGAAATCAATACACATTGCATTGTGAATAAGAAAAGTATATGGGTTGAGACTTAAGGTACTGTGAAAACTTTAAAGGTGGAGTGAAAGATTTAACATCTTTGTGTGGAAGAACTGTCGAGAAATCAGAATGAAGTAAAAGGGAATGATCATTAAGCAAGCTATTAGCTAGTCATTAGAGAAAAACATATTTTTTTGGAGAAGTAAATAAAAGTGTGAGGAAGAAGACTATTAAAAATTCATTGGAAATTTAATTTAATTTAAAACATAATTGTTGGATGTAAACCTTAAAGGTTTGTTTTAAATTAAATTAAATTTCCAATGAATTTTTAATAGTCTTCTTCCTCACACTTTTATTTACTTCTCCAAAAAAATATGTTTTTCTCTAATGACTAGCTAATAGCTTGCTTAATGATCATTCCCTTTTACTTCATTCTGATTTCTCGACAGTTCTTCCACACAAAGATGTTAAATCTTTCACTCCACCTTTAAAGTTTTCACAGTACCTTAAGTCTCAACCCATATACTTTTCTTATTCACAATGCAATGTGTATTGATTTCTTCATTCATTTTATACCGAACCTATATTTATGTTGCTCAGTTAGGGTGATATCTGCTGGCCCTTTCTTCTTTAATTTTTCTCCTGAAGATGAATGCTTCTGCATTCGAAACATGTAGAGAAGTTGACTAAATATTTCTATAATATATCAGTGGAGGAAGACTTTGTGTTCTTATTTTTACCTTCTTTAACTAAGAAAGTTAAAAGTTGACTAACTTCTTAGTTTAGTTTAATTTCTTAATTGTATGTATAAATGGTTCCATATGAATGTAGTATTTTAATTTCTTAATTATCTTAGCTTAGTTAAGTTAAGTTTAGTTTAGTTGAGGTATAACCTGGCTATTAATAGTTAACTACCAAATTAACAATATATTTATTTGCTTTCTTATGAAAAGAACCCTTCACAGATACACACAGTCCAACAGTTTATAACCAGAAAGTCTTCGCACAAAATATCAGGAAAATGATCTCTAAAAATATTGCATTGCACAAGTGAACGAATGAATGACAGCTCTGTGACATTGAAAAAACGCAGAGAAGACACGCGGATTGGTGAAGAACGCAAAGAGATATGCGAAGGCAAAAGCGTAAGAAAGAGATACACAAATTAACGGTTCGGTAACAAAAATCTCTTGTCGCGTTTTAGCTTATTGAACGGCAACATATTTGAGTGTTCAGTATGTATCTTTGTCATGTACATGTAAATATACAGTAAGTTATATCCATCTCTCATAAATCTAGCCAATTTTCGTGAGGAAAAAGGTCAACATTTCCGATCGATTTTCGGAAAAATACATTATTGAATCTAAAAAACTTCGAAGAAGTTAACTAATTAATACACATTCCAGATTGGGAATAAACAACACTATTGTCGGGTTGCACAAAGAATTTTAATAGTAATTAACTAACCAGCAAGTTTGACTGTGACATACATGACATTGTCAGAAATAATTTTTTCCCACGACCACCTATGAAAATGAGAAAAAAAGCACGGTTAACTTGGCTCGAAAGCGCCGAATATTACACGCGTGTTGAAAGAAAATATTTCAACTCTAAAGTGGAAATACAAAGCACACTATTTAATTTAAGCATATGATGCCAATTTGACAGACCACACCTATTTATTAAAAAGAACAAATTTTAGAAAGCAGTTTAGTTTATTTATCACGTATTTGTCGAGTGATTCAGAATTAGAGTGTGAAAATACGCCATCTGAAATTATAAAAAAGTTAAGAATATACTGGAAAATCTATTACCAGTCAAAACAAGCCCCGCTGAAGAAAATGTCATAGATTTAACTTAAGCAGGAAATGTTTATGGGTCGCCATAGCGTAGACACTAGAGCCATGACCTACGGATCGAAAGATCACAGGTTCAAATCCCATCAGAAGCACTTGACTTTTTTTATGAAAACATTAAATAATTTATAGAAATATTTTGAATTGAAATCTTCCTTGTTGGGTGATTTTTTAAAATTTATGTTTAATGCATCTTTCCTTGATTAAATAAAAAAAATCATTCAAAAATGAAGATTTTAATTCAAAATTATTTTATAATTTATTTAATGTTTTTATAAAAAAAAAGTCAAGTACTCCTGATGGGATTTGAACCTGTGACCTTTCGATCTATTAAATTGGCATCATATGTTTAAATTAAATAGTGTGCCTTGTATTTCCACTCTAGAGTTGAAATATTTTTTTTCAACTCCAGAGTTGAAATATTTTTTTCACTAATCAAAGGTTTTTTTTAATAATTCTTTGTGGTCGTCGGAAAAATTCTGTACATTACTCGTGTGAAAGTGATTATTCTAAAACTCGAAGAATTTCCGCACTCGGCTGACGCCTCGTGCTAAATATCTCCTCGTTTAAGAAGTATCACTTTCATTACTTGTTATGTAATATACTATTTCACAATCATACTGGCCCGATTACCTTAATTTTTAATTTACTAATCAGGCACCTTTTATTGTGAGTTCATAATGACTGTCAATGTCAGTTATGTCCCAGTCAAACTTGCTGGTTAGTTAATTCTGGCTAGACATTTTTGTGCAACCCAACATATAAAAATATAAATTTTAACGCATCTGACTGACTGTTACATTAAACGTTTATCAAATCGAATATGTGGGTAAAAAAGAAATACATATTTACCGTGACAATTTCCAGCATTTCCTGTCTGGAAATGTAACCATTGCCGTCCAGGTCGTACATGGAAAAGGCCCATTTAAGTTTCTGTTCTAATTTTCCTCTCGATGTTACCGAGAGCGCGCATAAAAACTCCCGAAAGTCGATGGTACCATCGCCATTTGCATCAAAAGTTCTAAAAAATAACATAATTAACATTATGATTAGAAAGAGCCTTTGGGTTAAAAACTCGATTGACTGAACTGTACCAAATTTTTCCTATACTTACACTCAAGTTGAACAGTATATTTTTTCTACGACCAAATATACGAACCTGTTAAAAAAAAATTAAAAAAGTTTGCAGGCTGTCGGGCTCGAACTCACGATAATTGGATCGAAAGTTCGACGCTTTACCGTCATGGCCACGGGATCATTATTAGAAATTATAGTAAAACCAACTCAATAATAATGCTACATAAAATTAATTTTCTATGCACATTCAGCAGGTTGCATTATTGATAAAACTATTAAAGAGGCGTATTTATGTTGTTATATTGAACAAATTAATAAGATATATATAATTTAGTGTGTTAAAAAAGAAGGCGGGGCCTCAGTAAATACAATAAACTGTGATTGGTCAGTACTTTATAGAAAATATGTTTAATACAACGTTTTCAACTAAGGAAATTTCTGGATTCGTGAGGACAAAGCACAGAAGAATGATAGGTCGGCGCTGCCTCCAACGGGAATTGTGTGCATTCGTGAAATTTTTCTTAACTAATGGGAAATTTTATTTTTAAAGATCGCAACATTGTGCAGCTCTGACAGTAAGAATATGAAATTTGGCCGTACAGTTAACTGGAATAGCCTACTTTTCTTGTCACTTAAGTGTAAAGAAAATAGTAAATTTCCATATGGGTGTAGGAAAAATTCTTTTTTGTACAACTGTCAAAAAAAGTTGACATTTTTTCATCGCTATCGATACGTAAACCTCTTGTTTTTTTAACAGTGAAAAAAAGACTTTTTTTCACGGTGAAAAAAAGACTTTTTTTAACTGGAAAAATGATTTACAAAAAAAACGATAAAACATTACTTTTTAAAAAATGTATTGAATTTTTTTGTACAAATTTACTAATTAATTACCAACTACCAAAAAATCTCATTTGTTACAATAATAATTGATGGTGAAGTTCAAACAATTGCTTCCAATATTAATTCCCGAAGCTGGTCCACCTTGCTGCTGATCAGAAACGCTAGATATTCCTTGAAAAGTTGAGTCCACAATTGTATCAGTTATATTGATTTGTTTGGAAGTAGAGGAACAATTTAATTTATTAGAAATATCAATTTTATTACTCAAACTATCTTCTATATATCCTTCTGCTATGGCGGCAGATTTCCAACCACCGTGGCGTTTTATAGATGTCATGTTACCCCCTGCATTGGCTAAGAGAGTTGCAGAACTCCTCCTAAAACAGTGACCTGTGTAGCTCTTATGCAATTCTTTTCCCAGCCATTTTGCAATCAAGCTAGGAATTTCCCCTATTTTATTTATTCCCACATGTTGGTCAACACATTTTCCTCTTGAATATTTTAAAAATAATCTCTTTTTGTGTGTATGGGACGGCCTTAGTGCTCTATACTTGCGATATATCTCAATATAATCAGAATTTGAAACGGTAAACATTCTTGGGCAATAGGTCTTTGTATCCGGTATTTTAACAATCAATATAGACCCGGTATCTTCAATGTCATCAATAGTTACCTTCAATAATTCTTCACGGCGACAAGCACCGCTGATTCCCAAAATTAACGCAACCTACAATTAAAAAAATATTGAAATTACTGAAATAATACAAAATTTTGATCATCTGTACCTTATAAAGTAAATTTGTTTCATCATCAGCTTCTTGAATGAATTTATTAATATCGTCTCTCGATAAAACTTTAGATTTCTTCCCTCGGTATCCGACGTTTTTGTTCTTAATAAAAGGCACCAATTTTGAAAACTTCTTTATATCAATATTTTCTTTAACATTCAATGCACTCTTCAACATTGAGTAGACACTCCATAAAGTAGAAGGTTTTACAGTTTTTGATTTCTCCTCAAAATAGCATATAAGTACCTTTTCAGACACTTTTTGTATATTTTTCTTGCGCACCATTCACGGAATTGGTTATAATTTTTCTCGTATATAAATCTTGATTTCGCCGGTAACATGTTAGCTATAGCCGAATTTGCTATATCGGCTATATCTGAAGGAATCTCGCTGTCACTATCGTAATCTACATCCATTTTAAGTACTTATACTATTTATTTAAAAAATTGCAATAAATATGAACAGCTATCAACGTATGACAACAAAACAAGCAACGTGCCAACAAACCATTTCTATAGTAACGACAGGGCTGCTAACTTGATTATGTGAAATTATATGGTAAAATTTTTTTATAATATACAATTTAACCGATTAATTCAAACTTTCAGTTGTACAAAAAATGTTGTTTGTATTTCGTTTGTGAAATTCGTGTTTTAATGGCACATTCGAGAGAATTTTTCGCCTCGACCTGCGGTCTCGGCAAAAAAATTGACACTCTCATATGCCATTAAAAAAACACTCACTTCACGCATTTAATACAAAAATAACTAATTACTAATGTCCAACCCTTAACAGGTTGACTGCCGATCACTCCGATCGGAGTACATTGGTTCCCCTCGCTAACGCCGACTACTCCGATCGGAGTAATGGTTAATGGACGATTCCATGCTATAGTATTTTAACGGCGTCGGCCATGTGCTGCTTTTATGTTTGCGGCGTAGCCGAAGACTGTCTTTTAACATGTGCTTTTGTTGGTTTCATGTTTAGTCGTTCTGTGTCGTTATAATTTGAGGTTAAAAATGGACAATAAAGCAGGTCGGCACCAACCACGAACTCAGAATAATAGGCCGGCAGTCAACCTGTTAAATAAGTTTAGATGAATATTTACTCCCTACGTAGAATTGCCAAATTGGGTCCCAATCCAGTGGCGGCTCGTACAGTAGGGCCACAGTGCCATGGCCCTACCTACCTGTACACCAAGTTATTTTTTTACTCACACTCATAATCATTGCCTTGCGTCTTTACGCTTCATTCTTTTTATAACTGTGAATAATTTAAGATTCAAGACGTTGCGTTCATTTAATATCTGATAACGCCTAACGGTGCAAAAACTCCCCGACGCAGCGAAAATTCCTTCGGGCTACCCAGCGCCGGCGATTTCTAAATATGGCCATACTGTTTATCGAAAGTTCATCGCTTACGAAAGAGATAATGATATATCGCCCTCTCATACTGACGCATAAGGAATTCAGAAATGTTGTGGCGGGCCAGATCCTCAGACCGTCTGTGATTGGAGGATTTACACGTGCTTTATTTTATCGTTCCAATCGGACTACGCCTTTGTCTTTGTTACCACTACTTGATACTAGATGGCAGCTGTTTTGAATACGGTTTGTCCTGCCGATATAATAATTTTAAAATAGTTTTATTTTTGAACAGTTTTTTCTTGTAGGTTAGGTTTAGGTCAGTCCGTCGGTGGATTATAATAATATTTCTGAATCCGGTTTATCAATTTTAAAATGAATAAAATAAAAGAGGAAAGACTTAGCGCTTTAGGTATGTAGCCTGCCGAAAAACATTTTGTAAACAATATTGATGACTTCAAGAACAAAAGTGGTTAAATCATTTCCAAATAACAAAAAGACGTACCTATAGAGTTTTTTTTTTAGATAATTTGAGTGTTTTGTGAACATTTTTTGTTACAACTATTGTAAATGCTCCATTTAATTAGTCGGTAAGTTTTTCGATTTTTTTTATTTACAGGGTTGTACAAAGTCGATGCACTAGCATTGCTATCTCGGTAACTAAAAGAGATAAAGAGTTTGGTAAATCGAGGCAAAGTTGCATATTTTAATGCTGAACAATTTGTTAAACAGAAATTTAATCAAATTTCGATGATTTCCAGAGATATCAGAAAAAATAAACGAAAAACTAGTTTTTATTTGTTTATGATATAATGATACTTATTATTTTTAAAAACCAAGGGCACACAAGTATTTTACAAGATAATAATTTTAAGAAGTCAAAAGCTACTAAAAAATTTTAAAAAAATTCAGGTCCGAATTTGAAAAAATTGAGTTGATATAGGTATCTAAAAAAAAAACGTCGTATCTGAAAAATAAGATTATTTTCTTAAAGAGCATAAAAAATTGTCTTAAGTAAGTGCTTTCGGTTTGTCCAAAAAATCAATATTTTGTCGTTATTTTTTTTTCGGATGCTCCGGAAGTCATCGGATTTTTTTTTTAACAAATAATTCATCATTAACATGTGCAACTTTGCCTCCATTTAACCAAATTTATATCTCTTATAGTTACTGAGATAGCAATGTCAATGTATCGAATTTGTACGCCCTGTACTCTCATCAAAGATTTTTGACTTGATATTTTGGCCCCACCTGTATCGACTATCACGAGCCGCCACTGTCCCAATCCTACCACTGTAAATTATTATAATAATTAAACTGAAATCGCAGATATGCCAAAAATGTTGGATTCAACTTTTTCCAGGGAGGTCTTTAATTATAATATTTTCTTAGTCTACTCCAATCTAAAAACTTCTTGCTAGTAGGTACTATAATACTAGCTAGGCTACTAATTTTAAAATATTTACAAGTTATTTACCTAAAAACATGTTCAGCAAACTTGCTCGCATCTCCATAAGGGAAAAAATTGCCATATATTTTTTTGAATTCGTCCACTGAGAGGTGGCCGCTCGGACAGTCTTTTAAAAAACCTTTATACCATTCTTGGATTTCGGCATCTAAAATAAAAATATAATTAATCATAATATGTGTTAGTTTATTAAACATCAATAGAGTTAAACTCATAATGAGATTAGCTCGTTTTCGTATAATCCATTCTAAAAATTACCTGAAAACTCAGTATTTTGCTTCAGATCCTCCAATACTTCGGGTTTTAGTTTACTATTCTGTTTACCCATGACTAGATTGCTACTACTTCTTAAGAACACCTCGTATGTCTCCCTGCAGGTTTAAGCTAACGCCGCCTTAACATTTTTCAATTATTTTTGTTGTTTCACTGTTGTCCAAATAGCCCCCGTCACGTGGTCACCGGATGTGACTATTTTTTTGGCCTAAACTAAAAAATAGAGGAAATTAAGTCCATAACTATGTTAGCTTTTCTAGCAGTTAGTAAAATATTGTAGTACAGGATTTTCAATCGTCAATATAACCAACAATAACTTATTATCAAAGATATCTGAAATTTAACACTTTGTAAGAAAAAGACAGACAGTCTCAACGTCAAATGTGTACTTTTTTTATTTTTATTGCCTCTATAAATTATTTACGTTATATTTTTTAACACTTTCACTGCCACCTCCAGATTAATTGTAGTCGCGAGTAGCAGAAACTTTCAACGTTTCTTTACACACAATCTAACCCCACATAATGCGAACTTGACATTTTTAATTAGGGAATTCAAACCACGTAATTCAATATGGCGGTTGGATGGCAAAAAGCATTGAGTCACCCGTTAAATGCCACCAGCAATATTATTTTTATGGTTACGTGCACCAATTACAACGCAGTATTTGCCATCCAGCTACCATTTTGACACATCGTTGGATTGCCTAATATTTGATATGACAATCCGGCTGCGACCAAATATATAGTTCATATGAAACTCAGTGACCCAAAACGCGTCAGGCGCGTTTAGTGTACATTACCGAAACCAGTAAAAATATGCAAAGCTAGTTGCGGGGCAGTAAAAGTGTTAAAAACTCGATCGATGATCCTGTACCATGGATAGAAAGAAAAAATGCATTTTTTTAAAAATCAAAATGTTATTTATCTTCTAAACTTAGCCACCATTATATTATTTATCCTATAAGATTAGAAGTACAGATATAAGAGAAGACATATGCACACGATACACATACAACGGTATGCCGATCAGCAGGCCGAATTTTGTAGAGCCCCGCATCGCTCGATCATTACGTTACACACATTGTAGGGCAATTTTATTACTTCTTTTTTAGCTGTGTAATAGAAGGCATGAAAATAAACAACATTTTCAAATACGTTTTTTCAAAAAACTTAAAAATAGGCGAGATACAGAAGTAAAAAATCTAAGTGCGGGCCTGGCCATCAAAATGTAGCCTGCTATACTTTATGTTGTTTGTCTTATTAGTCATGCAATTTACGGGTCGGTGGTTAGTTATTTAGCAATTCGCTGCGATGTGTTTTTCTGATGCAAGTTAAGTTTAAACTGGTGAAAAGTGAAAATGATAAAATTTGAAAACAATGAACTGGTAGATATGGTGCTAATTTACGGTGAGTATCGTCAAAGTGCGGATGCTGCTTTCAGATTACATTTAAGTTAGGCAGAACCGTATTTGATCCATAGTGTAATAAATTAATTTTGAAAGAAGGTTTTTGAAAATGTTGATTATTTTAATGCATTCTATACACAGCTAAAAAAGAAGTATCAACTTAGGAATCACCTTGTATAATAAATTTTTTTTTACGATATTTCTGTTCTAAAGTAAAGAACTTAAAACTAGCAACCATCAATCGCTCTGTGACTTCTAGTTGACTATCTAGAGGAAGATTAAAAAGTATTTTTTTGTCCAAAGCCCCCAGTAAAAATTAGGGAACTCGCGAATTTTTTTGAAGGGGAAGAACCGATTTCTTTTTGATACTTTGACTATACTGACAGCGCACCAAGCGCAGGTAAGTCCAAACTCCAACACAACAACAAACACCTATTTTTAATTGGCCCATAATAGTCTTAAATTATACGATAATATGAAAGACTTGCTCGGCTGACTTCTCGGGAAATGTTTAAATAATTCGCGACCTCGAAAAAATGTCCGGAAATTATTCATGTTCTAGTGCAGGGATGGCAAATCTTTTTAAATTTACGTGCCATTTCCCCCCAGAAATGTTAAATATGACACTTTTTTAGTTTAAGGGGCGCAGAAACATTTATAAATTTTTTATGGAATGAAAAATAAAAAAGTTTTTCATAATTTTGCCCGTCACTGTATATAATTTCTATGTATTTTAGTTAAAAAAATGCATTTTTTCTTTGTCATGTTTGTATTAATTGTTGTCTAATAGTTAAGGTCTTATTAAAAAAACTACTGGTTTCCAAAGATCTGACATTTTTAATTATTATATTTTAAAGTGATAAAAACTTCTTGGGAGTATTAAGTACCATCAAATAGATTTGACAATAATGGAGAATCTGATTAATTTCTTTACATCTATAATACTATAATATGTATGTTTTACTTAATTTTATAATATGCTACAAAAACAATAACGTTCAGCTGGTAAAATAAGTAAACGAAAATGGGCTCAATGGTTTTTGTCCCACCCTGTATTTTCGAAGAACTATCACCATATCAAAATATATACAGGGTCTCAGCTCTGTTGGTAAGTTTATACCGGGTTAGTTAAAAGTACATGAAAGCTTAAAAATGTTTAAAGCCGTTAAAGCTACGCTTACAAAGTTTGGCATTTGGGGGTTTCTGGGCATGTGGAATTGAACAGTGATATCGGCACTGTTGCCAGATTTTTCAGTTTTGCGCTACACGTAGTCGTTTTGTTATTTTAAATGGAATGCTTCTTATATTTTTACTGCAATGAATTGGGCGTCTCAAACTTAGCAATTTCCCAAATTTTTAAAACTTTATCTCTACTAATTGCTGAGATATAACAACACAGCATTTTGAAAAAAATTAAATTATTTTATTATTTTGGAATAAGCATTAAACTTATCGGAAACGCCTGAAAATATGGATACCTTATGAACAGTAGGCGCTGCTTCATATTTTCGGGCGTTTCCGATAAGTTTAATGCTTATTCTAAAATAATTTAATTTATGTTTTTTGAAAATGCTGTGTTATCATATCTCAGCAACTAGTAGAGATAAAATTTTGAAAATTTGGGAACATACTAAGTTTGAGACGCCCAATTAATTACAGTAAAAATATTAGGATCATTCCATTTAGGATAACAAAACGACTAGGTGCAGCGTAAAATTGAGAAATCTGGCAACATTGCCGATATTATTGTTTAATTTCGCATGCCCAGAAACTTTCAAATTTTGTAAGAGCAGCTTTAGTGATTTTGAAGATATTAAAGCGTTCCGGTACTTTTTACTAACCCGTATAAGTACCATTAATAATATGAAACCCGGTATAATTGTAACTTTTAAAATATAAACCACTGAACCCAGTTTTTTATACTTAAAACAAAAATATTAACTGTAAGTCGGGTGCCTTAAAATCTACAGGATGTTGGTTATCGTTAAAAATCGATATTTTCCATGTAGTTACCCATAGAGTAAAATCATTTTTCCATAAAAGAATACTTCTAGGAAAATTTTGGAAAACCCGACGATTTTTCCATGTTTTTTTTGAAACACAAGCTAAATTAATAACTTATCTTAAAAATACATGTTCTCGTATGGGGACCCGACACGATCAACAGTACATAGCACATCTACATATATACCTATTAAGAACTAACACTAATATTGTAACAAATTTAGTAACGAAAGGTGTTAAATTAGTAATAATACAATAAGAAAAAAAATCACATTTTTTTTGATGGCCTTACTTAAATACTAATTTGTTGTTGTAAACAGAATAGTGGTTCTGTCAGTCAACTTTAAGACATCCATTTTACCTTTAACATTTTCTTATGTGGCTTATAATTTAATATATAAAGTGACTTTGCTTTATAGGTTACAAAAAAATTGACTTTTGTGGTGCACATAGAGTATTTAGTTTAGTTGCTTAGCTTTTTCTGTATATACAAAACGACAAAAATTACCTTGCATCCATTGATATTTTTTAACCCATATAATTACAATGGTACACTCACCCTGTATAAAAATTACTTGAATAGATAAATGAAAAAAATTATTGAAATATCTATACTTCAAGACAAGTACATAATATGAGAAACATATTATTTACATAACCGAGTGATAAATATAACTTCGGGACATAGAAAATTACATACAAAATTCTAAAAGTGTATTTTTATCTATTTTATAAACCAGAAGTTCTAGTTTAAATCAAATAGCTGAGCTATCTCGACATTTTTCTAACTTATGACTAACTTTGTATCTTGAAAAAACGTAATTTTTAGTAATATTTTCTTAATGAACAGTTATGGACCTTAAATTAACGTAAAATGAAAGTTAAAGCGTTACGTTCTCTCTCGTATATGAGTCGAAGCGGTTATAGTTATTTTATGGTAAAGAATTTGACATCTGAGTAACGTCGGACTTTTTCTTCATTTGGACAAGTGTAATTTTCTGGAATTTGTAAACTACGTTTAGACGTCGCCTTTTCCACCGACCTACCGATGTACCAAATTTGGTACAAAAAATGTCGCTTCTTTTTTAATTTATCACAATCTCAGGTTAGTTAGATTGGGTAAAATCAGGTGCATTAGCTAACTTTGCCATTATCATGTTGACAAAGTTTGCAGCATCTCTCCAGACATTAAAGAAAAATGTTGGAATTTCTAAAATAAACTCGATTTTAACTGCCAACTATATGAATAAGACGTTGTGTTTTTTTTAATGTTTTCTTAAAAAACAAGCCAAAATATATCAATGTTCCTTTTTTTCACAACAAACACATATTTAACGATCTATCTTGGTCACATATGTCAGTAAACTTCTCCTCGCAAGCAAATTTTATTTTATGGTCTTTGTTTTCTTTCCACAGATCAACAATATATTTACTTGCAACAAGTAAGATTTGGCTAAAAAGGGTACACTTCAAGAGTAAGTTACCAATATTTTTAGAGCCGGGATACGCTCTTTTTTTTTAGAAGTATTTTTTTTTTAAATCGCCGCCCCCCCCCCTCAACAAAATTCTGGATCCGCTACTGACAGATTGGGATATTTTTTTATAAATCACATCAATTTTTAAGATATTGCACATACTTTCCTATACACCAGCATTATAATGTTTACCCGGTATAGGTACCGAAAAATGTAAAAATTGTTATTCTAATAATTTCTTTAAAGCCTTGATTAAAATTTCAAAAAGTTAAGAGAGGTTAAGTTAAGAGGTTTATCCCTGAATTTATCAAACTTTTGACTGTATTTCATTTTTAAAAGATATAAGTATCGGTAACAATAATATTAAGTTAATACATACGAATGTTGAGACATAACAATCATTGCCAAAATAGGCTTTTAAACCGAAAGATGAGACTAATTTTTTTTTTCTCTTGATATGTTGATAACATGAGATATGTGATATGACATATTTAATGCGATTACACATTTTGCAATTCCCATCTTTAGCCTACATTTCGCAGGTTTCAAAAAATGTAGGCTAAAGATGGGAATTGCAAAATGTCGATCCCTATACTAGAAGTGTGTTGCACCGTGGTTTTATTACAGTTACCTTTTATCTTTTGACGTCACACTTCACGTGAACTGTTCTCTGCATTAAGATTGATTCCTGGAGATGGCGGTACCGCTTATTCAATGCCTGCCTTGCTTTGCATCAGATATTGAAATGGCGGCCTCGCAGTCAAGGGAGTTGCAACTGATTTATGGCAGTCCGATGAGTCCAAACAAGGACGAAACGGCCGTCATTGTCTAATCAGGCCCCAGGGAGTCCATTTTGTTTGGAGCCCTGCGTATCTTAATGCAAAAAGCAGTACACACTGTCCGATAGCCAAAAATTCACCTCTTTCTTTATAATAGTACGGACAATATATTTTCTTTTGTTTAATTTCTTTAAAATGGCTTTAAAAACGGAATAGCGCACACCCTAGTGGGTTCGATGCGATCTATTTTTTGAAACCTGTGAAATGTAGGCTAAAGATGGGAATTGCAAAATGTCGATTCCTATACTAGAAGTGTGTTGCACCGTGGTTTTATTACAGTTACCTTTTATCTTTTGACGTCACACTTCACGTGAACTGTTCTCTGCATTAAGATTGATTCCTGGAGATGGCGGTACCGCTTATTCAATGCCTGCCTTGCTTTGCATCAGATATTGAAATGGCGGCCTCGCAGTCAAGGGAGTTGCAACTGATTTATGGCAGTCCGATGAGTCCAAACAAGGACGAAACGGCCGTCATTGTCTAATCAGGCCCCAGGGAGTCCATTTTGTTTGGAGCCCTGCGTATCTTAATGCAAAAAGCAGTACACACTGTCCGATAGCCAAAAATTCACCTCTTTCTTTATAATAGTACGGACAATATATTTTCTTTTGTATATATATATATATATATATATATATATAATAAAAATATCAATATTTCCAATCGATTTTCGGAAAAATAAATTTCCTTTCATTTGTTGAAAATTTGAAATACTTTTTTTAGGTTTTTACACTACTTTTTGCAATTGTACATTTTATACAGGGTGACGTGAACATATCTATATACTTACTTACAGTCTAGACATTTATGATACATTTAAGAGCATTAAAATACATACATTTTGTAAATAGTATTCATGCAGCGTGTGCGAGTAGAAAAATATGGACAGAAGTCGTAAAGCAAACTAAAAACTTGCTACAAGAATAGCCTATAAGAGTATATAGGTTGTTACAAATTCAAGGCTCACCATTGGGTTCTCATAAACGGAGAATTTGGAACCCGGTATCCGAAAATATTATGAAAAAAAAACGAAAATTCTCGTTTGTTATTATTTTTTTCCTGTGTTTAGTTATACAAAGGTGCTGCAAAATTCATTTTACATTTTCATTGTAATATTTAATTTATCTTTCGCTTTGTCCGTCTCTTACTGTTTACGGACGCCAGTGTTGAGCCTCGAATTTATAACACCCTTTATAGAAAATGATGTGCCTCCGTGTAAATTTTAACCTATTTTTAATTATATGGATGATGTCTCTTATCACATCTTAGTTACCTTGTTGACTACAAGTTTTTAAACTAAAAAATTTAATTTTATTATTTACAATCACATAAAGCCTTAAAGAAAAAATAACTAAATAAAACAAACTGAGGCGTCATAATATAGGCAACCAAGTATACCCACCAATAAAATTAATAAACAAGGTAACACCGCAAACAACGGAAAATTGACAAACTGACACTCGAGTTTTCCAAATGTTGGTTTCACTTTATTAAAAGATCAGTTAAAATAGGTTTTAGAGTATTTTCATGACAAAAAAGTTTAATTATTTATTTTGTAACTAATTATTTAGTGAAAAAGGGAAAAACAGCGAAAAACACAAAGGCCTGTTTGCCACAGTTGCAAACATACTGGAATTTGTAAAGGTTGTATAGGCTTTCGTGACGATAATTTTAGCGTGTTAAGCATCGATTAAAAAAAACTTTATTTCCTTGCACTTGCTTGCTATACGTGCGAAACGGTAAAATGCTAAATAAAGGGATAAATTTATGGCTCGTCGTAGCCTAGGAAACGGGCCGTTTAGACAAAATAAATGTATGGGAAAGTACAATAAAACATCCATGGTAAGGTTGCTAACTGACCTTCGTTTGTAAAGATTAAGGTTGGCATGTAAACGCACCTCCTAAATATTAACAACTCGTAGAATTACAGGTTTACGCTTAGACCAATTACCTTATGTAGACAAAACTATTCACCCATGACGACGTCCGATGTTCACAGAATAAGAATTTACGCACTGTAGTAGTAAACAGGCTGTGATCGCAACACTGTGTTGTCAACTTGCACAAAATATATAAGTTGTAGGTAAATGAGAAGACACGTAAGCAAAAAAAAATCATCTGTAAAAGTAATTAATCCGTAGCGCAATTGGTAGAGCGATTAACATGTATTCGAGAGGTTGTGGTTTCAATTCCAAGCGGAGGCATAAAACTTTGTCAATTTTGAAAATTTAGTCTGCACGCTGCTAAATATTTTCAGCTCATAAATATTTATATTTTATAAGTCACGATAATGGAAAAAAAACGATTATTTTTCTAAATTGTCAATGTCCCGTCTGTTTAATTTGTGATCTAATGGTTGCCTACTCTTTCTGGTGGCTTTTAGTTTATTATTCCATTTGTAATGATCAGCTGTTAGATATGTGGAATGTTTTAAGCGTGCATAAATTATATAATTTAGTGTCTTAAAAAAGAAGGAGGAACCACCTTAGTAAATACAATAAACTGTGATTGGTCAGTACTTTATAAAGACGTCACAGAGGAATCTAATATTTATAACAATGTTGTCAATTAATGGGAAATATCCGGATTCATGAGAAATTAAGATCCAAAGCACAGAGAAATGATAGGTCGGCGCTGTCACCAAAGGTAAACGGGAAATTTTTACGAGTGTTATATTCGTGGGATATTTTTTAGGATCACTTGTGGTTGTGATTTGCTAAAAAATTCCTTTTTAGTATTGTGTGCGTTCGTGAAATTATTCGGTAAAAACGGGAAATTTTATTTTTAACAGTAATGAATATGAAATTTTGCCTCACAGTTAACTATGGTCTATTTCTTTTCGATTGAGAACGATGACAGAAAAAAAATTGAACAAAAATTTTCCTGATTGGTTCAAACATGTACCAATTTACACTATATAAATGAACAGCCAACTTGTTAAAGCTCTCTTATTTTAAAATCACAGAAGAAGGATAGGAAATCTCCGTTCGATTGATTTCTAGGAAATATATAACCCCTTTAGCAATTTAAAAATAGCTTTTAGCTCTAGCTATATTACGAAATAAACAATCTATTAACTTTCTAAACATAAAATCGGTTAATTTCACGTTTTTTTGCGACATTATCAACTTTGTGTTGAAGCAGAAAAGGATGCTCGATTTGTCGACAAAATATAGAAGGCGATGCCAAAAACGCCAAACCGCAAAAACATGATATAACCTAAAAATTCTAGTTGAAGTGGAGTATTTTTTTACAACTTTTGTGTAATTTTTTTACTTTTTAAAGCCTATCTACCTGCTATTTAAGATTTTTAAAAACAAAAATGGTAACAGAAAAGAATAATTTCGACAAGGTACCTATAAACAACTTTTAACCTTTTCATTAATAAAGATCTGGCTTGTTAATCTTAAATTTGTTCCTCTTTAAAAGCTAATGAGAAATGACTATTAGTTTTTACAATGTATTTGTATTAAATCTACCTGCTTATTCTAAGACTTGATTCTTGACTCTTTTAAAAGCCATTTTTATTTGAAGAGAATGCAATAAAAGTTATACCAATGTTTTGTTCTTTTCTAAAGATTTCTCATAGGGACAGAGCAGGTTGCAAAGAAGTTTGAGTTTAATTCCAATGATCACAATCTGGAAGCATGGCATGATAAAGGAAATACATTTAAGCTTTTTAAACACTCTAACCACAAGAATAAATATTTAATATTAATTCTTGTGCCGCAATATCAAGTTTTAATTTAAAATTCTAACCGCTGTAAACAGTAAACAACAAAATATCAGTTATGACGTAATCCCTAACCTTACTTTTTTACCTTGTCAAAATGAAAATTCTTGCATTTTTTTGTTGTAAACGGGCTTCTATCATCGTTCTCAATCGAAAAGAAATCGACCATAGAATAGCCTACTTTTCTCGTCACTAAAGTGTTAAGGAAACAGCTTATATCCATGTGAGAGATAAGAGATCTGTAATTTGTCGCACTATTAAAGGTAAACATAGATTTTCTAACACAGCCTTTAAACTATAAAACTTTTTTTCCTTATAAAAACTACAATAACATATTAAAATATCAAATTTTACACCAAATTATTGCCAATTACCTTTCGCTTTTCCAATTGCTTAATTATAATTTTTGTTCGGTAGATATGCTTGGTTTCTAAACCACTTAAACGTTTTAACTATTGATTAACAATAAAGGTGTTTCTTAATTCATTCGTTTGCACTCAGATTAAAAAACAAAAAACACATTAATTTTAATTAAAAGTGAATTATAACCAACATAATTAGGGATTTGGTTTTGTTCTTAATTATATATTTTTAATTACATTTTTTTATTACTTTTTATGTAGGGTTGCAGAAAGATTTTAATCCAAAATTAACTAGCCAGACACTTTGGTTCTGAGTATATTATTTTCCAAAAATCACACAAAGTTGTGTGGTTAATTAATTATTGTTTAAAATATTTTTGTAACTCAATAATCATATGCCAAACATCGACTAAAAAGATAAACACTACACAGATACGCACTGTTAGTTTATCAAAATAAAAATCAGAACATAAATATTCTTATTTTGGCGAAAATACTTCATATGTTTTTGCTTGAATAGATAAAGCTTTAGCTTTGTAAGACTATTAGTTCTAGGCTCACGTTAATGGGTTTTCTTTTGAAAAAACAAGTTACGCCTTTTTTATTTTGTGATATTTCCTTGTTCCTACTTAAATATTTAAACCAACCGATTATTTAATACTTCTAATATGAACCAAATTGTAACTTACTTTAATAAAGTATTAATCATAAACTTGTACAGGACAGTGCAGTGCTAATTCCTTTTAGAAGTTGTTGTCATACCTAATTTATAATTTATTATTATTTTATTTTAAGTATTAAATATTGTAAATATACATAAAGATAGAGGTCTTTTACTACGGTAGAGCAAGTGTATAAAAAATGTGTGTTGTCTAAGTAGGTAAAGTGGTAAGTAAGACTTTCTAGCAGACTATACTCTGGTCCTTTGAGTAATCAGAATATGGTCCTTGAGAGTACTATAAAGACGCCATTTTGTTTTAATAAATTAGATATCTAAAATGAATTGTTAATATTGATATTCATCACAACATCAATAAACGATTTATAATTTGATTACATTTTCTAGACAGATAATTTTTTGAACATGCAACTAGTAAGTATCTCCAGTCGTCTTCAGTTGAGGACTGAGATTATTTTTTGTTAAAAATCCTGTCTGAACCGGCTTGTCCCAAGTGCCAATTTAAAAATTGACTATTAGAGAAAGCCTTAAGCTGAAATTATATCCTCTCGCTGGCGTTGTCGCCAGCGTTCATCGTCGACGTTCGTAGATGCCATTTATAAACTTGGAGTTGGCGTCAGCATCGTTCCCGTTCGAACTGCGGTTGTCACTATTAAGATAACTCAACATATTAGGGAATCCAAACCACGTGATTCAATATGGCGGATTATTTTTATGGTCACGTGTACCAATTACAAAGCAATTTTGCCATCCAGCCGCCATTTTTGACACATCGTTGGATTACCTAATTATTGTCTTAACACAAATAGTAAGTATACAGGCTGATTCCTAAGTTGATACTTCTTTTTTATCTGTATATAGGAGGCAATAAAATAGACAACATTTTACAATACCGTTTTTCAAAAAACTTAAAAATAGGCGAGATACAGAAGTAAAAAATCTAAGTGCGGGCCAGGTCATCAAAACATAGCCTGCTATACTTTATGTTGTTTGTTTTATCTCTTATTAGAGATAGAACAGAGATAGAATTTACGGGTCGGTGGTGAATTATTTGGCATTCCGCTGCGGTGTGTTTTTCTAAAGCAAGTTAATTTTAAATTGGTGACACGTGAAAATGGTAAAATTTGAAAACAATGAACCAGTAGATATGGTGCTAATTTACGGTGAGTGTCGTCAAAGTGCGAGTGCTCGAGATTATACGCAGAACGCTTTCCCTTGCGGGTTTATCCTACACCCAGAAGTTTTCTTAAAGTTAATCAACGGGCAAGTTAGGCAGAACCGTATTTGATCCATAATGTAATAAATGAATTTAAATGCTTTATTTTTAAGTTTTTTGAAAAAAGGTATTTGAAAAAGTTAATTTTAATGCCTTCTCTACACAGCTAAAAATGAAGTATCAACTTAGGGATCACTCTAGTAAAAGTTAAAATTGGTTGAAGTCGGACGACTGCCGGTGCCAACGTGAACGCCAGTGAAGTTTATAAACTGCTGTATTATAATACCTTTATTTTAACTTCTAGCGCCACCGCCAACGCGAGTTTGGGGTTTATAAATCAAAGCTTAAGTCTTGATAAACAAAAAATTCATTTAAACTTGTTCGCTTGTTAAATTACCAATTTGTAGATATGCACCAAGTAAGTAATAAATTAATATAAAATGATGTCTACAGTTATTATTTGGTATAAGGAAAAAATTTATTAAAACATTGACGTCTTAATGGCCCCACAAACAAAGTTTCCTAAAATTACTAATTATTTAAGCAAGAAAGTTTGTAAGGGTAGCTTTAAACTACGTATATTTGTAGATATAATATCGATAAATGCTCTTTTTCATTATTCGAGATCAGAAAACAGTTATTACAAAATATTTTGTAAGATTTAAAATAGAAATATTGCGGATTAAAAACACGGTTGCTGGTTATAGTGTTTAGATATTTATTTGTTAACTTGACAGCTACACAAACCTTGCAAATTAGCTATTTTATTTAATCACATAATTATTTCGGTTAAGCTATATGGGAGTAGCTTAATGAAGATATCAAATAAATGTAATATAACCAGAAATAAAATTGTAAATAACCTTACCAAACCTTAGAATTCCAAGGTGATGCCACTGTTACATTGTCATGGACTTTCTAAAATAAATATTATAAAAACTTTTTAAGAATAAATCGTATGCATATTCAATAAAATATGCGCCTCTAGTCTTCTATTTATCATTGGTCAAAGAGATATGTTTAAGCGTTACTAAATTCAATATTTCTTTGTGAATTTATAAAGAATTATTTTTCTGTTTATTTATACATAATTTTGCATCCCTGTTAAATAAGATAGTTTGTGCGATTTTTTGTGGCATAAAGATACATTTTATTATAAACCTTTAGGTTATAAAGAATGTCTAGATAATTTGAGACATTTGGGCTATTTACAAAGAACACTAGAAACATTGTCTCCCCGCCAATAAGACAAAAAACTTACCATTTCTTTGATATTTATAGAGGATGGTCTACCGGTCACTTCGGCCAAAGTAAAAGGCAAGCCTAACATGTTTTCGGCCTCTTAGCTGAAGAGTGTGTGTGGGCCTGTTTCGGACCTATGACACGGACTTTTTAAAATTAAAACAAAAAAAGGTACGTCTTTTGTTAAATTGTTTTTAGTGTTCCCCATAGAATTAGACCTGTTATTCATTTTTACTAGGATGTGGTCAAAGGGTGACATTACCTGGGTATGTAGATCAACATTACTTCTCCCAATGGAGAACTTTAAAATTTAATAGACCAATTTATATTCTTAGTGGTATGTATACAACGTTGTCATTATCTTGTCAAGAAAAAGAACCAACTTTAGTGATAAGTAAGGTCCGGATATCAGGTAGTGAAACCAGAGTCAGCATAAAGACCAATTAAAAAGTGAAAATATATTTAGATTTTTTTTCAAGGCAAAAAATGGGTCTTCTTGTATTGACCAAATCAAGCCACAAGCCCTAACCAACCCTAGTAAAAATAAAAAAGCACAAAATACGTCGATAGCCCAAGTAATTCACGTTTAGCAAGTGATTGTTGACAAAATATAAGGTTTTTAACCCGCAAAAGCAGACGTAGCAAAAGGGTTTGAGTTTATATTCACAAAACACTATAAATATGTCATGGAGATTGGTTTAAGGGTATTACACATAAATATCAACGGTTCAAGTCAAAAAGATCTTTAGTAAATTTGAAAATTAGCATAAATAATGTTTCTTCTACTTTTCTATACATTAAATTAAGAAATCTACCATAAATCCTTTTGGCTGTCAAAATACGTTCTCAAAACGACATACATCAATAGTAAATAAGTTAAAAAAGTCTTTTAATTCTCAACATACGATTGTTTCAGTTACTGACTGGGATTCGAACCCAGTACCCCTGCATGGATGCCTGCATGTAAGCGTTATAGCCTTATTAGGAGGCCGCTCTGTATATGCCGTATTGAAAAATGCGAAGTGGGTTTAAGGGTACGTTTGTTATCGAAATTTGTACGAAAAAGTATTAAAACTATAAAAGAATGATATTTTCTAACATACAGGGTGATTCCTAAGTTGATACTTCTTTTTTAGTTGTGTATAGAAGGCATTCAAATACCTTTTTTCAAAAAACTAAAAAATAGCCTGGTAATCAAAACGTAGCCCTTTACTTTATATTGTTTTTCTCAGTTTTTTGTATGTAAGTCATGCATTTTACGGATCGGTCGTCAGTTATTTATTTTGGCAATTCGCGACGCGGTGTGGTTTTCTGAAGCAAATTAATTTTAATAAATTGGTGAAAATGGTAAAATTTGAAAACAATGAACTAATTATGGTGCTTATTCATTATGAGTGTCGTAAAAGTGCGGATGTTTCTTCTCTACAACCAGAAGTTTTCCTAATGTTATTCAACGGGCAAGTTAGGCAGAACCGTATTTGATTTGTAGTGTAATAAATGAATGCAAGTACTTTATTTTTGGGTTTTTTGAAAAAAGGTATTTAAAAATGTTGTTTATTTTAATGCCTTCTATACGCAGCTAAAAAATAAGTATCTACTTAGGAATCACCCTGTATAATTCGATTAAGACGTTTCCGATAGTGTTTTATTTTAAACTATAGCCTGAGTTGAAGAAGTATAAGAAGACCAACTGAACTAGGTCTCTTTTGACTTTAATATAATATTGTAAGCGTAGAGTATTAGAAAATAGAGATTTTTAATAGCTAAGCATAATTACATTAAAAGGCAAAGGATAATATATTGGGAAATTTACAAATTATTTAAAATGCTAATATTTAAAAAATTAACGAAAACCCCACTTCTATAGCTCTGTACAATTGTCCGACCTAGAAAAAATTGATATACAGGTTGTTATGGGATGAACGCATTCTTTCTATATCCGTAAATCCTGATATGCCAACATTCAAGGGAAAATAATGTTTCCATCTTAGAAAAACATCTTCAAGCATTTAATCTTGGTTCCCGAGAAGGAATCTAAATCTACAGCGACATAATCTAACAAGTAAATTTTCCCCATGCGCGTACGGCCAACTCGGTTTGGTTTTAGGGGTTGCCCAACGCTTTAGAGGGTCGTTATAAAATAAAGTATGGAAAAATTTTCTGGGATACCCAAAGGAGTCACCCATTTAAATATAATGCGTCAACTCCATAACAGCCTGTATGTAGTAATGTGTCTTGTGTTAAATTAAAGTGATTCAAAACAAAGGCAATGGAGGTCCATAACTCTACTGCGATTCAAGAAACGTCATTTATTAAAACCTTTAAACATGCTGTTCATTTTTTTGCTGTTGATGCAATTAACTCATGCCTTTCCAAATTGTAACAGAACACAGAGCATTTTGATAGTTAAATTACGAGCTAACGATAAACTACAAAAATCTAGTTAGCCGTAAAACCTAGGCAAAATTCTGTATATAACCTAGTTTGGGCAGATTTATGCTAAATTTTTCACGATTTTTTAAAAAATACATCATTTTTGAGAAAATGGGACTGCCATGTTTCCAATAAAGCAGACCATTTCTCTGTCAAGGAAGATTTAGGATATGTTATACTGCTTAATTTCCTCTTTCAAACAACGTATAAAATACGAATTATTACTCAGTCAAGGCTAAAATCAGAGTTATTCGGCCAGCATATCTGATCTAAAACAAAATAATTTTTGCCGCAAAATATTATGTAGTTTTTAACTCCCTCCTTCCTTAATCGTATTTTACAATATTATTATTTTAGTTTACAAGCTCAACTTTTATCCCCTGAATGTAAACATGACCAGCTAAAAAGTTTACTTTCATTTTTAATGTTCCATTTATATAATAAATTGTATTATAATTAAGAGAGACTCGTTCTGGGTGTTGAACGAAACAACTTTTTTCGAAATCATTGGTGAAAGATCAATGTTTTAGGGCAATATTCTTGGAAAATGTATTTTAAGAAGCCAGTTTTCTTTTAACAATTGTACTGATACCCCTCTCATCAGGTATATTCAGGACATTGCGTTTTTTAACAGGATAACGTGCTAATCTTCGTACAAACTTACTTAATTTACAAAATATATTTAACTTTTAACATTTCTTTAACAAACAATACCCAAAATCCAGTTCGCATTTTCCTATATTTTCCTCTTTGTCTAGCACACTCTTAAGGCGCCAGCATCTTCGATAGTTCTTCGTCTTGCAGACAGCCTTTGAGGAATTCGTCTTGAGTCAATTGACCGTCGTTGTTTTCGTCCATTTTGGCGAAAATATTTTTCGCCCGCTCTTCCGCGGAGTCTGCCGGTCGGTTTGATGAGCATGCTCCGAGCATGTCGTATATTGCCTATAAATAAAAAAAATAATTAATTATAGTATATACTCTAACCTTCACTAAGATATATTCAGCAAGAAATTTTAATTTGTTCTACATGTTTCGAACGAACAGGCCCGAACGTTCATCTTCAGGAGAAGTATAGTTATATAGTATAGGAAATTGTGAGTGACACCCTCATAGAGCATTTGAGGAAGTAAGATTATTGAAGAAAGTGATGCTTCCATAAAAGTAGCGGAGGAAAATACTACCAGGTTCTAAAGATAAATATGGAGTTAAATGTTAATTTAGGGTGATGAACTGAGAAACGTTATGTGAGAATGATATAGAAAAAGAGCAGAAACTTAAGTGGTGTAGTATATTATTGAAAAACTATTGTTAAATGGAGAAAATGAAAAATATGTGTGTTGGCAAGACAGATGTACTATTATTGTTGTATGTATAAACTGTGGTGTTTGAAGAAATCTTAGGATATCACAGTTCATTCTGCATACAACAATAGTACATCTGTCTTGCCAACACACATATTTTTTATTTTCTACATTTAACAATAGTTTTTCAACAATATACTCCACCACTTAAGTTGCTGTTCTTTTTATTCTCATATAACGTTTCTTAGTTCATCACCCTAAGTTACCATTTAACTCCATACTTATCTTTAGAACCTGGTAGTATTATCACTTTCTTCAATAATCTAACTTTCTCAAAAGTTCTATAAGGGTGTCACTGACTTAGAGTATTATTTCTCCCCATTTAACTTGCCACTTCACTTTAAGTATGGACTACTTCTTCAAATTATTCTTTTTGTTTATATTTTACATTCTGTAAGAAATCGGATTATGTGTTGTAAGATAATCTTTGATGGAACACGACACAAAATTTTATAAAGGGCAGGTTACGAGTGGGGAATAGCCAACTCGAATGGCGAACATTTAAATATTCTTCTAAGAAAATAACCTGTTCTAACAGCTTAATGCCATGTAATAAAGTGATAGATAATACCATATCGAAGTAAAAAACTGTATGCGTTCAACTTTTAACTTATATAAATCGTCCTCGGAGGACTAATTCTCGAAATCGAGGAACAGCCTTAAACTTTTATTTTACGCAACAGATATAAAAAAAAATAACTGGTAAATTTCAAAGAAAGTTTTAGCGGCAGGCGTACAAAGTAGTGCATCTATATTTTGTACCCCTGGGGTTCCCTGGGACACAGGTAGACAATGACAGGCTGTTTCATCCTTGTTAGGACTCATCAGAAAGCCATAACCTGTAAGCAATTCTCAATACAGCGAAAATATACTTTTAAGGAATAAGTAAAAACATGAAGTCTTTCTCCACTGGTTTATTGAAATAATAAAAAATTTTTAAATTCTACATGTTTCGGGTGTAGTAACACCCATCATCAGGAAAAAATACAAAGAGAGAGCATTAGTAAATAAAGGAGCAAGATTAACTGGTAGTGAACATCGATGGAGCTCTATCGAGCCATGAGAGATAAAAATTAAGAACTGATGATTTAAAAAATTGGTATACTTAGAGCCTCGAGGCTAAGTTTGGACACTGACCGTGGGCAAAAGGTAACAGTGACAAGAGGGCCCGTTAGGGCTGAGAAAAAAATATATAGGAAAAATGGAGACTCATGGGTCCAGAAATCTCATCCCGAAGAAAACATGGGGAGAGAAAAGAAAGTGGTATGGAAAGAAAAATTAATTATTTGGGGCTACCATGGAGCTTAATTGGATGTGCCAATTATATTGTATATTATATTAATCTTAAGTCAAAGTTGTAAAATAAAAATTATGAAAAAATTGGGGGAACTAGTCCAGAAAAAGGACTAGTTCCCTTCCATACCACTTTCTTTTCTCTCCCCATGTTTTCTTCGGGATGAGATTTCTGGACCCATGAGTCTCCATTTTTCCTATATATTTTTTTCTCAGCCCTAACGGGCCCTCTTGTCACTGTTACCTTTTGCCCACGGTCAGTGTCCAAACTTAGCCTCGAGGCTCTAAGTATACCAATTTTTTAAATCATCAGTTCTTAATTTTTATCTCTCATGGCTCGATAGAGCTCCATCGATGTTCACTACGAGTTAATCTTGCTCCTTTATTTACTAATGCTCTCTCTTTGTATTTTTTCCTGATGATGGGTGTTACTACACCCGAAACATGTAGAATTTAAAAATTTTTTATTATTTCAATAAACCAGTGGAGAAAGACTTCATGTTTTTACTTATTCCTATAAATTAACTCCACTTTAAGAATGGACTACTTCCTCAAAATATACTTTTAAGATATTTTTAAGAATAAATGTATGATGCAAACCTAGTATCGTCATCTGTAGGAATCAACTCAATGTAAAAGATAGCCATGTGACATGAAACCATAGAACTACGGTAGGCCAACACATCCAGTATATGAAACGTTTTTACGAATCCCTAAACTTTTTCTACGGGTTTGTAGATTCAAATATAGATCGCGTTGCAGTAGCCCACTGGGGTGCCGCACTAATCCGTAATACAATGCCGTGTGAAAAAAATAAAGTAGTAGAGTTTAGTGTTTAGAAAGAAAGTTTTATAGCGGCAGGCGGACAAAGTAGTGCATCTATCTTTTGCATTAAAGTACACAGGGACGCCAAAGGTAATGGGTTCCCTGGGGCACAGGTAGACAATGACAGGCTGGTTCGTCCTTGTTAGCAATTCTCAATCGCTGTGTACAACTAAAAAATAGGCCTTTTCTGCCTTGACAAATTAATTCTGTCATTCCGTGTCTTTATATTTAATTATTTAAAGTTACAGAAAAAGTTGTAGTGTAATTTAGCCGCCGGAAGTTCAAACAGCTTGAATATTTCCGGATTTTTTTTTCATTGCCGTGGTAATTATTTAAAATTAAATCTTCTGATTGGTTAGAAAAAGTAGGTGCGAAATTGTCTGTAGAATTTAAACATCGAATAAAAATGGCGTATTTAAAATTCGAAAGTCGACTACACTTTCGGTTAAACAGGAAGTGGAATTGAAAAATGGCAATTTACACACTTACTAACTCCTAAAATTTTTCAATTTTACTTCTAGAGTCACGAAAAAATTGTGTCACGCGGTATTACGGACAAGAAATTGAAAATGAGAAACACAGTTTAAGGATGCTTACTTTAATATCTTTAAGCTCAAGTAAATCGTATGTCCCTACATGAAAAAATTCAATGATTAACTCTTAACAACTAGCTCTTATTCCGCGTAAAAAAAACCATTTGTAATAGTGCTTAAAATACCGCTAATCGATATAGTTTTCAATGACGTAAGGCCGTTTCATTGCGGTTATTTAAAAATGTTTTATTAAATTCTCATTGTGTTTTATTTATAGTTTGAATTCTATTAGTTTAGCGTCTAGTCTGCTTTTATAAAGCGTTTTCTATTGTATTCTCGTTTTAGGCTAAATTATCAAATGTATAATACGCATTCAGTTGGCTTAAGATTGAGTTCACAATATACAAGGCCTAAAAAATGTGACATAGTATCATCAAGGATTGATCTAAATTCTCATTAGAAACAAGATTTGATGAGAGAATGACGAAGGATTGATATCATTGAAGACTGTCTGTCCGAATCATCGTGTAGGGTGTGCATTAAACATGCAAAAAAAAAGTTAAATAAAAATTTTAAATATAGATGTATCTGTCTGTGTTTAAATAAACTGGAAACGTTTAGCGCGGCGTGCAGATAAAGTTTTTTCCGATCCTTTTGAGGTAAATAACGGGCTTAAGCAGGGAGATGCGATATCTCCAATTCTATTTAACATTGCTCTGGAGAAAGTAATAAGAACCGCAGAAATAAGCGTTGAGCTGTTGGGTCGGGATGGCCCAAGATTACTACTGGCTTTTGCCGACGATATCGACGTAGTGGGTAGTGGGTGGATCGGTGATGAAGGTGAAATATCTCTTTTCGAGGGTAGAGACGCAAGCGAAACAAATAGGGCTCAGAATAAACGAGGACAAAACCAAGTATATGCGCACCAGCAGAACAGGGCGCAAAGACAGAGTTGGCCAAAATGTCACTATGGGAGAATTCAATTTCGAAAGGGTCACAACTTTTAAGTACTTAGGAACCACAATTGCTTTGGGCAACCTGGCAGAAGAAATTAAAGTCCGTATTCAAAGTGGAAACAAATGTCTAATGCACTAAAGTCAATACTAGCATCGAAAAACATTTCGCGAAGAACGAAAATCACAATTTATAAAACCGTTATAAGACCGACTGTTATTAGCATACATACCTGGACCCTGACCAAGGACAACGAACGGAAATTCAGAGTCTTTGAGAGAAAAGTTCTACGCAAAATGCGAAGCCCAATAACACAACTGTACACGGTAAGAACGAATCAGGAAATACCAGAATTATATAAGGATCCAAATATTGTGAAGGAAATAAAAACAGGAATGCTGCAATGGGCGGGTTATGTGCAAAGACAGTCTGACACAAGAATGGTAAAATTGGCCTGGGAAGGAGCACCAATAGGTCGAATACCCTTGGGGCGCCCACGAATGAGGTGGCGCGATAACATCAAAGCGGACCTAAGGACTATTGGAATAGATTACGACCCAACATTGATGGAAGATCGGCAACAGTGGATGAGAATAGTACAGTCGGCCAAGACCCACTCCGGGTTCTAGAGCCATGGAGTAAGTAAGATAAAGTTTTAAAATTAGAAAAGTTTTATGTCTCCGCTGGCAATTGAATCCAGAACCAATCAACTTCGGCCATATACCTTATTCAATTTTATGTTAGTTGTATACAATTTGGACTCTCCGACGATTCCAAACCGGGGAGGGTGTTATACGGAGAGGGAAACTTATTCACGACCACTGATCATAAAGATCTATTTTATTATTATCCATATGCCCCGTCGACATATTGCGACACCTGCAGTAGAGTGGGCCGAAAACTATTACCTTTTTTTTAATTCGCCAAGCAAATTGTTGTAAAAAAAAATTAAATTCGGTTGTCATCTTCCAGTCGAACAGTGTGCTAGAAGTTTATAGAAATTGACGAAAATGGAAATTTTTCGTAAATGTGGTCGAACAACGGAAATATGTTAAAATTTTGCTCGATTTATTGTGCATTTATTAATTTAGCACACCATTGAATCAGTTTATTTAATTTTGTTTATATTAAAAAGAAACAGTAAAAATAACAGTAAACCACTGAATCAATGGCTTGTTAAATAAATATTATTAAATAAATGTATAATAAAACTGGCAAACATTTTTAAAAATTCCCCTTGTTCGAACACTTTTCTCGACCGGAAAACGGTAACATATTAATGATGTATTATCTTATTTAACATTGTTGAACCATAAACTAAACATTACAAGTTATACCGCGCCAATCGTAGCAGTTTAAGTGATATTAAATAATTTACGAAAAAAGTTCAATTTCGTTAATTTCTCTAAACTTCGAGTACAATGCGCAACCGGAAGATGAAAACCGATTTTTATTTTTTTTTACTTACGTCAATTTGATTCTTATTAAAAGAGGGCACTTTTCCGCCCTAGACCGAATCAAAAAAACACTTAACTTTTTTCGACCCACCCTCACCGCAATCAGATCAAGACCTTTAAACAGTAACATCTAGCTGTAATAATTTTAAAATATAGTTATGTATTAGAATAAATTGAAATATTAAGCCCGAAAAAGTGTTATGCCTCCACTGCAAATCGAACCCAGAACCTAAAAATTTAGCTTGACTATAATAAAAAATCAAAATTCATTCGTTTATTTCTCTGTTAATTAAAATGATTGAAGATCCAAAAAAATATATTTCAAACGTAATTCGACGAGCTTTTTCGGATAGGGTAGTTATACCGGGTGTTGCATCGTCGAGCGGGACATAGGAAATCCCATGTAATTTTAAATGGGGTCAATTATTGGCTTCCCTAATTATTTTAGAGAAAAATTCTATTTAGGTTTATTAAAGAGCACTAAAACCCACATTCAAAAGAATGAATAACTTAAGATATTTTTGATGAGCCAGTTTACGGGTTATCGCCGATTTCTTTTTAACTATTTCTCCTTTTTATGGCCCCGTATTTGCGGGCACCAGTCAAGGTAAAAGATGACTGTCAAATAAAGTTGTCTAGCAGTCAATGGAGGAATATTTGAACATCTTCTTAAATCCTAAAGTTCTAACAATTTAATAGTACCTACTTATTAATTAGTAAAATATTGAAACATGTAAAATGTTATAATTAACCTTGTAATTGGATACTTTATTTTAGTTTTATACAGATTAATTTGTAGGATAAATACAACTTTAATATTTTCGATGTACGAGTTTTTATAACAATAAAGCACACATTTAAAAATGACAACTTTATTTGACAGTCATCTTTTACCTTGACTGGTGCCCGCAAATACGGGGCCATAAAAAGGAGAAATAGTTAAAAAGAAATTGGCGATAACCCGTAAACGGGCTCATCAAAAATATCTAAAGTTATTCTTTTGAATGTGGATTTTAGTGCTCTTTAATAAACCTAAATAGAATTTTTCTCTAAAATAATTAGGGAAGCCAATAATTGACCCCATTTAAAATTACATGGGATTTCCTATGTACCGCTCGACGATGCAACACCCGGTATGACATTTTATTAAAAAAAAAAATTTTTTCAGAAAAAAAATTAAAAACCCTGAAAATTTTGGGTCTAAAATCGTAATTTTTAATATTTTCACAATTTCTAATCATTTTAGGTATAGAAGATGTATTATGAAAAAAAAGTAGATATTTGAGACCGCCCATCTGATCGTTTAAACCGGAATTATATTCGAATTACCCAATTCGACTTATTCGGTACCCATGACGAACCTGCGACGGCCATTTTTCGACATTAAAAAAATCAAAAAAATTACTTTCCAATTTCTAATCTTTCTCAAAAACAATAAGGTTCTGCTGCGGCCGGTCCTCTCAAACCTCCAGAAGTAAAAATCGAAAAAAATAATTCTTGTGACCTGAAATGGATGACGAATATTGCATAATTTTCGACTTTGACGTTTAATAGCTTTTTTCCGGTACACCCTAATGTCAAAAAATCAAAATGTCAAGAATTCGGGAACACATTTTTAAAAGAAAGGAGGGATAAACATATCGCGGTTCGCGATATGTTAATAATCGATAGCCGTTGTTAAATCGTTTTATAACATTTATCTACCTTTGCTATGATAAAGAAATTTAATTTCGTTAAAAATAATGTCGCAATTGACAAAATTGTCTGTTTGATTCATCAAAGAGATAAATACCATTAACTTTATCCAAAAGTCAGCTAAGTTTAAAATTTAATTTTCAAATTCTATTGAAAACCGTTGGCCCCTTATTGTAATCTCCATTCAAGTATATCTACATATATTATCTTTAAAGGATTAAACAGTGAACTTCTGTATAAATTTCACTGGCCTGGAAGAAACCCTTTTGCAACCCCACGTCATTCGTTTGCCCTACTTGTCCCTAATGCCCTTTCCGGCCAAAAATAGGAACCTGGAATATTAAGACATTGACGGATTACAGTGGGATCTTGTTGGAGTAATGATATTTTCATAGAACTTATGTAAACAGTTTAACAAACAAGTGATATTTTTTCTTATAATTTTGCTACTGAGGGACAGGAGCGGACTGTTAATTTTGGTGGCCAATACTGTTTGGGGGCGTACCAAATTAACACAAGTTTGGGTCAGTTATAGACATTCATTTGCCGTTTTGCCGAGAAACTATTTTTTTACTAAGGAGCCTTTTTATTAAACGGTAAATAATATAACACATTCTTGGAGCAGCAGTTTATTATGTTCTGTCAGATGGTGGTATTACTGCTAAAATTTGACTTTTCGTTTTTTAGATATCAGGTAAGTATTTGGCAAAAAATTACGTTAACACGTGCAGCCCCCTGGGCGGGAGTGGCCCCCTAAAATCTTACATGGAAAGGGGGGTCGAGTGATACCTTATTTTAAAGGTCTTTCAGTTCCCTTTACTACTGAACTAAAGTACATGAATTTTACATCATTATAAAGGGAATTGAAAAACCTTTAAAATAAGGTATCACTTCTATCTAAGATTTTAGGGGTGGTGCCACCCCCGCCTAGGGGCCTGCACGTGTTAAGGAGATTTTATGCTAATTTTGTGCCCCCATCGAAAACAAAATCGACGGGTCTGAGCGTTTTTCCAAAAAAAAACTGAGCTGCCAGTAAATGTCTCTGTTTCGTTTTCGATGCGCCACCCTGTATTTATTTATCACATAAGTTTTTAATGGCCATCGTTGACACACGTCATTTCTAGTACTATTTTTTATAAAACTTACAGTTTGGTCATGGCCGAGATTCAATTTTTATCTAAAGTTACGAGTCAATTATCCTACAATCATAAACATATTTATCAAAATTGGGCTTCTTGTCTCCAATAACACCAAAAACACTTAGGTAACAAGTTTGAAAAAGAAATTCGTGACATTTTGACCCTTTCTTTCTTCTCCCATTAGTTTTTTTTCAAATCTCATCAAATTTCAAAAGTCAGAATTTGGAATGCCCTCCCTGAAAATGGTTTTCTTCAGGGTATGCCCTCCTTAGTCCATTTTAAAAAATTTATTAAAGTGTGATATAATTGTTATTTTATTAGTATTATTGTTCTATTTACTAAGGTATATAATATTGGCGAATTGTTAATTTTGAAATAGTTATTTTATATTCTGAAGTACCTTGTACAGTAGAACCCTGATTATCCGTGCGCGCTTTATCCGGGCGGCGGATTCTCCGTGCGGCATTGTAATTGTTTATCCGGGCGCCGGATTATCCGTGGGGCATTTTAAATTTCGGGGAATACCCCTTTTATGTATTTACTTATTATTTTCGCCAACTACCGACCGACTCGTTAGTTAAACGTAAACAGGCGCTCAAAATGCAGCGCACCGGTGCTAATGAAAAGCGTAAACGCAATGTTTTAACTATTGAACAAAAAATGTAAATTTTAAAACAATTTGAAAATAACATATGTGTTGCTGAATTGGCTAAAGCATATAACATTGGAAAACAAACAGTTCGTGACATTGCGAAGAAGAAAGCCGAATTACAAAGCTTTGTAGCTAAAGCTGACAGTGCAAAAGCTATTTCTGACAGGAAATCTCTAAAAGGGTCTACTTTTCGAGAGCTTGATGATGTTATGACCAGGTGGGTCTTGCAGAAAAGATCCGAAGGGGTTTCAATATCAGGACCTATGTGTGCTAAGCAAGCTCAAAAGTTTCACGAGCAGTTAAAAATCAAAGGAAACTTCTCGGCATCTTCTGGTTGGCTTTACAGGTTTAAAAGACGTCATGGAATACGAGAATTAGCTGTTCAAGGGGAGAAATTAAGTGCTGATTATGGCGCTATGGTAGAATTTTGCTATGCTTTGGAAAACCTTACACAGGAGCACAACCTAAAACCAGAGCAAGTGTATAATGGAGACGAAACTGGACTTTATTGGAAAGCGATGTCAAAAAGAACACTTGCTGCAGGCTTAGAAACTAGTGCACCAGGTTAGCTTTACATACATATTTTTACGTGTATACAGTGTTTTTTAAAATATTTTTCAAAGTAAGCAAAGACCGTGTAACAGTATTATGCTGTGCTAACACATGTATTTTTTACAATAAATTATTAAAAAAATAAAAATGAGGTCTTTGGATTATCCGTGTTTTCGATTATCCGGCGAAGGCTTGGTCCCGGCTGGCCCGGATAATCGAGGTTCTACTGTATTAAGTTTGTAAACCACAAGTCTTGTGACTGCTGATGTGATTTAAAAAAATAAAATTCCTTATAATGAAACATGGATTGATGATATTTAAAAAGAAATTAAATATCTAAATTATGAACAAACCACTAAATAAAATTCATTTAGGTTCGTAATAAAATGCCACGAAATAAGTAATTTTTGAAAAAAAAAATCAATTTTGTCATGGTGTTCCTGTAATAGATAATTACCAAATAAACAATGTTCATTTATTTTTAATAAGATTACTTTACAGATAATATACTACACAGTTCAATAGTAAAGTGTTGTTAAAAAAAACAGAAACTTTGTTTTTATACAGCGTGTTCGTGGATTTGCTTGCCAAATGGAAAACTTCTTTATTATAAATTTTTCGAAAAAGTTATTCCTTATAAAAAGTTTTGCTTCTAAAATTATTAAGATTGACTTAAGAATTTCTTTTTAATATTGTACAGGGTATCTCAAAAACGAAAAACTTTAATTCTAAATGTGAAAAAACTTTATACCAATATTTATTAACTGGCAAATTGGAAAGAGCGAAAAGCTAATTAAATCGTCAACTAATTTGTAGTATACAGGGCACTGATAAAGTTTTTTTTTAATAGTTACTTAACATTTTTTATAAACAATATGGATAAATAATTAAATTTACCCATAGATACATTATTACCAGGGGACTCGGAATTGAGACTAGATTTTTCTGCGTGGTTATTAGGCGTTATGGAGGACGATCGCCGTTTACCTTTTAAAATAATTTTTTCAGATGAAGCTGTTTTTACGACCAACGGTATTGTAAGCATTGCAAGTTGGACATTGGCTGAACAGAAATTTTGCTTATAGGTGGATAGGAAGAGGTACAGATCAAGATTTGCGTTTTTGTCATTGGCCAGCGAGGTCCCCGGATCTCACCCCACTGGATTATTTTTTGTGGGGTGTCCTCAAAAAAAAGGGTATATAAAAGGCGGCCCCGAGACAGAGAACACCTCAAGAGACGAATATTTCAGGGATGTGCCGGGCTACGGGGACTTCAACTATCAAATGCCGTCAGAAGTTTTAGAAAAAAAATTATTAGGTGTATGATGAACAACGGGGGGCTTATTAAAATTTAATCTTCTATGTATATTTGTTCGTGTTTACTGTATAATTACTAGTAATTGAAAAATTTGTTATGTGTAAATATGTTTATATGATTGTTTAATAAATTTTCAATTAGGTTGTAAATTATCTAAATATTTTAATCAGTCTGTATACTAAATTAACCTGCAAATAGTACATTGATAGCTTAATGATAAATATTGCAATAGTATTTATCCATATTGTTTATAAAAAATGTTAAGTAACTATTCAAAAAAAACTTTATCAGTGCCCTGTATACTACAAATTAGTTAACGATTTAATGCGCTTTTCGCTCTTTCCAATTTGCCAGTTAATAAATATTGGTATTAAGTTTTTTCACATTTAGACTTAAAGTTTTTCGTTTTTGAAACACCCTGTACAATATTAAAAAGAAATTCTTAAACCAATCTTAATAATTTTAGAAGCAAAACTTTTTATAAGCAATAACTTTTTTTCGAAAAATTGATAATAAAGAAGTTTTCCATTTGGAAAGCAAATCCACGAACACGCTGTATAATTACTTTTTTATTTATGAACCGATTTTATTGATTTTTGTCTTGTTTGAGATATAATATTTTTGACATTTTTTGAAAAAACGAAATAGCGGACACACCTCAACTTTTCTATTTTTCCGAGGGCCCGTCCGTGCGCCGGATGCACTCAGGCCAGCTTTGTCATTGTCATTGTGCTCACCCTGTTTGGTTGTTACACTCACTCCGTGATCCCAGTTCCTTGCACTAGTTTGTGTAGGTCAACTGGGAAGAGGGTAAGGATGTCCTCTGGTTCCAGTTTTGGTTGCCCGAGTATTCGTTGCCTCTTCCGATCTAGTGATTCGCAATGGCGAACTATGTGCTATACAGTTTCCCTGTATTGTCCGCATAATCTGCAGTCAAGGTCTTTATTGTACAGTTGCATTCTGTGCAGATGGTTCTTGACAGCCATGTGTCCTGTCAGAATTCCTGCAATGGTTCTCAACTGGTTCCTGTTCATTTAAAGCAACTGTTTAGTAAGTCTTGGGTCTGGATTCCCAATGAAGCTTTTGCTGTGGTGTAATCTCTGTCTGTTGCTCCAGTGGATTTTGTGTTCACTCCTGAACAATCGCTCTATGGCATCTCGCATTGTGCACCTTGGTACTCAGAGTGCTGGTTCTGGACCAATGCATGTATTTTCTGAGCCTTTCCTTGCAAGTTTATCGGCTTTTTCATTTCATTCTCAGAGAATATAATATTTTAGATTTTTTGGAAAAAACAAAATGGCGGACACATCTCAACTTGGTTAAACTTTAAAACTTGCGGGAACTTTTTTGAATAACACTGTATATCTTTACGTGCAAGATTCTAAGATCTAAAACATTTCTGAGCAGAATAAGACGTCGTACAAGCAAACATATTAAAAAATAGCTGACGTATGACAAAATAATGTGTCTAACAACGACACAGATGGCGCTCCGTGCCACATCTTACCGGTGTGTCCCACCAAGTGCTGCCTAAGTAGCTTTGAGTTCCCCCTTCTTTTCGTCGGATCCTAGCTCTACTGATGGGTCATGATATGATGAAACGCATCTAGAGATGGATCTGACGAAACGAAAGGAAATTCTTCTTCTGAAAATAATTAAATGTATGTTCGAAGGTTAGAGACAATGATGTTTTTTGAGTGCGTTTCAACTGGTAAGTATCTCCAGTCGTCTTCAGCTTAAAACTTCATCATACTCTTCTATCACTCAAAGACATGTACATATGTTGTAACATGCTAATTTTGATTTTTTTTTAGTTACATTTCAAAATCAACATGACATATGGCATTGTTCTTCTAACTTGCTTAAAAACAATTATTTTTAATTTATTTCAATTAATTTTAATCCAATTGAATTTTTAACACTGCACTTAATATTTCAGTGTGGTCGTATTCACCTGAAGACGACTGGAGATACTTATCAGTTGAAAAGGTGAAATGTAAAAACAAATAAAGACAATGCAAGTCCAAAATTTTTCTATCATTCAAGAAACATCATTGTCTTCAACCTTCAAACAGACAGGTAAGTTAAAGGCACGCATTAGGTAAATACTACTACGAAAGAAAGCAACAATAGTTCATGGAAATACAGCCCCCATGTTCAATTAATTCTAAAAACATTATTACGTTATAAGTACATTTCCCCCCGAAATTCCTTTAGATAGAAACCTCAATGATCCGGAAGAAACCCTTTTCCATAATGCGTCACAGTTATCTGCTCTATTGCGTCCTATTAATCTCACGCACCCCTCCTAACCTAAAATAGCGAACTGGGACCTGAAAATGTAACCTCGACATAATAACAGGTGACTTGCCATTTTATTGGAATAGAGCGCTTAATGGAATGATATATTACAATCTATTGAAAAAGAAAGATGCTACAATGTCGAGGAAAACAAAACGACGTCACATCAGGCATCCCAAAAGCATATTATTAGCTGTGCAAATGCTTATCTAAGCTATGTAGAGGGTTTAAACAATAAAAGTCGAATATATCCTCTGCGATTATCCTATTCATTTATCTGGAATGATATCCGCCCTTGGTAAGTATTGGCCCCCCTTTGATCGAAAACATTTGGCGTTATCGTCGCTTTGTCGGTCGGATGCTGTTGTTCAATGAAAGCTAAAGAAGTAAAAAAAAATATTTTTCAGAAAGATGTAGGCACAATGGGTCTATTAACCATAATATACCCATTGTGCCCTTACACCAGTAAGGGTGGTATAGTCGCTCGATTGCCGCTGCCTGCTGAAGAATTAAAAAAGACAGCCAGCCCATTTCTCTTCCTGGATGTTGCACCAGGATATATTCTTTCCACTATTTAAGGAAGATTAACCAGTTATTTATCTATATTCGATGCTTATAATAAAAATTGGGGTTGGATCACCGTTCAAAATATATCAAAAAAAATCACGGTGGACAAATATTTGTATGGCAAAGAACTAACCAAGGTTAGTAAAAAACGTTCATTTTGAAGGTATATAGTACATTGTATGCATTAAATCTTCTAGTAATTGTCTAGCAATAAGTGGAAAACTGGATATTTTTGAAATAACATCGGTCAGAAAATAACAATAGTTCGGTAGAAATATATTTTGGTATTTTACCTTCAATTTTCACACTATTTCGTGCACTCTTTAGGAGAAAGTATTGTCATATATAGATATGAATATTCTATTTTACCCAAAATTCAATTTTATTATTCAAAAAGTTAATATTAAATATACCTACTGACCCAATTATTTGTTATTAAAACAAGCAAACTACAAGGATGCTATCTTAGCATATTGCCGAGCTTGCATTTTGTTACCAATCAATAACTGGGTTAGTTTATTGATACTGATTGGTATAAATAGCAGGCCGGTACTATGAAAAAGACACCATTCGGGGTCGGGACCATTCGGGTCTCGACCAGTTTGGTCAAGACGATTCAAGCCACGATCATTTGGTTAGAAACCACTTGGTCAACACTACTCAGTCGAGACCACTCGGTCAAGACCATTCAGGTCACCACCAACGGGTCGAGACCACTAGGTCTCGACCATTCAAGTTGATACCCGATCGATAGACGATTCGGTCCAGATCGGTAAGATTGGGTCAGTAGCAGCGCTGAGTCCTGGTCCAATTTATCAGCCCCTTGTCCTAGAGAGCTCGCCCTTAACTAAATATGTAAGTAATCCTAATTTTGTGTAACCGTTCGAACTGCCTTTTCAGATTGTATAATAAAGTAGGTGTTATGGAGACTTGTCGCCTTTAATTCTTCCCCACGTGACAGTATATTCTTAACCTCTTTTCTGCCAAGTGTCAAAAAACGACTCGTAAAATTTACAACATGTAAATTTGGTATCTTTGTAATTGACTACTGTGATTGGTCAGTTTCATATCCTAACTAGGATGGATATGAAATCATATTCGTTTAGTTAACCGGAATAGCCCACTTTTCCAATCACTTTAGTTTAAAGGAAACAGCAAATTTCTATGTGAGAGACTTATATCTCATGAGTATGGAGCAATTATACACAAATTGACTGATTTTATACTCAAGTCAGTAGGCTCAGGCAAAAATATGCAGCAACTTGTCTTGCTTCTACAGAATAAAATGTTGGTCGACTGTGTGACCATGAAACTAAAGTTGGCCCTTTAGAGTCTACATCTTCCAGATTTATTCTATGATGTCCTATTTATCACATTCTTAATAATCCCAGTAGCGAACTAGAGACTGAAATCTTAACCTTAAACTATCAACATGTGACCTGTCACTTGGCTAAAATAGAGCAGTGTAATCGAATGCTGTTTTTTTTATTATACGGTTTTTTTTCGAGGGCCCGTTCGTGCGCCGGATGCACTTAGGCCAGATTTGGTCCATTGTGCCCACCCTGTTTGGTTGTTACAACCACTCAGTGATCCCAGTTCCTTGTACTAGTTTGTGTAGGTCAACTGCGAAGAGGATAAGGATGTTCTCTGGTTCCAGTTTTGATTGCCCGAGTATTGGTTGCCTCCTCCAATCCAGCGACTCACAATGGCAAACTTTGTGCTGTACAGTTTCTCTATCTTGTCCGCATAATCTGCAGTCAAGGTCTCCATTGTATACTTGCATTCTGTGCAGATGGTTCTTGACAGCCATGTGTCCTGTCAGAATTCCTGTAATGGTTCTCAGCTGGTTCCTATTCATTTGAAGCAACTATTTCATAAGTCTTGGGTTTGGATTCCCAATGAAACTTTTGCTGTGGTCTAATCCCTGTCTATTGCTCCAGTTGATTTCGTGTTCAATCCTGATCCTTCGCTTTATAGCATCTCGTGCTATGCACCTTGGTACTCCGAGTGCCGGTTCTGGACCAAGGAATGTAATTTCGAAGCCTTTTCTTGCGAGTTTATCGCCTTTTTCGTTTCCTGTAATACCTTCCTGGCCTGGTACGCACTGCAGTATTACTTTGTTCACTTTTGCCAGGGCCTCCAGTTCCTCTTGGCATTCCTTTACCAGTTTTGAGGTTACCTTGTTGCATATTAGCGATCTAAGGGCTCCTTGACTGTCAGAATATATATGGATCTAAAGAAGAAGATTTTCCTTTTCATTTCGCCAGATCCATCTCTAGACGCATTTCGTCATATCATGACTCATCAGTAGAGCTAGGATCCGACGAAAATAAAAGGGTTCTCGAAACTACTTAAGGCAGCACTTGGTGGGACACGCCCGTAAGATGTGGCACGGAGCGCCATCTGTGTCGTTGTGAGACACTCTTGAGCATACCAGCACCTCTAACAAACTTATAGAAAAAGGTAAAAAATGTTAAGAGGGAATCACCTTTCTATATATTTTAACGGATAATTACTTATTTCTATAAGTTTGTTAGAGGTGCTGGTATGCTCAAGAGTGTCTAATAACGATACAGATGACGCTCCGTGCCACATCTTACTGGTGTGTCCCACCACTGTCCTGCCATAAGCAGCTTTGAGTTCTCTTTGTTTTGTCGGATCCTAGCTCTACTGATGAGTCATGATATGACGAAACGCGTCTAGGGATGGATCTGACGAAATAAAGAGAAATTCTTCTTCTTTATAGAAATAAGTAAATGTTAAGAGGAAATCGCCTGTAAAGACATTCGTCACAATTACAGGAGTCCCGCTAGGCAGCGCTAACTCTGGATGGATCTGCTTATTGAAGTAAGCTAAAAATTTGTAATGCTAATATCCTAAAGAGCCTTCCATACCGGAGAGCAACGCGGCATCGTTTTCTGGCTTATCCAATTGAAAAGTTATAACAAAAATTTCACTAAGGGGTTCACAAGAACTTTTAGTTTGGCGGATGATACCTTATTTTTTTTTTTTTTAATTGAAAAAGTATTTTGAAGTTTAAAAAAAATCGTTTAAATAATCTGTTAATATAAATTTTTTTATTGCCATCGCAGTGTAAGGTAGTTACTGAAAATCCATGTACTGTAGTTGGACTGGCAGGATCGCCATGTAAGGTAACTACTTGGTTCGATAAGGGAGAGTCATCAAGACGTGTATGAAATGTATATATTTCTATTCTTCTATTCTTCTATTCTTCTATTCTCATTTTACAAATCAGTCGTAGTTACTTATATACTAAACTTAACCTTAAACTCGTAACCTTACCTCTAAACTTAACCTATGATTATATAAATGTTATTGTTATATTTAATATACAATAATATATTGTTACCTTTAATAGAGGGTTATACCCTCGACTATATCCTCGTTATTGATATCAGGGTTTGGTAACAATAATATTATACATACCATTAAATTGTACAATTAGGTAAAATAAGGTAAAGCCTTATTTTTACCCTACAGCAGACGCAGGTACAGTACGTGTGATGTAGCGGAAATTCAGTATTTATTCGTGATGACTCATCGACCACTGTTTGCTCTTAATACTGCCGTTATATATTATATAAGTTTTAAAATTCTACAGACGTTAGTTGCAATATAATTATGAAATCTATACTCTTATTTTATTACTTTATTTTAATTGGTAAATATATATTTAAAATAAAACTTCACCAACATATTGTTCATGTTACGGCTTTTAAGTATGATTTTAGTTTACAGTATTTTTGATGTAAAAAAGAAATAAAACGGGCTGTAAAAATTCCTCTTTTACGACCAAATCGACTAAACATTATCTCTGGAATTGTTCGAAGTCATCATAACACTCAACATAATTATGCCATAAATTCAAAATGAATAACACATAGAAAATATAGTAAATATTTTCTTTTATCACCCCATTTCAATGTAAATTATTTGCAAGTTTTAATTCGGTTAAAATCATTTTTCTTTAAAACTGCCCAAAATATTTTGGCTTCTAGCTCAGAGCACTTATGTAATGATTTAAAAGGAGACGATCATTTTACTTTTGTACACTGTTAAAATAAGTTCACTATTTATCGTTGGCAATTTATTACAATATCTATACTGACTGTAAAAATAATACACTATTTGCTGTGTAAGAAATTTCCGAAGATATACATATACAGGGTGTTCATTTGAAAACTTCCCACCACGGATTTATCGAAAATCACTGATTAAAAGAAAAAACGCCGAGACACGTCAAAAGATGTGCCAAAGGGGACAACTTTTTAACCAAAAACTACTTCACCCCCTTTTACCCTCTGCCCCCCGGGGTCATCCCCTTAAAAATTTTAAATGACAAAGGGTATTTTGATTATTTTGACGTTTGATTTTTTTTAAATCGGTCGATTCGTTTTCGAGAAAATTAGAAAAATCTTTATTTATCTTAATTTGTTCAAAAAAAACACACTTTTTATTTCAATAAGTGTTCAAAATGTTGCCCGTTATTGGCGAAACAATGATATAGGCGATGTTCAAATTCCTGACGGACATTTTCAAAAACATGTTGTGGGAGATCATGGCAGCTTTCGATGATGCGTTGACGAAGTGTATTCAAAGTTTCAGGTTGGGGAGTGAACACAATAGATTTTAAATGACCCCATAGAAAAAAGTCTAATGACGACAAGTCAGGAGATCTAGCAGGCCATTCTATAGGCCCTCTTCGCCCTATCCATTTATCTGGAAACTCGTCGTCTAGCCATTGCCGAACCGGAAGAACATAGTGAGGAGGAGCGCCGTCTTGCTGGAAATATATTTCAGCCTCATCAAGTATAGGGTTTTTATCGTCTTCGATTTGGTTTTCAATGGTTTCAGTGATAAGCGGATTGATGGTATTTTCCAACATATCTAAATAAATGCCTCCATTTAAATTCCCATTAATAAACAATGGCCCAGTCACTTTGTTTCCTAAAATTCCTGCCCATCAGCATCATCAGACCTAATTACACAAACAAAGAAACATTTAAAAATTAAAAATATATAAACACCTCACCCAACTGTAAATAAAACATAACTGAGTGGGGCGAGGTGTTTATATATTTTTAATTTTTAAATGTTTCTTTGTTTGTGTAATTAGGTCTGATGATGCTCATTTGCGAGCGAAACATGTAACCGTTATACTTATATATAAAAGAATTTTTGAGACCGGGACTTTGTGGGATATATTATTTATACGATTTTTATTTGCAACAGATCCAGTTTGAGTGAATTTAGTAACAAGGTCCAAAATATACCTATGCGAAGTTATCTTTTCCGAATGTCTGGCGTTAAATGTGACGGCAGTTTGCCGAGCACATTGATTTTGGGCACCATAAATTAGAATTATTTCCATTCTTTCGGCTAGTGTGTAAACCATTTTGGAAGTAAAATGTGAATCAATAAATTAATTTTCACTATCCCGAGATTGTCAAAAAGGTAACTGACAGCAAGTAAATTCTTTCTTTTCCTTAGGCCCGTATTATTCATCTCCTAGTAACTTTACCAGCCAGATAATTTCTATGGAGACAATTGTCTTAACAATGGTTTCTTTGGAAATTATCTTGCTGATAAAGTTACCAGGAGATTAATAATACGGGCCTTAGCAACTATAAAAAACTAAACAGGTATAAGAATAAATACAGTTCGCCCATGTTATCTGTGTTGATAAAAAGAAGGCGGAAAAAAATTCCGGTTATTATTTGGTTGCTGCCACGTATAATCTTGCGAATTGCTGTTTATGTGGGTTTTTGAACACTTATTGAAATAAAAAGTGATATTTTCGTGTGTTTTCTTTCTATCTGAACAAATTAAGATAAATAAGGGTTTTTCTAATTTTCTCGAACACGAATCGACCGATTTAAAAAAATCAAACGTCAAAATAAAGCACTTTGAAAGACCTTTCAAACAAGCTATTACTTGATACCCCTTGTCATTAAAATTGTTTAAGGGGATGACCCCGGGGGGCAGAGGGTAAAAGGAGGTGAAGTAGTTTATGGTTAAAAAGTTGTCCCCTTTGGCACATCTTTTGACGTGTCTCGGCGTTTTTCCTTTTAATCAGTGGTTTTTGATAAATCCGTGGTGGGAAGTTTTCAAATGAACACCCTGTATACATACAATACAACACAAGTTATTTGTAAAAGTACACTTTATATTGGGTTAATATTGGTTGTAAAATTAACTTATTTTCCTAAATTTTACAGCTAATATAATGTAACCTTCGTATTATTACATTACACAGTGGAGCAACCAGAAAATATATTCGGGGAGGGAGCTCAGTGGGCGTAACTATAGTCTATTTCACAAAGGTGTAGAGTAATAAAAGCTTATTATGTATGCAAAGGAACTACAGAGTGACCCAACGAATATTTAAGCCACTTTCATAATTTGGCATTGGTTTCATTGCAAAATGCTTTATTTTCATCGAGTGCAGGTAGTACTACAGGTACCCGTAGAACCCGGGTTTGGGTCAATTTATGGGTTTTGCCTATTGTGATCCATTCACAAACACTGAAAATGGTGTGACAAAGGAGTGCATTAGGTACACTTATTTTTTATTAAACATTATAAAAAAAAAATACAAAATACAAAAGATACATTACCTATACAGATATTAAATGATAAAAAATTGTGAATCTGTCAATCGTCATCTGAGGAACTGTCATCTTCTCTTGACGTTATAATTAACGGGTCGACGGTCCGATCGATCAGGTGGTCATGATTCCACATTTGTTCTCTTCTTTATTGACATGATGGATTGCTTTTCACCAGTTATCTGGTGTCACTTCCTTTATGGCTTGATCAAACAGTAGCTTAACGTCTTTCATTTTGAATGTCATGTTGTGTCTTGCTACAAATCCTTTCACTTGCGCCCATATAAGTTCTATAGGGTTTAGTTCGCAATGATATGGCGGTGTGCGTAGCACAGTTACACTATGTTTTTAGCTATATCTTCCGCGGCATATTTCATAAAACGATGTTTGTGTAAATTTGCTATAGTTAGTAGTGCCTTCTTTTTTTTTTTTTTTTTTTTATGATAAAACACCTGCACTGTAGGAAAAATCCTTTAAGCCGGGAGCGGTGCGAGTGCGAAAAAAGCTATTAACGTTGGTCTTTTTATCAAATTATCTTCAAGTTCAATACTTTTGGTGGTTAACCAGTCGATAAGTTCTTGTTTTTTCCAAGATGAAGTTGGAGTCTTCTCGGTGCGTCATGAATGATAGCTTGTGTTATCCATAACTACTACTGAAGCAGCTGGAAGATATTTTATCCTTTCACCAAAATAGTCCTCAAAAACATTCGAATTCATGTCCTCTTGGTAAACTCCCGAATTAAATTTCGCAATTACTTGAAATTTTAATATTACAAACAATATTATTTTATCTTAATAGCCGTTAACCTAATTCTCTAAAATTAAAATGATTTTGTACTTAGTTAGGAAGGCTGAAAAACACCACGCCCAAAAATCATTAAAAATTCACCCAACTACTATCAAATTTCGAAAATTAAATTATTACCTCCCCCTCCAAATAACCCATGGTTGGATTAAATTTGGTTTTGTGAATGCTTTTCTTCACTTTTTTCTTGATATTACTAGCTGGCTATAATCTTAAAAAAGAAAAACATTTTTTACATTTGTGAAAAATATGAACGTTGTGTTTCAATCCAAATATTTCACAGAAGACGTATGTGTGACTCTAACCAGGATTAGTAAATATCTTTTATACGCTCACCACATGAAAATTGATGATTTTTTCAAAAAGTATTTATGTTTGGAGCGTAGATTACGAATCTGAGAGCTGTTTTTGTTGCAAATGCTAATAGGTTTTGAAATATTCCTCCTTAAAGTGCCATTTTGTGTAAAGGTTAGGTTTTGGATTCATAATGAAGCATTCTCGTTTCTTCCCGTACTATTTTTTTATTGAAGACAGGAAAAAACGTTGTATTTCAGTGTAACTATTTAATAACACTGACGCCAAGCGCTTTGGGCCTTTAATTACAACCAACTCCCCCCTTTACTCCCCTTTAATTTAATTTTTTTGTCTTCAAAAAACAAGGTTTTTTTTTCAATAAAAATGTTTACTTTCATTTTTGCCTTTAAAAATAAATAAAGCAGACTGGTTGTCATTTGTTTTTGTTGTAAAAATATTTTTTGAAATTGGTTATATTTTTGTTGATTTAAAATAGCTCTAAAAAGGTGGAAACGGGGTAGAAAACTATATAATAGAAAAATACTATAAAATATTATTCTTTTTACTCGTTTTCCATTAAAATTGCATCTTAAACCAATAACTAAGACGATATGCGTCCAAAACCTAAATATATAAACAAAACAGGACTTTTAGAAGGTAAATTTTAAAAACTAAGCGTTTCTGCCAAAAACTGCTTCGTAATCTAAGCCAAAAATACATCATTCCTTATAAAATCATTAATTTTGGCGTAGGGCGCGTGTTATACCAGAAGGCAAACTAACAAAATATCGATTTTGTGCTGTCTTAGTTTTACAATTTTTTAATAAATATTTAAAGGTTCAGATTAAGAGTCCAAGCGTGGGACGAAAAATTAGGTTGCTGCGCCACTGACATTACATGAAATGTAATATTAGGGTATAATTGGATATAGATCTACCACATAAATACAGGTTCTTCTAAAAATATAGGTACAGCAAAGTTCTTCTTATTATTGTTGCCGTTCTGCCCTTCTTTCGAATAAGGCTTTTTTCCTCTTCGTTCGCTGCCAGGGCCATTCCCGAGGGGACCTACAGTTTAACGTGGGTTCCGAACCACGATCCTCAGTCATGCGACACCCCCCAAGGGCTATCAACCCTTGGTTTATTGCCATTGCATGACCTACCGATTGGGGAGTGTGTACCTTCTTCCGCACCCCACGAGATGTCCGATCTCATCCGGCCTGGTTACCGGCGTGAATGGGGTGGGTTGGGAGATGATACATTTTACACTCTTCCCTGCATTCTTAAATCCACTAAATTTCGGACATACTTTTTTTATTGTACGTATGCCCACTCCGGGAATCGAACCCGGGTCGCCGCGGTCGAATGCCAGTAGCTCTACCTCTGAGCCACAACCGCGGTTCTTATTATTGTTAAAACTTCTCAGATTAGATATATAGAAATTTCTTATTTTAATATTAGAATATATCGCCGAATTTATGAGGTATATTCTACAAACAAATTTCATATCTCAAAAAGGACTCTATCAAAACAAAATAAACATTTCGAAGGACTGATTGGTTGGTTGGTTTAAGGCAGGGGTCGGGCGTTCGGCCAAAGCTTCCCTGTACTGCAGCCTAGTGGCTTATTGTGCTCGCCTATCTTGCTGAAAAGATTTGTTCCTTTTATAAGGTCCAGTAAGTTCCTACCAAGCTTGTCATGCGGGAGGTAATCCCCACCTTGGATTTCTCCAAAGATTTTTTTCGGGTCAGTGCTTCGCAGTTATATATGAGGTGGTATCGTCCTCTTTGCCGCAAAGTCTGCATTCAATGGAACCATTGTAAATTTTTATTCGACGTCGGTGTTTTCTTGGGTGGTGGAAGTGGCCTGTTAGTAGGCCAACCACTTGTTTAAGCTAGGTGCGCGTTAGAAGCAACATTCCAGTTGAGAGCTTTTTGAAGGGTTTTCGAATTGAGGCCCTCGCTTGGGTTTGACCAGGTATCCTGTTCCATTGGGATAGGTGTTGTTGTTGCGCCCACACCGGAAGTGACAGAAACATGTTAATATTTTATTTTAAGAGAGCATATCGATAAACTTAAACCTACAGATTTTCAAAAAAATATTTTCAGTAGCTTTCTTAAAGGTTCTAATGCAAGCTTGTGGTAAATCACCCGGTATATTTTATAATATATGTAATTATATAACTTTCCAATTTAATTTTTATTTCCATTACCTATGTTTAATATTTTCTTTCAATGCATTAGAAACATCGTGTTTCAAGTTTTTCTGCAGTGTTCACCACACAAACCAAACAAACATAAGCAAAATTAACGTTGCCAAGGAAGTAAAAGAAATAAATAAAAGTTATTTTTGAAACTTACCGCTGCAACAAATCCTACAACTAAACATGTTTGCGCATCGAGAATGAAATGCAGTTTAATATGCAGGTGTAAGAAAAAAAATCAAGTGTATTTATTGTCTGTTTAAAGGTTGGAGACAATGACGTTTCTTGAACGGCAGTAGAGTTTTGGACTTGCATTGTCTTTATTTGTTTAGAATCACTACGTTTCAACTGGTAAGCATCTCCAGTCGTCTTCAGGTGAATACTGAATAAGTACGGTAACTACAGCTCTATTTATACTAGGCAGGTGCTGTGACGCATGATTAGTGGGTGGGGTCATGCGTGTTGCTAGGTGATGACGCATAACTGGATGAGTCATGCTTGATGAGTCATGCTCGATATGTGGATGACACCTTCATTATTTGGAACGGAAACGAGGACGAACTCAGAGAATTCTTACATCACATTAATAACTTTGCACCGACAATTAAATTCACCATGGAGAAAGAAGAGAACAACCAATTACCTTTTCTAGACGTCAACGTAGAGAAAAATGGCAACACCTTCCTAACCTCAGTGTACAGAAAACCTACACATACAGGGCAATATCTCAATTATACATCAAACCACTCAAACAACACAAAACATGGCATAGTAAGAAACCTGGTGGATAGAGCAATTACTCTCTGCAACTCAAACGAAGCTCTCAAAAGAGAAATTAACCACATCAAGACCGACCTCAACAAGAATGGCTACCCCATGAAATTGATTGACACAATATTGGAAAATCGCAAGAATCGGCCAAACACACGTAAAGCAGAGAAAGAGATACAACCAATACTCAATATTCCGTATGTCAAAGGAGTATCCGAGAAAATAAGAAGACTAGGACAACGATACAACATCAACACAGTATTCAGCTCTAGAGACACTTTAAGAAGCCACCTAACGAAGACGAAACCAGCAAGCCAGAAAGACAAGAAAAATTGTGTCTACCAGATTCCCTGCGAATGCGGCCAATCTTACATTGGTGAGACCCTAAGACCACTAGAAGTAAGGATTAAAGAACATAGAAATAACACCCAAAAAGGAGAGACCGAAAAATCAGGTGCAGCTGACCACGCCTGGACGCACGGCCATCATATCATGTGGACAAAAGCGGAAATTCTGCAAAAAGAACCGCACTGGAGGAAGAGGAAGTTTAAGGAAGCTGCGACCATACACCAAAATCCAGGTTGCTTTAGTAAGCCTTCATTAGATATGAGAAACGTCTGGAAACCCTTGTTAAGTAAATGTAATCTTAGAATAAGACCACCCAAGAGTTAGACGCATGACGTCATCGAGCATGACGTCATCGAGCATGACTCATCAAGCATGACTCATCCAGTTATGCGTCATCACCTAGCAACACGCATGACCCCACCCACTAATCATGCGTCACAGCACCTGCCTAGTATAAATAGAGCTGTAGTTACCGTACTTATTCAGTATTCACCTGAAGACGACTGGAGATGCTTACCAGTTGAAACGTAGTGATTCTAAACAAATAAAGACAATGCAAGTCCAAAACTCTACTGCCGTTCAAGTGTATTTATATTATACAAATTTAATTTTTAATCAACAATAATTAACTTAGTTTATGTATGTTAAATGGTCTACGAAAAAAAAAGACTGACGGACCCAAGGGCTCCGAATTGATTTTATGAGTGTTCGGTATAGCGAACATTAAATAACACAAGAGTAAAACTTACTTGGACGATTTTCGTCATTTCTTGAATATCTATGACGCCGTTTCCATCGACGTCGTACATTCTAAACGCCCATTTGAGCTTCTCCTCTGGTGTGCCACTCGACGTTACGTCTATTGCCAGTAAAAATTCCTAAAAATAAAAAAAATGTTAATAGCAAAAACAAGAAAAAATAGAACTTGCTAATTTAGTTAACCATCATATGAAAAGAAGTTATAGTAGGTCAGTTGTGTTTAAATATCCCTTTTTCGTTCTTAACAAGTCCTAACATACGCACATATTAGAAGAAAGGCCTGTGATAATTAATAATAAATAAACAGTTTAGGGACCACAGTTAAGTTTATCTACGAAGTGTTGGTTGGATATTAGTCACTAATAAAGCTTTGAAGATTAAATTCTCTAATAAATAATCGACGTTTTGACCAGTGGCGGCTCGTCACCCAAAACAATAAATAAAACCAGGAGGACATTTTTTCGACAATATTAAATATTAATGTACCAATACAGCTATCATTTAAGCTCTTAAAAAATAATTATGTTCGAATTAATGATATTAATTTAATCCGAATGTAGCTATGCATAATAGGGCCACGGTTAACTCCGATGGACAATAATTATAAACACAGTCGACCGTGTAGGTGAGCTGAAAGCAGCCAGAAGAGCAACATACATTCAAGCGTTTTTCTGAGACCGAGACTTTGTTGTCTTTCCTTTTTTCCTTTAAATCTATATCCGGTCTCTTTGAGAATTATGGAATTATGGACGATTTCTTCGATACATTCAAGCGGTTTAATTTCCCGTCGCTCAAGGGCGTAGATATTATTTTTTTCTGGGGGGGGGGGTAAAGCTAGTGTTAGATCTCAAATTTTTTTATTAATATTACACAAGAATATTCAAGGTTACTTACGAAGTAAGGTGTATAAAGCAAAATTTCCCAAAGTAATTCTGCAAATTCTATTTCCAAAAGTATTTTTATTGCAATTTGAGAAAACAATAACTTACATAATATAATGTAAAAAAAACAACATTGGTATTATAATAAAGGAATAAGTATCTAAACTTTAACTTATTCTATCCTTGGTACGTAATATGCATAAGTACTTATACAAGACAATGTCTTTAACAAAAATGTTATGGTCATTATTATGGTCCTGGGGGGGGGATAATTACCCCTCCCATATCTACGCCCTTTCCGTCGCTATGGTTACGTGACGTCAGCACGCGCCAGCATGTAATAATTTGCATTATTGGCATTATAATAACGAAGGGCAATTTAAAAATAGATCAGTCGTATACACCCTTGTTTTATCATCGGTTCGGATATTTATTTTGAGGCTTCGCGCAACTTACGGTTATAGATATCGTTTTTACGTGATTTACTGTGTGATTAAGAAGTTTTGTTTTTATTTTTTAGTTAGTACAGTAGTGTGTAAGTACCTACAGAGTTTAATTTTATATTGTGTATTTTAAAAATGAACCCAATTAATGATATAGTTTGTAATTTATTGGAAACTCCATTCAGTCATTGGAGAGATGAGGATAAGAGAGACATTTTGTTACACGGGCGACCTACTGGATTCTTAAACATAGATTTTAAAAAAAGTGACAGATCCTATAAGATTAATTTTAAGTGTTCCTGGTTTTCAGAATATAATTATTATTTTCGAATAACCATTGCGTTTGGAATAGGGATGGATTTACAAAATTTTTAAATATTACTCGATCGTTGCGTAAACACGGGTATTCTGGAGAACACTTAAAATGTCAATTAATCCTAAAAACAAGATCAAAATACTATTGTCGATGCTTTAAAAGAAAACGTTAGACCTCAACCGAAGAATTGATTTGATTTACAAAAACTTGCGATGTAAGTACGTAATTAAAATATAAATTAGTCAATGTTTGTTTAAGTACCCGCACTATACCTAGCTCCACCATTTTTTAAGACCGCGAGCCGCCACTGGTTTGGACCTATATTAGGTCATCCTCAGGATTATAAATCTAGAACTTCTGTATTAAAATAAGGTTCCTAAAAGTGCATATTAGGTCTGAGATATACGTGCCAGTTTCAGCTATTGTTATGCTGTTGGTAAAGGCAAACTTGTTCACTGAACTGTGACTGTTTTGTTAGTTAGGCACAATATCGACTAGTTCTAAGGGCATATTGTTGACAACGATCATGAAACTGCGACATGGGAACAGATTAAATAACATAGAACAACTTGCTATCAGAGTTTATTTTAATGGATGTGGTTTATACAGGATGAGGATTAGTTCAGGAAAAAATATTTTTCAAAAATATTTTTTCACGGCGATTGAGATTTTGTATGAGCTACATTTTGGCACCAAAAGAAATTTTTTTGTAACCCCTGTATGTATAAGGTGAAACATACCTAACTTAATTTTTTTAAATGGGAAGATACCACTTATGATACCTTTTTGGCAAGTTCTTGTAAAGAGAATATTAAGGGGTCTTTCATTGAAACAAATTAGCTAGAATGTTGGAAACAAATATAAAAATAGAAGGAAGGAAATAAGAACTCAAAGTCTTCCTCCACTGTTATAACAGAAATTTTTCGAGGTCGCAAATTTTCTTTAAAAAAAACGTGACAGAGGAAAAGTTTCCAGATTTATAATTCATAGAAGGAGATTCAGTAAGAAAATTTCACATCTAGTAAAATATTGAACCAAAATTTAACATTTTAATTATCAATGAAAAACAGTCAAAATAACATAGTGATCCATGAATAAGAATAAAATAAATAAATAAATAAAATCTTTATTCAAAAGTTTCAATATTTAGGTTTAATATAAACTATTTAAAAAAATAGACCATATTTCAATTTCTGAAAAGGAGAAGTTCATACTTTACTATTGTAAAGGTTGGTCTTACACTTAACCCTCGACTTAACGTTAGTTGTTTCTTTAGCGACTTAATTAAATCGATTGAAAAAGTTTCTTCGGAAAAAAGTAAAGTGCATAGTACAAAAATTGATTTAGACATTAAAAACACCATCGTCATTATTTGCTATACAACTTTTATTGATTGAAGATACTCATTATAAAGAAACATCAAACGTGAAACGATTTAGAAGAATCCAAAAATATCCATTAAATGTTTAGTAGCTACATTAAATAAAATATCAAAATTAAAATTAAATTATGTCTAAATATTTGATTTATTTTATCAAACATAGACTATCATATAATGTTTAGTCCTTAAAACGACAAGAATTATGGCTAGAGTTTCAAAACCACTTAAACTTAGATAATGAAATTTGTTAAGTACAGTACAGCGTTTAAAGACGTTTATTAAGTTATAACAACTACACACGCTACTGCCTATACCACGTTATGTCCATTTAAAATTTTTTATAGGTTTTACGTTTTCATTGTTGAAAAACCGCCAATGTCGAAAAATTAATATTATGTAAATTTGCCAGGGATATTTACAAAAATTTCCACTTAATTTTTAAAAATTTTCGGGTAAAATTTTAAGTTAAATTTGCACAAGCAAATTTCCAAAGTAATTTGGCCAGAAAGTCATAAGAGCTTGAATGTTTCCCTTCCATTTTTTTCGGTAATAATTTAAAATTAAATCATCTGATTGGTTAGAAAAAGTCGGTGCGAAATTTTCACTTATAATCTCCCTAGTGCTCGAATTATTTCCGGAAATTTTTCCGAAGGAACGCATTTTCTAGAAAAATGCGTAACTGAGAAAGAATTTCCGGATATAAATTCAAGGACGCGGGGGATTCGGTAAGAAAATTTCACACCTAAAATTTATTTAAATAAAAAAATCTGACATGTTTCATTTTGAAACTTACTTTTGCAACAAAAAGTTTCCTCACCGTTTAGTTAAACGAAATCCAAAAAATATAAGTGAAAATTATCCTTTTTATTTATTTTGATTACATTTCATTTACTAAACCAAAGGGAAAGCATAGTATAGTCTAGTTTAGGCTAGTTATGCCAGATAAAACAATTTATTTATCCATAATTATAGGAATACTTAAACTTTCAAAAAAAAGTTACCTCACCGTTTAGTTAAACGAAATGCACAAAAATATAAGTGAAAATTATCCTTTTTATTTATTTTTACTACATTTCATTTACTAAAACAAAGGGAAAGCATAGTATAGTCTAGTTTAGGCTAGTTATGTCAGATAAAACAATTTTTAAAATCTAGGTAGATAGTAGATACCACAGTCAAGTAGGCTTAGGCTTGTGATGTCAAAAAGTCTCTGCTATACGTCACGTCGACAGTTATTTCTTAAACGTGCTTCTTTAGTTCACAATAATTAAATCATGGCAGTCAAGAAACTAATTTTAAGCCCTACGGTGTTTGTAAATCTTGCTCTGAAATAGGGGACATTAATATGTCTCATAAAAATTAAAAGTATTTGAAAATGTTTAATGGGAAAAACTGAATTAAATCCCCATCAAGAAAACCTTTTCTCAGCTATTCAGAAGACTTTGAAGGGAGATATCCCATCCTTTTTAAGAAAAACCAGAATTCAGCAGAACAAAATTGCATCCAAATATTACATCTATTATATTAAACATATACATCTGATAGAAGTGGAAAGGGACGATAACCATTATCCTTGTTATTCTCCATTACGAAGATAAGAGTTCCAACCAGAATTCCAAAAATATTTAGCCTTAATGAAAGAAATATTTGGTAAATAAATATTTGTATTTATTTAGTATTATAAAATGAATAAACACATTAAATACCAAAATTTGATCCTGAATACGGATTTTCGGATAATATGATAGCTGTCAAGAAAAAATTTCCACTTATTAATTTTGTTCGCCTAGCTTGGCACGAGTAGAAAAATTTCCGAAAAATTTGAAGGTTGTCATTGGTAACTGTCGAAATGAAAGTGTGTGATTGGCTTAGAATGACAGGTATGAAATTTTCGCTGTAATTTTGCCAAAGACCACACCTTTATGGAGTTTTTGGAAATATTCGGTTGTAATACTGCCATAAAATGTTGTAGTTAATTCTAGTTTTGAGGAAACTACTCACTGTGATTTGTTTCTTATTAATTTGAAATTGCCAGATATAGTTATTTTAGGGTATATGCATAACTGCGTAAAAAATATATAAAGCCTAATTGAGGCCTATTGGATAACTCTTAAATCAAATATAACCCAAAGTATCTCCTCACAAATTGCCCAACAAATAAATGTTGCCATTAAGAAGGCAATAAAACCTTTTTAGATTCTGCCACTGACAATCGAACTGCCTAAAAGATATTTTTTATCGACCCTATTTTATTAAACACCTGCTCAAACGCTCTCGTTTTCTTAAATTGATTTGGCAACCCTGACAAAGAATAATTTAATTGGGCAAAAGGGCCTTTATTATCTTTATTTGGACCAATAAATCCTTATTGTTCCGCCACATTCTCTAATTTCGAAGTTTTACCAAAATCCCTTTTTTGTTCTTTTGTTTTATAATTAAATTTATATCGTTTTAGCTGACAGTCCTCTCCTTGATCGATTTTGTGCTTTGCAGACTTTATTCTAAAGTGCGTAGATCAATGTAGTATATAAATATTCTACGCAATAACGTGTGTCCCAAAAGTTTTGATACCAATTAACACACTCCTAACTTTTATTGCACTTTGATAAGTTATACAGTGTGGCGCATCGAAAATGAAATAGATACATTAACTGGCAGCTCAGTTCTTTTTTGGAAAAACGCTCAGACCCCTCGACTTTGTTTTCGAGGGGGACACAAAATTAGCACAAAATTACGTTAACACGTGCAGCCCCCTGGGCAGGGGTGGCACCACCCCTAAAATCGTAAATGGAAAGGGGGGTCGAGTGATACCTTATTTTAAAGGTCTTTCAATTCCCTATATAATGATGTAAAATTCATGTATTTCAGTTCAGTAGTAAATGGAATTGAAAGGCCTTTAAAATAAGGTATTGTTCGACCCCCCTTTTCATTTAATATTTTAGGGGTGGTGCCACCCCCGCTCAGGGGGCTGTACGTCTTAACGTGATTTTTTGCTAATTTTGTGTCCCCTTTTAAAACAGAATCGACGGGTCTGAGGGTTTTTCCAAAAAAGAGTTGCCAGTAAATGTCTGTTTTTGATGCGCCACCCTGAATGTTAAACTATTCGACAATAGGGACGACCTAAGGCCTGGACCGTTGTCTTTCAGCTTTTTACTATATTAAGTAGTACCAGTACTTCAAATGTGTACGTGAATCTATGGCCATATTACGTAATAAAAAATATAAATAAATTTAGTAATAATAATATGTACTTACACAAAAATGAGGCGATGTAAACAAATAAATTGCCACAAACCAGCGTGTGGTCGCAGACCAACAATAAACATGAATGGGTTTTGAGAAGCGCAATTATCGTTACCATTATTGTGAGACAGGATCTCAATATTACATTCCAGGAACGGAATCTGTATTCCTCCGATTATTGACTATGTATGTTAAAGTTATTTTACAATTTCTTTAATCATCTAATCCATAATAACAAATATATTTTCCATAATTAGAGTAAATAGTAATGAAATATACAGGGTGGCCAACTCTCAAGGCAGGATATCATAGCATCTAAACTACTTAACTATTGAATATTTTTGAAAAACTAAGTTTTCGGGAGGCATTCGTTCATCAATCTAAAATTATACAGGGTATCCCAAATAGTTAGGGCTAGGGTTGCAATAAATCACCATTTAAAAAAAAATCAATAAATCTGATTTTTTCGATTAAATCGTGATTTTTAAAAGTTAAACGTTAGTAAAGGATTAAAGCTAAAATAATCCTAAAATCTGACATAATTACACCGCTGTACCAAACTTGAAAAGAACAAAAAAAATAACACAACGTAGACAGGGTCGTATCACAATGTTTGACGACTATCACACCTGGGGCAGGTCAGTTTTAATACTTTCTAAATTTCTAACTTGCAAGTCAGATTAATGCAAAATAAATAAACTTGAAAGATGTCATACAATTTTCTTTGTCAACGCCAAATACATTTTAGATTGTAGTGTCTAGAAAAATTACAACTTTTGGGACACGTTATCTCTTAAGCTTTAGTCTGATAGACTCCTTTTTTATATATTTTTCCAGCGGGTTTTCATTTCCCTTGTGACATATGCTTAGGTAATTTTATCATATTTCCTGCACAGATGGTGTTTTTCCATTTTTTTCTATCCAGTGTCTTTAAGCGTAAATACAGGTTGCGGCAGGTATTTTTTTATTTATACTTTATTGAGTTTTCTTATTTTGATGGATAAGACGGTGTCCCAGGCCAGTAAAAAAACGGTAGATACAGCAAGTCTCGTTACAAGTTTCAAACTAACACAGAAAACTGTTTTAGTAATTTTTTCCTAACACAAATATAAGAAATAAAGCCATATAAATGCGATTTTCCATCAGAAACGTAACTTATATAAACAGGGCTTTAGGAAGGAATATCTGCGTGACCGCCTAAAATCGTTTTCAGATTCGAGATCTGCGCCCTTATTTATTTCTGTAACAATCATCAATTTTGGAGTGGTGTGCGTATAATAGATAATTACCAAATCAAAAATTAAGCTAGCCAGAACAACTTTAATTGTGACAAAAACATTTTTCCAAAATCAATTATATCACTGTCAAATTTGTCTATAGTCTATTCAAAAAGGCGTAGAGTAATAAAATGGGAAGTTCTGTCCAGTTCGGCTCAATTTCGGTGTCGGCCATAGGCGCCGGTAACTTTTGTGCATTAAATTATTTATGATATCCAACCAAAGAAAAAAATTGATTAAGAAGCTATTAGCTATAGCAAATTTACACAAACATCGTTTTATGAAATTTGCCGTGGAAAATATAGTTGAAAAACATAGTGTAACTGTGCTGCGCACACCGCCATATCATTGCGAACTAAATTCTATTGAACTTATATGGGCGCAAGTGAAAGGATTTGTAGCAAGACACAACACAACATTCAAAATGAAAGACGTTAAGCTACTGCTTGATCAAACCATTAAGGAAGTGGCACCAGAGAACTGGCGAAAAGCAGTCTATCATGTCATTAAAGAAGAGAAGAAAATGTGGGATCTTGACCACCTGATCGATCGGACCGTCGACCCGTTAATAATAATGTCAAGAGGAGATAAAAGTCCCTCAGATGAAGAATATTATGATTTTTTATAATTTAATTTTTGTATAATGTACATTTTGTATTTTTTTATAACGTTTAATAAAAAAATAAGTGTACCTACCTAATACTATGTACATAATGAACGCCTTTGGCACACCATTTTCATTGTTTGTAAATGGATAACAATAGGCAAGACCCATAAATTGACCCCAACCCAAAATAAAGAATTTTGCAATGAAATCAATGCCAAATTATGAAAGTGGCCTAAATATTCGTTGGGTCACTCTATAGTCCCTTTGCATATATAATGAGCTTTTATTATTCTACACCTTTCTGAAATAGACTATAGTAGTTATTTATTGTTTAAAAGCTTGGTACACTTTTAAAAGTAAAATAAAAGCGGGGTAAATTAGGTCAAGAAATCTAAATAACACCCACTAAGGCAAGTTGTTAGCCCCAGATGTTAAGGCCTTTTTACATTGGGTGCAATTGCAAGAAAAATGGCCTGGAAGCATGCGCTTCGACGACGTTTTAATCAACTGATGCACGTTTTCCCATTTAAAACCTGCATAAGCTGTTTAAAAAGTCGACAAAGCGCATGCTTTCAGGCAATTTTTTCTTGCAATTGCACCCAATGTAAAAAGGCCTTTAGACACAACTTTTACTCTATACATCTCAGATCGTTGCAATTACATTTAATTTTCTCGTATAAATTAAATTTTTCCAAGCATGTCGGACAGTGGCGGATCCAAGATTTTGTTGAAGGGAGGCGGGGACTAAAAAAAATGCCCTCTAAAAAAAGAGCGTGTGCCGGCTCTAAAAATCTTGCTACTTTCAAAAGTGACTTCTAAAAAAAATTCTGACCCTTCACACGACCTACAATTTCCAAGTAAAAACATCCATTTTGTAAGGGGGGGTGGGGGGGGGGTGCCTTCGCCCCCCCCCCCCCTGGATCCACGCCTGATGTCGGAATAATATTTTTTCGTCCAATAGATGTTTAACTTTTAAAGGGACGACGTAAAGCTCATAGCCAGTCTATAGGATCAGTCATAAAGTACATAAGTCAATTTACACAACTAACAATTCCCTTTAATAAAATTAGCGTTGAGAATTTCAACACAATTCCCACAGGTAGAACCTAAATATTCCGTGTACAATATAAAGTATTCCACCTTTCCGCAAAACGAGTTATACACACCCCGAAAGAGCCATGATTCCTTTGAATCTTACAATACAACCCTCTGAATCAATACAAATTCCACAGCGGAAACTAAACCATGTATTTTCCTAATGTAAGAGAAAATGACAGAACGATATGCCTTTATAATGTAAAATACAGAGATAGCCTTAGTCAGAAAACATCTTAAATAATTTATGCGTGTGGATGTTGGGCCGCGACGGAGGAAAATTGAACACCGAACATATCAAGAAGTAGGCCATTTATGAATCTTGAAGTCTTGATCAGGATTTGTTAGACACGGTGATGAAGGCTTAAGGTGGATTTATAAATTTGACGTTCCGTTTGCATTATGCGTTTTTCTACTCCCACATGGAAATTTGCTGTTTCCTTTACACTTAAGTGGCGAGTAAAGTAGGCTATTCCAGTTAACTGTGCGTCAAAATTTCATAACAATCCTAGATAGGTAATGAAACCGACCAGTCACAGTAGTCAATTACAGAGAAGCCCTTGCTATTCTTAAAAGTACTGACCAATCACAGTATATTATTTTTACAGAGGCTCCGCCTTCTTTTCAAGACACTAATATAATTTAAATGCATATGGTACAATTTGTTAATAATTTGCTCAATATAATAAAACCTAGACGCATTTATAATAGATTTATCAATAATGCAACCTGCTGAATGTGCATAGAAAATTAATTTCATGTAGCATTATTTATCAGTCAGTTTTCCCATAATTAGTTTAACGTTTCGATACTCGAGAGGTAGAGTGTTTTACTCGAGGTTTTACTATGAATCCAATGGTCGTGAGTTCGAGCCCGGCAACCTGAAAACTTTTTTAGCATAAGGTTTCTAACTTTGGTCGTAGAAATATAATACTGTTCAATTCAAGTGGATTGTCCATATTGCCCTCGGAAGTTTCAGCACTCCGCGGCGTAGAGCTCAATTTACTTCCACGTGCGATATGGACATCATATCCACTCTTGTGGTACAAACTACTATTACGTCCGCCGTTTGAAATTAAAAGCATTGAGGAGATTCACTACACAGTACAGAAAAAAGGTATTTAATATTCACTACTATTTTAACCACAACATAATATTTCTTTAAGCCTAATAAATGTCATTATGTATTTTTGGTTGCCAGCAATAGAAGGTGAGCGGTGTTCAGCGCCATTAATTCTCAAGTGATTGTGGAAATATAATAATTGTATTTATTAAAAATATTATACTAAAGGTTGTCAACCGTCCTCCAGTCAGGAGGACAGAACCTTTGAACCAAAAACTGCCTAAACCTAGGTTTAACCGTAACCTGCGGATAAAGTACTGGTAAAACCATGATGGTCATATAACCGAAAATAAGTTAGTTTTTGGCTATTATCGTTTTTGTTTGTGCCGATGGATTTTCTAGATGAAATGCGCTTATATTTGAGGACATTATCAGCGATGAAGAGGAAGACTTCTTGATTATCGTCGATGTTATAAGAAGACATGCGAAATGCTTATCTTACTTTATAAATATACAGGGTAATTCCTAAGTTGATACTCCTTTTTTAGCTGTGTATAGAAGGCATTCAAATAAACAACATTTTCAAATACCTTTTTCAAAAAACTTAAACTTAGGCGAGATACAGAAATAAAAAATCTAAGTGCGGGCTTGTACATCAAAACGCCTGCTATACTTTACGTTTGTCTTATTAGTCATGCAATTTACTGATCGGAGGTCAGTTATTTGGCAATTTGGTGCGATGTGGTTTTCTAAAGTAAGTTAATTCTAAACTGGTGAAACGAGAAAACGATAAAATTTGAAAACAATGAACTAGTAGATATGATGCTAATTTACGGCGAGTGTCGTCAAAGTGCTTCGAGATTATGTTTAGGTTAGGCAGGACCGTATTTAGAGTATTATTTCACTAAGATATCTTAGTGAAGGTTGACTTAGAGTATTATTTTTCCCCATTTAACGTGTCACTTCACTTCAAGTAAGAAAACTTCTGGGTGTAGGATGAGCAAAAAGGGGAAACAAATGAAAGAACGCGTTTTGCGCATAATCTCGATGACGACACTCACCGTAAATTAGCACCATGTCTACTAGTTCATAGTTTTCAAATTTTACCATTTTCACGTGTAACCAATTTAAAATTAACTTGCTTCAGAAAAACACAAGCGGATTGACAAATAACTGATCAAATTGCATGACTAATAAGACAAACAACATAAAGTATAGCAGGCTGCGTTTTGATGACCAGGCCCGCATTTAGATTTTTTACTTCTGTATCTCGCCTATTTTTAAGTTTTTTGAAAAAGGGTATTTGAAAATGTTGTTTATTTTAATGCCTTCTATATACAGCCAAAAAAGAAGTATCAACTTAGGAATCATATATATTATTATCTTATGACAAGAGATATAGATCTTACGCCAAGAGACATATTTCTTACGGGAAGAGACTATTACTACTACAATTCTAAGGCTTTTGAACTACTCTGGGCTAAGAGGCCTCTTTTTTTAGTGTATAACTGCATAGAGCGTTAGGCAGATATTTTCAAAATATTAGAACAGAGTAGGCGTAGGTGGATGGGTACCAACAATTTTTAAATCGTAGATAAACTATAGACCAAACTCCAATTTAAATTACAAAATAATCCTTGAATTAACTACATATTGAAAAAGCTACCATAACGAAATGGGGAACACCATACATTATCAAAAAGTGCGTACTTTTCCTTCGCCCTTGCACCGAACAAGCGAGAAAAACTGGGAAATTCGGGGCGGGGAACGGGGGATGGTCGGCGGTCTTGTCGAAATCGATGTTGGGTCATTGGCGGTGGGAAAATTTGTTTGAATGTGGCGAAAAAGTGATCAATATTTAACTATACTATAAGTTTTCTGTAAGGACTGAACTAAATTGAACTAAAATGTGGTAAACCCGGGTTGAATATTCTTACTTTTTCCAGTGTCAAATGAAAATTTTATACAGGGTGATTCCTAAGTTGATACTTCTTTTTTAGCTGTGTATAGAAGGCATTAAAATAAACAACACTTTCAAATACCTTTTTTCATAAAAATAGGCGAGATACAGAAGTAAAAAAGCTAAATGCGGGTCTGGTCATAAAAACGTAGCCTACTATACTTTATGTTGTTTGTCTTATCTGTTATTAGTCATGCAATTTACGGGTCGGTGGTAAGTTATTTGGCAATACGCTGCGGTGTGTTTTTCTGAAGCAAGTTAATTTTAAATTGGTGAGACGTGAAAATGTTAAAATTTGAAAACAATGAACTAGTGATATGGTGCTAATTTACAGTGGGTGTCATCAAAGTGCGGCTGATGCATCGAAATTATACGCAGAACGCTTTCCCTTGCGGGCTCATCCTACACCCAAAAGTTTTCAACGGGCAAGTTAGCAGAACCGTATTTGATCCATAGTGTAATAAATGAATGTAAGTACCTTATTTTTGAGTTTTTTGAAAAAAGTTATTTGAAAATGTTGTTTCATTTAATGCCTTTTATACACAGCTAAAACAGAAGTATCAACTTAGGAATCACCCTGTATAGTCGGCAGGGGGGCTAAGGGTATTTAAGGCCTGGGAATTACCATTGTGGGCAGCTGGCTTAATGGCACAGCATAATTGGGTTTGTGGGAGGGAGAAATAGGAGCTTGGTGATACTAGTCATAGTGACCGAGTAAAAATCGCGTGGGAACAAGTTCCATATTTTTTTTAATTGTATTAACGCTATTACTTGGGTTCATCATAGACGGCAAAAGATAAAATTGAGGATGGTATCTTCAGACGTTAGATCAAGCAATTGAAATTATTTTTTCTAAAATAGGTACTTCGTAAATATTGCTTGTTGTGTTGTGGAGCATAACAAACCCTTAAAGTAACAAAAATAGTACAGCGAGCGAAAATATTTATTGAAATTATAAGAAGTAAATAATTAAAAAAAAACTTGGTAAGACGGTGCTCCCCCTCTTTAATGAGAGAACTCTGCACCCAAGCACACCCTTCGGCTACTGGATTCCATTCAAAGGAGAGCCGTTCGTCTGATCGGCGACCCCGAGCTGACCAAGACCCTCGATAGCCTGGAGCATCGAAGACAGGTTGGTGATTTGGCTCTCTTTTACAGATATTTCCATGGCAGGTGTTCGACTGACATTGCCCACTTGATTCCACCTAGAGCAATGCAAAACAGAAATACACGGCGAACCGCTGGCGCTCATCCATATGTTGTTCAGCTTAGTACTCCTTGAACTTCTTTGTTTAAGAATTCTTTCATCTGGAGAACGTCATCTTTGTGGAATGATCTTCCTGAGGTCGTGTTTCCCAATGAATACAATCTTCAAAGTTTCAAGACCAACGTTAATCGCTTTTTTCCGCACTCGCACCGCTCCCAGAGCGCCTTACAGGATTTTTCCTACAGTGCAGGTGTGTTATCATAAAAAAAAAAAAAAAAAAGATTCAAAATGTTCAGTGCTCAAATTGTGTAGTCAGTTCTTGATGTATTTTAATTAATGCTAGATAGCAACAATGCACAAAGTTTCTACAGAAACTACTAAAACTTTTACTTGACACTTATATATTCTTTCTGAATCCATGACATCTGGGTCATCTTCGTCAGTTATCTCTCATCTGCCAACATATATTTTTGGAAGGATTCATTTAGAGTCATCTTATAAATATCTCAATTTAATACAAAATTGCACAATTCTTCCTTAATTTTTAACACTTGGGCATCTTCTTTAAATTGTAGAATGTTCTGCGAACTACTTTCAGGAAGGAATACCATTGGTTTTGATATCATTAAAATTTATAGGGTTGAATATTTCATTGACATGATATATGGGAATCTTTAGCAAGAATAAATTATTGATTAGTTATTATTTTTGCTCCAAGCAATAGGGTTTCCATATGTATTTGGTAACAAATTTGTAAATTTAGCATTAGCACCAACATTGATTAAATGAGATTTTGATTATCTTTAATATATTGGGTTTTTATTGATTGAATTTGTTTTTCGTATTATTGACAGCTTCATCTGTGCAAATTTTGTCAAATAATCTGAGATCAATCCACCGGCCCATCGGGCATTTGCCTGGCGGATCCATCCGCCCCTGTCTATAATATAATAATCCGTTGTGTTTAAAAAAATGTATGGGCTGTTTTTTTACAGAACGTTCATTTAGTCTTTGAAAAGGCCAGAGCGAACTAGTTTTCATGATTTATTCTTTTTTGGTGCTTTTCTTGTCTTTACAAGCCGTCATCAGCGTTTGACCAGTTCACCACTCGGCCTGGCACTTAATCAAAGGTACAAAGCAGGCAAAGTCCAAAGTTCAAATCAAGGCAATATTGAGTTTATGAACTTTTCAGCCTTTGGTGGTCTAGTATAACCTATTGGCTTATGACCGCCATTTTCTCTATTTGCGATATCGGAATTCAACGTCAAAAATCCACCTCGTATAGGATGAAAAATTTGAGTCATTCGCTACTTTTTTCGAAATATTATCTAAATAGACCGTGGAGTTTTGATTTAACTCACTAAGAACATACATATATAGAAAAAATAACCAGAGAACTCGTTTTGTGACAATTAACATCCAGATCCATGATATCGGCTAGCTGATCAGGACCTTCAAAATGTCCCCAGATTTTGGCAGAGACGTAGTCAGGCCGTCCTCAGTTTGTGATATTTTATTTAACGTAGTTTTAAACGATGCTTAGATCGGTTTTAATGTAAGACTTTGTAATTTTGGATTTTAAATTAAACGTTTTATTTAGTATTTGATTGTTGGAGTTATTAATAAATTGGCGGTAAGTAAAATTAATTTGTCCCAAAATATTTTGCGCCATAAACGTTTGATATTGTGTTGTATACTATTGTTGGAACTGTACTTTTCATAAAATAAGATTCGTTACTATGCAGTTAAATTTGAACATGTAAAAATAATCTACCTAGAAAACTTTCTATATGCAAATTTATCTCAAATCGGCAATGTTCAAAGGACTACGTTTGAAAGACGCATATAATTATCTTCAGTCCTACCAATATACAAACTTTCAGAATAAATTTATCTTCACGGTTGTCAATATAACATATCAGCAACCTATTGGTCCACGTCACGACCAGCACCACAATGGTTCCTAAAAAGCGTTTCCCATCGACTAATTTAATTGGCTGTTGGGGGATTCTTCTGGGAGGTGTTGGTTGGGGCTTTTTGGTTTTACGTTACGTGGGTCGTGGAGCAGTGCCTGCTGGTCTGTTCTAGTGAACAGTTCATATTCAATAATTTATATTTCTTCCGTCCCGCGAGAATGGGATTTTAAGCGGAATTTAGTGTTTGCCCGGTTAATTGTATAGAACAATTGGTGTCAGCTCATGTTTTCTTCCGCCGTAACAATGAAAAGTTTAAGCGGATTAAGTGCTTATTTTTATTTACTTTGTAGTAAATTTTCAATTGTTGGTGCCCAAAAATAAAGGGACTTCTGACTTTGCTTAATACGCTTTGGATTCAAATTCAGATACTCACCAAAAAGTGACATTTCGTTTAATGAAAGATTTCTATATGTCCTAATGATACGTTAACTCAGTGCAAGTTAGGATATGTGACTTTTAGTGTAATATAATCTGTACCAGTTATTACAGCAAATAGATTTTGTCTTCCTTCTTTTATTAGCCTGAAATGCATGAACCAGAAATACGGCCTTTACAACCAACTCCAACCACTTCTTGTACAATGTCCAATGAAAGTCTAAACCGGCATCGTACAACTATAACTAACAATTATGGATCATAATTATTGTTCGCCTAGTACTTCGCTGATGCCATTGCCAAAGAGAATAAGGTAATTATACACAGTTTCAATTTATTTAGTCACATTTAGCGTTTAGAGTTATGTAAGGCATTTGAACCAATTTGTTGAAGGTGTCCCCTGGCGGGTTGATACGGTTTTTCACTTTGGAACTAATAGTCGCGGTTTCGAATCCCGCTTCGCACAGTTTATATACTTTTTTTATTCAAATTTATGTTTTTAGTTTTAAACTTTTTTTTTAGTAATTATTTATTTTTTTTAAATCGATTTTAACTAAAAAAAATCTAAGAGAATAATTGAATTTAAATTTTTTAAATAAAAATATACTGAATTTTATTATGTATGTATGAGGTGATTTACAAAATATTTTCATACTCACTAAACCTATTACAAGAAAAACGCTTGATTGAAATACATTTTGGTATTAAATTCATACTACAAAATGGCCGCAATGAGTTTTTTTTATAATTAAAAAGAAATAACAAAGTATAAATTTTACGTAATTAAAATGTTGGTAATAATCTGTTATAGCTACATCACGCCAAAATTGATGATCTTTTCAGAAACGATGTGTTTTAGTGCGTAGATTACGAATCTAAATGCCGTTCTTGTCGGAAACGCTTAATTTTTACTTCGGATTTAATTTTTTGGGATTCAATTTTAAAGGAAAAACGAATAAAAGAAGCAATATTTTATATTCCCCTAATTTTAAATTAAAAATAAAACCATATGCAAAGCCGAATACAATAAAATACTTATGTGACAGTACAAAAACAAATGACAACCAACCTTGTGTGTAGCTATAACAGATAATTACCAAAATGTTTTGTCATAAAGAAACATTTTTAGATTTCATATTCTAAGAACTAACACGTTTTTTTTTCTCTTTTTCCAGATACAATTAAGATTCCTCCATAAACTAAGCATAAACCATATTTCTATTCAATTAATTTACTATGCAGTTGTTCTGCAATCTTAGGGTTCTTCAATTTTTCTTAAATGAAATTTGCAACATTACGATTTTTCTACATTCACTTATCCCGTCAGTACATATTTTCTTCAATTTTGCATCACTTTCGCTAACATTTGGCGATTTATTTCCTCATCTTACTATAACTTTGTTTGGCATGATAACAGTTACTATTAATGGCTTAAAGAATATTATTCGTTTACAAATAAACTTTACATATTAAAAATGTAAGTACAATCCTGGTATTTACGTCAAATAATACCAACATAACACACTAAAATTAATCAACATGTCATTTATGTCACGTGATTGGGCCACGATCTCGCGAGTTCTATCAAAATTATTACTATACATGGTCCAAACAAAAATTTAACACAATATATGCCATGACAATAGGAAACTTACACATATTAGTTTTGTTATTTATTAAGTTACACCGGAGTAAGTGGAAATTCGGGGCAAGTAGAACCCAGGCTTATTCCTGATAAAACAATGTTCTGTAAATTGGCTTTACCCATTGCATACCAGCCCACCTACATCCTTTACATACCCTGCTGCATAGAAAGCCCTTAGCGATTCATTTGCGCTTCGACAATAACACTGTTGTCAAGGTTGTCGATTTACCTCGCATACCGAGTTAACACGTGTTTTTTGTCGGTGGTTGTAACACACACGAAAGTTATAGTATTAACTAAACTTTTTGAGGTAAGTACAGCATAAACATTATTTTTTTGTATTATAAACCTATGGGTCACAAAAATTTGTTTACGTTGAAGAAACGAGCTAGGTTACACTTGCCTCTAAAAAATCACAGAATGGGGAAAGTGTAACCTATGTTAGGTTCAGGTCAGATTAAAGAAATTGAGAAGCAAAAGATAAAGAAAATCAAAATTGCAAAAAATAGGAAAAAAATATGTAAAGGTAGTAGCAGTGAAGATGACGAGTTAGAAGAATTTGGGAGAATTGAAAGCAAAAAAATAGAGAAAAAAAGGGCTACACCAAAGAAAACCTTATTTGAGGAAGACCTTCTTGAAGATGTGCAAAGCCTCTTAAGCAATTCTAGTGTCGAAGAGATAAATAAAGAAATCAGTTTCCTGAACCAAATGCAGCTCGACAAAAATAAACGTTGGGGATTGGGTCGTCATTAAATTCGATCAGAAGAAGCAGGTTGAAAATGTACGTGGGCCAGCTCACAGAGAAAAAAATCATGTCTGGAGGTAAAATTTTGCCGAACAATTGGTAACACATCCACATTTTATTGGCCTGTTGTGGAAGATAGAAGCATCGTCAATAAGGATAATATTTTTATGCATTTACCTACGCCTATAGTAAATAAACGGTGAAAAATATCTTTTAGCATTGTTTTTCACACATATAATGTTGGTTAAATTGTTAATTTTTTGTTAATAAAATAGATATTCTTGTAGCATGCGAAAAAATTAATTATTTACAGTTACCCTGGTCAACGTTCTGACGTCCAAATAACAAAACATGCCTTGGTTTGTTCGGGTTTGTTTACACTTGCCCCACAAACCTGGGACAAGTGTAACCCAAGACCAGCGAAAATAAAAAAAATCCTAGAGAAAAAGGGAGTTTTTTTATCGATTTCTATGTTGGTATATGTTGTTAAAATAATGTCTAACCAGTAAGCCTGCCAACTATGAACAAGATTATGAGATACATTTTTTTAAAATAACGTTTAAACAGGAGCTATTAAAATTCACGGTTCCGCTTACCCCGGTGTACCTTACATAAAAATGTTCAGTCACATGAAAAGTAACATATGCAAAATACTACGTCTGGAATATCACTCCTTCATTTTTTATAAATAATTAAAGTTCGTCGTATGACGTCACGTATACCCTAAGCTCTAAATCACTGCCGGTGATTCATCGCTCTCATATAGACTGCAGCAGGTTGTACGAAGTTAGACGAAACAATTCCGGTGCGTTTTTAAAATCTAATAGATCAGAATCTTGATTTCCATGTAATTTTTTTTCTGCCTTTGTACAACCCGCTACTTTCGATATGTAAGCGATGAATCACCGACAGTAGTTTTGGACCTGGAGTATAGTATGTCTAGCCGCCGTTGACGTCACAACCACAAACTTTATTTGTTTATATCTAATCCAGACGATTAAAAAAATATTTTCTGTAAACTGTGGGACTTTTGGTTATATTAGCTTACGCTTAAGAGTATTGTTTTTTAAATTTAATGCAAGGTGTCCCATTACAACGGAACTCCTTTTTGGCGCTTATCAATTTGCGTCATTTTATAAATTACTATAAAGTCGCAGCTTTTTAGTAAATTACAACTTTATATCATTTTTATTATTTTCGGAAGAGCTCAATTTTATCAACGCTGTCAGTAATTTTATAGGATATTCTTATGTGTTTTGTGTGCTGTTCCTGAATTCACCTTAGCTGGCGATTTTATAATTACTACATTCGGTTTTGATGAGAAAGTCAAGCAGATGCACGTGATATTGGAGCTAAACGAGGGCAGGGGCGTATTTAGGGGGAGCTGCCCGGCTGCAGCCCCCCCCCCCTTCCTCCCGGAGCCTGGGAGCTCGGGTCTAAAAGTCTAATTGCAACCTAATTTTTCGTCTCACGCTTGGACTCTTAATTTAAATTTTTAAATAATGTATTCTTGGCTTAGATTACAAAGGTCTTGTAGAAAAAGTTTAGTATTTAAACTTTTCCTTTTAAAAGTCCAGTTTCATATAGAGATTAAGGTTTCAAACGCATATCGTTTTAGTTAGTAATATTTTATAGTATTTTTCTATTATATACTTGTCTGTTCCGTGTTTCCTTTTTTGGAGCTATTTTAAATCAACAAAAATATAACCAAATGCAATAAAATATTTTTACAACAAAAACAAAAAACAATTAGGTATTTATTTTTAAAGAGGAAAATTAAAGTAAAACTTTTAATTGAAACATTTTTTATGGAAGATGTGTGATAATTTATAATTAAAAAAATAGTGCGGGAAGAAACGAAAATGCTTTATTATGAATACACAAAAGGGCACTTAAGAAGGAGTATTTCAAAACCTAAGCATTTGCACCAAAAATTGATCTTAGATCTACGCTCCTAAAATACATGATTTCTGAAAAAATCATTAATTTTGGCGTGGTGAGCGATATTTACTTTATTTTTAATCATGAAAAACTGAGCCCGAAAACCGCTGGTTACAGGCATACATACACATACGTCTAATGTTAAAATTTTGGATTGACACCAAGATTTTTCACAAATATAAAAAATGTTTTTTTTAATAAAGCCAGGAATATTAAAAAAAAAGAAAAAATAATAAATTACAAAAACAAATTTAATCTAACCATGGAGAGGGGGAAAGGTAATAATTACAAAGTTGATATTTTAAAAAGCCCCGAATTCTCTGTTTGCCCAACCATTGACTGCGTACGCACAAAGGAAAAAAGGCCTGGTTAGAATTAGGCGCTTCTATACCCAAAACGGCGCGCCACTGGAATGGGTGTGGCTCTATCAAAATTAACCCCAAGTTTCCGCCAATGCCGATTGTTGGGGACAGCCTCAGGCTACCGAAAGCTAAGGAATGATTTATATGTGAATAATTTATGGTAAGTAAATAATCGTTAATAAAGTTTAACAGTGCTGTAAGTTTACTGGAGCATTAAATCAAGTTCTCACACAAGCCTCCTGGGATCCTACACTAATATTGTCAATAGTTTGGCCATAAAGGCTTTCAATTGATTGGTAATTTTATAAATCTATCTAAAATGCCTTTAAGGAACTTACGTTTTATAAAAAGCCTTTAAGGAACCTACATTTTGAGACACTTTTCGTTCAGTAATTATATATTTTTCATTCGAAATCATTCCATAGGTCCATGTTTTGACTTGCAATAGTTGCATAATATCAGCGTGTCTCATTAGACGAGAAATCTCGCACTTTTCAAAAAACTCTCGTCTCGTAAACTGAGACGAGCATTTTCGCAACTATCGTCTCGCTAACATCTCGCAAGATGTCAAGAGTCTAGCAATTTCTCGTGCTCCCAATATGACGTCATAATGGAACAAAAAAAAAATTTAATTTTAATTTGTCACTTGATCAGAATAGAGATTTTGGGGAAGTGCATAATAGGTACATTTTTTAGATCGAACCTTTAATGTGAGACAGTGGCGGCTCGTCAGGTGAAGTAGGTGAATCACCAAAAAAAAATAAAACCAGGAGGAAAGTTTTTCGACAATATTAAATATTATTGTATCAATACAGCTACCATTAAAAACCTTAAAAAAATAAAGATGTAAATAGAAAAAAGTTTCTTAGCGGCCGGCGGACAAAGTGGTGTATCTATCTTTTGCATTAAAGTACACAGGGACCCAAAGGTAATGGGTTCCCTGGGGCACAGGTAGCCAATGACAGGCTGTTTCATTCTTGTTAGAACTCATTAGAAAGCCATAACCTGTAAGCAACTCCAAGTACAGCGAGACTGTTCTTTCAAGGTATTTTTAAAAAATAAAAACCGCGATGAAAACCCAGTACAGGGCATTATAATATATACGGAATAGATCGGCACCTAGTGGGCTACACGGCGCGATGTATATTTGAATCTACAAACCCGTAGAAAAATGTTTAGTGAAGCGTAAAAGTTTCCTATACTGGTGTTTGTTGGCCACCGTACTTTGGTTTATTAGTTCTATGGTTTTTGTTGATTCCTACTGATGACGTTACTGGATTTTCATCGCGTTTTTATTTCTTAAAAATGTCCGCCTGGCGCTAAAAAACTTTTTTCTATTAATAATATTAATTTAATCCAACAAATGTAGCTATGCATAATAGGGCCACGGTTAACTCCGATGGACAATAATTATAAACACTCGTGTATTTTGGCGCGCCCCAGCAACTGTATCCGTTAGCTCAAAGCAAGTGAAGGCCCAACGCATGGCCTTGATATTCACCGTTGCTATGGTTACGTGACGTTAGTCACGCAAATAGCATGTAACAATTTGCATTATGATAAAGGGCAATTTAAAATTAGATTAGTCCTATGCACCATTGTTTTAGCATTGATTCGCCTAACCTTAAGATATTTATTTTGAGGTTTCACGAAACTTACGATTATAAATATCGTTTTTACGTGATTTACTATGTGATTAAAAAGTTTTGTTTTTATTTTTCAGTTAATTCAGTAGTGTACGTACCTACTAAGTTGTGTGTTTAAAAAAGGAACCCAATTAATGACATAGTTTGTAATTTGTTGAAAAGTCCATTCAGTCGTTGGACAGATGAGGATAAGAGAGACGTTTTGTTACACGGGTTTTTAGTCAAGGTTTGTTTAAGAACCCGCATTGTACCTAGCTCTTCACCATTGTTTAAGACCGCGAGCAGCCACTGATGTGAGAAGAAATTTTAGGGAAGTGAGACTTTTTTTAGAGCTAACTTTTGGTGTGAGGAGAAATTTTAGAGAAATAAGGACAAATAAATTCTTAGAAAATAAAACGAATTTTAATAAGATGAGTAGGTTGATATGATTTTGTACATCGTGAGGGCGCCTTGAATACCAATTTATTCAAGTTAATTAAATAACTTATCAAATTATAATAAATAAATGAATTCCTATGTTATTTCAAAGCCTACCATGGTTTTTAGGTATAAGCTTTACGTATTTGACACCGTTTTGCTAGTATTTCACCTAAAATATTAAGGGATGTAAACAGATCTTTTCAAGAACGCGTTGACTTGTGCACAGAATAAAATAAAATACATTTTCAATATTTGCTGTAGTTTAGTCTAGTCCCCCTAGTAGCCTATATTAATATAAATAATAAACCTCCATTTAAACATCATAATTATGAAATTTGCCATTAATTCGAAAACGGCTGGTAATAACTTATATGCTTGTATTACAAAAAAAAATTGTTTATGAATTCTACATTTAACAGTTAAATAATATACCAGGTGTTCAAACTTGAAAAAAATTATTCTAAAATATATGGTTTTTGAAAATTTCCTATGAACATCCTGTATAAAATAGATAGACACTATTAGATTTATAATATCTCTGGACCCCTTGTCATAAATCTCACCAAATGTCATGGTTTAAAAATTGAATTTAGATGTTTTTTTTTTATTTTTTTTTCCAGAACCGTAAAACTATATTTTTTAGTTTTTAATTTATTGTTTTTAAACTACCAAAGCCAAATAAATCGGGCAATTATAAAGAACTGTAATACGAATCTAAATGTGCAATAAAATACTGGGTATTCCATTTTGAAAAATGCCACTTTTTGTTATTACATTTTTTTTGGGCCACCCTGTATAGTATATGGAAAAATATTTTCCTAAAACACACCCTTTAATATAATATAAGTCTATATATGATAGAAATTCCTAACTTAATTCGTATACTAGCAATAGTAGCCTGACGCCCTATTGCAGGACCCTGTATATAATAATATTTACAAACCCAAGAAACCACGAAAATAGTGCTAGAGGCGAAAATTTTAATGACAATAAAACTTATAACAAAAGAAATGTAAAAAAGCACATCAGTTTTTACAAAATCGACGGTGCTGAACATTCACAAATTAAAGTTACTAATAAAATAACGCCGCAAACAAAAATGTTAGTCAGAAAGTGAATTATTACACATAAATAAACGTAAATGATAAAAATTCCAGTTTTCTGTAATACTTTTGTAAAAATTAAAAATATAGCAAATTCTAGTCATTGTATTGATTGAAATGGGATTATTTTGCGAGATTTCTCGTTCTCATATAAGTATTTTTTGCTATATTCTAGCATAAAAACTCTCATCTCACAGGAGATTGGACCGCTCTCGTCTCGTTCTCGTTACGTCTCGCGAAAATGACACGAGAAAAATGCGAGATGAGAGTAAAACACTAAGCGTGTCCGCGGATCGATATATGAATAGGTGAAAAAGATTGACATTTTTTGAGTGGACTTCGTATTCGGGGGTTCAGCTCTACTTGCTTAGAAAATAATTTGTGTCATAATTTTAGTTTCAAACAATAGTACCTATGCCCCATGACAAATTAAATTTTACTTCATTACGAAGGAAAATAAATGGAGAAACGTCTTCTTTTTCACAAATTTTGTTTTGTTTATTTTTTATTTTATTAGTTAACCAGTTTCGAACAAATTAATTGTTCTTCAAAAAAACCTAAATTTTCTTCTAAATAGTTGACAACACTAATGTGGTATTTGTGGCATGGTCAAAAAGATTATCCATCGATTGATATAACATTTAATGAAAGATAAAAGTAAAGTTTTAGAGAAAATTTCGCCTCGACTTTTTTTAACCAATCAGAAGATTTCATTTTCAATCATTACTATAGCATAGAAAAAAAAATCCGGAAATATTCATGCCCTTTGAAATTCCGACGGCCAAATTACACTTTTAATGTCAAAATAATTACACGAAATTAAAGAATTTAACTATTTTCACCGCAAAAAAGGCATATTTTTTAGTTGCTAAAGAAACAACTAACGTAATTTTATCTTATTTATGGATCACTATTCACTATGTTATTTTAAATGTTTCATTCTAATAAAATTGTTAAATTTTGGTACAATATTTTGTCTATTGTCTATTTTTATTCATTTTAAATCATTAATACGTTTTTATCTGTCTTTGTAAACATTATTTTTTAAACCACACATAACACAAGTCCAAAGTGATGAGATCTGGGGATCAGGGAGGCCATATTTTTAAGTGCCATTACAAAATATAAGGTTTTCTTTAAAACTCCAATTAATGGTTTTGGTACTTAGCTTTTTGATAATTCAATGCTTCAATTATTGTGATCCGTTTTCTGTTATTGAATCCATTTACACGGATATCAAATGTTAATGCTCTAAGCTTCATAATGCCAATAACAAGTATTATCCAATACAGCTAAGTGACTGTTTACCTTACCACCAGGGGCGGTTCTAGACCCAAAATATTGAGGGGGGGCACCACATTGGCGTAGCCAGAAGTTATGCTCGGGGGGCTGGGTGGGCGTAAGTAGGACATTTTTTTTCTGAAGAGAGGGATAGTCGGGACTATATGTATTTTATAGTATTGTACTTAGCGAAGAAAGCGCCGCAGGCGAAAAATTTTCGGGGCCACGCCCAAAGTTCGTTTAAAACTCACCTAACTACTATCAAATTTTGAAAATTAAATTATTACCTCTCCCCCTTTGCATGGTTGGATTAAATTTTTTTTTAATGTTTTTTTTGATATTCCTCTTTATTTAAAAAAAAAACATTTTTTATAATTGTGAAAAATATGAATATTGGTGTCAATCCAAAATTTTAACATAAGACGTATGTATGACTCGACTCTAACCAGCGTTTTCCGGGCTCGGTTTTTCATGATTAAAAAAAAAGTAAATATCGCTCACCACGCCAAAATTGATGATTTTTTCAAAAATCATGTATTTTAGGAGCGCAGATCTAAGAGCAGTTTTTGGTGCAAATGTTTAGGTTTTGAAATACTCCTTCTTAAATGCCGTTTTGTATGTTCATAATAAAGCATTCTTGTTTCTTCCCGCACTATTTTTTTTTATTATAAATTATCACACTTCTTCCATAAAAAATGTTTCAATTGAAATGTTTACCTTAATTTTTCTCTTAAGAAATAAATACCTAATTGTTTTTGTTGTAAAAATATTTTATTGCATTGGGTTATATTTTTGTTGATCTAAAATAGCTCTTAGAAAGGGATACGTAACACACAAGTATATAATAGAAAAATACTATAAAATATTATTCTTTTTACTCGTTTTCCTTTAAATTTGCATCAAAAATCAATAACTAAAACGATATGCGTATGAAACCTTAATCTCCATATAAAGGACTTTTAGAAGGAAAAGTTTAAAAGCTAAACGTTTCCTACAAGACCTTTGTAATCTAAGCCAAGAATACATTATTTAAAGATTTAAATTAAGAGTCCATGCAAGAGATGAAAATGCAGCCCGGCAGCCCCCCCTTTATACGCCACTGGGCGCAGCCACAATTTTTGGTAGCCTTCGCAAGCAAATAACGCCACAGCCCAAAATTTTTTATAATTATGCTCAAATTGTATCAAATTATGTAAATAGTAAAGCACCCGGAATTTTTTTTATCAGTGGCATGAATTTTATAGTTTTTTTCAGAAATGTTGGGGTTCCTGGGCCCCCCCAGGCCCCCCCGTAGAACCGCCCCTGCTTACCACCAATTACAAACTTTAATTTTTTTTTTCGTTTTTTTTTGTTGTTTATTTTAAGAGCGCTTTTTATAATAAAGTACATACCATCACTACGCCACTGCCCACTTAACCCTAATATTCTCTTGACACCTAAGTAGGCGGGATTTGCACCTGATTCTCTTCCGACGCCCCTTACAAGGACCGCCGACATGTCATACGACATAAAAGACACTTTGGAAGTTTAAAAGCTTCTTGTCCCAAATGGAGGGCCCGGCTTATCGATTTATGAGTACGAATTTGTAATATTATACACGATTGGGAAATAATGTTGTTAAAACAGTTTGGCCTAAAGTTAGTTTTTATACAGAAACATCCAGAATTACACTTTTTGAATATTATGTAAATTTCTGGACCTTGGGTGTGTCCATCGAATAAACAAGGAGGCGACATCACGTGACTAAAAGTGATCCTACCTGCGCCATATTGGTACGACACTTATATCATTCGTTTAGTCAGCTGTTCGATCTATCATAATCGAGGTGATTTTAGATTTTATGAGAATGTTTTTTTATTTTTGTGTAAAACTTTTGCTACTGGTGTGATAGATATTAATTAATTTTTTGTGCCGTGCCAAGTTTTTACAGCAGAAATGTTGTGGATAAGAAGAAAACGGCGAAAACTACGTTTCAGGTTAGTATAAACAAAGGGCAGGTCCGTGTTTATAAACTTTGGGTGCTAATTGTTTCCTATGGTTTGTTTAGTTGCAATTTTATTTAAATTCTTAAATATTAAATGTAAAAACAATACAACTACAACTAAATTGAAGCAGCTTTGGACTTTTTTGGACTAGCAGCTTAACTGCAATTTCACAAATTTTTTATTGATATAGGACATTATTTTCGATGTGCGAAATAAACACAACCTGTATGTTGGGTTCCACAAAGATTTTTAGCCAGAATTAACTAACCAGCAACATTGACTGTGACATAAATGACATTGGCAGGCATTATTTACTTACAATCGAACTTGCAATATTTATAAATTAAAAATTTAGGCAACCGGGTCACTATGTCACTACTCGTCTTCGTCTGACAAATCAGATGGTTCATAAAAAAGTGTAACAAAAATATTCATTTTTGCTACTGTCGCATGTAAGTCAATATTTATGGGTTAAAGTTTATTTATTAAAACATTTACAATTTCTAAATAAAATCATTTCTAATCCCATTGTGCCCCTTTGCGATGGACCAATATTTAATTACAATATTATTTTTCTCACTTTTTTCTATGTCATCAATCAAATTAATAAGCACAAACGGGTCTCATCAAAATTTTGCTAGCTACTAAGAAGTACACAATATAGAAGCATGTGTGTATAATACTATTATCTGTTTTTTTTTTATGATAAAACACCTGCACTGTAGGAAAAATCCTTTAAGGCGCTCTGGGAGCGGTGCGAGTGCGAAAAAAGCGATTAACGTTGGTCTTGAAACGTTGAAGATTGTATTCATTGGGAAACACGACATCAGGAAGATCATTCCACAAAGATGACGTTCTCCAGATGAAAGAATTCTTGAACAATGAAGTTCGAGGAGTACTAAGCTGAACAACATATGGATGAGCAGCAGTGGTTCGCCGTGTATTTCTGTTTCGCATTGCTCTAGGTGGAATCAAGTGGGCAATGTCAGTCGAACACTTGCCATGGAAATATCTGTAAAAGAGAGCCAAATCACCAACCTGTCTTCGATGCTCCAGGCTATCGAGGGTCTTGGTCAGCTCGGGGTCGCCGATCAGACGAACGGCTTTCCTTTGAATGGAATCCAGTAGCCGAAGGGTGTGCTTGGGTGCAGAGCTCCAGACATGAGAGCAATATTCTAATGATGGTCGAATCTGGGCTTTGTAGAGTGTCAAAAGTTGATGAGGTGTGTACAACCTTTTGGTGCGGAAAAGTACACCAAGTTTCTGTGCAGCTGCCTTGGCAATTGCGGCAACGTGATCATGCCAAGACAGATTACCTCCCAGATTGACCCCCAGCAAATTAATAGACGGTGTCAGGGGAATTGCGTGTCCTGCCATGACTATATCCGGTTCTGCAATGTTAACCTTTTTGGAGAAGACTGCTGCCTGGGTTTTCTTAGCATTAAATTCGACTTGGTTACTGTCACCCCAAGCCAAAATTTCTTCCAGGTCATTGTTGAGGCGCAATACTTCATGCTGCCTGCGAAGATGTGCGTCGGCAGCGGATGTTTGGGGGTCAAGGTAAAAGATGAGACAAGTGTGCTGTCATCAGCAAAGCTATAAATTGGATTTTGGGTTTTTACTAGAAGGTCGTTAATATACAGTAAAAAGAGGGTAGGCGACAATATGGACCCTTGAGGAACACCGGCATTGATGGTGAAGGTGTCTGAGAGAAACCCGTCAATCGCCACTTGCAGAGAACGGTTCTTAAGGAAGCTGGTTAACCATAAACAAAATCCATTAGGCATACCGTAGGATCGCAATTTACTTAGAAGCCCATCGTGCCAAACACGATCAAAAGCCCTAGAGATGTCCAGTGCAACAGCCCGGGATTCTCCATGATGTTCGATGGTGTTGCTCCAAAGATGGGTGACATATGCCAGAAGGTCACCTGTTGATCTGGACTTACGAAAACCGTATTGATGGTCGCTGATAATGTTAAGCCCTTCCAGATACTTTAGGAGTTGTTGGTTACTAGCTTTCTCCATTACTTTTGTTATTTACATTACAAAGCTGTTCATTGCTTAATGAAATTATATTATTCTAGTTGACCCAAGCATTTTTAGAATTGTTCAAAATAAATTTAATCAGGCCCTTATGAATCGGCCATATTGGTATGACACTTAGCCCCGCCCCCTGGTACCGTTTTTCGCAGACGAAATTAAATGATAACAGCGCCTCCTTGTTTATTCTATCCCGATGGGTTTGTCCCATGCTTTTGAAGAAAATCAAAATGTCCCATTAGTGTGATATTAGATTGTTCAAATCGTATACCGTGCGTCACTGCGACTTCTATTCGATTATTATTCCGAATACCTCTATACTAATATACTTACTTTAAAGTCGATATAACCATTTTTGTCCATGTCGAATGTTCTGAATACGTGATCGCAGAATTCTTCCGCGTTTCCACTTGGAAAGAACATTTTGTACATGTCTACGAATTTGGCAGGTGTAAGTCTACCGTTCGGACAGTCTTGCTGTAACAAAAAACCAAAAAGTTGTTACTATTCTTTCAAAGTTAACTCAAAGAGTAGATTATTTAATTAGACCTTATGTTTTTTTTTGCTTTTCATGTAACCATTTCTCAGTGGCGGCTCGTACAGTAGGGCCACAGTGCCATAGCCCTACCTATCTGTACACCAAATGTTTTTTTTACTCATACTTATAATCATTGCTTTGCATCTTTACGCTTTATTCTTTTTGTAACTGTAAATAATTTAAAACTCAAGACGTTGCGTTCATTTAATATCTGATAACGCCTAACGGTGCAAAAACTCCCCGACGCCGCGAAAATTCCTTTGCGCTACCCAACGCGGCAACGCCGGCGATTTCTATGTATGGCCATGCTGTTCATCGAAGGTTCATCGCTTACGAAAGAGATAATGATATATCGCCCTCTCTTACTGACGCATAAGGAATTCAGAAATTTTGTGGCGGGCCAGATCCTCAGATCCGTCCGGGATTGGAGGACTTACACGTGCTTTATTTTGTCGTTTCAATCGGATTAGGCCTTCGTCTTTGTTACCACTACTTGATACTAGATGGCAGCTGTTTTGAATGCGGTTTGCCCTGTCGAGATATTAATTTTAAAATAGTTTTATTTTAAACAGTTTTTACTGTTTAACATAAATTATTCTTGTAGGTTAGGTTTAGGTCAGTCCGTCGGTGGATTATAATAATATTCCTGATTCCGGGTTTTCAATTTTAAAATGAATAAAATAAAAGAGGAAAGACTTAGCGCTTTAGGTATGTAGCCTGCCGAAAAACATTTTGTAAACAATATTGATGACTTCAAGAACAAAAGTGATTGAATCATTTTCAAAAGTGATTGAATCATTTTCAAAAGTGATTGAATCATTTTCAAATAACAAAAAGACGTACCTATAGAGTTTTCTTATAAGATAATTTGAGTGTTTTGTGAACATTTTTTGTTACAACTATTGCAAATGCTCCATTTAATTAGTCGGTAAGTTTTTCGATTTTTTTTATATATAGGGTTGTACAAATTCGATGCACTAGCATTGCTATCTCGGTAACTACAAGAGATAGAAAGTTTGGTAAATGGAGGCAAAGTTGCATTTTTTAATGCTGAACAATTTGTTAAAAAGAAATTTAATCAAATTTTGATGATTTCTAGAGATATCCGAAAAAATAAACGAAAAACTCGTTTTTATTTTTTTATGACAAAAGTACTTATTATTTTTAAAAATCAAGGGCACTTTCTTAAATATTTTACATGATAATAATTTTAAGAGGTCAAAAGCTACTCAAAAATTTTTAAAAAATTCAGGTCCCAATTTCAAAAAATTGAGTTGATATAGGTATCTAAAAAACGAACGTCGTATCTGAAAAATAAGATTATTTTCTTGAGGAGCATAAAAAATTGTTTTAAGTCAGTGCTCTTGGTTTGTCCAAAAAATCAATATTTTGTCGTAAAGACAATAAAAACACAAATTAATTTGTTCTTGTTTTTTTTCCGGATGCTCCGGAAGTCATCGGATTTTTTTTTAACAAATAATTCATCATTAAAATGTGCAACTTTGCCTCCATTTAACCAAATTTATATCTCTTATAGTTACTGAGATAGCAATGTCAATGTATCGAATTTGTAATACCCTGTACTCTCATCAAAGATTTTTGACTTGAAATTTTAGCCCCACCTGTATCGACTATCACGAGCCGCCACTGCCATTTCCCAATTTTCATATTGTTAACCTTTTGCCTAAAAAAATTTTGTGTTTCCAATTTAAACAAAACAATTTTTTCAACGTGATCAAATATTTATATTTCCATTCATTACCCAGTGCGGATAAAACAAAACGAAAAGAGCGAAAATGTATGAAGAAGGGCCTTCCAAATTTTGCAAGTTATACATTGCTGTCTATAAGAGCAGCGATAAAACCGTATTAACCTTTTTAAACAAGGGCTTTTTATTCTGCCCTCAGGGCCAATTCTAAACCTTTTCGCCTTTAAAATATGTAAAAGGAGTCAAAAAGACAAAAAAGTATTATTAGGGTGGAACGCTTTAGACTTTTTCATACATAATTCTATCCAAAGTGTTTTTTTACAGTCTTTTCGTTTTTGAAGGTTTATCGCTGAACTGTAATAATGTACCTACTGATTGTTTTTGAGAGCGTCCTCCAAAGTAGTTATTGTCGGTGACTGGGTCAAAAAAACTAAAGGGATTCACATTTATGTCTGATCAAAAATTAAATGTAAATCATAAAACTCATTAACAGTAATATTGATGCTGGGTGTCAATGAATCTTGTTGAATTAAAAGTGTAAGTAGATACGAATAGACCAGGGATGGCGAATCAATGGCACGCGTGCCAGCAATAGCACGTGACAAAATTTGGGCACGGCATTAATTAAGGAATTTATGTGATAAATACATATCTATTATCATGATACAAATATACAAGGTATGACATCAACAGGGTGCGAAGTGGATCGTGACGTCACCTAGAGAGGAATTTGTGAAACGCGCCGAATTATACGGCAAAGCGTAGTTTACGTTATTAAAAGGCAATTTTATATGAAATTTTAACTTATCGTTGCGTTTACACACACGCTTCCAAACACCTTATAATTCCTTAAAATTGGACATCAGGCATAAAACTCTTGCGTGTATTATCGACATTATACAACCATATACCGCACACCTCATTTTTCAGTAACTTTACAAATCAGTTATCAGAAATAAACGACTGGTACATAATTCAAATTCTAACGTAAACAACGGAGAATATCGCAATATGGCGGTTTTTACTCGCTAGGTGTCGTCACGAAAGTCACGCCCACATGCGCGATATCATATCTTCTTGTAGTTGTATCATGATTTGTTATATACTTACCACGACCCACTTTCTTGTTTAAGTCGCAACAAATACAAGACTAGAATATTTTTTATTTTGATTGATTCTTTTGACGAGACGAAAAGATGCGATGCTTGATTTTTTATTTTTTAGGGTACGTAAACTGTCAAAATAATAATTCGCTCAGTTGGCTTGGTTAGCTCCGTATTGTCAGGTGAGGCGATACGAGCTATAGACATATTTTTATTTGACCACATTTTTGTAAATTACAAATTGTAGTAAGTCACATAAAATATAAACACATATTCTCGTATAAGAAAAAATAAACAAACTTTGTAATTACACATTATTAACAAACACAAGTTAAAAATCAAATGTTGAAGTTCTTGAATTAACAACATCAAGGTATTCTTTTACTGAGTAGAAAGCATGTGATTCAAGAAATTTCTTAACCACAATTTTAATTTTTTTTCACTGTAGTTTTTAACCGTTGCAGGAAGCACATTGTAAAGCTCTATTTTGAGCGAGTTATTTACAGATTTAGTAAGTCTATACCTGTTTGGTGTAATGAAATGAGCCGACCTGGTACCATAGTGGTGAATATCTGAATTAAGCTGAAAAGTATTTTCATGAATTTCAATTAATTGATGTAAAATAAATAATGATGGCAGCGTCAGTATTCTCAGATTAATAAAATGTGGCCTGCAGTGGTCCAGCACACCAACATTCGCAACTCTCACAGGTTTTTTTCTGTAATCTAAAAATACGTACGGAATTCGATGAGTTTCCCCACAAAATAACTCCATAAGAAAGGTGGGCGTGAAAAAGTGAATAACATATATTTATCACTGACGGGTGATCTAGAAGCGCCCTTAATTTTCTTATTACAAAAATTGCAGATGACAATTTGCTCCGCAGAGACTCGGTATGAGGAGTCCAACTAAGAATGTCGTCGACTATTAAACCCAGCACCCTCACACTCTGACCCTCCACAACGTCACGGTTTGTTGAAACTATCATTTCTTGGGTTTTGTTTGTATTAAGTTTAAGACAGTTTTGTGTAAACCACACATCGGCCCTCTCAGCCATAAGAGAACTAATTAATTTTAAGTCTTGGATATTTTTGTGACGACACAACAGGGTTGTGCAAAACAAAAGCATCGTCACTCATATTTTTCTATTTCGATAAAGTTAGTTCGGAAAACTAAACTTTAAACAGTAATAAAGCGCAAAATGTTGGCGAAATAATTTTGCAATGACAGCTGTGACAAAGAAAATTATTTATTTTTTGTTCCAAAGCAATCTTGACTAAATTGTTTAATTAGAACTTTCCTATTTTACCCTGATTTAAGACAAATCCTAAAATATTTCAAAAACTATGATACTTAGATATATGACATGTTTAACAAAAAAGTAAGGTTTTCGAAAGATACATTCTTTTGCCTAAAAAAATTAGGGGGGTCCCATTTAAAAAAATTGAAATAAAGATTTTTAAAACTATCGAGTTGTCCAACTTGTAATGAACGCTCTGTATAAGAGATTTAAAAAACATTATTATAAATCAATATATCGTACCTTAAAGTACTTACAACGTAAATTATATTTGCCTAGGGTTAATCCACAGGTTGCTATGATTTTTTAACGATACCCTTAAAATTACTAAAATTTCGGAAAAAAAGTAATTACTTGGCAACGTTGCATTTCACTTCAAAAATTTTAATAGGATTGCAAAGTCCTTATTCCATTGAATCATATTCTAGAAAATTATACTGGGTGTCCCATTTAATTTTCTTTTTTATTATTCAGTACCACTTTTTAGGACTACCCTGTAGATTAGAAAATATTTTTAGATTATGTATCCTAAAAAACCCTTTAACTTTTGTATTACACTTTTTTCCATATCTTTGATAGTTTAGGTGCTATCTAAGACAGACACCTTACTGACACACCCCGTATATCACAAAAAGAAGAGGCCCAAGAACAGATCCCTGGGGTACTTCATTTTCGATCAATCCGAAATCTGACACATCATCATTGAGAGAAACACACTGTTTTTTCTGAGACAAATATGATTTTTAGCAGGCTTTACCCGTAACTCCATATCGATACAATTTCCTAATCAATAGCCTATGCGAAATACAACCAAAGGCTTTGCTCAGGTCACACATGTTCTCCCCTTTCGAGACCCTCGACAATGTCATGCACAATCTGAACAACCGCTTGGACAATGGATAACTTGGAGTGCTCAATTTTTAAAATATCGAACGTCGAGCAGATGCACCCGAGATCATAGATCTGTTAAACGAATACAATACCGACCGACCTAGAAGACAGATTTGCATTAACCAGTTGCAAAAGAGATAATTATAAAGTTGATATTTTAAAAAAGCCCCGAAACGGCACGCCACTGGAACGGGCGTGGCTCTATCAAAATTAACCCCAAGTTTCCGTCAATGCCGCTTGTTGGGGACAGCCTCAGGCCACCCGAAAGCCAAGGAATGATTTATATGTGAATAATTTATGGTAAGTAAGTAATCGTTAATAAAGTTTAAATTACGACTCTGAACCCCATTTTTCTCGAAAACGCTCAGTTTATAAAATATTCCTTCCTAAAGTTCCATTTTTTAGAGGTAACGTTTCGGATTTTACATACGAGCATCTACTAAAAGTTATTGTTCATTGGTATTTGGCCCCCCTAGCCTGAAATATAATAATTGTTGGTGTTATAATATGGAGATCCCAAAAACAGTTTTTTTTTAAATTTAGAAGTCATGGTGGAGAGAACACAAGGGACTTTTTTCTCTCTTTCACAAGTCACATTGGAAGACGAAGAGGTATCAACACGCCAGGAATCTTTTTTTAGAAGTCACTAAAAAAAGATGGAGGGGGTTTAGCACACAAGTTTCTATAAATAATTGATCTCTTTACTTTTTTTTTTTTCTTTAAAATTGTGTCACAAACAAGTAAATACGAAGGTACCTATGCGTCCGAAACTTAATCTCTACAAAACGGCACTTCAAGAAGAAATATTTGAAAAACTAAGCATTTTCGAGAAAAGGAGTTTTCAGATTAGTAATCTTCGCCACAAAATATTACCTTCCTAAAAAAATCATCATTAATTTCGGGGTAGTGAGCGTATATTTAGATTTTGATGTTCGCGTAACAAACAGTTTGTGGGCACGTCATGATTAGTGTTGTAAATGGAAATGGAAATATTGGAAATTTCCGAACTTGTCTCGGAAATATTGGAAATATTGAGAATATTGGAAATATTTTAAAAAATATTTAAAACTTGTTCTAAATGATTCAAAACAAATGTTTATTATTATATCTTTTATATTTTGTAACCCTATACTAATAATACAGTTTTCATAAACACATATGAATATCTCCAGCTCGACGATTCTCCGATTTATTGGCAACATTGGATTTCTACGGCTGGCACCTGGAAAGCGGGGAAGCCCCGAGCCCATCGGAGAATTCCCGTTATCGTATAATTTGTTAAAGCAAGCAGTGCAAGCACATGAGTGCCGCAGTGCGTTTTAAAAGTAGATTTTTATACAGTATATGTTGTGTAAAGTATATTTTGTAAGTTTTTAAAGTATATTTTTGATTCTTTGATAGTGTCGACGGTTAGAGAGTTTTAAAATGGGGAAAACAAAAGACATTGTTTGGAACTATTGCATTTCTAAAGGTAACAATATTTACCAGTGCATGTATTGCAGTAACACGTTCTTTAAAAATGCGTCCAGGATGAAGGCACATCTAAGTGAAGTTTGTAAAGGCTGTCCCAAGCAAGTAAAAAAATTTTTTATGGAAAATGACGAAGAAAACGGCTCATCAAGCGACAACGAATGTGTTTTGGTAAATGAAAGCATTTTGAGTGATAATTCCACTATTGTTGCCTCTGAATCAGAACGCTCAGTATCAGAAATACTACCACCAGTACCGTCAACCTCAAGTTTTACAGCTACTTGTAGTACTAGTACTATTAGCAGTTCCAGTATTGACATTGATGTCGAAATGCCGCCCACGAAACCATCTACTTCCGATGTTGTGAATGAAATGAAGAAACCTGCTACTTCTGGAAGTGTTTTGGCATTTGCTGACCGAATTTCCAAAAAAGATCAAGTAAGTACCGTAGATTATTGCTAAAAAATATCGTTGTTTAATATTTAATAAAATAGGAATACAAAAAAATGTGGGAGTTGTAAGCACACCCTGTATACAGAATGAGGATATTGAGGATCTATTTATGAATTAAAAAGCAGGATTTCATGATATTAAAAGGGTGGTTCAGAACAACCTTGCATTGTCCCCACTTAACGACAGAGAGAAAACTGAATTGTTGGAGTTTGTTGACAAAAGAGAAAAATTTGTTATTAAACCCATACATTATGCTGCCCAATTACTAGATCCAAAATCACAAGGTTCTGAACTTGATGAAACACAAATTCTTTCAGCAATAGAATGCATACTTAACATAGCAAAAAATAAACTCAATATAAAAGAGCAAGAAATAATAGATGAAATAGCAAATTACCGTTGTAGAAGTGGTAAATTGTTTGGCAATAATTTTATATGGAAAAGTAGTTTTCATAACCCAGTCTCCTGGTGGAAAGGACTTTGTTCTTCATCTTCTTTATCAAAAGTAGCGTCACGAATTTTGATGATGCCAGCATCTTTAGCAGCCACTGAGCGCAGTTTTAGCGTTTATAGTCACATTCATTCTAAAAAGAGAAACAGGCTTACTAATGACAGAGCGGCTAAATTGCTCTACGTCGAGCTCTACGTATCCCACAATGAAAACTTGCTAAAGAAAATTGAAAAGGGCGATAGGTCAATTTTTATTTCCGACACTGACACTAGTGACACTATTAAAGATTTTGAAGAAGTTGACTGGCATGAAGAATACCCTAATGCCGAAGATAATATTGAGGATGATGACGACAGCGATGAAGATATGCCTCTTGCTCGACTTGTTTGTAAAAAATAATTATTTTTTTTACAAATTTGACCCTATTTCTATTTTTTTGATGTTTAACATTTATTTGTGTTCGTGTATAGGAAGCGTTCTATTTTTTGTTGTTATTTTTTAAATAAATATTTAGTTTTTTCTTATTTTTTTTTAGTCTTTAATTTGTTTCCAATATTTCCAATGTTTCAGGAAATATTTCCGGAAATATTTCCAAACATATATTTCGGGAAATTTTACAACACTAGTCATGATCATATTAAACATTTTTTTTGGGGAAAATGGCACGTAAATGTAAAAAGGTTCGTCATCCCTGGTATAGAGTATAAATTTATAGTAGTTTGTACAAGAGTGGATATGATGTCCATATCGCACGCAGAAGCAAATCGAACACGACGCAGTAGACAAAGAACTTAAACTTCTGAGCGCTATATATACAAACAATCTAAAACTAAAAAAAAAGTTATTTAATTATGTGTTATAACTAATCTTTCACATTCGACATTTTACGTAACAACAGACAAAAAGCGATATATTATTAATGAACATGAATAATGTCGTTTTCTGAACCATGGTCAGTTTGATGTGGTGGTATGATGCAATGTATTCTTAGTTGCTTGCTTTCGCAAGAATAACAAAGCCGACAGATAAACAAAATAGCTGTAAAATTAGTTTTAAAATATTAAAAACGGCTTTTTTGCATAAATACTACATTTTAACATTCGCGATTGTGCAAAATATTAATCACATGATAACATAACGCTGAAAACGTGGCAATACCGCCTACGAAATTGATAAAGATAAATCGTGTTCTGTAGACAAAATAACGATATAAAAGATATCAAAAGGGTAATTTTATTGTTTTATGTATTCACTTACATTTTTCATTATTTAAGAAAGATTTACTGATTATTCTTCTATTTCTGTAGTACTTAATAAAAATTTTAGGGTCGATTGGGATTGAGGTCCCGTTGAAAATATGAGAAAATAGTAGAAAAATTGTGGTGGAAAATTGCTTACTTCGCAAACAACTAACAAAGGCTAGTGCAAACTTTCATCTTAATAAAGCATCAAGTGTATAAAAATTGGCGTATGGATAGGATCAGTGATAAATGTTATGACTCAAATAATAAATAAGAAATCTGACAGATTACTTAAGCGCCATAAAACGACGCGGAATATTTAAGTGTAAATTGGGGTTCTGTGTCATTAATTGTAACTCAGCTTCATAACATCTGTCTCATCTTTTACCTTGACTCCCCAAACATCCGCTGCCGACGCACATCTTCGCAGGCAGCATGAAGTATTGCGCCTCAACAAGGACCTGGAAGAAATTTTGGCTTGGGGTGACAGTAACCAAGTCGAATTTAATGCTAAGAAAACCCAGGCAGCAGTCTTCTCCAAAAAGGTTAACATTGCAGAACCGGATATAGTCATGGCAGGACACGCAATTCCCCTGGCACCGTCTATTAATTTGCTGGGGGTCAATCTGGGAGGTAATATGTCTTGGCATGATCACGTTGCCGCAATTGCCAAGACAGCTGCACAGAAACTTGGTGTACTTTTCCGCACCAAAAGGTTGTACACACCTCATCAACTTTTGACACTCTACAAAGCCCAGATTCGACCATCATTAGAATATTGCTCTCATGTCTGGAGCTCTGCACCCAAGCACACCCTTCGGCTACTGGATTTCATTCAAAGGAGAGCCGTTCGTCTGATCGGCGACCCCGAGCTGACCAAGACCCTCGATAGCCTGGAGCATCGAAGACAGGTTGGTGATTTGGCTCTCTTTTACAGATATTTTCATGGCAGGTGTTCGACTGACATTGCCCACTTGATTCCACCTAGAGCAATGCAAAACAGAAATACACGGCGAACCACTGCCGCTCATCCATATGTTGTTCAGCTTAGTACTCCTCGAACTTCATTGTTCAAGAATTCTTTCATCTGGAGAACGTCATCTTTGTGGAATGATCTTCCTGAGGTCGTGTTTCCCAATGAATACAATCTTCAACGTTTCAAGACCAACGTTAATCGCTTTTTTCGCACTCGCACCGCTCCCAGAGCGCCTTAAAGGATTTTTCCTACAGTGCAGGTGTTTTATCATAAAAAAAAAAAAAAAAAACATAACAAGCATGGATATGACATTATATCCGGTTAGTTAACTGGTGTAGCCCATTTATTCAGTCACTTGATTATAAAGGAGACAAAAAATATCCATGTGGGAGTAGAACATTTTTTACCAATCTTGATAACATCTTTTTTTTATCATTTATAGAAAAAAAATAGCTAAATCAAGTTTCACAAGTGCTGGAAGAGGATTTTTCCGAAATAAAGGAGATATAAACTAAAAACTAAGTGGAAATTAACTCTTCGTGATCCCTTCAATCGGTAAACGAATCTTCCCGCTTCCCTTTAGGATTAAGAAAGGGAAATTGGCTTGTGAAAATCGAATCATTTCCCAGGAGAAACGGTATGATAACAAACTAGAAAGTGCCTTTTATTTCTATGTATAGAGTGGTACAAATTCAATGTTCACACCATTACGATATTGTAATCGGAAACGGTAATTGCAGACCCTACACGATCAGTTAGACTAACAGTCCTGATAAATGAATGACAATAATGCTGTGTGCAAGGGTAAAATTTAAGAATCGATGGCGGACTATTGTAAATATGTTGTGAGGGCTCAGTGGGCGTAACTAAGGATTTATTATTTATTTTGTACTTGGTTAGGAAGGCAAAAAACCGCCGCAGGCGAAAAATCTTTGGGGCCACTCCCAAAGTTAGTCAAAAATTCACCCACAGTCTTAAAAATTACTTGGTATTTTGTACTAATTTTTATTTGTTCTCGTGTTTACAAAAAAATAGCTACATTTGGTTAGGAAAACAAAAAAAAATTATTGGTTATATTTACCAAAAAATAATGCCATTATAACAAAGATAATATCTTGTTTCATATTAATTGACATAAATATATTGTTTAGTTGAATTTCACCCTGTATATACCCTATTTAAATTGAACGGCAGTAGAGTTTTGGACTTGCATTGTCTTTATTTGTTTAGAATCACTACGTTTCAACTGGTAAGCATCTCCAGTCGTCTCCAGGTGAATACTGAATAAGTATGGTAACTACAGCTCTATTTATACTAGGCAGGTGCTGTGACGCATGACTAGTGGGTGTAGTTATGCGTGTTGTTAGGTGATGATGCATAACTGGATGAGTCATGCTTGATGAGTCATGCTTGATGAGTCATGCTCGATGACGTCATGCTTGATGACGTCATGCTCGATGAATCATGCGTCTAACTCTTGGGTGGTCTTATTCTAAGATTACATTTACTTAACAAGGGTTTCCAGACGTTTCTCATATCTAATGAAGGCTTACTAAAGCAACCTGGATTTTGGTGTATGGTCGCAGCTTCCTTAAACTTCCTCTTCCTCCAGTGCGGTTCTTTTTGCAGGATTTCCGCTTTTGTCCACATGATATGATGGCCGTGCGTCCAGGCGTGGTCAGCTGCACCTGATTTTTCGGTCTCTCCTTTTTGGGTGTTATTTCTATGTTCTTTAATCCTTACTTCTAGTGGTCTTAGTGTCTCACCAATGTAAGATTGGCCGCATTCGCAGGGGATCTGGTAGACACAATTTTTCTTGTCTTTCTGGCTTGATGGTTTCGTCTTCGTTAGGTGGCTTCTTAAAGTGTCTCTAGAGCTGAATACTGTGTTGATCGTTGTCCTAGTCTTCTTATTTTCTCGGATACTCCTTTGACATACGGAATATTGAGTATTGGTTGTATCTCTTTCTCTGCTTTACGTGTGTTTCATCGTCATCGAGCATGACGTCATCGAGCATGACTCATCAAGCATGACTCATCAAGCATGACTCATCCAGTTATGCATCATCACCTAACAACACGCATGACTCCACCCACTAGTCATGCGTCACAGCACCTGCCTAGTATAAATAGAGCTGTAGTTACCATACTTATTCAGTATTCACCTGAAGACGACTGGAGATGCTTACCAGTTGAAACGTAGTGATTCTAAACAAATAAAGACAATGCAAGTCCAAAACTCTACTGCCGTTCAAGAAACGTCATTGTCTCCAACCTTTAAACAGATACCCTATTTAAATGTTACATCAAGTTTCCTACAAACTTATATTTATCAATCAAGCGTGTTGTAATAGGTACATTATGAATTTATAGTCCCTACTATTTTGTTAATTTTGATAGATAATTCTTAGATACCAGAACTAATTTTTTTTTTATAAAGAATGGTAAGGTGACCTGATAGAAATAACTTAAAGATATTGTAGTTTTTTGTTTTTGTTCCATTTCTTTAAAAGAACGTCATATTGACGACTTTTTAATCTGACCAAGCACAACAAATTTCATATAGCTGTTATATTTTAAATGGAAAGTTAACGGGATTTTCTTTTTGTTTTTTAATAATAATTGCAGTTGCACATAAGACAATTTAAATAAGAACAATTCAGTTCTATAAGTAATTGAACAACCTAAAAGACCCAAAGAAACCATAATATCCCTGATAATTTATGCCCATTAGTTTACGCATATCTTATAGAGTAGTAATACAAAGGCCTTTTTTATTTAAATGGGGACTGTAGGTAGTAATATTTTTTGTTGCTAAGTATAAATTATCATAATAATATCATTATTTTGTAGCATTTGCAGTAATACTGATACGGTACTGATCGTGTATAGGGTCCCCAATATAACTACATCTGTAGGTATATTTTGTAACCAAATTATCTTTTATTTAAGGTTTCCAAAATATTCCGTACACTTTCTGATTAAAATATAATGGAGATATGAAATTTTTTGTATTTGGTCAGATTAAAAATTAGTCCCAAGTGACATTTCTTTTTTCAGAAATGAAACCTACAATATTTTTAAATTATTTCTAGCAAATCAAATTGTTAATTTTGCATGCTTTATAAGCAGAATACAGAAAAAGATAATAAACACAATGTTGGGACTACATACGTGATTGTTACTTTATGAAAATTCCAGTTTGGTACAAATAAATGATTGCTTTGATAATATTTGTAGATTGCATCATTAATAAAAACAATATTTCCTTGAAAAAAATTCCTCAACTTTCCACCAGTTTTGAAAACTAAAATGTATGTAAAATTTGCTTTAGATACCGTACATAAAATTTCGTAGTGACAACTAAAATTTGTAGGTTGGGTGGGTTGGTTCGTGTAATTAATTAGTTCAACAGTTCAAGAACGGTAATTTTTTTTGATTGTATAGATTCATTTTTAGGTTGAGTCAGAATAAGAAATAAATGGTTGGCAGAACCAAATTTTAGTAATTCATACCAGGTTATTTTTAAGAGTGCAACTACTATCAAATTCCACAGTTGGACTAAGTTTGGTCTTGTGAATGTTTTCTTTTTCACTTTTTTCTAAAAGTTCCTAGCTGTATCTTTTATTTTAAAAAAGAAAAACATTTTTCACATTTGCGAAAAATATGAATGTTTTCTTTCAATCCAAAGTTTTCACATAAGTATGACTCTAACAAGGGTTTTTACGGCTTGTTTTTTCATGTTTTAAAATAAAATTTTACATACACTTGCCACGCCAAATTTTTTCAGAAATTATGTATGTTTGGAGCGTAGATTACGATTCTGAGAGCCGTTTTTTACAAATGATTAGCTTTTAAAATATTTCTACTTAAAGTGCCGTTTTGTAGAGAGGTTAGGTTTTGAATTCATAATGAAGCACTCTCTTTTCTTTCTTCTTTATTTTTTATTGTAAACTATTACACTCCATCAATAAAAAAGTAGAAAGTATTTTTCTATTTTTCAATTAAAATGATTACTTTAATTTTAGTCTTTAATAAAAACTGATGATTGTAATTTGTTTTTGTTGTAAAAATATTTTATTGCGTTTGGCCATGTTTTTGTTGATTTCTTTTTACTCGTTTCGCTTTAAACTTGCATCACAAACCAATAACTAAAACGATATGCGTCCGAAACCATCATCTTTATACAAAACAGGACTTTTATTACGAAAAATTTTAAAAACTAAGCATTTCCGACAAGAAATGTTTCGTAATCTAAGCCAAAAATATATAAATCGTTATAAATTCTTCAATTTTGGCGTGATACATACATGTGTACCAAAAGGCAAACTAATATAATAAAATAAATAAAAATTTATCATATCCATCCCTAGACGCGTTTTGCCATAGCATGGCTCATTAATAGCGCTAGGACCCGAGAAGTATCTGGTGGGACACACCAGTAAGATATTGCTGGGAGCGACATCTGACAAACTCTTGAGTATACCAGCACCTCTAACAAACTTATAGAAATAAGCAAAATGTAAAGATGAAATAACCTGTAAAGACATTTGTCACAACTACAGGAGTCCTGCTAGGCAGCGCTGACCCGTAGGTATCGATTTAAAGTTCCAAAAACAGAAAAATAAATAAATATTTCATGTTAATATTATATTAATTTTGTGCTGCGTTGGTTTTTTATAAATAATTAAATTGGAATTGGATTAAGAGTCCAAGCGTAAGAAGAAAAATTAAGTTGCAATTAGCCTTTTAGACCCGAGCTCCTAGACTGGGTATTATGGCCAAACTGTAAGTAAAGCGATATTTTAAAAAAATACATATAGTCATGCAAAATGTATGTATTTAAGATAGAAAGTTCTTGTGTATAAACACCTAATTTGAAATTCAGAAAAAAGTATTTCCTCGAGCCGGATTCGAACCGACAATCTCCGTATATCCAGTACAGAGCGCTAACCAATTGCGCAATCAAGGAAGTAGGTTCACAACGGCAAATCGGGAAACACTTTCGTACGAAAATTTCAAATTTTTACTGAGATACGCACAGTGATAGATATTGTAAATCATTTTTACCCTTTTTAAACAACAACATTACCGTTTCGGCAACCAGATGCATGCTTTTCAGGCGGCTGATTAATACCTATCGGTTCTTATTAGGTGTTTATACACAAGAACTTTCCATCTTAAATATATACATACTTGATTTTCTTACGAAAAATAACCGATAGGTATTAATCAGCCGCCTGAAAAGCATGCATCTGGTTGCCGAAACGGTAATGTTGTTGTTTAAAAAGGGTAAAAATGATTTACAATATCTCACTGTGCGTATCTCAGTAAGAATTTCAAATTTTCGGACGAAAGTGTTTCCCGATTTGCCGTTGTGAACCTACTTCCTTGATGGCGTAATTGGTTAGCGCTCTGTACTGGATATACGGAGGTTGTCGGTTCGAATCCGGCTCGAGGAAATACTTTTTCTGAATTTCAAATTAGGTGTTTATACACAAGAACTTTCCATCTTAAATATATACATACTTGATTTTCTTACGAAAAAGAACCGATAGGTATTAATCAGCCGCCTGAAAAGCATGCATCTGGTTGCCGAAACGGTAATGTTGTTGTTTAAAAAGGGTAAAAATGATTTACAATATCTATCACTGTGCGTATCTCAGCAAAATGTATGTATACTACTAAAGGGGAAAAAAAATATTAAACACTTCCATCCTATTAATAACAGTAGTATAACATTACTTGTTGGATAATAAAATTGATTAAACATTTAATAAAAATTAAGGTACCCAATCCTTTTCTAGATTTTCCATTATTAAACGATTTCAGGAACATAAAAAGAACATTTCCTCAAAATTATATTTTCCTAATGAAACTGAAAGCTATGGCAGATTTTCTTGAAATTGCGTGGTTGTATTTAATTAAGCAATATCTTATAATATTTACACCCTCGATAATCAATTTTAATTAAATTCAATCTTAACCGCAATTTATCAAGTGGTTTTCCGTCGTTTCAAATAAAATGTTTTAAATAAGTATTTGTATCTTATTTTTTATTTTCTTAATCCGGGGTTTTCAATAGATAATAAAATAAAGAAAGAAAAGTAGATATACTTTTTTTAAATCAAATTGTTTTTGAGTTTAATTTTCGGGAAAGCTATTTTAAATCATTTACGTCTATAGTCATCTAAACGGTAACTAACCGGAGCGAATAGGCGAGGAAACACAAGAACGGTTACTAACCGAGCGAATAGGCGAGGAAACACAAAAACGGTAACTAACGGGGGCGAATAGGCGAGGAAACACAAAGACGGTAACTAACGGGGGCGAATAGGCGAGGAAACACAAAGACGTAACTAACCGGGGCGAATAAGCGAGGAAACGCAAAAACGGTAACTAACGGGGGTGAATAGGCGCGGAAACACAAAAACGTTAACTAACCGGGGCGAATAGGCGAGGAAACAAAAAAACGGCAACTAATAAATTCAAAGCGGGCCTAATTTATTTTTCTACTTCCACATTTGCTCTTTGCCTTGCACTTACGTGAACTAACTCGCTCGGAAGTTATTTACTTCCTCGTGTAATATACACATCATATCCACTCTTGTAAGTGCTACTATTTTGCCTATCGATAGCCCAGTTCTGCGTAACCCACAAAATTTATAAAATTTACATTTTGATTAATATCAATAAATACCTTTATTTTCTACGTTGTCAGAATATTATGTCGTAGACCATTTTATTAACCAATTAATTTAAAAAAAGCAATTGTACCTACCTCTAACGATATGTGTTTTTTTGCAATATTAATGAATTTTAATTGATCAAAGTGCGCCCTACTTTCTCTCTGTGTTTTTGGACCTTATTGCCTTATGTCCTGATGATGGCCCTTTTGGACGGAACGCGTAGGCATTAGTTTTAGATTTAATAAATTTAAGATGGAAGATGATCCACCCTCCTAATTTAATTATAGTAAGTTCTGGCCAAATCCATATTTCAATAAAGTTTGGTAGATTTATTTCAATCAAATGTTTTAACTACTTATGAAAATAATAAACTTGCTTTAAGGATTCTCTTTTTCGAACTAGATTGGCTTTCTTTAATCTGATCGTCATCGTCAGTCGCGTGTCAACTCTTCTTCAAGGGACGCGGGACGGATTTTGCGTCATCCATGATGGAGTTATTGACAGAATGGAAACTAGAGTCACACCAATAAACAAATTTTTTATAAAGTGGCAACCGTAACTTCATAAATTTTCAAAGTGTAAGCTGAAAAACAAAATTCCTTCATGGCAGTGTATGGGTTGCTGGAACTGTCCGAAACGACTAAACTATAAGTAATTTCTACCCAGGGGCGGTTCTACGGGGGGCCCAACATTTCTGAAAAAAACTATAAAATTCATGCCACTGATAAAAAAAATTCCGGGTGCTTTATTATTTACATAATTTGATACAATTTGAGCATGATCCTAAAAAATTTTGGGCTGTGGCGTTATTTGCTTGCGAAGGCTACCAAAAATTGTGGCTGCGCCCAGTGGCGTATATCAAGGGGGCTGCCGGGCTGCATTTTGATCTCACGCATGTACTCTTAATTTAAATCTTTAAATAATGTATTCTTGGCTTAGATTAAAAAGGTCTTGTAGGAAACGTTTAGCTTTTAAACTTTTCCTTCTAAAAGTCCTGTTTTATATAGAGATTAAGGTTTCACACGCATATCGTTTTAGTTATTGATTTTTGATGCAATTTTAAAGGAAAACGAGTAAAAAGAATATTTTATAGAATTTTTCTATTATATACTTGTCTGTTCCGTTTTCCCTTTTTTAGAGCTATTTTAAATCAACAAAAATATAACCCAATGCAATAAAATATTTTTACAAATTTTTAACAAAAACAATTAGGTAATTATTTCTTAAGAGAAAAAATAAGGTAAACATTTCAATTGAAACATTTTTTATGGAAGAAGTGTGATAATTTATAATAAAAAAAAATAGTGCGGGATGAAATGAGAATGCTTTATTAAGAATATAAATATACGGCACTTAAGAAGGAGTATTTCCAAATCTAAGCATTTGCACCAAAATCTGCTCTTAGATCTACGCTCCTAAAATACATGATTTCTGAAAAAATCATCAATTTTGGAGTGGTGAGCGATATTTACTTTTTTTTTAATCATGAAAAACCGAGCTCGGAAAACGCTGGTTAGAGTCATACATACGTCTTATGTTAAAATTTTGGATTGACACCAATATTCATATTTTTCACAAATATAAAAAATGTTTTTTTTTTAAATAAAGAGCCAGCTAGGAATATCAAAAAAAACATAAAAAAATTTTTTTTTATCCAACCATGCAAAGGGGGAGAGGTAATAATTTAATTTTCGAAATTTGATAGTAGTTAGGTGAATTTTAAACGAACTTTGGGCGTGGCCCCGAAAATTTTTCGCCTGCGGCGCTTTTCCGCCTTCTTCGCTAGGTACAATACCATGGAATACATATAGTCCCGACTATCCCTCTCTTCAGAAAAAAAAATTTCCTACTTAGGCCCCCCCCCCCCCCCCCCCCGAGCATATTTTTTGGCTACGCCAATGTGGTGCCCCCCAATATTTTAGGTCTAGAACCGCCCCTGTTTCACCTACCAAGGGTCAATACCAACCCCATTGGGACGTGACCCGAATGCTTGTCCTGGTCCACTGAACAAATAAAAAGTATATTTATGTATTCGAATATATGTGGCATCGTAGGATGCCTTAATATTTTGTAATATGTAGGATACTTATAGTAGTGATAAAAATGACATGTAAATAAAAAAAGATATTTTGAAATGAAATGAAAATGGACCTAGAGTCGCTCATTGCAGTGGTTGCACGTAAGAACAAATAATTTCGGAAATACTTTTTATTATAGTAACTATTTATCAGTGTCGGCTCGTCAGGTGAAAAAAAAAAAGTTAATACCTATGTAGCTCTTTACCATTTTTTAAGACCGCGAGCCGCCACTGCTCTCTCATTGTACAATCAAAGTTTTTTCTAAATATGCCTGGGTTGGTAGGCTTGTAAAGCAAATTTCCTAAAAATCGGTGACGGTTAGTTGTGTCAATCTCCTCGTTAAACCATGAAACTAATGAAAAAGAAAAATAGAGAAAATATTTATAACGAGTTAAAAAATATATAGAATAAATTAAAACCTTTACAAAATTTTGAAACAACCGTAAAAATTAATAAAATAATTGAAATTTTACAGGTCTCAGGGGGAGGGTGACCCAATCTCCCGTCTGATGTTAGTGCCCAAAATAAATAGCAAAAGACAATAGTTAAGCCGTTTAAAACCTATTAATTAAATGGCAAACACAATAAATTTTGTTAATAGCCATTAAATGTAAGTCGTGCGATAAATTCGCAACTAGTTTGTGTTTTCGTTTCTCGGTTACACAGAAGGACGTTTATTGTATAGGTATCGAATTGTACTAACAAGACAACTGTGTGTAATAAAGTGATAAAATAGTATTACTTCGAGAAAAATGATAACAAATTAAAAATACCGTTTATATTTCAAAATATTTTATATCACAAGCCAAAATGGTACATTATTATATTGTGTATATCTGTCATGCCGTTCTATTGCAAATCAATTCTTATTTTTCCCTAATTCGCTTGTAATGTGACTTATTGTTTTTTTTTATTCGTCATATCAGTTCGAAATGATGAAAAGAGGTGTGGCTTATCTATATAAGATTCATTTCACCTCTGTTATCATCAGTCACATCCGTTTATTTTAATATCGGTGGTTGTATAACGGAGGTGGTCAAATTACATTATTTGTAGCTATAAAAATATTAAATAAATATAGCTTGTCATGATATTTAAAAGTAACCTTTCATGTCAACTTAATCAGTAATGGAACTTTATATTTTTCTTTATCTATTTACTTATCAATTTTGATAAAGGTGGTGCTCAACAAGCTTTACAAATGGTTAAAAAAGTTATTTCGTTTTAAATGTGTGCAAGGTACCGCAGGTGGCGCCCTCTAAACTTTACAATAAGAATGAGAGCAGATTATAATTTCTCACCCCGCAAACCTCCCTCAAGCCGAATATTGTGACAATAGACCAATTATTAAAAAAATTATTCATAAAAAATGAAAACCAAATTGAACTTTTGACACTCTGTATCTTCGAAATCATCCACTTTTGGGCTAAGGTAAGTTAGGTTAGAACGTCATATTTACGCCTCGGGAACTTGTAGTAGCTTTTTTCCGCACCTTTTAGAGACACCCTGTATAATTTTTTAAATGCCCTATATATTTTTTTATACTAAAAAATAATCTGTAATTTCTTATTTTCACAACTGAAAATCATATGTGAAACAAACTAAAAAAATTTACCTTAAATCCTTTATACCATTCTTTGATTGTACTTTCGTCATATCGAGTATGCGATTTTAAAAAGTCCATGTCTTCTTTGGACAATTTGTCTTTGCTGCCGAAACAACCCATGGTTGAGAGGGTCTGTAACAAAAAAAATATATTATAATTAAAATTATCATTATCAAAAAAAAACAATTCAATGTACAGGGTGAGTCAACGATAGAGTAAAATTCAGTGTGTCCGCGGATGGGGTCCCCAAGGAGGAAAAAATCATTATTATTCATTTTACGGCTAAAAGTCATTCTTTATAAAAAGTTCTACTTATTGAGAAAATAAATTCACGATAAAAAAATGTCAGATCAGATGTACAGGGTGTTAATAAATTAGGAAAATATGAAAATGTTTTAAGAGAAAAGTACCATTATTTATTATTTTTTATAAAAATTTTATGAAACAAAATTGTTAATAAACTAACGTAAATTCTAACTACAAAATTTGAAATAAAAATTCGAATTTTTAAAAATTATACTAGGTACATTGCTACCTCCCAACTCGACACACTTTTCCGCTAATTTAATAAATTTACCGTACACTTTACAAATGATTTGCGGCATATTTGGTTTATGCGCTCTTTTAATATTTCCCTATTATGTGGAAGAATATGTGAGTAAACCTTTTGTTTTAAGGTACCCCACAAAAGAAGTCTAATAATGTAAGGTCAGGCGACCTGGCTGGAAAATGATTTTATTATTTTATTTTAAAAGTTCTAATTTTTATTTCAAAATTTGTATTTAGACTTTACGTTAGTTTATAAACAACTTTGTTTCATAAAATTTTTGTAAAAAATAAATAAATAATGGTACTTCTCTCTTGAAGCATTTTCATATTTTCCTAATTTATTTACACCCTGTACATCTGATCTGACATTTTTTTTTATCGTGAATTCATTTTCTCAACAAGCAGAACTTTTTATAAAGAATGACTGTTGGCCGTAAAATGAATAATAAAGATTTTTTCCCCCTTGGGGACCCCATCCGCGGACACACTGTATATTGTATTATTTTCTAATTCCCCACTAAATTCTATTAAATATATTATATTCTAAATATTTTACTTATTAGTCTTTCTCGAGTTAATGAGGGATGGGAGGCGAACTTTATGCAAACATATAAATATATATGAGAATAGAATATATTGAGAATTGTTAGAGGTGCTGGTATGCTCAAGAGTGTCTAATAACGATACAGATGGCGCTCCGTGCCACATCTTACTGGTGTGTCCCACCACTGTGCTGCCATAAGCAGCTTTGAGTTCTCTTTGTTTCGTCGGATCCTAGCTCTACTGATGAGTCATGATATGACGAAACGCGTCTAGGGATGGATCTGACGAAATAAAGAGAAATTCTTCTTCTGTATATATGAGAATATTTAAAAAAATTTAATTTGGTAAGTGTTTTTTAGTTTTATGCACATTATCTCCTACTTTATTAATATTAATAATTATGTAAATTATTACTTATTTTTAACAAAACTATTTATTTATTGTCCCGACGCCCAAGGTCGGGCAGCGTGTTCACGAACTCTAGTTATAAGTCTAAATTGAATAGATATTGGCATTTGGAAAATGACATTTATAATATTTTGACCGATTCGAAGATAATTTGTAGCATCCTAGAGAAAAAGGCGTGGTGCACATGTCCATGTTGGTTTTTTATTTTTTACACATAAATATAATTTTTTAAACGCCAATATCTCAACAATTACCATTTATACCTTTAACCTGTTATATATATCAAATACGCTTAGAATTTTAAGAAACCCCAAAAATACAAAATAAAATAAAAAATAATTATGTTGTATTTAAAATAATAAAATTGACAGCTACTTCCGGTGTAACCGGAAGTGATAAGAAAAAGGTAATTTTTTAGTTAAAGGGGCCTCATTGAAAAATATATCTAAACATAAATCTAAAAAATATATTTTAAGAAGTTTTCCCAAAAGTTCTAGCGAAAGCTCGTAAATCAAACCAATCTTCATCAAGAAATATATTTTTAGATAGTGTCTCTGATTAACTTGGTAGTCAGTTGGTTAAAACACATGCCATACATCTAAAATAATATTCAAATAAGTAGTAGAAGTTGTCCAGCAAGTCCGCTTGCCGCTAATATTTAATTTTTTTTTTGAATAAATAAAATTAGTTTATTATTCTCGCCACTCCTGACCATGTATTGTATAGAATTATTACATGACATTTTCTAAAAATTCCGCCCACGGAATTGTATTTTTTTTTAAATCTGGGTCATCTAGGTCAGGGCAGACAACTTTGTCAGTGAAATCGACATAAATTCTCAATCAGGTGGGATACTTAAATATGCATTTACTTTTTTTCATGAAGAATATCAATCAATATTATGTACAGGGCTTTTTAGTAAGGTTGGCCACCGGAACCACTGGGGATAGAGAAATTCGTTAATAAAGTGGCCATGAGAAAATCCTGGATATAATAATTATTATGTTCCGTATTTTGCCGCAAGAGGGCACAATTGAAAACTAATTATTAAAATTTCAAATTTCGCATATTTTTTCTCCTTTCAGATTATGATGTCATAGTTATACCGTATGATTTGAGTTTACGGGATAAAATCAAAACCCCGTTATTATGACAAATTGCGCCCTTTAGCAATTTAATTACGAACTATCGTGTACCAATGGATATGACAATTAAAAGTACTTACCTTTCAAAAAAGCTTAAGGTCCTAAGCCTTAAAACAAAATGTTGCAGAATTGGCTAAGTTTACTAATGATTGCCACAGGTATACCCTTAATTTGGGAATTTTTGGAGAAATTTAGAATAATAATATTTAATTTTCAATTATGCCCTCTTGCGGCAAAATGCAGAACTTAAAAATTATTTCCAGAGTAATAAACTTGTAAGAGTTCTAATCTATCCCGATCGTAGCGCAACTGAAAAAGTGCAAAATAAGTTTAGTATTGTTAAGTTTTTACAAATAGCACATATGTAGCCGTTTTAAGACATATGTATCTTTATCCAGGATTGATCGTGTCACAATACTTACCAAATGTTTGTTGATTGGGACTACTAAAAATAACAATACTAGTTTTATCGATGTTATTATAGAGAGAGGGGTCATCCACTAATTGCATTACTGGTACAAAGTGGTCCGCATTACTCTGCATTACGCTGCATTACTCTGCATTACCCTGCATTACGCTGCATTACTCTGCATTACTCCGCATTACCTCGAATTACCATGCATTACTGACTAATTTGACAACAGCGCAAAATCGTTGGCTATCGCAAGTCTTTTGGCGGCTTATTTTTAAAAGGTTATGTTTACCATCTTGGCAGTTTTCTTAGGCCGTGATTCCGATTTGTGTGCGAGTGTGATTTGTTAAGGACCTTTCTAATAGATATACCTACAAGTTAAGTCTTTATGAATATTAAATATACAGTAAATAGTGAGTATCGGCTGGATATAATAAGCAATTACCTACAAATTTAAAATAAAAGCATAAAATAAATGCTGCGTTACTTAGAGGCAAGCTTAGAGCATCTATTTGAAAGGAATCAAGCGCGGAATAATACGTATACCTACTTAATAAAAATGAAATATTTAAAAAAGTATAATAAGGCACCTAAAAGTCAACAAGCTGATAAACTGCATTATGTTTTAAAATTGTTGTATTAAGAGGGTATACCAACTTTGATTTACTAAGAATGTATACTCGAACCGAGACTCAAACGTATACCAAGTGACGTATAAAAGAAATGTTGCCGATTAATTTCTTTAGTAAAATGACGTGTTGTAAGCGAGGTAAAAGGGTATTAAACTAAATTAACTAACGAAAGTAAACAAAAAGGGAAATTAAGTGTAGGGGAGAGTGTCGTACCTTGAGACCGCTTGGGACTAAATTGTGACTTATTTTTTTAAACAAAAGTTTTTAATGCTATAGCGCTGTATGTATAGAATATATAATTTATAGTATTTTCTATACAGTGTGATCATAAGTGTGCAACATATGGGAAAGTTTTTATTGCCGATTTCTCAGAAAACTTTATTCTTGGTAAAAGTTGGTGCATATTCGATAATCATATTAGGTGCACTTAATATATTTGTTTCATTTTGTTCCATTTTGTGGTAAGAAAACCTATAACAAAAAAGCATGTAGGGAGTCATAACGAATCAACAAAATACATCCGTTTAGAAACAAAATTAACTTAAATCTTCTTTTAAAACTGCCTCGATATCTGACATGATTAAAGCCTGGCAGTCAACAGGTAGTCTCTTCTTTGCCAGTTTATGGATCTGAATTTTTGTAAAAAACTTGTTAACTTATGTCCCAAGGTACAATCTTCAGACTGTCCCAAGGTATTTGTATGGTATGTGCTGTACATTACAATGCACTCTGCATTACGCTGCATTACCCTGCATTACTCCGCATTACGTAAAATTTAGAGAAAATCTGCATTACTGGTACACATATTCAAATAGTGGATGACCCCTCGAGAATAACCTATTATTTTTTGCATCATGTAGCAAATTCCCCACATAGCGATGAGATCATAAAGATCCTCAAGTGACGATCCATGTAGAGCGATATTTCATAATTGATTAACAGACTCCAAGATTATGTCGGACTGTTTTTGCAAGGAATGTAAAAAAGATACACTTTCATAAAACAAATTTACTGAACTTTTCTTAGAGTCAGCGACGTGATAATTCAGGGAGGGAACAATAGATGGTAAAGGGAAAAAGCAGGCAGTTCTTATTCCACCCGGAAGTGGTGGAGAAGCGGATTAATTTACTTAATTTTTTGACAATTGCTATCCCCATGACCAAACAAATTAACATTTTACCTGAGAGTAAATTAACACTTCCAGAAATATTTTGCCTGCAGTAGTTTTCCGTCCTAAAAGCACTATTGCCGGTCGTTTTTTTTGTTGCCGTGAACAGCCGATTCTCAAGACGCGCAGTTAGCATAAATACTATAACTTCATAAATAAATTAGGAACATTCTCATGGAAAGTTCCTAATGTATTTCCATTTTCGACCCTTTAATTATATATTATTACATACTCACTGTATGTGCTCCTAGACAGAAGCGTCGAAGTTGCCATGAGAATAATCCTAATTTATTTATGAAATCATTAATGCATAAGAGTAATAATTATTAATAGATGACTGATTTAAATATGCCAAAATCAACGTAGATTTATATTAAATACAGGGTAATTCCTAAGTTGATACTTCTGTTTTAGCTGTGTATAAAAGGCATTAAAATAAACAACATTTTCAAATACCTTTTTTCAAAAAACGCAAAAATAAGGTACTTACATTCATTTATTGATTTATTAATGTCGGTTCTGCCTATAACTTGCCCGTTGAATAACATTAAGAAAACTTCTGGGTGTAGGATGAGCCCGCAAGGGAAAGCGTTCTGCGTATAATCTCGAAGCATCAGCCGCACTTTGACGACACTCACCGTAAATTAGCACCATATCTACTAGTTTATTGTTTTCAAATTTTACCATTTTCATATGCCACCAATTTGAAATTAACTTGCTTTAAAACACACAACGCAGCGTATTGTCAAATAACTCACTACCGACCCGTAAATTGCATGACTAATAAGAGATAATACAAACAACATAAGGCTACGTTTTGATGACCAGGGCCGCACTAAGATTTTTTACTTCTGTATCTCGCCTACCTTTAAGTTTTTAAAAAAAAGGTATTTGAAAATGTTGTTTATTTTAATGCCTTCTATACACAGCTAAAAAAGAAGTATCAACTTAGGAATCAATCTGTTTAATATACTCTGTACAGCTAATTCATTAATTATAAGAATTTCTTCATACATAATGAATACATGTGAGATTGTCAAAAATAAATATTTACCAAGTTTCCTTGGCAGCCCTTTTAGCATATTAATTTCGGTAGTTGAATTTGAGGTTATTTTCTCCTTGCAGGAGATTAATTTCGATGAATTTTACTCTTCTTGTGAAATATCTTTCGGTATAAGATTAATAAAATTTTTTGCTACAGTTGATACATACTGCATAAATGCATTGACGAGTTTTATGGCACGCAAAATAATTTATTTCAGGAACGCCCGCTTCTTGATCATCACACGCCGTTATCCTTTCTTGTGTCTTCTACACAATAACATTAATAATAGTTTTTTTAGAAATCATTAAACTTTAAAAAGAAACAATAATAAACTATACCTACCTACTTAAATATTTTTAAATTTAGCATTTACTTTAAATATTTCACTTTATTCTAATAACCAAACTATGAAAAGCACGAAGAAATATTGCTTTATTATAAAGCTACTGTAGTTATACCAAATAATTTGGTAAGTAATAAATCGTTGATTTGGAATAAAAAATATTGAAGTTTATTTTTTTTTATATAAACAAAATGTAGTTTTACATAGGCAGTTATGTTTATCATAAATAAATGCAATATAAATCTATGGTAGAATAATAAACTAGGCATTTCAATTGGTGTAATTACAGTGAGTGTAGTTTGTTTAACATTCCAGGAAAAAATAGGCAGGCAGACATGTAACCTGCCAATTCTATTGCAAGGAGTCAATAAAAAAGCCTTATGGTGTGGCTTGCTTTCCGATACAGATTGGACGCCTCTATAATAGAGATCTGCAAGGGCTGAATTTTTATCTCGGGCCTCTACGGGGCCCAGCCCGACTCTCAGGTTCGAGTTATTTAATTAATAAAGGTTCGGGTTTTCGGATGCTAATAATTTTTGTCGGGCCGACCGGGATTTTTGGGCCTACCAGGCATTTCGGGCCGGTTTGGCGTTTCGAGTTGGTAGGGCTTCTTAGACCGGTCGGGCTTTTTAGGCTGGTCGGGCTTTTCGGTCCCACCGGGCTTTTTGGGCCGGGCGGGATTTTCGAGCCTACCGGACTGTTCGGGTCTGCCAAGTTTTAAGAAGGCAAGAAGAGCCCCATGAAATTATCAAAATCACGTTTTGATCTCCGCACGGTAGAAACGACCTGTTTTAAAGTAATTTTTCATCTTCCTTTCCTCATATTAACATTTTTAGGAAAAAGTCGACAAATTTAGGGTCAGCGTTTTCAGGTCTGTCGGGCTTTTCGGGCCTACAAGGCCTTTCGGTCTTGGTTCACGGGCCGGACCGCGTTCCAAAATTCCGACGCCTGAAATTTCGGCCCGTGCGGGGCTCTAGCAATGACGGTGGTGATAAAGAGCTAGGTATAGCGCGGGTACTTAAACAAACATTGACTTAAAACCCGTGTAACAAAACGTCTCTCTTATCCTCATGTGCCCAATGACTGAATGGAAGATTTTCAAAAAATTACAAACTATGTTATTAATTGGGTTCATTTTTAAAACACTAGGTACGTACACTATTGTATTAACCGAAAAATAAAAACAAAACTTTTTAATCACACAGTAAATCACGTAAAAACGATATCTATTACCGTTAGTTTTGCGAAGCTTCAAAATAAATACCTTAAGGTTAGGAGAATCAATGCTAAAACAATGGTGGATACGACTGATCTATTTTTAAATTGCCCTTCATCATAATGAAAATTGTTACATGCTATTTGCGTGACTGACGTAACCATAGCAACGGTGAATATCAAAGCCATGTTGGGCGTTGGGTCTTTACTTGCTTTGAGCGGGAATGGACACGGTCGGCTGAGGCGCGCCAAAATGCACGAGTGTTTATAATTATTATCCATCGGAGTTAACCGTAGCCCTATTGTGCATACCTACATTCGGATTAAATTCATATTATTAATTCGAACATAATTATTTTTTGAAGGGCTAAGATGTTAGCTGTATTGGGAGCCGGGGTCTTTTCCGAAAGTTTACAAATACAGAAATCGTATAGACCCCCCAACTATTGTAGTATTTTTCAAGCGGAAGTACTGGCAGTAGAGAAGGCGGTCAATATCCTGCAAGAACACCTTGGCTTGGGAGTAGCCTCGTCAATCACCATCTTCAGTGATAGTCAGGCGGCGATTAAGGCAATCTGTTCCAGCCAGCGGTGCCACATTTATTTTGGCGAATCTACTTTTATTTTATTTTGAATCTACTAAAATCTACTAAATTAGGGGAGAGGGCACAAATGGGCTCGGTGATTTTTGAGTGAGCACTAAAAATAATAGTGAAAAAAGGGTCGCGGCCTCGACATAGGCAGCAACAACCATAACCTTTCTCTTGTTTTCTAAGTGGTGTCTAAAAAAAAAAAAAAAAGGTCGTCGTCCGATATTAAAATAAATAAGTACTTAATTAATATAATTTTTCCAATAATTCTATTGTTAATGGCATATTTACATTATTTTATTGAAATTGATATTAAAATCTACCAAAATCTACTAAAGAAAATATGCCTACTAAAATTTTCTGAAAATCTACCAAAAAAGTAGAAATCTACTAGATGTGGCAACGCTGGTTCCAGCAGCGTCAAATCAAAGCTCGTAAAGCGATGCCGCAACAATCTATGCACACTTGGCAACCAACATCGGGTTATTCTGTGCTGGGTTCCTGGACACTCCAAAATAGATGGCAACGAGGCTGCCGATGCGCTCGCAAGAGAGGGCGCAGGCATGCCAGCTGATCTAGCAGACAATACAGTGAACAAACCACTGGGATTGGTCAAAGAGGAGATTGACTACACGGCCAAGCAGCTTGCACAGAACAGATGGACAGGGTTGACAACCTGTAGTACATCCAGGCAACTGTGGCCCACATTCGATAAAAAGAGAACCGCAGAGCTATTGAGACACAGTCGAAAAGACGTGAGAAATATTACTGCGGTTGTTACCGGACATTGCCTCTTCGGTAGACATGCCGAACGTATGCAAATACCCACTAACGACTTCTGCAGAAGCTGCAGAGATGAGGAAGAGGAAGAAAGTATTCAACATTTTCTGTGTGAATGCCCTGGCCTCGCAAGAAGGAGGTTCACTACTCTGGGTGAATCATCTTTCGATAGCCTGGAGGAACTAAACAACTTACAACTTGGACGGCTGAGCAGATTTCTGAACAGTAGTGGCTGGTTTGAATGAGTTGTTAAAATCCTTCCGCGGTTACGTCGCATAAACCATCAGTGATCTGATGAAGGTGGGTTCTACGGAACACGTGTGGTATCACAACGGACCTAATCAGGACTACGTGAGACCGTTTGGTCAGAACCAAGGGTCTGCCACTCTTACCTAACCTAACCTAACCTAGCTGTATTGGTACATTAATATTTAATATTGTCGAAAAACTTTCCTCCTGGATTTATTTTTTTTGTTGGAAGAGTTCACCTACTTCACCTGACAAGCCTCCACTGGGCTCTAGTCTATAACTCCTGGAATAATATGGGAATATTAAAATACGATCACTTACTATATTAAAATACTACACTGAAATCCAATTCAGTAAAGTTCTTTTAAAATAATAGATACTATTACAATAGAGTGCATCATTAAATCAACGATTTTTTTAGGCTAATTAGCACCCATAAATTGTCCAATAACGAATCAAACAATAAAAATAAATATTATACACCTTTTCACCTTCTTTAGTTTCATTTTGTTCACATTTTTATAACCGCGTGGGCCAAAAATAAAAATTCCGACTAGTCTACCTTAAATTTTTATTATGCTTTAACTTTTAACTTACTGATTCTGCAGGTTCGTTTAAACAGAGCAAATCGATGGATGGCATTTCAAAAATAAAAATAATATTTATAAAACCCGAATATACGATATAAAATCCAAAAATAACTTTGAAGTGTGCCTTATTTTAAACCGTTTAGGCTTATATTTAGCGTTTTATACGAGTTTTATCTATTGGAAAATTTATTTTCAGCAAGGTATTTAAATCGCTAAGAGTTATTAATGACTGATTAAAAAACGAGTTTTTAAAGAGAGTTGGTCATAAAAGTTGGGATAAAGCACTGCCAAATTTTATGTAGAATCATTTTAAAAAAATACTGAGTGTTTACCTCGGAGTTTAGTGCTTGTAAATAGTTGTTTTTAAAGGTTAAATTAAATATAATTCAAATATATCAGAATTTTTTTTTTTATGATAAAACACCTGCACTGTAGGAAAAATCCTTTAAGGCGCTCTGGGAGCGGTGCGTGTGCGAAGAAAGCGATTAACGTTGGTCTTGAAACGTTGAAGATTGTATTCATTGGGAAACACGACCTCAGGAAGATCATTCCACAAAGATGACGTTCTCCAGATGAAAGAATTCTTGAACAATGAAGTTCGAGGAGTACTAAGCTGAACAACATATGGATGAGCGGCAGTGGTTCGCCGTGAGTAGGGAACGATAGAGAGTTTCACGCCAATTCCTGCGGTCCCTTCTGCGCATGCCCAGGCAGTGCGCAGGCGCGTGTCATATGTCATACGTCATCTGTCATGTCACACTCTTGGGCGTGAGCTATTCGGGCATTAGCTACTTGAGCGTTAGCTACTTTGGCCTTAGCTACTTGGGCGTTAGCTACTTGGGCAATAGTATTCATTATAGGCTCCGTGTTAAGGAGGACGTCATATTATGTTTAGGAAAAGATGGCGGCTGTCACCTGTCAATTAAGATATGTCAAGGTCACCTGTGACTTGTCAAATGTCAAAATTAAAAATTAATACGTGGGTCAGGTTCAGGGTGACGTAATAAGTCGTTTAAAGAAAACCCGAAAGCGATCGGTCAACTGGTTTGGAAGATATAGTATTTTGCGATTAGTGTCCTTATGCCTATCAGTGGAGTGCTGAAATTCTGGTTGCAGGCAGAGGAATATAGAACCTATCTAACAGTGAAGGAATTTTTCAAATATCTCAACTAATAACAGAGCTAGATGTATTAAACCATTAGGGCCTTAACACGATAAAGTCGTGCAAATCATTGGTAATGTTTATTACTTAGTAGGAATATACCTCGTATATTAATTATATTTATATACCTCGTATAATACGGTACTGTTGATATGTTGTTAAGATTGCGTCATCTTTATTTCCTAGTAGCATAATATTCATTTTGTACCAGGAATCAATTAACTATTATTTAGCGAAATAAAACACTCAAGTAATAAAATAATTATTTATTTAACCATATTACATACAGAGTTTTAATAATTCTATATAAATTAATTACTAGTAATAAGAAACAGGTTACAGCTATGAATACAATTAAACTATAATTGCTGGTTGAGGCATCTAAATCGTCGGTTGATGTAGAGTTGTCACATTGGGGGAGAGTGACGTTCTTGTATACGCTGATTAAAGTCTTCCAATCTGTTTCGCCAATAGTGTTATCTCGGAACAAGAGCTTAACCTTATAGCGAAGCAGTTCGTTAGCTGCTGATGGGACTGTTATGTAAGAGGCAGGAGTAATTGTCTTATCAATCATCTCAAAAGGCATCTTTAACCATGTATTATTAGATGGAAAGTCATTGGTTTCAATCATTACTGACACGTTCCGAACGTTAAAAGGAGTGTATACGTAAAACACATTTTGCACCAGCGCCACCAGGAGTACATATGATGAACTTAACGCAGCCATGGTTGGAATATAAATGAGTAAAATTTTCTTCTTAAAGATACTTATAGCTTCATAACTATTAAACAGACCCGTTATAAATATTATCAGTAAAACTATTAAGTAAAAACCACGTCGTTTATAGCAGGATGGTTCTAGTTTTTGCATCTTTTTCTCCTTAACAGGTCTGAACGGTTTATTTGCTTTAAGCTGTCTGCACTTCCATAACATCTTTGCCAATTTACAGTGTTTAGCGTACTTGTAATGATCTGCTAGAGGATCGTCTCCTTCTTTCCAATTATCAAATTCGCAGTGGCAAAAAGCACATTTAACCACATCAGAATGTTGTGTAAAATAAAAACCTGCATATGCCAGGGTTTCTGGATTAACTTTATTGCGCCACCCAGTAAATGTGATTAATCTGTCTTCAAAATTTCGAATCAGCCCAAGGCCATCATCACCGCAATCTAGACGATCTACACTATCCATTAGGTACATGTTTCTATCTAGAGAGTTGTAACTATACTAAGAAATAAAACATGAAATTGTTTATTTATTCATTTATTAAACATCAGTACACATATATATTTTATCAAAATCATCCATCACCTTCTGCGGATTATAATGCAATAACTCTAAAATATAATAATTCTGTTCAGACATGTTTAAATTACAAATACTTTTAACAACATCAATAATGGTGTTATCTATATTAACATAATAACAAGCATATCTCAATAAATCATCATAAGCGGTTCTAAAGTCTAAGTTTTTTACTAATTCTAACCTATAATTAACTAAATGTTTAATACATAAAATATCATGCATGTCTTTACAGCAAAAACATAATGTAACATTATCACATTTAATATTAATTATTTTTTCTCCCAACAGAACTGCTGTGGACATGGTAAAATTTTCAGTTTCAGATACGGAGGTTGCTACGGTTTCGCCGGATCCATTATCTTCAAGCATCTTGGAAGCCATTTTGAGAAATTCATACCAGTCAAAGTTAGCCAGAGAGATTGAAACTTGTTCTTCAGGTAGATTTAAAAGTGTATTTGTTAACTTAACACTTGGCAGCATTCCTCTGGCGACACTGAGGCCTACCACTACCTTGAAATGGCCAGCAGGATAACACACTTCATTTAAAAACTTCTTTTCACTTCTAATTTCTTCCTTGCTTCTTAAAATCATACTATCGAGATACTTCCAATACGGTGTCGAACTTCGAGAGGTATCATCATCATCTTCAACCATTTCACTAAAGTCTGCAGAGTAGTCAGAAAGACAACTATCGTCAAACATGATTGGAATTAAACTGGGGTTGACAAACATAAAGCTGTTTATATTATACCCCCCACTGCTCGATTGAATTTATTTATGTTGAGTTCTAGAAACAGTAGCTTAGACAAGGCCCAACCGCTACCCACCTCCCTAAATTCTGAAGCTTTGGTTAATAAAATATTTTGATAAAGAGTATAAAAATCTTCCAAATTAGTGTGTTGATCAATAACACTATACTTGGAGTTAAAAGATTTGGTTTCCTGTTCTTTTGTTGAACTCAACAGATAACGGCCATATAGCTCCATATTGACTTTTATTTTTTGATTTGAATTCAAAACCTGTTTTAACAATGAAATCATTTTATCTTTCAATGATTCTAAATAAAGCTTGACATCGGTCGAGTGTGAATCACCGGATACATGATAAGTAACAAGCCGGTTCTTAAAAGCTGTTTGAACAAGTTTTACATCAGAGACAAAGTCCACACAACAATTCTGTTTGTGTTTTGTCGTACGATTATGGCTGCTAAGCGATACGACTTCGCTGCTACAGACGTAACAAAACGGCATAATGTTCTCAAATGATGAGATTGCACAAGAGACGTTGTTTTTATTCAAATGTTTGATTAAGCAATTCTATGCTCCCCGAAATTAATGTTGTTGACTCCTGTTATTCTAACACGTGACATGAATAAATTTAAACAACATCCTTGGACATATCGACCCAACTGTTGTGAGATTTATCAAAACCAAGCCATTTGACATACATTTTCTTGCCTTTTTTGCGTAAAATTTGTTCTATAAGAAACACATCAGGTTGTTTAGTCTTTTGCAATTCGTATTCGTAGAAACCACCACTTATAGGGTGCCCTTGCATATCTTCTATTAAATACGTCGTTGGATTGGTAATCTGTACTTTGATAATTTTAAACAGCTCAGTAGTCCAGTTAGGCACATATCCTTTTTCAAAAACATGCTTAGCTTTACTTATACGAACAACATCACCGACTTTAAATGTTTGTTTCCCTACAACCTTGAGATTATTATAAACAGAATTTAATAATTCTGACTCATTGTTTTTAACCACATCTTTAGGCTTCATACCAATAGTGCGATGCTTTGTATTATTATAAGTATCTGTAACTTGTTCCAACAAGTCGATCCATTTATGATTGCCATTCAAGGTAAACAACTTAAACAACTTTTCCTTTATTGTTCGAATTACACGTTCGGCAATGGAAGCCTTTAAAATGCTAAAGGTGCTATAATGATGTATATTATGTTTCTTCAAAAGATTCTGAAAATTAGAGTTGTAATATTCTTTCCCATTATCGGTGACTAATTTTTTCGGTATTCTCTTTGAATGTTTAAGTATATGTTCCATAGCAGTAGTTACCTCCTGAGCAGTTTTGGACTTGAGAGGGCGTGTCCACAAAAATTTCGAAAAACAGTCAATTACAACCAATATGTACTTAAATCCGCGGTTCTCTCGAGCATACTGATCGAGTTGCGCAAGATCGGATGCAAAAGTATCATCTAATCCATACTGTAGAAATCTGCGACGTTTAAATTTAGTTCTAGCTGGCCTATGTAACTCATTAACAACCTGCTCCCTCGCTTTGGTAATGCTCTTTGCCATTTTTTCAAACATAATAAATAATTTTTACAGAACAGGTATATTTATAGGATTACTTTAACAAATCATTATTTTTTAATAGTTTTCACATCTTTGTCAATGAGATTAATAGCATTATTAACGGCAGTATCTACATAGTTCTTAAAACCAATGTCAAGTTTTTCAAACCAGTAAGCCATACCCTCACCCACATGCTTCCTTATATTAACATCAAACTCGTCAAGCTTCTGCGTGATATAATCATTAGCAGCTAGCTGTATTTTCGCTGAGAGGGAAGCCACCAAATCATCTACAAATTTTTTATTTACAGCATCAAAGGCATCTGTTGGCGATTTAACGTTACAAAGTCGATGATCTGAAAAATTATAATCGCCATCCCCAGTAACAGCAATTAGGTTTGGTGCTTGTAGCACTCGAATCATTTTTTGCTGAGATGAGGAGGGTAACGAACGTCCGAACTTATTCATGGCTAGTACTATAATGACGTTGAATAAATAAACCGCTGTATTAATAAAATTCAATTACTCCAAGTCGTTCCAATTCGTGTAATATACTAAAGATTTCGTTTCTGTTATTATTATTGCCAACTACCTCAGAAGCTTCCAACTTTTTCAATCTTTCAACCAACTCGTTCACATCGTCGTAGTATACAAACTCCTTAGGTTTTTCATTATATTGCATTAGGGAGGACCCCGATTTATTTCCTCTCTCTGATTTGGATCTTGTGTGTATTTGCCTGGTTGTAATATTGGGCGAAGGCAACTTAGATGTTGATGACAAGAGCGGTCTAACAATAGATGTATATTTATTAGATCTATTACCCTTTAGCTGGCCAGTTTGTTTCATGTATAGACCGGTGCGTTTAAGAATATCTCCATATTCTTGTTCATCAGCTTTAGTGTGAAATTTAGGATCTTTTAAAAACAACAAGTCATATAAGCCCAGAGTTCCTTTATACTTGATGCTACCTACTTGAATGCTTCCATCTGCTAAAAAGTTTACAGGCTCTGATCCTATTTGCCAAGAATCATTTTCAACATTGTATTTTATTCCCTTTGCATCTATTTCAGGAGAGTCATACCAATATTTTTTTACATATTCTTGAGTGATCTCAGGGTATTGCTCGATAAACTTATGAAACACTTCCGAATTTCGAAGAGAAGTTTCAAAAGCATCTTTCATAGTTTGCAACGATGTTTCTGCAGGGTCTTGAAAGGCTTCTTCAAACACATCATCAGAATGATCAACATCACCATACTGTGCTTCATCAGTTAGAAATTGCACTTGTGGTTTTAGTTCGATTTTTTTCAAGGGAGGAGGTTTGACATCATCAGAAGTTTCGATTTTTATTTTACGTTTTTTAGAGTTTTTCTTATCAATAGATGCTTCAACCAGTTTATTTAATGGGTTTGTAATGGGCGTTAAGAATCTATTAAGCGAATCATCCTCCTCACCACGTTCCAACTTTAGCGCTAAATATTTCTTTCGTATGGTATTACCCGCCTGAATAATTCTTCGCTTAACATCCTTATCGAGATTTTTCAAATAAGAAGCCATAATTGCTAAACAGCTAAAAACGCCGATAAAAACAGCTAAAACACCCCTGTTTAAAAACAGCGAAAACAGCCCTGTTTAAAAACAGCTAAAACAGCCCTGTTTAAAAACAGCTAAAACAGCCCTGTTTAAAAAACAGCTAAAACAGCCCTGTTTAAAACAGCTAAAACAACCCTGTTTAAAAACAGCTAAAACAGCCCTGTTTAAAAACAGCTAAAACAGCTATGTTGTGTTATTGATTTGATTTGTTAAGACACGTCTATACTCAATGACGTCATGTGTTGGACTGATGTGTTATGACTTAGGGTAATAAATAAGTATCAAACTTGCTACGATACCGTCCCTTATTAATATCATTATCTTTAACAATAACTAAAAATCCATACCTATCTTTCCAACATTCCGAACATACACGCTTAAAAGTATCAAAGGACATGTCTGTATTTACATGATCATCGTAGATATGTTTCAGGTTTAAATCATCCTGTTTGAATAATATCAGTACATTAGCATTGTCACGAACCAGCTGTTTCGGAATCTTGGAGTATGTTTGAGAGAGGTAGAATGAATCGATATCATTATGACGCCCCATACAGAAATAATTACGTATTTTATCTTGCTTCTCGCAGGCTACATCGTCAAATATAAACACAGAATGAGGCAGGGCACTGGAAGGATCTAGAACATCATCATTATCGCTATAGCCGAAATATCTAAGACGTGAATGCTGTAAGGCCTTTCGCAGAAATTCGTACTTGTCTTGTTGCAGTGATTTGGAATACACATATACATGCTCAAATCTTAAGCCGTTTTCATCAATTAATAAACTTATCATTACAGCGGTCTTGCCACAATTACTTGGGCCACATATTAAAGCTCTTATGGTGGATGGTAGAAGCCGGCCATGTTTCCTATTTCCCGATTTTTTCTGCATATCAAAATTATGTACTTTAATACAAATGTTCTGTTTCTCTTTCCGCATCTCTATAAGTATAAGTCTGCACTCTTCAATGACATCATTACTAATGCAGACGTCACAGGGTGCAGGTGTGTTAAATAGCGTTATAAGCACATTACCAGTAGAACTCCACCTGCCTAGCTATTCCTATTGTGGTCCTGGAACAAAGCTGCAAAAACGATTAGCTCGAGGAGATCGGCCAAAGAATAAATTGGATAGTTATTGCCGCGATCACGACATTGAATACTCAAAGTCCACCGACTTGGAACACAGACATAAAGCAGATAAAGTACTAGAAAACAAAGCTTGGGAACGTGTCAAGGCCAAGGATTCTAGTTTAGGTGAAAAGACATCAGCTTGGCTAGTAACAAACGCTATGAAGGTCAAACGCAAGTTAGGTGCTGGCAGCAAGAAGACAAAGAGATCTGTATGCTTGTCTTCGGTTGTAAGACAGATTAAGAAACAACTTAAACATTCAGGTTCGGGGAATGTTGGTAGAAAGAAGACTTTAAGTAACTTACTAAAGGCAGCACGAGTAACAGTGAAGAAAATTGGCGGCTCCAAAAGAATCAAGGTTCCTCGAGTAATTCCACTACCAAAACAAGGTGGTATTCTACCACTTATTCCGATATTTGCTGGACTTAGCGCGCTCGGGGCATTAAGTGGTGGAGCTGCTGGTATTGCCAAGGCAGTTAATGATGCTCAGAGTGCCAAAGACAAACTGAAAGAATCACAACGACACAACGAGACAATGGAGGCTATTGCATTGGGGAAGAAGGGCAGTGGCTTGTATTTGAAAAAACACAAGACAGGCTATGGTTTGTTTTTACGTAAAATGCCAAAAAACTACCAATAAAGCTACCTGAACGCCCTTTGACCGATCAAGATATTAGATTATATGCGACTCGCTTAAAGATTCCTAATTTTCGAGGTGTATTTATGCGAGATACATTACCGAATGCACCCCGAAAAACAGAGTGCGGTGTTGTTAATTTGGATCGAAATACAGGAGACGGTACACATTGGGTAGCTTATAAGAAGAATGGTGATAAAGTTGTTTATTTCGATAGTTTTGGCAACTTGAAACCACCAAAAGAATTTGTCAAATATATGAAAAAAACTAAAATGTATTTCAACTATGACCAATATCAGGATTATAAAACATCAAATTGCGGTCACTTGGCATTATCATTTCTCTATAATAATAAAACTTTATAAAATATAGGAATGTTATTGTCTCACATCAGTCATGTCTCAAACGTTCACGTTAAAGGGTCGTACTAGCCGGCTTGAATCTTATTTTGTACCTCCAATAGAACTAGATTCGAGATACGATTACTCTTTAGCATTGATTTCGCTAAATACTTGGAATACTATCCCAAATATTGAAGAAGGCCGTAACAAGTTTTATTACAAAGTTGATAAACAAGAAGAACAAGTAGTGGAAATACCGACTGGATCCTACGAGTTGGAAGATATTGAACAATTTTTGCAGAAACATCTTGCTGATTCTAAGGCAACTGCTCCAGAGCGGAACCTTATTATATCACTTAAACCCAACAACAATACGTTACGGTGTGAGTTGAAGAGCGTATACCACATAAACTTTGAACCAAAGGATAGCATTGCAAAGTTATTGGGATTCTCACCTCAAGTTCTAACAGCTGGTAAGCTGTATGAGTCAGATCAACCAGTTGAAATTATACAAGTTGCTACCATCAGAGTAGAGTGTAACATTATTTCCGGTTCGTACTATACAAATAATCCATCACACACTCTCTATGAATTTTCGCCAACAGTGGATCCTGGCTATAGCATAAATATTGAACCAAGAAACTTAATTTATTTACCAGTGAACCAGAGGAGAATATATAACATTACGTTATCTTTACTGGACCAAGAATCAAACCCAGTTAATTTTAGAGGTGAAGAAGTTGTAATCAGATTAGAACTTAGACGAGATGGGGTTAGTGTTTAATAGTAAAAGTTATTTAAACACCAACGCATCAGCTGGTCAATCAGTCTACAGTCAGAAGTCAAAGGGATCACTCACGTTTTCAAATATAGCTTATTTGCAGTCTACAGGTCTACACTATCGCTATCATGTCAGAAAAACTTCAAATATTTAATCAAGTTAAGAGTGATGAGTCGGTCATTCGTGAAGAATGGCATACTTATCACCCATTCACCACCTCATTTAATAATAATGACGAAATTGAGATTGTTATTAATCAGCAAGATGTGTTTTTGGATATGAGCGAAGCTCAACTCTACATAGAGGGAACATTTAAGGAGGAAACAACAGCTGGTAAGACTGGCGATTGTAACCTAACCAACAATGCTGGAGCATTTTTGTTTGACAACATATCATATGAAGTGAATGGTAAAGAAATTGAAAAGATTCGAGATCCTGGAATAGTTTGTACAGTTAAGAATTTGCTGTGCCTAAACGATCAAGAGAGCCGCGCATTAGATATTGCTGGTTGGAACTGGCCTAGTGTAGCAATCAAGACCTTGGACGAAACCTCCAAAGAGTTTAATTTTCGCATTCCCCTTTCTATGCTGTTTGGAGTGTTTGCCGATTATAAGAATGTTTTAATGGGCAAACAAAAAATTAAACTGGTTCGAGCCAGACATGATGACAACTGCTACAAGTCCAGTGGAGATAAGAAGGCTGAAATTAAATTAAAAACTGTCGAGTTAAAAGTTAAACACATCTATCCTAGTGATGCAGTAAAATTACGTCTTTTGGATGAAATTGCAAAGAACAAATCGATATTTATTCCGTTTAGAAACTGGGAGATACATGAGCTTCCTGCTCTACGAACAACAAAGAGAGATATTTGGACTGTTAAGACCATGTCTGAGAGAGCAAGATATGTTATTGTATTTTTTATGAAGAAACGTAAAGACAGCTATAAAGCCGATTGCACTTATTTTGACAATTTAAAGGTGACTGATGTTAAGTTGCATCTTAATTCAGAGGTTTATCCCTACGAAGCGTTAAACTTAAACTTTGAAAACCGCCAATTTACCGAGGCCTATCAGATGTATACGGATTTTCAAAAAACATATTTAGGAAAACAGCAGAGTGAACCACTTTTAGACTTTACTACTTTTGCAAGCAGAGCCCTCTTTGTTATTGATTGCACAAAGCAAAATGAGTCCATCAAGAGCAACACCATTGATGTCAAGTTGGAATTTCAAAGTTCTGAAAACTTTTCTGCGGATTCACGAGCCTTTTGTATTATTGTGCATGATCGTGTTCTTGAGTATCAGGCTTTAACTGGCCAAGTACGAGACATGTTGTAGTCAGTTGTTCTTTAGTTCCAGCAAGATGAAGGTGGTTATAGTAGATGTTCAAGGATTTTGCATCCCAGACTTTTGCGCCAAGGAGCTGGCTATTTATGATGGGAAGCAAATGAAGAGTTATCTGTTTAAACCAGCTAAGCCGTTTTACATGTTGTCAGAGGATTGTCAAAAACAAGCATTATTTTTATATGGGAATCATCATGGTCTCTACTACAATTATGGAGAAACCGACTACAGCCAACTTTATACAATTATTCGCAACGACCTGGGAGATGCGGACATTATTTATCTCAAGGGACATGTTAAAGAGGCATTTTTAACAAAGACATTTTTAGATATAGAACATAATTTACCATATATTATTAATTTAGAATTTATTAAAGATAGTGTTAACGTACCCAAATTATCTAGAGGTATTACTGATTGCCCTTATCATAGTTTAGATGTATGTAGCTGTAGTATTAAGAATGCTTATATTTTGTATGACTATATTTATAATTTTTTACCTAAATAAAGATTAAAAATGTATGCATTGTTTTTTTATTTATATTAATAAGAGTTCTATGAGAATTTAGTCATTTAATGTCCAGCTCATGGCCAAGACAGTCGATCTTAGAGTTAAACTCCAAGAACATCTGCGAAAAATACGTAGGCTGAAAAAAGATATCAAGTGTTACGAAGATCATAAATATTTGGTTAGACAGTTGATAAAGCTTAACCTCTAATACTTATCAATGGCGGCCTCCTCTTCATCATCCGCTTGGGATGAGGTGTTTGAATCTCCTTCTCGATGTCAGCAGGATAATGATGATATTTTACGCAAGATCAAGCCAAGCAGAGTTTATGAAATTGATGATTACATAACAATTATATTTAACACTACAGAAGAAGAGCGTAAACAAGTAATCATAGACACTATTGGATATGACAAGATTTATTTTTCTAGTGATGAATTTGAAGAATTCATAAGTACGTTTGATTGTTTCAACACTCACTGGGTTGACATCTTTATGATTATTGGACAGTACACTTTGGTGTTTCATCGTAATGACGAAAAGCGAAGCCTCAAGTTTGAAGATGCCATGACAGACAAATATTTGTTTCGATGGACTGACAAGCTAATTCGTTTATTTGCAAGACATATACCTACATTGTTTAATCTAAACATTGAATATTATACTGTTGTAAAATAAATGTTAAAAATTTACATCTGTTTTTTTTTTTTCCTTAGTAGGGAAGAGGGAGAGGGGGTAAAATAAGACAAAAAATTTGAATACAAAGAAATCCTGTGTTTATTTGTATATATGATACACATTTTAATACAAAAAATTAACATTTTCATCTATGTATATAATAAGTAATAATACAATAAATATTAATACAATAAATAATAATAATACAATAAATAAACAAATTAAATAATAATAATAATATAATAAATACCTAGCCTAATATCACAACCCTCTAAAACCATCAGCTATCCAAGAAGATTGAAACAAAGATAGCTATGGTCAGTCTTAGCTTATGGAATTTCCGATGATTCCTTATACAATACTATATCTCTATGACCCCAAGCAAGCGTGTGCTCGAAACCGGGTATAATGAAGCGCTTATCGTCCGCGTATGACAGCGCTACCTTATTTTTAAGTTCGACATACATATCGTGTTCATGCGAACGGAAAGTGTTCATTCTACGATGAATCTGAGTTCCTTCTACGTCAGCCGCTTCTCTATAATCGTCAAGAGTCAGTTCTTTTTGGGTGACGTAGTCAGGAACCCCTTTAGCTTTTTTAGTCAACTTTCCCTCTACATTAACGCAATATGCTTTCGCCCCGGTTCCATAGAAATCCCAAATAATCTTTCCTGCATACTCATCTTTCATTTTACCAAGTATAGATTGGTTTACAGGAACATTATGTGGGTTATCTTGTGAGTAGTTGGAAGTATCGAATCTACTTAAATTTGCCGTCATATCATCATAAAAATTATCTGTTGTTACTTTTAGAATTAGGGAGTCGGTGTCAGTGTATAACAATTCCGCGCTGTTGCCATATGTCGGCTTAATGTACCCGTACAAAAAGTCATACATAATGGTTTTGGATATCTCCAAGATTGAAAAACCTACATAAATAGGTTTATTATATACAACTTTTTGTTTTTTCATCTGGATTGCTACCAGGTTTTCGCTATAAATGGTTCGATCTTTAAAATGAGGTTTCGCGATTAACGCTCCGGCCCCCAACCTCCTACCAATATTTTCCCAATGGGTAACGAGCTTTACATCTACCCGTTTCTCCACGTTTTCCATTGTCTTGCCAAACACAGCATTGTTCATAAGTTTAAAAAAGTCTTTTTCAAATTTATTTTTGGCCTGATTTCTCAACGCTGTGTTTAGATCGATGTACTTCTTAAGCCAGGGCGATTGGTCAAAGGATATTACACGATGAATTTTTGTAAGCTGAAGGCCATAATTTAAAGCTTGTTGTAAATTTTGAATGTGAATAATATATTTCTCTTTTTTCATGAAATTTGGAATTAATTTTGTTATTTTCGGGAATTTAGACCCTGGCGGCGCAATGGATTGTGGGCAAAAGGGTAGTTCATTATGTAAATAATGCAAACTGTCCGGGTATTCCAAATCGACTTCTAAAATGTATCCTGTCGGTGATTCAGGCGCAATATTCATATAATCCAAATTTTGAATTTCGGTTTCGTTTAAAAACTTAAAGCCTCCTGTTGGTAAAAATTTAGACATGCTGGCCCCGTAGAGGTTTGTAGCGTCTAAATATGCTATGTAAGAGGTGGGTTTGTTAACGTCATAATGTGGCATAAATTTATTATTCGCAAAAGCTTTTCTTATACTACACTGACTAACTCCCCCGCGAATACCGTGTTTAAAGAAGTGCACCATGTCTAGATCGGTTAATATCTCCAATTGTATGGATGTGGCCTTGAGGGCGGAATCCATCGAAAGACCCGGCGCAGTAAAGTACTGCGCAGGATCAAGGCCATAAGTAGCCAGGCACACGTCTCTAAAACTTTCAAAGACATCTGTCAAAATTAATACGTCGGATTTTAAATAAATATCAGAATATTCGCCTAAAGTTTTACATTCAAATAAATTCCATACCTTCCAAGCACGCTTATAATCATCGGAGGAGATGTCCTCATTTTTTAGTTTATTAAAAAAGCCTTTTTGCGATGGAAGCTTGTTTTCGTCTAATTTTGAAAAAGAGTCTACGTAATTATACGGGAAGACACCCTTCTGTCGAATAAGTTCAAATTTATTCTCTTCCGCAAAATATTTACGCACGGTTTTACATTGCTCTGATTTTAAATTTTGACTTAATTTATCTAGCCCACTAGCCATGAATCGAAAACTATCCAAAAAACGCAATTTTAAAAATACCTGTCGTTGTTTTCCCTCCTTGTTTTCGACGTTATCCACCAAGATGTGTTTAGTAAAGGAAATATATTTTTCCTTATTTTGGGGGATAACGTCCAACTTTTCTTCATCGCAAGCCAATTCCTTGACAAACAGATGGGAATCAAAATTGGACATATTATGGAAAAATATGGGAATAAAATTGGGAATTTTATAATTTAGGTTGCATACAGAGTGGGCGGGGCCTCGATATAGCCCTGTTGTATGATCATGATCATGAACTCTATCGTTTACCTCTACATTAAATGGCTTTTCGCAAATGTGACAGGTTGGTGTTTGTCGATGCTCATTCTCTTGTTCCGCCGTCATAGGTAACATTGGCACCACTTCCTTCATAAAATGGTTGTATATTGATTTACAATCAACATCTAACCGTTTTACAAATTCTTTGTGTGCGTCCTGTCCTCTATAACTTTGGTACTTTGAATAGGCATCATCAAAATCACATTTAATGTAGTATGCAAATGAATAGGGTACATGTTTATGAGTTCTAACAGTATAGGATGTATCAGGGTCCAACTCATTTTTCTCTGTAGGTATAGGTTCAAGGATTGTCTCGAAATCGGCATAAACAACAAAAGGTACCTTTAATTTCTTTTCAAAATTTGTAAATTTCAAAATATTCTCAGGGACTTCTTCTCCGTATTTATTCTTTTTTAAATCAGTTGTTGGTACTTTGGCCAAAACGTGCCCGCAATCATGTTCTTGATGAGCTTTTAATTTTTGCTCTGAATAAAAATACGACAAACAACCATCACATAAATACTATGCACCTTGATGTGCGGATAACTGTCTTGAGATCAGTCGAGACATGTTTCTTATTAAACAGTAATGGCTATTTTCATAATCATCGCTGATTAATAACAAATTCACATGTCTCTCCTTACGAGATGTAGTAAAGTATAAAGGACCCACGACTTCAATACTATTTTTACCATTGTCATAGACTTTTTCTAGGCCATAAACATTGATTGAAATATTATTGAGACGTTCAAATTTAGATATAACACTAAGTTTAATCGGAAATTCCATACCTGTAAAGTCCAGCTCGTTCTCAAAAGGTATATAGTTTGCGACTCTATTTGCATGTTGAGTATAATGAACCGGATGCAAGGAAGCTAAGACTGCCCATTTGAAGCATTGCAGGTCCGTATTTTGAATGTTTAAGACAGCAAGCTTTGCTTCAATCTCCTTTGGCAGCGGAATGTAGGATGATGCCTTTAGAGGGTTGATTTTATTGATCCCTAATTCTAAGTGTAGGAGCTGCTGAAGAGTCCACCCTGTAACAATAGAAACATTGTTAAGTAAAATGATGTAAAAATGTGTTAGTTAATATTTTTTAAACGCTTGTAATATTACTTACCACTGTCCTTTTCCGAAAACTCTGAATACTTCCGGTCCAGGATGGCGGCAAACTGTCCAAACAGCTCCTCCAAGTCCGTCGCTCCATTCACCATTTGATATTTACTATTGAAAGACTTAACCTCAGTCGACTCGTTCGACTGCAGGAGGAAGCGGCCAAAAAGCTCTACACCGACTTTCAGCTGGTCATATTTTTGTAGTACGGCTCCCACCAACCTTAAGAACTTTTCCCGTAGGTGTTCTAAGAACAAGGATACGTTGGTGGGGTCCTGGCTTGAAGAAAGTCGGTAGGTAGCAATTCGGCTCCGGAATGATGTTTTAATTAGTTCTACACCCTCCTCCTGCACTGCACAGCAGTTCTCCCGATGACGTAAGGTTCTTAGATGGTTGGACCAGCGGGAGACAGCTACATCTAGCTTGCAGTCATTGCAATGCCTCTGCTGCATAGATGAACCTGAAGTTGATGGTTCTGAAATAAATTAAAATTCACTTATAATACTTTTTATACAATTATTACCGCACTGTAATGGCAACGTCGTTTTAATTTTTTCCTGTTGACTGATGCTGTTCATATATGGCCAAACATAGGGTATAGCAAATAATTTATACAAGCTGTCAATGCCTTATTATCGTTTTTTAAATTATGCTGCAATATATTCTAATCTTACACTGTATGATGCAATACCTAATCTTACACAATATGATGCAATAACTTACCATCGGTCGAAACGAGTCTAGCTCTCTTGGCCATGGCTACTTGCTGAGACGTAGCTTGTCTTTTGGGGGCTCTATGCTTCTCCTGTTGGTGTCGTCGAAGAGCCCACCTTGACTTAAAGCTCTCCCCGCAAGTTTGGCAGACTGTAGCTGTAAGTCTACAATCGCCATGGCTTTTGAGGTTGTCCTTTCTGGTGTAGGAGCGTTGGCAGTGTTCACACACAAACATTTTCTGTAAAATTAAATTTATTGCGTTATTGTTCAATATAAACAGACTGTTTTCTACTATAGTTATACCTACATAATATATTTAACAGTTTGTAATACTTTTGCAATGGTTTAATAATTTACTTTCACTTTATAATATCTACTGTCAGAAACTATTACGTATGTATAAAACCTTCTTTGGCAGCTTCTGTATACCTCTAATGTTCAATATTCACTTTAAAATAATATAAACACTTATTTCAGTATTTTTACCATTAAATAATTGTCTAATAAGCAAGCACAACCGGAATTATTCTGTTTTTAGTTTAAACGTCGTAACACTAAAAGAATACATTTCAAAAATATGGATCACCATGTGAGCATTTTTTTGTTAAATTTTTGATAGAACCAACAATATTTAAATAATTATGCACTGATATAATATAACAAATAATATCTGTACTTACCACATAATAACACACCACACAAGAAAGAAAAAAGTTGTATTTGTTTTTTATCGGCACACCTTGTCGTTATGAACGCTTGAGATCGTCTGAGGAATAAATGTTTCTGTTAGTATTTATATACCTAAGATGATGCAATAATGTTGAGTAAATACGTTTATTAATTAACATGGCGAGGCTAAGAGAATGTTTCCAGGTAATAAAGATGATGCAATCTTAGCAGCGTATTAGCAATACATGCAGGACATAACATTGAATATTAATTAGTTACTGCATTCATATTATTTTTCAAACATGTCTTAACCTTTAATATTATCCAGTCACTGTATCCGTAAGCACAATAGCAAGTTGACCTTGCTATCTAATTTAGATGTATTAAATATATTTAGAAATATTTGCGACTAAGAATGAGATAGCTAAAAGGTTTAATAATATTATAATAATAATTTATCATTCATTATCATATCAATTAATAATATATCATATTTTCTGTTTTTACTAAAAAATACCAAAATTAAATATACATCTTAGCCTCCCCGATTTACTCTGATTTATTTAACACTTGATTGTTTTGTTTTAAATTAAATAAAAATTAAAACACATAATTATAGAGAATATAATAGGTACTTACAATTTTATCACTTTAGGTATACTGTTTTAACGGTTGCCGAATAATAACTGAATAAACTTCTAGACTGGCCCTGTATTTATATCTTTCCCGAAACTGTGCTAGTTGCTTTCACCTTCTAGGAATATAATTAGATATTTTTTCAAATGTAATAACTCTCGCTTGGTGTTCAAGCTTTTTCCTTGACCTGAATTATAGCCGTTCGATGCGATGAATATTTAATGAGATAATGAGCAAAATGAGAGTTAATTATCATGCACTTATCTGTATGCATTCAAATCCAGTTTTCTTAGCGATGTATAATTAAATTTAAGTGTGTGAGAATAGCAAATAATTTGCAGTATACAGGGTAGATAAAAAAGTATGACTCAAACATCACGTTTTAGGGATATTTTTCTATAGCTAGCCGTTCTAAGGATCTTGGTTTTTTCTAACGAGTTAAAGACATATTTGATGATATATCTGATGAGCTGTAGGCGAGTGGTTTTTTGCTAACTTTGACATATTTAGCCGATTATGTAATAATCTGAGATAATAATTATTCTATTAACTTGTATTTATAGATGAGCGGTGTCTATGAATAATGATAAGGACTTGATGGTTTTATACATCTAGTTTCGTTATTACTTGGGATTTTTGAAATATTTCTTCACTAGTCGATAGGTATACTTATCTTATACCTGCTTACCAAATTTCTCCTTTCCACCTTTATGCATTAGAGCCCTAATCGCAAAATACTATATCTTCCAAACCAGTTGACCGATCGACTTTGGGTTTTTTCTAAACGATTTATAACGTCACCCTGAACCCGACCCACGTGTTAGATTTTAATTTTAGCATTTGACAAGTCACAGGTGACCTTGACATATCTTAATTGACAGGTGACAGCCGTTATCTTTTCCTAAACATAATATGACATCATCATTAACACGAGGTCTATAATGAATACTATTGCCCAAGTAGCTAACGCCCCAAATACTTTTGCCCAAGTAGCTAACGCCTAAGTAGCTAATGCCAAAGTAGCTAACGCTCAAGTAGCTAATGCCCAAATAGCTCACGCCCAAGAGTGTGACATGACAGATGACGTATGACATATGACACGCGCCTGCGCACTGCCTGGGCATGCGCAGAAGGGACCGCAGGAATTGGCGTGAAACTCTCTATCGTTCGTTCGTTCTGTTTTGCATTGCTCTAGGTGGAAACAAGTGGGCAATGTCAGTCGAACACCTGCCATGGAAATATCTGTAAAAGAGAGCCAAATCACCAACCTGTCTTCGATGCTCCAGGCTATCGAGGGTCTTGGTCAGCTCGGGGTCGCCGATCAGACGAACGGCTCTCCTTTGAATGGAATCCAGTAGCCGAAGGGTGTGCTTGGGTGCAGAGCTCCAGACATGAGAGCAATATTCTAATGATGGTCGAATCTGGGCTTTGTAGAGTGTCAAAAGTTGATGAGGTGTGTACAACCTTTTGGTGCGGAAAAGTACACCAAGTTTCTGTGCAGCTGCCTTGGCAATTGCGGCAACGTGATCATGCCAAGACATATTACCTCCCAGATTGACCCCCAGCAAATTAATAGACGGTGCCAGGGGAATTGCTTGTCCTGCCATGACTATATCCGGTTCTGCAATGTTAACCTTTTTGGAGAAGACTGCTGCCTGGGTTTTCTTAGCATTAAATTCGACTTGGTTACTGTCACCCCAAGCCAAAATTTCTTCCAGGTCTTTGTTGAGGCGCAATACTTCATGCTGCCTGCGAAGATGTGCGTCGGCAGCGGATGTTTGGGGAGTCAAGGTAAAAGAATGAGAATGATGATTAATGTCACTCAATAGGCGTAGAACTTGGGTTTTTAAAAAATTGTACGTTTCAAATGTCTACGCCAATGGAAACATAAAATTTAGATTGCAAAACGTATTTACTACAAAAAAGATACTTTTAGTAAGACTCGATTAGTCTAAAGGTTTTTATGAAATTTGTATTTTAATCGTAGCTGTGCTACAACCCATCCGATCATGACTGCACTTATCCCAGTTATATAGTCTATTTCAGAAAGGTGTAGAGTAATAAAAGCTTTGATTTCATTGCAAAATTCTTTATTTTCATTAAGTGCAGGTAGTACCACCCGAGTTTGGGTCAATTTATGGGTTTTGACTATTGTTATCCTTCCACAAACAATGAAAATGCCAAAGGCGTGCATTGTATACATAATATTAGGTACACTTATTTTTTATTAAACATTATAAAAAAATACAAAATACAAAAAATGCATTATAAAGAAATTAAATGATAAAAAATCATAATATTTTTCGTCATCTGAGAAACTGTCATCTCCTCTTGACGTTATAATTAACACGTCGACAGTCCGATCGATTAAGATCCCACATTTTCTCCTCTTCTTTAATGGCATGATGGACTGTTTTTCGCCAGTTCTCTGGTGTCACTTCCTTAATGACTTGATCAAACAGTAGCTTAACGTCTTTCATTTTGAAGGTCGTGTTGTGTCTTGCTACAAATCCTTTCAATCATTGCGTTCTGTAGTATTTAGTTTACAATGATATGGCGGTGTGCGCAGCACAGTTACACTATGTTTTTCAGCTATATCTTCCATGGCATATGTCATAAAACCATGTTTTTGCTATAGCTAATAGTTCCTTCTTCATCAAATTATCTTCTATTTTTTTCTTTGGTTAGTTATAAATAATTTAATGAACAAAATTTACCTGCGCCTATGGCCGACACCGAAATTGAGCCGAACTGGCCGGAATTTCCCATTTTATTACTCTACACCTTTCTGAAATAGACTATAGCTAGTATAAATAGAGCTGTAAATAATATTACTTTTTAGCAGGCGCGGCCCGTGAGTTTTTTTTACAGGTGGGACAAATTTTAAGGGCAATTAGTAATGTAAGAGGAAAAATGTAGTTTTTAAATTAAGCATAATAAGAACGTGCCTAAAGTGTATTTATCTACTACCGCCGATATAATAATAACAAGAATCTAACCACAAAACGCTCGATCCAAACGGTACACGACTGCATTCATCTTTTGCATTTGAATACACACATTTTCCAATTATATTGTAAGTAGGTTTATTTTGCACCATGATAGGTGCACTATGCTAATCCAAAATGCCAAACTCAACAAAAGTTTTAAAATAATAGAACTGAATGGACGACTGGAGATGCTTACCAGTTGAAACGTAGTGATTCTAAACAAATAAAGACAATGCAAGTCCAAAACTCTACTGCCGTTGAATAGAACAGAATGTTGTGCAAAATAAAGCTACAATGTTAATCGGAACACGTGTTTATTCAAATGCGAAAGCTGAAAGTAGTCCTGTACCGGGCGCTTTGAACGCTATGTGGTTAGGTTACTCTGCCAGCAGTGTCAGTTGAAATAAACACACTATAGTTCAGCCAAAGTAATGTAAATATTTACCTACAAATGAACACTGCAAATACATAAAATAGTCTACAATATTCACAACAAAACACAGACATAATAAAATTAGGAAAGTCAAATCAATCTCAAACATAAAGAAACTAAATAAAACACATTAAAGACACGATGCGGCGGTATAAAGAAATAAGAAATCCAGGCTTTTATGCAAATGGTTGGCCTTGCCCATTTGATTATTAATTTCTCTTTGTCTAGCTCAAATAAATTTCGGATCGTTTCGACTGTGTTTCAATCACTGACCGTTTCAATAAGCTATTTTCACACCACCTAAAAAGCGATGTGATTGGTCCCGACTAGTCTCATTTATTGTCTGATTTTATCTCACGAACTCGCTTATATGCTCGTCTCGCTCTTAGTTTCCAATTCATTTTCATCATCTTCTATTTAATATAAATCCATAAGGTCAATTGTTGGTCTAAGTAAAATAAGGCCGAGGGTTTCGGTTTACATTGGGAAGTTTTCGCATTACACCTTAATTTTGAAACTTCACAGAGCAAAATCGACTAATTAAACGGAATTGTTAAGAATAGTCTTATACCAGTAGCAACATTTTTATTAATCACTATTAAACAATCTATTACTATAGCAAAAAAGTTAATTAACGAACAGCATACATAATTGCTACCTCTTTATTTATACGGACAATAAAACGAAATAATTATGAATGTAAGTCCAGAATTGTAAGAATGTATTTTAATAAAACACTCTTATTGGAAATAAAAATGGTTTTATACAACATAAAGATTATACCAACAATAAAACGCTTTTTTGGGGGTATTAGTTAAATTATTATCTGATATTAAACGTTTATTTACCTTTATGCAACATACTTTTATTTACAAGAGTGGGGGAGACTTCGACGTATCAAGACGTGATTTACGATGCCATTTACATTTATTCGGCTGTGCGGGTTGTCTCAGATGTTTGTTGTGAACAGTGTTGTGAGGTTATTATTAAGCTTTATTTGTGGTGGTGTAAAATTATCAGTATTTTGTAACCTAAGAGCTGTGTTTATGATCTCAGATTTTTCATTGTTTCTTGATTAGAAAGTGTTGAGGGTAACTACCCTTATTTGTTTTTTTTAGTGAAATAAATACCTTTAAAATGTTAACCTATTTTTCTTATTTACTATTTTTTATATTATCGGCCATTTATCTGTTTGTTTAAAATTCTGGATATACGATTGCACGTGTTATAAAGCGAAGAATAGCAGTAGTTACATGGTAAAATCAAAAAATGAAATTTGTCAATACCAATATAAATATTATAAAATATAATTTCTTTACCTTTATTATTTTGTGGTCTTATAACATACAATCATCCGAAATTTCGCTTGTTGCTTGGAGTTTACGTAAAGAGATAAGTGATCGATAAATTTATAAAAAATTAATATTGGGAATGCGCAAGCGCAAAATTTGAATCGGCAAACTGTATAAAAACGTTTTATATTGGCAGCTAAACAATTTTATACCGGTTATAAAACTGGATTATACTCTTTTTCAACTGTGTGTTTACTAGTTATAAAACGTTTTATAGTCACTATAGAACAAACCTTCATGGTTACCATCCGTGTCATATAAACAGTATAACATATTTTAGTTATCCTTATGCACTGGTCCTAGCAAAATCTGGTGTATAACTGGTATTAGCTCGTATTGCTGTCCCAAATAGTATTAAATATTCTTATAATGGCCATAAGAATTCTTCTAATGGTTATAATTCATTTTTCTCAGTGTTTTGTATTTTGTAAATGATTTTTTTGGTTAAAAAAAGTAAATTAATAAGGTGGGTCAAATTTGTAGGTGGGTCATTGACAAACTTACCTTATGGACAAGCCGCGCCAGCTTATTGGTATTTACCTGAAGACGACTGGATATATTTCCCAGTTAAAACGTTGTGATTTAAACAAAAGTAAAGACAATGCAACTCTAAAACATCTTGTGGAAACTTGTTCGAAAGCTATTTAAAAAAAAATTGACTGTGCTATTGTATTAATTTTAATTTAAGCTTTCCAATAAGATACCACAAGTGGTATCTGCCCATTAAAAAGTTTGGTTTAGATTCACCCCTTTAAGGGGTTTGAAAAAACAAATTTTTGTAATGAGTAAGAAGCCCACAAAACATCACAATCGACGTGTTTTTGTATTTTTTATAATAGTTATTTTCCTAACAAGTGCGCAAAGTGATACTTTTCCGCACGCAAGTACAGTTGGACGAACGACGCGAAGCGGAGTTCGGATAAGTTCTTGCGTGCGGAAAAGCACTTTGCGCACTTGTTAGGAACAACATTTTTCCTACGAGCTTCATATCAGATAACAACAAAAATAAAAATATGATAATTTATTTAATAATTTTTAATTCGACTTTAAAGAAAGAACTATAATATACTTACAACTAAAAATTACATAACAAAAAAAAATAATAGAAAATTAAAAAATTACATAACAATAAAAAAAATAATAGGAAACTAAATTTTTCGTTTTAAGCTGAAATACAAATATCGGGAATTACGATTAAAAGATAAAAGAGAATACTCTTGCAACGGCTTCTCACATTGCCATAAAATAGTTTACAGCTACTAAAATAAATATAAATATTCCCTACCAAGGAGATTTTTGAATAGTTTTACTTTTCCGCACCCAGTGCGGATAAAAGTCTTATCCGCACTAGTGCGGAAAAGTGTAACTTTGCACACAAAAATGCGTGCGCAAAGTACTACTTTGCGCACGCTCGTAGGAAAATATTTTTTCCTACACTACCGGCAAATTTCTTCCAGTTTAAATACTTAACCTATATAAGAACATAATATTGATTTTTAATGGTGTATTTAAATTATTTAAATATTGTAAGCAATTGAATGTTATTAGCATATTTTTTAATAAAAAGTGGCATGTGATTGATTTAAATTCGTGATTAAAACGTTTAGAACAATACACTGAAGGATGTGCAAAACATAAGACACGAAATAATATTTATACAGATGAATTAATGTAGGTATCTAATATAAATAAGTTCGGTACTTACATCAAAATAATCACATTAGGGAAAAATTATGAAAAAGAGCAAGGATAATGTAAGTATATACCTCCGAATGACCACATTTTTAGGTTGTGTCAAAATGTATTAAGAAAACAAAAGTGGTACTATCAAAGCAACAATAAATTCAAGGACATTATATTTTTATTAAATTTCGTTTAATACGTTAGTGTTGCACAAAGATTTTTAACCAGAATTAACTAACCAGCAAGTTTGAGTGTGACATAAATGACATTGACAGGCATTATGTACTCACAATCAAAGGTGCCTGATTAGTAAATTAAAAATTAAGGTAACCAGGCCAGTATGATTGTGAGAAAATTATTTCTGCCAATGTCATGTATGTAAGTGAAAGTTACTGGTTAGTTAATATAATTAAAATATATGTTAATATTTGACTCCATTTTCTTTTAACCAGAATAATAATTCTTTTTATATAAGACTTTGAAACGATTTTTAAAAAATTACATTGTATAAATATATTTAAATCAGTTTATAACTTTCAATAAATATTCTTACGGTTTTATCTAAACAAATCTAGATTTATTATTCAATTATTATGTCCTGCATATTTTAGATAAGATTACTGCAATTAATAATAAATAAATATATCTTTATTGTAATTTAAAACTAAAATTACAAATGGCGCTTAGCTTCCTATACATCTCAACCAAATTAAATGATTTAATACTAATTTATTGAATTAATATTATTACCTACTCAATGCAAGTGAATGCTTTTAAATAAAATATAATTTTTAAATATATCATTGCGTTTTTTTTTTGTATTATGATCATAGAAACAAACCTTTATTTGGTCGTTTGATTAATCACAACAAATAAATAATAGGGATGGATCTGACGAAACGAAAGGAAATTCTTCTTCTGTACTTATTGTTTTCGGTTAAATAAACCGATGCGAGTTAGCGCTGCCTAGCGGGACTCCTGTAATTGTGACGAATGTCTTTACAGGTGACAAAATTCAATTTCAATTCAATTCAAAATATCGCGGTGGATAAAGATTTGCATGGCAAAAAAACAAATAAAGTAAGTACAAAACCTTCATTTTGTAGGTATACAGTACATTTTATGCATTAAATCTTGTAGTAATTGTCTAGAAATAAGTGGAAGACTGAAGATTTTTTAAATAAGAGACAGCATTGGCGTAAAAATCTTCAGAGAATAATAATAGATCGGTAAAAATACATTTTAGTTCTATATAAATTCAATTTACGCACCATTCTGTGCACTAAAATTAGTGTGTTCATAAGATCCGGGATAAATGTTTTGATTCAAATAAAAAAAATTTATCGGAAAAATTTGCATCTTTTGGAAATTATATTCTTATAACCTCACATTTGTGAAGTCTCATAAAACGACGTGAAAATTCCTAACGTGTAAATTTGCTTTCTTTGTAATTGACCATGCACTAGGATTGGTCAGTGTCATATCCTAACTAGGACGGAAATGAAATTTTATCGGTTCAGTTAACCGGAAATGCCCATTTATCCAATATCTTTAGTGTAAAGGAAACCACAAATATCCATGTGGGAGTAGAAAAAATACTATTTAATTTTATTCCCACAGTTTAATCTTCATTTTTATAGTTTTAAAGACAGGAAACCCTGGAACACATTTAACCATTTATTTATTAACTTTAACTATCCGTTTTAAAAGATGCTATGACCTTGTTTATTTTGACAAAATATACGACACGACCGGTTTAGTTATTTTAAAAATAAAAATACCTACCACATCGGTCTTAATTGTCATTTTATGTTCGAAAAATGCTACAAATTAACATTTTTATTTAGCCATAATATTTTAATGTTATTTCTTCGACCTCTTCCAAATGATTATCCGAATACGGTTTATGGGTACTTATATTTTGTAACCGCGTTAAATTAAGATTTTTAGGTCAAGAAGTTTCGTGTTTTTTTTAAGTATGTAAGTTAATTATTTAAAATCATCGTGTGAGGGGGGGGGGGAGTAAAATAGAGCCGCAGGCGAAAGTTTATAGAACTAATATGATTTAAAAGTTGATATATTTTATCAAATTGGCAACAAAGCTCACAGTCCAACAAAAACCACCGTCGAGCCTACTTTAACAAAACAATGCCTTATGAACTTAATACAAACAGAGATTTTAAGATTTTTTTAATTGCTTTAAAAGTCCAAAACGACTTACTATTAGACATTTAGATAGAAAATTTGACACGTTAATCAGATAAAACAGAGGGTGTTCCATTTGCGACAATTTACTTATGCACATTTATCTAAATGACCAGATTGGCATAACTTTAAACACCCTCTGTAGGAAAAGAGTATGAGGGTTATGGAATCCTAAAAATTAAGGTTTTAGTCAAGGTTTTAGTTAAAAGCTGACAAAATTTCAAGTATTTAGCTTCAAAACTACTAAACTTTCCACAACAAGGTTTCTACACAAAAAAAAAATTTTATAATTCATATCTCAAAAACGGTTAGTTATACAGTGTGTCCACGGATAGAGTTTGAAAGGAAAACTTTTTATTAGTAGGTATAGAGGAAAAAGTTATTGTTTATAAAAACTGTTGGTACTGAAACTACAATTCGGAATATCAGATTAACTATAGGTACAGGGTTCGTTAGAAAAAACATTCTTAGTTTTTTGTTTGCTATTGTTGCCTTCTTACTTAGAATATGATTTTATATCTGACCGAAAAACAATTTTGTTGTAAGAAAACTATTTTTCTTTGTCTACTTTTAAAGTATTTTTATTAATACATAATTTCGTTAATTTATTCAATCATAAATTATAAAAAATTAAAAATGTTTTTTTCTGTTCAATCCTGTATAGTTATCGCAAAGCTGATATTCGAAATTGTTGTTTCAAAACAAGCAAAATTGATTTAATAAATGAAGGAATTGAAAATAAGAATTTTAAAAAAATTCAAAAAACTAAAAATGTTTCTGACGAACCCTGTATAGTAATCGCAAATCTGATATATTTGAAATTGTAGTTTTAACACAAGCAGACATTTTTTTAAAGAATAACTTTTTCTTCTATAGCTGCTAATATAAAAGTTTTTCCTTTTCCAAACTCTATAGGTTTTAAACAAAAGTTACTTAGGTTTTAATAAGGTATCCAAATATGCTAAAATATACAGGCTTATTTGAAATACAAAAATTAACCATAACTTCCGGTATACCCGGAAGTGATACAAACGTCAGAATATAGTATTTTAAAAGTTCATCGTCCATTACGCCTGCAACGAAATTTTTAAAAAGATAACTTTACTCGTTTCCGAGATATTTAAAATATTATACACACTAATAATGACGTTGCGGTAATTTTCTGTCAAAAATTCGTGTTTAAAAAAAATCCTTTTCGCTGTATTTTGCTTACTTTCAATGGAATGGGAGAACCAAAAAACTTAATTTTTGAAGGCAGTTATTATTAACTGAGGATTGGTACATTTTAGAAAATGATTCAAAGAATTACGTAAAGAAAAAAAAAACTAATAGATTATGCTTTAAAACCAAAATAATAAATTTTAATTACTCTGAATGCTATAAAATGCTTAAATTGTATGAGTATAACATTTCATTGGATACAATCCAAAAAAAACGCAAAATTCTGGGTTGGGTAAGAGTGTTATAACTTTATGGATTTGCCAATAAAATGCATTATTATAAACTTGTTGTTTGTCTAATAAAACTAGAGATAAATGACTCCCACATGACACTGTTTATGTTTTTAAAAATACTTTAGTTTGATTTTGTTTGATCGTGATTTTTCAGGTCATTCATCTTTCCGCCTTTAATAAGCTAACTTTTGCCACATTCATAAATTTGCCAGTCAAAAAATTATAAGTTGGTGACCAGCTTTCATTGACTTTTAGTTGTATTTTATCGAGAAAATATGGAGAGGTTTTACTTTAAATGTATTTATCTACACAGAGCAAAATCGACTAATTAAACAGAATTGTTAAGAATAGCCTTTTACCAGTAGCAACATTTTTAATAATTACTATTAAACAAGCTATTACTACAGCAAAAAAGATAACTAACGAACAGCATATTACCTCTTTAAAATGTTAACCTATTTTTATTATTAACTATTTTTTATATTATCGGCCATTTATCTGTTTATTTTAAATTCTGGATATACGATTGCACATATTTTAAAGCGCAAAATAGCAGTAGTTACATGATAAAATCAAAAAATGAAATTTGTCAATACCAATATAAATATTGTAAAATATAAATTTCTTTACCTTTATTATTTTTTGGTCTATAAACATACAATCATCCAAAATTTCGCCCGTTGCTTGGAGTTTGCGTAAAGAGGATAAGTGATCGATAAATTTATCAAAAATTAATCTTGGGAATGCGCAAGCGCAAAATTTGAATCGGCAAACAGTATAAGAATGTTTTATATTGGCAGCTAAACAATTTTATACCGGTTATAAAACTGGATTATACTATTTTTTAACTGTGTGTTTACTGGTTATAAAGCGTTTTATAGTCGCTATAGAACAAACCTTTATGGTTATAATCCGTGTCATATAAACAGTATAATCGTTTTTAACTAATTTGTATACCCATAGAAGTACGTTTTATAGTCGCTATGGAACAAACCTTCATGGTTACCATCCGTGTCATATAAACAGTATAACATAATTCACTTATCCTTATGCACTGGTCCTAGCAATATCTGGTGTATAACTGGTATTAGCTCGTATTGCTGTCCCAAATAGTAATAAATATTCTTATAATGGCCATAAGAATTCTTATAATGGTTATAATTCCTTTTTCTCATTGGACTTCTATTAAATTAGATATTAGTTATTCAATTGCTTTTGAGCAATTACTAGTATCTATAAACAAACAACATAAGTGCAGAGAATTCGAACCACAACCGAGCGCATTACATGAGGGCGCGTGGTAGGTAACGAAGGTGGTAAGACAGTTGTAGGCAGTGTTGCCAATCCTCCTGAATTATCGGTAGATATACCAAATTTATTTATTGTTTCCCGATGTATTAAATAATAAACATGATGAAATAAAATTATCGTATTTTTGGCTGGCCGCAAGGGGGCGCGCGGCCTGAAAGAGGAGCCGCCATTGTGTACCATACCAATACATCCGATTAGCTGTCAGAAAACGATATGATTCATATATAAATATATCATTTTAAGATGGATCGGGGTGCGATCCCCGTTCAGAATATATTAAAAAATATAGCGGTGTACAAATATTTGCATGGCAAAGAACCAATTATGGTTAGTAAAGAACGTTCATTTTGTAGGTATGTAGTTCATTTTATGCATTAAATCTCGTAGTAATTGTCTAGAAATGAGTGGAAAACTGGAAATTTTTGAAATAAGTTGTTCGGTCAGAAATATATTTTGTTATTATACCTCCATTTTTGAACCAATTCGTGCACTCTTTAGGAAAAAATTGTGTATGATAAGACTCTGGGATAAATATTTTGGTTTAAATTAAAAGAGAACAAATTTTATCTGACAGATTTGCATATTTTTGAAGTATATTCTTAACCTCACTTCTGTAAAACGTTAGAAAACGACTCGTAAAATTTACAACATGTAAATTTGGCTTCTTTGTAATTAACAACTGGATTGGTAACTTTTATATCCTAACTAGGAATGATATGAAATCATATCCGATTATTGAACCGGAATAGACCACTTTTCCAATCACTTTAGTGTAAAGGAAATAGCTAATTTCCATGTGGGAGAGAAATATACTGTAGAATTCTTAATATTGCGTACAGAACTTTGAACTGACGACCTATGTCAATTTATTTCCTCGTGCTATATGGACATTATATCCACCCTTTTTGTACAAACTACTATTTTGTTGCATTTGCATTATTTTGGGATAAATATAACTAAGAAAAAAACTTTTTGGTTTTCCAAAGTGAACATGGGAATAAACAAAAATTAGCACAGAATACCAAGTTATTTTTATAGTGAAAGAAAAGCAGTCATAAAAATTGATCCAGCTCGTATAAAATTTAGAGAGTATGTGTCGTGAACTTTTGTCATAAAGCGTTCATTAAAAATAGATTATACGCTTAAAACAGCTTATTCTCCTTATTCGGCAGAAATATATTACATTACTACTTGATGGCTTCCTTAATACAATACAAAAAAAACAAGTAAAGTAGCGTTAAATTACAGAAATATCTTCATATTATTTTTTTTTGTGCCGCATATCTGAAAAGTTATGGACAATAATTTGGAATTAAGTAGATTGAGTCAAAATAAGGTTAAAATTTTATATAAAATGTTGTCCTATGTCCCATCATTGCTGATCTACAGCCTCCTGGACCCCTATTCTTCAAAAAAAGTTGAGGTCGGTTTCTACTTCAAAAAAGGGATAATTTTTATGAAGACACAAAGTGTGCCAAATAAAGAGGCTTTGCACAAAATGTAAGAGAATTATTAAATGTTACACTTTCAAATAAGTGAATAGGATACTACTGTAAGGATTTATAGAGTGGCCGCCCAAATTTCCGGATATTACACTCTTAGATTTTTATTTAAAAAGCTATTTGAAAAGAAGGGTATATGTCACCAGACTTAGAAATCTGGAAGAGTTGAGGCAAGGATTCGGACAGAGATACGTTTAATCGCGCCAAAAATTTTGGAAAGAGTAAGGGAAGAGTTCTACCATCGGTTTGGTCTGTGCAGGGGCACATTTTCAACAATTGCTATGCTAAAAAAGTGAGATTACAGTTTAAAAGTCATTGTTAATGTAATTGTTCCTTAAATTCGTTTTTATTAAATTTCTGGCACATGGTTTGATAGAAGTAAAGAAAATATATGGATACATTCCTTTCTCGATGGGCTTTTCAAAAAGGTGCCACAAGTGATATTCTCTACTTCCTCTTAAAAAAATACGTTGGTTTGTGACCCTCCTTGGGGTCCAAATTTTTTTTACATGACAAAAGCGAGGCTCATAAAAAATCTTCGAGAAAGCATTTTTGAATTTTAAAGAAATCTTATTCCTAGAGCCGCTATAAGCAGCGATCAGCTATATATTGAGAAAAAATAATTAATATTAAATTAAATCAAACTTTACAGTAATTTTTGGCAGCGTATGCTTTAACATCGCTAAACAAGTCAATTTAAATCGCATTTATAAAACTTTCTGGTTTTGGACAACTTTTTATCGAAACTTTTATGAAATTGCAAACATTAAAATGATTAAAAAAGGCAGCCGCAGGAAAATCAATTAAATGCTAAACTGCCTGAAACAGCTGTCTTTTTGGTGGTTCTATGCAGATTTTGAGCTCTTGCGTTTGGCGTGTCACTTGTTTAATAAAATAATAATTCCTAATTTGAATAGAAAAAAATTAAAAGCTTATATAATTTCACAAAAAGTTTAGGGGTTTTTAACTGTGCAGTGTGCACATGTTGTCGGATAGGGACTGGTATCCTTAAGGATGGATTACTCATCTAATACTTCGCTGTGAGGTTAAGACTCTTAATGTAGTGGAAATATAGTGCGTACAACAAGGACAAGACCATTTCTAGTTTCGTAGGAGTCACTAGACAAATGTTTATAAAAATAACTGTTTGTAGTTGGTTAAAGAAAGGGTTCCATTTTGAATAGCACATTTTCTCCTAATGTTAATAATTCCTGACACAGCAAAGGGAACCCCTTCTCTCTACTGGTAGGGGCTACAAAACATTATAAAAACTTAAAGAAACACTTACTCAGTGGAATTCTTTAACGTATTCAAGTGTAAGGGTAACCTCTGCCCGTTTGGTGATTCAAGTCTCTCTAAATGATGTATAAACACAATAATTCCAGAACCAAAGCAATTTCCAGCCATTGATCTCTGTAATGTTTATTTAGGTATATAGTGTTTGGCATGAGTTTACTGTAAAGCGGAAATTGTTTTTCTTGAACTTACTTGAAATAGCGTTTTAAGGGAACAAGTCTTCTTTAGAGAAAACTCTCTAAATTTACTGATTTAATAACTTTTTTTTTATTTCTATCTCTCTCTTACTTGTATGTTATTCACTATCATGTAATCGTAAATTGTTTTGCTTTGCTTCTCTTTAATAAAACTATTAAAAATCTTCGGTGTTTCAACAAATAAATAGCGCACAACAAATTAAATAGATTAAATCGTAATTTCAAATCATCTAAGCTACACGTTTCAGTCGCCTACCATTTTGATACGCGACAATATGCATGCATATTAAACCATGGACATCCGACCTAAATGGGTTAAACCGCGAAACAAAGTCGCGATTCAACCGCCGAGAACCACAGTGACTTTAGACGGATATTCGCGTTCGCTAAATGCTTTTTACAGGCAACTTTTGGCATAACCCGTTACAGATTTGGACGTCGTCCAAAATTATGAGCGGTAACATTTTTCCAATGCATCGTTTCTCTTCGTTTAGTTTCTCTATGATTAAACCTACCAATATGGGTAATTGAGGTTTTTTTTTACGGTTCGCCGACTACGTAGGCCATCTTGAACCGGTCATCGACCACGATTGTGATCTACCGACTGGGGAGTGTGAAACGGCACCTTCATCCTACGAGATATCCGATCTCATCCGGCCTGTCCGGCGTGAATAGGATGGATAAGTGTCGATTCATTTTACACTCTTCCCTGAGGCAAGAGCACGCCGTGTTCCCAAGCGGTCACCCGCCCAAGTACTAACCGCGCTCGACACAGCTTAACTTCGGTGATCTGTGGGAACCGGTGCTTAATATGTCGACAGGCCCTTGCCTTAAATGAGGTTATGATTTCCCACAGATTTTTTTTAAACAAAATGATACTTTTATGATATTTTCGCGTATCAAAATGGTAAGCGACGGGAACGTGTAGCTAAGATGATTTAAAATTATATTTTAATTTATTTAATTTGTTGTGCGCTATTTATTTACTGAAACATCAAAGATTTTTAATAGATTTATTAAAGCGAAGCAAAGCAAAACAATTTACGATTACATTATGTTGAATAACATACAAGTCTTAAGAAATAAAAATAAAATTATTAAATCAGTAAATTTAGAGAGTTTTTTCTAAAGAAGAGATGCTCCCTTAAAACTCACATACGACGCTCTTTCAAGTAAGTTCAAGAGAAACAGTTTTTACAGTAAACTCAGGCCAAAAGAGGAATAAACAATTTTATACTTAAATCAACATTACGAAGATCACTTACTCACAGGCTGGAAACTGCTCTGATTCTGAGATTCAGTTTTTACATCATTTTGAGTGACCAAACGGGCAGAGGTTACCCTTACACTTGAATACGTTAAACAACTTTACTGAGTAATTGTTTCTTTGAGGTTTAATGTTTTAACACCCCCAACCAAAATAGAGAAGGGGTTCCTTTTTGCTGTGTCAGGAATTATTAGCAATCCTTAATAAGAGAGATGACTCTTGAATGTACTATTCAAAATGGAACCCTTTCTTCAACCAGTTACAAACAGTTATTTTTATAAACATTTGTCTACTGACTCCTCCTACGAAACTAGAAATTTTCGTATCTTTGTTCTATGCGCTACCTTTCCGTTATACCTATTTATCACCCATTAAGAGTCTTAACTTCGCAGCGAAGTATTAGATGAGTAATCCATCCTTAAGAATACCAAGTTAAAAAATTAGGACGCCAATCAAAGAACAATTAAATGTTAATTATTCCAGGAACAGATGCTTTTATGGGGTTTTATGTAGATTTACCCCTGCTGTGAATATATCAAGGGATATATGCCACTTATTTAATAAAATCATAATGCTAGTGGCAAGTTTGGATACAAAATATTGAAGAAATAATGGAGTTTTAAAATCACAAAAAAAAATGTTTATGCATGTAAAATATAGATTGGGACTTTGAAAAGGCGAAGAGGTTTTTTCAGCACGCCCGCTATATTTTTTAAATATATAAGTGTCACTTTGGATCAGAATCCTTTTTTGCTCAGTCAAATGACGTGGAATGAACGCCTTTGAAAAGAATCTCTAGAACTAGCTTTAAAAATACACCTTTTTGCAAAATAAAAATTGAGTGAAAAAACATAAATTTTCCCAGAGAAAAAGTATCAAAAGGGCTCCTATCAAGGCAAAATAAACATTTCAAAGAACTGGATCATCTATTTCATAAGAAAGTACTCCTAAACCTAATTTTTCTATAGGTTTATTAAAATTAAGATTTTAAGTAATGTGAAAGGGTTGTCCCTGCAACCCTTTAATATTTCCTTAATCCTTTGGATCTTATTCATAGAAACTGTGAACAATTTTCCTGAAAATAAGCCATTTTCATGGGTGTTAGGCATAATTGGATTAATGAAATAATTGGATCTCTACGGGTATTTTAATAATAGGATTAAGTACTGTGAAAAATAATAAGAATAATTCATTAAAAAAATATTAATTCGCCAAATTCAAAAATAAAATGTTATATAATAAATATATATAATAAAATAAGTTCTAGACAGATTATTTTTTTTATACAGGGTGATTCCTAAATTGATACCTACTTATTTTTAACTGTGTATAGAAGTTATTAAAATAAACAAAGTTTTAAAAAAATTAGGTATAGTATATTTATAATGTTTGTAAACTTATTTTCAATATCAAGTTGCGTAATAAAAACAAAATTTTCTTAAATTAAATAAATACGTAAATCACTATGGTTATCAATTTATTTTAATATGGGATAATATTTAATTACATTTGTTTTTAGTTTGCTGGTCATGGCTTACTAGAAAAATAAAAATAATAGTTTTTTTCATCAAAATTTAAATAAAAATCGAAATATTGCCAAAACTAGTAAATTTAGGTATAGGTATGACTTAACAATAATAAAAGATACTTACAATATCTATCAGACGAGCCTAATAAATATAGGGTGTTTTATTTGAAGAAACAGAGTTATTGTATTTTAAAATTTTGTATATTTGGATGTCAACAGAAAACACCCTGTACAAAATTTTCGGTACTTAAAGATTTAAGACAGTTTATCTATCCCTAAACTTAAGAGCTTTCAAGAAATTTTCGATTTTCGATACTCTTATTGAGAAATACAGGTAATTTTTTACTATCATCTTTTTTCCAAAATTTTAAGAATTTTGCATTTTGTTTGGCAACGTTGCAAAAAATTAAAAAACTAAATATGGCGTCATATGGACAATTTTCTAAGGAAACAAAAAATGCTAAAATATATGGGGTGTTCCATTTAAAAAAATGTATCTTTTTATTGTCCTACTTTTTTGGACCATCCTGTATGTTTAAAAATAATTTTAGAACATATATTTTTTTGTACCTCACAACTTTCATAAAAACTTTTTTTTGATATCTTTAATAGTAGAGACGGTATATTACTTTGTCAGACAAATGGGCCACCCTGTATGTTGCAAAATATTTTATTGTGGCATATCATTTTTCTTCTTTAATACTGTTATTGAACTGACCCCAAAAAAAGGAAGGATTCTGCAAACAAATGGACAAAACATACTTTTTTTAGAACTTTTTTTTTCGTTATTGTTAAAAAAACAAATAATTCAATGACAATACAAAACGTGGTTGTTTTATTATAAACTAACGGAAAATTGGGCCTATTATAAACTTTAAACTCTTTAGAATCTCGTCTAAAGAACCAATTATTCACTTATGGATAAGAAAATAAAAAAATTAAACAATAAGCTATGAAATATATGTATATAGATTTTTTCGACTGCAAGGTTTAAAGTCAAATTTAAAAAAGTATTTTTTTAATAAATGTTACCGTGTTTGCGATGTAATGCACCGACAAACCATAGTGAATTATCCATAATACTGGACCCACGACTGCCAATTGTATCTATGTTTCTTTATTGTAAATTAAATGTGTGCTTGAAACCAAAATATCAACACTATTATGACTAAAAAATAAAATTAAAACGTGTTTCTAATATTTTATCCTCATCCAATTTCGTTTAGCTTTTTTTTGAAATATCACAAATTCTGCTTATGTAATTCTTGTTTAGGAATCGTTTAATTAGAACTACAAATAAATTATCTTATTTTCACACATACTTTTTAATAAACATTGAAGTCCGGCCCTGACCAAACTTTAAGTTCTATAAAATTAATGTTACTAGAAATGATGTGTGTCATCGTCGGCTATTAAAAGCTGGCGTAAAATATAGTATATATCTCGTACGATAGAATGTCCTCTATAAACAATGTTATGTCGGCAAAAAAGTACTTTTATGAATGAAATGCTTGGTCTATTTTACTCTGTCGTCGTTGTTAGCTTATTCCTCGAATATTCTTGGATAATTTGAAAAAAAAATTGTTTATTTTATTGACTTCTCGTAGTTAAAGAAAGTATCAACTTAGAAATCCCCCTGTATATTACCTAAAATGCTAAACGGTGACAAAAGAATATTTGATCCTTTTTTTTTGTTAAAGTGTTTTGGATATGTTTTTTTTTCAGCGATAACCTAGAAAGTTAAAACAACTTACAGAATATTTCGATTTGGGCAATCTGGATTATTCGTGGCAGAAAAATTCAATTTAAACAAAAATGGAACAATTTTTAAAGTTATCAGGATGAAAAGTTTTGAATATTGTTAGAGGCATTAAACTTCCGGACGTATTTTTGTCAGTTGTTTTAAAAGCAAAGTTTTAATCAAACTTCCTGAAAACTTCAACAACTGTTACAAATAACTGACGGACACGTTGAGATGTTGAATGCGATAAAATTATTTTTAAAATTGAAAGTTTTATGGCACAGTAGGCCATTCTAATATGGAATTCGATGCAAAAACAGATGATCTAAATTGCTTTAAATTTGGAAATATAGGCCAACAATGTGTACTTTTCACCTTTTAAGAGCATTGCATACCAGCGTAAAATGCAGCATCGTTCCCTGGCTTGTCAAATTGAATATAAAATTTTTACTTAGAGGTTTACAAGAACTTCTAGTTTGGCGGAACCCGTAAATCCTGATAGTATAATCTTCGAAGAAAAAATATTTTTAAATGTTACTATGTCTTAATACGTGAGAAAATATACCATTTGTATTTTTGAACCCGACGCCTTCACTGCATTACCCATGTGCGTTTGTTTTGATTTTAAACTGTCAAACTAAAGGAAAAAGGTCAGTGATGTTACAATGTTGCATGACAGTGACCTACTAAATAAAAGTTTGATTAATTATTTCCTTTATTCTATTATTTTTATTTAGTTAAAAAGTAAACTGGTTAAAAAATAATTTCTTGTTTACTAAACACAGCTGATGCTGTAAGTTCGTCTAAAAACCATATGTTTTATTTACTGAACACCTGATTTTGACAGTTTGAATTTGGCAACGTTGGGACACCCATCTCTCTCACTTGCGATGTTATGCTTCTCTCCGTATCTCTCACTATTTTACATTGAGAAGTTCTTCATTGACGTGGTGCTGATTTTAGGGGTCCTTACCCCCACTTTTTAGATAATCTATTAAAAAAAACATGGAGTGTTTATCTAGGATACTTAAGGAGTCACTAATTTAAATATAATAAGGCCATTCCATAATACCCTGTAGGTTCAACTTATATTATTCGCCATGCAGAACATAAAAATCTTACGAATATTCATGTTAATTTCTTATTTTCCATTAAAATTACAAACGAGGCCTATTGTATTTAAAATTTCCCATGACGCCGCGCCACTCAATTTTGGTGAAATTCGTTTATACAGGGTGATTCCTAAGTTGATACTTCTTTTTTAGTTGTGTATAGAAGGCATTAAAATAAACAACTTTTTCAAATACCTTTGTTCAAAAAACTCAAAATAGGCGAGATAGAGAAGTAAAAAATCTAAGTGCGAGCCTGGTCATAAAAACATAGCCCGCTATAGTTTCTGTTGTTTTTCTTATCTCTTATTAGTGTTAGTCATACGGGTAGTGTAGAGCAATACGCTGCGGTGTGTTTTTCTGAAGCAAGTTAATTTTAAATTGTGTGATAAGTAAAAATGGTAAAATTTGAAAACAATAAACTAATAGATATGGTGCTAATTTACTGTGAGTGTCGTAAAAGTGCGGATGTTTCTTCGAGATTATATGCAGAACGCTTTCCCTTGCGGGCTCATCCTACATCCAGAAGTTTTCTTAATGTTATTCAACGGGTAAGTTGAGCAGAACCGTATTTAATTCGTAGTGTAATAAATGAATGTAAGTACTTTATTTTTGCGTTTTTTGAAAAAAGGTATTTGAAAATGTTGTTTATTTTAATGCCTTCTATACACAGCTAAAAAAGAAGTAACAACTTAAGAATCACCCTGTATAATATTTTATATATAAAAGAAGACATTTTATTGGCATCGCCAGATGCAGGTACGGTATGCAAGATGTGGCGGAAATGCAGTATTTGTTCGTGATGACATCGATCACCGTTTGCTCCCGTACAGTGGAAGCCCGATTATACGAGCTACCGTGGGCTGTACCTCCTCGGGATGGTTTTATGTATCGAGCCCAAATTCTTTTTTTTTACATAAGGTTTAGTTACCTTTTACTTATCACTAGATTAAAATTTCGCAACACTATTTTTTCCAGTAAAAATTTGATGTGACAAAATATGATATTTTAATAAGTTATTTAAAGCTCACTCATTTATTAGTAAAGTACTTATTATTACTCTTCCGACTTGTAACATAAACGATTATTCTAAATTTTGGCAACTCCTGGAAAGTAGAAAACTCTTATACATCAGAAAGCAGATGTACCGTAATGCAAATTGAGACTGTAGCAGAGCCAGTAATTAAATGCTGAAACACTACGAACAGATGTCTTTAATGGGTCCGAGATATGCGTAATTACGGTGCTCGGTACAAAACTTTTTATAATATAAGTTCGAAATTCAATAACCGTTCGAGAAAACTAAGACCATAGACTTCCTAATCTCGATTTTTGTCACGTACAGTGGACGACAAAGAAAATCGTACGGTTTAAGTGTCTATAAAATGATTGTTACTGATAAATTGTCTCTAGAAGGTCTATTGCAGGATCGGCAGGTTTTTGATTAGCCGTGTGGTGCTCCAACTTTACAGAAAGGTGGTGCTAAAAGGGGTAGGGAAGCGCCGCTGGCGAATAATTTTTAGGACCAAGACTAAATTTTGTTTTGACAGATTTGGGCAATAATTTATAGTTAATACCAGCCAGGTAAAAAATGAGATAATTAAATTTATCAGTTGAAACTTAAATTAATTACAAATCTACATACACCACAATGAGTTCTTATTTTCCTTTTCATATAAGTAAACTAAGTGTCCAGGATCAGTGGCCGTAGAAAGAAAATGAGCTCGGAGGGGGGGGGGGGCGCTCAATGGGCGTAAGTAGGATATTTTTTTTCTGGAGAAAGGGACAGTCGGGACTACATGTATTTCATGATATTGCACCTTGTGAAGAAGACGGAAAAGCACGAAAAATTTTTGAGGCTACGCCCAAAGTTCGTTTAAAATTCATCTAACTAGGGTGCGGGAGAGAAGCCGCGGAGGATAGGCATAGACGCCGCTCTAGAAATCGGTATAGTTGCCGCATAAGAAGTTACTTTATTTTTTAGATAAATCATGCCCCGTAAATATCAAAGATCCTCAATTGCTCTTAAAAGGGACACTTGGACAGAAAAACAACTCTGTGAAGCTGTTCAAAAAGCTATGAATACGAAAAGAATGATCTGCAAAAGAAAGGCGCATAGACAATATAATTTTCCACCTCGGACATTAAGCCGTAGAATCGAATCAGGGAATATGAGTAAAGGAAGTCTTGGGCCAGAAGGCAAGTTTTTTTTAAACTGTGTTTTTTAACATTTTTAGTTTGGCGATAATTTAAATTGTTTACAGAACCATTCTTCTTTGCAGGTGCTCTGGGAAGAGCCAATGAAAAAAGATTATAGTTGCTCACATACAGCGATTATCAGCGGCGGGATTTGCTCCGGATAGAGCTGCTGTTAGGATATTAGCTGACAAATTTGCTGAGAAAATATTTATACCAGCTTCCTTTAGCAAAAGGCTAAAACAAAGTGCGGCAGTTCTGAATTATCCACAAAACATTGAAGAAAAGAAATACGAAAAGAAAAACAAAAAAGCAAACAAAAAATACACTATGAAAATAAAAACCAAAAACTTAAGGTAGAAATTAAGCCACTAAAATTAGACAAAAACGAGGGTAAAACAACAATATCAACGATATCAAAAAAAGATACCTGGAGTGACAGTGACGTTGTGTTGATAATGTGTCGAGTGTTATGAGCAATATTTGAAGACGACAAAAAAGTTGATTGACTACAGTGTATAAAATGCCAAAAATGGCTACATGTAACATGTACAATGTACGGCGATATTTTTAACGTCTGTTCAAGAGAAGCGATGCGCAAAAAGTATACAAAAACTTGATTATAACATGTGCGGCATCTCCCCTTTTTCGCGGCATGTCTCCTTTTTAAATGAGGCGTCTCACCCAAGGGTAAGGGAGAGATTTGCACATGTTTTTTGTTTATATTATTTAATTTTTTTGTAAAAAGTTTAAATGTTTATTCTTGCATATTTTTAAAGAATAATGTTGTTGGTAAATTATGACCAAAGTTGAAATTATTATATGTTTTTAAACAAAAGTTGTACAATTTTTTTAAAATGTGCGGCAACTCCCCCGCACTTACCCTACTATCAAATTTCCAAAATTCAATTATTACCTCCCCCCTCTGAATGGTTGGATTAAATTTGTTTTTGTAAATGTTTTTTTTTTAATTCCCAGCTGACTCTTTAAAAAAAAACATTTTTTATATTTGTGAAAAATATGAATATTGGTGTCAATAGAAAATTTTAACATAAAACCTAGCATAAAACGTATGTATGACTCTAACCCGCGTTTTAGGCCTCGGTTTTTTATGATTAAAAATAAAATAAATATCGCCCACCACGCTAAAATTGATGATTTTTTCAGAAATTAAGTATTTTAGGAGCGTAGATCTAAAAGCAGTTTTGGTGTAAATGCTTAGGTTTTGAAATACTCCTTCTTAAGTGCCGTTTTGTATATTCATAATAAAGCATTCTCGTTTCTTCCCGCACTATTTTTTTTTATTTTAAATTATCACACTTCTTCCATAAAAAATGTTTCAATTAAAATTTTTACTTTAATTTTTCTCTTTAAAAATAAATACCTAATTATTTTTTGTTTTTGTTGTAAAAATATTTTATTGCAATGGGTTATATTTTTGTTGATTTAAAATAGCTCTAAAAAAGGGAAAATGGAACAGACAAGTATATAATAGAAAACTTATAATTTTTTTTTCTCGTTTTCCTATAAAATTGCATCACAAATCAATAACTAAAACGATATGCGTCCGAAACCTATATCTCTATATAAAACAGGACTTTTAGAAGGAAAACTAAACGTTTCCTACAAGGCCTCTGTAATGTAAGTCAAGGATACATTATTTAAAAATTTAAATTAAGGGGGGTGGTGCAGCCCGGCAGCCCCCCCCCCTCCTAATTACTCCACTGTCCAGGATAACAATGCACTCGACAGGGGTCTTGTGCCCTACTAACTTCAGCAACGTTCTGTTTTCAAATTTAGAAAACTCTAAGATACTTGGGCAAAACCGAATTTCCGCGATTTTGTTTTAATTTTTTTTTGTTAAATAAAAGTTGACATTCTTCTTGCCATTTTTTCTCCTCTACAAGTTGGTGCACCTTTTTTCTAATTTAACCATATCTGTAGGTATCTTCTATGATTTTCTTATCTCTATTGTCTTTCTTTCAATAGAACCTGGCCGATAAATCTAATATATAAATTTTAAAACAAGCTTATTTTTATTTTAAAATAATAATCCTATAAAGCCCAACAACCATATCAAGTGGAAGTGTGGAGGGAAGAGGGTGGCCGCCGGAATAAGGGTACAAACTAGGTCATATGCACCCCCTAAAAGTTAGGGGAAAAATTGAAAACCTCACAAGAATAATAAATATATTTATTAGTTATTTATTTAACATTGGTGATATTACTTTACACGCAAAAACCCCAAATAGAAATGGAGTTTGCCGCACCAAATATTTATTTCCTATTGTTTGAACAAATATTCATTTGAAAATTTGCCTAATATTATTTGACTACAGATAGTAAAATTAAGTAGTAAAATAAATAATATTTAATTGAAATAAATATTAACCAAATAAATATTTATTAGGATATTTTTGCCTTCGTTTTTCAGTGTAATATTGCTTAGTTTGCCCGTATTGTGCACAGCATATATCTTTATTTTAATATTATTAGTAAGTTCAACAAACGTCCGACTAAAGCCGGCCACAGACACATGTACGCGTGCATCAACGCGCGTTTATGCACGAAGTAAATTATTGTAGTGACTTCCTTGAACGCGCCTGCATTATTTATATCCACACATAGACATTTATGAACGTCCGTTAACGTTGATGCAGACGTACATCTCTGCGTGTCTGGTCGGCTTAATATTAAACACATAAAATTATTTTTCCTACGGCCACCTATGAAAATGACAAAATAAAGCACGGTTAATTTGGCTCGAAAGAGCAGTAGGTATATCACACGCGGGTTAAAAAAAAATATTTAACACTAGTGTTAAAATACAAGACACACTATTTAATTTAAACATATGGTGCCAATTTGACAGATCATCCATATTTATTAAAAAAAAACAAATTTTAGAAAGCAGTAATTGTAAAGTGTTTAACTTATTTATCACGTATTTGTCGAGTGATTCAGAATGAGAGTGTGAAAATAGGCCATCTGAAATTATAAAAAATATTAATAATATACTGGAAAATCTATTACCAGAAAAAATAAATCGCGCTGAAGAGAGTGTCATATATTAAACAACAAATCTTTATCGGTAGCGATAGCGTAGAGAATTGAGGTCTATCTAGAATACATATCGCAAGGTCACAGGTTCAAACCGCAGCAGAAGTATTTGACTTTTTTTATAAAAACATTAAATAATTTATAGAATTATTTTGAATTAAAATCTTCCTTGTTGGGTGGTTTTTTAAACGTATGTTTAATGCATCTTTCCTTAATAACATTTTTCATTCTGGTTAATCTAGAAGTCAATCCAGGATTAGTTGATATATAAAATATGAAAAAATTGAAAAGGTAAACTACAAATAAAGGAAAAGCCTATTGAAAAACTATGAAACCAGATATTAAGTGGAACATAATCCTAAGTATGCTAATTTCAACACTAGGGTTGATATGTTTTTTTCAACATTAGTGTTGAAATATTTGTTCACAAATCAAAGGCTTTTTTAATAATTCTTTGTGGTCGTAGGAAAATTAGTGTACATTACTAGTGTGAAAGTGAGTATTCTAAAACTCGGAGAATTTCCGCACGCAGCTGACGCCTCGTGCTAAATATCTCCTCGTTTGAAAAGTATCACTTTCATCACTTGTTATGTAATATACTATTTAATACATAGTAAATATGGTTCAACAAAGTGGGACAAAAATACCGGAAGACAAAAAGAGGTGTTTTTTTTTGCTTTAAACAGAACACTTTATATTTTATAGCCTTTTCGAATCTCTGTATTTTGAAGTAATTGAACAAAGCTCTTCATTGCCAATATAAATATAATACCCTGTGGTCACTCATTTAGTCTTATTTTTAGTACCATCTTGATTCCTGGACAGAAAAAAATTTTAAGTGAAAAAGACCGAAATGAACCCACGGGTTGGGCATCTGAGTCAAACAATTAAACAACTTTGTTTAATCTGATGGATATCCTTACCAGACGGTCTGACAGAAAGAAAGACAATCAATTCTAAGAGAAACGAGACAAGAAACAGATTGAATATTGACGTTACTAACTGAAAACTTTTAGATCTTGTTGGATGAACTAAACTATATTGGATTCTCCATTAATTTAAACGAAAAGTTTTAATGAAAATTCTCCTAAATTCAGTAACTTTTATGGGAAAAAAAGAAGCACTAGCGTTATTAAATTTATAGGTTTATAGCCATGCTAGCGACATTTTACTACTGATGTAAATTTAGCAACTTTTTAATTTGTTAATATTCTAGTTTACAATTCGAAACCAAAAAGATGATACTAAATCGTATTTAAAATGTATAAATTTATAACATAATAATATTTTTTAAAATTAACGAAAACTTCGTAGGAATTCGAAATAGTGACCTTTAACACCAGACTGCTTTAAGATTTACAGGATGAGTCAACGATAAAGTAAAGTTTATTTTCTCTTTTATCTTAAGAATTAGATAAAAATTAGAAATAACAAAATTTGTAGAGATCATTAAGGTCCACATAACTTGGGGTTATTTAACAGAATACACAGAATATAATATTTTCTGATTCCCCACACATTTCTACGCATATTTTGTAATAAATGTAATATGTCTAAATTTAATAGTTTTTGAGATATTGACATTTAAAATATGGCATTTACAGACTTTAACAGGCTGTAACATTGGAACGGTTCATCTTAGAGAAAAATGGTTTTCACCTCCCATCTTAATTTTTTATTCTCTATCCAAAAGTTACAACTTCCGCTTTAACATGTTAAACCGTAAAACAGGTTTTTTTGGTTTAAAATAATAAAATTTAAAAAATATTTGGATACTGACCGGTAGAATTCTCTCTCAATATGGAAAACTTTTTTGTTATTGATTTCACAGAAAATGTAATTCTTGATAAAAGTTTCCGCGTTCCCTTAAACTAAAAAAGCGGTTAATACAATATAAACAAATTGTAAAACATACGAGAAAGATCGAATTTTTTTAAAAGTTGCTCAAGAATAAAGTACCATTATTTTTCGTTTTAGAAACTCTTTCATTTCTAAAAGTTGTTTAAGATTAAATGTCCGAATACCAAGTCATGGTCTTCTATTAAAAACAGACGAAAAAAATACTTATTTTTTGGCTTACCCCAGTGGCGGCTCCTGATAGTCGATACAGGTGGGGCCAAAATATCAAGTCAGAAATCTTTAATGAGAATACAGGGTGTTACAAATTCGATGCATTAACATTACTATCTCGGTAACTATAAGAGATAGCAATTTGGTTAAATGGAGGTAAAGTTGCATAATTTAATGCTGAATTATTCGAAAAAAAAACGAAGAAATAAATTTTTGTTTTAATTTTCTATATAACAAAATATTGATTATTTTGAAACCAAGAGCATTTGCTTAAGACAACTTTTTATGCTCTTCAAGAAAATAATTTTATATTTCAGATACGACGTTCGTTTTTTAAATGCCTATATCAACTTAATTTTTTTAAATATGGAATTTCGAATATCTCCGCAAGTCATCGAAATTTGAATATTGTTCAGGATTAAAATATGCAACTTTGCCTCTGCCTCTATTTAACCAACTCCCTATCACTTATATAGTTACAGAAATATCAATGCTAATGCATCGTATTTGTAAAACCCTATATAAAAAATCGAAAAAAACTTACCGACTAATTAAATGAAGCATTTAATAAGGTATTACAGTTGTTCTAACAAAAAATGTTCATAAAACACTAAAATTTTCTTATAAGAAAACTCCATACGTCTTTGTTTTTTTATTTGAAAATGATCACTTTTGTTCTTGAAGTTGCCAATATTCTTTACAAAATGTTTTTCGGCAGACAACATACCTAAAGTCTTTCATTTTATTCATTTTAAAACTGATACACCTAAACCCGGAATGAGGAATATAATCCACTGAAGGATTAACCTAAACCACCTACAAGCACAGAACTCGCCTACAAAAATATAATTTATGTTAAATAGTAAAAACTGTTTAAAAGAAAAATATTTTAAAATTAATATCTCGACAGACAAAACCGTTTTAAAAACAGCTGCCATCTAGTAGCTAGTAAGCCGAAAGCATAACTATATAGCCTAGTAGTGCCCTAACCCGATTGGGACTCTTTACTCTCGATAAAATAAAACATCATATGAGCATCTGGCCAGGCCAGGTGGATTTCTCTACGCGCCAGTAAGAGAGGGCGATATATTCATTGGTGTTAGTATCTCTCTTTACGGGTTTAACATCATGCCAAATACGGAGTTAGCCCGAGCAGCGTGGCGGCAGGGAATTTTCGCAGCGTCACCCACACATTAGGGAGTTTTTGCATAGTTAGGCGTTAATAGATATCAACGTCTTCAATTAAAAGATATTCACATTTACAAAAAGAATGAAGCGTAGGGAGGCAAAGTAATAATAACTATAAATGAGAAATAAAAGCTTGGTGTACAGATAGGTAGGGCCATGGCACTGTGGCCCTACTGTACGAGCCGCCACTGGCTTACCCTGTATACAGACTTAAATAACTTGTAATTTTAAAATAGCATAATATATTGGGGAAAAATAATACATTTCTTATGAAACCAAGCTGTAATTTTTTCGTCATATTTTGCTATGTATAGTCGCGGCGTTCGCGCAGTCCGACGACATTCCTTATACCTACATGGAAAAATTATTTTATATTACTAAATGTTTAAGCCTTGTAATACATACGCCTCTGGATTTCATAAAGTACCTGAAGTAGTTAAGTTACAACATAAATTTCTTTTTTTACGAACAAGCGAGCAGACACAACAAAGTCTACTATAATAAACCGGTCGTTTTCATTCTGGGATTGCGACTCGCGTAAATTTTCAGCTTTTCAGTTACTTTTTAAAGAAAGAAAGAAAAGCAAACATTATTAACGGCAGAGCACTTTATAGTAAGCATAGTTAGGAATGGGATGCTTTTCAAATATTTCGATATCCATTCGAATGGGCAAAGCATGATACAGGATATCCTTGAATGTATGGTCAGTAGCTACCACATATACAGGGTGTCAACGGATAGAGTTTGGAAGAGCAAAAACTTTTTTATTAATAGGTATAGAAGAAAAAGTCATTCTTTATAAAAACGTCTGCTTGTGCTGAAACTACAATTTCGAATATTAGATTTGCAATTACTATACAGGGTCCGTCAGAAACAACATTTTTAGTTTTTTGGATTTTTTTTCAATTATAATTTTCAATTCTTTGATTTATTTAATCAATTTTGCTTGTTCTAAAACTACAATTTCGAATATCAGATTTCCTAAAACTAAACAGGGTTGGACAGAAAAAACATTTTTAATTTCTTATATTTTATGATTAAATAAATTAAGGAAATATGATATTTATTTAAAAAACTACTTCAAAACTAGACAAAGAAAAATAGTTTTCTTAAAACAATATCGTTATTCAGCCAGATATAAAATCATATTCTAAGTAAGAAGGCAACAATACCTGTTTGTTTTTACGTAAATTTATTATAATATCAAAAAAAAAAAAATTCTGAAGAACCCAGTATAGTAAATCTGATATTCGAAATTGTAGTTTCAGCAGACGTTTCTATAAAGAATGACTTTTTCTTCTATACCTACTAAGTTTTTCCTCTTTATAATATATATAACAATAATGTACAAGATTTGTGATCCAATGGAGGACTAAAAAGGAATACAGAGTTTGCGCGTTTCACATCATTTTGTGAATAATGTAAATAGTGAACAGAGCCGATATATGAGGGTTATAAATTACTCGGTACCTAAAAGGCACTATATCAACCCCAGTAATTTATAAGGACACCTAAATTGTTATAAATAGTTTCTATACAATAAAACCAACACGACAATTCAAAAATACACCAAAATAATAACAAAAAATGATCGGTCCTGTCGCACAAAAGAGCCCAGGGCAGAGAGGAATGATAGTCAAAATTTCGTTATTAGATACAAGGTCTACGAAACTGCATTAAAAAATCAAACTTCGTATTTCAAAAAACCTGATGATGGTACCCAATAGACGAAACGTTTGTCAACGGCTTGTTAGTTGTCTCCAGATTTCGTAACTTTTTCCCCAATTTAACTTTCGCTGTATCTCTCATCATTTTTCAGGATGCCTAGGGTGAGTGTGGAGTTTCTAACACCCCTTGTATATCAATATCTGCTAATAATAACCTGCCTAAACACTACCCCGATACCAGCGGCGGCGCTAGGGTGGGCACCGGCCCACCCTAAAAACATGTGTGCCCACCCAAAATTGAAGGATTCAGTTTTGTAGTGGAATTCCCGTGGGGGAAGGGGGATTTGGCTATGAAATCTTTGATGAGAAAGGAGTGGTATTATGGAAGGATGTAATAATGTAATATGAAAAAAAGAGAACGAAGATGAACTTTTTTTTTAAATCGTTTTTGTTTTGGGTAGTGCCCACCCTAAAATCATCGGGCCCACCCATCCCAAAAGCGCTGGCGCCGCCATTGCTCGATTTTACCCATCTCTAATTACCCATTCCTTTTTTCGAATAGAAAATGTCCTCAAATCGCTAAATCCCCCCGTTAGCTGGTTATTAATGTGACAGCTCGTATTTTATTTCCCAAATTATTTTTTGCGCCGCAAAAATCTTTCTCATTTTAAAATTCCGCAATGCAAATATATCAACTTCTTTACTTTTTGGGCCCAACCCTTATTCAGCATATTTAAAAAAAATGAAGGTATAATTAATGCCGTCTTGGAAAATTCAAAGACACGAAGTTCTCTTTCCCTCTTTCTTGGGGCAATTTATAATCTACATTTTAAAATTTTCTAAAAAATAACAGAGCAAAAATTAATCTGTCCACAAAAACACTGGTCGTGTTAATAGAGAAAACTACAGATAGCGAGCACAGAAAAATTATAAATGGCTCATAGAAAATCACATCCAGAAAGGTTGATGTCTGCTCGGGAATTGATTAAAATCGGACCATTTTTTGAACGACAGAAGAGTTTTTGACTTGCATTGCCGTTATTTGTCTTCAGCTGAATACTAAATAAGTATGGTAACTACTGCTCTATTTATACTACACTCTTAAAAATAGCATGGTATGGATTACTAAAATTTGGTTCTGACAACTATTTATTTTCGTGAAATCGGACTCAACCCAAAAATTAGTTTGTACAACTAAAATAAATTGTCGTTATTGAACTGTTGAACTAATTAATAACATTAACCAACCCAACCTACAAATTTTAGTTGTCACAACGAAATTTTATATACGGATAACTAAATTTATATGGTACTCCTGCTTCTAAAATTAGTTGTCACAACTAATGTGTGAATATGGAAAATTGAAATTGTTTTTAAGCAAAAATTGTTTTTGTTAATGATGCAATCTACAAAACTTAAAATTTTCATAGAGTAACAATAATTACGTATGTAGTAACAACATTGTGTTTATCATCTTTTTTCTGTACTTTCTAACTGTAAGAAAAAAGTTGAATCATAAATAAGTAAAAATTTTATATTTTTGTCATTGCAGTTGCACATTCGAAAGTTTGAATGAACTGTTGAAGTTGAAGTTAATTTGGTAGAAATAACTTTCATTTTAAAAAAAAATTTCATATGTAATTTATACTTAGTAACGAAAAATATGCCTTCCTAGGTCCCCATTTAAATAAAAAAATGTCTTGGTATTACTACTTTATTAGGAATGCGTAAACTAATTGCAATAAATTATCAGGAATATTATAGTTTCTTAAAAATAAAATTATTTTCAATGTCCTTGTTCTCTCATGTTCTTTATAATACATACTTATGCAATACAAAACAGAAACACTAGATTTTTAACTTATTTTACTCAACCTTTGGGGTTGTTCAATTGCTTATAGAACTGAATTGTCCTTATTTAAATTTTCTTATCTGCAACTGCGATTATTAAAAAACAAAAAATTTCCCCTGGACTTTCTATTTAAAATATACAGCTATATGAAATTTGTTGTACTTGGTCAGATTAAAAAGTTACCAATATGACTTTCTTTTATAGAAATGGAACATAGAACAAAAACAAATATTTTTAAGTTATTTCTCATCGGGTCACCTTGCCATGCTTTATAAAAATCTCATTTAAACTTTCTAATGTACAATTGCAATGATAAAAAATAAAATGTTTACTTACTTATGATTTAATTTCCTTCTGCCAATAAGCAAGACAATAACCACAAATAAATTACACCAAATGTTGTCACATCCATTTTCCACACGGGCACGGCCATGAAAATTGCCAATTATTGCCTTAAAAACACGAGAAAACGGACACGGAACCGCAAAAGCACCCTAACATAAACATAACCTCCTGACAGTCCTGGCTAGAATGATGTCACATGTTACCAACCGGGCAAGGGCATCAAGTCTCTGTTGATGCCGTTAGTTATAAATATGAAGAATAATATTACTTGAAAAGAAAAGTTAGTTCTGGTAACTAAGAATGTATCTTAATCAAAATTAACTACTAGGGACTACAAATTCATAATGTGTTATTACAAAAAACTTAATTGATAAATACAAGTTTGTAGGAACTTTGATGTAACATTTAAATGAGATATATATGTTGCTGGCAAAGCCCGTTACGCAGTCATTCCTAGGTTTGTCTAGGCAAAGTCCGCATTGCCGGGCCACTTTGGGCAAAGTCGGAACTTAGTTGATATTTCCGACATTGCCTGCACTGTTGTAAGCCAATCTTAGGTTTACTAAATATGTAGCAGGCAAACTCCGAAATAACCTACCGCATTACTATCCTACCTACTGTCAATATTATACCTATATACGAGTAAGAAGCACAGTTATCAACTTATTTCGTAGTTTGCCTGCTACACATCTAGCAAACCTAAGATTGGTCGTACCACAGTGTAGGCAATGTCCGAAATATCGAATAATTTCGGACTTTGCCTAAAGTGGCCCGGCAATGCGGACTTTGCCTAGGCAAACCTAGGTATGACTGCGTAACGGGCTTTGCCGGTAACATATACAGAGTAAAATTAATCTGAACAAAATATTTCATTTCTGCCAACTAATATGAAAACAAGATATTTTCTTTGTTCTGATGGCATCATTTTTTGGTAAATATAACCAAGAAAAAAATCTTTTTTGTTTTCCTAACTAAAAATAGTTATTTTTGGTAACTTAAACACGAGAACAAATAAAAATTAGTACCAAATACCAAGTCATTTTTAAGAGTGTAGCCGTCGGCGCCGGATCATTGTTCTTTGATAAGAGCCGCACTGGAGAAAGATGTTTAAATTTCCTACGAAATTATCTGGTTTTAGCTCTTGCCTCTTTTTTTCCAGATGAGCCTGATTTATCAAGTTTAACCTTATGGTTTTAACAGGATGATGGTTCCCCACTTTATGTTGCTCATGTAAGGCAGTTCTTAAATACAATTTTCCCGGAGCGGTAAAAAGGCGGTGGCGGCTCGTCAGGTGAAGTAGGTGAACCAACCCAAAAAAAAAATAAAACCAGGAGGAAAGTTTTTCGACAATATTAAATATTAATGTACCAATACAGCTACCATTTTAGCCCTTAAAAAATAATTATGTTTGAATTAATAATATTAATTTAATTCGAATGTATGTACCATCGCGCCGATAAAAAACTGGGACAGGAAATTTTTCTATTTTCTCCTAGACTATTAAGAATAATTTTACATCAAGCCTGGTACCAGTAAAATGTCATGAAAATTTGCATGTCAATAAAGATTGTCACTTTATGATTGACTCGTCAAACATACAATCATATATTATTTGTAAATATGCCACAATTAACCCCCCAGCAAAAGGCAGTTATTTATAGTCGGTTGCGAGATAGTGTTGCTATTAGGGATATTGCAGATGAACTGGGAGTAAGCAAGAATACCGTGCTATTGGCAAAACAAAAAATAGCAAGACATGGGACTATTATTAGGAATGCAGGTTCTGATCCCCCTAAAATTTCTACTGATGATCATGATAGAAGACTGGTTAATTATCTAAGGGATCATCCCTTGGAAACTGCAATCAAGGCAAAAGAAGAGACGAATTTTCCAGGTTCTGCAAATACCGCTAGAGACAGGGTTCGAAATTCCGATATACGAAGCCGTTGTGCTGCCAATAAAAATTTTTTAACGGAAATAAATAAACAGGGCAGGTTAGAATTTGCACATGAATATATTAATCAAATAAATTTATGGGAAACAGTTATATTTTCTGACGAGAAAACTTTTCAGTCATGCAATAATGGGAGAATTCGGGTGTATAGGCCTTCCGGCATGCGGTATGATGAGAGATACACCCACAAAACCAACCAAAGTGTGCGTTTCTCCATAAATGTTTGGGGCTGGATTAGCGCTAGAGGACCAGGACTTTGCCAAATCGTCGAAGGAAGACTAACTGCAGCAGTATACGTTAATATACTAAACGAAGTGATGATACTATCGGTAAACGCTGTATACGGTCAAAATTACACATTTCAGCATGATAATGCTCCAATACACACAGCGCGCATTGTACAACATTTTCTCCAAGAAAATAACATAGCAGTTCTTCCCTGGGCTTCGAAGAGTCCCGATTTGAACCCGATAGAAAACATTTGGGGTGCCATGGTCAAATCTATGTATAAACATGATTTTCAACCTAGAAACAGGGATGAATTACGTCATAGGATAAATCAAGCTTGGGATGAAATAACTGTCGAATTATGTAGAAACTTAGTTTTAAGTATGCCACAAAGGCTCCAAAAAGTAATAAACAGAAATGGTTCTATGACCAAATATTAATTTTGTGTTGTTTTGACAAACTTTGTGTTCGCAATTTTTTTCTTTTTATTAAATGTATTTTATTACCTGTATTAGCTTTATTTATTATTTTGTGGTAATGGTAAATATAATAATTTATAAAATATTTGACTTTAAAAAAATCTAATAAATTTACTTTATCCATATTATATGATGTCTCTCAAATTTAACCACCCCGTATCGAAAAATACAAAACATTCCATTATGTAACCTAGGTTACTTTTTAAATTTTGAATGTTTTTCCTTTTTAGCTCTAGACACCTTTTATAGTCTAGGGGATATGTATTTCTTACATTGTTTTTGTAAATCTCTTGTCCCAGTTTTTTATCGGCACAATAGTACCTACGCATAATAGGGCAACGGTTAACTCAGATCGACAATAATTATAAATACTCGTGCATTTTGACGCGCCCCAGCGACCGTGTCCGTTAGCTTAAAGCAAGTGAAGACCCAACGCCCGACATGGCTTTGATATTCACCGTTGCTATGGTTACGCGACGTCAGTCAAGCGAACAACATGTAACAATTTGCATTATGTTGAAGGGCAATTTAAAAATAGATTAGTCGTATACATCATTGTTTTAGCATTGGTTCGCCTAACCTTAAGATATTTATTTTAAGGCTTCGCGAAACTTACGGTTATAGATGATTTATTATATATTTTTTATATATATTATGATTTACTAAGTGATTAAAAAGTTTTGTTTTTATTTTTTAGTTAATTCAGTCGTGTACGTACATACCTACTTAGTTGTGTGTTTTAAAAATGAACCCAATTAATGACATGATCTATAATTTGTTGGAAACTCCATTCAGTCGTTGGACAGATGAGGATAAGAGAGACGTTTTGTAACACGGGTTTTTAGTCAATGTTTGTTTAAGTACCCGCACTATACCTAGCTCTTCACCATTTTTTAAGACCGCGAGCCGCCACTGTGGAAAGGTAGACAGGGGTCAATAGATTGGCCACTCAGATCGCTTGATCTTACCCCACTAGACTTTTTTTTGTGGGACTACGTCAAGGATTAAGTTTATAAATCTAACCCCAACTCGATAGATATGCTTAAAGAGTCCACTCGACGAGTAATACGAAAAACTTCTCCACACGTAGTGTACAAACTGTACAACAGGAGTTTTTGGATCGATTTATCTACTGCAGAACAGTTGGTTGAGGACATTTTCAACATCTTATAAAAGAGTTTCTTTTAGAATGTAAAAACCACTTTAATATTTAAAAAAATATGAGGCTTTAACTTTAAATTATAGCCCAAAATTTCCCTTGTATTAATTACATTTTTTCCCAGTTTAGTTTTAAGATTATGACTGGTACAATATTGGATAAATAATATAATTATTAATCAATAATAAGTAATTAATAATTATACTAATTCTTGGTAAAAGTTTTAATGTATCTGATCGATCTAAACACGAATGTTTTATCGTAATGTAATAACATTTAGAATTTAATTATAGTTACAACAACTAATTACATGATTGTGTAGTGTTACATTACGTAATCAACACACGGATGCGCACAGTTACGAGCAATGCGGGGCAAGCGAACGCATTCTGACAAATTGCATTAAGAGTTCATCACTATGCATCTAAAATAAATTTATTATGTATCGGATGTCCAAGGATGGACCTACTCTACTTGTAGAATTTGTTATTTTGAGTTTTTCGACAAAAAATTACATTCTTTATAATTTTTTTTTGCTTGTGATATAAGTAGGTACATATCTACGATGATTCAGATGTGCAAAAAACTTAAATTGGTAAAATTAAAATTTCTTTAGAATCAGAATGAAAGAGCTTATAAAAGAATAAATAAATATTTTCATACAAAAAAATGTCCACAGAATTTATGGTTTCCAAGATATTTGATATAAAATAGATCAAAAACCGACACCACATGCTAATCGCAATGTGTACTACGAATTTCGGAAAAGAATGGAGTAATGCGTTGAAGTTGGATGGTTTCACGTTGAATACAACTTTACTGTTTGTCATTTACTTGAAAGTTAAATAAATATTGACAATTAATTAAACAAAAAACTCAGGAGTATCTACTGTACCCGCCTTTGGCATATCAAAACAGGCAACCAAAGCAACATCAGACAGGTGGGAGCAACAACAACACCTATTCCGATGGAACAGGATACCTGGTATAAAATAATAGGATTTTTTAATAGAAATTGTTTAGTGAATAAAATTATTTAAGTGAACTTCGCCTCTAAATTCAAGTTTTATAATAGTACATTGTATATAGGTTGAAGTAACGTGGTCATAATCGAGGTCATAATATTTTTAAGGCTAGTTGAAAATTTTATACAATTCTTTTGTAACATTTAAAACTTTCGTTTTCGACTTTATAATTCATATTTTTATGATAGCTAACATCACGTAATTTTGGTAAAACACGGTAAGTGGTGAAGAATAGGCTATGAAAATGTTAAAAGGGTTCATTTCGACCTGCTTTGTAATAAAAAATTAACTTGCTTAAAGCAAATGTATCCGTTAGGATAATTTTATTTACAACCTGTTTCTTTAAAAGTTATCAAATAACAACCCATCCTTCGTTAGTAAAATTCTTCTTTCTAACGGTGGGTCACAAGTTAATAATTATTCATTAAGTAATAGTACAATTTAACAAAAAATATCATAAATGTAATTTCTAGACCCGTATTAGCCGTGAAAAGTAGTCAAGTATACCATGGAAAACAATTCATTCATTTTAATCTTTGTAATTATTATTTAAACAATGTGACATTTTAGTCTAATGAAAGCAAAAATGTTTTTGTTTTTCGTGGTATTCTAGACTGGTCTGGTTCATATGGGTCTAGAAATAACATTTATGATATTTCTTGATAATTTCTACTATTACCTAATGAAAAAATTATTAACTTGTGATGCACCGTTAGAAAGAAAATTAAATGAAAAATTGTATTATAATTAATAATACAAACATTAATTTTTTTTTGTAAAAACAACAATTACATTTTTCTTGAACAAGTTTAATGTTTTCATGACCTTCCATCTACTACTTACCTTGTTTTATCAAAGTTGGAAATAATGGAAAATTGATATAGGCGGCCATTTTGAAAACAATGATAATGTCATTGAAAAGACAATTTTTTAAAGAATCATCGAATAAAAAAAGGGAGTTTCCTTTTAAAATTTTAAAATTGAATTGGCAATTTACACAGTTATTAACTCCTAATACTATTAAACCTTTGATTCAAAAATTACGGAAACAATTATTGTGTCACTTGGTATAGTTAATAATACGCATTGTTTGTTACATTTACCATGAGCTTCAAAGGTAAAATATTGATTAAAAATGATTCCTGCACCGGCCGGGTTTTCATCTCAGGCCACATTATAATTTATTGAAGGTGTAACCTTAAAAAAATTAAATTATTTGCTATGTATCTTATTAAGTAATTAAAAACTATTAGTTATATTTACAAAGCTTCCTATAAACTTACATCATGTGCTAAATATCCCACAAGTGCGTGACATTGAAAAATAATAATTTGATAACCGTTATTATACTATATGATCATGAGCAATAATATGATTCAATGAAATGAACTAGGTTAAATGAAATAATTGAACGAAATAAGTATAAAATAATATAAATAAATTGAATTAATATTTCCAGGATATCAACACCTAATGTAAATTTTAATATTTTAACTAATTTCTTGGTTGATTTAACTAAAAAACAGTTTTTTACTCTATTTTTTTACAGCGGCGCAGTCAGCTTTTTGGGTCAGAGGGAGCAGTATACAGCGCAATACATTTTAGAAAATATTTAAAATCAGTAGCAGTAGGCAGACTAACCCAGTGCAATTACAGAAACGGTTTTTCTCCACGACCATTACTGAATGCAATAATTCCAAAATCATTTTTGATAATAGAATGTAAAAATTCTCGCTCTTAAGTTGGAATATTTATTCTGAAATACTTGCTTCTTATGCGTTTTGCGTGTATTTTCATTCCATTACAAGATACGGAATGAATATTCTTGATCTAAACGACATAGGTTGCCATGAATTTCGAAACCGTCAATGTCAGCAGACAAATTTTAGTGCAAGTCAAAATATGAGTGAAAAATCGGATGAATCAGATATGGAACTGGATAATACTCCACCTGAAATTACAAATATTGCGAATAGTATTTTTGATCGTGGAGAAAATATAGTCTGCTACTCGGTTAGAATGAAAATTCGATACTCGTGGTCTCCACTCGGATCAAATTTTCATTCCAACCTCGTTACAGAATCTACTATTCCTTATCTAAGTGTATCATTTTTAAATGTATGGATGGGACAATGTTCAAAAAAATATATTTAGTTGTTTTTAAGATATTTGCAATTGCTTGTAGAACCAATAGCATTGTATGACGGGTCGCTTTTATGTATAGCGGCAACGGTCGATTATTTCATAAGGTAAGAGAGCTAGCAAAAAATGTTAAATAGAAAAGTTTTAGGGTTTTTAAAAATCTATTATGTTGTAAAAAATTAAGAATCCAGGATTGGTCAAAAAGTCATGAAAGAACAAAGTTAATTTATTTTGAATGGACACCATGTATATATTATTCTAAGTATGAATTGTTGTTGAATTGAATGAATTATTTGCAAAAGTTTAAAGAACATTGTTCAAATCAAATCAAATCAAATAATTTATTTCATGTTAAACATGCAAAAAGCACTTACATACGTCAAATGTGATTCATAATATTTAAGATAAAGTATTCCTAAAATATTTTAAAATAAGACAACACAGCTAAAATTCAAAATTATAAAATTCCTCAAATGTATAGACGGCTTCATTAACTAACAATTTCTTTATGCTTGCCTTAAATTCCTGCAGTGGCAGGTTTCTAAAATTAAGTGGCAGACAATTTAAAAATTTTAATGCAAGGTATCCAGGTCCACTCTGACATCTCTTCAAGCGACAGTAAGCCGGAACATAATTCATTGAAAATCTCGTGTCATAGCTGTGGACTTCACCGTGCATCCTATAGTTATTTTCGTTGATCTTGGCATACAGTAAACTCTCCAGGATATACTGAGAGGGCAGGGTCAGGATACCCAGTTCCCTAAAGGACTGCCTGCAGTCATCCCTATATCCCAGATCAGCCATTACCCTAACAGCCTTCCTTTGCAGACCAAAGATCCGAGCAGTTTGAGGGGCATGTCCCCAAATAAGCAGAGCATACACCATTATTGAATGGAACAGTGCATGGTAGGCTGCACGTAGCACCCCCCCAGAAACCCGCTCTGCCAGACCGCGTAGCGCAAACAAGCCACTCCCGAGCTTTCCTGCTACCTGATCTATATGTTTGTCCCATTGTAGCTTTGAGTCAAGCTAAACTCCTAGGAATTTAACAGGTGTTCAGGTTTTCCGTGTCACGAAGTGCAAATATAACCTTATTTGTTTTAGTTTCGTTCAGGAGTAGCTTGTTCGCACTAAACCACTCTTTTGCAGTCGACTGTGCCACCTCTAACCTCTCCACAGCCTCGTCCAGGGTATCCGATGAGACAGAGACGGTGGTATCATCAGCATAGATGGTGTGATCATTTAGTGTGTTTAAGGGCAGATCATTTATATATATATTAAAAAAAGTATGGGCCCCAGGATCGAGCCCTGGGGTACACCTATCGTAACCTCTTCTCTGCCAGAAACCACCTCCCCCACTCTCACAGACTGCGTTCTGTTCATCAGGTGTGATCTTATCAAAGCTATGCTGCTCGGACTGTTAAGCACACTATATACCAAAACTTAACCGTTTTCGAGATATCGACTTTTGAATAGCATTTACTAATAAATTATAACATTCCTTAATATTCTATTCTATATAGCGCCATAACAACGTTCTTCTGGTTAATGTGATGATCATGACAACAGATGCCAGAAATACAGTGAGTAATTTGCGTAAAAATGGCACATTTAGGTGACGCCGAGCGTATTGCAATTTTCATGATGATAAAGTTTGACGATAGAACATGGAGTTTTAATGAAGTGGTGAATATTTTTAATGAATTGCATCTGGAATAGGACCCTACCTCTTGTCAATCGTTTTCAAAACATTGCAATGTTTTTATGAAACTGGAGTCAAAGATCGACCAAAAAGAAAGAAAGTGAAAGACCAGTAAGCGGTAATAATGAAGAAAATTCTTTGAATGTCATGTTGGAGATGTAGTAAAAATCCTACACAAGCTACGCAAAGGGCGAACCCGAACAAACGCGCAACCGTGGAAGAAGTATGTCAAACTAAAAATAAACGCAGCAGTAGTTCTATATTTTTTTAGCAATTAAAAAGGCTTTCTAATACTAATTCTATTCCAGTTAAAAATGCCACCCTGTATATTATATAATAAATTAGATTAAATACATTGCGTTCTCTTTGCCCGAATTCTGGCCATGTTTTTTAATGGATTTTTAAAAGCTTTTTAATTTTGGCGACTACATATATCGGATAGTGTCAGATTAAGTTTTATTTTAAAAAAAATATTTTTAGTAATTATTTTTAGGGTTTTTATTGGCTAATATCTTTTTTTTTCGATTTTTTTCTGCATGAAAATAACTTTTCCCCACCCCCAAAGATACCACCTGTCCATTGGTAAAAAAAGCAACTCAATGATTTGCTTAGTTTTTTGTAATTCGCGCCAAGAAACACCCCAATTTAACACAGCTAATTTTAACGCTATCCACAGAGCAAAATCGACTAATTAAACAGAATTGTTAAGAATAGTCTTATATCAGTAGCAACATTTTTAATAATCACTATTAAACAATTTATTACTATAGCAAAAAAGTTAACTAACGAACAGCATCCAGAATTACTACCTCTTTATATATACGGACAATAAAACGAAATAATTATGAATATAAGCCCAGAATTGTAAGAATGTATTTTAATAAAACATTATTTTTGGAAATAAAAATGGTTTTATACAACATAAAGATTATACCAACGATAAAACGCTTTTTTGGGGGTATTAATTACATTAATATTTGATATTAAACCTTTATTTACCCTTATGCAACAAACTTTTAATTTGAAAGAGTGGGGGAGACTTCGACGTATCGAGACGTGTTTTACGATGCAATTTGCATTTGTTCGGCTGTGCGGGTTGTTTCAGATGTTTGTTGTTTTTTTGTGAACAGTGTTGTGAGGTTATTATTAAGCTTTATTTGTCGTGGTGTAAAATTATAAGAAAGAGCTGTGTTTATGATCTTAGATTTTTCGTTGTTTCTTGATTAGAAAGTATTGAGGGTAAATACCCTTCTTTGTTTTTTTTAGTTATATAAACACCTTTAAAATATTAACCTATTTTTTCTTGTAATCTTTTCAAATATCACATATATTTGAGCTTTTGTTTTGTTGTATTAGTTCTTGGTAGTTTTATCGTCCATTTATCTGTATATTTAAAATTCTTGATATACGATTGCACATGTTTTAAAGCGAAAAATAGCAGTAGTTACATAGTAAAATCAAAAAATGAATTTGTCAATACCAATATAAATATTGTAAAATATCATTTCTTTACCTTTATTATTTTTTGGTCTTAAAACATACAATCATCCAAAATTTCGCTTGTTCCTTGGAGTTTGCGTGAAGAGATAAGTGATTGATAAATTTATCAAAATGTAATATTGGGAATGCGCAAGCGCAAAATTTGAATGGGTCAACAGTATAAAAAAGTTTTATATTGGCAACTAAACAATTTTATACAGGTTATAAAACTGGATTATACTCTTTTTCAACTGGGTGTTTACTGGTTATAAAGCGTTTTATAGTCGCTATAAAACAAACCTTTATAGTTATAATCTGTGTCATATAAACAGTATAGTCGTTTTTATACCCATAGAAGTACGTTTTATAGTCGCTATGGAACAAACCTTCATGGTTACCATCCGTTTCATATAAACAGTATAACATAATTTACTTATCCTTATGCACTGGTCCTAGCCATACCTGGTATTAGCTCGTATTGCTGTCCCAAATGGTATTTAATATTCTTATAATGGCCATAAGAATTCTTATAATGGTTATAATTCCTTTTTCTCAGTGTCTAATCCACTTAAGATAAAAATAAGACTATTACAAATCACGGACTTTTCCAATGAGTCTTTTACAATCGACAGACACTCTCCATTTAACACCCGATTATTTGTGTTTTATTTTCAAACTTAACCCATAAAGCTGTTTCTGAGATAGTTTTTAAAAACGCCCGTTTGTGTATTAGAAATTGACGGTGAGAGTTTATTTCTGTAAAGAAAATTGATAGGCAGGTAGGTTTTGATTAAATAAATTTTCAAGAAAAGTGGAGTATGAGTAATTTAAATTTTCAGTATAATTTAGGTTTGTTTAATCATTCGTTTTTACTGGTTTATCCAGATAAAATGAATGTTTGAGGTAGAAAATTAATTAAATACATTTTTAAATAATACATTTTAGACTAGTATAGTACAGGGTGGTCCATTTGTCTGACAAAGTAATATACCGTCTCAACTATTAAAGATACCAAGAAAAAGTTTTTATAAAAGTTATGAGTGGTAAAAAAATATATGTTCTAAAATTATTTTTAATACAGGATGGTCCAAAAAAGTAAGACAATAAAAAGATAATTTTTTTTTAAATGGAACACCCTATATATTTTAACAATTTCTGCTTTTATCCATATTTATTTTTTTAATTTTTTGCAACGTTGCCAAACAAAATGCAAAATTTTAAAAAAAAATTTAAAATCCAAAATTTCTTATAAGCTCTTAAGTTTAGGGATAGAAAAACTGTCTAAAATCTTTAAGTACCAAAAATTTTATACAGGGTGTTTTCTGTTGACCTTTAAATATACAAAATTTTAAAATACAATAACTCTGTTTTTTCAAATGAAACACCCTATATTTATTAGGCTCGTCTGATAGATATTGTAAGTATCTTTTATTTATGTTAAATAATATCTATACCTAAATTTACCAGTTTTCTCAATATTTTTATTTTTATTTAAATTTTTGTAAAAGTTTTTATTTTTGTAGTTAGCCATGACCAACAAAGTCAACACAAATGTAACTGAATATACCTAATATCATATTAAAATAAATTGATAACTATAGGTACGTATTTATTTTATTAAATCAAACTTATTTTTTATTACGCAACTTGATATTGAAAATTAGTTCACAAACATTTAAATTGTGTAAAACACCATTAGACTGAACTAACGAAAGACGAGGTTTCGCGTCATTTGTTTTCGGTTCAGTGATAGTCAATAAATCATTTAGCTCATTCTCTTCCGTTCAAATCGTTTTTCTTCTATTCCTTTTATGGTCATAGTCAAGCTTTCTGTTCTGACAAACGTCTCCATTAATTTTTCCAGAGCTGGTTTATTGGGTTGTCGTCTGTCTGGATATTCTCCATGATAAAGTTTTGTTGCGAAGAATGCATTTTTGTCACTTACACCAAGAATGTAAATCATATAGCATTGCGGTACTTGAAAAAAAAATTTTTTACATGAATGTTAAAAATGGCCAGCGCCTAGGGCCTAAATTATAAGAAGCCCTCGTCGAAAAAATATTACTATTAGGTATAAGTATTTTAATTTAACATTATATTCAATTACATTTGTGTTGACTTTGCTGGTCATGGCTAACTATAAAAATAAAAACTATAGTTTTTTTTTACGAAAATTTAAATAAAAATCAAAATATTGACAAAACTAGTAAATTTAGGTATAGGTATGACTTAACAATAATAAAAGATACTTACAATATCTATCAGACGAGCCTAATAAATATAGGGTGTTTCATTTGAAATAACAGAGTTATAGTATTTTAACATTTTATATATTTGGAAGTCAACAGAAAACACCCTGTATAAAATTTTAGGTACTTAAAGATTTTAGACAGTTTTTTTATCCCTAAACTTAAGAGCTTATAAGAAATGTTTGATTTTCGATATTCTTATTGAGAAATACAGGTAATTTTTTACTATCATGTTTTTTCCAAAATTTTAAGAATTTTGCATTTTGTTTGGCAACGTTGCAAAAAATTAAAAAACTAAATATGCGTCATATGGATAATTTTGTAAGGGAACAAAAAATGCTAATATATATATTTTTATTGCCCTATCTTTCTGGACCATCCTGTATGTTTAAAAATAATTTTAGAACTTATATTTTTTTATCCCTAACAATTTGTATAAAAACTTTTTTGATATCTTTTATAGTAGAGACGGTATATTACTTTGTCAGACAAATTGTATAAGATTACTGTTAGTGACTTATCGCTTTTATAAACTGCAGAAGAGTTTTGGACAACGATACAACATCCATACGGTATTCAGCTCGAGAGACACCTTAAAAAGCCACCTAACGCAGACGAAACCAACAAGCCAAAAAGACAACTGTGTCTACCGGATCCCATGCGAATGTGGCCAGTCTTACGTTGGTGAGACTACTCGAAGCAAGAATTAGGGAAAACAGAAATAATACGCTAAAGGAAGAGACCGAAAAATCAGGTGCAGCAGACCACGCCTGGACACACGGCATATAAGCTGGACAGAAGCTGAAATCCTGCATAAGGATTCACACTGGAGGAAGAGGAAATTCAAGGAAGCTGCTAGCATACATCAGAACCCAGGTTGTTTTAGTTAGTCCTTATTAGATAAGAAATATATGGAATTTTTTATTAAACAGATGTGTGTCTTAAAATAATGTCCCGCACGGACTGAACGCATGACTGCACCCATCTTAGTCATGCTCCAGTTCTAACTAGTATAAATAGAGCTGTAGTTAGTGTACTTATTTAGTATTCACCTAAAGAAGACTGGATATACTTACCAGTTAAAACGTTGTGATTTAAAATAAAGACAATGCTAGTCAAGAAAGATCCTTGTTTCCAACCTTTAAACAGACACTAAATTTATTAACTATACACGCTTGCTGTAGAGTCGGCTTTAGAATATAATTGCCAACATTTGAATACAGTAAAAAAACCAATTGTAAATTTATTAGCACTGGGCGGTAATTTGAAAATCATAAAAATTTAGAGTTATAAATTTACAGCCAAAATAATTAAAATCGGCACTAAAATAAAATTGTTTGCCAAAAATGATCTAAGTACAACAATAAAATTTAAAAAAAATAATACTTGGACCCCTCACAAAGCGTATGGGAAATGGCCTTTGACTAGTTTTTCTGAATTGTTAGTATTTTGTAGATCTTGACGTCCTAATTAAAAGTGTCCAGGGCCGTAATCCAATTCTATGACTAGTTTTTTAGTTATGGCCTTTTAAAGTTGTAAACTTCTTAATTTGAGATTTTCTGCATTATCTGGAATTTTTACTTGTTTCTTGAAAACCACTATCTTTTTGTTTCTTTATTGGACGAAAATTGGACCTTCAGTTTTCTTTCACTTATATAGAATATAGAAATAAAATATATACAGAATGTAAAATAATTTATAGGCGGATGAAATAATTAATAATATTTAAAAATTATAAAATCCAAAACAAAATAATTAGGTACCCATTTTTTGAATTTTGAAAACGAACGGATAAATTTTGTTCATATTTTAATATCTTGTAGTGCGCCAAGCTATACATGATGGCATAGATTGATGTAGGGTGTAGAGTATATTGCCTGGTATTTTATTTCTCAAAAAAAATGCACATGAAAACGTAATAAGCTACTTTAATTTTTATTTTTTTACAAGAACCATTCTTTAATACATTCTAATCTTAGATATACAGGATGATCCAGTTATCTTAATTTACACAAGTGAAAACTTTTAAAAGTAGGAAAATTAAAAAAGTTTTTTTTATCAAATGACAAAATATTATAAAATATTTTTTGGTAGAATTTTTTTTAGGCTCTTATACAAGACGCTTTTAAAGTAACTTAAGGTAATAATAAAATGTTTTTTTGTAATATAGTATATGTACATTGTTTTAAAGCTAAAATAAAATATCATAAGTCTTAGAGCGTTTTCACACGGCACCATATATCGCGCGCGACAAATGGTCGCAATATTGCTTTTACACCAAATTATGTGTTTTTTAATGAGCCATTTTCACACACAAGCGATATTAGAGAACACATAATTTGGTGTAAAGCAATATTGCGACCATATATCGCGCGCGACAAATGGTCGCAATATTGCTTTTACACCAAATTATGTGTTTTCTAATGAGCCATTTTCACACACAAGTGATATTAGAGAACACATAATTTGGTGTAAAGCAATATTGCGACCATTTATCGCGCGCGATATATGGTGCCGTGTGAAAACGCTCTTAATGTGTGATAACAATTTTTTTATTGTACAAGCGGACAAAAATCACAATTTATTAGGACCCTAAGATAGTTTAGATACGTCTTGTACAATAGTCAAGGTATTCTACCAAAAAAATATTTTTTAATTTAATAATATTTTGTCATTTCATTAAAAAAAAACTTTTTTTCCTATTTTTAAATGTTTTCACTGTGTACATTATTATAATTGGATCACCATGTATATCTAAAATTAGAATGTGTGAAAAAAATTATTATTGGGAAAAAATGTTACAGTTTGGATAATAAAATAATATATCAATTATTTTCACAAATAAAATAACAGACAATATACTCTAAGTCAACCTATACCCATTTCTTTTCCTCTATAACTTAATACTACAAGAAATTAAAATATGAACAAAATCTAGCAGTTTGTTTTCAAATATCAAAAAATAAGTAATCATTTTTTTTTTCGATTTTCTTAATTTTTAAATATTAGTAATTATTTAATCCGCCAATAAATTATTAAACATCCTATACACATTTTGTTTCTATTTAAGTAAGAGAAACTTAAGGCCTAGTTTTCCACCAATAAAAAACCTGATACATTTTAAGAAAAAAGTGAAAACTCCAGACAATGCAGAAATTCTCAAAGTAAGAAGTTGCCAACTTTAAAAGACCATAACTCGAAAACTAGTCATAGGATTGGATTACGGCCATAAACACTTTTATTCAGGACGTCAAGATCTATAAATTACTAAAATTTCAGAAAAATTAGCCGAAAGCCATTTCCCATAAGCTTTGTGCGGGATTATTTATAGTGCGTATCCGAAATCCCAATAATACAAACGTGCTTGATATTCTACACATACATAAAATTTATTAGGTGAAATGAACACTTTTACTCAAATAACAAATTCCCTGATACCTCGCTAAATAACCACTTAAAATGAAAAATCGAACTCCCGCTGATTTTCTAAATAAATAGAATTTGAAAAATAAAAAACGACGTGTCAAGAAAAACGTGAAAGTAACTATACGCGGTCTCTGGTGAAAAATGATTTACGTGCAAAGCGGGATATTAGGATTTTGTTGTGGGGTTTTCCGGAAATTATAGAAAATATGTCGATCCATTATTACTGTTTTCTATTTTACAATTTGTTCTTGTTGCAGCTTTTTGGTTAAAAACAGATAAAAACGATACGTTAAATTAAACCAGTGAGGTTTTGAAAAACGTTTATGCAGGGGCGGATTCCGAGATTTGTTGACGGTGGACGCCAAATTAAAAATAGAAATTGTTAGTAAAATAAATTAGCAACAAGCAGAACTGCGCAAAGAAAGTGCTTCAAGCACCAAATACTACGCCCCTTGGAAAAGTAATTGCCAGCATCAAGCGCTTTGCTTGCAATTACCAATTATCGTGCTTGAAGCATTTTTTCTAGCCCTTCGAGGCAATTACTGCCCACCTCTGGCAACAAGATATTTTTATAAAAAGTTGCATACGTACATCGGGACACTTTTAGGGATTAATTCTAATTGGTTAATTCATTGCATTTTTACTTATTTCAACCTTTCAGATTTAACTGGCTTCCTTTAACTATGACTTTGGAACATATTATAATTTTTCTGCAATCAACAAAAACACTTTAAAATTCAAAAACGACAATATTTGGCAGTGACGGCTCGTGGTCTTAAAAAATGGTGAAGAGCTAGGTATAGTGCGGGTACCTAAACAAACATTGACTAAAAAACCCGTGTAACCAAACGTCTCTCTTATCCTCATCTGTCCAACGACTGAATGTTTCATCAAATTACAAACTATGTCATTATTTGGGTTCATTTTTAAAACACACAACTAAGTAGATACGTACACTACTGAATTAGCTGAAAAATAAAAACAAAACCTTTTAATTACACAGTAAAACACTTAAAAATTATATCTTATAATATAATTATAATTATAGGTTAGGCGAACCAATGCTAAAACAATGGTGCATGATGATGATCTATTTTTAAATTGCCCTTCATCATAATGCAAATTTTTACATGCTGTTTGCGTGACTGACGTCACGTACCCATAGATATCAAAGCCATGTTGGGCGTCGGGTCTTCACATGCTTTGAGCTAAAGGACACGGTCGCTGGGTCGCGCCAAAATGTACGAGTGTTTATAATTATTGTCCATCGGAGTTAACCGTGGCCCTACTATGCAGAGCTACATTCGGATTAAGTTAATATTATTCATTCGAACATAATTATTTTTTAAGGACTAAAATGGTAGCTGTATTGGTACATTAATATTTAATATTGTCGAAAAACTTTCTCCTGGTTTTATTTATTAATTTTTTTGGTGAAGAGCCCCTCCACCTACTTCACCTGACGAGCCGCCACTGATATTTGGTATTTACAAGTTAGTAGTACCTTTGTTGAAACAAAAACTACTGATAATGTTACTCTACAGGAATCTTGCTAGTAGATATCTTTGAAATAGTACTATTATTACTGTTAAAGTAGTATTACTATTATTATTAAATTTTAGTAATTGCCGGTAAATCATTTCTAGTTTTACCAGTATTCATTATATTATGTATTATTGCTGTTTTCTCACAAAATATCGTCTCCTTTATCTTCCACTAAGATAAACTGTAAAAAACAATTGTAAAATTTCATAATTTTAAATATTCCACCCTGTATAAAATTTCGGTATCTCATTTGGAAAATTTCTAAATTTAAAGGAGGGAATGTCGGCCAGAGCACAGCTACAGGGCGCAAGTCAGTAGGTAGTGTGGTTGCATTGTTTGAATTGGTGATCCAACTGCGATGCATTGTTTTATTGCAGTTGTTTTAAAAGTTTAAAATAAAGACTATGAAAGTACGACAAAATTCAATGTTTCGATAATTTTACTGTTGACAAACATTAATATTAGTTTTATCTAATATAATACGTTTATTAACGAGTTCTTTGTAGGCGTCGGTATTATCTTTCCTTCAAAAGGGCTTCAAGATTTTTTTAAAACGATTTCAATTACTAAATTGAAGAAGACACTAGTCTTCCGGGTAAGTCTTTTGAAATTTAGATCTCTTACAGGATCCATTATTTGTGATCCAATAAAAATGTTCCATAAGAATTATTTAAATTTTTTTTTTAAATTTAAAATTCTGGCTTCAATTTTCAGGGTATAATATTATATATAGCATAAAACATTATTGCCCAAATGCTTCCTGTAAATAATGGCAATATAAATCGTCTTTTAAGGTACTTTAAGAATGTAATTTTCCTCTGCGTATATGTAATATTACCCGTAATAAAAATTGTTAAGGAAATGAGCTATTTCCCAGGAAATTTATGGGCTTTAAACCTAGCTTTAATAAAATAAGGACCCATATTGAATAAATGAATATTTAACTCTGGAGGTTAAGCTGTTTTCCTAAACATAAAAGCCTCAAAAAGGATATTAATATTTCAGGGTTTAATCGATACGTATTTGTAACATAATAAGAGCTTTTGTACAGGGCCGGTTCTTTTATTTTACACTGTAAAATCAGCTCGTAATGTGTAGTAATATTACAGTAAGTTTCTGTTCACTAAAAAGTATATTTTTAATAAGCTATATATTTTTTTATTGTATACGCATAAAACCTAATATTATAACTTTAATGTAATACACAGAGAAGTACATTAAGATAATATCTACACAAATTTAAAAATATGTAATTTTACTTTATTACACATCTATTTACAAGGGTAAGGTACCGTAAAAAATTAAATACTTTTACGATTTCCTTACTTGTATAAAAATGTAAAATTATAGATATACAGGGTCCTGCACCTCACCTCGGGTCTTCTGAAGCTCACTTATTAATTAAGTTAGTATTTTGATATTTTGCAGACTTTATCAGTATCCTAGGGTGCATTTCGGGAAAATATTTTTGTCTATACAGGGTGTTCCAAAAAAGTCTAACGTCATAGGGATCTATTTTTTTAGATTACATGCCATAAATATTGTTACTTATTTGGATGCCTGTTAAAGTTTCCTACATACCCCCAAAATTTCAATGAAATCGGTTGAGTATTATAGGCGAAAAAAAAACACTAAGAAAAATCAGTTTTGCACCACTGGTTTTAAAAATTAATAAAAAATAAAAATATTGACTTTATTAAAATAAATAAGGTCGAACAGTCTCGTTAACCAAGTTTCATTAATACGAATTGTACAGGGTGTCCAAAGTTTAGTGTCAAACTTTGTTAACTTTAAAGCAATCTATTTTTCTTATTTCAAATTGGAACCTCTATATATTATTATGTCATTCGATGTAGAATTAAAAATCAAATATTTGTTCTAATTACAAATTACAACCCTATTGCAATTTCTAACACATCAAGACTTATTTGCAAAACACTCATTTTATGAACTATTCCAGCAGTCATTATTACAAATAAATATTGAAAGTGGCTTTGCAAAACAATTTATTGGTATTAAAATTTATTATAGTGACAAAAGCCCATTTTGACTTTAGTTATTATACCAATAGTTTCAAACATTGCTAGATTATTATTAATTATTTAAGCTATATTCTTTTTTCTTTGGAATACAATCAAGAAGAGCTCGTATATATGATTTTCATATTAGGGGCATGCGAAAAGAATTCTTTTCGCATGCTCTATTTTTTGATAAAATTTGATCTATTTTTTAGATAAAAAATAGATCCTTATGACGTCACACTTTGTTGGAACACCCTGTATAAACAAAAATATTTTCCTGAAATGCGCCCTAGGATATAGATAAAGTCTGCAAAATATCAAAATCCTAACTTAATTAATTAGAGAGCTATAGAAGACGGGAGGTGAGGTGCAGGACCGTGTATATTGGGAGTTTGATCATTTCAACTCTATTAGATTGATGCATTATGGAATAGTTAAAAAAAATACTTGAATTTCAAAAATCCATATATTTGTCAAAATTTAATCAATCCGTTCCATTTTCAGTTTATTAGGTAGGTTGTCTCTTGGACAACTAAGAACAATGCGTGTGACTTCACATTGTGTTTTTTTCATACAAGGTGATGGCTAAAATATCAAGCTGTGTAAAATCTGCTGATTTTAAAATTGATGTTTCTAAAATACGAAGCTATAAAAATTAAACTTTATTATTGTGTTGGTTACAGCTTTATGTTAGGTACCTATTGTACGTACCCATTACAGGTTAGTGCCGTTCGTGCCAATTGAACAAAAAATTCAAAAATCGTTACATTGCCAATTACGCTTAATACAATATAAAGATTTTTGGATTTTTTTTTAAATTAATACAACAAACGGTACTGCGCTGTAATGGGAACAGTAAGTACCTTACACACAAATTATGTAAATAATACTCTTCCGTATTTTCCATCCTCGAGAAAAAGGAAGAGTGGGTTTCATAGCGGCGGCAATATCGAAATTTTTTAAAAGTAACACGAACGGCACTGCGCTGTTATGGATATAGTAAGTACCTAACATAAAGCTGTAAACAACACAATAATAAAATTCAGTTTTCATCGCTTCGTATTTTAGGAAAATCAATTTTAAAATCAGCAGATTTTATACTACTTAATATTTTATCACCCCAGTGGCGTAGCCAGAAAATTAGTTTAATGGGATCCAAAAGGATCCGAAACCGAGCAAGTAGCGAACAGTCGAACGTTTTTTCGGGTGCTACGCCCAAAAAAACATTTTTTGAACAATAAAAAAAATTTCAAATTAGAAAAAATATATAATATTTTTATAGAAACTTGTACGGAGTTATACTAATACACTAATATATAAACACTTTATGAAATAAGCATAACTAAGCACAAAAATATTAAAAAAGGGTTTATTTTTTACTCGATTTTTTATTTATTAAAAACCAGAAAAATATATTAATTATAACTGATAATTATTAGAAGCCATAGTCATGTAAAGATTATGCACGCAAACGTAAAATAAAACTTTTTAAGTTAATAAATAAAATCCAAAGAGGGTGTCGCGCTCCGCGGGTGTATTTAAAAGTTTTAAGATTTGCATGGATGTCAGTTTGTCTTGCAAGCATTTTGAATAATATGTAAGATGATGTGTTATTTTATTTGGTGCGTTATTGATAGGGTTGCCGTCATTTCATTTCCCAATTATATTTTAAATCTTCTGTTTTTTGGATTTCGGGGGGGGGGGGGGAGCTGCCACTTAATCACCCCGTATAAAAAAGACATAAAGCGATGTCACACACATTGTACTTAATTGTTCAAGAGTCTAATAAACTGAAAATGAAATGGATTGATTGCGTTTTGATAAAAATATGGACCATTAAAATTCAAGTAAGTTTTCCAACTATACAGGGTGGCCCATTTGTCTGACAAAGTAATATACCGTCTCTACTATTAAAGATATCAAGAAAAAGTTTCTATAAAAGTTGTGAAGTATAAAAAAACATATGTTCTAAAATTATTTTTAAACATACAGGATGGTCCAGAAAAGTAGGACAATAAAAAGATAAATTTTTTTAAATGGAACACCCATATATTTTAGCATTTTTTGTTTGTTTGTATATTTATGAGGCTCATTTGATAGATATTGTAAGTATATTTTATTATTGTTAAGTCATACCCATACCTAAGTTCACTAGTTTTGGCAATATTTCGATTTTTATTTAAATTTTGGTGAAAAAAACTATAGTTTTTATTTTTCTAGTTAAGCCATGACCAGCAAAGTCAAAACAAATGTAATTGAATATAATGTCATATTTATAATTATTATATTTACATTTATAATGTTTGTGAACTTATTTTCAATATCAAGTTGCGTAATAAAAAAGAAGTTTTATTTAATTAAATAAATACCAAACTAACTATGGTTATCAATTTATTTTAATATGGCATTATATTTAATTACATCTTTTTTACTTTGCTGATCATGGCCTACTAGAAAAATAAAAACTATAGTTTTTTCACCAAAATTTAAATAGAAATAGAAATATTGCCAAAACTAGTAAATTTAGGTATAGGTATGACTTTGCATTAATAAAAGATACTTACAATATCTATCAGACGAGCCTAATAAATATAGGGTGTAGAGTTATTGTATTTCAAAGTTTTGTATATTTGGATGTCAACAGAAAACACCCTGTACAAAATTTTAGGCACTTAAACATTTAAGACAGTTTTTCTTTCACTAAACTTAAGAGCTGGCGAGAAATTTTTGATTTTCGATACTCCTATTGAGAAATACAGGATTTTTTTACTATAATATTTTTTCCAAAATTTTAGGAATTTTGCATTTTATTTGGCAACGTTGCAAAAAATTTAAAACTAAATATGGCGTCATATAAATAATTTTGTAAGGAAACAAAAAATGCTAAAATATATAGGGTGTTCCATTTAAAAAAATGTATCTTTTTATTGTCCTACTTTGTTGGACCACCCTGTATGTTTAAAAACAATTTTATAACGTATATTTTTTTATACCCGTAGAGAGATGGTATCTTACTTTGTCAGACAAATGGGCCACCCTGTATGTATTATTATATTGTCGCGTATCAAAATGGCAGGCGACTGGGTTGTGTAGCTTGGATGGTTTTGATTTACGTATTTATTATAGTAATATTTTACCGGTATATAGATACTTACGATACGAAGCTTTCGTCTTTTGTGATTGTTTATTTACCTGAAATAAAAAAAAGTATTAAAAGCTGTGTAAAAATGACCATTAATAATAAAAACAATTCTAGTTCAATACGTGGAAACATTATAAAATATTCAATATTATGAAAAACACTTTATATTATCTTTCTCTAGCCGTCTAAAGTGCTGTTACTATATCGACAAAAAAAACTAAACAATTTATTATTAATTAACTTTGAACTTTAATTATTTTGACTATAATAAGTGACAGGACTAAAAAAACTGTGAAAATGTTTAACTGTCTGATTAAAATAATAATGTATCAAATTGAATGTCAGTGTTATACAGGGTGAGTCAACGATAGACTAAAGTTCATTTTCTCCTTTATCTTAAGAATTAGATAAAAGTTTAAAATGCAAAAGTTGAAGAGATAATTGAAGTTTCACATTTTAAAACTATATTGGAGTGAACGGGGTGGCCCAAAAAACGTGGCGTATAAGTGTAACTTGGGTTTTTTTTAAATAGAACACCCTATTTAATGTATCATTTTCTGATCCTCCACAAAATTCTACGCTTATTTTGTAGATGGCATATGTCTAAATTCAACAGTTTTTGAGATATTGACGTTTAAAATATGGCATTTTCAGACTTTCACGGGCTGTAACATTGGAACGGTTCATCTTAGAGAAAAATGGTTTGCACTTCCCTATCTTAGTTTTTTATTTTCTATTCAAGGAAATGAATTTCCGATTTATCATGTTAAACTAAAAAACCGGTTTTACGATTTATCATGTTAAACCGGAAGTTGTTACTTTTAGATAGAGAATAAAAAATTAAGATAGGCAGGTGAAAACCATTTTTCTCTAAGATGAACCGCTAGGCCATATTTTAAGTGTCAATATCTCAGAAACCATTAAATTAACATTTTATACAAAATAATCGTAGAATTTAGTGAGGAATTGGAAATTAATACAATATATAGTATTCCAGTTAAAAAAATCTAAGTTATTTTTGCCACTTTTTTTTAGGCTACTCCGTATACTCCAATATAATTTCAAAATATGCACCAAATGCAGGCAAGTAGCCAGGATTTCTTTTTGGGGGTCCCATCGGAATCGCGCCGAAGGCGTTAAAAAAAGCGCCGCAGGCGAAAATTTTTTGGATGCCACGCCCTTTTTTGAATCATGGTGCTTGGTTTTCAAGTGGGAAAAATAAAAAACACAACACAAAATCCTCAAGAAAAGCACAAACCCAGTAATAATTGAGGTACTTAACAAGTATGGTTTCGGGCTACGTGCCTGACCCAATGGTCTCTACAACTGTTGTATTCCGAAATTTTTGCTAATTCTTAAGATAAAGAAGGAAATGAACCTTACTCTATCGTTGACTCACCCTGTATAGGACCAAAAGTGTTTTGTTTGTGTTTTATTTCAAGAAGCTATTAAAATGGTTTAGGATTTAAAATTGAATATGTTAGTCTTTTGGTACAAAAATTTCATGTGTATTCAAATTATAATTATAGACAAATTCATTTTATTAGTCACTCCCGGCGATATAAAAATCTCACTCGATGGTTTTGGCATACAATTATTTTAAAATAAATAAATTACGGATTTATTTATGCTTTAATTACACACCATTTTAAAAATAGAATGAGGTAAAGGTATCAGCTTATGCCCATTGTTAAAATGATTTTTTCAATTAACTTTTCCACAAAAATATTTAAAATTATTACTTAATGACACATTTAAAATCTTCTGAATGAATAATTAAGCTGTTTATACTAGGTAACCCGACTCCGCATTCTTAAATAGTAGTTTGTGCAAAGTAGTTTGGGTGGACATAATCTCCATATCGCAAGATATCGAAAATCCACTCGAGTTGTATTATACAATAGGTATATTTTATCTACAATTAATGTAGTAATATTACAGCCAATTTCTGTTTACTAAAATGCATTATTTTTAATAAGCTAATATGCTAAATTTTATTGTTACGTACAGAAAAACACACAAGACAATACGTAAACACATTTTTTTTAAATATATACATCTTTTTACAATCAAAAAATGATATATTTTTACCGTACACTGAAAAAAAGTTTGTAAAATTACAAGAAATTTATTGTTCGTACTAAAAGCAGTAATATTCTTATAAAAATCGTCACATATTCATTTAATATACATTTACCTTTAATATGTAAAATTACATTTTTGTTGTAAATACCCCTTGTACAAATACAAAATGATTCAGCTATATAACAACAGCTTGTATTTAAACATAAAAAATGCTGTTCTATACCGTTAACTAAAAACAATATTATTGAGTGCTCATACAACATTAAAAACTCTACACTAAAAATGGTAAATCAAATAAGAGACCTGGGTGTCAGCTTGGACTCCAAATGGTTGTTTCAATCTCATATCAATAAAATTATTACAGAGTCAAACAAAATGTTAGGCCTCGTTAACAGAACCTGCAAATACTTTCAAAACCCCCAAACAATGATTTCACCTTACTACGCTTTCGTTCATAGTAAACTTTCTTTTGCTTCCGTCATCTGGAATCCCAAATATGTCACATATATAAACAGACTAAAATCTGTAGAAAACAAATTTCCAAAAAGTATTTCTTTTAAGGCCCACTGTACAGTGGAAATTTCGAGAATAAACTATAAAATAATTGATTTATCTGATCGAAGAAAAATTACTGATGTGACATTGTTTCACAAAATAATAAATTCCGGTCTGAATGTTCCTGAACTCCTATCAGAAATAAATTTTAATATTCCTTGTAGAGAACTGAGAAATCCAGCTTTATTTAATTTACCTTATATAAGAACTGACTTAGGATTAAACACACCATTAGTTAGACTTCAGAATAATTTTAATACATACAGTAACTTGTTTGATATATTTCATACTACTACTTCTACTTTTAAAAAAAGTGTAAAAAGGCATTTTATACAATTAGCTTTTGAATAACTGTCACTCGGATGTACAATCAATTTTAAATTTTAATTTTCAAATTTTTAATTAAGTAAAACCACATAAGCTGTATTATACAATTGTAATAAAGTGGATGCTTCTTTGGAACACCTAGTTCTGTTCGCATCCTAAACGTGTAAATAAATAAATAAAAGTAATATAGTAACGTTGGCGATGTTAATTCACAAACTTTATGTTACCGCAATCAAATAATACCAATTAATTATGCGATTTCACAAAACTTTTGTAAATTAATTTTACAAAAAATGTATATTCCTATTCGTCACACATTTTTTGTGAATTTACAAAAAATGTACTGCTTTTAGTGCAAATAATAAATTTCTTGTAATTTCACAAACTCTTATTTCAGTGTATCTTTGTAATAATATCATCTTAATGTGCCTTTCTGTGTGTTACATTAAAATTTTTATTTTAAGTTAATGCTTATATGAATGCAACAAAAAGTTATTATATAACTAATATATGTTATACTGTTTATATGACACGGATGGTAACCATGAAGGTTTGTTCCATAGCGACTATAAAACGTACTTTTATGGGTATACACATTAGTTAAGAGCGATTATACTGTTTATATGACACGAATAAAAACCATAAAGGTTTGTTCTATAGCGACTATAAAACGCTTTATAACCAGTAAACACAGTTGAAAAAGAGTATAATCCAGTTTTATAACCGGTATAAAATTGTTTAACTGCCAATATAAAACGTTTTTATACTGTTTGCCGATTCAAACTTTGCGCTTGCGCATTCCCAATATTAATTTTTTATAAATTTATGGATTACTTATCTCTTTATGTAAACTCCAAGCAACAAGCGATATTTTGGATGATTGTATGTTTCAAGACCAAAAAGGTAAAGAAATGATATTTTACTATATTTATATTGGTATTGACAAATTTTATTTTTTGATTTTACCATGTAACTACTGCTATTTTTCGCTTTAAATTATGTGTAATCGTATATCCAGAATTTAAAATAAACAGATAAATGGCCAATAATATAAAATATAGTAAATAATAAAAATAGGTTAACATTGCATAAAGGTATTTATTTAACTAAAAAAAACAAATAAGGGTATTTACCCTCAACACTTTCTAATCAAGAAACTACGAAAAATCTGAGATCATAAACACAGCTCTTAGGTTACAAAATACTGATAATGTTATACCACCACAAATAAAGCTTATTAATAACCTCACAACACTGTTCACAAAAAACAACCAACATCTGAGACAACCAGCACAGCCGAACAAATGCAAATGGCATCGTAAAACACGTCTTGATACGTCGAAGTCTCCCCCACTCTTGCCAATTAAAAGTATGTTGCATAAGGGTAAATAAATGTTTAATATCAAATAATAATTTAATTAAAACCCCCAAAAAAGCGTTTTATTGTTGGTATAATCTTAATGTTGTATAAAACCATTTTTATTTCCAAAAAGAATGTTTTATTAAAATACATTCTTACAATTCTGGGCTTATATTCACAATTATTTCGTTTTATTGTCCGTATAAATAAAGAGGTAGCAATTCTGTATGCTGTTCGTTAATTACCTTTTTTGCTATAGTAACAGATTGTTTAATAGTGATTATTAAAAATGTTGCTACTGACATAAGACTATTCTTAACAATTCTGTTTAATTAGTCGATTTTGCTCTGTGTAGAAAGTAGGCACCCTGTACCCTGTATGTATATCGTTGTTTTCGGGAATTGGCATGCTTCGCCCCACCTAAGTAATTTTCGTTTCAAAGGATTTTACCCTGTAAACGATTAGCATGCCTGATGAAATACAGAGTCTGTCATGTTAGCTATTTCAGAGAGAGAAATTGTTTAGAGCCTCTTATGTTTATTAATAGAGGCTTTAGCATAGCGACACATGTGTGTGTCGGCATTCTCATTAAACAAACCTGTGTACGGGAGTGTTTATTTTGCTAATTTATACCGATTGTCATTCAACTATTTACCGTTCATTAGTATTTGCGGTTGCAATTAAGCGGGTTTGTTTTGGTTTGTTTACAAAGCCCTTAAAAAGTTATTAGAACGTTTTTTAAAAAGAGCTGGGATTTATAATGAACTTTTGTTGAACATTATTTTGGAGACTATGTTTAAGATAAGGTAAAATATTTTATTCTGTGTTAATAAATACTAACATTTCGGTATCATGTCTGTTTACTGACAATGCTGTCGCTCAATGCTTGCGTTTGCATAGAGAATGAAAAACTAAGACAGGAAGGTACAAACCATTTCTCTCTAAGATGCGCCATTTAGTGCCAGTTGGAAATAAATAGACTATATGTGATCTTATTTCTTTTAAGATTCAAGAAGTAGTCCATACTCACAGTGGTTAATAATTATATGGTAGGGAATAAAAGTCGGTCTAAACCACAAAATATTTAATGAAAATTTCTTTCAGGGGTAAATTACATAGTTGGGCGAGAACATGTTTCGACCTTGGTAAAGGTCATCATCAGCTCTAATATATAGGTTACGTAGGAAGGTTTTACATTGGCACAACAATGTTGGTATAAATATTAATGTAAGAAATCAAACGGTGGTAGAGGTTTTTACGACATAATGTCTTCAGACATAGTCCGAAAAATTTTTATTAAAAAATATAAATATTTTTAAGGGGGGTTGGACAGAATGAGTGATTGTAGGCGCTTTGTTCGCCTTCGGCCGAGTAAAAAGGCGGAAGATGGTTCAAAAAGAAATTTTAAAAAATAATTTCAAAAGTCAGGATCCAAAAATTCTAAAAATTTCAAAAATCATAACTGATGACTTTTTAAGAAATGTGGTATTTTAGAAATGTGGTATTTTAAAAATGTGGTATTTTTAAAATATTTAAAACAATGACAAAGCCCAACTATGTAATTTACCCCTGAAAGAAATTTTCATTAAAGATTTTGTGGTTTAGACCGACTTTTATTCCCTACCTTATTTCTTTTACTTTACCTTCTCGCCCCTGGCGATCGCTCCATCTCGCCCCCCCCCCCCCCCCATGCTAATTCGGAAAAAACATAAGACTAAGACAGGATCGATACCAAAACCAAAACATACCTAATTATTAGGTCTTTCTCTCTCTCTCTCTCTCTGTCCTAACCGATCCGTTATTTTCGCAGTTATAACCTAAGGCTATGCCATATATTAGTCTAAATTGGTCTATAGGCTGAAATAGATCCCTGGGGTGCAATCTGAGGGTGGGCGGTTGTTAAATCTAATGTACCACGTAACGGGGAACTTATAGGTGGATTTTCGCGTGAGATGGGGGTAAAAATAAGAAAATATTTCTTTATGTCCGGACAGAAATGAAACTCACTCTCGTATACTTACTTATATTAACTTGTCACATTTCACGAGAGTTAAATTTGAAAATTGAATAATTCACAGTGAAACGTTTCTATTTTTGGCTGGTTTAAAAAAAAACTCAATTAGTCAGGTATATAAGTTTTTCGACGGAAATCATATTAATAAAACTTTTCTTTTGCTCTTTTGCTGGTTTGATCAGTTTTCAGTTTTACTGACAGTTGGTATTTTTGGGTAGAAAATGAAAAAAAACTAACATAGTGAAGTTGCAGCCTGTCAAAGTGGAATTAATGTAATTTCTTAAATGTACATAAGTATCTCAAACAGACATTTAGAGTGCTATATTATAAAATAAGTGTTAAATTCTTAGTATAATTTAAAAATACAATAATATACCGGGTCCGCCAACGTGGCGGGGATGGAAGATTAAATCATTATCGAGGAGCTTATCAAAAATACTAAACCAGCATAAGGTATCGACTTAAAAGCGGCATATTTTAAAAATATTTTACATTATACAGGGTGGCTCAAAAAAGTGTGGCGGACTAAACTTGCATTTTTTTAAATGGAACACCCTATATATTATATTATTTTCTAATTCCCTATACAATCCATGTATATTTTGTATAAAATGTCATATGTCTAAATTCAATTGTTTTTGAGTAATTGACGTTTAAAATATGGCATTTTTTGACTTTGACAGGCTGTAACATTGGAACGGTTCATCTTAGAGAAAAATGGTTTTCACCTCCCTATCTTAGTTTTTTATTCTCTATCCAAAAATACCAACTTCCGGTTTAACATGGTAAACCGTTAAAACCGTTGTTTTTGACAATATAGAAAATTTTTATTAGGAAATGTTGTTCGGCATTAAAAACTATGTCGTAATATGCAATTACACTGAAAAATATTTTTTTTATTTTTACAAATTTATCGGTAATTTGAGATAAAATTTGTAAAAATAAAAAAAATGTTTTAGTGTAATTGCATGTTATGACATAGTTTTTCATACCAAACAACTTTTCATAATTACAGTTTTCAATATTGTCAAAAATAAAGGTACTTTACTCTTAGGCAAAATTCATATTTTTTGACAAACCTCGTATACGACTGAAAAAATTAAACATCTGATAGTTGCATTTTAGGTTTTGGACCATGCAGACCTTTTTATGAAGAATAACTTTTTTTCGTAAAGTTAATAATAAAAAAGGTTCCCATATGTCGCCAACTTACGTAGACACACTGTATAATTATAAAAAATTATTGTACAGCCAGTGTGCTTCGTGTAGGTATTCCATATTCCATTAAATTATTCTAAACGCGTTAAATACGTTTATGACATAATCACACCACATTTTTATTCATGTCAAGTTACCACAGACTTCCATAAGTAAAATAATAATTATTTTTACCTAGACATGATATATAATGATATAATTAAAAATCCTCAAAGGTAAAAATAAAACAAAGGCGAGGTCTGGTCAAAACGTCGGGCCACGATAGGATCATGCGATATAATGTATAGTGTAACATTTGAAATAGTGTAAAAGGGTCTTATGGGGAAAGTGTAGACATATAATAGTAGTTTGTATCACAACAATTTTGCCGTACAGTTAACTGGAATAGCCTACTTTTCTCGTCACTTAAGTGTAAAGGAAACAGTAAATATCCATGTGAGACTAGAAAAAAAAACAGTTTTAGGAGGTTCCGCTAAAAAACTAAATTTAACTTCGTGATCAAATTCGCACGCTCATGAAAAACACCCTTAATTTGCGACGATTGATGCTTCGTGCCCTCAAAGGGCTAATTTACGAACTCCGAAAAATCGAATTCAATTTATTCTGTGATTTAAAACACGCCTTTACTTATAAACCTAGGGTCAAATTTTCAAACACGTCGAATAAACAAATGCCACAATATTTTCGCACATTTTTTATTTACTCGATAAACTTTGGCTGAAAAGAAGACGTTTTGCGAAATATATCGTTTTTTGTGATAAGAGAAATATACTGCACAGATAATAGAGTCATAAATAGTAGTTTGTTCAACAAGAGTGGTGAATGAAAATCCTAGGCATTTCATGAAACGTCGGCATACAGTGTAGTAAAATATTGTTACGCTATCTGCCTCGGTTTTTAACTTGAAGAAATAATAATAATAATAATAATAATAATAATAATAATAATAATAATGTTTCTTTATTTCAAATTACAAAACTACAGTCACAAAAGGGAAGGTAACATTTATAAAATGAAATGACGTCATAAAAAAATTTAGCTAGGCTTTACATATTCCGACTAAGAAACTCCTGTATAGTATATGGTTCAATTTCAATTAACAAGCTTCTTACAGTTTTTTTCCATACTCTTATACTACTAATATTTTTAATGGTTATCGGCAGCTTATTATATAATTTTATACACATGTAATACGGACTCTTTTCTGTAAGGGTCAGACGATGTGATGGATACAAAAGATTAATAGTTCTGGTGTTGTAACTATGGTCATTTAAGTTCTGAAATGTTTCCCTATTTTTAAAAACAAACATTAGGCATTCATAGATATATAAAGCATAAATTGTCATAATACCTAGTTCCTTAAAAACTCCCCTACAGGATTCCAAATATTTTAATTTTCGTATCAGTCGCACTACTCTTTTCTGCACTACAAATACTTGTTGGGTTTCAAAATTACTACCCCAGAAAATAATGCCGTATCTTAAAATCGATTCGAAATTGGCATGATACAGAACTTTAATTGTTTCGTGATCCATGTATGATGACACAACCTTTATACCATATCCAATACTTCCGAGTTTTAAGCATAAGGAGTTTATATGAGGCTCCCATGACAAAAATTCATTGATGGTGAGACCCAAAAACTTGGTTTCTGATTCTCTATTTAGCTCAATGCTATTTATGTTCAAAAAATCTGGTAGATTTATTTTATTTTGTTTTGTTCTAAAAATTACAATATTTGTTTTATTCCTATTCAGGATTAGTCTATTTCCACTAAACCAATTGTTTATTTCTACAAATGCCTCTTCAGCTCTATGATTTAGTTCCGGAAAATCGGTTGCAGCCACCAATAAATTTGTGTCATCCACATAGTTAGTTATTGAAAGATTATCTCCCATAACATCAAGATCGTTTATATAAACTATACATAGAATAGGCCCTATAATACTCCCTTGCGCTATACCTACAGTATTTGTTTTAAGATCAGATTTAATTGTTCCACTTTCGTCTTGAATTACGACTCGCTGCTGTCTATCCGAAAGGTAAGATCGCATCCATGCATGAGCATTTCCCCTAACTCCATATTTACTTAGTTTAAAGAGTAGCAGTTCTCTATCAATGCAATCATATGCTTTGCTGAGATCTAAAAACATACCCAAAGCCAAGTTTTTATTTTCAAGGTGGTCTACAATTGCTTTTGTAAATTGAAAAATAGCCGACATGGTCGATCTACCCTTCAGATATCCATGCTGACTCTTGGAAAAGAGTTGCCCCAATTGCATGAAGTCCAACAGTCTCGAGCACACCACCATTTCAAAAACTTTTGAAAAACTTAATAGTAAACTAATGGGTCGGTAATTGTTCAAGTCTGCTGGGCTTCCTTTTTTATATAAAGGTTTAATTTTAGAGAACTTAAACTGATTTGGAAAAATTCCAGATTTTATAGAATAGTCCATACTTGAAGTGAAGTGTGAATTTAAAGGGTAGAAAAAAAACTTTAAGTCTTCCAACACTGATATATTCAGAAAATTATTGAAAAGTTAGAGTCTCTACATGTTTCGAATGCATAAGCATTCATCTTCAGGAGAGGTTTTTATTTTTTTTTTCTGGGTTTGGCGGAAGAGCCAGTATACTTAGGCCTATATAAGGCCCATTATAGCCCCTATCGTCTGGGTAATGTCATCCAGACGGGACCTACAGCTTAACGTGGAATCTGAACCAGGTGTATGCACTAGTTATCCTCCTTTTTACCCCCCCCCCCCCCCCCCCAGAACTTCATGACGTCCTTCTTGGTTCCGTTATTAGGAATCACTAGTAACATACTGCATTCTTAAATCCACTGAATTTCCGACATACTGTTTTTATTGTAAGTATGCCCACTCCAGGAATCGAACCCGGATCGCCACGGTCGAATGCCAGTAACTCACCTCTGAGCCACTACCGCGGTTCTTCAGGAGAGTTACTTTAAGAAAGGAAAAAAAAGATGAGATTTTTTTTATTTGAGAACTAAACAGGCAAATAAATGTTTGATAACTGACCTGGGAAAAGTAAAGTTTTGTCCCCCCCCCCCCCAACCTAAGATCTTTAATAAATAAGGACAAAATTTTACTTTTCCCAACTAAGTCAGTTATCCAACATTTATTTACCTGAACGATAGAAGAGTTTTGGACTTGCATTGTCTTTATTTGTTTTACATCACAACGTTTCAACTGGTAGATCTCCAGTCGTCTTCAGGTGAATACTCATTAAACATCATTGTCTCCAACATTTATTTACCTGTTTAGTTCTCAATTAAAATAAATAAAAAATCTCTTCATAACACTCAATTTAGAAGACTGCTTCCTCTCGTGGATCTTTCAATTAATATGCCTACCCCATAACTGTTCAAATGCTTCTGCTAATTGCTTTTATACATCCAATTTTTTTATTTCCCAACGACTTAAACTCTCAACCTTGTACCAGTGTGTACTTTCCGAGCGTTCTTCACTAAATCTCTGAACGCGTTTCAACTACACCATGAACCTAAAGCTCAGTACATTGTTCAACTTGTTGCCTTTCTTAAAGTTTTAAAATTAATTCTCCTGAAGATTAATGCTTATGCATTCGAGACATGTAGATACTCTAACTTTTGAATAATTTTCTGAATATATCAGTGAAGGAAGACTTAAAGTTTTTTTTTCTCCTTAAATATTTGTAGTCATATAGTGAACTAATTACCACTACACAATTTGCCGTATTTAAAAACTCGGCATTTCGTGAAAACACAGTTATATTAGTTAGATAGTGTTTAGTAACGGCTATTGTTTATTTGAATGTTTAAATAAAACTATGGCAGACAATATAGAGGAATAAATTTTTGTGGATCATTACAATATTTTTCACAAAGATTTAAAAAACGTCTCTATAATATAAAGAACAATTAAATAAGGTAAGAAGTAAATATAACGTAATATGTGGTTTAGGTTAGGTCTTATTAGGACCGCATACGCTGTTGTTATTAATATTAAAGTAAAATCCTTGGCAATAAGTTTTTCGAGAAGGTTAAATAATGGATCCTATTAGGCATATCAAGCCGTTAATATACGAGGCTGAATGGCCAATGTGAAAGAGCAAGATGCGTGACATACTAGATTATTATGAGGGTGCATTAGATATTATTGATGAGGAACTAGTAAAGCTCTTGATAAAGAAGCTTCAGAAGAACAGAAAAAAAAAGTAAAAAGAACATTCAGATTTATACCATAAGGCAAACAGTTACTTCAGTGATCACCACTGTAATTAGTGATAATATTATCAGAAGTTATTAGATAAAACTACAGCATATGAAGCCTGGAACGCCTTAAAGCAAGAGTTTGCGGTATATCGAAAGATCAGTTGTTTAAATTGTGTACTGATTGTTTTGCTTTTAACTGGAGTTAATAGGTCAAGATGTTTCTACGCATGTAGCCAAGTTAAAGAGTCTGTTTTCAGAATTAAACAATGGTCTCAAAGCTAAAAATGAAAACACTCTATCTGAGGTGATAATTTTACCAGAAAAGTTTAACACTTTTAAATCAAGTTGTATGTTGCTATCAAATGAGAAAACTTTAGACGAACTAGCGCTACAGTTATGCATGTATGAAAGAAATTTTACAAATCTTGAACCTAGTACTGCAAATAGGAAATATTGCTGTAATTATTGTAAAGAAAAAAGTCATTGGGTAAAAACATGTAAAAAGTGAATTGCCGATGGAACACCACCCAAGATTAGAACGACACTTGCTGAGAAACCCAAAGAAAACGCGAATATAGCTTTGCAACCTTTGGATGAATAAATTTTGGACAGAACAAGATGCGTCAGTCTGGTGGATAAATAATGGTCCACAAAATACGAGAATATATTATTCAAGTTTCGAAAAGTTCAGTCTCCTTGTAAAATTAAAGCTGCTGGAAAAGATGTCCTAAAAGCAATCGGAAAAAATACCATTCAGTTTATGTATTCGAAGAATTCGTCCATTTTTACTCAAGCAGACCTGATAATTGATATTTTGTAGAAAAAAGACACAAAGTCTCGGCCTCAAAATTTTGATTTGTCTTTTTTCTACAAAATATCAGTTTATGTATCCCGTACAAAATAGAAATACGGTAGTAGGTTCTCCAAAAACTTTTTTTCAGTACTAGCTGCACATGACAAGTGCGATAGTATTTTTAAATCGGCGCCAATAGATTGTAAATTTCAAATTGGAACCTAAGTTATAAAGGGTTCTAGAAAAGTTTATGGAAGTTTGTATAAAATAGAAATAAAACCAGTCATTCCTGAGACAGAAATTTACTATAATATTGCAGGTGCAAATAATTCTATATATCATGGACTGAAGAAAACAATCTACCTATTACTGCTTGCCTTGCGATACTTTATATTTCTACTTATTACTGGAATATGGACAGACAATGCATTTTCCTACCGGTATACCAAATTTTCAAAATCTGTAGGTAGAGACCTGTTTTATCCGTCTCCTGGTTATGAATGAGCCTCAACTTTTTCAAAATTATAAGCACTGTTATAAAGAGATCCATTGCCTTAGTCTACAATTACCCGACTTCACTATGTATGGCGAAAAAAATGTTCTTTTGGGACAGTGTAATTACCTACCCAAATTTAGAAATAATAGCAGCTTGTAGCTTGGAATTGCGTGTCTTATTTTCTAATATAATTATAGCGAAAACAGACTTTAATTAGTGACACTACGGGGGTGTTCGTTTCCTTCTGCTTTTGCAGGAGGGGGTCTTCCATTTTTATTGGTCGTAAACCACGGTTGGTAAAGTCAGAAGGGGAATATTTATTTTATTTTGGGGTTTCTTTGTTACTACATGGTAGCTAGTATAGTTTTGAGACAAATACATCATTTAAAACACTAATTTTGACATACTTATCTATCGAATGAAACTACTTGAAGTGTTGAAAGGTCTTACTTTTTTTTTTATAAGATACCATAAACTCTTCGCACTGATTACGAAAAATTAATTCAAAATAGTTTTTTGATCTTCATTGGTAAATCTGTTAATATTAAAAATATTGTATACATCTTGTAAGGAAAGATATAATAAAGTGTATTTATTTTCAACTGACACCGATAGTAAACAATAAGCTTATTCTCGCCAAGACAAATATTACAGCAGGCCAAGCTAGACGTCAACAGAATAAAAAAAGATTTATTACGATACTGAAAACTGCATCGTAATGAATTTCTTATGAAAAAAAATTAAAAAAAAATATATTTTGGGTTTATATCTTCAATTTTCGCACCATTACGTGCACTCTTGAAGACAATTGGTGTATGCATAGGCTCAGAGATCATCATCATCTACTGATGAGTCATGATATGACGAAACGCGTCTAGAGTTGGATCTGGCGAAATGAAAAGGAAAATCTTCTTTACTCAGAGATGAATGTTTTAATTCAAATTTAAAAAATAACAAATTTGATCTGACATATTTACATATGTACTTCAAAGAATAAGAATATTCTTATCCTTTGCTAAATGTCAGACAACGACTCTTAAAATTTCCAACGTGTAAATATGGTTTCTTTGTAATTCACCACTATGATTTGTCAATTTCATATCCTAACTAGGATGGATATCAAACTATATCCGTTCAATTAACCGGAGCAGCCCACTTATCCAATCACTTTAGTGCAAAGAAAACAGCAAATATCTATGTGGGAGTGGAATTTTTTTTATGTTTTCGTCGTTGTTCAATGTTTCTCCATACCTCAAATATGGACATTTTTGTGTTCTTAGTATGAAGAACAATTTATAATTATTTTACGCGATTTTAAATTTGCGAATTTTTTTTTTCGTAGGCATCGATTTCTATGGACAAAGTAATCACTCTAATAGTGATTGTGGTGTCAACATTGATTTCTTCTGTCGTGTTGTTCAGTGCGGTTTTTGGAAGAAGAAATGAGTGAAAACGATGCATTGTTACTACCTGATATTCGAGGTGAAGAGTCAGATGCCATAGTCAAATATTAACAAATAGTAATGATTTTAAGGGCTACTTCTATAGGCAGGTAGGTGAATAGGGAAATTCATTAAAAAAAATAAAACCAGGAGGAAAGTTTTTCGACGATATTAAATATTAAGATACCAATACACCATTTTAGCCCTTAAAAAATAATTAGGTTCGAATAAATAATATTAATAGGGCCACAGTTAATTCCGATGGACAATAATTATAAACACACAACAAGTATTTATTTTGAGGCTTCGCGAAACTTACAATTATAAATATCGTTTTTACATAATTTACTGTGTAATTAAAAAGTGTTTTTTTTTAATTTTTCAGTTAATTCAGTAGTGTACGTACCTACTTAGTTGTGTGTTTTAAAAATGAACCCAATTAATGACATAGTTTGTAATTTGTTGGAAACTCCATTCAGTCGTTGGACAGCTGAGGATAAGAGATACGTGTTGTTACACGGGTTTTTAGTCAATGTTTGTTTAAGTACCCGCACTATACCTAGCTATTCACCATTTTTTAAGACCGCGAGCCGCAACTGTGTATAGGTTCAGTTTAAACTACAAGTCACAGTTAAATTTAAGTTTACGCAGTTACATTACAGGTTACACTGAACTTATACAAGTGGTTAGTTACTTTAAAAAAAAGTTTTAATCTATCCTTTCTGTTAAAGTATCATTTAATCTACCCTTGCGGTTAAAGTGCTATTTGTTCTATTAATTAGCCAAATAAGACCGATTTTGACTATGTATATTTGGATTTTATTTTTATCCTATACATTATTTAGGACACAACCATTACTAAATTGTTTTCTTTGTGTTTAGAAAGCCTAAATAGAAGTAAAATCGTTTCTTGGGCTCTACTACCATCATAAAACGAATGCAGACACGCTCTCCCAACGACAAACGTATTTATTTTCGTGTTTTTTGATCGATTTCCTTCAACGAAGTTCAACGCGGTGAATGTTTATTTTTAGATTTCTAATTAATAAGAACGTTTATTATCCGGCCTATAAATCTTTAAAACGTGAAGTTGCTAATAAGATTGCCGGAAAAAGGTTAGTAATAACAGTTTGTACAAGACGAGTGGATATGATGTTCATATCACTCGAGGAAGAAAATTAAGCACAACCCCGTAGTCCGACTGCACAAACTTCCGAGCCCAATATGAGCAATCCATTCGAGTTGCACAGTATATTTTTTCTACGACCTAACTTACGAACTTTATACTATAGTCTATTTCAGAAAGGTGTAGAGCAATAAGAGCTCATTAGGTATGCAAAGGGACTACAGAGTGACCCAACGAATATTTAAGCCACTTTCATAATTTGACATTGATTTCATTGCAAAATTCTTTATCCATTCTTCATCCAGTGCAGGTAGTACCACCCGGGTTTGGGTGGATTTATGGGTTTTGCCAATTGTTATCCATTCACAAACAATAAATATGGTGTGACAAAGGCGTGCATTATGTACATAGTATTAGGTACACTTATTTTTATTAAACATTATAAAAAAAATACATTATATAGAAATGTAATTATAAAAAATCATAATATTCTTCGTCTTCTGAGGAACTGTCATCCCCTCTTGACGTTACAATTAACGGGTCGACGGTCCGATCGATCAGGTGGTCAAGATCCGACATTTTCTCTTCTTCTTTAATGACATGATGGCCTGCTTTTCGCCAGTTCTCTGGTGTCACTTCCCTAATGGCTTGATCAAACAGTAGCTTAACATCTTTCATTTTGAATGTCGGGTTGTGTCTTGCTACAAATCCTTTCACTTGCGCCCATATAAGTTCTGTAGATTTTAGTTCGCAATGATATGCGCAGCACAGTTACACTATGTTTTTGAGCTGTATATCTTTCACGGCATATTTCATAAAACAATGTTTGTGTAAATTTGCTATAGCTAATAGTTTTTTCTTTATCAAATTATCTTCTTTTTTTCTTTGGTTAATTATCAAAAATAATTTGATGCACAAAATTTACCTGCGCCTATGGCCGACACCGAAATTGAGTCGAACTGGACGAAATTTACCATTTTATTACACCTTTCTGAAATAGACTATAAATATATTTTTTAAATTATTTAAATCGGGCAGATATTATCATGTGAGAAAGATAATAAAAACAATTGAAGATAAATTCATTTCGTTGGTAATTCCATGGACCAAATTACACTCTAACATCTTTGTCAGTCATTTCCTATATTGGCAGAAAATAAGTTTATATTTATCTCTTTCACATTCGGCATTTTGCATAAAACAGACCAAAAGCGATGTATTTAATAACGAAAAGAAACAATGTAATTTTCTGAACCATAGCCAGTTTTATGTGTTAGTATGATGCAATTCTTAGTTGCCTGTTTTCGCAAGAATAATAACGCCGAGCGATAAGCAAAGAGCTTTAATATTAGTTTTAAAATATTAAAACGGCTTTTGTGCATTAATATTGACTTTTAACATTCGCAATGGCAATTTTTTGAAAATAATAATTACATTCTACATAGGTATAATTCACATATATAACAGCAATGCCGTAAACATAATAAGAGAAGTGGCAATACCGACTACGAAATTGACAAAAACAAAACATAATTATAATATTGTCTGTTTTATTTACTTATCTTTATTTTTTACCATTTAAGACAGATTTATGAGTTCTTTTTCTATTTATGTTGATACAATAAAAGTTTTAAGGTTTATTGAGGTTGTGCTGGTTGGGAAAATATTGGAAAAATCGTAATGAAACAGGTATTTATATAGTAAAAACCAACAAAGGCAAGTACAAACTTTCATTTTGATAAAGCATTAAATATAATATAAATTTTATAAAAATTGGTGTATGTATAATACAATAAATCTAACAGATTTACACACTTTACAAAAATATATTTTTAACCTCAATTTTGATTAAGTAACATAAAAAGAACACTAAAATGTACGTGAAAATTGTGTTTCTTTATCATCATTCTCAAGTTATAATGACCTATCTGACCATTATGATTGGTCAGTTTCATATCCTAACAAAGATGGATATAACATTATATCCGTTCAGTCAAATGGTATTATTAACATTGCCTCAATTTAACCATCATCGTATCTCTTACCGCTTTTGAGATCCCCTTGTACGCACACGAATTTGCCACACCCTGTGTGTGTGTAGTACGAAATAATTACCTGAGAAATAGCCAGTTTTTAAAAATATTTAAAAAATAATGGCGAAACGAGCTGATACCATAGATAATATAGAAAAATTGCAACAATCCCTTAATATAATATTAATTATACAAGTTAAACGTCTTATTATGAAAGTATGCAAGATATCAAATACTACAATAAGTTGCAGTAAACGAAGCGGCGGGGAGGAGTTTTTATAGCTGCACGTATTTAATTACAATGCAACAAAGGTTAAAAGCATTGAGTAAAACGTTTTGGAAAATGTCCAACAATTTGTCACACTCGCAAATATGCCAAATAGAAATAAAGAATAAAAATTCCATCTGATGCATGGAGAACTAAAATTAGCCGAAATTATTTAAAAGTATTTTTCTTAACTTGCAGACATAAAACGAAAAGAAAAAGAAAAATATTATAGACGTGAGCGCATGAAAAAACATTTGAAAGGGGAATTTTTTTCGTCATTTCAAAAATTAGAAAAATATGTGAAAATATTTACTCTAAAATGATTTTATCTGCAAAAAAATTGTAATGTTTATGTTAATTACAAAATCGAAAAAGAGAAATCTTTGGAAATTATTTTTAAGTTCCTAAATTTCTCGCTAGAGGGCATTCAACCTTTGGTTAAGAAGATTATAAGCTTTTTAACGATAATATGCCAAATAAAACTCAATGTCAAAAATTCACTGTTTTATATTATATGTGTTTGCTCAATAATAATAATACACATAATTCACTATGGTCATATCACTTTAACTTGATAAAGATGAAAGAAACCCATTAAACACGCGTTAAATTTGACTTGACACTTTAGAGAAGTGAGGTTAGGGTACATTTCAAAAAGTGACAATTCTGTCAGATTTGTTTATTTTTTATTTTGCTGTAATTAAAGCCTTTCTTCGGTGGTATTCGTACATTTGAGTGAAAATTATAGTTAAAAACATTTGTGTATTATGCGCTTAGTTATCTATGCTCTTTGGACCGGTCAGTTTATTAAATTTAAGTTGAAAATACCTAAATGTTGGCGATGTTCCAGTTATGGATAAATAAAACTTCTTTGCTTTGAGTGGCAAAATAATGTTTTGGTTTTTAATAAGCTGATAAAGAGACTTGTAAACTGGAAACCTACCCTTTATGGTGAGAGCAGAAGAATGAAAACTAATATATACCTACATTTCATTGAAGAAGTGATTTTAGTGCGAGAATTAATATAAATTGGACACCTCTATGTTATGATGAAAGCAGAATTAAAACCTTTATATACCTATGTAATACTCCAAAGAAAAGCTGTTTCTACTACACAACTTAATTGGACAGTTTTATAAGAGAAAGATTACTGCATTTTAATTTCACAGCCATGTTATGTTTAAACCCAACTAAGTTTGTTAAAAACAATATTTTAGAATATCAGAAAAATGCATTGAATGCACTTACCCTAACATAAGTACGTAATTATGTGTTGCTTGAATTAACAGAAATATAGTGGATTAATAAGAAGTTATTAAAGGAAAGATGTGCCAAACTTCTACGAAGAAACTTTTTCTCGAACTGTGTAGTGTACAACTGGAATCGACTAAGTGAAGACACAGTCAATGCAACCTCAATAAACCAATTTAAGAATAGACTTGACAGAGACATTAAACAATGGAACAGCTCATTCGTCCATTACACACTGTGATATTTACATGTGAAAACAGAATAGTCTCATCGGTTTTACCTCTTACTATTGCTAAACAATAATTATTATTTATATGTTAGTTTTTTTAGACCATTTTCTATTTTACAGGAATTAATTAGGTTAGTAATATTTTATACTCTATGGTTTATTTTAAAATATCTAGATACGTATAAGCATTACGGCTTAATACTTTTGAGAAAAAAAGTATTCCTAGGGAGCATGGTTAACAAATATGGGAAAAATAAAATAATCCTTATAAGTATAGTCAACTAATAAATGTATGAACGTCAATACTTAGAATCCAATGTGTTTGTGTACTAATATATTAAAACATGATTAAAACTATCTTTGTTTTTATTTACACTTAGCAGTCTCTCTAGCATAGTTATTTTAAAAAAATGAAAATTCTTTATTGATAGAAATCAAACTGAAACAATCTTTTATTCTCACATTATACTTTTTCTCATTTTTCAAAATAGGTAAGTTTATTTAGACAATTAAATAATAATCTATGTATACAAATACACCCTATATTTGTTATATATGAAGAAATCAGGATTAAAATTAAGTTTGCTTGAGTTGCAATTGTATATAACTAAGTACTATTTAAAAAAATATATTTGTTCGATGACTAGTAAAATCTTTATAAATAAATATAACTTGAACTTTCACACTTATGACTTTTGAACTTAAGTACCAGAGGGTCCTTATCTAATAGGAAATGAGTAATGTAATATATTATATATTAAAGCAACCAGTTTTGAAAACCTAACTGAAAATTTAATAATAAAAATTAACATGACTATTTGATGATTAATGATTTCAATTAAGGTTGAACAAAAAAAAACATTTAAAGTAAAACAAATGTTTTTATATTTGAAACAATAAATTCTCAAATTGAAAGCTTCAGCCTTCTGTTTTATTCTTCTTCAGGAACGTTAGTCCTGTGTTTAAGTCAGTATATATTCTGTTATGTCTTAGACGTGACCGGTGATTTATTGTTGTAAGTAGACACAGTTTATTCGGTATATAAATTTATTCGCAGAACACTATATAATATCACAGATTCGACATACTACATTAAAATGGAGTAATAGACAAAGGGCTTGTGCGCACTGTACTATCGTTTTAGTAGGGAATTGTATCCCTACTCCTAGACGTTCGCCTTAAGGCGGCTCGTCTCTGAATGTCCACACAACATATTCTATAAACATGGTTCCTTGTGCTTCCCAAATTAGTAATTTATTAATCCACAAATGCTTTTTTTGTCACGACGATAGGTCTTTCCTTTTTATAAATGGTTCTAAAAAAATAAAAACATTTAAAAAAAAAATGCTAATAAAAAATCAAACTAATTTATTGTTACAATACTTATAAGTTGCTTTTGATCTTATTGTATGCAGTAGGTACTTGTTATTTTTTTTTCTAGACTTTTTTTTATTGACTATGACTATTAACGATCACGCTGTATAAAAAAGACATAAAGTGAAGTAACACACATTGTACTAAGTGGTCCAAAATACAGCCTACCCATTACAGTAAAAATTGAACAGATTGAATTTTGATGAAGATATGGGTTTTGAAAATCAAATTAGTGTATTTAAAACTTATATATTTGGTTGCACAAAGATTTTTAACAACAATTAACTAACCAGCAACTTTGACTCTGACATAAATGACATTGGTAGGCATAATTTACTCACAATCAAACTTGTCAAAGTGGCTGGTTAGTTATACATTATGAAAATTCTTTATGCAACCTGACATTAGTCTCCCCATTGTTTTCACCATGTCATTGTATTGACATGCAATGATATTGATTTTTTTGGAATTATATCGTTTTATCAATAAATAATTTTAACTGTAAGTTGTTTTCCTAAAACAGAAAAAAAAATTGTCAGATACAAATAATGTATGTCAAGAAAACATCTAAGAGCCTGCTAACTAATAATAAAAATAAAAAAATTCTTGTAACATTATCACTGCAACAATTCTAATTAAAAAGCTGATAAAAAATTAGAATTAGAACATGTGCAAGTATTTTTGATGTTCGATAGGAAGGAAATATAGGGACTATTACTATCTCATATGGGACTTCCAAAGCTATTGAAAAGCACACTTACACAAATTTTCCTATAAGATGTGTTGTCCATGATCTGAAACACTATATTTTAAAGTTTTTACATGTCATCTTGTATGTAACCATCATGGAATCTTTTCTACAAAATAAAAAAAAATTAAATTGGTAGTGCAGTTGCTGACAAACATATACCAGGACATAACAAACATACATGTACTGACATGATAAACTTTAAAAGGTTATATTGAGCACAATTACATTTTAAATGGGGATTTTCAGATAAAAATTATTATTTCTTCAGGTTTGTGGTTCGATCTTAATGTAAAGTATATACCTATTATGCAGAAAATTATATTAATTAATGTGTTTTTAAGCTGATATAATGTAACATCAATAAAAGTTGTGTAGTGTAAAACAGTTAGTAAATAAATATTGCGTCCATAACTTGAAATATTTGCATAGAGCACATCATATCATATCAACCCCCAAAAATAGGAAAAAACATTTATTTCAGAGATCCAATGCATGCACACACCAGTTTTTATTAATTTTTTCTGAGAGAGTTATCAAAATGGTGCCAGAGTTGAAGATATGAGACTTAAAATATATTTTTATTGAACTAACCGAGAACAAAAATATTATCTACCTACATGGGTATTGAAAATGGTAAAATGTACTAAAGGTTTCATGCAAATTAGGAATATAACACGTGTAAATACCTACCTCTAAACTGGATTTTATGTTTAACTGTTCACTTATTTAAAAAATCTCCAGTCTTCAACTTGTTTCTGCACAATTTCTACAACATTTAAAGCATAAAAATTAAGTAAATCTAACAAAATGAAAATCTGTATTTACCTTTGTTGTAGGTAAATCCTTTTCCAACACACTTATTTACATTATTTTCTGATATATTTAACAGGGCCCCAATCGACCTTAAAACTTTTATTATCTTTTGACTTTTTGAGGTTATGTTATATCGGCTTGTCAGAAAAATTTCCTACAGTATTGCCACCATTAAATAAAGTTCTTTATTCAATGATTGCCAACAACGTTACTATTTTATTACTGGAAATTGGAAAAGAATGTAATTAATTTTAAAAAACTTTACCATCACGAATACTCAAAAGTTAATATTAATTCCCAAAAAGTATTTTTTAAATGAATTTAAAGCTATTTTGTTGAGAAACTGGGCTTTTTTGTTAGCGAAAGTAGGCAACCAAGAAAACATTTCTAAAACCCAAGAGATCACAATGGCTTTGGTACAAAACAACACATTGTTCGTTTTTCACAATAACTATAGTCATTTTTGTCTCGTATTATGCAAAATGTCAAATGTGAAAAAGATAGATATAAACCTGATGTCTTCAATGGAATTTAAAATTTTCTATAAGTAAAAGGAACAAACCCTTTTTTCTTCTGTGAGTAAAAGGAAAACGGCTAATTCGACAAATATATTACCGTTTAATTTGGCCATGGATTCACCCAATGGAATTAATTTTTCTTCAATTGTTTTTTGTGTCATCTTTATCAAGTTAAAGTGATATGACCATAGTGAATAATGAAATCGACAGGTAATGCAATTTGAAATCAAAAAACATCATTGGTCGTTTCTCCTGTAAGGTCCATCCATAATACGATTTTGTGTGTATGATGAAAAATTCAAGCCTGTCATGAAATGTCAAGTCGAAGCGCTTTGTAATTTTAATTTGAAACGTCAAAATATAGCTCAACTTATCAACTTTAAAGTTACAAATTGTATTAAAAAAACTTACAAAATAATTAGAGATAGTGAAGATGAGATGTGTTATACCCCACCAGATATACAGGAAGCCGTAAAAATAGCAAGTTTAAGTTTATTACCAGAAAAATCGAAAAAACTTTATGTGTCTGCTTATGGTTCATTTGTACAATGGAGGATTGATAAGAAAACTAGTTCTTTTTCAAAATCCGTATTGTTAGTGTATTTCACAGTTGTCCGCAAAATATAAACCATCGACGTTATGGAACTCGATGCTTAAAACTACTATTAATTCAAATCATGGTATTGACCTAGACAATTAAAGCAAATTAAGAACGTTTTTAAAACGAAAATCTGAAGGTTGTCAGCCTAAAAAGGTCAGTATTTTTTCTAGAGAGGATGTACATAATTTCATTACGGAGGCTTCTGACGATAGATATCTTACAACAAAGGTCAGAAACAATATACTGTGTTTATGAGCGGAGTACCTTTCTTTTTATTAAAGATAAAAATATAACGGTTTAGAACGTGTGCTTGTGAAAGATTTCTTTTATTTTTAATAACTTAATTCTATTATACGCATGCGCGAAGCTTTGGAATCAAAATGTTAATGGTGTTCCTTATGAGAATTCACATATATTAGTTATTTTAGGTGGCATTAATAAGGGGTGCTTGCCGTGGTAATGAACTGTATACTATGAAACTTGGACATTTACAAGATCTTGGAGCAGCTTTCTTAGTAAAGATGCCCAATACAAAAACAAAAATTACCCGCAAATACAAAAACAAAAATTACCCGCAAATTTCAATATCAGACGATTATTACCAAATTTGCAAGAAGTATATCAACCTTCGTCACATCTATTTTTTTTCTCAATTATCAAAATGGGAAATGTACCTCACAAAGGATAGGAATTAATAAATTTACGCATCAAATGGGGAGACAAATAGCAACATTTCTGCAATTACCCACTCCAGAGAAATATTCTGGTCACAGTTTTCGCAGATCTTCAGCCACTATACTTGTAGACAGGTGGGGATATAACTGCATTAAAAAGATACGGTGGATGGAAATCCACGGCGGTAGCAGAAGGATATATTGATGACTCAATGGAAACAGCTAAAACAATATCATTGGTCAGCCGTATATACGCAATGAGGCAGTATCTACAACTACATCTACATCTACTACAACGAATAACCAAGATGTTAATGTAGAATTAAATTCGATTCCTACAATTAACTTGACACATTCTGTGAATACAAATATTACTATTAATATTTCTAAATAAATAAAGATGTTAAGTAATTCTGGCTACAATCATTATTGGATAGTCGTGGACAAAGTATAGTATTGTACTCGCATATAATGACTTTTATTCACTTGGATAAAATTATGAAACTCGCCTACGGCTCGTGTCATCAAACTTTATCCGCGTGAATAATAGCCACCATTATATGCTTGTTGTATAATATACTATTAAATACTTGCAATAATATATTTTGATTGAACTCGCAAAATAAACGAAGGGGGAACCTCTATTGACAGAAATACTCATAACTTCGGTTTGCCTCAACCAAATTTAACAAACCTGGTCCGTCACAGCTAAAGGGCGCTATTTTAGCATCACCAGATTTTTCAATTTTATTCAAAAATTTTACGTAGAACCATACATAAATATTTATTTAGATAAAAAAAAGTATTAGTTTTGTTAAAAAAAATTCTGTTATTTTTCATCGATATTTCTTTCCTTTTAATGGTGGGTAGGTTGTTGGAAGGGGCCAAATTAAACAAGGAAACCAATTAGATTCAATGTCGACGTTTATAACATCATCCTCAGGGCACGAAAACAATAAACTTCCCTGGTCAGAGCTAAAATTGAAATTAGGAAATTGCAAATAAACATTATTCTGACGATTTCTCTCTCTTTGATTATTATTGTTCTTATATTCTGCTGACGACTAAAAATGTAAAATATAACACAAACTACCTACCATTAAATTATAAAATAGGCTTATAAAAATATTTTTTGTTTTCGTTTTATCTAGGAAAGTTCGCTATTAAAATTACTTATTCTTATTCCAATTATTTAAATATTTATTTTAACACTATAATTCTTTTTACCTGGGTTATTTGCCGCCTGATCGCGAAAAATTATTCATGAGATTTGTCATTTTAATTGTTTCATATTTCTTGGTTTTTGGCATCTTTTAGCGGTTTATTTTAAAATACTTCAGTTATGTTGGTCGGTAACTAAGTAAAAAGTATTTTATTTTAAAACTTTAAGGATATTGATGAATATCAGTGTAATCAAGCACATATGTCATCAATTCAGCGCGTATTACCAATAAAAAATAATATAATTTTGTATATTATGTACTTATACATATTTGTCCTAAAAACCTACTAAAACCTTTGGTGATAAAAACAACTTTTATTCCAAATCGAGTTCAAAACCCATTAAAAAATCTTCCGTTTCTTAAATTAAGGTACTCCCATAACGGTTTCTGGGTTTTGTAAAAGTTTTTTATCTTTAAAATAGCTAGTAACTACAAATATTGATGGTGGCCAAACTATAAATTTTAATTTTGGGACAAAAATATCAAAAAAACTCAATTTTTATTCCACGACATGTGGTTGATAAAATGCCGTTAAGGGCAACTTATTACTTTTAGTTTCCTTTCCAATCCGTTTGAAAAATGGTATATCATGAAGGGAGAATACAACAAACAATTATTTTTTTATACCCACACGGATATTTGCTATTTTCTTTACACTAAAGTTATCCATCCTAGTTAGGATATGAAACTGACGAATCACAGTCAGTGGTCCGGAAAGAAAGAAGAAACCAAATACATACGTTGGAAATTTTACGCGTATAAAAGTGAGGTTAAGAATATACTTCAAAAGGATGTAAATCTGTTTGATAGAATTTTTTTTTAATCAAAACACTTATCCCAGAGCCTATGCATACGCCAATTTGTCTTAAAGAGGGTACGAAATGGCATGAAAATTTGAGATGTAAAACCAAAATATAGGTATTTTTACGAAACTATTGATATTTTCTGACCGGACTAAAGATTTGTGTATAAGTGCCCTTATTTCAAAAATCTCCAGTTTTCAACTCATTCCTAGAGAATTATTTGAATAATTTGGTGCATAAAATGTATATACAAAATAAACGTTTATACTTGCCTTGTTGTCTTTTTGCGCTCCAACACCAAAGGATCTTGATTTTATTATACGCAACAGATATAGAAAAATAACTGATGAATCTTTCTTAAATGGTGGAAAATGATGGAAAAATAAATAAAAATAAGTGCGTAAAACCAGATAAAAGAGACACAATCAAAAATCAAATTTGTTATTTTTTTAAATTTGAAAATTAAATATATAAAACCAAAATATAGTTTTACCGAACTATTCTTAAGTTTTTTTTCTGTCCGAACTAAAGATTTGTACACAAATGCACTTTCTCTATTTAAGTCCCCAGTTTTTCACTCATTTCAAGACAATAACTACAAGATTTCATGCATCAAATGTATATATAAAATAAACGTTGGTACATGTTGTACGTTTTTTACCATGACAGGCTCCAACCTCAGTCGACCTTAAAACTTCTATTATACGCAACAGAAATAGAAAAATAACTGGTAAATCTTCCTTAAATGGTGGAAAATGATGGAAAAATAAATACATAAAACCGGAAAAAAATATTAGATTTCTGGAGAAAAAAAGTAATTTAATTTTTTAAGGTTATATCTATGGGATTACTAATGGTTTTAAGGTTGTTATTTCGTTTTGATTTGTACAGACCAAAATGGTTTGTTACGCAAGCAGGCAAAAGCTATGATTTAGAAAAAAATATTGTCCATTTTTATTATTAAATATGTCGCTTCTGTCTGTTAATCTGCAAAAGTGCATGAGAAAGATATATTCAAAGTGATTTTATGTAAATATAAGATATGTTGCTTTTTGTCTGTTATTCTCGAAAACTGAGAAAGATATATTTAAAGTGATTTTGTGTAAATATAAGAAATCATCCAAGTCGACAAATATTGTCGAGTCGTAAAAAAAATATACTGTACAACTCGAGTGGATTGTCCCACGGAACTTTGAACACTCTGTCTACGGCGTCGTGTTCAATTTACACGTTATATAAAATCATGGATGATGAACAAAAAGGAAAAAATATTTTATGGAGATTGCTATTTCAAAAGAACACATAAATAGGTAAAGAGTAATGTCAAAATAGTAATAAACTATAATTTACCAACGTTATACTAAGAAATATTGTAGACGATACGAGACTTTTACTTTCACAAAAAATATTTTTGAACGATTGGAGGAAAAAGTAACAAAAGCTATTTCCTATATAGTCACACAGAAATAAATTTATTTAAAGTTTTCCTTAAAATAATATTATATTAGCATAAAATTGTTCCATTAGAGAAGATCAAATTGCCTTATCCAATACATCTACATGCTTTTTTAGTCCGCAAATTGTTTGCACAAAACTCGAAGCGTTAAAAGTTTAACCGCTCCCTACAGTCCGATAACTCCTGTAGGATAATATGGGAAACCCAGAATTGTCAACAATTAGGGCAGGCTTAAATTAAATAACGTTTTCTCGGGGGAAAAAGGGATATTTATATCTATTAAGTGACCCACAAAAAAAGAAATGTTGGATGATTACTCGGATTACTAGAATCGAAATGCTATAAGAACGTAATACTTATGAGTGTTTTGTTTACTTTGAGTTTTGAAAATTGCAGGGCGTATGAAGAGTAAGTTTTTTTTTTGAAGTAACTTTTGCGAGTATGAAGATTTTTAGAGACGGGATACTTTTTTTTGGAGTAACTTTTTTTAGTCGCCCCCCCCCCCCCCCTCAGCAAAAACCTGGATTCGCCACTGATTATTTTGGAAATACGATTTTAGGTCAAACTTATTTGGGTCAAGAACAAACACTTTTGGCTCAAGACCAAACACTTTTGAGTTAATAACATCCACTTTTAGATCAAGATATAATGACTTTCAACCAAGAGAAAAAGTATTTATTTCAGACTCGTATAGTAGGTACTTGTATTGCAAGAGAATGATGGTTTTGGGCAAAGAGTGATCGATCGCATTTCGACCTATTTAAAATCACGAATTTTTTGGATTAAACGCATATGAACTTCTCTGAATATATTTTAGATGTTTCCCCACCTTTCTTATTTTCAAACAAATAACTATTTAATGTTTCAAAAATATACAGAAACTTCTTTACATAAATTACAGGAACGGGTTTGTCTTTTCTAGATTTCTTCTAGTTTTTTAAACATTTGCAATATTCCTACTTTTTTGACACCCATATACTTTTGCTTGTTGCAATGGTTGTTTATTTAATCCTTATTGTATAAACAATAATCAGATGATTCGAAAATTAATTTTCAGATAAAAATTAAGTTTTGTGATATTAATTGTTTAATCTTGAAAACAAAGACACTTTCTCAAGAATAATTGAAGGAAAGTTAAGGGCTCTTTAGTAAATTCGATAACTTTTAGGTGGTTTGAAAAAAATCCTTTTCTATAGCTCCAAATACATCAGGCACGCAATCCTGTGTTAATTTTTTTTTCTTTAAAAACTTCAACTTAAATATATCGAAAGACATCCTTTGACTATGTTTTTCATGTAGCGGAATTTTAGATATACCCTTTATTTCCAAAATATATCATGATTAGTGTTAGTATAATTGGAACAACTTTGAGGATTATTTTCTCCCAAAGAAAGCCCTAAATTTAAAATCTGTTACAAGACAAACAACGTTTGTCTTGTAACAGATTTTAAAGTAACAGGTGATATTTGGTGATGGACCTACCTCTGCAACTAATTTTGATATTCATTAATGGCCCAAACGTCACAGATATAAAAATTACTTCAAGAAATAAATCCGAGAGTCTCAGTAGTTTTTGAGTAGATTAAAACGTCAACTGTCCATTTAAATGACCGGAAATTTCCAATTTAAGACCTCCAGTTTAAACGTGCTTAATAAAATAAGCGATATCTTCTATATAGACGCAAGCTCGTTTTTTTATACACGATGAAAAATCATGTAAAATGGTAATATCCCAAAATAGTATATTACGTAGTAAGTATGGTAAAAAGCATATTACGCACGTTTGGAAGAATAACAAACGACCGCGTAGCGGTGAGTGCGGTAATTACATGAGTGCGTAATTGCTTTACTATACTTTTTCTACGACTCTTACTAATAAATTAAAGACCGGTTTATAAATTTGAACTTCAAATCTCAAATAATGACAATGTCACTCTGTCAAATATTCAAAACGCAACATAGATAAATGTCACGATTTGAGTCGTTCAAGGCTAACTTAATTGTTATATTAGGCATCATAACGCACAGTTGTGCGTAAGAATGGATTTACTTATAGAGTGAACTGTACGTAAAATAATGCTTAGGAAACAATAATTTCAGACGATGTATATTCTAAAATACATCTTTAACATCTAAAAATGTAATAAAAAAATGTTTTTTATAGACTTTTAAACCAAACAACACTACAAAGGTGGAAAACTTCTAGCACAACATCATCATTTAACATCGATAAATGGATGAACTTAAAGGTATACATTGTACTCGATATTGTATAGCACTAATTGGAGAAAACATAATAAAAAAAATGGTTTACGTTAGCATTTTTATGCTGTTTTAAAAGCACAACAAGAAATTATTTATTAACTCTTATTATTAATTTTTTGGGAAAAAAACCGGTGCTAAACATTCTTTCGTAACTTTTTTCTTTTACTACCTTTAATACTACAAAAGAAAAGGTCGTTATTACATAAAGTAAAATAAAACATTAATTTTTCACCTGTTCCAAGTATTGTCACGAACTATTGCTCAATCTCAATGATTGGTTTGAAAGTTCCAATTAAAAAAACAAGTTCAAAATGCTTCCTTTCTAATTCTCTAGATGCGCAAAAGTAAGACCCACAAAAACGCCACTATGTGAAACAACAAAACTGTTTTTCCAGTAAAGTCAAAAATCTCTTTCAACAAGTCACACGCTTCAAAATTCTTGTTTTGCGACAAACTCCTCTTTTGCGACAAGCACTAGTTCTTAACGTAATCTTTACCGTAACATCAATAACTCCGTAAGAACTGCCATTCTTTGCCGTATTTTCGCGTATGCAATACGGTATTTTTAGCGGTAGCACCGGTGCAGGAACGTTAATCACTCCTGCTAGGTAACTGTTCGCAAGCAAGCTTGCCGATATCATTCGCCTAATGTCCTGCGGGCAGCGTTGCCAAGTTAATGACCTCAGTTTTCTTTAAAAAAGAACATTGCCTGAATACTAACACAATATTTTATAATTTAAGAATTTGAATGGGAATTTAAAAATTCTAAATGGGATTCCTTGTGAAAAAATTCCAATTGAAATTATTTTAAACACTTTCGATGCCAGGAAAAATTAATGGAGATATTTCAGAAAATCTGCAACTTATCTTGTGGGTGCAAGTTGTTTAGAATGTTGTCTATTCTTATTTTAAATCACTATGGCAATAGTATATTATTATCGCATCTACAAGTTTACCTACAGGCCTACTTTATCTAATTTACTCAATGGCATTGTGTTCTTATCTCTGTCTTAAACTTAAACCTTGGATACTCTGTACAGATACATATTTTAAAAATAAATAATTTATCTTAAACAAAACTTTAAAAAATCAATTGGGAAAAACGTAACTGTGTTTATACAATTACTGCTACAAAAAACTACTAATTATATCAAATAAATTAGCTCATTATTGTATTATTCCTTAGCCTCTGCCCCATGTAACCTCTAAGTTGTGATGGCAACTAACAAGCTCACAATCATATGTCTGTATTGTGTTGATTATAAAATTAATATTTATAAAAAGTCTTCAGTCCGATCTTCTAAAACATTTAAAAGTTTGGCAACACGGTAGCGTCCTGGAGAAATGCGCGCGTCGCGGCGCTGCTTTTGGGCGCCATGGGATCAATATTGGCAACAGTGCCTGGCGGGTACCTTATGCGAGGTGCGCTTGGTCAGTGTCGTGGGTAGTTGGGTCCTAACTGGGGCATAACAGGCCGGAGTATTAAGACGTCTCAGGGATGGGGAAATTCACTGAGTTTTATGAGCCAATTATAGATGATGTGGCAGGATGGAATTTTATAGTGGTTTTTTTCGTTGGTCAAATCGTCGCTAATGTGGTTTTTATAAATTTTATAGTAGAACGTTGGAAATGATTAAATTCTCAGAACGCAAAATATTAATTATTCCATACAATTAACAGCCGAAGATACACTGAAAAACTATATTATCATCGTTAAAATATATGATTAAGTTAGTTAAGTAAGGGGGGGGGGGGGCTCAATGGGAGTAAGTAGAACTTTTTTTTTTTGGAGAAAGGGACAGTCGGGACGCCGCAGGCGAAAAATTTTCGGGGTCACGCCCAAAGTTCGTTTAAAATTCACCTACACACTACTCAAATTTCGAAAATTAAATTATTACCTTTCCCATGGTTGGATTAAATTTGTTTTTGTAAATGTTTTTTGTTCGTTTAAAATTCATCTACACACTACTTAAATTTCGAAAATTAAATTAGGTATTACGTTTCCCATGGTTGGATTAAATTTGTTTTTGTAAATGTTTTTTTTTTACTTTTTTTTGACAATCCTAGCTGGCTCTTTATTAAAAGAAAACATTTTTTATATTTGTGAAAAATATGAATTTTGGTGTCAATCCAAAATTTTAACATAAGACGTGTGTATGACTCTAACCCGCGTTTTTCGGGCTCGGGTTTTCATGATTAAAAATAAAGTAAATATCGCTTACCACGCCAAAATTGATAATTTTTTCAGAAATCATGTATTTTAGGAGCGTAGATCTAAGAGCAGTTTTTGGTGCAAATCCTTAGGTTTTGAAATACTCCTGGCGTTTTGTATATTCATAATAAAGCATTCTCGCTTCTTCCCGCACTATTTTTTTATTATAAATTATCACACTTCTTCTAAAAAAAAATGTTTGAATTTAAATTTTTACTTTAATTTTTATCTTTAAAAATAAATACCTAATTGTTTTTGTTGTAAAAATATTTTATTGCATTGGGTTATATTTTAGTATTATATTTATAATAACTCTAAAAAAGATAAAACGGAACAGACAAGTATATAATAGAAAAATACTATAAAATATTATTCTTTGTACTCGCTTTCCTATAAAATTGCATTGCATCAATAGCTAAAACGTAATGCATCCGAAATCTTAATCTCTATATAAAAGAGGACTTTTAGAAGGAAAAGTTTAAAAACTAAACGTTTCCTAAAAGACCTTTGTAATCTAAGCCAAGAATATATTATTTAAAAATTTAAAAGTAGTAAGTCCAAGCGTAAGACGAAAAATTAGGTTGCAATTAGACTTTTAGACCCGAGCTCCTAGGGTAAAAATACACCACTGACCGCCTTATTAGTATAGGCACAGAAATACATATTGTTGTCAAACCTATATAGCTTGTGTTAAATTATTTTTGTTACTGTAACAATATATTTTTGCCCACTGCTACGGTTAAGAAAGCAATACGATATTGCCAAGGTGAATAATCTGTAAAGTGAACCAAACTAAGTAGTTTTGTTAAAATAGCAACACAGTTCGGTAATAAAAATTGTTTTAAAAAAATGTAAGAAAAATAATTTTCCTACCACCTTATTACATCATAAGGATTGTCGTATTTTGTCTAACATAAATGGATATCAAAATGCATATCAGATTGCATAGTACTACCAAGAAGTAGAATATCTTACTATTGGCAGGATGTCATAACCTGCAGTGACCTGCAGACCGAAAGTCTTGGTATTAAAAAATTGCATTATGAACCGTCTTGGGTTTTCTATAACCTTTGGCTCTTGGCCGACACCAGAACCCGGTATTTGTTGCTAAGGGCATCGAAACACTTAAACGTTTCTGATTATCACGATACCTATTCAAGTTAGTTGTTTTTCTTTAATTTGACCTACTTTATTTAGTTAATTTAATGAAATGCACGGTTATCCAATTCTAACTAACTAGGTTTGTTAAAGTAAATTAACAATATAGTTGCCAACTTCCATTTTTTTGCCATAAAATATTGTTATAGTATATATTATATTGGTAAAAATGAATGTATTTGACTACGATAACAATTCGCGTTCGGAATTTTGAGCACTTTGTCTTGTCTACGGCGTGGCGTCGTGCTCAATTTACTTTCTCGTGCAATATGGAGATCGTATCCACTCTTGTATTTCGCTTCATAATAGTTTATTGTAACAAATAACATTACAATTTTTTCAGTGTGATTTTACAATTTATAAAATTATCTATTTTTGGAAAATTTGTCTTGTAAATTTACACAATTATTTTGATGTTTTACTTTTAAATCTTTATTTTTATTTGTAATATTTGCAGTGAAATTCCTTATTTGGAAATGACAGCAAAAAAGAATTTTCACAAAGGAACTTGTTGCCTAAGCTACAAGGATTTTAAACAATAACTAACCAGACTACTTTGGCTGTGACATAAATAACAACGGCAGAAATAATTTATTCATAATCGAAGTGTACCGATTAGCTTAACTACAACCAAAATCAAAATTTAGTAAAAAAAGCCCAATATATAAGTACTAATATATTTTGACATGCACTGTCGATTTTTGAATATAGTAGGCCCCTTTCATGCCTTTGGGTTTACTCGAATGCGGTTTCCCCCAGGGCAGGGTTAGAAAACTTGAGAAGGTGGTCACCTTTCTCAAACGAGGCATAAATCTTCTCGGAATTTTTTCTATAAACCTCATGAATACTAAGGATGACACGAAATTCTTTATGGTAATGATCACAAATTTGGCGAAACGAACGTTCAAAGGTACACAGAAGAAAGTTGACTAATCCAGGCATAGCCGAGGTGATTACTAAACACAAGAACTCAAAAAGATGTGACATCATTTTTTTCTACAACTGCATTTATGTGGATCTGACCACGCTAAACTTTGCCGTGTTAAATAACGGTTCTTCTTGAATCGAATAACAAAAAAATATCTGATATTTTTTTTAACAGATCGATGGAACGGTGGTATTTATGTGGATGTGGGAAAGTTATTTTGATCCAAAAAGTTAAGTTTTCAAAAATTCATTAATAAACATGGCCAAGATTCTTGTCAAGATAACGCTATGTTTTTGGTCTAATTTAATATACAGAGTAATTCACGGTGGATGGTACATTAGAAGTACATGATAAACTACGTAACGACTCATTTTGAAAATTTAGTAATTTCCATAAAGGGATATGTTGTATTTATCTAAAATATTTTAAATGATACAGTGTTGACACTTCTACCAAAAATTAGTGGCAACTTCGAATTTTAATTAATTTCTTAACAACTTTCTTAAACATTATCGTCTCTTACCGTTTCTAGAATAATAATTAAATTGCATTATGCATATTTAACTCTAAAATATTAGGACCCTGAAAATTGGTGGATAGTTAAATAATATCAGGGGACTTTTTAACCCTAGGCCCAAATCTTAGTTGCGATATACAGGGTGGTTTAAAAAATGCAGTTAATTTAGTGACTTGAATAGGTCACCATAAGTATATTTTTTAAATGTTACACCCTGTATATTATCACTGATTTAAAAGGCTACTTAAATCGGCTTTGTCTATTTAATTTACATTTGGTTTTTAGTAAGTATGCCATGAGAAATTCTTGTTTGACATAAAAAAAATAATGTCCGTTTCGTTATTGTTGTAGTATTTTGTTAATTATTATTGGTGACATTTGGCCAACCAACCAACAAAATTCCGCTTATCGATTTTTCAGGCGCTAAAATCTCAGCACTGGATGATGCATGAAACCGGATTTTCGATTCGCTGGAAATAATTATATTTGCGGCTGAATATGAAACAGGTTTTTACAAAATTGTTTATGTGGATTTCACATCGCTTAGCGGGATTTTGTTGGTTGGCAAAATGTCGCTATGGATGAATTCTATTAAAATAAACTATTCATATGGAGTTGTGAATTTATTTATTTCATGGGAGTGTGATAAAATTATCGCTAGAACATTTGTATTTTAAATAAAATGTACACTCTTAAAAATAACATGGTATGCATTGCTAAAATTTTGTTCTTACAACTATTTATTTTCGTGAAATCGGACTCAAACCAAAAATTAGTTTGTACAACCAAAAAAAATTGTCATTATTGAACTGTTTAACTAATTAATAACATTAACCAACCCAACCTACAAATTTTAGTGGTCACAACGAAATTTCATATACGGATAACTAAATTTATATGGTACTCCCGCTTTTAAAATTAGTTCACAACTAATGTGTAAATATGGAAAATAGAAAATTTTTTTTTAAGGCAATATTGTTTTTGTTAATGATGCAGTTTACAAATATTGCCAGGGCAATCATTTATTTGGGCCAAACTTGAAATTTTCATAGAGTAACAATTACGTATGTGATCACAACATTGTGTTTATTATCTTTTTTCTGTACTTTCTAATTGTAAGGAAGAAGTTGAATCATAAATAAGTGAAAATTTTATATTTTTGTCATTGCAGTTGCACATTAGAAAGTTTGAATGAACTGCTTATAACGCATGGCAAAATTAGCAAGTTGATTTGATAGAAATTTCTAAAAAATATGTCATATGTAATTTATACTTAGTAACGAAAAATATTTCTTCCTAGGTTCCCTTTTAAATAAAAAAATGCCTTGGTATTACTACTCTATTAGGTATGCGTAAACTAATTGGAATAAATTATCAGGGAAGTAGAGGGAGATGATTCGTTCTGCATCCACCATTTACACCAAAGCCTCTGCGCATGCCCAGGCAGTGCGCAGGCGTGTGTCATATGTCATACGTCATCTGTCATGTCACACTCTTGGGCGTTAGCTACTTTGGCATTAGCTACTTGGGCGTTAGCTACTTGGGCAATAGTATTCATTATAGGCAACGTGTTTAGGATGACGTCATATTATGTTTAGGAAAAGATGGCGGCTGTCACCTGTCGATTAAGATATGTCAAGGTCACCTGTGACTTGTCAAATGTTAAAATTAAAAATTAATACGTGGGTCAGGTTCAGGGTGACGTAATAAGTCGTTTAAAGAAAACCCGAAAGCGATCGGTCAACTGGTTTGGAAGATATAGTTTTTTGCGATTAGTGTCCTTATGCCTATCAGTGGAGTGCTGAAATTCTGGTTGCAGGCAGAGGAATATAGAACCTATCTAACAGTGAAGGAATTTTTCAAATATCTCAACTAATAACAGAGCTAGATGTATTAAACCATTAGGGCCTTAACACGATAAAGTCGTGCAAAGCACTGACACTATTTATTCCTTAACGGATCAGCAAAATGAACCGAAGAACCACTAAATGAACCACTTAATGAACCGAAAAACCATTAGATGAACCACTAAATGAACCACTAAATGATCCGCAGAACCACTAAATGAACCACTTAATGAACCGAAGAACCACTAAATGAACCACTTAATGATCCGTAGAACCACTAAATGAACCACTTAATGATCCGTAGAACCACTAAATGAACCACTTAATGATCCGTAGAACCACTAAATGAACCACTTAATGATCCGTAGAACCACTAAATGAACCGTGAATCAGGTTAATAAACAGCGGATCACTGCGAGTTCTTCCTATGGCAGCAGGGAAGAGGAGGGGGAGGAGGAAAATCAATGATAGACGATAATTTTAGTAAAAAACCTTTATTTTTCCCACTAATATTACAATAACTAATATATAACCTAATTAATATCTAACCTATTTAATATCTAAACTAATTATTTAAGAACAGTGACGTCACAAAAGATTGATTAAAGTATATTTAAACTTTTCGAACAGTTCCCACTAATGGTGAGTACTTTATAAGCTTATCATGAATAATAAGACAGTATGCGGTAGTATTTGCTGGAACATTTTCTTTCGTTTCAAACTCCAACCTGACATCAATAATCCCCGAATTTAATATTTCATTTTGTCGGGAACAATCAATCACAATTAGAGGAGCATTTGTTAAAAAGTCTTTTGGAGAGAACAGTGGTTCATTTTCTTTTTCGTAAAAACATTCTTGGAACTCTGAGTACATTTCATACAAAGAAGCAATTTGACCTTTAGAAACATCTAAATTTAAATTGTCATACGGATACATTTCAGAATTTAAATAAAGTTTAACATTAAATACATTACAATGATCAAACAAACTACAGTTTTTAGCTATCTTATCCTTTCTGTCTGTTGAAAATCCTAAAATTACCCATCTGGGACGTTCTACTTGAATAGCATTCTTTATAGTCCAGGTATGCTGTTTAGCCGTTTGTAATGTAGGATATTCAGCTAGCTCCCAACTTCTAAAGCCGACATCTAATTCGGTGCCAGTTTCAATAATCTTTAGTAGATCCAATCGTTCCATATCAGATACCGAAATATGAGGCAGCTTCCAAACAATTTTATCTATTGTAACCCCCATATTCTCGGCTGCGTTAGAGTTGATAATTGCATTTTTATCAGTATGACTTCTTAATAAGACCAATTCATGCTTCACATTTATTAATATCTTCTGAAAATCCTCTGCAAATCCCAAAATCGTGCGTAGCGGAACACAAACATTAAATGAGCCGGTAGTTCTATCAACCACATCGCAAGTAAAATTATCATCAATGCTCCATCCGGCGTTCTTGTATTTCTTAAGTTCGTTTGCATTATACGAAACATATCCCTTCATTGAGGTGGCTATTCCAGGATTACGTACTGAATCCAGGATTCTACCCCCAAGCTCAAATCGGATTTCTTCAAACAAGTGACAAAAGAAATTGTTTACAAATTTTGCTGTAGTTGAAACAGTTGAATCGTCTTGTTTTAAGAGTCTTCCTTCCAGATATATATGACTAGCATAAGGCAGTGTGTATATATCAGTTTGCTGAACAGGAATTCTTATTTCATCATTGTTGTTAAACGAGTTGGAATAAGGCAGATGACTGTGTCTTTCAATTTTTACTATTGAATTGTCAAAGACAAGAGATTCAGATACGTTTAGTATACTCATTATGTATTCCCTTTAGGGTATATCCTAATGATTTGAGATACTTGCTATTATCAGCTGACAATTTTTTAACTTCCTTAGAGGACTTTAAAAGCTGTTCGAAATTAATAAGTTTGTGACAATTATATTTCACAACCATTCTCTACAACGTATACTTAACTACTAAAAACATGTGCTTGTAACAAGTCTTATATAACTTTCTTTAAATGAAGCCTGATCGTAATGACTTCACCTCTAAGGTTTATTGCATCACCATCCTGATCAACAAGCTTTAATTTAATATTACTTATTAATCTGCTGTTAATTGGCATATAAATTACGTTTTGAGGAATTTCGATTATTTTAAATCCTGCGGGGACAGAGGGTGAAAATTCATGGATTGTATGAACTAGATTACTATTGTGATATGCACCAGTAACAATATTACACTCTACTTTAATAACATTTACTTTAAGGATATTTACAGGTGTAGGAGATACATGTTTAGTACCAGCCTGAAGGCTCATATTGCGAAATCCTAACAAGTCTCCAATTGAACCCTTCTTGGAGAAATCTACGGTATGAGTACATTTAAGCTCACATTTTAGCGTGCTCGTATTTCCATTAAGGATTAGACCGCAATTAAAATCTGGGTCGATATTATTCTGCTGCTCAATTGCTTCTTGTAGGTAGTCATTTAGAGCTGATATTTCATACGATCCGACTGGAATTTCAAGTACAACATCACCCACATAAAATTTATTGTTATTTTCGTCTATATTGGGGATAGCGTTAAAAGTCTCCAAACTAATAAGTCCCATCACATAATCACTGTCATTATTTCTCAGATCCAATGGAGGGGAATAATAAGCTTTTAAGACAGAACTATTACCACTTAAGCAAAAGGTACTCATCTCGAAGGATTTTAGAGACAACTAATTCATTAACTTAGTTGTTATGATATTTATAAGGTGTAATGTAAAGCCCCAATCCATTCTTGTATTTCTTTAAATACAGACCACTGCCACTTTTTCCCAAAGCTATAGACTCCATAGTTTCGTTGTGCCTTTTGTCTTCCTCTAACTTTTGTTGAGCACTTTTTGCATCGTTAACAGCTTTTGCAATACCAGCAGCTCCACCACTTAATGCTCCCAATGCGCTAAGCCCGGCAAAAAGAGGAATCAAAGGTAGGAATCCTCCTGTTTTTGGGATCGGAATTACTCCTGTAGGAAGTACTTTTTCAACTCCTGCGAATGATTTTAAAGCCACTTGCGCTGCCGACAAAAGATCTTGGGGTTTTTCCTTAATAATAGCCTCTCGTGCTCTGTTTAGAGCGGATATAAAGGGAATCCCCTTGCCCCTTTTAGTAATTCGTTTTTTTACAACTTTATTCTTAAACTTCTGCATTGTAGACCAGTCAGTACAACAACCTTAGTAACACTAATGCTGTGGTATTAATGCGAATGTATATATGAACGTTAGTTAAGTATACTGTGCAGTTATCTAGTAGCAGTTGTGGAATCAACAGCTATTTTTACTGTTCATTTTGCTGTTAAAATGCCATCAAGTCTTGCCGGTTTGGACCCTGATGTTCAAAAAAGAATAAAGGACGCTGCTAAAAGTATTAGAAAGAAATATCTGCAACTTAAAGCAGAACGAGAGGAAGAAAATGATAATCAGCAGATGGAAGATGAGGAGGAGCTTAAGAATGCACGTACGGTTCAAACTGATCCTAAAATCATTAAACTTATTGATAAGCATTCTCAAACCGTTAAAGATTTATATAAATCACTAAAAGAAAACCGTTACGAAAGTGCTCGTGCATTGGAAACTTCATATCGTCCTCTGGCTAAAATGTTAACCAAGACAATTGAAAAATCTACTTCAGGCAAGCTGTTCACGCCTTTCAAAACCCATGCTTCACTAAAAAGACCAAAGAGTGAAATCAAACACTCTTCAACATTGGTTAAGAAACCTCGATATCCTTTAAATTTTAATACTCCTAATAAGAAAAAAGATCGCCACGATGAACAAAGACAGGAAGAAGAAGAAGATCATGATGATAATATGGAGATAGAAACTATTGAGATACCAGATAATGAATCATTTAATCAAACAATTAACTTTGATAATGACGATGCAAACACTACCATGTTTGAGTATAATCCTCGCGAAAGCTTTTTTTACGACGATGACTTTAGGCTAGATCCTAATACACAACCCATTCAAACCGAAGCAATTCCGGAAGAATCGTTTGAAGAATACATGGAACAGTATGATGAACTACCTCGAGAATATATGAGAGGGCTAATACGTGATACAGATAATCAGTATGATCGTACTTATCTGAAACATGATTTTGAGACGGATCATATATATTTTGGCGATTCCAAACTTGAATTTAAAGGACCAGATATTGTTATCAAGGGACAAAATTTCAAAGGAACTCCTGGTCTTTATGAGCTTATGTTTAAAACTGTTCCTTTAAGGAATAAATTTACTGCTTTAGACGAGCGAGTCTTTGCAAAAATAATTTTACTAACAAATGCTCATAAAAGAAATTTCAATCCTGATTTGCCGATGGCAGGAAATAAGGGTGTGAAATATACGCATACAATAAAACCTCTCCTTGAAAAGGTTCGAGAAGACAGCGATGCTAGCCAAAAGGAAAGAGATAAGCAGCTGCGAATTGTTAGGCAACAGCAATATCAAGGACATGGGTTCAACCAACAGCTCTCAGGTGGTTCCAATAACAACACTTCTGATACTTTTAAAGAATATTCCAACAATAAAACTGATTATGTGTATTGGGACGATCCAAATGAACTAGTTGATCGACTTAGAAAAATATTAGCAAGCTCGGAAGTAGGTAATAATTCACACATTAACGAAATAATCAGTATAGAGGAAGAGTTGAGAGAGGCTGGAATAATAGAATAAATATATTGGATGTATGAAAATGTTATTAGTTTCAAGATGACTATCGATAAATTCGGTCGTAATCTGGCCCATCCGTATCACTTGTCTAGGAAGCTAAAGAAGAGTCCAGAAGTGGTACGAGAAGTACAAACAAAGCAGTTGTATGGTTTTATGCATATGACTCTGTCTGGTAGCGTCGATTCATCGGGTAATTGTATGATTCATGGCCAGCCATTTTACAAATTTCCTCTCAAAAGTGGAACTATTGAATATGTAAATGTTCATCCTCAAGATGTACGCACTACAATCAACAAGCAACCATATACGATGTTACTGCTTAAGAAACTCAAATTTTCTGATAAAATATCATTTTCAACCAAATCAAATTCTACCGTGCTGTTTGTAGAATTTTTAATAAAGTATCCAATTGAATAATTAAAAATATTATTAGTTAGTATAATAATTCTTATTTACTTCCTCTTCCTCTCACCACTTAACTATTGTAGAGGGGAGGAATAGGGTTTAAAAGTGACTGATAGCGATTCATTAACGTTCACTTTTATTAGAAACGCCTAACAATCATGGCGTTAAAACTAACGACAGAAAATTGGCAGAACAGTTTATTACGAGCTGTTAGAAAAATTGAAAATGATTTTAATAAAGAAATTAATTTAAATACAAAGTCTGTTATGGCAAGTAGTTCATCTTGGGCTATATATTATAATGAAGAAATAATGTATTATACACAAGGTGCAAAGTTGTGTAAAGATTATTACGAAGGAAAAGATTTGCTCAAATTATTAGAAGGACTTTTAGATAATGAGTTTTTTAAGCAGATGATATCTTTAAAAAAATTTGTGCCTGAGGATCAAACGGATGCGTTGGAGCTAATTCGTTTAGCAGAATGTAGCATTGAGAATTTTGGTGAATACAGTAAAAATGGCATTGATAATTCGGACGAGGACAGTGATTAAATATGACCGATTATTCTTAAATAAGTAGTTTAGATATTAATTAGGTTAGATATTAATTAGGTTATATATTAGTTATTGTAATATTAGTGGGAAATAAAGGTTTTTACTGAAATTATCGTCTATCATTGATTTTCCTCCTCCCCCTCCTCTTCCCTGCTGCCATAGGAAGAACTCGCAGTGATCCGCTGTTTATTAACCTGATTCACGGTTCATTTAGTGGTTCCGCGGTTCATTAAGTGGTTCATTTAGTGGTTCTTCGGATCATTAAGTGGTTCATTTAGTGGTACTACGGATCATTAAGTGGTTCAATTAGTGGTTCTACGGATCATTAAGTGGTTCATTTAGTGGTTCTTCGGTTCATTAAGTGGTTCATTTAGTGGTTCTGCGGATCATTTAGTGGTTCATTTAGTGGTTCATCTAATGGTTTTTCGGTTCATTAAGTGGTTCATTTAGTGGTTCTTCGGTTCATTTTGCTGATCCGTTAAGGAATAAATAGTGTCAGTGCTTTGCACGACTTTATCGTGTTAAGGCCCTAATGGTTTAATACATCTAGCTCTGTTATTAGTTGAGATATTTGAAAAATTCCTTCACTGTTAGATAGGTTCTATATTCCTCTGCCTGCAACCAGAATTTCAGCACTCCACTGATAGGCATAAGGACACTAATCGCAAAAAACTATATCTTCCAAACCAGTTGACCGATCGCTTTCGGGTTTTCTTTAAACGACTTATTACGTCACCCTGAACCTGACCCACGTATTAATTTTTAATTTTAACATTTGACAAGTCACAGGTGACCTTGACATATCTTAATCGACAGGTGACAGCCGCCATCTTTTCCTAAACATAATATGACGTCATCCTAAACACGTTGCCTATAATGAATACTATTGCCCAAGTAGCTAACGCCCAAGTAGCTAATGCCAAAGTAGCTAACGCCCAAGAGTGTGACATGACAGATGACGTATGACATATGACACACGCCTGCGCACTGCCTGGGCATGCGCAGAGGCTTTGGTGTAAATGGTGGATGCAGAACGAATCATCTCCCTCTACTCAGGGATATTATGGTTTCTTTAAAAAAAACTATTTCCAATGTCCTTGTTCTCTCATGTTCTTTATAATACATACTTATGCAATACAAAACAGAAACACTAGATTTTTAACTTATTTTACTCAACCTTTTGGGTTGTTCAGTTGCTTATAGAACTCAATTGTCCTTATTTAAATTTTCTTATCTGTAACTGCGATTATTAAGAAACAAAAAATATCCCCTGAACTTTCTATTTAAAATATACAGCTATATGAAATTTGTTGTACTTGGTCAGATTAAAAAACCATCAATATGACGTTCTTTTATTAAAATGGAACATAGAACAAAAACAAAATAAAAAAAAATATTTTTAAGTTATTTCTCATCGGGTCACCTTGCCATGCTTTATAAAAATCTGATTTAAACTTTCTAATGTACAACTGCAATGATAAAAAATAAAATGTTTACTTACTTATGTTTTAACTTCCTTCTGCCAATAAGAACGTACACACGAAAGACAATAAACAAATAAATTACACCAAATATTGTCACATCCATTTTCCACACGGGCACGGCCATGAAAATGGCCAATTATTGCCTTAAAAACACGAAAAAATTAACACGGAACCGCAAAAGCATCCTAACATAAACATAACCTCCTGACAGTCCTGGCTAGAATGATGTCACATGTCACCCACCGGGCAAGGGCGTCAAGTATCTGTTGATGCCGTTAGTTATAAATATGAAGAATAATATTACTTGAAAAGAAAAGTTAGTTCTGGTAACTAAGAATGTATCTTAATCAAAATTAACAAAATGATAGAGACTACAAATTCATAATGTGTTATTACAACTAGCTTAATTGATAAATACAAGTTTGTAGGAACCTTGATGTAACATTTAAATAAGATATATACAGAGTGAAATTCAGCTAAACAAAATATTTTATTTCTGCCAACTAATATGAAAACTGAACACAAGATATTTTCTTTGTTCTGATGGCATCATTTTTTGGTAAATATAACCAAGAAAAAAACCTTTCCTAACTAAAAATAGTTATTTTTGGTAACGTTAACACGAGAACAAATAAAAATTAGTACTAAATACCAAGTCATTTTTAAGAGTGTACATTGTATATTTAATGATATGTACCCAAATGCCAATGAGCGCCAATAAAATAATTAAACGACAATAACGAAAGTTGTCATTGTCATTTCTTTCGAATTAGGCCTTTTACAGCTTAACGTGGGCTCCGAACCACGATCCTCAGTCGTGCGAATCCGATATACCGAGCAATAATGACAGCAAGATAAAATGGATATTATAATATCCTGTATAAAAGAAAACGGCATAAATAAACTAATAGAAACATAGCCGTCTGACAAGGAATTTCATATAGATTTCACTCACAAAAATAATATAAAGAAGCATTATTAAAACGAAGGAATGTTTTATTCTTTATAAATATTTTTGTTAAGAGCATCCAACCAACATTATTAAATTCTTCTCCAAGGTTACCCAGCTCCATATCTACATATACAGTGTCCTGCAATAGTGCGTCAGGCGTTAAGGTTAGGAATTTCATTCATAGATAGATACAACCAATACTCAACATTTTGTATGTTAAAGGAGTATCCGAGAGAATAAGAAGACTAGGACAACTGTACAACATCAACACAGTATTCAGCTCAAGAGACACTTTAAGAAGCCACCTGACGAAGACGAAACCGAAACCAGCAAGCCAAAAAGACAAGAAAAATTATATCTACCAAATACTCTGCGGGTGCGGCCAATCCTATATTGGTGAGACACTAAAGGCCTTTTTACATTGGGTGCAATTGCAAGAAAAAATTGCCTGAAAGCATGCGCTTTGTCGACGTTTTAAACAGCTGATGCAGGTTTTAAATGGGAAAATGTGCATCAGCTGATTAAAACGTCGTCGAAGCGTATGCTTCCAGGCCGTTTTTCTTTCAACTGCACCCAATGTAAAAAGGCCTTAAGACCACTCGAAGTAAGGGTAAAAGACCATAAGAACAACACCCAAAAAGGAGAGACCGAAAAATCATCATCTCGCACGGCCATCATATCATGTGGACGGAAGCCGAAATCCTGCAAAAAGAACCGCACTGGAGGAAGAGGAAGTTTAAGGAAGCTGCCACCATACACCAAAACCCAGGTTGTTTTAGTAAGCCTTCATTATATATGAGAAACGTCTGGAAACCTTTGTTAAGTAAATGTAATCTTAGAATAAGAACACGTAAGAGTTAAACACATGACTCATCCAGATATGCGTCATGCACTTAGCTAGTATAAATAGAACACGTAAGACTTAAACGCATGACTCCACCCACTCGTTAAGCGTCACTGCACCTACCTAGTATTATAAATAGAGCTGTGATTACCAAACTTATTTAGTATCACCTGAAGACGCCTGGAGATACTTACTAGTTGAAACGTTGTGATTCAAAACAAATAAAGACAATGCAAGCTCAAAATTCTACTGCCGTTCAAGAAACGTTATTATTAACCTTTAAACAGATAGAAAGAATCATATTAACCAATTCATCTTAATAAAATTGGTTTTAATTTCTTATAATTTATTCGCCCTTAATACCAACTTTTTAAAATTAATAAAATAACTTGTCAAATTATAATAAACAAATGAATTCATTTTTATTTCAAAGCCTACCATGACATAAACATTGCTAAATAGACCGTTTTGCAGGTTTTTTCTCGTATTTGATCTGAAATATTAAGGAATCTAAACAGATCCTTTCAAGAACCTGTTGACTTGTGCACAGATTAAAATAAAATACATTTTGAATACTCACCTGTAGTTTAGTCTGGTCGCCTATGTTTAATTTTAATAATAAAACTTTTTTAAACATAATTAATGAAATTTGAAATTATTTCGAAAAAGGTTGGAAAAAACTTATTACATTTAATAGTCAAATAATATACAGGGTGTTCCATTTGAAAAACTTGAGAAAAATTAATTTAAAATGTGTCGTTTTTGAAACATTTTTAGGAACATGCACCTTGAAAAAAAAAATCTCACCCAATTCCATGGTTTAAAAAATTAATTTAGATGGTTTTTTTGATTGAGGACAGTAAAATTTTTTAGTTTTTAATTTATTACTCTTACGTCGGGTGGCACAAAAAATTTTAATAATAATTAACTAACCAGCAAGTTTAACTATGATATACATGACATTGGCAGAAATAATTTTCTCACAATCATACTGCCCCGGTTACCTTAATTTACTAATCAGGTATCTTTGATTGATGAAATTCCTAACTTAATTCGTATTAGAGCTATAGAAGCCTGACGCACTATTGCGGGACCCTGTATAAGGCGTAAAAATAAAAAATGTCAGTACGGTTTTATTGTTTTTAGCAAACTTCGTTTTGGGATGTTATAAGTTTTCTATTTTGCAAAGGTGCAAACTTTCCTGCTAATTTACTAATTATGACAAAAATGTTCGATCTTTTATTAAATTAAGTTTATGTTGTAAAAAATGTCTGCTGCAATAGTTTTAATTTTATAATTTAATTTCTGTAACTTACTATATTACTAATAAAAAAAATAATAATTTTCATACATTTTGAAAAAAAATGAGAAAGATGGCATTAACTGAATAAAAAAATGTAACACAATTGCTACTTATTTCTGCTATAGACGCCATCAGGAGTAAAAAATATGGCCTATACGGTCAATCAAAAAAAATTATTTGTTTCAAATACTAGTTGCGCCATTGTATAATTTATTTAATTTTAAAATTATTAATAAATATTTTTTTTATTTTTTATTATAAACTTTACTGACACAAATAAAAATTATGTAATAATTTTTAAAAAAGGAAGGCAGGACCAACACAAACATCGTCGGTCTAACTGTCAGAAGGGGCAATTTATCATTGACGCCTCATTTAACTTTTGATCGAGCGTAGTTTTAATATAATATTACACAAATGCCAATAACCAGTTAACTATTTCAAATACAGGAGCTTACGTGGATGCAACAGAGTTAAAATTTGTCATGTAAAATGAGAGCTCTTCTTGACCCGAATTACAAAAAAAAACTAAGGAAGATATTGAAAATTCGAATAGCGGGGTTTTGTTGGTTGGCAAAAACTGGGTATTAATACCCAAAAGTAGAAGGTATTTTTTTAGTAAATTTAAGGATACACAGATAAAGAATACAATAAAATAATTAATGAAATTTTATACCGACGTGTAAAAACACAATATACAACCAGCGAAAATTTATCAAATTATAACATAAAAGCAGCAGCGAAGTGAAAATATACGAAAAAATTAGCCGTTAATGACATTTATTATGTTTTTATACACACAAAAAAGGCTTTAGGGCGCAATCAAATGGAAAAAATATTATGCCTATACAGTTTTAAATTGCTTGGAGAATTATATGAAAAATGTTTGACCCAATATTTCGCATGTTTATTTTTCTGCATATACAGTGTGTCTACGGATAAAGTTTGGAAGAAGTAAAACTTTTTATTAGTAGGTATAGAAGAAAAAGTAATTTTTTATAAAAATGTCTGCTTGTGCTGAAACTACAATTTCGAATATCAGATTTGCGATAACTATACAGGGTTGGACAGAAAAAACATTTTTAATTTTTTATATTTTATGATTGAATAAATTAAAGAAATATGATATGTATTATTAAAAATACTTCAAAAGTAGACAAAGAAAAATAGTTTTTCTACAACATCGTTATTCGGCCAGATACAAAATCATATTCTAAGTAAGAAGGCAACAATAGCTGTTTGTTTTTACCTAAATTTATTTTAAACGAATTCCAAAAAACTAAAAATGTTTTTTCTGACGAACCCTGTATAGTAAATCTGATATGCGAAATTGTAGTTTTAGCACAGCAGACGTTTTTATAAAGAATGAATTTTTTTTCTATACCTTCTAATAAAAAAGTTTTTCCTCTTTCAAATTCTATCCGTGGACACACTGTATACATATCCCCTTTTGATTAGTCAATAGCGTTTATGATGCCGCTTTAAATTACAGGTTTTTTAATAAAAATGCAAATAAAAAGCTTATTGTTAAAATGGTTCTTTTTTTATTTATTGGATTTTTGCGTCAACTTTAGAGATAAAATGATCCGCAAAAATACAAAAAACGAAAAAAATGTGGCTAGACAATAAACCGGATGGCCCACTCTCTTAATGAAAATTTCGCACCTTCTTTTTCTAACTATAAATCAGGAAATTTTCCCTAGGCTGCGAATTTTTACAAAAAATTTGCGAGCTCTAACGAATTTCCGGAAATAATTATTCATGGTCTAGAGGGAGATTATTTAGTGAGAATTTTCCTAATTTAAATGTTTTTCAAAAACAGAGTTATAGGGAGGCATTAGTTCTACAATCTAAAATTATTATAAATTATACAGGTTGTCAAAAATAGTCAGGCATTTCATAGATACTGCCTTTGTTCCAAATAGTCAGTTATATCATAGATACTTCCTTTTGAATGACAGAAGAATTTTGGACTTGTATTGTCTTTATTTACAACGTTTTAACTGGTAAATAACGCCAATCATCTTCAGGTGAATACTTTCTTTTAATGAAACACCCTATACAGGGTGCTACAAATTCGTGAGAGTACAAGGAGATCTCGAAAACGGTATAAGAGATACAAAGTTGCGTTTTTTGGGGCTTAATAATTTGGTAAAACAAAATATTATAAACATTCCGAATGCTTTCGAAGATACACAAAAAAAAAGAAATTTTTATTTTTAGTTTTAAATTTTTCGCGCCTTCATTTTTGACACTTTTTAAAGCCGTTTTTAAGTTCTACAAGATGGCGTTATTAGTTTTCATATTTGACGTTTCGTTCTTTAGATACCAACCTCAAGTAATTTTTTTTTAATACGGCCTGGAATTTTAAATACAGTTTTAGGGACTTCTAAACTTTATAAATTTAAAGTTATTTAAAGATTTTTAAAATTTTAACGTTTTGTCATCTATTAACAAATTTTTTCAAATTATATTTTTATATCATTGCTCAGGACCGTGAGCATTTAGAGTCAAACAAAAAAAAAAAGATTTCTGATTTGAAAAATCCGTCCATTTTTACTCAAGGAAGCCTGATATTTGATATTTTGTAAGAAAAAAGACCCAAAGTCTCGGCTTCAAATATCTTTCAGTTTGTTTATTTTTGTTACATGTTTCGCATGAATCCAGCATCATCAGATCGAATAAACAGTAAAAAAATTTTGAACTTGTTTTTGAAACAAACGTAAGCGCATCATAGTAACATAACTAGATACACTCCAGTTACCGTGTTGTTACTAGGGAGTATTAATTTTTTCTGTTTTACAGTATTTCGGTCTAGGTCTAAATTAAAAACCAATGCTAAAAATTTCGTTTTTTGGCGAATATCTCCGAAGGCATTCGGAATATTGACAATTTTCTTTCACCAAATTATTAAGCCTCAAAATATGCAACTTTGCCTCAATTTAACCATCGTCGTATCTCTTACCGTTTTCGAGATCCCTTTGTACGCACATGAATTTGTAGCACCCTGTATATTATATTAGTTTCTAATTTGCCACACAATTTAACATGTTAAACCGTAAAACCTTTTTTTTTGTTATAACCGTTAAACCGGCAGTTTTCCCATTTAAAACCTGCAGTAGCTGATTAAAACTTCGTCAAAGCTCATGCTTTCAGGCAATTTTTCTTGAAATTGCACCTAATGTAAAAAGGCCCTATTACACACACAATCTCACAACATAGCGAACTAACATTGCAAGTTAAATAAAAGCTTTTAAAAATTGCATGTTAAGACTTTTTTTGATTACCTGAAAAAAAGATAATAATGCCTCAAAAGAATATTTTTAGCGTTATTGAACCATAAAGCATATTATTTCATTACAATGTACTTAACGACCTTTTTGATGAAAAACAGTCTAGTTGAATTATTTTCTCGTTTACCTCGACGAAAACTCCAGGGAAAATTTTAATTTCTTTTTGAAACAAGGCGGAAACTACAGTGTGCAATTTTCCTGCAGAAAATTCGCTTAGTCAGTTTTAATATCTTGGTTATTGGATTTCTTCTAGAAGCTTTTTAGGTGACGTGTTTAAACGCGAAGGTAAGTAATTAGTTACTTCACAAACAAGGGAAATAAATATATTATTTTCTTCAAAAATTTTAATGTTTCGATTTGTGTTGAATTATAATTTAGATAAGTTTACAGGAAAGTACGGTGGTATTTTAAGAAAGGGAAACAACTAGTAAAATAATAAATTTAATTATTATTTTTGTAAAACTTGTTTAGAGCAACATCCTGAAAATATGGATAATCCGATATACGGGTAATTCCAAAGCTGATACTTCTTTTTTAGCTGTGTATAGAAGGCATTAAAATAAACAACATTTTCAAATACCTTTGTTCAAAAAACTCAAAAATAGGCGAGATAGAGAAGTTAAAAATCTAAATGCGGGCCTGGCATCAAAACATACCCCGCTATAGTTACTGTTGTTTTTCTTATTTCTTATTAGTATTAGTCATACGGGTAGTGTTGAACAATCCGGTGCGGTGTGTTTTTCTGTTAAGTTAATATTAAATCATTGATACTTACGTGAAAATGGTAAAATTTGAAATCAATGAATTAATAGATAAGGTGGTAATTTAGTGTAAGTGTGGCAAAGTGCTTCGAGATTATACGCAGGACGCTTTCCCTTGCGGGCTTATCCAACACCCAGAAGTTTTCTTAATGTTATTCAACGGGCAAGTAAGGCAGAACCGTATTTGATTCGTAGTGTAATAAATGAATGTAAGTACCTTATTTTTGAGTTTTTTGAAAAAAGGTATTTGAAAAAGTTGTTTATTTTAATGCCTTCTATACACAGCTAAAAAAAAGTATCAACTTAAAAATCACCCTGTATTTATTAAGTCAACGTTTTGACGTATTGTCATGTTTTGAGAAACAAAACTCTAACTATAACTCAAATACGTCCCACCATCTGGATCCGTTTCTAAAGAGCTATTTTCTAAATTAAGTAACTTTTAAATACTAAGTTAACAAATGTGTTTGACAAGAGAAACCTCAACCTCAATACACTAAAAATTTACGTGATATGGACTCTAACACGGCTTACCGCTCAAACACGCCTTGGTAATAAACTTAAAATAATAAATTTTCACGTTGTGACGTATAATTAACCTAGTTAAAAGTCACATAACAAGACCCTTTTTGTTGTTTATTTTTATTTAATTTTTTTATGATGTCATAATATTAGTTATATTACGTAGATCCTTGAACTGGTATATACACAAAACCTTATTTAAAACTTACGTATGCCGATAATTCAAGTTTATTATTGCCATAAAAAAACTTTTTATATACTCGTAGACAACCCTTGTTTCACCGAATTGGTTTTTCCGGTTTACTTTCTTATAAAGCACTAGATCCACCAAATTTTTGACGTAGTAATGTAATGTGGAAAAAAAAGAATTTTTTATATCCCTTGAGCACACGTGTTACGTGACATGTATATGTACAGGGTCATCCAACCAGGACTGAACAGGGGCATATTTTTTGAGTTTCCATGTATTTTGAGTTGAGTTGAGAGGGGGGGGGGGGGCTGCAGCTCTCCCTTCCCCCCAGCCTAGGAGCTCGGGTCTAAAAGTCTAATTGTAACTTAATTTTTCGTCTCAAGCTTGGACTCTTAATTTAAATCTTTAAATAATGTATACTTGGCTTAGATTACAAAGGTCTTGTAGGAAACGTTTAGTTTTTAAATTTTTCCTTTTGAGACGCATATCGTTTTAGTTATTGATTTATGATGCAATTTAAAAAAAAAAGAATAATATTTTATAGTATTTTTCCATTGTATACTTGTCTATTCCGTTTTCCCGTTTTTAGAGCTATTTTAAATCAACAAAAATATAACCCAATGCAAAAAAATATTTTTACAACAAAAACAATTAGGTACCTATTTATTTTTAAAGAGAAAAATTAAAGTAAAAATTTTAATTGAAACATTTTTTATGGAAGAAGTGTGATAATTATAATATAAAATATAGTGCGGGAAGAAACAAGAATACTTTATTATGAATATAGAAAACGGCACTTAAGAAGGATTTCTAAACCTAAGCATTTGCATCAAAAACTGCTTTTAGATCCACGCTCCTAAAATACATGATTTCTGAAAAAATCATCAATTTTGGTGAGCGATGTTTACTTTATTTTTAATCATGAAAAACCGAGCCCGAAAAACGCTGGTTAAAGTCATACATAATTATGTCTTTTGTTAAAATTTTGGATTGACACCAATATTTATATTTTTCACAAATATAAAAAATGTTTTTTTTTTAAAAAGAATACATAATTATGTCTTTTGTTAAAATTTTGGATTGACACCAATATTCATATTTTTCACAAATATAAAAAATGTTTTTTTTAAAAAAAGAAAAAGCTAGGAATATCAAAAAAAAGGGAAAAAAACATTTACAAAAAAAAATTTTATCCAACCATGCGAAATTTGATAGCATTTAGGCCAACTTTAGGCATGGCCCCGGTGCTTTTCCGCCTTCTTCACTAGGTACAATAGCATAAAATATATGTAGTCCCGACTGTCTCTCTCTCTCCAGAAAAAAGTCCTACTTACGCCCACTGAGCCCCCCCAACCCCCCCCCCCCCACCCCCGGAGCCTATTTTCTAGTTTAATAATAACTAATTGAAAACATGTTTTTCTTCTAATTTATGTTATCATTTTTTAAAATTTCATATAAATTTGATATTGTAATTTAAACAAATAATATATTTTGAATCCAGTTTTTACATAATTGATTTATCTAGCTTAGGGCTTTTTACGAAACCATCATATCCAGTCATTAAGCTCGTGACGTCACTTATAGAAAGGGCTTTTTATGTCGGCTTGAGCACAAATAATGTGTCATGTACCGACGGTCGGTTGCCTGTTCGAAGTTCTCCCGCCTGACCGCTGCAAAGAGCCACTTTATACACCACTGGTTTTGAAATTTAATTTATGTAGATGCATTTTTCTATGAAGTTGATGTTTTTTTTTGGTACAGAGTTGAAAAACATAAAGTAGATATTCGCAATAGAAATTTATAATTTTTTGAATTTAATTTAACATAAAGTACAATTTTTTTTTTAATTTTTCTTTTATACAACTGTTGGTTATTTTTTTCTTACTTATTAAGATAATTACAATATTTTTTTTAAAACTAAAACAAGTACAACAAAAAATATTTTGAAGAAAATCTTAGAAATTAATTAGTTTTTAGGACCTTAAAAACGCTATAAAAATTTTAATCATCGCAAGTGAAGTTTTGCTACAAAGTTTTAAATATAAAAATTTTGAACATTATGTTTATAAAAATATATGATTAATATTCTTATATAACTTCTACACCTTCACATAAGGATATTCTTTGAAGTTAATTAGGTAAAGAACAATATCCACTTCGTATTGTTGAATTTATAATTAGTTTCTTCCTAGAATGATATTCAAAATTTGTAAACCATGATTTATTAAAAGGTTCTCCAAAAAGTTCTTCATATAATTTTTAGTTATTTATTTCCGGTTGACATTTTGACACTTTCAAGGTATAGTTGTTTTGATTACTATTTATTGTAACTTTAATAGAGATAATACATTTTTTTACTTTTTTAAAGTGTACTAATGTAAAAACTGGTATATCGTATACTTCTGTGTAATGGGAGATACATATTAGATTAGTTCTAAACTCTACTGTATCTTACTTTTACCAAGGCTACATATTTATAAGTTAAAAATAAATATAGTAGAATTTAAAAAAAGTATGACTTAGTGATAGTGATATGTAGTAAAAAGGGTACATCATATACTTCGGTGTGATAGTTGTAAAAGGCTTTTGCGATCCGTATTAATTCCTATCTATCTATCTAGCTAATATATTGCTCACGTCGCTTATGCGGGATTTGCTGCATGCGACTATAGGACGAAAAGTACTTTTCCAACGGAGTCTCGGGCGCCACCTCTTGGATTAATGTGGTAAGAGGCCCACAGTTACCTTCGAGTAGCTTTTAGACAGTGGAGAAAATAATCCAGGCGTTCAACTGCGTATGGTGCGAAGGAATAATAAAACAATCGGTTTTAAAACATTTTGTATTCAAATACTTTTACATTAATATGTGCCCCATTTACTATCGGTTTAAAATGAATGATTTTACCAGTTAAAATATAGAAAACAACAGAGAGAGGAGGATTGTATACGTTCTTTGTCTGCGGTCATGTATCTTTTAGTCATTGACCAATCGCGGCTAAAAATAAATGATTCCGGCTTTGACGTCCGACGGCTTGATTAAATTACAGATTCGCGTCTTCAAGTTCGCAAGCGGTCCGGCGGTCAACTTAATAACAGTAATACATAGACCCGCGGAAATAAAATCAGTACAAAGATCTGCAAGCGCGGTCGCAGCTTAATTAATAGGATAAAGGTCAGGACGGACTACGGTGACGGACTTGCAGATATCAGAAAATAAGGATGCGGCCTATGTTTGAAAGAAAAGGTTCACGCGGTAATGCTACTTGCGAATGCGGATGTTACTACGTCAAGCGGTATCGGTAAAAAGTTCCAGAAATTAACGACAACACGACTAGCAATTCAGTGGCGGTCTTTAAATAGTAGATCGGTTTACGCATGCGTGACTGCGCATGAATCCCGCGGACCTACACGTTCTGGCTATCTAACAGTGTATACGTGTATGAGTAAGAGAAGGACGGTGTGATGTATGTGGTATGGTGTATGTTGTGTCGGTGTGTGTGTATGAGAGAGACAGATAGTCTATTTTCCCGGTCTGAATTTACATTAAGCAAATCAGAGTTCCTGCAGCAACTCGGACTTGCATAAAGGTGATAAAATGAATTTGCGGCCCGTTGTATTAAAACAAAACAGAGCTACTCGGCTAAGATGACCTGGAGTAGTCCGGTTCTGCATATGAGAGGAAAAGAGATACGACAAATGTCGGTGTCATGTGTGTGAGTGTAATGGCGGCGGTAACCGGTGATATGAGAATGATACAAATGAACGCTTTAGCCTTTGAAATTTAAAACGAGACAGAACTACTCGGCTAAGATGACCTGGAGCAGTCCGGTGTCGCATAGTTGAACTGTGGCTTGAATCCGAACGAGACAGAACTACTCGGCTAAGATGACCTGGAGCAGTCCGGTGTCGTATACTTACTACTATGACTGGGATTTAAAACGAGACAGCACTACTCGGCTAAGATGACCTGGAGCAGTCCGGTGTCGTATATGAGAGAAACAAAGAAATAATTATTCCGGTATACTATATATGTACGAGAGAGAAACAATATGACAGAGCTACTCGGCTAAGATGACCTGGAGCAGCCCGGTCTTATGTATGTGAATACCATAAAACAACCCGATATACGCGTCAGAAGGAAAGAAAACATTATATTGTCAGTCGGTGTGAGTGAGAAAGCAGTCAGTAATGCCAGAATGTGCGGTATAGAACGGCGGTTTAAATATCTATTATTAATCTACATTTTATTGCTTACCGTTAACGTTTTACTTTAACCCGGATGGTCTCGGTATTTGTCCGGAGCTAGTCAAGAGAATCGACCGGTTGCGGAGTGAGAGTATCGTACTCTGATTGTACGACGGCACGATCTCGCTAAGGAAGGCTCTCAGCCGGGATGGTCCCCTTCCACTCGGCGCGCGACATCGAGAAGTACCGATGGCGACGGCGGTTCCGCGCCGACCCGTACTACGAACAATGGGGAGTGCAGGAAAACTAAGAAAAGCTATTTCCCGGTATTTCGCGACGGAAAACTTTAGAAAATTAATCAGTACAATTAATATGAATAATTTACGAACAAGAATGAACTTTGTGCGACGAAAAATAAGAAAGTTAAAAACGGATACGTATACAACCCTGTAAAAATAATGTAACTTCGTTACACACCCCCCCTTCTTTGAAAAAAATATTTTTATTTATAAAAGGAAAATATTTTCTTATTCTAGCCCTACTGCGGAAGGTCCCTAATAATTTAAAATTACAATTCAGAAAACTATCGCGGATCTAAATAAAATCAAAATAATATATCATTTCTTCTTTGGATTGGTCCAGTGGTCCGGGTACTGCAACAAGTTCTCGTACACGTAGCGGTGGAAAACCGTGCAAAACACGATGCCTCACCGTCTCTGCTTCCTGGGACTGGAACATCACATAGGGCTTCACTAGGTTAGGGGTGTCGGTTTGGGCGGAAATTACTTTAGATCATCGTGTGCGGGCTTCAAGTCTTTAATATGTATATTCCGGTACTTTTTCCCAGACTGATCCTTAAGGTCATATACAACCGGTGATACCACTTTAAGTACAGTATAAGGCCCAGAATATTTCGGTGCAAGCTTGGCGGCGAATCCTTTAATAGCAGAAGATAGTGGGTTTTCTCGTCGCATGACTTTATCACCAATGTGACATCTCCACTCACGGCGACGAAGGTTATAGTGGTGGCTTTGAACAGTGAAGGCTTTTCCGAGATTGATGCGGACGAGCGCATATACATCTTTCAGCCTTTTTAGCCTGTCCGTCAGGTTCTCCAATTGAGCAGTATTTTCTTCTGCGGAGGGGCCGACGTCGTCTGGCGGTGGTTCAGTGTCCGGAAGGTTGCGGTATAACGGTTTCGGAGGGTCCAGCTCACGGCCAAAATTAAGAAAAGCTGGAGAAAATCCTGTAGAATCATGTCGGGAACTATTGAGTGCAAACACTAACTCGGGTAGATGCACATCCCATTTTCTGTGGTCTGATTCGCAGAATTGGGCTACCATGGTCTTCATAGTTTTATTGGCGCGTTCTACTGGGTTGGCTTGCGGTGTATACGGAGGTGTAAGGCGGTGCGTAATTCCCATTTCATTTAGTAGGTCCCTGAAGGTTTGTCCGGTGTATTGGGTTCCATTGTCGGAAATAACAGTGTGTGGGCATCCGAATCGGGTGATAACCTCTTCATAGAGCGCCTGGCTTACCGCCTTAGCGGTAGCTTTTCGAATAGCACGACACTGCACCCATTTAGTAAAGCGGTCTTGAAACATAACTAGGTAGTTATTTCCTTTCGCCGATCGGGGTAATGGTCCTACTAAGTCGGTACTGACGGTTTCCCATGGTTGGTCATTCCTTGATGGTCGCATTTTACCAGCAGTTTGTTGTTGAGAAGTTTTATACCTTTGGCAAGATGCACAGCGTCTCACATAAACGGCAATATCTCTAAACATACCTGGCCAGTAATAACGACGGGCTATTCGTGCGGTAGTTTTTGCAATACCGAGGTGTCCGGCGGTTGGTCGGTCGTGGTTTTCTTCCAGTACTGCTTTTCGAGCGGCCTTAGGAACGCAAACTTTCCATGGATCGGTCATGTCATCATCGGTAGGGTCGGACATATCCCAGAAGTGACGGTATAGGCGGCCATCTTTTATGCTATAGTCCGGGAAAGCAGTGGGGTTATTCTCAACGGCAGTTTTCTTGGCGATGTACCAAGAACAGGGCGTAAACTCTTCTAAGGAAAATATCGGGTTGGCTTCCTCTTCCTCGTCATTGGTAGCGATAGGGGCACGGGATAGTGCATCGGCTACTTTGTTTAAAACCCCCTTTCGGTATTTTATTTCAAAGTCAAACTGTTGAAGGTACATGCTCCACCGAGCTAATCTGCCGGACGGACTTTTAATCGAATGTAACCAGCGGAGGGATTGATGATCGGTCACGACTGTAAAGTGATAGCCTTCTAGGTATGGTCGCATCTTTTCTACTCCCCATACAATTGCCAAGCATTCTTTCTCAGTGACTGAGAACTTCTTTTCGTTTGGACTTAAGCTTCGACTTGCATATGCAATCACGTGGTCGCCGTCGGATCCATGCTGAATTAGTGCAACACCAAGCCCATTGTCGGATGCATCTGTTTGCAATGTGAATGGTCTCGAAAAATCCGGGCACGTCAAGACAGGTGAATTGGTTAAGCTAGTTTTTAGCTGGTCGAATGCGGTTTGTTGTTCTTCAGTCCATTTCCAGCGAATTCCCTTTTTTAAGAGTTGATTGAGTGGTGCGGCTATCTGTGAGAAATTAGGTACGAAGCGTCGGTACCACGATGCAATACCCAGGAATCGTCGTAAGGAACGTATGCTATTCGGTGCAGCTAATTGAAGAATGGCGCAGACTTTCTCAGGATCGGTACTAATGCCTTCAGAGGTAACCAGGTGACCTAAATATCGGAGCGATCGACGGCCAAATTGACACTTTTCTGGGTTTAATTTCAGGTTAGCGGTACGGAGACGGTGAAATACTTCTTGTAGATTATTAAGGTGTTCCTCGAAGGTTTCTCCTAAAATAATTATGTCGTCCAGGTACGCAAAACAGAACTGGTCAAGCTCCGGCCCAATAATGCGGTCCATTAATCTCTGGAACGTGGCGGGTGCTGAATGTAATCCAAAAGGCATTACTTTAAATTGAAATAGGCCCATGCCTGGTACAGTAAAAGCAGTAATCGGTTTACTTTCTTCAGATAGCGGTATCTGCCAGTAGCCTTGTTTTAAGTCGATGCTGGAAATATACCGGGCTCGTCTCAGTTTATCCAATATTGCATTGATGTAGGGCAGAGGGTAGGCGTCTTTACGGGAAATGGTGTTAATCTTTTGAAAATCGATACAGAATCGGTATTTACCATCCTTCTTGCGGACTATTACGACGGGAGAACTCCATGGGCTATCGGCAGGTTCAATTATGTCGTTTTCCCACATCTCTCGGACTTCTGTATTGATTATTTCCTGCATCTTAGGGTTCTGCGGCCTATATCGTTGCTTAATCGGTTCGGCATTTAACAAATGTATTGTATGCTGCATGAGCGGAGTAGTGCCGTGTATATCGTTGAATTTCGGAAGCTCTCGGTCTAGAAATCGTTGTAGTTGGCGTTCTTCTTCCTGCGTTAGAACTAGACTAGGAGCGTTTTGATTTAAGCCTATGGGACTACACATATCGGAGAAAGAAAGGGCTTCGTCATTAAGGTATACTTGGCCAGAGCTTAAATCTAGCTGAAACTGGTGACGCCCCAATATGTCCATTCCTAATACAACATCGGACGTCAGATGCGGAAAGTAACTGATGTCGGCGATCAAAGCCGTGTTTCCAAATTTCAATGATAAGCGGTAAGCTTCTGATATCCGTATCACTCCGCCGTTGGCTACTTGGGCACTTTTAACAGGTGATATTACTTTTTCGCAACGGTGTCTTCGGCAGTTTTCGACGGCTAGATCCCCTATATATGAACTGGCAGCGCCGGTGTCTATTAAGGCTGAAAACGGTGTATTGCAAATGTATACGATGACATGCGGACGGTTATCGGTATTATTGTTTATCGAACGGTGTAATGGAGTCGAGGTTAAATGGTTTCGGTACTGAACTGACCTCGAAGCGGTACAGCGCCGGTTTAGTTTTCCTGTCGGATTGTGGGGCACGAACAGTTGCGAGACATGATGTTATCCCTACCACATCTTGAACAAAATAAGCGGGGCGGATTTCTGCATTCGGTACGAAAATGTCCGCTTTCTCCACATCTCCAGCACATTGGCAAACGCTGGTTAGACGAGCGTCTTTCTGGTGGTGGGGCGTTTCTTGGCCGATTTGTAGGCATACTGCTGGTTGGTTCGGGTCGTGGCCTATAATTGGTGCGGCTTAGTTGCTCCAATAATAACTCGGTTTCCCGTACTACTCGGGAAAATGACACATTATCTGTGAAATCCGACCTTCGTATTTGTTGTCGGTATTGCGGCAGTAGATTACGGTATAGCCATTTTAATTCTTGATCCGGATTTATGCTTCCGTGTCTGCGAATAAGCGTCTGCAGATCGGTGATATACCGGCTGGGCGGTTCGGTTGTTCTCTGTCGGCGGTGACTTATTTCCACTTCCAAATCATCGGCATGGTTTAACGGAAAGTAAAAGCTTCTAAAGTCCACTTCAAATTCAACCCATGTTTTCCACTTCCTATTGTTATTGCGGTACCATAAGGCAGCTTCCCCTTGTAGAAGTTCGGGCATGTGCGGTAGAAGTGCGTCCATTGAGATAGCTTGAGCGGCGCAAATTTCTTCAAGGCGTTCGATAAAAGTCACTGGGTCATCTCGGCCATTGAAATGTGTGTTCCATTTATATACTTTTAAAGACCGTACGGTTGCAGATGTATTGGGTCCAATGTTCGTGGTCATCGCGGCCTGTGATGCGGATGGTGTCGTTATCGTGACTGCCGGTGTTATTGTGTTTCCTGCAGCAGGTTGGGTTGTGGTCAAGGAAGGCTTCGGTGACGTGGCTGCTGCGCAGGTCGGTTGGGTAGCGGTAGTGGAAACGTTACCAGGTGGGAAGCTAAACGGTGTTGTTTTTAGTGATGGCGTCGCGCGGCCACTGCGTATAAAATTTATTAGACGCTTCTTGAGGATGTCGGTGCTTCCAGTAGTCTCAAGACCGAATTTAGTTAATTCGACAAGCAGACTATCCTTTTTTAATTGATATACCCAGCTTACTTGTGTATCGCTCGGATCGGTCTGCGTTGTTTTCGTGGTGTCATCTTCGGAGTGCAGCGGCGTCGTGGCGGCGGCGGCGGCGTTGTTCGGCTCATCAGTATTCATTGCAGTTGACTTTCAGGAGCTCTGCGGTTTCTAGAGAACGATCCGTCTCGGTCGGTGGTTCCTGGTCCCTGCTCGGGCGCCAAATTTTGTAAAAGGCTTTTGCGATCCGTATTAATTCCTATCTATCTATCTAGCTAATATATTGCTCACGTCGCTTATGCGGGATTTGCTGCATGCGACTATAGGACGAAAAGTACTTTTCCAACGGAGTCTCGGGCGCCACCTCTTGGATTAATGTGGTAAGAGGCCCACAGTTACCTTCGAGTAGCTTTTAGACAGTGGAGAAAATAATCCAGGCGTTCAACTGCGTATGGTGCGAAGGAATAATAAAACAATCGGTTTTAAAACATTTTGTATTCAAATACTTTTACATTAATATGTGCCCCATTTACTATCGGTTTAAAATGAATGATTTTACCAGTTAAAATATAGAAAACAACAGAGAGAGGAGGATTGTATACGTTCTTTGTCTGCGGTCATGTATCTTTTAGTCATTGACCAATCGCGGCTAAAAATAAATGATTCCGGCTTTGACGTCCGACGGCTTGATTAAATTACAGATTCGCGTCTTCAAGTTCGCAAGCGGTCCGGCGGTCAACTTAATAACAGTAATACATAGACCCGCGGAAATAAAATCAGTACAAAGATCTGCAAGCGCGGTCGCAGCTTAATTAATAGGATAAAGGTCAGGACGGACTACGGTGACGGACTTGCAGATATCAGAAAATAAGGATGCGGCCTATGTTTGAAAGAAAAGGTTCACGCGGTAATGCTACTTGCGAATGCGGATGTTACTACGTCAAGCGGTATCGGTAAAAAGTTCCAGAAATTAACGACAACACGACTAGCAATTCAGTGGCGGTCTTTAAATAGTAGATCGGTTTACGCATGCGTGACTGCGCATGAATCCCGCGGACCTACACGTTCTGGCTATCTAACAGTGTATACGTGTATGAGTAAGAGAAGGACGGTGTGATGTATGTGGTATGGTGTATGTTGTGTCGGTGTGTGTGTATGAGAGAGACAGATAGTCTATTTTCCCGGTCTGAATTTACATTAAGCAAATCAGAGTTCCTGCAGCAACTCGGACTTGCATAAAGGTGATAAAATGAATTTGCGGCCCGTTGTATTAAAACAAAACAGAGCTACTCGGCTAAGATGACCTGGAGTAGTCCGGTTCTGCATATGAGAGGAAAAGAGATACGACAAATGTCGGTGTCATGTGTGTGAGTGTAATGGCGGCGGTAACCGGTGATATGAGAATGATACAAATGAACGCTTTAGCCTTTGAAATTTAAAACGAGACAGAACTACTCGGCTAAGATGACCTGGAGCAGTCCGGTGTCGCATAGTTGAACTGTGGCTTGAATCCGAACGAGACAGAACTACTCGGCTAAGATGACCTGGAGCAGTCCGGTGTCGTATACTTACTACTATGACTGGGATTTAAAACGAGACAGCACTACTCGGCTAAGATGACCTGGAGCAGTCCGGTGTCGTATATGAGAGAAACAAAGAAATAATTATTCCGGTATACTATATATGTACGAGAGAGAAACAATATGACAGAGCTACTCGGCTAAGATGACCTGGAGCAGCCCGGTCTTATGTATGTGAATACCATAAAACAACCCGATATACGCGTCAGAAGGAAAGAAAACATTATATTGTCAGTCGGTGTGAGTGAGAAAGCAGTCAGTAATGCCAGAATGTGCGGTATAGAACGGCGGTTTAAATATCTATTATTAATCTACATTTTATTGCTTACCGTTAACGTTTTACTTTAACCCGGATGGTCTCGGTATTTGTCCGGAGCTAGTCAAGAGAATCGACCGGTTGCGGAGTGAGAGTATCGTACTCTGATTGTACGACGGCACGATCTCGCTAAGGAAGGCTCTCAGCCGGGATGGTCCCCTTCCACTCGGCGCGCGACATCGAGAAGTACCGATGGCGACGGCGGTTCCGCGCCGACCCGTACTACGAACAATGGGGAGTGCAGGAAAACTAAGAAAAGCTATTTCCCGGTATTTCGCGACGGAAAACTTTAGAAAATTAATCAGTACAATTAATATGAATAATTTACGAACAAGAATGAACTTTGTGCGACGAAAAATAAGAAAGTTAAAAACGGATACGTATACAACCCTGTAAAAATAATGTAACTTCGTTACATAGTAAACAGAAAATTTACATAGATTACGTTTATAAATGAAAGATGTTAAAGCATGAGTATAATAAGTTATGTTTTTAGATATATGCTAAAATATAATGATGTGTAGGAAAAACGGTATATCGTATACTTCGGTGTAATGCTAATAAACCGAAAATGGACATATCTTACACATTTATAAATGAAAGACGTTTAAGTATGAGTATAATGAATAATTTTTTTTTAATATATGGAGAAATATAATGACGTATAGTAAAAAGGTATATCGTATACTTCGGTGTAATGCTAATAAACAGATGATGTGTAGGAATAACGGCATATCGTATACTTCGGTGTAATGCTAATAAACAGAAAATGTATATAGATTATACATTTTAAAATGAAAGATGTTAAGGTATGGTATAATAAGTTATGTTTTTAGATATATGGTTAAATATCATGATGTGTAGGAAAAACGGTATACCGTATACTTCGGTGTAATGCTAATAAACAGAAAATGGACATATCTTACACATTTATAAATGAAAGACGTTTAAGTATGAGTATAATGAATAATTTTTTTTCAATATATGGAGAAATATAATGACGTGTAGTAAAAAGGTATATCGTATACTTCGGTGTAATGCTAATAAACAGAAAATGTATATAAATTACACATTTTAAAATGAAAGATGTTAAAGTATGAGTATAATAAGTTATATTTTTAGATATATGGTAAAATATAATGATGTGTAGGAATAACGGCATATCGTATACTTCGGTGTAATGCTAATACACAGAAAATGTATATAGATTACACATTTTAAAATGAAAGATGTTAAAGTATGAGTATAATAAGTTATATTTTTAGATATATGGTAAAATATAATGATGTGTAGTAAAAACGGTATACCGTATACTTCGGTGTAATGCTAATGAATAGAAAATGTTCAAAAATTACATATTTTTAAATAAAAGACGTTAAAGTATGAGCATAATGAATGATGTTTTTTAAATATATGATGAAATATAATGTTGTGTAGCAAAAAAGGTATATTCTATACTTCGGTGTAATGCGAATAAACAGAAAATGTAGATATATTACACATTTATAAATGAAAGATGTTTAAGTATGGGTATAATGAATAATTTTTTTTAAATATATGGAGAAATATAATGACGTGTAGTAAAAAGGTGTATCGTATACTTCGGTGTAATGCTAATAAACAGAAAATGTATATAGATTACACATTTTAAAATGAAATATGTTAAAGTATGAGTATAATAAGTTATATTTTTAGATATATGGTAAAATATAATGATGTGTAGGAATAACAGCATATCGTATACTTCGGTGTAATGCTAATACACAGAAAATGTATATAGATTACACATTTTAAAATGGAAGATGTTAAAGTATGAGTATAATAAGTTATATTTTTAGATATATGGTAAAATATAATGATGTGTAGTAAAAACGGTATACCGTATACTTCGGTTGAATGCTAATAAATAGAAAATGTTCAAAAATTACATATTTTTAAATAAAAGACGTTAAAGTATGAGCATAATGAATGATGTTTTTTAAATATATGGTGAAATATAATGTTGTGTAGCAAAAAAGGTATATTCTATACTTCGGTGTAATGCGAATAAACAGAAAATGTAGATATATTACACATTTATAAATGAAAGATGTTTAAGTATGGGTATAATGAATATTTTTTTTAAATGTACTATGGAGAAATAATGATGTGTGATGTGATGTGAAAGGTATACTTATTGTATACTTCGGTGTAATGTCAATAAACAGACAATCTACATAGATTATACATTTATAAATGAAAGATGTTTAAGTATGAGTATAATGAATTATCTTTTAAATATATGGTGAAATATAATGATGTGTAGTAAAAACGGTATATCGTATACGTATGTTAAAGTATGAGCATAATGAATAATGCTTTGTAGATATATGGTGAAATATAATGTTGTGTAGTAAAAAAGGTATATCGTAAACTTCGGTGTAATGCTAATAAACAGAAAATGTACATAGATTACACATTTATAAATGAAAGATGTTGAAGTAGGAGTATAATGAATGATGTTTTTAGATTTATGGTGAAATATAATGATGTGTAGTAAAAACGGTATATCGTATACTTCGGTCTAATGCTAACAAACAGAAAATGATTACACATTTTAAAATGAAAGATGTTAAAGTATGAATATAATAAAAAAAGATGTAAGATCATATATTGACGTGTAGTAAAACTGTATACTTCGGTGATATGTTACTAGATTACACATTAATAAATGAAACATGTTAAAAACACGTGAACTTAAGTTAATTCAATTATATTACTGCATACACTTATATTTAACTGTCACTTGTAATTTAAACTGAACCCTGTACAAGTGGCCATTAATAAACCTTTGTGAGTTCGTTTAGACAAAAGGTATATTCACTAAATCCATTAAGATCGTAGTTTGTATACTAAGAAATTGTTCTTGCTATGTACAAGCAAAAAGTATATAATATTGTATAGTTAAGCAATTTACAGAACCTTTCCAGGATATAGCAAAAGTATAAAAATGAAATTGCCACTCTAAAAATTATATTGTTATCGGGTAACAAAAAATAAATGTCGTAGTCAAATATATATATCGTCATATTATCATCATATCATCGTCAATATAATATGATAAACTATAACAATATTTTATGGCAATAGCATGGAAAAAACTATATTTTAAATTTACTGTTACAAACTTAGTTAGTTACAATAGTATAACTATGCATGTTATTCTGATGACTCGCAGGTTTCCTTCCTCGCGATCTCCATGAGGGACAAGTAAGGAACTTTGCTTGTTTTGTTTAGTTTTTGTTTTTTATCAATATATGTCATCACTTTAAGTTAAATACATTGTAGGTATTATATCAGTATAGGGAGGTATTTTTGACCAAATACAAATTAAACTGTGGCAGACTTAAAAACAAATGGTAAGTAAGCATTATTTCCTCTTCGGTCGCGCGATCTTAACAACTTGAATGTCTTGTTAATACTAAATGAATTATTCTCCGGCGCAAACAAATTCGCGGGGGTATAACTGAGGATGAAATTGGAACCAATAAGATGCTAAGCGACGGAATCACAAAGAAGCAATAATTTATATTTCGGATCTGAACACATTTTAGGTTTGGTTCAATAAACCAAATAATCGTATTGCTTTCTTAGCGATACCCAACGATCTGTTACCAGCGACACCCCTTGTTGTAAAAAAGAGTAAAGGATGTTGTTACAGTAACAAAAAGAATATAACAAAAGCTATATAGATCTGATAACAATTTGTATGGCTGTACCTACTACTAACCAGGCGTATTGTTAATTTAATCATATATATATATATATATAAATGGGAAGAAATAATACCCTTCACTAAGATATATTTTATAAGAAATCTTTATTTTAAATTTTTAAAATTAAATTAAATTTAAAACCTTAACATTGCTGAAAAATGTTTTCTTAATTTTTTTCAACACCAATTTCCACACCACAATTTGAGAACAACCCATGTCACTTCTGAGAACCATATCCTAAGATGTCTTGGAACATCACAGATCATATATACACACATGTTACGACAACAGTAGTACATCCGTCCTACCAACACACATAATTATCATTTTCGCCATTTAGCAATAACTTTTCAACCACTGAAGTTGCTGTTCAGGTTTCAATATCATTCTCACGTAACATTTCTCATTTCGTCACTTTAAAATACCATTTATCAATGATTCTCCCATATTTATCTATAGAACCTGATAGTATTTTTCTCCCCTACTTCTATGGAAGTTCTTCATCACTTTCTTTAATAATCGAACTTCCTCAAAAGCTCTATAAGGGTGTCACTCACCATTTCCTAATATTTATTCCAACATAAACTATACTTCTCCTAAAGATGAACGTTTATACGTTCGAAACATGTAGAGTAAAATAAAGATTTCTTATTGAATATATCTTAGCGAAGGTTGACTTAGACTTAGAGTATTATTTCTCGCCATTTAACTTGCCAGTTCACTCAATTATGGACTACTTCTTCAAATTATAATCATATATATGTTTAAGATGACAATATATTTTCTTCAGTGTATATGCAATTACAAATCGTTAGGATATCCCCTTAATGTCCCGGGATATGAATCATAAACAAGACACTGTTTGACCTTGTGATAAACAACGTCCTTTGGTAAAAAAAAAAGTTAGAGCACAAGGTTCTCTCTGACCCTGACATAGAAAATGTTTAAGACTAATAAGGAACGAATCAATCTTATACTGATCCGCTTAATTTCCGCTCACTGAATAAAAAAATTGAGAAACGTTAATGGGGATAAAGAAATTGAAGTCTGCTGCTTTTGCTTGAGTTATCTAATTTGCCTTTTCCTTGAAACTGAAAAACGATTGTAACGTTAGCAATCAGCAGTGGTGTAGAACACCTAAATTACAACGTAATTGAAAAATATTATTGTTATTAATATTCATTTTTCTATTAGGGATTTATACATTAAAACATTCTTAGGCCCGTTATATCCATCTCCTGGCAACTTTACCAGCTAGATAATGTCTATGGTTTCTTTGGAATTACCTTGCTGATAAAGTTACCAGGAGACGAATATAAGCCTTACAAAATGATTATTATTCCTGAGACTTGTCGCAGAGCACAACTGATGTAAATGATATTGGAAATAAGGAAACAGTCTTTATTATAGGAATTCCTGATCAAAGAAATACCATGGAAATAATTTTTACAGTTTTAAACCCAAATAATTGCACATATTATTTATCGTTAATTATAAAATATATTACATTTATGTCGGGTTGCACAAAGAATTTTAATAATTAACTAACCAGCAAGTTTGACTATGACATACATGACATTGGCAGAAACAATTTACCTTAATTTTTAATTTATTTTTGATTGTTATTATATTTTGAAGTTTATAATGCCTGTCAATGTTAGTTACATCACAGTCAAACTTGCTGGTTAGTTAATTCTGGTTAAAAATCATTGTGCAACCCAACATAAGACCTTCTAATACTAAAACAACAAGAAATTTTATTAAGTACAATTTAAACCAATAAAATATTCACTTTGACACATTTATTAGTTATTTCATATTACGCATTAGAATGTTAAGTACAACACTAGTGTGTAAAGTGAAGTGTTTGTATTTTGATTTATATTATATATTTTCCGGTAGTAGAAAAAATAGTTTATGCAATTCGTGCGTAGTGACCTTTTTTACTCAAGAGATTTGCCACTCGTACAGTAAAAGTACTAATTTACACACTTGTTGCATAAATAACTATATAATTATTGAAATTGTAAAAATAAGTAATATTATGTACCATCCATTTTTTCCCTGTCTATAATACTAAATTTAAAAATATTTAAGGGTATTCAAAACAAATGTTTAGAAATTCACGATTCTTGTTTAGAAATTTGTCTTCTTTTAAGCATTTGTTCGAAGAACGTTAGCCTGTAATAGACAAATGACTAATGGCCGTAGTTTATTCGCAGTAGCCTTTGACACTTGACTAATGCGTATAGTTTAACTGCGAAAATTGTCGACGAATTTATATTACAGTTTCCAGTGAGGTGTTTAACAATGCCTGGTAGAATACTACAAGGAATACTGTCATTTAAAGTTTATGCTTATAATTTATTACTTTAGAACCAGCGTGATAATTTTACGAAATGCTTTCTCTACTACCATAGTATTCTACACTTAGAGCCTCTATCAAGTGGTGCAGCTGGAGATAGAGGAGGAGGGGGAAGCATTTAAAAGGGATTAACCCCAGTCAAAAAAGACGCTTGAAAAATTTGCACCTAGCCGCTAGTTGACGGTACTGATAAAAAATTGAAATCGTCTCTAGGTATACTATGCTCTAGGCACAACAGTCTCGGGATTAAAACTGTAAAAATTCTTTACATGCCATTTCTTTAATCAGGAATTCCTATATTAAGTACTGTTTCCTCATATCCAACATAATTTATTGTCATTTACATCAGTTTTTCTCTGCGACAAGTTCTAGGAATACCAATAAAATAAATGCAACCAAAATAATAATAATATTTTCGTACAGTGCTTACTAATAAGAATTTTCCAAGTGTTCTATATTTTCTCTTTACCAATCTGGACTTTAACCCCGCAGTGTTTTATGGTTTTTTCCCCTATTTTACTTATAAGTTTGAACATTGTTGTGTATATTATATTGTTGTGGTTCATTTCATCACCACCTTTTTAAAGTACCTTTTCATTTCTTAAGACAAGTTTAGGCCCCTACATTCTGCCTCTTGTTTTAGGTTATGCCACCAGATGTCTTTTGTAAACCTTGACTGAGCCATTAATATTTTTTTAAAAAATTCCGGTAATCCTACACTTTGCTCTGTGACAAATTCTGTAGAAAATTCTTTTAATTCCACTTTTTACTTTGTGACAACCCTATAAAACAAATTGTTCTTTGTTGTAGCTTTCCGCTTATTCAGTTTAATACCACAACCATTCTAGGTTTTCTTCTGTGGTCTCCATACGCCCCTCTTATTTTTCAATGAACTGTCACCAACTTCACCTAATCATCTGTCTTTTTGGAAAAGCACGCGGTAGCGGTCGAGCTGAATAGAGAAAAAATTTTTTCTTCCATAAGGCAAAAATGTTAGAATTTCATAAAATAATATGCTTATTTTTCCAGTTTAATTACGATTATTCGTAAACCTTTGAGGTAAGATTTTTCTATATTTGGCCACTTGATGTATCCTAAAAAGATATCTTTCTCTTTTTCAGGTTTACCTCCAACAATTATGATTTAAATTAAATTAAATTCCCTATGAATTTTTAATAGTCTTCTTCCTCACACTTTTATTTACTTCTACAAAAAAAAATATGTTCTCTAATGACTAGCTAATAGCTTGTTACTTCATTCTGATTTCTCGACAGTTCTTCCACACAAAGATGTTGAATCTTTCACTCCACCTTTAAAGTTTTCACAGTACCTTAAGTCTCAACCCTTATACTTTTCTTATTCACAATGCAAAGTGTATTGATTTCTTCATTCATTTTATACCGAACCTATATTTATGTTGCTCGGTTAGGGTGATATCTGCTGGCCCTTTCTTCTTTAATTTTTCTCCTGAAGATGAATGCTTCTGCATTCGAAACATGTAGAGAATTTGACTAAATATTTCTATAATATATCAGTGGAGGAAGACTTTGTGTTCTTATTTTTACCTTCTATATTCCCACTCCACTTTAAGTATGGACTACTTCTTCAAGTTAAAATAATAAAACTTGTTGATATAATCTATAAAATTAATGACCACAAACATATTATAGATAATTTAAAAGTACTAGATCTACTAAGGTAAAAATAAATATTTTTGCTTGTAAATTGTCTGAGAAGGAAGCTTTCTGGAAGTAGTTCTCTAAAAAATTGAGGAGTACCGTTTTGTATAACCCGGTAAATATACACTTTAAAAAATGAGGCGATCTCTCAAACCAATTTTTTCTTGCTAGATAAACTTTATTATACCTAACAATAATCTTTAATCTTTAATTTTATTCTTAACTGTACTATAGTATTAATTACCTGCAAATCGGCATGTTGCAACCAACAGATTAGCTTACCTAGATTCCAAAAGAAGTTTAAATATTTATCTTAATTAAACACACCAGGATTACCAAGAGATGGAGCTAAAAGTTATATACCACCTAAGAAGGTTGATAATATTGTAATTTTTAGTATCAAGACTATCGCTTGGAAGGTACAGACACTAAACTTGTACGGATGAGAACGAAAGAGTTCGAAACCGGTCTGCAGGTGGTTCGATCCTACCAATAGTAAAGTCTTTACTTTTTGGTGGTGCAATTTGATTTGTATTTTGACACAGTGTTAAAAAAATATGACCTCATATTATAAGGAACTTTCAGGTGGTTTGAAAATTATTTTCTCTCAAACAAATTAGTACTAGCAACAAACACTTTTTTTAACCTAACAAGCATTTAGTTTGCTAATGATAAAAGTGACTATAGTCTATTTCAGAAAGGTGTAGAGTAATAAAATGGGAAATTCCGTCTAGTTTAGCTTAGTTTCGGTGTCGGCCATAGGCGCAGGTAAATTCTGTGCATTAAATTATTTATGATAACTAACCAAAGAAAAAAAAAGAGGTTAATTTGAAAAAGAAGGAACTATCAGCTATAGCAAATTTACACAAACATTGTTTTATAAAATATACCGTAGAGATATAGCTAAAAACATAGTGTAACTTTGCTGCGCACACCGCCCCAACTAAATCCTAAAGACACAGCACGACATTCAAATTGAAAGACGTTAAGCTACTGTTTGATCAAGCCATTAAGGAAGTGACACCAGAGAACTGGCGGAAAATAGTCGATCATGTCATTAAAGAAGAGAAGAAAATGTGGGATCCTGACCACCTGATCGATCAGACGGTCGACCGGTTAATTATAACGTCAAGAGATGACAGTTCCTCAGATGACGAAGAATATTATAATTTTTTATAATTTAATTTCTGTATACCTAATGTATTTTTTTTTAATGTTTAATAAAAATAAGTGTACCTAATGCACGCCTTTGTCACACCATTTTCAGTGTTAGTCAATGGATAACAATAGGCAAAACCCATAAATTAGCCCAAACCCGGGTGATGTTAATTGCACTTGATGAAAAGAAATAATTTTGTAACGAAATCAATGCCAAATTATGAAAGTGGCTTAAATATTCGTTGGGTCACTCTGTAGTTTGCTAGGCCAGTTTTAAAAATGTATTAATAAATAATTAATTAATAAAATCTTTTTATTAATTTGTTCTCCATACCCATAAAATATTGCATATTTTTAAGGGTTACGGGCCTTTTATAATCAATTATAATAAATAATTATCAATAAATAGGAAAATAATGTCATTGATTTCATATTTAGTTACGATAAAAAATCGTTGCATTGTCGAGGTCGGTATAAAAACGATTTTGTGGCATTTTTACCTTAGTTTTGCATTTTACAAATCGAGCAAATGCTCCGTTTACCTCTCCAGAATAATCCATAATGCAGATTGAATCAAAGCCCCGCAATTCCCGTTCGACAGGCTTTCGGTAAAGTGGCTTTCGTTTATATTATTCGAAGCCCGCTCGCGATAAATTTTTATCCATTTTGATATTTCGTATATTTTGAATTTTAAATTTTATTTGTAGCATTTCACAAAGCTTTCTCTGACTGGATATAAAATAGTTTTTCGCAATCGCTGCGAAAATTGTTCTTCGCATGCGTTACTTAAATTGTCTGTCGAAAAGAAACAGTCAAGTATTATACAGGGTGATTTCTAAGTTGATACTTCTTTTTAACTTTATCAAATACATTTTTTCAAAAACTTAAAAATAAGGTACTTACATTTATTTATTACACTATGGATCAAATACGGTTCTGCCTAACTTGCCCGTTGAATAACATTAAGAAAACGTGTGGGTGTCGGATGAGCCCGCAAGGGAAAACGTTCTGCGTATAATCTCGAAGCAGCAGCCGTCCTTTGACGATATTCACCGTAAATTAGCACCATATCTACTAGTTCATTGTTTTATAATTTTATCATCTTCACGTTTCACCAATTTAAAACTAACTTGCTTCAGAAAACACACAGCAGCGGAATGCCAAACAACTAACCACCGACCCGTAAATTTCATGACTTATAAGAGATAAAACAAACAACATAAAGTATAGCAGGCTGAGTTTTGATGACCAGACTCGCACTTAGATTTTTTACTTCTGCATCTTGCCTATTTTTAAGTTTTTTGAAAATGTTGTTTATTTTAATGCCTTTTATACACAGCTAAAAAAAGAAAAATTAACTTAGGAATCATCCTGTAGATAATCTGCCAAATGATAAAAATAATAGATACATACACAGAGAAAAAAATTAACCGCTTTTAAAATGTGTAGTAAATAATGTACAAATATAATATTTTACTTTATCTAATTAAATCTTTCTTGGAATAATATTTAAAAATATTTGTTTTAAATTTAAACAATTTAGTTGGATTGGCTTAAGCTTCCATTCAATTAATTATAATATAATAATAACTACACAAACAAAAAAGAAATTCGTGTTTCAAAAATATGCTGCTCCAAACAAGTATTCCCACGTATTAATTGGAGCATCAGCTATTCTGATAGCAAAGAATTTATTTTTCAAAATGATATTTTATTTTATCTATTTGGTTATATCAGTAACTCTAAATAAATTTAATTAAAAAAATATTCTAGTTTTAAAGCAAGTAACTATATTTCTCAGAGCGAAATTAAGCATACTCCTTTTAAAAAAATATATTTTCAAATTTATATTGAGCTTTCTAAGTGTCGTATAGCGATGCGGTTCGCACGTATCTGTTTTAGAAGACTTTCTAAAGCGTTTATTTTTATAAACCATTGTTGCTACTGTTGCTTTTCTCTTATCAGCGCTATATGCTTCTTATACATCGTTGGTTTGTATGTGCAGAAACAACAACTTAAAATACTACCTACCTTATAATATTTAACAAATTAGTATTTTCGTGAAAACGAAAATAAAACGAATTATCTTCCATGGAAAACGAACTGTTTTAAAGACAACAACTGCCTCCATTTTTGTAAAAACACAGAATCTCTTACTAGTCAAGTGGAAGCAAACATTTAAGAAAGCATGAAAAATAAATTTTCAAACCACCTGAAAGTGCCTTATACTATAAGGTGTATTTTGTCTAACACTGTTAGATTAGATAGATTAGAATCTAACAGTGTTAGACAAAATACACCTTATAGTATAAGGCACTTTCAGGTGGTTTGAAAATTTATTTTTCATGCTTTCTTAAATGCCTCCATTTTTAAATGGTGATCCAGGTATGCCAGGATTATTTTTACCAAAAGCCTGCCAAAATAGTTGTCAAGTTCTACTACTTTGACCGCTAGCGAGGCCCCAACCAGAGCCTGAGGCAGTGGCGGCTCGCGGTCTTGAAAAATGGTGAAGAGCTAGGTATAGTGCGGGCACTTAACAAACATTGACTAAAAACCCGTGTAACAAAACGTCTCTCTTATCCTCATCTGTCCAACGACTGAATGGAGTTTGTAACAAATTACAAACTATGTCATTAATTGGATTCATTGTTAAAACACACAACTTAGTAGGTACGTACACTACTGAATTAACTTAAATCAGTAAATCACGTAAAAACGATATCTATAACCGTAAGTTTCGCGAAGCCTCAAAATAAATACCTTAAGGTTGGGCGAACCAATTCTAAAACAATGGTGCATGCGACTGATCTATTTTTAAATTGCCCTTCATCATAATGCAAATTGTTACATGCTGTTTGCGTGACTGACGTCACGCAACCATAGCGACGGTGAATATCAAAGCCATGTTGGGCGTTGGGTCGTCACTTGCTTGGAGCTAACGGATACAGTCAGCTGGGGCTGCACGAGTGTTTATAATTATTGTCTATTGGAGGTAACCGTGGCCCTATTATGCATAGCTACATTCGGTATAAATTAATATTATTAATTCGAACATAATTATTTTTATGGGCTAAAATGGTAGCTGTATTGGTACATTATTATTGTCGAAAACTTTCCTGTTTTTTTTTTTTGGATGAGGAGCCCCTTTACCTACTTCACCTGACGAGCCGCCACTGGCCAGAGCCAACCAGAGCCAGAGCTTTGGTTGAGGCGGAACATAACCTAAGTTAAATTTGCGAGCGCAAAGATACGATAAGTTGAAAGTAATAACTAGAGACCGGATCTCCATATTACAATTCAGGGACGGAATCTGTATTCTTCCAATATAATAATGTATTTAATCATCTAATTCATAATAACAAATATATTTTCTTCCCCTTTTAGCAATTTTTGATGATTTTAATAGTATTTAATAGGTTTTATTGTCAGTAAAATAATTCGTTTTCTATTAAAATATTCGTTTTGAAAACAATGTTTTATTTAAAAATAATATGTAAATCCAGTGTAAAATGTACCTGTTAAAGGTTTTTAAAAAGCCTACCGTTTACAAGTTACATTTGACAATGACAAATCACAAGTTGACAAGTCCAATCAATCAGTGTCCGCAGCATCACCTGTTGAATTCCAATGAAAAACCAACCGCAAATTCTATTCAAATAAGTTAAGACCGGGTTCTCCAAAACTGTTTAAACTCCGCATGTGCACTAACCACACAGAGACCCAAAAAAGTCTCCCTACAACCCCGCTTTAAAGTTAGAGGAGAGTCTAAAATTATATAATTTGCACGGGATTTCTAATCACGATGCACCACCCGGTATGTTATTTGAACTAAATATATTTACTCATATTGAGGAAGTTAATTGAGTAATTCATATACTAGTTTTAAATAAATGTGTATTTTATGTATACTCAAACTAAATATCATTTCTAAAATCAAGTATCAATATCTAGATAAATAGTTTGGGAAAACATATTTTCCTACGACCACCTATGAAAATGAGAAAAAAAAGCATGGTTAATTTGGCTAGAAAGTGCCGTATATCACACGCGTGTTGAAAAACAAGGCACACTATTTAATTTAAACATATGGTGCCAATTTGACAGACCACCGATATTTATTAAAAAGAACACATTTTAGAAAGCGGTAATTGTAAAGTGTTTAACTTATTTATCATTTATTTTTCGAGTGATTCAGAATTAGAGTGTGAAAATATGCCATCTGAAATTATAAAAAATGTTAATAATATACTGGAAAATCTATTTCAAGACAAAACAAATCGCGTTGAAAAGAGTGTCATGCATTAAACAACAAATGTTTATCAGTAGTGATAGCGTAGAGAATAGAGCTCTAGCCTACAGATCGCAACGTCACAGGTTCAAATCCCATCAGGGGTATTTGACATTTTTTTATAAAAACATTAAATAATTTATGTAATTATTTTGAATTCAAAACTTCCTTGTTGGGTGGATTTTTTAAATTTACGAATGCATCTTTCCTTATTTTACATTTAAAATTTTTCGTTCCGATTAATCTAGAAGTCAATCCAGGATTAGTTCTTGCTATGATATATAAAATATGAAAAAATGAAAAAGTGAAACTACAAATAAAGGAAAAGCCTAGTGACAAACTATGAAACCAGATATTAAGTGGAGCATAATCCTAAGTATGCTAATTTCAACACTAGTGTTGAAATATTTTTTTAACAAATCAAGGGATTTTTTAATAATTCTTTGTTATCGTAGGAAAAATAGTGTACATTACTCGTGTGAAAGTGATTATTCTGAAACTTGGAGAATTTTCGCACTCGGCTGACGCCTCGTGGTCAATATCTCCTCGTTTGAAAAGTATCACTTTCATCAATTGTTATGTAACATACTATTACTTAATTGAAATATTCCTTTTTTGTGTGTAATTTACTGAGGTTTTTAAATAATGAAACGTGTAGTTACAGTTATTCATTAATAAATTACGAAGGGCTTAATTAACAAGGGTAAAGTTTCTGGCCCAAGGGACAGCAATTGCCCTCGATAATCAAGACCTAATAATTCGCGTGATACATAGATAATTTTATTTCTGGCCGAATTTAATAACATTTTGTTTATTTTCAAAAAAAGAATACATTTTTAAATTTATTCTCTCCGGTATAAGTTGATTGACAATCATGGTTGATGGCATGTATGTTTATAAAGTGACATTTATTGTCAATTGTTTCCTTAATTCCCCCCACTTTTCAATAATATCCCAAGGGAGTTATGATCCTCTTTATGGGTCACGTAACCCAGACGATAGAAGCTAATTATATCCCGATCAGAAATAAAATATTTTCGGGCCAGAAACTTTGCCCTTGATAATTAAGACCTTTATATTTATAATTCCCTTGATACGGAAATAACTATTATTAATTATTATATTTATTTATGTCTCAGGATAATATACCATATAACTTATGCAAATAACTTATGGCACTTAAATCCAACTCTTTAATCATTTAGTGTACTCGAGCTACAAATTAGTAGTTTGTACAACAAGAGTGGGTATGATGTCCATATCGCAAGGGAAGTAAATTTAGCACGACGCCGTAGATGGAGTGCTCAATGGAGCGCTATAAGGACAATCCACTCGAGTTGTACACTATATTTTTATACTCAACTTCCGAATTTCATACTAAAATTGTTTTTAAATTATTTAAATTAGGCATAGGTCCTTTTAGTTGGCCATGAACTTGTAAGAAAGATAATAAAAGACAATTGAAGAAATATTCACTTCGTTGGCAAATCCATGGGCCAAATTACACTTACATTACATCGAATTGGGTCATTTTGTTATATTTACACAAAATTACTTTGAATATATCTATCTTTCTCACATTCGGCCTTTTGCAGAATAACAGACAAAAAGCGACATATTTATTAATACAAATATTCAATATATTTTTCCCAACCATAACTAGTTTGATTAAATTGTTCTGCTGAAATACACAGAAGAAAAAAAAGGTTATTCGTTTTTTTTTCTGTCAGCGTAAGAACTATTATTAACTCCGAAAGTACAAAATAGCTGTAGAATTCGTTTTAAACAGTTAAAACCGGCTTTTGTGCCGTTAACGTTCGCTATGGTAAAGTTTTTTTTAAATAATCGCCAATTTATATACTAGCAACATTGTTAAGGTGGAAAGAGAAGTGGCAAAATCTTATAATTTCGTCTGTTTCGTCTGGTTTCTGTACTCATCTCCATGTTCCACCATTGAAGAAAGATTTAGTTTTTTTTCACTCTTGCGTAAAATAAAACTTCTAAGGTCGATTGGGGCTCCATCCCTGTTGAAAATATTTCAAAAAACATCGCGACAAATATTTGCATGGCAAAGAACCAGTCAAGGTTAGTAAAAAACGTTTATTTTGTAGATATATAGTACATTTTATGCATTAAATCTTATAGTAATCGTCTAGAAATGAGTAGAAAACTGAAGATTCTTGAACAACGAAAGTGCATCTGTGCACGAATATTTAGTTCGGTTAGAAAATAATAGTTTGATAGATATATATTTTGGTATTATACCTTCAATTTTCGCAACATTTCCTGCACTCTTTAGGAAAAATTTGTGTAGGCATAGACTCTGGGATAAATGTTTTGATTTATATTAAAAAAGGACTAATTTTATTTAACTTCTGTCAAGTGTCAGAAACGACTCGTAAAATATTGGATTGAGTAGTCCGTTACTTTGTAATATTGCATAATAACAAAAAACAATTATGAGAAATTTACTACTGAACTGAATATATTCAGTTTGATAATGTAGTAGTACTACGAAACTGCAGTCACAAAGAAATTAATAAAGTGATATTATAACAAAGTAAATTTCTCATATTGTTTTTTGTCGACTCGTAAAAGTTACACCGTGTAAGGGTTTCTTTGTAATTGAGCACTGTGATCCAGAATAGTCCACTTTTACAAATCACTTTAGTGTAAAGGAAACAGCAAATTTCTATGTGGGAGTGGGTTAGGTTAGGTTAGAGTGACAGACCTTTGGTTCTGACCAAACAGTCTCACGTAGTCCTATTAGGTCCGTTGTGATCACACACATGTTCCGTAGAACCCACCTTCATCAGATCACTGATGGTTAGTGCGCCGTACACCTCAGAAGGATTTTAACAACTCATTCAAACCAGCCACTACTATACATATGTGGAAGTAGAAAAAAGCTATATAGATTTGATAACAATATGTATGGATGTGCCTACTAATCAGATGGTATCGTTAACTTAACCATATACAGTGTGTCCAAAAAAGTATGCAACATATGTAAAAGTTTTTTATTATCGATTTCTTAGAAAATTTTATTCTTGATAAAAGTTGGTGCATGCCTTGAAACTATAAATGCATATTTCACATTTCACCTGCGGCTAATAGTAAGGGAGCAAATGCCATTTTTTCGAAATTGCTTTAAGGGTAAAGTACTTTAGTTATTAGAAATACAGCAAAATGTTATATGGAAATGTTATTGCAAATTAAAAACATAGCCCAAATACGAAATTTTTATTTATTTTTTTCTAATCTTTAATTTCCCCTCTGGTCGATTTTTCGTTTACAAAATTTTAATATATTTATCAAAATAACTTAAACGTGGGTTTATAATAAAAATGCATTAAGTAGTTGCAAACTTTTAAAAACTTTTTAATGAACCGGGTCGGTTTAGATATAAGCGTGTTGCACGCCTACTTAAATAATATATTATATTTTAGCCAACTTCTGTTCGAAACCAAATTATAATAAAACTCAACCCTATTCATAGTACTGGAAATAACTACTAATTTATTTGTCATTTTTACCCAGTACGCTAAAGTCCAAAACCCTACTTTAAAAAAATGCATATAAAATATAAAAAAAAAATTGAGACACGTAACTCAAATTTCATATTTGGGCTATGTTTTTAATTTGCAATAACATTTCCATATAAAATTTTGCTGTATTTCTAATAACTAAAGTACTTTACTCTTAATGCAATTTGGAAAAAATGGCATTTGCTCCCTTACTATTAGCCGCAGGTGAAATGTGAAATATGCATTTATAGTTTCAAGGCATGCACCAACTTTTATCTAGAATAAAATTTTCTGATAAATCGCTAATAAAAAACTTTTACATATGTTGCATACTTTTTTGGACACACTGTATATGTTTAGGGTGACAATATTTTTTTCAATGTTAAGAATCTCTTGGTTAAGGTACGCCCCTGAAATAATCCGCAATTCAGGTCGATCCAAAGCTCCGACTGCAATTTTATTCGAAAATACTTGTTAGAGCAAATCTTGAGCTTATATATTTTCTTTTTTAGCATTTTACTGGTGATACAATCTGCTCTAATATATTTTGTCGAATAGTATTTGCCCCAAATTTTATGGAAATTGTTTAGATTTTTCTTGTGATAAGAATTTAATGTTTATTTGCATTTTGTGTTTTATATCTTTGATAAAATATCTAAGATTGTATTGGCGGCAATATAGCCCAGTGGTCAGAATTATGGAAGGAATCCAGTTGGTTTTAAAAAAAGGGTATATATTTTTTTTTTTAGAATACGACAAATCCGAATTAAATAAAACATAGGCAAATTGGACTTCTTTTTAGAATTCCTACTTTTAAAAATACGTATAAATTTGGAGGATTTTTAAAAGGGAATTGTAACTGCTCTTGTGAATCGATGTTATTGAAAAAACTGCTTTAAAAATAATTGAAACTTCGAGCGCTCATCATCCAGAATTTACAAAAAAATTGATGAGGCTTATTAACAAAAATTGAAAGTCAATCAGTCGTCCAGCTTTAAAACATAAATACGAGTATATTTTTACAAGTTATCAAAAAATAATGGAAAACCACTCTTTTTTAACATGTTCGTAATGTGCTATTAAAATTTGAAATAATTTAATGCGTTAGCTGGCGACAATGGCGCAGGGCCGTAGCCAGACTCGAACGTTAGGAAGGGCAAACAAATTTGTTGTAAGGGCGAATATATAAGAAAAATGTTAGTACAAAAAAGAAGCGCAAAAAATTTTCGAGGCCACACTCAAATTCGTCAAGAATTCAACACCAGTGGCGTAGCCAAAAAATATGCTCGGGAAGGGGGGGGGTTAGTGGCGTAAGTAGGTCATTTTTCTTTGTGAAGAGAGGAACAGTCAGGACTACATGTATTTCATGACATTGTACCTAGTGAAGAAGGCGGAAAAGCGCCGCAGGCGAAAACTTTTTGGGGACATGCCCAAAGTTCGTTTAAAATTCACCTAACTACTATCAAAATTCGAAAATTAAATTATTACCTCTCCTCCTCTGGATGGTTGTATGACTCTAACCAGCGTCTTTCGGGCTCGGTTTTTCGTGATTAAAAATAAAGTAAATATAGCTCACCACGCCAAAATTGATGATTTTTTCAAAAATCATGTATTTTAGAAACGTAGATCTAAGAGCAGTTTTTGGTGCTACTGCTTAGGTTTTGAAATACTCCTTCTTAAGTGCCGTTTTGTATATTCATAATAAAGCATTCTAGTTTCTTCCCGCACTATTTTTTTATTATAAATTATCACACTTCTTCCATAAAAAATGTTTTAATTAAAATATTTACTTTTAATTTTTCTCTTTAAAAGTAATAAATATGAAGAAAATTCAAATATTTTCCAGGAAGGGCGCCGCCCTGCCTGCCCCCCCCCCCCTGGCTACGGCCCTGCAATGGCGCCCCGCCCTGAATGTATTTCATAGAAACATATAGGACCCGGGGTGCCATTATATTCATCTTCCAGGGCGATGTCGATTCGAATTTATCGCCTAACACACTATGCTCATAGAAAAAGCGCCACCTATATCGTTTTCTACTGACAACACCGTATGTGTCGATTTTAAGTCGTTTATGTGTGTGCGATAAAGATAGATATAATTTGAACCGATCACTCACTTGCTTAACCTCTAACCCAACTTTTAAAATGTTTTTTGTCACAACAAATAAAATTTGTTTATGAATTGTAAACCTCTTCTGGAAAAGTTTAAGAACGAGAATAATATTGTCCATTAGTATTTTTAATCAAATATGACTGAGGGAGAAGGAGAGAAGAGAAATTATGAAGGACAAAAACAAAGAAAGGCCAATGGTGCGAACTTTTTGCCAACCCCAATATCATCTCGTGATGGTCGGTGTTTATACGAAATACAAAAAATGTTAAAACCCAGCTCAAACGTACTCAAGAATTAATTTAAAGCCTAATTTTTTATTATATTTAAGGTTATAACAAAAAAAAATGTAGTCCCACCAATATAACGAGTATAAAATCTCTACCGATTTTTGACAGAAAGTCGATTCTACCGATTACACCCGAGTATTTTATCGACACTTGAACATGGTACGAATATTTATATCAAATTTTTGATTAAGTAAAACCACATAAGCTGTATTATACAATTGTAATATAGTGGATGCTTCTGCGCATCCTAAACGTGTAAATAAATAAATAAATAAATAAATTACACGCAACAGAAATAGAAAACTATCTGGTTAATCTTTCTTTAATGGGGGAAAATGAAAATGAGTACCATAAAACTAAATAAAACAGACAAAATTATAAGATTTGTAGACAAAAAATTAACTAAAACAAATGTTTAAGGTTATGTTATTTGGTCTTGTTGCGTCGATTTTGTCGCCGGCATTGCTACAGTATTGCCACTTCTCTTTCGTTTACAGGGTTGCTATTATGTGAATTGAAAGGCGAAAGCAGGCAACCAAGAATACACTTCAGCGCACAAACACATCAAATTGGCTATAGTTCAGAAAACGACGTTGATTATTTTTATTAATTAACATATCGCTTTTCGTTTGTTATTAATAGATATCAAAGAATGCTTATGATCAGACAGGTATTATGCTTTCTTTATTTAGCCATCGGAGCATCGCTGTTTAAGTAAAACTTTAAAGGTTAAAGCCTATCTTTATTTATTTATGTAAGTTTTAGGGAAATGTTGGAACGAGATCCGCAATCTACATAACACCAGTTACAATAATTGAATTATACAGAACACTTGCTGTTGTTTCTTTGATTTTCTTTTAATGGAATATAGAACAGGGTTCTCACCAAAAAATTAAAATGATATTCCCTGAGCACTGAGAATAGTGCAGCGCTGGTGTGAGAAAGTAAAGCTTAAAGTCAACGCACCAAAAACCGCAATCCTGCCTTTCACCAAAAGAAGACAAACAGGGAACTACGACAACCTAAACATCTTCGGTGAGCAGGTTAAAACAGTCAGTGAGGTGAAATACTTAGGGCTAATCCTGGATGCCAAACTGACCTGGAACCAACAAATAATCAAAAACCTAAACAAAGCGAAAATGTGCCTTATGAGATGCAGAAGCTTGTTTGGTAAAACCTGGGGACTCAGACCGCAAATGGTGTTGTGGTTATGTCACAGTCATCAGACCCATAGCGACATATGGATCTGTAATATGGTGAACGAAAACACAGCAAACTACGGCAGTCACCAAGCTAAACAGCCTGCAGAGACTGGCTTGCCTGTGCATCAGTGGTGCAATGAAAAGCACCCCCACCGCAGCGATGGAAGTAATACTAGGACTGCTACCCCTAGACATTCACATCAGAAAGGAGGCCAGCTGTAGCGCCTCCAGGATGAAAATAAATGGGGAATGGAAACAACAACCCATAAGAATAGGGCACACAAGAGCCGCGGATCTAATCAACGACGAGCTCTTGGAGATGCAAACAGATCACATGAAAGAGGTCTACAACTTCACCAGACCCTTTACCATCAGGTGCGACTCTGACATATGGTCAAAAGGGACACCACCGTCATTAGATAGGGGCCTGGTTTGGTACACTGATGGATCAAAAACGGCCGACGGAGTAGGCGCAGGTATATTTGGGGAAAGACCCAGAATGGAAATCAGCATTCCCCTGGGAAACTACGCCACAGTATACCAAGCAGAAATACGTGCTATACAAGCATGTGTACAGAAAAATATCGAAAAGGGCTATCACGACCAAGAGATATACATTCTGTCCGACAGCCAAGCTGCCCTCAAGGCCCTAAACTCCAGTCGACTCAAATCGAGGATCACATTGGAGTGCCTAAACGACCTGAAAAACCTGGCCGCAAGGAACAACAAGGTAGAACTCCTATGGGTTCCTGGCCACTCAGGGATAGCAGGCAACGAAAAGGCCGATGAACTGGCAAGAGCCGGATCATCTCAAAAACTCAGGGGCCCTGAACCCGCCCTTGGCATATCAAAACAGGCAACCAGAACAGCATCAGACAGGTGGGCACAACAACAACACCTGTCCCGATGGAACAGGATACCTGGTAATACCCAAGCGAGGGCCACAATTGGAAAACCCTCCAAAAAGTTATCAACTGGAATGATGCCTTTAACGCGCACCCAGCTAAAACAAGTGGTCGGCCTACTAACAGGCCACTGCTTAAGAAAACACCTACACCGAGTAGGAATTTACAATGGTCCCATTGAATGCAGACTTTGCGGCGATGAGGACGAAACCGCCTCACACATCATATATAACTGCGAAGCACTGACCCGAGGAAGACTCAGAATCTTCGGAGACATTCAATGTGGGGATAACCTCCCACATGACAAACTTGGTAGGAATTTGCTGGACCTTATAAAAGGAACAAATCTTTTCTAGCAAGATAGGGGAGCACAATAAGCCACTAGGCTGCAGTGCAAGAAGCTTGGGCCGAACGCCCAACCCCCGCCTCAAACCAACCAACCAACCAACCCTGACTTTCCAGATCTTAGATCAGACACTTACATCAGATTAGCTCTACAGAAAAAATTAATATACATAAATATATGGAAAATTCTGTAGAAAAATGTGTTTAAAAGAAAAAAATAACAATATTTTTTTGGACTTTTATAGACCCCAACATATTGTTAAAAAAATTTCAATATGTTTTTTTAAAGTAACACAGCTTATGTCAAATGTATCTAAAATTCGTCTATAGTTACAAGTTACGGCAAAAATTTTTTATCTGTAGGTAATTATTTAAAACTTAGGTTCAAAGTTTTTACATCTTCAAAGTTGTAATCACTAACGTTATCTTTTGTATTTTTTTTAACACTTCGATTTTTCAGGTTTTTAGTTTTAGGTCCATAGTTTCCACTTGCCCCGCTTTTTTTGTTAGTGGGGTAAGTGGGGATTAGTTCCCACTTGTCCCATTTAAATTTTTTATATTAATAAAATTCAAAGTGAAAAGTTTTAAAAAGTTGAAAAGTGAGATTGTGCGTAATCTGCAAAAACTATAAAATAAATAAAAGCTTAAAAACCGTATTACGTAGTTTAAAAAAAAGTTATAGAAGAAGAAATCTCTAACATATAAACTTATTTATTTTTAGGAATTTTTTTAATCTAAAAAAAGCTTGTTGGTGAAGTCGCAATAAACCCATTTGCTCCAGTTGAATATAACATTACTCAAACGCGATTTATAAGTTGAAAACCCACTTACCCCAGTACCTGGGGCAAGTGCGTTCTATGGGCATATTTTCGTAACAATTTTTTGTTTAAATGAAATTCTTGGGTAAATAATTAAACAAATTTTGTTGTAATTGTAAATATCTATATCTATCTTTTAATATGTTACCAAAATAATCGTCTAGACGAATTGTACAATCAAATTTTTGAATATTTTCTTTTTTAATAAAAGTAAAAAATTCAGTCTTTGCTTTCTTAGCGGTAACTGCTGTTATGCGTCGCATCTGTTTCAAAACAACACAGAACAAAAAAAGAAATTAAAGTATTGTGACAAAAATAATTTTTTCCAGGTTTATGTATTAAATTCCCTGACTTTCCATGACTTCCCTGACTACTTTTCAAATTCCCTGACATTCCCTGACTTTCCAGGTTTTCCAGAAAAGTGGGAACCCTGTAGAAATAATGCCTTTAAAAGATTAAAATTTAGTAGAATTCTAGACTAGGAAAAATTTTATAGGATTACCTTATAACAGTTTTGCAGTAGGACTTGTTTCCGTTTTGGATTAAGGTAAAACGGTATTTAATTAACATCGCCTTTAATATCGAGCATCAGTAATCACGTAATTTTCACTCTATTAAACGAACATCGAGAAGATAATCCGCCAACCGCATTAATTAAACAAATTTCTGATTAACATTTATTTAAAAGTGTAATTATTTTATAAAATAGTACATTATATACCTAGTAGGAAAAGCTGAACATTCCCGGACGACAGGAAAGATTGTATGTCGAGGCGCAAGCCGAGACTGACAAGACGGAGTCCGGGAATGTAGCTTTTTCTACGAGGTATACATACTATTTTTCCGTAAATCGAAAATTATTAAAAGGACATAACTTAGTACAAACAACTTGTTAAAATTTTGAAATAAATATTATTAACTTTGTTCACAAATAAAGGATGCAATTAAATATGTGTGTTGTAACTATGGAAACACAGTAATATTGAATTGTCAAGTTTAACACATTTTAGTTTACAAGTAGCCGTACAAAAATAATATTTCCTTACAGTACAATAATAAATATTTCCTAACAGCTATTTTCCGTTGCCTAGCAACGACTAAGTGTAAGGAAATATTGACTTTTTCTTTCAGAAATGTTATGAAAATGTCAATATTTCCGACCGATTTTCGGAAAAAAGATTTATTAACTTCTGACTCCGGTTGACACCAGAAGACCGGCAAAGTCGCAAAAAAAATGTATGATTTCTTTTATACAGGGTGTTACTTATTGATATGTACTTATTTTAATGGATAATTCCTGGACTAATTCATATCCACATATGTCTTAAAAAGCTTTGTTTTCGATATACAGGGTGTTAAAGTTTCAATTTTTTCTGGGTTTCTATCAAATATCGCCTTTTGGCATTTTAATGTATTGAAAAAATCAGCACTTTCTGCAATGTTGTCATTTTAATAAACTGACAGTGGGTTTCAGAAAGAAAAATCGTTCTCGGTTAGCTTAACCGAGTATTCAAAAGACAAAATTGAATCGTACGCTGGCAAGGCCCACTCCGTATTTGCGCAAAATTGCCTTAGATTTAGCAAAATATGGCGGCACTCAGATGCCAGTTCTTGTATATAATATAAGGTTATGTCGCACAAATACAAAGTCTGTTAAATACAAGGTTAAGTTAATCGAGAACTATTTCTTTATGCAACACGCTGTCAAAGAAGAAAAATATGCGCCATTTTGACATGGACATTCTTTACCAGGAATTTTGAGAGTATACATTTGAAACTGAACTCGGAAAATAGTGATGTTTTTCTTATCAAATGTAAGTGAATAAATTACAAGAACATCACCTGCAAGGCGGCACGCCATTTGTTTTTTTTTTTTGTTGTAGCAGGGATTGGCGGAAGAGCCAGTATACTTGGGCCTATATGAGGCCCATTGTATCCCCTATCGTCTGGATAATGTCAGCCAGACAGAATCTACAGCTTAGCGTGGGATCCGAACCACGTGCATGCACTAGTTTTATTTTTTTACTTCCGCACTCTTAAAAATAACATGGTATGGATTACTAATATTTGGTTCTGACAACTATTTATTTTCGTGAAATCGGACTCAACCCAAAAATTAGTTTGTACAACCAAAAAAAATTGTCGTTATTGAACTGTTGAACTAATTAATAACATTAACCAACCCAACCTACATATTTTAGTTGTCACAACGAAATTTTATATACGGATAAATAAATTTATATGGTATTCCCGCTTTTAAAATTAGTTGTCGCAACTAATGTATAAATATGGAAAATTGAAATTTTTTTTTCAAGGAAATATTGTTTTTGTTGATGATGCAATCTAAAAATATTGCCAAAGCAATCATTTATTTGGGCCAAACTTGAAATTTTCATAGAGTAACAATTACCTATGTAGTCACAACATTGTGTTTATTATCTTTTTTCTGTACTTTCTAATTGTAAGAAAGAAGTTGAATCATAAATAAGTAAACATTTTATATTTTTGTCATTGCAATTGCACATTAGAAAGTTTGAATGAACTGCTTATAACGCATGGCAAAATTAGCAAGTTGATTTGTAAGAGATAACTTTAAAAAAGTTCTGTTTCATTTCTAAAAAAATGTCATATGTAATAGTAACAAAAAATATTTCTTTCTAGGTCCCCATTTAAATAAAAAAATGCCTTGGTATTACTACTCTATTAGGTATCCGTAAACTAATTGTAATAAATTATCAGGGATATTATGGTTGCTTTAAAAAAAATTATTTCCAATGTCCTTGTTCTCTCATGTTCTTTATAATACATACTTATGCAATACAAAACAGAAACACTAGATTTTTAACCTATTTAACTGCAATGATAAAAAAAAATGTTTACTTACTTATGATTTAACTTCCTTCTGCCAATAAGAACGTACACAAGAAAGACAATAAACACAAATAAATTACACCAAATATTGTCACATCCATTGTCCACACGGGCACGGCCACGAAAATGGTCAATTATTGCCTTAAAAACACGAAAAAAATGGACACAGAACCGTAAAAGCACCCAAACATAAACATAACCTTCTGACAGTCTGACAGTCCTGGCTAGAATGATGATGTCACATGTCACCCACCGGGCAAGGGCGTCAAGTCTCTGTTGATGCCGTTAGTTAGAAATATGAAGAATAATTTTACTTGAAAAGAAAAGTTAGTTCTGGTAACTAAGAATGTATCTCTATCAAAATTAACAAAATGATAGGGACAACAAATTCATAATGTGTTATTACAACAAGCTTAATTGATAAATACAAGTTTGTAGGAACCTTAATGTAACATTTAAATAAGATATATAGGTACAGAGTAAAATTCAGCTAAACAAAATATTTTATTTCTGACAACTAATATGAAAACAAGATATTTTTTTTGTTCTAATGGAATCATTTTTTGGTAAATATAAGAAAAAAATCTTTTTTGTTTTCCTAACTAAAAATAGTTATTTTTGGTAACGTAAACACGAGAACAAATAAAAATTAGTACCAAATACCAAGTCATTTTTAAGAGTGCGCAAATGTCCACATCACCTCTCCCGGTTTAGATATTAGGAGTAACTAGTAGCAAACTGCAGTCTTTTATCCACTAAATTTCCGAGTATACTTTTTTTAGTAAGTGTATGCTCCCTCCGAGGATCGAACTTAGACCGCCACCATCGAACGCCAGTAACTCAACCACTGAGCTACCAACCGAAACTGCGTGGCACGCCTAGTATGATTGGTTTTATAAAAGAAAAAAAAATCGTATACCTATCATATTATTATTTTAAAGTAAGTAAACAAAAGTAAGGTTAAAAATATACTTCAAAAAGATGTAAATCTGTGGGATCAAATTTGTTATTTTTATATTTGAATCAAAACATTTGTCCTAGAGCCTATGCATACACTAATTTGTCCCAAAGAGTGCACGAAGTGGTGTGAAAACTGAAGATATAAGTTTTTTCTTACCGAACTAAATGTTTGTGCACAGATGCACTTTCTCTTTCAAAAAATCTCTAATTTTCCACGCATTTCTAGACCATTACTACAAGAATAAATGCATAAAATGTATACCGGGTGTTGCATCGTCGAGCGGGACATAGGAAATCCCATGTAATTTTAAATGGGGTCAATTATTGGCTTCCCTAATTATTTTAGAGAAAAATTCTATTTAGGTTTATTAAAGAGCACTAAAACCCACATTCAAAAGAATAACTTTAGATATTTTTGATGAGCCCGTTTACGGGTTATCGCCGATTTCTTTTTAACTATTTCTCCTTTTTATGGCCCCGTATTTGCGGGCACCAGTCAAGGTAAAAGATGACTGTCAAATAAAGTTGTCATTTTGAAATGTGTGCTTTATTGTTATAAAAACTCGTACATCGAAAATATTAGCCATGAATTATACTTCTGAAGAAAAAATATTGATGATTAAATGGTATTATCAAAGAAATAGTTATCAAAATGTGTCAGACATGTTTGCTGCTCTGTATCCGAATAGACCGATACCTGCAAAATCTACAGTCGAAAGAACTATCAAGAAATTTGAGACAAAAGGCACTGTAATAAATAACTGCAGATGTGAAAAACCGCAGGAACAAAGAAGAGATGCAAGAAATGATAGGGACTTGCAAGTTTTATTGTGCGTGGAAGAAAATGATGGAAAGATCAGCACAAGGAAACTTGAGGATGACATAGGTTTAGATCACACCACAGCGTTACGAGCTTTGAAACGACATAACTATTATTCATACAAATATGAAAAGCACCAAGAGCTAAGAGATAGAGACGAAATACGACGACAGGAGTTTTGGTAAGATTGAAAGAGCAAACATGGATAGGGAATTTTTAAAAAATATTTGTTTCACTGACGAATGCACATTTACCTTAAACAATGAACCCAATGTTCAAAATTATCGATATTGGAGCAAAGAAAACCAACACAGGTTTGTCGAAACAAGGACGCAATATCCACAAAAAGTTAATGTTTGGGCTGGGATTTTCGGAGAAAATATTATCGGGCCATTATTTCTTACACGAAATTTAAATGCAGAATATATTTTGGAACTACTTGAAGATCATATTTTACCTACTTTACATGATGCCGCCAGGGAAAATCAGGAACTTTGGTACCAAATGGATGGCTGCCCGGCACATAGTACCCTGGCTGTCCGGGAATATTTAAACCGTACTTTTAATGGAAATGGTGTTGGCTTAAATCATACAGTAATTGGTCAGCCAGGTCTCCTGATTTATCGCCAAATGATTTCTTTCTCTGGGGCCATTTAAAAAAACAGGATATACAACGATAAAAAATACCCAAATCTAGACGAGTTAAAAAATGCTATTTCTGCCGAATGCAATAGAATTTCAGTTTACCAACTAGCGAATGTAAGAAGATAATTTTATGATCGCCTCGGTTATTGTCTAGCAGTCAATGGAGGAATATTTGAACATCTTAAATCCTAAAGTTCTAACAATTTAATAGTACCTACCTATTAATTAGTAAAATATTGAAACATGTAAAATGTCATAAATAACCTTGTAATTGGATACTTTATTTTAGTTTTATTCAGATTAATTTGTACTCATAAATACATCTTTAATATTTTCGATGTACGACTTTTTATAACAATAAAGCACACATTTCAAAATGACAACTTTATTTGACAGTCATCATTTACCTTGACTGGTGCCCGCAAATACGGGGCCATAAAAAGGAGAAATAGTTAAAAAGAAATCGGCGATAACCCGTAAACGGGCCCATCTAAAATATCTAAAGTTATTCTTTTGAATGTGGGTTTTAGTGCTCTTTAATAAACCTAAATAGAATTTTTTCTCTAAAATAATTAGGGAAGCCAATAATTGACCCCATTTAAAATTACATGGGATTTCCTATGTCCCGCTCGACGATGCAACACCCGGTATACAAAATGAACGTTGTACTTACTTAACTTTGTTAGTTTTTGCAATAAGGGAGGCTCCAACTCCAATCGACCCTACAAATTTTATTATACGCAACAAATATAGAAAAATAACTGGTAAATCTTCCTTAAATGGTGGAAAATGAAGGCAACATAAAACCAGATAAAACAGACGAAATTATAAGATTTTTAGAAAAAAAAATTATTTTAAGAAAATTTGTGTTTTTATTGTTCTGGATTACCAATGGTTTTGGTTATGTAATTTCGTTTTATTTGGTTTGTTACGCTAGCAAGCAAAGAGTACATTTCAGCAGAACAATTGACCATGATTTAGAAAAAGAAACTGTCCATTTTTATTAATAAATATATCGCTTAGTGCTGTTATTCTGGAAAAGGCCGAATATAAGAAAGATAGATATAATCAAAGTGATTTTGTGTAAATATAAAAAATTACTCAAATCGACAAATATGTTACAATGGATTTGCCAACGACATGAATTTTTTTTCAATTTCTTTTTATTATATTTCTCACAAGTGTACGGCCAACTAAAAAGATAATGCCTGATTTAAATATTTTTTTTAAAGTTTTTAGTAAGAAGTTCGAAAGTTGAATCGTAGAAAACAAATACTGTACAACTCGAGTGAATTGTCCATATTGCGGTCGGAAGTTTGAGAACTCCGCCTACGGCGTCGTGCTCAATTTACTTCCTCGTGCGATATGGACTTCCTATCCACTCTATCCACAACTAACATTGCAAAACCGGATATAGTCATGGCAGGACACGCAATTCCCCTGGCACCGTCTATTAATTTGCTGGGGGTCAATCTGGGAGGTAATATGTCTTGACATGATCACGTTGCCGCAATTGCCAAGGCAGCTGCACAGAAACTTGGTGTACTTTTCCGCACCAAAAGGTTATACACACCTCATCAACTTTTGACACTCTACAAAGCCCAGATTCGACCATCATTAGAATATTGCTCTCATGTCTGGAGCTCTGCACCCAAGCACACCCTTCGGCTACTGGATTCCATTCAAAGGAGAGCCGTTCGTCTGATCGGCGACCCCGAGCTGACCAAGACCCTCGATAGCCTGGAGCATCGAAGACAGGTTGGTGATTTGGCTCTCTTTTACAGATATTTCCATGGCAGGTGTTCGACTGACATTGTCCACTTGATTTCACCTAGAGCAATGCAAAATAGAAATACACGGTGAATCACTGCCGCTCATCCATATGTTGTTCAGCTTAGTACTCCTCGAACGTCATTATTGTTCAAGAATTCTTTCATCTGGAGAACGTCATCTTTGTGGAATGATCTTCCTGAGGTCGTGTTTCCCAATAAATACAATCTTCAACGTTTCAAGACCAACGTTAATCGCTTTCTTCGTACAGGCACCGCTCCCAGAGCGCCTTAAAGGATTTTTCCTACAGTGCAGGTGTTTTATCATTAAAAAAAACCGTACAATACTGAAACAGTTTCGGCGTTCCTATAGGTGTGCCGTTTGTAGATGTGCCAATTTTAAAAAAATTACATTTTTGAAATATTTTTTAGTATTCAACCAATCATAAATTGAAACCCTGTATAGACCATTTTGTAATTTAACCATTTAGGGAAATAACAAGAACAGAAAACACAAAAAGGCTTCATTTTTTAAAATACAGTGACAAACGTAAAAAGGTATAAGAGACGGTGACCGCTGTCCAAATGACATTCTGTAAGTGGTTGAAAAGGTTTTTCCTCACAAGAATAATAAAGAGCATTTACTGTACAGACCTTTAGCAGCGGAGCCTTTATTTCTATTTTGATATTCCTTATATTTCTCAGAGGAATTCTGAAAGAGATTTATATTTCTTTCTGCTTATAAAAATCTCTGCTGTTTATCTGCGGTTTGATAATACTTGTTCGGCAGATAATTGAAACGGTAAGATACAGAAAGCGGATAAAATATTGGATAAACTTTTGTGAGAAGTTTTATCTGCCATTAATTTTCTTTTTGTGGGGGTTTTTGTTAAACCACCAGTTCCATTTATAGAAATAAATGGCATTTGGAGAGAATAATTGAAAGTTCAAAAGAAAATACGTGATTTATCAATGATTGTTTTTTACTTGATGTCGACTCAATAAGAGACGTCAAGTTCAAAAAAGTAGTCCATTTTTTAAAAAATCCGGATTGTTCTTTCACATACTACAATATTAGGTAATATTTCTAAAAAAAATAGTATTTAAAAAAACTTTAAAAAAAGCTTTTATATAAATGAGCTAAAAAAAAGAAAATAAATTTTGAAGTAAATCAAACCCATCCTTTTGTTGCATTATGAATTTTTAAGATATAAAAGCTTGTCGAGAGACTAAATCTATATATTTCTTATAAACTAAATTTAAAATGACCGGTGTCCCGATTTATTCTTGCGTTAAGCTTTTAAATCAAAAAAAATGTATAATGCAACAAAAAGATGGGTTTTTTGATTTACTTCAAAGTTTATTTTCTTCTTTTTAACGCATTCAAATAAAAGCTTTTTTTAAGTTTTTTTAATATCAGTTTATTTAAGTATTTCTTTTTTAGTTTTCGTTGGATATTTTTCTTAGTATGTTTATTATAACTAATGCGTCATTGTTGGGGTTTGTTTATTTTTTTATCATAAAAATGCATTGTAATCGGAACTGAATTAGCATATCAAATCTCAACTCCGTAGGATAAGAGGAAGGGGTTCGGGTTTGTTGGGGTTTTTGTTCGGGTTTATTAAATTTTTTTATCATAAAAATATATTGTCATTGGAACTTAATTACCATGTAAAATTTCAACTCCGTAGGATAAAAGAACGGGGTTCGGGTTTGTTCGGGTTTTTGTTCGGATGTGTGCGGTTTATTTTTATTATAAAAATGCATTGTCACCGGAACTGAACCACCATATAAAATTTCAACTTCGTAGGATAAAAGGAGGTGGTTCTAAATAAGCTTGCAAGATTTGACCCTAACATACAAATCAAATTAAAACTTTTAAAACAAATAGTTTAAGTCTTTGGCCCTCCCTGAAAAACGCCCTTGGGCAGGAGTAACGCTAAAACATTAAAAAAGTGGAACGATGCGCGGCAAACAAAATTTAAAAAAAAAGTAAAAATATCATATTTTATAGCTTGATCTAATAAGGGATAGGTCCTCTGCTCCCTCCCCCTATATCCCCTATTAGGTTTATTAGCATTGTAAAATTAGGAAAATTGAATGAAAAACAGAAAATTTATATTTTCTGCCTTATGTTTTGTTGACTTAACCAAAACGCATAGCACTATATAACATCAATCAGATGTCGCTATACGACGCCGCTGGCGACATTTTTGATCTGAAATTGCTGAGATTTTTATATAAATATAATATGTTGTAATAAAATGATGTTTATTTAACATATTTTTTAAGGTCTCAGCACCTATGCTGACATGAGATGCAAATATTATATCCTAAGCCTAATTATCTGAAATGTCTGTTGCCTTAAAATCTTCTTGAAATAATAACATTTTTAATATTTTGCTAGACTGTATTTTAATACATTTAATCATTTAAGGAAAAGTAATTACAAACTCCCCGTCCCCACCCAAAATCTGCTCTTTTGGCCAGCAACAAAGAGATTATCAGCTCATACCGGTTGTCTATTCAAGTGAAAAATAAGTAAATAAAACTACAAATTAAAAAGAAACTTAGATTTCATTCCGAAATATTGTAGCGTCAATATGTTTAATATTACGTTCTGTAAATAGGTCATAATACCCTACTATAAATCAGTTCTTAGAGAAATTGCATAACTTATTAGTTATAATTGTCCAACAATTAACAAGCATTTCGTGTAGTTCACAAATAAAATATATACAGGGTGATTCGTAAGTTGATACTTCTTTTTTTAGCTGCGTATAGAAGGCATTAAAATAAACAACACAACATTTTCAAATACCTTTTTTTAAAGAACCTAAAAATAGGCGAGGTACAGAAGTAAAAAATCTAAATGCGGGCCTGGTCATCAAAACGTAGCCTGCTATACTTTATGTTGTTTGTCTTATTAGTCATGCAATTTACGGGTCGGTGGTCAGTTAGCAAGTTAATTTTAAACTGGTGAAACGTGACTTGTAAAATTTAAAAACAGTAGATATGGTGCTAATTTACGGTGAGTGTCGTCAAAGTGCGGCTGCTGCATCGAGATTATGTTTAAGTTAGGCAGGACCGTAGTTGATCCATAGACGAATAAATAAATGTTACCTTATTTTTTAGTTTAAAAAAAAAAGGTATTTGAAATTGTTGTTTATTTTAATGCCTTCTATACACAGCTAAAAAAGAAGTATCAACTTAGGAATCATCCTGTATAATAAATAACAAACAATATGTTTATTGCATTTAACCATTTTTCCACCAATGTAACATTAGTATCTACTTTTTGTTGCAGATTTCCTGTTTGTGAATAGTTTTTTGTACTAGACTTTTCCCAAATTTGTGCTTTTGATTACTTTTTCAGTAACGAGTTCGACTTTATAGATAATTGGCGATCCTATAAATCGAAAAAATATGTTTAATAAAGAACTTTTATTTTGAGCAGTTTGTATTTAACATTCAAAATTATGTAGAAATAAAGTCAAACTCGTTACATAATATTAGAAATTAGGAAAAAAGTGTCCTTTCTATCGTTTACGGTACTTTTTAATGGATCTATTTAAGACCAATGTAGAATAACGTTTTTTTTGTTAGCATTACAGTTATTGCAGATTTATGTTTTTTTAGAGGGGCTCAAATATTAAAGGTGGTACGTTTTTAACAATTTTTTTGTCGTAAACAAAATCAACCCTATTACAAAAGCTGTGCTCCTCAGAGAACTCATTAAATAAGATTGGATGACCGGAATTCGCATAACGCATTATGAGGTATTCCCGCTCGGTTTGGGTGTTACACAGTTAACTTTTTAGTTTAATGTAATATAATTCCTGCCGTCATATCTTTGAAAATACTCACCATTTCTATGAGGCAGAAACTGCTTTCTGTAAACTGAATGGGCAAGATCTGAAAAAAAACAAAAAAAAACTGTTTTAAAAAGAAGTAAAAACACACAGTTTTAAAAATATATAGTTTCCGTACTATATTTAGCTAAGGGCATTTGATAGAGTTTTTTCAAAAGAGACACGTAGTATAATAGTAGTAGCTCGTTGACTTAAAAGGTTTGTAACAGTACCATCACACTATCTGAACTATTTTTTTTTACTCCCACATGGACAGTGGCGTGTTTACTCTGCCTGGCTGCAGCCCACCCCCCACGAGCCTAGGAGCTCGGGTCTAAAAGTCCAATTGCAACCTAATTTTTCATCTCACGCTTGGACTCCTAATTTAAATCTTTAAATAGTGTATTCTTGGCTTAGATTACAAAGATCTCGTAGAAAACGTTTAGTTTTTAAACTTTTCCTGTGTTTATATAAAGATTAAGGTTTTGGACGCATATCGTTTTAGTTATTGATTTATGATGCAATTTTAAAGGAAAAGGAGTAAAAAGAATAATATTTTATAGTATTTTTCTTTTTTTAGAGCTATTTTAAATCAACCAAAATATAACCCAATGCAATAAAATATTTTTACAACAAAAACAAAAAAAAATAGGTATTTATTTTTAAAGAGAAAAATTAAAGTAAAAATTTTATTTGAAACATTTTTTATGGAGGAAGTGTGATAATTTATAATAAAAAAAATAGTGCGGAAAGAAACGAGAATGCTTTATTATAAATATACAAAACGGCACTTAAGGAGTATTTCAAAACCTAAGCATTTTCACCAAAAACTGTTCTTAGATCTCGCTCCCAAAATACATGATTTCTGCAAAAAATATGAATTTTCGCGTGGTGAGCGATATATACTTTATTTTTTATCATGAAAAACCGAGCCCGAAAAACGCTGGTTAGAGTCATACATATACAGTGTGTCCAAAAAAGCATGCAACATATGTAAAAGTTTTTTATTACCGATTTCTCAGAAAATTTTATTCTTGATAAAAGTTGGTGCATGCCTTGAAACTATAAATGCATATTTCACATTTCACCTGCGGCTAATAGTAAGGGAGCAAATGCCATTTTTTCGAAATTGCATTAAGAGTACCTAAAGTACCTTAGTTATTAGAAATACAGCAAAATTTTATACGGAAATGTTATTGCAAATTAAAAACATAGCCCAAATACGAAATTTGAGTTACGTGTCTCAATTTTTATTTTATTTTTTCTAATCTCTAATTTCCCCTAAACGGTACGCCTCTGGTCGATTTTTTGTTTACGCAATTTTAATATATTTATCAAATAACTTAAACGTGGGTTTATAATAAAAATGCATTAAGTAGTTGCAAACTTTTAAAAACTTTTCAATGAACCGGGTCGGTTTAGATATAAGCGTGTTGCACGCCTACTTAAACACATTTTAGCCAACTTCTGTTCGAAACTAAATTATAATAAAATTCAACCCTATTTATAGTACTATAAATAACTACTAATTTATTTGTCATTTTTACCCAGTACGCTAAAGTCCAAAAACCTACTTTAAAAAAATGCATATTAGAGATTAAAAAAAAAAAATTGAGACACGTAACTCAAATTTCGTATTTGGGCTATCTTTTAAATTTGCAATAACATTTCCATATAAAATTTTGCTGTATTTCTAATAACTAAGATACAAAATGGCATTTGCTCCCTTACTATTAGCCGCGGGTGAAATGTGAAATATGCATTTATAGTTTCAAGGCATGCACCAACTTTGATCAAGAATAAAATTTTCCGAGAAATCGGTAATAAAAAACTTTTACATATGTTGCATACTTTTTTGGACACACTGTATACGTCTTATGTTAAAATTTTGGATTGACACCAATATTCATATTTTTCACAAATATAAAAAATGCTTCTTTTTAAATAAAGAGCCAGCTAGGAATATTTTAGCTCCCCCCCCCCGCACATATTTTCTGGCTGCGCCACTGCACATGGATAGTTGCTGTTTCCTTTACACGAAAGTAATTTGATAAGTGGGATATTCCGATTAACTGAACGGACATAATGTCATATTCATAATAGTTAGAATATTACACTGACCAATCACAGTGGGCACAGAAACCAAATTTACACGTTGAAAAATGTACGCGTGGTTTTATGACACTTAACAAAAGTTAAGAATGTACTTTAAAAGGATGCAAATCTGTCAAATTATTTTTTACACTTATCCCGGAGCTTGTGCTACACCAATTTTTCCTAAACAGTGTACGGAATGGTTCTAAAATTAAAGATATAAAGCCAAAATATATTTTTACCGAACTATTGTTATTTTCTGAGCAAACTAAAAACAAAAAACTTCTTATTTCAAACATCTCCAGTTTTCCACATATTTCTAAAGAAGTACTACAAGATTTTATGCATGAAATGCATATACAAAATAAGAGTTTTGTAATTGCTTTGCTGGTTTCTTGCGCTCCAACTCTAATGCAGGCAGCCAAGAATGCATTACCTATTATTGCCTATATTCTCTAAGATAAACCGTTCCGATGTTACAGCCTGTCAAAGTCTGAAAATGTCATATTTTAAACGTCAATATCTCAAAAACTATTAAATTTAGACATATTCCTTTTACAAAATAAGCGTCGAACTTTGTGAAGAATCAGATAGTAATAAAGGGTATAGTATAGGATATATAGGGAATAGTATATAGGGTGTTCAATTTAAAAAAAAATTACGTTTTATTCGCCACGTTTTTTGGGTCATACAACTTTTGTATTTCGAATTTTCATCTAATTCTGAAGATAAAGGCGAAAATAAACGTTACTCTATCGTTAACCCACTAACTCAACGCACTTTGCAACAACTTTGGTCCAAGGCACACGTCACTGTGGCGCGGTGCAATGACATTCGGGCATCCTTAATTATCCTCGAATATTTTTATAATGTCCTGTTAAAAAGCCTTCTTTCAATCTTTGAACTAAAAGTGTCATAATGGTCGTATTACTTTGCAATTTTTATAGCACTGTTTACGACTTCTTGTCGATATCTTACACTTTCCTTTTAAAAACAGGACACCAAGCTTTTACACTGCTCGATAACCCATTATCTATAGCTTTTTCTAATAAAAAGACATCCTATTTGTCTTTTATAGGTCACAAACCGACACATCACGTAAAGGCTTGGTCCCTAAAATGCCAACGTCATAAAAAATAGCCCGGGCAAACATAATAATTTTTTTCGATTTCCTCGAAACATTTGATCAAATAATAGAAAGAAAGTTTTTAGTGGCAGGCGGACAAAGTAGTGCATCCATCTTTTGCATTAAAGTATACAGGGGCGCCAAAAGTAATGGGTTCCCTGGGGCACAGGTAGATAATGACAGGCTGTTTCGTCCTTATTAGGGCTCATCAGAAAGCCACAACCTGTAAGCAATTCTCAATACAGCGAGGATATGCTTTCAAGATATTTTTAAGAATAAATATATAATGAAAATATAGTATCGCCATCTGTAGGAATCAACTCATTGGAAAAGATAGCCATCCGAGGTGAAAACATAGAACTAACAAATAAACCAAGTATGATAGGCCAACACATCCAGTATATAAAACGTTTATGCGCATCCCTACACTTTTTCTACTGGGGTGCCGCACTATCTGGCTTTTTGACCCGAATTACCAAAAAACTAAGCAAGATATTAGATTTCTGTTTTTACCAATGGAAAGGTGGTATCTATGTGGGTGTGAGAAGGTTATTTTTATGCAAAAAAAAATCCAGGAAAAAAATATGTGCCAATGAAAAATTGTTTAATTTCATTGTATGTATTGTTAAAAATATTTTTTTTTTAAATTTTAATGAAAATAACTTCTCAATGTGAGTCCAAATTAAAAGTTTTCAAAAATCTATTAATAAACATTAGCCAGGATTCGGGCCAAGGGAACCCAATATTTTTGAAATATTGTTTGGGTGCTCTTACAAAAATAAAGAAACGTGAATCATATCGTGACCAATTTTCCTAGCTAAAGTTTTTAATATCAATTTGTAAGTTGTGCGTTTTAGACATTTTTTCAAAAAAATAAGAGTTAGATTACATTTTTTAGAAGTTGTTCAAGATAATATAATAAAGAATATATAGTATATTTTTCGTTTTAGATCCAATTTTCATTTGTACAAGTTGATTAGAATTAAAAGTTACGTCCGGATACTCCTGATACGAAGTCCTGGCTTCTATTCAAAAAACGAAAAAATAGTTATTTTTTGGTCTTACCCTGTATAGAGACTAAATTAAAGAGATCAATTGATTTTTAAAAGTTCTTTATAATGATTATTTTTAGAACATTAGTCAAGTTCTAAATTTTTAGTTATTTCTAATTTTTCTTAAACCATAAAAAAAATTATATTAAAATTCGTTTATTTTTGGAGCAATTAGGTTTAATTCAAAATTAATTTTAGACACGATTTTCAGGATCTCCTTAAATTACTTAAAAAATGTCTTATCTTCCCAAGTATAAAAATTAATTTCAGTAAAAAAATGTAGTCTCTAAACAGGGTAAAATAAAAATTAATTGGCCATGACTTCGTATTCAGACATAACTTTTAATTCTCAACAACTTTTACAAATGAAAATTGTATCTAAAAGAAAAAATAATAATACTCTTTTGCGGTGACATATTATAACTGACATTGGCAGTAATATTTGTCCCATAATCGCAGTGGCCCGGTTACTATTTTTAATTTACAGCAGCTTCGATTGTAAGCACATTAATAATAATAATAATAATAATAATAATAATAATAATTGTTTTTATTGTTGAAAAATTAGTAAAATACAATTAATCATTGCAATTACAACAACACATACATTTTCCAACAAGGGCAGAGTTCGCACTCATCTGTCGAGACAGTGAGCAGCGCTTTTACACTCAACCCAGCAGTTAATGTCAATTAATGTCATTTATGTCACAGTCAAACTTACTGGTTAGTTAATTATTGTTAAATCGTTGTGCAACCCAACAATATATTAAATTTATTATTTTTTTAAATATTTACAATTAACTTTATTTTCAGTGTAGAATATGATTGCTCTTTCGATGAACCCTAAAAAAAAAATTATCAGCTTTTCCCGGTCTAAAAATTAAATCGTAAAAATGCGTTCTAAGTGGCAAGACGGTTGTAAATCCTAACCTATATCTCTAATGAACGAGCTGCGGGGGTGATAAAAATTTCATTCCGTTAATGCGCCTAACGAAATTTTCTACTTCGTTATTTTTAGATTTTTACGATTTTGCAGATGACTTTAATAAAACTTTTTGTTACGAGCACTGTACATATAAAACGTGTACATCGTACACGATATGTCGAATCCGTCTCGTTCGATACATGTATACAAAGTCTATATAGAGTCACGCGAACTAGGTAGCGGGTACTGTATATACTGTGGACTTTATTTGGAATAAATTCGCTAGAATTTAGAAAAAAAATATTTTAAAAAATGGAAAAACAAGTCGATTGAGATTTTGTATGAGCTGCATTTTGGCAACAAAAAATGTTTGTCATATATTTTTGGAAAGATCTATTGAAGTGGACATTGTTCGCTAGAATGTTCGAAAAAAATATTTGTGAAAAATGCAAAAACAGTCCAAAAGAAATAAACTGCTGGACAATAATTTCTTTCGAGCCAGAAAAATTTTCCTAAATTTAACAGTTAATATTTTCTGAACCAGATATGATATCGACCTACGGTTTTGAATGGTTAATAGATTTATCCCTTGGAAAACAATGGTTAATGTTGAATTTTCTTTAAGTATCAGAAAATTTTATATACAGGGTATTAAAAGAAGACAATGATTTTTGCTCCAATTTTATTGGCGTGTAACTTTCCCAATAATATATTTTAATTTTATCACTCTACGTCAATTAAATCACTGGTTCATAGCAAAGAACGTAATTTGTCAAATTTTTGATATCTGTTATATTTTAAGAAATACCGATTTTCTTGGAAAACCTTGCTTTTTTTCAACGTATTGGTAGCTAGATCTCACTGTGCGTTGTATCGTGCAAACTTTGCGAGTGATTATTATACCTTATGAAAAGCTTGATTATGTTCAGTAACAATAGTTGTACTTAAATGTTATGAGGTACAGTGGCGTACCTATAAACACCTGTATGTCTATGGTTTATGAGTATCTCATAATTTTTCACGATATTGGAAAGTATTCTATATTAATAAATACAATTTTTCCAAAAAAAATTAAATTAAAAAAATGATATTTGTTAAAATTTTGTAAACAAAGAATTATTAAAAAAGCCTTTGATTTGTGAAAAAATATTTCAACACTAGTGTTGAAATTAGCATACTTAGGATTATGTTCCACTTAATATCTGGTGTCATAGTTTGTCAGTAGGCTTTTCCTTTATTTGTGGTTTAACTGTTTAGTTTTTTCATATTTTATATAAGTATCATAGAAAGAACTAATCCTGGATTGACTTCTGGATTAACCCGAATGAAAAATTTAATCAAGGAAAGATGCATTAAACATAAATTTAAAAAATCCACCCAAAAAGGAAGATTTCAACTTAAAATATTTCTATAAATTATTTAATGTTTTTATAAAACAAAGTCAAATACTCCTGATGGGATTTTTGAACCTGTGACGCTATTGCTACCGAATGGGATTTTTGAACCTGTGACGCTATTGCTACCGATAAGATGTGTTGTTTAATATATGACACTCTCTTTAGCGCGATTTGTTTTTTCTGGTAATAGATTTTCCAGTATATTATTAACATTTTTTAGAATTTCAGATGGCGTATTTTCACACTCTAATTCTGAATCACTCGACAAATACATGGTAAATAATTTTGATCGAAGGGAAGGCTTAATCAGCCTTGACTAGAACTCAGGAGCAGCAAAGCTGCCTACCTCTCATATGTCGAATAAATCACCGACAACAATGAGCTAAGGAGTCTAGAGGATCACTATGATAACTGGACATCGAACGTGTCACATTGCCAAGCCAGATCACTGACGAGCACCCAGAATCAGAAACAAGGATGACCTCACAATTCATTTTAAGTGAGGCAAGGAATGTTAACATCAAACACATGGACAATCCAGCTTAATAGTCAACAGGATGAGGGATCCCAACCAACCAAGATTGGGACCGAAACCATAGGGCACACCTTATAAGTGGCACATTGAAGCTTTCGTGAAGCGCTGAACGAACAAACTGAGTTCTCTTTCGAGACCAACTATTGGCTTTAACTAAGCTCACCAAAAGCCGACCCAGTCCGGATCCTTGAAGGGAGGTCCGTGAGTGTGGAGACTGATACCTTCCATGACGATGATGAATAACGCCAGTTGTCAGACGATTGACCATCTATAGGCGCAGACCCTTTGCGGGCTGCGGCCTCAGGAAGGTCGCGCGTCTCTGATGAGTCCCAGTAGGACGAAACAACGAAGGATTGAGATGTTAATGGTTAGACTATGGATCCTCCTCCCCCTCTGATACCATCGTATGCGAATGAAATACCCTTGAATGGGCGCTGTCGGTCGCACAAGGCGGGTGACATAGGGTGAACAATAACGACATAAAGCCTTTGTGTGTTCGGGAAGGTAAGGTATTCAACAGTGATAGACATCGGTATTCAAAGCCGATTGACCATGGAAAGCTGAATAGCGAAAAACCGCCAAAGCTTCAATGTGCCACTTATAAGGTGTGCCCTATGGTTTCGGTCCCAATCTTGGTTGGTTGGGATCCCTCATCCTGTTGACTATTAAGCTGGATTGTCCATGTGTTTGATGTTAACATTCCTTGCCTCACTTAAAATGAATTGTGAGGTCATCCTTGTTTCTGATTCTGGGTGCTCGTCAGTGATCTGGCTTGGCAATGTGACACGTTCGATGTCCAGTGGTAATAAGTTAAACACTTTATGCTTTCTAAAATTTGTACTTTTTAATAAATAGGGGTCGTCTGTCAAATTGGCACCATGTGTTTAAATTAAATAGTGTGCCTTGTATTTCAACACGCGTGTGATATACGGCGCTTTCTAGCCAAATTAACTGTGCTTTTTTTCTCATTTTTATAGGTGGTCGTAGGAAAATATATTTGACAGTAAAATGTTTAATTAGTCGTGTGTTGCTCAACATACCATGGTGCTGATTACTTGCTTAAAAGGGGACAAGAAGAAGCTATACATATCTCCTTACAATGCGGAAGGAGAAAGAAATTTATGTGAAAATGGTAGAAAAAGTTCGCCAATTAAAAGGTGAAATGATTTTAGGAATAATAAATAACAGAAACAATTACTACGGTTTCATGAGGATTCAGTTCGATTTGAATCCGAATTGAACACATGAAAACAGGCATTTTTACCGTATCGAGTTCGTTTTCAGTTCAAGGTCGATTCGCCAATTTTTGGGATCGTATCGGGATCGTACCGAAATTTTTAATCATGAAAACGGTTCGAGATCGGAACGGAATATGATTCTCATAACCTACAAATAGTTCTTATGTTATGTTTGGTTTTTGCGGTTCTCTTATAAACGTTGTAAAAATAACCGACCAAAAAAGCAATAGAAACAAAATCTAAAAGCAAAAACATAGACAAGTACGAAAAAAGAGCGGTTATAACCACAGGTTTGACGCATGACAGCTGACAAATGTCGAAAATTCAAATCCGAATTGAAATCGATTTCAATTCGATTTGAAAACTGCAATGAAAACGCCTTGGAATGTAATAGGGTAAAAAATATTCAGATCGAACTCAGTCCTCATGAAAACGTAGTATATGTTTGCTTCGTTTCGTCGATCCATGTCGGAAGGGATATCCTTCTGTTTCAACAGTATGAAAATAACTGGATTATATATAAATATAATATTTAACTAAAAATATGTGCTTTAGTTGTAAATTGTCGTCCTCCTAAAAACGATAAATCATAGCGACCTCTAAATATTGCCCAATTGACCTTAATTTTGATACAGATATTAGTTAGCATATTTGGAATAAAGTAAACCTTGTGAAGCACCAACATTTTATATTCCAAAAAAAAATGGACAAGCCAGTCAGCAACCAGGGTGTCCCAGATAAGGATGCACTCTACAGGGATCTGATAAACCATAATATAAGTTACAGAGATGGTTAAATTAGAAAAAAATTGTACGCTACTAAATTCTACAACATTTGTTTTCAATTTTAAAAAAACTGCGATATATTTGGGTAAAACCAAATTTTCGCGATTTCGTTTTTATTTTTTTCTGACTGTATTTGTAGAGATATGTTAAAATAAAGTTTACATTCTTACTCCTCTACAAGTTCGTGTAATTAGATTTTGAATCCAACGTTTCGTATTTTCAAAACCATCATCAGCTTTGCTTTTTTAAATAATTGCGAAATTGTATTTTAATATTTTTAAATTCCCGTCCTTTATAACTTAACGACGTATTACACCTACTATTAACACGTTTCGGACTTAAAAACCCATCATCAATAAAAATAAGTGAAAATTCATCTTGCATCTATAAACAGTTGTTTGTTTTTAAAAACCGCCTGGAAATAATTTGACTGTGGACGTTCACCACAAATCATGTATTATTTTTCTTTTCCTGAATAATGTTCCATAATTTAAAAAAAACTACAAAAACATGAAAATTTTATTTCAAAGAAATTATATAAAAGTTCATTTGCACTAAACGATTTCATTATCTTAATCTGTCATTTGGCAAGTATTTATAATTTTTTTAATCAAGTGCCTATCATAGCCTACAATACAGTTGAGACAGAAAAAAATTAGATTAGGTTACGGAGATTAAAAATAAAATGTTTTCAAATAAGATTAATTTTCACTTATGCTTATTGATGATGGGTTTTAAGTCCGAAACGTGTTATTAATACTAGGTATGATACGCCATTGAATAATAAAGGAGGAGGGGAATTTAAGAATAATAAAATAAATTTTCCCGACTTTTAAAAAAATCAAAGTTGATGATGGTTTTGAAAAAACGAAACGTCAGATGAAAAATCTAATTACACCAATTTGTAGAGGAAAAAAAAGTAAAAAGAATGTAAACTTAATTTTAATATATCTCTTCAAATAGAATCAGAAAAAAATCAAAACTAAATCACAAAAATTTGGTTTTTACCCAGGATTCGAAGCTTTTTAAATTTGAAAACACAATGTTGCAGAATTTAGTAGGGCGCCACTTTTTTCTTATTTAACCATCTCTGTAACTTATATGGTTTACCAGATCCCTGTAGACCGCATCCTTATCTGGGACACCCTGTATATAAAATATAAATTTTGTAATAAATTTGTTTTAAAACCAGAACAGAACGTTTTGCATTTCTTTTACAACAAAAACTGCCAAAATTGCACACAAAAAAAAAATTGCGATATAATGTAGACTTTAACACTGTATAATAACAATAAAATTTTCTTGTAGACACTTTTCTTTAAATTAGCTTATTTTATTGGTCAGAACTAGAACTTAATATACATTTCTCGGTAAATGTATGTGGATATTTTTATTGCAATATTTTAAATAACTATACCTACATAGTTATTTGAAATATTTATACAGCATGGACCAGTAACCGAGCCTATAATTTAATACGAATAAAATTTCTTAATCTGCATTTTAGAAGAAAAGTCGTTTTCATGAAAGTCTATTTTCGTCTAAAACCTCCATTGCCACGTTGATAATTTGATTTAATATGCAAGAAAACGTGAGAGATAATAATAGCTTTTATAATATTTTTTAGGTGGGCTTCTCCCTCGAGATTAAGACATTATTTAGTATACGACATAATATTTCTAAAATGTAGTTGTTGGCGTCTGTATATAATTTTTAAATTGAAAAATGTTTTTGCCGGCTCACAGGCACGATTAAAATTGAAAAAGATTTAGGTCTCCGCTGGGAATCGAACCCAGAACCTCTCGATTAGATCTCAAGCACGCTGCCAATTGCGCTACGAAGGACCTGATATTATCTCACCACTTCGGTCATATGACATTCAATTTTATGTTAGTAGTAATAGTCTAGAATCTCCTGTGATTCACAGACCGGGGAGGGTGTTATAAGGGGAAAGGGAACTCATTCACTACCACTGAACATTAGGGTTCTGGGTTCGATTCCTAGCAGAGGCATAAAACTTTTTCAATTTTAATCGTATCTGTACGCCGGCAAAAACATTTTTCAATTTAATAATATTTCTAATGCGCATGTGATCCTAATTGTATTTTTTTTTCCCAAACGACCCCCTAAACAAAAATCAAATCTATAGTAGCTACTTGTTTTAAAGAAACCCAAAACCTTTTTCCTTTCTCGAACTTTCTCCCACTACCATGTCTCTTTGAAGTATTATCTTTCAGCCCATATTCGCTATATTGTAAAAACAAAAGACAATAGGTAAAAGGTAAGCAGAGACAGCGTGAATTCAGGGACAATCAGGGATAGGCCGATGTAGTGGGAGGCAAACAAATGCAAGGACCCGAGACAATCGAGGGTTTACGAAACAATGGAATATCGGCGGCGAAGTTAGCAAAGCCGACCGCCATTGATATGGTCTGTGGGGTTGATTTTGTTGGTCGATTAACCGACACACTTTTATAGGTTTAAGGGATGTTATTGTATTAGTTTCATTTGTTTTGATATTTATTAAGGGTGGTTTATTGACCTAACTGTGGCTCTATTATTCGGTCGATGTAAACATTCTTTGGTTGTGCATGGTATTAAGTAGGGACCATCTATCCTATGCAGCACCATATAATTTTTCAGCAACAACATGGTAATGTAGAACTAACTTGTGTTAAGCTTCAGCACGAGATAAAGGATATACAATGTGTCTACTTAAGTTGACTACATAAATGGGAAACTTTTTTATTATTAACTTTACGAAAAAAAGTTATTCTTCATAAAAATTTCTGCATGGTCCAAAACCTAAAATGCAATCATCAGATGTTAATTTTTTTAGTCGTATACGAGGTTTGTCAAAAAATATGAATTTTGCCCAAGAGTAAAGTACCTATATTTTTTTTAAATATTGAAAACTGTAATTATGAAAAGTTGTTCGGTATGGAAATGTTCTAATAGGCAATGACACTAAAAAATATTTTTTTAATTTTACAAATTTTGTCTCAAATTACCGATAATTTGGGCAAAATTCATATTTTTTGACAAACCTCGTATACGACTGAAAAAATTTTACATCTGATGGTTGCTTTTTAGGTTTTGGATCATGCAGAACTTTTTATGAAAAATATTTTTTTTTCGTAAAGTTAATAATAAAAAAGTTTCACATATGTAGCCAACTTAAGTAGACACACTGTATATATAATATATACGAAATATTAAAAAAGTTTAAATTAAACTTTTAAAAAAAAACAAAGGATATATTTTCCAGGATAATAAAATGCAAACAAAGGAATAAAATATGTATTATATTATAGAGAATATAATACTTATATTATAATGACCACCTAATAACTTGAGGTAATTATAATAATAATAATTTTTTTTGCTGGGGTTGGCGGAAGAGCCAGTATAACACTAGTTATCCTTCTTACTTCCCCAGACGTTCATGACGCCCTTCTCGGTCCCGATTTTAGGCATACTGCATTCTTATATCAACTAAAATTTCGAGCATACTTTTTTTTATTAAGCGTATCCCCTCTCCGGGGATCGAACTCGGACCGCTACGTTCTATTTAATGTATGATCAGAATTATTAGCTCTTCTATAATTGCTGGATAAGGATTTTTAATGCTATTTTTATTGCAAGGGCAAGGACCTGCTGTTTATTACCGATGAGGAATAAATGGATTAAGCCATCATTTGTACGGATCATTTTTATTTAAAAAAAAACAGCTATTTTAGCTGGATAAAAGCCATTTATTTTATTACTGCCTTGGGTTTTTACATTTCAGATCCCTTAACGTGCAGATTTAAAATTTCCGATGACGCCCGAGTATTTTATCGACTTGACCATGGTACGAATATTCATGAGTATCGAAAGCGATGTCGCTAGAAATCGATCGTTTTTTTTAACACAGTTGCGCCCCTGTCCGTCTTCCGTCACTCACCACCATCGTCAGTGGAAGCAGCCCCTGCAGCGTTAAATGTACGAAAGTTAAATATTTATACTTTTCAGGTAATTGTGTTTTGTAACCCCTTGTGGAACAATATATTTGTACAGTACATTGAGAAAGTAAACGTGAGTAATTTACTTTGTTATAATATCTCTTTATTAACTGATTAGTGACTGCAGTTTCGTACTACTACTACATTAACAAACTGAATAACTTAAAACTACCTTGTACAATTATAAATAGGTTTGACAAAGGATGCTTATAAATAAATAAAAATAAAAATAGAATATTTATCTCTTAATCTAGTTATTGATCTTTATTACATAGTACTATAAATAGCGGGGAATTCCACAGGTCTGTTTGGTCTTTTAGTAAGTTATGGTAGGTTTTTAATTATGTTTGTAAACTTCTATTGATTTCACGATATTAAGCTTCTTGCTTTTGGGCGCAGTGTGTAACATTTTTAAATTATTCACATCTGGGAAACGAAATTTTAATATTAGATTTAATGAACATAGGACTTATTATTTGTTAAACAAAGAAAATTCTAATTTCGCTAAACATTGTTCGGAGACAGGTAATTGTTTCCCAGATGTGAATAATTTGAAAATTTTACACACTGCGCCTATATAAAAGCAAGAAACTTAACATCGTGGAATCAATAGAAGTCTAAAAACATAATAAAAACCCTACCTAACTTACTAAATGAGCAAACAGACCTGTGGAATTCCCCGCTATTTACAATACTATGTAATAAAGATCAATAACTAGATTAAGGGATATCTATTTTTCTTTTAATTTATTTAAAAGCATCCTTTGTCAAACCAGGGCAAGGGCCTGTCGACATATTAAGCACCGGTTCCCGCAGATCACCGAAGTTAAGCGGTGTCGAGCGCGGTTAGTACTTGGGCGGGTGACCGCTTGGGAACACGGCGTGCTCTTGCCTCAGGGAAGAGTGTAAAATGAATCGACACCTAGCCATCCTATTCACGCCGGACAGGCCGGATGAGATCGGATATCTCGTAGGATGAAGGTGCCGTTTCACACTCCCCAGTCGGTAGATCACATTTGTGGTCGATGACCGGTTCAAGATAGCCTACGTAGTCGGCGAACCGTAAAAAAAAAAAAAAAAAAAAAAAAAAAATTGTCAAACCTATTTATAATTGAACAGCGTAGTTTTAAGTTACTCAGTTTGATTATGTAGTTTAGTACTACGAAACTGCAGTCACTAATCAGTTAATAAAGTAATATTATAACAAAGTAAATTACTAATATTGTTTTTGTTAATATGCAATATCACAAAGTAACGGACTAGACAATCCAATATTTAAAGAATAGAGAGAGAAAGTAAATTAAGCATGACGCCGTAGGCGGAGTGCCTAAATTTTCGAGTGCAATATGGACGATCCACTCAAGTTAAACAGTATTTTTTTTACAACCAAACTTACGAAAATCATGCTAAACATTTTTTCAAAAGTTTGCAGGCTGCCGGGCTTGAACTCACGACCATTGGATCCAAAGTTCGATGTTTTATCGCTTCGCCAGATTATATTAGAAATTATGGTAAAACTAACTCAACATAAATACTTCAGGAAATTAATTTTCTATACACATTCATCAGGTTGCATTGTTGATGAAACTATTATAGATGCGTATATATAACATATTGTACCATAGACATATAAATTATATAATGTAGTGTCTTGAAAAAGAAGGCGGAGCCTTAGTAAATACAATAAACTGTGATTGGTAAGTACTTTATAAGGACGTTACAGAGGAATCTAATTTTTATAACAATGTTGTCAACTAATGGGAATGGAATTTCCGGAGTCGTGAGAATTAAAGATACAAGCACAGAGGAATGATAGGTCGAAACCAATCCTCAAAGGGAAAAGGGAAATGGGAAATTTTTTTACGCACAGTGTTATATTCGTAAAATATTCTTTAGAATCACTTGTGCTTAATTCGTGAAATTTTTCTTTAAAAATGAGAAATTTTATTTTTAAAGGTTGCAACACAGTGCAGCACTGTTAGTGACGAATATGAAATTTTGCTGCACAGTTAACTGAAATAGCCTACTTTTCTCGTTATTTAGGTATAAAGGAAACATCAAATTTCCATGTGGTAGTAGAAACTACTTAAATTAATAGCAGAAGCCAGTTGGTTGCGGTTCTCCAGTAAAGATTGGGGTGTATTCTTTTTCATACCGTTTTCTTGATTTTTCTGGCAATAAATCTTCTTTGAGATTTTCAGCCGCCAAAAGAATCTCCTCCGGTACTTTAATTTCAAAATATAACAGTGCGGAAAAATCTTTGCCGCACGGTGCGGAAAAGTGGATTTTCCACACTAAAACATGTGCGGAAAATGCGTTTTTCCGCACGCTAGTAGAAAAAGTATTATTTAACAAACCAAAACTCTATTTTTCGCATTCCTTAATAAATAAAGGAAACATTACTGTGACAAGCGACGACGACACGAATGTAACGTATACAAACGAATTCTACACTCTGGGAGAACAATAATTGTCCCCGTTAACAAGGGTATAGTTGTTCCCGATACAACTGAAATACATCTACGTCAGATACGTAGCAAAGTGTATCCGTTAATGATACAAAGCATATTATATTAAACAATAACGATGACATCTGGTAGAGCTAGAGACCTTAAAAACAGAAATAATATATTGTTCTGCCAGAAGAAAAATTAATTATTTTTATAAGGTGTTTTAAGGGATTGATAAAATATCTTTTTAAAAGTGTCGGGCTGGAGTAGTTCTAAAAAAAATTGATTTTAGTAGAAAAGTAATACAAATTATTTATTCTAATTTAGGCATTTAATATGATTTAAAAGTTTAGATACTTGCAGGTCCGTAGATGAGGGAGAGGTTTAGGGGGTTAACCCCCCCCCCCCCCCACCTCAGGACTACATGACAAAACAAAAATCATCTATCGCCGCTTTAGAAAAAAAGCTAAAGCTCGTAAAAATAAACTAAAAACAAATATAAAATGAATAAAAGCGCCTGCTTCACTGTTAACGGTTCGCTTTATATCCTACTTATCAAATCATTGATTAGACCATCCTAAACCTTAAATATTACATGAACACTGAGCGCCAGCTCCTTATTATCCCAATTATTTAAGGGGGGGGATAGAGTCCAAGGGCGAAGGATTGAGAAGTACATGGGTCTTCTGAATCTGCTGTACTAGATTGCACAGCACTCACGGCAGGAAATGGCAAGGGAATGCTACTTAATTGATTATCATATACTTTTTGCTTTTTTTTAATAAAGAAATCGAGTGTGTTAATTTTTTTTCTCTTATCCTTGTCAGACATTTTGTTGAAAAGGAAAAAAAAAGGTTAGCGGCAAAAATTATAAAGACATGGCAACGTTGAAAAATTACTTCTCGCTGCCGGCCGGCAAGAATGCAAAAACATAACCATAGAAAATATTTAAAAGTATTTCGAAATGCTGCATTACGCATCTAAATATTATTTACTTACCTTTTTTATTTAAAGTTTAGTTTATTGACATAAGTAACACGACTTTTACATATAACGTATATTATTTAGTCTAAAAAAAGTCAATAATAGACGTAATGACGACTAGTGAACTAAAACTGCGTTGTTGCCGACGTTCTCATTTTAAACGAATTTATTCTTTCAGATTTAAGGAAAGGATTATATTATTTTAGAAGTGCTTTCTTAAGTTAACGAAGTGGATCAATGGGGGGGGGGGGGTCTTAACCCCCCCCCCCCCGTGGCTACGCGCCTGACAAGGTGTCTAACGGTACCAAACCCAAAATTAACTTCCTCAGACCACAAAATGTAAATCTAGGGACTTATAATAATATAAATAAAACATTTTTGAATATGGCACATACAGTATATAAAGAAAGAACTAAAAAAATATTCAAAGAACCAAACTTACTGTAACTTAAGAGCAAACAGTGGTCTAGGAGCATTGACGTAGGATTATACAGAGACGCCATAACGTGGCTAAAAGTGACCACAGGTAGATATATTGAATCGACGTTTATGTCAAACAAATGTGACCTTTTGACGTTTTATGACGGGAGAGTGTTTTTTTAGTTTTTTGTGTTTTATATTGTTTTTCGAGTGATATTTATATTAACTATTTAAATACAATAATGGTTTCTTGTGCTCATCGTTCTTGCAATAGCAGGGATGCAGTCGACAAGAAAAAATCTACGGGAATAACATTTCATAAGTAAGTAAACAAAAAACAGGGTTGTATTTAAATAAGATGTATTTATAGATTCCTTAAAGCTTTAAGATTTTTTTACTTTACGCACCTTTTAGCCATTTTAAGAAACCTAAGTGGTAAATTTTAGCTTTTTCAAGGTTAAATTTTTCAAAAAAAAAAGTTAAAACTTAACTAGTACCTAAATAAATTTATTTTTAAGTCTTATTTAAGCATGGTTGTATAGTATTTAAATTGTACGTTTTCCTTTTAGATTTCCTAAAGATCCTGCGCGCCAGCAGATCTGGTTGCAGTTTATTAATCGGGGGGCTTGGAAACCAACAAAATATAGTGTTTTGTGCACAAAGCATTTTTCTGAGATGTACATTGATCGAACCTCAAAATGTGTCGTTCGCTTAAAAGAGAATGCCATTCCTACCCTTAATCCCTCCCAGGTATATATAAAAATATATACCTATTGTATTTATACAACTTTAGTACTATTTTTTTAAATTTTATTGTTGTTTTGGTAAATTACAAGGTTTTAATAATTTTAATACGATAAGAATATTCTTGTTCTTATAATAAAATAGTATTTATATTATTTTTAAGTTTTTTTTTTTTAATTCCAGGAGCAAATGGATGACGAATTGACAGAACCACCAGCCAAGGTTAGGATATTGTCAAATATTTTGATTGTACCAGCAAAATGTAAAAATTTTGACCAAGATATAAGTATCCCTTCAACAAGTACTGCAGGTTTGGCTAAAGATATACTAGCAAGGCCATCAACTTGGCAAATAGGTGAACCTGTTTCTCCCAGGAAAAGAAAATTACTGAATAAACTAAAAACAACACAGCGTATAAGCAGGGAAAGAAAAACAAAGCTGATATATTTGAAACGAAAACTGATGCGAAGGGAAAAACGCATAACAAATATGAAAAAAATTCTTAATGAACTAAAAAAAAAGAAACTTTTACAAGATGAGCATTTAGACGTGCTTTCTAAACTTGGAGGGCCTCAAGAATTATTTATGAGGCAATGTAAAAAAGCATCCAGCAAAGCTCTACCAAAATACAGAAGAGATAAAAACGTTTGCATTGACACTTCATTATTACTCCCCCGTTGCCTACAATTATGTAAGAAAAACATTTAACGTATGTTTACCACATACACGAACGATAAGCCGGTGGTACCAAAGTATCGATGGAGAGCCTGGATTTACTAGCGAATCGTTTCAGGCTTTAAAGTTAAAGGCTTTCTATGAAAAAAAGAAAGTTATATGCAGCCTCATTATTGATGAGATGTCAATTAGACAACATGAGGAATGGGTTGCTCAAAAAGACAAGTGCTACGGGTATGTAGATATGGGAACAGGAGTCAAAGAAGTTACTCTTGCTAAAGATGCTTTCGTCTTTCTTTTAAACTGTGTAAACGGTTATTGGAAAATACCCGTTGGTTTTTTTCTTATTGCTGGTATAACAGCAGAGCAAAAAAAAGGATTGGTGTTGCAGTGTTTGGAAAAGTGTAGTGAAATAGGAATTGAGGTGGTTAGCTTAACATGTGATGGTCCTCCAGTAAATTTAACCATGGCAAAACTTTTGGGTTGTAACTTGGACCATGAAAATTTAAAACCATTTTTTAAACATCCATCGACCAATGATGATGTGGTTTTTTTTCTGGACCCATGCCACATGATAAAGTTAGTGAGAAACACTTTGGGTGAAAAGGGTTCCCTAGTGGATGAAAACAATGAATTAGTTTGTTGGCATTTTTTAAAAGAACTAAACAATTTACAAAGAAGTGAATCCTTCCACTTGGCCAATAAATTAAGGGATCAACATATTGCTTTTGGCAAACAAAAGATGAAGGTTAGGCTGGCAACTCAAGTCTTTAGTGAGAGTGTTGCAACCGCCTTATCATTTTGTAAAAATGAATTAAAAATGAAACAATTTGCTGGGGTTGATGCGACAGTGAGATTTATTTTAATTATGAACAATTTGTTCGATATTTTAAACTCTAGAAATTTAGCACAATGTCATTACAAAAAACCAATATCTGCAAAAAATTATGAAACTATTGATTTTTTTTTGAATTCTGCAGATAAATACATAAGCTGTTTAAAAACACACGTAGGTGGTCCTTTACTTTTAGATTCACTGAGACATACAGGATTTTTAGGGTTAAAAATATGCATCTCTAGTCTTAAAGTATTATTTAAAAATTTAGTTACTAGGAATAGATTACAGTTTTTGCCACTTTATAAATTCTCCCAAGATCACATTGAGCTATTCTTTGGGTCCATTCGGTCCCAAGGAGGTTACAATAATAACCCCACTGCACGTCAGTTTCAATCAGCCTACAAAAAATTGCTTATTCATGTGGAATTGAGTTATAGTTTTCATGGAAATTGTGTCCCGTTAGAGCAACTCCACATTTTAAAATGTGACCCTGTACATCAAATAAATGTCACTTCAAGAGATTACAGGGCACTAGGAATGGAAGAACATTCTGACAGCGAGTTAAATGATATTATCAGAGATCATGATTATTTGCCAGACCCGCTGTCAGAATATTCAAAACATATTATTACCTATATAGCTGGATTTATCGTACATTCTTTAAAAAAAAAAATATTCTGTACAGAATGCATATCTGCTTTAACAAGTGACACGAGGGATATGTATCTATATTCTTTTATAGATAAGAAAAATAAAGGTGGACTACAATATCCCTCAACAGATGTTTTGGAGATATGTATTCTTGCGGAAAAAGTTTTGAAAAACATTGTTTTTTCTCAACAAATATCTGCAGCAGCTTTAGTTACCACAATATTAAAAAAGTTTGTAAATAAAAATATTTTTTTTTAATTTAGTAGTTCATAGCTTTGATCAGTCGGCTTTGGACAGTCACCGAGTATTGCTAATCAAAGCTGTGGCAGAAAAGTACATAAATGTAAGGTTGTACCATTTCGCCAAACAAAAATCCAACAAATCAGAAAGTATTAGGCATCATAGTAATAAGATTGTTTTATTTAAGGGACAATAAATTTTTGTTTTTCAAGAATTTGTTTTATTTTTTGTGTGTAATAGCTGCACATTATCTTATTTTAGAATATAAAAAAAGGATTGTCAATAAAATTATAGTAATAAATATGTATACAGTGTTCGACAGTGACTTATATTAGATAAATCCTAAAATTTAGACAAACTGCACTTAAAAAGAAAATATGTGAGCTATTTAAATCAGTAGAAACCCTAGTCCCAAAGACTTTTATTTAAAACATATTTTTTTTTTATTCAAAAAGTTTTCGAAATAAAGCATATTGCGGGACTTTTGCTAGACACTGTATTTTAAAACAAAAAATGATATTTACCGAGATATTTACATTATATGATTATCTTATTATAAGCTTAATGCTAGCGTAATACATATAAATATAAATAGTCCGGACCTGGCGAGGCATCCATATTGCAACTACTATTAGCCACGCCTAGTGGTACCGTTTTCTCGACGCGAAATTAAATCTTATGGCGCCTCCTTAGAATCCTACCTCAATGTCTAGGAGTCATCACGAACAAACCGTTCGTTTCCACTGCATCGCGCATGTTGTGCCTGTGTGTGACGATGACAATATCATTTCTTTTTTTATATACAAAATATCAAAACGAATATCACGAGGATTAAGTGGCGTGGCGTCAGTGGAGATTTTGAAGATAATATCGGGGCATCGTTTGTAATTTTAATGGAAAATAAGAAATTAAGATGAATAGCCCCAATATTTTTATGTTCTGCATGGCTGATAATTTATTTGAACCTATATCATTTAAAATCCAAAATAATTTTCAATTTTTTTTACAAAAAATAAGGTGTTATCCGCCAAAATAGAAGTTATTGTATTCCTAAAATTTTTGTATTGAATATTCAATTAGACAAGCCAGGAAACGATGCCCCGTTTCACGCTGGTATGAAAGGCTCTTAATTTAAAAAATTGTATATTATACATTGTAAGGTTGAGTGAAACTTTAACGAAATTTGGGCGTGGTCCAGAAAATTTTTCGTCTGCGGCCCTTTTGTACTACCCCCCAATGTTCCTCTCTGGATACGCCCCTGCTAAATCCTTCCCATGGTCAAAGTCAAATTGTGTTTTGGCTGTTTGGCTGTTTGTCTACTCCTATGTTGGTAAACAATAGTGACATTATGCCAATCAATAAAATTCCTCTAAACGCTATTTTAAACGTAATTTTCTCCGAATCCACACAAACAATTTTGTAAAAACATGTTTCATATTCAGCGGCAACTATAATTATTTCCAGCGAATCGAGAATACAGTTTCAGGTATCAGCAAGTGCGGAGATTTTACCACCTGAAAAATCGATTAGCGGGATTTTTTTGGTTGGCCAAATGTCACCATTGTTTTACACTCTATAAATTTTAAAGAGCACCGGAAATTTTGATGCTCTAATCAATACTATATAGACTTATTCACTGTTGTTTTTTGTTTGCTTCTAAGCCACCCCAAATCTATACTTAAATATATTTTGTATCTCTTATAATCTCGTTACCGTCGAAGACAAGCACTTTGCTGACGCATCCCTTCAAAATCAAAGCAGATCCATTATTATTAATTCGTTTAGAATCTCAGATGCTGATCGATTTTGAACGCCTGCTGTTTATAATCTTGACAGAAGTTTGCAGGGAAGATTTGTTTTCCATTTCTATTTTCTTTATAAGTATGTGCGTCTTTGTATATTTTGCCAGTAAAAAACATTTTTCTTTAAAAACTTTCTAGTCTCTAAAATTAAATGTTCCAATGTGAATTTTTCAAGAACTATACTTTGTAACAATCTGCATTTTAAGTTTCTTAAAAGCCACACCACATGTAACTAGAAATACAGGGTGTTATGAAATGGACGCATTATTTTTAAACCCGTAAATCCTGGTATGACAACAGTCAAGGGAAAAATGTTTTTAAATGTCGCATGCCTTATTATAATAAACGAGAAAATTCACCATTTGTTATTTTAGTATTATGACTTGACCAGGGTGGCATGTGTTTGTTTTTACTTGAAATGTCAATTACTAGAGGTCAGTGGTCCGTAAATATCTATTCTAAGTCAAGAAATAAAGATTAAACTTGTGTCCTCAAAAAGCCAAGACTGGCTCAACCATAATAAAAACAATGGCTATAAATTCATTCTACGAATAAAACTTTTGCTGCATTTCACACTACAACAAACGTTTACTTTATAAAAACACACAATACAACAGTGCCAAAGGACTCGGGAAAATCTAAAATTCGCGTCGTTTGTTCTCGGTTACGGCGAGGCGACCTAGATCTACAGCGACGAAATCTAACAAGTTAATTTTCACCATAGACCACAAGCAAATTCAGTCTGGTTTTGGGGGTACTTAGGAGGAGGAGGAACCTCTTTTGAAAGAAATACTCATAACTTGGTTTGCATAAACCAAATTTAACAAACTTGGTATCATTTGAAAGTGCTTATCCTAAAGTAACATTTAAAAGTTAGTATGACTTTAATTTGTTATATCCGTCCCCGCTAGAGGCCGCACAATCACCAAATTTTTCAATTTTTCTCAAAAGTTTTAAATGAGACCATACATAAATATTTATTTAAATTAACAATAGAATCAAAACTACGAAAATTTAAGCCGGAGATATAAGAAATCACAATCAATACAATGCGTATGGTAGGTTAAGGAAGAGTAAAATGATTTTAAAAAAATAAATGAAGTAATTTATAGTTATTGTTATTATCTAAACTTACCATTAGGAAGAATTTTGCCGCAAAAATAAAAATAACCCCCTATTCTTCCAGGAAACCTTATTTTGTACGCTCTGTCAACAATTGTTGCATTTTGAGAGCATTCAAAATGAACTGACAGCATATCAAATGCTTCGCCATTTTAAATTAGCATTTTTGCGCAAAAAAATCATTAAAAACTCAATAAATGTTTCATATAGATATAAACTTTTACCCAACTAATTCTATGAATAAAGGATTTTATTTCTTTTTCTCTGGGAGAGCTTTTCATGTTTTTATTTCAAAGCCTATTTTGTATAACGTAAGATTTTCTTGATTAACTATTACTAGTTATAATTCCCACTATTGATAGTTGATCAGGAGCTAAATGAGTTAGAATTAGGGTGTTTATTTTATTTTTTTAATAAAATTATTTCCAGCGGTCAATTTAGGTATTAATAATAACAATAGATTATTTCATTTAAACCCACTTAAATCATATCCGTGTTCCTGAACCAACGATACTTATTTTATGAAAATATCGGTTGGGTGCAGCCGATATCATATGTTTTCTTGTATCTCAGGCCTAAAGTAAGATATTGACATGCAGTTTTCATCGTTTTTATTCTAATTTTTATTTAAGTAAATATTTATGTATGGTTCTAGTTAAAATCTGATGATTACGCAAATATCGCCCTCTCGCGGCGACGGATATAATAAAAAATAGTCGTACTACATTGTATATGTTACTATAGTTTAAGCTCTTTGAAATGGTACCAAGTTTGTGAAATTTGGTTAAAGCAAAACAAAGTTATGAGTATTTCATTCAAAAGAGATTCCCCCTCCAACCCTCTATTTATTTGGCGAGTTAGATCAAAATGTATTAAAGCAAAGTTATGCCGTATATTCCAAAGAATAAAGAAATTAAGTTTTAACATAGCTTTATTTGGCATATTATCGATAAAAATCCTATACCCTTATTCGTCCTATGGTGTACGCCCTCTAGCGGTAAATTTAGGAACTTAAAAATAATTTCCAGCATTTTTCTTGGTCGATTTTGTAATGGTTTCTTTTATTTTAACACGTTGGGACAAACGGTGTCTCAGAAGTCTCAGATATGGCCGGCGTCCAATCTTATTTGGCCACCAGGTACATCCTTTTTAGTAAAACCATCTAGTTTTTTAGTTCGTGCAAAATCTGTATAACTGTAGGAAGAACACTATTGCTAGATTAGCTTGGTATCAGGTGCTAGTATTATCTATAAAAACATTTTAATATACGTGGCCCTGTTTTAGATATTTGTTCTTTCTTTAAAAATGCTAACTGCAAAACCAGCATCTACAATAATTGCTTTAACGTGGCAAACTCTCAACTCGTAAAAAGAAAGGATTTTTTAACGATATTAACTAATGCTTTTTTTTTAAAGCAACTAGCACCACATTTAAATTTTGAAAATTCTGCGTGTTTCTACACTGATTCTACTAATTGACTTATATACACTATCTATACAGGATTACGTTAGTTTGATCCACTCGAAAAAAGATAACCCCCCTTAGAAACAACAAGGTCTATTTGATTTGATATAACACCGGGAAAAAGCAAACTTCCACATACGGAGTATTATGTTCTGTTTATTTTCAATTTCCGCAGCATTTCATTTGTTTACCTTTCGCATTAAGCTCGGTCATGACCCTAAGTATACTGCGGCATCCAAAAATAGGTTATTTCTACAGGAGGTTCCACAAAGCATGATTCAAGAAAGGTGAGGATGAATGAGTCGGGAATTGATGACGAAATATCTTTTCTTAAGCAATGGCACTTTTTGCACGCTTTCATTTAGCCCCTCTCCCTCAGCTTGACTTAACTTCAGTTCATTATGGTCTTAATTGGTAAGTAAAATTTTTACTCTAACTATCTTGCCTCGCACCTGTGCGTAGGCGCAAAGAAAAGCGTAGCAAAGCAAAGTATCTTGGTATGACTCTTGATGCCAAGTTAAGATGGAAAGAACATGTTAAAAGAAAAAGGACAGAACTGGATCTGAAATATAAACAATTTTATTGGCTTATTGGTAGAAATTACAATTTGTCGATATACAATAAGTTATTGATTTATCAGCAGATATTTAAACCAGTGTGGCTATATGGTATTCAGCTGTGGGGCTGTACCAAAGACAGTAATATAAAAACAATTCAGACATTCCAGAACAAAGTGTTGCGCAATATTGTAAATGCTCCTTGGTATGTGCGCAATGCGGATATTCATCGTGACTTAAAAATTCCCAATATTAAAGAAGAGATTAGAAGGTATGCTATCAAACATGAGGCAAGATTACACCTTCATGACAACGTGGAAGCCCTTCAACTGCTTGAAAACCGATGCCAAGGCATTCCGGAGATTGAAGAGGACCAAACCATTTGATCTCGTTTAGTGTGTGGGTCAGTTCAGTGCGCGAGTGAGAGAGTAAATAATTGATAGATAAACCTATGGGATATCACTGAATTGACTTTAGATAAGTACCTAGTTTGTAAGCCTAATTATAGCATAAAATTAATGGTTAGTCTTTTAGACTAGTTTTAATGTATAAACACATGGACGTGTTGAAAAAAAAACTAGTTTCCAGCTAACATTTGGATGTCGGGTTAAACCGAAAGTGATAAGTAAACGCCAATGTTTAAGAGGACACAAAAAAATCTCAATTTTTAAAGAAAATATTTTAGTAGTTCCCTCAAAAATTCTAATGATTTACCGAATATATTAAGTATTATTTATTTTTATATTTTAGAATAATTATGCAACAAACAATCGCGAGCCCACCAACTATTAAGATTGAATAATTTACCTGTTGCCAAAAAGTCGTTTAATTAAACACAATTATTTCAAAGCAAAATTTAAACAAAGGAAAATTCTGGAAACATTTTTCATAAAAGCAATGAAAAAATAGGACCTCCCTTTCGTAAGTCGGATATTTATTTGAACAGAGTTAACCTTTATTTACTTTTAATTATTTTTTCAAGCCATGAGCGTAATTAGGTCATAAGGCAAAAAAAGTAAGGTTTTCCGGAATTTAGTTTAACAAAAAAATACGACCAAACAGCATTTTTATAGGAAAAAATAAAATGTTATAGTGTATTTCCCGTAAGCTTTTGGCATTTCTGCATTATCGCCACTCATTTTAAATACTAACTAGTAGTTATTGTTACTAATATATCTGGCTTTTGTGTGCAACCCCAGGATAAACTACATCGGGATACCTAACCTACTAAAAGCATAAAATAAAACCATGTCAATCTCACAAAATATATTATGGTAAATCCTGGGGAATTACCAACATTTTAACTTCCCGTCTGCGATGCCCGCCATCTATTGGAGTGGAGAAATATTGTAGCGTACCGTAAACCATCAACAGAGATGTCAGATTATAACATGATGAAATACAATCATGATGCTGTTAGGCGATTTCAATTAATTTGTGAGCTTTGTAAGCTTAGACTTGGCTTTAGAAATGTTTTGTTATATTAATAAAAAAAACAATATTTTCCGTGTATTAACCGACAACCTGCCTTATTAAGTAAGAAACGGTCAGGCTGGTTTTTTGTCCGAGGGCCCGTCCGTGCGCCCGGTTCACTTAGGCCAGGTTTGGCCCATTGACCCCGTTTGGTTATTACACCCACTCCGTGATCCCAGTTCCTTGCAATAGTTTGTGTAGGTCAACTGGGGAGAGGGTAAAAATGTTCTCTGGTTCTAGTTTTGGTAGCCCGAGTATTTGTTGCCTTTTCCGATGTCTTGTTCACATAATCTGCAGTCAGTCAAGATCTCCATTGTACAGATGCATTCTGTGCAGATAGTGCTTGACAGCCCTATGTCCTGTCAGAATTCCTGTAATGGTTCTCAGTTGGTTCTTGTTTATTTGAAGCAGCTGTTTAGTAAGCCTTGGGTCTGGATGAAGCCCTTGCTGTGGGGTGATGTCTGTCTGTTGTCCAGTGGATTTTATGTTTACTCCTGATCAATCGCTTTATGGCATCTCGTACTGTGCACCATGGTCCTCCGAGTGCCGGCTCTGGACTAATAAATGTGTTTTCTGAGCCTTTTCTCGCAAGTTCATCGGCTTTTTCATTTACTGCCATACCTTCGTGTCCTGGTACCCACTGCAGTATTATTTTGTTTTCCGTCGACCGTGTATTTACATCCGATATTAACGTTCCCAAAATCATTCATTAATGACCCCTATTAATGCATGATTTTCTGTAAATGCACGATTTCCCAAAATCATTCATTAATGACCCCTATTAATGCATGATTTTCTGTAAATGCACGATTTTGGTAATTAAAATTAAAGGCAGCCATGCAAACAAAATAATAAAACGTCAATCCAAAACGTCGTCCGCTGTCATTAGTATTTGTAGAATTGTGAAATCTGGATTGTAAAATAAAAGTTGTTAACTGTTTTTCTTCACTTTAGTAAAAAATACGGTCGACGAAAAAACATTGTAACCAACTCTTACATTAAAATGCGATTAATGATCTCGAACATTAATTAAAATATTTCGATCATTAATCGCCATTATTAATGTACTTGTTGGTTAAATTACTATTACTTTTGCCAGGGCCTTCAATTCTCCATGACATTTCCATACCAGTCTTGGCCAGGTGGCAACCCAAGGGGGCCCCAAAATGTGTTTTCACTGAAACCTCATAACTTCTAGCTACGCCACTGGGAGGATTACGACGAAAGTTAAACTGAATAACATTTGTTACCCCAAAGACTGACAAATCCCGTTGATTCCATTGCTTGTAATATTTGTCCTGTTTGCATGACGTAAAACTCCGTAGAGAAAGCGGGAGTTTCAGAAGGCATATTTTTCTTTGTCGTTGGTCTAATTACTATATTATGTTAGGACAGAAAATTGCGAACAAGAATAATTAATTTAGCAATTTGCTAGTGGGGAAAATAACCATGCCGGTTCATCTGTTTCTTTTCTGTTAATTAGGGTTAGTAAAAATATAATTTTTGGTTTGTTATATCTGTAAAATCGAGATAAACCTGTTTAAACAAATAATATGATAAATGCTCCTGACTTATTAGCTCGACTTAACTTTTATGCTCCAGCATAGAACATGAAATCCTTTTAAGTTTTTATATTGATAATACTCGTACTAACTGCTATAGCAACCAACCTAGTAGTGTAATGTGCAAATTATACAGGGTGATTCCTAAGTTGATACTTCTTTTTTAGCTGTGTATAGAAGGCATTCAAATAAACATATTTTTCCAATACATATTTCAAAAAACTCAAAAATAGGCGAGATTGAGAAGTAAAAAATCTAAGTGCGGGCCTGGTCGTAAAAACATAGCCCGATATAGTTTCTATGTTTTTCTTATCTCTTATTAGTATTAGTCGTAAGGTTGGTGTTAAGCAAAGCGCTGCGGTGTGTTTTTCTGAAGCAAGTTAATTTTAAATTGTGTGGTCCGTGAAAATGGTAAAATTTGAAAACAATAAATTAATAGATAAGGTGCTAATTTACTATGCGTGTCGTAAAAGTGCGGATGTTTCTTCGAGATTATACGCAGAACGCTTTCCCTTGCGGGCTCATCCTACACCAAGAAGTTTTCTTAATGTTATTCAACGGGCAAGTTAGGCAAAACCGTATTTGATTCGTAGTGTAATGAATGAATGTAAGTACTTTATTTTTAAGTTTTTTGAAAAAAGGTATTTAAAAATGTTGTTTATTTTAATGCCTTCTATACGCAGCTAAAAAAGAAGTATATTTATTATATTAGGAATCACCCTGTATAATTAAAAACTATTACAGTTCGATACATGGAATATAGGATCAATGAGTAGGCATAAATCAATACTTTGTAAAATATTTTAGCAGGATATTTAGAGTTCACTGTTAAAGTACCATTTGTTTGGTTATGCCTTCTTACACAGGTCAATTTCTACCCTACACTATAATTGAATGTAAATCTGATGTGCTTATAAATAAATAAACAGTTAAAACCGAGATTTAAACTGGAAAATCCAATTTATAGCTTTGCTGATGACAGCACACTTGTCTCATCTTTTACCTTGACTCCCCAAACATCCGCTGCCGACACACATCTTCGCAGGCAGCATGAAGTATTGCGCCTTAACAATGACCTGGAAGAAATTTTGGCTTGGGGTGACAGTAACCAAGTCGAATTTAATGCTAAGAAAACCCAGGCAGCAGTCTTCTCCAAAAAGGTTAACATTGCAGAACCGGATATAGTCATGGCAGGACACGCAATTCCCCTGGCACCATCTATTAATTTGCTGGGGGTCAATCTGGGAGGTAATATGTCTTGGCATGATCACGTTGCCGCAATTGCCAAGACAGCTGCACAGAAACTTGGTGTACTTTTCCGCACCAAAAGGTTGTATACACCTCGTCAACTTTTGACACTCTACAAAGCCCAGATTCGACCATCATTAGAATATTGCTCTCATGTCTGGAGCTCTGCACCCAAGCACACCCTTCGGCTACTGGATTCCATTCAAAGGAGAGCCGTTCGTCTGATCGGCGACCCCGAGCTGACCAAGACCCTCGATAGCCTGGAGCATCGAAGACAGGTTGGTGATTTGGCTCTCTTTTACAGATATTTCCATGGCAGGTGTTCGACTGACATTGCCCACTTGATTCCACCTAGAGCAATGCAAATCAGAAATACACGGCGAACCACTGCCGCTCATCCATATGTTGTTCAGCTTAGTACTCCTCGAACTTCATTGTTCAAGAATTCTTTCATCTGGAGAACGTCATCTTTGTGGAATGATCTTCCTGAGGTCGTGTTTCCCAATGAATACAATCTTCAACGTTTCAAGACCAACGTTAATCGCTTTTTTCGCACTCGCACCGCTCCCAGAGCGCCTTAAAGGATTTTTCCTACAGTGCAGGTGTTTTATCATAAAAAAAAAAAAAAAAAAAAAAAAAAAAAAAAAAAAAAAAAAAAAGAATATAGTCAATTTAGGTAGAGCATGAAGACCCAAGATACACTAAAAAAATAACGAGTTTAAACTCAGTTACGTTAACTCTACCGTAGGTTGATACCTATTATATTTCAATGCATTATAGATATCTCTAGAGTGAAGATTTTTATCCAGGAAGACTAAAAGAAAAAATACAAAAAATGCTTCACTAATTCTTCGACTTCAATTCCTCGACGCGTTTCGGTCATAACGACCATCATCACGAGGTAAAAATATGTATAACAAAAATTCGTTATATAACAAGATCAGGCCAAATCTGTTTATCTTTTTTATATGCGAAGTATATGTGGTTGTTAGATTGGCGGCCTAATCTTGTTATAAATTGAATTTTTTTATAAATAAATATTTATACACTAAAAAAAAATTTATTTAAACTAAATAAAAATGGAGTTCGCCCAAACAAATATTTATTTCCTATTGTCCAAACAAATATTTATTTGAAAATATGTCCAAAATTATTTGACTGCTGATAGTAAAATTTATTATATTTAAACAAATATTATTTGATTTAAATAATTCATTTATTGCGCTTCAAATATGTGGTATTTAATTAAAATAAATGTTTGTTTGATAGGGAAAACAAGTATTTATAGCAAATAATAACTTATTTCTATCAACAAAATATTTATTTGTGTTTCTTATAAATCATATATATTACTATTAAATAAATATTTATTTGGCCTACCAAAATAATTATTTCTTTTAAATAATTTTTCAAATTGTACCTAGTTGCTGTTATTTAATTGAAATACAATATTGTTTATCACAAATAACACTGTTTGGCCCAAATAAATATTTATTTGGATTAAATAGGTTGGATTTAAATAAATAATAAATAATATTTTTATTGAAATATATATTTATTCAAGTCAAAAAATGGTTTATATATATACAGGGGAACTTACTCTTCTCAGCATTGGCGTCTTCAGTGTTTACTTTTAATTTTATAGGATATACTAATATATAAATACCAAAATTCGGTTGGAACAACTGATGACACAATGGTACCGGGTTGAATTGTAGTGACTAATGAAGTTTCCAAATCTGTAACAGCTATGGGCTGATTGCTGAAACTTTGTGGTTGATCGCCATTTAAAATAAGTATATCACTGATGTTTGTCACAATATCATTGTCTTGTAACATTTTTTTACTAGGGGGAGCTTCGTCTTCATACTAAAATAAGAATCTTAATTTATTTGATTTTCTTAACAATATAGGTCGTACTAATAACTGGGTTAGTAGGTATAAATATAGAGTATAAATATCTGGGGCCATTTTGTTTGATCTACAACGTGCAAAAATAGTAAAAACATAAGAAAATAGGTATGGTTATGTACTTTTAACATATCAAGAAGATACAATTTTATTATTAATTATCACCGTTTTTTTTATACATAATATCGTTGTCGCGCAATTTAACTTAAAATGCACCTGTTATGTTTTTATTTATTATTTTAACAATATATATATGAAAAAATTAACTTACCTTCAAATGATGGCCACAGGTGGCCAATGTTGTGGTTTAAAAGCCAATTTTCAACTTCCATTGCACTTATTCCAGCACTAACACAAAATACACCTCGAACTTGTTAGGGTGGCGGGCTACTAGCGACTGGTCATCTCGCGCTCGTCTTGACGCGTTTGGCAAACTCTTCCCGTCGTCTTAATTTTGCTGAATCCAAAAGAACCGGTAGCCAAATAAATAATTATTTACTACAAATAAATATTTATTTAAGTTTTCAAACCACTGTTAAGTTTTAAAATAGCAAATAAATTTTATTTGACTTAAATAATTACTAACCAAACAAATATCATTGCAAATTCAAATAATCCTATTTATTTAATACAAACAATATTTGTGTCAGGCAAATAAAAATTATTTGGTCCCAATAAAAATAAGTCAAACAAATCACTTATTTGGCATAAAACGAGCATTTTTTTCAGTGTACCTCCTGATAATAGTCGTTATGACCAAAATGTGTTAAGGAATTTTGCGAAGCATTTCTTAAATTTCTTCTGTTTGCCTTTATATAATAATAAACATAACTGCCTATTTAAAAATATGTTTTGTTTACAAAAATTTTAGAGAAACAAAAATGTATTATACAAATATCAACGATTTATTACTTACCAAATTATTGTGTATAACTACAGTAGCTTTATAATAAATCAATATTTCCTCAGACTCTTGAAAATTAGATTATTAGAATAAAGTGTAATATTTAAAGGATAGTGCTAAATTTAAAAATTTTTAGGTATAATTTATTATAATTATTTATTTTTAGTTTAAAAAGTGCTAATAAAGCTAAATGTAATTATTATTAATTTAATTGTTCTTCTTAATATGGGTCACTGAATTTAAGATATAATTTTAACCTTCGCTATAGATTTATTTTTAAATATTGTATGTACCTATCCCATTTCATTTAAAATGTAACCCTGTACCCTATTTTTTATCACGCATAAAGGAAAAACGTATAATTTCCTAAGGAATTAACTATGTCAAATCAATTTTAAAAATCTGGAAAAAGGGAAACCTTCGGATTGTGTTCTGCATGCAAACTACAACTTAGAACACGACAAGCAGGAAGAACGGTAATTTTTACTTCATAAATTTTACGTGGGGTTTTTCATTCGCTTTATAGAAAATTTAGAATATTTGTTGTCAGCCAAGCCTGGTAAAAAAACACGTTTCAAAGTACTTCTACGATAAACAAAGAGTGCCGTCTAATTTAATAGTAAGAGCTCATCATCAGTGTTCAGTACTTTGGCAGTTGTAGGTTTTTTGAGTGCTGCAATGTCAATTACACAAAATAGTTTATTATTAACCAAGGTTTAGAAAGCTATCATTATTACCCGAGTGTCGAGTTTAAATCATGAGAAGCGTAGCGACGAGGGATTTAAGACGCAAGGGCTATAATACTAGATATAGCTGTCTCGGCCACTGGATCATATTAGAAATTATGGTAAAACCAACTCAATAATAATGCTACATGAAATTAATTCTCTATGCACATTAAGCAGGTTGCATTATTGATAAAGCTATTATAGATGTGTAAATATTTTGTTACATTGAACAAATTAATACCATATTGTACCATATACATATAAATTATATAATTTAGTGTTGTGAAAAAGAAGGCTGAGCCTCAGTAAATACAATAAACTTGAATTAGTCAGTACTTTATAAGAACGCCACAGAGAAAACTAATTTTTATAACAATGTTGTTAACTAATGGGAAATTTTAGGCTTCGTGAGAACAAAGCACAAAGAAATGATAGGTCGGCGCCGTCTCCAAAGAGAAAAACAAATTTTACACACAATGTTACATTCCTTCTTAAAATTATTTTTTTTAAAGAAGGAAGATAGGGCTTTCTTTCCAAACTCCTAATTTACAATGTCCCTTCTGGAGAGTAGTCAGGACTTCGTTATATTCGTAGGATATTCTTTAGGATCACTTGTCGTTGTGATCTGTTAAAAAAAAAATTTCAGTATTGTGTGTGGTCGTTGAATTTTTCTTTAAAAATGGGAAATTTTTGCAGCACTGGCAGTAAGAATATAAAAATTTTCCGCACAGTTAACTGGAATAGCCTACTTTTCTCGTCACTTAAGTGTAAAGGAAACAGCAAATATCCATGTGAGAGTAGAAAAAATATATTATAAGTGCTTTAAGATTTTTTTTTTTTAATTTCACAGACCGTTTTTTATTTCCAGCATTTATAATTTTTTTTTGAAATCGGTAGAAGATATTTTGATTTTCAGTATAATCTGTTGTTTTGAATTTCAATATTTAAAGAACGACGGATCAGTGCAAAAATGTGGCAACCGTTTTTGGAGACGAACTAATGTTTGTCTCCATTTTCGATCGATTTCAGACACAAGATATTGTATTATTTTATACAATAAAAAACGGCGCGCTTTGAAGTCACGTCGGTTCTTACGTAGCGAATGAATCATAGTGCGCCTATCTATTGGGCTTTCTTTAAATGTTGAAATTCAAAGTCTGTTGTGTATTATTATTCAGTTATTTAGATTTACAAATTTTTTAATATTAAATTATACTCTTGGCTATTAACGACCGCCAAGATAATTATGTCAAAATTAGTTGCAGAGGTTCGGCGAGACTATTTTATTAAACAATAAATTTTTTTGGAGAACTGTGCTGTGTCGATTTCCTTATTAACAGAAACAAGAAAAACTGTGGTGTGACTGTGACGGCAACCCAAAATTAGAATAAAATTAATAGCATACAAATTATTTTATGAGTAAATCCGATATGTACTATAACATGCTAAAAATAGTCGCAGTGGAAAACTGAAAAACAAAAAAAGAAAATTACTATATTTTCGTGTTTTCACGTCATAATTGTTTACTTAGGCAAGTTTATATAGTGTTAAATAACACAAAGCAGATCGTTGTGTTATTTTTGTTTAAGTTTGCGTTAGGTTTTATTAACATTGACGGTATGCTAACTTTTAGAAAATCGACGAAAATTATGTGAAAATTGGACAAAAAATATAGCAACAGCGACATACTTCCAACGCAACGTCCAAATTTAAAACTTTATTAGATTTTAAAACAAATAATACTGAGTTGTTTTCTTATGATCTGAGTAATGCTTTGTAAACTTTGTAACATAAAATATATTTAATAATGTTTCAGTAAACAAATTACATACTTTTGAGTGTGGAATTATTATCAAAAATACGTTTCGGTTTGTTTATACACACTAGTGTGTTAAAATCAATATAAAGACAATAAGCTTCCGACAAAATCAAAACCTCAGTTACGATGTTAGTATTTTATTCAAACCTTTTACCTAATTTTTTGAAAATAAAACCTTAATTATCACAATGAAATATTTTGATATGCAGAATAGTAAATTACCTATTAAAACTACCATTCTGGTAAGGGCCTGTCGACATATTAAGCACCGGTTCCCGCAGATCACCGAAGTTAAGCGGTGTCGAGCGCGGTTAGTACTTGGGCGGGTGACCGCTTGGGAACACGGCGTGCTCTTGCCTCAGGGAAGAGTGTGAAATGAATCGACACCTAGCCATCCTATTCACGCCGGACAGGCCGGATGAGAACGGATATCTCGTAGGATGAAGGTGCCGTTTCACACTCAGTCGGTAGATCACATTTGTGGTCGATGACCGGTTCAAGATGGCCTACGTAGTCGGCGAACCGTAAAAAAAAAAAAAACTACCATTCCTACAATTGTGCCTTAATTCATCCAATAAAATAAAATTATCTTCTGAGTATACCATAATTTTTTTTTTAATATTATTAATTGGACTACCAGTGCCTTACTTTTTGATTTCAATATTTATTTAGTTGGATGAAACACATATTGCTTAGTGAAATAAATAATTTTTCTCTGTATAGGCACAAGCGCTACCAGGCGAAAACACTTTCCGTGACGTATTTATAATTTCTTATAATATTAAGATATTTTATTAAAAAAATATAATAAGCCGCACTACTTATCGAAAATTAATGTATTTTATTGTAAAAAATAAGATCTATTTATAATAGAACACGGCATTTTACAAAACCATGTTTTACGGTTTAAAATCTCATGTAGTACTGTTTATTAAACCATCCAATTCGTTTCGACTACGTTTAATGACAAGCATTAACGGGAACTGTGTTCTTTCTACACACAGACTTGGATGAGGATTGATGTTATGACAAGCATCAACGGGAATGGTGTTCATTCTACACACAGACTTGGATGAGGATTGATGTTACGTCAGCCGGAATGGTTCTCCCTTAAAAGTAAAATTCAATTGGATTGGCGATGGACATATTTTATCAACAAAATTGGTTAATGTGATTACTGGAAGTGTTGGTCCCCATACGACTAATCTGCATAGGGTAAGTCAACGGTAGAGTAATGTGCATTTTCTCTTTATTTTAAAAATTAAATAAAGACGTTAAATACAAAAGATATAGAGATCGTTACGATGAATATTTAAAAATTATATTCGAGCATACAAAATTTCCCAAAAAAACCGTTTTTTTAAATATATTATTAGGTATTGAATTTTTGAATAGTACTAAGGATTTAACACTTTTTTTATATAGCACGCTGCATACATGTAATTGTTTTTGAGATATGAACATAACGGTCATCCCACTTTAACAGACTGCAGCGTCTAAATGGTACATCTTAGGAAAAAACGGGTCTTACATCACTATCTTAGTTTTTTATTGACTACCCAAAAATACCAACTTTCGGTTAAAAAAGTTGGTTTTTTCAGGTAAAAAATAAAACACGATATAGACCCCATTTTTTCCCTAAGATACACCATTTGGACGCTGCAGCCTGTCAAAGAGGGAGAGATTAATGTAATTTTTTAAATGTCCATATCTCAAAAACAATTGAATTTACCATTAAGTGTGCCATATGAAATAAGTGTTGAATTCAAAAATGCAACGATGCGATGGCATGTACATTGTACAATATATTGACCGTAATGTTTTACTGTTTTACCTTAAATGTGTTTTTTTCTGCAAACGAAAAACCACAAATAAACGTGAGCCACAAATAAAATTGAGCTAATTAATACAATTAACAATACAATAATGAAAATAAAAACAAAAGCAGACTGATTACAGGATTGTTTAGGCTTTGTTCGGCGATCATTCGATGTGGGAAAGAAAGCATGTTAATTTTGCAAAACAAAAGAAATATGCGTATTTTTAGTAATGTTCATCACGAAAGCCTTTTAAATTGATTAATCGATATTAACCTCATTAGCATACTTATAAAACACTGACATTAAATACTTACAAATTCTTCATATTTTGATATAAAATGTTCTATTTAAAAAAATATGTTTATTATACAGGGTGTCAAAAAAAATTGGAACATTTCAAAAACTACTCAATATAATTTTATGAAAATTGGTACATCCAGTTTAAAACGGCACAGGATGAATCTGATTCTGTAATTGTACAGGATTATAAAAAATACTACCGTAAAACAGGGCTAATTAGGCATCTTGGAATTACTTGGGCATTTCTATATACATTTTTGTTTTTCAGTTAGGTTTCAGTTGTTTCTCGTTTGTGACAGATAAACATTGACTACCAAAGCACCCAAATGTTACTTCACTGAATTTTGAGTTTTGTGCCATAAAAATTATAATTAAAAAAAAATGGTATCTGGATATCCAATAAATGTTACTTGTACCATCTAAAAAAGGGGTAAGGAAATATTGTTTTATTATAAAGCTATTATAAATCGTTGATTTGTGTACAATAAATATTTTTAGCTCTAATTTTTTTATAAACCAAACGTATTCTTAAATAGACAGTTATGTTTATCATAAACCTACCCCGTAGACTGTTAGAACTCTGCATTCCTATCGGTGTACTTTTTGAAAGTTAAGCAACATTCCTGACTTTTTTGCCATGTATAACGGAGAAAATAACAAAGTTTATTCGTAGGAAAAAATTATTCTTTTAATACTTCTTTACTAATCCATCGAAACAATAAAAATGACCAAGAAATCCCTTTCCGACCTAGTGAATAGAGTATTGTTGAGACGCGTTTCTTGACAATATGGCGAAGGTATGCTTAATACATTTGTCTTCGTTATTTTATGTCCAAAATAGAATTATCTTCTTCGGGAATGTTTTAAGTTTTTTAAGGCCATTTTTTCTTCTAAGAAGAGTTCCGATTCTGCTTTAAGAAGGGCAATACCGGTTTATCAGAAAAATGACCAACATTTTTGTTTTTTGAACGGTGAATATCGGAAAATGCTTATGCTATAGCTTCATGTTGTATAATATTATATACAGTGACAGACCGGCAGAATGTTGTTCTTGATAAAAGTTGCTGCGTCCCCTTAAACTAAAAAGCACTTATTAACATTTTTAAAAAATTAAGAATTTAAAACGGACACACTGTAGAAATTTTTGTTTTTGCTCTATACGATAAGGTCAAATTCAAAATTTAGTAAAAAGGCCATACGGAACGGCCCAAACTACCTTTTGCCTCTCGACGCTAAAGTGTCGCTAGATGTCGCCATTATAGTACTTTTGCCATTAAAAGATATTATTTTTATTGAAAAGGCAAAGTGCATATGGACTAAGAATTTTTTTCTGAAAATTCGTTATATTTGTGATTAAATCGGTTTGGTTAATTGTTTATTATAGCTCCATGGATTAGTTAGCTGAAACAATTACCCTTATCCCTTACCCAAAAAAAAGTATATAAATTATTTTTTACATAGTAAACTATAGCAATGGCAGTCAAAACAATCTTGAATTGAAAAATATTAATACTTCGAGTCATAATTTAAAAAAAAATGTTTCTACATACACTTAGCCGAAAAAAGAACGCACAACCATAAATTATACTCAATTTCAAAATTGATTTTCTGGCGAACCGATAAATCGATTTCGATCATTTTTTTCTTGAACTGTAGCCTTTTCTTTGGTAATTGCACCGTGATTGAATTTTTTATTCAGATTTAAGTTTCAGGCTTCTACAGGGTGCGAAAATGAGAAAAAAATGTTTACGATAAATTTGACACCCTGTAGAGAGCATTAGCAACAACAACGGGTGTGGTCTCATGTTTTCTAAACATTTTGTTTTTTTAATTTCTCTGATGTCTGTAATACCAAAGAAAATACACAGTTTTTTTACCTTTAAAAAATCACAATTTTAATGGATACTTATTTGGTTTAACAAACAATGTAGTCTATGATAAATCATCAATACCTAATAATTTTATTGAACTAAGCGAACTTAAACTATTAAAACCGATAATGACACCCACACCCACATTAAAACAAATACAAAGATATTTTTTACTTCTGGTTATTTTGGTTTTATGGAAATTTTTTAAAACCCATTTTACCGCGTAACAGCCAACACTAAGCATAGTTTTCTGAAAATGGGGATCATTGTTCTTAAGCTTGATTGTTATTTTCCGGCTTTTCTATGAAATGTTTTCAATTATCTATAGTTTTGTATGAAATATCTTTTGTTTATAAATAGACAATTGTAGTACAAGTGCGTACAAGGAGATCTCAAAAACGGTAAGAGATACGAAGATTGTTAAATTAAGGCAAAGTTGCGTATTTTGGGGCTTAATAATTTGAAAGAAAATTGTAAATATTCCTAATATCTACGGAGATATCCGAAACAACAGAAATTTCTATTTTTGGTTTTTAATTTTTTGAGCCTCCATTTTTGACTTGAAAAAAACAAAAAACACCTGCTTATAGCTCTAAAACTGTATTTAAAATTTCAGGTCCGGATTTACAAAAATTTACTTGAGGTTGGTGTCTAAAGAACGAAACGTCGAATTTGAAAACTAATAAAGCCATCTAGTAAAACAAAAAAAAACGGCTATGGAAAAGTGGTTTTGGCTTTTTCACGTCAAAAATGAAGGCGCAAAAAATTGAAACCCAAAAAAAAATGTCGGCAGCTTTGTCTCAATTTAACCATCTTCGTATCTCTTACGGTTTTCGAGATCCCCTTGTAAGCACACGAATTTGTAGCACCCTGTAGCATAATTTTTCAAAAATATTCTTAATAAAAGCACCACAAAATGTATTATGATTCGGTAACTACACTTTTTTATTAAAAGGTAGGTCTTGTTTTTGACATTAGCTTCAGATACTTAACTTTCGCACTATGTTCACTAACTTTCTTCTTTCACTTACTGCTGGACATTTCAATTTTCGGCCTATATTTTTCCTCTTAACGCAGGAAAGGTTATCATCTTGATTCATCTGAACATGGTTTATTGCTCACCAGCTTAAAAGTGAGAGTTACATTTAAGTGAGACTTACACTACTTTTGTCTTAAATATAAGACCTGTGTAGATTGTGTTTTTATGACCCTTAACTTAGGTTCTATTTAATTAAAAGGGCCTTGATAGGAATAAAGGCAATGCAATTAAGAAAGTTCGTGCTGGAAGACGAAGCCAAGAGTGGAAAGTGGAAACTCGGAAAATTATTAATAAGAGAAAAAAAACGTTTATTTGGAAAGCGAAGAGTATTTAATGAAATGAAGATGGAAGACGAAAATTAAATATTGGAAATGTTCTCGGAAGTGTTTTGTAATGTTATTAGAGCTCCGACGTTTTTTTTTTCATGTCAGCAATTTCCACATGGACTTAATAGGAATAAAACGCTTTAGAACATAAATATAAAAATCTAATTTGACTCTCAGCATTCTTCGACGGGTAGTAAAGCTCCAATATTCATGTAAGCAAAGTAAAAGGACTATAAATTGTACAGGGTGATTCAGATATGTTCATTATAAGTATGTTTGTTACTTGGTAAAATTGTTAGATCAATTATAGATCTTGATGTTCTGATTAAAAGTGTCCATGGCCGTAATCCAATCCTATACCTAGTTTTTGAGTTATGGCCTTTTAGAAAGTTGGCAACTTCTTGTTTCTTGAATCACATACACATCAACTTACACCCATTTTTCTGCCTCTATAGCTTGTGACTACAAGATATTAAAATATGAACAAAATCGAGCAGTTTGTTTTCGAAATTTAAAAAAATTATAATAATTTTTTCTTGGATATTCGTAATTTTTAAATATTAATTATTTAATCCGCCTATAAATTATTCAACATCCTGTACATATTTTATTTCTTTACAGGGCAATTCCTAAGTTGATACTCCTTTTTTAGCTCTGTATAGAAGGCATTAAAATAAACAACATTTTCAAATACCTTTTTTCAAAAAACTTAAAAATAGGCGAGATACAGAAGTAAAAAGTGCGGGCCTGGTCATCAAAACGTAGCATGCTATACCTTATGTTGTGTTTGTCTTATTAGTCATGCAATTTACGGGTAGGTGATGAGTTATTTGGCATTCCGTTGCGGTGTGTTTTTCTGAAGCAAGTTAATTTTAAATTGGTGACACGTGAAAATGGTAAAATTTGAAAACAATGAACTAGTAGCTATGGTGCTAATTTAAGGTGAGTGTCGTCAAAGTGCGACTGCTGCTTCGAGATTATACGCAGAAAGCTATCCCTTGCGGGTTCATCCTACACCCAGAAGTTTTCTTAATGTTATTCAACAGGCAAGTTAGGCAGAACCGTATTTGATCCATAGTGTAAGTCCTACATTATTATTGAGTTATTTAAAAAATAGGTATTTGAAAATGTTGTTTATTTTAATGCCTTCTATACACAGCTAAAACAGAAGTATCAACTTAGGGATCACCCTGTATAAGTGAAAAAAACTTAAAGCCTAATATTCCAACAATAAAAAAAATTTAAAATGTTAATGGTTTTTAAGAAATAGGTAAAACCTAAAGACAATGCAGCTAATCTCAAAGTAAAGCCGTGACCACACCAAAATGTTTTTTATTTTTTTTTTATTTTTTACGGTTTGCCGACTACGGAGGCCATCTTGAACCGGTCATCGACCACAAATGTGGTCTACCGACTGGGGAGTGTGAAACGGCACCTTCATCCTACGAGATATCCGATCTCATCCGGTCTGTCCGGCGTGAATAGGATGGCTAGGTGTCGATTCATTTTACACTCTTCCCTGAGGCAAGAGCACGCCGTGTTCCCAAGCGGTCACCCGCCCAAGTACTAACCGCGCTCGACACAGCTTAACTTCGGTGATCTGCGGGAACCGGTGCTTAATATGTCGACAAACCCCTGCCTCACACCAAAATAATGTTAGCTAACAATGTTCGTGTACAGCATTTGCAAATGTTTTGCGCGGGCGGACCAGTCTGAATCGGCTTAAGCAGTGGCCAACTTTAAAAGGCTATAACTCAAAAACTAGTCGTGGTAGGGATGAAAAAATTTCAAAAACTATCGATACCATCAAAAAAGTATCGGTATCAAAACCAATTAAAAGTGATTTCTAAAAAGAAAAGCCCTCCTGGTCTCCAGGCTGTGTATAGCTGTTTTAACAATAATTTAAATTATAAACATAATCACAGACCAAAAAACATAATATTATAAGTTGGTGGAAATCACACTTTTCCTTTATAGCCTTATTAAAGTTGAATGAGGCTTTGGAAAATTGCCAAAAACACAGAAAGACGCAAAGGATTTCGTGCTTTATAAACCCGAGGCAACCTATTTCCGAATATATTTTTACTCATACAACAAATTGTAAGAAATAAAAGAACAAAAAGTTTACAGGTCTGGGAGACGATTCTTGGCGTATATAAAAGTAAATATAATAGGAATCATTATGTTCCTCATAAAGACATTCACTTTGCCGCCGTTTAGGGATAAGACGAGAATTCGCGCTCCAGTCACGAAGTGCGCCAGAAATCCGACAACATATTCTATTCAACTTTAATTTGGAATTAAGTCAATACTGGCTGACTTCGTTCTTCGCAAGTAAATGAACACTGAAAGGATTGCTAGTTAGACCTGTATCTATCGATATTCTATACACCCACAACTGCAATGGAGATCATCCTAGACCATCCTCCGCTTCACTTGGTGATAAAAGGGAAGGCAAGAATGGGACTCTATAGACTTCAGAGTTCGACGCCGCTCTTAGGCAGGCAAAGAACTGGAGAACTTTTAAGCGAGATTATAAGTGGACCTGAGTTAGAAATGGGATCAAACCACATAAATCCAAGGTTTCGCTATGACATACTATATGAGGTCGTAATTGATGAATGAACCGTATGGAAAAACAAAACACCAGAAACTACTTCTGGGGCAATAATCTACTACACAGACTCTCCAAAACCAAAGAGGATACCGGAGCGGGGATACACGGAGTAAGACCGGAGATAAATTCGTTTTTCTCTTTGGAAAAGTCTCTCACAGTGTTCCAAGCAGAAATCTACGCCATATTGCAATGTGCGTACGAAAACAACAGGAGGGCTTACCTCAATAAGCGGATCCATATATATTCTGACAGTCAGGCAACCCTTAGAGCGCTAAAATGCAACAAGGTAATTTCAAGAATGGTATGGGAATGTTAGGAGGAACTGGATGCCCTGGCAAAAGTAAACAAAGTAATACTGCAATGGGTATCGGGCCACAAAGGTATTACAGGAAACGAAAAAGCCGACAAACTTGCGAGAAAAAGCTCCAAAAACACATTCATTGTTCCAGAACCGGCACTCGGAGTGCCAAGGTGCACGGTACGAGATGCGATGGATCAGAAATGAATACAAAATCCACTGGAGTTACAGACAGGGATTAGCCCATAGAAAAAGCTTCATTGGGGATCCAGACCCAAGACTTACGAAACAGCTGCTTCAAATGAATAGGAACCAGCTGAGAACCATTACAGAAGTTCTGGACACATGGCTGTCAAGAACCATCTGCACAGAATTCAACTGTAGAATAGAGATTTTAAATGCAGATTATGCGGACAAGACAGAGAAACTGTACAGCACATAGTTTGCCATTGCGAGTCACTGGATCGGAAGAGGCAACAAATACTTGGGCATCCAAAACTGGAACCAGACGACGTCCTTACCCTCTCCCCAGTTGACCTGCACACACTAGTGCACGGAACTAGGATCACGAAGTGGGTGTAACAACCAAACAAGGTGAGCACAATGGGCCAAACCTGGCCTAAGTGCATCCGGCGCACGGACAGGCCTTCGGAAAGAAAAATCTATATTGTCCCGCTAAGATCGGCCACCGGCTGTATCTAGGAAACTAGTTGCCCTACAGCTTTGAGGGAAAAAATTATAACATAAATTTAACTTCTTATTTTATAATAATAAAATATTCTAAAAATTCGCAATTCCTTATTCTTTACGTGTAAAAGACGAACTAAGGCGTATGGACCCTCAACCCCAGCCTACTCACAACGATGGCCTTTATTATATCTGAAAGGTTTCTTGAACTATAATGCATTACATTATAACTAAAAATATTTGTATTTAAAATTGGAATTATTTTATTTTTATCTTATTTAACATTCTCTTTCTTCCGCTCTACCCCTATTCGATAAAATTCATGACTTGCACACTGCACTATATTTCATTTTAAAGTTTTAATTTTGTTGGCTGGTGGCATTCTGTATACATAAATTATTGTTGCCAAATAGTATAACCTAGTCATTACCTAATCAATAACCTAAATTCGAGGGGTAAACCACTGGGGTATTTTATTGTACAAGCTGGGGGTATTTTTGGGTATTTATGGGTATTTTTGGGTATTTTTGGGTATCTTTGGGTATTTTTGGGTATTTTTGGGTATTTTCGGGTATTTTTTGGGTATTTTTGGGTATTTTTAAGTATTTTTGGGTATTTTTTTAGGTATTTTTAGGCATTATTTGGTACTTTCAAGTGTGTCTCCTAATAAAAAGTAACGGATCCAGCAATTTTTAAAATTTAATGACGATTGCGCGCATGCTCGGTATAACACCGCGAAATGGCCTTGGTGTAACACGTGGAGACAGTATGCCATACAGGGAGCTTTCAATCGCCGTATCACAATTATGGAACCGCGGCAACCGCGCAATTCCGCTGCTCACGCATGCGCACAACGGCACATTATTTGTGGAGAGCGACAAAGAGAGATATATCAGTCCACACCGTAATGTTTGCGGAACAATAATTCCGGCCCGACTAGCAATAGAAGTATTACATACATTACATTAAGTTAAATACTCGGTTAAATATTTGTGTTTTTAGAGTTAATCATAATTTAAATCATTAAAATTTATATAGTATTTTTAGTTAGTAGGTACCGAGGTAGGTACCTACTAACGTTTTATACTTATTTTATTCAGCCAAGTCCAAAACCAAATACCCACAAAAGTGGCTTAGTTTAAGAATTTGTTCCTACTATACCAAAGTTTAGACTGTTAAGTTTTGTTGATTTATTTAGCAAATTTCTTAAGTAAATATTTGTGTTCTGTTATGGTTAATCATAAGTCTAATCATTTATATTTTTTAGTATGTTTAATTAGTACGTACCGAGGTACCTAATGTTTTATACCTATTTTATTTAGCCAATACGAAATACCCACAAAACTGTCCTATTTTTAGTATGTATTCCTGTCATGCTAAAGTTAGGCAGTTAAGTTTATTTTTTATTTTTAGCAAATTTCTGAAGCTAAATGTTTGTTTTTAAGAAATAAATGCTGGTCTTTAAAATAAATAGTGTATCTTTATTAAAATGAAATAAATAATACGCAAGGTCATTAGCGAAAGCTATTTTTTACTGAGGTATTTTTAGGTATTTTTAGCTATTTTCGGGTATTCTTAAGTATTTTTGGGTATTTTTGGGTATTTTTTGGGTATTTTTTGGGTATTTTTGAGGTATTTTCAGAAACCAAGGTATTTTTGGGTGTTTTTTGTTAAAAGGGGTATTTTATTGTACAAATTTAAGGCAGTGGTTTACCCCTCGCCTAAATTCGTCTATGCATGGCATATTTAAGGAATATACGTAAAGACATACAGGGTTATGATAAAAAAAAAAACGGATCAGCCTTTTATATAGAATAGCGCCCACTTAATTAAGAATCACTCGGACTTGTGGAAATAATTTTTTTTAATGATTTTTTTTAGATAAAATATATTAATTCTAGACAGTTTTCATAATATCTTCAACCATTTACGAAATATTACCTTTTAAAAAAAAATTAACAAACGACAAAATATGAAACAATTTTATAACATGTTGAAAATTTCTGTTCTTCAGTAAATAAATTGATCCTAACATTTCTGTTGTACTATTGTGAACAAATTTCTCGTAGTCAACTCCTAAAGGCTCAATTTTATAAAGTCCTTTTAAACCTAAGTTTAAAGAGAGATGTAAACTGAAGAAAAATAAAATTCTAAAATCGAAGAAATGGTCGATTTTATAACGTGGGATTGACAGCAAAGTTCAATTTAAGAGTAATTAACCTGATCATAACTTATTGTTATGTTACAATATTTTAAGTTATGACCATTTGAATCATTTTTAACTCTCGGTCTCTAACTAACTGTCAATTCCACATTATAAAATGATCGTTTTTGTCATTTCTTCATACATGATCTTTTGCCCAATTTCACTAATGCTGGGTGACTTAATCGCCCAGTCTCCTAGTATTCAAGGTATCACAGTTTCTTTTAAGTTTCTCCGTGTGAGATTGCCTAAGGGCAAAGCCAGACGAACAGATATCTACCTAATAAATAAATTAAAGATTTAAAAAATAAAACCTAAATTAAAAATCATGATTTAACGTAGGAACAATGTGACATTTAATGTTAAAATGTGCGTATTACTAATGTAAAATTATTTCTAGACTCCATTGTTTAAAACCGCACGCACGTCGCGTCGTATTAATTATTTATTTATCTTTATGACATGGTGAGAATTTCTTACTCCACTGACGCAAACACCACACTTTAATATGAAAAGAATTGACTACAATAATAACAGAATTATGTATTTTTATACAAATAAATTATTTATTTATGTACAGGTCGTCGTCGTCTCCCCCCCCCCCCCTCGTTTAGTTTTTAAACTTTTCCTTCTAAACGTCCTGTTTTATATAGAGATTAAGGTTTCGGACGCATATCGTTTTAGTTATTGATTTATGATGCAATTTTATAGGAAACGGGTAAAAAGAATAATATTTTATAGTATTTTTCTATTATATACTTGTCTGTTCCGTTTTCCCTTTTTTAGAACTATTTTAAATCAACCAAAAGATAACCCAATGCAATTAAATATTTTTATAACAAAAACAAAAAACAATTAGGTATTTATTTTTAAAATTTTAATTAAAACCTTTTTTATGGAAGAAGTGTGATAATTTATAATTAAAAAAAAAGTACGGGAAAAACGAAAATGCTTTATTATGAATATACAAAACGGCACTTAAGGAGTAATCATCAATTTTGGCGTGGTGAGCGATATTTACTTTATTTTTAATCATGAAAAACCGAGCCCGAAAAATGCTGGTTAGAGTCATACATACGTCTTATGTTAAAATTTTGGATTGACACCAATATTCATATTTTTTACAAATATAAAAAATGTTTTTTTTTTAATAAAGAGCCAGCTAGGAATACCAAAAAAAAAAAGTTAAAAAAAACATTTACAAAAACAAACTATAACTACGCAGAGGGGCAGAGGTAATAATTTAATTTGCGAAATTTGATAGTAGTTAGGTGAACTTTGGGCGTAGCCCCGAAATTTTTTCGCCGTCTTTACTAGATACAATATCATGAAATACATGTAGTCGTCCCGACTGTTTCTTTCTTCAGAAAAAATCCTACTTACGCCCCCCCCCCCCCCCCATCAAATACCAATATTTTTTTTGGCTCATGCACACTTAAGATAAATTTAGGAAAATGTACAATTTAAAAAAAATTAAAATCGATAAACTTTGATTGAGTACAAGTTAATTGTAATGTTACTGTTCCCACAGTGGCGTAACTACCATAAGACAAGTAAACAGTCAATAAAACAGTCAATAATTTTCACCCCTACTTTGTTTGCCGAGTAAAAAGTTATTCATCAATGCTCAACTAGGGCTATTTCAAACCAGCACATAATAAAAAAATGTATACCGATAGACGCGCTACCAAAAATTTGTTACTTTTATAGGTTCAAAATATTATAACATTATCCGTGAGGATACATAAGGAGGCCAAAAAGTTTATAATGACAAATGAAATATTGTTTTAATAAAAATCAAAATGTTTAGTATGGATGATACAATACCTGAACATATTCACTGGGTTGCGGCTGAGGCTTTGATCTGGATATAGGTGTGATAATAAATCGAGTTATATTTTATGCATTTATTGTAGATATGTTATTAATTATTTATTATAGTTAACCTAAATCACTTATTAAGTATTGTACAGTATTTTTATTATAAGATAACGGAGCACAACACAAATTTTACTACACACAATTAATGGAATAAATATTTGAGGAACAATGCGTTGGGGCCCTCAAGCTAGGAGGCCCATTCTCTCGCACGCTAAACCCTATAGGTACATTTACATGGCAAATCTCTTTTTACTTTCGCTTTTTTGTTTCATAATTTTCAATTTACAGCGTCCCAAAGAAATTTGTTGATTCGTCGATTGTGACAGAAAGAGGGGGGGGAGGGCTCCTTATGTATTTTACGTTGGTCCAAAAAATTCTAGTTACGCCACTGGTTGCCCTGCCTAGCAGTTCTGACCTAAGGATATTTAAGATATTATGTAATATCTGCAGGAAGTAATAAAATAATACAATAAAAATTATGATTAGGTATAGGAGGTATATTAAAAATTAAAATAAAATACGATCAAAAGGAGTGATACATATGCATAAATAACAAAAGGTATGATCAGGCGAGAGTAAATTCCCTGCTGGAGAGGATTTTTTCTAATATTTTCCACCACATATTGTGGTAAGTAAGACTGCTTTATAGTTTTTAGTTCTAGAACTATTTTGGGCATAAAGACCGGATCAGCTGTGCTCTACCTACATAATACCTACTGGTTGCAAGTATTGTAAAATGGTATGCCTTTTCATTGGAGTTTTTGAACTTGAGGATTTTATGCAAATGTTGCAAATCAATGCCGTACATTTGGTGGTTAATTTCTCTTTGTCTAACTCAAATGCATTTTAGAGCGTTTCTGGTGTGTTTCAATAAGCTACTGTCCCACCACCTAAAAAGCGATATGATCGCTCTCGGCGTCGACGAAAGGTGTCATTTATTGTCTTATTTTAACTTCTGGATTCGCTTATATGCTTATTTCGCTCTTAGGTTTCAATTCGTTTTTGTCATCTTCTATTCAATATTATAAACCCATAAGGCCAATGTAAAACACGGCCGGTGCTTCGAACTACATATTTATATTGGGGAGTTTTCGCATGACACACACAGAGCAAAGTCGATTAATTAAACAGAATTGTTAAGAATAGTCTTATACCAGTAGCAACATTTTTAATAATCACTATTAAACAATCTATTACTATAGCAAAAAAGTTAACTAACGAACAGCATACAGAATTGCTACCTCTTTATTTATACGGACAATAAAACGAAATAATTATGAATATAAGCCCAGAATTGTAAGAATGTATTTTAATAAAACATTCTTTTTGGAAATAAAAATGGTTTAATACAACATAAAGATTATACCAACAGTAAAACGCTTTTTTGGGGGTATTAATTAAATTATTATTTGATATTAAACATTTATTTACCCTTATGCAACATACTTGTAATTGGCAAGAGTGGGGGAGACTTTGACGTATCAAGGCGTGTTTTACGATGCCATTTGCATTTGTTCGGCTGTGCGGGTTGTCTCAGATGTTTGTTGTTTTTTGTGAACAATGTTGTGAGGTTATTATTAAGCTTTATTTGTGGTGGTGTAAAATTATCAGTATTTTGTAACCTAAGAGCTGTGTTTATGTTCTCTGATTTTTCGTTGTTTCTTGATTAGAAAGTGTTGAGGGTAAATACCCTTATTTGTTTTTTTTTAGTTAAATAAATACCTATAAATGTTAACCTATTTTTATTATTTACTATTCTTTATATTATCGGCCATTTAGCTGTTTATTTTAAATTCTGGATATAAGATTGCACATGTTTTAAAGCGAAAAATAGCAGTAGTTACATGGTAAAATCAAAAAATGAAATTTGTCAATACCAATATAAATATAGTAAAATATCATTTCTTTACCTTTATTATTTTTTGGTCTTAAAACATACAATCATCCAAAATTTCGCTTGTTGCTTGGAGTTTGTGTGAAGACATAAGTGATCGATAAATTTATCAAAAATTAATATTGGGAATGCGCAAGCGCAAGATTTGAATTGGCAAACAGTATAAAAACGTTTGATATTGGCAGCTAAATAATTTTATACCGGTTGTAAAACTGGATTATACTCTTTTTCAACTGTGTTTACTGGTTATAAAGCGTTTTATAGTCGCTATAGAACAAACCTTTATGGTTATAATCCGTGTCATATAAACAGTATAACATATTTTAGTTATCCTTAAGCACTGGTCCTAGCAATATCTGGTGTATAACTGGTATTAGCTCGTATTGCTGTCCCAAATAGTATTAAATATTCTTATAATGGCCATAAGAATTATTATAATGGTTATAATTCATTTTTCTCAGTGCACTATGTAACTGGGATTTTGTGAAGGACAATTATTTTTTTTGGTTTAAAAAAATTAACCTTATGGACAAGCCGCGACTGCATTTTACAAGTGTTCATATATAATATGTATATATGTCATACGATATAATGTTAATAGGTACTTAACTTACTTTTATTTAAAACATTAAGGGTACCCTAAGGTTTATTTAGACAAAAACAAATGTTTTAGCTAATCTCTACAACAAATGTATATAATTTATTTATATAAACCAAAATGGGGTTAGCCTACAATTTCCTAACTTCGTAACTTCTCCGAGTCATTAAAAAAAAAGTAAAAATACTTTTAAAATATCTCCTCTCACACACAATGAGGAAAACTTTTATAACTGTAATTTATTTTTAATTGTCTAGAAATTTCTATACAAAATCTAAAACATAAAACTATTTAAAACCATTGATTGGCGAAAATTCCTGTTGAGTTGATAATATAAAAATTTATTTTTATTTTTATTTCTTTTTAATAAACATTTTCCTTTTAAGAGCCATGACAGTTTTTTGCTATGATCAGTAGGTACTTATTAATTAACAAAAATGCAAGAAAAATAAATTTGGAACCACCTCAAAAAACACTGTTAGATATCAAAATATAAATCAAATTAAATATTTCTATACATACAGTGTGTTACAAATTCGTGTGCTTACAAGGGAATCTCGAAAACGGTAAGAGATACGAAGATCGTTAAAATGAGGCAAAGTTGCGTATTTTGGGGCTTTATAATTTGGTGAAAGAAAATTGTAAATATTCCGAATAACTTCGGAGATATAAAAAAAAAAAGAAATTTTCAGTTTTGGGTGTTATTTTTTGCGCCTTCCTATTTGACTTGAAAAAAAAATACTTCATAGCCGTTTGTTATATTCTACAACATGGCGGTATTATTTTTCAAATACGACGTTTCGTTCTTTAGATACCAAATTCAAGTCAATTTTTTAAATATGGACCTGGGATTTTATATAAGCTTTAGAAATGTAGTACAATTTAAAGGTTTTTAGAAGGTTAAAGTTTTGTCATCAAATAGCATATCATCATCAGTATTTCAAATTATCCTTTCTTTACTATTAACAGCCCTGGCAATTATTTTTAGGATTACTTAAATATCAAAATTACATACAAGCTATGTTGTTTAGACCGTTTATTTTTTCAAAAATATTCACCGTTTTTAAAAAATTTTTTAACTGTTTATAAGTAAGCTCCGATAATACACAGACAGAAAAATATTTGCGGTTGAGACTTTGGGTTTTTTTCTTACAAATGATTTGGTATTAGGCCTCTGAGTCAAAATGAACTAATTCTTCAAATCGCATTTTTTTAGTTGGGCTCTAAATGTTCAGGACCGTAATATTATAAAAAAATAATTTGGAAAAATGTGTTATAAGAATACAAAACGTTAAACTTTTTAAAAAATGTACCTATATTGTATTAAATTTATAACTCTTAGAAGTTGCTAGAACTGTTTTTAAAATTCCAGGTCCGTATTTGAAAAAATTATTTGAAGTTGGTACCAACATAACTTCTGTGAATAAACTTAATTTGACTTTTTGATTTATTCTTCTATTCTGATTCTATTCTTTTATTCCGATGCTTTAAAAAAGCTCGATATATACTGACAAATTTATAGTAGTTTAAAAATAATTTCTCTTGATTGATTTTCTATTGTTTTTTTTTTAAATCAAAACTTTTCGAGAAGCATTTACTGATATGCGGCCAGCGCATCGCGGCGTCGATTATTATTTGGCCAACCAGAACATTGCAGTAAAAAATAATTTGGAAAAAGTCCATTGATACCGCGATCACAGTTTTTTCCTTTGTTCTAGTTACTTCTCATTAAATTTAAATTATTCATAAATAATAATGTTTAATTTAAAAATTAATTAATGGGTTCGAAAGTTGAATAATGTGTTTTTAAAAATTATGTAAATAATTTTTTTGGGGAATATAGAGGAAATTTAATATATAATAATATTTATTTTTATAAGTAACAGAGTGCATGTACCTACATATCCTTACAAAAAAAAAATATTAAGAAAGGTAGAAATAAATCTTGAAGATAAAGGGTATATAATTAAGCCATTATTTCCAAACTGGACTACTAAGTTTAAAAGAAAACTTATCAGCAGTCCAGGATGGTTGGATGGCAAATAGTAAATATAATACTAGTTAATTTACCTAATAAGCATATAAAAATTTATAATATGTAACATCTAAAAATACTCAAAATAAAGAAAAAATAATCGTACTCGAAAAAATATATAAACAGTTCTGATATTAGAAGTATAGTAGGTACCTAACTAAAGAAAAACAAAAGATAATCAAAATTCAGAAACTCAAAACATCATTTTCGCGTTTGTGGAGCGTTGTTATATTTTCCGCCACCGTTAAGCCAAACCAAAATATAAAATATGATAGAAATCCAGGCTCCAGGCCAGAAAATTTGCTCGGGGGGAGCTCAGTGGGCGTAAGTAGGAAATTTTTTTTTCTGGAGAAAGGGACAACATGTAAAATTTTCGGGCCACGCCCAAAGTTCGTTTAAAATGCACCTAACTACTATCAAATTTCGAAAATTAAATTATTACCTCTCCCCCTCTGCATAATTGGATTAAATTTGTTTTGCAATTTTTTTTGATATTCCTATTATTATTTGAAAAAAACATTTTTATATTTGTGAAAAATATGAATATTGGTGTCAATCCAAAATGTTAACATAAGACGTATGTATGACTCTAACCAGCGTCTTTCGGGCTCGTTTTTTTTTTGATTAAAACTAAAGTAAATATCGCTCACCACGCCAAAATTAATTATTTTTGCACAAATCATGTATTTTAGGAGTGTAGATCTAAGAGCAGTTTTTGGTGCCGTTTTGTATATTTATAATAAAGCATTCTCGTTTCTTTCCGCAGTATTTTTTTATTATAAATTATCACACTTCTTCCGCAAAAAAATAATTCAATTACATTTTTTTCTTTAATTTTTCTCTTTAAAAATAAATACCTACTTAATTGTTTTTTTGTTGTCAAAATATTTTATTGCATTGGGTTACATTTTTGTTGATTTAAACTAGCTCTAAAAAAGGGAAAACGAAACAGACAAGTACCTATATACCTAATAGAAAAATACAAAAAAATATTATTCTTTATAGGTATTCGTTTTTTTTTTTAATTCCTCTGAAACCTTAATTTCTATATAAAACAGGACTTTTAGAAGAAAAAGTTTAAAAACTAAACGTTTCCTACAAGACCTTTCAATAAAAGCCAAGAAGGGGGGGGGGGGCTGCAGCCCCCCTCTCCCATAAATACGCCACTGAAAAATTCGGGGAGGGCTACATACGCCACAGACTTGGCTCGCATACTTTGCATGGGGCGTGCTACCAAAACTTTCCCTAAGACGCTATGTGTGCGGCCGGCTATTTTCAAATGCTAATAACTTGGCGTTCACTAACTCCTGAAACCTGAATTTTGGTTCGCTAGAAAGAATTATATTTGCCGACGAATATGAAACCGGTTTTTACCAAATTATTTATGTAGTTTCAGAAAAATTCGCGTTTGAAATATCGTTTAGCGGAATTTTGGTGGCTGGCAAAAACTGGCCAATATTTCTTTACACTATTATGCCAGAGTTTTATAAAAGGCCTTTTCTTAAAATGACGGATTTCACTATTAGACTACGACATTAATAAATTTTGTTACTTCACAATTTTACCAGAGAAAACTATACTTGATTACCTTTAGAAACAATGTAACAAAAGACACCCTTATGCTACCCTGTATACACATGCCAGCGTAAAATCGATGCTGGTCGCGGCGCCCTCTCTTAACCTTACATCGACTCACGTTTAGCACAAGAGGCCCGTATTAATAAAAATAACTTCTTATTTTGCCCTGGGAAAACACTAGGCACTAGGGTAATGCAGTTAAAAATTAAGGGAAAATTTAATTAAAAGCGGTAAAATCTTTATGATAAAAGCAACGAAAAGTTCCTTTATTAAATTTTAAAGTCCTACAAATTAAAAACAAACTTACCTGGGCAGTAGAAACACAGATTTTTCTTCATATCTCCTAAAATTAGATCTTCACAGCATCGCCAAATAAAAATGTTCATACCTAAAGACTTAAATCTAGTGGTTTGTTTTTATTTATAAACAAAAGGTGGTAGCTAAGCAACATAAACAAAAGAACAGAATCAAAGGCAACTTGATTTTGACTTAACCTAGAAATTTGTGATTTTACAATTTACACACATAAATTTAAATTGATAAAAGGTATATTCTAAATTAACTTATGATTAATGCTATTTGATGGTACTTATTCTGGGGTTTAAGAAGGGTAAATAGGGAAAAATTTAAAAAGTAAATACTAATGACGACAAAAATGTAAATGTCAAATAAAAAGATATACGGTACACGACGCGTCACGAAGGAAAAACAAACGATGCACTAATTATCACTCACATTTTTTCAGTTCAACGATACAATGCGGCTCAAATAACCAGCTACTGATTTCTGATAAATTATTTACGACAAATGTTTTCGCACATAGTATATTTAGGATGTGTAGATCGCCATGTTTGCGGTAGCGAAAATGCGCGTGCGCGGGATTCTATATTATGTCAAATTTTGCAAAACGTTGTTGGGTTGCCGCTTGAGCTTTATATCGAACGTTCTCTATGTTTTTGGATCTCAGTTATCTTATAACATGAGTTCGCAAATTGTAATGCCCGAGCATAGGCGCCGACAGCGATGTGGCGCGGGTAGCTTAAGAGTTAAGCCTTTTTGCCACCACTTTCACCCAGCGGTGGCGCCAGGGGGGGCACTGGCCCACCCTAGAAACATGAGTGCCCACCCTGGTGCCACCCCCAAAATTGATGGATTTGGTTTTGTAATGGAATTTCCGGGGGGAAGAGGGACTTGGCTATGAAAGCTTTGATATGAAAAGAGTGATGTTGTATGTTATTTTCAAGAGAACGATGACTTTTTTTTAGCCATTACTTTGGACAAGAGGGAATTTTTGTTTGTCCCGGCTTAGGCGGCGACCTTTTTTTTTAGAAGTCACTATTGATTTGGGCAGTGCCCTCTTCACCTGTTGGTCAAGTGTTAGCTGCTGGTCATCTAAACACACATTACTTCAGTGGCGTAGCCGTGGGGGGGGGGGGGGGGGGGGGGCGAAATCCAAAAAAGAAGAAGATAATTAAATTGGGCAACATAAAAAATCTTTGACGGCAACGCTATCAATAACGCGCCAAATAAAATAACAAATTATCCTATCCTTATCCGCACAAAGCAGAAAGAAGGGAAAAAAACATATCTGAGGGACTATTCAGGCGAAGAGCGTACAAGTTTAACTTTAATAAGTATTCATCAAAAAATCCCCATTGATATATGAAATAATTAATATATTTTGTCAAAAAAGGCGACGAATTGCGATTTTGTTTTGGCAAAAAAATATGTTGTGCTTTTAGTTTATGGTTAAATTTTTTTTTCAATAAATAAAAAATATACCTTATTTTTAATATTTGTATATGACAAACCAAAAGGACTTTCCAATATTCTTTGTTAAATGTCTAAAAACTTTTATATATAACATTTTTTTCTTAATCGATTAATAAACCCCTGGGAAGAAAACTCGTTTTAGAGGTGTACTTAAGTTCTTCATTTTGCCGCAAGAGGGCACAATTGAAAATTTAATAATGAAATTCTAAATATCTCCAAAAATTCCCGCACCTTTGGTAACATCATTAGAAAGCTTAGACAATTCTGCATCATTTTGGATTTTGGTTTAAGCCTTATTGGCGTACCGACCTTCGTAGGAGTGAGGAAAGCTATTGAAAGTGTAATCATTTAAATTGCTGTAACTTCTAAACGACTAATCCGATTTTGGTAAACTTAAGCTTGTTTAAAATAGAAATGCAACTACTTTTAATTGTCTTATCCATTTGTACACGATAGTTCCTAATAAAATAGCTAGAGAGCGTAATTTGTGATAGTAACAGTTTTTTTGATTTTATCCCGAAAACTCAAATCATACGGTATAACTATGACATCATAATCGGAAAGTAAATTAAATTTGTAAGAAAAAATGTGTAGAACGCAGTTCCATATCTTCTTTCGTTTCAGAGTTATTGCCAAAAAAATAATTTTTAACATTTTAATTTAAGAAGTTATGTTTTCATAGTTGTCATCAAGCATTTCACGACAAAATAATATTTTTAACTTTTATAAATATGTAAGTTTGTCACTCATTATTCCTATGGCCCAAACTATTTATTAATCATATTTATAATCATCGAATATTTCTAATTTAGACTTAATTCGAATATAGTGTTTTAAATAATTAATCTAGATAGCTGTAAAACAAAATTGGCAGGTTTCCATGAAGATAAATAAATTGAAATACCTAGTGGCCTTAGATCTATTTTTTAAAACCCCATGTCAGAATTATACCTAAATTATAAATGTTTCCTAATTATATTAATGATTCTAAAGTCGTTTTTGGGCTATGAACAAATGAGTAACAAACTTGCACAATTATCAAGTTTAAAAATATTTTTTGTCGTGGATTGCTTGACAACGGAACTATGAAAAAAATCACTTCCTCAATTAAAGTGGTAAAACTTATTTTTTGGCAATAACTCTGAAACGAAAGAAGATATTAAACTGCGGTCTTCACAGTTTTCTTACAAATTTAATATGCTTTCCGATTATGTCATAGTTATGCCGTATGATTTGAGTTTTCGATAAAATTTTAAAAAACTGTTACAATCATAAATTACGCTCTCTAGCTATTTTATTAGAAACTAACGTGTACCAATGGATACAGCAATTAAAAGTAGTTACCTTTCTATTTTAAACAAGCTTAAGTTTACTAAAATCGGATAAGTCGTTTAGAAGTTACAGCAATTTAAATGAAAACACTTTCAATAGCTTCCCCCACTCTTATCAAGGTTGGTACGCCAATGAGCCTTAGACCAAGATGTTGCAGAATTGTCTAAGCTTTCTAATGATGTTACCAAAGGTATACCTACCTTAATGTGGGAATTTTTGGAGAATTTTAATATTTTATTTTCAATTGTGCCCTCTTGCGGAAAAATGCGGGACTTAAAAATTATTTCCAAGATTTTCTCTTAGCCAAATTAATTATGATTTTTTTTGAGTTTCTATGCATAATAGTTTCCGAGATACGGCCGGTGGTCATCCATAATGGGACACCCGGTATATACATATATTATATGTTTCGCCCTTATAATCGCGATACGCAAATACCTGTGGAATGTCCTGAAGTTTCCGCGTTGTTCTGATTAGTATCTTTTAAAAGGTAAAGGATCCAAAAATATCAGAAACATACAGTACTAAACCGACCGCATAGCCCCTATAAATCCGTGTTGTAATATAGCCAAAATTTGGACAATTTAAAATATGAATGGCTTGAAACTATTTTTAATATAAAATGTTCAAGCAATATTTTTGGAGCGTGTATAGTGACTGGGTCGATTGAAAAAATCAAGACTCGCTGGGCCCGGAGTATGTGAACATATTTTTAACGTCCTGTTTCTTTAAGACAATGACAAACTTATGTACTAGTACTATACTAAAAAGAGAGACGCACGATTATTTCTAACTCTTTCTTTATATATTAATATAGAATTTCAGCTGGTGAAGTGTTAATAATTTGGCATAGGACGTTGGCACATAAATTACATTTTTTGAAATAGATAATTTTAATCACCTGTCTTTTAAATTTTATTAACATCCAGTAGCGGTTCGTTGTGCTTGGTTGACAATTTTCAATAGTTTTTTTTAAACTTTTTTTACGCAAATATTTTTGAAAAAAACAAAAAAACCCTGACAAGCAAAATTTACTTTTAAGTCATAAGCAATTATTTTGACAAATACATTTATCCTTCACGATGATGCCGATGTACTCAAAAGTAATTTAAAAAAATATTGTGGACTAACACCGCAACTTTTTATTCAAACTCGCGAGTAATTTTATTTCCAAAACCTTTTTAAGTTTATTTCTTCCCGTCAGTGACGATACAGGTTCAAAGGGACACAGAGAATGGCATCTCCTGAAAGAATAAGCAAGATCCGAGGCGAGATCATTAATTTTCGCAAAACTTTCAGCTTGCGATGCAAACTTTGCATTCCTTGCTTTGGGAATGACACAACCAGGGCCGTAGCCAGAACCAAATTTTTGGTATGGCTATTCGACTCCTTACCAGGGCCCATATTCTCACATTGAAATATAATGATATTTGATTTTTAAGGGACGCTGTAGAAATTTTTACATTTTAGAACGACCTAACTACTATCAAATTTCGACAATTAAATTATTACCTCTCCCCTTTGCATGGTTGAATAAAAAAAATTTTTTAATACTTTTTTTTTGATATTCCTAGCTGGCTCTTTATTAAAAAAAAACATTTTTTATAATTGTCAAAAATATGAATATTGGTGTCAATCCAAAATTTTACCATAAGACGTATGTATGACTCTAACCAACGTTTTCCGGGCTCGGTTTTTCATGATTAAAAAAAAAGTAAATATCGCTCACCACGCCAAAATTGATGATTTTTTCAGAAATCATATATTTTAGGAGCGTAGATCTAAGAGCAGTTTTTGGTGCAAATGCTTAGATTTGGAACTACTCCTTCTTAAGTGCCGTATATTTATATTCCTAATAAAGCATTCTCATTTCATCCCGCACTATTTTTTTTTATTATAAATTATCACACTTTTTCCATAAAAAATGTTTCAATTGAAATGTTTATCTTAATTTTTCTCTTAAGAAATAAATACCTAATTGTTTTTGTTGTAAAAATATTTTCTTGCATTGAGTTATATTTTTGTTGATTTAAAATAGCTCTAAAAAGGGAAAACGGAACAGTATATAGAAATATAATAGAAAAATTCTATAAAATATTATTCTTTTTACTTGTTTTCCTTTAAAATTGCATCAAAAATCAATAACTAAAACGATATGCGTGTGAAACCTTAATCTCTATATAAAACAGGACTTTTAGAAGGAAAAGTTTAAAAGCTAAACGTTTCCTACAAGACCTTTGTAATCTAAGCCAAGAATACATTATTTAAAGATTTAAATTGAGTCCATGCATGAGATGAAAATGCAGCCCGGCAGCCCCTTATATACGCTACTGGGCGCAGCCACAATTTTTGGTAGCCTTCGCAAGCAATTAACGCCACAGCCCAAAATTTTTTATAATCATGCTCAAATTGTATCCAATTATGTAAATAATAAAACACCCGGAATTTTTTTTTATCAGTGGCATGAATTTTATAAACTGCTGGACAATTCAAGCGGACCGACATATAAAATGAAAAAAATAAAAATAGAACCGATTATGGGTACGCCACTGGTCACGACGAAACGCAAGAAATTAAAATGTACTCGTTGCAAAAGAGGTGGTCCTAAGAAGTTATAATCACTTACCAAAACCCGTTCTTACAAAACATTGTAAGGCCTAATGATAAAAATACCTGAAATTTACAGGGGTTGAGAAAAAAATCGAAATTTCATGAACAAAGAGGGATATCAAAAATTTGAGAATTTACTTTGTTCTCTATAAATAGGACATAAAGAAAATGCCATCCAAAATAATTTAAAATTATTTTTGTGGAAATCCGGTACTTAGAAACTTTGGTAAAAAAACATACTTCTCTTTGAACCCTGTAGACAGTTAAAGGTTAGAAGTAAAAAAAAATCGGAAAAAATGTGCATATTAAGAATTAATTTCTCTTTTAAATTTTGCAAACCGCGCATCGACAGCTTTATTCGTTCGTAAAATATTTTACTCCAAAGTTCACCTAACAATTAGCTCGGTCCGCTTGAATTGTATAGCAGTTTAGTTTTTTTCAGAAATGTTGGGGGTCCTGCCCCCCCCCCCCCCCCCCCCCCCCCCGTAGAACCGCCCCTGAGTGTAAGTATTTCTGTTTAAGTAAGTCTAGAATTTTTTTTTTTTAAATATTTCTGATTAACTCAGTTAGTGTCAAATTGTAAGTAGTTCTTAAAAAACTAAACTGAAAAAATAACGACCATTTCGGTGATTGGATAAAACGGCCATATGAAAGTTAAAATGTCAGTTATATGAAGAATATTTGAATGAGTTCAGAAAAATTTTACAGCATAGCTAGAAAATGCGAGTTTGATTTTTTCTTCTTTTAGAATTTTCTAATCAGAGTAAACTGTTTTTTATCTTTAATAATAACGAAATTACAAATGGATTGCATTGCGCATTTGGACCTATTTTAATGCGCAAATCTTTTGGATTAAAGGCGTACCATATTTCTTGTCTAAGAAGTGTTACTAATTTTGATTGAATACGAAACTAATTTATTAAAACTTTTACATTTTACTATATATAACCTAAAAAAAATATTCGTTTAATACAAAATGTTTCCAAAAATGCTCAAATTTAAAGTCTACGTGGGGCGGGCCCCTCTCAAAAAGCAATAGACCAATGTAAATAGAAGACCAAAAGACAAATTTTTAGTATTATGGGCATTGAGAAAGAAGAATACATTTTTTTCACTCCACCCTAATGTACAGGGTTACCCATCCAGAACTGAACAGGGGCATATTTTTTAGTTTTCCTCTATTTTTATTAAAACCAATATACCCTTCTTATTTATGTTTTACCGTAGATTCTAAAATTTCTATTTAAAAAGCGGCTTAGCTTAAAACAAATTAACCAGTGCGTAAAGTTGTTGTTTTTTTCAATGGAACATCACGCATATTATCAAGAAAGGTCTTTCTTTCGTCATTCCAAAAATATATACTTTGTCTATTCAAACTGTTTTTAAGATGTATACAGAGAACCGATTAAATGGGGGCAAAGTTGTGCAATTCGGTGCTGATTATAATGCCGCTTTAAAAGTTTTCAAATTCCGAATACTTCAGATTTTATTCGAAAAAACCCTAAATTTTGCAAAATCGTTTTATTTTTCCTTAGCTCATTCGACTAGCTATTTAAAAATAAATGACACTTTGTCATTGCCACTTTTTCTCCTCTACAAAATGACGTTACTAAACTAAAGATCCGCCGTTTCCTTTCTGAGCGGCCATCACCATCTTTACTTTTTTAAATACGGACCTGGATTTTTTTAAACCGATTTTTAAACCCTCCTACGCTCAAAATGTAATGGCGATAATGATGAATTGTCCTTGCTTATTTTTTTAAATTCATATTTTTTTAAATTGCATTTGGTAGAATAAGGAGAAGATCGATTGAAAGGGCTGTCACCAAAATTGGAAGAAAAATCGATCGTTTTATTGAGCAAAACGGCAATCTCTTTGAACATTTAGAAAATTAGGATTTATAATTAGTAAATTTAGAATTTGTAGAGAAGAAAAAGTGGCAACGACAAAGGGTCATATATTTTTAAATAGCTATAGTCGAATAAGCTCAGGAAAAAATAAAAACGAAAAATTTCAGTTTTTTTTCGAATAAAATCGGAAGTATTCGGAATTTGAAAACGTGCGCACCCCGGTGCCAAAACCTTAAATCAGATATATGTTATTTTCGAGCTACAACCTTTTTTTTTTAGAAATCACTTTCGATTTGATCCAAAATTTGTACAATTTCTTGATACCCTGCGTTTATTACTATTTCATGAAATCTATTACTTTTTGAATCGTCAACCTATTACCTTCAATCACAGACTTCTGGCAACGCTGCTCCCAGTTGTCTTTTCACCATGTTATTCCTTTGATATGCCATATGAAGGTTTTTCGTTTTATTGCTTTTTAGTAATAAAATCGTTTTACTGACGAATAGGGTTATAAAGATGTTGTTGCAAAAATAACTTCAAAAATAAGTTCTATTCAAATAAAAAACAGAATGTACACAATTTTTGCTTAATACTTAGGTAAATTTAAAGAATTTTTTTTTTAAATTACAATACGAAACTCAGTCAACTTATTCTAATATGTACCCCAACTGTCAATTTAGGACTGTTATAATTTTAAATTTGTAAAGAAAAAGTATTTCAGTTCCATTCTGCTGTTGTCTTTAATCAAATTAACACGATTTTCGCAACAACATTCAAGTAAAATATGCATAGGTTAAACTTATGGTAAACTTAAGGGGGGGTGGGGGAACGGCTCCCTTGGGGGGAGGCATATAAAGGGTCAGAATTTTTTTAGCAGTAACTTTTGAGGGTAGGAAGGTTTTTAGACTCTTTTTTAAATGTCACTTTTATTTTATAGCCCCCTCCCCTCAGCCAAATCCTGGATCCGCCACTGAGTATGTATTATTAATTACAAAATAAATACAATCAACACTATCATATTGCATATAAAAACAAAAGACCCAATGAAAACAAAGTGGGAAATCTAAATATTTTTATGGACTAAAATTAACCCCCTTTAATGAATAAATTAGTACCGACTACCTAGTATGACCTTATAGACAAGAAAAACCTTTTTTTTCCAAACCCCCCTAAAATAATTATGATATTTTCTATGAAACCAGATGGACAAACTTGTAGGTAGCATCAGAAACTGATGTAGTCAAAATTTAATAGGTAGGTACCTTATTTATAGGTGTTAAACTGAATTTGTATGCTCTGAGGTCATTATATTAAGTGATAATCACTATTAAAGGGGTAGAAATTGATCTTGAAATATCATAAAACCTATTTTTTGCTGTCTCAGAAATAAAATAATCGACCAGAAGCTGTTCAAGGATTGAATCAAGAAGGAAAATATGTTTTGTAATAATTAGAGACACTAAAATAATTAACTAATTGCACCCTACAAATAGTACTTTAAAATATGTTTCTTTCTTTGTCTGTAAATGAATGCAATACCACCCTGTATTATTCTTAAAGAATAGAATTTAATAAGAGTAATGTAGCATTTAGGTCACTTATATTTTATTAAAAATATATTAAGTTAGAAAAAAAATTGGTTGAAATGTATTTTCCTGTATAACTAATGTTAAATGAGGATAAGCACAAAATTTCAATGTGATACACTATCTTAGCAAAGATTTCTTCATTGTGTAAGAAATTATTTCCATAAAAATGAAAAACTGGCAATGTTTTGTGTTACCTGTTTTCATTGACTTTGGCATGCCAAAACATTCTTATCCGTTTGGTTTTTTACTTTTTACTGAACTAACAATAAACTCTTACTTCTAAATCACCTAAAACTAAATATTTCCACCCCTGCGTCTCATACTTCTTTTACCGCCTTCCTCTGCCTCTACCACGACCTCTTGGACCCCCTCGACCTCTTCCACGTCCCCTGCCTCGAGCAGCACCTCTAGCGGCCTCCTTTTTCTTAGCTTTTGCTTTAGGTGTGTCATCAATAAGTAACGTTTCTAGAGGAAGACTGTCTGGGAGTATATAATAGCGTATGTTGTTACCCCGAACGGTTAACGTATCTAAGTTTATCGGGTTACGATTTTTGGGAGTCATTTTAACTGCTTTCAGGTGGGTATTCATGGCCACATCGACGCCAGTGATTGTACCGTGAACTTGTGTACCATTTTTAAGTTCCATAGTGACGGTTTCATGAGAAAGTTTCATTAAAAACCTGTAAAAGAAGCGGCTTATTAGTATTTCGAGGTTATGGCGTGCGTCATGCTTATTTCTTCTATTTCCTTAAAATACATTTAAACAAAAGCTCTACGAATGAAAAATATAAGTTACTTACCGCACTAATTTCATCTTAAATTATTAGTTTTAACCCTTTTTACTATAAAAATCTAAAAAACAAACTTTAAGCGTTAATAGCGCGTTTACAATAATGCCGATCGATGACATTTGTTATTGTCATTTGTCAAAATCAAAAATGTAAGGTCGCCATCTTGTGACAAAACACGAAATCTCTAATTGATTGTTAGAATTGTGTCGAAATATTAAAAATCGTAATGCCGGCGCCATAAGCCAAAAAAACCAGCAACTAACCATTTTAAAGCGAGATTCCATGACCCTCTAGGATTTTATGTAGAAGGAGTGATAAAAACACTTTATATAGGCATTTTCATAATAAAAAAAGCTCAAGCTCAGTGGTGAGTTACTGGCATTTGACTGTCGCGGTATACACATAATAAAAAGATTATGTCCGATTTTAGTAGATTTAATAATGCAGGGAAGAGTGTAAAATGTATCATCTCCCAACTCACACCCTTCACGTCGGTAACCAAGCCGGATGAGGTCAGACATCTCGTTGGGTGGGTCATGCAACATGCAATGACAGGAGACTCAGTGTTTATAGCCCTATAACTGAGGATCGTGATTCGGAACTCACATTAAGCTGTAGGTCCAAAGAACAAGCTGGCTGAATATTTGAAAAGACAAGTGGCCATCAGTAACCCAGAACACACACACATAAAAAAACAAGTGAAGTTTTGACGCTTACCACGGGACTGGCTATACTGGCACATTACACAGGTCACCGCTTTCCTTCTGCCACTCGGCTAGCAAAGATTTAATCCCGCTAGTAACTGACAGAAAGGTTACTCAGTCCATACCTGGATAGAGCTTATTTTCCCAATAGGCTTTGGCCTAGGTCCCACGCTCGGTCTAAGCCAATGACGAGACAGCAAGTCTGAGCGGCAAGTGCATCTTTCCCGGCAACCAATCGTCCCTATATTCTCTATTCAGTTTCCTTAAAATTGCGTGTGGTCGCGCGTCCCCCTATCGCCTGCCGAAAATACGTTAAATTTTATTTCATGGTGTTTATTGTTCAGCTAATAGGAAGATTAAGTATCTAATGAGGTATCACTGTATTCAACTCCATCTTACCATCTTTCGCTGGTTGACCTGCAATTATTTCGCTGCATTCAGTAAAGCACCAAATTAATATTTAAAGCCTTGCACTCTGCATGTTGAGCTTAAATTTTTAGTTTGGCAACTCAGCCCTCCTGCCAGTACATCTAAATGTTTCATAGTTGCCGCCAAGCCAAGCTCATTTATCAAACAATGAAACAATCAGTAGTGTTTGTGTTTTACTTTCAGACGTTCTTATATGTACATATATGTTTGTATTATGGGTATGTGCGTAAAAAAATCATATGTGTTGTTGTGAACAATTATTATTTACTGATTTAAATGAATACCTATAAATAGTGTTCGTAGTTTATTAAATGCAATTTTTTTAAGCCTTTTACTGATAGACAAATCCAACGATATGGCAAAAATGGCAGCTGATGGCAATTGGTACACGTGACCACAACAATGACGTTGATAATGGGATTTAACGGGTTACTCAAGGCTTTTTAACATCAACCGCCATATTGAATCATGTGTTTTGGATTCCCTAAGACTAAAATTAGTTCAAATATCATCTCATAAAATTTGATCCTATTATTTCCTTAAAATTTCTTCTCACATCAAAAGTTACTTCTGAAAAAAAAAGCTTGTGGTACCTAACAGTAAAATTAAAACAAGAATGAGGTTTTTTTTCGAATTTTTTGTTTCATAAAGACGTCATATGGCGAGAATGAGAAATTGCGAGGCTCTCGCGAGACGAGAGACGAAAACATCTTGCGAAAAGTGAGCGAGACGAGATTTGCGAAAATTCTCGTCTCGGTTTACGCGACGAGACGAGATGAGATTTTTTTGAAAAGTGCGAGATTTCTCGTCTAGTGAAATACTAAATATGATGCTGTCAATTTTGCCGCACTACATTTTATTCAATGACTTTGCCAATGAGAAAAATATTCGCAACTCGCGTCTGTTGTGAGATTACAGATGAAGCGTGCAGGTCAACTTTCAGATGCAAAAATGGACATATAAATTGCTACACTAGTTTAAGAAAACAAGAAAAGGTAGTATTCTTAACGACAAGACAAGACGTAAAACTTGCAGCTGCAAAATGAATGTTTAAATTTTCTATAATGTACTTCATCGACTAATCACATCTTAGAGAATCAAAATATGCCCTCTTAGGAATCCGTTCTATACCAGAATGCCATGAATCCAATAATCTCATCAAGCTCAGGGGCGCGTAAAATTATTTGTCGGGCGCGCTCTGGGACTCGATTCTGAAATCTCGCTAAAGAGAATCCAGTCCGCAGAGCGCGCCCGACGTTAACTGTGAACGCAACAAGAAAACAATTAACACGCGCAATAATCTGACACAGTGTTATACTCACATACGCACGAAGCGAGAAGACACCCAGACATTAAAAATAACCTGAGTTTGGGTCCGTGGTGCTTGCACAGTAGGGAATAAATTAGGCAGCCGACACAGTGGCGTAACAAACACCCCCGCAGACCCCGCACCGCGGGGGGGGCCCGGCTAGCCGGGGGGCCCACATTAACGGAAGGCCGTCCCCCATTTAAAACTTGCTGCCAGCTTTGCTTTCCATAGGTATTTTATTTCATAATTAATTTAATTTTTTAAATAAATTATTACATTTTGTTTAATAAAAACTTAAAAACCTTTTTATACGGTAGTAGACACAACAACATAAATAAAAGAATTTCGGCGATTGGAACACAAAAAAGAAAACATATTGTCGGTTTATCACGCACAAAGCACAAACGCAAGCCAACAAGCCCATTTTGCCGCTTTAGCTTTTACGCCTTTGATCCTTTGACGGTACAATTGCCGCTATGAGCGCGACGCGGCTTCCTTTTCGGAATGCCATTGGAAGACTTTATTGTTTTTTATTTATTAAGTCCTGGAAATAGGAAAACCTAAGCAGTAAAAATAAAAATTATTTTTAGTTGCACTTTTAGTTTCTTGGATGACACAAGTACGGAATATTTCGCGAACGTGTTCACAGTTTGTAATTAAATTTTAATTAGGTTTTCTATAATGGATAAAAAAACTAAATACTTAAGTGGTGCTCAAAAGCGAAAGAGAAATAAAGAACGAGATGAGAAAATTTAAAAAAATGCTAAAATTGAAAAAAAATTTGGGAGTGCAAGTACGAGTAAGAGTACGAGTGTAAGTGCTACCCCAGAAGCATCAGAATCCGAACCTGGGCCTGTAGCGACAACGAGTAAGGAGATTCATGAAAGTGAAATAAGCTGCTTTCATTCTGACGTTGAAATACAAAATTTCGACACCCAAACAATGACTTAATGACTATACTTATATTATGTCTACCAGTCGTCTACCTAGGATTATAAAATAAATTCGAATTGTTTTCTGCTTTAATAGTAGGCACCTAATGTGGGTTTAACCCTATATGATTAAATTAATATTTACGATTAACGAATTTAAAAATTCATAAACCTGAACCTAATAGTAATTAAAATAAGAATTATCATTTTCCGCTCGGTATAGAAAGGGGACTCCTGAAAACGTTGGCGGGGGGGCCCACTCAGTTTTTGTTACGCCACTGAGCCGACACAATCGTAAACAGAACGTAAGCAGAACCGGCTTGACGTTGTTTCTTGTTTCTTATTTCGTCGCCATCTTTTCTTTCGTTCGTTTGTGTTTTGTGTGTGATTATAGTTTCCAAGTTTTGGGTGTGAATATTTATAAAATTTTACTTTGGACATTTTTTTGTTAGTTTGTAAATTTGTATACGTTGTATTCCGTGTGTGATTGTGGATATTATTTTTAAGTTTTGGGTCCGAATTTACGTATAAAACTTTACCAGACATTTTGTGATTGTTAGCGACTTGTGTTTAAAGATGAGTAGAAAAAAGTGCATAATCCTTTTTTGCACGAATCGCGGTTCAATACCAGGAATAAGGTATTCGAAAAAATCGTCCATTTTCTCAAAGAGACCAAAGTAACAACATAAATAGGAAGACAAAAATCACGAAGTCATGGTCTCAATCATTTAATAAAAAACTAAGGTGACATGTTTCGCTCTATACGGAGCATCATCAGACCTAAAATTGTATAGAGGTGTGACCCACATTACATTTTAATACTATTTAACAGCCTACCTTCATTAAAACCAATAAATGAAATAACACATTAAAAACAAGACGAGTACCATGTCAAAACAAACAAGTTACGATTAATCTTAAAACTAACACAAAAAAACGACAGTTATAAAAGCGGGTAGAAGGGAGAGTGAAGCAACCATACAGGAGAATACGACTAACCAAGCTAAGGCCAAGCGTAGAAAAAGCCAAAATATATAAACGAAGAAGTCCCCCCGCCCAATCTGGATAAAAGAAGAAATTAAATCGCACTATAGAAACTTGAATACAGTGAATTCAAGATTAAAGTACCTATACTTGACGTTGACTTATGTTTGTGCTTTCGTGGAGTTTGTAATTTTGGATGGTAGATTTAGGGATGAGACAGAGTCATTTGGTGAGCTAACATTCAGGAGATTATGCAATAAACTTAATAATTTAAAGAACCAACATAGGCATGATCGAATGATTCATGGGTATAACGGAGATAGACTGGAAACAGGTAACTCTGATCATAAATTTCAGGATAGATTTCTTAACCTCACGGACATCACTTTCACCCCACAAGAAGAACAAATTCTTTCATATAACCTTAAATTTAATTTTTCCCATCGTATTGACTTGAAAACGAAAGAAATGTTAGCAATAGAATCAGAAAATATAATTCAATCAACTGATGTTACAAACAAAAATATTTTAAGAGCAAAGATTATCAGTTTTCTTAATTCTAACCTTACAAATATTAATAATAACAGTAATTTCAATAAAATTCATCTAAATTCTTTAAAGCGGAAGATACAGTTAAATGACCTCATAGTAACGAAAGCTGATAAAGGCTCGTGTTTAGTAATAATGAGAAGGGCCGATTATGTGTCTAAGGTTGAAGACTTCTTGAATTCTGGCGACTTTGAGTTGATTGCTAGAGATCCAACAAATGCTTACTTTGCAAAGGTCAAAAATATTTTGGACCAAACCCTAGTAACCCTAGAATACTTCGGCTCATCTAAGTATAAGTTGTATCCAATGAATCCAAAAACCCCTCTACTTTATGGATTACCGAAGGTACATAAAGAAAATATACCGGTAAGACCAGTGGTTTCTTTTGTTAATTCCCCGGTTTACAAAATCTCGTCTTGGCTCAATGATATTTTGAGAAGAACAACATCTTTTGTGAGTACTTATTCCACAAAAAATTCTATAGAATTTGCAAATTTTTTAAAAAATCTTAAGCTTCCTCCTAATGCTAAATTGATATCATTGGATGTAAAGAATTTGTTTCCTAGTGTCCCCCCCACAGATTGTGTTAAATTGGTGGAGGGGTTACTGGAAAAGGAGGGCCTTTCTGGACTGCTGATATCTAACCTTATTTTATTGCTAAAATCAGTGGTGGAACAGAATTTTTTCCAGTTTGATGGCAAATTCTATAGACAGAATTCTGGATTGGCTATGGGGTCCTGCCTCTCCCCATTCCTGAGCGAGGTTTTCATGGATAACTTGGAAAAATCGATTATGGCTAGCTATTTTTCTAGATTTCTATTAGCATATAAAAGATATGTTGATGACATTTTTATTGTCTGGACTGGTGATGACGTCGTTTTGGCCGATTTTCTTAATTTTGTTAACAACTTACACCCGAATATAAGTTTCACAATGGAACTAGAAAAGGACGGAAAGATACCCTTCCTGGACGTCCTGGTAATGAGAAAAAACAATAAAATCGAATTTGAAGTATATAGAAAGCCATCGTCGACGGACAATGTTATGCAATTTAACTCGAACTCACCTTATTCATATAAAGTCTCATCATTCAAAGCTTTTTTCTTCAGATTATTCAATTTACCCCTATCTAGAGAGGCTTTTAATAAAGAACTTTCCATAATAAGAAGAATCTCAATAAACAATGGGTTTCCCTCTAGGTTAATTAATAAAATTTATTATAAATTTGTCAACAAATACAAATTATCTTATAATATTTTACATCAGAATACAGTAAACAACCCAAGCAATTATAGGTCTCTAACATTTTTTGGAAATATATCTTTACAATTAGCAAAATTTTTCAAACCTTTTAATATTTCACTTGGATTTAAGACCGTTAACACTGTAAAACAACATTTAGTTAAAATAAAAGATAAAGTTAATCCACTATCCAGGGGTATGAAACTTGGATAGGAAAAGGCGCATCAAGTGTCACTTGTCTTCCACTACTATTGCTGTCATCTTTCGACCAATCACGTTGCTCCATTTTTTAAAACCAACCGTTGATGTTTTTCCGTGTTCGGCTTTGAAGGTGTTTTTCATGACATGGCTCTTTGTTTAGAAATTATTTATGTTTTTATCGCAAATATCTCAAGATCGTGATTTTAAAATGCAAAAGAAAGTCTTATTGCATGTCTGGGTAAGATGTTATATTAATATATTTAAGAAAAAAATCTGAAAACAGAGTTCAAACTATTTTATAGCGGCAAAGGTCGATGACCCTAAATTTTTAAACAATTTTTTACTTTTCTGCCAGAAATAATTTAAGTATCTTGGTATGTATTTGTTGATTAAGCGATTTAAAAAACGTCTCTATTTTCACAAAATAATATTTTTTAATAAAAACTTCAAGTCAGTTTTCTTATCGAGGTTGTTTAAAAATAAAGGCTCGATGTTATTGAACATATTCCGGGTAGGTAGTACATTACCTAATTTTTGCTTTGCAACATGATATAAGATATAACTACTGATATTATCAAGTTGACTGTCTATTTAAGGGTTTACAAGAATTTAAGTGAATTAACCAAGGTAATTAAGTTCTGGTCACTTTAACTTTAAATATACAAAAGTTTTAGTAAAAGCAAAATAAACAATAAAATCTTAAAGTTACTTAAATTGTTCTTTCTTTGCCCCTTTTTTGTCTTTGTATTTGATATGTGTGATAACTAGTCGTAAGAGAAATAATTTGCCAATATAAGATATTTGTCGCTGTTCTCTTGTTTCATGATAAATCCTTCAGAATTTTGATGAACATGATGTTAACCAACTGCCACTGGATTTAGACCTGAACTTGATGATGCCCTTCACCGATACTGACCTTCACTGTAATAAGACCTCGACCTGATTTATTGATCTCTACTCGTACTGGATCTCGATATATGATTATGACCCTAAACTTATTTGTGATCTCAGTTATTTATTTTCTTAGTAAGATTATTTATGCTGCCGGTGTTTGTAGAGGGTGGTATGTAGTAGTTTGAGAACACTTTTAAGGAGGGTTAAGCCTTGGCCTCTGCTTTTGTATGGGTTAAGGAATCCTTCAAGACTTTATTTTATATAAATTAAATGATTTTATGCAATAAAAAAGTTGTATTATTGATTGTTTTACTAAAGATAAACCAAATATATTTGTCATCAAGGTAAATTAATATTTTGAAATTTAAATTTGTAGTAAATATTTTTATTAAAAATGCGTTGTTGTTACAAATCGTGCAGTGGAAATTGTATTTATTAGTAACAAAAACGTAATTAATAAAAATATTTACAACAAATTTTAAATTTCAAAATATTAATTTTGACCTTCAAAAAAATAAAAACATATGGTGGCTTCCCCTACCCCCCTTCCGCCAACGTTAGTTCAAATCCACTACACTTTGGCGTTAGCAACGTCATTTAAAAGTCACAGCGGCATCTATCATTTAACACGTTAATAACTTTTCTCTTTGTTCGAGTTCTGTGCCACTATCTAAGTCTGGCGTTTATTCCTTGAATTGTGCTGACTGCCCTGCTGTATATATAGGTCAATCAGGTAGAAAAATTTCCACTAGGGTCCATGAACATCTTAGTTTAGTTAATAAATACCAGAATACGGATATATCTAACACCAGGTCAGCCTTTGCAAATCATTTGTTGGATTCGGGACATCAATTTTCAACATCTGAAAACGTAAACATACTGCATGAATGTGATAAGAGCAAAAAGTTAGATTTACTAGAGAAACTTGAAATTACTAGGGCAAAAAAGAGCCCAGTCCTTAATTGCGTTAATGAAGTTTTCAACTTTGAACCTTATCTTATTTTTAATAACTTAAATTAAATTATTGAATATTTTATAACCTGTTCTGGTTCTCTCGCCTAAATTGGTTTGGCAGATTGACAACAATATTGGGCGGGGGGACTACTTCGTTTATATATTTTGGCTTTTTCTACGCTTGGCCTTAGCTTGGTTAGTCGTATTCTCCTGTATGGTTGCTTCACTCTCCCTTCTACCCGCTTTTATAACTGTCGTTTTTTTGTGTTAGTTTTAAGATTAATCGTAACTTGTTTGTTTTGACATGGTACTCGTCTTGTTTTTAATGTGTTATTTCATTTATTGGTTTTAATGAAGGTAGGCTGTTAAATAGTATTAAAATGTAATGTGGGTCACACCTCTATACAATTTTAGGTCTGATGATGCTCCGTATAGAGCGAAACATGTCACCTTAGTTTTTTATTAAATGATTGAGACCATGACTTCGTGATTTTTGTCTTCCTATTTAAACAGGAATAAGGTATTTTAGGTATGTAAATTATTGGTTACTTAATTTTATTTGAATATAAAAGCTTGTAAAAATATTTTGAAAGTAGGCCCTGTCAAATGTTTACATCAAGAAGCAAATTTCCGAGCTGCGCAAACTCAACGGACCCTGATCATCTGTCTACAGTGGAGGCATCATTAAATTATGGTATTAGTAATATAGTATATGTAGTCAAAGTAGTCATACTATATTTCTCTGTGCTTTGAATAACCAACCATTTCTCTGTGCTGCCCGGATCCGCAGCATGACCTTCTCGATGAACGTAAAGACAAAAAAACACTATTTCTATCTCTCCTCTTAAAACATCGAGAAGGCCATGTTCTGTAGTTCAAATCCAATGGAAATTTATTCTCGTCGACTTTTTACTGCTCTGTGATATCGGTTTAAAAAGTTCAAACGTTTTAAAATAGGTATAAAATTATTTCTTTATAAAATACAAAGAATTAACCTAACGAAAGAAGACAAATAATTAATCGGATTTACAGTAATGTATAATTTATTAACATTTAAAAATGGGTAATATTGATAAGTTTACAAATTGGTAAACAGGATTAAATTAACTGATCATGTAATTAGCTTTCACGGCCTATCTTTAAGAACCAGTGTCCATTATCTTGTAGGTACCCTACTTACAAATTGCGTTTATTGATGTTATGTACCAGAATACCTACAGTTTATCTCTATCGGACAATGCTAAAATACTTCTTGGGGTTTCAGAGAAATTGGAAGATTTGGAAGTGAAATTGATACCAATATATAATATGTAGATACTTATAAGTAAGCTTCAAATATCAGTTAGGAGTCGGCATGAGAACCAATTAAAAAAATATTTTTAAAGGTACTAAAATCTTACAGGCAATTAATACTTATCACAAAGTGCATACATACATACATTGATGGCCACCCCTTTTCTTCAGAGACGAGCTGCCTCTAAATTAATGTCAATATTAAAAAACGATGTCTCAATAAACTGGCCCAGGAAGCTGAAAGCAGATCTTTAATCCATGCAAACACAACCCTAGTCGAAGGATGGAAAGAGAAAAAAAATTTATAACCATAAACCACTAATATACACAATTATATTGGAATATACAGGGTGGCCCAAAAAACATGGTAAATATAACTTAGCTTATTTAAAAGGCACACCCTATAATATTATTGCAATTTTGAATTAGGCTTAGAATTATATACCCACTATTTTATACATATAGCACGCTATAGTCACTATATGTCTAAATTCAATTGTTATTAAGTCACAGATATAATAATTATATACTCTATCCCCATACAACCATGTAGTTAACAGTGTCTGGTTTAAAATTGAGGAAAAATTATGATAAATAAATATTTATGCATGCTACCTTTGGCAAAATAAATTATTCAAGAATGCTCTGATGGAAAGAAATACTTTTAAATGGGTCTATAACTTGGTGCATCAATAGTTTCAGTTTCATTCTTCTCAGGTGAGGGTGGTCCAAATACTAACACATATATCATAAACAAGGCACAGCAAACACCCATGAATATCACCATCAAAACAAAGAGCCTACGACTGTGAGTCTTTAAATGACGAATATGAGTTTCATGGTCTGTAAGTCTTTTCCTCATTTCCGCTAATTCCGTCATAAGGTCTCTTTCTTGATCCTCTGGAAGTTTTCTTGCTTTTATTTTTTCTTCCAGTGCAATAAGTCGTTTTAGGGTTTCTTTGTAGACAATTTCTGCTTGTTCAATCTAAAATTTTTAGCTGTGGTAAGATACAGTGTGGATTCTATTATGCCCTCCAATCAAAAAACTGTTGTATAAGTATAATGCAATTTAGTAGAATAAACTTAACATTTTTTTCATTTGGATAGCAACATTTTAACGTTTAACAACAATTTTAAAAATTTAAAAAATTTGAAATGATTGGATCATAATGTAGTTTTTGTTATTATGGACATTAAAAAGTGGCAGATACAGTAGGGGGCGACCCTCAACCTCACAGGAGCCCGCAGTAGGGAATAGGTAATTATTTTAGCTGTATGACAATGTTTGTAAAAAATGTCGCTTGCAACACTATTAATACAGGGTGTTCAAATGATAACATTAAAAATACCTTAGCTGCAAGCAGACAGAGTAGTGTGTCTATCTTTGGCATTCAAGTCCACAGGGACGCCAAAGGTAATGGGTTCCCTGGGACACAATTAGTCAGTGATAGGCTGTTTCGTCCTTGTTGGGACTCATCAGAAGTCCATAACCTGTAAGCAATTCCCAATACAGCGAAAATATGTCTTCAACATATTTTTAAGACTAAATATAATAATAAGCTGAAACCCTAGTATCGCCATCTGTTGGAATCAGCTCAATGCAAAAGATAGCCATCGGACGTGAAAACGTAGAACTATTCTTCTAACAAACACTAAATTCTACTACTATTTTAATTCAAAATAACAATATTTTTCGAATTTTCAAAAATTGGTAAAAAGTCCAAGGACTGATTGCAGAAAACTTATTGTTGGACTGAAGGTACTTAATCTAATGCCATGTCGCTCACTTTTAATGTATGTTGTACATTAATTAACAATCTAAGGACTTGTTTATGGCCATAATAGACAAAATAACACTGTTATGTTTTACTTTGGATCCGCACGGACGGAAAAGCCAGCTGATTTACATTGATTCTGTCAATAAGCTGACACTCGACCAATCACGTCTCATAGAATAGGTACAGCGTACAGCACGCTTACACTGTCAAAGTTACGCCCGTGGGGAACGTGTCTTAGAGTCACTTCTATCTGGGTGATCATTATATTGCCCCTGTCAACAGTTCTGTTGATTTTTATTATTGCATTCACCATATTGTCACCATCTGTACAGCACCCACCAGTGTTTGCCAAAAAAAGGGACATTAAAGTCCTCTTTTCTATCCTAAATAATGGTAATGTTGTTATGCCAAAATCATTAGGTAAAATTTTCATACACTAAGAGATGATATTTTATATGAATTATTCTAATTGTAAACGCAAACAATGATACCTGTACTCCCATAAATAAAGTAGCTAGATACGTTAGTGCCGTTCCTACCGATAAGGTACAAAATTATCTTATTTTTCTAATCCTACCCAGTAATTTATTACTTTTACTTACTTTTAAAGCAGCCATAATCACACGCTTTCTTTAGGTTAAATCTTGTAATGACGAAAAGTGAAAGTAATACGCTTATAAGATTTTAATGTATGGATATATGTTTGCGTCAAAGCTTTGAACTCTTTTCTATCTACTTATTTTTACATTATTGTATGAAAATAGAAGTTTCGACATAAACTTTTAAATATAAATATATAGTACCATACACGGACAACATAATATACGCATACGCAACTGTTCATGTCATGTAGTTTTGTTTATAAATAACAAAACAAAATAAATATATTGGTACCTAGTAGTTTATTTGCTTCATTTTCCTTTCGATATAGTTAATAAAGGATAGAAAATTGCATTTATTTTGCCCATGAAAAGTACCATAAATTCATGGATGGAACCCAGTGTTGCCACAGAATTTTTTTCAATCGTAACAGATTTGCTTAAGAAACGTAACAAGTTTACCAAAATAATAACAGCATTCTAGAAATGAAAAAAGTAACAGATTTACAGCATTTTGGTCAAATATTTTTGCTCAATCCAAAGGTAGTTCTAAAAAAACGCGACTATTGTGTTCTGTGTGCAAAACTCCTCCCCGTCTAGACTTCTAAAAAAAATTATTTTCAAATCCAAAATTACTTCTAAAAAAAAAGCTTACATCCCCCCTCACAAGGCGTCTCGAAAGACGTAACAGATTGCTTAAAGACAACAGTTCCTTTAAAAACGTAACAGATATGTTACAATTATAACAGATCGGCAACACTGATGGAACCGCATTTTTATGTCTTTAGTCAGGTTCTTTTTTACCTGCATCTTCACCGTTTGTTGTTGATTTTTTGTATTGTCCGCTAGGTCGCGCGGCAAATTATAATATCTTGAGAGAGAGATTTGATGTAAACAGTGATGACTCTTAGTTTTTTTTAACGTCTTTAGCCATAGCCTTCTCGAGAAAAGTAGACGATAGTGACTTACTCTTCCTTCACATGCTCTTCCTTAAATTATAGAAGGTCATGCCTTTACCAATGAACAACGATGTTACTTTTTATATTTTATAAAAGCTTCGTAATGTATTATACTTATACAAGTACATCGAAAGACTACATGTTATATCTACTACAAATAAAAAAAACTTTTTTTATAACATTTATTTCCTTTTGATAACTTTATAGCAATAACATTTATAAAGATTAACTTGTTTGCCCGTCCTTTCTTGGGCCAAACAAAAAAAACTATATTTATAGTAATTAAAGTGTAAAAGAATACATTATAAATAATGGAATGATATGTTTGCTGAAAGTAAGGCATATAATGCAATTTTGTGCATAACGCTGACAACTATGTAATAACATTTAAAAAAAAAATCTATTGTAACATCCATTTAAATAGTTTTAGGCCTGTTATTTTACAATATATAGACGATAGCAGGCATTTCATACTTAAAAATATTAAAAACTTGTCAGACAAGAAAAGGATTCAACAAATTTTTAGCAATTGCAAATTAATATTGCGTTGGGCCAGGGTTCGACCAGAAAAAAAATGGCGAACCTTTATAAAAACGTTTACATTAAAAAAATTATTTAAGAAATAACGTTTTTAATTTTTTATCTGGATTATCAGATATCAGAAATTTAAAAATAAATAGTGGATTATATTTCATTAAATCAAAAAAAAGGTTCTTGTGTTTTTGGAGTTTTTAATATCGAATTCCGATTTCGGTTAAAAGAGTCAGCAAGCAAAAATATTTACTTTTTTGTCTACTTACATAATTATGTATGTATTTTTTTCAATTTTTATATCATCGTATAGGTATAACATCGTTTTGTTATTTATTTTAAATAAAATTATATAGATATTTCTAATTGTGTAATACCATTCTTACTTTAGGTCATCTATCAGTAGAAAATCATATGGATCATACATTAGGTTGCAGTATCCTGTACCCAAAAATCTGAGTTTGTAAAACCTGGATACACTCCAAGTCCAAGATAAAGTAAGTATTTGTTTTAAGTTATATAATTTGTTTAACATTATTGCTGTTTGATTCTTCTATTTCCCCAAAATTTGCTTGTGGAAATAATTCTCGACTCGTCCGATAGTACTTTAAATTCAGAACAGTTTTAAATTGATGGAAAACCTAATAAACCGGTTTTTAATCATATTATTTGGGTTTCTGATTTTATTATATACAGGTTAATAAATGATTTTACTAAAAAATATTGGTAAAAAAAATTTGGCCGAAACAAAAAATGACTAAATAATAGTAAAAACCCCAAATTAAAGCTGGTGACAATAAAATAGTAACCAGAGAGTAAATGTTTTCCTTATCTTATCAGTTTTTAATACCATAATAATTATTTATAATATGGTATAATAATAAATACATACATACATACACTGTTATCCTTTTTTTTGTTATATTCTGGCGCGAAATCACTAAATATTTTTATGCACTGAAACTAATAATATGGCCTAGCTAAATTTCCTATTTACTAATCTAAAACAGCTCTGCCACAAAATAGCGCAGTACAAAATAGCTTTTTAACCCGTAAATCATAAATTATTATTTAAATCCGTTTTATATTATTCAGGCTGTATTATTTATCTTTATTGTGCTACAGCACTAATTTGCAGTAAAGCCATATAAAACTAATGAGTCAAAAAAAATATAAATCACAAAAAAAAATATAAATCACAAAACAAAATATTCGGTACAAAATAACTAAGAAAAGATATTTTCCAAGGTGCTTAATTTATATATTGTGCACTTCATTAACAGATTGATTTTTAAACTGTAAAGTAGATATATACATATATATTGTTAGAAAAGAATACGCCATTTGTCAGTAGCGCCTCGTGGATATTGAGTATAACACAGTGGCGGCTCATCAGTTGAAGTAGGTGAAGGGGCTTTTTACCAAAAGAAATAAAACTAGGAGGACATTTTTTCGACAATATTAAATAATAATGTACCAATACAGCTACCATTTTAGCCCTTAAAAAATAATTATGTTCGAATTAATAATAATTTAATCCGAATGTAGCTATGCATAATCGGGCCGCGGTTAACTCCGATGGACAATAATTATAAGCACTCGTGCATTTTGGCTGATCGTGTCCGTGAGTTCCAAGCAGCAAGTGAAGACCCAACGCCCAACATACAGTCAAGTGGTTTTGATTTTCACCGTTGCTATGGTTACGTGACGTCAGTCACGCGACAGCATGTAACAATTTGCAGTAAGATGAAGGGCAATTTAAAAATTGATCAGTCGTATGCATCATTGTTTTAGCATTAGTTTGCCTAACCTTAAGGTATTTATTTTAGGCTTCTCGAAACTTATGGTTTTAAGATATCGTTTTTACGTGCTTTAAGGTCTTTTTACAGTGGGTGCAATTGCAAGAAAAATGGCCTGGAAGCATGCGCTTCGACGACGTTTTAATCAGCTGATGCACGTTTTTCCATTTAAAACCTGCAGCAGCTGTTTAAAACGTGGACAAAGCGCATGCTTTCAGGCAATTTTTTCATGCAATTGCACCCAATGTAAAAAGGCCTTTACTGTGTGATTAAAAAGTTTTGTCAGTTAATTCAGTAGTGTAAAATTAGTCAATGTTTGTTCGTAGTACCCGCACTATACCTAGCTCTTTACCATTTTTTAAGACCGCGCACCGCCACTGAGTGTACGCACTTAGATTTATAAAGACCATTGATACTGCCTAAGAAAACAAATTGTGTTGGTTCAGTTCAGTATCACGATGGAAGAATAAATAAACCACCTTGTATCTATTGTCAGACAACAAATATTGTGTAAAAATGTAGCAAAATATTTAACGGCATTTTAAATAACTATATTATGTAATTTTCCTAAATAAGCGTATACTTAAGCATTTGCTGGCCTAGTTTTAAATAGCTGTTCTACTACAGAACTCTCGGCCAAGGTGCTTATATCACCAACGTCTTTATCGTTGACGGCGATTTTTCTTAAAATTCGCCTCATTATTTTACCACTTCTCGTTTTGGGCAGAGCTGGAGCGTTCTGTATTACGTCGGGCTGTGCAAAAGGTCCTATCCGCTCCCTAATGTGTATTTTTAGCTCTTTTAACAACTTGTCGTCGAATGTGCCCGTTTCTGTTAATGTTATGAAGCAGTAGAGGCACTCTCCTTTAACAGGGTGGGGTTTGGCGACTACCGCCGCTTCGGCTACTCCGTGGTGTTCTGTCAAAACCGATTCGACTTCTGCTGTTGACATAAGATGGCCTGAGACGTTGAGCATGTCGTCAACTCTGCCGGTGACCCAGAGATAGCCATCCGCGTCCCTTTTTGCTCCTTAAAATAAAAACGATTTACGATTATTTTATTATTTATTACAAACAATACAATCATGTAATAGTACGAGTACGTCACGACCCCGTGATAATTCAAAATGTTTAGGATTTATAAAAAAAACATGTTAGTAGTGTGGACTGTAGACTAAGAGGTAGGGTTGGCCCTTTTTAATTGCATCCAGTGGCATCACCGTTGTTTGCCGCATTAGAGATAAATGTCAAACTTCTTGGACACGCTATTTTTTCCTCAAATGACTTGAAAATATGATTTCATTACAGCAAGGGTGAAATGGAAACTCCATAATATTCGACGCGTAACTGAATTTTAAAATGACGAGCGACATAAAAAATCGTAGCGCCTAAACCAGGGTTGGCTGCCCAGTGGGTAACCTAAAAAAACCTACTGGTTTTTTTTTACCCAATAAAACTCACTGTTTTTTTTTGGGTAAAACCCACTTAAGAAAGCACGCAGGGTTTTTTTTAAACTGGGGGTTTTGAATGTTTTTTTTTTAATTTCTTTTTTTTACACCGAAACTCCCGTATACATTTTATATATTTATATATTGTAAAAAAATAAAACAAACTTAAGTTTTTAATTAAAAACAGAGTACACTCGTTAAGTCGGTAAATAACAAAATTTAAAAAGAAACGTAACACAAAAATAAGATATAACAGTATTTCTTTTCAAATTTCTTACCGAATTTTAAAAAATCCGATAACACTCACTTATAAAATCCAAAAAAAAGGTAGGTTGGGCTTTATTTAAAAAACCCGTTTTTTTCCAACCTCCCTAAACTATCACAATTACGATTATGGCGTCAAAAACTTTTTTGGCTACATTTTCATAGCAGCTGATATAAAATTTTCAAAAATAAAAAAGTTTCTCGAATAGGGAAAATATGCCTGCCAGTTTATTAACTCGGATGTTTATTTACTCGATGTTTTTAGTATGTTTAAAAATATATTGCTATTGTTATACGTCAAAAGAAGCGCTTAAGTATGGGCTTTAAAACAAAAAAAAATATGTCAATGGTTCAACTCCTTTCAGAGATATGAAAGCATGACTTTTAAAAGAGTTTATTTATCGTGACTAATAAGAAATGTAATTTGAGTTTTTGTATTGTTGTTTGTGTATACAGTGTGTCTACGGATAGGGCTTGGAAGAGGATTTTTTTTTTAATAGTAGGTATAGAAGAAAAAGTAATTCTTTATAAAAAAAAGTCTGCTTGTGGTGAAACTACAATTTCGAATATCAGATTTGCGATTACTATACAGGGTTCGTCAGAAACAACATTTTTAGTTTTTTGGAATTTTTTTTCAATCCTAATTGTTGGGGATTGCCCAACAGTATTTCTTCGATATTGAAGGACCAGCAACTACTTTGTTGCAAAAATTTGTATTTTCATAGGTTTCGGGGTGGTGAAAAACACTTTGTTTTGATAACAGGAGCATAAACATATATTCACAACGTTTTAACAATGCGATGGTAAATTACATAATAGAGTACACTAAAACTGGCTATATTATAGCGTTAGTCACCAGAGTATCTGTCGAAAATTATCGTAATAAGAAATTAGTGATTTAAATTGTACAGTGAGTACAAATTATAACCCCTAGTATAGGGTGAAATCGAAAGCTGTGCGCTTTTCTTAAAAAGTAGAAATCGACCGTGTTTGGCCAAGGAAAAAGTTGCACTCCCGACTATTTAGGTGCATTTTTGACAATTTCTCTTATACCTACTATTATGATTGATCCTCTGTTCTTGGGGAATCCCGTCCCACCATAAACCAATAAACATCCCATGCCGAAGGCAGTTAAATTTTACAATTGAGGATGATATTGATTTTATGGTATTAGAACAGAGTTCTTAATATTTTAAGTTTTATAACTTAACAGTACATACTCTAAAAACTAATGGGAAAAATTGAATTTTGAACACTATTTTTCAATTCCTTGATTTATTAAATCAATTTTGCTTGTTCTGAAACTACAATTTCGAATATCAGATTTGCGATAACGATAACTATATTAAACAAATGTAGGTTAGGTTAGGTTAGGTAAGAGTGGCAGACCCTTGGTTCTGACCAAACAGTCTCACGTAGTCCTGATTAGGTTCGTTGTGATACCACACGTGTTCCGTAGAACCCACCTTCATCAGATCTCTGATGGTTGGTGCAGCGTACACCGCAGAAGGATTATAGCAACTCATTCAAACCAGCCACTACTGTTCAGAAATCTGCTTAGCCGTCCAAGTTGTAAGTTGCTTAGTTCCTCCAGGCTATCGAAAGATGGTTCACCCAGAGTAGTGAACCTCCTTCTTGCGAGGCCAGGGCATTCACACAGAAAATGTTGAATACTTTCTTCCTCTTCCTCATCTCTGCAACTTCTGCAGAAGTCGTTAGTGGGTATTTGCATACGTTCGGCATGTCTACCGAAGAGGCAATGTCCGGTAACAACCGCAGTAATATTTCTCACGTCTTTTCGACTGTGTCTCAATAGCTCTGCGGTTCTCTTTTTATCGAATGTGGGCCACAGTTGCCTGGATGTACTACAGGTTGTCAACCCTGTCCATCTGTTCTGTGCAAGCTGCTTGGCCGTGTAGTCAATCTCCTCTTTGACCAATCCCAGTGGTTTGTTCACTGTATTGTCTGCTGGATCAGCTGGCATGCCTGCGCCCTCTCTTGCGAGCGCATCGGCAGCCTCGTTGCCATCTATTTTGGAGTGTCCAGGAACCCAGCACAGAATAACCCGATGTTGGTTGCCAAGTGTGCATAGATTGTTGCGGCATCGCTTTACGAGCTTTGATTTAACGCTGCTAGAACAGATTGCCTTAATTGCCGCCTGACTATCATGAAGATGGCGATTGACGAGGCTACTCCCAAGCCAAGACAAATGTAATATGTATTAATAAAAATACTTCAAGAGTGGACAAAAAAAAATAGTTTTCTTACAACAAAATCGTTATTCGGCCAGATATAAAATCATATTCTAAGTAAGAAGACAACAATAGATGTTTGTTTTTACGTATATTTATTTTAAACGAAATCCAAAAAACTAAAAATATTTTTTCTGACGAACCCTGTATAGTAAATCTGATATTCTAAATTGTAGTTCCAGCACAAGCAGGCTTTTTTTAAATAAAGAATTACTTTTTCTTCTATACCTACTAATAAAAAAGTTTTTCCTCTTCCAAACTCTATCCGTAGACACACTGTATAATGATGTTGTTGGCAATACCTCAAGCTCATAAAAAAAACTACACAATTTTACTCATGATTTACTCAGCTATCTCTTTTTCCCAACCTAAGGCAGCGCTAGTCGAATCGACCATTTAATAATTAAAAAGGGCCAACTCTACTACTAAGTTTATTGATCAATTGAATCGCTAGTTTCAAATCGACATCTGTCACAAATACCTAATTTTACAGAACAATAAAAAACTTTTATAGGTAATAAAACTAATAAATGAAGGAAAACAAAAATAAAATGTATAAATAGTTTGAAGGGTTATAATGATAAAGAAACTATTTAAAAATTGTTAGTTTTGTTTTTTAATTGAACTTAAGTTGTTTTAGCACGGAATAATTTTAGCTTTTAAGATAAGGTCAAACTATAATAAGTACAAAAAATGAATCGATTCATCCCCAATTTGCGTAATAGGTAATGGCAGCCCTATCTACGTATCGATATAAAAACACAAAGTGTAATGAAAAACGAGTTATTTTTTCCACGCCTATCTCTTCGATCAGCGTAATTAATATTATTATTTTATACATTCCTTCTTCGAAGGAATTTCATATTCATCTCAATTACTTACCATCGCCAGTACAATAATATCCAGGGAATTTGGAAAAATAGGTCACTTCGTATCGATCGTGATTGCCATACAAAGTTCTCATCAAACCGGGCCAAGGACGGGAAAACACGAGATAACCTTCACCTTCCCCCTTTATTTCTCTTCCGTTTTCGTCAAGTAACACTGGTTGAACGCCAAAGAATGGAAATCCCTGAAAAAAGTTTTTTTAAAATACTAACTTTTACGACATGATGTAACGAGATTTATTGATACAGCTATAATTATGCAGGATGTTACAGAAACATGCGACAATTTTGAATGCATAATCAACATAACATCATTTCAAAATTCGAAGAATTCGTCCATATTTTACTCAAAAAGACCTGATATTTGATATTTTGTAAGAAAAAAGACACAAAATCTGTTTATTTTTGTTGTGACATGTTTCGCCTTAAACTGGCATTATCAGATCTTATAAACAGCTAAAAAATGTTAAAATTGTTTTTAAAACAAAAATAAGTACATCACAGCACAGCAACCTAACCATATGATATTATAGTTAGTATAGTGGAATAAATGTTTTGATAATAAATAACAATTCACAAATATTTGCATCTTCTTGAAATATATTCTAAATTTCCATTTTGCCTAAGTGTCATCATTCCCAAGTTATAATGATCTGACCAGTTTGATTGGTCAGTTTCATATCCTAACAAGAATATGGATTAAATTATATCCAGTCACTGTTGGTTGTAAAGGAAACGGACAATATCCATGAGGGAGTAGAAAAAAAATATAAATATTGTTAAATGCGCTTTTTTATTTAAATAAAATTACTATTATTTTGTTGTGTCTACGTGTGCTGAATATATTTTTTCCGCTTTTAATCGCTTTGCATGTGCTCGGTTGACGGCCATCGAGATAATCACTTTCTGCATTTATGAGGAAAACAAATATACAAAGTTCTTACCGCTGCTCCAGGTTTCATTGGTTGAGCTCCGGGTAGAGTTGTAAGTACGTGTCCCCCAGTTTCCGTTTGCCAAAAGGTGTCAACAATAGAGCATTTCTCATGGCCTACTAACTTATAATACCACATCCATGCTTCTGGATTTATCGGTTCTCCTACGGATCCCAAAACCCTCAAAGATGACAGATCGTGTCTAAAAATATAAAAATTCATTGCTCCTAATGCTACAAAAAAATCGTTTATAAATTTTATAATTAAATAAAAAAATTTAAATAATTACTGGGCTTGGTTTGTATGTATCAATTTATAATAAGCGTTCTGTCTTATTTAATCATAAGAATGATCATTTTATGACGAAAGAGAATTAGCGGACATTGTTGTGTATCTGCCTCTTGCATTAAAGTACACAGGGAATCCAAAACAATGGGTTTCCTAAGGCAAGGTAGACAATTTCGGCCGTTTCGTAAAATATGAGAACTCATCGGAAAGCCATAACCTGTCCAATTCCACAGACCGCGAAATCGTGTTTTCAATACTTATTTAAGAATAAATAAGTAATGGAAAGGCAGTATCACCATCTGGTAGGAATCAACGGATAGAGTCGCCCTCTAGTCGCTACTTCGGTGCGATTTATTTTTGAATCTGCTAATTGCAGACTGGTTATGACGGAGCGCAAAATGTCGTTTCCTATACTAGATGTGTTGCATAATATCGTGTTTTTTTTCACGTTTCTAGTAAATTTGTATTTTACGGTCTGTGAAGTTGGACAGGTTATGGCTTTCCAGTCCTAAAAGGAACAAAACGGCCGTCATTGTCGACCTAGCTCCAGGATAGGCACTCTGTAAGAGAAAGTGATAGCGAACGTGTGCCAAATAAGTACAATCGCTATTAATTCTTCATACACATTGTTTGGCGTCCTCGTGTACTTTAATGCAAAAGATAGAATAATCGATTTGGAGGTTTGGAGCGATTGACCGGTTATAATAATTCCAAATTAGTTTTTACTACTGACGTTGAAGCGACTATCGTTATAACTTTTCGGTGATGAATGACGTCACCACTAATCCCTGTGCTACGTCATTAGCTGTAATTTCTACAACCGGTAATGTTACTAGTTCAAGTAGTAGACAAAAAAGCAGTATTGTCCTCCTTAAAAAAACAAATGGGCGAATATTATATTTTTGCAGGCCCTGGGCGATAAACGAACTAGGCTTTTGTTTAGCAAAAGCGCGGGCAGAGAGGAGGAATTAAAATGGCCGCCAGTTTTCTCATCCACAGCAGCGTGCGGCAGTTTATTTTTGTAACAAAAAGACAATAAAGCCGCGTTGACACGGTTCAAGTGACTTGAACAACTCACTTGAATGCAACTGAATTGAACGCTTTTTGAACGTGTAAACCTCCAATTCATCTGACTTGATTCATTTCACTTGAAAGAATCGCCAGTTGAACAAGCTTCAACTTTTTCATTCAAGTCGACAAATTCAAGATGGCCGGCACTAGGTGGACCGGAGTAAAGTCACTGAAATTGGTTTTAGCTTATCAAAAATATCCACGTTTGTGGAACACAAAAAGTGTAGATTATAGAAGTAGAGATTTGCGGGCAAGTGCGATTACTGCTTGTAAAATAACGAGATGAATCTTTCTCGGCGCCATTTTTTTTTACTGAAATGCCTACATGTCAAATGAAACCTAAACTTTTTCAAGCGTTCAATTCAGTTAAATTCAAGTGAGTTGTTCAAGTCACTTGTTGAACCGTATCAACGCGGCTTAAGAGCCCGCCAACTGACAGGCAGGCAGTATTTGTTTTACAGATGGATCCTGAAACCCAAACACAAACAGACCGCCGAAGCGGTCGCTCCATTTTAAACTCTTAAGCAAGCACAAAAAAAACTATAGGGAACACTGATTTGACAGTTCTAGCCGGTAAAAACTGTTATTCTCGTGCTGTGTGACGAAATAATTTAAAAAGGACAAATGGAAGGTTAACCAAATGTATAACCGCAGTATAAAACTACCGGCCCATCGCTCCAAATCGCTTATACAAAACACTGTCAACTACTAAAACTAAAACTTTTACTATTAAACTTTATTTCCCGTTTTGTTTCCCTGTACACGTCATAACATACTCACTTGGTAACTAGATGATCGTCGAATTTCATAAGGGCTCTTATTGCCGTTGGTGCAGTATAGAATTGGGTGACTTTGTATTTGTCTACTACTGTCCAAAATCTGTCATTATCCGGGTAGAATGGCGTACCTTCAAACTAAAATTGAAATTATTTGTTTTAAAATTTAAAAGTTATATATTCAAGGTGTTACAAATTCGATGCATTAGCATTGCTATCTCTCTGTAAGAGATTGAGGGTTGATTAAATGGAGGCAAAGTTGCATATATTGGAATTTTATAAATTTCTTTTTAACAAATTAAAAATTTTTTAAATGTTTACAGTGCTTTAATGAAAAGTTTTTTTAAATAACCCAAAAATATGTTCAAAATCGACTTTGGTGAGGTTTGAACACTTAATAATAATGATAATAATAGTTATAAAATAGTTTATTTTAAATATTTAATATATAATTGACACGTTTATATTTCACTTAATAATAAACACACAAACAGACAAATCCTATAACAGGTTACTTAGTTAATATTAACTAGGATAGATGCACACGTAAAATGTAAATATTCAAAATTTTCTCTCCAAAAATATTCCAATTATTCAACCCCTGTTCAAAGCCGCTCTCGTCTACCTTACCTCTTTGCCTTTACTAGGCGCAGATAATATGCATTTTTATATTATACATTTTATACTTTTTCTTGTAATTTTTAAATAATCCAAACTCTCACAAAATGATAGAAATTCTAATCCGGCCCCATACATCGCTGATCAAGTCTGCTTATGTTTATATTTCTTTTCTAATGAATCATACAGTGTACCGGTAAGTTAGTTGTCAACTAGTCGAATAGTGTTTATGTTATGGAAGTATTTTGTTACTTTAAATTGTTGAAATGTAAAAATATAGAGTCTTGAAAAAGCGCTCTTGCTGATTTGGCTTTATGAAGAGTGCGCTCCTTCGCGGTACAGTGGTTACGGCGGTCGTGCAGAACGTTATGTTTAAGAGAATTGAGACAGCTGTAAACATAATATTTAGGTTAGGGAGAAACGTATTGGACGGTTTTTGTAAAAACACCAACATGTAGATATTATTTTTTAAGTTTTTCTTTTTAAACGTTATTTGAACATTTTGTTGTATTTTAATTACTTTTATACACAGTTACAAAAGTATAAACGTAGAAATCACTCGGTATTATTTCATGTTTATATGTTTTAAAGTGAACCAAGATATTATTTTTTCAAATTTTGAACGCTTCCTATAGAAAATTGAGTTTTACTATTCATAATTTTGTCAATCACCTCCGCCTCCGAGATTTGAGGTATTTTATCTTAAACATTGGAAACTTTTTAAAAATTCTCTACGTCTTGATAATGTTGGTTTTAGCGTTTAACATTTTTTACGCAAAATTACCAAATAATACCTATTTGTAGTATTGAAATTTAAATTGTCACTACAATTAAAATTACTGGAAATTACGTAATTACGTTCAAAAACATGAATGTATGTATTGGTGCTGCATTTTTGCATAATTAGAATGATGACCTTTAGATACTAGACAAGCAAATTAACAAAGTGATAACATTTTTTTCAACGCCTATACAAAAATAGTTTACTACACACAAAATATTTTAAATAAATGCCGTGGATGTGTCTGCTAACTTTAAAAAATAAGATAAAAGTATGCCTATACAAGGCCAGAAAAACCTGTTCTTCATAGAAAGCCAATAAAAACTTTTTAGTACAGGGTGAACGATAGAATATTATGTATTATTTTCTGATTCCCCACAAAATTCTACGCTTATTTTGTAAATGTCATATGTCTAAATTCAATCTTTTTGAGATATTGACGTATAAAATATGGCATTCTCAGACTTTGACAGGCTGTAACATTGGAACGGTTCATCGTAGAGAAAAATGGTTTTCACCTCCTTATCTTAATTTTTTCTTCTCTATCTAATAGTTACAACTTCCGGTTTAACATGTTACACAAAAAAAAAACTGTTTGAACATAAACCATATTCTCTAAGATCAACGGTTCCAATGTTACAGCTTGTCAAAATCTGAGAATGCCATATTTTAAACGTCAATATCTCAAAAACTATTGAATTTAGCCATATGACATTTACAAAATAAGCGTAAAAGTTTGTGGGAAGTCAGAAAATAATACAATATATAGGGTGTTCTATTTCAAAAAACCCAAGTTATATTCGCCACGTATTTTTGGGCCACCCCGTATACTCCAGCATAATTTTAAAATGGTCTCTACAACTTTTGTATTTCAAATTTTCATCTAATTCTTAAGATAAAGGGAAAATGAACTCTATCGTTGACTCACCCTGTACGATAAAATTGAGTGAAGGTTGTGTGCTCATTGTCTATATCTTCTCAGAGACGATTTTTTTAAAATATTGGTAGAATAGTGTTTCAAAGATTTTAATACTTAGCTAACCGGGAAACTGTGACTGTGACATAAATGATATTGATAGACATTATTTACCTAAATTCCCTTATAGGTGACCTAACCAAACATGTTTAATTTTTGCCAATTAAAATTGATTTTTCTTACTTTAGTTACATTTTTGTTATTTACGGCGATGCGAACAGCACCAACTGATTCAGCGGAAAATCACTAAACCGTATTCGCCCCAGGGTGGTGCCATTTTTTAATGTATGTACCTTGCCCGAGCCTTATGATACGTCAGATATCTATCAAGCAAAATGAATCTCTACTTTTCCATTATCTAGATCAGTTTTAAAATTATATTTTAAGTAAACTTTTTCATTCAAGACTCTATTTGCTTGGTAATTACTAGAAGAGCTTGGCGGTAACTATGCAACAAATAAATGTGGCAGTGGAAGATGGGCTTAATTGCCAAATTGAACCGTCAAACTTCAACATCATTCACTGATATTGTTTTACTACACCTACACAACATATTTCGCCTAGTGGTATGGTGGTGGAGTTTGGATCCGAGGATTTTTAATTTAATTGAAGAATAGTTTATGGTATAAAGTAAATTAAGTAGGGTTTGTTGTAAAATATTGATGTAAGTTTCGTTCACGCCAGAAGGTTGGCAGCGTCCAGCGGCGGCGCCAGGGGGGGCCAGGGTGGGCACTGGCCCACCCTAGAAAGATGAGTGCCCACCCAAAATTGATGGTTTCGGTTTTGTAATAGAATTTCCGGGGAGAAGGGGGATTTGGCTGAAAGCTTTGATGAGAAAAGAGTGGCGTTGTATGTTATGACCTTTTTTTTTTAGACGTTACTTTGGACAAGAGGAAACTCCTGCTCATGGCGTTATAGAGGCGGCGACCTTTTTTATTTTAGAAACCTTTGATTTGAGTAGTGCCCACGTAAAAATCAGCGGGCCCGCTTGTGCCCACCCATCCCAAAAATCCTGGCAACGTCGCATTTAAATTGTTGCATAGCTCTCGTCAAGCCCTTATGTAATGACCATCGAGAGGCAAAACAAGGAGGCGGCATCACGTGACTAAAAGTGACCCTATCTGCGCCATATTGGTACGACACTTATGTCATTCGTGTAGTCAGCTGTTCGATCTATCATAATCGAGGTGGTTTTAGATTTTAAAAGAAGTTTTTCAATTTTTGTGTAAAACTATTGTGTGATAGTTTGTGTGAAACTACTGTGTGATAGATGTTAATTATTTCTTGTGCCGTTTTTTTTTTATGATAAAACACCTGCACTGTAGGAAAAATCCTTTAAGGCGCTCTGGGAGCGGTGCGAGTGCGAAAAAAGCGATTAACGCTGGTTTTGAAACGTTGAAGATTGTATTCATTGGGAAACACGACTTCAGGAAGATCATTCCACAAAGATGACGTTCTCCAGATGAAAGAATTCTTGAACAATGAAGTTCGAGGAGTACTAAGCTGAACAACATATGGATGAGCGGCAGTGGTTCGCCGTGTATTTCTGTTTTGCATTGCTCTAGGTGGAATCAAGTGGGCAATGTCAGTCGAACACCTGCCATGGAAATATCTGTAAAAGAGAGCCAAATCACCAACCTGTCTTCGATGCTCCAGGCTATCGAGGGTCTTGGTCAGCTCGGGGTCGCCGATCAGACGAACGGCTCTCCTTTGAATGGAATCCAGTAGCCGAAGGGTGTGCTTGGGTGCAGAGCTCCAGACATGAGAGCAATATTCTAATGATGGTCGAATCTGGGCTTTGTAGAGTGTCAAAAGTTGATGAGGTGTGTACAACCTTTTGGTGCGGAAAAGTACACCAAGTTTCTGTGCAGCTGTCTTGGCAATTACGGCAACGTGATCATGCCAAGACATATTACCTCCCAGATTGACCCCTAGCAAATTAATAGACGGTGCCAGGGGAATTGCGTGTCCTGCCATGACTATATCCGGTTCTGCAATGTTAACCTTTTTGGAGAAGACTGCTGCCTGGGTTTTCTTAGCATTAAATTCGACTTGGTTACTGTCACCCCAAGCCAAAATTTCTTCCAGGTCATTGTTGAGGCGCAAAACTTCATGCTGCCTGCGAAGATGTGCGTCGGCAGCGGATGTTTGGGGAGTCAAGGTAAAAGATGAGACAAGTGTGCTGTCATCAGCAAAGCTATAAATTGGATTTTGGGTTTTTACTAGAAGGTCGTTAATATACAGTAAAAAGAGGGTAGGCGACAATATGGACCCTTGAGGAACACCGGCATTGATGGTGAAGGTGTCTATGTTGTTCCAGCAGAAATGCTGTGGATAAGAAGAAAACGGCGAAATTTACTTTTTATAGGTTAGTATAAATAAAGAGCAGGTCCGTATTTATAAACTTTGGGTTCTAAATGTTGCCTATGGTTTGTTTCGTTGCAATTTTATTTAAATTATTAAATAACAAAAAAAATTTAAAAACAATACATCTACAATAATAAGTCGAAGCAGCTTTGGGCTTTTTAGGACTAGCCGCTTAGCTGAAATTTTACCATTTGTTTATTGATACAGGTCATTATTTTCTAGGTGCGAAATGAACACAACTTCTATGTTGGGATCCACAAAGATTTTTAACCAGAATTAACTAACCAGTAACATTGACTGTGACATAAATGGCATTGGCAGGCATTATTTACTTACAGTCGAACTTGCTATATTTATAAATTAAAAATTTAGGCAATAGTCTAAAAAGTCACATAGTTCATAAAAAAGTATAACAAAAATTTTCATTTTTGCTGATGTCGCATGTAAGTCAAATGTTGTGGGTTAAAGTTTATTTATTAAAACATATACAAGTTCTAAATAAAATCATTTCATATTCCATTTTGCACCTTTGCAATTGAACAATATTTAATTACAAATACTATATTCTCATTTTTTTCTGTCACCAATCCTGCTTATAATGAAATTATATTTTTCTAGTTGACCCAAGTATTTTTAGAATTGTTCAAAATAAATTTAATCAGGCCCTTGTAAATCGGCCATACTGGAATGACACTTAGCCCCGCCCCCTGATAACGTTGTTCGCAGACGAAATTAAAAGGTAATATCGCCTCCTTGTTTATTCTGTATAATGGATATTATTATATATCTCGATAGTAATGACAGTGAATATTACGAAAAATTTTATATACAAAGACACACACAAAAATTAATTTAAAAATTATTAACTTTTAATGTAGTCCTTACCATAACAGACGTTGCTCCATTGGCCAGAGGTCCATACACAACATACGAATGTCCCGTAATCCAGCCAATATCAGCGGTGCACCAATAGACGTCGTTAGGTTTATAATCGAACACATATTTAAAGGTCGTGGCTGCGTAAAGCATGTATCCCCCCGTGGTATGAACGACACCCTTCGGTTTCCCTGTAGATCCGCTAGTGTAGAGCATAAACAGGGGGTCTTCTGCTTGCATCCACTCTGGGTAACATTTGGTCGAGGCTTGGGGGACTACGTCCTGCCACCAGACGTCTCTACCTTCGCACATGGCAGTCTAAAAATTGAGGAAAGCAACATTTTTTCGCCCAATTGGCTAAAAGGATTGGATAAAGATAGTTAATCTGTGTGTGAATGTCTTACTTTGTTCGTCTGCCTTTGTGGAGCACCTCCTTTCGGTGACGTTACCCGTTCCAAATGCGATACCACTATGCAAGTTTCAACGTTGAAACCATCTTTGGCGCATGTGGCCATGGCCTGATCGCAAATACTTTTGAGTTGCAGAAATTTTTCGCCTCTCCAAACGCCATCCGCTGTTACTATAACTCGTGCTTCGCAATCGATTATCCGTTCAGCGAAGGAATCCGCTGAGAAACCTGCAAACTAAAAAAAAATTAGAATTAATAGAAAGAAAGTTTTAGCGGCAGGCGGACAAAGTAGTGCATCTATCTTTTGCATTAAAGTACACAGGGACGCCAAAGATAATGGGTTCCCTGGGGCACAGGTAGACGATGACAGGCTGTTTCGTCCTTGTTAGGACTCATCAAAAAGCCATAACCTGTAAGCAATTCCCAATACAGCGAAAATATGCTTTCAAATTTTTAAGAATAAATATATGATGAAAACTTAGCAACGCCATCTGTAGGAATTAACTCAATGTAAAAGATAGCCATCAGACGTGAAAATATAGAACTAACAATAAACCAAGTACGGTAGGCCAACACATCCAGTATAGGAAAAGTTTTTGCGCATCCCTACGGGTTTGTAGATTCCAATATAGATCGCGCTGCAGTAGCCCCCTGGGGTGCCGCACTAATCCGTAATACGGACACCAAACTCTACTACTTTATTAGAATTTTTTTTTCGCTTTGGGAAACTTTTAAGATTTAGGACTACTAACGCAGTAATCAATTAGATTGATCAATCTTAAAGCACAATTATCTAGAGTTTCAGTTAAAAAAGTTGATGGTGAGTTAACAGATTCTAGCCTGGAGGCAGAAAATACTTCAAATTCAATTTATTGCCAGTGAAATATCGTCAAAAATACAGAAAACAATACAGGTTGTCCATTTAGTGTGCCGGTGAAAGGTATATCGATACCTGTTGACTTTAGATAAAACTATAATTACAAAAGTGATAGGTGTCGATGGTGTGCATGTTTTAAATATAATTTTAAATATGCCTCAGAAATGCAGGGTGTACATGCATTTTTTTAAATTATATTTTCTAATCCCCACAAAAATCTACTCCTATTTTGAATGAAATGTCCATACTCAATTGTTTTTGAGATACTGACCTTTAAAATATCGCACTTTCAGACTTTAACAGGCTGTAACATTGGAATGGTTTATCTTGGAGAAAAATGGTTTTTACCTACCTGTCTTTTAACCGAATACTTTGTGGAGTAAGTACTCCATACTCCATGTCACAGAGTGTTGTTAAAGTGAAGAGAAACTTGAATTTAAGCCTATATTTCAAGCTAATATCAATTGTAAAAACATAGTGTTTAATACCGACCAAAAAAAGCCAAAATTGTCTACAAAGATGAAGTTTTAAGATTCATAGAAGAAGTACTTGATCAAATTTACCTCTTAATAAAAGTTGCCACCATTTTTTTATTGGTTAGTGTTTGTAGGCGAGAAGAGCTTTCAAAGGTAATGATTAATTATATAGAATATAGAGGATAAAGAAAATTTGATAGTCGTCAAAATTCCTGACAGTAGAAATAACACTTCAATACTCTTTGTAGCATCGGGTGAAATAAATAATGATCATTATCTACTACTATATCGAAAATATGCAAATTTTCGTAAACCATGCACTTAGCACAGGCGATTTCTCCAGTATGGACAAAGAGTGTGCATGCAGTACCCACCAATGTGTTGGAAGAAATTCATTTAGAAGAATGCCTTTATCTGTACATCTACAACTAAAAAATCCAGTACACAGTACACAGAATCTAGTTATCGTCGATCCTCGGTTATAGCATATTGGCCGATTCTGGGAAAGAAGGTACTAATGTCAAACGACTTGGGCTAGTAATCGACGGCTATCGCCGAGAGCTGCATAGACGATTCTACAAATTAAAAAAGGATATGTCGAATAAACTATTGGCCAGGAAGAACTGCCCTTCTGAGTTAATTAAGTCAACCCTTATCTAGCCGTACAATAAGCGCTTCTCTGAACCACTATTGCAAAATAATAAAATTGTGCTTAACGTATGCGGACTCGATAGGAAAATAACGATGCTATCTGCAAATTGTTCAATGAGAAAAAGTTTATATCAAATTATCCATCTTCATAGGTCTTGCCGTTTTTGGGGCCCCGTATACCCACAACTTTTGTAGGACTCTGTATAAGTAAATGTATGACAATTGTAATATAAATACCTATTGTTGTTAGGTGTAAAGATAATGCATGCCCCTATAATATGTATGCATTTCCACGTGTAGGACAGCAAACCCGACCTTTATAGTAAACACAGTAAAATATTCAGAATTTTAATTAAAGTTTATTTTCTTTTGTATAACAAGGAATATGCAATAGTGCGTCAGGCTTCCATAGCTCCTCTACGAATTAAGTTAGGAATTTCATTTATATACAGACTCATAGGGTGTTTTTTAGAAAAATATTTTTCCACAAGGTGGCTCAAAAAAGTGTGATAACAAAAAGTTGTATTGTTTAAATGGAAAACCCATTTTATTGCATATTTAGGTTCGTATTAGAGTCCTTTATAATTCTCCAAAATTTAATTTATTTTGCTTTGGTAGCTTAAGAGTAATAAATTAATATCTAGAAAAATGAACTTGGAAAAAAAAATGTAAAAACCATCTAAATTAATTTTTGAATTTAGGGATTGAGTGAGATTTATGACAAGGGATCTGGAGATATTATGAATCAAATAGTGTTTATCTATTTTAGACAGAGTGATCATAAAAAAGTTTCAAAAACTACATATGTATTTTAGATTAATTTTTCTCAAGTTTTTCAAATGGAACACCCTGTATATTATTTGACTATTTAGTGTTAAATTCTGAAGGGATTTATTTTTTTACTACAAGCATTTAAGTTATTTTCAATCGTTTTCGAAATAAATGCATAATGATTGTTTTGATTTTTTTTTCAGACCATAAAACTTTATTTTTTTAGTTTTTAATTTATTACTCTTAAGCTACCAAAGCAAAATAAATACAATTTTGAAGAATCATAAAGAATTCTAATACGAACCTAAATATGCAATAAAATACTGGGTGTTCCATTTAAAAAATACAACTTTTTGTTATCCCACCTTTTTGGGCCACCCCGTATATGGAAATATATTTTCCCGAAATGTACCCTATGATACAGTATAAGTCTGGATATGAATGAAATTCCTAACTTAATTCGTATAGGAGATATTGAACACTGACGCACTATTGCAGGATCCTGTATAATATGCTTAAATAATCTTTGTAATTTTTGAAGTGCGAAAACAAGAAAAATACTACTAATATTTAGATATTGTGGCCAAGTTTCAAAAAATAACGTGTAAAGGATGTAGACATTGTACATCTTCTTATACCTATTTAATTATACTAAGATTTTCAACTTACAAAAGTGATTACATAATATACAGTGTGTCCAAAAAAGTATGCAACATATGTAAAAGTTTTTTATTACCGATTTCTCAGAAAATTTTATTCTTGATAAAAGTTGGTGCATGCCTTGAAACTATAAATGCATATTTCACATTTCACCTGCGGCTAATAGTAAGGGACTAAATGCCATTTTTTCGAAATCGCATTAAGAGTAAAGTACCTTAGTTATTAGAAATACAGCAAAATTGTATATGGAAATGTTATTGCAAATTAAAAACATAGCCCAAATACGAAATTTGAGTTACGTGTCTCAATTTTTTTTTTTTCTAATCTCTAATTTCCCCTAAACGGTACGCCTCTGGTAGGTTTTTGGACTTTAGCGTAACAAATAAATTAGTAGTTATTTCCAGTACTATGAATAGGGTTGAATTTTATTATAATTTAGTTTCGAACAGAAGTTGGCTAAAATGTGTTTTAGTAGGCGTGCAACACGCTTATATCTAAACCGACCCGGTTCATTGAAAAATTTTTAAAAGTTTGCAACTACCTAATGCATTTCTATTATAAACCCACGTTTAAGTTATTTGATAAATATATTAAAATTGCGTAAATGAAAAATCGACCAGAGGCGTACCGTTTAGGGGAAATTAGAGATTAGAAAAAAATAAATAAAAATTGAGACACGTAACTCAAATTTCGTATTTGGGCTATGTTTTTAATTTGCAATAACATTTCCATATACAATTTTGCTGTATTTCTAATAAGTAAGGTACTTTACTCTTAATGCAATTTCGAAAAAATGGCACTTGCTCCCTTACTATTAGCCGCAGGTGAAATGTGAAATATGCATTTATAGTTTCAAGGCATGCACCAACTTTTATCAAGAATAAAATTTTCTAAGAAATCGGTAATAAAAAACTTTTACCTATGTTGCATACTTTTTTGAACACAACAAGTAATTACAGCGTACTTGGACAATTCAAAAACGTTTCGACTTCAGGTTTTTTATATCAGTAAGATTTGTTTATAAATTGGATAATTGGTGGCAATATTACAGTCAATGTCATACGAAAAGTGTGTTTTGTTTTTTCAAATATTATGTAGTTGCGCGTCTTTAATAGTTAAACTCATATAATGCTAACATTCTGGGGCTTTTAAGCCAAGAACAAATAAAATATAACCTGCGTTAAATAATCAACATGTGTAATAACAAATTGTCTATTTGTACTGATATCATACTATGCATTGAGCTATTTTTACAGTTAAAAAGCTAATTATATGTGTTATTGTTATTATAAATATTTAGAATTACTTTTTTAAATTTATTTTTGTCTTTTTATGCATTTCACTGTGCTTTGCCGTATTGTCAGGGCGGATTTTGTTTCTGAGAAAAATCTATTTCATGGAGGACTTTTAATCCATGGTAAGCTGGATAAAAGCGCTGTAAACAAACATTTTTCAACAAAATTTTGCGTAAAAAACCATAGAATTATCAGATTTATTTATTTGAAAACTTTCAAGAATTGGCCATGTTCCTATTAACGTATAGCATGGTATTAAACACATACAGTGTCCGCGGAAAAGTTTGCATCTATGGGATGGGGAAAAAAAGTTGGTCAGAGCTGCGCCCCCCTTTGAGGCCCATAAAAAATCTTTGAGGACGTGTTTTTGGATTTTAGAGAAATCTTATTCCCAGAGCCGCTATAGCCGCGTTCCATTTAAAATCCATAATAAACTGGTTTACAAAAATAGCGCATTTTTGCTGACGTAAGGAAGGAGTAAAAATATTTTTTGGTCATTTATTGTATATAAACACCCCCTTTCCCCCGTATTATGACGTATCTTTATTAAATTAAAAGTAAATCATTTCCTATTGCTTATGCCTTCTCTATAATTTTGACATTCGTAATCATATTATAATCAAGTTAAATAATATGTTTCTTGAAATATTCTACTTTAAAATTTTCTATTTTTTTAATGTTTTTCAGATTAAATTATAGACAAAAAATACTTTAATGTACTCGCAAAACACTGATTGACGTGGCCATATTAAAAACAATACGTCAGCAGTATATTTCCACTTTTAATGCTTAGAAACTGTTTTAAAAAATTTAAATTACTAGTACTTTTATAAAGTAACCAGAATCACATCATAAACATTTGTCCTTAATAAAAGATACAACGGTCATATTTTAGTTTAGTTATTAATGTAATATTTTTTTAAATTTAGAGAATCAATGTGGTGAAAAATAAACGAATATTATTTAGAAATTAAATCAAATTTTAACAATAACTTTATACCTTGTCGGAAATTAGTATACATTTGATTGATATGATCGATAACATATCACAATACGGTTTATTAAAAAACGTACTATTTCTCTGGGTAAATTTGACAGGGAAAGTCCGACGTGATTAGTAGAAAGTCAGCGGATTGATATTGATTGATCAGGTGACTTTTAACCAATCACATCTTATAGAAACGGTATGCCTGCACGCGTACACTGTCATTTTTACGCTCATGGTGATTAGGCCTAAAGAGTATTTTATTATATAGATTTAAGAAGTGTTTTAAATCACCCAAAGTTACTAGAAGGTGGGATAAAGTATTATTTTTTAATAACATAATAAGAAACAAATAAACCAATTTATACAATTGTGTATTTCCCTTGAGTTCAGAACATTGCTGAGTCGAGAAGCATATATCAATGGTGCATACCACTATAAGTGTTAATATCTCGTAAACGGTTGAAAGTAGGTATAGGGCATGATTTATGAATACTGTCTAGAATTGATTGTAAAATATAAGAATGTAAAATTATACAGGGTGACTTCTAAGTTGATACTTCTTCTTTAGCTGTGTATAGAAGGCATTAAATTAAGTAACATTTTCAAATACCTTTTTTAAAAAAAATCAAAAATAAGGTACTAACATTCATTTATTACACTTACTTACGTTGAATAACATTAAGAAAACTTCTGGGTGTAGGATGAGTCCGCAAGGGAAAGCGTTCTGCGTATAATCTCGAAGTAGCAGCCGCACCTTGACAACACTCACCGTAAATTAGCACCATATCTACTAGTTCATTGTTTTCAAATTTTACCATTTTCACGTGTCACCAATTTAAAATTAACTCGCTTCAGAAAAACAAACCGCGGCGTATTGCCAAATAACTCACCACTGACCCGTAAATTGCATGACTAATAAGACAAACAACATAAAATATAGCAGGCTACGTCTTGATGACCAGGCCCGTACTTCTGGTATCTCGCCTATTTTTAAGTTTTTTAAAAAAAGGCATTTGAAAATGTTGTGTATTTTAATGCCTTCTATACACAGCTAAAAAAGAAGTATTAACTTAGAAATCACCTTGTATATGTTTTTTAAAAAATTAAAGTTGATACACGTAGCATTTTTATGATCCACCCTGCATAATATCTTTTTTTTTTAAATCCTGAGAGATAGTGCCACTTCCACCCCTAAAACGCCAAAAACTACTTATTTTCCTATTTTTTCGGGTTTATTTTATGAACGCCTCCTACCTCAAAACCTTCAATTTTCCATTTTCCCCGTCCAAATATAACTCAACCAGGAAAAAAGTGAGTGATTTTAATCATGGGCGAGGGTAAGAGGTTTTTGGTACCATCCGTTTTGTCTTACCCCACCTCTTGCCTCTAAACCGTGTTTCAATTTTACTTTTTTTTCTCGTTCCAATGCCACTTATTCCAAGAATATATAAAAAGAGGTCGTTTTTGGGTGTTCGCGGAATTTGCGGACAGGAAGAAAATTTTTAGTATATTTTTTTTTGTTTACCACCTGAAAAAACGGGGAGAAAGTAGGTTTCATAGCTGCTGCATGATTTGTAATTTTTATAGGGTTGTATGACTGTCTGATTGTATGTATGTATGTATGTATGATGTATTTGTGTGTGGTTTCTTTCTTTGCATAAAAGAGACCGGGCTTCTGCAGAAACTCTGTCTCGCTTTATCCCACACCAAAAAAAACTTTCTCTCTCAGAATAATAATATTCACCCGGTATATGGTATATGTAACCGTAACATAAAAACTTACCACCAAGGAATGTATAGCCCCTATCCTAGTACAAGCTAATAAAGTAATCACAGCCTCCATTACCATGGGCATATATACGGCTACCCTATCCCCTTTCCTCACTCCCTTGGACTTGAGGACATTAGCGAAACGACAAACTTCTTCTAAAAGTTTTTTATATGTCAATCTGCTGTAATCGTCTGGATGATTGCCTTCCCTAAAAGAAAAAATTTAAAAACTATTAAGTGCTTATCAAAAATTATTAGTCTTTATAGAGCTAATTGATATAAACCGAACAAAATGTCGCCTTAAATTTAGTAATAACATGTTGTATAGCCGACTTGGTAGGAATGGGTCTATCAGGGAAATAAACGGAAAACATATCAGATACAATACTTAAGCTTTTTTCCTTATAGTACGAATTTTATCATAGTGAATTTTTACTTTTATTGTGTAACTCATAATAATCACCTAGGTAAAATATTATTACTAGAAAAAAATCTAATAGTTTTAAATTACATTTGACAATCACAGGTTGACAAGTACAATCAATGCTGGTGTCCTGCAGCATCACCTGTTGAATTCCAATAAAAAAACCAACCGCAATCATATTCATCACGCAGAGCACCTAAAAAAGTCTTCCTACAACCCCGCTCTAAAGTCAACAGGGGAGCAAATATTTGGACAGTCTAAACTTGCATGGAATGTTTCCAACCACGATGCACCACCCAGTATAAAGATTTTAGATATGCCGGCACCGGTCAGCGCCGGGACTTTGATACTACTCATCATGGAAATGGGATATTTATACATTTCACTAAATTTTGATAGTACTGTACCTGTAGAGGTATATTAGGCTTTTTAATATTAGCGCAAGTATTCCATTAGGAAGTTATTACTGTCAATGTCAGTAAGAGCTACAACATAAACTATTTTTTTCGAATTTGATATTGCTGGGAATATAATGTAAAATAACATTATCGTATTTTATTTCATGTAATATTTCTCATACGTGATGGCGGTCCAAAGTCCGGGTCGTGATTTTTGACATTGGAATCCCCCTTATATTTTTATTGCGATTACTGAGAGACAAAACAAATTATCTTGCAATATTTATTTTTAATTTGCCATGTTAAAAAGAATTCCGTTTACCAGTGGCATAGAAAATATAGAAATATTAAAATTTTATAAGAAAATGAATTAATACTCTTTTCAATTCAGGACAATAATTGTTTAAGAGTCATTGCTTTTGGGTATTTTCCACTCGCCTCTTGCATTTATATACCGTTTACGTGCTCAAAATATCAAAAACGACCAAAGTTGCCGAATTTTAAGATGTATTTTTGGCCAAAAAAAATGAATTCAACAAGTATAAATTATCACTGGATATCTAATGGTTTAAAGTAAACGTTATTTGTCATGTTCATACATACTTAATCGATTTTTAATAAAGTGTTTTCTGAGGAGTCAACAGCTGACTAAAATGTGCACGTCAGAAATCCAGTTTTGTGACAGAAATCCAAAAAATTTACGGACATCGATGCAAATCCATGGACATCTAAGAATATCCACAGACATCTATACAGAAATAGATAACTAAGAAAAAGCCTCCGGCAGAAACTAAGATTTTTGATGAAAAGGAAAGAAATAAGAACTCAAAGTCTTCCTTCAATGTTATATTAATGAAAAGCTTTTTTTAGGATAGAAATTCTCTACATGTTTCGAATGCAGAAGCATTTATCTTTAGGAGAACAAATGAAATTAAGAAGAAAAGGGTAGATATAGAACGGAGCTTTAAGATTAAATATTAGATAAAATAAAGCTTCAATAAATAGAATAGGGAGAATCTTCATCAAAATACACGTCACCCCGTGAAAAGAGAAATTACAGTAAGGTTTGTAACTTTGGGTACTATCAGAATTTAAGTACAGGTTTAACAACCAGGTGTAAGACCGAAATTTGTTAAGAGAAATGGAGAGAGATCTGGGTAAAAACTATGGAAATGGTATGTAAGTGTGAAGAACATAAATGTTAAAAAAGATGTTAATTTTTTTTTTATTTAAAAATTTAATTGATACTAGGATAAAGCAGAACATGATCTATAGATGGTAGCATCCACATGGGCATCTCGGTATATTAAGAGTATACTTAGAAAAAAATGTAGATTTTGGTGGTTTTATTTAATATTTTCTTATTGAAATTGAAACTTTTTGGCGCTAATTTTTAAAAAAGGCTGGAAACGCTACCTCGTTTCCAAAAAGACTAATTTATAATGGTCTAAATATGTTGTAACTCACAAACTCATGATTTTTTTGACGAATATGATGGTAACTAGGATTATTTTTAAAAAGTTATGAAGGAAAGTTACTAATAATTCTTTATAATCTATTTATTTAATTATTTACAAAAACAAAAATAAAAGAGAAACGTTCTAAAATCCACAGTAGTATCTATTTCAATCTCGGTTTTATTTCTTTATTCTTAAAATTTCATCTTATCTTTCTTGGGAAGTTTTTGGAATTATAATATTTATTATTATTATAAATATTTTGTTTAAATTGATATCAGCGAAAGCATGGTCTGTGGGTAATAGTTAGCCAGAAAAATATTGATAATGTTATTTAAACTAGGGGTAAGCCAGAGCGGTCGTGACGCTTAATCCCTTGCTCCCCACACTATTAACTTTTTTTTATAATTTTGGTGGTATTAAATCTTTAAAAAAAACATATTTTTCTCACAATATTTTCTTTTGAATTAGTTTTATTTTTCTAGAGCCTTTCTGGAGATATTTCCCGACTAATTAACGATACATTTTCTTTTTTACAAATTAGAAAAAAAAACGTCGCAACGTTGCATACCGTCTGTCGAATACCACGAATCGCGTGGCCGTTTTGCCTTTCTTCTGTGTGTAAACAGCTCAGATGTGTACTTGTGTCTTGTGTTGTGTTCAGTGTTGATGGTTTTATTTACTCCTTGTGCCTGTACCTGTATAGTTCAAAATATAATTATTTTAAATAAATTGTTTTTACCTGTTTATAAAATTTATATAGGGACGCCAACCTTGGCCACGGGCGCTAAATTTCTAGTTACGGCGCTGCTGAATTTAATACCAAATCGAAACAAATTAGTTAGATATAATTTAAGGAAACATTTGAAGGTCGTCAGCATTTCATAATAACCACAAAAAGACTTTTTTAGTTTGAAAGTGATTGGAGAAAATATCGATACACCGGCTACAAACGAAAAAAAAATACGGATTCTGTAAAAAATAAAACTAAACTTTTTGAATAATAAAGTAGAGAGTTTAGCGCCCGTATAAGTAAATAGAAAAAAGTTTTTTAGAGGCAGGCGGACAAAGTGGTGCATCAATCTTTTGCATTAAAGTACACAGGGACGCCAAAGGTAATGGGTTCCCTGGGGCACAGGGAGATAATGACAGGCTGTTTCGTTCTTGTTAGAACTCACCAGAAAGCCATAACCTGTAAGCAACTCCAAGTACAGCGAGACTGTCCTTTCAAGCCATTTTTTAGAAATAAAAACCGCGATGAAAACCCAGTAACGCCATCAGTAGGAATCAACTCAATGCAAAAGATATAGCCATCTAACGTAAAAACATAGAACTAATAAACCAAAGTACGGTGGCCAACAAACACCAGTATAGGAAACTTTTACGCTTCACTAAAATTTTTTCTACGGGTTTGTAGATTCAAATATAGATCGCGCCGTGTAGCCCACTGGCGGTGCCGATCCATTCCATGTACAATGCCGTGTACTGGGTTTTCATCGCGATTTTTATTTCTTAAAAATACCTTGAAAGAACAGTCTCGCTGTACTTGGAGTTGCTTACAGGTTATGGCTTTCTGATGAGTTCTAACAAGAACGAAACAGCCTGTTATTGTCTACCTGTGCCCCAGGGAACCCATTACCTTTGGCGTCCCTGCAAAAGATAGATGCACCACTTTGTCTGCCTGCTGCTAAAAAACTTTTTTCTATTTTTGAATAATGTTTTCAAACATGTCCTAGTCTTTCCCTATGTGTTTTTCCCTTTTTAGTGGTCTTCATTCCTTGTATGTCTTAAAAGTGTTAAAAGTCTCCCTGACAGACCCCAGTGGCGTGAAGCGTGTATCCCTGTTTGTGTGTTCAAAAAATGTTATTAATTTATATATAGAATATTTTTTCTTTTCTCTTTCTTAACTTTGCGACTGGCTGTATGGCTAATTAGCCAAATGCCAATTTAAAAAAAAGAATAATGTAACATAACTCATTACTAGTTATATTGAAAGGTATTACGTCTTTTTTTTGTACGGCCCTTTCTTGAGTGCGAATTTTAATAATATATCCCAAGCCATTCCAGAGTTTGCAGGGGGTGGGGAGCGGACTTTATGCAAGCATTTTTTTTTTTTTTTATGATAAAACACCTGCACTGTAGGAAAAATCCTTTGGCGCTCTGGGAGCGGTGCGAGTGCGAAAAAAGCGATTAACGTTGGTCTTGAAACGTTGAAGATTGTATTCATTGGGAAACACGACCTCAGGAAGATCATTCCACAAAGATGACGTTCTCCAGATGAAAGAATTCTTGAACAATGAAGTTCGAGGAGTACTAAGCTGAACAACATATGGATGAGCGGCAGTGGTTCGCCGTGTATTTCTGTTTTGCATTGCTCTAGGTGAAATCAAGTGGGCAATGTCAGTCGAACACCTGCCTTGGAAATATCTGTAAAAGAGAGCCAAATCACCAACCTGTCTTCGATGCTCCAGGCTATCGAGGGTCTTGGTCAGCTCGGGGTCGCCGATCAGACAAACGGCTCTCCTTTGAATGGAATCCAGTAGCCGAAGGGTGTGCTTGGGTGCAGAGCTCCAGACATGAGAGCAATATTCTAATGATGGTCGAATCTGGGCTTTGTAGAGTGTCAAAAGTTGACGAGGTGTATACAACCTTTTGGTGCGGAAAAGTACACCAAGTTTCTGTGCAGCTGCCTTGGCAATTGCGGCAACGTGATCATGCCAAGACATATTACCTCCCAGATTGACCCCCAGCAAATTAATAGACGGTGCCAGGGGAATTGCGTGTCCTGCCATGACTATATCCGGTTCTGCTATGTTAACCTTTTTGGAGAAGACTGCTGCCTGGGTTTTCTTAGCATTAAATTCGACTTGGTTACTGTCACCCCAAGCCAAAATTTCTTCCAGGTCATTGTTGAGGCGCAATACTTCATGCTGCCTGCGAAGATGTGCGTCGGCAGCGGATGTTTGGGGAGTCAAGGTAAAAGATGAGACAAGTGTGCTGTCATCAGCAAAGCTATAAATTGGATTTTGGGTTTTCACTAGAAGGTCGTTAATATACAGTAAAAAGAGGGTAGTACCACAAAATTAAATTATTGGTCCATATTAAACATTTATTTACCCAAAAGCAACAGATAATTAATATACAGTAAAAAGAGGGTAGGCGACAATATGGACCCTTGAGGAACACCGGCATTGATGGTGAAGGTGTCTGAGAGAAACCCGTCAATCGCCACTTGCAGAGAACGGTTCTTAAGGAAGCTGGTTAACCATAAACAAAATCCATTAGGCATACCGTAGGATCGCAATTTACTTAGAAGCCCATCGTGCCAAACACGATCAAAAGCCCTAGAGATGTCCAGTGCAACAGCCCGGGATTCTCCATGATGTTCGATGGTGTTGCTCCAAAGATGGGTGACATATGCCAGAAGGTCACCTGTTGATCTGGACTTACGAAAACCGTATTGATGGTCGCTGATAATGTTAAGCCCTTCCAGATACTTTAGGAGTTGTTGGTTAATAGCTTTCTCCATTACTTTTGAAATTACTGAAAGCAATGCGACGGGTCGGTAGTTGCTTGGCAGGGTCTTTTTACCTTTCTTTGGAATGGGCTGGACAAGCATATAATTAAATAAAAAAATATGTTTACTTTTTACTCTTAAGGTAATGTTTTTTTTAGTATTATGCACATTATCTTAATACTTATTTTTAACAAAACTTAGTCTTAGCGCCCATGGTCGGGCAGCGCGAACTCTATTGATAATGTACGAATTTAAAAAAAAAATATAATATGTTATCATCTAAATGCATTTTCAACACTCTAAAAAAAATAAGTATGAAAAATTAAATAAAACCTCGGCGGTGGCTCAGAGGTGAGTTACTGGCATTCGACCGTGGCGACCCGGGTTCGATTCCCGGAGTGGGCATACGTACACGTAGTGGATTTAAGAATGCAGGGAAGAGTGTAAAATGTATCATCTCCCAACCCACCCCATTCACGCCGGTAACCAGGCCGAATGAGATCGGATATCTCGTGGGGTGCGGAAGAAGATACGCACTCCCCAATCGGTAGGTCATGCAAAGGTAAGAAACCAAGGGATTGCCCTTGAGTGGGAAAGTCGCATGACTGAGGATCGTGGTTCGGAACCCACGTAATGCTGTAGAACCCCTCGGGAATGGCCCTGGCAGCAAAGAGGTAAATAATTTTCGAATGAATGGCAAGAAATAACAATGACAATTAAATATAAACAACTCTGCGTCCAGTGGACGAGCAGCCTAATTCTCGAACTCCCCTACCCTCCAGTAAAATGTAAAAATCTGAATTCACTTCATTACTTAAAAAATGTCTTTACACGTGGAATTTTTTTCAGTTATGTCGGTGTTATTGTGTAAAGTCCGCTTCTAATAACAAGTCTACAGTCTATGTTTCGTCTAATAATTTATATTTCTTTCTATTAACGTAAATGGACGGACCCTCACGTCATCAGGAATCATAATCAGGTATTTAAAAAAATGTAATTAAAAATAACCTTTGGCAATAATAATACCTTTACAATCAAACGATAATGATTATCAAAATATCTTTATTGTATAGCGTCCATGACCATGACACCTAGTGGGCACTCTATTTGCATACTTGGTTCTTTTTCTTTGTTGAAAAGACAAAAGCTTGGCGCGCACTTATGCGAAGCACGCCGAAGCGCTGCACGCCGTTGCACGCCTAGGGTCCGCTAACTATAGCGCGGTTTGGTGCACGCAGTTGCACACCTTATTTGGTATAGTTACGTTTCCAATTTAGTGTGAGATGAGAGCATCTTAAATTACACAAATTAGATATGTATTCGTTTAAAAACAAATATTAATTCATTATACTTAAAATGTACTACCTAATATTTTAGTTATTTTTTCGGATTTGCTGGAGGATGAAAGAATTTTTTGAAACTGAGTTACAAAATGTCCGTTGAAGAAAAAAATCTATTTGAATTTTATTAAGAAATTTTACCTTATTTTAAAATGTAGTGCTGTATTTTATTCCAATTTCACTTGACCCGTTCAATATTTTTACTATATTGTCCAATACCTATTTTACATCTACCTATATGAATAACCTCACAAAAGTTCTTCCCTGAAGATGGAAATCAAATTTTCCGAAAGCTTGGACCAACTTTAAAGAGTAGTAGGTACTCTTTCATTTGCTGCATATTCAAATATTTCCCTAGTTTAATTCCTAACTAGTCAGCAACGACTATCCTATCTCTGTATCTATATATATTATATATATATTATATATATATATTATATATATATATAGATAAGGGCATGCGGTTTTTACCAGTTTTCTTTCTATTTTTTAATTAAATGACAATTTATATATCGTTCTAATAAAAAATTTTAAGAAAAATTGAAAAATCTGGTGATTACGCAAATAGCGCCCTCTTGCAGCGACAGATATAACAAAAAATAGTCATACTACATTTTAAATGTTACTATAAGACAAGCTTTTTTAAATGAGACCAAGTTTGATGAATTTGGTTACGGCAAATCAGAGTTATGAGTAATTCTTTCAAAAGAGGCCCCCCCTTCACCCCTCAGCTTATTTTGCGAGTTAGATTAAAATGTCGTAAAGCAAAGTTATGATATAATTGTCTAAGTTTTGACATAATTGTATTTGGCATATTACCTATCTATAAAAAAAAACTGTGGTTAAACTTTTTTTTCAATTTAAAATTATTTTTTTAGTGGCTTAATCTTGGGGAATGTTTATACTGTTTTCTTCCCATATTTAAAAAAACACATGTAAAATGGTAAGGATCATTCAAAAAACCAAACTAAACAAAATGTAAAAATTATAGGTTATGAAATTTTGTTTGGGGGGTCTGTGATAAAAGAGTGGGTTTGGTGGGTTCCTGGAAGTTTCGAAAAATATTTTCTTCATAAGTTTTGTATCTAAATGGATGGATACCATTATTTGGTAAATATTTCGAAGCAAAAAAATCCCACACCACACCTTCATATAGTTTAATTAACAATGTTTCGAAAAATAGTCACTATCCGCACGTGTGTTAATGTATGGACACTATGGTTGGTAAAGTATTTTGAAATAAGCAATGTTTAAATGTTTCCAGTAACTGAATTCGAAAATGTGCTGCAATAGTTTCTAAAAAGCAAATACCTTTTGTCTAAAAATGCTACTTGGGACGCCACTCTAAATAAATATGGAATTTCTGTAAAGTCGCCGATGATCGAAGGTTTTTTTAGAATTCACTTTTGATCCTGGGCTCATTCTAAAAACATTAAGCCCGCTTATGCTTACCCATTATAATTTTTCTGGCGCCGCCACTGAGCACGCCGAAGAGAATTTCTTCGCTCAGGATTCTAGGCTTGCAATCCCAATCGAATCGACATGCCGTGCAGCGCTTCGCTTCGCTTAAGTTAGCGGAGCTCCATAAGAATACATGTAATTTAATCCAAAACGCCTTCTTCGGCGTGCTTCGCCGCGCTTCGGCGCGCATAAGTTAGCGTGGCACCTTCCAACCTCAACCGCATCGACGTGCCGCGCCGCGCTTCGCTTAAGTTAGCGGAGCTCTATAAGAATACATGCAGTTAATCCAATGCACGGTTTTTCTCCGCGCTTCGCCGCGCTTCGGCGCGCATAAGTGCGCGCCAAGCTTAACGTTTATACCGTCAAAAAGATAACAGACAGCGACACGTCAAGTTAGGACAAGAACACTTTAGTTGACTCTGAATGCACTGTTTGCTAGGTCAAAAACAAGACCTTTTTTTAACAAGCGTGAAGTTTCTGAGTTTATGCTACTTTTTAAACATGATATAATGACAAATTCAGTGACAAGTTTTTATTAATTGCCACGCCGCACCGGCCAAATCTCTATACAATTTCAAGGAAATGACATTTGCTCCCTTACTATGAACCATTCATCGCGACAGTGGCTTAGAGGTGAGGTATTGGCAATCGACCGTAGCGGTCCGGGTTCGATCACCGGAGTGGGCATACGCATAATAAAAAAAGTATGTCCGAAATTTAGTGGATAAGAAAATGCAGTATGCTACTAGTGATTCGTACTATCGGGACCGAGAAGGGCGTCATGGACCTCTGGGAGCGTAGAAAGGATAACTAGTGCATACACGTCGTTCGGATTCCACACGTTAAGCTGTAAGTCCCATCTGATGACATTGCCCAGACGATAGGGGATACAATGGGCCTAAGCATACTCAGGGCCGTAGCTAGACGTTATTAATGGGGCGGGAGGGGGGGGCACGCCCAAAGTTCGTTTAAAATTCACCTAACTACTATCAAACTTCGAAAATAAAATTATTACCTCTCCCCCTCTGCATGGTTGGATTAAATTTGTTTTTGTAAATGTTATTTATTACTTTTTTTTTGATATTCCTAGCTGGCTCTTTATTTAAAAAAAAATATTTTTTATGTTTGTAAAAATATGAATATTAATGACAAACCAAAATTTTAACATAAGACATATTATGTATGACTGTATACAGCGTTTTTCGGGCTCGGTTCTTCATGATTAAAAAAAAAGTAAATATCGCTCACCACGCCAAAATTGATGATTTTTTCAGAAATCATGTATTTTAGCGGCGTAGATCTAAGAGCAGTTTTTGGTGCAAATGCTTATAGGTTTTAAAATACTCCTTCTTAAGTGCCGCTTTGTATATGCATGCATAATAAAGCATTCTTGTTTCTTCCCGCACTTTTTTTTTTATTATAAAGTATCACACTTCTTCCATAAAAAATGTTTCAATTAATTGTTTTTTGGTTTGTTGTGCAAATATTTTATTGCATTGGGTTATATTTTTGTTGACTTAAAATAACGCTAAAAAAGGAAGAACGGAAGAGGCAAGTATACTTATAATGGAAAAATACTATAAAATATTATTCTTTTTACTCGTTTTCCTTTAAAATTGCATCAAAAATCAATAACTAAAACGATATACGTCTGAAACCCTAATTTCTATATAAAATAGGACTTTTAGAAGGAAAAGTTTAAAAACTAAACGTTTCCTACAAAACTTTTGTAATCTAAGCTAAGAATACATTATTTAAAGATTTAAATTAAGTGTCCAAGCGTTCAAACAATTAGATTTTTAGACCCGAGATCATGACTAATGAGGTAAAGCGAACGTGAAATCACACGCTTTGATTCATTTAGTTAATATTGTTTTTAGTAGGTATCTAATATATTTTAGTAATATTTTTTTTTAGAAAAGAATATTTTTTATCTAGGGTGACGATTTTTGAGTTAAATAGTTCAATCAAGTAATTTGTCAAGGGGGGGTTTGAACCCCCTAAACCCGCCCTTACCTACGGCACTGAGTATACTGGCTCTTCCGCCAACCCCAGCAAAAAAAATGAGCCATTCATGAAATCTAAAATATTAATTTGCAAGAAGTTTCCATTACGTTGCATATTTTTTGGACACACTATACTGAAAAAATTTAAACTAATTGTTTCTGCGGAATTAATTAATTAGAACAATGCATATTCGTCAAAAAATATGTAAAAACAGCAATTTGTTTAATTGTGGTTCGTAAAATAAACGTCAAACAATATTTATTATTAAAGTGTGGTTTTTGAAATTGGCTAAACATGTTCTATTTAATCTAAGCATTTAATTTATTTTATACATTTGTTTACTGAAGTTAAGCCCCATCCAAAACAAAATATTAATTAGAGGTAATTCATCTTTCACCTTCAAAAGCCTTTTTTCTAAATTATAGCGTTTTAAATATTTTAAGCTATATGTTTTAATAGAGTAGAAAAAAGGAACATTCCAAAAATGTGTGGGGGGGGGGGGGATAGAACATTCCCTTATTTTAATTTTTCGCCAATAACTCGAAAATAAATCAAGTTTCTACCAGATTAGTTCTACACATTTTTTGGCAACTGTCTTCAACATATCTGCTCTCAAAAGTCGGTGATTTAAAAAAAATATTTTTTTGTCATACGTTTTTAGCCTTCAAAGTTGCACCTTATAAATTCTGCAACATTGTATTTTCAAATTTAAAAACTCCGATTCCTTCCGAAGATATTTGGGCAAAACCGAATTTTCGCGATTTTTTTCTGACTCTATTTATAAAGATATGTTAATATAAAGTTTACATTCTCGTTACCATTTTTTGTCCTCTAGAAAATTATGGAACACTATTCAAGAGAAGAAAAATTGGATTTGATTTGTTGTCGACGTCCAGAGTCAAATTATTTCTATTTAATAATAATAATAATAATAAACGTCTTTTATTTTAATATAAATATAAAATTTACAAAAAAAATATATTAGAATATATGTCCAATCCTGGCGTAGTCTAGCTATAATAGCTACTCTACTCAACCAGTCAAGGACATAGTAAGTGATATTAAATTACTTATTAATTAAATAGAACTTAATTTATAACTAAATGAATAATATAGTATAATAAGTTTATAAAACTTTCAAATAATAAACTCGGCGATTACAATAATTAAACAAATATAAGTTAACAACCTAAGCAAAAAATTTAAAAAAAAGAAAAAATTATATACTTGAATTTAAAAAAAAAAGTTAAGAATTTTGTATATTTAAAAGATACTTTTTATATTTTATTTTAAATAACTCTACGCTTACAAGTAACATATCAGTGGGTATTGAATTAAAATATTTAACCGCATTGTATGAGAAAGAACGCTGAAATATGGCACTCTGATGATGAGGCATGGTTAATTTACTTCTGTCTCTAACCGGTACATCATGAATATTATGACGAAAAATCAAACGCTCTCGAATCGAGATAGGCGAGTTTGGATTTTTAAGAATCTTTACCACAAATGTACAAAAGTGAAGGATTCTACGTTCATCCATCCTCAACCAGTTAATAGTCCTGTATAAATGAGAAATATGATCAAACCTTCGCACACCATAAATCTAAGACACGCATTCTGAACTTTTTGTATGCGTCCATATACAAAATCACAATAATTAAAATTGGACAAAACGAGAGATTCACACAATCATGTCTTTCCTTAATTTAAAATTTAAAATATGTCTGTTGCTGTATAATATTTTTAGAGAAAGATAAGTTTTTTGAAATATTTTCTTCAGATGTTCTTTAAATCTTAGTTCTGTGTCGATTAATAGACCCAAATTTTTTGCACTATCTACAATCTTTAATTTAGATCCATCGACAGATATATTTAAAATGTTTTTTAAATCATTAATTCGATTCTTATTACCAAAAATCAGCATGCAGGACTTAGTAGGATTTAAAATTAAATTGTGACTTCGAGAAAGCTCACTCAATACTTTTAAATCTTGGTTTATATACAACTGGCTTTGAAAACAAAAGAAAGTTTATAGATACAAGGTGAATTTGCACTTATTCTTATTGATGATGGGGTTTTAAGTTCGAAACATATTAATACTAAGTGTCATACGTCGTTGAATTATAAAAGAGGAGATGGAGGGGAATTTAAAAATAATAAAATAAAATTTTTCAACTATTTAAAAAAGCAAAGTTGATGATGGTTTTGAAAAAAGGAAACATTGGAATAAAAATCTATTTACACTAACTTATAGAGGAATTTATTTTAACGCATGTAACTCTTCAAATAGAGTTAGAAAAAAATAAAAACGAAATTGAGAAAATTCGGTTCCTCGGAAGGATACGAAGATTTTAAATTTGAAAACACGATGTTGCAAAATTTAGTAGGGCGCAACTTTTTCTAATTTAACCATCTTACATGGTTAACGAGATCCCTGTAGCCTGTAGTGGAAATCTTTACCTGGGACAGCCTGTCATTAACACAAATGTAATAGCTTTTGTCGTTTTTGAGTAAAAGTTATTATACGGTGCTAGTAGAAAATACCCAACGGTGATGATGGACCCTTAAGAGTGTGAGATTATGAATATAAATACGTCAAATATTTGTTTGTTTTGTTGACTTACCAATAAAAAGCCACTTTATCACCTAGCCCATTTCTTATATTCCTGTCCAATAAATTGTAGGAAATATTGGTCGTCGCCCCATCCATCCACTTGGTAAAAATAGGCCCCTTGGTGAGGTCGAAGTTGTATCGGAAAAACTTGTCATAGTCTATCGGGGTTTCCCAGTAAAACTGTTTCGCTATATCTCCCCAAAACTCTTCAGGGTTGTCCAAGGATTTTTGGTACATCTTTTGGTACTGGGCGGACGTGCTGACGTAAGCATTTTTTGATACAGAGGAGTGGGGATGAAATACGTGCGATTGTTCTGAGGGCATTTTAAAGGTTATTATCTAAAAAAAAATTGTAACTATATTTTCCAATTTATTAAACAATTACTAAGGCCTGTAAGATAAATATGCTGTTAAGTTACCGTTTATCAGTCAAATAGGATATGACAGGAGCCACCAATTACTACTGTCAATTCTATCCAGGGCCTATTTTCCCAATATTACCAATCACAGAATTTGACAGTTTTACTTTGAATATTCTTAGACATGAATATTTTTATAGGAATGTTGTAAAAATTGAAAAGAAGGTTTTTTAGCGGCAGGCGGACAAAGTAGTGCTTCTATCTTTTGCATTGAGTACACAGGGACGCCAAATGCAATGGGTACAGGTAGACAATGACAGGTTGTTTCGTTCTTATTAGAACTCATCAGAACGCCATAACCTGTAAACGACGATGGCTTTCTGATGAGTTCTAATAAGAACGAAACAGCCTGTCATTGTCTACCTGTACCCATTGCATTTGGCGTCCCTGTGTACTCAATGCAAAAGATAGATGCACTACTTTGTTCGTCTGCCGCTAAAAAACCTTCTTTTCTATTTACTTATGCGGACACTAAACTCTACTACTTTGTTGTAAAAATTGTTTCAGTTCTATTAGTGACAATATGTTACAAAGAACAAACTTTACATCAAACAAATCCTTCTGTTTTTATACATTTGGCAAAAAAACATATACAGAGTGACCAAACGAAAACAAAACAGCGTATAAATTAGGATCTATTAAAATAAATTTTGATTCCTTATTCACCTCTAACGATAAACACACCTATCAAAAAATATTTTAAACTTGAGAGAGAATTAAAGCTATAGGAAGAAGTTGTCTGGGGCGATATACAGGGTGTCCGGTAACTTATGGGCCGTAGACTAACTGGAGATACTAGACATCAAACTAAGCCGATTAAGTCATATAAGTTTTTCGGATTGTTACTCGTTCTAGAGATACAGGGTGTTGAAAGTAAAAGTTTATTCTCGAAAATAAGCCATACTTTTAAAACGGTTTAATGAATCGAATTGAAAGTTGGCAATGTTATGTTTTTATGAGCAAGAAATAAGAATTTGTAAAAAATTTTAAGTTTGAAACTAGAGGGCGCTAGTTGCATACACTGGGCTTCATAAATCTATGATTTTTTTTCTTACCTATGATATAAGGTGTTTTTCAATTATAGTTTCTTAAAGAAGGGCATTTTCTGAGTCAAAAAGTGTACTTGATTGATCTTAATATCTTTAACGGTTTTCGAGATATTTCCCTTTAAACATCCCAAAGCATAAAAAAAAACATAGTACATAATTAAATTAATAATACATAAATTATATACACCCTGTATCTCTAGAACAAGTAACAATCCGAAAAAACGTATATGACTTAATCGGCTTAGTTTGATGTCTAGTATCTCCAGTTACTCTACGGCCCATAAGTTACCGGACACCCTGTATAATGTCGAAGTTGCACACTTACGAAACTTTACGCCTTTAATTGTTGAAATATTTGCGTGCACCTTCCTTTCTTTCATCAAATCCTATAGCCATAATATGACGAAACGCGTCTGAGGATGGGTCTGACGAAATGAAAGGAAACCATTCTTCTGTGTTTAAATAGAAGTCTTATGTCGGGTTGAACAAATAATAATTAACTAACCAGCAAGTTTGACGGTGACATACATGACATTGGCAGAATTAATTTTCTCACAATCGTAGTGCCCCGGTTTAATTATTAATTTACTAATCATGTACCTTTGATTGTGAGTAAATATTGCATGTCAATGTCGTTTATGTCATAGTCAAACTTGCTGGTTAGTTAATTATGGTTAAAAGTCGTAGTGCAACCCAACTGATGAATTGAATCTGATAATAAAATTATTGTTTATTTTAGCGTTTACTGCAATTCTCGATGACTGTTACACCAAAATTGGAAAGAAATTGAAAACATATGCCAGATTGTAGGAAAATTTTAATCAACCAGTTGGACATTAAGATTAAAACAAAATCATCAATCAAATGGTTCGATTAGTTTATCGAGAAATATTGCAGCAACTTCGTGAGAAAATGATTTCTGCCCATGCAACAATCAAAGTTGTCTAGTAAACGTGGTAAGTGAATTTTTATAGCTTGATTCTGATTTTTGATTTTAAACCCAAAACCGCCAAGTCAGAATGGGTTTAAATCAAAAAATTTTTAGTGGCTGTGTTTTTGTTTCCATCAAGGCCGTCTGCGATTTTAGGAGGAGTGAGAGGGACACAATACAAGCCAACAACAATCTGAGTTTCTTTTACGAAATCAACTTCCGTTTCAATTATGAGTTAGCCAAGCAAAGATTTTTACTTTGCCAAGTTGTTTAAAAGAATCATGTTAAATTTCAGTTTTTTTTAATCAAATTACAAAAAAACTATGCAAGATTTTAAATTTCTGTTTCCACCAATGGAAAGGCGGTTCTATGTGGGTGCGAGAAAGTTATTTTCATGCAGAAAACAAAATCGAGGAAAAAGATATAAGCCAAGGAAATTCCTAAAACCAATTACTGAAGTTCATTTTATTCTAAAAATATTGGAATTTTTCTTTGATAAAAATAACTTTTTCACAATATCTCTCACATTCTTCAATATCTGTAGAGTCCAAATGTAAAAAGTTTTTAAAAATCCGTCAATAACCACGGACATAATTAGGGTTGCCACCTCTCCAGGTCTGACCTGGAGTCTCCTGGTTTGGTTTGGAGTCTCCAGGTTAAAACCCTCTCTCTAGGTTGAAACCCTGTGACTCCAGGATACGGGTTACACTGGCTCACCCTAGAAACATGAGTGCCCACCCAGTGAGCTTTCTTTTTTGACGTCACTCCGACAAGAGGGCAGTTTTATTGCGTTATAGAGTGTGGGCGTGGCGGCAACCTTTTTTTTTAGAAGTCATTTGTGATTTGGGTAGTGCCCACATTCCAGGTCAACAACAATAAAAAGGTGGCAACCCTAGACATGATTCGGTTCAAAAAACACAATGTTTTTAATATACATACACGCATTAAGTAAGTACAGAAACTTAAGAGATTAATCTTTGATTGATTTAAAAGTTCATATAATTATAGATCCGCAACGGCTTCGTTTTCCAGATACGAGGTGTACAAAATTGAAACAAATTTAAGATTTTTCCATATATTTATTGAATAATTTTAGCTACTTCATTGAAACTTAAAACACACTAATATAGATGTTCAGAGACTACCTACATTTTGCAAAAAATATTAAATCATAATTTTTTAAATTAATTTTCATAAGGCTTATCTCGTAATTTTTTGTTGTTAAGTTCTAAGCAATTTTAATTCCCACTTAAATTTGTCCATAGGCGTGCATGAAAACCGATTTGGGAAATTTTATCGAAAATGGTTCATCCTATCAAAAATTATCAAGAGACACTTTTTGTGTATTTTTTACCTGGCTTACTCGATAATGCTTTAATAGAGTCAGTAGCGTGCCAGGGTCAGTGGTGTGCCATTTTTTGCTCGAAAATTCTAAGAAGGTTACCAATATCTACGCTCATGGTTGAATTAAAAATAACTTAAAACTTTCTAAATGTGGTCTCTGAATATCTATTAGTGTGTTCTAAGTTTTAATCAAGTACCTGACACTATTCAAGAAATATATGGAAAAATCTTAAATTTGTTTTAATTTTGAAAACCCTGTATCTGGAAAACGAAGCTCTTGTGGACCCATAATTATATCAACTTCTTGTCTTAAAATCAATCTAAGATTGTCCCCTAAAGTTTCTATACTTACTGAATGAACACCCTGTATATACAGGGTGCTACAAATTCGTGTGCGTACAAAGGGATACGAAGATGGTTAGATTGAGGCAAAGTTGCGTATTTTGGGGCTTAACAATTTGGTAAAAGAAAATTGTCAGTATTTCGAATGCTTTCGGCGATATTGACATGGGAAGAAAACAAAAAACACTTTTTTATAGCCGTCTTCTATGTTCTTCAAGATGGCGTTATTAGTTTTCAAATTAGACGTTTCGTTCTTTAAATACCAACCTCAAGTCCTTTTTTTTTTAAATACGGACCTGGAATTTTAAGTACAGTTTTAGGGACTTCGAAGCTTTAGAAATTTAATAAAATTTAAAGTTTTTTAAAATTTTTACAATTTGTCATCTAATAGCACATTTTTTCAAGTTATCTTTTTATATCATTACTGTCCAGAACATTTTTAGAGCCAAACCAAAAAAAAGATTTCTGATTTAAAAAATTCGTTGATTTTTACTAAAAGAGGCCTGATACTTGATCTTCTGTAAGAAAAAAGACCTAAAGTCTCGGCCCCAAATGTTTTTCTCTTGGTCTATTTCTGTTACATATTTCGCCTGAAACTGGCATCATCATATCGTATAAACAGTAAAAAAAAGTTTGAAATTGTTTTTGAAACAAACATAAGCTCATCACTAACACTCTAGTTACCTTTTCTTCACTTGGGAGCCTTAATTTTTTCTATTTTACAGTATTTCGGTCTATGTCCAAAACCATAGGACTCAAGATGTTATATTAATAAAATAAATAAAATACTAATAAAAAATAGAATTACTTCTCATACCTTAAAAACTTGCTTATATTGTTACGGTAAATCTTATTGAAACAAATAAATCCTAAACAGCATAACTTTCTGTAATGGAATGTAATTTTGATTTAAGTTATCCTAAAAATAATTGCCAGGGCCGTAATAGTAAAAAAAGAATAATTTTAAATATTATTGATGATTAATTGATGACCAAACGTTAAAATTCTGAAAACCTTTAAATTGTACTAATTTTCTAAAGCGTAGAAGTCCCTAAAACTGTTTTTAAAATTACAGGTCCGTATTTAAAAAAATTGACTTGGTTTTATTCGAATATCTCCGAAGGTATTCAGAATATTTGGAATTTTCTTTCACCAAATTATTAGGCCCCAAAATACGCAACTTTGCCTCAATTTAACCATCTTCGTATCCCTTACCGTTTTCGAGATCCCCTTTACGCACACGAATTTGTATGACCCTGTATAGATATAATTTTGCATGGAGCTGGTAACTTTGGAGAATAATTTAGAAATATTTTTTGGATTCACTTAAGAAATCCTGTATATTTCAATAAAAAATCTTTGGAATTATAATTTGAAATATTTACTATGTCTATTATTTCGACACTTAAAAAATAATGTGTGCCAAAGAGGTTAATAGTTTGTTTTTAAGACTGGGCTGACTTATTGAATTTATTCTTTATATTCTATTTCAATAGAAAAGTATAAAGCGATAAATAATCTAGATAGATACAATAAAATTAACTTTTTTTTTGAGCTTTCAAGAGTAAAAATTCACAATTATTGTAAAAAAATATTTTTCAATTGTAGATTAAAAAATATTTTTTTTACATTTTAGTCACTTATTTTTTAAAAATTATTAAAAAGAAAATCCTTTTGTTTTTCTTAGAGAGCCTTAATTGCAACAACTAGGTGAAGCCAGCATCGAATATTTATTATTTACACCAAATAAATCTTCTTTTTTCAACTAACCAAAACCTTATATTTACTAGAAAAGGTAAGAAAATGTGCATACATACTATATTCTAAATAAATAAATATCGTTTCTAGTACTTTAATAATACTATACAGCTCGCTTGGATATGCAATACTCAATACCAGGAAATGATGAGAATCGCGCGCGTTTAATCTATATTTCCATGTCACACTACGCGAAATACACCTTTTCGATATCGTACGAGCTTATGGTGCCACTGAATGCGAATTTGCTATTCGTCGAGGCTAAATCTAAATTTTGCCGCCTGCGCCGTAATAACGATTTAGTCGCGCGCTTCGCGTTTTTCTCGCGATTCGGCGGTGTTGTCGTTTAGGAAAATTTGGAAAAAGCGGCGATTATTTGATATTGCGTCACTAGATGAGTAGACAATTTTCATAAAAATGTATAGTGACATAAAAAGAACCCAAGAAGTTATATTGTTTCCATCTGTATTCTAAACTAGGACGTTGCGTTTACAAACAAAACGACTTGTGCGATTTTATAATTTTTAAAGTGCTCCAAAAATGTACGTCTCTTAATACAGGCAGGGGCGCCGCGCGGGTAGAAAATTTTGTAGGATGGTGCAAAGTCGGGGGGATTGGTTGCAGCCTCTGTTTTTTGGCGTGCGATCCTGTAATTAAAATAATTGTTACAAGTACTAGTACTACGCAGTAGCGGCTCGCGGTCAAAAAAATGGTGAAGAGCTATAATAGTGTGGGTACTTAAACAAACATTGACTAAAAAAAAACCGTGTAAGAAAACGTCTCTCTTATCCTCATCTCCCCATTTGTCCAACATGGAGTTTCCAACAAATTACAAATTATGTCATTAATTGGGTTCGTTTTTAAAATACACAACTAATAAGTAGGTACGTACACTACTGAATTAACTGAAACATAAAAACAAAACTTTTTAATCACACAGTAAATCACTTAAAAACGATATCTATAACCGTAAGTTTCGCGAAGCCTCAAAATAAATGCCTTAAGGTTAGGCGAATCAATGCTAAAACAATGGTGCATACGACTGATCTATTTTTAAATTGCCCTTCATCATAATGCAAATCGTTACATGCAGTTAGCCTGACTGATGTCAACGTAACCATAGCAACGGTAAATATCAAAGCCATGTTGGGCGTTGGGTCTTCACTTGCTATGAGCTAACGGACACGGTCTGCTGGGGTGCGCCAAAATGCACGAGTGTTTATAATTATTGTCCATCGGAGTTAACCGTGGCCCTATTATGCATAGCTATATTCGGATTAAATTAAAAATTAAATATTATTAATTCGAACATAATTATTTTTTAAGGGCTAAAATGGTAGCTGTATTGGTGCATTAATATTTAATATTGTCGATAAACTTTCCTCCTGGTTTTTTTTTTCGTGAACAGCCTACTTCACCTGACGAGTCGCCACTGGTACTACGTTAATTGTTGTTATAGGTATGTAATCTGTTATTGTATTAAATGCCATGCATACTAGCGCTCTAACCCTTAAGATAAAGTTGATTTGAGGATAAATCAAATTTTTAAGAAACTAAATAAGAGCGCGATGATTTTGGTAAATATCTATTAAGTATACGTTCACCACTCCAAAATTGATGATTTTTTTTAAGAACGATGTATTTTGGGGCATAAATTACGATTATGAAGGTCGTTTCCTCCGGAAATGCTTAGTTTTTAAAGTGTTTGTAGAGATTAGGTTACGGTCTATTTTCGAATGCAAAATGCGTCCGATAATTATTTTTTTAAATTATAAGTAAAAACATTTATCCTTCGTTGTCATTTCATTTTTGGTTTTATAAATAATATTTAATATTCTAGCATTAAAGGAGGATGGTTGTAATTTTTTTTAACTGTCGCAGCCTGCTATGTAAAATATCTTTTCGCATTTGACTTTGCGTTTGATTATTATTGATTTAAAATAGCAATAAAAAAGGGAAAACGGGACAGAAGGGACCACCAGGCTATAAAAAATATTAATATTTTTCTTTTGGAATTGTATTACAAACAAGAAAATGCGAAGATATGCGTCGGAAACCTGACCTACAAAATGGCACCATGAGAAGGATTATTTCAAAAAATAAACGTTTCCGGAGAAAAACTACTTTCAGATTCGTAATCAGAGAACTATTCGTAATCATCAGTCTAGTCTAACTAGAGTCGAGTTATTTTTTTACTATGCTTATATGTGTGTTTCCAATTAAAAAATAATCTAGAACCTGTGCAACAAATTCACTGTCTTGTAGTGCCTCCTGGCGTCCTTGAAGAGAACGTACTATGTTCGAAGCCGCATTCTTTTTTTTAGCTCCAAAACCGTGAGGCGCACTTTTACCTACTACTAATTCTCTTGTTTATAGTGTGTACCTAGCTTCATGTGCTTCGATCTAGTCCGGGATGGCGCTAGCGATTATCTGCCCGCAAATTGTCGCTACAAGAAAAATCCACCTGAAAACATCGCTATTGTCGGATTGTACAAAGATTTTACAAAATAATTAATTAACTAACCAACATCTTTGACGGTGATATTTGGCAGTAATATTTTTCTTACAATCACAGTGGCCCGGTTAATTAATTTTTAATTTACTAATGCAGCTTCGATGGTCAGTATATAATGCCTATCAATGCCATTTATATCACAGTTAAACCTGCTGGTTAGTTAATTATTGTTAAAAAGCTTGGTGCAACCCAGCATAAGACTAGTAAAAAAACATAAAATGCTTAATATTTGATTTTCTAAATCAATCATTTGTAAAAGTAGAACAGGAAATTGTATTTTTAATACATAATAATATAATCTATCGGTGATGTCGATTTAGTTAAATTAAATTAATAAAATGCCGACTTTCTAAAATGTATAAACTTTTCAACATTGATGAATTACGGGTTTGATTTAAATTTTTTTTTTGATTTTTGGTTCATTTTGCGAACAACAATTTTAACACTATTCTGAATGATACGTTAGTGATAGTCATTTGTAATAACCATGGCATTATGCATGAGACATGACTTCGTGTTTCGACCACGTGAATTTTGCAGATAATAATATTTTATCTTTTTATGAATTCAAATTCTGAAATCGAAATTATGGCTATCGGTGGAATTTTTCTGTTTTGTTACTATGAATATTTTTACTAACTAGCTAGACATAGGATAACAACTACATATATTTAAACATTCAATTTGTTTTATATCCCAATTTATTAAAATTTGAAAAATTAATTGAAAACTAATTTTAATTAATTAAAAATATTTCCCTGCACACAATTGTATGAATGTTAATAATTAATAAATATAAATATAATAATTTGAAGAAGTAGTCCACATTTAAAGTGAAGTTGTAAGTTAAATGAGGAGAAATAATACTCTAAGTCAACCTTCACTAGGATATATTTCAAAGCAAAATATTTATTTCACTCTCTACATGTTTCGAACGTATAAAAATAAACGTTCATCTTTAGGAGAATAATTCATATTGAAAAAGTTACCAAGTTAGGAAATTGTCAGTCATCCTCATAGAGCTTTGAGGAAATTAATTAAATAAAGAAAAAATGTTGAATAACTTCCATACAAGTAGGAGAGAAAACCATACTACCAAGTTATATACAGTATGTCCACGGATGGGGTTTACAAGAGGACAAATGGACTAAAAATTGAAAGATACGAAAAAAAGTCACTCTTATAAACGTTTTTGCTGGTCTAGAAAATACGATTCATCATAAGAAACTTCAATTCTTTTATACAGGGTGGGTAAAAACGGCAAAAATGTTATCATACTTTATTTTGAAAGATACGAAAAAAAGTCACTCTTAATAAACGTTTTTGCACGATTCATCATAAGAAACTTCAATTTTTTTATACAGGGTGGGTAAAAACTGCAAAAATGCTATTTTACTTAAGAGTAAACATACTTTATTTTGAAAGATACGAAAAAAATCCACAATACATAGCAAAATAACTCTCTTTTTTAGTTTAAGCGGACACATGAATAAAGTTTAAACTTTTGTGGAAGTCAGTATAGTATAAATAAGAAGTTACACATAAGTATAGGAGGAGGTTTCTTCTAATATTATTAGAGGAACTGGTCCGAAAATGAGCCAGGCATTTAATATGGGCCCCTGTCCATCTACAAACCAAGTAACTCTATCTGCCAGGTGATCCGTAAATTTCCACTTAGGGGAAGGGTGTACAAAATGACATAGAGTTTTGTAGAGTGATTTTTTTTTATTTAAAAATTATGTTTTTTTATAAAACAACAAATAGATTTGCAAGACCATTCAATCCTATGTCGGTATTTAAATAAAAAAATAATAAAAACATAACCGTATTTCCAATGCTTAAACCTAAACAAAAAACTACAAAAAGTTCGTTTTACCCACCCAGGTGGGCAAAATGACACAGTCAACTTTTTAAGTAGTACAATTTAAACGTCTGTACAAATTTCACAAATGAAAACTTTGGTCTTTTTGTCCACACCTGCGCACTTGGAATGGGCCCACTTTTTACAGGTGGAGCATTTCAGCCAAATTTCTCCAGGTTTTGACATCCTATATTGCTCAGAGCAATAGATGCACGAACACTCGTCTTCTTCATCGTTTACGAAAGGGTCTTCTTCTTCAGAGTCAGTTTCAATTTGTATTTTTCTAGTTACTGCCCTTTTCCTTTTCTCAGACTCAGATTTGGTGTAGAATTTAGCACGGTAGATTTATTCCTCTTCCTTTGTTTTCTCTTCCCTTGTCCAGAAACAAAAGGACCTATTGGAAGCGGACTTAAATCAGCTACGGTTGTGGTAAGCACGCTATTTGTTTCCTTTGAAGTTGTGGGTTCATCTCTTTCCATCTGATTTTTAGCACTTATTTGTTCACTTATTCCTGTTTTATTATTTTCTTTGCTCGTATTAGGCTGATGATCATCACTAATGGAAATATTGGTTGTTTCAGGGGCTTCATACATATAGTCCGGGAAAATATCTGCATTTATTGGAAAAATTCCCGTTTTCGCAAAACCGTTAACAGCGTTTTGAACTGTCGCTGCTTTCCCATATGCTTCATGTAGCGAAGCACTTATTGTGTTACCACCCTTCCCGGATGAGTCTTAAGCCATGTTTTAATACCATGTCATTTTACCCGACCATAACACAATTTATAAAACAATTTTTTCTTGGTAAAAAAACAGAATATTTTAAATATCTAAAATATGCAATTTATAGGGCAGACATCCATAAAACCTAATTTAAGTAAGCCAACTTACATTGCGAGCTGTGCCGATTAAAAATACCACACTCAGTTGCTTTGTTAACAAAACTTTTCCGCGCTAAAAGTAAATTGAGTGTAATGAACCGTCCTCTTTACTTGCTTACTGAAGACTAAACGTTTGAAGCGCGAGTAAACAACATGGCGAACTTCGTTACGACAGTTTAGATCGGGAGAGTTCGCAATAAGTTGAGAAAGCAGTACTATGTCATTTGACCCCACTATGTCATTTTGTACACCCTTCCCCTACACATTGTCAATACTTAATTTACAGACTCCCGGCGTGATCCCACGTGTTTTTATTAAACGATTGTGATTGATGTGATTCGCTGGTTCCCATAACTTTTTAATGTAAGTTTATTTTCATATTTTTTTTAGTTATTTTGAACTTGGTTATGGGGCAGTGATAGAGGGTATTTCAGTATTCAATCTATTTTAAAAATTACAGGTTTTTTCTAACCAATAATTTTATGATGACTTGTACTTGTTGAATATGGGCCAAGGCCCATATTCAGATAAAACTATTATATAGGAACTTTTTTGCAGGAAATCCAGGCCTCCACTAGGCATAGCTCGTGCGAGAACAAGTGCGCAAAATGTTGATTTTATTTTAACAGACACTGGGAGAACTCTGAGTCCAATGTTTTTTTGTGTCATTTATGGGCACATAAACAGTGTTTCAGTGGCGCATCCAGACTTTCAATCTGTGGGAGGGGGGGGGGGGGGGGGGGCTAGTTTTGTAATAACTTTTGTTTATTTTATTTTCTTTTCCTGAAAGAATTGTTTTTTGTTTTAATTTACGTTGTTATAACAGATTTTGAAGTTTTTGAGAAAAATTAATGTTGGGGTTTAATTACTAGGTCTTTATAACGTACATAAACCATTTTACATATCATCAGAAAGAAAAAATAAGAAAGTTATTCCAAAAAAATAAAATGGGGGCCCATATTAGGACCAGTTCCTCTATAAATAGGGTAAAATAACTAGAAAGTTACATGCTGCGCACACACAGTGGCGGCTCGTCAGGTGAAGCTTCACCAAAAAAAAATAAAACCAGGAGGAAATTTTTTCGACAATATTAAATATTAATGTACAGCTACCATTTTAGCCCTTAAAAAGTAATAATGTTCAAATTAATAATATTAATTTATTCCGAATGTAGCTATGCATAATAGGGCCACGGTTAATTCCGATGAACAATAATTATAAACACTCGTGCATTTTGGCGCGCCCCAGCCGACCGTGTCCGTTAGCTCAAAGCAAGTGTAGACCCGACGTCCCACATGGCTTTGATATTCACCGTTGCTATGGTTACGTGACGTCAGTCACGCAAACAGCATGTAACAATTTGCATTTTGATGAAGGGCAATTTAAAAATAGATCAGTCGTATGCACTATTGTTTTAGCATTGGTTCGCCTAACCTTAAGGTATTTATTTTGAAGCTTCGCGAAACTTACGGATATAGATATCATTTTTACGTGATTTACTGTGTGATTAAAAAGTTTTGTTTTTATGTTTCAGTTAATTCAGTAGTGTAAAATTAGTCAATGTTTGTTTATACCCGCACTATACTTCACCATTTTTTTAAGACCGCGAGCCGTCACTGCTCACACATAAGTGTAAGGAAGAAATTATACCATTACCTTTGTAATAAATTCTTTTAGTTCCCCCTTATGACATAAATATATATTACTCAAAACTTTATGATATTTTTGTATACATCAGTGGAAAAATGCTTAAGGTTTCCTTCCATTTGAATGTTCCACTCCACTTCAAGTATGAACTATTTCTTCAAAATAATGATTTTTTTATGCAACAGGTAACAAACTTGAAGAACCTATGTTGGAGGACCTTCAGCCCCAAAATTTCAATGCCATTCCCGAGGTCAGTGATTCCGATCCAAGCCATAGTTCTCCAAAACCTACCAAACATGCTGTTACCGAAGCTTGAAAAAAATAGAATCAAACCAAACAAAAAAAATTAGTGAGGAACTTAAAAGAAAATACTTTTTCCGAAAATCGATTGGAAATATTGACATTTTTGATAAAATTCCTTTTAATAATTTTACCTTGTAGAAAAAGCCACATTCCCGGACTCCGTATTGTCAGAATCGGTTTGCGCCTCGACATACAATCTTTACGGTCGTCCGGAAATGTTCAGTTTTTCCTACTAGGTATACAATGTACTATTTACTAAAAATAAGAAATGCCCAAATACAAAAAAAAATTGATTAGAAAACACACGATGCTAATGCAAATATTGTCAATAAAATTCTCTCAACTCCCAAAGAAAAATATAACTAAATAATATATATATAACTATTATAATAATAATCTAAATGTTTTTTAATTAGATATTTTTGTTAGAAATGGAAATTGGGAAGAGCAGTACCTATAACTACTGGTATAAATTGTTGCCAGAATCGTTTATCACGTTTCGAAATAAAAAAATTCATTACAAATCGACCAAGAGAAAATTTTTAGTTTGGTACACTTTCTTCTATCCGTCATGAAATGTACCCCTCTTTTGGGGGTACAAACCGCCCCCAACTTTTTTTCTTAAATGTAAAGGTATGTAGAAGGTAAAAATAAGAATACAAAGTAGACAGACCTCCACTGATATATTATAGAAATATTTTAATCAACTTCTCTACATGTTTCGAATGCAGAAGCATTCATCGACCGCTACCGCGTGCTTTTCCAAAAAGACTCTTTCTTCCATACAAAGATGTTAAACCTTTCATTCTACCTTTAAAGTTTTCACAGCGCCTTAAGCCTCAAACCCATATACTTTTCTTATTCACAATGCAATGTGTGTATCGGTTTCCTCATCGTTCCACTCATTTTATACCGAACCTATAATTGTGTTGCTCAGTTAGGGTGATATCTACTGGTCTTTTCTTCTTTTAATTTTTCTCCTGAAGATGAATGCTTCTGCATTCGAAACATGTAGAGAAGTTGATTAAAATATTTCTATAATATATCAGTGGAGGAAGACTTTGTGTTCTTATTTTTACCTTCTATATTCCCACTCCACTTTAAGTATGGACTATTTCTTCAAGTAAAGGTATGTATTGCGATAGCTTGTTGAAAAGGGCATAAAAAAAGGAATACGCCCCACTATTTACTATTGCATTTGCAGAATAAATTGATATTTATTTATTTGTGACTGACCGTATGGCTAATTAGCCAAATGCCAATAAAAAAATGGAGATATTTATTTAAGCAGGGGAAAATACTTTTATGGAGAAAATAATTTTAAAGGAGTTTCTTCGGTACTAGTCAATCGAGATCGAAAAAAGAAATAAACAACGACTCTAATAATAAAAACGACTTTTATTTAAACAAATATTGTGATCATACACTTTATCCTTAATCTATAGATGCGCTTTCTCGACATCCTGTTCAATTACATTCCATGATTTTACCTTACACATACATTTACTTTATTTTACCTACTTAAATAGCTATAAAAAAATTAAATGGAAAGAAATAAGACACAAAGTCTTATTTTCATGACATAAACATATTTCTAAGTATATAACAGTGAAGGCAGACTTATGTAGAGTTGCACAAAGCCTTTTTATAGTAATTGACTAACCAGCATCTTTGACGGTGACATATATGACATTGACAATTAATATTCTTCTCACAATCACAGTGGTCAAGTTACTTATCAGGCAACTTCGATTGTATTGTGTTATTGTACATAATGCCGGTCAATGTCATTTACAGTTGGTTAATTAATTATTGTTAACAAATTTTGTGCAACCCAACATTAGTGCCTTATTTTTTTCCAATTAAATTTCCACTCCACTCACGTATGGAATATTTCTTCAAATATAAAAAAATTGTTCATCCAGTCGCATTTCTGTTATTTCTTAGGTCTAGTTGATTCTCTATTTAGATCCGGTAAATCTGTAGCATATAAGTAATTATTGTAAAAATTTAACTTAATGCCCATGGCGACAGAGATCTTAAGAGTGAGGTCTCATGACGCTTTCGCCATTTAATTTTTAAAAATTAATTATTCGTTACTTTTCTCGAGTTTTTTCCTTTTATCCAAAAATCGGCCAAATACCCATATTTGAAGCATAATTACCTTTAATGTAAAATTAAACAAGTTTGAATTTATAAGGTAATAAAAAAAAAAGATATTTTTTTATAAAATTTCGTTTTTTTGCTTTTACTAATAGTCATCAAAATTTCTTTAGTTCAAAACTGTAGGTAATTGTTACTTAAAGATGGGTATTCGGCCCTTTTAAATAAAGCGAAAAGGATAAGAATTATCCTTTCACTCTTAAGACAATAAATTTATCTTTTTATAGGTAAGTATGCTATAGATTACCCAGATCTGAGGGAGATCTCCTATACACAATTTTAAGTCTTTTTTATTGTAAAAATCCATTCCTTTTTCTTATCGATATGACTTCAAGGTAACACCCCCTCCCCCCCCCCCAAATTAAAATATTTATCATATCCAGGGGGGTGATAATTTTAGGTTGGGACACGAAGTCTAGCGGGCCAAAATTTCCAAAAAAATAAAATATATTAAGAAACTCTTTCATCGCTGCGATGGCTGTGACGTTTCAGATGTTATTTCGATGAAAGAATTTATGTTGACAATTCTATTATCTTATCTTTTTCGACGAAAATATTTTTGTTGGAAACTGTATTATTTGATGTATGTGGATCCTTCAGACAGTCAGGCCTTTTAATTATTATTACAAGTATGTTATAACAATGACTAGCAGACAATACGGTGAACAAACCACTGGGATTAGTCAAAGAGGAGATTGATTACATGGCCAAGCAGCTTGCACCGAACAGATGGACAAAGTTGATAACCTGTAGGCAACTGTGGCCCAGATTCGATAAAAAAAGAACCGCAGAGCTATTAAGACACAGTCGGAAAGACGTGAGAAATATTACTACGGTTGTTACCGGACATTGCCTCTTCGGTAGACATGCCGAACGTATGCAAATACCCACTAACGACTTCTGCAGAAGTTGCAGAGATGCGGAAGAGGAAGAAAGTATTTAACATCTTCTGTGAGAAGAAGGTTCACTGCTCTGGGTAAACCATGTTTCAATAGCCTGGAGGAACTTACAACTTGAACGACTGAGCAGGTTTCTGAATAGTAGTGGCTGGTTTGAATAAGTTGTTAAAATTCTTCTGCGGTGTACGCCGCACTAAGCATCAGAGATCTGATGAAGGTGGGTTCTACGGAACACGTGTGGTATCACAACGGACCTAATAGGACTATGTGAAACTGTTTGGTCAGAACCAAAGGTCTGCCACTCTTACCTAACCTAACCTATAACAATGACTAACTGATGAGCCATGATTTGGCGAAACGCGTCTAATGATGGATCTGACGAAATGAAGGAAACATTTTTTAAATATATATATATAACCGCCGAACAACCGTGCTCGAAATAAATAAGAATAAACACAATAATAATCGTTCTTATAAGTAGTTAAAAATTCCTATTTCAAAAAAAAGTGTTCTATTTTGAAAATAGGTGTTGACCTATTTTCCTTTACTTATTTTTTTATATTTGTCATAAAAAAAAACCTAATGATGTATGTATAGTGTTGTGCTTCACCCCACCCAACACCCAAATTCCTTCCACGGGTCTCAAACTTTTTTATTTTTGAATACATAAATAGATTTGCTCTCAAATTGACACCATCTGTTTAAATTAAATAGTGTTATTGAAAAGTATGTACTACGGGAAGACAAAGAAGGAAATCTTTGTCTACTCAAACATACTAGATGGCCATGAAAAGTACATTCGTACACACATACACAACACACGTATTGAAAAATGTTTTAAACACGCGTGTGATATAAAGCACTTTCTACCCATCAAGTTAACCGTGCTTTTTTTTCATTTTCATAGGTGGTCGTAGAAAAAAATAGTTGTGAATTTTATGCAAATTAACGTCTTATTTTCTTTCAAATTTTGTAATTGCATTTGCAGTCGCCTACCTAATGACAGATTCTTGCCAATTCAATGCTATAAGAAATAGGAATGGAAAATTCAGAAAAATATTTTGTAAACGAAGTTTTAAGTAAAAAAGAGTTTAAAAATGAGCCAATTGCCGCGATTACTAATAATTACACTCCTCTCGCACCGACACATTTAACAGGGGTTTACAGGATGTTTTATATAACTTGGAATTTAAGAGTACATTATAACATTGTTTTCTTATCAAAAATATAGGTATACCGGACACAATCAATATCTTATTGACTCATTACTTTAATTCTACAACATATAAGGTGCTTTAATAATGGCGCGGAAAAATAGGGGAGATGTCCATTATTTAAAACTCTTCTGGAGCGCCCATTTAAGGCTAAACGCGGTACAAATTGGTATAGACATAAGTTTGTAATATACAGGGTGCTACAAATTCGTGTGCGTACAAGGGGATCTCGAAAACGGTAAGAGATACGAAGATGGTTAAATTGAGGCAAAGTTGCGTATTTAAGGCCTGATAATTTGGCGAAAAAAATTGTAATTATTCCGAATGCTTTCGAAGATATCCGAAAAAAACAGAAATTTCCATTTTTGGTTTTTAATTTTTTATGCTTTCATTTTTAACTTGGAAAAAAATAAAAAATACTTTTTCATAGCCGTTTTTTTTGTTCCACAAGGTGGCATTCTAGTTTTTAAATTCGACGTTTCGTTCTTTAGTTACCAACCTTAAGTCAATTTTTTTAAATACGGACCTGGAATTTTAAATACAGTTTTAGGGATTTCCAAGCTTTAGAAATTTAATACAGTGCACAAGTTTTTAAAATTTTAACGTTTTGTCATCTAAAAACACATTTTTTAAATTATCTTTATTATTTCTTTACGGTTCTGAACATTTAGAGTCAAACTAAAAAAACAAAAGATTTCTGATAATTGATATTTTGTAAGGAAAGAGACCCAAAGTCTAGGACTCTAATATTTTTGTCTGTTTATTTTTGTTCCATGTTTTGCCTGAAACTAGCATCACCAGATCTTCTAAACAGTAAAAAAATGTAATTGTTTTTGAAATAAATATAAGCGCATCACAGTAACATAACTAGACTAACACTCCAGTTACTGAGCTACCATCGTTACCATAAATATACCGGGTCCGCCAACGAAGCGGGGACGGAAATTTAAATCATTATCGAGGAACTTATCAAATTTACTAAAGCAGCATGAGGTATGGACTTAAAAGCGGCATATTTTAAAAATATTTTACATTATACAGGGTGGCTCAAAAAGTGTGGCGGACTAAACTTGCATTTTTTAAATGGAACACCCTATATGTTATATTATTTTCTAATTCCCTATACAATTCCACGTATATTTGTATAAAATGTCATATGTCTAAATTCAATTGTTTTTGCGTAATTGACGTTTAAAATATGGCATTTTTTGACTTTGACAGGCTGTAACATTGGAACGGTTCATCTTAGAGAAAAATGGTTTCCACCTCCCTATCTTAGTTTTTCATTCTCTATCCAAAGAAACCAACCTCTGATTTACCATGTTAAACCAAAAAAACGGTTTTAAAGGTTTAACATAGTAAATCGGAAGTTGGTTTCCTTGGATAAGAGAATAAAAAACTAAGATAGGGAGGTAAAAACCATTTTTCTCTAAGATGAACCGTTCAAATGTTACAGCCTGTCAAAGTCAAAAAATGCCATATTTTAAACGTCAATTACTCCAAAACAATTGAATTTAGACATATGACATTTTATACAAAATATACGTGGAATTGTATAGGGAATTAGAAAATAATATAATATATAGGGTGTTCCATTTAAAAAAATGCAAGTTTAGTCCGCCACACTTTTTTGAGCCACCCTGTATAATGTAAAATATTTTTAAAATATGCCGCTTTTAAGTCGATACCTTATGCTGGTTTAGTATTTTTGATAAGCTCCTCGATAATGATTTAATCTTCCATCCCCGCCACGTTGGCGGACCCGGTACGTATCAGAGCTGGGCAAAGCACTAGACAAAAGAGCTTTGAACACCAAGCTCTTTGGGAAAATAATTGCCACCATCAAGCACTTTGGAAATACCAATTATCGAGAAAAGTAATTTTGAGTGCTCGAAGCACTTTTTCAAGCCCTTTTGAGGCCATTACTGCCCAGCACTGATACGTATATAAATGACCCCTCTAGCACATAAGTAAGTATTAACAGAAAGCAGAAAATTTGCAACAACAGTGAAACTCTTACTGATTACTCAAAAAGTTGGAAAATAATAAATGTAGAATAATTTTTTTTAATTATTAAAATTCTTAACGGTTTAATTTAATGTTTTGGAATTTGGTAGTACCCTATATTTGCTAATTATCATTTTCTCTAAAGTACCGACATCCCCCCTGTTTTAACTAAACCCTATTTATATACACATGTATCAATTGAGTCCAGTGCACACTTTGTATTTTAAAAAAGTGATTGTTACACTGGTCGTGAAAAGTACTCACTCAGTGGAAAAGGCGATACACAAAATAATTCGCCCAGTTATTAAATATGTTGCAACCAATTTAAAACTATATATATAGCATAAAACCACCGAGCAATGAAAGCAACTATTGGGAATACAAAGCCGGTATACAATACACAACCTTATTACGATTAAAATCAACAACAAAAAATATAGAAATAGTATATTACATAACAAGTGATGAAAGTGATACTTTTCAAGCGAGGAAATATTTACCACGAGGCGTCAGCCGAGTGCGGAAATTCTCTTAGTTTTAGAATAATCACTTTCACACGAGTAATGTACACTATTTTTCCTACGACCACAATAAATTATTAAAAAAGCCTTTGATTTGTAAAATCATGGGCATTTCCTTTATTTTGTATTTTAACTTTTTCATTTTTTTCAAATTTTATAGGAAGAACTAATTCTGTATTGATTTCTAGATTAACCAGAATGAAAAATTTTAAATTTAATCAAGGAAAGATGCATTAAACATAAATTTAAAAAATCCACCCAACAAGGAAGATTTTAATTCAAAATAATTGTATAAATTATTCAATGTTTTTATAAAAAAAAGTCAAATACTCCTGATGGGATTTGAACCTGTGACCTTACGATCTGTAAGCTAGAGCTCTATTCTCTACGTCATCGATACCAATAAAGATTTGTTGTTTAATACATGACACTTTCTTCAGCGCGATTTTTATAATTTCAGATGGCTATTTTTACACTCTAATTCTGAATCACTCGACAAATACATGATAAATAAGTTAAACACTTTACATACTGCTTTCTAAAATTTGTTCTTTTTAATAAATAGGGGTGGTCTGTCAAATTGGCATCATATGTTTAAATTAAATAATGTGCCTTGTATTTCAACACTAGTCTTGAAATATTTTTTTTCAACACGCGTGTGATATTCGGCGCTTTCGAGCCAAGTTAACCGTAGCCGTATTACGCGGTTAAGAGTAAAGTCTAGTGATGCATTCGCCATTTAATTTTTTGATCAATATTTCTTATCCTTTTTGCTTTATTAAAAAATAAGTCAAATAACCGTCCTCGAGTAGCAATTACCTACCGTTTTGTACTCGAGAAATTTTGATTAATGAATTAATAAAAGCAAAAACCTAAAAATTGTGCAATTTGATCATTTTTCTGCTTTTAGTACTTTATAAATTCAAACTTGGTTAACTTTAAATTGTAGGTAATTATGCTTCAAATATGGGTATTTGGCCGATTTTTGGATAAAAGGAAAAAGTAACTAAATATTGATCAAAAAACGAAATGGCGAATGTGTCACTGGACCTCACTCTTCATCAAACAAATTATTTCCTTCCAAGAAATTAAAGTTGTCCTTTTAAGGGCAAGCATTGAACTGTTGTTTTCTTTTCTTCTCTTTCTTCAAATTGTTTTTAGATTATTTAATATAATAAAGGTCCAATGACATTACCAAGATGTTAATGATTCCCTCTAGTTATTTTCAATGCTCGGTGCACAAAGAGTGAGCAATTTTTAAGTAACACTCGACACACACCGGGTCAAATTCTGGTGAAACCAAAAGATAAACTTTCAAATGTCAAAAAAGGATAGAGTTTGAAACGTCAAGGTAAGTAAAGGTATTGCAAACTGTAAGTAAATCAAATGTCAAAAACAAAGCCCGCTAGGATAAAAAATGTTCCTGGTTAAAAACTGGCCGTAATGGCCGTAGGGCAACCTATTGAGAAGTGGCCAACAAACCTACGTCATTGTACATCGCCTTTGAATGTATTTTAAAAATATTGTTTTGACAAAAAATGACGGGCTTTAAGGGCGCTACTTTTCCTTATACGATTACCTGGACTTTTGGATCTCTTTATCTTTTTTAACGTAACAAAGTTCAAATATTTCATTAGAATACAGTTCACTTGTTCCAGCTATTGGAAATTTACAAAAGTATGTTTCATTAAAAACCCATTTTATATTAAACAGCCTATAACAACTCTTACATCTTTACAATCACAGAAATTACTATTATCGATTAACATTACGGTATATAGCAAATAGTTATGAGAATAATAAAAATCAGTACAATTTCACAAATTTATCTATTATATACTTCTGTCTATGTATATCCTACTTAAAAATCATAGTAGTCCATTCCTTAACTCAGTGCCACCTAAAAAAGGGCTTTTACCGAATGAAAGCATTTTAGCACATATAAAGCAGCGTATTTGAAACAGTGCCTGTTTGAAGGTTGAAGACAATGATATTTTTTGAAAGGCTGTAGAATTTTGGGCTTGCATTTTCTTTATTTGTTTTGAATCGCTACGTTTTAACTAGTATGTATCTCTAGTCGTCTTCAGGTAAATACTAAATAAGTGTAGTAACTACAGCTCTATTTATACTAGCTAGGTGCAGTGACGCATAACTAAGTGGGCGGAGTCAAGCGTTTAACGCTTACCTGTTCTATTTATACTAGCTATATGTGATGACGCATAACGGCCCAAGCTTCCTGCACTGCAGCCTAGTGGCTTATTGTGCTCCCCTATCTTGCTAGAAAAGATGTGTTTCTTTTATAAGGTCCAGTAAATTTCTACCAAGTTTGTCATGCGGGAGGTTATCCCCACATTGGATTCCTCCGAAGATTTTGAATCTTCTTTGGGTCAGTGCTTCGCAGTTATATATGATATGTGAGGCGGTTTCGTCCTCTTCGCCGCAAAGTCTGCATTCAATGGGACCATTATAAATTCCTATTCGACGTAGGTGTTTTCTTAAGTGGCAGTGGCCTGTTAATTGGCCGACCACTTGTTTTAGCTGTGTGCGCGTTAGAAGCAACATACCAGTTGATAGCTTTTTGGAGGGTTTCCCAATTGTGGCCCTCGCTTGGGTTTGACCAGGTATCCTGTTTTATCGGGATAGGTGTTGTTGTTGCGCCCACCTGTCTGATGTTGCTTTGGTTGCCTGTTTTGATATGCCAAGGGCACGTTCAGGGCCCCTGAGTTTTTGAGATGATCTGGCTCTAGCCAGTTTATCGGCTTTTTCGTTGCCCGCTATCCCCGAGTGACCAGGAACTTATTATTCCTTGCTGCTAGGTCTTTCAGGTTGTTTAGGCACTCCATTGTGATCCTCGATTTGAGTCGATTGGAGTTTAGGACTTTGAGGGCAGCTTGACTGTCTGACAGAATGTATATCTCCTGGTCGATGTAGCCCTTTTCGATATTTTTCTGTACACATGCTTGTATAGCACGTATTTCCGCTTAGTATACTATGGCGTAGTTTCCCAGGGGTGCTGATTTCCATTCTAGGTCTTTCCCCAAATATACCTGCGCCTACTCCGTCGGTCGTTTTTGATCCATCAGTGTACCAAACCAGGCCCTTCTCTAATGACGGAGGTGTTCCTTTTGACCACATGTCATAGTCGCACCTGATGTTGAAAGGTCTGGTGAAAGATTACATTTACTTAACAAATGTTTCTAAACGTTTCTCGTATCTAATAAAGGCTTACTAAAACAACCTGGGTTTTAGTGTATGGTGGCAGCATCCTTAAACTTTCTCTTCCTCCAGTGCGGTTCTTTTTGCGGAAAGCCTAGCCAAAAAGACAAGAAAAATTGTGTCTACCAGATCCCTGTGAGTGTGTCCAATCTTATATTGGTGGATTAAAGGACATAAGAACAACACTCAGAAAGGAGAGACTGAAAAATCAGGTGCAGTTGACCACGCCTGGACGCACGGCACGCATGCCGAAATTCTGCAAAAAGAACCGCACTGGAGGAAGCGGAAGTTTAAGGAAGCTGCCACCATACACCAAAACCCAGGTTGTTTTAGTAAGCCTTCATTAGATATGAGCTCGCTTTTTAAAAGCCACAATCTATCCTTGGACATGAAGCTTAGACTCTTGCGTTGTTACCTGGACACTTACTAAAGAGACTGCCAGGAAAATTAAAGCATTCCAACTCTGCTTATACAGGAGAATATTGAAAATATATTGGACACAAAAAATTACCAACTCAGAAGTAATGCGACGGATGAATAAAGAACCAGAACTGTTAGATACCGTAAAATGTCGAAAACATCAGTATTTCGGTCACATAATGAGGAACCCAGATACGGGCTACTACAACAAATCCTAGGAGGCAAAATTAACAGCAGGAGAGCACCGGGCCGAAGGAGAATATCTTGGTTGGCAAATCTTAGAGCGTGGTTTGACAAATCATCAGCAAAACTTTTCCGAATCGCCATCAACAAAGTAAGAATAGCCATGCTGAGAGCCAACATCCGGAACGGATAGGCACTTGGAGAAGATGAAGATATGAGAAACGTCTGGAAACCTTTGTTAAGTAAATGTAATCTTATACGACCACGTAAGAATTAAACGCATGACTCCACCCGCTTAGTTATGCGTCACTGCACCTTCCTAGTATAAATAGAGCTGTAGTTACCATACTTATTTCGTATTCACCTGAAGACGACTGGAGATACATACCAGTTGAAACGTAGCGATTCAAAACAAATAAAGACAATGCAAGTCCAAAACTCTACTGCCGTTCAAGTATTTGAGACAATCACACTGAAAATTTTTTAATATTATACGAGGGAGGGTCAATAATTAAAAATATCGATTTAGTAAATTTAACATCCACGTAATAATTCTAAACTTTATCTTGAAACATTTTGTGGAGAAAGAACTTTCTTAAGGTCATTATATTGCACAAGAGCGGAAATAAAGAAAATAAAAAGTTAAGATAGGAACGCGAAAGCAGTTTTTTTAAAGATGGCACAGCCTGTCAAAGTGCCAAAAATGAAATTTTTAAAATTTTCGCAAAAGTTATAACCAACGCCCACAGTGAATATATTAACAAAAAGTATTATACATTACTACTAAAGTTTATAAATCAGAAAAATAAATTAAGAAATTTTAAGGTTTTATCAAAAATAAGTAAATATTTCCATGTTCAGTAAAAGCCCTTTTGGGTATCACTGTTGAGGTACTCAAGCCTAAACACTATCAGGTTCGGTGAGGTTCTTTCCAAGAATTTTCACCACAGCAGACTATGAATACCTTCATGACCAATATTCTGTTTGAGCGAAAAAATATTTATGACAATAATAGTTATGCATTGCACCGAAGTCTTAAGTCAGAGGAGCACTTTTTTACTCGTTTTTAAAGTTACCATTTAAAAAATTGAGGAGGTATACCTAAATTTCGGTATGACCCTCCTTGTAAAATGAACCACAAGCCGCCACTGATAAAAACCAATCAATTGTGGTTAAGTTCAGCAGCAGTCATGTTAGTCTATTCCACTGTGAGTTAAAAATAATAGCAAATATTTCTTTTGTCAGAGGTGTATAAAAAAAACCATTGCAGGATTTATAAAATTAGTTCGGTAATTTAAAAAATGAGTTTCACAGGAAAATCATCGTCTATATTATATTCAATTTGATCTTCAAGGAAGCTTTCCGAAAGTTGCTACAAGAAACAGGGTGATTCCTAAGTTGATACTTCTTTTTCAGCTGTATATAGAAGTTATTAAAATAAACATTTTCAAATACATTTTATCAAAAAAAACTTAAAAATAGGCGAGATATAGAATAAAAAAATCTAAGTGCGGGTCTGGTTATCAAAACGTAGCCTGCTATACTTTATGTTGTTTGTCTCATCTCTTATTAGTCATGCAATTTACGGGTCGATGGTGAGTTATTTGGCAATACGCTGCAGTGTGTTTTTCTGAAGCAAGTTAATTTTAAATTGGTAACACGTGAAAATGGTAAAATTTGAAAACAATGAACTAGTAGATATGGTGCTAATTTACGGTTAGTGCCGTCAAAGTGCGGCTGCTGCGTCGAAATTATACGCAGAACGCTTTCCCTTGCGGGCTCATCCTACACCCAGAAGTTTTCTTAATGTATTCAACGGGCAAGTTAGGCAGAACCGTATTTGATCCATAAATGAATGTAACTACCTTATTTTTGAGTTTTTTGAAAAAAGGTATTTAAAAATGTTTATTTTAATGTCTTCTAGACACAGTTAAAAAAGAAATATCAACTTAGGAATCACCCTGTATTGATGAAACAAAAAAGGGTTGTTTAAACTGTGTATAAAAATGGTCTCAGCTATCGGAAAGCTACTTTTACCCTCTTTTTGACTTGAGAATATGGCTCATGCGAACCATTGTATTTCAACTATTGGGATTTTGTTTTTTCTGTTCCTAACACTGACAAGATCATTAATAAAGAAAATTGAGCCTAGTGAAAATGTATCAATTAAATTTTAATAAATAGCACCTGTGTATATTATTCTAAACGCAAATAAATAATATTTTTGCTCGTTTCTCGTCTTCTTTTATAAAAAGATATATTTGTATTAAAAATCTAATCCCACCAGGCGGACGCTTATCGCCTTAATGAGTATCTAATTGGTCATGCGTAAACTTTCCAAGTTCTGTCAGTTATAAAGAAAAAGGAAATAATCCTTTATCCGCACATTCATCACGAATGCCTCCTCACTTAAATACTCTTCCTCTAAACGCACTACAAAAGGTAATGTTCAGTTCAGACGGTACGATAGTGGTAAAAACACGATACAAAATTCAGTTGGTTGTAAATCAGTCTGCTTTAGAGCGGTCCCGGTTACCTTCCTGCGGTTTTTCTTCTCTTAAGTATGGCCTATGGTCAGTCTTTTTTTATTACTCATTGCAAGTTGGTGGCTTCTCACGCCGCGTGGTGGTGCTGTCGTCGCATGGCGTCCGAGGGCGTAGCCGGGTATTGCTCTTCCAGCTGGAACATACAAAAATAATTATTATTATAATAGGAAAAAATAACTGTCACTGCAAGTATGCATGTAGTAATGTAAGGACTAGGGCTGGGCAATACTGAAAAATGTAATATCCCTAACCTATTTGATCGAATGAGAAGGCTTAATCAGCCTTAACTAGAACTCAGGAGCAGCCAAGCTGCCTACCTCTCATGTGTCGAATAAATCACCGACAAAATGAGCTAAGGAGTCTAGAAGATCAACATGATAACTGGACATCGAACGTGTCACATTGCCAAGCCAGATCACTGATGAGCACCCAGAATCAGAAACAAGGATGACCTCACATTTCATTTTAAGTGAGGCAAGGAATGTTAACATCAAATTAAATGACAGGCTAGCCATGGTACCATCACAAACCCGATAAACGATTCGTTTACCGATAGGTACGTCCATCGGGTTTGTGATGGTACCATGGCTAGCCTGTCATTTAATTTGATGTTAACATTCCTTGCCTCACCTAAAACGAAATGTGAGGTCATCCTTGTTTCTGATTCTGGGTGCTCATCAGTGATCTGGCTTGGCAATGTGACACGTTCGAGTCCAGTTATCACCCCTAACCTAGATGCCATCAGGGCATACACATTTTAAACTGACCTGAGACCTAGATCGCTGTGGCTTCTAGTGCTTTATTCCTAAACATAATAATAAAACATATTTCTTTCAACAACTGTAGAAAATAAATGGAATTAAAAAATGTACGCATTGTTTCTCTACTTCCACATGGCTGTTGTCTGTTTTGTTTATGACTAAGTGACTGAATATTTCATATCCATTCTTATTGGGATATAAAACTGACCAATCACAGTAGTCAGATCATTATAACTTGGGAATGATGACAAAAACCTAATTTATACGTGAAATTTACGCGTCGTTTTATGATACTTAAGCAAAAGTGAGGTTAAGAATATATTTCAAGAAGACGCAAATATGTCAGATTGTTATTTATTTTGATTCCAAACATTTATCTCCGATCCTATGCATACACCAATTTTTATAAAATTTATATACTTAAACGCTTTATTAAGTAGAAAGTGTGTACTTTGCCTTTGTTGGTTTATTGCGATGTAAATAATTTTCCTGAAAAATTGAAAAATGAAGATAAGTACATAAAACCAGATAAAACAGACAAGATTATGAGATTTGTAGGAAAATATAAAATAAAACTTGTGAGGTTATATTATGTCGTTGTTTCTCTTTGTCAATGTCGTAGGCCGTATTGCCCCTTAACTTATTACATTTACAGCGTTGCTGTTATACTATTATGTGAATTATAGAATGTGATTATTCTTTTGGAAAAATGCCGATTTGATATTTTTAAAGTGATTTTCTGTAAAAATAAGAAATGACCCAAATCGACCAATATGCTGGATCGCAGAAAAAATATACCGTACGTACAACTTGAGTAAATTGTCCGTATCAACACTTATTGTATAAGCTACTGTTCTTATTTATGAAGGTGGGTAAACATTTCGATAGTAGGGATCTACAGTAACAGGCTGTAGGACAGTAAATGCAAACAAGACACAGTATGTTAAACCAAAAAATAAATGTAAATGTGTATCCAATAATATCTTTAAAATACGTATTGCGGTGCCCTTGTTATAAATATAATTAATAATATCCTAAATTAAGGTAAATTAGTAAACATATTTTTGTTTACACGTCCGTTTTAGAATTTTAAATAGGTTACGCATCCAAAACCTACCAAACAATTATTTAAATCATCATTTAAATTAGAATCGCGTACCCATTAAAATCCTAATTGAAAGAACAAGTTAAAATTAACTATAATTAATAAATATGCTAGGAAGAAAAAATAAAAGAGTTTTCCGAAAATCGATAGGAAATATTGACATTTTTGATATTTTTGAAAGAAAAAGTCAATATTTCCTTATACTTAGTCGGTGCTAGGCAACGGAAAATAACTGTTAAGAAATATTTATTATTGTACTGTAAGGAAATATTATTTTTCTACTCCCACATGGAAATTTGCTATTTCCTTTACACTTAAGTGGCGAGTAAAGAGTAGGCTATTCCAGTTAACTTTTTTTTTTTTTTATGATAAAACACCTGCACTGTAGGAAAAATCCTTTAAGGCGCTCTGGGGGCGGTGCGTGTGCGAAGAAAGCGATTAATGTTGGTCTTGAAACGTTGAAGATTGTATTCCAATGAATACACGACCCATCCCATCCATATCCCAATGGAAACACGACCTCAGGTAGATCATTCCACAAAGATGACGTTCTCCAGATGAAAGAATTCTTGAACAATGAAGTTTGAGGAGTACTAAGCTAAACAACATATGGATGAGCGGCAGTGGTTCGCCGTGTATTTCTGTTTTGTATTGCTCTAGGTGGAATCAAGTGGGCAATGTCAGTCGAACACCTGCCATGGAAATATCTGTAAAAAAGAGCCATATCACCAACCAGTCTTCGATGCTCCAGGCTATCGAGGGTCTTGGTCAGCTCGGGGTCGCCGATCAGACGAACGGCTCTCCTTTGAATGGAATCCAGTAGCCGAAGGGTGTGCTTGGGTGCAGAGCTCCAGACATGAGAGCAATATTCTAATGATGGTCGAATCTGGGCTTTGTGCAGTGTCAAAAGTTGATGAGGTGTGTACAACCTTTTGGTGCGGAAAAGTACACCAAGTTTCTGTGCAGCTGCCTTGGCAATTGCGGCAACGTGATCATGCCAAGACATATTACCTCCCAGATTGACCCCCAGCAAATTAATAGACGGTGCCAGGGGAATGGCGTGTCCTGCCATGACTATATCCGGTTCTGCAATGTTAACCTTTTTGGAGAAGACTGCTGCCTGGGTTTTCTTAGAATTAAATTCGACAAAATTCATAACAATCCTAGATAGGTAATGAAACTGACCAATCACATTAGTCAATTACAGAGAAGCCATTGTTGTTCATAAAAGTACTAACCAATCACAGGATATTATTTTTACTGAGGCTCCGCCTTCTTTTTCAAGACATTAAATTATATAATTTAAATGCATATGGTACAAATTGTTATTAATTTGTTCAATATAATAAAATCTAGACTAATTTATAATAGATTTATCAATAATGCAACCTGCTGAATGTGCATAGAAAATTAATTTCATGTAGCATCATTTATCAAACTATTTAGTAAACTACTATTCTGTACGGCTACTTGTAAACTAAAATGTGTTAAGCTTGACAATTCAATATTACTGTGTTTCCTTAGTTACAACACAAATATTTAATGGCATCCTTTATTTGCGAACAAAGTTCATAATATTTATTTCAAAATTTTTAACTAGTTGATTGTAATAAGTTATGTCCTTTTAATAATTTTCGATTTACGGAAAAATGGTATGTACGCCTCGTAGAAAAAGCTACATTCCCGGACTCCGTATTGACAGTCTCGGCTTACGCCTTGACATACAATCTTTACGGTCGTCTGGGAATGTTCAGCTTTTCCTACTAGGTATACAATATACTATTTTTTATATTACGTTTTTTTCTAAATAATATTAATTGAAGGGGCCAAGTATCATACTACCGATTTTGAAAGTAGTTTTGCAACACAATATTTTTGGGACATAATTAACTATACTCCAGGTCCAAAATTACTGTGCGTAATTCATTGTTTTCATAACGGAAGCGGTGGCGGGTTGTACGAAGTCAGAGGGAAAAAATTTAATGAAAATAAATATTCTGTTCTATTAGAACTTTAAAATTACACTGAAATTATTTCCTGTAACTTCATATAACCCCCTGTACTATAAATAAAATTTCATATTGTAAATTTTTAAAAAACAAGATGTCCAATCGATCCTCTCTAACCTTTGGCATTTTTGACAAGGGAGGCCTTTTTGGATAGGGCATAACTGCAGGATCGATGGGGGGTGACAATTGAGGGGGCTCTGAATCGACGCTGGTCAGCCTTTGTCTCTTAACATGATCGGGGGACACCGACGGGGCTCGCTTTCCTCCAGTCTTTATTCGAATCTGCGGAGTTTTCTGTGCCTGGAAAAGAAATATAATAATAATGACACACCACTCAATGATATTGATAAAAACAGTATTTCAATACACCATTATCCAAAAAACAATATAATACAGGAGTGCCCAAGTAGCCTCGGGATGCCGGATTGCCAGCACTTTGGAAATTCTAAGTGCTTGCAATTACCAATTACCAAGGAAAGAAATTTTAAGTGGTTGCAAGCATTTCAAATGCGAAATTCAATTACCAGTCATTTTTTTATAAAGGCCGTGAATTACCGATTACGGTATTTTAAAAGTCCTTCAAGCACTATGCTCGAAGCACTATTGTGCTTGAGGTACTTTTTCAAGCACTTTCAAAGCAATTACTGCCCAGTTATGATCCCTATCTAGTAATAGTACAACTAACTATAGTAATTTAAATTGTATCTGTAAACTGCTTTTTTTTGTTTGTATATGAATAAATAAATAAATAGAGTTCCTGCCGGTTTTTATTCATGTGTTATCAAGAACTTTAAAAATACGAGTACTAAATTATACCTGCAATTTATAAAATTGGGTATAAAATTGTATTAGGCAAATAATGATTGCGACACGTGTGATTTGTTGCCAGCATGTTCTGTTAGATGTTCATAAATCCTTAAAAGGGTAAACACATAAAAACAAACATATCATGCGAAAATATACTAATTGGCTAACTAGGACAGTGTAGAAATGTTTACAAGTTAGTGGTTTTTATGGCAAACATATTTTAACATATATTAGGATTGGATCATAAAATCTTTATCCCGTGTACGGTACAATGTTACAAAAGTAACTAAAATAACAGGTTTTTAGACTGAACTATGTGTCACATTCAGTTTACGGTTTAAATTTAGATTTTGCTGTAAATCCTCTTTTAATAAATTTAAAAAAATTATTATCGCGCTCAATTATATTTATAATATTGTAAATTTTTTCTATACAGCATTTTTGTTTAACACATGGGCAAATTGAAGTTTGAAGGTATATTATCCGCAGTAACGTGTAATGCTGTTTTAACCAGGGTAAAATTGCATTTGAGAGAAAAATTTACCTCCCGTAGCATTCAAGCATCTAAATTTAAAATTTTGTCACAAAGTGTCTTGTTTTTGAGTTTGTGAAAAGAGCACTGGCATAAGAAGAATACAACGACATTATTTGTAAATTAGTTCAACACGGCGGTCTTTACGTAAAAATTCTTCTATAACATCGTCAAAAAAATTGGTTTTGCGTTTTAAATCCTGCAAAAGGTCGCTCTTCAGAGAGATTATTGTTAATTTACTTAAGCGTGTCCCTCCCTGTGTGTTCAATATGTATGAATTCTTTTTAATCCAGAAAAGGATCGTTCTGCACACGCGCTGCTAGTCGGAATAGTAACAATTAAAGCCTCCATAGTTCTTTTTTTTTCGAAAACCGACGGCGGCAAATCTAGCAAAATGGCGAAAACACTAATTATAAATTAAAAATCTATCATCCATCTGATTGAAACAATGTTACCAAAAACGACGTCGATGAGCTTACTGATTATTAAATATTATGAACTTATCAGCAAAAATTATTTGAATTGTCACAAAACTGCTTCTTCTTTTACGATACCTTATCCGTTATCCCTTTAAAAAATTCCTAACAAAACTAAATAATAATAAAACTTATAGAGGCGTGTTTCATATTCTATATTGAGAAAGCAAAGTATTTTCCAAACTACGGTAAAACTTAAAGATTGGCACCAATTCACTTACCAAACGCGTGCTTTCTCGGCATGGGTTGATAGATGAAGGAAGGTCGAAGGTTGCGACGGGTTTATTTGTTACATCTCTTTCTACCCTACTGCCTACCGACTCTCTTGCTTGCTTCCACTTGTACAAAAGCAGTGCTTTTGCATAAGACGCTAATGTACAGCGAGATCTTTGCTTTTAGAACGGACTTACAGAATGCTTATACAGGGATCTAGTTTACGATATAAATAAGCAAAGAATGCGATCAGTCGTCGCTACTGGGTCGTAGTCGTTAGCGACCTTGGAGGAACACCTTTAAAGGTACGTTCTCCATAATTTTTAATCGCAGGCGATTACGACTCAGTAGCGAAGAATGATTCGCCAAGACTTGTATCACGGTTTTTAACCATGTTTGTTTTCCTAGAAGCTATCCAACCGCTGCTACTGAACTTCAAAAAACCATTGTAAACGTCTTGACACCATCGATTAACGATGGTGGAGAAAAACATACCTTAAGATACTAATAAGTATATTTAAAAAATTTACAACTGATGAAGGTTTTGTTGTTTATTACATCCTACCAAAAAATGCGTTAAAAACCGGCGTGAGGCAGTTTTATCAGTTTACACTAAAATTATAAATAAATAAAACAATTAAAAAATGCGATGCGGTTTCTTAACGTTTAAGTGCTTAGTTTATATTGCAAATTTTTACTACCCTGGTATATTTTTAAGCTTGACTTGACTTTTGGGTGCATGCAGTACTTTCTAGGATTTAAAAAAAAAAATTTTATAGGCTTAAATGCCTTGTAAAACTTAAATCCCTTAAAAAAACTTAAACTCAGTACTTGAAGATTAATAACTTTCAATTACTTAACTACTTTTCAGATTACTTGGAACAAAATTACTTGGAAAATGAAAGTACTTTAAGTATTTGATGCTTGACGCCCTTTTACTAAACGCTTCTCTCAGCTCTGAAATGAGGGCATCAACAGACCTAAGTTTACTTACCGAAGAGCTTTCTGTAGAAGCCATACTTTTTCCTTTACCGCTATGAGGGGCATGCATACTGCTATCCTCAGAATCCAGTCTGGATCCTACTGATAGCGTGTCGTCAGCCTCATCGGAACCTGGCGACGGCAAGTTTTGCATAAGCTCGTTGACGGCCTGCTGGAGGGTTTGGGGATCTTCCGTGGAGTCGAGTTTTGGTTCCGGTAGAGGTGGCGGGGAACACCGACTCTAAAAAATATGTTTCTCAGTAATTATTAAAAATGAGCTCAAAACTAATATAGCACTGATAAGCTCGAGAATTTAAAGGTGCCACAGACAGACTTACCTATATTGTTTTGAAACTAAAAACATATACAATTTCTTCCAAAACTTTTAGCGTGATTAAACGTATTTCTGCCCGAATCCTTGCCTTCAACTCTTCCAGATTTTAAGGTCTAGTGACATATACCCTTCTTTTTAAATCGCCTTATAAATAAAAATCTAAGGGTGTAATATCCGGAGATTTGGGCGGCCACTCTATAAATCCTTGCAGTCCTATCCACGTATTTGGAAATGTAACATTTAATAATGCTCTTACATTTCTTGCAAAGTAAGGATATCCTGCTGGAGAAATAATCCTTTGGTCTAGATTTCCATAATTACGGAATATTCTTTAAAGTTCTGGTATTAAAAACTTTGCAAGAAATGTAAGAGACTTATTAAATGTTACATTTTCAATACGTGGATTGGACTGCGAGGATTTATAGAGTGGCCGCCCAGATCTCCAGATATTACACCCTTAGATTATTATTTATGGGGCGATTTAAAAAGAAGGGAGAGTTGAAGATAATGACTCGGGCACAGATACGTTTAATTATGCCAGAAGTTTTGAAATTAGTAAGGGAAGAGTTCTGCCATCGTTTTGGTCTGCGCTAACAGATTTATGGGGCACATTTTCAACAATTGCTATGCTTTATTGTTCCTTAAATTCGTGTTTATTAAATTTCTAACAGATGTAAAAAAATATATGGACAAATTCGTTATTCGGTGAGCTTTTCAAAAAGATGCCAAAAATGATATCCTCTAATTAAAAAAAAAAAGTTTGTTAGGGCTGCGACCCCATCTTGGGATCCTTTTACATGACAAAATACCAGCCCTTAAAAAAATCTTAGATGACGTATCTCTTGAGAAATCATATTCCCAGAGCCGCTATAAGCAGCGTTCCATTTAAAAGTCCCACCCTGTATAATATGCGTTTCATTTAAAAGTCCCACCCTGTATAATATATTTCAAAACAATAAAATATAAATTGGTTATAATTATATTGGGCGTTATAATAAGAATACGGCATTAATTTAATTTAAAAATAATATAAACTTAAAATGGGATGTCTATTTTTTCTTAAATAAATAACTTACTATTCTTACTGTCAACTATTTTTTATTCTTAGATTCAAGAAACCCGAATTTTATTATTTAAGAATAAGCTAATATTAGAATCATTATTTTATTTGAGGAATTGCAAAACTAGCATATGCTTGAATTAGACGTACTCATCTTGATATTTGTGTTGTTTTTTTCCGTGTAATACAATTTTGTTTGTTGAGTTGCAACGGGAAGTATTTTTTTAAAAATAGGCTTTACAGCTATGGAAGCTGGTAAGATACCGGACACCAGGCCGCCGGGAATAAGCACTATTTTTAAGATAAATGACTCAATATTCCACAAATTCTGCATGTCCACTTTTAAAATAACTTTTCATCGAATAGGAATATGATTAATATAAATAATTATTGATAAAAACACCCCAAACTACCGTTTTGTTTTCCAAATAACTTGTTTATCTTCCTAAGGCTGAATAAATAAATATGTTATTGAATATCACGAAATGATAAATATATTTTTAAAATTATGTATATCTAAATATAATATTGAATCTATAGAAATATTCACCAATTTTCCGTAACTGCGGCAAACATTATTAATAGCTAATTATTTATAACTGTTTTTGACATAAAAACGAATAAGTTTTTTTTGGTAATTTGCTTTACCTGAAAAACATTGGATTATTTTTTAAAATTATTAAAATTCAGTTTCTTTAAATAATAATACACTTTCTTCTCTCTTCGCACTTTTTAAAAAGTTGTAACAGAAGGCTTGTCATTTCTTGTGATTCTTTCGAATTAGGCTTATTACCTCTTCGTTCGCTGCCAGGGCCATTTCCGAGGGGATTTACAACTTAACGTGGGTTCCGAACCACGATCCTCACTCCTTCCCGAGGGCTAACCCTCGGTTTCTTGCACGGTTACATGACCTACCGATTGGGGAGTATGTACCGCACCCCACGAGATATCCGATCTCATCCGGCCTGGTTACAGACGTGAATGGGGTGGGTTGGGAGATGATATATTTTACACTCTTGCCTGCAATCTTAAATTTACTTAAATTCGGACATAATTTTTTTTATTGTGCGTATGCCCACTCCGAGGATCGAACTCGGAACGCCACGGTGCGCCAGTGACTCACCGCCGCAGTTTAACAGGAGGCTTAATTTATATGTTATAATGCAATAAAAACTACATATGGAAAATACATTATCTACATAAAAAAAATTTCAAAAGAGAAGTCAAAAAAGTAAATTTTTCGAAAACTCGCAATTATTATCTATTTTACGACAAAAATAGTATTTGTTGCTAATACGACTGAACTAAATATGTATGACATAGTGATAACTGAATGATAAGAGAGTTTTATTTTTTTTTTGAATAATAGTACTTGAAGATAAAAACATGTTTTTCAATGATGAAACTAAATTGGGTACCTAGAAATCCTAGTACAATAATTTTATTGTTGGCTGGAATTTTATAGTTATATTGAAAAAATATTATTACATACACGGTCTTTCGGTAAAATAATAACTTTTGTAGTAATAATTATGGAGTATTTGAAGTACTGTATTTGGTGAGGTACTCTGTGATTGGGTAGAGCAGTCAAACAGGACTGGGTCACGTTTAAAATAACCACATCATTTATTTTATTCACTATCGATATGGTCAATTCACAAAATTGTTTAAAGTAAACCAATTTTTATTACGTTTTGTAACTTCAGCAAAAAACGATGGGAAATTACTGAAAGTACATTAGGGTCGGTTTATCGCAAAAAATTTAAAAAAACTATAGTAAATGTAAAATATTGCTCTGAAGCGTTTTCCGTTCCCGCTTTTTCCACTTAACAACAAACAAAAAGGAAATTTAACGCAAACATACAGTATTTACATGATTTAGTATTATACTTCTACAAAGTAGGTAGGGATGTTTTTTATTAAACAGTTTTGATATTATTTTGATTTTTTAAATTTTATCGACATTTTGAAAACCTGATGCATCAAAAGTTGGAATGGGTTTAATAGGGTTGGAATGTATAAAGAAGACGTGCAGTCACTGTCTGTAGCAGCTCTAAAATCTGATCACTCTAGCATCTCTAGCGACTCTAGCAACTCTGTAACTTGTGTATTATATTTACAATACATATACAGTGACCTGCAAAAAGTTGGACCCATATGGAAAACTTTTTTATTATTGAAATTGTAAAAAAACTTTCTATGCTGATAGCCTCTGCATGATTGGTAACCTAAAAATTTGTTTTGACATTAGTCACGTGACTACTCGTTTGTCTGGAAAATGGAAAAGTATATATTTTGTCGTGAAAATCTGGTATTAGAGTACAAGATATTAAAAAAAGTTATTTGAAAAAAGTGTTTAGATTTTAATTTTCTGCTGGTGTGCAAAGTTTAAAACAACAATTCAAGAAAAAAATATTGTTTTTAAATTAAAAAAAATATCAAATGTTACTTTCATATTTTTATCAATTTAATGAAAATGTGTTAAATGATTAAAAACCAATATTTAAACATTTTTATTATCTTGAAAAAATGTTATTTGCTAAAATTCAAAATTTTCATGTAACTGGCGTCCAAGCCCTGTATCTAGCAACCATATTTACCAATTATAGGTATTTCTGGAACAATATGCTTACGAAAGGCAGTTATTGCTAGTATTAACGTGTCTCCTAAAGTTGCTTCTACCAAATTGAATATTAGAAAAAGATTATTTGGAATTAATTTATTTATTTTTAGAAATTGATTCCAAGAATTCTTTTTTCTTTTTTCTAATTTTTAATTTGGTAGGAGCAATTTTAGGTGACACGGTAAAACTTGTTCAAAATTAGAAAGAACTGCCTTTCGTAAGCATATTGTTCCAGAAATACCTATAATTGGTGAATATGGTGGCCTGGACGCACCAAGTTACATGATAAAAAGCTTAATATTGAATTTTAGCAAATAACATTTTTTCAAGATAATAAAAATGTTTAAATATTGGTTTTTAATCATTTAACTCATTTTCATTAAATTGATGGAAATATGAAAGTAACATTTTTTGATATTTTTTTAAATTAAAAAAAAAATATTTTTTTTTTGAATTTTTGTTTTAAACTTTGCACACCAGCATAAAATTTAAATCTAAACACTTTTTTCAAATAACTTTTTTTAATATCTTGTACTCTATGGTCATATCACTTTAACTTGAGAAAGATGACAGAAACCCATTAAACACGCGTTAAATTTTACTTGACACTTTAGAGAAGTGAGGTTAGGGTTCATTTCAAAAAGTGACAAATCTGTCAGATTTGTTTATTTTTTATTTTGCTGTAATTAAAACCTTTCTTCGGTGGTATTCGTACATTTGAGTGAAAATTATAGTTAAAAACATTTGTAGATTATGTGTTTAGTTATCTATGCCCTTTGACCGGTCAGTTTATTAAATTTAAGTTGAAAATACCTAAATGTTGGCGATGTTCCAGTTATGGATAAATAAAACTTCTTTGCTTTGAGTGGCAAAATAATGTTTTGGTTTTTAATAAGCTGATAAAGAGACTGGAAACCTACCCTTTATGGTGAGAGCAGAAGAATGAAAACTAATATATACCTAAATTTCATTGAAGAAGTGATTTTAGTGCGAGAATTAATATAAATTGGACACCTCTATGTTATGATGAAAGCAGAATTAAAACCTTTATATACCTATGTAATACTCCAAAGAAAAGCTGTTTCTACTACACAACTTAATTGGACAGTTTTATAAGAGAAAGATTACTGCATTTTAATTTCACAGCCATGTTATGTTTAAACCCAACTAAGTTTGTTAAAAACAATATTTTAGTCAAGAATATCAGAAAAATGCATCGAATGCACTTACCCTTATATAAGTACGTATTTATGTGTTGCTTGAATTAACAAAAATATAGTGGATTAATAAGAAGTTATCAAAGGAAAGATGTGCCAAACTTCTACAAAGAAACTTTCTCTCGAACTGTGTAGTGTACAACTGGAATCGACTAAGTGAAGACATAGTCAATGCAACCCCAATAAACCAATTTAAGAATAGACTTGACAGACATTAAACAATGGAACAGCTCATTCGTCCATTACACGCTGTGATATTTACATGTGATAACAGAATAGTCTCATCGGTTCTACCTCTTACTATTGCTAAATAATAATAATTTGTGAGTTTTTTTAGACCATTTTCTATTTTACAGGAATTAATTAGGTTAGTAATATTTTATACTCTATGGTTTATTTTAAAATATCTAGATACGTATAAGCATTACGGCTTAATACTTTTGAGAAAAAAGTATTCCTAGGGAGCATGGTTAACAAAGATCGGAAAAATAAAATAGCCAACTAATAAATGTATAAACATCAATACTTACAATCCAATGTGTTTGTGTACTAATATATTAAAACATAATTAAAACTATAAGACTATGTTTTTATTTACACTTGGCAGTCTCTCTAGCATAGTTATTTTTAAAAAATTCTTTATTGATAGAAATCAAACTGAAACAATACTTTATTCTTACATTATACTTTTTCTCCTTTTTCAAAATAGGTAAGTTTATTTAGACAATTAAATAATAATCTATGTATACAAATTAAATATATTTCAGTTTTAGGTTTACAGTACATTTCTTATGTTAATACACCCTATATTTGTTATATATGAAGAAATCAGGATTAAAATTAAGTTTGCTTGAGTTGCAATTGTATATAACTAAGTACTATTTAAAAAAATATATTTGTTCGATGACTCTACTAAAATCTTTATAAATAAATATTACTCGAACTTTCACAATTATGACTTTTGAACTTAAGTACCAGAGGGTCCTTATCTAATAGGAAGCCTTCTGTTTTATTCTTCTTCAAGAACGTTAGTCCTGTGTTTAAGTCAGTATATATTCTGTTATGTCTTAGACGTGCCTGGTGGTTTATTGTTGAAAGTAGACACAGTTTATTTGGTATATAAATTTATTCGCAGAACACTATATAATATCACAGATTCGACATACTACGTTAAAATGGAGTAATAGACAGAGGGCTTGTGCGCACTGTACTATCGTTTTAGTAGGAAATTGTCTCCCTACTCCTAGACGTTCGCCTTAAGGCGGCTCGTCTCTGAATGTCCACACTACATATTCTATAAACATGCTTCCTTGTGCTTCCCAAATTAGTAATTTATTAGTCCACAAATGCCTTTTTTTTGTCACGACGATAGGTCTTTCCTTTTCATAAATGGTTCTAAAAAAATAATAACGATTTTTGGAAATTATTTTTTTTTTAATAAACAAATTTCAAATTTTTTTTTATTGACTATGACTATTAACGATCACGCTGTATAAAAAATACATAAAGTGAAGTAACACACATTGTACTAAGTGGTCCAAAAGACAGCCTACCCATTAAAGTGAAAATGGAATGGATTGAATTTTGATGAAGATATATGGGTTTTGAAAATCAAATTAGTGTATTTAAAACTTATATATTTTGTTGCACAAAGATTTTTAACAACAATTAACTAACCAGCAACTTTGACTCTGACATAAATGACATTGGTAGGCATAATTTACTCACAATCAAACTTGCCAACCAGATCTATGTGATTGTGAAAAAAGTATTTCTGCCAATATCATGTATGCCACCGTCAAAGTGGCTGGTTAGTTATTTATTATGAAAATTCTTTATGCAACCTGATATTAGTCTCCCCATTATTTTCACCATGTCATTGTATTGACATGCAATGATATTGATTTTTTTGGAATTATAGATATCGTTTTATCCTCGGTTTTATCAATAAATCATTTTAACTGTAAGTTGTTTTCCTAAAACAGAAAAAAAAATTGTCAGATACAAATGTATGTCAAGAAAACATCTAAGAGCCTGCTAACTAATAATAAAAATAAAAATTCTTGTAACATCACTGCAACATGCAATTCTAATTAAAAAGCTGATAAAAAATTAGAATTAGAACATATGCAAGTATTTTTGATGTTGGGTAGGAAGGAAATATAGGGACTATTACTATCTCATATGGGACTCCCAAAGCTATTGAAAAGCACAGGTGTCAGCTTTAAGTTAATTTGTCTTAGGTTTTCCCGAGGGGTTTCCATAGATTTCCTGGTGTAAATAAATAACTTACACAAATTTTCCCATAAGATGTGTTGTCCGTGATCTGAAACACTATATTTTAAAGTTTTTACATGTCATCTTGTATGTAACCATCATGGAATCTTTTCTATAAAATAAAAAAAAATTAAATTGGTAGTGCAGTTGCTGACAAACATAATATAGGTACCAGGACATAACAGACATACATATAACAGACATACATGTACTGACATGATAAACTCTAAAAGGTTATATTGAGCACAATTACATTTCAAATGGGGGGTTTCAGAAAAAAATTATTATTTCTTCGGGTTTGTGGTTTGATCTTAATGTAAAGTATATACCTATTATGCAGAAAATTATATTAATTAATGTGTTTTTAAGCTGATATCAAAAAAAGTTGTGTAGTGTAAAACAATTAGTAATTTAATATTGCGTCCATAACTTGAAATATTTGCATAGAGCACATCATATTGTAACAATATTTATTTATTTATTCTTATACATTATACAATACAATTTTTTCATTACAGCTCTCAAATCAGTGCTTATTAGCTGTGGCCATATCAACCCCCAAAAATAGGATAAAAAAAAATATTTTCAGAGATCCTATGCATGCATACACCAGTTTTTTATTAATTTTTTTCCTGAAAGAGTGATCAAAATGGTGCCAGAGTTGAAGATATGAGACTTAACACTTAACACATGTAAATACCTACCTCTAAAGTGGTTTTTATGTTTAACTGTTCACTTATTTAAAAAATCTCCAGTCTTCAACTTGTTTCTGTACAATTTCTACAACATTTAAAGCATAAAAATAATGTAAATCTAACAAAATGAAAATCTGTATTTACCTTTGTTGTAAGTAAATCCTTTTCCAACACACTTATTTACATTATTTTCTAATATATTCAACAGGGCCCCAATCGACCTTAAAACTTTTATTATATGCAACAGAAATAGAAATTAAACTGGTAAATAGTCCTTAAATGTTAGAAAATTAAGACAAGTCATAAAAATAATATTTTTGACTTTTGAGGTAATGTCATATCGGCTTGTCAGAAAAATGTCCTACAGTATTGCCACTTCTAACGGTTACAACGGTGCCATGTTATTACTGTAAATTGGAAAAGAATGTAATTAATTTTAAAAAACTTTACCATCACGAATACTCAAAAGTTAATATTCATTCTCAAAAAGTATTTTTTAAATGAATTTAAAGCTATTTTGTTGAGAAACTGGGCTTTTTTATTAGCAAAAGTAGGCAACCAAGAAAACACTTCTGAAAACCAAGAGATCACAATGGCTTTGGTACAAAACAACACATTGTTCGTTTTTCACAATAACTATAGTCATTTTTGTCTCGTATTATGCAAAATGTCAAATGTGAAAAAGATAGATATAAACCTGATGTCTTCAATGGCATTTAAAATTTTCTATAAGTAAAAGGAACAAACCCTTTTTTCTTCTGTGAGTAAAAGGAAAACGGCTAATTCGACAAATATGTTACCGTTTAATTTGGCCATGGATTCACCCAATGGAATTAATTTTTCTTCAATTGTTTTTTGTGTCATCTTTCTCAAGTTAAAGTGATTTGACCATAGTACCAGATTTTCACGACAAAATATATACTTTTCCATTTTCCAGACAAACGAGTAGTCACGTGACTAATGTCAACAAATTTTTAGGTTACCAATCATGCAGAGGCTATCCGCACAAATTCAATAATAAAAAAGTTTTCCATATGGGTTCAAACTTTTGCTGGTCACTGTATATTTAAATTTAGCAACTTTGAGAATAATAGTTTGAGCACACCCCTCACCCTCAATCGACAAAGCGTACCAGATACTTACAAAAGTACTCGTTTCTGGAATTTCCTGTATCTTCGGCGTCGTCACAGTTTCGCCGTTTTCTTCATACGGCAAACTCGACAAGGAACTAGTGAACATCGCACTGTACCGTCTTTTCATCTCCCTGATTTGTTGCTTGCCCTCCTTCTCGTCCACTTGCACGTTGACGCAGAGAAAACTTTCCACTATACCTTGATCGTCTATTTCCAAAAATCCAAAAGTTTTCAAGTAGATGAATTGGCCGTTGCGCGATTTGAGCCGGTAGCACGACGTGCCTCTACTTTCACCTCTATCGTACACTGCAAGGCAAAATAAATCATATATTTTTTTATTTGGCATTGTCAATACAGTATTTATATTTACCAAAGTTATAGCTGTCCCCTAGAAAGTTCATTGTTAAATTACCTAGGTAATTGGATAAAATAAATCTTATACTTTGAAGGTAGATAGGACAAACGGATAGATAGTATATATACTTTGAAGAAGGTGTATACTTTGAAAAGCTCTGGGAGATAACTGCAGAAATAATAACAAAGACCGCCGAAAATGTATTTGGGAAAATCAAAAGAAAGAGGTCCAAAACATGGTTGACGAAGAATGCCAAAACCAGCGGAGAGAGAGAGAGAGAGAGAGAGAGAGAGACAAATATCAAGAAAGAGAATGATCAGACCAATGAGAGTAGAGAGAAACACGCAAACTGTCAAAAAGAAAACTAATAAAAACAAACAAATATAGTATGAGCGACGAAAACAGGCCAGGCTCACGGGAATTCTACCGGGCAATATCTTTGGAGAAGAGAGGTTTTAATCCCAGATCCATCTCGGCACTGAAGAATAATCAGGGCCACATGATACTCGATGACGAAGAAATAATTAAAAAGTGGAAATGATATTTTAAGGATCTCCTAAGGAAGAACCGCACAAAGGAACCTCATACTTTACAGCGGACTTGCCAGTTAAAGAATCCTCCCTGGAGGAAAGCGACAAGGCAATAAATAAATTGAAGAACTCTAGGGCACCTGGAACGAACGGCATGCTTTCAGAATTTCTAAAATATGGACACACTTCATCGCCAAATCCAACAACTAATAACTCTGATATGGCGAGAAGAAAACCGCCAACGAGATGAAACAAAAGCATCATAGTGCCCATTCACAAAAAAGGGGATAAATTCAATTGCCATAACTACACTCTCTCTCTCTCTCTCTTGTTATGCAGATTAAACCACATAAATACATACACTATATTGCTAATACCATAATTCAATGATGCCACCACTGTAAGCAGATGATCAGGGGCCGTTGAGTTTGCGCAGATCAGAAATTTGCTTCTTGATGTAAACATTTGACAGGGCCGACTTTCAAAATATTTTTACAAGCTTTTATTTAAATTTACCCGTTATTTCGGGTGTGTACAGTTTATGGTCAAATAAAACTAAGTAACCGATATTACATATCTGAAATACCTTATTCCTGGTATTGAACCGCGATTCGTGCAAAAAAGGATCATGCACTTTTTTCTACTCATCTTGAGACACAAGTCGCTAACAATAACAAAATGTCTGGTAAAGTTTTATACCTAAATTCGCACCCAAAACTTAAAAATAATATCCACAATCACACACGAAACATCCGAACGAATACAACGTAAAAAAAGCTGGAAACGACTACAACTTACAACCTAACAAAAAAAAAATGTCTAAAGTAAAGTTTTATAAATATTAACACCCAAAACTTGGAAATTATAACCACACACGAATGAACGAAATAAAAGATGGCGACAAATAAGAATACAACGGCAAGCCGGTTCTGTTCAAGAGACCTTGGGTTCTGTTAGAAATCGTGTGGGTTGCCTAATTTTTTCCCTACTGCGCAAGCGCCACGGCCCCCAACTCAGGTTATTTTGAATCGCACGATGGGTGTATTTTTGCTTCGTGCGGCTGCTTGTATTGGCAATATGTGGATTAAACTCGTATGCAGAAAACCTATTAGGAGAATACCAAGCCGGATTTAGGGCAGACAGGTCAACAATAGACCAACTATTGACACTAAGGCAGCTCCTTAAAAAGGATAGGAATATAATAAAATGGTACACACCCTTTTCATAGACTTTCAACAGACATATAATAGCATAGAGAGAAACCAAGTCTGGAACGCGATGGCGGAGTTCTCAATACCAGAAAAGCTTATTCAGATGACTAATGTCTGTATGGAGGTCGGAGTATCTAAAGTAAGAGTAAATAACTGCATATCTAGTAGCTTTGAAATACATAGACTTAAACAAGGCGACGTCCTCGCACCATTACTTTTCAATCTCGTTCTGGAGAACGCCGTGAGATCAGCTGAAGTAAAAACTGAGCTATTAACAACTAAAAGTCCCCAAACTACTGTTAGCCTATGCAGTTGACATAGATCTCATTGGAGACTCCATCTTAACCGTAAAATACATTTTCAGCAAGATTGAAAGAATAACAGGAAAAGTGGGACTAAAAGTCAATGGGGATAAAACTAAATATAATATGTATATAATCAGAATGAGACGAAGAGATAGAATAGGACAAACGTCACAGCCAACACTTTCAATTTCGAAAGAGTAGAGCATTTCAAATACGTACTGGTGATAACGACGTTAGTAAGGAATCCAATCTGCAAACCGTTGCCTGTACGCACTTAACAACTTTATGAAGTCAAAAACCTAACAAGAATATCAAAAATCAAAATCTATAAAACCATTGTCAGGCCAGTAATAACATATGAATGCGAAACGTAGACAATAACCAGAGCAAACGAGAAAAACATAGACGTTTTAAAAAAAAAATCATCAGGAAAATGTTTCGATCTCATTATGATCCAACCAAAAATCGGTACCGTACTAGAACAACTATCAAAGTCCAAGAGCTTTACAACGCTGGTGATATTATCCAAGAAATTAGTTCTCACCGACTAAGATTGGTAGAAGAAGAACACTCGTGAAACTGGTATGGAAGGAGCCTCCAGGAAAAAGACCACTCGGGCGTCCTCGAATGCATTGGAGGGACAATATCAGATTGAACCCCCAAAAAATGAATATTTTATTTTCATTAAATTTAATGCATAACCAAAAATATAATAAAAAATGCTAAATTGTATTTAAAAAATGAAAGTTGAAGCTTCTTCCAGTATAACCGGAAGTGACACAAACATGTTAATATTTTAGTTTAAGAGAGGATTTCGATAAACTTAAACCTACAGATTTTCAAAAAAATAAAGTTCTAATGGAAGCTCGTCGTGAATCACCCGGAATACTTAAAGAACAGGTCGAACAGATTCATAAAGAAGATAGAAATGACCTTTACTCATCCAACTACCTAGATATTTCAGTACATATTTGCAAGCGAAAGAACAATTTACAAGCCGAGGAGAAGCTTTCCCTATTTGTTACAAAAGCAAGTATCTTAAGACTGTCCAGCTTCGGAAAAAGTAAAAAAATATTGTTTTATTTCTATTGTAGAAAGTAATACTTACTTTGTCGTAAAGCTATCATAACGTATCGTACATCTTCCCGGTGCATATACATGAAAGCACTCTGCCCTTGTATCTCTTCAATCATATACCCGGCGATCAAAGATATCCTTTGGTCGCAGTCTATTATTCTGGCATCGATCAGGTGACGTGTGACGTACTCATCCTTAGAGGCGGCCACCAATCTGTCGACTAATGGTTCGGGACGGCACACTCTTACGAAAAATACCAATATCTAGACGAAAAAAGGGCACATGCAATATAACAAGAAATTTTATTACGTTTCCTGATTTTATAGTAAGTACCAGAGCTGAACAATAATCATTACAAAATGTTATACTAATTTAATTCCTTCTAGAAAGGGAATTATAATTGCGTTTACTTCGTTAAAAATGTAATTTAATTTGTAAAAAAGTTATGAAACATTCCTCACATAAAAGAATTAGTTCTATTCTTCATTTTACTATATTACTTTGAAATGAAGACATTTAATTACATTTCCAATAATTTAATTGAATTCTTAATATTAATATCATGAGGAATAACATTCCTTTCTTGCACCAGACTCTTCGAAGGAATAATTTTTACATGTTAGTTATGTGATAAGAACAGCAGCGTGTATATGAATAGTGTATTTTTTGTTACCAAATATGTGAATTATGGTGTTTTCATTTTATTTTAAACTTTCAAAGTAATTGAAAATGTAATTAATTTTATAATTTCTGTTACTGTTACAACTCTCTCTTCTGCTGGCGACTCATTGGAAGAGGCTCTAATAGGGTCCAGGGAATCTCTGGAATTGTCGAGTGAATGGTTCCGAGCAAATAGGCTTCTTCTCAACGAGGATAAAACCAAGCGGATGGTATTCACTATGAGAGACTCAAGTGATATTCCGGGTGATAATGTTTCGGAGGCAAAATTTCTGGGGGTCACTCTTGACGCAAAACTACAATGGGGTAGTCATATTAGTCAGGTGGCTAAAAAGCTAACAAAAGCTGTATTTGTACTGCGAGGACTCTCGAGTTGTGTTTCTCCAGCTATATTGAGAACAGCATATTTTGCATTATTTCAGTCCCATGTCTCATATGCTATTTTGGCTTGGGGGCACTCTGCGGAGGTTTATAGACTGTTTGCCATTCAAAGGAGAGTAGTAAGAGTAATATCTAATCTCGGCTACAGAGACGATTGTAGAGGGGCGTTTGTTGCTCTTCAAATTTTAACATTGCCAGCCCTCTATATTTTACAGAATTTACTTTTTATAAAAAAGGCAGATAATTTTAAATCACACATAGACATACATGACTATAATACACGCAAGAAAAATAATTTAGTACCCTTATGGTGGCGCTTAGGAAGGTGTCAGGATGGCCCGGGCTATTGGGCCATTAAATTTTATAATGTTTTGCCAGAAGGCATTAGGAACCTGCCTTATAAGCAGTTCTACAGCAGAATGAAGGAGATCTTGACTGATAATGCTTTTTATTCATATACAGAATTTTTAAATTTTAATGTGTTTTAACCTGTGTTTCTTTTTTTGGTACTAGATTTAACTATGTATATTGTTTGACGTGTGTAAACATTATGTACTAACATGAATAAAGGAATTTTGAATTTTGAATACTAAGTAATGATAATTCAAATTACTTTTTACTTAATCGTAAAGTGATTTCATGAATTTTTCTAAAAAAGTAATGGGTAATGATTTCTTTTTGAAAGTAATTATGTCGGTTCTGGTTATTTAAAAAACATCTCTAATTACTCTACGCTGAAAATGATTTTCCAACTCACATCATTACTAATAGAGGACTGCATCGAAGCCGAAGATGACGCTGGCGAAGACGCGGAACTACTACTGGACTCGGGTGGCTGCAGCTGTCTATGGACACCCATCATTCTTACAGGTTCATATACGGGCGTTTCTGATCGCGGTCCGGCCCTTTTAAGCTTAATGTTGAAATATTTTCTCCAGCCTTGTTCCATCTGAAAAATAATTTAATTTTTAGAACTACAGTTTCCATCTGAAATACTGTTTTTATACCAACAATGAAGACTATCGTGTTTCCAAAATAACACCACAGCTCCCTACTATTTAGACTCATTTTCCTTCTTTTGAAAATATTTTTGTAGCGATAGAATTTTCTTTTTCTAAGCATTACGAATTAGGATTTAGGGCCAATGGCGCTTCCGACTTTTACTGCAGCGAAATACCGTTCTTTGGGTCTCAATTACTAATAGTCTTAAAATAAAAAAATTTTAAATTCATAAAATTAGAAATCACATTTTCCCATATTTCTGTTTATAATAATTTATAAATATTATTCGTTATTTTGAAAATGAAGGAACTTACCTAATTGTACCCCAAAGACCGATATTTCTATTACTTGATGGAAGTAACGAAATATTAATCAAAAAACGAAATGGCGAATGCGCCACTAGCTGTATTGTCAAAGTTGTGGCCTGATTAGTATATTAAGAATTAGGTTCCCGGACCGCTTTGAGTGTGAGAAAATTATTTCTGCCAATGTTATGTACGTCACCGTCAAAGTTGATAATATCTTTATGCAACCCGACATTTATACAGGGTGTCCCGAAATTAGGTGACAATATTTTAAGGGGATAAAGTACGTCCAAAAATAGGACTAAAATCCCCTATTAATATACTTTGAAAAACTCTTCCTTATGGGGCTATAGCCCCCCGAATGGAAGCTATGATAAGCGGTTTTTTCACAATATCTCAGAAACTGATTGAAGTATCAAAACAAAATTTGATACATGCTTTACCCATGACAAGATGCAATAAACGGTTTGTTTAGCTTAGGTGTATTTTTTCCAGTGGCGTCCCACTGGGTAGGTAGTGAGGAGAATATTGCCCTAACTTTTTTATTTGTTTGTATTTTTTAACGCCAGGTGCAATTTTTAGAAGCACTGAAGTCTTCTATTGAAAAGAGGTACTTCTGCTTCATTTCGGTAGGATTCACCATTTTTCAGTAAAATCGATTTTAAAATTTTCGGTTTTTTACAAGTTGTTGAAAAGGTGTTTTTTTGCATATCTCAGCAAACACTAAATATTAAAACATGAAATTTATGAGAAGTTCTACTAACGACAAGGCATATTTATTAAAGGATGTTACTAAAAAGAAAATTCCAATGGCGTCGCACGGGGTGGAGCCTAAAGTAAATATTACTATTTTTTTTTAATTTGAGGGACTTTTATACTTTTAATGTAATTTTTTTAAATTTTTTGTGAATAAAACCTTCTATTATTGTAATTTGACAGAATATAACGTTTTCAACAGATTTTTAGACCTTGTTTTTTAAATATTTATTTTTATAAGAGACTTAAAATAACACAAAAAAGAATAACAAATTGCAAATTTAATTGTAAAACCACACGGGAAACTAATTCTTAAGCAAATGTTTTATTCTGTCAAATTACAATAATAGAAGGTTTTATTAACAAAAAATCTAAAAATTAAAAAAAAAATTACAATTAAAGTATGAAAATTAAAAATAAATAGTAATATTTACTTTAGGCTCCACTCCGTGCGACCCACTGGAAAAAAAAAATTTAGTAACATCCTATAATAAATATGCATTTTCGCTAGTAGAACCTGTAATAAATTTCATGTTTTAATATTTAGTGTTTGCTGAGATATGAAAAAAAACACCTTTTCAACGACTTGTAAAAAACCGAAAATTTTAAAATCGATTTTACTGCAAAATGGTGAATCCTACCGAAATGAAGCAGGAGTACCTTTTTTCAATAGAAGACTTCAGTGCTTTTAAAAATTGCACCTGGCGTTAAAAAATCTTACAAATAAAAAAGTTAGGGCAATACTCTCCTCACTACCTACCCAGTGGGACGCCACTGGAAAAAATACACCTAAGCTAAACAACCCGTTTAATGCATCTTGTCATGGGTAAAACATGTATCAAATTTTGTTTTAATACTTCAATCAGTTTCTGAGATATTGTGAAAAAACCGCTTATCATAGCTTCCATTCGGGGGGCTATAGCCCCATAAGGAAGAGTTTTTCAAAGTATATTAATAGAGGATTTTAGTCCTATTTTTGGACGTACTTTATCCCCTTAAAATATTGTCACCTAATTTCGGGACACCCTGTATATTAAAGTACAAAAATAAGTTTAAAAATTTCAGTCGTTGGCGGCTTCGCACCACTCCTACCATAGACGTTTTGATTCTGGTAAATTATTGGCAAATTTACTAAAACACCAGAAAATCCTAGAAAAATCATGGATTTTTATTTATACCGCAAAAAATAACAAAGGCAAGTACAAACTTTTATTTTTATATAGAATTAGGTATACAGGGTGCTACAAATTCGTGTGCGTACAAGGGGATCAAAAAAATTGAAGCAAAGTTGAGTATTTTCGGGTTTAATAATTTGGTGAAAAAAAATTGTAAATATTCCGAATGATTTCGGAGATATCCGAAAAAAACAAATTTTTATTTTTGGTTTTTAATTTTTTTATGTCGGGTTGCACAAGATTTTTAATAATAATTAACTAACCAGCCACGGTATGGCAGCTCAGTGGTAGAGCTGTCGCATTCGGCCGCAGGTGACCCGGGTTCGATCCCCGGGACGGGTGTACGCTTAATAAAAAAAGTATACCCAAGATTTTAGAGGTAAGAATGCAGTATGACATTGGTTGACTCCCGAATACGACCCATTGAGGGCGGATAATCCTGCCTTTAGGGGACTGACGGATAAACCAGTGCATACGCGTGGTTCGGATCCCACGTAAAAAACTGTAGGTCCCGTCTGGCTGACATTACCCCGACGTTAAGCAAAAGGGATACAATAAGCCATTTGGCTGCAGTATACTGACAACAGGTCAACCCTCCTTGAACCAACCAACCAGTACCTTTGATTGTGACAAAAATGACACTGTCAAGCATTATTTACAAAGTTACCGGATTGGTTTATTAAAAATTAAAATAACCTGGTCACTTTGATTGCGAGGAAAGTATTTCTACCAATGTCCTCCGTCAAAGTTGCTGGTTAGTTAATGGACTTTTTCACTAAATTTTGATATTGACCATATTTTATAAAGCAAGAAAAAATAAAAAAATTTACGGTTTTAATTTTTTAATTCTTCAATTATTTACTGAAAATATAATGAAACAAAATACGCTCACTAATAAAAACACGCAGAACAACTTATCGACGTCACAACAAATCCTGAAACTGGGCAGCCCAAGACAGCCTTCATTCGACACGCTCCGACCTGACTGATCTCTCGATGCTGATATTCTGTTTCTAATCTGTTCTTTTCTATTTAAGTTATCGGAACAAAGATAACAATATAATCGGCCGCATGACTATACGAACGAAATAAAATAATTGCATGGTTAATAGGATGACGTACATCTCTTCTCGCCTTATGTTTTTAAGCTTCCAGCTTTCGCGCCGTGTTTATAATTGTTTCTAGAACAGGTTTGTGACACTCTAGAAAGATCTTTATAATTGGAATATGTATTCAATATAGGTTTTAGTTCAGACTGTTAGCGCTGAATATGATAAATTCGATTATATTGAAAGAGCCCATTATTGTTAAAAATATTTGTGCAAACACAAATAATGAGAGAATTATCCAGAAATGAGTAAAAAACTGGAGACTTGCAATAAGAAAGTGAAAATTTTTAGTTCGGTAAACATGTATTTTAAGTCTCATATTTTTTGGCACAGATTTCGTGCACGTCTTAGGAAAAATTGGTGTATGTAAAGGATCTAAATATTTTAATTCAAATAAAAAATAACGAGAAATATATTCTTACCCTTACTTTTGCTAAGTGTCATAAAAGGAGATGTTATATAATGATCTGACCATTGTGATTGTTCAGTGTCATATTTTAACAACGATGAATACGAAATGAAATCCGTAATTGGAGTAGCCAATTTAATCAGTAAAGAAAACGGGAAATATCCACGTGGGAGTAGAAAAAGGAATATTCTTAATTCTAACTAACGCAAAAAAAATTACTTAAGCTAAAAAAAAAAATGGTTACCTCGCCTTCACACATAAGGTACATTCGTAACCTGTCGTGGTCTTCCGCCGCCGTTACCGTGAATAATGACTGGCCCATTAAATCGGTCTGAAAGAAAAATGTTATATAAGTAAAACGTATTGACCCAATATTTTAGTTCAGGAAGGTTATTATTAATCTTTTAAAATAAGTATTTTTACCTTAAATGAAATACATAAAATATTCTACAATATTCATAAAATATTCCACAATATTCACAACAACGGTCACTATATACATTGACGGTTGGGAAATTCTTCACAAAAAAGTACATATGTAGATACATTTTTTTAACGGGTTAAATTGTAGAACGGTAGTAGAGTTTTGGACTTGCATTATCTTTATTTGTTTTTGAATCACTACGTTTCAACTGGTAAGCATCTCCAGTCGTCTTCAGGTGAATACTCAGTATTCCAGTCGACTGGAGATGCTTACCAGTTGAAACGTAGTGATTCAAAAACAAATAAAGACAATGCAAGTCCAAAACTCTACTGCCGTTCAAGAAACGCCATTGCCTCCAACCTATACATTTTGGGTTATGGGTAAGTAAAACGTATTCCTAGTCACTACTACAAAAGGAATACATAACTAAGTCACTAATTTAAAAAAAAATGTCTGCTTTGATGGTTGATTCCATTAAAAGCCTTTATATAGTGTACTCCAGTGGCGGCTCGTGATAGTTGAAACAGGTGAGGCCAAAATATCCAAATCAATAAAAATCGTTAAGGAAAATAAGATAAAAAAACTTACCGAATAGTAATTAAATGGGGCATATAATAACAACATTATCTAAAATCACAACATATTAAACAGTGTTTTTCTTGATATTTCAGTAGTTCTAAAGAAACAATAAAAAGAAAATACACTTATATTTTCCTATAGAAAAGCTCCTTTCGTCTTTCTTTTTTATTAGAAAATGTTTCGATCACTTTGTTATTAAAATTGTCAATATTGTTTATAAAATGTTTCTCTGTAGACAACATGCCTAACGCGCTAACTCTTTCTTCTTTAATGGTTTTTCTTAAAAAGGTTTTTTAATCTTTTTATCATAGAAAAGCATCTCTCCGCTTTTGCGGTCGTCAGGAATCTGTTATTGGATGGGAATAGTTCCTAGAATTCATTTTAATACGCATTAACCCACACTGACTAACTGATTTACCCTATTGAATATTTTGTGATTTAACCTAAACTTAACCTACAAAAGTAATTTGTATCCCATAGTAAAAACGGTTTAAAAGAAATATATGTTAAAAGTTAATATTTCGACAGGGCAAACCGTATTGAAAACAGCTGCCATCTAGTATCGGGTAGTGATAGCAAAGACGAAGGCCTAACCCGGTTGGAACTCTGCACTCCTGACAAAATAAAGCACGTGTAAATCCTCTAATCCCGGACGGATCTGAGGATCTGGCCCGCCACAAAATTTTAGAATTCCTTATGCGTCAGTAAGAGAGAGCGATATATCTATTATCTCTTTCCTAAGCGATGAACAGTCTGGTCATACGTAGAATTGGCCGGTGTTGGGTAGCGCCAGGGAATTTTCGCGGCGTCAGGGAGTTTTTGCACCGTTAGGCGTTATCAGATATCAAATGAACACAACGTCTTGAATTTTAAGTTATTCACATTTACAAAAAGAATGAAGCGTAAAGATACAAAGCAATGATTATGAGTGTGAGTGAATAAATAGTTTGGGGTACAGGTAGAGGTAGGGCCATGGAACTGTGGCACTACCGTACGAGCCGCCACTTGTGTATTCACGGATGAAAAAGAAAATCTGAAAATAACAAATTTTGCAAGCATTATTAAGCCCATCAGTGGACACACTGTATACATGGTGTTATGGAATTGACGCATTATATCTAAACCGGTAAATGCTAATATCACAACACTTGAGAGAAAAATATTTTTAAATGTCGCATCACTATAATAAACGACAAAATTGACCATTTGTTTTTTTGTATTATGGCTTGACCACGCCGCCACTGGAGGAGTTCTAAAGAAAGTGTGATACGACAAAAAGTACATGTGATTGCTCTTAATTGAAACGACAACTAATTTAGGTCAGTGACCCGCGATTACCTCTTCTAAGTTAAGAGACAAAATTAAAATTACCTGAACAAAAAATCCAAAACCATATTAAAAACAATAGCAATAAATCCAATATAACGATTAAAACGCTATTTACTATATCACAGCCCAAAAGTCAACTATGTCCAAAGGTTTTATAACATGTTTTTAAGCCACTCGACATTGAAAATTATTTGTTTAATTTAAAAAAAAAATTAAATAGTGTAAAACTAAAAATTCTAACGCAAATGCATAGGGATTATTGCCGCCAAGCACTGTTTGGCGCATAGACTCAACTGGAAACACAAATTTTCTTTGCTAGAAGCGTTTAACACGTCTGTTATCATTCAAATACCAAGATTAAAGCGACCATTGACGTCCGCCCAACTCTCCGAAGTTTTAAACGGTCGCTTTAAAAAAATATGTAGTGTTTCTCTAGGATACCCAGGAGTCGCCCTGTATACATATTAAACCAGATTTGGCTCCTTAAAGGCTGAGACAAAATTAAAAAATAAGCAATATGCACTAAGAAACAGGTAATAGGAAATAAAAAATATAATATAAATATTAACTCCTGTTGCTTAAAACTTGATTGTGTCGTGATTGATTTGTTTGTATGTATCAAAAGTTATTTCTGTTGCTTAGTGCTTATCGCCTAATGCTTATTTTTTAATTGTGTCTCGGCCTTTAGACTTCCACTTCTTGTTTCTAAAACCAAAATAGTTCTTTAATGTGCTAAAGACGTTCGTTCGCCAAAATGAAAGTTTTTCGGCCGCTAACAAAATAATACCTAAATCAAGAAAAATCGTCCAAGTCTAGAAAATAATAATTTTAACTTGTTGATGAGTAAGTGTTGCCAAAATGACATGGTCAGCGAAACTGTGACAAAATTTACATTTATTTTTAAGTATTAAGATTTGAATATAACAGTGGTTTTTCTTGTGGGCGATGACGAAAAAAAATTGCAATAATCTGCAGCGTTGTCCGACCTATTCAACAACAAGTTACTGATAATACAGGATTATATATATATATATAAATTATAACTGTTTTTATTTTTCCAGATCATATGTAGAATTCTTGAAAAATATACATGAACTTTCTTGTGATAAGATTAGGTGAGAGCGCATAAGGCGTTAAATTAAAACAGGATACAAATCCTAAATAAGATTACTTGACCCAAAAATGGCTTCCATTGTGACTGGCTTTTATTACATTAAAATATATGAATCATAGAAGAGTTTTGGAGTTTGGAGCATTGTCTTTATCACAACGGTTCAACTGTTAAGTATTTCCAGTCTTCTTGTGAGTAGAGAAGCATTCCTAAAATGATGGTAGTTGATCTGGGAGCGTATAAGGGCGTTGCCAGCGTTGTTTAGAATCTTCTTAGCTTGTAGTCCTGGGATTGGTGACTAGATCCTAAAGCCTGAAATAATTCCTAGGTCCCTTGCTCGTAGTGAATGTGTGTTTCCTCCTTTGTTAATTTTACCTTAGATTTCTCGAAGTTACGAAACTTATTACCTATACCGGGTCCATATTGGGCTTCTAGTGTCTGTTTGAAGGTTGGAGACAATGATGCTTCTTGAATGATAGAAGAGTTTTGGACTTGCATTGTCTTTATTTGCTTTACATCACAACGTTTCAACTGGTAAGTATCTCGATATAATTTTAGGTAAGTACCCAATTTTTAAAAATTTTTTTAATAAATAAGTCGAATTTTTATTTTTGTTGTTGTATGTATAAGATTTAAAAATAATGTCCTCAAAATATTCCGTGGAATTGATCCCAAATGTCTTAAATTACTTCAGAACTTGACAGATATGTTTTCCTTTTACGTATAGGTTGGTTACCTTTCAAGAGTAATAATTTAAGATATGCGGGATCAATTCGTTCCAGGGCATACTATGAGGACGTTTTTCTTGACAGGCTGTAACATTAGATCGGGTTAACTTAGAAAAAAAGTCTTAGTTTTTATTTAATTATTTGCCAATTCTCGATATAAAACTAACAACTTCCGGTTTAACATGTAAAACCAAAAAAGGTGTCTTAGGATTTAACCGAGGATTACATACCAGACGTTCTAACTTTTAGGGACATTGAAAACCTAAGATAGGTAGGTGACAACAATTTTTTTCCAAGATCAACCTTTCCAATGTTACAGACTGTCAAAGTCTGAAAATTCCATATTTAAAACGTCAATATCTCAAAAACAATTGAATTTAGACACATAATATTGTATAGGTACAGAATAAGCGTAGAATTAGAAAATAATATAATATATAGGGTGTTAGGCATGCCAGCTGATCTAGCAGACAATACAGTGAACAAACCACTGGGATTAGTCAAAGAGGAGATTGATTACACGGCCAAGCAGCTTGCACAGAACAGATGGACAGAGTTGACAACATGTAGTACATCCAGGCAACTGTGGCCCACATTCGATAAAAAGAGAACCGCAGAGCTATTGAGACACAGTCGGAAAGACGTGAGAAATATTACTGCGGTTGTTACCGGACAATGCCTCTTCGGTAGACATGCCGAACGTATGCAAATACCCACTAACGACTTCTGCAGAAGTTGCAGAGATGAGGAAAAGGAAGAAAGTATTCAACATTTTCTGTGTGAATGCCCTGGCCTCGCAAGAAGGAGGTTCACTACTCTGGGTGAATCATCTTTCGATGGCCTGGAGGAACTAAGCAACTTACAACTTGGACGGCTGAGCAGATTTCTGAACAGTAGTGGCTGGTTTGAATGAGTTGTTAAAATCCTTCCGCGGTTACGTCGCATAAACCATCAGTGATCTGATGAAGGTGGGTTCTACGGAACACGTGTGGTATCACAACGGACCTAATCAGGACTACGTGAGACTGTTTGGTCAGAACCAAGGGTCTGCCACTCTTACCTAACCTAACCTAACCTAGGGTGTTCCATTAAAAAAAAAAAAATGTTTGATATGCCCTGACTATTTGGGACACCCTGTATAATTTTAGATTGTATATTTAATGCCTCCCTCTAACACACGTTTTTGAAAAATATTAAAAAGTTAAGTAGTTTAGATGCTATGAAATCCTGCGTTGATAGTGGGCCACCCCGTATAGCAGGAAGAAAAGTCCCGGGAATTTTTTTAAAAATATTTTTACTTTTTTAACCTAAAAACACAATTTGTTCTCAACATATTTCCTAATATATCACCTTTCTTTAGGCAATCCGTCTCTGATCACACTATTTTTCTGAGTTAATAGCCAGTTGTTGCCAACTACCTAATCAAACTCCGCTTTTCGAATGTTCAAACGCTAATATCTCGGCATTCACCTCCTGAAATCTGAATTTCGGTTCGCTAGAAAGAATATTTACCGCTGAATATGAAGGAGGTTTTTACCAAATTGTGAAGTTTCAGAAAAATTCGGTATTGAAATATCGTGATTTTTGGTGGTTAAAAAAATTGGTTATCGTGCAAATATTTACTAACCTACGCCTACGCAATGAAAAAATATCTTAATTTTGTAAAATTTACGATAGGTACTATGCAAATATTACTAAGATATAAATAAATTTACCTGTCTCGATTGTGTCTTAAAAATAAAACTTGTAAGTAAATAAATACTTAAGATTGCGAGAATTAATTCGGTAGTTAATAAGGACCTTTGCAACTGGCCAAATATAATTTTCCAAATGCTCAAATTGCATTTTTTGCATATTGCATATTTAAAAAATTATAATGAGTAAATAAAATAAAATGTGACTTTCAATGCCAATAATTTATTTTAAAATATTCTTTGTTTACAAATACAAAATAAAAATGTTCCTTCACTGACATTGGATCTATCCCTAGACGCATTTCACCATATCATGGCTCATCAGTACAGCTAGATTTCAACGAGAGAAAGGAATAATGGTCTACTGTTTAAGCAGTCTATGGAGAAACCCATCAGTAGGATGTTGCATATAGCGACATCTACTGTCGTTAGACATTCATATTACGTGTAAGTTCTTGGGTATGTACTTAAAAATACAACCGTATTTCTTTCTCGCTGAGATTTGTACCGGTAGAAATGTAAAATCAAACGACATTGCAATCTATGATGTACATATGTGAAAATTTCCATTCATTTAAAACAGGCCTCTTAACCAGTGCTTACAAAAAGTGTGGGTTTATCAGTAAGTCTTACAGTTAAAAATAAACGAGATATGCTATGTCACACACGGAGACGCATAGCTTATAGATAATTGTAACCATGCAGTCTGGAATGCAAAAACAAATATTATTTATTACACGTGTAATAAAAATATTTTTCAATGATAATAGATAATAATTTAAAAAATATACAGATGAAAATACTAATTAGCAAAATTGGATGTGCGGCATTTCGCAACCACCTGTTAACGCACAATTTGAATTGGCATTTACTAATATCACAAAATAAGCATATAAAAAACAAATTTCATTCATTCATTTTTATTTTGCACCAATTACAACAATTTTGCACGGATACAATTTTGTAAATATGCTATTCAAAATGAGTATGTAAAAATATAGTCTAGCATTAATAATAAGATTTAATTGTGCCAACAATATATATAGGGTGTATGTATGCTAATGTTGATGGGAGTAACCTGCCTTAAATATTTTCAATGTGGTGGCACTTCCGGTTATGCCGGAAGTAGGTTTCAACTTGCCCATTTAAATGGAACGTCCTATATATTATTACATTTTTAGATTCTACGTAAGATTTTAGGCAGATTTCATGTCCTATGCCTAAGTCTAAGCGTTTTTGACATATTTAAGTTTTTATGTTAAAAATAAAAATAATTATGAATTTTTCTTATAAGGAGGTCTTTATTATTTAATTTGGACTGGATACCTCGTTGAAATGGACCTACTTTAATAGATTTTTTATAATATATATTATTAATACCGGGTGTTCAAATAATAAGATTAAAAATGAAATGTAAAAACTCCAAAAATCTACATTTTCAAATGGAAACCCCCAAATTTTATAATTATTTCGCGTTTAGCATTAAAAATAAGGGTAAGTTTGTGTAAGGTTGTCCATTTTGCTTCGGATTTTAAGTTCATTTACTCTTAGTTGGTTATGATGGCGTTGAACAACAGTCAAATGCTAAAGAAATCTGTCACTTGTCATTTGACAATAATTATAAATAATCATGCCAGGGCGCTTAAATTGTACAAAGAATCATAGCCAACTAGAAGTAACTAAACATAAAATCCGCGGCAAAATCGCCATATAAAAATATTAAATTGACGATTTTTGAAAACTAAAATTTTTTGGAACTTCCCCTATATTTAATGCTAAACAAGAAATAAATACAAAATTTTGGGGGTTTCTATTTGAAAATCTAGACTTTTTGCAGTTTTTTCTATTTCAATTTTAATCTTATTGTTTGAACAACCTGTATTAATAGTTATCGAAATATTATAAAAAATCTATTAAAGCAGGTCCTTTTTAACAAGGAATTTAAATTTGATAATTAAGGCTTCTTCATAAGAAAAATTGATAATTATTTAAGTAGGGGAAGATTTTCGTTTTTATTTTTTTATTAATGTAATCTTAAGACATAAGGTTTAGTGTGTTTTTACACATATTTGAATTTTAGAAAAAAGTACTTCCTCGAGCCTTGCAAACGTCATTTTTGACATAAAAACTTAAATATGCCCAAAAACGCTTAGACTTAGGTGTAGGACATAACATACGAAATCTGCCTAAAATCTTACGTAGAATCTAAAAATGTAATATATAGGGTGTTCCATTAGAAATAAGCAAGATGATACTTACTTCCGGTATAACCGGAAGTGGCACTAAATTGAAAATACTTTAACCGGGTTGCCCCAATCAGCATACTGTCACATTTTTAAAATTTTCCTATGTATAGTTTTCCATATATACACGGGACACCCTGTATTAATAACTAAATAACGTACCTAATAAATCCTGACCATAACCCAACACAAAATCATTGATGATAGTAACATCAAGCACGGATGCATGCAGAGGAACACAAAAAAATACTGTTTTTACTAACTTTGCAGTTTCGTCACCAGTCAATCAGACAGTGTATTCATTTTGTATCATTTGGCATATTTTGATTATCTTATTTCAAAATAAATCTCACCTTATATTAGAAGTAAAGAAATCAGTGGCGGCTCGCGGTCCTAAAAAATGGTGAAGAGCTAGGTATAGTGAGGGTAGTTATACAAACATTGACTAAAACCCCATGTAACAAAACGTCTCTCTTATCCTCATCTGTCCAACGACTGAATGGAGTTTCCAACAAATTACAAACTATATTTGGGTTCATTTTTAAAACACACAACTAAGTAGGTATGTACACTACCGAATTAACTGAAAAATAAAAACAAAACTTTTTAATCACACAATAAATCACGTAAAAACAATATCTATAACCGTAAGTTTCGCTAAGCCTCAAAATAAATACCTTAAGGTTAGGCGAACCAATGCTAAAACAATGGTGCATACGACTGATCTATTTTTAAATTGCCCTTCATTATAATGCTAATTGTTACATGCTATTTGCGTGACTGACGTCACGTAACCATACCGTCGGTGAATATCAAAGCCATATGTTGGGCGTTGGGTCTTCACCTGCTTTGAGCTAACGGACACGGCCGGCTGAGGCGCGCCAAAATGCACGAGCGTTTATAATTATTGTCCATCGGAGTTATCCGTGCCCTATTATGCATAGCTACATTCGGATTAAATTAATATTATTAATTTGAACATAATTATTTTTAAGGGCTAAAATGGTATTGGTTACATTAATATTTAGATAATATTGTCGAAAAAATTTCCTCCTGGTTTTATTTTCACTTCACCTACTTCACCTGACGAGGCGCCACTGAAAGAGTTTTTCTATATTTTTTTCCGTAATGCGGTTGCACCGTGTTTCAGCAAAATATAATATTTGCAAAAAACAAGCTCTAAAAATTACTGCATTTTTCTCATTCTTTCGTTTATTACCGACTGATAATATCTGTAAGAGGAATGTCAAACATTTACGCAATATCATTCAAATAACTTAAAAAGATTGTTTTGTCATTGCATTTTCGGATTTTAAGCGGGATTTCGAAACAATTGACACAGCTAGACTATTGGGTAATTTGTATCAGAACGATATTCATAAAAAAGTTTATAAATGGTAGTAATAAGTAAAAAAAAAATAATAAAATAGGAATTTCCCAAGGGCAGAGGATGCTTTTCCTTAAGGCCGCCCTCTACAAAAAATACGAATATTTTAAATTCATATTGTTTAGTTGACCGGGAGACGATAAATAAACTCGGTAAACCTACAGATAGATCGGATTGGATGGGGATTGGCCACTGCATTCGGCTCTCTTTCCAACGCATTTCGGGATAAAGGCGAAACATTTGTATCTGACCCATGGCGTACCCATTTTTACAAATCTAATTGTCTAAATTGTACTCATTGACATGTAATATTGCCCAAAACCCTTGTGAAAATATCTTGCCGGGCAAACGCCTATCTTGAAAAGGAAGGTTCTATGTCGAACGTTGCCCGTCACACGATACTGCTCCGTCGGTAAGTTGCATCCCAATTTAATAAAACCAAACCAATTTTCGCAATGGTATACATCGCGTGACCTTGACGGTGGTTTATTTTCATAAATAACGCAGTGATTACCAAATGATTACCGGTGATTTCTCAATGATTACCAATGATTTCCTATGATTACCAATGATTACCAATGATTTCCAATGATTTCCAGTAATTTCCTTACAGTATGTACACAAATCTAATGCATTTGGGTCTGACGGTATCACACGAACGATGCTTCAATACTGTGGACCTTTTATTCTTCCCTATATCACCCACATTGTTAATGTCTGTCTCGAACGTAGCTACTTTCCAGGTTCTTGAAAGATGTCAATTATTCAACCCATCCCAAAGATATCTAATCCAGATTCATATGAGGACTTGCGCCCGATAAGTCTTCTCCCTGTAATGTCCAAGGTATTGGAAATAATTGTTTATACTCAAATAAATGAACATGTCAAGGAATATAAAATTATACCAAGCTTTCAATCTGGCTTTAGAAAATCTCACAGTACAGCGTCGGCGTTTGCTGGTATTTTGGATGGGATTGGGAGGGATCTTGATGATGGGAAGATATCTTCTTTGGTGCAGCTGGATTTCTCGAAGGCATTTGACACCATTAATCATGAACTTCTCTGTGTTAAATTGTCATACTTTGGGTTTCACTTATCAGCAGTGAATTTCATAGCATCATATTTGAGAGATCGATCCCAGAGGGTTGTGCTAGGGGACAGTACTTCATCGTTAAAGTCTGTTATATCGGGTGTGCCACAAGGCTTGATTTTGGGACCTCTTCTCTTCATTATTTATACCTCTGATGTTCTAACAGATATAGAGAACTGCTCAAAACAAACCTATGCGGATGACACACAGATTTCTTTCGGTTTCTTGCCTAAGGAACATCATATTGGTGAGTTTATTATAAACAATGAATTAAAAAAAGTTTACGACTGTGCAAAGGGTCACAATTTGACTCTAAATCCCAAAAAATCCGTTGTGGTTCACTTTGGAAAAAAGAGAATTTGTGATATTAATCATTCTGTCCAGTTGCACATCGGGGGAGTACCTATTCCAGCGAGAAACGTCGCTAAGTCTCTGGGAATTCTGCTTGATGATCAGCTAAAATTCATAGATCAGGTCAATGCTCTCCTTAAAAAATCTTTTCATCATCTTAGGCTTCTCTATGCAAACAGACACGTTTTGTCTAGAAGGATGAGAATTGTTTTATCTGAATCTTTAGTATTGAGTCATTTTAACTATTGCAATTTTATTTATGGTCCCTATCTTAATCTTTTGGAAAAGAGAAAAATTCAGAGAGTGCAAAATTCTTGTTGTCGCTTTATTTTCTCTCTGCGTAAATATGACCATGTTTCAAGTTCAATTCGTGAACTGAAATGGCTTAATATGAATAATAGACGAGAGCTCCATTTTGCAGTTTTTTTACATAAAATTGTTCTTACGGGATTGCCTATTTTCCTTAGGGATAGGCTTATTTCTAGAAACGCTATACATAACAGAGACACACGATATAATGACCTTTTTAGCATTCCCAAACATTCTACAGCCATGTTTCGGCGATGTTTTAGTTATCAGGCTCCTCACACCTATAATAAACTTCCAAATGATCTTAAACTGTCAAGCTCATTCTCTTTTAAACGGAGGTATAAATCTCACTTACTTGCTGGCCAATAAATACTCACAACTCTAATTGTAAAGTTTGTGGTGTGGAAAAAATAAAATAAAAAAAAAGATTGTTATTTTATTATTGTATAGCTTTTTGTTTATTTATAAAATATCTTAATAATATTTATATATTCTAGTTAGAGGTTCTATGTAAGACTAGCCATTACGGCTAAATATCGCCTCGATCAAGAATATCTTTGTTAAGATTTGATTTTGTGTAAACTTTTTTTTCTTTGAATAAAAGACGTTTATTATTATTATTATTATTATTATTATTATTATTATTATTATTATTATTATTATTAATGACGAAGGGTGAGATACCCCTCGGACATTTTATACAAAGTGAGCGCAGAATTTTGTGGGCAATTAAAAAATATTATAATATATAGGATGTTCCAATATGGGACACCCTGTATAATTTAAAATAATTTTAGATTCTAGAAGAAATGCCTTCCTATAACTTTGTCCTTATAAGTAAATCATAAAAGAAGGAAAGAAATAAGAACACAAAGTCTTCCTCTACTATTATATTAAAGAATCTCGTATGTTCAGAGAAACTTTTTATCTCTACATGTTTCGAATGCAGAAGCATTCATCTTCAGGAGAAGATGAATGAAAAAAGAAGAAACTAATAGATATCACCTTAAGCATCAAAATTGTAAGTTCAGTAAATAGAACTGTGAGAAAACTAATACACACGTGGTATTGTAACAATAAAAATATATGGGATTCAGGCTCATGGCACTGTAAAAGTTTATATGCAGAATAAAAAATATAACATCTTTGTCTGAGAAGAATGGTTGGAAAAATGTGGAAAAGAAAAGGTTAATAATTAATCCAGAAATTGAAGGCTGGTCATAACAGAAAACTGAAGTGTGAGGAAGATGAAGTTATTAAATTATGTTAGAATTGGAGGGTTAATGTTTAAAGTGGCAGTTCTGACAAGGTTCGTCAGATGAATACCACATGTCGATTGACAGTTAAGAATGAGAACACGTGGTATTCATCTGACGAACCTTGTCAGAACTGCCACTTTAAACATTAACCCTCCAATTCTAACATAATTTAATAACTTCATCTTCCTCACACTTCAGTTTTCTGTTATGACCAGCCTTCAATTTCTGGATTAATTATTAACCTTTTCTTTTCCACATTTTTCCAACCATTCTTCTCAGACAGAGATGTTATATTTTTTATTCTGCATATAAACTTTTACAGTGCCATGAGCCTGAATCCCATATATTTTTATTGTTACAATACCACGTGTGTATTAGTTTTCTCACAGTTCTATTTACTGAACTTACAATTTTGATGCTCCGTTAAGGTGATATCTATTAGTTTCTTCTTTTTTCATTCATCTTCTCCTGAAGATGAATGCTTCTGCATTCGAAACATGTTTCTCTGAACATACGAGATTCTTTAATATAATAGTGGAGGAAGACTTTGTGTTCTTATTTCTTTCCTTCTGAATTTCCACTCCACTTTAAGTATGGACTATTTCTTCAAGTTTAAATTATAAAAATTTAAGTAGTTTAGATGCTATATGAAATTCTGCGTTGAGAGGGGCCCACCATGTATTAACTAACTGCCACTTTGATTAATATAAATTAGGTATTTCATGGCGGAGCTTGATATAATATATTTGGTCAAAATGTTCCTAAATTCTTAGATAAATATATTATTAAATTGCCTAAAAGTATGTAAATTAAAATGAAATGTTTGAAACACAAAACGAACCTATGGTTATAGGATGGGTAATTTCAACTCAATGTAAATACAAATCTACTAGAGACGTGATCCAAAGAAAAAACAAGATAACCGTACGTCACACATCTAGTATAGAAAACGACATTTTGTACTTCACCATAGTAGTCTGCAATTCGAAGATTCAGTGTATGTAAACGCGGCTTAACGGATAGCGCGCACTCTAGTGGGTACTTTTCTAATCTGCGAGTTGCAAACTGTTGTGGTGAAGCTCAAAATGTCTTTCTCTATACTGTATGTGTGAAGTACCGTCGTCTTGTTTCCCGTTTCTAGTAGATTTGTCTTTTGCATTTAGTTGATTGACTAGATGGCGATACCGACTGTTCACTATACTTATTTATGTATTTTTAAATAAATATTAAAAAGGCGATTTCCAAGTCTGTGGAACTCAGATTATGGCTTTCCGATAGTGGTTTACATGTAAATAAACGGAATAGGCATATTTAATTGGTAAAAAATAGTATTGTATGTATATTTGTGAACAGGTGAGGTTACTGACGTTTAAGGTATATGCTGCCCCATTTCTATTTATCATCGCCATGTATATTATCATTATACGTACAAGGTCAACCAGTGGCGTAGCCAGAAAATATGCTCGGGGGGGGGGGGGGGGGGCTAAGTGGGCGTAAGTATGACATTTTTTTTTGGAGAGAGGGGCTGTTGGGACTACATGTATTCTCTCTCTATTATGATAGTGTACCTAGTGAAGAAGGTGGAAAAGCGCCGCAGGCGCATGGTTGGATTAAATTTGTTTTGTATATGTTTAAGTCTTTTTTTTTTGATATTCCTAACTGGCTCTTTATTAAAAAAAAACATTTTTTATATTTGTGAAAGATATGAATATTGGTTTTGGACTTGCATTGTCTTTATTTGTTTTATATCACAACGTTTCAACTGGTAAGTATCTCCAGTCGTCTTCAGGTGAATACTGGTGTCAATCCAAAATTTTAATACAAGACGTATGTATGTATGACTCCAACCAGCGTTTTTCGGGCTCGGTTTTTCATGATTAAATATAAAGTAAATATCGCTCGCCACGCCGAAATTGATGATTTTTTCAGAAATCATGTATTTGAAGAGCGTAGATCTAAGAGCAGTTTTTGGTGCAAATGTTTATGTTTTGAAATACTCCTTCTTAAGTGCCGTTTTGTATATTCATAATAAAGCATTCTCGATGTAAAAATATATATACAAAAAAAATACTAAACGTCAAAAGACAAAAATATGAACAAAATAAAATAAATGTCAATTTCACTCTTTCTCTCTCTCTCATTTATTCGGTTCTAAACAAAAAACTAAAAGCAAATACAAAGAAAACAAATTAATTAAAAGTTATCAGCAGTTGAATCGGCTGTTATGGTTTATGACCAGGTGTCATCTTCCCCTTTAAATTAAAGAAATGTTCATAAATTGGGTTGTAAAAAGTACAATCATAGTTTTTATTATTATGAACCAACTAGCTGTAAATGTAGTGCATTTATCATTCAGCTGCACTCGTTTAATGTATCAATATGATACCTGCGTCCAAACTAGGCTGTCTGGAACACCTTTGCTCGGCAGGTGAGCGGAATTTGGCACCTTATTGAAGCTGCGTATAGCTCCTTAGCACAACAAAAGCTACGCGAACTTGAATAGAAACAGGAACATGTGATAGTGTCGTCGTACACAGCACTGCTAAGACGCGACCTATCAACTCTTTATATGCAAATTGAATTGAGTGCTCAGTGTGGGCTTTTTTCACCCGACACCGCCTTCTCGCCTTGGTCCCGTTCGACTCTTTGGTTGACAGTTCGTAAGGCACTGATTTTTCCCACATGTAAACCCTATATTTTTTGGGACTAAACTTCCCCAATACCGGTCAACATGTGATCCTTAGAATTTAGGAATAACTTTTACTCCATGCCTGATTATAAATATTTTTACTGTACAGGGCGATTTAAAAGTAATAAGCTATTTACTATTAAAAATTGCGTTATCCGCAACACAATTAATTAAGTATAAGCTTATACCCATTTTTTGTACTACAAAAAATTGTTGACTATACATTCCTACAAGAAGGTCTTAACTGCATGCGTGTGTAACGTGAGTTGTTGACTTCGCCACACGAGATAGAACTACAGTTAACAATAACATAATTACTCAACGCCGATAAAAACACCTCTTTTTATTACAAATACAAACATGTTTCAATACTTTTCATCACAATCGTCAACATATTATCTTTAGTGGGCATCCTTAAAATATAAATGATCATGTAGAATGTAAGAAACTAAACAATTTTCACTTACTTGTAAATGACCCAAAAGTGTCTCGACCGTATGAGAGACGAAAATAATTTTTCCATTAGGGCTCATGATGAGTAAAAATCCCCCCATCTGGTCGCAAATGAGTTGTTCCAGGACGAACTGGTCGACGTGTTTGGGTAACTCCATATGAGGAACACCCTTACCCTGTGCCAAAGCTGGAACAGAAAAAAAACTTATTTTTTATTTAATAGGTAAACTTTCTTTTCACACAATTTTTTGTAAAATCTAGAAAGGGAAAAAAAAATATTTTAGTAGCATTTTTTTTTTGCTAAATTCTCTCAACTCGGTTTTCGTTCTTAAGGACTCGTGTAAGCAAAAAATATTCAAAATTTAATAACTCCTTGACACTTATAATTAAATCAGACCATTCTCACCAATATTTTTTTATTAATTTAAGTATTGTTTAATATATTTACTCTTCAAATTTTACTTAAATATTCTATTAGGCACGTGTTCCGGACATTTATCAAAACTCCGATCAATTTTAGACCTCCACGATTTGTTTACAGTAGAATTAGAATTTTATTCTTTTGCAAACCAGGCGCCGAGCTGGAAAATCGCGAGTAATTTTTAATCCATGCAAATGAATTCTTTGTACTCGCTTCAATAGCACTAGGAGAACTGTTGACATTTTTGCCGCCTTAGTTAAGCGAGCATAGACGTCGTATATTTTATAAAAATAATGTTTCGAGAAAGAATATCTTAAGTATAATTCTAATTTCTTCTCCAAAGTTACCAGCTCTAAGCAAAATTATATCTATACATGGTGGTGCATTTTCGTTGGAAACATAGGAAATCCCATGCTGTCCAGAGCGGGGTTGTAGGGAGACTTTTGAGGGTCTCTATGTGGTGAGTGCACCATGCAAAGTTTGAACAACCCGATCTTAACTTATTTCAATAGGATTGCGATTGCTTTTTCATTAGAATTCAACAGGTGATGCTGCGGACACCATTATTGATTGGACTGGTCAACCTGTGATTTGTCATTGTCAAATATAATTTGAAAGTATTAGATATTTTGGTAGTAATTATTTTTTACCTAAGTAATTATTATGAGTTACACAATAGAAGAAAAAGTCACTATGATAAAATGGTGTTATGCGGGAAAAGCTTAAGTATTGTATCTGATATGTTTTCCGTTTATTTCCCATTCCTACCAAGTCGGCCATACAATATGTTATTAGAGGAAAGTCGCCTAATATTGGGGTAGTGCCTAATATGGGGTAGTTCAATTTTAAGCAACTACTTGTTCCGACATCTATTCTGAACATTACAAACTAACCACCGACTTCCTAGAAAGCGCCCATTCCCATTTCGGAGCGAACACTTGTTCCGTTTCGACGATTTAGGGTTTGGTAATTTTGTGTAGAAATAAAAGTTTCTGGTGACTGTTGCATTTTATATATTTAAGGTAACTTATAGGTAAGTTTTTAAAAATTTAATAATATCATTCAATATAGAATTTGGCGTAGTTATGGAAATGATTTTGGTTTTTTAAGAAAACATCGCAGTTTTTTCAAAAACATATCCCTTCCAAAAATCAAATTTGCTCGTAATATGGGGTACCTATTAATTTCTAATTTGGGGTACCCCATATTGGGAGACTATGTACTTTTCCGTGTAAAACCAAAGTGTTTTCTTTTAGATGCCTAAAAAATTAAAAGTTTGGAACAAGGAACAAATGATTTCAACAATTTTAGCTGTTCGGCAATGTGCTGGTTGTGAAAAAAATCGGTATATTTGTGACTTTTGCATTTCTAAATAATTTGTTTTTTGTTCTTTCTATATGAGATTTTTTTTATGTTTATAAGGGACGAAACGTTTTGTTAGATAAATATACTTTTTTCATTTCCATAAATAAATATTTCTTATTTACTTATTTTCAAATTTTACATATTAAATTGGGTACCCCATATTGCGAACATAGTGTACCCCATATTAGGATAACATATGACCCTAATATGGGGTAGTGCACTTTTTTTTTAATTCTGCATATTTTCATCTGCTTTTTTTTAAAACATGTTTCTTCTTATTAAATGCTTGATAGTATATCCAACGAAACATGAAATATGGAAATAATGCTTAAAACTACCTCAGTTTTTTTATTATCGTGTTTTGAAAAAAACTACCCCATATTAGGAGACTTTCCTCTACTAAGTTTGAGGCCAAAGGCGCTGTAATAAACAACTGCAAATGCACAGCACAGAATTATGAGAGAACTGAAGAAAACAATGGTATCTTAATATTTTACTTCGCGTCGAAGAAAATAAAAATATCAGCCCGAGAACTCTCGGGCAAGGGGTAGAAAAACATTACACCACAGCACACAGACACGAACAGACCCGAACTTTGAAAAAGCATAAATATCATTCACACAAGTATCAAAACCATCAAGAATTGCTAAAAGGGGATAAACAACGAAGATTACTTTTTGTTTTGAAATGATGGAGCAAGCTAACAACACATATTTTTTACAAAATATTTGCTTCTCAGACGAATGCACGTTTGATGATATGAGCCGAATATACAAAATTATCGGTACTGGAGCCTACAAAATGGACATCGTCTTACATGCACTCATTGCACTCGAACCCAATACCCTCAGAAAGTGAATGTTTGGGCAGGAATTTTTGGACATCGCAACATTGGACCATTTTAAAGGAAATTTTACGAATTTAACATATTTAGATCGTCATCAAAATCAAATTGGACCCGTAATAGAGAAAGTCGCTGATAAAAATCAGGAGATGTTCCAAATGGATGGTTACCCGGCCCACAATTCGCTTGTGGTACGCGAATATCTAAATAATGCCTTTAATGGGCACGTTTTCGGTCCAAACTCAACAATTAATTGGCGAGCTAGGTCTCCTGACCTCTCACCAATCGAATACTCCATAAAATAAATGATAACATTAAATTTTAAAAAAAAAACCTTTTTTTGATGTTAAGACAACAGTTTTTTGGATAGTAGAGTGCTGGATCTTCCCAAAGCAACCTCGTCATTTCGTATTTTATTTAGAATGTCCTTTTCAAAACTCATCAGCATGAAAGCATCCAATCGGTTCTGGCTAAGAGTACTTCTTAACCTGTTTTTTAAATATTTTAATTTGGAAAAACTTCTCTCACAGGCTACCTGGGAGATTGGAAGAGTTAATAAATATAGGCTAGTTCCAGCATTAGGTAAACCTCTTTATACATGCCGTATTTCTGCAATTTTTGCATTGCATACAGTTTTTTGATTGCCATCATCATTTTCAGAAGATTCCTTTTCAAAATTGAAAGTATAAAATTCATCGGTGTTGAGTTTTAAAGTGTTCCAGTTTTCCATAAAGTTCTCTAGCTCATGCTGAAGTTTTTGGGAGGTGGCAAGGGGATTTATCTTTATGAGCTTTTCAGAAAGAGTCTGCGAGGAATTTTGCCTTTTAAGTCATTAAAATTTCTTTGCAAATAGTAAAATTCTTGGTGAACCTTTCGTCCATTGATTAAATTATTGTATCAAGGACATGTTCTAAATCTGTCAATGACATTATTCAATTTTTCATCCTTGGATTCTTCTACTATTTTTTTCACTCTGCTTACTCTTACTGCTGGTAAATTAATTTCAATTTCAATATCGCCAATGTCTAGATCCGAATGAATAGCCTCCAATTCGGTTACTGCCCACTTAACAAACATATCGCTAGTTTCTTGTAAATTTTTAAAATATTGTTCAATTTGTCTTAGCTGTTCTTGCCATAGTATTTGCCTTAATAAGATCTAATTCTTGGGTTTGTATGTATCTTGATAATGGCCCTGTTATCGAGAAAATGTTTTTTAAAATAGATGGGCAGTTAAAATCATCATATTTTTGTAGAGATTCCCGGAAAGACCTACCTTAGCGCGAACGTCAGAATTCGTATTGTTTAAATTTACAATCGTTTTTAATGTCAAAAGAACTTTAACGTACATGGAAGGTGCTTTACACCAGAATATACCAAATATTTTTAAGAGAGCCGTTTTCTTCGCCCACCAGCGTGTCTCAACAATTGTCTGTAGCTTCCTTTTTTTGTTATAATCGATATTAATTTTATTCCAGGCGTACATGCGTATATGTGACTCTCTGAAGAACACTGCTATTTTGTTAATGATGACGCTTTTTAAGCTTATATTCTTTTTAACCAAAAATAAAAAAAAACAGTGGCGGCGCCTGATGTACCGGCGCACCGGGAAATGCCCGGCGGGCCCATCCTCCCATGTAGTGGGATTGACAGTAAAGTTTAATTGAAGAGTAATCAACCTGGTTAAAACTTATTGTTATGTTACATTATATTTAGTTACGACCAGGTAAACCACTAACTCGAACTGTGCTGTCAATCCCACATTATAAAATTACCATTTTTAACATTTCTTCGATTTAAACTGGACCACGATTTAAATCGACTTTATAAGATTGGGCAAGAAGCATATATGATTTTAACCGAGGTCCATTTTTAACCTAGGTTTAAACTCAGGTTTAAGAGGACTTTATAAAAGTGGGCCTTAGTTTAATATCACTAGCTTCTAATCTATAACTTACTTTGATAAATCCTTAAATGAGTTGCTGTCAGTCTTAAAATACTCGTTTTGTCCATGCGCTTCGCACTCCTGGACACAAGCGGTACCAGGGCGGCCAGTTCTCCAATAAAGGAATTTAGCCGATCCCGTCGTTGTTTTTCTGCTTTGTTGCGCATCTCTCGGCTATTGCTGAAACAAACAAAGGTTTCGTTATTTTTTAGCAATCAAATCAATCAATTTTTCTTATGTACCTAAAACTTGATGAATCGTATTTCCACCTGTGATTCACGACGTTTATTAGAACTATTAGGAGAACCATTAAATATATCTATTATTGCAATAGAGTCGAATGTAAATGTATTATTCCCCATATCCACTGGGCATAGCCATGCGTATTTTTCTTTCTAAAATATTTTTCCTGATATTATGACTCATTTTTCATTCGTATGCCAAATTTTGTTCAACCGGATAAGTAGTTTTTGAGGTTAATTCATTTTATATGCTTTTACATCTTCGAATATATTCTTTTTTTAAGAAATTAATAGCAGCCCATTTTAAATTTCACAACTATCATACTTTTCCGAATAGAAAGATTGAAGATGTTTTATAGGCTCGAAACGTTGATATTTGGTTAAAGCAATATTACACAAAGACGTTAGAAGAAGCAAGATTCACGAAACTGCAAAACACCATCAATTTTGACAATAGCAATAGATAAATGGGAAAGATACTGGACATATTTACCAGACCTTACGCACTCAAAGGCTCTTATAAATAGTCCCGTGAATCAACAGGTAACCGACAAACTACTGCGGCTTAGCAGGTCACATCTCAAAGTCTTAGTTGGTCTGTACACTGGACATTGCGGATTGCGATACCATATGCACAAAATCGGCCTGGCGCAAAATGACGAATGCTAATTCTGCATGGAAGATGTAGGAACGGTGAAGCACGTATGCGCAGCTGTCCTGCGACAGAAAGAGTCAGATTTGAACTGTTTGGCGATACAACGCTGCTGCCGGAAGATCTAAAAAGTACATCTCCAGACATCATAGTTCAACCTCAATTCAATCATAATCATAAGCTTCATTAAGAGGCTAGACAACAAACCCGAACGGTCGTAGTGGAGGGTTAACCCACTCACTTAAACCTTGTAGAGTACATCGGAGAATTGGGGATCGTGACTCGGGCCCCCGTTAAACCGTAGATTCTAGGGAATAGTCCTGGCAGCCGAAGACCAGGGAAAAATGAAAATATAAAAAATTTATACTAGGATTCAAAAACACAATTATCCATTTTTTTTTGCCTGCTTGTACTACCTATTTATATTAAATATATTACAGTATTATTGGAAAATTCCGATAATCAATGGATCTTGTATCAAATTACTCGTAATCTATAAATGAAAAAAAAAATTGCATGTTCGACCCACTTGACCCTCAAAGATATTCGCAGTTGTGCATTATCGTAATATGAACTTTGAATTTTGATGCAATCATATTTTTTTTTAAATACGGAAAAATAATAAAAAACCTGCAGCTTGGTTCCCTTTTACAATAAAATCGAACATGGCGTCCAATCAGTAATTTTTCCATCATAAATAATGTTTTAAAATTGTGGTAAAATACTATTTTAATTAAATTGGAAAAATTTTATCTATACAGGATGTCCCGAAATTAGCGTCCAATATTTTTAGAGCATAAAGTACTTCAAAAAATATGACAAAAATGTCTTATAAAAATAAAATTAATTTTAAAAATAACGCATTTTTCAAACCATCCATATGGATGAGTTTAGATAATTCCAAAAGTTACTCTTAACAATGTCTGAAAGGTCTTAAAATAATAAAAAAGTTCCTATAAACAACGTTTTGAGTATCATAAGTTGCAAAATATATTTTTTTTGTAACTGAACTTTCAGAATTACCTGATCTCATGAGGATTATCCTTGATGTCTTAATCATTTTTAAAATTAATTTACTTGCAAACGGTGCTTACTTTCTATCGAAATAAAAAAAGAGTATCATTTTTTAAGAACAAACTCTGGACTTTCAAAAAATTGCAAATAATGTTACAGAAAATTCTCTACAAATTACCCGGTCGAATAATGTCAACTGGTAGATTGATAAGTCCAGCTCTATTTATACTAGCTAGATGCATTAAAGCATGGGCGCAAACATGCACTTAGCTTGTATAAATAGAGCCGTAGTCACTGTACTTATTTTGTATTCACCTGAAGACGACTGGAGATACCTACCAGTTGAACCGTTGTGATTTAAAACAAATAAAGACAATCCAAATGCAAAACTCTTCTATCATTCATATCTTACTTTGATACTGATGACGATGTCGAACATAATAAAGAGTAAACACGACGCCGACGACGGCTTTCGCGATATCATGGGACTAAAATTAAAATAGTAATATAGTAAAATTCTGGTTGAAAACTGCCCATGCCCATATCGCACGAGGAAGTAAATTGGGCACGACGCCGTAGGTGGAGTGCTCAAACTTCCGGGCGCAATATGGAAAACCCACTCGAGTTGTACATTATACATATTTTTTCTACGACTCAACTTTATACTAAAAATTTAAAAAAGTATTTAAATCATTAAGCATTATAACTTGTATAAAATTACACTGTAACGTATTTGTGTAATTTCTTATATTTACACAAAATCACTTTGAATATAATATCTATCTTTCTTACATTCGGCCTCTTGCATCGCAAATAACTAACAAAGCAACTTGCATATACAGGGACATTATTTTAAGTGTCTCACCCGATTGGCGACTTTGCTATCGATCACATTAAAAAAACAATTATGTATTCCCTAACAGCTTTTAGTGAAGAAGCCAAATTTGATGTCAAAAAAAATCTATGTTTACAAATTTGACAGATACGACGCCATATTGGATTTTCTTAAATGGCAACCCTACCTTATAGTAAGCCAGCTGTATTCGCCTATTTGTTCCAACATTAAAAATATATAATTGTCAATATTTATTTTCAGCCGTTCCGGAGATATGAGGCTTCGAAGTTGGTGATTTTGTTATCATCGAATTAACAGAAGCTTTGAGATTAGAATCTCAATTTTTTCTGAGGATACGTAATTTTTTATGGCGGAGCCACCCATGCTATTGTCATATATGTCAGATGTCAAAAAATAACAGTTACGACGCCATTTTGATTTTTTTTAAATGGCTACCCACATTTATAACTACGTCAGTGTATGGTATTTCGCGGTCCGATTTCAAAAATATATAGTTGTCGATATTTATTTCCAACCCTTACCGAAATACGACCGTATCAAAAACTTCATCGTATGATTTGTGTTTTAAGTATCTCACCCCATTAAAATATAGAAGCTTTAAGATTAGAAACTCAATTTTTTCTGGCGATATATAATTTCTTATGGCGGAGCCACCCATGCCATTGTCATATATGTCAGATGTCAAAAATTTACAGTTACGACGCCATTTTGAATTTCTTAAATGGCTACCCACATTTATAACTACGTCAGTGTATTGCATTTCGCGGTCCGATTTCAAAAATATATAGTTCTCGATATTTATTTCCAACCCTTATCGAAATACGACCGTATCAAAAACTGCATCGTACGATTATGTGTTTTAAGTATCTCACCCCATTAAAAAATAGAAACTTTAAGATTAGAAACTCAATTTTTTCTGACGATATGTAATTTCTTATGGCGGAGCCACCCATGCTATTGTCATATATGTCAGATGTCATTTTGAATTTTTTTAAATGGCTACCCACATTTATAACTACGTCAGTGTATTGCATTTTACGGTCCGATTTCAAAAATATATAGTTGTCGATATTTATTTCCAACCCTTACCGAAATACGACCGTATCAAAAACTGCATCGTATGAGTATGTCTTTTAAGTATCTCACCCCATTAAAATATAGAAGCTTTAAGATTGGAAACTCAATTTTTTCTGACGATATATAATTTCTTATGGCGGAGCTACCCATGCTATTGTCATATATGTCAGATGTCAAAAAATAACAGTTACGACGCCATTTTGAATTTGAATACACTGACGTAGTTATAAATGTGGGTAGCCATTTAAAAAAATTCAAAATGGCGTCGTAACTGTAATTTTCTGACACCTGACATATATGACAATAGCATGGGTCGCTCCACCATAAGAAATTAAATATCGTCAGAAAAAATTGAGTTTCCAATCTTAAAGCTTCTATATTTTAATGGGGTGAGATACTTAAAACACATACTCATACGATGCAGTTTTTGATACGGTCGTATTTCGGTAAGGGTTGGAAATAAATATCGACAACTATATATTTTTGAAATCGGACCACGAAATGCAATACACTGACGTAGTTATAAATGTGGGTAGCCATTTAAAAAAATTCAAAATGGCGTCGTAACTGTCATTTTTTGACATCTGACATATATGACAATAGCATGGGTGGCTCCGCCCTAAAAAATTACGTATCCTCAGAAAAAATAGAGATTTTAATCTCAAAGCTTCTGTTAATTCGATGATAACAAAATCACCAACTTCGAAGCCTTATATCTCCGGAACGGGTGAAAATAAATATTGACAATTATATATTTTTAATGTTGGAACAAATAGGCGAATGCAGCTGGCTTACTATAAGGTAGGGTTGCCATTTAAGAAAATCCAATATGGCGTCGTATCTGTCAAATTTGTAAACATATTTTTTTTTTGACATCAAATTTGGCTTCTTCACTAAAAGCTGTTAGGGAATACATAATTGTTTTTTTTTATTGTGGTCGATAGCAAAGTCGCCAATCGGGTGAGACACTTAAAATAATGTCCCTGTACATTTCATGCACTAAATATTATAGTAATTGTCTAGAAAACGGGAGCGTTGTAAAAAGAAAAAAAGGGGGGTTTGTGCACAAATCTTTAGTTCGGTCAGCAAAAAATTAAGAAAAGTTCGGTAAAAATATATTTTGATTTGATATCACTCTTTGGGAAAAATTGTTGTATATATGGGCTGTGGGATAAATATTTTGATTCAAATATAAAAAATAACAAATTTGATCTCAAAGATTTGTATCTTTGAGATGACTTTTATTAAATGCCAGAAAACGACTTCATATCCTAATTACGATGGATATGAAATTAGATCCGTTTTAGTGTAAAGGAAACAGCAAATCTCCATGTGGAAGTAAAAAAAAACACAATTCCATTCTCCATCAAATTTTCGCCTGAACGTTCCATTGTTGTTGGCCGAACAAGTTTTTAAACTTATCCATTAGTTTTTATTTCAACGCATTCTAATTTAGTATAGAAATGCATACGTGACATTAGTCCAAACAGGCGCGGTATATTTATAAAAATGATGCAAAATAGTGCAGTAAGTATCTCTTAATTGGGATGTTTTATCGCTAACCGCAAACTTTACGACTCTGTTCACATTATACAATTTTACCGTAATGTTCTATGTCGGCATATTGAATAAAGACTATAAAACGTTGTCTAATAATAATTATTGTAAGTACGAAGGTACAGATACCGGGTTTGTCGCCATAATAGTGAACATAAGGAAATACTTGGCAATATAAAGGGGTCAAATTTATTAATAGACGACATAATTTATTTTAGTGTAGCTTTTAACCTTATAATAAAAACAATAATATAAACTTCTTTGGAGCGTTAAGTTAATTTTTATTTTGTATAATAAAATAGGTAGTCGGTAAAAACGGGTTTCACATGAATTTGACTCGGTCCGATTTCTTTTTATATTAAAAAATAAAAAAGCAATATTTAAACATTGAAACATTTATATGTTTTAAATGTTTGCCATTGATTAGTTAGGCAATAGTTAAACAGCCTCTAAATTCTTGAAAGACGTCAAAAGTATTTCATAGAATATCACGCATTTAATTTATAATTCAAGACTTTAAATCTTCACTTAATCGGCCTATTTTTGTAAACCTTATTTTTTAAATTACCCCGCAAATAAAAGTCCAAAGGGTTGGGGTCTGGGGATCTCGCTGGCAACTCAATTTCGCCTCTTCTCCCTATCCACTAAAGTGTATTAGAAAATATAAAATACGTAAAATTCGATGGAATTTTGGATTGGTTCTTTCCTAGCTAACAATGGCAAAATACAGGACAGTAAATGGGAATATACGACTTGTAGTACCTTGTTGGAAAACCCTTTTAAAAAGAAAATTGACGGTGGCATTGTTTTTAAATTTTGAAAAATGTCACGGTATCGTCACAATTCAAAAATTAAGTTGGGTTTGGAAAGGCGAAGGGTTTTAAAAAACAAATATTTTTTCCTCAACTTCTAGCGAATTTGCTACAGTTAAAGTTATGGTGGAAATGCAATTTTTCGACCAATGTATTTAATACTAGGTACGGCGACTAGCAATAATTTAAAGAAGACCAATCTCAGTGAACCAGAAAGCAGTAACTGTAAAGTCCGCCACACGGTTCTGGAGCTACATCTAAGGAGGCAGGAGGATAAAATACCTTAAACGTAGTTTTAATCATATCATCTCGATACAAAATTAACCAAGTTAGTGGTATAATAGGCATGCCGATTAAAGGTTTAGATGTACATCTGCAGTCTTTTTTTATATAAAAATCGTTAATACACAGTAAATATTTTTTATGTAAATTTACCATAACCTTTATTGGTAATATAAGGCCATTGATGGTTAATTCATAAGGAGGGATTATTTAAGTGTACACTTGGTGCACTAATGCTTAGCACGTCTTGTATCTCTATGTAAGTTATGTGACGATCTTTGTGCACCCGTTTTTCTCGTTTATGCTTCTAAGCTAAATACGAAATACAATCACTCAATGCTGGTTGGAGTGCGTAGCGATCAACTTTCTAACATATACAAGTCCTGTTAAATAGACATGTTACATATTGTTGAATACCTTTAACCAGAAAGAAGTTTTTTTTATTATTAGATCATCCTATATAGACTTGTGCCAAACGACTCGTGTATATCCCTTAATTATGACGGTCCCCAAAACGAAATTGTTTTTCCAGAAGAAATTCCAGAAATATCTCAGGACAAGATAATTCGAAATGTAATAAGTGAAAGGAATTAAAAGAGTTATAGAAGTATATAGAATTCTTTTTATAACGTTTTTATGAATACCTACAATTTTGAAATTTTGTCATTGCCTGAAATGCAATATTTCGAACAAACCCCAATAACCTTCAGTTATTAGTTGGAAATTAAAAGAATAGTACTTCGTATGAAAATATTTTTTGGTACCGTTTTCCGATCAATTTTATGACAACATCTTTGAAACTCAACCTGGGTGAAATGTAAATGTTTTGGTACCGTAGCATCCATCAGAAATTTCATTCGACATTGTCAAACAGTCCAACTTTTATCAGAAGTGATGCTTGGACAATAATTGGAATATCTTATGATAAATTACCAGCTCTTAGGTTTTTTTGCCTAACTGATGAGACCAGAAAAGGTCGAAAGCTAAAATGGGATCAATTACAATATCCAAGTGATGTTTACACGGATAGTAGACCCGATTTGTGATCCAGTTTGCATGCAGCAAAGGATTTTAGCAATGGAAAATGTTGACAAATTCGTCATCTCCAAATTCGCTGTTTTCAACGCAAAAAAAGCATTCTTGTATTACTAATAAATATTGTTTCCGTAGTTTCACAAATCTATAAGAGAATTTTCTCTTTTTCTAGTGTTTTTCTGTGATTTTACAACTTCTCAGAAGAAAATTTACTATACAGAAGTTGAAACAAGCTTACATTACATTATTACATTGATCCCTTTTTAGCTTTCGACCTTTTCTGGTCTCATCAGTTAGGCAAAGAAGCCTAAGAGCTGGTAATTTATCATAAGACATTTTAGTAGTGAAGCGATTCTACATAGGGAGAAAACAAAGTTTGTTCAAATACCAGTATTCACCTGAAGATGACTGGAGATGCTTACCAGTTGAAACCACATATATACATACACTATATTGCCAATACAAGCAGCCGCACGAAGCAAGAAGATACCCATCGTGCGATTCAAAATAACCTGAACTTGGGCCCGTGGCGCTTGCGCAGTAGGGAAAAAATTAGGCAACCGATATGATATCTAACAGATCGTAAACAGAACCGGCTCGCCGTTGTTTGTATTCCTATTCGTCGCCATCTTTTGTTTCGTTCGTTCCTGTGTGGTTATAATTTCCAAGTTTTGGGTGTTAATATTTATAAAACTTTACTTTAGATATTTTTTTTGTTAGTTTGTAAGTTTTTAGTCGTTTCCATCTTTTTTTTACGTTGTATTCGTTCGGATGTTCCATGTGTGATTGTAGATATTATTTTTAGGTTTTGGGTGCGAATTTAGGTATAAAACTTTACCAGACATTTTGTAATTGTTAGCGACGTGTTTCAAGATGGGTAGAAAAAAGTGCATGATCCTATTTTGTACGAATCGCGGTTCAATACCAGGAATAAGGGATTTCAGGTATGTAAAATATTGGAATATTGGTTACTTAATTTTATTTGACCATAAACGAACAAACCCGAACTAACGGGCGAATTTAAATAAAAGTTAGTAAAAATATTTTGAAAGTCGGTCCTGTCAAATGTGTACATCAAGAAGCAAATTTCCGAGCTGCGCAAACTCAACGGACCCTGATTATTACAGTGGTGTCATCATTATTGTATTAGCAATATAGTGTATGTTAATATGTGGTTGAAACGTAGTGATTGAAAATAAATAAAGACAATGCAAGTCAAAACTCTACTGCCGTTCAAGAAACGTCATTGTCTCCAACCTTTAAACGAACAAAAGAAATTATAAAGAAATACTTTTTCCGAAAAAATCAAAACAATAAAAAGTATAGCTAAGTCCATCCGTGGACACACTGTATTTATTTTTTCTGTCAGAAACCTAACTTACGTAGCGTATGCCCGATGCCATCATAACAAGCAGGAAAGCGGAGGAAGGGCAACCATGACAACCGGAACGAAAACATCTTGAACCCCGGTTTGGGCTAATTTGGCCACATGTTGAAGTAGAGTCAAAAATAACCGCGGCGCTTGCATCCGGATTACTGTTGTGACGTAACGGAGATTGTTATTTCTGTGTAATCGAAAAGGGAAAATTATAATCAGGGTTGTATTGTTGACCGACAAAGAGTTATACGATAAATAATGAGTAAATATTAAATGAAAAAAGAAATTATTGCCGCTATTTCCTACTTGAAAGATAAATCCATAAAAAAAATATAAAATGGTACCAGTTGTAGTGCTGGGTCCTTTGCTTTTTTTAGTCTACATTAGCGATTTGCCAAAAAATTTGAAAACTAAAAAATTCTCTTTTGCTGATGACACTAACTGCTACTGCAATCCTACAACAGAATCTGAAGACCTACAGCAAGACATACAAACTATAAAAACCTGGACAGTTACTTGGCAGATGCCTCTGAACGACTCAAAGTGCTCCGTACTCCACTTGGGAAAAAACAACCCCAAAGTTCCATATACCCTAGGACCCACTCAGATATCTAAAGTGAAGGAACATAAAGACCTAGGAGTCATTATTCACCAAGACTTCAAATGGGAAACACATATAAATAGCATAATTAAGAAAACCAACAGCCTTATATACCTGGTGTCCAAATCCTTTAAGAACCTTACTCCTGAAATGTTTCTAAAACTGTATAAATCACATATAAGGCCAAGACTTGAGTATGCTCAGAGTATTTGGAACCCATATTATGTAAAGGATATCGAATCTTTGGAAAGAGTTCAACGTAGAGCCACCAAGCTAGCCATGGAATTAAAAAATCTACCCTATCAAGAAAGACTGCTAAGACTAAACCTACCAACCCTTCACCAAAGAAGGCTTCGAGGCGACCTAATTGAGACCTTTAAATTAATCACCGGTCATTATTCCTGCAACCTAGAAATCTTCCAGCCATCGGAAAACCAACAACTTAGGGGCCATAATAAGAAATTATCAAAGGAAAGATGTGCCAAACTTCTAAGAAGAAACTTTCTCTCAAACCGTGTGGTGTACAACTGGAATCGACTAAGTCAAGACACAGTCAATGCAACCTCTATAAACCAATTTAAAAATAGACTGGACAAAGACATTAAACAATGGAACAATTCATTCGTCCATTATACGCTGTAATATTTTGTGATTTTTACATGTGACAATAGAATAGATGCAATAGTCTCATCGGTTTTACCGCTCACTATTGCTAAGTAATAATAATAATAATAATAATAATAATAATAAATCCACTCAAAACACTTTAAAAAATAATTTTATCTTTTATACAATCAACGGCCGCTCGTGATACTAGAACTAGGCAGTCCTACATACCATATTGAAAAAACTTGGTTGCCTGCGGCGCAGTATGTCAGTGACTAAATTCTTGTACTTTAAAACATTCGCATCTAACAACAAAATATTTTTAGGGATACATTCTTAAAATGACAAAATAATTCCTGGAAAAGCTATTTTCATATGGTAAATCTCCAAAAATAACTCGTGAAAAGACCACCCCGGCAGCCAAAATCTCGAAAAGTTATGGCACTTCGATTAGAGATTAGCTAGCTCAAGGCCAAATTTTCATAACGCGAAGATTTTAAGTAGTTAATTAAGCTGATAATGCCAAGACGAGGGGCGCTTTTCAACAGCGACGACCACGTGCCGAATTAAACTAACCGACAAGTTCGTACATTTCGTTTCAATTAAATACAAAATCGAAATACATACCGTAAAATATGAATGTAGAGGGGCTCTCCCCCTGAGCCTCACAAAATGGGTGTTTTTTACCTTGAGCCTTAAAAATTGTAGGACGTGTGACGGTTCAGAAGTTTTTTTAGAAGTCACGTTTGAGAGTAGGAAGATTTTTAGAGCCGGGATACGCTCTTTTTTTTAGAAGTAAAAGAAACAAAATCCTGGTCCGCTACTGGGTAAAGAACCACTGTGACTACTGTATATAACATGTTTCACTCTAGGCTTGCGAGAACGAGACTAAGAGCGTTTTCACACTATATCGCGCGCGACAAATGGTCGCGATATTGCTTTTACACCAAATTATGTGTTGGGTACGAGCTCGACGCTGCTTCACTATGTTTGTACCCTTAGAGCGTTTTCACACGACACCATATATCGCGCGCGATAAATGGTCACAATATTGCTTTACACCAAATTATGTGTTCTCTAATATAGCTTGTGTGTGAAAATGGCTCATTAGAAAACACATGGTTTGGTGTAAAAGCAATATTGCGACCATTTGTCGCGCGCGATATATGGTGCCGTGTGAAAACGCTCTTAAGCCGAGTTCTCAGAGCTTCGTTCTGTCGCTGGCGACACGTGTTGTGACTAATAGAAAATGAGTATTTTGACATGTGACTCCAATACTCATTTTCTATTGGTTACATTACGTGTCGCTAGCGACAGAACGAAGCTCTGAGAACTAGGCTTTAGTCTCGTTCTTGCTAGCCGAGAGTGAAATAATAACTGTATGTGTGTCTGTCCCCGCCCAATACACACTACAAAAAAATACTTGTTTCCTGCTTTCCATGCAAACGGTCTCGCTCTTTACACAACGCGAATGCGTCGCCGTATAATAGAGTAACAGAAAAGAAACAGTAACATCAGTATTGACTGATTTGTAGTATCCAGGGTATTTCATTTCGATACATTAAAATTGCGTCTGGTCCGTTTCCCATGGCCTTCTGCAATTTTATTAGAAGACGGCAGGAAAAGTTATGTATCTGTTGAAATATATCGGTTGAAAAAGGCCGTTTTTCCGTACGAGACAAAAGGGAATCAGGAATGACGGAATTAGCAACCTCTTGTTGCACGTACGAAGAGTGAGAACTGACGAACTGAGTAAAGAAAAACTGACAATTAAAGGGGTTTCCAGAATAATATTAACTTTCTTTATCATCACCACTGGATAGATACAGGGTGGTTATTTAGTGTACAATAGATGCATTGTTTAAATATGCAAAGATAGTATATTACATAACAAGTAATGAAAGTGAAACTTTTCAAACGAGAAGATATTTAGAACGAGGCGCCAGCCGAGTGCAGAAATTCTCCGAGTTTTAGAATAAACACTTTCACACGAGTTATGTACACTATTTTTCCTACGACAACAAAGAATTATTTACGATTTTAAAAAAAATTTCCAGTGTGCTATTAAGATGTTCCTATAAAATTTTTCAAAAACGAAAAAAAAAAAATGGATATTTTAAGGAAGACGAAAATGTTAAGAATTTTGCTTAATTTGCGTATTTTTCTCTCCTCACTCCAGTAAAGTTACTTCTCAATCCATTAGTTCTTAGTCTAAGTCTTAGTCTAAGATGGCAACGAGGCTGCCGATGCGCTAGCAAGAGAGGGCGCAGGCATGCCAGCTGATCTAGCAGACAATACAGTGAACAAACCACTGGGATTAGTCAAAGAGGAGATTGATTACACGGCCAAGCAGCTTGTACAGAACAGATGGACAGAGTTGACAACATGTAGTACATCCAGGCAACTGTGGCCCACATTCGATAAAAAGAGAACCGCAGAGCTATTGAGACACAGTCGGAAAGACGTGAGAAATATTACTGCGGTTGTTACCGGACAATGCCTCTTCGGTAGACATGCCGAACGTATGCAAATACCCACTAACGACTTCTGCAGAAGTTGCAGAGATGAGGAAGAGGAAGAAAGTATTCAACATTTTCTGTGTGAATGCCCTGGCCTCGCAAGAAGTAGGTCCACTGCTCTGGGTGAACCATTTTTCGATAGTCTGAAGAAACTAAGTAACTTACAACTTGGACGACTGAGCAAGTTTCTGAACAGTAGTGGCTGGTTTGAATAAGTTGTTAAAATCCTTCTGCAGTGTACGCCGCACTAACCATCAGAGATCTGATGAAGGTGGGTTCTACGGAACACGTGTGGTATCACAACGGACCTTATAGGCCTACGTGAGACTGTTTGGTCTGAACCAAAGGATGTGCCACTCTTACCTAACCTAGTCTAAGTTCAATAAAATCCCCTAACAAACATAATGATGGTTTCGTTGAAATTGTTTATACCCTTTTCGACGTGTTTTTCGCAACCAAAAGAAAAACATTTCGAACGCATCTCGGGTTACTTCATTTTTAAACTTTTACTCGTTCATATGCCTAAAATGATGCCTAAAATGTATCTTAAGTAAAGGACCAAATACTCGATGCTTCGCTCGACTATTCACCTTTATAAAAAAAAAGATATTTCAAAATATGGCAAACTAGCGAACTTTTTGAAATTCAAATCACAGGGATACAAACCAAAGAAATCCAAGACATTAGAACGGCCTGAAATAGAGAAGTTTTTGAACGAAGCTCCCGATGACGAGTACTTGTTGATGAAAGTGGCTTTAATAATGGGGATTAGCGGTGCTTGTAGATGCGATGAATTGGTCAATTTGAAAATGGAAAATATTTAAGACAAAGGGAAATATTTTTACGTAGTTTTGCCAGACACTAAAACCAAGAAATCGAAAGTTTCACCATAAGGATTTTCAGTCAACCCGATCAATTTGTGTAAAAATTCTGCTTGTAATAGTAATAAATAAATATATAGAATACTACTTTAAATATGAACGTGAGTTATTTGATAGTTTTCTCGTCTAAAATGACATTGATAAAGGCAGTCATAACCGTCATGTGTTGGATAAATATATAATACGTCATTATATTAAATGACATTTTCGAATGAATTATTTTTGTTCTAATTAATTTACAAATTTAATCCCTAATCTTCTATATACTTATCCGGTGTGCTCTTTACAACATTTTTGTTTACTATGCATGTTTAAAAGATTAAAAATATTGCAAATATTTTGAAAAATTATCTAAGTGATGCCAATTTTCAAGATAAGGGCTGTTAGATAACAATACCAAGGACAAAAAACAGTTTATCAAAAAATATTTATATATTGATGAGATAAGGGTTAGTGCCGTATTCGCCATTTTCTTTTTTTATCATTTCGTTAGGTACTATTAGAATAATAGTAGTTTGTACATTGTACAACAAGAGTGAATATGATGTCCATATCGCACGAAGAAGTAAATTGAGCACGACGCCGCCGTAGGCAAAGTGCTCAAACTTCCTAACACAATATAATCCACTTGAATTGTACAGTATATTTTTTTTTACGAAACCTCACACTAAAAACTTTAAAAAAATAATTAAATCAGGCATATAACTTGTATTTTTAATGGACCGTCAACTTGTGAGAGAAAGATAATAAAAAACCATTAAAGAAAAATTCATTTCGTTGGCAAATCCATGGACCAAATTACACTGTCACATATTTGTCGATTTGGGTCATTTCTTATATTTACACAAAATCACTTTAATTATATCTATCTTTCTCACATTTGGACTTTTGCAGAATAACAGACAAAGAGCGATATATTTGTTAATAAAAATGGACCATTTCTTTTTTGCTTGCGTAATAAACCCGAACAAACTCTTTTTTTGCTGTGCAAAACAAAACGAAAAACACACTTAACCCTAAAACCATTAGTTGGAATTAATCATTTTCAAAAATGTTATAATTTCATCTGTTTTATCTGCTTTTATGTATGTACGTACATACGTAACTCATTTTCCACCATTTAAGAAGGATTTACCAGTTTTTTTTCTAGCTATCTGTTGCGTAGATTAAAAAGGTCGATTGGGGTTGGATTGCCGTTCAAAATATATCGGAAAAAACATCGAGGTGGACAAATATTTGCATGGCAAAAAACCAACCAAGTGAAAAACGTTTTTCCATTTAAAATAACGATGTTGCCACCTGTTTCGGGCAGAAGCGGCAATGCAGCATTGCTAAAACTATTTTAAAACGATAGACCATGGTTGTTTATCTGAGCGACCAAATTTTTGAAGAAAACGTATCACCCGTTTTCCATAAACGTCTAACGTTACATCCATCGTAAAACACACTGTATATTAAGGATTGATAAATAAGAATTGTTAGTAATTTTCCATTATTTTTTGCTGTTTAATTGTTTAGATCTTCAATTACGTACTGACTAAATTAAATTCGCAACATGAACAGTTAATATCGCTTCCTTATCTAAGCCTTTACCTATATAAATGCAGATAAGCATCCACTTCAAAGCACAAACCAAAAATAATTAAGTGGCGATTATGTTCTTTTTTTTATCCTTTCGTTTCGTAGATTCAAGCCCGAGGGTATTAGAGAGGTCGTGAAATAAGGCAGTCCTTGCACGCGGAAACTTAAAAGAAATTGTAATGGAGACTAGGAAACTGGGCGACTAGACTACTCGAGTTGCCTCTCAGCTAAAGGCCTCACATTCATGAATTTCAGCTTAAAAATTTGCTTCATATTTATTATTTTCTGTTACTCAAGCGATTGGAGTAGCGTGGCGACCAGCATGTCGAGTCGTGGATACTCGGGTTGCCGGATCTTCCAGTCACCGCAACTCAGAGAGCGTCGTGTGAGTAGCGCATTTAAAAGTACATGCAGGGGGACCTAGTCACCCAGTTTCCTAGTATCTAAGCTACTACAGTTTCTTTTGAGTTTCCCCGTATGCTGAGTGTCTAAAACACATAAAATTCCGAAGTTTCTTTTTCAGACTGTATCTATGGATGGCTGTTGTTCCTATAAACAAAAGCAAATAAAGACAAAAGATATGTCAACTTCCATTGTAGATTGATGGATAAGAAACTTTAGCCGATGTGGAATTTCTGAATCTGTATGTAGTGAAATTTTGCCAACGAAAGCATTACAAGGAAATGAAAAAGCCGACGCTGTTGCAAAAATTGCAAAACATATTAATAAAAAAGCGAAGATAGCAATCAAGACTTATGGCATTCTTTATTGCATTGTACAACACAACTGAATTAAATCCAATAATAAGATTATGTCAAGAGCTACCAGGACTGGTATACCCTCTTCACTTTGCACCTTGAAACTATACATAATAAAAAATATTATCCCAATCCAATACTTAAACTTATACACTCGCAAACCTTCTTCTTCACAAAAATATAGATGATTTTAAAATGACGAAGAAAAATCTAAAAGACTGTCAATCACCATAATGTCTACTGAATCAAGTGGGGGAAGTCTAAGAAGTATTTCAATCAGAATCAGACCACGCAAATTATTCCAAAAAGACCTAGATAACAAACGAAACTTCCTACTATGAAGTCCATCTTAAATAACAGAAAAGGAAAGATGTGACTTAACATTTTGAGTTAAATAAATGCATTTCCTACTAACCTGTGTTGTATGTACCTAATTAAAGAAGTTTGTTTTCATTATTATTAACTTTATTTCGTGGACAATTATTGGGAAAACATCTTTGAAGCTGTTTTTGACACAATATTTTTTAAACGTAAATAAATCCAGTTGTCATTACTGTTAATCCCAACAAACCATCATAATAATCACCCAACGTGACTGAGTTTATCGTTTATTTCAACTTAATTTTTCAAACGGATAAGCTTCGCTCTGACAATACGGAATTAATCTAAGTTTTTGTTCCGATTTTTTACGCAAATCTGAATTTAATATATAAAAAAAATGTTATTATACCATGAGTATCGTATCTGCAGGCAGGATAACTTTATTTTTGCAAACTGTACTGATGAAAAGCCTATTCAACCGCTAAGTAATCGATTCTATGCTGACTGCATGATAACAACGGAAAAATGACATAGAACCACGTATGTAATGTTGACAAAAAAATATATTTTATTTGCAAAATTAGTTTCACAAATTGGTGCACTGACAGTTACATAACGTTATGTTATTACGCTGCACCGGTACAATGTAGCATTTCAAACGTACAATTCAACCAACTACAAAAACTACAGAACATAATGCTTAGAGATGTACTCTCAGTACAGGGCCGTAGCTTATGAAGTTAAAAAAAGTAGCATTTTTTGGGTGCCACGCCCTTTTATTTTTAAAATAGCGCTAAGGAGACGATTTTTGAGCTGAGTAGTTCAGTCAAGTAATTTGTCATGGGGGGGGGGGGGGGGGTTGCACCCCCTAAACCCCCCTTACCTACGGCCCTGTTTCAGTAATACGGACTACTCCACTAGAATACAGACATAATACGACAAACACACCGTATAGGAGACAAAACAATCGGCCCAATTTTACGAAACACAAATACAAAACGCATTTCTCACAACTTCTTCAACGCGTACAAGACACACAGAAAAGTCAACACACAAGCCCATGTACCACAGATATCCCATTTTTTATCAGGATAGGTAAAATGCCGTTATTTCCCAAATTTCCACTTCTCAAAACACCAAGCCTCGTCCACTCCCAAATCCCACCTACTTAGAAGATGTTAAAATATTTCAGGCTTAAATTCAAAACGTGCTACATGTACCTGAACAAATTAAGCTGGTTTTTTCGAACGCTTTTCCAGCAAACCCTTACTTAAAAACCTGATAAATCAGTAAAAATTCACAAAAAGATTCAAGCAATTTATTGCAAAAAAAATGAATCGGTTACCGGAACTGACCGCAGAAAATGAACTAAAAGTCATTTTTGCTATACCAAGGGCTAAACACCAACTTCTTCAAGGCGTGCCTTGAAGCTTGTCCTAGCTAGTCGCTAGCAGAACATTATAAATATTGTAAACAGTATAGGAAAATGACGTGTAAAAAATCATAGTAAACAAATAAAGATGTTTTGTAAGTCTGTACATACGCCATGCCTTCACAAACCACGACCTGAGTACACAGAGAAAACAGTATTGTGGTATCAAAGAGAAACGCATTAAACCAATGGTAGTAGTAGACTGTATTTACTATTCCTGCTTAACTGTTCTATTTGTTTTAATGCTTAACCTATTGTTGTTTCATAATAACGATTATCATTTATTTAACTATAAGATCTCATTGGTTTATATGAATATGCCATTGGTTTTCAATGAAAGGATATATTTGGCATAAAAGCATTTATATTTAAACACCGTTGGCTTTCAATAACAAGCTATGATTGTAGCAAAATAGGCTACAATGCGTTCAAATATTTATTATTTTGTAGGATTACTTTTATAGTTTAAGTTCTTGAAATCCCCAACAGGATATCAATTCTTGGTTCATTGGAGTAGATTTTCCCATGGGGATATACAATATCTCTTATGAAAATGGCGATCTCGTATTATTGAACACATTTTGTAGGGAAAGATTTCAATAAGACCACTGGAACTCTATTTTAACTCCGTGGGGATATTGCGACCGAAATATTTCCCCAAGGGAATAAATTACACCGATTAAGGAATCGAGGCCCACAAGTAAATATTCTATAACACAATGCACTAATATAGAACTCGCTTATTCTTACAAAATAAAAAAAGCAACAACGCATAGAAAAATACTATAGGAGGCAAGGCGACGACGCGACGGCATCCAAAGGAGAAATATGTACTTCATCCCCGCTACGCAGGTGAAGAAATGTTGCCTACCTTTTCTATGATTGAATTTAACATAAGTACCATTGAAATAAAAGAAATAAAATTTATTTTATTATTTCCAAGTTACTGATTGGATAATATATTATTAATCATTTGCTTAAATCAATATGTAATTTATTTAAATTAACTATTATATAAATTAGTTAAGCTCTTGATACAATTGTTTTTGGTTTTACAGAAAATCTTAAAAGTTCATCGGTTTTTAATATATGTATACTGTAATTGGAAAAACACCAGTCTTAATTGATTAAATATTATTTTCTTAAAGAGGCCAATAAAATGTATAATTGATCAAAATATTTTAATTTTAAATCTGGGAATTGTATTTAATAAAATGTTTCAAATTGGATTTTAACCTTCTTGGCTATATTATTAGGTCCAAACCCCTATTAAATTTTTAAATTATTAACGAACTAAAAGTATTTACAAATCAAGTAAAGTAAATTATTTAGTTCCACAGTACAACATAGTTTTTAAGTGCCTCGTGTATGAATAGGAATCTATATTTTACCAAAACAATCGACAATCAGCATCCATTATCCAAAATGTGTTCTATATTGCACCTGTTTGTAAAACAGGCCAATGATGCATGTCAAGTGGTTACATCGCGTCGCCTTGACAAGTTCCCATGGTAACGACGGTTAGCGTCCCGATGCTTCAACGTTGCCAGACTTTATACAGTTCAAAAATTTTGTTTTCGTACAGAGGCGTAGGGTTTGTATTATTCCGTGTCATTCAACATGTTTTTGTAAGAAACACATTGTAGAGATTATTTTGTTTTAAAAAATTCGAATGTAGGGCTTTTTTGACAATTGACTGTTAACTTAAGTATGATTCTTAACATTTTTTTTGTATAGGGGGTATCAATTATTAACGGAGGACATAATGGTGACATTTTGCCAACCAACAAAATCTCGCTAATCGATTTTTCAGGCGCTAAAATCTCCGCACTAGCTGACACCTGAAACCGGATTCTCGATTCGCTGGAAATAATTATATTTGCCGCTGAATATAAAACAGATTTTTACAATTATTGTTGGTGTGGATTCCGAGAAAATCACGTTTGAAATAGCGTTTAGAGGGATTTTTTTGGTTGGCAAAATGTCACTAATAAAACAAATTACGCTCCCTTATAAGGGCACACGAAAACTTCGTCACAGCAGTTCCAGCTAGTCGACAGCAGCAAGTCGTGATTGGCTGACACGGTGGCAGCACGGTTCCACTTCAGCGATATCTCAAATCGTATTTTCTCTTTTTAAACTGCACTTTTTTTTTATCTAAGTTATCAAACCAAAGATAGCGTTATAATAGGCAGCCCTTAGGGCAAATAAAGAAAAAAATTGTAGATAAGTAATGGTATGAAATATCGCCGGTGTCACGACGTAGTGGCATTTGTCAGTTTTGAGGAAACCAAGAGAATGAGAAAATTGATCTCATTCCACCTCAGAATTTTTAGTTTCACGTTACATATCAACTATTAGAGATCTACGCCACTTCGACACTTAAAAAAGCACTTAAAAATAAATATAATAATTCTGGCGTGACTCAATTTTTTTTTTAGATAGGTACGCCACTACTTCAAGAGACCGACGGTATGTTCGCTTGTTAATTATCTTTAGAAGTTTTGCGACTACTTACACATCTTCAATAAGTTCTAATTCAAGATGATAGTGTTACATAAAATATCATAAAATTAGGTTGCAGGGAAAAAGCACTTGGACAGATCGTTTTGATCTTTTTATTTTTATGTAATATTTCCTCAAAAATGTATTTTCATTCGGTTATACAAGGTAATCTTTAAGTACATGAAGAAAATCTAGGATATGATTCCTAACATCTTTTTAAGACGAAACGGACATAGTCCGAAGATACGGTATTGAAAATTGGTGTCAACTGATTTTGCATTAAACTGCACTTTTTCGTCAAAAAATATATTGCTTACTTCCACCAGTGGCGTGATGAAGATACAATCAATATTTTTTTGTGAAAATAATTGATACGCCACTGATTTTCTTAAACTATGATGCATTTTTAATACAAGCTGAACAAAATGTTGTCTCGACAGACATCGCTGATTCAACTTTACTTTAAAGGCTTTTCAAGGCCAAAGGAAGGGATTTGCAATGGAAAAAGTGGTCGTTTTTGGGCAAGAGATAACTATGTCACCAAAAAAGCTGAATTTAAAAAAAAAATTAGTAGGTATTAATGTTTTCTGCATTTTGACAGACAATTAATAAAGTACATTAATATCGAAAAAAAAACCTGAATATTTTGAGAACAGTTGTCGAAAATTTGATAAATAATGTGCCCTGAACATTATCGAAGCTGTTGGTATCAACTAGGCCATGCACATTGTACACAATCAACTACAGACCTTGGAATTGGCCTCCACGATCACCAGATCTCAATCCATTAGATGTTTACTTTTTGGATATGTTTATGGAAACCATTTACAAATCACCAGTAAGTTTAAAAGAATAGTTGCTGTTCCGAGCTACCCAAACGTTTAGAGATCTAGACCAAATGAAATTAGATCTTCCACAACTAAAGCAGTCAACACCTGCATCTTAAAGTGGATCTTGGATGTAAACGAACAGCGTTTTAGTATTTTTATTATTATTTAAGTATGTATTATTTACATAAATACTCCTAGGTTTAGTGATAAATTTTGCACGTTTATTAGCAATTGATTAGCAATGAACTTTTCATTAAATGCTATACCTACATGTTACGGCGATAATTTTCAAATAAAATTAATCAATACATAGCAATTGCATTTGAATAGTTTTCTTCCATGATATTTAGCGGTATATACCAACTGTATGAGAATACTTAACAAAAAATCAAAACGGCAACGAAAGTGACCAAACCAATCAAGTGCATCTATTACTTGCACCATCGTTATAGGGTTCTAGCAACTAGCATAACATAAATTATACATACATACTATATTAGTATTATTATTATTTACAGTATAGAGAAGAAATGTATCTTAACCTGTACCGTTTAGAACTTTCGTACAATATGGCAAGTTTGGAGGATGACACTTTTCTGGTATAAATAACCTAAAAGGCCAAGTTTTTCCAAGTTAGGCTTAAAACTTTTCGTCATAGCTCCCTTCACCGATATTATGATCGGAATGATGTCTATTTTTTCTAGCTTCCATATATTTTTTTATCTCTATCGCCAAATTCGAGTACTTGGTCTTCTTCTCCGATTCGGTTTTAGAGAGGTTGTGTGTTAGTGGGCAACCTATATCTATTATAAAAGTTTTCTTGGTCGTCTTTTTGATAAGAAGAATATCGGGACGGTTGTGGTCTACTGTTCTATCCGTTATTATTGGCCTGTCTAAGTATAAGAGATAATCAAAGGACTTGCTCGGGTGAGTATTGGTAGTATGGTGGAAGGTTTTCCTTTAGACCTAGTTTATGGGCCAGTTCCTTGTGTGTGTGTGTTCTTTGCCACCTGATTATGTCTCCCCGGATAAGCGTTGGAGGCCATAGCACCACAACCTGCCGTAATATGTTCTATGGTTTCTCCGGGGCAATTGCATTTTCTGCACACATCTTCCACATTTCTTCTCAAGATGACATTCATAGTTTCGAGAAATTACTATTATTATTACAATTATTATTATATTAAAGGTTAATATTTCATTTTTGAAAGCGCCCAATATAAACTATGCCTGGCGTCAGTCAGACTCACTCAGTATAGCAAAAAGTAGAACGACAAAATAAATTTTAAAATATATAGACATAGTTGTTTATGCTAAAATATCAAATAAACAAAAAAATCTCAAAATAAACATTTGTTTCGTAAGACCAGTATGACACTTTTAATTTTATTGGAATACGGATGAGTGTAAATATCGAGGTAAATATAGATCTCAATGACATTTCGTAAAACTTAATAGATAAAGTGTGAAAACTAACAAGCAATTTAAAAAAATGTAATCTAAAAAAAAATTATAAATACAGTTCCATGCATGAAAACGCTTCGCAAGCAAAATTCAAAAAAGGCATTAATACAAAGTGTTACAGAAACTGTAAAAATGTATGTTTTTATGGGGACGATTGTCATTTACTGAGAGGTCTGGGAATGCAGGTTTCACATTTTATGTTGTGCAACCCTTCGGTCATTGAATGATAGAAGAGTTGTACTTGCATTTTCTCGGAGTTCAAAACACTTCGACATCCATTGTCCCCAACCTTCAAGCGGACCTTTTGGTCATTGTTTCATCACAAACTAATTTTAAACCTCAAAGTGTATACAGTATTTACAGTGGTTCCTTAGAGCGTTTTCACACGGCACCATATATCGCGCGCGACAAATGGTCGCAATATTGCTTTTACACCAAATTATGTGTTTTCTAATGAGCCATTTTCACACACAAGCGATATTAGAGAACACATAATTTGGTGTAAAAGCAATATTGCGACCATTTGTCGCGCGCGATATATGGTGCCGTGTGAAAACGCTCTAAACACCAAATTATGTGTTCTCTAATGAGCCATTTTCACACACAAGCGATATTAGAGAACACATAATTTGGTGTAAAAGCAATATTGCGACCATTTATCGCGCGCGATATATGGTGCCGTGTGAAAACGCTCTAAACACCAAATTATGTGTTCTCTAATGAGCCATTTTCACACACAAGCGATATTAGAGAACACATAATTTGGTGTAAAAGCAATATTGCGACCATTTGTCGCGCGCGATATATGGTGCCGTGTGAAAACGCTCTAAACACCAAATTATGTGTTCTCTAATGAGCCATTTTCACACACAAGCGATATTAGAGAACACATAATTTGGTGTAAAAGCAATATTGCGACCATTTATCGCGCGCGATATATGGTGTCGTGTGAAAACGCTCTAAGGGTACAAACATAGTGAAGCAGCGTCGAGCTCGTACCCAACACATAATTTGGTGTAAAAGCAATATTGCGACCATTTGTCGCGCGCGATATATGGTGCCGTGTGAAAACGCTCTAAACACCAAATTATGTGTTCTCTAATGAGCCATTTTCACACACAAGCGATATTAGAGAACACATAATTTGGTGTAAAAGCAATATTGCGACCATTTATCGCGCGCGATATATGGTGCCGTGTGAAAACGCTCTAAACACCAAATTATGTGTTCTCTAATGAGCCATTTTCACACACAAGCGATATTAGAGAACACATAATTTGGTGTAAAGCAATATTGCGACCATTTATCGCGCGCGATATATGGTGCCGTGTGAAAACGCTCTAAACACCAAATTATGTGTTCTCTAATGAGCCATTTTCACACACAAGCGATATTAGAGAACACATAATTTGGTGTAAAAGCAATATTGCGACCATTTGTCGCGCGCGATATATGGTGCCGTGTGAAAACGCTCTTACTCATGCGCCATTGTTCAACGAATAAGAGACAACGTGATTTACAACTCCACATCTTTATTTTTATTATAATAATAAAGGTGAATAAAAACATAATCCAATGTCTTCCGGGCACTATTCTCTAGCGACGTCGCGTCGTTGCTAATGAAACGTGCTACAGACAGACAGAAAAAAATTGTAAGGAAGAGTTGCAGATTGATTTGACTATTTATTTTTTTGTTTTTTGAAGTTTGTTCATTGACTTCCGTCCTTATCATTTTTTTTGACTTATAATTTTTTTTACATTTTTGTGCCTTGAAAATTTATTTATTCGTAAAAATAGTTCTTTTCGGAGCTTTTATTATCCTTCTCTTGTGTTTACGGTATATAGTTTATGATGCGTATTTCTTTATTGTTTAAAGTTCGAACTTTTAATGGTATGTCGCGAAAAAAATTACGATAGTGTCTAAAGTCCCTTCAATGCTAATATGCTAAAAAATTAAATATTCTTGTATACTTTGTCGATAAAAATATTGTGTAAAGTGCTTTTACACGATCTATTAAATATATGGATAACATTAGTTTTGTAGTAGACAATCATTCACTGAGAATACTGTATTTAAGCTTAGGTATTTCGATTTAAATTCTACCCAAACTAAAAAAAATAATCCGGCAATGCCGCGTTCGAAATCGAAGTCTAGACCAGGCAACGAGTGGGCGATATAGAGCAACAACAAAAAATAAATGATAGAGAAGGAAAAGGCGAACGCGGAATTTTCCGATTAGGTATTTTCCTTGCAAATCTGGCAAGCTAGAAATTACACATTTTATGTTTAAAATAGAGCTTTCGAATCTATGCTTTTGGAAACATTTAGATTATTTTAGTTACATTTTTTATTTTCTAGATAAAAAAAAATCTGGCAAGTGCAAACCAAGCTCGCGTGGTCATTGTTACTGAAAAAGAATATAAGTTTATATTTCTGTAATTTTTTGCAGAATTGCCTATTTAAATTTATTACTAAACAGAAGATAAAGAAGTGGGAAATCGATTTTCATAACTCTTCTACCCACCAAATAAAAAAAATTGTATAATAGTCATATGTTGTTGCGTGTGTGACTTTTTGGGTTTGACTAAAGGTCTATTCTCACTACAATAATATACATCTGCCCGGTAACAAACATACTTATTTTATTTTTCATTTAAATGGGGTTCTCCGTTAACCGTTCTCATTACCAGTGGCGTGCAAAGCCGTTTGAACAGGGTAGGCAAACATTTAATTTCCAATTAAAAATTTTCAATACAGTTGACATCGCCATTACCTCAATTACATGTACATGGACATGTCCACATGTTGCAAGTCACGTGTATTTGTTCTCTTTCTAGCTTACTGCCTACCGGCTCTCTCGCTCGCTTTCCCTCGTATAAAAGCGGTGCTTTTGCTTTCCCATAAGCGGTTAATATAATGTAAAATCTCTGCTTTTCAAACTGTTATACGGGATGCTTATACAGCGATGGAATTCAAGATTAATTGGCAACGAATGCGTTCGTAGAAATTATCTTCAATATTATACGATTAACTTTTTGGTCCTGGTCATCTACATACACAAAAATATTGCCGGATATTACAAGGATAAAAATTTAAATATAAAGAAATAATTCTAGTTGGAGTTTTTTTTATTGTTCCCAGAGTAGGCAATGTTTTTTTGTCTATATTGTATGCACGCCACTGCTCATTACACATGCATGTGACCTGCACTAGCACTAGGCTTGTTTAAAATCTGTGGATGCTCTTTGAACTTCCGGCGGTCAAATAAGACTGGAAATTTTCACTTTAATGTCACGGACCGATAATCTACTTTCCGATTATGATGTCATAGTTATACCGTATGATTTCAGCTTTCGGGATAAAATCAAAAAAACTGTTACTATCACAAATTACGCTCTCTAGTTATTTTATTAGGAACTATCGTGTACCAATAAATACGAACAATTCAAAGTACTTACCTTTGTCTTCCAAACAAGCTTAAGTTTACTAAAATCGGATAAGTCGTTTAAAAGTTACAGAAAATCAAATGATTACACTTTCAATAGCTTCCCCCACTCTTATCAAGGTCGGTACGCCAATGAGGCTTAAACCAAAACGATGCAGAATTGTCTAAGCTTACTAATGATGTTATCAAAGGTATACCTTAATGTGGGAATTTTCGGAGGAATTTAGAATTTTAATATTTAATTTTTAAGTGTGCCCTCTTGCGGCAAAATGCGGAACTTAAAAATTATTTCCAGGATTTTCTCTTAGCCACTTTAATTACGATTTTTTTTCCCGAGTTTCTATGCCCAGTAGTTTTCGAGAAACGGCCGGTGGCTATCCATTATGGGACACCCGGTATAATACCATTATCCGTTATTTCCATTACAAAGCTGTTCATTGCTTAATGCAATTATATTATTCTAGTTTAGAATTGTTCAAAATACAAATACATTTAATCAGGCCCTTATGAGTCGGCCATAAAGGTATGACACTTTGCCCCGCCCCCTGATACCGTTTTTCGCAGACGAAATTAAATGGTAATAGCGCCTCCTTGTTAATTATTTTTCAAACCTAAGGGGAATGCCATTTTGCAAACAATAATCATTGATCGAAGGTCGTCGCACACTGGTAGCGCAAGTGCATTAAATTAAAGGGGATTATGTTGAAAAATAAAATTATTAAAAACACATACGTCTTTTGTTTCTTTGTTAGCGGCCTTTCTAGACATGATATAAGAGTATCAAAATAATAAATCGAAAACAACACGAGCAATTCTTATTTTCATCAGATCTCATAAAATATTGAAAGAGTCTTGGGTTTCCAAAGTTACGTCTCAATATAAGCCAGCAAACTTTGAAGTTGTCCATTTTTGGACTCGCTGCGGGAAATACAATTTACTCTAATTGACGAATCCAGTTTTATTGAAGTTAATTGAAATTATGCTTTATTGAAATTATTACAAACTTATTAAAAAAGCACAAATTTGGTATTCCCGTGCGTAGCTTATTTCTTTTTTTCTTAACATACTCTTATATACACACATAATATACATCCGCTGTCCTTGACCAATGTCGAATGTCTTTACAGGACTTCCTCTTAATTTTTTTTTTACTTATTTCTATAGGTATATTAGAGGTGCTGGTGTGCTTTAAGAAGGTCTAACGACAATACTAGATGTCGCCATATGCAACATCCTGGTAGTAGATAAAGTTTGGAGCTTAAGTTAATGCCAGTGAGAAATTAGAAAAAAAACACTATTTCCGGAGAGAGTAAAAGATACGAAGATGGTTAAATTTAGGCAAAGTTGCGTATTTTGGAACTTAATAATTTTCGGAGGTATTCGAAACAAATCGAAAGTTGTTTTGGTTATTAATTCACTTCGTGTACATAAGTCAGTTTTTAGTGACGTTATTTTAATTTACCGCCTACGCTTCAAATGTGTTCAATTATTACAATAATTTAGACCATATATACAAGAAGTGAATTTTTTAAATCCAGATATCTGAAACACAGCTACTTAAATCAACTCTTACCACGTATACCTTTTTTAGGTAAAAGACGTTGGAGAATCCTAATTTTTATTTAAAAGTTAAATATAGGGTGGCTCAAAAAAGTGATTTCGTTTTAAATGTGCGCAAGGTACCGCAGGTGGCGCCCTTTAAACTTTACAATAAAAATGAGAGCAGATTTTAATTTCTCACCCCGCAAAACCCCCCAAGCCGAATATTATGACAATACACCATTTATTAAAAAAATTATTTATAAAAAATGAAAACCAAATTGAACTTTTGACACTCTGTATCTCCGAAATCATCCACTTGGACTAAGATAAGTTGTATTAAGTTAAGATCGTCATATTTACGCCTCAGGAACTTGTGGTAGATTTTTTTCTGCACCTTTTAAAGACCCCTGTGTATATCGTTTCGCGTTTGTTAAACTTAAAGAAAGTAAATGTGTGGAGTTGGTTGTACACTGTGTTCTGAAGAAAGGAAAAACGTTGTATTTCAGTGTAAGTGTTTATTTAATGAAGAAAAATCCTGTCCTCTGTCTTAACACAAAAATGACAAATTCATCTAACAGCAATTCACTTTTTAGACTTTTCAATTAATTTTTTCGTTTAACCAATCAACCTTCACTGCATACTAAACCTTTACCATCATTTGGCCACTTAACTATAAGATTATTTTTCCATATAAAATTTTTTAACCTTGTTGCCAAATCTCTTACAAATAATTCCTTAAAATCTGAATACCCTCTTTATCAAATTTATCAACCTAAGCTGAAAAACTTATGATATTATAAAATAATGGTTGATTGTGTTGATTTTCGTTAATTTTTAATGGCCGATATCCAGCCCTTGTCTGGAGTCCACAAAAACTTGCCTTTTAAACATACATTTTGCTCAGGCTTCATCTTTTTAGCATATATACAATGTTGCCGGTTACCTCATTTTTAATTATTTTAAACAAAAATTTTTTAAATTTGTAAGCATTTACTACTTAAATTACCTGGCCTTGTCAGATATTTGATTTTAAGTCTGTTATTTTAATTTTCATGACCTTTGTTCGTATCTTTCTGTTTGTAAAATGTTATATTTATATTTTAATTATTTATCTATTCAAGTTCAGTTCACGACGTCATTGTGTTTATTGTTTGAAATGTCATTTGTCCAAGTTTAGGTTAGTGTATAAACATAAGTTATGTACCAGAAAAGCTTTTTAAGCATTCCTTTTAAAACTCTTTTTGACTAGTAAGTACACTGTTTTATTGTTATTTTACAACTTCTAAATGTTATGCTTACTTTTAGGGTTAAGCCCTGATGATGGCCTTAAGTAAATAAGGCCGAAAGCGCTTGGCGTCATTAAATAAACACTTACACTGAAATACAACGTTTTTCCTTTCTTCAAACTTAAAGAAGTTTTTACTCTTTGTAAGTTCATCCGATATCATTAGTTTATTTTTAGTGTTTAATGTGTAAACAGCTTAATTTAAAATTTACTTCTTGCCTAATTTATCCATATAAGTTTATAAAATTACAGGCGGTCACTGAATACAAATTGTCAATGTCAAATTACTTAATTAAATTACATAGTTAATTTAATGTAATTACCACTAGCCTAGATAAAATAAATAATAATTTTTACATGCCTACCTTTTATTTTATTATTGTCCAAAGTTCATTAAATTTACAAACTGGTTTACAACCGAACAAAAATAAACTTTCAACAAAATTCATGGGTGACTGACTATAAACGTTAAAATCAGCAATATGTTATTTTTGACGAGGTATAAGAAAATGAAACAATGTTTTACCAAAATTAAAATATCGGTTTCAACAAACCGATATGGGTTTTAGCGCTGCCAAGCTATACTCCTATAATTGTGACTTGTGTCTTTCTAGTTGTTTTTCTTACAACATTTTTATAAATTGTTGGAGAGCTCGTATGCTTTGGAAATGACCAACATTGACACTAGATGTATCTGCGTGCTACATCCCTCTGAAGGTTTATACCTTTTGCCATTCACATAGATGCATCACTGTTCCTTTTTTTCGTTATAGCCCAGTGTTGTCGACCTGTTACAATTGTACAAAAGTATTGCACACAGAATATAATAGGTCCCGTTTTTTTTAGAAGTCACTTTGGATTGAGCAAAAATATTTGACAAAAATGCTGTTACTATTTAAGTAAATCTGTTACGTTTTTTGAGTAAATCTGTTATGATTCAAAAAAGGCAACACTGCCCTAGCCTCATTGATGAGCCTTGATATGGCGAAACGTATCTAAGGATCGGTTTGACAAAATAAAAACAAACTTCTTTATTCAAAATATTTTTTTTATAAAATTGAAAATTTCCTTGATTTAACTTTTGATATGCGTAAACGCAGTTGAAATGGGTACACAATACTTTATTATACTTGTAGGTTTACATCCATTTTTTAAAAGAAATAGATATTAGGTTGTTTATGTATGTAGTTAAAAATGATTATTTTGTAAAACTTCTGTATGAATTAAAAAAAAAAGTAAGATGTTGGCGAGTTGTTCTTGGTTTTTAATCGGCTTACCTAATAAAACCAACAACTCCACAATTATTGTTAGATTACCTACCTGCCATAAAATAACAAAATCGGGTACATGGTATTCACCTATATTTCATTATTATCCAGAATAGGAAATTTCCCCCAAACACAAACTTTGCTAAAAATAACATACAATATTTCTGAGTGAATGATTACCGTGCGTCATAACTTATACATCATTAAAATCGTACGAATCAAATCAAAAAAATATGGTCAAAACAAAGTCTAATTTGATAAATATTATCATAAATGTGCCTAATGTCCCGATGTACGAGTTCCATAAAGTTGTTTTAAGTCTAGTACAAGACCAATGTTATCCATATTTGATCGTTCAAAAGCACATTGCACAATATTTTTATCACTAAAGTATACATGAATATTTATTTTTTAGCATATCTTCATTAAGAGGACTTTAGCTACCGCCGTAATTTTTTTCGTGGCTCCGAAAAGAACCATGGAAACTGCAACGAGGTAGGTATTCAGACGTGTTGATAGTTTTCGGAGGAGACAGTACTTGCTCATACATCATGTAGTACACTCGATTCTGAATTTATCCGTGCCCAAAAAGGGAATTCCGACGCGGACAAGTAGTGTTTTTCTCGACGCTCATATTTTTAATAAGTCATTTGTTTTTACTGCCATTCGCTCCCAGAAAGAGGAGTAATTTTACGGTAAGATACTATAAAATCTTGAGGATGTGTCTATAGTGCAATTTTTATATGTTAAATTTAAATGCGTCGCAAAAGAATAATATTTTGTAGAAATGATATTTGGCATTGTCAAAGAGATTTTAAAACTACGTTTCTTCAACATTCTGCCCTGCGTTGGAGCATTTTTGCTTCTTCTTTTTTTTTTTTTTTTTTTTTTTTTTTATGATAAAACACCTGCATTGTAGGAAAAATCCTTTAAGGCGCTCTGGGAGCGGTGCGTGTGCGAAGAAAGCGATTAACGTTGGTCTTGAAACGTTGAAGATTGTATCCATTGGGAAACACGACCTCAGGAAGATCATTCCACAAAGATGACGTTCTCCAGATGAAAGAATTCTTGAACAATGAAGTTCGAGGAGTACTATGCTGAACAACATATGGATGAGCGGCAGTGGTTCGCCGTGTATTTCTGTTTTGCATTGCTCTAGGTGGAATCAAGTAGGCAATGTCAGTCGAACACCTGCCATGGAAATATCTGTAAAAGAGAGCCAAATCACCAACCTGTCTTCGATGCTCCAGGCTATCGAGGGTCTTGGTCAGCTCGGGGTCGCCGATCAGACGAACGGCTCTCCTTTGAATGGAATCCAGTAGCCGAAGGGTGTGCTTGGGTGCAGAGCTCCAGACATGAGAGCAATATTCTAATGATGGTCGAATCTGGGCTTTGTAGAGTGTCAAAAGTTGATGAGGTGTGTACAACCTTTTGGTGCGGAAAAGTACACCAAGTTTCTGTGCAGCTGCCTTGGCAATTGCGGCAACGTGATCATGCCAAGACATATTACCACCCAGATTGACCCCCAGCAAATTAATAGACGGTGCCAGGGGAATTGCGTGTCCTGCCATGACTATATCCGGTTCTGAAACTAAACTTTGAAACATCACCTCTTTATTAATGCATTATAAATAAACAAACTGTAATACTCGAAGGACCATTATTTAAAGAAGAAGACAATATTTGTCTTAACAAGTAATTGTTTTTTACCACAAGAAATGTTACTCTCTAAAGCGAATGAATGCTCACAAAGAGCGAATGAGTGTTTACTAATAGCGAATGATTGCTCTCTCGGAGCGAATGAGTGCTTATAAAAAGCGAATAAGTGCTGTATTCGAGCAATCATTTGCTCTTAGTGAGCATTCATTCGGTGTTAATAAGCATTCGCTCTATTTGAGCAATCATTCGCTCTTAGTGAGCACTTATTCGGTGTTAATAAATCATTCGCTTGATTTGGGCAATCATTCGCTCCGAGAGAGCACTCATTCGCAATTTATAAGCAATCATTCGCTTTAGAGAGTAACATTTCTTGTGGTAAAGAACAATCTTCGGTTAAGACAAATATTGTCTTCTTTAAATAATGGTCCTTCGAGTATTACAGTTTGTTTATTTAAAATGCGCTAATAAAGTGGTGATGTTTAAAAGTTTAGTTTATTTATTTATTTATTTAGGATACAAACAGGAAATCCCATAGACAGTATCCACTAATTTTATAATAAGTAAGTTATATCTATCCTACAACAATATCAGTACTTATAAGCTAATAATATTAATGATTGGATAACAATACAAAAAGAAGTATTTGCCATTATGGCAAATGCCTATGATAGGCAATAATAACAACATGAAAAAAACGAAGCATTATGATACTTATTTAATTATTCTAAAAGCCTTCGTTTTAGAGCCTTTTTAATTCTATTCAAAGATGCTGAAAAGAAATCTAGATCTAGGTCCGAAAAATAGCGATTCGAGTTTCTCATCATTCGACTGATTGGTGAGTTTTGAGAACTATTTGTATGATGAAATGGAGTATAAAAAATGTAATTATTTCTTAGTTGTCGCGGTGCAACATTGAAGGCCATCCTTGAGACCAGATATGGAGAGTCAACCCTATTCGAGGATATTTTAAACATATAAACCAAGTCCGATAAAATTCTTCGATTCCGCAGAGACAATATACAAAAATGCAATCTTACAGTATTTATGTCGTGAAGTATATAATTTTGCTTAAATAGTAGACATCTCAAGAATCTGTTTTGCACCCTTTCCAATCTATCTATATATACAGCATACATTGGATTCCATACAACAGATGCAAAATTTAACTTGCTATGCACATACGCATAATACAAGCACATCAAAGATTTAGTGTTCTTAAAGTATTTAGCCTGCTTAGTAATAAAGCCCAAAATCTGAGAACAGCTGGACGCCAAGGAGTTTATATGTTTATCAAATAAAAGCTTCTCATCAAGAACTACGCCAAGGTCCCTTATTTGATTCACTTTTTTAAGAACGCTTCCATTAATTAGATAGTCTTGGTTAATTAAATTTTTATTTCTAGAAAATGAGATCACGCAGCATTTATCTATATTGATAAACAAATAATTTTTTTTTGCAATATGTGATAAAACGCAGGAGATCTTCTTGTACGAGGTCACAATCGACCAGAACGAATCTGCTTATACATTTTCAAATCGTCCGCATAAATTACAAAGTCACAATTCAAGAAGCAGCTTTTAATGTCATTTATGTAAATAATAAATAATAACGGCCCTAAATGCGATCCTTGTGGCACCCCGGAGGAAACTGGAAGAATATCAGAATTGACTCCATTTATACATACTCTGAAATGTCGATCTGACATATAAGATCTAAACCATTCCAATAGGCTACCACTTACACCGATCAATTTTAGTTTATTTAGCATGAGAACCTGATCAACTTTATCGAATGCCTTACTAAAGTCGGTGTAAATGGCATCAACCTGAATACGTTTATCCATACTTTCTTTTATGAAGTCCGTATAGATTAAAAGATTGCTTTCAATGGACCTATTAGCCATAAATCCGTGTTGCTCCAAGATGATTTGTCCTTTCACAAGATTAAAAAGATATTTATAAAGTAATTTTTCAAGTAGTTTGGCAAATATGCACAATTTACTTATCGGACGATAATTATTGGCGAGATTCTTTTGACCACCCTTAAAAATTGGTACCACATTTGACAGTTTCCATTTCTGGGGAAACAAACCGGCTTTAAGAGATTGGTTGAACAGTAAAAATAAGGGCAAAGAGAGGCCAGAAGCACAGTTCTTGGCAAAAACAGATGGAATGCCATCCGGACCAGCTCCCTTTTTGGGGTCCAGCTGTCTCAGGCCATCAAACACTTCCTGTTCAGAGAACTGAAGATGAGATAGATGATCATGCGATGGAGCAACATATCGGCCATCATTGTTATTATTCGAACTGTTGTTTTGATTGACATATGTTGACTTAATAAACACACTTTCAAAATAATTAGCGAACATGTTGCTGATCTCAAGATGATCGTTAGCCTCTAGATTGTTATAATTCATTGATGATGGAATACCTGTATTTTTTTTGTTTAATGATACAAATTGCCAAAATTTTTTATGATTAACCGGTATTTCATTCTCAATATAATCAACATAACTTTCGAAATCTTCACGAATTAGTTGTTTAGTCCTACTCCTCAAAAGCTTAAAAGTGTCATAGTCTGTTTGATTTTTAAAAATTTTCCACTTTTTGTGAAGTAGTTGAAGCATAAATGATCCAACGCGGGGGAGAATGTTGGAGAAACGTTTAAAACATCGTTTACAATGCTGAGTATCCTTTCTACAAAATATTATTCTTTTGTAAGGCATTAAATATAAAATAATTACGAAACATTTTGAAGGAACAAAAATGTAGAAAAAAAATTATAGGTTAAAAGGACAATCAAAAAAACGATGATGTCGGAAGTCAATGGACAAACTTAAAAAACTAATAAAATTAAATAGTCATATCAATCCGCAACTCTTCCTTACAATTTTTTCTCTGTCTAGCACGTTGCATTGCAACGACGTATTGCGCCATAGAATAGTGCCCGGAAAGACGTTAGGTGATGTGTTTATTCATCTTTATTATTATAATAAATAAAGATGGGGAGTTGTAAATCATGATGTCGCTTAATTGTTGAACAATGACGCAAGAGTAAAGAACCACTGTGAATACTGTATACGCATGCATATATGAGAATGAAACTAATAATTTAATGGACATTGAAAAGGTTTTAGATTTATGTAACAAGTTGTAAGCAAAAGTAGGATTTAAAAAAAATTCTTTAGCCATATGTTGCCCAACGCGTTTGACAAGAGAAACGTCACAGCGTTAAAAACGTACGTGACATTTACTATACTTCCTCGTCATCGGTACCGATGATTCGACAGTACAAATTGATCAGAACTGAAATAAAAGTTGCCGTTGAAAAATATTCACAATCAGAATCGACGCCAACACGCGCATGCGTCTTGCGAAATTTATTTAATTTTCATGGTGTTAAGGCAGGTCCAATTATCTTTACAGATTTTATTATCATTAATCATAGTTAAAGTTGTTTTGAAAATAGAAAAAACAAAATGTGAGGTAACTATCCCAGGTCTACGGTGCCCTCATATTTTTATTAATAAAATGCACTTGGCCTAGCCAAAAAATTGCGCGCAAATCGTTCATAAAATAGATTTACGAGGAAGTTATTTTAAACTTTACTACAAGCGCGTTGTCATCATAAAAATGTAGCATATTCGTTTGTTGACCTCCCTTGATCCATTTAAAACATTGTTATAAGCAGTATTTTTCATAAAATATTATAACAATTTGCCGATCTAAAATTAAAATATTGGGGTTTGAGCGGTCAAATAACCCGTTAAAATCTTATACATTCAAATGAAAAGAAGTTTTTTTTTTATTTGGTCGGTTCTCGGTTCAGTAGCCTTGTTATAACAAAGGAAAAGGTACCTATTTATACAGGGTGATTCCTAAGTTGATAGTTCTTTTTTAGCTGTGTATAGAAGGAATTAAATAAACAACATTTTCAAATACCTTTTTTCAAAAAATTTTAAAATAGGCGATATACAGAAGTAAAAAATCCAAGTGCGGGCCTGGTCATCAAAACTTAGCATGCTATACTTTATATTGTTTGTCTTATCTGTTATTAGTCAAGAAATTTACGTGTAGGTGGTGAGTTATTTGGCAATACACTGCAGTGTGTTTTTCTGAAGCAAGTTAATTTTAAATTGGTGACACGTAAAAATGGTGAAAACAATGAACTAGTAAATTAGCACCATATGCTAATTTAAGGTGAGTGTCGTCAAAGTGCGACTGCTGCTTCGAGATTATTCGCAGAACTCTTTCCCTTGCGGGCTCATCCTACACCCAGAAGTTTTATTAATGTTATTCAACGGGCAGAACCGTATTTGATCCATAGTGTAATAAATGAATGTAAGTACCATTTTTTTGAAAAAAGGTATTTGAAAATGTTGTTTATTTTAATACCTTCTATACACAGCTAAAACAGAACTATCAACTTAGGAATCACCATGTATAGTATGTTGAATCGAGAAGATGTTCGTTGGTTCAACGAGGATTGTATGTACAGTCTTCGCAACCAATTATCTCGTTTTCAGACAGACGACACCAGTAATTTTTCATCGATCAGCTTATATCAGAACCTCATAATTTCTCCAGATTTTTAGTAAGCCGTAATTAGCCTACTAGTTACGTTGCGAATTGTGTTATAGAAAGTATACATACCAGAATTCGCAAGTCTTCGACTTCATCTTCATTAAAAAAAATCTACTATAGTAAAGAGAGAAGTTTATTACATTAAAAAAAACTATACTAATATGAATAAAAAAAACTTAGAATTTCTTTAATACCAGCAGCATGTGTTAAAAGTTTCGATTGTGCATCGAAACAGCGAAAGTCACAGTTAATACCAACCTATTGGAAGCCCTTGCAAATTGTCATTTAAAATACAGGGTGATTCCTAAGTTGTTACTTCTTTTTTACGCTGTGTATAGCATTAAAATAAACAACATTTTCAAATACCTTTTTTAAAAACACTAAAAGGTAATGTACTTACATTCATTTATTACACTATGGATCAAATACGGTTCTGCCTAACTTGCCCGTTCAATAACATTAAGAAAACTTCTGGGTGTAGGATGAGCCCGCAGGGGAAAGCGTTCTGCTTATTATTTCGAAGCAGCAGCCGCACTTTGACGACACTCACTGTAAATTAGCACCACATCTACTAGTTCATTGTTCTCAAATATACTATTTTCACGTTTCACCAATTTAAAATTAACTTGCTTCAGAAAAACACACCGCAGCGTATTGCCAAATAACTCACCACCGACACGTACATTTCATGACTAATAAGAAATAAGACAAACAACATAAAGTATAGCAGGCTACGTTTTGATGACCAGGCCCGCACTTAGATTTTTTACTTCTGTATCTCGCCTTTTTTTGAAAAAAGGTATTTGAAAATGTTGTTTATTTTAATGCACTCTATACACAGCTAAAAACCAAGTAATAACTTTAGGAATCAGCCTGTATATACGTTTTGAAAATATTTCCATATTTGTTGCCAATAGTTTCCAATTTTCGTCGGAAACAGAAGCGATAGTTAAGATACATTTACCATATTGTGTCTAAAAATGCTACCTGAGTTGTAGCTGCGAAACACTGACCCGTAGAAGATTCAAAATCAGAAATTCAACGCGGTGACAGCCTCCCGCATGATAATCTTGGTAGAAATCTATTGGACCTTATAAGAGGTACAAATCTGTTCTAGCAAGACAAGGGTACACACAAGGCTGCAGCGCAAAAAGCTTGTGCTGCACGCCCGATACCCACCTTAACCAACTCCATGTCACACTAATGATTAGGGAATTGAAAAAAAAACGAAATGAAAATATACCACAACTCTTCAAACAAAACATATTTATTAAAATGTCACTGTTTGACAGGTGGTTTGTGATCATATGACCTTTAGATGAATTAGATCTCCATTACGACTACGCAACTATTATTACACCAAGTATTATGTTCTATACCACCTTTTCATGAAGTAGACCACTTGCTTCATCAAATGCTGTATAGTCTCGTATATTTCACCATCCGGAAAAGAACGTATAAACTGCATCAAATTGTTGTCCAGGAACCTAATTCTCCAGTATAAGAGAACGATATCGATCCCATCATCCTTAAATGATCATTCGCTTCCCCATTAGTATCGCAGAGAAGCCGCTTCTTCCACTATTTGGTGATAGGAACGATCACCCTACTTCAAGAATACGATTTTGAAGGTTTCAAACGAACTCCGCCCATTTATCTCATGAGAAGGCTGTTCCCAGATTTCGTGAATTTGGCCCCAGGTGGGGAAACACTTTGCAATTACACTATGAGGAGCCGTTTCCTTTTCATTTTCGACATACTTACATACATATTCTATACATATTTTCAAAAACTCGATATACAAATATGTTTCATACAGATAAATAATTTAAAACCTAATTGAAAAACAGAAAGTGAAAGTAAGCCCCTTGCAACTAACCTACTTACTAAACTGTTCTTTTCTATTTAAGTTAACAAAGATGGGCTGATTCAACTGACAAATACAAGAATTGCGGGTTATGGAATTACATAGATGTATAGATTAGTTTGTGTTCAAACTTGAAGCTTTTGCAGCATCTTTCCCAGTTGAAGATTGTCTATGAGCGTTTCTTGAAGGTAGATTCATGGACGCAATATATGGATCCCAAATGATTTAAGGAACTTTGCTGCATTAGCATATTTCATAAACACAAAATAATGAACGTTTCGAAATTTGATTCACACAGAGCTGTGAGTAACTTAAGTAACTAGATACTTAGTAACTTAGTTCTTTTTTGAATCATGCCAAAAGTAACTGTAACTTCGTTACTTTTGAAAAGTAACTTGTATCTAGTTACTTTTTAGGAGTAACTATACACTTAAAAAGTAACTAGATACTTTTAAAGTAACTAAGTTCCTTTTAAAGTAACTAAGTTCCTTTTAAAGTAACTAAGTTACTTTTAAAGTAACTAAATTACTTTTAAAGTAACTAAGTTACTATTAAAGTAACAAAGTTAGGTACTTTTAAAGTTCCTCTAGGCTAGGATACCAATTATGCACACGTTCCGTCTATCAGATGATGACCAAGGGACGATCGCGGCCGTTAATCAGATTTTCACGAAGGGACGAGCAGCGAGTCGCGAGCGTCAAACAGCAAACTGGTTGGAACGCGAAATTTCTTGGAAAGCATTTTATTCTACTTGTTCGTTGTTCGAATTAACACTTCTTAGTTAAGTTTTCTGATGGTAATAGTGGTAGTGTGTACAGGAAAATGAATTATCACTACCTGGTAAATTTATGATATCTAGTTCAAAAGCATCTTAGTAACTTTTAGAGTTTCGTAGTTACAATTAAAATAACTAGTTACTCAAAAGTATCTTAGTTACTTTTAGTAACTGGTTACAATCAAAGTAACTAGTTTTTTAAAAAGTATCTTAGTTACTTTTAAGTTATCGTAGTTACAATCAATGTAACGAGTTACTGTAAAAGTATCTTAGTTACTATAACTAGTTACTTTACCTAAGTAACTAAGAACTAAGTTACTTTTAGGTAAAAGTAACTATTCCTTATAAGTATCTAGATACATTATTTGTGCAAAAGTATCGAAAAAGTAACTAGTTACTTTTCTGAATCGCAGCTCTGGATTCACAAGGACAAAAAGTATATTTGTCTTATGCCAAATAGTCACAACAGATTTTACATACCTCATTTGCCAGTCTTGAATTACCATGGTAACGGGCTTCGGAAGCATCGCAAGATGATTTTCAAGATTCACAACCCTACAGGAACTTAAAACATTTACTACTTGATCTTTAAAATTTGTAAAAATGCACATGAACAGTGTGATTCTATAAGATGACGAATATTACTACGCAGTTGAAACGACAACAACACTAATCTATTAATGTGTTTACTAGTTGTTCTGAGGGTAATTCTGATATGACATTCTTATATAGTTAGGCCAATTACCATGATTGAAGAAAACATTTACCATGCCTCCATGTACGTTTTCTTTATTTTATTAATCAATTCAACATATGTTAACCTAGGTCACTAACCATTATAAAGACATATTAAATTCGCGCTTAATAAAAAGTGCAGTACAATAAGACTATTATTAATGGTCAACGGTTCCACCTAATAAGGTGTTAAGTCATGAATATTTCTCAATCCAATTTCGATAAAAATACGTAAAAAATAAATTGTTTATCTAATATTTATTATATGGACCTTGCAGCGATAAATTTTACACTGAAGGTCACAAAGTTCTAACAAATAAAACATACTGAACGGTGTTGCCAGATATAAAGGACGCTTAGATCATTTACCAACAATAAGTACTGGCTTGGAGAAGGACACACGCAGTTTATAATTATTTTACTGTAATCTGTAAGGGTGATCGAGCATCTAGTGGGTGACCATATTTAACAACTATAGATATGTGGGCTAATTAAGGCGCACTAAAAATCTGGGAAAATTATGAGGTCCCGATATCAGCTAATCGATGACAAATGACTGTTGTTGTTGTCTATCGGAAAACGATATAATTAGTTGTGAAGAATTCAGTGGCGGCTCGTCAGGTGAAGTAGATGAAGCTTCACCAAAAAAAAAAAACAGGAGGAAAGTTTTTCGACAATATTAAATATTATTGTACCAATACAGCTACCATTTTAGACCTTAAAAAATAATTATTTTCGAATTAATAATATTAAAGCTATGCATAATAGGGCCACGGTGAACTCCGATGGACAATAATTATAAACACTCGTGCATTTTGGCTCGCCCCAGCGACCGTGTCCGTTAGCTCAAAGTAAGTGAAGACCCAACGTCCCACATGGCTTTGATATTCACCGTTGTTATGGTTACGTGACGTCAGTCACGCAAACAGCATGTAACAATTTGCATTATGCTGAAGGGCAATTTAAAAATAGATCAGTCGTATGCCCCATTGTTTCAGCATTGGTTCGCCTAACCTTAAGGTATTTAATTTTGAAGAAGTAGTCCATTCTTAAAGTGAAGTTAATTTATAGGAATAAATAAAAACATAAAGTCTTTCTCCACTGGTTTATTAAATAGTAAAATTAAAAGGTGGTAGATATTCTACATGTTTCGGGTGTAGTAACACCCATCATCAGGAATTAAATATGAAGAGAAAGTATTTATAAGTGAGAGAAACAGACCTAAATGGTGAATGGTAGTGAACCTCGATGGAGCTCTCATCGAGCCATGAAAGATCAAAAATAGAGAAATGGGATAATGATAAAAAAAATTTGGTATACTTAAGTCTTAACACTGACCATGGGCAACAGGTAACAGTGGTAAGAGGAGGCCTGTTTGGGCAAAGAGAAGAAAAAATATTTAAGAAATGTAAGAAAAATGGAGACTCACAGGTCAAGAACTTTCATCCCGGAAACCATGGGGAGAAAGAAAGGTTGTTTATTTAACCCTCTTTTTATATAAAAAAAATTAGTTTAGAGGTAGAAAAGTTAAAGGCATTGAACTGATGTGTGAATCTGTAAAGAATAAAAGAAATTGTTGAGTAAAATACATTGAAATGGTTATTTGAATAATTTATTCGAAAAAATCTCTCTTATATACAAGAAAAGAGGTACTTACCTTAGTTCATAGCAAAAAAGAAAAGAAGATTAGGGGAACAAGCCCAAATAAACGGACTGGAACCCCAGTGGGTGTTAATTTTAGCATAGCTGGAAACTAGCTAATAGAATTTTTTTAAATAATTTTCTATTAGCTAGTTTCCAGCTATATATCTACCACCTTTTAATTTTACTATTTAATAAACCAGTGGAGAAAGACTTTGTATGTTTTTATTTATTCCTTTAAGGTATTTAGTTATTTACTATGTAATTTAAAAATTTGGTTTTTGTTTTTCAGTTAATTCAGTAGTGTACGTACCTAGTTAGTTGTGTGTTTTAAAAATGAACCCAATTAATGACATAGTTTGTAATTTGTTGGAAACTCCATTCAGTCGTTGAACAGATGAGGATAAGAGAGACGTTACACGGGTTTTTAGTCAATGTTTGTTTAAGTACTTGCACTATACCTAGCTCTTCACCATTTTTAAAGACCGTGAGCCACTGAAAGGCTTTAATAGAATCGAGATTTTTCGTTCGCGATTCTGGATTTGAACTTATGAACCGTTGCGTTGCCGCGTTGAAATAAATATTTCAGGATTGCGGACTGGCAAATTTTATTGGATCTTTTATATCGATTTATGACATATGGTGAACTTACCCGAACACGATGGTTATGGTAACGTCTCCATTAGCATAAGATCCCTATAGAAATAATCAAAAGATAGAAAGAGGTAAACCAGCCTAGGCGGGTTTGGTTATCGCTGGCTCATTAGCATTAATTAAAATTCCGTCAGCTTTTAAATTAAAGATGAAAAGTAGCCTTTGCCTAAATTAGTTACAATGTTATTTACCATCAAGCATGCTCATAGTTGTCTTTAGTTTTTATAATAATTGATTAAGTATATTTATTCCCGACAGTAATTCATGCATATTTCTAAATTTTTTCCTTTTTTTCTATATGCTTACGATATCGATAATAATTAGTCCAGGCGAAAAAGTTGTTTGAACCGTTTAAATGAATAATACAATAAATTCGTTACTTGTACAACTTATTGAATACATTTATTACAAATAGTGTATTCATGGGCGTCCGAAGAAACTTTTAGAAGTACAAATGTTAATTTTTATATACAGGGTGATTTCTAAGTTGATACTTCTTGTTGCGGACAACGCAATTCTTTTTTTTATTCTTATTTTTAATCAAATAGTTTTTTGTAAATATCTTATTAATTTTAAATCGCCCTGTACATAAATATTTATAATCAGGCATGAAGTAAAAGTTATCCCTAATTTTTAAGGGCCACATGTTGACGGGTAACAATTTTACGTACTTTCAACCATAGATATTATTTTTATATGTCTATGCTTTCTACCCAGCGGGGTTATTTGGGACAGTTTGGTCCCGAAAAATATAGGGTTCAACATGTGGAAAAAAAGCAGTGTCTTCCAAGCCAAAGAATCGAGCGGGACCACGGCTGTGTCGGGCGAAAATAGCCCACACTGGGCACTCTATCCAATTTATATATAAACAATAATTAGATCAGTGTCTTCCGAGCCAAAGAGTCGAACGGGACTCATTCGGTGTCGGGTTAAAAACCGCACACTGGGCACTCAATTAATTTCACATATAATTAGTGCCTACAGAACTAAAGAGTCGAACGGGACATTCGGTACCGGGTTAAAAAAGCCTCAATTAATTGCATACATATAAACAGTACATTATAATTGATAGGTCGCGTCTTACCAGTGCTGTGCGACGACACTATCACTTACTTATTCCTGTGCCAAGGAAAGTTTTTTTTATTCAAATTTGCGTAACTTCTCCTTGTGCTACGAAGCTATTCGCAGCTAGAATAAGGGGCTGAATCCTGCTCACCTGCCGAGCAAAGGTGTTCCAGCCAGCCTCTATTGGACGCAGGTATTATATTGATATATTGAACGAGTGCAGCTGAATGATAAGTTCACTACATTTACAGCTAGTCGGGTTCATAATAATAAAAAATCCAAGTACTTTTTACACCGAATTTACAAACATTTCTTTAAATTAATAAATGAGACACGGGGAAGATGACACCTGACTGAGGGTTGATCGATTCATCTGCTGATCACAGTTTTATATTTTTTGGACAGTTACTATTTTATTCCTTTGTATTTGCATTTAATTTTTAATTTTAGAACTGAATGAATGGGAAAGAGTGAATTTTACATTTATTTTATATTGTTTCTATTTTTGTATTTTGACGTTTAGCTGTATTTTTTGTATATATATTTCTACATCTTTTTATTATACTTACATTTTATTTTACACAGAACAAGTAGTTGTTTTTATTCTTTGCAAGAGTCCAGCTAGCGTCCTAGATAATACATTTCACATAACCTGCGATTATTAAGCAGGTGGGAGTACTTGGCTCCTTGGCCGGGATACTCACTCCCGGTTTTTCTGTGCGAAAGAGAATAGGACATCCTTCGCGCACACTTCTTTTTTAGCTGTGTATAGAAGGCATTAAAATAGACATTTTCAAATACCTTTTTTTAAAAGATTTAAAAATAGACTTGATACAGAAGTAAACAATCTAAGTGGGGGCCTGGCGATCGAAACGTAGCCTGCTATGCCTTATGTTGTTTGTCTTATCTCTTATTAGTCATGCAATTTACTGGTCGGTGGCGAGTTATTTGCCATTTCGCTGCGGTGTGTTTTTCTAAAGAAAGTTAATTTTAAATTGATGACACGTGAAAATTGTAAAATTTGAAAACAATGAACTAGTAGATATGGTGCTAATTTACGGTCAGTATCGTCAAAGTGCGGCTGCTGCTTCGAGATAATACGCAGAATGCTTTCACTTGCGGGCTTATCCTACAACCAGAAGTTTTCTTAATGTTATTCAACGGGCAAGTTAGGCAGAACCGTATTATTTGATCCCTAGTGTAATAAATAAATGTAAGTACCATCTTTTTGAGTTTTTTGAAAAAAGGTATTTGAAAATATTGTTTATTTGAATGCCTTCTATATACAGCTAAAAAAGAAGTAGCAACTTAGGAATACATTTTATGCATTAAAACTTATAGTAATTGTCTGGAAATGAGTAGGCAACTAGAGATTTTTGAATAGAGAAAGTGCATTTGTTTAGAAATCTTTAGTTCAGTTAAAAAATAATTAACAATAGTTTGGTAGAAATATATTTTGATTTATACCTTCGCACCATTTCGTGCACTCTTTGGAAAAAATTTGTGTATGCATAGGTTGGAGGAGCAAAAAAATCTTTTTTAGAAGGTATTTTTTATAAACAATTTTATAACAGTTTCTCCAAAAACGACTAAAGATATCGAATTTAATTCAAGACGTTTGTTTATTTCGAGATACTGAAATAATCTTTGTACATTTGACTTTTGTGCTATTAAGTGGCACGACCGCGCTTAAATTTGCCGTGTTACATTACGGTTCTTCTAAATTACAAAAAAAAAAACGAAGCAAATAATTACGTTTCTTTTTCACCAATGAAAAAGTGGTATCTATGTGGGTGTAAGAAAGGTTTTTTTATGCAGAAATTACGAAGAAATGAAAACCCTAAAAATCTTATCTAGACAAACAAGGTCACTCAACAAACTGCTTGGAGCAGACCAATTATAGAGTGACACGGATTACAAAAAAAAAATACAAAGTTCGATAGAAGTACACAATAAGTTTAACTAAAGAAGAAAAGGCTATTTTGTACAATCAAATAATAAATCCAAAGACAAAATTATAAAGCTAAAGATACGCGAGTGATAGTCCTAATCAAAAAGATAATAGATATTTTTTTCTGATAAGTTTTTTAAAGGCCAGATTTTTTCAGAAATTAGGTTGCAATTTGACTTTTAGACCCCGAGCTCCTGGGCTCGGGGGGAGGGGGCTACAGCCCTGCAGCCCCCCGCCCTAAATACGCCACTGGCTGCAATATAAAGTAATTAACGATGCAGGGTCTTAAAGCCTTCAGTAGTTCTCAGGATAAATCCTAAAATGCGCAACGCTTTCCGAGTAATAGCCTCTATGTGGGACTCGAACAACAGTTTGGAGTCCACAACAGTTTGGAGTCCAAAGTAACCCCCAAATCTTTAATCACATTAACACGTTTTAATAGAATGTTATTTAAGCTCAAATCTACAATGTAGTGACACTTATCAACATTTAAATGCAGACGATTCAGTGTGCAGTATTCCGAGAATCTGTTAATGTCCCCCTGCAGTTTCACTATGTCCAAAGGAGAAACAATGACAGTTGAAATCTTAAGGTCGTCAGCATATAAGGAATACACACTGTTAGAGTCCAGATAACAGGTTCCTATCTCATATAAAAATAATACAAAAAGCAGGGAACCCAAATGTGAACCCTGCGGAACTCCAGAGGTCACATCCAAGCAGACCGACTTTGCTCCATTAATAGCTACCTTCTGAGTTCTATTTTGCAAATAATTTTTTAAAAGATCGAGAAGCCCGCCCTGCACACCGAAGTTTCCAAGTTTCACAGTATTGTATTGTATTGTAGTTTTTATAACTTCCGATAACTTTCAGAGCTTAAATGAGGTATACGAAAAAAGTTTCTACCAATTTAGCTGTCTTATGTTATTAAATTTATAGTTGTCTAGTTAAATTGTAGTGGTGATTACACCTGCAACTATTTTAATTTTATCTTCGTGTTCGATTAATTGTACAAAAAATACCTCGGTATTTCACCATTATATCTTGAAATAAATTCAATAGCTTTAGATTTTTTAGATAAACGGTATAAACGCAAGGTTACGAATGGAAAAAAACCCAAAAGCGATGTTATTAGACCTTTAAATGTTAAGTATTTTTCACAAACCCCTCTTATTTATAAATATAGATAGAGAAATTTCTAAAAAATCGGAATTATATTATGGATTATTAATACGTTATTAAATACAAAACGATTATACATTAATAATAAATAAATTTAGCTTAATTGCACCCTAAAAAATGAGTTGATCGCTCAGCTAATTTTTTCTTGAGAGATTAATTTCAATATACCTTACAATAACCTCTAGTTTTCCAAACGGATTGTAACTATTACTTGGTTGGTTTAAACAAAATTCTTTAGTTTTGGAAACTAAATATTATTCCTAACTGATTATTATTGTATAAAATCTTTGTCCAACCCGAAATAAAACTGTTGGTCTTTGCTCCCGATTATACCTATCAAAAGGGTTACACTGGATTATACCTAGTGGTTATACTTTAGTTTACATAGAAAACTTTTTTTTTCGTCTATGCCGGATGCACTTCGGCCAGATGGCCCATTGTACTTGTGCACACTCTAGTTCATTTTTACTCCTTCTCGATGCTCCTAGGTCCTTGCACTATAATTTGTGTAGGTCAACTGGAGAGTGGGTCGGGATATTAAAACGTATGCCAGTCTGACCTACATAATAACATTTGTCATAAGAGCCACGTTTTAACATATAAATACCGGATTTTATTTATTTTATCTTTGTTATTTCAAATATAACTAGTTTATTTGTTTATTGTTTAGTAAGCAATTGTTATTCTTTTAGGTTGTTTATATTTAGAGACTTTACTCGAAGGTTTTCCAAAATATTTTATTCATTTAATTTTTTTATTTTTATAATCTAATATATGATAATCGTAACTGTCGATGTTCTGTCTGTTTGAAGGTTGGAAACAATGATGCTTCTTGAATGATAGAAGAGTTTTGGACTTGCATTGTCTTTATTTGTTTTTCATTACAACGTTTCAACAGGTAAGAATCACCAGTTGAAACTTTGTGATGTAAAACAAATAATGACAATGCAAGTCCAAAACTCTTCGGTCTATGTTTTGTTTATAAAAATTTTAGTGATCGACAATTTTTATTATACAAAAAGCAACATTTACCCATACTCTTGATAGGTATTTAGAAAATAAAGATTAATATTTAATGTCTAATGCTAATTTTTAAAATATTTAACTACTATAATTATTTCTTTTTAAACTATAATGATTCTTATATTCTTAAAACTGGCCCAGTATAATACACCATACCAGAATCTTAGTTTCTGTGACAAGGAAAGTTAGTTAAAATAGCCTCAAGAGAAAACTTAGTAACGGAGATTACATGCTATTGCTAGGCCGATTCCGGCATTGGTTACTAGTCACAGTAGTCACTTCATCATTAGCAAACTTACTGTTTGTTAGGTTAAAGAGCATGTTTGAAAAATGCATAAAAAATAATTTTCGAACCACCTGAAAGTTCCTTATAATATAAAGTCATATTTTTTCAATATTATGTAAAAATACAAATCAGATTGCACCACCAAGAATTGAAGACTTTACCATTGGTAGGATGCAACCACCTGCAGACCGGTTTCGAACTCTCGTTCTCGTCGGTACACGGTAGGTGTCTATACCTTCCAAACAGTGTTGCCAGAGGGTATCAAGAAATTGTACAAATCACAAACATAAAATGTACCAGATTTTGAACTTTTGTACAGCCATCAAAAATTACTTAAGAAGAATTTTGGGCAGCACCAGTATTTTGGGATCAAATCGAAAGTGACTTCTAAAAAAAAAGTCATTGCTACCAAAACCAAATCCATCAATCTGGGGGGCACTCATGTTTATAGGGTGGGCCGCCGCTGGACGGCACGAGGATGAAAATGTACCAGAAAATAGTGTAAATGTAGTTTTGTACAGATGCGTTCGAAATGTACCAGATTCGTACAATTGTACCAGCTCTGGCAACACTGCTTCCAAACGAACAGTCTTGATACTAACAATTACAATATTATCAACCTTCTAGGGTTGTATATAACTTTTAGCGCCATCTCTTGGTTGCAACATGCCGACTTGAGTGGTCAGGGTAACTTAATTCTTAATTTACTAAACAGGCAACTTTTATTTTGAGTACTTCAGTAACATCTGCCAATGGTATTCTTATCATTGTAAATAGTTTCACAGCTTGTTAAAATTTCCTAAAATCAAACAGTCGAAGTTACACATATGCATGTTAAATACTCATACGATCAGCGGCGTTTAGACTATCCCCAGTTTACTGTTTTATAGTATAGGCCAGGTCTGTACAGTTAATATTTAAATTAGGTCCCAAGGTTCCTACAATATCAATGGTCTAAAATGTCAGCGGGTCTAATAAAAAATATAACAATAATTATGATAATGTACAATTTATTAAGTTGCTTGCCTCCTGCTTAGTAATAGTATGCAGTTTATTATATGTTTGGTAAAGACTATTATATAATATTCACAATATCGGAATTACCGCCAATATATGAATATTGAAGAAACTGTCCATGATTTTCAAAGATACCTGATATAGATTAGGAAAGGTGAGAAAAACACAATGTCTGTCTCAGAAAGTTAAAATTGACATGTAAAACATCCATTACATAATACTAAAATAATGAATAAAGCCAGACAGTGGCGAATCTAGGAGGGGGAGGCTGCTCCCCCCCCCCCCCCCCCAGAACGAAACTACGAGAGCGTAGAAGGGCCACAAATTAATTATTTTGTATTGTTTCGAGTTCTAAGAAGTCGATTTGATTAAGTTACAAGTTGAAATTATATTTTATTTACAACCATGTATGTAATAATGACATTTCACCTATCTTTGAAAGGTGGAAAGTTGACGTTTCTTGACTTTTACTTTCCACCCGGGTGGAAAGTGCTCACTTTCCACCCGGGTGGAAAGTAAAATTGTTATTTTTTGTAATTTTATTAAAAATCGATATCTCAAAATAGTAAATTTTTTTTTTTTTTTAATTTTAATAAAAATCGATATCTCAAAATAATATACAAACACACCAACACACAACTCATTACACAAATTCAACAACAATAATTTTATTTTTTATTTCTTTAAATGAATTATGCCTAAATGACATTTATAAAAAACAAAAAATTAACATGGTTTATGTTTTACTTATTTACATTAAATATTACATTGGCATTATTGTAGGCAGTCACAGATATGTTTAAACCTTGCTGAAATTCTTCTTTTGAAAGGTTTATTTCATGATTATTTGAAGTTAAAGTAGTGTTAGTAAAACTTGAACTTGGCTTTGAAATCAATTTTGCCGTATTAACCTGAGTAGAAACCGAACTGTCTATGTATCCCTCAGCTACTGTGCTAGATTTCCAGCCTCCTAACCGCTTTATTTGCATAAGATCGCCACCGTTATTTGCGAGCAAAGTAGCCGCTGTTCTTCTGAAACAGTGACCAGTAAAACCTTCAGTATTCAGCTTCAGAAAAGCTGCAATTTTTTTTGGAAACTGACTTAAAGTGTTGTGCCCAATACATTGTTTACTAATTTTTCCATATCTTATTTGCATAAAAAGCTTTCCATCCTGTATATTTTTCCGTAAAGTTATGTACTCCTTAAGTGGTGCAATCCATTTATTATCAGTTATCATAAATGATCGTGGCTGGTACGTTTTGCTATTTTGTATTTCAATCGCGACCTTTTCTTCTAAAAAGTGAACGTCTGTTGTTTTCATTTTGTATAATTCATCTGATCGGCAGGCGCCTGAGACACCAATAACCAATGCGACCTACAAATGTATAAAATAATAAGTTAATATAGAAATAGTCAACCTTTTAGCCTAAAATACCTTTTGAACAAGAAATTCCATAGGTGCTTGTTCCAAAAATGTTTCAATATTATCCATAGACAGTGTGGTCGATTTTTTCGGCTTGTATCCTTTGTTTTGCTTTTTTAAAAATGCTAATAGCTTTGCGTGTTTAGATATGTCTACTTTTTCCCTAATTGATAGAGTGGTCCTCAACATTGAATATATTGACCAAAGCGTTGATATTTTCTTTGTCTTGGCATTTTCACTAAAATAAGCTAGTAGCGCCGATTCAGAACCAGGATTTTGAACTTTGTTTCCAATACACCATTCTTTAAAACAGTTATATGCCTTGTCATATCTCGGGCGGCTTTTAGTTGGCAGAAGATCTTCTTCTACTATTTTTGCTGCTTCTCGAATTTCTGGGGGAGTAGCAGCCAAATCAAATTCCTCATCTGAGAGCATTTTTTTGGTGTTTTGTAAAAACTTTGACACTAACGTTTTAAAAAAATAATATATTGTTTAGTGACATGGAAACCATATTCCAAAAATGATATTTGCCATCTTGATGTGTATTATTACCTACGTTATTTTATCACCTGCGGTTATTTGAAATTCTAAATGTCTGTCTACTTTTGCAATGGAAAAGTCAAAATGACATTTACCTTTTAATAATTATTTGAACTCAAAATAATAAGAAATGGATGTTGGATGTGGTTGTAAATAAAATAGTATACAAACCTCGGTGAAAAGTTTCATTACTGTCTCTGAGATATAGTTTACCTCGACGCTTCGCGTCTCGGTAAACTATCTAATCTCTCGACAGTAATGAAACACTTTCCACCTCGGTACGTAATATACTATTTCTGACTTGTAAGTAGGTTTTATCGATTTACAAGTCAATTATATGGACTATCAAGTCGGTTTTATCGACTATAAAAGTTGGTTTTATCGATTTACAAGTCAATTATATTGACTAACACGTTTTATCAACGTATAAGTCAGTTTTATCGACTTACAAGTTAGCTTTATCGACTTACAACTCGGTTTTATCGACTTTCAAGTCAGAATAATAAAAATTTCATGAAATCCACTTGTAAGTTGATAAAACTGACTTACAACTCAGAAAAATGTCGACTTAGAAGTCGGAAAAATAAAAAATATTTTGTAGCTCTTCTATGCTTCGGTACGGAACAGTTGGACCAACCAATTTAGTAAAACGAATGCGACGGAATGAAACTAGGTATGTTTAAGTGCCTGAAAATATGAGAGAAGAGAAGTTCGCCCATCAGGTCTGTGCCTTAAAATGTTTAAAAAAGTTACAATATATCCAAAATGTAAAACGTTGTCCAGTTTCAAGTTCTGAGAATCCTTATAATTAATGAGCCGGTAGTACGAGAGCGGGGCAATATTTAGCAGCATTATCTAAAGTTAAACAGGCCGAAATCTTAGGATTTCATAATATTAAATTCTTCAATTATTTACTGAAAAAAAAATTAAACAAAATACGCTCTCTGATAAAAACAAGCGGATGAAGTTACCGACGTCACAACAAAACCGGCAAGGGAGCAACCCGGGACAGCATTCATTTGACACGCTCGGACCCATCTCCGACCTGACTAATCTCTCGAGACTGGCGTTCTATTTATAATTAATATGTTCTTTGTTATTTAAGTTATCGGAACAAAGATAACAATATAATCGATCGCACGGCTCGCAAATAAAAGAATTGCGCGGTTAATAGGATGCTGTAAATGCCTTCCCGCTTCATGTTCTTAAACTTGCAGCTATCCCGCCGTGTTTTCAATTGTTTCTAGACGAGGTTTGTGCGATACTCTAGAAAGATTTTCATTATTGGGATATGTCTTTAATAGATTCTTGTTATATGATAAATTCGAGTATAGGAAAAGAGCCCATTGCAAGACGGACGGGGTCCCCACGATCGCGGAGCCCGTCGAGAGTCTTCAGGCATCGCATCATCAAACCTGAATGTGCTTACGTCAACACAGCAATACCAACCAGGAATCGATCCAGCTTTTAAACAACAATAACCTTACCAATCTCAGGATCAAGAGAAAAAAAGAGGAAGATAAGAGGAAGGTTTTACAGACCAATGAGTAAACACTAAACATCAATGCTTGATCAATGAGTATTAAAAACAGTTTTAATACATCAAAAGCTAGATAAAAAGCTACTATAACCTTTTATATAAAAAAAATGTGAGTAATAAACTATGTAAAATTCAAGATGTAAGTCATCTACTACATATATTATAATTATAACCAAAGGCAAAGGAACATCGATTGCATCAGGTTTCTCTCTGTTATTGTCAAAACTAGAATAAAATATAAAAATGGAACAGAAAACAACGGATAAATAAAACATTACCTAAACCCATTTTATACTGGGCAAGGTTAGAATATTTAATTTTTCCGCGTTTGTGTTCAGAAGGTAAATATTAAGCTGTTAATTACTCAAAACTAGAAAAAACAATAATGCATTTTCTATAGATAATAAAACTGAAACAGATAATTATAATCCGGTATATACAGTATGTCTCCCTAAGTTGGAACCATATGGAAAACTTTTTAAATATTAATTTTATGAAAAAAAAGTTATTCTTCATAAAAAGTTCTGCATGGTCTAAAACCAACTATCAGATTTTAAATTCTTATAGGCGTATACGAGATTTCTCAAAAAATATGAATTTGCTATGACCAAAGTACCTTTATTTTTGACAATATCGAAAATTGTTATTAAAAAAAGCTGATCAGAACTAAAAACCACAAATATGTAATTTACGATGATATTTTTTCTTTTTTGAAACGCATGTAGGTATGTTTACAATAACAATGCAAATTTAACTGTAATTACATGTAATCTAGGTTGCTCTGGTATACAAATTAATTGTTGATAGCAAGAAATGTTTGACACTGACCGTCAAAACGCGTTAATAGTAATTTAACCAACAAGTACATTAATAATGGCGATTAATGATCGAAATATTTTAACGCGTGAGCGTAGCGAACGCGTTAACGTTCGAGATCATTAATCGCATTTTAATGTAAGAGTTGGTTACAATGTTTTTTCGTCGACCGTATTTTTTACTAAAGTGAACAAAACAACTTTTATTTTACAATCCAGATTTCACAATTCTACAAATACTAATGACAGCGGACGACGTTTTGGATTGACGTTTTATTATTTTGTTGATTTGTTTGCATGGCTGCCTTTAATTTTTATTACCAAAATCGTGCATTTACAGAAAATCATGCATTAATAGAGGTAATTAATGAATGATTTTGGGAAATCGTGCATTTACAGAAAATCATGCATTAATAGGGGTCATTAATGAATGATTTTGGGAACGTTAATATCGGATGTAAATACACGGTCGACGGAAAAATTTATAAAGTACATAAAAATGGTGTTATTAAGTTGTGAAGAAAAAAATTGATATTGTTTTGATTACAAGAGATTATTCTTCATTCATAATTAATTAATAATGCAGAGAAATTAGTACCGACGTCACGACAAAACCGACATATGGACAACCCGGGATAGCCCTTATTCGACACGTTCCGACCTGAATAATCTCCCGAAACTGGTGTTCTGTTTCTAATCTATTCCTTTCTATTAAGGTTATCGAAACAAAGATAACAATATAATCGGTCGCACGACTCGCAAATAAAAGAATTGCGCGGTTAATAGGATGCTGTAAATGCCTTCCCGCTTCATGTTCTTAAACTTGCAGCTATCCCGCCGTGTTTTCAATTGTTTCTAGACGAGGTTTGTGCGATACTCTAGAAAGATTTTCATTATTGGGATATGTCTTTAATAGATTCTTGTTATATGATAAATTCGAGTATAGGAAAATAGCCCATTGCAAGACGGACGGGGTCCCCACGATCGCGGAGCCCGTCGAGAGTCTTCAGGCATCGCATCATCAAACCTGAATGTGCTTACGTCAACACAGCAATACCAACCAGGAATCGATCCAGCTTTTAAACAACGATAACCTTACCAATCTCAGGATCAAGAGAAAAAAAGAGGAAGATAAGAGGAAGGTTTTACAGACCAATGAGTAAACACTAAACATCAATGCTTGATCAATGAGTATTAAAAACAGTTTTAATACATCAAAAGCTAGATAAAAAGCTACTATAACCTTTTATATAAAAAAAATGTGAGTAATAAACTATGTAAAATTCAAGATGTAAGTCATCTACTACATATATTATAATTATAACCAAAGGCAAAGGAACATCGATTGCATCAGGTTTCTCTCTGTTATTGTCAAAACTAGAATAAAATATAAAAATGGAACAGAAAACAACGGATAAATAAAACATTACCTAAACCCATTTTATACTGGGCAAGGTTAGAATATTTAATTTTTCCGCGTTTGTGTTCAGAAGGTAAATATTAAGCTGTTAATTACTCAAAACTAGAAAAAACAATAATGCATTTTCTATAGATAATAAAACTGAAACAGATAATTATAATCCGGTATATACAGTATGTCTCCCTAAGTTGGAACCATATGGAAAACTTTTTAAATATTAATTTTATGAAAAAAAAGTTATTCTTCATAAAAAGTTCTGCATGGTCTAAAACCAACTATCAGATTTTAAATTCTTATAGGCGTATACGAGATTTCTCAAAAAATATGAATTTGCTATGACCAAAGTACCTTTATTTTTGACAATATCGAAAATTGTTATTAAAAAAAGCTGATCAGAACTAAAAACCACAAATATGTAATTTACGATGATATTTTTTCTTTTTTGAAACGCATGTAGGTATGTTTACAATAACAATGCAAATTTAACTGTAGTTACATGTAATCTAGGTTGCTCTGGTATACAAATTAATTGTTGATAGCAAGAAATGTTTGACAGTGACCGTCAAAACGCGTTAATAGTAATTTAACCAACAAGTACATTAATAATGACGATTAATGATCGAAATATTTTAACGCGTGAGCGTAGCGAACGCGTTAACGTTCGAGATCATTAATCGCATTTTAATGTAAGAGTTGGTTACAATGTTTTTTCGTCGACCGTATTTTTTACTAAAATGAAGAAAAACAGTTAACAACTTTTATTTTACAATCCAGATTTCACAATTCTACAAATACTAATGACAGCGGACGACGTTTTGGATTGACGTTTTATTATTTTGTTGATTTGTTTGCATGGCTGCCTTTAATTTTTATTACCAAAATCGTGCATTTACAGAAAATCATGCATTAATAGAGGTAATTAATGAATGATTTTGGGAAATCGTGCATTTACAGAAAATCATGCATTAATAGGGGTCATTAATGAATGATTTTGGGAACGTTAATATCGGATGTAAATACACGGTCGACGGAAAAATTTATAAAGTACATAAAAATGGTGTTATTAAGTTGTGAAGAAAAAAATTGATATTGTTTTGATTACAAGAGATTATTCTTCATTCATAATTAATTAATAATGCAGAGAAATTAGTACCGACGTCACGACAAAACCGACATATGGACAACCCGGGATAGCCCTTATTCGACACGTTCCGACCTGAATAATCTCCCGAAACTGGTGTTCTGTTTCTAATCTATTCTTTTCTATTAAGGTTATCGAAACAAAGATAACAATATAATCGGTCACACGACTCGCAAATAAAAGAATTGCGCGGTTAATAGGATGACGTACATGTTTTTAATTGTTTCTAGAAAAGGGTTGGGATACTCTAGGAAGATTATTATCTACCCCCATTACTACCTTTAAATTCGTCCTTGGGTGCAATTCACGGCAAGGGCATAAGCTTAATAAAAAAAGTATGACCGATACCTTATTGGGTTTAAGAATGCAATACTGGTAATTTTCCTAAGATCGAGAGGGGCTGTGTAACCTTTGAGAACGTGATAGACTAGTATCGTGATTCGAATCCCATGTTAGCCTGGCTGATATTATGAGGATTAAAATAAGCCACCTGGGCTTTAGTATACTGGCAAACAATCGCTCAAATAAAAAGTCAAGTCAAGACAAAACGATTTTAAGGAATAGATTTTAAATTTTCTGAAAATGTTTGGCCCATCAAATTTACTTACTTCGTAAATCTACACAGAGCAAAATCGACTAATTAAACATAATTGTTAAGAATAGTCTTATATCATCAGTAGTAACATTTTTAATAATCACAATTAAAACAATCTATTACTATAGCAAAAAAGTTAACTAACGAACAGCATACAGAATTACTACATCTTTACTTATACCTACAATAAAACGAAATAATTATGAATATAAGCCCAGAATTGTAAGAGCGTTTTCACACGGCACCATATATCGCGCGCGATAAATGGTCGCGATATTGCTTTACACCAAATTATATGTTCTCTAATATCGCTTGTGTGTGAAAATGGCTCATTAGAAAGCACATAATTTGGTGTAAAAGCAATATTGCGACCATTTATCGCGCGCGATATATGGTGCCGTGTGAAAACGCTCTTAGGATGTATTTTAATAAAACATTCCTTTTGGAAATAAAAATGGTTTTATACAACATAAAGATTATACCAACAAATAAAACGCTTTTTTGGGGGTATTAGTTAAATTATTATTTGGTATTAAACATTTATTTACCCTTATGCAACATACTTTTAATTTGCCAGAGTGGGGGATACTTCGACGTATCAAGCAGTGTTTTACGATGCCATTTGCATTTGTTCGGCTCTGTGGGTTGTTTTAGATGTTTGTTGTTTTTTGTGAACAGTGTTGTGAGGTTATTATTAAGCTTTATTTGTAGTAGTGTAAAGTTATCAGAAAGAGCTGTGTTTGTGATCTTAGATTTTTTGTTGTTTCTTGATTAGAAAGTGTTAAGGGTAAATACCCTTCTTTGTTTTTTTTTTAGTTAAATAAATACCTTTAAAATGTTAACCTATTTTTTCTTGTAATCCTTTCAAATATCACATATATTTGGTATTTAAGCTTTTGTTTTGTTGCATTAGTTTTTGGTAGTTTTATCGGCCATTTATCTGTTTATTTAAAATTCTGGATTTACGATTGCACATGTTTTAAAGCGAAAAATAGCAGTAGTTACATGGTAAAAATTTGTCAAAATATTGAAAAATATCATTTCTACCTTATATATTATTATATTATTTTTTGGTCTTAAAACATACAATCATCCAAAATTTCACTTGTTGCTTGGAGTTTGTGTGAAGAGATAAGTGATCGATAAATTTATCAAAAATTAATATTGAGAATGCGCAAGCACAAAATTTGAATTGGCAAAACGATTTATATTGGCAGCTAAACACTTTTATACCGGTTATAAAACTGGATTATACTCTTTCAACTGTGTGTACTGGTTATAAAGCGTTTTATAGTCGCTATGGAACAAACCTTAATGGTTACCATCCGTGTCATATAAACAGTATAACATAATATACTTATCCTTATGCACTGGTCCTAGCAATACCTGGTGTATAACTGGTATTAGCTCTTATTGCTGTCCCAAATAGTATTAAATATTCTTATAATGGCCATAAGAATTCTTATAATGGTTATAATTCATTTTTCTCAGTGTAACTTCTCTTATTTCTTGTCATTAACATTTGCCTGTGCGTTGATTGGTGACGATAATTAAGAACAAAAATATAAAACGGTTACTTAATTATATTATTTATAGCGCGGTTATAATACTATATCAGCATTCTGCAGAGTCGTGCAAAAATTTTCCAGAGGCACATAATATCAGCTTGCACTAACTGCATCGCTGTTGGCTGGGCGTTTGCAGTTTCATGTTTCTATAAGTTTTTAATTCTAGACAAGGTCACGATAACATCTATTTAATACTCGACATATCTATATGTAGTGTTATGAATTGATCGATGTACTTAATCAACTAGGATCATTCATACTCATAGATTGAAGATAATTTACTCAAGCCCGTATTATCTATCTCCCGGCAAGTCTATCAGCAAGATAATTTCCAAATAAACCATTGTTGAGACAATTATTGTTTCCATAGAAATTATCTTGCTGGTAAAGTTAACAGAAGATGAATAATACGGACCTTAAACGTGCAGGATAACTATAGAAAATTGTTTAACCGACGGCCTTGTAGGCAGTAGTAGATGTTCCTATAGCTTACCGTAGATGAGTATCCGATACAACTACATAAAAATATGGACAGGATATCAATATCATCATTAATAAATCAACGCACCCCAACTCGCAGACTGACGTTTAAATCACGTAATATTTAGGTCTTCCACGTTGTCCTACCAAAAAAATGACGTCATTATTTTACGTCATTTAAACGATATGAGTTTTACATCAATATAACGTCATTTTTTTGATATTTTTAAAGTAATATACCATTATTATAACTTCGACGCATAGATGTCGCCCTAGGTTACGTCATCTCGCTTATATTTATACTCGTTTAACTAAATATAACTATTTTTGGACAGCCGAACATCTGCAACTTGATTACCTTTTAATAAAACAATATATTATTTTAAAATGACTTTGTTAGATTTTGTTATTTTTAAGCAAATATTAATGCAATTGGCAAGTGAAAAATATCCAATAGCGCAAATGTAGCCTTCAGTTACAGTGTCCTCTTAGGGCCGCTTTTACAATATATAATTAATTTAAAGATTATCTTGCAGTTTAAACCAGAGATTAATCTTTAGTTTATCCTTCACTTCAAAATTTTCGGTTTTACAACGTTTTGTTATCTTTTATGGCCAACGACAGCGCCGACTATCATATACCTACTCTGTGCTATTACTTATACCTAACTTCGGTGCCGTTAATTTCATTACCTACAATTTTCATTCCTAAACTGTACATTGAAACTTTATTTTCCTGTCCTTCGTTTGTTAGTGTGTTTGTTGTGTACGGAATAGTAACAGCAATGGAAGATAAGAAAATAGCACCAAATTTTGCAGAAGATGAAGTTACACTACTTTTGGATATAGTAGAACTGCATAAAAATGTAATTAGAATGCAAGAACTTTCTCGTGGAAAGAACAGAACTAAAAAATCAACTATTTAACCTTATGACAATGCTGACAAATTCGGAGTTTAAACCTTGGGTATGGCTTAAGTAGTACTTCATCTACCAGGTTAGGGTTAAACTTAGGTTTAAGCAGTTTGAAAATAACCATTGATTGTAAAAGTGATTTATTCTGAAATAATCCATGGTTTACAGTTAACTTTACATTGTAAAAACGGCCCTTAGAAAGTCTATCAGTTGCTTCATTTACCGGGTTGTCTATCGTGTCCCTATTATGTCTGTATGTTGGTATACCACCGTTGTTGTACTCATCTATCCATCAAACACAATAGGGCGTCTATATTATTTTTATTAATGACAGTACGCCTTTAGATAAACCACCGCCCTCAAAGAATACAATGTAAAAAATAAAATAAAGTGGGCTTATTATGTTGTTTTGATGCTAATGATTTTCCCTCCCTTAGCCATGTCCTTCACCCAAAACTGAATGTTTACAAACAAGTAAGTATGGATTTACTTATAATTTATTGGTAATAAGCAGGGCTCTCACTTAATCTTATCGATAATTTGTTTTAATTAAAATAGAGGTAGCGGGAAAACGCGAATGCCTTTTGCAACCGGTCAAACTTATATAGAGAATTAGCTCTCACCTATCTACCAAAAAACTAAAGTATTAACTAAGGGTTAATTGAAGTAATAGCTAGTTTTTCCAGCTATTAAAATCAAGGTGGCAGGTGTTCGACTGACATTGCCCACTTGATTCCACCTAGAGCAATGCAAAACAGAAATACACGGCGAACCGCTGCCGCTCATCCATATGTTGTTCAGCTTAGTACTCCTCGAACTTCATTGTTCAAGAATTCTTTCATCTGGAGAACATCATCTTTGTGGAATGATCTTCCTGAGGTCGTGTTTCCCAATGAATACAATCTTCAACGTTTCAAGACCAACGTTAATCGCTTTTTTCGCACTCGCACCGCTCCCAGAGCGCCTTAAAGGATTTTTCCTACAGTGCAGGTGTTTTATCATAAAAAAAAAAGTAAACGATATTTCAAACGTGAATTTCCCTGAAACTACACAAACAATTTGGTAAAAACCTGCTTCATATACTGAGAAAAAGGAAATATAACCATTATAAGAATTCCTATGGCCATTATAAGAATATTTAATACTATTTGGGACAGCAATACGAGCTAATACCAGTTATACACCAGATATTGCTAGGACCAGTGCTTAAGGATAACTAAAATATGTTATACTGTTTATATGACACGTATTATAACCATAAAGGGTTGTTATATAGCGACTATAAAACGCTTCATAACCAGTACACACAGTTGAAAGAGTATAATCCCGTTTTATAACCGGTATAAAAGTGTTTAGCTGCCAATATAATACGTTTTTATACTGTTTGCCAGTTCAAATTTCGCGCTTGCGCATTCCCAATATTAATTTTTGATAAATTTATCGATCACTTATCTCTTCACACAAACTCCAAGCAACAAGCGAAATTTTGGATGATTTAAGTATGTTTTAATGTTGTATGTTTTAAGACCAAAAAATAATAGGTAAAGGTAAAGAAATGATATTTTACAATATTTATGTTGGTATTGACAAATTTAATTTTTTGATTTTTCCATGTAACTACTGCTATTTTTCACTTTAAAACATGTGCCATCGTATATCCAGAATTTTAAATAAACAGATAAATGGCCGATAAAACTACCAAACACTAATACAACAAAACAAAAGCTCAAATACCAAATATATGTGATATTTGAAAGGATTACAAGAAAAAATAGGTTAACATTTTAAACGTATTTATTTAACTAAAAAAAAAACAAAGAAGGATATTTACCCTCAACACTTTCTAATCAAGAAACAACGAAAAATCTAAGATCATAAACACAGCTCTTTCTGATAACTTTACACCACCACAAATAAAGCTTAATAATACCCTCACAACACTGTTCACAAAAAACAACAAACATCTGAAACAACCCGCACAGCCGAACAAATGCAAATGGCATCGCAAAACACGGCTTGATACGTCGAAGTCTCCCCCACTCTTGCAAATTAAAAGTATGTTGCATAAGGGTAACTAAATGTTTATTACCAAATAATAATTTAACTAATACCCCCAAAACAGCATTTTATTGTTGGTATAATCTTTATGTTGTATAAAACCATGTTTATATCCATTTTATTTATTTATTAAAATACATCCTTACAATTCTGGGCTTATAAGCATAATTATTTCATTTCATTGTCCGTATAAATAAAGAGGTAGTAATTCTGTATACTGTTCGTTAGTTAATTTTTTTGCTATAGTAATAGATTGTTTTAATAGTGATTATTAAAAATGTTGCTACTGGTATAAGACTATTCTTAACAATTCTGTTTAATAAGACGATTTTGCTCTGTGTATTAACCGGTAAATATTATTGTTTCTAGCGTACCGGTTTCAGGAGTTCGTTAGTGCTAAGATATTGGCGTTTGAAAATTCGAATAGCGGAGTTTTATTGATTGGCGGAAACTGGCTAATATTCAAAAAAATGGCCAGTTTTTGACAACCAATAAACACCGACGCAGCGGAATACCTCTTCTGTCCGCCTCCTGCAAAATCCCTCTAGAATAATGCGAATAAAATAAGTCTGTAAGCAAGAGAGAAATGAACAAATGCTACCATTTAAACGAAAGACAAATAAAAATATACAATGCCTCGCCACTATGTGGGCTTGCTCCAAATAATTTTTCGATTGAAGTTCCGATGGGAGTTATAACGTTGTAAAAACGTGTGAGAAAAAGACCTTAAGAGTTACGTTTAGGGGAAAGTATCGTAACATTTATGTATAATATACAGGGTGATTCCTAAGTTGATACTTCTTTTTTAGCTGTGTATAGAAGGCATTAAAATAAACATTTTCCAATACATTTTTTCAAAATATTAAAAAATAGCCAAGTTACAGAAGTAAAAAATCTAAGTGCGGGCCTGGTAATCAAAACGTAGCCCTTTACTTTATATTGTTTTTGTCCTTTTTTTGTATTGTTAATAAGTTAGTCATGCATTTTACGAGTCGGTCGTCAGTTTTTTTTTGGCAATTCGCTGCTGTGTGTTTTTCTGAAGTAAGTTAATTTTTAATTGGTGACACGTGAAATATGGTAAAATTTGAAAACAATGAACTAAAAAATATGGTGCTAATTTAGAGTGAGTATCTTCAAAGTGCGGCGTTTGCGTAATTTAACGGGCAAGTTAGGAAGAACCGTATTAGATCCATAATGTAATAAATTAATGTAAGTACCTTATTCTTGAGTTTAAAAAAAAATGGAATCGAAAATGTTGTTTATTTTAATGCCTTCTATATACAGCTAAAAAAGAAGTATCAACTTAGGAATCACCCTGATTATTTGTGTAATATATCGGTTGTGGTGGCAATTATTAAAGACTTAAAAAACAATAATAGTTTGGATTTTCAGAAGTGGGAAATATTAGACAAACTAGTAAGGACAAAGGAGGTTCATCGACATTTTTGTAAGTCAATGTATGATTTTTCTGAGTGGATTTGTGGATGCGACGTCAAGACTAATTACTTGTACTATTTTCTATGCTAGTTTTTTCGAATGATATGGTAATAGTGTTGGGTTGAAAAATATTTTGTGCACAAATAATTAAGTACCCATTATCTAATAAGTTTTTGCCAAGTCATAATAGCAGTACAATAGGTTACAATTGATACAAGTGAAAACGTAACGATAAAGTTACACTGAAAACACGAATCTGTTTCGTTGCCTTTAAATAGGCGACCGCACTTGGCCCAAAACCGTCATTTTCTTGCTATAAAGTACATAATATAAGAGTCTGAAATAAATACTTTTTCTCTTCGTTGAATGTATTTATACCACGATCCAAGAGCGTTTCTTCTTGAGCCAAGAGAATGTTGGTTGCGTTTGTTTTTGACTTACAATTGGATTTCTCAAATGATGAGACAGTAAGTATTCAGGGATGCAAACAAAATGGACTCCTTGCGGCAAGGTTAGACAATAACGGCTGTTTCGTTCTTATTTGGGCTCATGGGACTGCCATACACCCGTTGCAACTTCGTTGACCGCGAAAACGCCAATTCAATACTGATTCCGGCCCTGCCCGAAGCCCCGCCAACAAGACAACTCTAGCTGTTGACTGCCTGGATCAGCAGCTTATCTCTCGTGTATTATCAATCACAGTGGAGCCGGCGCGGCGGTCTTCCCGATTTATTTACAGTGAAACCTCTCTTAGGCGGACACCTACAGGACTGTCTAAATGTGTCCGCCTAATAGAGGTGTCCGCCCAAGGGAAATTTGTTATTAGGTAATATGTAAAAGCAAAATTATTACTACATATATGTATGTACAAATAAACAATTATTAAACATAACACAAATACACTAGTTTTAGTTTTTTTTAGGATGTAGTACGCGACGTTTTTTTGCCATTGTTTACGATTTTAACCTTACAACTCACAAATAAACGGAGGACTGCTGGTGTCCGTTATGAGAGGTTTCACTGTATTTATATAGTATTTATGACAAAATATCATAAAAGGTCCGCGACTCGGTCCGCGAGAACCTTTTTAAGCTTCATGAAAATTTTAAAAATGTATTATTAAGTGTTCGGAAATCGAGATTCCCTAACATTCTATGAATTCAACTGATTTTATATCTTTAGTAATAACTTACCAATTTGGATTATCTTGTATAGAAAACTAAAACACATTAACACATTTTTGTTTACTTCACAGCTTGATAACAAAGGTAATTGTAAGAACTGAATTATGCATGTTTACCGTTAGTTTTAGTTATAGCTGATAAGAAAAGTTTAGATTTCTGAAATTTATCACAGTTTTGAACTCATTTCATGCTTAAAATGTTAACTCCATTAAGGCATCTCATGATCGCGGCAGTCATACTGCTTCTGTATCCCGTCCACGATTGCATCGTAACCGTAACTTGTTTTGGAGAGTCCCTCAAATGTAGATTTGAAGAGAAATTTTTTTATGCGAAGATAGACACGCCATGAAAAGTATATCTTACAGGAAGAGACAATAACTACTATAATTCTAAAGCTTTTGAAACACAGCAAATCACTTTTGAAACAAGATAAATCAAGAAATAAACGTAAAAGAGAACTTTGAAAGTTTTTCAATAAGCCGTATTTCGTAAACCAAGAGCTTTTTTCTTGTGACAAGAGAAATTCTCTTATACAGAGATAATTTTTCTTGCCCCAAAGAATTACCGTTCAAAAGCGCTGACTACTTTGGGCCAATGTTTTTTTTTTCAGTGTACCTACAGTGTGTCCACGGATAGAGTTTGGAAGAGGAACAACTTTTTTTATTAGTAGATATTATAGAAGAAAAAGTCATTCTTTATAAAAACGTCTGCTTAAACTGAAACTACAATTTCGAATATCAGATTTACTATACAGGGATCGTCAGAAAAAACATTTTTAGTTTTTTGGATTTTGTTTAAAATAAATTTACGATTCGGAATTGTAGTTACAGAACAAGCAAAACTGATTTAATAAATCAAGGAATTGAAAAAAAAATACAAAAAACTAAAAATGTTGTTTCTGACAAATCCTGTATAGTACTAATTGCAAATCTGATATTCGAAATTGTAGTTTTAACACAAGCAGACATTTTTTTAAAGAATAACTTTTTTTTTAATCGACCGGAAAACAAGCACTTTCTAGATAATTTTTCAACCGTAAAATATCACTTTGCTGGTCTAGACCGGAAAGTAATAAAAGAGGGACCGGTAAAGTACTTTTCCGGTCCCTCTTTTTAACAACTATAATAAATACAATTCAATACCCCACAAAATTGTACTTTCAACATAACAATTCAAAAATAGATATTATCAAATAGAATTAAGAACCTACGTACCAAATTGTATTTATTATAGTTATTATTAAACATAATTTTATAGTAAGCCATTATTAACATTTTCTCGTACGCCACTGGTGTCTTGTGTCGATTGTAAAAAATAGTAATTTACGTTACAAGACCGAAAAGAAGTGTTTTTCAGGTCGAGACAAGCATTTCCAGGGCGAGCCGTAGGCGAGTCCTGGAATCTTGGGGAGACCTAAAAAACACAAATTTCCGGTTGCGTGACGTACAATATTTTTTTTAAGACCGACACTTTTATATATTACATTTTTTAATTCTTTATATTTTATTTCATTTTATATTAATGTTCACATTATCTTTTATGGCCAAAGTAGATTTTAGCATTGAATATAAGCTCCATAATGTTGAAGAAGCCAGTTTTTGGGACTTTTCAGCAAAATATGCCAAAAGGACTTCTTATTTTATATTTTTCACTTTTTTTTCGCGACACCAATTTTTAAATGCATCGTATGACTTCTCGTAACGGGCTTTTGATTTTACTGGCAATATATCATAAGTCGCTTTCCTTGCTGCTTCCAAAATTTCTTCTGGAATCTCATTTTCCGTGTCCGATAACTCAAAATCTGAATTCATAATATTTTTAAATTTGCGCACTCGCGAAACAAGTTTGACATAAACAACAAATTCATCAAACGAACTGTCACTCAACAATACATTCGAAATTTTGTTACCTTAGTAACGAAATCAAAGTAGATTCCATTATCAAAGAGCGATTGGAAAGTTGACGTAAGGGACTTGCAAAGGATTTTTCCGGTCCCTTACGTCAATTTTCCGGTCCCGAGACCGGCAAAACGTTATTTTCTGGACGAAAAATTGTCCAGAAAGTGTATATTTTCTGGTCGGTCTTAAAAAAAATATTGTACGTCACTCAACCGAAAAGTACGTTAACCGGACTCGCCTAGCGGCTCGTCCTGGAAATTGCCTGCTTCTTCCTGTAAAATAGTACTTTCCGGTCTTGTAACGTAATATACTAGGTATTTCTTCTTTAGATACTAATAAAAAAGTTTTTCCCTTTCCAAACTCTATCCGTGGACATGTTGTATATACAGGGTTATACAAATTAAGTGTCCATCATTGGTAACTTTGTTATTATTAAAGATGTCAAATTGTTTAAATTAGCAAATATACCTAAATTTTGATATGATCCTCTTGCAAATTTGCCCACGAGCTGCTACTGATAAGTATACTTTATTAATTACCACCAACTATTGATTTCTTTCACTTCCGCATTGGCAAGGGTCGTGATTTTTTAAAAGCAGATATCAAACATTTCTGTATTATACAAACATACATGCAGGGGGATAAACAAGAATAATTATTAATAATCTCATTAACTTAGGCAGCGGTAACTTACTGTTGGCATCTTTTCCAGCTATATTAATCCCGCTATTGCCACTAGCAACACTGATGGAGATAATTTGTAGGTTTGAGGACTGCTTTGATTAAACCAACTATTTCAAATATTATCATTAGTGGTGTGTACTTAAAGAAGATTGTATAGAACGCAATAAACTGAAGACGTGAGATGTGAATCGTGTTAACAAATTAATTCGACGACGAATAATATCACAGACTTCATTTTTTTTATCGAAGCATATAACATTGTAAAATATGCAAAATTATTTTTAACTTGTGACTTACACGGAGACCGGCAGAACGTGTTTTCCTCGATTTTAGTGAAATTTGGTATTGTTGCTAGTGTAATACATTAAAAGATAGAAACACGCATTTTGTATGTGGTTGTCAAATATTCACCTAATAGCGCAAAAACTGGAATTAAATTTTTTTTTATCGTGGACCTTAGTGTTAAGACACTCTGTATAGTCGGCAGTAATGTTGTAGTATGTACGCAAGTGAGATGCTATAGTACAATTCTTGGCTACAAAATATTTCTATTTTTTATTTAAATTGTGTAAAAATCTCGTAAATTTCTATAATTTTTCTAGGTAGTTTTTAGTGGTGAAATTTTAAAAGAAAAATGTAAAAAACTGAAGTTTTATGCCCCGAAAGCATGTTACTCCGATGTAACTGTGATGTGACATACATGACATTGGCAGATATAATTTTCTCACATTCAATTGCTTTGAACTACTATGAAGAATGCTTGTTTCTGATTGGAGGATTGTGATTGTTGCCAAATCTTATTTCCCTAAAAAATGGAGAAATTCACGCCCCCTTAAAATAAAATATATATAAAAAAATTCAACTTTTCCCAAATTCAACCTTACATTTATTACATTTCAAAGATCATTATGTTACCTAAAACGGAGCCTCTGTAGGTAGGGTAACTTGCGTTCATCTAACGTAGTAGGTATACAGGGTGGGTTCTTTAAAAAATATTTTTGAAAAATGCAAAAACATGTCTATTGAGATTTTGTATAAGTAGGCTACATTTTTGCACCAAAATTTTTTTTACCCCCTGTATAAGGTGAAACATAACCCAGCTTAATTTTTTTAAATGGTAAGATAGGTACCACTTATGATACCTTTTTGGAAAGCTCTTTTAAAGAGAAAATGGAATATCCTATTGATTTTAAATTTACTTAATTTATTTTCATTTTTATTGTAAAAAAATTAAGTTGAGTTAAGTATGTGTCACCTTATACAGGGGGTAAACCTTTTTGGTGCCAAAATGTAGCTAATACAAAATCCCAATAGACGTGTTTGTTCCATTTTTCTAAAATATTTTTTCCTAAACTTCTAGCGAATTTGTTCCAGTTAAAAACCCCACCCTGTATACGTTTCCGATGAGGTTCAAAAGATTTTTGTTTCAAAATTTGGCTACTGTAGGCGAATGTACAAATTTGATAATAATCTATCACTGTTTAATTCGCGACTTAGTAAATCCGCTTTCACCAACTAAAACAGCAATAAAAGTGGGGCAATTAGCAAATATTAATAAATATTAGTAACTTTTTCCTTTCATTTTTTTTTGTTAGGCATAGATTTTAGCTACCTATTTAATTTATCTTCGCTAAATAGTAATTATATCAACATTAAAATAATATTCTTTCTTTTTCATTTGTAGGTTTCCGTTCCGATGATAAAGTATACAACGCTATCAATCTTTGGTTTTATATTGTATCCTGAGGCCTTTACGAAAATTGTGATTGTTATAAATAGTTGCTAGCTCAAAATGAGTAATTGAATTTCTTAATCTTGTCGTCAAACTTGGAGAATTAAAGAAAAAAACACATAATTTAGCGGACTGTAATTTTATTTGATGACAGTCACGGTAGTGAATTGCTATTTTTAAGAAAACAATAAGCACAAGTAATGCTGCAATATTACCGAGGTAACAAGCAAATTAGCTAAAACAGAATTAGCAAAAATAGTCTGAATAGTTAAAGTTAACTTTTTAGACAATTCTAACCAAATACATGCATAAATTAGGTCTCTTTTATTTCCGAGTCATCATTGAGATATGATCGAGTTTATGGGTTTTGGCTAGGAATGTACCGAGCCGGCAATCTGGCCGGAACGCCGGAGCAGTAATTTCCGGTCCATAGCCGGACCAAACTGCCGGAATTCCAGCTGCCGAATCTGGTTCTCTCGTGTAGATACAAAACATGTTTCTTCTTCAATGAGGCTAAAGTTAACGAAATCAAAAGTTGGTTTTTCAAAAAACTATTAGGTACTTACGATGACAAATCTAAGCCGCGGGGTTTCATCTGAAATGGAGAACAACAGCGATGACAGTGATGATGAACCATTAGTAAATAAAAGAAAAAGGAAGATAATTGATCCAGATTATTCTAAAGATGAGTCTTTGACATTGTGGGAATGCTATGATGATATAGTTTCACCTTCACCATCTTCGGAAAGATTACAAACTACATCGGTAGAAAAAATTATAAGCAATGAACTGAATGCATACATTAAAATGACATGCCAGTTGTAGACAGAGAATAAAATCCCATTATATGGTGGCGGAATCACTACAAAACAATTCCTACTGTAAGCACGACACAAGACAGTGTTTATCTGGCCCATCAGCGAGTAGTGTCTACTATGAACGATTATTTTCTGAATATGGTAACATATATTAGTATTCGCCCGAAGACGACTGGATATACTTACCAGTTAAAACGTGATTTAAAACAAATAAAGACAATGCAAGTCCAAAACTCTACTGCCGTTCTGGTAATATATATTATGCTAAACGGTCCAGGTTAAAACCGGAATATGCAGAACGAGTACTGTTCATACACCATAATTTAGTAGTTATATTGTTACATGCAAATAAGTATATTTTTTTTAGAACAAGTTTTAGTTTAAGCTTTTATAATGTTTTAAAGTTTATAATAAAAATTAAAATAGTACACAAATTTTGTAGTTTTTTTGCCAATAGTTTTTAAATAGATTCGGCCGGATTTAAACCCTGATCCAGCCGAAATAGTAGATCCGGTGTTAAGGCCGGACCCAGTGCTATTGCCGAAATTCTGTCCCATCCCTAGTTTCGTCAGCATCAGAAATTCTAATTTTCATTAGTGCTGGGCAGCAATGACTCACACCAATCCAGTTGTAACCATTTTTTTTGGGATGGTGATGAACTGATCTTAGATCACTTTTTGAACTCTAGGCCTATGGTATGGCCTATGACCTTAAATGTATAATGTACAGTTTCCCACATCGTACTCCTATCTCATTCAATGGTTATCGGTGTGAATGATGGAAACAGCATTTTTATTATTTTCTTTTTTCGTGTGAATTAAAATCCACCACCGGAATCCAGTCGGTTTGTCGGTGCAAACCATAAACTTTTGTCTTGAGGTTCTTAGGCTTTGTTGTTTATTTATCTCCTCAGACCTTGTAGTTCTAGAACCGTATGTCGAACTATAACTTTACATTAAGTTCCTTCGATTTTGAAATGAAACACAATGCCCAATGAGCCTTGTTCTTATCTATACCTTGATCTATACTATCCACCCACGTGGCAATACCAACACTGAGTAAGACCTTGGACCTAAGAACCTACCTTTTTGTTTCAGAGTTTTTTATCCTTCAATTATACACTTACCCCCGGCCATTTTAAGGTTAATTCTAAGTGAGTAAAAATGGGTTTGTTGAAGCCGCGGTTGAAGCACATGAGAATTTCCCCTAACAATTTTTTGTGGTCCACACATTGGCCCATATATTGGCTAAAACATTTTGTGAACAAATATGCCTCGAAATATGCTATCCAAACTTGGCCCAATAGAGGCCAATCAAAACGAACGTATCACTCTATAATTGGTCTGCTCCAAGCAGTCTGTTGAGTGACCTTGTTTGTCTAAATAAAATATGCCCAACTTGTGTCATTAGCCCATCGTTCGTTGTAGTGTGGGATCCGAGCCACGTGTATGTACTGATATATCCTTTGTACTTCCCCAGAGGTCCATGACGCCCCTCTCTTAGTCTAGAAATTAGGAATAACTGTAGTAGCAAACTGCATTTCTTTATCCACCAAAGTTCCGAGTATGCTTTTTTTATTAAGCGTATGCCCTCTCCGAGGATCGAATTCGGATCGCCATGGTCGAATGCCAGTAAAATCAACCACTGAGCTATCAACTGCGCGGGCATTAGCCCATATATTTGTCAAAACATTCGCCAACACCTTTGTGTATAAATATACTATTCACAAGTTGGCAATGTCCCAAAAAAAATTACAGCAAAATAGGTTTTGTCGTACCGTCGAACATTCATAATAAAGACGAATAATTGTTGGCTGGCCAAACACGTCCCCTTTGATTTGTCGTCATTTAACACAACCTTGGTCCAACAGAGGTCAATCAAGAAAAACGTAACATCCACACATTCGTGTTGGCCGATGCGATGTTTACCGGACTTCGCCCAACGTGTGAATGAGTACCTATTTTCAAAAAAAAATACAAATAATACCGTTTACAAAAAAAGTGAATTTCCACCATAAACAATAAGTTCCGGGAATTTGATGCATTAAAAACAGAATTTATAGAGAGGCCGCCCAGATCCCCGGATATTACACCCTTGAATTTTTATTTATGGCTCTATTTAAAAAGTAGGGTCTAAGTCATCAGAGCTAGAAAACTGGAAGAGTTAAAGGAAATGATTCGGGCAGAGATAAATTTAATCACCCTAGAAGTTTTGGAAAGAGATCTACCATCGATTGGGTCAGTCTGTTTCAACATGTTCATAGGGCACATTTTAAACCATTGTTGTGGCATTACAGCTTTAAATTTATTTTTAATGTAATAATTCGTTAAAAATTAGTTTTTATAAAATTTCTGATCCACGGTTTAACCGAGGGTTTGACACTTGGTTTGACAGTAAAAAAATGAAGAAATTCTTTTTTCAATAACCTTTTCAAAAAGATGCCACAAGGAGTGTGTGGTTTAATTTAAAAAAAGTTGGTTAGGGATGCCCCCCACCCCTTTGGGGTCCCAATTGTTTTTACATGACAAAAGCGAGGCCCATAAAAAATCTTTGAGGACGTATTCTTAGATTTTAGAGAAATCTTATTCCCAAAGTCGCTATAAGCAGCGTTCCATTTGACATTCCCACCCTGTATACGGGCGTCTAGCTTGGACTTATATATTATTATGTAATTAATCGAATATTCTCAAAATATTCTCCTAATGTCCCAGGACATGCGCCATACATAGGACATTTAGCGCATATCCTGGAAGTAATTTGTGCTGCCTGGGTTATGCGTGCAAAAATATAGAAAAACAGATTCGTAATCTCTGTCAAATACCTAATCCACTCGAAAAACCAAAACCCACAAAACAAAAAAATACTAACCTAGGAGCAATATAATAAGGCGCCGACTGTGGTGGGGGGGCCGGTTGGTACCAATGCTGATGATGATTCGTCATATTGGATCCACTATAACTAGCGTGATTGGTCACATTAGAAGCCTTTACTGTAGTCGTCAGTGTTGCTACAGGTGGCTGTTGTCCAACTGGCCCGTACCCATTGAACTGATGATAATGATTGGTAGGATGAAACGTCGGGTCACCGGCGGGGATATATTCGTTAGAACCTCCCTGTCCTCTCTGGTTACCACCAAGAACCTGGGATAACATCGGAAGAGGTCAGCATCGATATCGCGCAAATTAGGCTAGTTATCCTGTGGCAACACTGCACAGTCCACCGACTAACCAATGCAAAATATCGCCAGTAGGTACGACACTGGTTGTTTTTCTAATCCCGGGTGATTTTTGAGCTCCGTCAACAGTTTTAAAGGTCAAAACACGACAATTTTTTTATTACGCACCCAAAACGCACTATAATTAAGTACTTTATTTAGAAAAACTAGTCATAATTGATCATGTCGACTTCGTATTTATTTATTTTTTAATCACTGCTAACGAAACTTCGTATCGCGAACGGAGTAACAAGCAACACGCCTCACACGATGTCTCAAGCGGGACTAAATTGAAAATTGCGCGGTTGCCGTTGAGAGATGCATTAGCTGCCGATGACTATGTTGTCGGCTTGACTTAGTTTTCCCGAGACAATAAATGCTTTGCAAAGAAAAACGATGAAGGATGAAAATGCATTCGCGAGGTTTAAGTTGTTTTTGTTGGCAACATCGTGACTCAGTTGATTTATGAGGATCGCAGTGGCGGATGAATAGATATCATAAATGGGACCTTGTATGCAACTTACTATCTGAACACGAATTGTTGTATCGAATGTAGCCGCGCTTTCCGATTGATATGTCAATGCATATGGCCGCGATTGAGTTAAATGACGGGTCAATTCGAAAATGAAAAAATCTTTATTTAAAACGCTTGTAATGTGATCAGTGATTACCTTAATTTACATGTATAGAAATTTTGATAATCGTGACATTTTGCCAAACAACAAAATCCCGCTAAACTATGTGTCAAAAGTGATTTTTGTAAAAACCTGTTTCATAGTCAACGGCAAGTATAATTCTTTCCAGCGAATCGAAAATCTTGTTTCAGGCATCAGCCACTACCGAAATCTAAGCGCCTGAAAAATCGATTAGCGGAATTTTGTTCGTTGGCAAAATGTCACGAATATTTTTTGCTCGCGTCGATATTTTTATAATAACAACTCTTAATTAGTAGATGTTATAGGCTCGACTTTGGAAAAAATGTGTAGTGCCATTTTAAAATTAGTTTTAACCCAAGCGGGGCTGCCAGGCTATGTACAAAAAATGTCGATTCTGATTGAACCGTTTTATTGCATGACTTCATTGAGGCGTTCTTCTTCTTTCCTGTCAATTAGTTTTGACTTTGAATTTCAATATTTATAAAATTCAAAGGTATTGATTATCAATGATAATCCGTTTTGAAAATACATGCGTCTCCTAAGTTTTACCAAATTGTAAACCGGACAATGGGTCTTTAATTAAGAAAACGATTGTGCTCTTCCATGGCATCAGTGTACATAATGGCGTATTATACTTCCAATCTTAATAATTGTCTAGTTTTAAAAAATAAAAAAATATTTTCGTAAAAATATGAATTTTATAAAGTAGATATTTTATTAGAAAAAGTTTTAGGTATATAGGACTGTATACCCCCAGTGGCGGCTCGCGGTCTTTAAAAATGGTGAAGAGCTAGGTACAGTGCGGGTACTTAAACAAACATTGACTAGTTTTACACTACTGAATTAATTGAAAAATAAAAACAAAACTTTTTAATCACACATAAATCAAGCAGGGGCGTATCCAGGGGAGGCACTCGGGCACGTGCCTCCCAGAGCCCAGCCGTAACCAGGCCTTTTGCCCTATAAATTAAAAATGTAATACTGTTTTCTGTTTTTTTTGTCAGTTTTTTGTAATAAAGTACTTTTAACAAAACGGTATTTTGTATCATATACATCCTATGATATTTAATTGAGTTGGGTTAGCAATGGCATATTTAAGTTTTTCGTATACCAATTTTAACAAAACTTTTTTTCGTATTATACATCCTATGCAGTGGCGTATTTAGGGGGGGGGGGGCTGCCGGGCTTAAACGGTACTTAAGAAGAAGTATTTTAAATCCTTAGCATTTGAAAAAAATTGGTCTTAGATCTACGCTTCTAAAATACATGATTTCTGAAAAAAATCAGCATATTTGGCGTGGTGATCGATATTTACTTTATTTTTAATTATAAAAAACCGAGCCTGAAAAACGCTGGTTAGTATCATAGATTATATAAAAAAAAAGTAAGAATAAAATATTTACAAAAACAAATTTAATCCAATCATGCAGAGGCGGAGGGGTAATAATTTAATTTTTGAAATTTGATAGTAGTTAGGTGAATTTTAACCGAAGTTTGGGCGTGGCCCCGAAAATTTTTCACCTGCGGCGCTTTTTTACCTTCAGAAAAAAAATTTCCTACTTACGCTTACTGAGTCCCCCCCCCCCTAACATATTTTCTGGCTACGCCACTGATCCTATGTTATTTTTTTTGTATTTATTAATAAAACAAGTAAAAATTACCCTTTAGTCTGGCTATGTGTGTGCCCACCCCCCCAGAATTTTTTCTTGGATACGCCCCTGAAATCAAGTAAAAACGATATTTATAACCGTAAGTTTCGCGAAACCTCAAAATAAATACTTTAAGGTTAGGCGAACCAATGCTAAAACAATGGTGCATACGACTGATATATTTTTAAATTGCCCTTCATTATATTGCTAATTGTTACATGCTGTCGCGTGACTGACGTCACGTAACCATAGCAACGGTGAAAATTAAAGCCACTTGACTGTATGTTAGGCGTTGGATCTTCACTTGCTGCTTTGAGCTCACGGATACGGTCGGCTGGGGCGCGCCAAAATGCACGTGTGTTTAAATAATTATTGTCCATCGGAGTTAACTGTGGCCCTATTATGCATAGCTACTTTCGGATTAAATTAATATTATTAATTTGAACATAATAAGGACTAAAATGGTAGCTGTATTGGTACATTAATATTTAATATTGTCGAAAAAATTTCCTCCTGGTTTTATTTTTTTTGGTGAAGAGCCCCTTTACCTACTTCACCTGTCGAGCCGCCACTGTATACCCTACGCCGTTAACTAGTCATATTCTATCAAAAAAGTTCATACTTTTTTAATATACATAATAATATACTTAATAGTAGTTTGTTCAACAAGAGTAAATATGATGTCCATATCGTACGAGAAAGTAAATTGAGCACGACGCCGTAGGCGAAGTGCTCAAACTTCCGAGCGTAATATGGACAATCCACTGGAATTGTACAGTATATGTTTCTACGACTCAAACTTCAAAATTTAAAAAAAATATTTAAATTAGGCACTATAACTTGTCTTTTTAGTTGGCCGTGAACTTGTGAGAAAGTTAATAAAAAACAATTAAAGAAAAAGTCATTTCGTTGGTAAGTCCATGGACCAAATTACACTGTAAGATATTTATCGATTTGGGTAATTTCTTATATTTACACAAAATCACGTTGACAGTGATGAAATGGTTCTGCTGAAATGCACAGAAGAAAAAAGGGTTTGTTTGAAAATACAACAAAATAGCTGTAGAATTCCTTTTAAACAGTTAAGAACGGCGCTTGCGCATTAATATGAATTTTTAACGTTCGCTATGGTAAAGTTTTTCAAATTATTTTTGCCAATTTACAATCTAGCAACACTATTAACGTAAAAAGAGAAGTGGACATACTGTAAAAACACAACATAACCTTAAATCTTTAGTAAAAAACGGAATTAATTTTTTTCTAGAAATCTTATAATTTCGTCTGTTTTATCTGGATGTATGTACTCATCTTCATGTTCCACTATTGAAGAAAGATTTACCAGTTATTTTTCTGTATCTGTGACGTAAAATAAAAGTTTTAAGGTCGATTGGGGTTGGATCCCCGTTCAAAATATATCAGAAAATATCGTAGTGGATAAATATTTGCATGGAAAAAAAAGAACCAAGGTTAGTAAAAAAAAACGTTCATTTTGTAGAATAGTACATTTTTTGCATTAAATCATGTAGTTACTGTTTAGAAATGAGTGGAAAACTGAATATTTTTGAAATACGAAAGTGCATCTGTGCACAAATATTTAGTTCGGTCAGAAAATAATAGTTTGTTAAAAATATATTTTGGTATTAATTTCGGTATTACACCTTCAATTATCGCACCATTTCGTGCAGTCTTAAGGAAAAATTGTGTATGCATAGACCGGGGTAAACATATTGATTTAAATTTAAAAAGAACCAATTTTATCTAGCAAATTTGCATATTTTTGAAGTATAGGTATTCTTAACCTTACTTCTGTCAAGTGTTTATTTTAAAAAAATATATTTTCTAATACAGCCAATGCGATAGTGCTTAAAAGTGACATTTTATATTTGGTAATAAGGATAAGGATAATGGCCGCCAAAAACTGTAGATATCTATGTTTTTTTTTTAATATGTTCTTTGAATTTTCAATGTTCTGGGCTAAGAAAAAAATGCACTAAAAAAATTTCAACAGTTCTATTTTTATATTATTGAGAAATCAAGAAATATTAAGGGTCCGCTATTGCCTAAAATTTTTTTAAAAAAGTTAATTCTCGACATTGGAATTTTTCCAAATTGTTTGTGTCTGAGAAGTGGTACTGAGTAGTTATTTACTAATTTACTTACGAAACTAATTACACAAACAGAAAAAAAAATTTGGAATAAAATTTTGCCAAAAACACTCAAATTTCAAGTTCCGGCGGACCCTCAAGATATTTTTTAATTTTAAAAAACCATTAGACCAATGTAAATAGATGACCAAAATACACTTTTTTAGCACTATTGGAATTAAGAAAGGAGAAAACATTTTTTTCACTCCTCCCTACTGTATAAAAGTTTGAGGACACGATTGAGTTAATAATGTATCAAGCTGGAAAGTCTCCAGGTCCAATGTGGAGCTAGGATGATAATAGGGAATTATTGGAAACGCTAAAAGATACAGATCTTATGATGGTCGTTCTTAAAATGACAGCTAAGCATGCGAACTAAAAAAAAATTTAATATGGGATCCATAATGAAATACTGCATTCCCCTATTTACGACTAATTACCGTACGTAAAATAACGTTTCCTTATTTCCTTTATTCGGCAAACCGAACCTCAAAAAACTGATGGTTGCATTATAACCTTAAAATTCGTGAACTTTATGTTTTGTGTCGGTTAATTTTTTAAATACAATCACTTAACAAAGGTACCAAACAGAATTCACAACAAAAAAATTAAAATAGGCTTTTTAGGTTAAAAATAACGCTGTCGTAAAAAGGAAAGAGTTCCAATAAGTCCTTATTTTTTAGAGAAATAAAGGTTTAGACCTTATTAAAATAGCGCATTCCCTTATTAGTGCTGACGTAAAAATTATGTTTTCAATAATTTCCTAATACTGTCTGAATACACTTTATTAAAGAGTAAACACCATAGAAATCTTACCTTGCAGACGCCATGTTAAGCACATTTTCTCCCGGTGACACGCAGATTTCTGGCATATTCTCCGACTCAGTAGTAGGGGCGCTACTGAGCCTTTCTATAGAAATTTCTCTGTAACAAAAAAAAAGACGTCCTATTAAAACTATTAAAAGGGGAAAAAGATAGAGTAAACTGCACTACTGTTTAGTACTGTTGGATTGTTTCGGCTGTAGGGGAAAGAGGGGTAAATTGACGAAGCTGGTAAGATAACGAGAAAGAAAAAATTTAATAAGCAGTCATGGAATACTTATATGGTGCCATATATCTGATATTTCTGTAGAAGAAACCGCTACTGTCGATCAGAAATGTTTAAAATAGCACCATATTGTTGTTAATAAATTATGTGCTAGTGTTTTAAGCTTACTTTTGGAGACATATTAAGATAAGAACAAAATTAAATATTGCACTTTTGACATTTTTTTTTGATGGGGTTAGCGGAAGAGCCAGTATACTTAGGCCTATATAAGGCCCATTGTATCCCCGTCTGGGTAATGTCAGCCATACAGGACCTACAGCTTAACGTGGAATCCGAACCACGTGTATGCACTAGTTATCCTTTTTACGCCTCCAGAGGTCCATGACGGAATGAGACTATTCGCCGTTTGGTCGTCGCCGGTTCGCCGGCAGCCAATTCGCTGTAGGCCATTTCGCCGTCAAATAGAGATTAATAAAATACGTATTAAAGAATATAATATATATTTCTAAATTTTAAAAAATATTGTTTGAAAAAAATATACATAGGCAAGTAAATAATAAACTTTTTTTACACAAAGTTGTTATACAGGGTGATTCCTAAGTTGATACTTCTTTTTTAGCTGTGTAGGAATGGATCATCCAACAATATGGAAATTCATTAAAGGTATCAAAAGAGATCTCTATTATGAACAACTTGTGGCTGGTAGTCTTCCGCCTTTAAAATTAAAAATGTATAGACTAGCTGATGAAAGAATTTTGTCGTTAGTAAATAATTTTAGAAACAATAATATGACACACTATCTTAGAGGTTTAGCGCATAACTATGGAATGTAACTATTTTGTTTTATATAATAATTATTATAGTATAATATCCTAAGTTTATTCTTTGCTTGCCTATGTATATTTTTGTAAACATTTTTTTAAAATTTAGCAATATATTATTGCTATATAATTGTATTTTATTAATCTCTATTTGACGGCGAAATGGCCAACGGCGAATCGGCTGCCGGCGAACTGTCCTGCCGGCGAACTATCCTGTCGGCGAAAAGGCCCCGTCCATGACGCCACTCTCGGTCCCGATATTAGGAATTACTTAATTACTAGTAACATACTGCATTCTTAAATCATCTGAATTTCGGATATAATTTTTTTTATTGTACGTATGCCCACTCCGGGAATCGAACCCGGGTCGCCACGGTCGAATGCCAGTAACTCACCTCTGAGCCATTACCGCAGTTTTTTTTACATTATTATGTAAAAAGAGTTTAAAAAATAAAGCCATTTAAAATAATAAGCATTATCTTTGGAGGTAAGATGGTCTAGGAAGGTTGACGAGTTCATCTTATGAGTACCCCGTCAAGAACGAGCTTAAAGAAAGAAAAAGCTTCAAAGACAAAAATGGCAGCAATGTCACTCTAATAGCCAAATAGCTAAATAGCTATTTTAGCGACTTTTCCATCAATTTTTTATTTTTCAATAAGGAAGCTACTAAACAGACGAATACAAATATATTTTTAAATTATGTATATCAGTAAGCATCAGCCAAAAAAAAAAAATAGGTTGTAAAAAGTAATCCACACCAGAGTCTTTTTGGCGTAATTACTATCAATAAGTATCAAGGCCATATGCCAGGGCAAAAAAGGTTAAACCTGCCGGGAACGGAAACCTTAGGGTTAACGGCAATATATCAAATTACCAAAGAACAAAACGCGTAAGGTATTGAGAAGGGTCTAATAAATCACAGTAAAACTTTATTTGAGATGATTGAAATAAATAGAAGCATTAAAAAACTATACTGATATTACATACTTTAATTAAGTAAAGGGTTTTTGCCGATATTGATATTGTTAAGGGTCTACACTAGGAATTGAAATTCCGAAGCAATCACGGGTTTTTATAAGCCCGGGATCGGAGAAGCATGTTAAAAATGGCAGCGATCCCGGGATTGCAATCCCTACGTGCTTCCCCGACCTGCAGTAGTTTACCGGGGAATTACTGCTTTCAACCTTAAACACAAAGCCCTGCATTTTTTAAGTCGACCACTGCTTTTTATGTTAACTATGGTTGTTTAGGAATAAGACTTTGAGTTCATTTAATAAAATTTCTGTTAATATCATGAAGCGCGTTTTTTTTTCGATCCTGGCAATATATTTTTATTTTCTGAGATTGGAAAAGTATGGTAAAAATGGTAGTTATCCCGGGATTGGGGGATTTGAAAATTGTAATCCCTGGTCTACATCGAAAAAAGTGACTGTAATATTACAGTTTGGTTCCATAAAATATTAGTTATTGTTTCGCAGTATACAGGGTGATACTTCTCTTTTAGCTGTGTACAGAAGGCATTAAAGTAAACAACATTTTCAAATACCTTTTTTCAACAAACTTATAAATAGCCGAGATACAGAAGTAAAAAATCTAAGTGCGGGCCTGGTCATCAAAACGTAGCCTGCTATACTTTGTTTGTATGTTGTTTGTCTTATTAGTCATGCAATTTACGGGTCGGTGGTCAGTTATTTGGCAATTCTCTGCGATGTGTTTTTCTAAAGCAAGTTAATTTTAAACTGGTGAAACGTGAAAATGGTAAAATTCGAAAACAATGAACTAGAACATATGGTGCTAATTTACGGTGTCGTCAAAGCGGCTGCTGCTTAGAGATTATGTTTAAGTTAGGCAGGACCGTATTTGATCCAAAGTGTATCAAATTAATGTAAGCACATTATTTTTTAGTTTTTTGAAAAAAGCTATTTGAAAATATTTATTTTAATGCTTTCTATAAACAGCTAAAAAAGAAGTATTAACTTAGGAATTTTGCTATTTTATTTTTACAAAATAAGTTATGTAAATTTAACGTGTACAAGAAAATCATACACTATTTAATTTCAAAAAGTAAAAGAAAATTACAAATTAAAAATATCGTTTATATTCCGAAATATTTTGAGTTGAATTTTTAACGAACTTTGGGCGTGGCCCTGAAGATTTTTCGCATTTCTAAGTACAAAATCATGAAAGTACTTACATAGTCCCGACTGCCCCGCCCTCCAAAAAAAAATTGTTCTAGATGATTATTAGTATTGTCATAGGTATTCATCTTCTGCTACTACCAAAAGCAAAAGAGTTTTCTCCTCTTCTACAGAACTTTGGTACATATTACCAAAAAAAAAATTATATACTAGTATAGTGTCTAACGATTGTCCCGCTCCCGTATATATCGCATCGCCCCCGTTTCCGCAGTCCCGCGTTAGGTAAGTGGACCTTAAAAATCCTTTAGTAAATAAGGCTGTTTATGTTAAGTTATGTTTTACACACTACACGTAAATAAGCCAAGGTATAAAATTCCAGTATACTTCTCGGTTGTCACCTCGCAAAGACCCTAAAATCTAAAAATCCCGCCGTAGCTCCTAACTGGCTGCATAATGTGGTTCCAACAATGGGTTCGGCAACAGGCCATTTCTAACCTACCTCAACTCGTTTAGGGTTGGACCATCGCGGCGTGTCTGGTGAAAATATGTACGAACGACGTCGATGTGGGTCCCCTAAAATAAATATAGGCGAGCTTTTGACGTAAACGGATTCAAAAGTAAGGTTAAATATAATTTTATTGTTTTATTATGCTGTATTTGAATCTTCGGTTGTGTAATTATAACTTGTTCTAATCGTATTACCAGTGTAAAGTGTATATTTTTTAAACAAAATTGCAGTTTTAAATAGATGTACTTCACGTTCTTTACAGATTGTTAGAAAAGAGCGGTCAGGACAAGTCGAACTAGCGTGATAAGACTGATAAGTGGACCTGATTTCATATATCATATAACTTTTTATACTATTACATAAGATATGAAGGGGGGGGGGGGGGGGGATTGACATAGGACGCTACAACTAAAAAGACCACATTTAACCTCGGTTAAGAAAATGACATAAACAACGTGACATCATTAAACATCGCCCTTTAATTTTTTATAAATAATTAAAGTTCGCCGTGTGACGTCACGTAGTATGAATAGCCCACTCTCGCGCTATGTATTGTAGTACGCCTTGACGTCACACCCGCAAACTTTAATCGCTTCTATTTACGTCAGAGGATTTTAAAAACCATTTCTTTGTAAAATGTGAGTCTTTTGATGATATTAGCTTACCCTTTTTAAAATTAATTTTCATGCAAGTTCCCTAGTGTATTTCAGTTTGTAATAATTAAAACTGAAACATTTGTACCCGAACCATAGGCGAATCTATTTTTACAAATGTAAATTAAAAAGGCAAAACAAATAGTTGTACAGTAGGGATAGAAGAGGGGTTCACCATCCTCCATTTACTCCAAGGCATCTGCGCATGCCCAGGCAGTGCGCAGACGTGTGTCATATGTCATACGTCATCTGTCATGTCACACTCTTGGGCGTGAGCTATTTGGGCATTAACTACTTGGGCGTTAGCTACTTTGGCATTAGCTACTTGGGCGTTAGCTACTTGGGCAATAGTATTCATTATAGGCAACGTGTTTAGGATGACGTCATATTATGTTTAGGAAAAGATGGCGGCTGTTACCTGTCAATTAAGATATGTCAAGACCACCTGTCACTTGTCAAATGCTAAAATTAAAATCTAACACGTGAAATGTATTTAGGATGACGTCATAAGTCGTTTAGAGAAAACACGAACGCGATCGGTCAACTGGTTCGGAAGATATAGTTTTTTGCGATTAGTGTCCTTATGCCTCGAAGTGGAGTGCAGAAATTCTGGTTATAGGCAGAGGTATATAGGACCTATCTAGAAGTGAAGGAATTTTTTAAATATCTCAATTAATAACAGAGCTAGATGCATTAAACCATTAGGGCCTTAACACGATAAAGTCGTGCAAAGCACTGGCAATGCTTATTTCTTAGTAGGAATATACTTCGTATAATACGGTATCGTTAAGATTGCGTCATCTCCATTTCCTATATGAGACCAAGGTCAACTGCAGATCAGCTAAATGAACAGCTAAATGAACAGTGGAACAGCTAAATGAACAGCTAAATGAACAGTGGAACAGCTAAATGAACAGCTAAATGAACAGTGGAACAGCTAAATGAACAGTGGAACAGCTAAATGAACAGTAGAACAGTTAAATGAACAGCAGTTAAACGGATCAACAGCACATCGGGTCAAGACGCGTTCTTCCTATGATAGCAGGAAAGGGGAGAAGAGGAGGAGGAGGAAAATCAATGATAGACGATAATTTCAGTAAAAACCTTTATTTCCCACTAATATTACAATAACTAATATATAACCTAATTAATATCTAACCTATATATAACCTAATTAATATCTAACCTAATTAATATCTAAACTACTTATTTAAGAATAATCGGTCATATTTAATCACTGTCCTCGTCCGAATTATCAATGCCATTTTTACTGTATTCACCAAAATTCTCAATGCTACATTCTGCTAAACGAATTAGCTCCAACGCATCCGTTTGATCCTCAGGCACAAATTTTTTTAAATATATCATCTGCTTAAAAAACTCATTATCTAAAAGTCCTTCTAATAATTTGAGCAAATCTTTTCCTTCGTAATAATCTTTACACAACTTTGCACCTTGTGTATAATACATTATTTCTTCATTATAATATATAGCCCAAGATGAACTACTTGCCATAACAGACTTTGTATTTAAATTAATTTCTTTATTAAAATCATTTTCAATTTTTCTAACAGCTCGTAATAAACTGTTCTGCCAATTTTCTGTCGTTAGTTTTAATGCCATGATTGTTAGGCGTTTCTAATAAAAGTGAACGTTAATGAATCGCTATCAGTCACTTTTAAACCCTATTCCTCCCCTCTACAATAGTTAAGTGGTGAGAGGAAGAGGAAGTAAATAAGAATTATTATACTAACTAATAATATTTTTAATTATTCAATTGGATACTTTATTAAAAATTCTACAAACAGCACGGTAGAATTTGATTTGGTTGAAAATGATATTTTATCAGAAAATTTGAGTTTCTTAAGCAGTAACATCGTATATGGTTGCTTGTTGATTGTAGTGCGTACATCTTGAGGATGAACATTTACATATTCAATAGTTCCACTTTTGAGAGGAAATTTGTAAAATGGCTGGCCATGAATCATACAATTACCCGATGAATCGACGCTACCAGACAGAGTCATATGCATAAAACCATACAACTGCTTTGTTTGTACTTCTCGTACCACTTCTGGACTCTTCTTTAGCTTCCTAGACAAGTGATACGGATGGGCCAGATTACGACCGAATTTATCGATAGTCATCTTGAAACTAATAACATTTTCATACATCCAATATATTTATTCTATTATTCCAGCCTCTCTCAACTCTTCCTCTATACTGATTATTTCGTTAATGTGTGAATTATTACCTACTTCAGAACTTGCTAATATTTTTCTAAGCCGATCAACTAGTTCATTTGGATCGTCCCAATACACGTAATCAGTTTTATTATTGGAATATTCTTTAAAAGTATCAGAAGTGTTGTTATTGGAACGATTCGGGGACTGTTGGTTGAACCCATGTCCTTGATATTGCTGTTTCCTAACAATTCGCAACTGCTTATCTCTTTCCTTTTGACTAGCATCGCTGTCTTCTCGAACCTTTTCAAGGAGAGGCTTTATTATATGCGTATATTTCGCACCCTTATTTCCTGCTATTTGCATATCAGGATTGAAATTTCTTTTATGAGCATTTGTTAGTAAAATTATTTTTGCAAAGACTCGCTCGTCTAAAGCAGTAAATTTATTCCTTAAAGGAACAGTTTTAAACATAAGCTCATAAAGACCAGGAGTTCCTTTGAAATTTTGTCCCTTGATAACAATATCTGGTCCTTTAAATTCAAGTTCGGAATCACCAAAATACAAATGATCCGTCTCATAATCATGCCTCAGATAAGTACGATCATACTGATTATCCGTATCACGTATTAGCCCTCTCATATATTCTCGAGGTAGTTCATCATACTGTTCCATGTATTCTTCAAACGATTCTTCAGGAATTGCATCGGCTTGAATTGGCTGGGTATTAGGATCAAGTCTAAAGTCATCGTCGTAAAAAAAGCTTTCGCGAGGATTATACTCAAACATGGTAGTGTTTGCATCGTCATTATCAAAGTTAATTGTTTGATTAAATGATTCATTATCTGGTATCTCAATAGTTTCTATCTCCATATTATCATCATGATCTTCTTCTTCTTCCTGTCTTTGTTCATCGTGGCGATCTTTTTTCTTATTAGGAGTATTAAAATTTAAAGGATATCGAGGTTTCTTAACCAATGTTGAAGAGTGTTTGATTTCACTCTTTGGTCTTTTTAGTGAAGCATGGGTTTTGAAAGGCGTGAACAGCTTGCCTGAAGTAGATTTTTCAATTGTCTTGGTTAACATTTTAGCCAGAGGACGATATGAAGTTTCCAATGCACGAGCACTTTCGTAACGGTTTTCTTTTAGTGATTTATATAAATCTTTAACGGTTTGAGAATGCTTATCAATAAGTTTAATGATTTTAGGATCAGTTTGAACCGTACGTGCATTCTTAAGCTCCTCCTCATCTTCCATCTGCTGATTATCATTTTCTCCCTCTCGTTCTGCTTTAAGTTGCAGATATTTCTTTCTAATACTTTTAGCAGCGTCCTTTATTCTTTTTTGAACATCAGGGTCCAAACCGGCAAGACTTGATGGCATTTTAACAGCAAAATGAACAGTAAAAATAGCTGTTGATTCCACAACTGCTACTAGATAACTGCCCAGTATACTTAACTAACGTTCATATATACATTCGCATTAATACCACAGCATTAGTGTTACTAAGGTTGTTGTACTGACTGGTCTACAATGCAGAAGTTTAAGAATAAAGTTGTAAAAAAACGGATTACTAAAAGGGGCAAGGGGATTCCCTTTATATCCGCTCTAAACAGAGCGCGTGAGGCTATTATTAAGGAAAAACCCCAAGATCTTTTGTCGGCAGCACAAGTGGCTTTAAAATCATTCGCAGGAGTTGAAAAAGTACTTCCTACAGGAGTAATTCCTATCCCAAAAACAGGAGGATTCCTACCTTTGATTCCTCTTTTTGCCGGCCTTAGCGCATTGGGAGCATTAAGTGGTGGTGCTGCTGGTATTGCAAAAGCTGTTAACGATGCAAAAAGTGCTCAACAAAAGTTAGAGGAAGACAAAAGGCACAACGAAACTATGGAGTCTATAGCTTTGGGAAAAAGTGGCAGTGGTCTGTATTTAAAGAAATACAAGAGTGGATTGGGGCTTTACATTACACCTTATAAATATCATAACAACTAAGTTAATGAATTAGTTGTCTCTAAAATCCTTCGAGATGAGTACCTTTTGCTTAAGTGGTAATAGTTCTGTATTAAAAGCTTATTATTCCCCTCCATTGGATCTGAGAAATAATGACAGTGATTATGTGATGGGACTTATTAGTTTGGAGACTTTTAACGCCATCCCCAATATAGACGAAAATAACAATAAATTTTATGTGGGTGATGTTGTACTTGAAATTCCAGTCGGATCGTATGAAATATCAGCTCTAAATGACTACCTACAAGAAGCAATTGAGCAGCAGAATAATATCGACCCAGATTTTAATTGCGGTCTAATCCTTAATGGAAATACGAGCACGCTAAAATGTGAGCTTAAATGTACTCATACCGTAGATTTCTCCAAGAAGGGTTCAATTGGAGACTTGTTAGGATTCCGCAATATGAAACTGCAGGCTGGTACTAAACATGTATCTCCTACACCTGTAAATATCCTTAAAGTAAATGTTATTAAAGTAGAGTGTAATATTGTTACTGGAGCATATCACAATAGTAATCTAGTTCATACAATCCATGAATTTTCACCCTCTGTCCCCGCAGGATTTAAAATAATCGAAATTCCTCAAAACGTAATTTATATGCCAATTAACACCAGATTAATAAGTAATATTGAATTAAAGCTTGTTGATCAGGATGGTGATGCAATAAACCTTAGAGGTGAAGTCATTACGATTAGGCTTCATTTAAAGAAAGTTATATAAGACTTGTTACAAGCACATGTTTTTAGTAGTTAAGTATACGTTGTAGAGAATGGTTGTGAAATATAATTGTCACAAACTTATTAATTTCGAACAGCTTTTAAAGTCCTCTAAGGAAGTTAAAAAATTGTCAGCTGATAATAGCAAGTATCTCAAATCATTAGGATATACCCTAAAGGGAATACATAATGAGTATACTAAACGTATCTGAATCTCTTGTCTTTGACAATTCAATAGTAAAAATTGAAAGACACAGTCATCTGCCTTATTCCAACTCGTTTAACAACAATGATGAAATAAGAATTCCTGTTCAGCAAACTGATATATACACATTGCCTTATGCTAGTCATATATATCTGGAAGGAAGACTCTTAAAACAAGACGATTCAACTGTTTCAACTACAGCAAAATTTGTAAACAATTTCTTTTGTCACTTGTTTGAAGAAATCCGATTTGAGCTTGGGGGTAGAATCCTGGATTCAGTACGTAATCCTGGAATAGCCACCTCAATGAAGGGATATGTTTCGTATAATGCAAACGAACTTAAGAAATACAAGAACGCCGGATGGAGCATTGATGATAATTTTACTTGCGATGTGGTTGATAGAACTACCGGCTCATTTAATGTTTGTGTACCGCTACGCACGATTTTGGGATTTGCAGAGGATTTTCAGAAGATATTAATAAATGTGAAGCATGAATTGGTCTTATTAAGAAGTCATACTGATAAAAATGCAATTATCAACTCTAACGCAGCCGAGAATATGGGGGTTACAATAGATAAAATTGTTTGGAAGCTGCCTCATATTTCGGTATCTGATATGGAACGATTGGATCTACTAAAGATTATTGAAACTGGCACCGAATTAGATGTCGGCTTTAGAAGTTGGGAGCTAGCTGAATATCCTACATTACAAACGGCTAAACAGCATACCTGGACTATAAAGAATGCTATTCAAGTAGAACGTCCCAGATGGGTAATTTTAGGATTTTCAACCGACAGAAAGGATAAGATAGCTAAAAACTGTAGTTTGTTTGATCATTGTAATGTATTTAATGTTAAACTTTATTTAAATTCTGAAATGTATCCGTATGATAATTTAAATTTAGATGTTTCTAAAGGTCAAATTGCTTCTTTGTATGAAATGTACTCAGAGTTCCAAGAATGTTTTTACGAAAAAGAAAATGAACCACTGTTCTCTCCAAAAGACTTTTTAACAAATGCTCCTCTAATTGTGATTGATTGTTCCCGACAAAATGAAATATTAAATTCGGGGATTATTGATGTCAGGTTGGAGTTTGAAACGAAAGAAAATGTTCCAGCAAATACTACCGCATACTGTCTTATTATTCATGATAAGCTTATAAAGTACTCACCATTAGTGGGAACTGTTCGAAAAGTTTAAATATACTTTAATCAATCTTTTGTGACGTCACTGTTCTTAAATAATTAGTTTAGATATTAAATAGGTTAGATATTAATTAGGTTATATATTAGTTATTGTAATATTAGTGGGAAATAAAGGTTTTTACTGAAATTATCGTCTATCATTGATTTTCCTCCTCCTCCTCTTCTCCCCTTTCCTGCTATCATAGGAAGAACGCGTCTTGACCCGATGTGCTGTTGATCCGTTTAACTGCTGTTCATTTAACTGTTCTACTGTTCATTTAGCTGTTCCACTGTTCATTTAGCTGTTCCACTGTTCATTTAGCTGTTCATTTAGCTGTTCCACTGTTCATTTAGCTGTTCATTTAGCTGTTCATTTAGCTGTTCCACTGTTCATTTAGCTGTTCATTTAGCTGATCTGCAGTTGACCTTGGTCTCATATAGGAAATGGAGATGACGCAATCTTAACGATACCGTATTATACGAAGTATATTCCTACTAAGAAATAAGCATTGCCAGTGCTTTGCACGACTTTATCGTGTTAAGGCCCTAATGGTTTAATGCATCTAGCTCTGTTATTAATTGAGATATTTAAAAAATTCCTTCACTTCTAGATAGGTCCTATATACCTCTGCCTATAACCAGAATTTCTGCACTCCACTTCGAGGCATAAGGACACTAATCGCAAAAAACTATATCTTCCGAACCAGTTGACCGATCGCGTTCGTGTTTTCTCTAAACGACTTATGACGTCATCCTAAATACATTTCACGTGTTAGATTTTAATTTTAGCATTTGACAAGTGACAGGTGGTCTTGACATATCTTAATTGACAGGTAACAGCCGCCATCTTTTCCTAAACATAATATGACGTCATCCTAAACACGTTGCCTATAATGAATACTATTGCCCAAGTAGCTAACGCCCAAGTAGCTAATGCCAAAGTAGCTAACGCCCAAGTAGTTAATGCCCAAATAGCTCACGCCCAAGAGTGTGACATGACAGATGACGTATGACATATGACACACGTCTGCGCACTGCCTGGGCATGCGCAGATGCCTTGGAGTAAATGGAGGATGGTGAACCCCTCTTCTATCCCTACTTTGTACCTATACTTATTTACTTTTTATATTGCCCAAAATCATTGTGAAAAAACCTTATGATGCCGTGCAAACGCCTATTTTAAAAAGGAACGTTCTACATTGAACGTTGTTAGCCGCGGGACACCTGTTCCGTAGGTAAGGTACATCCCAATTTGATAATACCAAACCAACACCCCAATGGCAGACACATTGCCCCCTTAATAAGGCGGCTGTGACAGACAGCTCGCAAAAATTTCCGCCCATTCGAAGCATTGGTTTTGGGGGATCCTTATGCTATTCGTCCTTGCCGCCCGCAGTGGCGGCTCGTCAGGTGAAGTAGGTCGTGCATTTTGGCGCGCCCCAGCCGACCGTGTCCGTGCACTACCTTCGGTCCGTGAGCTCAGAGCAGCAAGTTAAGATGAATACCCAACGTCCAAGTGGCTTTTCACCGTTGCTATGGTTACGTGACGGCACTCACGCGAGAGCATGGTTTGCCTAACCTTGAGGTACATATTTATTTCGGTACATATATATTTTCAGTTGATTTTCCTCGTACATGAGTATGAAGAACTCTACGATATGTCCAACAAAAATTACAGCAACCAGAATAGAAGGGAAAAGGGGACTGATACTTTGACGTAATTTGGTATTTTGCTTGGTTAGTGGAATGCGTGTTAGCTCATACAGTTGATTAAATTTTACGGAAGACATTCTATAATATTTATAAAATTTACGTTCATCCAGCTGAAGTCGCTTAAAGAGTGTATGAAATTCATCTTCTTCTAGCCTTGCACGAAATATGTCAAAAACCCAATATTGCCGCTTTTTTTTCTTCTCTTTTCTTCATGTTCATGACATATTGCAGCTACAAGCACAAAATCATCTGATGATGTAGAATCCTTCTCGGGCGTGTACGAATACATTGTCACTATGTCACTAAACTCACAAATATAAACAGATTTTCGCTGCTTCGCTACCAAATGCTGCTTAGGTGGGAATATCCCGTACAAAATGCTGCTACGCCCAGCTACGCGCCGCTCGATGCTAGGTTTTGTTTTTATTTTTCAGTTAATTCAGTAGTGTACGTACCTACTTAGTTTAATTTTTATTGTGTGTTTGTATGTAATACAAATATAAATTAGTCAATGTTTGTTTAGGTACTCGCACTATACCTAGCTCTTCACCGTTTTTAAGACCGCGAGCCGCCACTGGCCGCCCACTGCGACGTTTTGCTATTTCAATTCCATGATGGCTGCAGCTTTAGTAATAATTATTATCGTATTTAGTTTTCTTGCAGTATTTGGTGCGTGCGTAAAGAAATATGAAAATAAAGACCTTTTAACATGAGGATCACCAGAAACTAAAGGACATGTCAAATATTATAACTTCCAAGATTTTGGAGAACCCACAAAAACACACAATACCGGACGGAAATCTTTTCCTGGCAGTGTGGATGTATTTTTTTGCAAATTTGTTTATTTAAATAAATAATAATAAAACAATGAGAATATTTTTCCTTGCTTGCATTTTTAGCTTGTATTATATTCTGGGTAATAATAACAATGTAATTAGAATCTAGTGTAAACAAGTTTAAAGTGCAATGATGCAAAACAACAAGCATTGGACAAATTGGCGATGAGATGAGTAGGCTTGGCTAAAAAGTTGAAATTTCTTAGGCGAAGCAAACATCGAAGCAAAGTAAAAAAAGAAAGGATATTATTAAAAGTGCTTTTTTTTTGCTTGGTTACTAAATCTTTGAATAGAACTGTCAGGTTGACGTCATATTGACAGCTTGTTCAAAGACTTTTGATAGATTAAATGGTTTTGATGGATTGGAAATTTCAGATCAATGACCTTTGCACTAAAACGACATACGCTTGTTTACATGAACAACATAACATTGGATAGAGTTGAGACTATTCACGATTTGGGTGCATTGTCTCTTGAAATTCGGTAAACGGAGCAATGGGGGGTTTTCACTAAATGTTGACCCTATATAGAGCACGAAATATAAAATTTGCTAGTTTCATTTTTAAAATTTTTCAATTATTTACTGAGAAAATAATAATTAAACAAAATACGCTCTCTAATAAAAACACGCGGAAGAAGGTACTGACGCGTCGGCAAATGTGCAACCTGGGACAGCAACGACACAGATGGCGCTCTGTGCCACATCTTACCGGTGTGTCCCAACAAGTGCTGCATAAGTAGCTTTGGGTTATCCTTTCTTTTCGTCGGATCCTAGCTCTGCTGATGAGTCATGATATGAAGAAACGCGTCTAGAGATGGATCTGACGAAACGAAAGGAAATTCTTCTTCTGTAAATACAAATATGATGAAAACCTAGTATCGCCATCTGTTGGAACTAACTCAATGCAAAAGATCACCATCTATTGTGAAAACATTGAACATATAAATCACGTACGGACAACCACCCAACCGGTATAGAAAACATTTTTTGCGCTTTCCTACACATCTCTACGGTTTTGTAGATTCAGATCTAGATCGCGCTGCAGTCACCCACTGGTGTGCAGCACTAATCTGTGAAACTGCCGTGCAATAAATAAATAAATAAAATAGTGGAATTTAGTGTCCGTTAAAATATATAGAAATAAATTTAGCGGCAAGCGGACAAAGTAGTGCCTCTATCTTTTGCATTAAAGTACACAGGGGCGCCAAAGGTAATGGGTTTTCTGGGGCACAGATGGACAATGACAGGCTGTTTCGTCCTTATTGGGCCTCATCAGAAAGCCATACCCTCTAAGCAATTCCCATTACAGCGAATATATGTTTTCAAATTATAATTCACATAATAATTCACTTTTAGCAAGATTGGTTCAATCAAGCGGATGATAGATTTAAAATCTTAATGTAAGTAAAAATAATATTATTATCAGTGTTTTCGCCCCTTGTTTGCTTTTGCTATAAAGGTCCCGCGTCGGTTCTCGAAAAAAAATTGGAAAAGTGAACATGTCCAGTGTCCACGTAATTTAAGGGTAATGACGATGTGAACTGTGTAGCGTAGCTGAGTTAAAGTAAAAAAAGAGAAATATTAAACATACTTACCTCTCTAAGTAATATGATATATAAATGGTCAAGTACGGTATGGGAAAAATGTGTGTGTAGGCTTGGCGAAAAAAAAGTAGCCAAGGCAGTGCAAATAAATACTCATAAAAATGTAAAAATAGTAAAAGTTAAATATTTAAATTCCTTAACAAATGGAGGAATATTGTCTGGTTGAGACTGTTTGTTAGGTTGCATATATTTAGTTAAAGTAGTTGTGATTTTTTTGAACGTGGACATTACATAAACCTTACCGATTCAGGTAATCTACGCAGTGATTAAGTTTATATAAAAATTAAATAAGTAATACATACTCACTAAAAAATAAGAAATATGTACATCTAAAGGAACTTCTAAGCAACTAAGCTTGGTGCAGAGCAACCGTCTACCCTGTTTAAAAACATAATATTGAGTTCGAAGACTGTTCCGATTGTAAAGCAATATAATTTTAAAATAATGATTATGTGACAAAAGAAAAGGGCGTCAAATGTCAAAGCCAGGTCAAGTCTAAATAAAGACCTGCCAGTCAAAACACAAATATTTTATTCGAAGCTGATGGAAATATTACCCGCGTTAATGGTTTATTAGCTGTTGCAACATTTACATAAATAACCAATGTGATTGAACAATAAGCAACGACGGATAATAATACGCGGCAGATGATACTAGAAACATTGTTATCATTATAAATATAGAAAGGGGATTTTAACTGGAACAAATTCGTTAGATGTTTTTTTTTAAAATGAAGTTAGGAAAAATATTTTAAAAAATGGAAAAACACGTCGATTGGGATTATGTATAAGCTACATTTCGGCACCAAAAATTTATTTTTGCTCCCTGTATAAGGTGAACCATAAACCAACTTATTTTTTTCAAAGGAACATTGAATATCCAACTGTTTTTAATTTAAATTTATTTTCTTTGCCTCTACCTGAAACAAATTCGCTAGAATATAAAATTATTTGTGAAAAATGCAAAAACACGTCAATTGAGAAGTTTTGTGGGCCACTCATAAAAAATTGTTTTTTCAATCCTCTTAAGGGGGCGAAAAACCCAACTTAATTTTTTTACAATAGAAAATAAATTAAAAATAAAATCAATGGGTAATTCAATTTTCTCTTTAAAAGAGCTTTCTAGAAAGGTATCATAAGTGATATCTTCCCATTTAAAAAAATTAAGTTGGTTTATATTTCACCTTATACCTACAGAGGGTTAGAAAAAAAATTTTTATGCCAAAATGTACCATATTATACAAAATCTCAATCGACGTGTTTTTTTATTTTCCAAAAATATCTTTTCCCAAACTTCTAATTCATTTGTTGTAGTTAAAGTCCCCACCCTATATAAAGGGTGTCCCGTAACTTATGGGCCGTAGGTAACTAGAGATACTAGACATCAAACCAAGCCGATTATGTCAAATAAGTTTTTTCGGATTGCTACTCGTTCTAGAGATACAGGGTGTTGAAAGTTAAAGTTTATTCTCGAAAATAAGCCCTAATTTTAAAACTGTTTAATGAATCGAATTGAAAGTTGGCAATGTTATGTTTTTATGACCAAGAAATAAGAATTTGTAGACATTTTTAAGTTTCAAACTAGAGGGCGCTAGTTGCATACACTGAGCTTCATAAATCTATAATTTTTTTTCTTACCTGTGAGGTGTTTTTTAATTATAGTTTCAAAAAAAGGCATTTTCTGAGTCAAAAAGTTGTACTTGATTAATCTTAATATCATTAACGGTTTTCGAGATATTTCCCTTTAAACATCCCAAAGCATAAAAGAACATAGTAAATAATTAAATTAACAAAAAAAACAAACAAAAGTGACAATCCGAAAAAACTTATATGACATAATCGGCTTAGTTTGATGTCTAGTAACTCCAGTTACTCTACGGCCCATAAGTTACGGGACACCCTGTATAGATATGGGTTATTAAAAAAGTCCTACAATACACTGTTATTTTCCTTTTTATAATAATTTCCACACCAACACAGACTTGTATTTAACGATACGCAATTCTGGCGATTTTTTTTGGTTATACTATTTATATTGGCAGGCCTCTCTCTCCAGCTATACCGGGTAACAACGAAATTACTACCCAGCCTATCACGTCCTTGTGAAATTTATTATTATTCAAACGTCTGACTGTTACTTCCGGTTGTACCAGAAGTGCGCACAACTTGTTATTTTAAATAGAACACCCTTTATATTTTTAAAAATATGTATTCTACGACGAATTTTAAGTATAAAACATGTATCATAATAATATTCTACCTAAGACAGTTCCCGAGAAAATTGCGTTGCAAATTGACAAATTAACATTTTATCGTTTTTACAAAAAACAAATGAACAAGTCACAACTATTTCACTTCCAGTTTAACCGGAAGTGCTGTAATATTTGACACTTAAAGACAAATTTCTCCAATAATCTTAATTATCTTTCTTTTCTAAATATTTTTTATTTATACTTCCCTATGTCTAAACTTATTAATTTTTAAGATATAAGCAATTAAAAGTTTAGTTACATTATCCAACAAGCAACAATTTATGTAAGTTTATTCATAGTTTTTTCTAAGGTAGCTATGGATGATAATAATGACGTCGTAAAACAGTTTCATAATAATGTATTATTTTATAAGGACGTCACAAACTGGGTAGTAATATGAATGTACAGGGTGATTCCTAAGTTGTACTTATCTTTTAGCTGTGTATAGAAGGCATTAAAATAAACATTTTCAAATAAATTTTTTCAAAAAACCTAAAAATTGCCGAGTTACAGATGTAAAAATCTAAGTGCGGGTCTGGTAATCAAAACAGAGCCCTTTACTTTATATTGTTTTTGTCCTTTTTTTGCATTGTTAGTATGTTAGTCATGCATTTTACGAGTTGGTCGTCAGTTCTTTATTTCGGCAACTCACTGCTGTGTGTTTTTCTGAAGCAAGTTAATTTTTAATTGGTAACACGTGAAATATGGTAAAATTTGAAAACAATGAACTAAAAAATATGGTGCTAATTTAGAGTGAGAGTCTTCAAAGTGCGGCGATTGCGTAATGTTATTCAACGGGCAAGTTAGGCAGAACCGTATTTGATCCATAGTGTAATAAATAAATGTAAGTACCTTATTTTTGAGTTTTTTGAAAAAATGTATTTGAAAATGTTGTTTATTTTAATGCCTTCTATACACAGCTAAAAAAGAAGTATTAACTTAGGAATCACCCTGTAGATAATTACCTAAATCTTATACTATGAAAAAGTGTTCGCGTTTGATGCACATTTTTCATTTATTTGATGGTGGCACACTGAAACGTATAAGGAAAATTTTAAGTCTACAAATATTTGAAATTAATATCTCAGGAAAGGTTAAAGTTATTTGACAGTGGTTTGAAACATATTTGGGCTTATTGTTTGGTCTTAGGGTAGATTGATTAGTTTGGTTTTGTATGAATTTTAGTTCCGCAATAAATAGTGGTAACAGCAAGTGCAAACTTAATAAAAATTTACGGCGTCGTAATTTCTTTTCAAAAATACTTTTACGTTATTTCTGGGTTTTACAAGAATCACTGATGGTATAATTGTAAAAAACACCCTTGTCGTTTTTGAATAAACGTCGTGGTTTTATAATAATTAGAGCTTTATTGAAAAACGACATCTTCCTATTTTATCACTCTGTATCTGTCTCGAAATTATTACAAAAGTGTTTATAATTTATCGTTAGTTCCAAAGTCTTGGCTTTTTTAGGAATATTTTATACAGGGCGAGATACTATGCTTTGTTATCTTGCGATTAGCTGTATCAAGTCCAATCTTTCTTGCTGCTGTTTTAGTCCATTTAGATATCTCATTATAGCCAACTGGTTAATTTTTATACCATTTTAAGTATTGTTCCAAGAACGATTTGGAGTCAGGAATAGTCTATCCGACGTAGCGTCACCGCACTTTTCAATAAGCTTATTATACAAACTCAAGGGACGAATTTCTGGTTTTGCAGTAGTGGCTACAAGATATTTGTTTTCCGCTAATGTTTTGCTGCCACTTGACATGTTTTGGTGAAAACTGGATTATAAATTAAGCGACTTGTAGCAGTTCCACTATTATTTAATTCTTGTTGAAAGAAAGTGCCAAGACATCTGGATGCTTCCCCACCACGCCACGCCGCTATTTGAAAAAAAAATTTCTGCAACCTTTCTGGCATATCTTTATTGTAATTATTGATAATTTTATGGTATTCCTCCATAGTCAAGGCTTGCGAGCTTGTTTTTCTATATTCTATATTTTTTTGTAATATTTTTCTTTTAGTATTTCTACCTTCTCTGGCTGTTTTAAACTCTATCTATATGAATAAAAGGATCCACGTATCGGTTGAACTCATCAAAATACTGTTCTTTCATAAGTTTAGCGGTGGTATTCCATATTGTTTTAACGCTATAATCTTTAAAGTCCGATCCATCTGCCTTTTTCATGTTGTAGGCCCAATCCAACAAAATATCTGCTAGTTTTACCTTTGTAGTATTAGCTTCCAAATGGTAGCTCTGTCTTGACAAAACAAGGTATAAATAAATTCCAAATATACTTCTTATTCTTTAAGGTATTTTTACATATACTATCACTAACCTCTGCTCTAATTTTGCCAATACTAGTTTTCTCGAACCTACTCATATTACAAATTAATTGTTATTTACATTACTAGATGCTCTCTCTCTCTCTCTCTCTCTCTGTAGCCTACAACCCAGGGTGGGTCCTCGCTGACTTTACAATTTGCCTCCACTTGCTGCGGTCCATCATAAGTTCTTCTGGTCGCTGGATATTTAGGCTTCGTAAATCCGCCGCAATATTGTCTTTCCACCGCATCCTTGGTCTTCCCAGCGGCCGCTTTCCTACCGGGGTCTCTTCCCATACCAGCTTGACGACACGTTGATCTTGTCTTTTAACATGGCCGGCCCATCTCAATCTCTCTGACTTTATTATTTTCACTATATCTGGTTGGTTATATAGTTCTTGTAATTCCCTGTTAGTTCTAATTCTGTATAGCTGTGTGGTGTTGTCCTTGATTGGTCCATATATCCTTCTAAGAATTCTTCGTTCTGCTATTTTCAGTCGGTTCTCATTTTGTTTCGTCATCGTCCATGTTTCACATGCATATGTCATTATAGGTCTTATAACTGCATGGTAAATTGTTATTTTTGTGCGGCGGGTTACATTTTTCGATTTCATTATTTTTTGTAGCGCAAAACAGCAGCGATTGGCTCCTTGTATTCTGTTATTAATCTCTTGTGTTACATTGTTATCAGAGGTGATCGTAGCTCCCAAGTATTTAAACTGATGGACCCTTTCAAAATTATAGTTGTCCATTGTCACGTTCTGTCCTATCCTGTCACGTCGTTCTGTTCTTGTTGTAGTCATGTATTTTGTTTTATCTTCGTTTATTCGTAGGCCAACTTCTTTTGCAGCCTTTTCCAGTTTGATGAACTCCTCCTTGACGTTGATAGTCGTATTTCCCACTATATCTATATCATCCGCGAATGGCACCACAATGCGAGGACCCTGGTTTCTAAATAGGAGCGTTTCCATGTTTGCAAACAACATTACTAGATGCGAAAGTTAATTTTTTGGTGTGAGGAGGATTTTGAATTACCGAGGCGAAGCCGAGGTGATTTAATACCTCCGACCACCAAAAAAGACTTTCGCATCGTGTAATGTATTAAATTTTTTCTACTACTGTTCTCTTATCAATATATTATTAACCCAGATATGCCTAAAAGGAAGCCAGGAGAAAAATAGCAGATTTTTCGTTAAAAATGTATTAAAAAGGTTAATAAAAAAGAGTATTTTAGGAACTCATATTTTTATTGTTACAAAAAAAAAACGCCGTACTATACAGGGTGATTCACGGTGGATGGTACGTTAAAAGTATATGACGAACCAGTTAACGAATCGTTTTGAAAATTTGGTTGTTTATATAAACGGACATGCTCTATTTACCTAAAATATTTTTAATGATGCAGTGTTACCACGTCTACCTAAAATTAGTAGCAACTTCGTTATTTTAAATGGAACACCCTGTATTTTATTAAATTTTTGAACCCTCTATTACTTTCTTAACAACTTTATTTAATGTTATTCTATACTTATCTCTTACCGTTTCTAAGATAATAATTAAATTGCATTTTTTTGACGAAAAACGTTAACTAAAAAAAATGTTGATATTTTTGAACTCTGAAATATTAGAGCCCCGAAAATTGGTGGATGGGTAAATATTACCAGGGGGCTTTTAACCCTATGCCGAAATCTTAGTTGCGATATACAGGGTGGTTTAAAAATACAGTTAATTTGGGGACTTCAATAGGTGACCATAAGTATATTTTTTTAAATGTAACACCCTGTATATTATCACTGATTTAGAAAGCTACTTAAATTGGCTCTTTATTTTTGTATAACATATCTATAGCTAACTAGTCAAGTTTTTGACTTATAAGCCATTATTTGTAAAATTTGCTAAAAAATTTAATTTCCTTTTGATTTTTAGTAAGTATGCCATGACAAACTCTTGTTTGACATAAAAATTATGTCACTCTCATTATTGTTGTGGTATTTTATTAAATATTGTCGACTGAGATACTGAATGATTACAAAGCATGGAAGAAATCTATTCGAACGCAGTACTTATGAAGTTATTTATTTTATTTGGACAGTGTGATCAAATTATCGCTAGAACATGTATAAAGTTTAATGAAATGTACCTAAATCTACCGCCAATGAACTTAAGGAAATTCTTACGGATCCAGAAAAATTTTACTGAGTTTGGTTCAACTTTAAAAGCCCCAAGAAACTTGCCTCGACCCGTAACTTCTGACGAAGACAACCAGATTAATGTTTTGGCTTATTTTCATGCATTTCCTCAGTCGTCAATACATTGTGCTGAATATGATTTAGGTCTAACATATTCATCAGTCCAGAGGATTTTAGAACAGCATGCATGATTTTAAATTTACTAAAGTTCAAGCCATGAAGCCTCAAGATCCACAACAGAGAGTTGAATTTTGTGAGATGTTATTAGTGCGCACCCAAGAAGATCCAAACTTTTTAAGTAAAATAATTTGGACCGATGAATCTAAATTTTCAAGGGAGAGGGTTTTCAATAGAAGAAATATTAATTTTTGGTCAAGAGATAACCCTCATGTCACCAAGGAAGCTGGATTTCAAGAAAAATTTAGTTTTAATGTTTTCTGCATATTAATGGACAATCAATTAAACTATTTTATATACGACGAGTCATTAACATCGAGAAGCTACTTTAATATTTTAAGAACAGTTGTCGAAAACTTTGTTGATAATCTGCCCCTTGAAGATTATCGAAGCTGTTGGTATCAACTCGATGGAGCTCCTGCACATTGTACAAGAGAAGTTACAGTGGAACTCGATAGACTTTTTGATGATCATTGGATAAGACGTTTGGGGCCTTGGAATTGGCCTCCAAGATCACCCGATCTCAATCCATTGGATTTTTACTTGTGGGGCATGTTTAAGGAAAAAATTTACAAGTCACCAGTACATTCAAAAGAAGAATTGCTACGTCGAGTTACCCAAGCATTTAGAGAACAAAATCCAAATGAGATTAGATCTTCCACGACTAATGCGGTAAATACCCGCATCTTAAAGTGTTTGGATGTAAACGGACAGCGTTTTGAACAATTGTTAAAATGATCGATTTAATTTTTTTTTATTACAATCCTGAAATAGTATAAATTTCCTTAAGTTCATTGGCAGTAGATTTGGGTACATTTCATTTAACTTTATACATGTTCTAGCGATAATTATATCACACTGTAGAAATAAAATAAATAAATTCATAAGTACTGCGTTTAAATAGTTTTCTTCAGTAATTTTTAACTGAATTTTTAAAGAAAGTGTCATAATTTTTATGTCAAACAAGAGTTTGTCATGGCATACTTACTAAAAATCAAATTTTTGAGCAAATTTTACAAATAATGGCTTATAGGTCAAAAACTTGACTAGTTAGCTATAGATATGTTATACAAAAATAAAGAGCCAATTTAAGTAGCTTTCTAAATCAGTGATAATATACAGGGTGTTACATTTAAAAAAATATACTTTTGGTCACCTATTGAAGTCCCCAAATTAACTGTATTTTTAAACCACCCTGTATATCGCAACTAAGATTTCGGCATAGGGTTAAAAGCCCCCTGGTAATATTTACCCATCCACCAATTTTCGGGGCTCTAATATTTCAGAGTTCAAAAATATCAACATTTTTTTAAGTTAACGTTTTTTGTCAAAAAAATGCAATTTAATTATTATCTTAGAAACGGTAAGAGATAAGTATAGAATAACTTTAAATAAAGTTGTTAAGAAAGTAATAGATGGTTCAAAAATGTAATAAAATACAGGGTGTTCCATTTAAAATAACGAAGTTGCTACTAATTTTAGGTAGACGTGGCAACACTGCATCATTAAAAATATTTTAGGTAAATAGAGCATGTCCGTTTATATAAACAACCAAATTTTCAAAACGATTCGTTAACTGGTTCGTCATATACTTCTAACGTACCATCCACCGTGAATCACCCTGTATATAGTGCGCTAGGCATAAAACCGACCAAAATATGAAACCATTTCCGAATCTACAGAGTACATCTGCGTAACGATACCATTTTCCAAAAACTGTTTGTTGAGGTGTCTTACAGTGGTCTTACTTTTGCAAACTTATCTCCCTGATCCAAATTTATCTCTAGTAAGTGCTTCTCTAACTAGAACATTATTAGCATCTCTTTCACGTTCCCAGGACATCCTACGAGGAGGAATTGGCACATAACCACTAAGTAAAATTATACCAACAAATGCTCTAACTTCTTGTTTCAGTATTTCTTGATGGTTGTTTTTCTGTTGTGATGTTAGCGTACTTCCAAGAGAAATCTGAAGATTTATCACGTCCGTTCCTATGGCGACAATATTCCATGCTTAAATTGACGATTTCTGTGAACAAAAATATAGATATTTCGCAGTTTAAGAAACTCATTGCTTTTATTAAATGAAAAAACGACGATTACGAAGCTAAAAAATTAAAAATTTTCAGTAAAGAAGAAATAATAAAGTTTTTATTTGACGCTCCTAATCATAGCTATTTATCTATGAAATTAATAACAGTAATGGGAATCGCTGGAGCATGCCGGACTGATGAGATCCATAAAATGATGTTGAAAGACGTCGAAATCAAGAATGATGTAGCTATAGTTAAAATCCTCCAGAGCAAAAACAAGGTTCAAAGATGTTTTGTGATAACCGATGATGTAGGTCCAGTTTCTTTTGTGAGGTTACTACAAGATTACATTAAACTTAGGCCAAATAACGCACAAAATGAACGTTTGTTCTATCGCTATTCCACTATTTCGAAAGTTTCCAAGGAAATTGCCAAATTTTTAAAACCTCAAGACATAAATAAATGCACTGGTTCACTCGTTTAGAAGAACATCAGCTACGTTTCTCGCAAATGCTCCAGGTGTTGACATTTTGGATTTGAAAAGACATGGCGGTTGGAGGTCTTCGTCCGTTGCGGAAGGATATATTGGTGATTCGTATATTAATAAAATTGAAATTTCCAAAAAGATCTTAAATGAAACATGGAACTCCTACTTTTCTTCCTTCTAACGACATGAGAGTAACAAACACAACGAGTTGTAATAAGGTCCAAATCCAGGATAATAAGGAGACGATAATACAAAGCGCCGAAGCTATTGAATTGAATAATATTCCATCAATTTATTTTTCCAACTGTTCAAATTTCACTATTAACCTTAATGGCAATAAATAATTATTATTTAAATTTTATATTATTGTTATTATACCACTTGTTTTTTTAATTAATATAAGCATTTGATTATTAATTTTTTTTTACAAAATTCACTTGAATAAATACAATACAAATTTCCTATGAATATTCGTGTTTTTTTGTCCTGGCACCGAAAGTCATACTTTACATAGCTAGCAACGCTACTTTACATAGCTAGCAACGTATAATATTCAGATAATTCGATAATATTCGATCTATAATATTCGATAACTTCTGTCGTGTTGCTAGGGCCCGAAAGTTAATTTATTTATACAGTAGTAGAAAAAAATCTATAACTTAATCAGACGTGCGGAAAGTCAAAAATCAAATTCGCTTGTTGTCATTACGGGTGCCATGAAAACGCCTAGATTTCTTAAGCTCACGTCAAAGCAAAGCACACTAGTTTTAATCTTGCATACATTTTGTCATAAAACATTTCTTTAAAAATGTCAAAATTAAGTTAGGTTTATGCCCTACAATCACCTCAAATACTGTTGTGTGTCACTTTTATTTTGTAGGGGTTATAATATTTATTTATTAAACTTGATATCTTGAAACAAAATACTGTTTGTTTAACAAAAAGCTACAGTGGCCTTACTGAGCTAGCGGTAGGTCTTATCGGGTAAGACCACGTTACCAAGGTGGTCGCTATGAAAATTTGCGTTCTGATTGGTTCTATATATGTGAGGTAAATTATCAGGTCAAGTGATAATATGCTTAGGTTGCTTGCAGCTTTGGTATATATTTTTATTCTATTATTTACTTTATGGCGGTCATTTATTCGTTCAAATATATTATAGTTAAGCCCGTGGGATTAATTTTAAAGTTTCTGAAAAAAAAAGTAAAAAATCCGAAAAAGCTTATGATTTTCTTGTTGCTGTGGTTCCTCTAGTGACAAGGAAACCAGATCAAGGAATAATAATTCTGTTTAGTTTCAGATATATTTTCTTTAACCCTTAACCGGTCATGTGGGATTATTTTGCATAGACGGTCATGTGGCGTCTGACAGACTACGGAAAAAATAAAAAGACAATATACATAATAATATTTTGAATTTATTTATAAGTCATAAAACATAACAATTACACTTATTACTACACGAAAATTTACTTTAGTTTTTCCACTAAAAGCACAAAAATTTTTTTATGGCACTCATACAAAAATGTGGTTAAATATACATTATTTTTGTTTTTTCTCGAAAATTAACCAAAAAACCTTGAAAAGAGGAATACTATGTTAAGAAATCTTTTTTTTTTTTTAACAGGATTATATTATATAACGAACAACAAGAAAACCTGTAAAAATTAACACAGTATCTTGCAGCAATGGCTAAACATCCCGAATATTTATGCATGTATTACATACGATTGTCAATATTATCATCGTCGGAAAACTCAGAAACAGTATCGTATTCGGATTCAATCTATTCATTTTCTGACCCACTTCCTACATCACTAGCATCATCATCGAGTTCATCATACCATTTTAAAGCAGTTTCTTCGAAATTTTTATCCAAAAAACGAATTCTTTTCGAAGGACCGGCCATATTACGGCGAACTGAAGAGCTCCCGTAAAATGATTAGGAATAATCATACAGTGAAGTGAGAGGGGGGGACTAATAGTGCATCAGTAGTGGAAGGATTAGCAGAAGTAACCGATTTGTAGGCGGTACTACTATTGAAATATTACCGTAATTATATATTGCGTAGTCTCTCAAACGCCACATGACTGGTTAAGGGTTAATGCAATTATAAACAGCAACAGAGCTTAACCGACTCTGTTGCGACTCTAGTTAAAACTTAAAACACAATAAAGGCGAGAATAACATTGCAAATTCAAGATCCTTACACGCGATATCACATTTTTATTTAGTCATAAAAATACACTGTGCCAAAACCTAAAACCATAACATAAATAAAACCATACCATCCGATATCATTCCTCAATTTTTTACAGACAAGTCCCAAGATAAATCATTAATTTCAATATTGTTTTTCAAAAACTCTTATACATATTGCATGTCGGTTACGTGAACGGTGACCTTGATGTTGTTTATCGTGCACTTAATAAATGTAATTGCAGCGTTAAGGTTGGTTGATCAGTTGTACTCTGAAACAATTGCTCTTTATTGACCTTGGTTAACGGTCTACCTATTGTATAAGTACAAAAAAGTAAATAAAAATAAACACAAATAATTATTATATCGGCTGCCGGACAGTCGTCTATGTTATATTAAAGTAGATAGGGAAAGTCATAATATTGGATATTCCCAAGCCAAGCAGACAAGGACGGCACCGTCTTGTCCTTATTAAGGCTCTACAGACTAAGTATTATAATCTAAAGCAACTCCACAAACTCCAAACATCACATTTATCGCTATATTGTAACAAGTACTAGATATAGAGTAAGTAGCGCCATGACCAATGAATCTACGCATGCAAAATGTAAATCACTAGAAAAGGGAATGCCAGAAAGAGTCAAATCAACGGTGTAATGTGTGTCCACCTAGAGAACCACATTTTGCTCTTCACCCTTAACAATAAATCAATAAATTTAATATGATTCTGGAAAACAGGAAAACAGGAAAACATAAAAAATGTAATACTATTTTTAGTTTTGACAGACTGATGGAGAGTATTTCATATATTTAAATCACAACTTTTAATTTTAAGTTTATAATTTAAAAGCGGATGGTATGGTTAGGATTCGAAATACTGAATTAAAGAAAAAATTAAAAAGTCAACAAACCGAAAAACCTTCGATCGGGACACGCTTCGCTCAGTCTAGTCTGGTCGTTGGCATTGCAGATACTACACTTTTTACACAAATAATTTCATCAATAGTTTATCTAAGCATATAAAATAAATTAATGTTTTGCCCTCTGCACTTATCGAATTTTCCTAAATTGGGACATACAATTTATTTTAGTTAAGAATAAAATATATCCTTAAAGTGTGTTTAAGTCAACTACTATCAATTTTTGAAAATAAAATTATTACCTCTACCCCCTCTAACTAACCTATGGTTGGATTAACTTTGGTTTTGTGAATGTTTTTTCACTTTTTTCGTGATATTCCTAGCTGGCTCTTTAATTTAAAAAAAAAAAAAAATTTACATTCGTGAAAAATATAGATGCTATGTTTCAATTCAAAATTTTCCCATAAGACTTACAGTAGGACCAGGGTTTTTCAGGCTCGGTTTCTCATATTTAAAAATAAAGTAAATGTCTTTTATAAGCTCACCACGCCAAAATTGATGATTTTTTCAGAAATTATGTATTTTTGGGGCGTAGATTACGAATTTGAGAGCCGTTTTTGTTGCAATTGCTTAGGTCTTAAAAATTCTTTTGTTAAGGGCCGTTTTGTATAAAGGTGTGGGTTTGGATTCATAATGAATCATTCTCGTGTTTTCCCGCAATATTTTTTATTGTAAATAAGTATCACACTTCTCCAATAAAAAAGTCGACATTTTTTTGTTTTTAAGGATAGTAGTAGTAGTTAGTAAGTAAACATTTTTCCGTTTTTTTTTTCATTTAAAATTGTTGCCTTAATTTTTCTGTTTAAAAAAAATAATGAAGACTGATGGTTGTCATTTGTCTTTGTTGTAAAAATATTTTATTAATGCATTTGGTTATATAAAGAGGAAACGGGACAGAAAAGCATATGAACGATTAAAGAGTTTTGACTTGCATTGTCTTTATTTGCATTAAATCACAACGTTTTAACTGGTAAGTATCTCCAGTCGTCTTTAGGACTTCTTTCTCACTTTAATGTAGAGACTAACCCAATGATCATTAAAATATTTGTGGTTTAGACAGATTTCTATTTCAATAATATAAAAATAAATCATTTTAAATATTTATAGATCGATCCTGGGGGTGAGATTCCGCGTTGTATAAAAATATATAAATCATAACAAACGAAATGCCACTAGGTCAGATAAAATCGTGTATTTTGGAAGGTTAGTATTGTAATTTTAATTTTTTTATTTAAAAAAAAATTGCTACAAACAAACAAAATAAACCCAACTATTTTATACTGTCTGTGTTTTATTAGGTATAATAACCATTATTCTAATAATAGATTTTCATATACAGTGTGTCCACGGATAAAGTTTGGAAGAGGAAAAGCTTTTTTATTAGTAGGTAAAGAAAAAAAGGCATTCTTTATAAAACCGGATGCTCGTGAAACTACAATAATTTCGAATATCAGATTTACTATACAGGGTTCGTCAGAAAAAACATTTTTAGTTTTTTGGATTTCGTTTAAACTAAATTTACGTAAAAACAAACATTGTTGCTTTTAATTTAGAATATGATTTTATATCTGGCCGAACAACGATTTTGTTGTAAGAAAACTATTTTTCTTTGTCTACTATTGAAGTATTTTTATTAATACATATCATATCTCTTTAATTTATTCAATCATAAATTATAAAAAATTGAAAATGTTTTTTTCTGTCCAACCCTGTATAGTTAACGGAAATCTGATATTCAAAATTGTAGTTTCAGAACAAGCAAAATTGATTTAATAAATCAAGAAATTGAAAATTAGAATTGAAAAAAAAATCCAAAAAACTAAAAATGTTGTTTCTGACGAACACTGTATAGTAATCGCCAATCTGATATTCGAAATTGTAGTTTCAGAACAAGCAAAATTGATTTAATAAATCAAGAAATTGAAAATTAGAACCGAAAAAAAAATCCAAAGAACTCAAAATGTTGTTTCTGACGAACACTGTATAGTAATCGTAAATCTGATATTCGAAATTGTAGTTTCACCACAAGCAGGCGTTTTTATAAAGAATGCCTTTTTTCTTCTATACCTACTAATAAAAAAGATTCTTCTCTTCCAAACTCTATCCGTGGACACACTGTATATTCACAATGATGTAGGTACCTCTGCTTTTTAGACTGACACTTAAGTATAAATTGTATCAAAATATTGCTTTTCCACATCACATGTCGTATAAAGAATCTCTCAGATCAACGCGAATTCATCGCAATGGTAATCAAATGGCAAGGCGCGAAAATATACGCGCGTCCGCAGCGAATTCGCGTTGTTCTGGGGGATCAGCAAAATTCATTTGATAAAGAGGTCCTCCCCTGACCGGCCACAAAATTATCATTTTACAAAAATATTGTGTTTGTGTCGACATTTTCAACAAGAACTTTGATTTTATGTCCCTTTCACTTGATTTTGTCTAAAGTTTTCCCATACCTCTCGCCGGCACGGCGGCAAATTTTTTGTAGAAACTTAATTAATGTTGTGAAAACGTCATTTTTATTAAAAAGTAAAAGTTAAAACATGAAAGTTTTCACTATTTTAATTAAAATCTTTGACTGTGGTGCTGTCATAAGATTTTGATTTCAACGCCCTTTGAAACGTATAAGGAAAATTTTTAGTCTATATTGGAAATTAAATATTTCAGGAAATTTTACTTAGATATTTGAACGCGGTTTAAAGCATATTAGGGCTTATTGTTTCGTCTTAGGGTAAATTAATTTATTTTTTTTGTATGCATTTCAATTCCATAATACTGAAACAGTGCAAATTTAACAAGATATCAGGGCGATGCCATCTTTTTCCAAAAATAATTCTTCTTTATGGTTCAATTGTAAAAAACAACTTTCTGAATTTTTTAATAAACATCGTAGTTTAGTAGAGTTTAATTGAAAAACGACACTTTCGTATTTCATCACCCAGTATCTTTTTAGTAATTATTCCGAAAAAGTATTTTTAACTTATCGTTAGTTTCAAATATTTAATTTTTTTCCTGTTTTAAAAATATTTTATAAAGTAAAAAAAAAGTATACTTTTAATACTCTAACTAAAGGATCCCCCAGACCGATGCGGTACGGCGATAGCTGTGACGATGGACACCGCGTTCCATGTTTTGGTTATTGACACTGGTGCCATCTTTCTTGTTCTGTTAATATAACCTGCAAAAATGTGTCAAAACAACAGTCGAAGTCAACACAACAATAACACAAAACACGTAGCAGTCGGTGAGCGGTGAAAAACAGTGCAGACGGCGCGGCGTTGTCAAAATAAAACGCTGTAGCAGCCAGAAACGCGAGGTCGAACACCGCAGCGGTGTGGATCACGCCAATTACAACTGTGTGGTACCTAAACTTTTTATTTCCCAGTAACAGCTTTTTCTTGGTTTAATAATAAAATAAATTAATGTAGACAATCAAGATTGCCATATTAATTTTGTTTATTGATTCATTTATTCTGATTCCGATGACAGGTGTCAGGTTATTAATTATATAAGGAGTAAGGAATTTTAATTGATAACTGTGAACTTGTGACGAATATAATTATATCTCCTATGTCACCAAATTAAACCAAGAAATAAATATAACATAATAGCGAAGTCGTATCTACTCTCCAAGAGGACATGGTAATGTAGGGTTAGAAACAGAAAGCCCTATCTTCCTTCTTACAAATATATTTATTAAAATTAGAACCTACGCGTTTAGAAAATTAAAACAAAAAATTCATTATTCTTTGAAAAGATGGACCGCTGCTACGATATGAAAAATTACCGTGTTCGTTGAGACTTTGTGGAGAGCGGGATTGGGACACATATTACCTTCGGAACTGACTCATTTCTCTCTCTCTCTCCGTTTTTTCTTTTTTTACTTCGATGTTTAATACAATGAGGCTTTTTATTATCTAAATAAAATAGAGCTAAAATGATTTAGTCAGATGTATGTACTGCTGATATGCATTGCAATTTTAAATTGTCGTTGTTTTTTCTAATTTTTAATTTTAACGAATATAAATGTGTGCTTTATAATGTAAAATAGTGTGCAAGTTTATGTGTTGACCTTATTACCTGTAAGTTTTAATATTGTTTATTATTTTTATTTAATACAACTCGTTATTTATTTTCTTACGGTACGCCCTGGATGATTGCCTTGTAGGCCGAAACGCATAGAATCTAAATTTAATACATATATTTGTAAGAAGAAAGATAGAGCTTTCTGTTTTTAACCCTACATAATATAATAGTATTGCAAAGAATACTTTTTCTCTATCTGTAATAAATAATTTTAAAACGCGAACAAAGCCAAGAAGTTGGAACTAAGGATAAATTATACACACTTTTTCAAATAATTGCGCGACAGATACAGGGTGATGAAATACGAAAGTGTCGTTTATCGATTAAACTCTAATTACTATAAAATTACGAAGTTTATTCAAAAACCTAGAAAGCTGTTTTTTACAATTATTGACCAGTGATTTTTGTAAAATCCAGTAAAAAAGAAATTTTGTTTAATTTGCACTGTTTCAGTTGCAACCATGTATTGTGAATTTAAAATTCATAAAACAAAACTAATCAATCTGCCCTAAGACCAAATAATAAGTCCCAACATGCTTGTTATTTTTGTGAAAGGAAAATTGAAAAACTTTCGTGTAGAAAAAATATTACGGTGCCATTCTTTCTTTTAATAACTGCCTATTTAAAGACATGATCGCGGTACCCCCTAGGTTCGTCAGTGTCTGGTTCGCTAAATATGGTTTAACATTTTTCTGCAACGTTTTCACACGGCACCATATATCGCGCGCGATAAATGGTCGCAATATTGCTTTACATCAAATTATGTGTTCTCTAATATCGCTTGTGTGTGAAAATGGCTCATTAGAAAACACATAATTTGGTGTAAAAGCAATATTGCGACCATTTGTCGCGCGCGATATATGGTACCGTGTGAAAACGCTAAGTACTTAATTCAATGTTTAAAAATTACTCGAATTAAATTATTTGCGAGGAGATGAATAATAATATACTTACAACACAATTAGGTTAAACACATGGTTAAAAATTGACCAAATATGACGTCAATTTACGCTGTAAAAGATTTAGACAGGTACCTACTTACAGGTGTTCATAAACGTATCGTTCCGTAATAAATTGTTTATAAAATAGCCTGAAGCATTACATTTATGTATTTGTTTAATCTCATTTTTTTAATTTCCGGGAAATATCTCTTATGTTTATTTTTTTAAGTAAATGTAAACGGGTTACAGGTAGGGCTGGGCGATTTTTAAAATCGAATATCCAAATTTACAGAACCTTTGAATTTCAACATTTAAAAAAAGCCGAATAGATAGGCGCACTATGATTCATTCGCTACGTAAGAACCGACGTGACTTTGGAGTGCGCCGTCTTTTATTGCGTAAAATAATATAATATCTTGTGTCTGAAATCGATCGAAAACGGAGACAAACGTTAGTTTGTCTCCAAAAACGGATGCCACATTTTTGCACTGATCCGTCGTTCTTTAAATATTGAAATTCAAAGACAGAACTAAGACGTAACGAGACAGCTTGCTTGTTTTGACGCTGTCGTCGGCGGCGGTTAATTTTTGTTTTATCAATTTATAAATCAACATTTTAAAACTGAAATTGTAATTGCTAGTCAAGCACGAGTATTCGGCCCCTTCTTAAATAAAGCGGAAAGGATAAAAAATATTGATCAAAACATGAAATTGCGAATGCACCATTACGAGTGAAATTATTCATTTAATTTAAGAAAACTTTATAATACACAGTCAAATTTATGAGTATCGAATATTTGTAAAAACTGAATTTTAGAATGAAAGGCATGTGATAAAGAGGTAATAATAATCAAACGAAAATTTCGAATTTAATCGATACACGTGCCGTCGCGGTCGTGCCATCAACTCGTGGCGATTTGTTTGTGTCGTTGTCTTAATGCTATTAACCCTATTATTTGAACTTCTTAACAAATTACAGATAGAGCTTGGAATTATGTATTCCTAATATCCTATATACAACTACAGCCCCAAATTAAGGTCGCATGTGTAGAATCGGTTGTCAGGTTAAAATCCTGAGTAATACTAAAAGCTTTTGTCGCTACGTAAACTAATTCTGCCAATTTAGTTTATTTAAACTTATTTAAAATAAGATAAGAAATTTGTAATTTATTCAGTCTCAGAAAAAAATATAGTTACTTTTGAAACTAAGTAACATCCCCCGCTGCATCCTCGGTTTAACATATCGGAGGTTTCAATAACTAACTAAGCCAACCAGCGGTTATCTGGACAGGTCTCCGAGGATAAAAGCCACACCAAGAGAGATACAACCGCACAGTGTAGTGGTCGTTCAAAACCTTCTAAATCGTATTCTTGAATTAGGGTGATCATTCATATCACCAAATAGTGAGAGAAGCGACTTCTCCTACTATTAGGCGAATCACCTGTCATTATACTCATATATAACCTTACTTTTCTGTTTATTTATTTTAAGTAATATGTGAAGTTTGTTCCCATCACTTCCCCTGTTTTCGAGAATAACGATTTCTCTCTCTGTGACGGGGAAGAAAATGATTATTTGAAAATGGGATCAATATCGTTCTCTTACTCTGGAGAATTAGGCCCCAGGCCGAAAATAAACATCACACACAGAGCATTTAGTTGGCCGGGCAACCTTCCGGTATATTCTGCCTTGCGTCGGTAATGGAACCGCAGCCGATGTAGAATAACCCTTCTCCCATACTCGTGGGAACAAATGGACACAGAAGTAAGAAACAAACTACTAAAAGGGAACTCAGAAGTGAGCCACCAACCAAAACTTTAATATAGAATGGAAAGAAGACACCTTTGTCATCACAACATAGGCAGACGCTAGTAGATCGCATGTTAGGCACATTGAAAAGTCAGCTAAAGTTAATAACGAGCAGTGCAGTGAGGGTAGTGCACTGTGTAGGACGATACATAACTATGACATCGCTCTCATTCAAGAACCATGGATAAATTAGGGAATTGTCAATGGCCCAAGGGTATCCGGGGTAATCTAATTAGAGAGATCATGTATTTTATTTAAAAAAGATGTTAAACTACTATCCCTTACCAATTTCTGCTCAAGAGTCTTGGTGGCAGTAAAGTTAGCCAAGGAGGAAAGAGAGGTGAGAACCTTATCCTTATCACGGCCTAACTGTCTCAGCAGAGAATGAGTTTTCATAGTGGGTTACGCAGACAATCTGGCTATATTAACATAAGGCAAATTGAACACGATAGTAATAGATAATGCAGAGGGCTCTTAAAATCGTGGGAAGATGGGTAGAGCAGGAAGGACTTAACATCACTTCACAAAAGACTGTTATAATCCCTTTTACAAAATGTAAGAAGAGGGAGGAAGTGGCACCCCTAATATCTAGGAGTAATGTTGGACTCCAGATTGATCTGGAACAAACACGAAAAAAAAAACATACGGAAAGCGGAAGCAACCTTAGAAGTGACTAGATGAATGTACGGCAAAATATGGGGAATCTCTTAGACTGGCGCACTGGCTGTATTCCAGAGTGGTGAGACCCGCAATCACATATGCACACTTGGTATGGTAGTGCTCAAGAGTACAGCAGAAAACCCCAATATCAAAGCTAAGGAGCCTATATACCCCCTAGCCTATATATAGCCTATATAAACTGGTCTGGTGCCTCACTATGGCAGGCAGAAAACTGGACATGAACTCCTAAGCGAGACTATAGGGGGACCTGCGTTAGAAATGAGATCAGACTTCATAAATCCTAGGTTTCGCTATATGATATACTAGGCGTTTTCAAACTACGGTCCGCGGGCCAAATTCGGCCAGGAAGGGACATCAATCCGGCCTGCGACAGGTAATGATAAGTGTCTGAGCGCTATCTGTTAGCGATGGATAGAAGGCACACTACTTATTTCCGCGTTTAACCACCAGATGTCGTTAAGTGTCGCGGTCGTAATAATACAGTACAACATAATAGTTATGAAACTAGCGAATTTATCAAGCATATGGTCGCTCAGGGCGCGTACTCGCCGACTAGTTTAAAAATTATAGACAATGGCAGGACAATTAAAACGGTGTTGGCTCTTGGAACTTCCTGGAGTAATTAGGATGGCCCTAAAATACACCATTCAGGAGACCCCTGTGATATACCATTTGAGATCGTAATTGAGAAACGAGACGTGTGGAATGGAAAAACACCAGAAATCACTCCTGTGGCAATAATCTGGTACACAGAAGGCTCAAAAACTAAAGAGGGCACCGGAGCAAGGTTACACGGAGAGTTTTTAAAGTATTAAAAACTCATATTTTAAGTTCCTAAAAATATTAAAATAATTAAAAATCTAGGGCTAATTTCGGCTCACTAAAAATCCTGCTGTCCCGACATCAGCTGATCGATGACAGATTATATACTGCTGTCATTTATCAGAATACGATAGAATTGGTTGAAACTATTATATATACAGGGTGGTGCATCGTGGTTGGAAACATAAGAAATCCCATGCAAGTTTTAGACTGTTTGCTCCCCTCTTGACTTTAGGGCGGGCTGTAGGGAGATACTTTTTTGGGGTATCTGTATGGTGAAAGCGTATGCGGAGTTTGGACAATTTTGGACAACCTGATCTCAACTTAGTTGAATATAAAATAAAAAATGGCAAACATTTTAAAACTTTTCAATGATACGAGTTGGTTTAGATATTAGCATGCAGCAAGCATATTTAATGACATTTTACTCAACTTTTATTCTAATTAAAATTAGGATAGAAACCAACGCTATTCATACTACGGGAAATAACTAATAATTTATTTGCCATTTTACTCAGTACGCTCAAGTTCAAAAACCTACTTTAAAAAATGCATATAAAATATTTAGTATTTTAATCTTACAATTTCGAAGAAATAACATTTACTCCTTTACTATTAGCCGCAAGTGAACGATGCGTTTATAGTTTTTTCCTACGACCACCTATGAAAATGAAAAAAAAAGCATGGTTAATTTGGCTAAAAAGCGTCGTATGTCACACGTGTGTTGAAAAATAGTATATTACATAACAAGTGATGAAAAGGATACTTTTCAAACGAAGAGATATTTAGCACGAGGCGTCAGCCGAGTGCGGAAATTCTCCGAGTTTTAGAATAATCACTTTCACACAAGTAATGTACACTATTTTTCCTACGACCACAAAGAATTATTAAAAAAACCTTTGATTTGTGAAAAAAATATTTCAACTCTAGAGCTGAAAAAAAATATTTCAACTCTAGAGTGGAAATACAAGGCACACTATTTAATTTAAACATATGATGCCAATTTAATAGATCGAAAGGTCACAGGTTTAAATACTTTTTTTTATAAAAACATTAAATAAATTATAAAATTATTTTGAATTGAAATCTTCCTTCTTGAATGATTTTTTTTATTTAATCAAGGAAAGATGCATTAAAAATAAATTTAAAAAATTCACCCAATAAGGAAGATTTCAATTCAAAATAATTCTATAAATTATTTAATGTTTTCATAAAAAAAAGTCAAGTGCTCCTGATGGGATTTGAACCTGTGATCTTTCGATTCGTAGGTCATGGCTCTAGTCTCTAGGCTATGGCGACCCATAAACATTTTCTGCTTAAGTTTAATATATGACATTTTCTTCAGCGGGGCTTGTTTTGACTGGTAATAAATTTTCCAGTATATTCTTAACTTTTTTATAATTTCAGATGGCGTATTTTCACACTCTAATTCTGAATCACTCGACAAATACGTGATAAATAAACTAAACTGCTTTCTAAAATTTGTTCTTTTTAATAAATAGGTGTGGTCTGTCAAATTGGCATCATATGCCTAAATTAAATAGTGTGCCTTGTATTTCCACTCTAGAGTTAAAATATTTTCTTTCAACACGCGTGTGATATTCGGCGCTTTCGAGCCAAGTTAACCGTGCTTTTTTTCTCATTTTCATAGGTGGTCGTAGGAAAAAAATATTTCAACACTAGTGTCGAAAAACAAGGCATACTATTTAATTTAAACATATGGTGCTAATTTGACAGAGCACCTCTATTTATTAAAAAAAAAAATAGAAAGCAGTAATTGTAAAGTGTTTAACTTATTTATCATATGGAATTAGAGCGTAATTATAAAAAATGTTAATAGTATACTGGAAAATCTATTACCAGAAAAAACAAATCGCGCTGAAGAGAGTGTCATAAATTAAACAACAAATCTTATCGGTAGCCCTAGCGTAGAGAATAGAGCTCTAGCCTACAGGGTCACAGCTTCAAATTCCATCAGGACTATTTGCCTTTTTTTTTATAAAAACATTAAATAATTTATAGAATTATTTTGAATTGAAATCTTCCTTGTTGGGTGAATATTTTAAATTTATGTTTAATGCATCTTTCCTTGATTAAATTTAAAATGTTTCATTCTGGTTAATCTAGAAGTCAATCCAGGATTAGTGTTATTCATATGAAAAAATTAAAAAGTTAAACTACAAATAAAGGAAAAGCCTATTGACAAACTATGAAACCAGATATTAAGTGAAACATAATCCTAAGTATGCTAATTTCAACACTAGTGTTGATATTTTTTTTCAACACTAGGGTTAAAATATTTGTTTCACAAATCAAAGGCTGTTTTAATAATTCTTTGTGGTCGTAGGAAAAATAGCGTACATTACTCGTGTGAAAGTGATTATTCTTAAACTCGGAGAATCTCCTCGTTTGAAAAGTATCACTTGTTATGTAATATACTATAAGACTTGCACCAACTTTTATTAAGAATAAAATTTTCTGAGAAATCGGCAATAAAAAAACTTCCTATGTTGTATACTTTTTTGGACACACTGTATAACACAGTTGGATTAAAAATGATCCATATAGTTATCCCTGCTACTTTTACTCATAATAAGTATTTTTACTAAAAAAAACACAAAAAAAATCGATGTTATAACTTGTATGGCCAAAAATAGTCTCGTTACTTTGCAATGGGTCATGTTACCTTAATCAGGTTTCCTTTAGACAAACTGATGATGGAGTATCTGATACGACAAATTATAACTATTTAAATTATCGATTTTAATCTCGTGCCACTATATAAATATACATCACGGGTTTACTCGCTTAACTTTAACCGAGGATTTAATGTTCTCAGTGTAAAACAACATGATCCCGTCCCGGTGACTAAAATGCACTGTTTCGAAATTCACGATGCATTTGGCAAAGTTCCAAGAACGAGAATGGATTTTCCATAAAGGAGCCACACAAAGCGTCCCATCCGAACCTAGACAACAAAAAATATGGGAAAGGGCCGGCCCATACCCAGGATGACTCGGTTTGGGATAGGTTAGGTGGAGGCCATGTAGGATTTATGCGATTTGAAACCAGCTAAGCGAAAACGCCAAAGTTGGCAATGCTCTGGATTTCGTTTAGTCGAGCAGACTATTAGCGTTTCCGGTGTAAAATGTCATCTTGTAATCTTTATTTATGTAGAAAATTGCATAAAACAGTATTTTTTATTATTGAAAATATGATATATTTTTGTGGATATAATGAATCACGTTATTTTAATTTAAAAACATCAACTTACAACAAAAACATTTTGTTTTTAATTTTCAAATAGTATGTATCTAAAATACTGAAAATTTATTTAAATTATTGAAAATTTTCGACATTTCTTCAATTTAAACTGGATAGGTCTATTACTTTTTGAAATTTACTTATAACCTTACTTTTGCTGATGTCAAAACGACGCGTAAAATGTTCCTGGTGTAAGCAAAAGAAAAAGCTTTTATAGTCTATTTCAGAAAGGTGTAGCGTAATAAAATGGAAAATTCCGTCCAGTTCGGCTCAATTTCGGTGTTGGCCATAGGCGCAGGTGAATTTTGTGCATTAAATTATTTATGATAACTAACCAAAGAAAAAAAAGAAGATAATTTGATAAATAAGGAGCTATTAGCTGTAGCAAATTTACATAAACATCGTTTTATGAAATATGTAGTGGAAGATATAGCTGAAAAACATAGTGTAACCAAACTGCGCACACCGCCATATCATTGCGAACTAAATCCTATAGAACTTATATGGCCGCAAGTGAAAGGATTTGTATCAAGACACAACACGACATTTAAAATGAAAGACGTTAAGCTACTGTTTGATCAAGCTATTAAGAAAGTGACACCAGAGAACTGGCGAAAAGCAGTCCATCATGTCTTTAAAGAAGAGGAGAAAATGTGGAATCTTGACTACCTGATCGATTCGTTAATTTTAATTATAACGTCAAGAGGAGATGACAGTTCCTCAGATGACGAAGAATATTATGATTTTGTATCATTTAATTTCTGTATAATGTATTTTGTATTTTTTATTGTTTAATAAAAAATAAGTGTACCTAATATTATGTAGGTACATAATGCACGCCGTTGTCACACCATTTTCAGTGTTTGTGAATGGATAACAATAGGCAAAACCCATAAATTGACCCAAACACGGGTGGTACTACCGGCATTTAATGAAAATAAAGAATTTGGCAATTAAATCAATGCCAAATTATGAAAGTGGCTTAAATATTCGTTGGGTTACTCTGTAGCCCCTTTGCATATCTAATGAGCTTTCATTACTCTACACCTTGCTGAAATAGACAATAACATCTTTTATCGCCAACCGGCAGTAAAGCCGTACATTATCAGAGTGATTTCTGGCAGTAAACGAACACTTTATTTTATTGTAAAATAAAATACTTTATCTGCCGCATTTGCGGCAGGTAAAGTATTTTATCAGCCGCATATATGCGGCATATAAAGTATTACCCTGCCATTTCTCATAGTAGGTCAAATTTTTTGAGGGGTGCTTTGGATACGCACGTGGTCGGCCAAAATTTTCTGATGTGTCAAATTTAGGCCAAAATGGTTTTTTTTGTCGTCGAATTGTAAAGCTATTTTCATCTTTCGAGCTTGAATATGGGATGGAATAGGTAGTATGAAACTTCTACTTTACATTTTGACCAAATATAAGGCAAGAACTATTAAATATTTTACGCAGACCCGATTCTAAAATAGGTCTACAGCTCGTCTTTTCTATTAATTTAACATGGGGAAAAACATCCATTTTCTTAGAGCGGTCTGCCTTACATAAAACGGTGATGAACGGTTGGCGATAAAATGTTGTATGTACCACGTCAGTAAAGTGTCTTTATCGACTCGCTCGCTCATCTCATAATTTCAGACTCGTCCGATAAAGAATCACTTTACTGCCTTGGTACATAAATAACTATTTTAGACAAAATGGACAGATAAAGTAAATTGTTTGAAAAACAATTATTATTTATTACCCCATTTATAATTAACATTGCATTTTTAAATCATTGTATGTAGCAATTGCCATATTTTCTGTGGTGTAGTAATTCTGTGAGCTCGCAATAATCCATTTATAAACTGGAAACTTTACGAATGAACTCGTATCAGCTCTTAATATCATCTGTGGTTATTCAACTGTCGAATCGCTGCGTTATCTCGAAACCTTTATCAAAAAGATAGGTAAACATACAGTGCAATGTGTATCTAATTAAAGTAAAGCTACACCTTAAAGTGTGTTATTAAAATGGATTAATTTATTTCATTTCATCATATAAACACTTTGTTCAGTTACTTTTTAATAAAAATCAAAATGTCTTATATACACAAAATAATCAAAAGAAAATCATAGAATTCCCACTTGCAAAATCGGAATCTAAAATGCGATTCTGTTATAATTATTGACAAAACGCGGAATAGACAAGACGCACTGAAAGACATATGCGAGTGCAAAAGTGTAAGAAAATAAACATATATAACGGAATTCGATGTGAGGTGCTGCAAATATTCCACCTTTTTGAAGGGTTTAAAACTGCCTGCAGGCCAGAATATTATTAGGGTATTCAATGTGTATCTTCGTCGTGTGCATCAGCTATATATCCATCTCTCATCATTTCAGCAAAAATGCCGGTGTCTGAAAACTGGTTTCTGAGTTCAGTGACTTTCAAATCAAGTAGACAAATGTGCTTAACAAGAGAAATGATGACAAATGAAATAATTGTTTTTTAAAAATTAAATCCCACCTACCGCTCCACTAATCGTTGGTCCAAAATCAACAACTAAAGACGGGGGAGCATCAGCTCGGGAGGGGAAAGAGGTGCGGCGGAACAATAGCTCGATAAGTTCAAGGTCACGCCATGGCGGCATCCAGACGTGGTAGAGGGAATACGTGACGGCGCTCGACGCTTTTCCAGAGCAACGTAGGCGTCCTGCGGGAGAGGGCGAAGAGGGTGCCAGACAGCCACACCCCCGATCGCAAGAAGTTAAGATGGATGGAGGGAGGGTTAAGTGTTTTCTTTTAAAGCTTGAAGGGAAATAATATTTACAGTGAAGTCGGAAATGTCAAAAATAATGTAAAAAATATTGTGTTACGCTGACATGAACGCTGAAAATTTATTTTTTCGAGCAAAGAACAAGATACATATATAGCGACCTATAAATGGCGATTTAACAAAACAGCAACATAAACAAAAGAAAGCAAAACATTCTGTATTATAATATTTTCCAATGCATGTTGACCCATAAAAGATAATGGTTTTAAAACACCTGGAAATAATACGAAGAAAATATAATCAAAAATAATGTTGACCTTATTAGGAAAGCCAGAAATATCACCATATGTTTTTTGAAATTTATGGAACGTGCGCTACTGGTTGATGTGTAAACAAAGCTGCATGCCATATCATTTAATGTTAAGTTGACACACTTAAGCTTTTCCTCCAGTAAGGAAGCCTCAAGGAACGTTTATAAATTTAATATTTCGATCGTGGCGACCCGGGTTCGATTCCTGGAGTGGGCATGCGTACAATAAAAAAAGTATGTTCGAAATTAGTGGATTTAAGAATGCAGGGAAGAGTGTAAAAGGTATCATCTCCCAACCCACCCCATTCACGCCGGTAACCAGGCCAGGACATCTCGTGCGGAAGAAGATACACATTCCCCAATCGGTAGGTCATGCAATGGTAAGAAACCAAGGTTGATAGCCCTTGGGGGGTGTCGCATGACCGAGTATCGTGGTTCGGAACCCACGCTAAGCTGTAGGTCCCCTTGGGAATGGCCCTGGCAGCAAACGAAGAGGAAAAAACCTAATTCGAAAGAATGACAAGAAATGACTATAAATATGGGCATAATAATTTTTTGTTATTAGTTACCTCAGCTTACACTCTTTCCGAACTACTAAGTAAGTATACAATTATTACATTTTAGTCATCTAACTTAAGTGGGAGCTAATTGTATATTTTCGATCATATTTCGCAAATATCATTGCTTCCAATTTTTCCAAATAACTTTTTTTGGTTTAACAGGATAAATCAGAAGTTAGTTTCTTGGATAGAAAATAAAAAACAAAAATAGGAAGGTGAAAACCATTTTTCTCTAAGACGAACCGTCCTAATGTTACCCCCGGTAAAAGTCTGAAAATGCCATATTTAAACGTCAATAACTCAAAAACTATTGAATTCAAACATATGACATTTACAAAATAAGCGTAGAATTTTGTGGGGAATCAGAAAATAATACAATATTTAGGGTGTTCCATTAAGATACTCCAGCATAATTTTAAAATATGCACCTCAATGGTCTCTACAACTTTTGTATTTCGAATTTTTATCTAACTCTTAAGAAAAAGGCGAAAATGAACTTTCTATCGTTGACTCACAAAGATAATGGTAACATTTTGCCAACCAACAAAATCCTGCTAAACGATTTTTCAGGCGTTAAAATCTTCGCACTGGCTGATCCTGAAACCGGATTCCCGATTCGCTGGAAATAATTATATTTGCCGCTAAATATGAAACAGGTTTTTACAAAATTGTTTGTGCGGATTTCGAGAAAATCACGTTTAAAATAGCGTTTAAAGGGATTTTGTTGGTTTGCAAAATGTCACCAATTTCTCTTGCCCTTAATAATTAACATTAAAGAGAGGTCACCACTTTGCACCACGAGCACCTATTTTTTCAGTGTATGCCAGGGAGTTTAAAAAGGAGACATCTATCACAAACTAAAAAAATAAATAAAAACAGCTCATTATTTGTCACAGACATGAAATTTTCAGGTAAGATTAATTTGTGCTCACAGCCCTACTGTATAATCATTGAGATGATAATGTAATGAATAATGCATAAATTGTAATTTAATGAACTTCTGACTGGAAACACTACCGCGCCACTGATTTTTTCCCACTTAGAAAAGTTTCTGTTAGTATAACTGGATTATTTAACTCTCTTGCAAGGCTTCTTCTTGCCCTGAAACAGCTAAAGATCAGACGTATGTACATACGTCTGGAGTCTTGATTACTTTATAAACCAAATTTAGTTAGTATTGGTAAAACTTTGCTATGTTTATATATTTTCTGTGCCCTTACGAGAATATTTAGTTTGATGTAAATAATTTAATCACGCTAAAAACAAGCAATATTCGCAGTTTTTATAAAGTTAAGAAAGTTTCCTATTTTCTTGTTTGCTTGGAGGGGAAGGGGGAGGGGGGGGGGCTCTGCACTTCCTAAACCTCCCACGGAGGAAATGTTATACCGGGTAATGGGGCCGTACAGGACATATCGGATTTTCCATGTAAATTAGGTGCATGGTCAAATATTCGCTCCCGTGTTGATTTTAAAGAAACCTTTTATAAATACTTTTTTTTTCTATATGTTAAAATGTTATCAAGTATCACTTTAACCGCAAGGGTAGATAAAGTAACACTTTAACAGCAAGGGTAGATAAAATATTTCAACTTTTTTTATTTCATTAAATTTAAACTTTCATCACGGTCTCAAAAATTTTCGAGACCGTGACTTTGTGTGATTTATTGCTTATACTTAAATCAGGTCACTTGGAGAAAATGGACAGCTTCTTCGAACTTCATAAACAAATAGACGTCATCAGGAGCTTCTGTCAAAAATTTAATAATGTCATCTGACTCCAGGATTTTGGACTTTTTAGCTTTGTATCCTCCACTCAGGTTTTTCAGTAAGGTGGTTAACTTGTTGAATTTAGAAATGTCACAATTTTCATTCACCAACAACGTACGCTTTCTTTGACTTTTCAGAAAAATACGCCATAAGCACTTTTTCACTCACGCCATTGATATTTATGATGCTTTTCCACTTTTTAAAGGACTGGTATTCCTTCTCAAACACCATCCTAGATTCTTGAGGCAATAATAAACTTTCTGCTTGCAACACTGCATCTTCTATATCTGATGGCAGGTTTTATTCTTCTTGTGTTAATTCTTTTCCGTACATTTCGTATTCACTTCGTACACAAAACGCAAATATACTGAACACTCCACAAAAACCAGAATGTAAAATTTGTTTGACATTTGTTGACAGAGTAATTCATATCCCTAGTGACGAAACAACACAATTTTCTTAAACAATAATTAAAATGAAACCTACGACAGGAAATATTAATTAATTTTGTTTAAATATTGTAACAACAATTTATTATTAGGTTTTTTGGTTATTTTTGTAGTGTAAAAAAAAATGTTTACAATCTGTTGATATTTTTTTTCTGGAGTTCTAAAAGAATATTTTAAGCTAGGCACTGCCTTTAACTTATTTTAATTGACCTGAATATGCAGTTAAACTGCTACATGGCTAGAAGTGTGTGTGATATTTTTTAACTGGAAGTTTAATACAGTTATTAAATAGGTAATTTTATGCAAAACCTGTCCCTAACTTTACCATTGACATAAAAGGACTGTGACAAACTTTTTATCATTTATTTGTTGGTGTACTGACAGAAAAATGTCAGGTTCGTATTTCCTAGTTGATCAATCACTAGGAAAATACGTTTTAAATTTGAAAAGGACAACAAGGCTAAAATACACTCTGTATGGTGCCTGATGAAATTTGATAAAAAGTCACATACCTATTATGAGGTTTTCACCAAGAGTAAGTGGTTTCCGAAAAAATAACAGGAGGCTATACGCTGGCGAGGCAATGGGTGGTAAGAATTATTTTGGGGCCGTTATCGTTGACTTTTTTAAAATACCCGTATTCACTGAAGGAGTTTAAAATTTAGACCATCGATATATTTAGATCTGTATAGTCTCACAGTTGTGCGTGTCTTCACTGTGGCATTATTTTCTATATGCAATATGATGCTTTTGTGTTAATTTGATTTTTGGTAATTAAATCGTCTTACCGATAAATAATTTGACCAGGATGTTGTTGCAAATACAGTTTTAGTTCTAATAAGGAACGCAGTACGTACTAATAGTATATTGTATACCTAGTAGGAAAAGCTGAACATCCCCGGACGACCGTAAAGATTGTATGTCAAGGCGCAAGCCGAGACTGACAATACAGAGTCCGGAAATGTGGCTTTTTCTACGAGGAATACATACTATTTTTCCGTAAATCGAAAATGATTAAAAGCACATAACTTATTACAATCAACACATATAAAGGATACCATTTAACATTTGTGTTGTAACTATAGAAACACAACGAAGTGGTAACTACTCTCCAGAAGGGACATTGTAAATAATGGCCAGGTTATACCTCAACTAAACTAAACTTAACTTAACTAAGCTAAGATAATTAAGAAATTAAAATACTACATTCATATGGAACCATTTATAAATACAATCAAGGAATTAAACTAAACTAAGAAGTTGGTCAACTATTAACTTTCTTAGTTAAGTTTAGTTGATTCGGCAATTTTCGTGCGACGATCGGCCTAATCCGTGATTTCCGTCATTCAATAAGTGAAGGATTGAAGCATAAAGAAGAATTTTTGATTTCTGCACGTAACCCTAAATTTGTGAATATTTTGTGAATTTGTGTTGACATTTGATTTTTCTTTTCAATTATTAAGATTATTTTGAATATGGTGATTAACGACGCAACTTTAATCGAGTTGGTGCAGCAGTTTCCTTCGATTTATAATAATAAATAGGTAGGCTGTCATCAGCATGCACAATAAAAGAATAAATATATTTTTTTTGTTCATCTTTGAGAGACTACAAATCAAATGTTAAAACAAAGCAAACCGATAATAAGAAGGGCACCTAATTTAATTATTTTAATTAAGAACGGTGTGCCTGAGGAGAAAAACGCAGAAGACCATTTTTATGCAGAATTGACCAGGCTAATCCGAAATAATATCCACATGGAAAAATATCAGTGGCGTCCCACTTTTTTTCTAAAAAATATTCTTTATTTAAAATTTTAAAAAATATTCTATTCGCGATAACACTGAAACGAACGGAGATATCAAGCTGCAGTTTTAATATTTTTTCTAGCAAATTTTATCTACTTTTCGATTATGATATCATAATTATACCGTATGATTTATTTTTTCGGAGTAAAATCAAAAAATGTGTTATTATTACAAATTGCGCTCTCTAGCATTGTTTTTGAGATTTATTATGGACAACTAAATACAATTGGTGAAAGTGCATACATTTCTCTTCCAAACAGTCTTTAGTTTGCTAAAATCGGATAGGTCGTTTATAAGTTACAGCCATTTAACTGATTACACTTTCAACAGCTTCCCCCTTTCTTATACGTATGGTACGCCAATGAGCATATACCAAAATGATGCATAATTGTCCAAGCTTTTTAATGGTGTTACAAAAGATATACCTTAATGTGGAATTTTCGGAGATATGTAAACTTTTATAATTTACTTGTCAATTACGCCCTCTTGCGGCAAAATGCGGAACTTAAAAATTATTTCCAGGATTTTCTAATGGCCACTTTAGTTATAATTTTTTTTTCCTGAATTTCTATGCTAAGTAGTTTCCGAGATATGGCCGCTCGTCACCCTTAATGAATCACCCGGTACAATAATAAATATTTCCTAACAATTATTTTCCGTTGTCTAGCAACGACTAAGCGTAAGGAAATATTGACTTTTTCTTTCAGAAATGTTATCAAAAATGTCAATATTTCCGATCGATTTTCGGAAAAATATATTTTTCCTTATAAATTTGAAGAAAAACAAAAGAATAGAAATATTTACAATACAAAAGTTAGTTGACTTATTATGACACTTGTCATTTTAAACCCAGAACTGTCAGTTTTAAATTTAGAACCCTTTACTGAATACGGCTGGAAAATTTTATTACCCTAGCCCCTACATATTATGTCATATATAATATCACAAGAGATAAAATTTTGTCGGCAAAATTTTCGAAAGGTATGAAAGTTTGTTGCTTGGCAATTTGCTTAAAAGCAACAAACTTAAATAAATCCTTGAGAACAATTTTGCTTACACAATTTTTTCTCGAGTGGTATTCGACATGACTATTTAACTAGAAAAAAGACAAAGAACAATAAAATTAGAAAACTTTTATTTAAGAATAAAACAAAAAAATTACTTATTTATTGATGTAAAAGTTACAGTTGTGATAATTAAACGTTTGTGCATTATTTGATTGATTTTGATTTGATGATATTACTTGATCTGGTGCTTTTTCTCTTAAGTTTGCAATTAATTTTAAATGATGTTCAGAGTCTAACTGCAAATAAGGCTTCAAAGAATTGGCGTGGGAATGTCCTGTTAATTTGATAATTTCTTGCTCACCAACGCCATTTTTTGCAAGGGCAGAAATAGTGGAAGAGCGATGTGAATGGTTTGTTACTTTAAATTTTTTGGTATTTACGCCGATTTTTTCTGCTGAGATTTTGGTCCATTTCGACATGCTGTTTATTCCAATAGGCATGTTTTTGTACCAAATTCCTTTTTTCCAATTTGGATGAACTGTCAAAAAGAGCCTGTCACTTGTAATTTCTGGATTGGTATTTCTTTTTTCAAATAATTTTAAAAATAGACGAATAGGACAAAGATCTTTGTTAGTGTTGTTTTTTACCAACCATTTGCTACTGGCCAAGGCTTTTGCACCTCCTTGTGTAGTCTTTGAAAATATGGGATTGTATTCGATACGTCCCGTAAATTCTTCATTTAGGTCTAATTCTTGGTGGAAATAATGTACTTTGCAGTTCACTGCTTCGTTGCCTCGCCACGCAAGTTCAAAAGAAAATAAGTGAAATATTTTTTTCTGTAGGCCGTCTGGGGTGTCTTCGTCATGAATTTTTATCATTTCCAATAATTCTTGTGTTGTAAGGGCTTTCGAACTTGTTTTTCTTTTTTCTTGGTTACCTTGAAGTTGTTTTCGTTTTAAGTCCTTTGCCAAACGGGCTGATTTAAAAAGAATGTCGGTAAATGGGTCTATTTTTATATTAAATTCTTGATAATACTTTTCTTGTAGCATCTGCGCCGTGGTATTCCATATGCTTTTGATACTTGACTCTTTGTAGTCCTCTCCATTTAGTTTTTTCATGTTGTAAGCATAATCTTCCATAATTTTTGCTAATTCTTCGGCTGGAGTATGCTTTTCAAGCTTATAATCTCTTATCAATAAGAACTGCGAAAACTGTCGCCAAATGGAAGTTTTGGAGATACGCGTATTTGGAGGTATATTCTCCGACACTGCCTTTTTAATTTCTGTAATGGATTGTATTCCAAATCTGTTTTTTTCTTCAGAAACACTCATTTTTGAACTAAAATAATTTGACGTTTGTTAACAAGAAATAATACAATGACATTTTAAATAATTAACAGAACCATGGTAACAAAACTTCTTTCAACCAAAAATTAAAATTTTGCCGCGGCAAAAATCGCATGTGAATTTTGTCCAGGTAGGTGCAGGTAGTAATTTTGCCAGTAGAAAACCGGCCGTTGCTATGACATTTTGCCAGTGTAAAACACTCTAGTTAAATAGTCAATTAAAAACATCTTATATTACTAGAAATGATAATGAGTTTTGTAATCATTTCCTTTTTTCATATTAAGTAAAAGGAAATACTTACATATAATAAAAATAGAATCTTACAAACAACAACAAAGTTAATTAATGCCAATTAATTCTGTTTGTAAACAAACTGCTAATAAAAATATTTCGGATTATTTTTTCAATTAACTTACGATTATTATTACACAAATTCGTGGTAACGATTTTAGATCGTGAAGATGCGTGACATGGGAAGAAAGCGCCGCAATTTTTTTTTTAAATGAAAAATTAGTGAAACTAAGAGACTTGATAAAAATTTGCATTTTTTATAACTAATCAGTGCAAAAACTATATAATGTTAACTGTCCTAGTCAGATATCATTTAGGCCAAGTAAAAAAAGTTTCCCATAACAGCATGAGAAATTTGAAAATCTGGTTGTGTATTGGCACAACACAGTTATATTATACTAAGATCTATGTAAATGAATACTACAAATAATAAACTATATGGAGGGCTCAGAAGCCAATCAGTGTAAGTCAACAATTTACTGATATTGACTTAGACAGTAAAATAACTTTACTTTTTTTTTTACTTTACTCGTATATAATATGAAATTATTTATGAGATAAAAACCAAGCAAAACTAAAATATCTACATAATTACCAAGCTTCAAATTTAAATCAACCGTATTATTTGCATGTAGAAACAAAGTTGTGTGATTTAACTTAAACATTTAAATATTCTAATTCATACGAGGTTTAAGCAAAACAGAAAAAAAATATCAGAATTTTAATAGAACCCAATTGTAGGTCAATGTTTTGGGTATAATAATTTCACAAATCCTAAACTTTTCATTCAATCAATTAGACCAATATTTTAGTAAATATTTAGTGTTACTAGCATCATGATAAAATATTGTAAACATAACCTAATAAATTTATTAACTACTACTAAAAAAGTACTGAATCAATTGCAATCAATCCATATATTACAAAAAAGTTTAAAGGCCTCTTTTAATGGGTTTCTAAACTTGTATGCGCATAACGCATACAAAAACAGGGTTGTCTAAAATTACCGGATATTATTCATAATCACTTTTCTATTGTTTTTTTAGTAAAAAAAAACAAAACACGTCGTAATGTAGATTTTTACTCAATTTTTTAACCTCAAAAATACCACAGGATGCTATATTACTCCTAAAAGAACAATAAATCATTTATTTAAAATTGTATACAGTGAAACCTCTCATAACGGACACCTCTGACAAGCGGACATATCTTTTAAGTGGACATTTTTTCATAGTCCGGAACTAGGTATATGAAATTCCATACAAGTCAACCTCCCTTGGGCAGACTCTCCTTTGGGCGGACGCGGACAGGCTGTTTTCATACAAAGAGTGCGAAAACTCTCCTTTAAACGGACAAAAAAAATTTGGGAGGCGCATAAGTATGGTGCAAAAATTCTCTAAAGACAGACCGGCAACCAATCGCGTATGCGTGGTAGCGCGAAAGGACCTTACCGAATGAAAGTAGCGTGATTCCCCGAAAGCAGTCCGCCGTTTAATTGTGATTTTTAAGGTTAAAATCGTAAACAATTGCAGAAAAACGTCGCGTTTTTTTAGTACTACATCCTAACTAAATTTAGTGTATTTTTGTAATGTTTAATAATTGTTTATTTGTACATACATATATGTAGTAATAATAAAAAAAATTCCCATAGGTGAATACCTCTATTAAGGGGCCACTTTTAGACAGTCCCGTAGGGGTCCGCCTAAGAGAGGTTTCACTGTATTTAAATAATAAATTTGTAAAATTTTGTGTCATAAAGTAGTAATTAATGTATCAAGTTGCAAAATGATCATGTTTTTTGCACTAGATGTGATCATCAACACATCATGTGCAAAAACTAAGCTTATTTTCCAACTTGTTTCATACAAAATGTTTTATTATAATTAGGTCCGATTTACTTTTAAATAATAAAATCTTGGAAGACGTGGAAATGGGAATAAAGGTTAATGGAGTATGGATTAACAATATCCAATATGCCAGATGATGCGGTTTTAATTGCCGATAATATACACGACCTACAACAACTGGTTAATATGGTAGGACAACAGAATAAATCAATGGGTTCACATGTCAACACCAAGAAGACTAAATTCATGATTATCTCCAGAAACCAAAATGCATTTAAAAACTCCAGCATAGCTGTTAACGCAATGTCCATAGAAAGAGTGGAGAAGTTCAGGGACCTCGGCACCTGGCTCTCTGAAGACTGGACATCGGATAACGAAGTAAGTATCGCATTAAATATTAAGCTCCACAAGCATTCTTAAAGTTTAGAAGGGTGTTTACCTGTTCCAAATTTGACCTTGACTTAAGACTGAGATTCGTAAAGTGCTACGTCTGGTCGGTGCTTTTTTATTGTATGCAAGGTTGGACTTGGACACTGAAAGCGAGTGCAATCAACAAATTAGATATTGCGAAATTGACAAATGAGGAAGTTCACAGACGTGTCAACAAAGAACATGAACTGTTTGAAGTAATTAAGAAGGGAAAAACCTAGGATATATCATGAATAAAAAATACCAATTCTTACAAGTGTTATCGCAAACATCTATAAGTGGATACGCACCAAAAGAAGAAGAACGTAAAAGGGAGAAGTCGGTTGTACGCCAATTTTTCAATGAAATGAAAAGTTGTTTTTTTGTATTCAGTGTAAATTCATTTTATTTTTCTATTGTCTAGTGCTTTCGGCCTACTGGAAGGCCATCTTCAGGGCTTTGACGAAACCTAGGCCCTGAAGATGGCCTTCCAGTAGGCCGAAAGCAATAGGCAATAGAAAAATAAAATTAATTTAGGCTGAATAAAAAAAATTCTTTTCATTTCATTCAAGAAGAATACAATTTTATATTGAAACAATCGCGTATAACCGTTGCTGTGGAAAATTTTACTGCCAATTTTAACAAACATTTGGTAAAAGTGTCATATTAATTTCATAGTGGGTATAAAAATGAACGAATCTTAAGGTACCTTCTGACATTGAAGACGCTGGAAACGCTGTAATAGCAAATTTTCTGCCGAGTTAGTCAAAAGTCAAAAGAAATATTTTCAACAATTTTAAAAACTAGTGCTAAAAAAAATTAGATCACCAAAGGTTATTCTTGTTTATTTTTCATACAAAGCAAAAGTATTTAAGCCCACGATCATGTTGTATCATCGCATGAAGGAAAGCCAGCATTATTTCATACTAACCAATTTTCCAACTGTACCATTAATTTTTATAACAAATAAAATAATGAATTTTGTAATAAAAATGTTTTCTTGTAAAATGTAGGTATGCATGTGTGTGAATGTGTGTAGGTACTATGTATGATTAAATATCGACCCATTTTACCACTAGTGATAAAATGAACCACATTTGACAACGAAAATCAATGTCAAAATAATGACTTTTTGTATCTGAATTACAAAAAAAGTCTTTATTATAAAAAATACACAAGTTAGGGATTATTTTAAACCTATATTACATCAGGCGCTTAAATTTATCAGCCGTATTCACTAACGGGCTCTAAATTTAAAACCGTCCTAAACTGACAATTCTGGGTTTAAAATAACAAGCGTCAGAAAAGTCAACTAAGTTTTGTTATGTAAATATTTTTTTGGTTTTTCTTCAAATTTATAAAGTAAACCGTATTTTAGTACGTACTGTGTTCTTTTATAGCACTAAAACTGTATTTGCAACAACTTCCTGGTCAAATTATTTTATCGGTAAAACAAAAAAATCAAATTAACACAAAAGCGTCATATGGCATTATAAAATAATGCCACGATGAAAACACAACTGTGAGATATAGATGTAATTATTTCGAGGGTGTAAATTTTAAACCCCTTTAGTGAATACGGGTGTGTATTTTTGGTTCACCAAATTTTGGCCATCAACTAAGCGCAAATTTCATCTATACGCAACGGTCTGGTTATTGCAAAAAATATAATAATTTTATTATTCTCGCCGGTTTATCTAAACCTATTCATTTTGGTCCATATACAAGAAGCAAGTGAAACTGGACAAACAAATTAATTTCAGTATAACTGGATATTGACTAACAAAGCTTGTACGTACTTTGTTAATGTTTCAACCAAAACTAAACAATCCTCGTATAAATTTGTGCAGTGCATTCGTGAATATTTTTATCTACGTCTCGTAGACTTTGCAATCATAAAATTAAAATAGCATTTTGCAGTTAGTGCAGGGTCGTATGAAAGTCAATGTGAAGGACTATACAGGGATTGAGAAAAAACGGCATGGAAACAACGCCGTTGTTATTGTCTGGGCGTCGAATCACTGGCATACGTCATTAAGTACCATAACATGTTTATACATATGTGTAGTGAATGTATGATGGCAAAAATCATTTAACGCTCGTCACGATTGGAGTAATTGTACTTTTTTTGATTCGATAGACGACAGGCTGAATTTCAAGCTGACGTAAAAAAAATGTTATAATAGAGATTTTGGTAAGTGCCTATCGAAAACGATGACGTAGATAAACACTCGAAATAACACATCCAAAATAATGCTTAAGATATGTATATTTATTCTTGTAACTGAGCCAACTAAATTTACTGCCATTCCCCTATATTATATCGGAAATATGGCAAACCCAAAGGTACACTTGTCCAGTTATCATTTAAAAACGGTACATTTTAGAAAAAAAAATTGAGAACAAATATTAAAACTCACAAACAAAATTATCTACAAATCTCAATTTGCATGGATAACCAGTCTCTTTATGTATTTATCATCATCATTAACTAGTGCTACAACCCTGGGTGGGTCTTGGCAGACTGCACGGCTTTTTTCCACCTGACACGGTCTTCCATTAGTCTATGTATTACTTGTAATTAATAAACTTTCCAACAAAACTGCAGGTAACCCCAGCGCCCGCTTAAGGCTGTAATAAAATATTAGACTCCCCTTGTGCCCGTGTCTGTTCAATTTTCAATTGAAAATAAAAGTAAGAAGTGAAGAATAAGTTATATTGATTATTTAACATTGGCATAATCAAAAACCGAAAAGACAACTGAACTAGAAAAGTTTATTTGAAAACTAAGACATTATTCATTAATCATTAATAATGAAAAAAGTAAAAACAAATATGGATTTAAAAAAATTTGACATTGAAATGTAGGTAAGGCCGGGTTTATCCAACTATGGTCTATTTCAGAAAGGTGTATAGAGTAATAAAAGCTCATTAGGTATGCAGTGACTACAGAGTGACCCAAAATATTTAAGCCACTTTCATAATTTGGTCATTGGATGACATTGCAAAATTCCTTATTTTCGGTATTACCACCCGGTTTTGGGTAATTTTATGGGTTTTGCCTATTATTATCCATTCACGAAAACTGAAAATGGTGTGACAAAGGCGTGCATTATGTACATAGTATTAGGTAAACTTATTCTTTATTAAACATTATTAAAATAAATACGTTATACAGAAATTAAATTTTAAAAAATCATAATATTTTTCGTCATCTGAGGAACTATCATCTCCTCTTGACGTTATAATTAAGGGGTCGACGGTCCGATCGATCAGGTGGTCCCACATTTTCTCCTTTTCTTTAATGACATGATCGAATTCTTTTCGCCACTTCTCTGGTGTCACTTCCTTAATGGCTTGATCTAACAGTAGCTTAACGTCTTTAATTTTGAATGTCGTGTCTTGCTACAAATCCTTTCACCTGCGCCCACATAAGTTATATAGGATTTAGTTCGCAATGATATGGCGGTGCATGTTTGTATAAATTTGCTATAGCTAATAGTTCCTTCTTTATCAAATTATCTTTTTTTTATTCTTCGGTTAGTTATCATAAATAATTTAATGCACAAAATTGACCTGCGCCTATGGCCAACACCGAAATTGGGTCGAACTGGACGGAATTTCCCATTTTATTACTCTACACCTTTCTAAAATATACTATAAACATAATTTTAGTTTATAAACGTAAATTTAGTAAATAAGCAAAAAGTTAAAAACATTAATTAAGATCAGTAGGTTTATCCAACTACCTACTTGAGCATTATACATAAGTTTAGTGGATAATAAAAAATCTTAAAAGTTTCTAATTTTTCATGTATTATGCACTAAAATTATGGTTACTTCTACGTTACGTACACAATTTTCGATTTATTTTCATTCCACCAAAAAATTTATATTTCCTTAGAAAATATACACTTTTTGTAGGTTAACTCTTCTTAATCACAATTTGTTACTAATCTATTTAAGTTTAAGTCAAAGTTTAGGGAATTGGATAAACAGTGTGTGTATAAATTATGACTATGGTTATATTCATAAATTTGAAGAAGATTTTGTGTATAAACCCGGCCTTAGTATTTCTAAAACGATTGCGGTTATGCGCTGCCACTGTGGCCGGATTGGGTTGTACTACTAAGGCCAACATAGTAAAATAGATGATTATTTTTTTGTATAAGCAGCGCATGTCGGATACCGACACATTTTTAATTAGCCTACTTTTTGTAAAATTTATTACATTATTAAATAAACGCATTTATTATTGTATTATTATTATTTGTTCAATTCGCAATTCGCGTACTGGGCGATTTTTAGTTTTTATAAAAGGATTATATTTTACGAAATCTGGTAAAAATATCTGTTGTCATATTTTACTTGCGGTAAAAAACAGTCAAAATGCTGAAATTAATAGATTCCTGTATGGTTTTTTAAATTTCTGTAGTTTTTTTTTGAAAGCAATAAAAAACAATTAAAAATAAAAAAACGTGTTTTTTTTTCAAATTTTTTATTCAATTAAATGAATTTTTTTATACAGAGTGATTCACGTTGAGTGGCCTATTAGAAGATCTCGGAAACGAGTAACCCTATCTTTCTAAAAATTTGATAGCAGGCATAATTGGTTTTGGGCTTTTAAAGCATTATATTTTGACGTTTTTATTACTTCCGGTTATACCGGAAGTTAATGCCAACTTTGCTATTTCAAATGGAATACCCTGTATATTTTAGCATTTTTAATTACCTTCTTAAAATCTAAAAAACTTTTGTAAATAATAATCTATTGATATCTCTAACCGTTTTTGAGATATGAATTATAAAAGGATATTTTTGTGTAAAAACGCTCCGAGAAGAAAGTTTAGTAACTCTGAAACTAATAAAGGAAAACATTTAAAATTCTGTAAGCTTTCAAGTAATACATAGATCTTTAGTTTAAATTACTTAGGTTTCACGTTTTTTATACAGGGAGTTCTTAAAATTATGCCAATGTTTCCATTTAAATAAATGTGCATAAGTCAATTTTTGCAAATGGAACACCCTATTTTTTAGCTTAGTAACGTGTAGAGAATTAAATTTCCTATCTAAATGCTTAATATGTTACAATCCACATTTTTAGTGGTTTTGGAATTATGAGCAATATAAATAAAAAATCTTAAAATTTCTGTTTGTGTTAATGCGACATTATTTTTGAAAAGAAGGCTTCGAGTGGGACTTTTGTTTGGCTTTGAATGAGAAATAGCTAAGCAACAAACATAGGCAGTTAATAACAAATGATAACAAAGCTCAAAGTCAAACGAAAATCTCAGTCGAAGCCTTATTTTCAAAAATAATGTTTATTTAAATTGCTCATAATTCCAAAACCACTAAAAATGTGGATTGTAACATATTAGGCATTTAGATAGGAAATTTAATTCTCTACACGTTACTAAGCTAAAAAATAGGGTGTTCCATTTGCAAAAATTGACTTATGCACATTTATTTAAATGGAAACATTGGCATAATTTTAAGAACTCCCTGTATAAAAAACGTGAAACCTAAGTAATTTAAACTAAAGATCTATGTATTACTTGAAAGCTTACAAAATTTTAAATGTTTTCCTTTATTAGTTTCAGAGTTACTAAACTTTCTTCTCGGAGCGTTTTTACACAAAAATATCCTTTTATAATTCATATCTCAAAAACGGTTAGAGATATCAATAGATTATTATTTATAAAAGTTTTTTAGATTTTAAGAAGGTAATTAAAAATGCTAAAATATACAGGGTATTCCATTTGAAATAGCAAAGTTGGCATTAACTTCCGGTATAACCGGAAGTAATAAAAACGTCAAAATATAATGCTTTAAAAGCCCAAAACCAATTATGCCTGCTATCAAATTTTTAGAAAGATAGGGTTACTCGTTTCCGAGATCTTCTAATAGGCCACTCAACGTGAATCACCCTGTATATATATATATCTGATGTTAATAATCAGGTGGCCATGTTTGTATTACCTTTTTATGCCATTTTCCCATACAGGGTATCCCTAGTAGGTATTGTTTTCATTGATCACTTGATCAATAACTAGAATTTAAAGCACTCTGTATACCATCTTTCTAATAAACTGCACTCGTTTCAAGGTTTTTGCGATATACGTGCACATTTCCTGACTAGATTATAGAACTATCTTATTTACATACAAAATACGTTTTTTTTTGTGGGAAGATAAAATAAGTAGAAATTTGTGTCAACATAATATGCAAAAGCAGCTTATTTTAACCGAACTAAATTCAGATTGTCATAGGACAGGAAGTTGTTGTGGGTTTGCGTTTAAAAATATATGTGTAACATATGGTGTTACATTTTAGTGTATGACAAGCTCAAATCTGCAGGCCAATAAAATTTCCTATAAAAATATGTTTTACTCCACTGGCACGTTTAGATTTTTTAAAACACTTTTTACAGTATGAATATCTGTAAATAATTTGAGAAAATTTAACAACAATGTTGTAGGTTGTTTTGGCTGAAATTATTCTAGTAATTTTACACTTTAATTGTTAATTTGTAGTACACAAACTTTGTGAAAATGTTGGAATGTTAAAACTGCAATTTCACAGGAAATTTTATAGTAAAATAAATTCCTGGAAAAAAATTAACGCTACTTGGCCACATACACTGCGTCCATTTATTATGGAATAGTTAAAAAAAAGTACTTGCATTTCAAACACCCATATTTTAACCAAAATTCAATCAATCCGTTCTATTTTAAGTTTATTGGGTAGGCTCACTCTTGGACCACCAATAACAATGTGTGTGAATTCACTTTATGTATTTTTATATAGTGTGGTGATGACTAAAATATCAAGCTGTATAAAAACTGCTGGATTTTAAAATGATGTTTCTAAAATACGAATTTATGAAAATCGAATTTTATTATTGTGTTGGTTATAGGTTTGTGTCGGGTACTTATTGTGCCCACTACACCACAGTGCCGTTCGTTTCAATTACCAAAATCAAATTCCAAAACCCAATATACACTGCGCAACTTATTTAACGCACAATCAAAAATTTGTCTCAGCTTTAATCTTATGTATTTTCGTAATTTTTTGTTCGTTTTTATTGACTTTTTTGGTAAATTGTAGGTTTTTCTATTGAGAATGTCACTGTGTTAGTTGTTTTGGTTAAAAAAGTTGTTGTGGTATTATACCGGGTGATAATAAAACGTTATTTTTTTTTTGGAAAATTGCAGACACCCTGTAGGGTATATTAGCTATTGCGAGTTATTCCAATTATAGCTAAATTAAAGCCTCTAGTTTTGTTGACATTTTTTATTTTTTTGTTTATCTCTGATACTTTATGAAATACACTGTTTTGAAACACCACGTGCTTTTATTACCTGAAATGCATTTATCGGAGAAAAATCAAGTGACAACTGAAATGCATTTAGAAGGCTATGTAAAATCAAGTGACAACTGAAATGCATTGAGAAGGCTATGGAAAATAAAGTGAAATATGTGTAATCGGTTTTTTGTTGACAGTCCAGCAAGAATTAGTGAATAACACGGCAAAACAGAAATTTAACAGGTGATGAATGTGTTCAAGCGGTTACATTACATGGTGAAGGGTGGATTTACAACCGCATACCTGGTAGGTTGGGAGTGTGGCACACAACTGTAGCGAGGGTTCGCAGAAACAGGAGAGCATTCCAGGCGGATCGGTCAAGGTAAACGTCGTATTACAACTCCTAACCAGGATCGTTTTTTAAGAGTAAGTGCTGCACGACAAAGATTTACAACTGCAAGAAAATTAAGATCAGAACTTCAAGGTGCAGGTGGTCTACTCATATGTGTTCAAACTGTGCGTCGACGACTAAGAGAAGACAATTTAAGACTCTGGATTGCTGCTCGAGGACCCGCATTAACAGTAGATCATCGAAGAGCCAGATTAAATTTTGCTAATGAGCATGTTAATTGGTTGGAAGCAGATTGGAAACGTGTTCTCTGGACTGATGAGTCGAGGTTTAACTTGTATAACTGTGACAGACGTATCCACGTCTAGCGCAGACCAGGTGAGCGATAGAGTCAATGCAATTTTTTGCACACAACTTTATATGGATAGGTGGATCCGTCATGGTATGGGGTGGCAATTGTAAATAGAAATCTTAATTCTGAAAGGTATATTACAGATATTCTTGAAGAACATGTTGTGCCTTATGCACCCTATATAGGACCTAATTTTTTGCTCATGCACGACAATGCGCGTCCCCACACGGCTCCTATCGTAAAAAAATATCTTGCAGAAGTTGGAATAAATTACATAGAATGGCCAGCCCGTAGCCCCGACCTAAATCCCATCGAACATTTTTGGGACTATATTGGTCGGCGGTTACGAAGTGAAGGACGACAACCACAAAATTTACAAGAATTGGCCGAACGTCTGGTCGAATTATGGGATGGTTTAGATCAAAACGGAATAAGAAACTTCATTTTAAGTATGAATAACAGATATCGGGAGGTCATTCGCTGAAGGGGTGGAAACGATACTGATTCTGTAATGAATTTGTTTTTTTTGTTAAGTTATTTATTGTTGTTTCCTTAATTAAAGCAATTCGTACATTTTAGGTTTTTTTTTATTTTTTTTTAGCAATTAAACAAAAAATAAAATAAGACAATGTAGATAAAACTAGAGGCTTTAATTTAGCTACGATTGGAATAACTCGCAATAGCTAATATACCCTACAGGGTGTCTGCAATTTTCCAAAAAAAAAATAACATTTTATTATCACCCGGTATAATACCACAACAACTTTTTTAACCAAAACAACTAACGCAGCGACACTCTTAATAGAAAAACCTACAATTTAACAAAGAAATCAATAAAAACAAACAAAAAATTACGAATATACATAAGATTAAAGTTGAGACAAATTTTTGATTGTGCGTTAAGTAAGTTGCGCAGTGTATTATTAAACTTCCGGTTTTTGGGATTTAATTTTTTTAATTGACACAAACGCTGCTGCGCTGTAATGGAAACAGAAATGTGTATTTCAAAAATTACAGAATATATTTTAAAATTGTCACATCCATATCACCATCATTTCTGTAATTAATTAAAAAGTAAATATTTTAAAATTTTAGGAGTTGGTAAGTGTAGGTATACTTAAATTGTTATTTTTCGGCCAATTCTTTTCAATAACATATCGCACATTATCATTTGTTTTTAAGATGTTCATAATTTTGGTAAAACAAGGTAAGTGGTAATAAGTAGACCATGACTTATTTCAACCTGCTTTATAATATAAAACTATTTTTTATTTTAATTGCCTTAGTGTAAAGTACCCTAATTATAAAAAATATAGCAAAGTCTGGACATTTTGTTGAAAATTAAAAACTTTGTCCAAATACGAATTTTGAGTTATATCTCAATTTTTAATTTTTTTTCTTAAACTTCTATTTTTCCCTAAACGGTATGCCTCTGGTTGATTTTTTGTTAACGCTATTTTAATATATTTATCAAATATGGGTTTATATTAAAAATTTGTTAAATAGTTGCAAACCTATTAAAACTTTTGAATGATACGAGTTGATTGAGATATTAGCTTGCAGCACGCATAAATACATTTCACTCAACTTTTATTCTAATTAAAATTAGGATAGAATGATAGAAACCAACGCTATTCATACTACAGGAAATAACTTATTTGTCATTTTCACCCAGTACGCTCAATTCCAAAAACATTAAAAATGCATATAAAATAGGTATTTCGATTTTTTAAAGAGTAGGCCGTGAAAACTCAAATTTCGTATTTGCACTAAGTTTTTAATTTGCAATAAAATTTCCATATATAAGTTGGCATTTTTTTTCATAATTAAGGTACTTTATTCTTAAGGCAATTTCGAAAAAATGGCATTTGCTCCCTTACTATTAACCGCAGGTGAAATCGGAAATATGCGTTTTTCTACTCCCACATGGAAATTTGCTGTTTACTTTACACTTAAGTGGCGGGTAAAGTAGGCTATTCCAGTTAACTGTGTGGCAAAATTTTATAACAATTCTAGATAGGCAATGAAACTGTTCAATCACAGTAGTCAATTACAGAGAAGCCATTGTTGTTCTTAAAAGTACTGACCAATCACAGTATATTATTTTTACTGACGCTCCGCCTTCTTTTTTAAGACACTAAATTATATAATTCTAATGCATATGGTACAATTTGTTATTAATTTGTTCAATATAAAAAAATGTAGACGCATTTACAATAGATTTATCAATAATGCAACCTGCTGAATGTGCATAGAAAATTAATTTCATGTAGCATCATTTATCAGTTGGTTTTCCCATAATTAGTTTAACGTTTCGATAGTCGAGAGGTAGAGCGTTTTACTATGGATCCAATGGTCGTTCGAGCCCGGCAACCTGAAAACTTTTTTTTACATTTTTTAGCATAAGGTTTGCAAGTTTGGTCGTAGAAAAAATATACTGTTTAACTTGAGTGGATTGTCCATATTGTCCACGGAAGTTTTTACTTCCTCGTGCGATATGGACATCATATCCACTCTTGTTGTACAAACTACTATTATAGTTTTAAAACAGGCACCAAATTAAATCAAGAATAAAATTTTCTAAAAAATCGGTAAAAAAAAAAATTCCCATATGCTGCATACTTTTGTGGACATACTGTAGACCATTTTTTTCTTAATCGAAATAAAAAAAACCCGTGGGATTAAATCTCGTTTTAAAGGTGTACGGAGTCCTATTAATAGATTCTTCTTACATACCGAGTGTTAATAACAAACTGAGTAAATATAAATTACCATGGCATAAAGTATGGTTTTGTCAACAGCGCAAAGTACATTTTTTGGAATAGGTAATTATCCCGGAAAATAAATATCCGCTGTGAACGGAACATTTTCATATACAAGGCCAATGTAAATCAGAGCCGTATCGAAAAAATAAAAATGTATTTAAATAGTTATACACCGTAAAATTCTATCTGTAAAATTACAGCAAATTTTGTGGCACAAAAAACGCAAGGCAGTTTGGGGGAAGAGAGGTCCGGCTAGGTATTACGGTCCTGGACGGTGGAAAAAGGGGGGGGCAAGATTTGCGTAATGTCACGATTTTAGAACTAGCATAAATAGCAATTTTTATTTAGCTGGAACTATAATTTTTTCTTTCCTGAAAATCAGTCACAATCAAACACCCGTTAAGTTATTAACGGATTGGTGAAGGGTGGGGTGGGGGGGGGGGTCCGGCCAGGTATGTGGGGAGAGGTAAAGAATTAGAAAGTTTTGGGTTAAGTAATTTGTGGACGACACCTAATAGCATTTAATTTTACTAAGAAAAACCTAAGATTTTACACATATTTTATATATTAATAGGTTAACAATACGGGAAACTTTTAAAGACAACACGAACCTGTAAAAAATTACATGTATTTCCATTTGACAGTAAAAGTCCACTTCGGGTTAAACTATTTCCACTTTTGGTTAAAATCTTTCCACTTTTGGTTAAATCGAAAGTCAATTTGTTAACATGTAGCAAAATAAAAACCAAGATGAAAGATGGTAGCCTCTCAGATAGGTACAGAAGCGTACAAATAAAAGGTTGAGAAGAACTATTTTTTAAATCCTAAATTTCACTTTACTTTTTATACTCTTGTAATTAATAGTATATGCATATTATACAGGGGATTATGAAATTGATGCATTATATTTAAATGGGTGACTCAACAGGTATCCTTGAAAAATAATCCATATTTTTTTAAAACGACTCGCTAAAAAATTGAGCAAGTAACATTTTCAGCAAAGAAAATTTACGTTTCCAATCGAGTCTACGCGCCAAACAGTGCAGACAGGCAGTGGTCTCACTGCGTCCGCGTTTGGTTCTTTTAGTTTTACACTATTTATATGACTTTGTAATTAAACAAATAATTGTCAATGTCGAGTTGCTTAAAACATGTTATAAAGCCTTTGGGCACATTTGTATTTTGTGCTGTGATAGCGTCAAGTTTTATCCGTAGATTGGATGTATTTATTATGATTTGGTATTTTTTGAGGAGGTATAGGTTTAATTATTTTTCTTTACATAGAACCGGTAATCACGGGTCGATGACCTCAATTAATTGTCATTTTAAATAAAAACTAGCACATGTCACTCTAATCTTATTACTTTTTTTAGAACTACTCCAATGGCGACGTGGTCGTCATAATACTAAAACAACAAATGGTCAATTTTCTCATGCTCAATTATAGTGATGCGACATTTAAAAATATTTTTCCCCTCGAATGTCAGTCATATCAGGATTTACGGGATTAAATATAATGCGTCACAACACCCTGAATAACACCACCTAATTATACTCAGAACTTTAAAAAATAAAATAAAGTAATTACAGCCAGGGAAATGGTTGCAGAAAAAATAACATTTAATCTTGAAAAAAATTACAATTGTACAGTTCTCATAGAAATACCCAGCTGAAATGCTGTCAGTAATATAAATTTCACTTTTGATTGCTTATTATATTACGAAATATAAAGGTTAGACTAATAAAAATGTTTAGAATCTTAATAAAAATGTATTACAATAATATTATTCCATTTAGAAAAATCTTTCCGATATTACCGGAAAATAAATATTGGCGTTAAAAAAGTTTAGCGATAATTAGATCAAGTGACGTTTCAATAAATGAGAGTTTTTATTTCCGAGTTACATGCTACTGACTGTCAATAACCCTGTATATAATAACACAATTTACAACCATTACCAAAATGTACCTATATAGCCAAACGGGGCTACTTTGACACTAAAATATTGTTTATTGTTTTTTATTTTTTATTTTTTTTTGGCCCTCTTTTTGCTGAACATAATAGTATATTACATAACAAGTGATGAAAGTGATACTTTTCAAACGAGGAGATATTTAGCACGAGGCGTCAGCCGAGTGCGGAAATTCTCCGAGTTTTAGAATAATCACTTTCACACGAGTAATGTACACTATTTTTCCTACGACCACAAAGAATTATTAAAAAAACCTTTGATTTGTGAAAAAAATATTTCAACTCTAGAGCTGAAAAAAAATATTTCAACTCTAGAGTTGAAAAAAATATTTCAACTCTAGAGTGGAAATACAATCGAAAGGTTACAGGTTCAAATTCCATCAGGAGTACTTGACTTTTTTTTATAAAAACATTAAATAAATTATAAAATTATTTTGAATTGAAATCTTCCTTCTTGAATGATTTTTTTATTTAATCAAGGAAAGATACATTAAAAATAAATTAAAAAAATTCACCCAACAAGGAAGATTTCAATTCAAAATAATTCTATAAATTATTTAATGTTTTCATAAAAAAAAGTCAAGTGCTCTTGATGGGATTTGAACCTGTGATCTTTCGATCCGTAGGTCATGGCTCTAGTGTCTACGCTATGGCGACCCATAAACGTTTCCTGCTTAAGTTTAATATATGACATTTTCTTCAGCGGGGCTTGTTTTGACTGGTAATAGATTTTCCAGTATATTCTTAACTTTTTTTCTAATTTCAGATGGCGTATTTTCACACTCTAATTCTCGACACACACTCGACAAATACGTGATAAATAAACTAAACTGCTTTCTAAAATTTGTTCTTTTTAATAAATAGGTGTGGTCTGTCAAATTGGCATCATATGCTTAAATTAAATAGTGTGCCTTGTATTTCCACTCTAGAGTTGAAATATTTTCTTTCAACACGCGTGTGGTATTCGGCGCTTTCGAGCCAAGTTAACCGTGCTTTTTTTCTCATTTTCATAGGTGGTCGTAGGAAAATATTATTTTCTATTGTTACAAGTATTAAGTAATTAATTATGGTGAGAAAATACCAGAAAACTTCGGGAAACCGGAGTTACAAAATCTATTGTGAAGGAGATTAGAGAAATGCGTTCGATGTTATTGAAAGTGGAATGCTAGTTCAAAGAGCAGCAATTCTTTTCCAAATCCCACGGATAACGCTCCGAAACAAGACTCTTGGTAGACACTAACGGTCGGTAGGGCATCTACGTGTTCTCTCTACCGGCGAACAACAACTGATTCGTGACAATTTGTCAAGTAGCAAAATGGGAGTTGCTTTAACCAAACATTTGGTTAAAGGTTAATTCTTAAAAATGTGTCACGGTGCGTGAAATTATATTAGGGAATCCAAACCACGTGATTCAATATGGCGGTTGGATGGCAAAAAGCATTGAGTCACCAGTTAAATGCCACCAGCAACATTATTTTAATGGTCACGTGCACCAATTACAAAGCAGTATTTGCCAGCCAGCCGCCATTTGGATACATCGTTGGATTGCCTAATTTAATTACATCGTGTACACTAGCAAGTCTCAGAAGAAACATCGAGAGGAATGAAGATAAAGTTGATACTTTAGGTGGAACATGTGCAACGTCGAAAAAGTCAGATGAATCAGTACTAATTATGAGGTGATCCTACATATCGAATATTTACTAACATCTTAATCCGTCCCTGACTAAACTTTTTCAAGGCTTAAAAATTATCGTCTTGGGTAGGTTGCAATAATTTTCAAAACAAGTTTTGTAATCTTGCCGCCTTTTGCACATACCTTCTGCGTTGTTTATTGAAAACAACAATTGTATTTTTTAAACAAAAGATTTTATTTCCTCCTCTATTTCCCTTTACTGAATTGGATACGAACGCGCTAAAATTTCCCATGTTAAATTGCGGAGTTTTTGAAGTGAAAAACAAAAAAACTAAACAAATAATTGAATTGTGGTATCTCTATGGGTGTGCTAAATTAATTATCAGGCAGAAAAATAAATGAAAAAAAGATATGAGCCAATGAAAAAAATTCTTTGGTAAAACATCAGGATTTGCAGACGGAAAATGTCATGTTTTAAGATGACTGAAAAAAAACTAAGGTACTTAAAGAATGAGTCTTATTTTGGGGTTAAGTAAGGTAAGGATGTCAATCAATAAATCACAATCGGTGTTTGATCATAAAAAAATAATTTTGATTATTCGATATATTTTTAAATTAATCTTTATTTGGATGTGAAGAAAATCTTGTATTAAGTGTACAATTTTTTATTAAAATTGTCGAGTGCTATCGGCCTATTGAGCCATCTTCCATTCTTCTTAACTCAGGGAATTGTATATTGAATCACTCCGGGAAGAGAACATCCCGACACATACAACAAATTAAAAGTATTTATATAACACATGACAGTTATGACTGCCATTATCAATGTCATTTTAGACAAGTAAACTATTAAATAACTCACGTTCATATTTAAAGTAGTATTCCATTTATTTATTACTATCACAAGCAGAATTTTTACACAAATTGATCGGATTGACTGGACATCCTTCTTCAAGTATGGTGAAACTTCTCGATTTCTTGGTTTTAGTGTCTGGCAAACCTACGTAAAAATATTTCCCTTTGTCTTAAATATTTTCCATTTTCAAATTGACCAATTCATCACATCTACAAGCACCAATAATCCCCATTATTAAAGCCACAAAAACTTCTCTATTTTAGGTCGTTCTAATGTGTTGGACTTCTTTAGTTTGTATCCCTGTGATTTGCTTTTTCAAAAAGCTCGTTAGTTTGCCATATTTTGAAATATCTTTTTTTTTTATAAAAGTAAATAGTCGAGCGAAGCATCGAGTATTTGGTCCATAGCGACGATGGAATTTCTTTGTAAATGTAAGAAATAAGCCAATAAAACATTTTCATCGATACCTTTTATCTTCCGTGAATTCATCCAAAACTTAAACATTTTGAACTCCTTGTCGTAAGCATCTCGGGACTTTTCTGGCAAAATCTGTATCGCTGCTTCTTCCGCTTTCGTAAGGATATCCTCAGAAATGTAATTTTCATCGGTTTCCTGCATTTTCTATAGGTTTTTTTTCTTCAAAAAAGCTTCCCTTTTCTGCAGGGGAAAAGTGTCAACATTTATTTAAACATTTGCTATTTTAAACATGCCCGTGGCAACCAAACAATCAACCAACTTTGACCAAAATGTAAAAAAGTCACTGTCAAGTCATTCTGACATTTATAGAGTATGTTTACAAAACTTATTAATTATTATCTCATAAAAAAAAAATCTTCCACTTGTCAGACAATATTAAATATTAATGTCCCAATACAGCTACCATTTTAGCCCTTAAAAAATAATTATTTTCGAATTAATAATATTCATTTAATGTAGCTATGCATAATTGGGCCACGGTTATCCGATGGACAATAATTATATACACTCGTGCATTTTGGCGCGCCCCAGCAGTCAAGCGGCTTTAATTTCACCGTCGCTATGGTTACGTGACGTCAGTCACGCGCCAGCGTGTAACAATTTGCATTATGATGAAGGGCAATTTAAAAATAGATCAGTCGTATGCACCATTGTTTCAGCATTGGTTCGCCTAACCTGAAGGTATTTATTTTGAGGCTTCGCGAAACTTACGGTTATAGATATCGTTTTTACGTAATTTACTGTGATTAAAAAGTTTTGTTTTTATTTTTCAGTTAATTCAGTAGTGTACGTACCTACTTAGTTGTGTGTTTAAAAAATTACCCAATTAATGATATAGTTTGTAATTAGTTGTAAACTCCATTTAGTCGTTGGATAGATGGGGATAAGAGAGACGTTTTGTTACACGAGTCAATGTTTGTTTAAGTACCTGTACTATACCTAGCTCTTCACCATATTTTAAGACCGCGAGCCGCCACTGCCACTTGTTGGATAAAACATTGTATGCCACTCGTGTGGTATGTTCCTAAGTCACTTGAGAATTTATAACACTTGGCCTGACGGCCTCGTGGTATAAATCGTTCTCGCGTGACTTATTTTCAACATAACACTCTAAATAAATAAATAACTATTATTTGACGTCGCGTCGCTGTCGTCTAAAACATTAGACTACTTAATGATGTATAACCACTGGCGTATTTAGGAGCGGAGGAGGGCTGCAACCCCTCGAGCTCAGAAGCTCGGGGTCATTAGATCCCAAGAACTATTAAGTCTGATTGCAAACTAATTTTTCGTCTCACATCTTTTACTAATATTTTATATTCGGCCACATTCCGCTATATCTTAACAAATTTTTAAAATGTACTATTATCAATAGTCGAACTTTGCTACGCCTAACAACAGTGTTTCTCGGTCGTCATAGTGGCACTAACAACTAAGCTCGAGCTGGCCGCCAAGCCGGCTATGCACCGTACTCGAGTTGCACCGTTAGTTTGTTGAAAACCGGCTAAGCTGTTTGATGTCGGTAACCTTTATAACTGAATTTTCGATGGTCCGTTCTATACTAACATGACTGCATTCAGCTTGTCTTAAATGTTGTTGCTATAAAATTTTGTCAATTCGGTGGATAAATAAGTAGGTACCTATTATAAAGATTTTTAACAATAATGAACTAGTAACTTTGACTGTGGCATCAAAATGGCATTATTTTCTCAAAATCAAAGTTGTCTGATTAGTAAATCAAGAATTAAACTAACCATTGTAGCATTTATCTTTGTGGCTAGCTAAAATTTGCTAAAATCCAATGAGCAAAGTAGTATCTATTTTCCAAACGACTTAACAGCGGTATAAACGGGAGTTTATATTTTGACGGAATTCTAGAAAACAGGTTAAACAGTAAGACCTCTTTACACCTACGTAAAACAAAAACTTACATAAACAAAAAACATCGTCCTGACATATCGAACCTAATACGCCCACAAAGTTTGGATGATTTCTAAATTTACCCAAATGACAAACAACTCAAGATACAAACGTCACGGGACGTTTTGTCAAGCGCTAACGAGTCGTGAATGAATTCGTTAGTCTCCCGAGGGGCAAAAAATAGCCCTCACTTTGGGGGTTCACTCGTGGAAGGACCAGTCGAGACTAGATAAGATTTCAGATATTTTTTGTCATGGCCTAATCTCTTCTTGATTTCCAAATGATATGGGGCATTCTAAGCTAATAGGCTTCAGTTTTAGCGCTTCTCATTTTTGAAAGAAAAATAATAATTCTCTTTAATTTTACTGAAAAAACTAATCTTTTGGGAGAAATGCATACGTCTTTAATCCAAAAGAGTCATGCTTTTGAATCGGTAAAAATGCGATTGCTTTAGGCCCAAAATAAGAGTTTGCAATAAATACTTTCTCTCTTGGTTGAAAGTCTTTATAGCTCGATCCAAGAGCGGTTAATAATGGCCCAAGAGCGTTTGTTCTTGCGCCACGAGTGTTGGTTCTTGACCCAAAAGATACTTAAAATCTTATTTCCCAATTAATGTGCATTTCATTGGTAATTTTGCTATTATTATACAGGGTGATTCATAAGTTGATACTTCTTTTTTAGCTGTGTATAGAAGACACTAAATAAACAACATTTTCAAATACCTTTTTTCAAAAAAAAAAGGTACTTCTATTAATTTATTACAATGGATCAAATACGGTTCTGCCTAACTTGCCCGTTGAATAACATTAAAAAAACTTTTGGGTGTAGGATGAGCCCGCAAGGGAAAGCGTTCTGCGTATAATCTCGAAGCAGCAGCCGCACTTTGACGAAACTCACCGTAAATTAGCACCATATCTACTAGTTCATTGTTTTCAAATTTGACCATTTTCACGTGTCACCAATTTAAAATTAACTTGCCTTAGAAAAACACACCGCAGCGGATTGACAAATAACTCACTAACTGACCCGTAAATTGCATGACTAATAAGAGATAAGACAAACAACATAAAGTATAGCAGGCTACGTTTTGACGACCAGGCCCGCATTTAGATTTTTTATTTCTGTATCTCGCCTATTTTAAAGTTTTTTTAAAAAAGGTATTTAAAAATGTTGTTTATTTTAATGCCTTCTATACACAGGTAAAAAAGAAGTATCAACTTAGGAATCATCCTGTAGATACAGAATCAGTTAAATTAGCAAACCAGGGGACTGTTTACTTTGATTAGAAGTGTCTAAAGGACAAAATATCAACATCGCATTTTCTAACTATAAGGAAACGCCAGTAAAAATTTTCCACACTTAATTATTTTTCATAATTGACATTTTTAACATTCATATTATGGCTGTTTTATCCAATCACAATGTATGTTATTTTTTCAGTTTAGTTTTTCAAGAACTAAGTACGATTTGACACTAACTTCTGGGTTAATTAAAAACATAATTTTTTTTTTATCAAAAAGTCTGGACGGAGGGCAACAAACTGTAAATGTAACCATGACAAAGGTTTAATTAAACAAAAATATCTTAAACTCAAATATGCTGTGTTCGATACTATTTGTTTTTATCTCATTATAAAGGGCGTCAAATAATCCATTGGTTGGTTGGTTTAAGGCGGGGGTTGGGCGTTCGGCCCAAGCTTCTTGCACTGCAGCCTAGTGGCTTATTGTGCTCCCCTATCTTGCTAGAAAAGGTTTGTTCCTTTTATAAGGTCTAGCAAATTCCTACCAAGTTTGTCATGTGGGAGGTTATCCCCACATTGAATGTCTCCGAAGATTCTGAGTCTTCTTCGGGTCAGTGCTTCGCAGTTATATATGATATGTGAGGCGGTTTCGTCCTCATCGCCGCAAAGCCTGCATTCAATGGGACCATTGTAAATTCCTACTCGGTGTAGGTGTTTTCTTAAGCAGTGGCCTGTTAGTAGGCCGACCACTTGTTTTAGCTGGGTGCGCGTTAAAGGCATCATTTCAGTTGATAACTTTTTGGAGGGTTTTCCAATTGTGGCCCTCGCTTGGGTATGACCAGGTATCCTGTTCCATCATGACAGGTGTTGTTGTTGTGCCCACCTGTCTGATGCTGTTCTGGTTGCCTGTTTTGATATGCCAAGGGCGGGTTCAAGACCCCTGAGTTTTTGAGATGATCCGGCTCTTGCCATTTCATCGGCCTTTTCGTTGCCTGCTATCCCTGAGTGGCCAGGAACCCATAGGAGTTCTACCTTCTTGTTCCTTGCGGCCAGGTCTTTCAGGTCGTTAATCCATTACTCTGCTAATTTAACTGATTTTCTATCTTTAGAAATAACTTACCCATGATAAGCGCTCAATTTGGATTATCCTGTATAAAAACCTAAAACACATTAACACATTTTTGTTGACATCACAGCTAAATGATGGTAATTGATCTGAATTATGTTAACCGTTAGTTTCAGCTGTAGTTGATATTGGCGACTTTCCTACCGACCACAATAAAAAAAAACTATTACGTATTCCATAATAGTTTTTCGTGCAGAAGCCAAATTTAATGTCAAACAATATACAGGTTTACAAATTTGACAGATAAGACACAATATTGGATTTTTGGTTAAATAGCAACCGTACTTTATAGTATGTATGCTGCATTAAATTTTTTGTTCCAACATTAAAAATATGTATTTGTCAATATTTATTTTCAGCTATTCCGGAGATAAGAGGCTTCGAAGTTGGTGATTTTGTTCTCATCCAATTAAAAAATAAAAGCTGCAATATTTAATTTTTGCATAACGCAGTTTTATTTGAGGGGTTTTTAAAATTAAATATATTATGGTAAAATGGCACTTCAGTTTGAAGTGTGCTGAAATTAAGCCATTTAAGCCCGAAAATAACATTTTACCTGACGAACTGTGACCGAAATCATTTACAAGTAAGTATCCCTTCCATTTGATCCGGTCCTCCGCGTGTTCTGAATAATATCCCCTTTTAAGGGCGGGAGGGAGATTTACTTATACCGCAAATGTACCTTTAACTATGTACCGGGTAAGTCAACGATTGCGCGGAGTAATTTTATGCCTTGAAGATAAAAGACAAAAAGCTTTTGTGTTAAGGTATGGTTGGATATCAGGCACATTTTAAAAATATTTTGAATTATACAGGGTGCGCCCAAAAAGTAGGGTGTCAAAAAGATACATTTTTTTAAATGGGACACCCTATATATTGTATTATTTTCTGATTCCTCACAAAATTCTACGCTTATTTTGTAAATATCATGTTTAAATTCAATAGTTTTTGAAATATTGACGTTTAAAAAATGACATTTTCAGACTTTGACAGGGTGTAACATTGGAACGGTTCATCTTAGAGAAAAATAGTTTTCACCTTCCTATCTTAGTTTTGTATTCTCTCTCTAAATTTTACAACTTCCGGTTTACCATGTTAAACCAAAAAAACAGTTTGAACGGTTTAACATGTTAAGCCGGAAGTTGTAAAATTTAGAGAGAAAATACAAAACTAAGATAGGGAGGTGAAAACCATTTTTCTCTATGATTAACCGTTCCAATGTTACAGCCTGTCAAAGTCTGAAAATGACATATTCTAAACGTCAATATTTCAAAAACTATTGAATTTAGACATATGATATTTACAAAATAAGCGTAGAATTTTGTGAGGAATCAGAAAATAATACAATATATAGGGTGTCCCATTTAAAAAAATGTACCTTTTGACACCCTACTTTTAGGGCGCACCCTGTATAATTCAAAATATTTTTAAAATGTGCCTGATATCCCCCCATACCTACCTTAACACAAAAGCTTAAGGCATAAAATTACTCCGCGCAATCGTTGACTCACCCGGTACACTATTACAAAAAATCTTAAATATATGGGTGATTCCTTGGATAGAGAAATTTTTACACGAATGCCGAAAAAATACATTTTTACGTTTTCTCTGGCTTTTCGAGTGTTGGACTACTTATGCATGTCTTTATTTGTTTTGAATCACAACTTTTCAACTGGTAATAATCTCTGTCGTCTTCATAAGTATGGTAACTACAGCTCTATTTAATACTAGCTAGATGCACTCTCATAACTGGGATGTGTCAAGATATTCTATTAACCTCATTTTTTAATGTCCATTTTATATTACATTATGTATGTACCTTAAACCTGTTAACTATAATGTTATTTTGCCATAATAGGATAATTATTATTAATATTACATAGGTTATCTAGTCTAGTCTTGATTGCTATGGCCACATATTACAAAGGTTATAAATATTTTAACATAATATAAAATATACTTACAACACCAAGTAAAAAGTACCTATATGTATTTATATAATATATTATTTTAATTATTGATATACAGAAATCCTATAGTAAATGCGACCAAATTAAGATTCGCAAACCTAAATTCCATAGTAATTTCACCTTTCAATGGGTACCTAAATCATTTATTTGTCATATTGCATTGTGAGACTGCTTCAATATGTACTTTATTGTCCGCTATTGTATCACTCAGGCGTGGCGATAAAACAGACCCATAATGGTATTTACTACAAACCATATTGAGGAAGTATGTATCTACCAAATACTTTATCAATATTGTATGCTTCATAAACGTTTTCCTCGTTTAACCGTGGAAAATATTTTTCACGTTGAGTCAGTCTACTATATCAGAGGTGAAACATGTTTGTTTTTAGATTATCATATTAATTCCAGAGGCGTATCTTCTGGCCAAAAATAAACCGAATAAAAAACTTAATTATCACACATAATTAATCTAAACGTTCTAATTGTAATAGTATAGTCACAGTATGTAGACTAAAGACCATTAGTAATTTCACTAGCGTCTGCCCCTTTTCCGAGGAAATGGGTTTGCAAGTAGTCAAAGTCGATGTTACGAGGGCGTTTATTAGTTGGTATTATTTGACATGCATACCATGAATTGATAGTATTTTACGTTACAAGGCCGGTAGGTGACTTGTTACAGTACGAGTTGGTTTACGGACGAGGCTACGTAGGGGCCGAGTCTGGAATATAACGAGTGCTGTAATAACACCTAATGGACGTGTATCGTATAATATATATATATTTTTTATTATTTTTAAAAATAATAAACAAATAAGTCATAATACCTCGATCGAACGTATCCAGTCATTGTTTCTAAAATCATACCATTGTTGCTAGGGCAACCCATTACAGTATCTGATACTGTAATGTTCCATTTACCGGCCGCAAATGAGTACAGGGTAAGTAAATTTACTGGACAGGATGAAATAAAAACATTTACGAATCATGAATATTAAAACGATTATTAACCTTATTGGGTATTGCAAAAGTTTTGCTGTAATTTGTTCATCTATATAAATAATTTGTTAGTAATACATCTCAAGAAAATAGGGAATGTTAAACAAAAACACAAAAATGTTGGAACTAAAATTAAAAAAATAAAATTTCTTTTGAAAGGAAAGGTATCAATTAAACGGATCATCTTAACAAAGTTAGGAACAACAAATGCTACAATGGTCACTGTATAATACATTTGGTAAATTCCATCGCATGGGTAAAATAGTCTAACATAGTAACACGTAAATTGCAGCGTAGAAAATTAAATGGCACTTATTATATATGCACCAGCGTGCAGACAAGATTTTTTAGATTGAAAACGTGTTATGCCTCCGCTGGGGATCGAAGCCAGAACCTCTCGATTAAGCCTCAAGTGCGCTGCCAATTGCGCCACGGAGGACCTGATATTCTCTCACCAACTTGGATCATACCTATAACTCAATTTTATATTAGTTATAAGTAACAATCCGGAATCTCCTGCTATTCTCAAACCGGGGAAGGTGTTGTAAGGGAAAGAGAATGCCACCCACCGGCCAGAACTGGTTTCACTTTGAATCCGACGGCGCACTGTGGTCAATTTTTCAAAATTAGCTGAAAGTATTCGTTTTCATAACTCAGTATTTTAATAATTATTTTTAAGTATCGGCTTTGAATTGATTGGTTTTCGCATTTATTGTAGGCGCAGGTCGTTTCTGTAGTTGTTATTCATAAAAGTCAAAGTGGTGATATTAAAATTTCTTTATAAGAGCAATTTTACGTCTGAAAGCTTGACCCAAGACCCGGGCTTACTAGGTCTATTGGGAAAACAGACCCTCATCGCTAGCATAGACTGATAGAAAAACGTCATTGACACCCAATTTCTGCGCTCTACAAAAAAAAGCGAAAATACACTCGGCGAGATAAAAAAAAAATATGACCTTTGTTGTCACGCCACTGGTCGCAATATGGGCCACCTGATGTTTTCAAAATGTAACCGCTAATAGCATTAACTTATACCTTAAAGCCGCGTTGACACGGTTCAAGTGACTTGAACAACTCACTTGAATTCAACTGACTTGAACGCTTTTTGAATGTGTAAACCCCCAATTTAACTGACTTGATTCATTTCACTTGAAAGAATCGCCAGTTGAACAAGCTTCAACTTTTTCGTTCAAGTCGACAAATTCAAAATGGCCGGCACTAGATGGAGCGAGGCGAAGTCGTTAAAACTTATTGTAGAATATTAAAAATATGCTTGTTTGTGGAACACAAAAAGTATCGAAGATAGGAATAGAGATTTGCGGACAAGTGCGATTATCAATCAAATTATTGAAGCAATGCGCGAAAGTTTTGGCATTTTACTCTTTCCAGTTGAAAGTTAAACTGCTCCTCAGTCATTCAAATAAAATTTTTATAATCTTCTGGTTCTTCATCTTTCAGTTCTTGTATTAATCTTGTCAATGAGCCTAGTTCACTTCTCCGTTTAATCTATTCTCTACACCAAAATTTTCTTTTGCGTCGAACAGTTTTATTGACAATACCTTTTTTTTAAATTTCATTAGCAATACCTAGAACTGCTTGTAAAATAACGAGATGAATCTATCTCGGCGCCATTTTTTTACTGAAATGCCTTTATGTCAAATGAAACGTGTAAACTTTAGCAAGCGTTCAATTGAGTTGAATTCAAGTGAGTTGTTCAAGTCACTTGAACCGTGTCAACGCGGCTTTAAGGTTCCCTTTCGTATTGTATCTAGATACTAAAAAATTAATAAAAAAAAAACACTGCGTTGTCACTATATTTAAGGGGATGAAGCATGGCGGACATATGTAAATATAAACTTTTTTCATATATTTTTATGTAGATTCATTCCTTAAAATATGTCATAGTTATTTCCGGGCATTCTGTTATAAATGAACAAGGTGCTCACTCGGGTCCTGGAAAAAACGTAATTGACATTAAACTTCCGCGCTGTAGTGATTACAAAAGTTTTAGCATGGCAATATGACATACTGGTTTCATTGCAACAGATCTAAATAAATGGGTTTTAATTGAGCTGGGGGCTTACAAAATCTTACAGTTAACAGTGCAGTTAATCTATTTAATAATGCAAATACTCCAAATTTTAAAAAATGTAGGTGCCTTTTTTATCCTATTGTATATAAGCAACTATTACTAGGTATTTCTACATATTACTGACTACTATCAGGTATCACTGAGTAAGACTACGTATTTCTTGCTGTTACTCATACTGTGTAAACAAGTATAGTGATTTCCTAGGTGTTCGCTCTCGGGTAATAGGTATTTACTTAAACAGAGTAAAATATTAAACATAATTATTGACCATTATTTAAAAATGTTATTAGTAAAAATAGTTTGGTACGTCACTGGTTAATCGATGGTTTGTCAAAATGTACTTGAAGGCTAATTTTACATATATTATTTCTATATTAATTTCCGATCCGACCCGACCTTGGCATAATATCTTTGAATATAAATACTTGATACTTAATAATTAGTCAGATGAGTATGACTGGTTAATTTTAGAAGACTGTTTGTTTCGTATTTAACTGCTTAAAAAATATGGTAGTCTTGGAAACATTGCCAACAGTAGGTACTAAGATTGATTATTTTTCGCCATAAATAAAAAGTGTTTATTGTCCTATCCAAAACATTAACAAAAATAGAGTGCGGCACAGAATTAGTACTGTCATTTGGTAAGAAATATAGTGGTTACATGGAAAGTTTTCCGGGAGTTTTGAAAATTGGTAATTTTATAGATTTTGAGGTGCTCTTTCCGAATTTCGACTTTGCCACCTCGTATTTTTGCCGCTCGCGCCGCCATATTGGAGAAATGGCGCCTAAAAGCAGTTTTTTGACAATATCTTCTTTCTGACTCATTTTACGATAAAAACAGTTATATACAAAATGAAATTAGAGACAATTGCCTACAATTTATGTATCTACTCTTTTTCCATAAAGTCAATAGTTTACGCGTACGAGCGCCGCAAAGTGTACTCCAACGCGCATTTTGGCCAAAAAAACTCATTTCCACAACACCTTGATGTAGAGTAAGTGGCGCGTTTTTTTAATGTGGTATCCCGATGTAGAATAAGTGGCGCGTTTTTTTTAATGTGGTATCTCCAATAGGCCTAATCCACATGCAATTTAATGTGCTAAAATTTAGTGTATTCTCCTTCGCTTTATTGTTCTCGATGGACCAGGTGTTGCAAGACCGGTATTTCATCTACATCATCCGCGATGGAAGTATCAATTTCATCGCAATCCTCTTCGTTCTCGACTTGATCATATGTTTGCTCAATTATTTATTTATTTATTTATTAACGAGCTTAGGCCATTTACAAAATACAATCATATCTAATGCATATATGTATAGGGGAGAGTCTGGAACAGTGGCCACCATTTTGCAAAACCAATCAAATAAACCAGATTTTTCACTTTTTACTAACTCTTATATCAATAGAATATAGAGGCGTTATCTCCTCTGATATTACCAGATTATGGGACTGAAAAAACAAAAACTAACGATAATATTTTCATTGCAAAAACATGTTACAAAGTGGCCACTGTACCAACAACAGTGGTACAGTGGCCACTGTAGTATGGTACATTGGCCACCATAATGGTAGGTACAGTTCCTTTGAGAAATAGGGATATAGAAAACAACTTATAGACAGAATAATATTTAATTATAATAATATTTTAATTATAATAATTATAAGTAGTAGGTACTTGTAACCAAAAAGCAACTCAAGCATATTTATATTGCAACTAAAATAACAAATTTAAGTATTTTCAAGCAGGTTACCAAATATTGTACATGGATAAACTTATGGAAAAAGAAAATAGATTTGCTGATCTAGTAGTGCCACCCACTTTGAGAGGTCTTTGACGGATATTATCAAAAAAATGTTGCACTACTGGTTTATTGAACCCCATCGCTCTTCCTAAAGATGTGGCTTCTGCTGACCTTACGGACAGTTCTTTTCGTCTTTTCATAAAACCGTTGAACCATAACCTTCCGGCGGTACTATTTTCTTCCCACGAGGCAGGTATTTTTTTTCCATTTGCAACTGCCAAATCATACGCCAACTTTCGAGCACATTTTGGAGTCATACCATGTGAAGTTTGGTCATGGTTTGGAAATATTCACTGAGAACGTCTTCTTCACAAGAAAATATTTGATTAATTCTGTAATTAGGAGTCAGTCTTGGTGCCCCCTCCAAAAATGGCGAGTTCCAGTTAATTTGGTCTGCGTTAACCTTGCATTTTTTCAAATACCGCCTAAGTGTAGTACGGGGAATGTTGTGTTTAATAGCCGCGGCTTTAGCTGATAACCCACCATTAAGCACATCAGAAATTGCATTTCGCATGCTTTCGGATGTAGTTTTTCCAATTTTAACATTTGTTTTTTTTCGGCGAGGCATTCTTTTAAGAAAACTCTGAAATAAAAGAAAATATAAGACGTCAAAATTGTACTATATATTTTTTCAAACTGAGGTACAGTGGCCACCACTTATTAACCTAATTAAGTAGTGGCCACTGTACCTACATTTAACATGGCCACTGTACCAACAATCACATGTTTTTGAGAAAAACTGTCAAACAAAAAAAATTCTCCATGCAATAAAATAATTTTTATACCAATAAATACTTACATGATGTAGGTTTAAGTCACCAGTCCTAGTTTATTTTTATATATATTTGTTTAGTCACTAACGACAATTTCACTGCCTTGCTGTAATTTACTTTACACACTAAAATATTAGGTTAGATATATTTGAAGGGGAAAAATATGACATTATTACAGATAACTTCGTCGATGTAGTCTGTGCTTGATACGCTACTTTTATACTAGATGGCAGCACCAGATAATGTTTCAAAAGAAAATAGCGGGCAGGTGGCCACTGTTCCTGGGTGGCCAGTGTTCCAGACTCTCCCCTACATAAAAATTTACAAACTTATTTTAAACCAATATCAATAAACAATTAAACAAAGTAACACTAAACTAATTAAGGCAATTTGCCCATTTAGCAATTAAAATCAGGTACTAACTGAAACAGTAAATAAAATAAAATCACTCTAAAATCAGGTCACAAGTCTTAAGCTCCTATAAAATTTGTGATGAAAAAAAGTCCAACTCGTTAGAATACGAGTTAGCTAACCTAGTAGATCTCAATAAAAAAGAATTAGAAGCGTAATTTGTACGATTGAATGGCTGATAAAAGGTGTAATTCGAACGTGTGGTTCTAGGTGGGACAAAAATTGGTATTTTCAATAACAGGTCCGGACAATGGCAAACATGATTCAAGATGTTGTATAATAGTTTCAAATCATGTCTCCTACGTCGAGTGTCTAGTGAAACCAGCCCTAACATATACAGAAGTTCCGTATAAGTCATTGCATCTCCCTCTGGAATTTTAAATGCGAAATATCTGAGAAACTTGTGCTGGACGCTTTCCAAACCATTAACATGGACTGCATAACTTGGATTCCATACCGAAGATGCATATTCCAGATAAGATCTTACCAATGAGCAGTACAGAGACTTTAACGTTGGAGGCCCGTGAAATCCCTGGAAGATAGGGTTACCATTCGTCCGGATTTTTCCGGACATGTCCGGAATTTAGGGGCGTCCGGACTGCGTCCGGCCGGAAAAGCAAACCGGGTCCGGAATTTAGCCGATCACGGCCGTGAAAGCATATTATTAATATTTATACAGTAAGTGTCAACTCTAAAATACTTTTGCGATTTTGTGGGTACCAAATATGAATAGCTTTTGTATCATTCTAAAAGTAGATGGTTGTTCTTATTTCCCGCGATAGAAAGAATCTTAAACATGTTTCAGCCCTTAAAATCATATTTTCTTTCAGCGGCTAATCCTCCATTTTTATTAAAATATTTTTTTGAGAATAGATTCTCTGAACCATATCTATATTTCATACATTAATTCATTGATGTCTGATTTTCCTAGTAATATAGAAAAAATGGAGAAACAAGATAACTCCATTATTGAAATCATAAATAATCGGTAATTAATATTCTAAATGAAAGACTGCAGAAAAAATGTATTCCGTTTAAAGTTCAAGACATATTGAAAAAAATGGGTGATGAATGGTTCACACAAGAAAATCAAGTTTTCAGAAATAATATTTTTCAATGTTATGAAATATCCATAACTTACTTAAATCGTTGGCTGGAGCCTTTTCAAGAATTTTCCTGTTTTAAATGGGTAAGTTTAGAAAATCTTGATAATCTGGACTGGGAAAAAAAATGTCACCATCTATTTCTTATATTATGATTGAAAAGGGCAACGATGTAGACGATACTAAAATGTTTAAGGAAATATGTCTTTTGCAAAATATAATAAAAAAAAAAGAAATCAGAATTTCAACATCTACCTACACACAAAAAATGGGTGGTGTGTTTTGCAAACTGTCTATCTGAAGAACAGTATTCAGAACTTTTGAAGGTTTGCCAATTTTTTTTGCTATAACCGCATAATGCAAATGTGGAACGAGTTTTTTCACTAATTATAGCCCAGTGGTCTAAAGAACGAAACATACTTTTGCTGGACTCTGTAAAACATATTATCATGACGAGCTTTAATTTTGCAATGACTTGTAACGAGTTTTATGAATTTATGTCACTACCTGAAAATTCAGATATTTTAAAAGAAGTAAAAGGAAAGGCTAAGTATACGGTATACCTAGGTTACATATAGGTAGTATATGTCATTATTTGTATAATATATGGTAAAAAATGACAAATTTTATATAAAAAAATAAATTTCGTTTTTCATTTGCTGCGCCTCCAAAGAAAAATATCCGGACTTTGTCCGGAATTTCGGGCCTGTTTGTCCTGAAAAATATTCTAGATAGATGGTAACCCTACTGGAAGATCTCTTTATGAACCCCAACATCCTAAGTGCCCTGTTTTTAATATTTATAATATGTGGCACGAAGCTAAGAGAACGATCTAATGTGATCCCCAAATCAACCACACTATCCACAAGCCCAATAAAATATTGGTAAGTAGGTGGAGGTCGAGATCGAGAGAAGAGCATCAAGTGACACTTTGAAGCGTTAAGCTCCATTCCGTTTAACTTACACCAATTTATGAAGTTAACCAAATCCAACTGCAACAGTTCACAATCCCGGGAAGAGCTGATACGAGAAAATAATTTTAGGTCATCAGCGAATAGAAGATATCTAGCAAATTTGAAACAGGTGTTAATATCATTAATAAAGAGATTAAAAAGTAAGGGGCCTACATGAGAGCCCTGGGGTACTCCTGACGTAGCCCTTACTGCCCTAGAACTGAAGTTATAAACCCTAACAATCTGAGATCGATCATGCAAATAGCTTTCAAATTTAAAATTAACTTGCTTCTGAAAAATACACCGCAGCGTAATGCCAAATAACTTACCACCGACCCGTAGATTGCATGACTAATAAGAGATAAGACAAACAACAAAAAGTATAGCAGGCTAAGTTTTGATGACCAGGCTCGCACTTGGATTTTTTACTTCTGTATCTCGCCTATTTTTAAGCTTTTTGAAAAAAGGTATTTGAAAATGTTGTTTATTTTTATGCCTTTTATACACAGCTAAAAAAGAAGTATCTTAGAAATCACCCTGTATACTATAAATATTTGACTGAAATGAATAGAATTTTTCACTCTTGTTACATAAATTAAACGCCAACCCTGTAAAAATAAATTTAAAAAATAATGGCCTTCTGTAATCTAAAGATAATGTCCTCAATTTAATTGTTATGACAATCAATACTCAAAATAAACGTTTTAATTTTAATTGAGGGCGTTGTGGTAATGGTAATATCCGTGATAAAGATATAATTGAAATTTTAAAGAAAAAAAATTGGAAAGAGTCTAATTTTCGATGAAAATTTTTCATAGGAGAGAGAAGGGCAGTTTTGACGAAAACACATCAGATTTCTTTGGATTTCGGATGACTTCCGACAATTGGAGCACAATTACCTACAACATTAACATTAACATTATCAGCGACCATCAATACGGTTTTCGAAAGTCCAGATCAACAGGTGACCTTCTGGCATATGTCACCCATCTTTGGAGCAACACCATCGAACATCATGGAGAATCCCGGGCTGTTGCACTGGACATCTCTAGGGCTTTTGATCGTGTTTGGCACGATGGGCTTCTAAGTAAATTGCGATCCTACGGTATGCCTAATGGATTTTGTTTATGGTTAACCAGCTTCCTTAAGAACCGTTCTCTGCAAGTGGCGATTGACGGGGTTCTCTCAGACACCTTCACCATCAATGCCGGTGTTCCTCAAGGGTCCATATTGTCGCCAACCCTCTTTTTACTGTATATTAACGACCTTCTAGTGAAAACCCAAAATCCAATTTATAGCTTTGCTGATGACAGCACACTTGTCTCATCTTTTACCTTGACTCCCCAAACATCCGCTGCCGACGCACATCTTCGCAGGCAGCATGAAGTATTGCGCCTCAACAATGACCTGGAAGAAATTTTGGCTTGGGGTGACAGTAACCAAGTCGAATTTAATGCTAAGAAAACACAGGCAGCAGTCTTCTCCAAAAAGGTTAACATTGCAGAACCGGATATAGTCATGGCAGGACACACAATTCCCCTGGCACCGTCTATTAATTTGCTGGGGGTCAATCTGGGAGGTAATATGTCTTGGCATGATCACGTTGCCGCAATTGCCAGGGCAGCTGCACAGAAACTTGGTGTACTTTTCCGCACCAAAAGGTTGTACACACCTCATCAACTTTTGACACTCTACAAAGTCCAGATTCGACCATCATTAGAATATTGCTCTCATGTCTGGAGCTCTGCACCCAAGCACACCCTTCGGCTACTGGATTCCATTCAAAGGAGAGCCGTTCGTCTGATCGGCGACCCCGAGCTGACCAAGACTCTCGATAGCCTGGAGCATCGAAGACAGGTTGGTGATTTGGCTCTCTTTTACAGATATTTCCATGGCAGGTGTTCGACTGACATTGCCCACTTGATTCCACCTAGAGCAATGCAAAACAGAAATACACGGCGAACCACTGCCGCTCATCCATATGTTGTTTAGCTTAGTACTCCTCGAACTTCATTGTTCAAGAATTCTTTCATCTGGAGAACGTCATCTTTGTGGAATGATCTTCCTGAGGTCGTGTTTCCCAATGACTACAATCTTCAACGTTTCAAGACCAACGTTAATCGCTTTTTTCGCACTCGCACCGCTCCCAGAGCGCCTTAAAGGATTTTTCCTACAGTGCAGGTGTTTTATCATAAAAAAAAAAAAAAAAAAAAAAATTCAAGTAAAACAAGTGTGGATTTCTAAAGTATTGTATAGCGAGCGAGAGAATTCATGAAATGAAAGGGGGATTTTTGGCATAAGAAGCGGTATATTTCATAAACCAAAGGCGTCCACAAAAAAATGAAAATAAAGCTTTTTAATAAATAAAAATATTTTAAGTTGGACATTTACAAAAAACTATTTACAGAAAAATGTACCTACTATTAATTATGTTTACTATTAAAACTGTTGATTATACCGGGTCCGCCAACGAAGTAGGGACTGAAGATTAATTCATTATTGCGGATCTTATCAAAAATTCTAAACCAGCGTAAAGTATGGACTTAAAAGCGGCATATTTTAAAAATATTTGACATTATACAGGGTGGCTCAAAAAAGGGTGCCGGGCAAAACTTGCATATTTGTAATGGAATAATCTATATATTATTATATTATTTTCTAATTTTCTATAAAATGCCACATACATAATTTGTATGAAATGTCATATCTATGTAGGGGAGAGTGTTGTACCTTGGGACGCATGTACCTTGGGACAAAATGGCTACTTGCGCCATCTATTGTCCTAGAGCAAAAAGTGTAAAATATAGTTTTAAGGATGCGAAGATAGTTTCACCTCTCAGTCTCAGTTGCTTCGATGATTCCAAACATTAAACGTGCCCTTGATAATATTTTGTGTTTTCGGTGCAACGAAGTTATTTTTCTAGACTTACGACTGTGTGTGTTGCGGATCAGAATAGGAGTTTTGGGGAAACTAAATTATGTAAGTGTTTTTCTATATTCTTTTCATATATTTAGTAATATAAATAAACCTGAATTTTCTAACCTAAAAAAAATATTAATAAAAAACTGTCAAGAGGCCGAACACGAACCTAGGGACAGTAATTTGCACGTACCTTGGGACAGTCCCAAGGTACATGCACAATATTTTTTTATAACTTATTTTCATTTAGGTACAGTTTATTGATACCTATACAATAATCATCAGAGGAAGAAAGAAGGGAAAATCGAGAATATTAACGGAGACCCCAGAAAAAAATGAGATGGAAATGAAATATTTAAAGAGGCAAGCCAAAAAGTCAAAGAAAAAAGTGCAAAAAGTGACCAAGAAAGTTTGAAGATAGTTCCTGAGTAACTAGAGCTGGTTTTTTCGAACCGTTTTTCCAGTGAAATAAATTGCAAAACTATTAAATCAATAATTAAAGTGATATCACAAATTTTTTCAAAGCGTAAGTGGAAAACTCTCTCATGGCGGTAAAAGATTACTCTGGAACTTGCCGTATTGCCGTAAATGAAAAGTCAAATCCTTATTACCAAGGGCCAACATCAGCCCAAGCGGGGCGTTGCCTCGTTGACGTGTCCTAATTAGCGTGCTAATTGGTGAAACCAATCAAATATATGTAAATGTATAGTTAAGTAATAAGATTGGCATGTAAAATTATTAGAAATGAATAAAGTATGTTTTAAATCGAATAGTTCCGATGATGACAATACCGAACTACCTGTGCAGGATTCTAGTAGTGATGAAGTTGACTATTTAGAAACACTAGTCGAGAAAGATAGAATTGAAATGAAACAGGAAAGAAATATAGAAAATTCTGCGATATTGGAAGGAGACTTTGTTTTAATACAACTGAAGGGGAAAAAGTCTATACGTCATTACATTGTGGAAATTAAGAAAAAATTGGAAAACACGTGTTTTGAGGTTGTTTATCTAAAAAAAATATTGAATAGTTAAAAATTTGTGAAGAATAAAGAATTATAAGAAATAAACGAATCAGACATTCTGAGAAAATTACCAAAACCAACGGTGGTTGGAGGATCAGAACGTCGAATGGAACAAATCTCCTTTCCAGTAGACTTGATGCCTTTTAATATGTATACTAATAAATATGTTATGCACATTTTGGGTGTCTTCTTATTTATTTACTTTGAATTTCGACGTACAATTACGGTTGTCCCAAGGTACAATTAGGTCTGTCACAAGGTACAGGACCCGGTTGTACCTTGGGACAGTTTGCAATTAACAATGTATTTTTAGTTATCAATATGATAATATAACATTAGCGTTCTGCAAATTTTGTTACGAATAGTCGAAATGACTGAGTATAATCGCCGTTATAATAATATTTATTATTAAAAAATGTCAAAGAAAAATAATTAAAATAGAAAAATGTCCCAAGGTACAACACTCTCCCCTAAATGCAATGGTTTTTGATATATTGACGTATAATTCTCATAAACTTGAATTGTACATGTAGAATATGTGGTTTCTCCAATGAGATTTTTCTTTTATTTTGACATTTTCACCCGTAAAATCCATTAGCTTTTGAAAATTTTAGGAAAAAATATTTTCGAAAAACGGAAAAACACGTCGATTGAGATTTTGTATGTGCTACATTTTGACACCAAAAAAACTTTTTTTACCTCCTGTTTAAGGTGAAATATTACCCAACTTAATTTTTTTTAATGGGAAGATACCACTTATGTTACCTTCTTCGTATGATCCTTTAAAGATAAAATTGAATACCTACTCTATTGTTTTTAATTTTAACTGTAAAAAAATTAAGTTGGGTTATGTTTCACCCTCTTAAGAGGGATGAAAACACAAATTTTTGTTATGTAATGAGTAATGAAGCCCAAAAAACATTTTAATTGACGTGTTTTTCGATTTTTCAAAAATATTTTTTTCTAAACTTCTAGCAAACTTGTTCCAGTCCCCATCCTGTATATATACCTAGTCGCTTTACCTTGCAACCACTTGATAGTTCATAATTTTGTCAAGAAATATTTTACAGACTTTTTCATGTATTCTGTAACTGCATGTCAGGGTTAAACATTTTCCTTTTTCGAGTTTTCTCTAATTACAGTTTGTAATCTTAACCATTGCCTTAACCCCCTTACCAAATTTTAACCCTCTTACGACATCTAGAACCAGAGGCGTAGCAAGACTGTAAGGGCGGACTGGGGAATTTATTGATGAAGATCATCTTATATTTCCGAGTTCTACATTAATACCGAAATAACTCGGAAATAACGGAGTGTAAAATATCTACTCTTTATTTGAGAAAGAGAGCTACTTTTGTATAAAATGTTCTGTACTCCACTATATTATATCATTACCCGAGTCATTATTAAAATGTTCATAATTAACTATTAAGTATCAAACCCAATACCATAACCAAATACCTATTAACAACTTTTATTTATTTTTCGTTAAAATACCTAAACCGGGACCTAAACAAAGATAATACAAAATATTTCTTGGCCACAAAGCTATCACAAGATATTTTAAATTTTTTGTTATATTTTAAAAGAAAGTTGTCATTTCTTGCCATTCTTTCGAATTAGGCTTTTTTCCTCTCCATTCGTTGCCAGGGCCATTCCAGAGGGACGAAGTCGAATCTACTCTCCAGAAGGGACACCTAACCTAACCTAACCCTAATTCCAGAGGGAACCTACAACCTAACGTGGGTTTCGAACCACGATCTTTGGTCATGCGACATCCCCCAAGGGCTATCAACCCTTGGTTTATTGCGCCATTGCATGACCAATCGATTGGGGAGTGTGTAACTTCTTCCGCATCCCACGAGATGTCCAATCTTACGTTACCGGCGTGAATGGGGTGGGTTGGGAGATGATACCTTTGACACTCTTCCCTGCATTCTTAAATCCACTAAATTTCGGACATACTTTTTTTTATTACGTATGCCCACTCCGGGAATCGAACCGGGGTCTGAGCCACTGTCGTGGTCTAAAAGAAAGTTCTTATCAAAAAGTCGCTTTAGACAGACAAGAGACATATACATATACAGGATCTTAATTCAACAATCACCATTGGGATCTCGTAAACTGTAAGAGATGGCGAAGGTTAAATTGGGGCCAAGTTCTCGTTTTTGTCTTTACTTTTTCCTAGCTTTAAAATTGATTTTAAATTTTCATTGCCACTTTCGAGACCACTTTATATTTTCTATTCCTACCTAACTTGTTATCAGAAATTGGTTATGACGTTTTTGGTTACATGACTGTGTCCACATCTTTCAAACTTTATAGGTACCCACCTAAAATATACCGCAGGGTAATACACCTACCTAGATATTTTAGGAAACATTTGAGCATTATAGCCAATCATGGATAAGAGAATTACAATTGGCCTTTTATTGTACTTTTGAGTCTACCGTATAGAGCAAGAGCCAATAAAATTTTCTACAGTTTCAGTTTTCAAAATTTTGAATTATTTACCGAGTAAATAAATTTAAAAAAAATAAGCTCTGTGGTGATAAAAACACGCGAAACCACTTACCTACGTCACAGCAATTCGAAGCAACTGACAGCCGCCGATCGCTCTTTAACCGACGTGTTCCTACTTGAGAGTGATCGAGTCTGATTTGCTGTTTTAAAAATGTTCTTTAATTATTTCCAGAAAAGGTTTGTGAAACCCTCAGAATATTTTTATTATTGCAATATATTTTTAATAGGTTCTAACAAAAAAATACAATTGAATTAGTCAAGCAAAATGGGCGATTAATAGAAATTAGTACTGCAGTGTCTGTATATAATCTGGGGGATCTGGAAAACGGTTTGAGATACGAAGTTAAATAAGCTGTGACAGGGTTGCATATTTTGGGGCTGGCTTAATCATTTGGTGAAAGAAAATTGTAAATATTCGGAATAACTTTGGATTCTAAAGCAATGCATGAAGCTGTCATTTACCATATGAAAATTATTAACAATCATGCCGGGCCGCTTAATTTGTATAAACAACTGAACTTAAAATCCACCTTTACCCTTATTTTTTAAGGTATCCATTTGAAAATGTATTCGTATGTAGATGTAGATTTATGCAATTTTTTAATTCCATTTTTAATCTTATTGTTTGACACCCTCTATTAATACTTAGTTATTAAAATATTATAAAAAAAGTATTAAAGCAGGTCTTCTTCAATAAGGAATCTAACCCAAATTAAATAATAAAAGCATCCCAAGAGGCATCCTTATAGGTAAATTTTTGATAAACATTTTAGGGCCTGCAAACTTTATTTTTGACATAAAAACTTAAATAAGTATGTCAAAAATGCTTAAACTTAGATATAGGATATAACAAACGAAATCTGCCTAGAATATTGTGTATAATCCAAAAATGTAATATATCGGGTGTTCTAGTGTTTGTGTGATGGTTGGAGATAATAATGATTCTTGAACTTCTGTCGTGTGTTCTGTCGTTCATAGGGCGTTCTATTTAAAATAACTAAGTTGACACCTACTTCCGGTATAACCGTAAGTCCACCATATTGAAAATATTTTAGCCGTGCTGTCTCTATCAACATACTGTCAATTTTTCAAAATTTTCTTAAATATAGTTTTCCATTATACAGGGATAAATTAAGGAAACAATTCAATATCTCGAAAATTGAAAAAGCAACCTTAAAACCCTCGGACACGTCGATTTAATTTTACTTTTGCGCAGACTGTAAAATTATTTTGAATTATACAGGACCACTCACAAAAGCTCTACAACTGTCAACTCTGGTTTTTTTAATGGAACACCCTAGTTTTTTTGGCTGTTTTGGATTTTACGCACAATTCTAGCTAAATTTCGTATAACATAACATATGACTAAAATTGACAGTTTTCGAGATATTTATGTATATTCTACCTTATATTTTAATGAATTAAAATTAGGTATGTGTTTATAATCAAATTATTAAGGCGATATGGCAAAGGTTGCTATGTCTTATAATTTAAATATCTCGAAAACTGTCAATTTTAGTCATATGTTATGTTATACGAAATTTGGCTAGAATTGTGCGTAAAATCCAAAACAGCCAAAAAAACTAGGGTGTTCCATTAAAAAAACCAAAGTTGACAGTTGTAGAGCTTTTGTGAGTGGTCCTGTATAATTCAAAATAATTTTACAGTCTGCGCAAAAGTAAAATTAAATCGACGTGTCCGAGGGTTTTAAGGTTGCTTTTTCAATTTTCGAGATATTGAATTGTTTCCTTAATTTATCCCCACCCTGTATATTGATCTCGATATTGATCGCATCTGTTACCGATGGGACACACCCTGTATAGGTATATTGCAATACCTGAAGCAGAACCTATCGCAATAACAATAAAGATGTTTATCGCTAGTGAGATTATAGCTATTTAATTCCTTTATAAGTCTCATTGTAGAAACACATGTACCTATGGAAATAGAGAGATTTGAAAGCCAAGAGTGCTGGTGATTTTAATATTAATTATTATGATAGCTCAGTATGTACAGCAGCACTTAAGAATTTATTTTTATCATTGAACATGGCAATGCATGTTGACGCTGCAACACGCAAATCTTACTATTCTGAAACTCTTATTGACTACTTATGTTCAAATTATGACCCAGTGAATGTCGAATGCAATGTTACTCCCTCATGACTATCAGATCATAAGGCAGTTTTTAGTAGTTTTTTAATTGATACTAAAAAACGTAGCTCTAAAAAAGTCCATCAGTACGGGCGAATTGATAGTGGCCAAAACTACCGGAAATTTTCTGATATATGCTTGCGGACGAATTTTGTATTTACTATCGGTGATAAACTGGCTGCATTTCACAGTGCCTTGGTGAATGTATTTAGTGAGGCCTTTCCACATAGAAAACTAAAACGTAAAAAGAAAAAACTATGGCTTACTAGGGGATTGAGGGTTTCAGCTGTCAATATGCGATCACTCCCTACTATTAAAAAATATACGAAAAATGTCTCTTTTCTGGCTTACTTTGCTAGATACAGATCAATGTATGTATAGGAAACTTATAAAGGAAGCTAAATCTATATATTACAATACAACAACAGACTTAATAATGCTCAACACAAGGTTAAGGAAAATTGGACCATTATAAATGAACTCAGAAATAGGGCAGATTTTAAGAGTGTTGAGTCAGATATGAATGCGAATTATTTTAATGAGTTTTACTGTTCGATAACTGCTTAACTGACTGGTAATATAGTTCGGAGGAATGATCCTCTTTACTACTTGAGTGGTGTCCATGTTGATGAATGTTGTGTGTTGACTCCTACTAACATTTATGAAATTAAGGAAATTATCTGTGAGATCGAGCAAAAAAACAAAAATGCTGTGGGTTATGATGAGATATCTGCACAAATTCTTGACAATATGCCGGAAAGTGTGTTGCGATATTTGTCTCTCTATATCAATGAGTGCTTTCAGAGAGGCATTTTCCCGGATTATTTAAAACAAGCTCAGATTATACCCATATATAAGGGCGGCGAAAAAAATAATCCATCAAACTATCGGCCGATATCCCTACTATCAACTCTTGCAAAACTAATTGAAAAAATTGTTAAAGGACGTGTTATGAGCCACTTAAATAGAAATAAAATTCTAGCTCCTAATCAATTTGGATTTCAGGAATCAAGGTCCACCAATGATGCCATGTTTGCGTTTCTTGAAACTGTATATGCCGCCATCAACTCTGGCAGCAGTGTTGCCGCAGTATTCTGCGACTTTTCGAAGGCGTTTGACTGTATGGATCACGTATACTGCTGCGTAAGCTTGCGAGATATGGGTTTAGAGGAAGGACTTACAAGTGGTTCTGCTCATACCTATCTGATAGAATGCAAAGGGTAACTTGGGATGGTAAACCGTCTACGAACTCGCACGTAGACCGCGGTGTACCCCAGGGCTCAGTGCTGGGACCAATTTTATTTCTGATTTATATTAATGACTTGGCTAGATTGAACATTAGCGGATACTTGATCTTGTTTGCCGACGATACCACCCTTGTGTGGAAAAGCCTTGATATTCTTCAGCTCATTTAATCCATTAAGCCGGATTTAACACTGATTAAGGAATGGTGCGAATCAAATTTGCTCTGTTTCAATATGTCATGTACCAAATGTGAATATAGTTAATAACAGTATTAAAAACACTAGTAATGTTAAATTCTTGGGTCTGCATATTGATGAAAGTTTGAAGTATACAACACATAATATAGAAAATATGTCTAAGAAAATATCACGTGGTTATGTTGTGAGAATTGCTGCGAATGTATTGAGTGGAAAAGAAGCGCGAATGGTGTACTTTGCTCTTGTGGAGTCCCATTTATTGTATGGTATATGTTTCTGGGGCTACTGTAGAAGTGATTTATTTCAGTCAATATTTGTGTTAAAGAAGCGGGCTGTCCGATATGTGTGTAAGGTAAGGACGAGAGAGCACTGCAAACCTCTGTTTATAAGTTAGGGTATTTTGACTCTGGTGTGTTTATTTGTGTTGGAGACTGCATGCTTAATTTCAAAGTCAAAGTCAAAGTCAAAAAATCCTTTATTGTTTAAAGAATAATAAAATTCTTGTTAACAAAGGTCAAAAATAAAAATGAATAACTTTAAAGTACATCCATATACATGCCTATACACTTAATATTAAAATAATACACACAGATTATCGTATCACTGATGGATCATTAAAAAATTCATCCAAAGTGTAGTAAGCTTTTTCATTCAAGAAACGCCTAGTTTCAAAATGTTGTTGCCTTCTTAAAGCGAGCGGAAGATGATTGAATATTTTCTTACCACCATATATAAAAGATTTTCTAATTTGTTCTGAGTGAGGTATAGGTAGGACGCGTATTATAATAAGAAGGCAACAACAGCTCACTTTTAAATTTTTTATATACAAGACAGGCAGTCTCTAAAATAAAGATAGAGCAAAGAGTCAATATTGCATGCCTTATAAATAATGGGCGACAAGAATCCCTAATTTTAGCACTACACATGTATCTTATTGCTCTCTTTTGCAGAACAAACACCGTGTTAAATAAATATTGGGTACATGATCCCCAAAAACAGATTCCATAACGAAGATGGGACTCTATCAAAGCATAGTAAGAGCTTTTTGCCACAGAAAAATTTAAGTTATTTGATAACACCCTTAGAGCATAACAGTTTGAAGAAATTTTATTACACAAATTGATGATATGAGTTTCAAACTTAAGAGAGCTGTCTATTGATAATCCCAAAAACTTATTCACAGAGAGCACTAAAATCTTTTCATCCTCCATAAAAATATCCTCCATAATACATTTAAAATTCAACACATTTGTCTTTGCTATATTAAAGGATAACAGATTAGCATCACACCACTTTCTCATCCTGTCTAAGTCGTTACTAATTTCTACTTTAAGTTTATCAACGTCTGTTCCGTGCCAAAGAATGGTAGTGTCATCAGCGAAAATAGTGAATTCTCCAGATATTGGCAAATGAGGCAAGTCATTGATATAAACTATAAAGAGAGGGGGGCCCAAGACTGAACCCTGTGGAATACCCGTGTCAGTGCTAAGCTCACTAGAACTATTATTTTGAAAGGTGACTGTCTGCACTCGACCTGTCAGATACGAGCGAAACCACTTCAAGGCAGTTCCTCTTATCCCATACGCCTCCAACTTCCACAGCAGTATTTCATGATTTACGCAATCGAATGCCTTTGACAAATCACAAAACACGGCAGCTGCAGCCTCGCCAGAGTTCAGGGACATGTAAAGATGTTCAAGGAACCCAAAGATGGCATCGTTCGTACCTTTCGAAGCCTGAAATGCAAATTGTTGGACAGACAAGAGGTTATGTTCTTTTAGAAACGACATCAGTCTCACCTTAACAATTTTTTCCACAATCTTGGATAATTTGGGAAGTAATGCAATTGGGCGAAAATTTGAAGGAGGTTCATGACTACCACCCTTATAAAGTGGGACAACCACAGCCTTTTTTAGACCAGATGGGAAGACGCCCATAAGAAATGAGAAATTTATTACTTCAGCTAAAACTTGTAAGACTCCAAGTGGTAAGGCAGATAGTATTTTCAGAAAGAGCTTATCCCAACCCGAAGAATATTTATTTTTAATTTGACCAAATATTGTTTTAATCTCTATAGCAGAAGTGGGTCTAAAGAAAAATGTATTGGGAACAGACACATGATCTAGATAAATCTTAGGGTCATTTGCTGGTGTTATTTTTTGCGCTGATGTGCTAGCGATACTAAAATAAAACTTGTTCAGATCATCGGCGTTGAGACTACTCAAGATAGGCACCCTGTCATTCTTCCCTCTTAAATCATTAACAATCCTCCAGGATTCTTTTGCTTTATTACGAGACCCATCTATCCTATTTTTAAAATACAACCTTTTGGCAACTCTAATGGTTTTTCTATAGATTCTGCAATATCTATTAAAATAACCTATAAAACTGGCGTTATTATGCACAAATTTCCTCATATAGTGAAGGCACCGCATATTTTTCCCAGATATCTTCAATGCCCTAGTAAACCAAGGTTTTCCTTTCTTTTTCTTTATAGTAACAAGGGGAAAAGCGAGGGGAAAAGCTATATTAAATATATTAATTAGAATGGAATGAAATTGAAAGTGCTCTAAGGGATCATCAGTATTTAAAGCAACATTCCAGTCTGTTTGACTGCATAATAAATTTTGTATAAAGCCTTCCCACCCTTAATTTAGGTACTGTTTTATCATTAAAAACTGAAATAGAAGCAACAACAGCCTCATGGTCTGACATTCCGGCATTAGTAATTGAACACTTTATTTCTTCCCTACTAAAACTTGTACACAAATAATCCAAGATGGACGTTGACGCAGCTGAGAACCGAGTTGGTTCTTCAACATGCATTGTAAGATTAAATGAAGCTAACAGATTTATAAGTGATTGAGTATTTTGACCAAAGTTATCTAAGAAATTAATGTTTAGGTCTCCAGTCAAAATTACAGAAGCATTTACAGATATCTCAGATAATAATATTTCTAATTTTTGAAAGAATATATCTATGCTAGATGAGGGTGATCGGTAAATTCCCAGAATGTATAAATTTAATTTGGAACAGAATATAATAGATATCTCAAATGTTTTTTTCCTCCAACAAGCAATTTATAAGTCTGTTCTACGTAATCCAATGACTATTCTTCTGGGACAGTATAATACTAGAGGCTCAGGTAAATTGTCTTTACCTATTCCTAAAACTACACTAGTTAAACAGTCAATATTTTATGAGAGTAGGAAAATTTAACAAAAGCGTTCTATACATTGGAGGAGTAGGTACTATAATTGTGTATTTTAGATGTGGAGTATTTTACGGTTTTGGTTTTTTTTTTGTAACTTTGTAATAGTATACTTATGTACCTATATATATTTATAATTGTTTTAAAACACACTTTAATAACAAGATTTTTATTTTTTTTCAAACAATAAAGTATATTAAGTAAAGTAAGTGAGTAAAGTAGGGTAATCATAAAAATATGACTATATTCTGATTGCTCGACATAAGAAACTCCCAATTGCTTGCTTTGTTTTATCTTTGGGGATTGCCCTCTCATTTTTGAATTTTGATTTTGTATTTATTTACAATTATCCTAATCTTGGTGTTGGGTTGTGAGTAACCATTTGACCATATTAATTTTGTTATTTTGAAGTGAGTGCTAGTCTATTTATTTGTTTTTACTTTATATAACGAAATTTTGAATTGTCATAACTGTTTTATAGTATTGATAGTTTAAGCTTTGTTAACGAGATTTAGGTATATCTTATAACAATAAAGCGTATTTTGACTTGACTCGCATATTACCTAACTGAATCACTTACTGTTCAAAGGGGCCAAGCGACATTTTCTTATTTTGAGAAAACTGCAAAAAACTGTCTGCAACTATCTTATATTATCTTTATAAAGTATTTTTGATAGACGTCTGGCAGTTATATCATACAGTAAGTACATCCGCATCAAGGATTCTTTCAACATCAAATTAGTCTGGAATTTTCCTTATAACTCAAAAAGCCTAAAATCCCACCTAAAACTGACACTTGACTCCTTTCAACACTAAGCGATTCAATTACAGTGTTTACTTTAAACATGAGAACTCACTAGTAGGTAGGTATTATAGTCCTAGATACTCCTAGAAAAGTGCAAGATACATACTTTTTTCTACCAATAATAGGTAGGTATGGTACTACTGGTATTATTATGCATTGCATACTTTTATGACAAGTGTGCCTATACCTACAGCTCCTATATTTATAACCTAATTACCACCATAATACTGGGACAAAAAATGCAGTTGATAAACATAACTTCCAGTTATTTTTATAGATTGATTACCGGCTAGTCAAGGTTTTTTAGGAAGTTAGGTTAAACAAATAGGTATGCATCAGATAAAAAAAAATTGATGCTAGAAATGGATCTTACCTTGAGCCACAAAAGAGGTAGCTAATTGGGTAAAGGGCACAATATTATCGAATGTTTAGCATTGTTACAGTTTCTTACAATCCTTAAACACTTTATTTACAAAAAGCACACCGCATATTTACTGTTTTTTTGCAGTTTTTATTTTCATCAAACACACGGACATAATAAAATGATATAAATCAATTTATTGTAACGAGACTAGACGACATTAAATGGCATAACCCTCGTTGTTGTAAGAAACACAAAAATATTTTAATAACACAAGGGTTGCGGTAGGTCGGAGTTGCTTTGTCGCGCTGTTAATTTAAATTATTGAGCAAAAATTTGTTGTAATAAGGACACGGCGCACCTTCTTGGGAATCGAAATTGCAGTGATTTATGTCACGTAGGTGGTACTAGCGCCATCTTATGGAGACTGTCCAAAGTATAAACAAAAAATCCGCTTTTATGCTATAAAATATTAAATTCTGCTAGTGATAATACTAAAGAAATATTTAGGCATTTCGCCTTTTAAAAGTGTACATTATGATCCTAAAAGAATTAATTTAAAAATAACGATACTACTGGTGTTTAAAGTAACAAAAATATTTTGTATTTACAACGTTCTTCAATGCATTTACAGAATTTTAGGCTTAATTTTACGGCAACCCTCAAAGATGGCGCTGCCAATTCTTTGTTATGTTATTAAAGTTCTTTAATATATTATATATATTAATATTATAGTGACGACGTATACAAACCAATAAGCAGTGGCTACTCGTCAGGTGAAGTAGGTGACCACTGACCAAAAAATAAAAATAAAGTCAGGAGGAAAGTTTTTCGACAATATTAAATATTAATATACCAATACAGCTACCATTTTAGCCCTTAAAAAATATTAAAAATAATTATGTTCGAATTAATAATATTAATTTAATCCGAATGTAGTTATGCATAATAGGGCCACGGTTAACTCTAATGGACAGTAATTATTAAACACTCGTGCATTTTGGCGCGCCCCAGCCGACCGTGTCGGTTAGCTCAAAGCAAGTGAAGACCCAACGCCCAACATGGCTTTGATATTCACCACGTGACGTCAGTCACGCAAACAGCATGTAATAAATTTATTTTGAGGCTTCGCGAAACTTACGGCTATAGATATCGTCTTTATGTGATTTACTGTGTGATTCAGCGTTGCCACATCTAGTAGATTTTCTACTTTTTGGTAGATTTTCACCCTTCTTCAGAAAATTTTAGTAGGCATATTTTCTTTAGTAGATTTTGGTAGATTTTAATATCAATTTCAATAATGTAAATATGCCATTAACAATATAATTATTGTAAAAATTATTTTAATTAAGTACTTATTTATTTTAATATCGGACGACGACCTTTTTTTTTTTTTTTTTTTATTTAGACACCACTTAGAAAACAAGAGGAAGGTTATGGTTATTGCTGCCTATGTCGTGCCCTCCCCTAATTTAGTAGATTCAAAATAAAATAAAAGTAGATTCGCCAAAATAAATGTGGCAACGCTGGTGTGATTTTTTGGTTTTATTGTTATTTTTCAGTTAATTCAGTAGTGTACATACGTACCTACTTTAGTTGTGTGTTTTAAAAATGAACCCAATTAATGACATAGTTTGTAATTTGTTGGAAACTCCATGTAGTCGTTGGACAGATGAGGATAAGAGAATCGTTTTGTTACACGGGTTTTTAGTCAATGTTTGTTTAGGTACCCGCACTATAATTAGTTCTTCGCCATTTTTTAAGACCGCGAGCCGCCACTGCAAATAAGTTGAAAAAGCTACATTAATGCTTGTTTTTTCGACTTTCTGTATACGGAAAATATTGGTCATAAATTTTCGGATTTTTTTTTTATAGGTACCTAAACTGGTAAAAAGGATACTGGAAATAATTTTTAAGTTGTACGATTGCCTCTAGAGGGCACAACTGATTGGACACAATCATTACAAAATTCACGTTATAGTGAAGGAACTTCTGTGGTCGTCTAAAAGGGAGGAATCTTATACCGTTTTCGATTACCACTCAGAGTACTCCAAGAGCACTCTGAGACGTCATAGATTTGACCGATATCTGTCACAGCCATGTAGTCAATGTAGTGTGATTACTCGATTTCAATAATCGAAACACGCAAATTTCGGGTAGATCACTCAGAGTGCCCGAGAGGAGTAAATCGAAAAACATTAAAATACGGCAAAATATGCTAAATTTTATGTTGAATTCAATTTCGCGAAAAAAAATTGTCATTTAAATAAATATGCTTTTTTGCAGCTCTGCTTTTGTGAGACACCTTGTATACTTAATAGAAAATAATTTTAGAATATTTTTCTTAGCGGATCCTATATGCACTTATATGCACTAATGGGCCACCCTGTTTATATAAATAAATGCATGTCTTCCTTGTAATTGAACCATGTTATTTATTATTTTATTTTTAATTTTCTTTGGTTTGGGTTCATTTAGTTAATCTAAAAATTAAACGTTTCAACATTTTATTTGCTTTGAAATTCAAATAGAGGGCGAAACGTCAAATTTATAGTTTGATTTTCATTAAGGGTATGGTTGGAATAGCACCAACCGTAATCACGGTTAACTGCAACAAATGACAGATCAACCATAAAAATCCAGAACGCAAATTCATATGAATATTGTACAACATTTTTTTTTACAATTCTCATTTCATTTCTGAAAGATTGTTTTTAGTAGTCGTGCTTTCTTAGGGAAATAGAAAAAAAAATTAACTACCGGTCAAAGGCCATTGAAGACAAAACCAAAAACAAAACTGGATTTTAATAACATGTGACAGGAGGAACCACTCGTAACGGGCTCTCAATGCCGGTTAGCAGTTTGACACTTGGGTCACGTCAGATCAGGATACCGTGGTTCGAAACTAATTTATTTTTGGGTTGCCGATACAATTTGGTTAATTACGGAACGCTAAACCACTAAATTAGACAGTTTTTGCCAACCAACAAAATCCCGCCATTCGATTTTTTAGACGCTAAAATCTCGGCAACCGCTGACTCCTGAAACCCAAATTTTGCTTCGTTAGAAAGAATGATAGCCGCCTAAAATGAAACAGGTTTTTACCAAATTGCTTTTGTAGTTTCAGAGAAATTTGCCTTCGAAATATCGTTTAACGGGATTTTGTTGGTTGGCAAAAACGAGCGATTAGTTACTTTTGTATCATACCCTAAATGAACCTAAATTCAAGAAAATAAAATATTAAATAAATAAATAAATAAACTAATGTATTATGTTCCAGGCTTGGTTGTAAGTAAATTACTTACATCCCTAGGAACGTAAGTTGCACCTACATCTGTTAATTTATTGCCATAATAATGATATAATATTTAATAATAATTAATAATAATTAATAATAATTAAAAATAATTAATAATAATTAATTAATAATAGTTACAAAACACGGTAGGTAGTGGAATAATTATATATTTTTGTTTGCAGTATAATAGGCACGCGAAATTGTCTTTTATACAACTCCGCCAAACATACAAGTATGTAAGTTCCTAGCTACCATATCTACATCATTCTCTTCGTTTTTAAGTATACATCCTCTTATACAGTGCTCGTTAAGAGTAGTAGAATGGTTTGTTCTCATGTAGTCCATAATTTCTTTAATCATACCTATGTCCAATGATCCGTCCTCGTTCTGGACAATTATAATCTTGAAGTAACATGCCATATCAACGGTTTCCTTTGAATTCAATACACATAATTCTTTGGCTTCGATAAACCTCCGTTTCAATTCGTTGTTAGGAATTTCAAGATAGGAGCCCTTAAAAAAATATGATTTTATTATTTTTACGATAAAGAACAAATTCGAGTGTCCATTATTATAGTCCTGGGCAACTATATAATTTAAAATATAAAGAAAACGCTAATAATATATTGTCATATTTTTACTAAAAAGAACTCTATAAATACTAAATATATAACGTGCTAATCCCACAAAAGAAACTAGGCACGAGCCACACCCCAACAATAAGTCGCCAGCCGTGATTTTAGGTTAAGCTAGGAGGCTCAGCCTCAACTTCGCAAATTTTTTTTACAATAAAGTAAATTATTATTAATAATATTATTAGTATCTAGAATGTATCAACCTACAAAATAGCTTAAACTCTATATTTGATGACCTGGGTGACTTCGTATCAAGGCCGTTCAATTTGAGTCACCTCATATCATTGAATGAAGTAAATATTTACAGGGCACTATACAAACACATCATAGATAACAAAATAGAATTATAAAAAAAATGCAAAAAGGGAAAAAAAGGATAGAAAAAAAAGAAGAAAAAAATAAAGTAAAAAATAAGTACAATAGTTAAACATTAAAAAAATAAATATATAAACAAAAAAAAAATTGAATGCTCCATCTAGTTATATAGAAATACCCAAATATCAAAATGTAAGGTACCTATCATAATTACAATGAAAAAAAGAATAGATTGTTTTTCTTCCCAAACTTATTCTTATAAAAAAAAAAAGAAATGAACTTCTTCAGCCTACTAGGTAAATCAAAAAACCGAAGCTGGCCATTTGGTTTAAACCAGTGCCATTAACGTAATACATACACAGACATTGTGTGTATGTAGTTGCCCCTGGTGCCCCCCCAAAATTGATGGCTTCGGTTTTGTAATTTTCAGGGGAGAAGGGGAACTTGGCTATGAAAGTTTTGATAAGAAAAGAGTGGTGTTGTATATTATGGTGGTGAAGAGAACGATGACTTTTTTTTTAGACGTCAGTGTTGGACAAGAGGAGGGATGTTTGCCTTGCTTATGGCGTTATAGAGCGAAGGGGAGGCGGCGACCTTTTTTTTTTAGAAGTCACTTTTGATTTCAGTATAGTGCCCACTCAAAAATCATCAGGCCCACTTGTGCCCACCCATCCCTTAAATCCTGGCGCCGCCACTGCCCGACCTTAGTGAATACGGTTCTTTAATTTTATAGGCTTCTTCAATCTAAAATTCTGTTAAGATTTTTAGGTAATTTTTGAGTAATTTTTTAACCTTGTTTTACTTTTATGTTTTTTCCTACTTTGGATAGAATATTCGAGCCATTTAAACCTATTTTAGTCTCGTTTTTCCCCTGTAGTTTAGGTACCACTGTTGTATGTATAGAAAACAACTTTACTTGATTATCAAAATTCAAAACCACTATAAAATAAAGATCGGTACCAGATTTATTTACCCTTACCACTTACCAGAATATGTTTTTCTATACATCTCTGCAGATTATCCGTATCGACGTTGACGATACATCTTTCAATAACTTTAGCGATCCTTGAAGGAGCGAATCCTCTATACAGAAGAACGGCTCGAATGAATTCTTCGTTTAATATGTCATCTGGCAAACCTATCATTTTCAAGTCACAGAGCTGTTTGTGCATTTTATGACATATTTGTTCGGATCTTGCGATCTTTCGTTCTAATTTAGTGTCAGAACTATATGGACCAGCAGGAACCTAGGAAAACTGTCTGTAATATACAATGCAAAACCAATAAACTTACTACTAAATTTCTGTAAGACGTTGTCAATAGTATTCCATCCAATTTTACGTATTTCATTTCTGTGTTTACGGGGCATTGCCTCGTTGTTGTGTCCTGGTTAGCTTGCTATTCCAGCAGTTCTTTAGAATTAGTGATAATATGTAATAATAATATTAAAATTAGTAAGTAGGCTAATATGTAAAATATAATATACGAATAAATTTATTTTAAAAGTAAAGTAAGATACTTTCATTTATATATTAACCAGTCTATCTTTATAACCTTATTTTTTAAATCACCTTATAAATAAAAGTCCACAGTGAAATCTGGGGAACTGCCAGACCACTCGACTTCAGCTGCTCCTTCTCCACTGATTTAGAAATATTTGCTTAAAAAATTGACGCAGTTGTAAAACGAAATGAAACCAGATATTATTTCTTCGTTCTGGATAAAGACCCCGCTCATTTTGTTTTACAAGTGTGTCAATTTTTGAAACCAACATTTCCTAATTTGAGTGGTAAATTGAGTGGCCTGCCAGATCTCCAGACTTTACCCCTTGGGACTTTTGTTTGTAAGGCAATTAAAATAAATAAGGTTTACAAGAATAAAGAAGATGCTGAGTCTAGTATTAAAAATAAAATACATGAAATTCGACTGAATACTTTGACAGTGTTTTACGAAAATTTAGTGACAGAGTTGGCAATTGCCTAGCTAACGATGGCAAATATTTTAAACATCTAAAATGTAATTTTGACAGATAAATCAATTAAACACTACAAATTCGTGTGCGTACAAGGGGATCTCGAAAACGATAAGAGATACGAAGATGGTTAAATTGAGGTAAAGTTGCGTATTTTGGGGCTTCATAATTTGGTGAAAAAAAGCTGTAAATACTCAGAATACCTTCGGAAATTTTTAATTTTGGTTTTTAATTTTTTGCGCCTTCATTTTTGACTTAGGAAAAAAACAAAAAACACTTTCTACACACAGCCGTTCTTTATGTTCTACAAGATGGCGTTCGAATTGGGCGTTTCGTTCTTTAGATAAAAACCTCAAGTCATTTTTTTTTACGGACCTGGAATTTAAAAAACAGTTTTATGGACTTCTTAGCTTTGGAAATTTCTTTCTACATATAAAACATAAAAGACGGTTATAAAAAGTGTTTTTTATTTTTTCCCCAAGTCAAAAATGAAAGCGCAAAAAATTAAAACCCAAAAATGAAAATTTGGGTTTTTTGTCGGATATCTCCGAAAGCATTTGGAATAGTTACACTTTTATTTCACCAAATTATTAAGCCCCAAAAGACGCAACTTTGCCTCGATTTACCCATCTTCGTATCTCTTACCGTTTTAGAGATCCCCTTGTACGCACACGAATTTGTAGCACCTTGTATATTATTGAATGTATCCAGAGCTGTGAAAGTTACTTTAGAAAAGTAACTAGTTACTTTTTCGATACTTTTGCCCAAATGTATCTTTCTAGATACTTATAAGGAATAGTTACTTTTACCTAAAAGTAACTTAGTTCTTAGTTACTTAGTAAAAGAACTAGTTACTTTTTCGATACTTTTGCCCAAATGTATCTAGATACTTATAAGGAATAGTTACTTTTACCTAAAAGTAACTTAGTTCTTAGTTACTTAGTAAAAGTAACTAGTTACTTTTTCGATACTTTTGCCCAAATGTATCTAGATACTTATAAGGAATAGTTACTTTTACCTTAAAGTAACTTAGTTCTTAGTTATTTAGTAAAAGTAACTAGTTATAGTAACTAAGATACTTTTACAGTAACTAGTTACATTGATTGTAACTACAATAATTTTAAAGTAACTAAGATACTTTTTAAGTAACTAGTTACTTTGATTGTAACTAGTTACTAAAAGTAACTAAGATACTTTTGACTAACTAGTTATTTTAATTGTAACTACGAAACTCTAAAAGTTACAAAGATGCTTTTGAACTAGATACCATAAATTTACCAGGTAGTGATAATTCATTTTCCTGTACACACTACCACTATTACCATCAGAAAACTTAACTAAGAAGTGTTAATTCGAACAACGAACAAGTAGAATAAAATGCTAACGGCCGCCGATCGTCCCTTGGTCATCATCTGATGGTGTGCATTATTCCTAACTTAGTTACTCCTAAAAAGTAACTAGATACAAGTTACTTTTCAAAAGTAACGAAGTTACAGTTACTTTTGGCATGATTCAAAAAAGAACTAAGTTACTAAGTATCTAGTTACTTTAAGTAACTAGTTACTAAAAAGTATCTAGTTACTTAAGTTACTCACAGCTCTGAATGTATTTTCTAAATTCTAAGGGACTATTGCATGGATTCGTTATCAATACAAAGAATGTTTCGTTTAAAATATAAAAAAAAAATTTTGACTAAAACTCTATACAGTTATAGAATTGGTCCTTCCTAGGTGTGTCGTTTTTAACTATACATATAAAAACTATACATAGGAACATTTTGACAGTATGCTAATATTGATGGGACCCACCCGGCTAAAATATTTTCAATATGGTGGCACTTCCGATTATATCGAAATATTAAGTATACAGGGTGTCCCGAAATTAGGTGACAATATTTTAAGGGGATAAAGTACATTCAAAAATAGGACTAAAATCCTCTATTAATATACCTTTAAAATCGCTTTGTTATGGGGCTAGAGCCCCCCGAATGGAAGCTATGATAAGCGGTTTTTTCACAATGTCTCAGAAACTGATTAAAGTATTAAAACAAAATTTGATACATGTTTTACCCATGACAAGACGCAATAAACGGTTTGTTTAGCTTAGGTGTATTTCTTCCAGTGGCGTCCCACTGGGTAGGTAGTGAGGAGAATATTGCCCTAACTTTTTTATTTATAGGACTTTTTAATGCCAGGTGCAATTTTTAAAAGCACTAAAGTCTTCTATTGAAAAAAGATACTCTTGCTTCATTTCGGTAGAATTCACCATTTTTCAGTAAAATCGATTTAAAAATTTTCGGTTTTTTATAAGCTAAGGTGTTTTTTGCATATCTCAGCAAACACTTGATATTAAAATATGAAATTTATTAGATAAGTTCTACTAGCGACAAGGCATATTTATTAAAGGCTGTAACATTAAAATATTTTTCCAGTGGCGTCGCACGGGGTGGAGCTTAGGCTTACTTTAGAGTAAATATTATTTTTTTTTTTAATTTGAGGGGCTTTCATACTTTTAATGTAATTTTTTTAAATTTTTTGTTAATAAAACCTGCCATTATTGCAATTGGACAGAATATAAGGTTTTCAACAGATTTTTAGACCTTGTTTTTTAAATATTTATTTGTATAAGAGACTTAAAATAAAACAAAAAAGAATAACAAATTGCAAATCAAATTTAATTGTAAAACCACACGGAAACTAATTCTTAAGCAAATGTTCGAAATGATTTCCATTTTGTTGGATGCAAAATCTATACTAATACTAGGCAGGTGCTGTGACGCATGACTAGTGGGCGGAGTCATGCGTGTTGCTAGGTGATGACGCATAACTGGATGAGTCATGCTTGATGAGTCATGCTCGATGACGTCATGCTCGATGAATCATGCGTTTAACTCTTGGGTGGTCTTATTCTAAGATTACATTTACTTAACAAGGGTTTCCAGACGTTTCTCATGTCTAATGAAGGCTTACTAAAGCAACCTGGATTTTGGTGTATGGTAGCAGCTTCCTTAAACTTCCTCTTCCTCCAGTGCGGTTCTTTTTGCAGGATTTCCGCTTTTGTCCACATGATATGATGGCCGTGCGTCCAGGCGTGGTCAGCTGCACCTGATTTTTCGGTCTCTCCTTTTCGGGTATTTTTTTTCGATGTTCTTTAATCCTTACTTCTAGTGGTCTTAGTGTCTCACCAATGTAAGACTGGCCGCATTCGCAGGGGATCTGGTAGACACAATTTTTCTTGTCTTACTGGTCTCGTCTTCGTTAGGTGGCTTCTTAAAGTGTCTCTAGAGCTGAATACTGTTTCGATGTTGTATCGTTTTCCTAGTCTTCTTATTTTCTCAGATACTCCTTTGACATACGGAATATTGAGTATTGGTTGTATCTCTTTCTCTGCTTTACGTGTGTTTGGCCGATTCTTGCGATTTTCCAATATTGTGTCAATCAGTTTCATGGGATAGCCATTCTTGTTGAGGTCGGTCTTGATGTGGTTAGTTTCTCTTTTGAGAGCTTCGTTTGAGTTACAGAGAGTAATTGCTCTATCCACAAGGTTTCTTACTATGCCATGTTTTGTGTTGTTTGAGTGGTTTGATGTATAATTGAGATATTGCCCTGTATGTGTAGGTTTTCTGTACACTGAGGTTTGGAAGGTGTTGCCATTTTTCTCTACATTGACGTCTAGAAAAGGTAATTGGTTGTTCTCTTCTTTTTCCATTATGAATTTAATTGTCGGTGCAAAGTTATTAATGTGATGTAAGAATTCTCTGAGTTCGTCCTCGTTTCCGTTCCAAATAATGAAGGTGTCCACATATTTGTCCACATATCTAAGCCATATTTTTGGTTTCTTCTTTGCTTGTTTTATTGCTTCGGATTCGAACCATTCCATATAAATGTTGGCGATTATGGGCGAGAGAGATGAGCCCATTGGTAGTCCGTCCTCTTGGCTAAAGAATCTATCTTTTTCTTGAAAATAAGAATTGTTAAGGCAGCATTCCAATAGTTCCATGATGGCATTTGTAGGTAGCGGTGTTCTTTCTTGTAGGGTCAAGTCTTCCTCAAGTCTGCTCCTGATGACCTTAAGTGCGTCTTTTATAGGGACGTTGGTGTAAAGACTTTCGACGTCAAAGCTGACCAGTTGGTCTCCTGGTTGTACTTCCTTTTCTCCTATTATTTGTGCAAAGTGTTGCGAGTTCTTTACAAATGACGTGCTCTTTCCTTGAAGTGGTTGGAGTAGGGGAAGTAAAAATTTACCTAGTTCATATGTAGGGGAGGTACGGGAGCTTGTAATTGGTCTTAGAGGCATATTATGTTTGTGTATTTTTGGCAGGCCATAGAGGTGTGGTGTCAGGCGTCTCCGCGTCTTTTCTGGAATGTACAGCACGTCATTTGTAAAGAACTCGCAACACTTTGCACAAATAATAGGAGAAAAGGAAGTACAACCAGGAGACCAACTGGTCAGCTTTGACGTCGAAAGTCTTTACACCAACGTCCCTATAAAAGACGCACTTAAGGTCATCAGGAGCAGACTTGAGAAAGACTTGACCCTACAAGAAAGAACACCGCTACCTACAAATGCCATCATGGAACTATTGGAATGCTGCCTTAACAATTCTTATTTTCAAGAAAAAGATAGATTCTTTAGCCAAGAGGACGGACTACCAATGGGCTCATCTCTCTCGCCCATAATCGCCAACATTTATATGGAATGGTTCGAATCCGAAGCAATAAAACAAGCAAAGAAGAAACCAAAAATATGGCTTAGATATGTGGATGACACCTTCATTATTTGAAACGGAAACGAGGACGAACTCAGAGAATTCTTACATCACATTAATAACTTTGCACCGACAATTAAATTCACCATGGAAAAAGAAGAGAACAACCAATTACCTTTTCTAGACGTCAATGTAGAGAAAAATGGCAACACCTTCCTAACCTCAGTGTACAGAAAACCTACACATACAGGGCAATATCTCAATTATACATCAAACCACTCAAACAACACAAAACATGGCATAGTAAGAAACCTTGTGGATAGAGCAATTACTCTCTGTAACTCAAACGAAGCTCTCAAAAGAGAAACTAACCACATCAAGACCGACCTCAACAAGAATGGCTATCCCATGAAACTGATTGACACAATATTGGAAAATCGCAAGAATCGGCCAAACACACGTAAAGCAGAGAAAGAGATACAACCAATACTCAATATTCCGTATGTCAAAGGAGTATCTGAGAAAATAAGAAGACTAGGAAAACGATACAACATCGAAACAGTATTCAGCTCTAGAGACACTTTAAGAAGCCACCTAACGAAGACGAGACCAGTAAGACAAGAAAAATTGTGTCTACCAGATCCCCTGCGAATGCGGCCAGTCTTACATTGGTGAGACACTAAGACCACTAGAAGTAAGGATTAAAGAACATCGGAATAATACCCGAAAAGGAGAGACCGAAAAATCAGGTGCAGCTGACCACGCCTGGACGCACGGCCATCATATCATGTGGACAAAAGCGGAAATCCTGCAAAAAGAACCGCACTGGAGGAAGAGGAAGTTTAAGGAAGCTGCTACCATACACCAAAATCCAGGTTGCTTTAGTAAGCCTTCATTAGACATGAGAAACGTCTGGAAACCCTTGTTAAGTAAATGTAATCTTAGAATAAGACCACCCAAGAGTTAAACGCATGATTCATCGAGCATGACGTCATCGAGCATGACTCATCAAGCATGACTCATCCAGTTATGCGTCATCACCTAGCAACACGCATGACTCCGCCCACTAGTCATGCGTCACAGCCCCTGCCTAGTATAAATAGAGCTGTAGTTACCGTACTTATTCAGTATTCACCTGAAGACGACTGGAGATACTTACCAGTTGAAACGTAGTGATTCTAAACAAATAAAGACAATGCAAGTCCAAAACTCTACTGCCGTTCATAATAATTAATGTTACCAACAATAATACCCGTCACAAATATTGATGATTGAAACAACTGCAAAAAATCTTCGTTTTCAAATGAAAACCGTCGAATTTTATAATTTGTTTTATTTAGCATTAAAAATAAGAGTAAGTTTGTTAAAGGTTATCTAGTCCGAAAATTTTTAGGTTTCGAAATATTGCCAATTATCTTTATTATGGCGGTTTTGCTGTGGATCTTAAGTTCAGTTACTCCTAGTTGGCTATGACTGTCCGTGCAATTTAAGCGCCCTTGTATGATTATTAATAAAGTTCAAATGGTAAGTGGCAGCTTCATACATTTCTTTAGAATTTACTGGTTTTCAACGCCGTCATAGCCAACTAGGAGTAACTGAACTTAAAATGCGCAGCAAGATTGCCAGATAAAGATATGAAATTGCCAATATTTCGAAAACTAAACATTTTCGAAATAGACAACCTTAAACTAACTTACCCTTTTTTAAATTCTTAATAAGAAATATTTATTGTTTGCAGTATTTCAATTTAATTTTTAGTCTTATTTACATAGATAAATTACCGGCAAGCGGACAAAGTGGTGCATCTTTCTTTTGCATTATAGTACACAGGAACGCCAAAATAAGCTCTGTAGCACAGGTAGACAATCACAGCTGTTTCTTCGTCCTTATTAGGACTCATCAAAAAGCCGAAACCAACTGCAGAAACAGCGAAAATGCGTTTTTAAGACTTACTTAAGAAAAAAATAAGTGGTGAAAACGCAGTATCGCCATCTGTTGGAATCAACTCAGATGCAGAAGACAAAGTCACTGTGTGTATATCATAGCACTAAAAAACAACCAACACAGGGTAGGCCACACATCTAGTTCGGACATAGATGCGAATTGCAGAGAAATGTAGTGAACCGCAAAATGTTGTGCCCTATGTGTGGCCTACCCTGTGTTGATTGTTTTTGAGTTCTATTTCTATGATTACACACACAATGGCTTTGTCTTTTGCATTAGAGTTGATTCCTACAGATGGCGATACTGCATTTTTATTACTTATTTATTTCTTTTACGTAAGTCTTGAAAACGCATTTTCGTTTTTTTTCTGGAATTGCCTAAGGGTCATGGCTTTCTGATAAGTCCTTATAATGACGAATCTGGCTGTCCCCTGTGCCCCAGGGAATCCATTATTTTGGCACCGTGTACTTTAAAGTAATAGACAGATACACCACTTTATCCGCTTGCGGCTAACTTTTCTTTCTATTTTATTGTTAGAACACTACATTTCTACGACTTTATTTAATTTTATTATTTGGACACCCTGTATTTATGAAAATATTATAAAAAGGTATCAAGGCAGGTTATTTTCTACAAGGAATCCATCCCAAATTAAATAAATAATAAAGGCTTCCTTATAGGTAAAATTTATAATTATTTTAGGGCTTGCAAAGGTAATTTTTGACATAAAAACCTAAATGTCAACATAGACATAATAAACAAAATCTGATTATGGTCTATTTCTTTTCGATTGCGAACGATGACAGAAACCCGTTTTACAATAAAAAAATGCAAGAATTTTCATTTTTGACAAGTTGAAAAAGTAAGGTTAGGGATTTACGTCATAACTGAAATTTTGTTGTTTACTGTTTTAGCGGTTAGAATTTTAAATTAACACTTGTTAAGGCCGCTTTACAGTTTGCAATTTTTCTTTCACACAAGAAAAGATTGCCCGGGAGTATGCGCAGAACGAGGCTAATGATCAGCTGGCGCAACTTGTATTGCTTGCAAGAAATATAGCTCGGACCGTATTTTTATTGCCATTGCAAGCGCAATTTTCTGGTGATTTATGAGACACCAAACTAAATATAAAAATCCCTGACATTTATTTATGTTTTTTCTAACCTATACGTTTTGTTGGTTTGCTTTCATGTCCTGTAATGATGTTTTGTTAAAATGAATTCACAAAAAGCGCCTAACCAAATGTATTTTTATTTTAATGGTTGGCAAGTGGTACATCACCTACGATCTTGGCAAGTCATTGCACGCTGTAAAACGAAGTAAAATTTTTATTGCCGCAATATTAATTGCTCCAAGACAACTTGCGTGAAAGAAAAATTGCAAACTGTAAAGCGGCCTTTAAGAAGATGAAATTTTAGGTTATGTCACAATGTTTGGCGTTTGACATGGCCTTCTATATTTTGTCGATAAATCGGGCATCCTTTTTGCTTCAACACAAAGTAGGCATAGGTTTACTATTTTATGTTGCAGAAAAACGTGAAATTAACCGATTTTATGTACAGAAAGTTAATAGATTGTTTGTTTCCTAATATAACTAGAGCTAAAAGTTATTTTTAATCGCTAAAAGGTTTATAATTAGCATATATTTGCTAGAAATCAATCGAAATTTCTTATTCTTCTTCTGTGATTTAAAAAAAAGACCTTTAATAAGTTGGCAATGCATTTATGTAGTGTAAATTGGTCCATGATTTAACCTATTAGGTGAATTTTTGTTCAATTTTTTTTTCTGTCATCGTTCGCAATCGAAAAGAAATAGACCATAGAATCTTACGTAGATTCGAAAAATGTAGCATTATAAATAGAATATTCCTTTTAAATAGAGCAATTTGACACCTTCTTCCGGTATAACCGATAATAAACATATTTTAGCCGGATTTTCCCCATCTATATTAGCATCAAATTTTCCTATGTATTTTTTTTTCATATACTGTATAGATCAATGCGGTTTCCGCTGGGACACCCTGTATTGATTGATGTGCCAGTTTACAGAAAATTATATTCTATATTTTTTGAAATGCTTGCAATACTTGACATCTTTAAATTAATAAAGAAAAAGTGCCTACAAAAAGAACACCGCAGGTGAAAATATTTATTAAAATCAGGGAAGGTTAGAAAGATGTGTTGCTAATACTGGCTGTTTAGGAGGGGAAGTACATCCTACAGTACATAAATTCGCTTTAGGAGATCTGATGGCCTTATTCTTACTCTGAAATGCTTTTCAATACAAGCTGTTAAATTCGCTGCCGTTGTTTCTTCATTATCAGCGATAATCATACAATTCTTTATTACTCTTTCGATGGCCCAGGGTTTAGGTTCCAGATAAAAAAGCATTGCTTGAAAGAGGTCTTTGTCAAGTGTCCCGTCTTCCTTTAGGATACCCATAGTTTTCAAGAAACACAGAGAACATTTGTTAGGGCTCTGTGGATCGCAAATCGTGGGGTCTTTACATTGTTCTTCGGAGTTAGCGATTTTGTGGTCCATTTCCGTTGGAGTAATTTTAAATGAACCATGAACGCCCTAGAAAAAAAAATAGATTTTTGCATCACCATTTGTGGAATACGTCAATTTTATTAGGTTTTAAACATTCACCAGATATCGACAATCCTCTGTTCAGAGGAAATACAACACCTCGTCTCAAACTGGTCCTTAAGCTCACGATTCCTTACAACACAATGCTGCTTCTCAGCATAGTGCCAAATGAACTCAAAGAAAGTAGGAGAATACCTGCTCCTGCCTAAGGATAAATAAAGAAACAATAATTGTTTTATTTCACTGTAAGTATTTATTAACCCTGGCGCTAAGCGCTTTCGACCTTATTTACTTAAGGCCATCATCAAGGCTCAACCCTAAAAGAAAGTATAACATTTATAAGTTGTAAGATAACAATAAAATGAGAGTAGGTACATTATAGTCAAATAGAGTTTTTTAAAGCAATGTTTAAAAAAGTTTTGGTACATCATTTTTGTCATTGACTGGCACGTGATCTGATCTTGCCTTACTAATGTAAATAGTGTAATATAAAATACAAACCACAATATTTGATCTGACCAGATCGTGATGATGTGTCGATGTATAATTCTCAGTTTCATCACGACGCCAATGTGCTTGTTGGTTGAAATGCCATTTTGATCTTGTGTAGGTTATTGTTTCTTCAAAAAATAGTGAAATCTTGCAAAACGACAAAATTCCGCTAAACGATATTTCAAAAGTGATTTCCTCTGAATTCTCATAAATAATTTTGTAAAAATCTGTTTCATATTCAGCGACAACTATAATTCTTTTCAGTGAATCGGAACTCCTGTTTCAGGCATCAGCCACTGCCAAGATCTCAGCGCCTGAAAAATCGGTTACCGGGATTTTGTTGGTTGGCAAAATAGTGACATTTTACCAACCAACAAAATCCCTCTAAACGCTATTTTAATCGTGATTTTCTTGGAATCCAGAGAAATATAATTATTTTCAGTGAATCGAGAATCCGGTTTCAGATATAAGCCAGTGCGAAGATTTTATCGCCTGAAAAATCGATTTGCGGGATTTTGTTGGCTGGCAAAATGTCACCAATGTCACCATTATGTACCAACACGCATTGCTTTAAAAAATCTATTTGACTAGTAAGTAGTTATTTTATTTTTATTTTACAATTTATAAATTTTATACTTACTTTTACGGTTGAGCCCTGATGATGGCCTTAATAAATAGGTAAGGCCAAAAGCGCATGGCGTCAGGGTTAATAAATACTTACAATGAAATTTCAACAATTTTTTCTTTCTTCTAAACACAGTGTACATTGTACAACCAACTCTCCCCATTACTTTTAATAGATAAAGTTCTAGCCAAACGTTGCACTAATCTACTTTTTCATAAGAACCAAAGAGGTTTTAGAAAAGTGGATGGTATTAATCTAAATAATCTGGCCCTTCAGTGTCAGCAAATTAACATTGGACCTACACTAGTGGCGCTCGTGGATATTTTTCTAATGAGGAAATGTCTAAAATGCATAACTTACAAGTTCACATAGAAAAAAGTAGCTAGGAAAAATGGCCACGACATGATTTATGTTTATTTATTTTTTAAGAATAATCCAAACAATATTTCTACATTCTTCTCCAAAGTTATTAGCTCCATGCGAAAATATATCTATACAGGGTGTCCGGTAACTTATGGGCCGTAGAATAACTGGAGATACTAGACATCAAACTAAGCCGATTATGTCATATAAGTTTTGTCGGATTGTTACTCGTTCTAGAGATACAGGGTGTTGAAAGTAAAAGTTTATTCTCGAAAATAAGCCATAATTTTAAAACGGTTTAATGAATCGAATTGGAAGTTGGCAATATTATGTTTTTATGAGCAAGAAATAAGAATTTGTAGAAATTTTTAAGTTTCAAACTAGAGGGCGCTAGTTGCATACATGGGGCTTCACAAATCTATGATGTTTTTTCTTACCTGTGATATTAGGTGTTTTTCAATTATAGTTTCTTAAAAAGGACATTTTCTGAGTCAAAAATGTGTACTTGATTGATCTTAATATCTTTAACGGTTTTCGAGATATTTCCCTTTAAACATCCCAAAGCATAAAAAAACATAGTAAATAATTAAATTAACAAAAAAAAACAAGAGTGACAATCCGAAAAAACTTATATGACATAATCGGCTTAGTTTGATGTCTAGTATCTCCAGTTACTCTACGGCCCATAAGTTACCGGACACCCTGTATATGTATATTAAAAACATTAGGTTTTCTTGACCCGAATCATGACTATGATTCCTAATGGATTTTTAAAAACTTTTTAAATTATAGGACGATACAGATATTGAGGAGTATGAGAAAGTTATTTTAAAAAAAAAATATTTTTAACAATACAATGAAATTAAACAATCATTTTAATAGTTTTCATTGCCTCATATTTTTTCCTGGATTTTTTATGCATGAAAATAACTCCTCACCCATATACATACCACCTTTCCATTGTTAAAAACAGAAATCAATATCTTGCTTGGTTTTTTTGTAATTCGGGTAAATAAAACCTGCTATTTGACATGCAATTTTCAACGCTAACGGATATACTAGATGATTATGTATACGTTAATATGCTCTAAAAACTATAGAATATATGTCTAGAAACCATTCTAATTTGTCATTGGTCGGCTTAAGATCGACCACTAGTCTTATGACGTATACCGCTAGTTCTACAACGAACTGCCTACGTAGCTATTGAATTCGATGGATGTCTGCGACTGAGTGTGGACAAGACAAACCACATGGATAAAAATTATACCTAAATAAAATATTTAAAAAATACAACCTTATAGTATAAGGCACTTTCAGGTGGTTTCAAATTTATTTTTCATGCTTTCTAAAAAAAAATAATATTCTTTATGTTAAAACTTTATCGAGAACAAAGTTCAGTATTTTGAAACTAATAAAGCTAAGTATTTAAAATTCCCTAAGCTTTTAACTAAAATATAAGATACGCACAGTATCGGCTCGAGGAAATACTTTTTTCTGAATTTTAAATTAGGTGTTTATACACAAGAACTTTCCATTTAAGCTAAAATATAAGTACATCTCTAGGTACCATAACTTAGGTTTAACTTTTTTAATACATGGCGTTTTTAAAATTGTGCCGATCTGACCATTCAGATAAATATGCATATGTTAATTTTTGCAAATGGAACACCCTGTATTTTATCTTGTTAGCGCGTAGAAAATCAAAGTTCCTATCTAAATGTTTTATATTATGTAACTATTCACATTTTATGTCGTTTTAGAATTATCAGCAATTAAAAAAAAAACCTTAAAATCTCTGTATGTTTTAAGTTCACAAGACATTATTTTGGTAAAGTAGGCTTTGACTAAATTTTAAAGTTGACACTTACCCTAGACCTGTTGTTATATTCTAGTTTACTTATTTAAATTTCACGATAACAATACTTTCCTGCCAACGAAAAATAAAATAATATACTTTTCCTATTTTATTCGTGCATATACAGGGTGCTGATTAAATTTAGAATAACAGATTTTGACGTAAACGAATCACCTGAGCAGAAAACGCTGAGATACACAGATTTAATTTTTTGCTATATTTTAAAAAGTTCTGAAAAAAGCACAGGGTTCGTCAAAAAAACTGAACAGCGGTCGACTTTTTAATTTTTTAATTTCTCATAAAATTAAAGACCTATTTCATATAATATGTCATTTATGTCTAAAATTACCCGTTTTTAAAATAAGGGACATGAAAATGTTTTTTGTTATAATCATGCCAATGCCAAAACTCAAACCAATTTAGTCTCATTCCAAAAATCGTCCTGCTTACATTTCTTGCTTTATACTTTATTCAGAAAAATGGGATATACTACTTAAGTTGGCAACTAATGGGGAAACTTTTTTAAAATCAACTTTACGAAAAAAAGTTATTCTTCATAAAAAGTTCTGCATGGTCCAAAACCTAAAATGCAATCAGATCAGCTGTTAAATTTTTTCAGTCGTATACGAGGTTTGTTAAAAAATATGATTTTTGCCTAAATAAAAAAGATAAATATTTGTTCCGTAATAAGATAAATTTGTAAAAATAAAAAAAAAATAAGTAGAAGGATGTAACTGCATATTAAAATATAGTTTCCATTTCGAACAACTTTTCATTGTTACAGTTTTCAATATTGTCAAATATAAAGGTACTTTACTCTTGGGCAAAATTCATATTTTTTGACAAACCTCGTATACGACTTAAAAAAATTTAACAACTGATTTGACATTTTAGGTTTTGGACCATGCAGAACTTTTTATGAAGAATACCTTTTTTTCGTAAAGTTAATAATAAAAAAGTTTCCCATTAGTTGTCAACTTAGACACTGTAGGTACCAATAAAAAAAATGTTGACAGCTGTTCAGTCTTCTTGACTTACCTGGTGTATTTTTCAGAAATCGCATGCAAAATAAAATCAACGTGCCTAGCGTTTTCTACATAAGATGGTTCGTTTACCTGAAAAATCTATTATTCCAAGCTTTGTCATCACCCTGTACATACATATTATAGCCTTGATATGAATACACTTACCGTTATGTATTGACAAGATTCTGGAATCATATCTTCTGCAAACAATTCGGTTGTGGTTTCACCCTTAAAAAAAATTAATATCAAATAACTTGTCCACCAGCAGCGTGTTTCGTGTCTCGTTCTCGCTTTATCCTTAATGGTGTGAACGTTGTTGGGAAATGTTCACTTGTAATCTCCCTAGAGCATCAATTATTTCCGAAAATTTTATCGTTTTCGCGAATTATTTGAATTTTTTTTTTAATTAGTGACTAAGGAAAAATTTTCAGATTTATAATTCAAGCTTGAAGGAGATTCGGTAAGAAAATTTCGCATCTAGTAAAATATTACACCAAAATTTAACATGTCTTGTATGAATGAAAAACTTTTGAAATAAAATAGTGATTTATGAATAAAGCGGGAGTCCCATGCATCCGATTTCCGACATCCGATATCCGAAAATAATTTGGTTTTCGTACGAAAATGTTTTGCATGTCCCATGGATACGATATTCGGATCCGAATTTCTGTAAACATGACGTTGGAAGTCCGACGTTTATGACATACCCGTCAATTTCAAACCTTCCTTAAAACTTGTTAGTATATATTTTTTACTTAAAACCAAATATTTTTTATAGTTCGGTTATACTTATACCTTTTTTCATAATGGAAAAAATTAAATAAAGTTGTTAAAAGTAGCATACGAGGGTGCTAAAGAATTTCTATAGTAGGTAGCTAGTAGGCATATGCTTAAGAAATTAATAAATATTTATAAAAAGCAAAATTAGAACTTTTATTATAGACTAGCCTCACATGTCCATAGTTGTTCTTAGAAGGCAAAAATAAGATTAAACTGGTCTACTAAAAAATGTATTCATTAATAATTTAAGATTAAATCACAAATCTAAATGTAAGAGACTTTATTTTTAAGATAGAGTTCCCAATAATGAAAGCTAAACATTTATTTTAAATTTAAAACAACATATTCAACCAGTAGGTATTATAAAATTTATATTAAACTTACTAACGTTTTATAAATATGAATTTTATTAGGAACCCACCATAAGAATTTTAAACAAATCAGGGACAATATTGTAATAATGTAGATTTCCAAAATTAGGTAGGTACCGTCAAACGGGGTGAATCGGATCAAAATTTCAGGTTTTTTCAATATTTTCATCCTTTTAATAAAAAAAGAAATTCTGTAAAAAATATATGTTACAGATACACGTCTAAGGCACAAATTACTGACTTTTTTTTTTCAAAACTGAGCAACCACTTTCCTCTTTTTTTTTTTCATAAGTGATCCGTTTCACCCCAGGGAATGGGGTGAAACGGATCAGTGGTTTAAATGCCGTTATTTCGCGTTTTAACACTATCGGGGGTGAAACGGATCACAAAAAATATTTAAAAAAAATATCTTGAAGACTGTTTTTAATAAAAAATGTTAAAACTACTACAAAATAAGAGATTTTATTAAAAAACTAAAAAAAATTAACATTGACAATAACAACTTTATAGGTATTTTGGCTTATTCTAAGTTATAGTTTTTAATGTTCTTGAAAGTAAATGTTCCTCTTCTTAGGGGGATGGCTTGCATTTTTTTTATAATATGCTCTTGCTTGATCACGGCGATATCTTTAATTTCGGGATAGGCAAAAACTGATTCTTTTTTTGACGACTTCTTTCTTAAACATTTAATCGTGGCCTCTTCGCCTAAAATCTCTTCAATTTTCGCAGCAAAAAATCTATCTCTTTTGTTAGTGACAAATTTCACGATAACAAATTCTCCAAGTTGAAAATTTGTATCTATCCCCTCTGTTGAACCTCCGTCGTTGTTTTCCAATTCTGAGGAACTCAGATCAGTGACTTCTTTCTCTTGCTCACTTTGAGAACTTTCACTTTCTTCTACAAGGTCTTTCTTAGAAATACTTTTTCCTGCTATCATACTGACCCTTTTACCCCTTTTTGGATTTTCGCCAGAGCCTGTTCTTAGTTCTCTTAAATGATCGACAATGGTGTTCGCCCACCTTTTCTCTACTCTTGCTTCCTCGGTCTCTCCATTTTGGTCTTTTTTTTTCAAGTGTTCAATCTTTTTGAGTGTCTGAGTTGGATTAAATGGCACAATGCCACAAGCTTTAAAACCTGCTTGGGTATTTAAGACTGATTTCAGGCCCACTGTTTCTATTGTTTTATTCAACAATGCAGGAAACATAGTTTTTGGAAGAACACCTCTGTTTTTGATCTTCCAATTTGTGAGCACCTTTCGCCAAGCATTCTTAAGGGGTCGAAAATAGGCAACATCAAGTGGTTGCAGCAAATCTGTCGAGTTGGGCGGTAAAAGTACGAACTTTATACCATTATTTTCACACTGCTCAATAACGTTAATTGTAAGGTGACTGCATAAATTATCTCCAATCATAACCTTGGAACCTTCCAACTTCCTAAAGTAGGGAAGAGCGATTGATATAAACCAGTCCTCAAACGTTGTGCTGTCAAACCAACCATTCATTGCTCTGTTGTACCGTGAACCTGGGAAGCCTCCATCTGCCCACCCTTCGTACATATGTTTTGCCTTATATACAATATAGGGCGGCAAGAGTGTTCCATCACCAGCAACTGAAAACATAACGCTTGTGCTGGTTTTTGACGTATCGATAACTCTATGAGCGTGTTTTGATCCCTTTCTTACGACGACTTTTACAGCTCCTGGGTCGTCAGTAAAATTGGTTTCATCATAATTGATGACATTTGACGGTGGAACACCTTCCAGTAACTCTCCAAGTTGACGAAAATATTGTTCAACTATTTCGTAGGAGACGGCAGCCCTTACTCTTTTTGTATTTTCCGCCAATTTTACCGTGAGATTCTTATGTCGCTGCATAAATGATTTGAACCAATCTATTCCTGGCATATTGTCATTGAATCTTTTTTCCCTTTTTCCTGCTTTGTTTAGATATTGCTGCACCATATACCAAATATCAATACTTTGAAGAGGAAAGCCCCAATCCGCACATAGTAACATGCAATCCACCAGCTTTTTCTCCTCGAGTTCAGAAAGGACCGGTTGTCCTCCAATATTTAAGGATTGTTCGCCTGCGCGATATTTTCGCTGTAAGGTCGTGTAAGGCACTGCATACATCTCAGAAGCTCTTCTTATACTCATACGGCCATTTGCAACAGCTGCCAGTGCTCGTTCCATAAAAACTGGATCATATTGAAATTTTCTTGTGTGTCCTAATTTTTTTTTGTAGTTTCGAGGCATTTTATCTGTAAAGAAAACAAACACATGTTACGTTGGGATCCCCTACTTATCGTCCTACCGTCCCCTACCTATCGTCTTACTCTGCCCTGCCTGCCACACATCGCAAGTCGCAACAGCCTTGCCGCCCCCGAACAGACTACTTTTTAATGAAAGTAAATATGTATGTAGGTACTAATAAGAAATGCATGACCCGTTTCACCCCCTAAATTTGAAATTTTTTACAAAAAAAATTATTAAACTTTAACCAACAAAGATAAAAAAAAAAATTATTGAGTAATATGTATTCGACCAATTAAGTAGCTTGAAAAAACTTACCAGAAACCTCCTACTTTTATTGCTTCTTCTGGGGAATCCAATCTTTTCAAGTTTTGTAAAAACTACACAATAACGACTTTTTGTTTTTTCGCCAATACCACGCATGCGCAACGCGAGCCAGCTCCTTATTCGGGCTTATTACTGTGAATGATCTATTCGCCGACAAGTTCAAACGTTTATTTGTCCCAAAGCTTACGCATACTATCAATCCTAAAAACATTCGGTAAAAATGCGTGGGTGATCCGTTTTACCCCTTGCGATCCGTTTCACCCCGTTTGACGGTATATACCTATTTTTAAATAACAAATTTATGTTTTTGTTAATTTTTTGGTTTTATAATGTTTCTCATCCAAAATCTTCGCGGGTCTTTGTTTTTTTCTAGCGGGTTTATGTTTCTTTCGTAAAATTAACAAAAGCGATAAAAGTAGTACGCTATTGGCAGCACAAATGTATTCTCTACACTGATTATTCATAAGTTATATCACAAGAGGTGAATATTTTAAATAAAATATTTACCTCGAGTGGTATATGTTGAGATTATATACCAAAAAAAAAGAAAAAATACAACGAAATGCAAGATTTTTAAAATGATTTATGTAGCTACTAGAAAAACGTACAAAACGAAACAAAACCTAAACAATTTACAAAGTAATAAAACTAACAGAAAATTTGTTGGTCAATATATACTGCCGTGTTTCGTAGAATTTCTCGAATTGGGTCCATATATACTTTTTTGTTTTTGTTGTATTTTCTGGGATAGTCTTTTCAGCGTTTTTTCTTATATTTTCGACTGAAACATTACCGAATCGGCAAGATTCCATTTTAAAAAAAATGTGACATGAATCTGACAACATCAAAAACTTGATTTGTTGAAAGGGATTTTTGTTATTATAGAAACGGTCTATAGCAACCATCAAATATTTTAAACTTGTTATGATGTTGTTATGCATTGGCATTGTTGTGGCAGGTGGCCCGGGGTATATCCACTTATGCGGGGTATATTCAGTATAATATGCATCTGATTGGTCGCAAAACAGCGTTTAATTGGTCAGAATCGGATTGAGGTATATAATCATTGTTATATTAAATATCTAAAAAGCACCGAACCAAATAAAAGTTAAATTGTCAAAAATCTAGTAAAGTCAGTTTAAAAAATTTCCGACATCGTAAATTTTTAAAATTATTCGGACGAAATTTGATGCCAAGATTTTCGACCAATGACAGCGCCGACGTATCATCGTATCGTCGGAAATCGGATGCATGGGACTCCCGCTTAAGAATAAAATTGGTGATACGTTTTCATTGTTGCAAAACCGTCAATGTCAAAAAATTACATCTCTGGAAATTTTCCAAGGATATTTCCAAAAAATTTTACTTATTAATTTTTAGTTAAATTTATACTAGGGAAATTTACCGGAGACAGGTTAGCAACGGCCACTGGCAACGCGAGAAATTTTCATCGACGGGGGACGCCGCGCTCGCAGTCGAACCTCGTGGGTCGACTAGAGGGGCCTGGACCATCTGCATCGTGATTGATAATAAAAGTAGCGAACTTATTTAAATAATTAAATAGATGCTCACTCTTAGTTAGTTATTAATGGATTTTTCCCATAAAAACATGGTAATAGCCAGATCAGCCCGATTTGTTTTTTTTTAAATGGTCTCAAAGTTGAAAATTCGTAAATATGAAGAAATAATTGTGAGTGAGTGATGGTGTTTTTTAAATAGGAAGAGAGGGACGTTATCCTGTGACCTGTTAGGAGGTTTAAACTAAAGAAGACATATCATTCACATGATTTTTCCAATATCCCCATTGATAAGCCGGTATACGTCAATAATCAGAGTCGTACTAGGAAAAAACAGGAATTAAGATAAACGCACGTCTATGAACTTTAACAAAAAAAGGACCGTTGCTGTCATTTAATTTTCTCTAAATTTTGAATATTAGTTAAGTATACCATAACAACATCGTAGTAGGCAGATCGGCCCGTGGCCGATCGATTTGTTTTTTTAAAACGGTCTCAAAGTTGAAAATTCGTAAATATTAAGAAAAAGTAATGGTTTATTTTAAATAGAAAAAGAGAGACGTTATCCTGTGGCCTGTTAGGAGGTTTAAACTAAAGAATACTTATAATTTTCATGATTTTTTCCAATATCACCAACGATCAGCCGGTATACGTCAATAATCAGGGTCGTACTAGGAAAAAACAGGAATTAAGATAAACGCACGTCTATGAACTTTTACAGAAAAAGGACCGTTGCTGTCATTTAATTTTCTCTAAATTTTGGATATTAGTTAAGTATACCATAACAACATTGTAGTAGGCAGATCGGCCCTTGGCCGATCGATTTGTTTTTTTAAAACGGTCTCAAAGTTGAAAATTCGTAAATATTTAGAAAAAGTAATGGTTTATTTTAAATAGGAAGAGAGGGACGTTATACTGTGACCTGTTAGGGGGTTTAAACTAAAGAATACTTATAATTTTCATGATTTTTTCCAATATCACCAACGATCAGCCGGTATACGTCAATAATCAGGGTCGTACTAGGAAAAAACAGGAATTAAGATAAACGCACGTCTATGAACTTTTACAGAAAAAGGACCGTTGCTGTCATTTAATTTTCTCTAAATTTTGGATATTAGTTAAGTATACCATAACAACATTGTAGTAGGCAGATCGGCCCTTGGCCGATCGATTTGTTTTTTTAAAACGGTCTCAAAGTTGAAAATTCGTAAATATTTAGAAAAAGTAATGGTTTATTTTAAATAGGAAGAAAGGGACGTTATACTGTTACCTGTTAGGGGGTTTAAACTAAAGAATACTTATAATTTTCATGATTTTTTCCAATATCACCAACGATCAGCCGGTATACGTCAATAATCAGGGTCGTACTAGGAAAAAACAGGAATTAAGATAAACGCAAGTCTATGAACTTTTACAGAAAAAGACCGTTGCTGTCATTTAATTTTCTCTAAATTTTGGATATTAGTTAAGTATACCATAACAACATTGTAGTAGGCAGATCGGCCCTTGGCCGATCGATTTGTTTTTTTAAAACGGTCTCAAAGTTGAAAATTCGTAAATATTAAGAAAAAGTAATGGTTTATTTTAAATAGGAAGAGGGGGACGTTATCCTGTGACCTGTTAGGGGGGTTAAACTAATTAATACTTATCGTTTACATGATTTGTTCCAATATCACCAACGATCAGCCGGTATACGAGAATAATCAGGGTCGTACTAGGAAAAAACAGGAATTAAGATAAACGCACGTCTATGAACTTTTACAAAAAAAACACAGGATAACGTCCCTCTCTTCCTATTTAAAATAAACCATTACTTTTTCTTAATATTTACGAATTTTCAACTTTGAGACCGTTTTAAAAAAACAAATCGATCGGCCTCCGGCCGATCTGCCTACTACGATGTTGTTATGGTATACTTAACTAATATCCAAAATTTAGAGAAAATTAAATGACAGCAACGGTCCTTTTTTTGTAAAAGTTCATAGACGTGCGTTTATCTTAAATTCCTGTTTTTTTCTAGTACGACTCTGATTATTAACGTATACCGGCTTATCAATGGGGATATTGGAAAAAATCATGTGAATGATAAGTCTTCTTTAGTTTAAACCTCCTAACAGGTCACAGGTTAATGTCCCTCTCTTCCTATTTAAAAAACACCATCACTCACAATTATTTCTTCATATTTACGAATTTTCAACTTTGAGACCATTTAAAAAAAAAACAAATCGGGCCGATCTGGCTATTATCATGTTTTTATGGGAAAAATCGATTAATAACTAACTAAGAGTGAGCATCTATCTAATTATTTAAATAAGTACGCTACTTTTATTATCAATCACGATGCAGATGGTCCAGGCCCCTCTAGTCGACCCACGAGGTTCGACTGCGAGCGCGGCGTCCCCCGTCGATGAAAATTTCTCGCGTTGCCAGTGGCCGTTGCTAACCTGTCTCCGGTGGGAAATTTCCGGGGGTAATAACATAAGTGGTATAAAAATAACCGATAATTTTTACAATTGCGTGTTTTCTATAATTTGCAAAGAAAACACGCAAGCGTAAAAATTTTTTGGTTAATTTTTTACATATGAATGGAATTTCCTGTCTAATTTGACCGCTGGAAGTTTAAAGAGCATAAATATTTCCGGAAATTTTATTCGTTGCCATGGTAGTGATTCAAAATGAAATCTTCTGACTGGTTAGAAAAATTAGGTCCGAAATTTTCATCTTTATTTTTAAATTGACAGTATTTCGGTTTGGCTTAACCGAGTTTAATCAACATAAAATCTGTTTTTGAAACCTTAATACATGGTTTTCGAACAATTCTAAGTGCACAGAACTTATTCGTTTGACTTTTTCCGAATAAAGATGTTAAATTGACACAACAAAACATTGTTAAAATAGCTGAAGAATGCGTTCTTTAGCTCAATTAGGCTAAAAAGATAATTTTCACTAAAAATTAAGTGTAGGTGGCTCTAAAGTTCTACCTGGTGACACAAGACAATTCTTTCCGTAATTTTAAAAGTAAGGATTAAAAAATTTGAGGAGTTTAAAAAAGTGTGTAATTTACCATTTTTCGGCCAATTCAAACCTTAAACCGGAAGTGAAGTCAACTATTAAATATTAAATGGAAACCCCACATTTTAATTCAATGCTTGAATTCTAAGAAAGATTCTCTTTTCAATGACGGATCACACTTTATCATTTGTTTCAGAAATGGCCGCCTAGGAAGAAAAAAAAGGAAAATTAATTTATTTTCCTTTGAGTTGAGGGTGTTCTGTCTTGTTTCGATGAGGCAACTACAAAAATATCAAATCGAAATATGTGACAATATTTCTTATTATCCCTCTTATTTATGGAATTTATAGAACTTTGACCAGCAAGATGCCAGAATTAAAAACCGATAAGGGCAAACAAATTTGTTTAAAATTGCTGGATTCTGTGCGCAATCGTCTGTTTTCCAGTTTCCTATGAAGAAAAAACGGCTACTCATATGGGGACTTTACTTGATCCGAGATTCAAACAGGAAGATTTTATGAACAATGAGAATTTTAAATCTGCATCACATTTTCTAGAGCAAGAAATGAACTATGTAATAAAGAAGAAAGCAAAAAATAGTTCAACTACTCCATTAGATGAAGATGCCAGAACAGGTAGTAGTTCAAGTTTTTCGGAATCGAGTTCTCTGTTTTCATTTATGGAAGAGAAAGTGCAGCAAAAGATAATATCAACAACGGCTGACCTAATTATTATGAAGTGGCAGTACATGGAGCGTCAGAATACAGCTCAAGACGCTGATCCACTTTTTTTTGGGAGGTAATTTTTAGCAACTAATATCGAAAGTAATGTGCTATTACTATTACTATTTTGTGTTGTTAGATAAATGCAAACGATTTTAAACAGATGCAAGAACTATCCCAGAAATACCTTTGCATTCCAGCTTCCTCAGTGGAATTGGAAAGGACATTTAGCACGACTGGACAAATAGTATCGGAAAGAAGGGCAAGACTAAAATCAAAAAATGTGGACATGTTGGTTTTCCTAAACAAAAGCAGTTTTTTGTTTCCAAACAAATAGAAACTTCTTATAACCTATAATGTTTGTATTTTACGTTTTTTTTAATGGATTTTCTTATTAATAAACCTTTTTAAACCGTATTAATGGTATTTTTTTATTATTTGTCTAATATTTTTCAGATTTAGTAAATTCTTTAAAATTATCGATAATAATCGATAGACAAAGATGCGACTATCGATGGTGGGGACAAATTATAGAAAACACGCAAGAGTAAAAATTTTTTGGTTAATTTTTTACATATGAATGGAATTTCCTGTCTAATTTGACCGCTGGAAGTTTAAAGAGCATAAATATTTCCGGAAATTTTATTCGTTGCCATGGTAGTGATTCAAAATGAAATCTTCTGACTGGTTAGAAAAATTAGGTCCGAAATTTTCATCTTTATTTTTAAATTGACAGTATTTCGGTTTGGCTTAACCGAATTTAATCAACATAAAATCTGTTTCTGAAACCTTAATACATGGTTTTCGAACAATTCTACGTGCACAGAACTTATTTGTTTGACTTTTTCCGAATATAGATGTTAAATTGACACAACAAAACATTGTTAAAATAGCTGAAGAATGCGTTCTTTAGCTCAATTAGGCTGAAAAGATAATTTTCACTAAAAATTAAGTGTAGGTTGCTCTAAAGTTCTACCTGGTGACACAAGACAATTCTTTCCGTCATTTTAAAAGTAAGGATTAAAAAATTTGAGGAGTTATAAAAAGTGTGTAATTTACCATTTTTCGGCCAATTCAAACCTTAAACCGGAAGTGAAGTCAACTATTAAATATTAAATGGAAACCCCACATTTTAATTCAATGCTTGAATTCTATGAAAGATTTTCTTGTCAATGACGGATCGCACTTTATCATTTGTTTCAGAAATGGCCGCCTAGGAAGAAAAAAAAGGAAAATTAATTTATTTTCCTTTGTTTTCTAAAATGTCCATAACTTTAATAAAACAAGGTAAGTGGTAAAGAGTAGGTCATGGAAACGTTGAAGTGGTTCATTTCAACCGGCTTTATAATATACAATTGACTGGCTTGAGGAAAATGTGTCCGTTAGGGCTATTATTTAAGTACAACCTGTTTAAAAAAAACGAAGTTTCTCGAATTTTTCAAATAGCCACCCATCTTTGTTTTATTATAATAAAGTTCTTCATTTAATTTCCTTTCTAACGGTGTAGAATAAGAAGTTATGTCAAGTACCTATGCCGTGGAAAACAATTCATTCATTTCAGTCTTTGTAATAGTGGTGGAGAACTATCGATAGTCCCCACCATCGATAGTCGCATCTTTGACTATTGATTAATATCGATAATTTTCGATAGTTTTAAAGAATTTACTAAAACTGAAAAATATTACACAAATAATAAAAAAATACCATTAATACGATTTTAAGAGGTTTATTAATAAGAAAATCAATTTAAAAAAAACGTAAAATACAAACATTATAGGTTATAAGAAGTTTCTATTTGTTTGGAAACAAAAAACTGTTTTTGTTTAGGAAAACCAACATGTCCACATTTTTTGATTTTAGTCTTGCCCTTCTTTCCGTTACTATTTGTCCAGTCGTGCTAAATTTTCTTTCCGATTCCACTGAGGAAGCTGGAATGCAAAGGTATTTCTAGGATAGTTCTTGCATCTGTTTAAAATCGTTTGCATTTATCTAACAACACAAAATAGTAATGTCTGTTTAAAGGTTGGAGACAATGACGTTTCTTGAACGGCAGTAGAGTTTTGGACTTGCAATGTCTTTATTTGTTTAGAATCGCTACGTTTCAACTGGTAAGTATCTCCAGTCGTCTTCAGGTGAATACCTTGTAGTCCAGAAGTCAGAAGAATAACATCTTTAAACATATATAACATATTAATCATTTTGACAGCTTCAGCATACATTAATTTGCTTCATAATTTTTTCTCTGATTGTGTATTTACTTGGCAGAACATCTAGAATCTAGTATGTGTACACAAGTTGACAAAGCCACTATCATTAACAATATTGAAAGGCTGAAAATCAGAGGCAATCATAAATGTTAGTGCTATATCAAGTTGTCTTTTTCTTTGGGAGTCACTGCTATATTCAATTTCCCTTTTAAAACATGGACTTATCGAAGTTGAAGTACTAGTTTCATTATTATCACTAGATTCCCTGTCTAGCTTAGGATGAAATCGTTTTAAATGATCATTTAAATTTGACGTGTTACCACTGGTTTTATACCCCCTTAAACATTTTGCCAATTTTTTGTCACTTGATTTTTTAAAAAAATGCCACACTTTCGACATCTTTTGTTGTTTATTAAACTTTTGTTTTTCATCATGGGAAGTGTCTGTATCAGAACCTACTCTGAGTATTATGGGCAGGGCTTACAGATCTGCTTTGATCTTGTAAACGATCAGGGTCAGATTCAGCCTCAGAAGATACTCGTCCTAAAAAAACAGTGGAGATTATAGATTAGGTTAAGACATAAATATAACACAAAATATAAAAATTATATTTTGCAATGTGCAAATAATATTATTTTTAATCTAAATCTGTAAATACATGGCCCTACTCTAGTCTAGGTCCTAATTTATTGTAACATGACTTACTTCTGCTTGGTCTCGAGCGAGCACCATTTAAAGACTTTTCCATTGTTTTATCCTTCAGGTTTTGGTTTTGATCATACCAACCACGATCGAAGATCAACGCAAACACACAGAAACCTAACGTCGAATGACGATTATATTTCTTTTCTTCGCCTTAACCTAACTATTAATAAGTAAAGGGCACTACAGTCAACTATCGAAAACTATCGATAGCTCGCAAAAACAATCGATATTTTTCGATGGTCGAAACTATCGATAGCACTATCGATAGTGCTATCGATAGTTCTCCACTACTTCTTTGTAATTATTATTTAATACCATTTGACATTTTGGTCTAATAAATGCAGAAATAATATTTTTGTTTTCCACGGCATACTAGACTGGTCTGACTAAAATTCTTATAGCTTATTCGAGTCTAACAATTACATTTATGATGTGTCTTGTTAATTTCTACTATTACCTAGTGAATAATTTTAACTTGTGTTACATCGTTAGAAAGAAAATTTAATGACCAATATTATAATATTAAAACAAAGATGGGTTGCCATTTAAAAAAATAGAGAAATTTACCTTTTTTTTAGAAAAATAGTATAATATATAATAATATAGCCCTAACGGATACCTACATTTTTCTCAAGTAAGTCAGTTTTATACTATTAAAATGAGCCATTTTAACGTTTTCATGGCCTACTCCTTACTACTAAACTTGTTTTACCAAAACTATGGACATTTTAAAAAACAAAGGAAAATTGATATAGGCGGCCATTTTTAAAACAAATGGTAAGGTGTAACATGTCATTGAAAACAGAATTTTCTATAGAAAATAAGAAGTATAGAATAAAAATATGGGTTTTCCGTTTAAAAGTTGACTTCACTTCCGCTTAAAACGAAAGTGGTTTCAAAGGTTTAAATTGGTCGAAAAATGGTAATTTACATACTTATTAACGTCTTATATTTTTAAATTTTAACTGCGATTACGAAAAATATTTCTTGTGTCACCCAGTATAATGTATGAAGGAAATGGTCGCACAAATTTTTAAGAAATGAAATATAAAAAATGTATGTGAGGATTCCTATTTTAAAATATATTATGTATATTCTATATTCAACCCCTGCCGGTACCAGTGTACAATTATTGTTAAAAATTAATCATATTCTTACCAATATAAGGAAACATAACAGTATAAATCTTAAGTTTTTCATTTCGACGGATTTTCCAAAAAATGTTGATTTGTTGCTTGTTGTAGGTCTCCTAATAATAAAAAAAAGGTTAGTGCAATAAAAATACGAATCCAATTACTAATATTGATAAGAAAACCATAACATTTTTGTCAGAAATTTAATTTTAAAACCAACAGTGGCGACGCCAGAAAAATTCAACTAGGTGGGCACAAATGGGCTTGATATTTATAGGTTGGGCATGGTCATGGTATTCAGTTATGGTTTAGTTCCATGGGGAGAAATTTCGTAACTGAAATTCCTTATCCTTATCCCTAATTTGCTGATTGCATTATATTTTTATCGTTTTTTAACTCATCTATCTGGTCAGTCCACAAACACTAGGCCAGTGGCCTGCTGCAACCATGTTGGGTCTCCTTTTTCTTTATTGGCAGTACTACATTATAATTTTTTGTTCCCCTAAAAATAAATCAAAAACATTAAATAGTTTGCACATTATGTTATCTATGAACACACATTCTGGGTGGGCACCTTTAGTTTCTCTGGTACTGCCACTTACACTTTAAAAATACATTGATTGCTGGCACTAACTACTACTACTAACAGCGTAATTGGCAGTATAACGATTATTGGATTTAACTTTTTTTTTTAATTGACATGAACGGCACTGCGCCGTAGTGGATACAGTAAGTACCTAACATAAAGCTGTAACCAACACAATAATAAAATTCAATTTTTATAGCTTCGCATTTTGGAATCAGCAATGTTACACAGCTTGATATTTTAGCCATCACCCCGTATAAATTAACTCATAAAGTGAAGTCATACATATTATACTTAGTGGTCCAAGAGACAGCCTAGCCTACCCAATAAACTGAAAATGGAAATAATTGATTACATTTTGATGAAAATATGAAATTTTTAAATTTAAAGTTTTTCTTAACTATTCAAGGACGCACTGTATCTAACAAACATTATAACATTATTTCCTTCAATTTTTATTTTATTGTAATAACATACTAAATTTAAAACAACTTTATTGCAAATTGAAAACATTAAACATATACATGAAACAAGACAAAAGATAAATCTTTGTTTATATTATAATAATTTTAACACTTTTAAAAAAGGATAACATTGCCTCTAAGGCATAAAAATTCAGTTTTTTAACGATAATTCTGTAAACAAAAACATGAAATCAATATACTATTTATTAATTTAAAATAAATTCTATAGGTTCATAATTCTGAATATGGAACCCATATTATGCCAAAGATATTGAGATCCTAGAAAAGATCCAGAGAAGAGTTACCAAAATACCCACTTCACTGCAAAATTTATCATTTCCAGAAAGACTGAGAAGACTTGGGTTAACTAAGCTAAGGGAAAGGAGACATAGGGGAGACCTTATTGAGACATATAAAATAATTAGTGGGCACTATCAGTGTGAGATCAAGAATATTTTCCACCTCAACCAAAACGCGCTTTTTCGAGGCCACTCTATGAAGATAGACAAAGAAAAAGCTGAGAAATTCTAGAGGAAGAATTTCTTAACCAATCGTGTGGTATATTCAAGGAATGCACTAACAGAGGAAACAGTGACCGCAGCAAACGTTAATGTATTTAAAAACCGGTTGGTCAAAGAACTAAAACAAAGTGCAGCAAGAATGATCCATTATAGTGAATAATGACAATATGGTGTAAACAATAACACAAGTTAATAAACAATAGCTTCATCGGTTTTACCGTTTGCTATTGGTCAATTACAGTATTACAGTATTATTACAGTATTTATCTCCTGCACAATAAGCTGAATGTGGTACGGTGTGCTGTCTGTTTTGCTTCTCCCAGTCTTTCGTAATTCACTTTTCTGGTTCGAATAAAACTATCCAACAATTTTTCTAACGTTTAAGCATAGTGACCAATAAACAGTAGCATAAGAACCTTAACACTAAGTTATTCTTTTGAAAAGTTCATTACAAATTCTTAATATTGCGTTAAAGTTTCAGCTTTCAAATAAGAGATAATATTTTGATGTCCAGCAATAAACGACGTTGTTAAGGTCATGACATACCAAGATAAAAAAATTAACATGAATTATCGATATTTTTGTCATTTTCCATTAAAATCTAAAACTGGGACATAACGGCCAATTTTAGAAGAGTTATACTTGCGAACTTATATAGAGCATAAAATATTTATTAATATGAAGTATTAATATACAGAGTCTTCGATTTGAAAAAATAAACATTTCTGTACTTTAAAAATATCAAACATTCTGTAGTATCAGTTATGATTAGAGCTGAAGAATTTGTATTCAAACCATAAATTAAAAATGCGAAACAAAACGTTGTACCTATTTATATTTTATATTGCCAAAATCCTTTTGAAAATACCTTGTGATGCCATGCAAACGTCTCTTTTGAAAAGAAATAAGGTTCTACATTGATCGTTCTCCGCCGCACGACACCCGTTCTGTAGGTAAGTTGCATCCCAATTTAATAAAACCAAGCTAACAAAAATTTCCGTCCGTTCACAGCGGATTTGCGTTTGTTTGGGGGTTCCTTATGCTGGTCGTCCTCGCCGCCCGCTGCGAGCTTTACTATTTCAACTCCATCGTTGCAGCTTAAGTTATGACCAGTTTTCTCTAACAAAGATCCTTCGGTTATTACTTGGGTTAGGAACATCGTAGCCCAGTATTATTAAATTTAAATAAGCTAATATTTTGAATAGGTCGTTTTCTTAATTTTTTTTTGTAAATTATAGATGGCAACACCAAATTAAGATACGGCATAATATGCTGAATTTTACGTTGAATTCAATTTCGCGAAAAAAAAGTGAGGAAGCCATTTAAATAAATATGCTTATTTGCAGCTCTGCTTTTGTGAGACACCTTGTATAATAGAAAATAATTTTAGAATATTCTTCTTAGCGGATCCTATGCACTGTATATGCACTAATGGGCCACCCTGTATATATATATCCTACTCGTTATATGTATATTTTTTCCTTGTCATTGAACCATATTATATACTATTTTATTTTTTATTTTCTTTGGTTTGGGTTCATTTAGTTAATCTAAAAATTTTACGTGTCAACATTTCATTTTTGCTTTGAAATTCAAATAGAGGACCACACCTCAAATTTATAGTTTAATTTTCATTAAGGGTATGGTTCGAATAGCACCAACCGTAACCACGGTTAACTGCAACAAATGACAGATCAACCATAAAAATCCAGGACGTAAATTCATATGAAGATATTATATTATTGTCCGACACATTAAACATAACCTTTAATTTTTACAATTCTCATTTCATTTCTCAAATATTGTTTTTAGTCGTGCTCTAATAAAAATATAAAAAAAAATTACCGGTCAATGGCCAAACATTGTTGAAGACAAAACCCTAAACAAAACTGGATTTTAATTTCATAATTACAAGTAACAGGTTAGCATTTTGACGCTTGGGTCACGTTAGATCAGGATACCGTGGTTCGAAACTAATTTATTTTTGGGTTGCCGATACAATTTGGTTAATTACGGAACTCTAAACCACTACATTAGCCAGTTTTTGCCAACCAACAAAATCCCACCATTATATTTTTCAGACGCTAAAATCTCGGCACCGCTGACTCCTGAAACCCAAATTTTGCTTCGTTAGAAAGAATGATAAGTACTTGTCGCTCAATATGAAACGGGTTGCTAAAAAATTACCAAATTGCTTTTGTAGTTTCAGAGAAATTTGCGTTCGAAATATCGTTTAACGGGATTTTGTTGGTTGGCAAAAACGGGCGATTATAGTTACTTTTGGACCACATCCTAAATCCTAAATGAACCTAAATTCAAGAAAATAAAAAATAAAATAGTTAATAAATAAATAAATTAATGTATTATATCCCAGGCTTGGTTGTAAGTAAATTACTATTCCTAGGAAAGTAAGTTGCACTTACATCTGTCGATTTATTGCCATAATTGTGATATAATAATTAATAATAATTATTAATAATTAATAATATCTACTGAATTAATAATAAAATTATAATAATTACAAAATACGGTAAGAAGTGCAGTTTGCAGTATAATAGGCACGCGAAATTGTCTTTTATACAGCTCCGCCAAACATACAAGCGTGTAAGTTCCTAGCTACCATATCTACATCATTCTCATCGTTTCTAAGTACACATCCTCTTATACAGTGCTCGTTAAGAGTAGTAGAATGGTTTGTTCTCATGTAGTCCATAATTTCTTTAAGCATCCCTATGTCCAATGATCCGTCCTCGTTCTGGACAATCATAATCTTGAAGTAACATGCCATATCAACGGTTTCCTTGGAATTCATTACACATAATTCTTTGGCTTCGGTAAACCTCCGTTTCAATTCGTTTTTAGGAATTGCAATATAGGTGCCCTTAAAAAAATATTATTTTATAATTTTTACGCTAAAGATCAAATTCGAGTGTCCATTATAGTCCATGTCAACTATATAATTTAAAATATGACGAAAAGACTAATAATGTGTTGTCAGATTTTTACTTAAAAGAACTCAATAAATACTAAATATAACGTGTTAATCCAACAAAAGAAACTAGGCACGAGCCACACCCTAGCAATAAGTCGCCTGCCGTGATAATTATCAGAAGAAATTTGAAAAGAACAGCAAAAAAAAAATTCGAAGAGTTTACAAACACATTTTGTTTATCATTCCCTGAAAAATTAACCATACATATAATATGTATTATGAGTGATACAGAACCACACTTCTTTATTACACAGTTAAAATAATAAAATCAAAACAATTTTAAATTTTCACACATCACATCAGAATAAAATTTAAAAAATTATTATTTTTTTTTGTTGTGTATTTTTTTCCTCTTCGTTCGCTGCTAGGGACATTTCCGAGGGAACCTTTAGCTTCACTTTAAATCATACAAAACATGATTGTCAGTGATAATTTTTAAACATTATCACTAAATTGTTCAATAGGTACTCTAAAGCTTTATCTTTTTTTTGGAAGGGAAAACAAACTTTTGTATTCAAAAAGTGCACACAGCCGCTACAACCCTATTTTATCTTTTTTTGGTTACTCCAGTTAAAATAAATCATACATATCTTTCCTCGATCGTTTCGGAATAATACATTTTTCTTAATAATTTTATTAGCTGATTAAAAAGTATAAAACTCCAGAGAAAGCAAACGGATAAAACAGCAGCAGAGCCATGTAATGCCATAAGATTAGAAAAAACATAGAGACATTTTATTTTTGTATGTGTGATCGTTAAATTTCGGACTCTAAAAAAGTTATTCTAAAGAAACTGAAAACACATGGTTTTGCGGTTAAAACCAGAAGAAAAATTGTAAAAGTAGAAAATATGTGGTTATATTTTCATAATTTATGTTTTTGGGTTATGATTATTATGAATCAAAAATATTTGACATATCCAAAGTAAAAAACTTGATTTAAACTTGAAAAAAACACAGAAACCATAGTTATTTTCGGGTTTCGCTTAGAACAGTTCCTAAACTGTTCGGATCATGCGCAATAGAAATTGACATGTTCGAGTTAGTGCGAAACCAATATAGGATTGTTTTTGAACTAGGACCGGGTATTCGGGTTAAATATCTTGCAGTTCTTGGACTGTTTAAGAACTGTTCAATCGGTTCTTAGTTCCAGGTCGAGACTGGTTTTGAACTAATTTTTGCTCATGCGCAGTTGCATTTACGCTGTGCATTTTCGAATCGAGCTACATCCAGTTAATTACATTGAGGTTAGATTAACTTAGATTTTACATATTTTTCCTTAAAAAATCATGGTAAAATATATTTATTACCTTCATTATCCATCTCGAAATTCCTTTAGTGTAAATAATATGTATAAATAGCACCAAGTTTAAAAGAAACAGGCAAAATTAAGTTAGGTTAGATTAAACAATTAGACATGTCATAATTCAGCTTAAGGGTGTGTTCGCGTTTTAACGCTTTGTGAACAGTTTTATGATGATTCAAGAATCACCAGAAACTTCACTTGTATGCGCAAGTAGTCCCGCGTAGACCCAGGACGGTTTTGGCACAGTACGACTTTTAAAACCCGAAAAAAACTCATATGTTTAGAATAAATCACAAAATACGCAAAATCTGATTTAAAAGAGCAAGAAAGATAATTGGAAAGAGCTCTTTCTCTTTCTATCGAGGCAAATCGTCATTCGGCATCGGGAATGTAGTCGAGTGATCTTATCTAGTTGTAAATAAAAACAGAAAGGAAAATAGACAGGAAATTTATTTTTTATCCTTTCCATGGTTCCGAAGCTGATCCCCTGTTTAAAAACACAGAGGCACCAGTATTTTGCTACTTGCTTTTTTATTTTTGTTTAAGCAAATTGCCAACTGCTTAGTGCCAGTTTCAGTTCTATTTTAAAGAACACAGTACGTGCTAAAATACATTTTTCTTTATAAATTTAAAGAAAACCTAAAAAAAAATATTTATTAGGCAATCCAACGATGTGGCAAATATTGCTTTGTAATTGGTATACGTGACCATAAAAATAACATTGCTGGTGAGATTTAACGGGTGACTCAATACTTTTTGCCATCCACCCGCCATATTGAATCACGTGGTTTGGACTCCCTAATACAAAATTTAAGTTGCCTTATTCTGACACTTGTCATTTTAAACCCAGAACTCTCAGTTTTTGCGGGTTTTAATTTTAGTTCCATTGAGGCCATGTTTATCCAACTAAATAATCATAGTCTTAATAATTCATTACCATTATAGTCATAATTCATAAAGAGTGTTTATCCAACTCCCTAAGCGTAAATTTTACTTAAATTAAATAGACAAGTTACAAATTGTGATTAAGAAAAGTTAACCTACATAAGGGGTTGGTGGATTTCTAAGAAGGTAATATACATTTTTTGGTGAAATGAAAATCAATCGAAAATTTATTAAATCAGCTAGTGTAACAGTAACAACATAAATAACTCAAGATTTGAGTCATGTCTTACCAACCGATTTCTTCGACAGGATTGTGCACTTTCGGTTCAGACGTAACTATAATTTTAGTGCATAATACATGCATAAAAAGTTAAAAAGAAACTTTCAAGGTTGTTTATTATCCACTACACTAATGTATAATGCTTAAGGGGTTGGATAAACCTACTGATCACAATGAATATTTTCAAATTTTTGCTGATTTACTAAATTAAATTTACGTTTATAAATTAAAATTATGTTTATGTAATTGGATAAACCCGACATTATCAAAACTCAAAAACACTATAAAATAAAGGTCGGTAACCGATTTATTTACCCTTAGCACTTACCAGACTATGCTTTTCTATACATCTTTGCAGATTATCCGTATCGACGTTTTTGATACATCTTCCAATAACTTTATCGACCCTTGAAGGAGCGAATCCTCTATACAGTAGAACGGCTCGAATGAATTCTTCGTTTAATCTGTCATCAGGCAAACCAATAATTTTTAAGTCACACAGCTGATGATGCTGTTGACGACATATACTTTCGGATTTAGCGATCATATGTTCTAATTCATTGTTAGTGATGTTATTTGAGCCAGTAGCAGACTTATGTGGACCATCGGGAACCTAGGAAAACTGTCTGTAATATACAATGTAATAGCCAATAAGCTCACCTCTAAATTTCTGTAAGAGTTTGTCAATAGTATTCCATCGAATTTTACGTATTTCATGTCTGATATGAGTCTAAATCATCAATAATAACCAGTCCATCTTTATAACCTTATTTTTTAAATCACCTTATAAATATGATTACAGTGAAATCTGGCGAACTGATTTGGAAATATTTGGTTAAAAAACTGACGCAGTTGTAAAACGAAATGAACAAGGGCATGAAACCAGATGTTATTACTTTCTTTTTGGATAAAGACTCCGCTCATTTTGATTTACAAGTGCGTCAATTTTGGAAACAAACATTTCCTAATCAGTGCTGGTGGGGAAAAGACGAAATTGAGTGGCCTGCCAGATCTCCAGACTTCACCCATTTGAGAGGTAATTTAAAAAAGTAAGGCTTACAAAAATAGACCAGTTAATAAAGAAATAAAATACATGAAATTCGATTGAATACTTTGACAGCGTTTTACTAAAATTTAGTGACAGGGTTGGCAATTGCCTAGCTAACAATGGCAAATATTTTGAAAATCTAATATGTATTAAACATTTATTGTTGAATTTATCTTCTAAGGGACTATTGCATGGATTCCTTAACAAGACAAGGGATGTTCCGTTTAAAATATAATAATAATAAAATTTTTGACTAAAACTCTATACAGTTACAGAAATAGCCCTTCCTAGGTGAGCCGTTATTAACTATACAGGGATTCCCAGTGGGAACCGCTTTGATCTATACAGGGTGATTACTAAGTTGATACTTCTTTTTTAGCTGCGTATAGAAGGCATTAAAATAAACAACATTTTCAAATACCTTTTTCAAAAAACCCAAAAATAAGACACGTTTTTAAATTAACAAATCATTTTACCATAAACCTCTGTTTCCTAAGAATCAAATACATTTTTTAAAGTCTCCAAAGAAAAATATTTCACCATACTACCCTAAGGGTACAAAAAAGAAGAATAAAATTATTCGATTAGTATTCTGCCGACCTAAAGAAGGTAAGATTTTCATTTTTTCCAAAAATGTTTTTACATTTTGTACTATTTCAGTACTTTAGGAAGATTTAAGGATTTCATAAACTCATAAATAATAATTATATATACATGAAAAATATATAAAATTTAAAAAATCTAAAAATTTTCAAGTTATTTAAAATAAAAAAAATATTAAAAAAATATCTGGTTTATTAACAAAAAAAATTCCTTTTTAATTACAGAATTATAATTACGCTAAGATGATGGCTTCTCCTCCTGTTTATCTCTTAAAGCAGATTAAATATTTTATAAAGAGAACTTTTTTAAAATAGAATAAAAAATTACCACATATCTATAAGTCTTGAATCATGACCTTTAAGGTTTAAGATTTCGACTTTTTAATAAAAAAATTTTTTTGTCCAACCAAGGATGAACAAAGGGTTTCCAATATTTTCTACCACTCATTCTGTCTACCCCCATATTTTTCAGACTAGGTCTAATGATTTTATGCTATAGAAACCTCTACCCCTGTTTAAATTTTATATTTTAACTTCTACATCACCATTTTTGCACTAATATACTAGCTTGTCTACGAAACTTTTCTAGTTAGAGCTGATGATGACCTTTTCTAAGGTCGAAACATGTTCTCTTTTTTTATCCATGTAAATTACTCTTAAAATATTTTCTCATTAAAGATATTGTGGTTTAGACCGACTTTTATTCCTATCACCAAAAATAAAGTACTTACATTCATTTATTACATTACAAATCAAATACGGTTTTACCTAACTTGCCCGTTGAATAACATTAGGAAAACTTCTGGGCGTAGAGACGAAACATCCGCACTTTTACGACACTTACAATAAATTAGCACCATAATTAGTTCAATGTTTTTAAATTTTACCATTTTCACCAATTTATTAAAAATAATTTACTTCAGAAACCCACACCGCGCCGTGAGTTGCCAAAATAAATAACTGATGACCGATCCGTAAAATGCATGACTAACAATACAAAAAACACAGAAAAAAAATATAAAGTAAAGGGCTAAGTTTTGATTACCAGGCCCGCACTTAGATTTTTTATTTCTATTTTTAGGTTTTTTGAAAAAGGTATTTGAAAAAGTTGTTTATTTTAATGCCTTCTATACACAGCTAAAATCACCCTGTATATGAAAAACTATACATAGAAACATTTTGACAATTTCACAGTATGCTAATGTTGATGGGAGCCACCCGGCTTAAATATTTTCAATATGGTGACACTTCCGATTATACCAAAATAGGTGTCAACTATTTTAAATGGAACATATTATCACATGCGTTTTTAACATAGTACAAGCAACTAAAAAAATAATATTTCATATTAGAAAATATATTTATATTTAATAAAAATGTTCATAAATTTTAATAGAAACTTTTATGAAAATTGCAAAATAATATAATTTTTAATATTACCAACAATAATACCCGTCACTAACTAAAATATAATAATATTATTGTTAACGATATTATACTGGATTACGGTCCTATATGCTACTAGGAATTTTAATAAATATATTTCTTATACGTTGTATTAAAAATATTTCTCTCAGTGTAAAATAATTAGCAATTTCTCCTAAAATGAAGCATTTATTATTTAATTGGGGTTGGATTTTCAAATGAAAACCCCCCGAGTTCTATAATTATATTTCATTTAGCATTAAAAATAAGGGTAAGTTTGAAGGTTATCTAGTCGTACGTAGTACGTTAGAAATTGCAATAGGGTTGTAATTAGGATAAATGTTTGATTTTAAATTCTGCATCGAATGACATAATAATATACAGGGGTTCCAGTTTGAAATAAGAATAATAAATTGATTTAAAGTTTGCTAAGTTTGAAACTAAACTTTGGACACCCTGTATAATTCGTATTAATCAAACTTGGTTAACGATACTGTTCGACCTCATTTATTAAGTAGCTTTTGATAATTTTAATAACGAGGCATTATGTTTATTTTTTATTAATTTTTAAAACCAGTGGTGCAAAAGTGATTTTTCTTAGCGTTTATTTTTTTTTTCGCCTATAATACTGAATCGATTTCATTTTAATTTTGGGGGGTATATAAAGTCTGCAAAATATAAAAATTCTAACTTAATTAATAAGTGAGCTATAGAAGACGGGAGGTGAGGTGCAGGACCCTCTGTATAGTGTATATAGATCAAAGCGGTTCCCGCTGGGACACCCTGTATTGACTGGTGTGCCAGTTTACAGAAAATTATATTCATTATTTTTTGAAATGCTACAGACTTTTTTGACATCTTTAAATTAATAAAGAAAAAGTTACTACAAAAAGAACGCCGCAGGTGAAAATATTCATTAAAATCAGGGAAGGTTAAAAATATGTGTTGGTAATACTGGTTGTTTAGGAGGGGAACTACATCCTTTTACCCCTCAGTAAATTCGCTTTTGGAGATATATTTTCATGGTCGAATTGATGGCATTATTCTTACTTCAACCTGCTCTGCAGAACAAGCTGCTAAATTCGCTGCCGTTGTTTCTTCATTATCAGCGATAACCATACAATTCTTCATTACTCTTTCGATGGCCAAGCGTTTACGATCCTGATATATGAGCATTGTTTGAAAGAGGTCTTTGTCAAGAGTCCCGTCTTCCTTTAGGATACCTATAGTTTTGAAGAAACAAAGAGGACAACTGCTAGCGCTCTGTGGATCGCAAATGGGTTCCTTACATTTTGCTTCAGCGTTAGCGGTTTTTCTGTCCATTTCTGTTGGAGAGATTTTATATGAACCATGAACGCCCTAGAAAAAAAAATACATTTTTGTATCACCATTTGTGGAAGACGCCAATTTTATTAGGTTCTAAACATTCACCAGAAATCGACAATCCTATGTTCAGAGGAAATACAAGGGACACTAAATAACATGAAGTCTAGGGTGCGCCGGGGCCTGGATGGTCTTAAACGGTCAACACCTCGTCTCAAACCGGTCCTTAAGCTCAAGATCCTTTACAACACAATATGCTTCTCAGCATAGTCATAGTGCCAAATGAACTCAAAGAAAGTAGGAGAATACTTCTGCCTAAGGATGATGATTCAAAACAGGCTTGGAATTAAGGGCCGATCATGCATAATCCCCAGCGCCTATTTAAGCCTAACAAAAAAAGAAAAAATTGTTGTATTTCACTGTAAGTATTTATTAAACCTGCCGCCAAGCTCCTTTGACCTTATTTACTTAAGGCCATCATCAGGGCTCAAGTCGGATCAACCCTAAAAGAAAGTATACAATTTATAAGTTGTAAGATAACAATAAAATGGGAGTAGGTACACTATAAATAGTCAAATACAGCTTTTTAAAGCAATGCTTAAAAAAGTTTTGATACATCATTTTTGTCCTTGACTGGCACGTGATCTGACCTTGCCTTACTAATGTATAGTCTGACGCACGGTTCTAGAGCTACAATGCCTGATAAGGCAGGGAGATAACGACCTAACTCAAATCAAAAATTACGTCAGAAGCTGTGATGTGCATCCAGACAGTAATTGTATGGACTTCACCTTATTTTAAGGGGAATTGCCTTTTTAATACGGCCGTTATCTCCCTGCCTTATTAGGCATTGTAGCTCTAGAACCGTGCGTCAGACTATAAATAGTGTAATATAAAATACAAACCACAATATTTGACCTGACCAGATCGTGATCTCTGATCAGTTAGTTATTTATGTATAATTTAAACATCACGATGCCAATGTCTTTTTTGGTTGAAATGTCATTTTGATCTTGTGTAGGTTATTGTTTCTCCAAAAAATAGTGAAATTTTGCAAAACGATAACATTCCGCTTAACGATATTTCAAAAGTGATTTCCTCTGAATCCTCATAAATAATTTTGTAAAAATCTGTTTCATATTCAGCGACAACTATAATTCTTTCCAGTGAATCGGAACTCCTGTTTCAGGCATCAGCCACTGCCAAGATCTTAGCGCCTGAAAAATCGATTACCGGGATTTTGTTTGTTGGCAAAATAGCGATATTTTACCAGGCAACGAAATCCCTTTAAACGCTATTGCAAACGTGATTTTCCCGGAATCCACACAAAAAATTTTGTAAAAACCTGTTTCATATTCAGCGGCAAATATAATTATTTCCAGCGAATCGAGAATCCGGTTTCAGGTATCAGCCAGTGCGGAGATTTTAGCGCCTGAAAAATCGAATAGCGGGATTTTGTTGGTTGGCAAAATGTCATCATTATGTACCAAACTTTTAAAGCATTGCTTTAAAATAATTATATTTGACTAGTAATTAGGTACTCTCATTTTATTTTTATTTTACAACTTATAAATTTTATACTTACTTTTACGTTTGAGTCATGATGATGGCCTTAAGTAAATAGATAAGGCCAAAAGTGCATGGTGTCAGGGTTAATAAATACTTACAATGAAATTCAACAATTTTTTCTTTCTTTTAAACACAGTGTACATTGTACAACCACCAGGGCCGTAGCCAGAACCAAATTTTTGGTAGAAAAGAAGATGGAAAAGCGCCGCAGGCGAAACATTTTCGGGGCCACGTCCAAAGTTTGTTTAAAATTCACCTAACTACTAACAAATTTCATCAAAATTATTAAAATTTGTTCTTGTAAATGTTTTTTTTTACTTTTTTTTTATTTTCCTAGCTGGCTCTTTATTAAAAAAAAACATTTTTTATATTTGTAAACAATATGAATATTAGTGTCAATCCAAAATTTTAACATAAGACGTGTGTATGACTCTAACACACGATTTTCGGGCTCGATTTTTCATAATTAAAAATAAGTAAATATCGCTCTCCACGCCAAAATTGATGATTTTTCAGAAATCATGTATTTTTGGAGCGTAAATCTAGGAGCAGTTTTTGGTGCAAATTCTTAGATTTTGAAATACTCTTTCGTAAGTGCCGTTTTGTATATTCATAATAAAGCATTCTCGTTTCTTCCCGCACTATTTTTTTAATTATAAATCATCACACTTTTTCAATAAAAAATGTTTCAATTAAAATGTTTACTCTAACTTTTTTCTTTAAAAATAAATACCTAATTATTTTTTGTTTTTGTTGTAAAAATAATTTATTGCATTGGGTTATATTTTTGTTGATATACAATACCTCTAAAAAAGGGAAAACGGAACAGACAGGGACAGGACAGGACTCTACTTGTATGACGAAATTATTTAAATAATTTTATTTTATTAAACTTATCAAATAACTTGCAGACATTTTTGACACTTATTTTTTCTATTTCAAAATATTTTTTACCAGGGCTCAATATTTTTTTACCAGGGCTTCGCCCTGGCCAGCCCCCCTCTAGCTACGGCCCTGACAACCACTCTCTCCATTACTTTTAATAAATAAAGTTTAAGCCAAGCGTTGCACTAATCTACTTTTTCACAAGAACCAAAGAGGTTTTAGAAAAGTGGATTGTATTAATTTAAATAATCTGGCCCTTCAGTGTCAGCAAATTAACATTGGACCTACACTAGTGGCCCTCGTGGATATTTTTCTAATGAGGAAATGTCTAAAATGAATAACTTACAAATTCACATAGAAAACATTAGCTAGGAAAAATGGCCACGACATGATTTATGTTTATTTATTTTTTAAGAATAATCCAAACAATATTTCTACATTCTTCTCCAAAGTTACCAGCTCCATGCGAAATTATATCTAAGTATATTATATGAAATGTATATTAAAAACATTAGGCTTTCTTAACCCGAATCATGACTATAATTACTAATGGATTTTTAAAAACTTTTTAAATTAGACAGGACAGGAGTGTGAGAAAAATATTTTTATTAAAAAAAATAATTTTAAATATTTTTAACAATACAATGAAATTAAACAATAAGTATAATGGTTTTCATTCTTATATTTTTTTCTGGAAGTTTTTTTTGCGTGAAAATAACTTCCTCGCACCCATGTAGATACCACCTTTCCATTGTTAAAAACAGAAATTTAATATCTTGCTTAGTTTTTTTTGTAATTCGGGTAAAAAACCGCTATTTAATATGCAATTTTCAATGATGATGTTTTGACTTTTGTTTCGCTTCCAGTTATACCGGAAGTAATGGCCAACTTTGGTATTTTAAATAGAATACTCTGTAAACTATAGCATTTTCGGATACTTTATTAAAACCTAAGTAATTTTTTTAATATTAATATATTCTTATCTCTAACCGTTTTTGAAATATGAATTATAAAATGATTTTCTTTATGTGAAAAATTTACCGAAATGAAAGTTCAGCATTTTGACACTAATAAAGATAATTTGAAGAAGTAGTCCATACTTGAAGTTGTAAGTTAAATCGGGAGAAATAACACTCTAAGTCAACCTTCACAAGGATATCCTTGTGAAGGTTGACTTAGAATAATATTTATCCCCATTTATTGGAGATAAGTATTTAAAATTATGAATGGTTTTAAATAATACATAGATCTTTAGATACCGTAACTTAGGTTTAACATTTTTCATACAGGGAGTTTTTAAAATTGTGCCAATCTGACCATTTGGATAAATATGCATACGTTAATTTTTACAAATGAAACACCTTGTATTTTATCTTACTAGTGCGAAGAGAATCAAAGTACCTATCTAAATACTTTTTATGTAACTAATTATTAATATTTTAAGTCGTATTAGAATTATGAGCAATCAAAAAGAATGTAATATAATTTTTATAACTGTTAGTTATATTACCGAATAGACTATAGGTAAACATCGATTTGTGAACAAACTATAGTTACGTTACGAACCGAACGAGTAAAGTTCCTTTTAAGAAACGATAAGGGATAACGGAAAGTATCCCATTTCAAAAGCAATTAGTTTTATGGTGTTAATATAAACAGATTGAATTCTTGGCATGAATAAGAGGCCAGATTAGGCATATTTTTGCTGGAGAGTCAGTTTTTAAGAATATGGATTCGTGGTTAGATTGTCGAGGAATACGTCGTGTGATAATCTTTGTATTTGCGATTTTATTATTAAACTGTGGAATTAAATAAGTGATACTCTAAAATACTAATATTTTATTATAGTACCTATCCCGTATAAAATTAAAGATTATTTTTTTATTCTATTTTTGTCGTCTTACATAGCAGCGGTGGGATAGACCTAAGTGCTAGTGTTGCTTGATTTTAAACATTTTGTGTAATCACTTTCTCTCACTGAATGTAGTGTTTTCTGCTGTATTAAGATAATAGTGTTAAGGCAGTGATTATTTAGTTAAGTTCCTTTCTGTGAAAAATGGGAAAACGACGTGCACGCAGATCCCGCGCAACCTCGTCCAGTTCTTCATCTTCGGAGGAGGAAAGGCAAAGTAAAAAAATAAAAAGACTAAAGAAAAAGATAAGTGAGCTCAGCAGACAAGTAAGTGCTAGTAGTAGCGTTCAATCGACGTCATTTAATGCAGTTATTAACGAAAGTGTCATACCAGAGTTCGATCCAAACGCGGAAAACTTAACAATTACTGAGTGGGTTGAAAGGGTAGACGAATTAGCTTTATATCATAACTGGAATAAGGTGCAGACTTTAAAATTAGCCACCTGTAGATTACGTGGTAATGCACGCAAATGGTATGACACTGCGCAAATTTCGGGATTAGACTGGGACGAGGTAAAAGAACTGTTACAACATAATTTTCCGGGAACCATAAAATTTGGTAAATTGTTGGTGGAAGCTGCTATGTACGCTCCACGGCCAAATCAAAATTTGGGTGATTATTGTTTTGAAAAAGTTGCAAAATTAAACAAACTTCACTTACAAATTCCAGATACTTTTTTAATAGATAGTGTGATTGAAGGTATAACGGATAAGAACGTAGCATTAGCAGCTAGGGCAGCTAATTTTCAATCTATTGGTGAGCTAGCAGGGTATCTAAGTAATGTTGGTAATTTAGTTAATGTAAGAAGTGGTCAGCCACCCACTACAAAGGACAGTTTTACCAATAAAAGCGAACCATATCGTCCGCGAGTGTCGAGTAGTAAGCGAGAGCAAAAACAAAATGTTGCATGTTACAATTGTGGTGGAAATCATTTCCTAAGTCAATGTCGTAAACCAAAAATAAAGTGTGTACTTTGTAAAAAATTTGGTCATACACGTGATCAATGCTCGAATATTTCTCGAAATAAAGGCAGCGTGTCAGTAGCAGTTTGTGACGAGTCATTAAAGCATAATAATTTGTTTGTAAAAAATGCACGTATTAACGGGTTTAAAATAAAGTGTCTCGTGGATTCAGGCAGTACTTGCACTTTATTGAGATTATCAACAGCGAAGAAATTGCAGCTAAACCTCATAAAGTGTGAACCAAAAGTCTTAAGATCATTCAATGGTAAGACGGTAACTAGTGTAATGTCAGCTACAATTCACATTACCATAGAAGAAGTGAGTGCTACGGTGTTAGCGTGCATACTTGAAGATAGCCTACTTAACCACGATTTGTTAATAGGAACAGATTTTATTAATCAAGAACATGTAGTAATGATTAAAAGTAAAAACTTAGTTGTTCTGCGTACCTTGAAACCGTTTGATGTTAAGGATATACCAGAATATGAAGTTAGCGTCGTAGATGAAAATTCCATTACAATGACCATGATAAAGATTGGTGACCAAGTTACTGAAAATCAGAAAACTGAATTGATAAATGTAATGACCAAATACCGAGATTGTGTTTCATTTTCATTACAAGATTTGGGTAAAACTAATGCAACGCAAATGTCATTGAAATTGAAGTGTGATATACCAGTAGTGTACAATCCATACCGAATGTCAGTTTCTGAGAAGGAAATTTTAAATGGAATTATTAAAGAATTATTGGATAATAATATAATCAGGGAATCGATTTCTCCCTATGCAAGTCCAGTACTCCTTGTAAAAAAGAAAACAGGGGACTATCGCCTGGCGATCGATTATAGGCGATTAAATGCAAAATTATGGAAGGAAAAATATCCATTGCCATTAATAAATGACCAGCTTGATCGTTTAGGTGGCAATAACTATTTTATAACCCTAGATATGGCTTCAGGTTTCTATCAAGTACCCATGGCGGAAGACTCAGTAGAGAAGACAGCATTCATCACACCGGAAGGTCATTTTGAGTTCCTGCGAATGCCATTTGGGTTAGCAAATTCGCCAGCAATATTTCAACGATTAATAAACAACGTTTTGGGTGACTTAAAGAACAAGATTGCATATACGTATATAGATGATATTATCATTCCGTCTAAAACAGTTGAAGAAGGCTTGAGAAATCTAGAAAAGGTGCTCGAACTATTACGCAAAAATAATTTAACACTAAAGTTAAGCAAGTGCGAATTTTTCAAGACAACGATAGACTATTTGGGACGAGAGATAAGCCGAGAAGGCATTCGTCCTGGTATCAAGAAAATAGCCGCTTTAGTACGTATGCCAAGTCCGCAAAACGTTAAACAAGTAAGACAGTTTTTGGGTCTTGCTGGATACTTTCGTAAGTTTGTTCAAGATTTTGCTAAAGTAGTTGAGCCACTGACGAGATTAACTAGGAAGGATGTTAGGTGGTTGTGGACGACCGAACAAGAAGAGGCAATAAAGAAAGTCAAAATGTCACTTTCAACAAGACCAATATTGGCCATATTTGATCCTAACCTGCCAACTGAATTACATACAGATGCTAGCGCCAAAGGGATGAGTGGAATATTATTACAAGGATCAACTAAAGACAAAAGGGTGGTAGGCTATTTTAGCAAACAGACGACGACTGATCAGAAGTTATACCACTCGTACGAGTTAGAAACGTTAGCAGTGGTTTTGTCACTAAAATTTTTTAGAGTATACCTAATAGGATTGCAATTTAAAGTGATTACCGATTGCAATGCATTGCGAACGACATTTACAAAAAGGGATTTAATCCCCAGAGTAGGTCGTTGGTGGTTAGAGGTTCAGGACTACAATTTTGAAATAGAATATCGACCAGGTAAAAAAATGGCCCATGTGGATGCATTAAGTCGCAACCCTGTTACTGAAGAAATCAATAATGTAAACCTAACAGAAGCTGATTGGGTCATGGTTGCTCAGATGCAAGATGAAGAAATCGCAAGAATTAAAGGAATTCTGGCAAAATCAATAGAATGTTCCAATTCTAAGCAGTATTTCAAAGATTATCAACTAAAGGAAGACAAGGTATATAAAAAATTGGAGAATGGACGGTTAGCGTGGTTAGTCCCTAAGACTGCAAGGTGGCAGATTTGCAAGTTATGCCACGATGACGCCGGCCATTTAGGAGTAGAAAAGACCTTGGAACGTGTGGCAGATAATTACTGGTTTCCAAAAATGAGGAAATTTGTTACGAAGTATATCAAAGCTTGCTTGAATTGTTTATATTACAAGCATCCTTCAGGAAAACGGCCAGGTAAACTCCATCCGATAGAGAAAATACCAGTACCATTCCATACACTTCACCTCGATCATTTAGGTCCCTTTGTATGTAGTGAAAAGAGAAATCAATATATTCTTGTAATAGTAGACGGATTCACAAAGTTTGTTTTCCTAGAACCAGTTAAAAATACTAAAGTTCGTCATGTTACGAAGACAATAATGAATATTATGTTTTTGTTTGGAGTTCCGGTTAGACTAATAACCGATAGAGGTACAGCCTTTACCTCAAGGACTTTTAAAATATTCTGTTCGTCATATGGAATTCGACATGTGCTCAACGCAGTTGCCACACCTCGAGCAAATGGTCAGTGTGAACGAGTGAATAGAACAGTGCTAAATTGTTTAGCGACCGTAGCTGGCGGGCAACCGGAAGAACTTTGGGACGTTCATGTGAAACAAATACAAAGTGTACTCAATTGCAGTAGCAATAAGACTACAGGAACGTCTCCATTGGAAGTACTCGCTGGGTATAAAGGTCGAACTATTGCTGAATCAAAAATTTTAAATGAAATAAAAGATTCATTGGATCGAATTGATGTTCATCAGCTACGATCTAACATATCCGAGAGAATAACTACAGATCAGATTACTCAGAAGAGACGGTTCGATAAAAACCGAACTGAAGCGAAACAATATGGGGAAGGCGATGTTGTCATGGTTCTAAAGACAGATAGTCCAGCAACCGGTAGAAGTCGTAAGCTCTGTCCAAAGTTCAAAGGACCGTTTCGTATCAGTCGTGTATTGATAAACGACCGTTACGAAGTTGAAGACTTAAGGGAAGGATTTAAGAAATATAAGACCGTGGTCGCAGTGGATAAAATCAAGCCATGGATCATGATGAGGGAATAATGCAGTTGGCATTGTGCAGAACGCAGTTAGCGATAATGCAGTTAGTATTATGTAAATCACAGTTGGTGATAATGCAGTTGGCATTGTGCAGAACGCAGTTAGCGATAATGCAGTTAGTATTATGTAAATCACAGTTGGTGATAATGCAGTTGGCATTGTGTAGATCGCAGTTAGCGATAATGCAGTCAGCATTATGTAGATCACAGTTGGTGATAATGCAGTTGGCATTGTGTAGATCGCAGTTAGCGATAATGTAGTCAGCATTATGTAGATCACAGTTGGTAATAATGCAGATCGCAGTTATTGATAATGCAGTTGGCATTATACAGTTCGCAGTTGGCGATAATGTATTTTGCATTAGGCAGTTCGCAGATTCAATAATACAGTTAATATTTAGCAGTTCGTAATAATGCAGTTGACCTAAAGCAGTTTGCAGATAGTGATAATGCTGTTGGCATGAAACAGATCGCAAGTGCAAATAGTGGTAGTGTTAGTTAATAATAAGCGGTTCGTATATTGCAATGATGCAATTAGCATTAAGTAATTCACAGGTAGTGGAAATGTAGTTCGTATTTAATAGTTTGTAGTTGGCAAGGATACTCTGTTAATACGTTAAATACGTCAACGTTTAAGTGTAGTTTAGTCTTTTGGCATTGTAAGTAAATTTGCTTAGATAAGTCCTGAGGACAGGACGATTTACAGGATGGCCGAATGTAATATAATTTTTATAACTGTTAGTTATATTACCGAATAGACTATAGGTAAACATCGATTTGTGAACAAACTATAGTTACGTTACGAACCGAACGAGTAAAGTTCCTTTTAAGAAACGATAAGGGATAACGGAAAGTATCCCATTTCAAAAGCAATTAGTTTTATGGTGTTAATATAAACAGATTGAATTCTTGGCATGAATAAGAGGCCAGATTAGGCATATTTTTGCTGGAGAGTCAGTTTTTAAGAATATGGATTCGTGGTTAGATTGTCGAGGAATACGTCGTGTGATAATCTTTGTATTTGCGATTTTATTATTAAACTGTGGAATTAAATAAGTGATACTCTAAAATACTAATATTTTATTATAGTACCTATCCCGTATAAAATTAAAGATTATTTTTTTATTCTATTTTTGTCGTCTTACAAGAAATCTTAATGTCTCTGTATGTTTTAAGTTCATAAGACATTATTTTGGTAAAGTAGGCTTTGACTAAAATGATTTTAAAGTTGGCACTTACCCTAGACCTGTTGTTATATTCGTTTACTTATTTAAATTTCACGATAGCAATACTTTCCTGCTCATGAGAAATAAAATAATGGACATTCCCTATATTATTCGTACATATTATACACTATACAGGGTGCTGATTACGTTTGAATTAACAGATTTCGACGTAAACGAACCACCTGAGCAGAAAACGCTGAGATACGCAGATTTTATTTTTTTATATATTTTAAAAAGTTCTGAAAAAAGCACAGGGTTTGTCAAGAAAACTGAACAGCGGTCGACTTTTTAATTTTTCAATTTCTCATAAAATTAAAGACCTATTTCATATAATATGTCATTTATGTCTAAAATTAGATACCCGTTTTTAAAATAAGGGACATGAAAATGTGTTTTGGTTATAATCATGCCCATGCCAAAACTCAAAACAATTTAATCTTATTAAAAAAATCGTCCTGCTTAAACTTCTTGCTTTATACTTTAATGATACAGTGTGTTGGCAAGTTGGCAACTGATGAGAAACTTTTTTATTATTAACTTTACGAAAAAAAGTTATTCTTCATAATAAGTTCTGCATGGTCCAAACCTTAAATGGAATCAGATCAGATGTCAAATTTTTTCAGTCGTATACGAGGTTTGTCAAAAAATATTTTTGCCTAAGAGTAAAGTACCTTTATTTTTGCCAATATCGAAAACTGTAATTGGGAAATGTGAAACTATAATTCAATATGCAATTACATCATTTTACTTATTTTTTTTTTATAAATAAAAAAGATAAATGTTCGGTATCAATAATTTGTAAAAATAAAAAAAACATAAGTTGCAGGATGTAATTACATAATAAAACATAGGTTTACATTCCGAAAAACTTTTCATAATTACAGTTTTCGATATTGTAAAAAATAATGGTACTTTACTCTTGGGCAAAATTCATATTTTTTGACAAACCTCGTAAACGACTGAAATAATATAGCATCTGATAATTGCATTTTAGGTTTTGGACCATGCAGAACCTTTTATGAAGAATAACTTTTTTTCCTAAAGTAAAGTTTCCCATTAGTTGCCAACTTAAGTAGACACACTGTAGGTAGGTACCAATAAAAAAAAATGTTGACAGCTGTTCAGTATTCTTGACTTACCTGGTGTATTTTTCAGAAATCGTATGAATAATCCCTCCCTTTATAGTAAAGAACTGTGTTTATACTCTCTCATACCCCCTATTTAAAATATTTAACTTATCCCTTCAATGTGGAATTTTTCCTTATTTCTGAAAATATAGTTACATTCAACCAATATATAAATCTGGTGATAGGAACAACATACAGAACTATAGAGGGATAAGCTTCTTCTTCTTGTAGTGCGTCTCCTATCGGAGGTTTGCTTTCATCACAGCACCTTGTTTGCAGCTCGGAACAGTTGAACATTACTACAATTAAACCAGTCCCTCAGGTTCTTAAGCTAGGACACACGGCGTCTACCAATGTTCCTTCTTCCATTAATCTTTCCCTGGATTATCGATTGTAGAAGTGTGTATTTCTGTCCTCTCATTATATGACCCAGATATAGAAGTTTTCTCTTTTTAATGGTGTTAATAATTTCGCAGTCCTTCTGCATCCGGTTCAGGACTTCGGCATTAGTGATTCTATCGGTCCAGGGAATACGCCACATTCTACGATAGCACCACATTTCGAAGGCTTGTAGTTTGTCTATGTGAATTTTCTTGAGAGTCCATGTTTCAACTCCATACAGAAGCGTGGAAAAAACGTAACAGCGCAGCATCCTCATCCTAAGGTCCACCTTAATATCCCTACTAATAAATAGTTTTTCATTTTTACAAACGTTGATCTGGCTATCTCTATTCTCGTTCTTATCTCCCTTGTTTGGTCAGCCGATTGTTCTATCCAAGTTCCTAGATATTTATATGTCGGCACATTCTCTATTGTGGTGTTCGCTATCGTCAGGTTCACATGGTTGAGATTTTGTGGGAACTTTGTGACTATCATTAGCTTCGTTTTCTTAAAATTGATCTTAAGACCGTACTCATTACATCGATCGTTTAATTTTTCTAGAAGATGTTGTGTATCTTCAAGATTGCTCGTTAACAGGACGGTGTCATCAGCATACCTCATATTATTTATCACTTCTCCATTTATAACTATTCCCGCTGACTCTTCTTCTAAGGTTTTCCTAAAAAAGCCTCGCTGTAGAGGTTAAATAGCAGAGGCGATTGGATGCATCCCTGTCTCACACCACGACGAATCTCCCTTTCCTCTGTTGGTTGATTTTCTATCAATGTATTAGCTCTTTGGCCCCAGTATAAGTTACTAATTATTCTTATATCGTCCGAGTCAATGTTTTTGTTGACGAGTAGCTGGTATAACTTATCATGTTTCACTTTGTCAAAGGCTTTTTCGAAATCGATGTAACATGCATAAACATCCTGGTTTATATCAAGACAGCGCTGAAAAAGAACGTTAATCCCAAAAAGCGCCTCTCGTGTTCCAAGTCCTTGGCGAAATCCAAACTGTATATTGCTTACAATTTGCAATTCCAAAAATCTTAGATAAACTAGTTTCTGACCAATTAGCTTCAATTTGTAACAGTGCTATAGTGAGTAGTCAGCACGGGTTCTACCCTGGACGGTCAACTTTCACCAATCTGCTGGAATATTTACGTTGCTTGTCGAATTCATTAGAACATGGTTACCAAGTTGATAGTATTTATACCGACTATTCAAAAGCCTTCGATCGTGTGGATCATGGAATTTTATGTGAAAAGTTAAAGCATATGGGTATCGCCCTATTTTAAGTTGGTTAAGGAGTTTCCCGACAGACAGATATCAATGTGTCCGAATTAACAACTACTTGTCAAATCAGTTTAAGGTGACTTCGGGGGTGCCGCAAGGATCCTATAAGGCGGCTTTATTATTTCTCTTATTTACTAATGACATCGACCTTAAATCCTTTAATTTGCGGTTTGCAGACGACTTAAAAATATACAGGGTTATAAAGGATATTCAAGATTCCAGTGCACTTCAGAATGATTTAGATGAACTAACTAGGTGATCCCATAAAAATGCGTTTCATCTTAATATCTCTAAATGCTCAGTGATAACATTTTCCAGAAACAAAAATTTTCAGAGATTTATTTACGACATGAACAATGAAAACCTAACACAGAATCCTGAAGTTAAGGATTTAGGGATTACATTTGATAGCGAATTAAATTTTAGAAGTCATTTCAACTCCATAAACGGTAAAGCCTTTAAACAGTTTGGTTTCATTCTCCGCAATAGTAAAGATTTCTCTTCGAACATTCTAAAATTATTGTATGGCACATTTGTCCGTCCATGTTTAGAATACGGATCAATCATTTGGTCACCCTTTTACCAAAATCATATTTACTCTATTGAACGTGTACAAGCGAAGTTCCTAAAATCATATTCCTTTAAATTAGGTATTAATATCTTGAACCTTGGATATCTTGACAGATGTAGGTCATTGGGGTTTCAAACAAGCACGTAGACACTGTCAGGAACTTATGTTCATCTACAAAATTGTCAATGGCCTAATCGACGCACCCAATTTATTTGAGCTTCTAAACTTCAATGCACGCTGCCACGCTCACCAAACACGTAGTCGTGACCTATTTAGACAGTCTTTTCATAGAACTAATTATGGTTTAAACAACCCCATGTCCAGAATGCAAAAAATATTTAATACATACGCTGATGTCTTGGATTTGTCAAAGCCAGTAACATCTTATAAAAGAACTTGTGCTAATTGTATCAGTTAGAGCCTTTGTCATTCAAAGTTCAGTCTGTTATTTTTATTTATTTTTTCTCCGTCATCTTGTCAATATTATATATAGTTTGTGAACTGTAATTTATATTCTATATTAGGGGAAAGGGGTCAAATATCGATCACTTAAGAGATAACGAAAGACAAAAGCAATACTTTTACAACATACTGTTGTTTCTTGTATTCAACGTAGACTGTATTATCTTGGTAACAAAATAACCCAAAAAAATTCTCTGTATCTTAATTAGAAATTTTTAAAAAAACTTGAAAAACAAAACTCTAACTTGATCGATATTATCACCTAAGGTCAGCTAATATCGATCATATAGTAGGGTAATATCGATCAATGTCTATTCACATGCTTTTCACAAATCCTAGCCTGCTTTATGTCTTCCTCTGATCATGCACAGCGATTTGTCTTACGAGAATATTTTTTAGTGTGTCTGCCAAAAATAAAAGGCAATGAGGGGGAAATCGATCACAGGCGGGTAATATCGGGTATATGCTGGCCGAAATTACCCGCTGCGAGGATGCCAATGATTTAACATAAACAACTCCTAACCTCAAAAACTTAAAATTTTTGTAAACACTGTATAGAATACCTTAGGGTACCATACAACCATTAGTACTGAAGTAGCTTAGGATTTTTTAACCTTGACAGGTACATATCTTATCCAATGAACCGAAATAGTAACAAAAAAACTTCACAAAAATTGTTTGTGACCGTACACACTCGGCGTTACAATGAAACTGCCCGTTGTTGCTATTGGTGGTTTGTATTTACCTTAAGAGATGGCATTGCATATTAAATCATTTTATAGGTTTGTAAGGTTCCGTAAAATTAAGATGGTCGATATTAGCTGCTGATCGATATTCGAACACTCTCCCCTATGTATGTGCTTATCTTGTATTATTATTATTGTAAAAATGGAGTTTTTCCGTATACAAATAAATAAATAAATAAAATAAAATAAAATCAACGTATCTAGCGTTTTCTATTTAGGAGCTCAGATGGATCGTTTACCTGAAAAATCCAGAATTCCAAGCTTTATCATTACACTTTACATATTATACGAATACACTTACCGTTATGTATTGACAAGATTCTGGAATCATATCTTCTGCAAACAATTCGGTTGTGAGTTCGCCCTTTAAAAAAAAATAATATCAAATCACTTGAATGCCAGCTATATCCTTAATGGTGTGAACGTTGTTGTAAAATTTTCACTTGTAATCTCCCTAGAGCATCAATTATTTCCGGAAATTTTATCGAAGTCGCGAATTATTTGAAAATTTTTATTTTTTTAATTAGCGACTAAGGAAAAATTTTCATATTTATAAATCAAGCTTTAGGGAGATTCTGTAAGAAAATTTCGCATCTAGTTAAATATTACACCAAAATTTAACCTTTTTTGTATGAAAGAATAACTTTTGAAATAAAATACTCGAATTAAAAATGACGTCAGGAGGTGTGACGTTCATCCAGCCAGTAGTTGGGCGGACTATACCTATAATACCACGGTATGTCTATTTCAAAATTTTTATGGGTGATACAGTGTTTCATTGTTGCAAAACCGCAAAAAATTATAATTCTGGAAATTTCCCAGGGATATGTCTAAACATTTCCACTTATTAATTTTCGAAAATTTTCAGTTAATTTGCACAACGGAAATTTTTGGGGATAATACCATAAGTGGTAAAAAAATTACCGATAATTTTTACAATTGCGTGTTTTCTATAACTTTTTTATAAATTTGCAAAAAAAAACACGCAAGAGTAATAATTTTCTAGTTAATAAATAAAAATAGAACATTTCATAAATACAAAAAATAAATTTAGTGGAAATTATTCATTGGTATTAATGGTACAATTGTTGTCAGTAATCAGTGATGCATCCAGAGTTTGAGTCTGGTGGGGGTAGTGGCAATATATATAAGTTATTAGGAATGATATTTTTTTGGAAAAACGCACAATTGCAGATAAAATTTATTATTCTTATTCTGTGTAAAAAAGACGTCTGATAATTAAAACAAAAAGAAACACATCAAATTAAATTCCGGGGGGGGGTTAAATTATCCCACAACTCCCCCCCCCCCCCCGTATATGCACCACTGTTAGTAATATATACACATGTATTTTTCTTCTCCATAACAGAAGTCGTTGAACTTGGTCCTGGAATGTATGGTATCGGTTTACCCCAGAACGCGTTGCTAAGAAGGTTCCTGTTTTGTTTACTTCCATGGTTGTGATCATACAGGTGCACTTGCTGATAAGTGACATATTAACAATGCAAAACGTCAAAATTACCAGACTACCTCATCGCAGTGGAATTATCACTTATTAATTTTTCGGTAATTCCACACCTCTTATGGGCGTTTTTACATATAAGTGGAATTTCCAGTGTAATTGGCCTGCTTGAGTAAAATTTGTCTGTAAAAACGGAGTTTCTCGAATTTTTCAAATAGCAACCCATCTTTGTTTTATTATAATAAAATTCTACGACGACGTTAATGCACGTTTTCCTATTTAAAACCAGCATCAGCTGTTTAAAACGTAGACAAAGCGCATGCTTTCAGGCAATTTTTTCTTGCAATTGCACCCAATGTAAAAAGGCCTTAACGGTGTATCAAGCCATACGAAGTTATGTCAAGTATGCCGTGGAAAACAATTAATTCATTTCAGTCTTTGTAATTATTATTTAATACCATTTGACATTTAGGTCTTATAAATGCCGAAATAATATTTTTATTTTCCACGCATACTAGACTGGTCTTGACTAAAATTCTTATAGCTTATTCAAGTCTAGAAATTACATTTATGATGTGTCTTGTTAATTTCTACTATTACCTAGTGAGAAATTTTAACTTGTGTTACATCGCTAGAAAGAAAATTAAATGAACAATATTATTAAATTATAACAAAGATGGGTTGCCATTTAAAAAAAAAAGAAAAATTTGCCTTTTTTTAGAAAACTTGTAAATTAAATAGCTCTAACGGATATATTTTTCTCAAGAAAGTCAGTTTAATACTATTAAAATAAGCGATTTTAACGGTATACTTTTTACTACTTATACCTTGTTTTACGCGGCCATTTTTAAAACAAATGATAAAATGTCATTAAAATAAGAATCTTCTATGGAATTAAGATAAGGGGTTTCCGTTTAAAATTTAAAAGTTGACTTCACTTCCGCTTAAACCGTAAGTGGTTTCGAAGGGTTTAATTGGTCGAAAAATGGTAATTTACATACATACTTAGGCAAGGGCCTGTCGACATATTAAGCACCGGTTCCCGCAGATCACCGAAGTCAAGCGGTGTCTAGAGCAATTAGTACTTGGACGGGTGACCGCTTGGCAACACGGCGTGCTCTTGCCTCAGGGAAGAGTGTAAAATGAATCGACACCTAGCCATCCTATTCACGCCGGACAGGCCGGATGAGATCGGATATCTCGTAGGATGAAGGTGCCGTTTCACACTCCCCAGTCGGTAGATCACATTTGTGGTCGATGACCGGTTCAAGATGGCCTACGTAGTCGGCGAACGGTAAAAAAAAAAAACATACATACTTATTAAGGTCGGTTTTTAAATCTTTACTGCTAAAATTACGAAAAAATGTTCTTGTGTCATCCGGTATAATTAAATGAAGGAATTGGTAGCACATATTTTTAAGCAATAAAATGTAAAAAATATATGTGACAGTTTAGGATTCCTATTTTAAAATATATTATGTATATTCTATATTCAACCCCTGCCTTTACCAGTGTACAGTTATTGTTAAAAATTAATCATAATCTTACCAATATAAAGAAACACAACAGAATAAAACTTAAGTTTTTCATTTCGACGGATTTACCAAAAAATGTTGACTTGTTGATTGTTGCAGTTCTCCTTATAATGAAATAAAAAGGTAACACAATAAAAATACAAATTCAATTATTAATATTGATAAGAAAACGATAACATTTTTGTCAGAAAATTAATTTTAAAACCAACAGTGGCCGCGCCAGGAAATTGCAACTAGGTAGGCACAAGCGGGCCTGATATTTATAGGTTGGGCATAGGGTCATGGTATTCAGCTACGGTTTAGTTCGCTGAGGAGAAATTTCGTAACTGACATTCCTTATCCTTAATTCGCTAATTGCATTATTTTTTAATCTTTTCTTAACTCATCTATCGGGTCAGCCCACAAACACTAGGCCAGTGGCCTGCTACAACCATGTTGGGTCTCCTTTTTCTTTATTGGCAGTACTACATTATAATTTTTTTGTTAACCTAAAAATAAATCAAAAACAGTCACACAACGTTATAAGCGATCAAAAGCAAAACATACAGTACCATGACATGTAAACCAACTTTCAAGTTTCTGAAGAGCAGCTTCATACACACAACTAATATTTAGTCTTGAGAATTGTTGCACTGTTGTTTTATTGCCAACAACTCTCCATTTTATAAAAAATAATTAAAAAAACTTTATGCATTTCTTCTGTTAATGGGGTGCTAATTCTCCCATACACAAGTGCACCGTATAAAAACAATACAGCTAAATTTAAATAACCATACAAAAAAGCCTCCATATTAAAAATTTTCAACAGTAATATACCGATAGAGGAGGCGTCTTATCGGTAATACCGCTGTTTTTTTACAAGAAATCGATTTTCTGATAATTTTCATGAAATATAATTTTTACTTATAATCTGATAAGATCCCGAGAGCTTTAGTTCGAGGGTCTTATCTAGAAAATCTAGTTTCGAGTGAAAAACAACGGTATGAAGATAAAACGCCGCTTCTAGAGGTGTATTTTATTGGATAATGTACTGAACCCGAAATAAAAGCCGTTTGTGATAAAGGAAAATATGCAAACACATCATTATGATTTACTTTTAAGTTTATAAACGTGCCACAACTAACAATTAATTAAAAATCCAAGACTAAATCAGACGCGTGGAACGTCAAAAATCAAATTCGCTTATTTTCATCACGGTTGCCATGAAAACTCCAAGATTTCTTAAGCTCACGTCAAAGCAAAGCACACTGGGTTTAATGTTGCATACATTTTGTCATAAAATTTTTCTTTAAAAATGTCAAAATTAAGTTAAGTTTATGCCCTAAAATCACCTCAAATACTGTTGTGTGTCACTTTTATTTTGTAGGGGTTATAATATTTATTTATTAAACTTAATTTCTTGAAATAAATTACGGTTTGTTTGACAAAAAGCCACTGTGGTCTTACCGAGCTAGCGGTAGGTCTTATCGGGTAAGACCACGTTACCAAGGTGATTGCTATGAAAATTTGTGTTCTGATTGGTTCTATATATGTGAGGTAAATTATCACAGAAAGAATATAACAGTGATATGCTTTTAGAATGGATCTACATTATTTATTCCAAACCCATAAATATGGACCCATAATTTTAGTAGGGGGTTTGAAAAAAATACGTTTTTTTCATCTCCAACGATGAACAACTATAGTCCTTCCAGAGATTGATGGTGGTCAAATTTTAAATAGAAATATCGTTTAATGCCCCGAGGGCATGTAAATGATAATATTGTCCTTAATAAAGATAATTTATTGCAACTTTCATCCTAAAATAATGTGGAATACCTTCCACATGTAATATATCATAATGACCTACTTTTAGATATTGTTAACGAGGAAGAATACAAAGAAACAAATGCAGAATCACTTTGTTGGTTAAAAAATAATGTGGAGCCTTGGAATCAGGTTATGGAGGTGTTTTGGGAAAACATATTTGGAGTTTGATAGAATGAGTTGAAAGATACAACAACCTATTATGGAACATACAGAGTATTACGGGAAAACGGGATGGGTAAGAAAAAACATTGTCTTTTATTATCTGCCGATCAGTGGCCCTGGTTGGGGGGGGATAAAACCATAAAACCAATATACTATTTATTAATTTAAAATAAATTCTATAGGTTAATGACTCCCTTTAAAAAAATTATTTTTCAGTATCTATGGGGTGGGAGATAATATCCCACCTACGCCACTGGCTGATAAGATTTGCAGTGGCACAATAATTGCAACTAACAGAATATCTGTGTAATAAAACATTTTACCACACTAAATGCCACTATACTGATCGTACAATTGTTTTTTATAAGAAATAAAAATAATTTTATTTCAGTATTTATTTAACAAATTATTCCAAATACATTATTTGGCGGCAAGCGGCATAATAAAAACTTAAATTTTATTAGTAATATAATATCGTTTTTTTTTTGTATTAGTTGCTGCCAGGACTATTGCCGAGGGGACCTACAGTTTAACGTGTGTTCCGAACCACGATCCTCAGTCATGCGACACCCCCCCAAGGGCTATCAACCCTTGGTTTCTTGCCATTGCATGACCTACCGGTTGGCGAGTGTGTACCTTCTTCCGCACCCCACGAGATGTCCGATCTCATCCGGCATGGTTACCGGCGTGAATGGGGTGGGTGGAGAGATGATACATTTTATACTTTTCCCTGCATTCTTAAACCTACTAAATTTCGGATATACTTTTTTTTATTATGCGTATGCCCACTCCGGGGATCGAACCCGGACCGCCACGGTCAATTACCAGAACCTCACCTCTGAGCCCCTGCTGCGGTAAATAATATAGTTGATCAAGAAATTTTGCATGAAGAAAATGTATAAGGACGAATTTTAGGCGAAGTAGTAATGAATAAGCTGAATATTATATGAATATTATTTATAAATATAATAATGAATTACGATTTAAAAAATATAATAGGTTCATAATTAAATTATTATACATATTTTCCATTAAAATTATAATATCTAATAAAAAATATGTGCTATGTATATACATATACCAAAAATTACTGTCAATAATTCATCGCTTTGATATAGAGTGTAGCGTGTTGTACGAAGTTAGAGGAAATGATTTTAGTTTATTTTTAAAATTCTAATAGAGCAGAATATTTATTTTCATTAATTTTTTTTCTCTGGCTTCGTACAATCCGCAATTCTTGATATACCTAAAATCGATGAGTCACGGATAGTAATTTTGGACTTATGTGTACTGGAGTATGTACATTTATTTTTTAAAATCAAAGTATGCGTTTCAGCCATAACCGAAATCTTATTGGTCTAGGTATATACCGAGTGTCCCATTATGGATGGTTACCGGCCGTATCTCGGAAACTACTAGGCATAGAAACTTGGGGAAAACAAATTCGTAATTAAAGTGGCTAAGAGAAAATCCTGGAAATAATTTTTAAGTCTCACATAGTGCCGCAAGAGGGCACAATTGAAAATTAAATATTAAAATTCTAAATTTCTCCGAAAATTCTCACATTAAGTTATACCTATGGTAACATCATTAGAAAACATAAATAATTTTGCATCATTTTAGTTAAGGGCTCAGGGCAAGGGCCTGTCGACATATTAAGCACCGGTTCCCGCAGATCACCGAAGTTAAGCAGTGTCGAGCGCGGTTGGTACTTGGGCGGGTGATCGCTTGGGAACACGGCGTGCTCTTGCCTCAGGGAAGAGTGTAAAATGAATCGACACCTAGCCATCCTATTCACGCCGGACAGGCCGGATGAGATCGGATATCTCGTAGGATGAAGGTGCCGTTTCACACTCCCCAGTCGGTAGATCACATTTGTGGTCGATGACCGGTTCAAGATGGCCTACGTAGTCGGCGAACCGTAAAAAAAAAAAAGTTAAGGGCTTATTGGCTTACCAACTTTGATAAGAGTGGGGGAGGCTATTGAAAGAGTAATAATTTAATTTGCTGTAACTTCTAAACGACTTATCTGATTTTAGTAAACTTAAGCTTGTTTGGAAGCGAAAGGGAAGTACTTTTAATTGTCGTATCCATTGGTACACAATAGCTCCTAATAAAATAGCTGGAGAGCGTAATTTGCGATAGTAACAGTATTTTTGATTTTATCCCGAAAACTCAAATCATAGGTACGGTATAACCATAACATTATAATCAGAAAGTAGATTAAATCTGCAAGACAAAACGTGAAAACCGCATTCCTGTATCGTTTCGGAGTTATTTATAATAATAACAGTTTTATTGATTTTATTCCGAAAACTTAAATCAGACGGTATAACTATGACATTATAATATAAAGTTTACTAAAATCGGATTAGTCGTTTAGAAGTTACAGCAAATTAAATGATTATACTTTGAATAGCTTACCCCACTCTTATCAAGGTCGGTACTCCGATGAGCCCTAAACCAAAATGATGCAGAATTGTCTAAGCTTTTCTAATGATGTTACCAAAGGTATACCTTAATGTGGGAATTTTCGGAGAAATTTAGAATTTCAATATTTAATTTTCAATTGTGCCCTCTTGCGGTAAAATGCGGAACTTAAAAATTATTTCCAGGATTTTCTCTTAGCAACTTTAATTACGATTTTTTATGCCCAGTAGTTTCCGAGATACGGCCGGTGGCTTTCCATAATGGGACACCCGGTATAAGTAGTAATTATTTTGATAGAACTTAAGAGATCGTAGCCCAATCCCGTGATAGGATCATAGGAATGACATGCTGGTTAATTTTAGTGTGTTATCAGGTAGTGAAATACCTGTAAACCATGGTCGACCTGAGGACTTATTGTTTAATATTCTTATTATTTTTAGTGTTTATTATTGTAATACGCAGGCCGAAACGGACAAAATAGAAAAATGATAAACCAAAAAGGCTTTAAATGATTGACTTCCTAGTTTACTTATTTTTTTTTTCATTGTATACTTTTCTATTAATTGTTGTAGGCCGAATGTCAGGTTATCAAGGGCGTATCTCAATCAATCAACCATATTACTTTTGCACTGTAAGGTAAAGTAAAGTACTTACTAATTAATATGGTATAATCTTAACTTTAACTGGACTTGAGTTGTTCGAGTTAACATACCTGAAAATAGAAAAACAGAACCTGGGTATTACACAGTAATAGCCATCCGGAGCCTCTAACTAATGTACGGAGTGGAACAACATCACTCCCGTACAACAACTAGACATGACAACATGCCCTCTGATCAGGATCACTAAAACATTCTCTGCTCTGTACTGAGTTGTGCGATGGACACCAGCACTAGGGTCCGCTCCAATACAGAACTTTGCTAATATCGTCATGAGTGTGCAATGGATACCAACCGACAAACGGACACAGTACCCGCTCCAGATATTAACAAACAACTACTAGAATGTTCCCAGGCCAAACAGACACCATAACAATTAATCAATTTTTAACATGAAAATATTAATTTTAATAATAGTACTTTGTAATTATTGAAATGACTTGATATAATAATAAGCCAGATATAATTTCTACTTACATAAATGATTTATTATTTTAATAAAATTGACATTATAATCATTAAATATAAAAATAGTTAAAATAGGTAAACCAGGTTGCCCGTGAAAATCACTTACTGTTACCCTTAAATATAAAAATAGTTAATTTAGGTAAACTGGATTGCTCGTGAGACACACTCACCTATAATTAAATATAAAACAATCTATCTCCAGACCCACAGAAAACACACAATCACAGTCAACTGTTGAAACTACTCTAAATAGAAATAGGAAAGCTTTAGTGGTCTTTCAGCCAACTTACGTTTTCAGCCACCTGTGTTTATTCTTTTAAGTTATCAATGCCTATTCATTTGGTTTTTAATTTATTACCCAAATTTGGAGCTGCGTGACAAATAAGGTCTGGCATTTTTATGTGAGTATGCATAAAATAATCCCAATAGTAATATAGATGAAAACTGATTCTTACATTATTTAGTAGGTGTGGTATGACCCTAATGAATAATAAATTATAAAATTTAAACAATAATAAGACATAAAATGGGTGTTTAGTTATTGAACCCGTTTCGAGTACCAAATTCTAGGAATTTATTTCCATCGATGCTGTGAGTGCGTCACGACAATCTAATTCTTCAAAAAGCAGCAAACATAACTATGTGGGTGTATGCGTACTTTCTTGCTCTTGCCATGCACCTGTTGCTTTATTTTTGGTCGAGACGTGTATATACGTACAGATAGAGTAAAGTTCATTTTCTCCATTATCTTAAGAATTAAATAAAAAAAAACGGGTTTGCAGGTTTACTAGGTAACCGTTAAACCAAAAGTTGGTATTTTTGGGTAGAAAATAAAAAACTAAGATAGAAACGTGAATACCTTTTTTTCTAAGATGCACATTGCACCGCTTGGACGCAGCAGCCCGTCAAAGTGTAGTTTTTTAAATGTCAATATCTTTAAAAAAATTGAATTTGTGCTATATAAAATAGGTGTAAATTCTAAGCGTAATTTAAAAATGTAATAATATACAGGATGTGCTCTTAAAACTATATAAGTTATATTCGCCATGTTTTTTTTGGACCAACCCGTATGTTAGATATATAATTTTAAAATGTGCACCTCAATGATCTATTTCGTATTGAAATAATACACAAAAAAAAAAGACCCAGTCACAAAAGAGGGTACACACTGGTCGCTTTACATGTCGACCCATTCAACATAAAATCGAAGTTATTCAGTTAGTTCACCATTTTGTCAAGAAATAATGTTACACAATTATTTAATTACTCGTCTTAGGATTGAAAATTTGCCGTTTTCGAGTTTTCCCTACCTTAAAATTGTAACCAATGTAACCTTGAACCCACACCAAATTTTAAGCCTGTAATATCGGGTTGTACAAAGAATTTTAATTTGTACCGGTTGTGTTTCGCTAAGCGGGAAAAGTAAGTTAAAAGAATTCGGCTATTTTCATGTTAATTTTGTTGATTTTTTGCAAGGCTAGATCTCATTGGTAAGTAGTATTTACACAGATATTTTTTTTTCGTAGGATAGCCTGGGAAGTTCTTGTAATTTTGCAAAAATTGAATTTAATTTTAGATCTAAATTGGTGTTTGTATTATTTATTATTTTGATTGACAGTTTCCTAAATCGTACCACACACACACACACATGAAAGTGTTCCAATGTGACACGTCTTAATTAAAGAACTACGTGTGCGACTTTTGTTTGTAGGTACATTTAATAGTATATTAAAACATAAGTTTTATAAGACAAATTTTAGAGCACGCCGTTGGTTTAGGACACGAGCCGCGTAGCGGGGAGTGTCCTAATTAGACGAGTGCTCTAAAATTTGTCTTATGGAACGAATATTTTATAATACTTTTTCTATTTGGGTCATTTTTAAGGAAATTCAAATAAAAATGTAGTTTATAGTTTCCAGTCAAAATTTTTTATTTTTTTTGAGGTTGGCAACACTAACAGAAACAGAAAGTTGGTGTGGTCACAGAAGAGAAAAGGGATTACTATGGTGTACAAAACACGGACTTTTAGTATGGTGTGCCATGAATTTCAAAATGGTATTGTGTTGTTACCAACAGGAAGAAAATAAAAAATGCGTGTTTAAAATAAATAAAATAATTGCTTTTGCAACCCAATGGAAACCCATAATGAAGACTTTATGGTTCCCAAATAGAAAATAGTATATTAAAACATAAGTTTTATAAGACAAATTTTAGAGCACGCGTTGGTTTAGGACACGAGCCGCGTAGCGCGGAGTGTCCTAATTAGACGAGTGCTCTAAAATTTGTCTTATGGAACGAATATTTTATAATACTTTTTCTATTTGGGTCATTTTTAAGGAAATTCAAATAAAAATGTAGTTAATAGTTTCCAGTCAAAATTTTTTTTTTTGAGGTTGGCAACACTAACAGAAACAGAAAGTTGGTGTGGTCACAGAAGAGAAAAGGGATTAGTATGGTGCACAAAACACGGACTTTTAGTATGGTGTGCCATGAATTTTAAAACGGTATTGTGTTGTTACCAACAGGAAGAAAATAAAAAATGCGTGTTTAAAATGAATAAAATAATTGCTTATGCAACCCAATGGAAACCCATAATGAAGACTTTATGGTTCCCAAATAGAAAATAGTATATTAAAACATAAGTTTTATAAATTAGGACACTCCCCGCTACGCGGCTCGTGTCCTAAACCAACGCGTGCTCTAAAATTTGTCTTATGTAACGAATATTTTATAATACTTTTTCTATTTGGGTCATTTTTAAAGAAATTCAAATAAAAATGTAGTTAATAATTTCCAGTCAAAATTTTTATTTTTGTTGAGGTTGGCAACACTAACAGAAACAGAAAGTTGGTGTGGTCACAGAAGAGAAAAGGGATTAGTATGGTGCACAAAACACGGACTTTTAGTATGGTGTGCCATGAATTCTAAAACGGTATTGTGTTGTTACCAACAGGAAGAAAATAAAAAATGCGTGTTTAAAATGAATAAAATAATGGCTTATGCAACCCAATGGAAACCCATAATGAAGACTTTATGGTTCCCAAATAGAAAAAATTATTTTTAAACGTTTGGTAGATTTTTCTAATGTTGTTTTTGTAAAATACTTAATATAAACGATAATTTGTGTAATTTGTTTTATTTACAACAAAGTGTAGTAATTTTTATTTATAATACCGCAAAATAACACTTTGGTACGATTTAGAATTCCACTAGTACGGTTTAGGTAACCAGTTGCTTAAATCGTACCATTTGCTATTACTTACAAAAACAGCTGTTTTTTCAAAATTTGAACGTCTGTCCACATGATGTGATGACCGTGTGTCCAGGCATAGTCGGCTGCACCTAATTTTTCGGTTTCTAATGTAAGCGTGTTGTTTCTGTGTTCCTTTATCCTAGTTTCAAGTGGCTTTAGAGTCTCACTAGTGTTAGATCGGCCACATTCGCAGAGGATCTTGTAGACACAGTTTTTCCTATCTTTTTGACTTGCTGGTTTCTTCTTCGTCAGGTTGCTTCTTAAGGTATCTTTCGAGCTAAATACTGTATTGATGTTGTATCGTTGTCCTAGTCTTCTAATTCTCTCAGATACTTCTCTGACATACGGAATATTGAGTGTTGATTGTGACTCTATTTGCTTCTTTTTTGTATTTGGTTGATTCTTGCGATTTTTCAATAGTTTATCAACTAAATGCATTGATGCATTGTCTTGATGTAGTTAGTTTTTTCTTTAAGTGCTTCATTTGAGCTATAGATGGTAATTGCTCTATCCACAAACGTTCTTACTATGCCATGTTTTGTGCTGTTTGAGTGATTTGAAGTGTAACTGAGATATTGACCTGTATGCGTAGGTTTTCTGTACACTGAAGTATAGATGGTGTTGCCATTTTTCTTTAAGAAAGGTAATTGATTGTTTTCTTTTTTTTCCATAGTGAATTTGATTGTCGGTGTCAGGCTATTAACGTGATGTAGGAATTCCCTGAGTTCGTCATTGTTTCCAATCCAATTAATGATGGTACTCTTGGCAATAGTTGCACAAGAGCGATAACCGATAACCCTTCATTTTGAGTATTTATTACATTGATTTCAGTTACAGATTCTGCACAGAAAGCTACCTTTTGCTTCTGTCTTAGACAATTTACGAGCAAAAAAATATATTTTTAACATAGCAGAACTAGTAATTTTAAGTTATTATATAATTGTCAATATTTAGTGTAGATTACATCAACACGTTTCATTTTATTAGATGCATTTATTATTGGTATTTCTGGGATTTGTCGCAAAGAAGAACTGATATAAATGACAATAAATAATATTGGAAATGTAGAAAGGAAAGAATTTTTACAGCTTTAAACCCAAATATTTACATACATTTTCTGTGCAAGCACTTTAAAAATTGGTAAATCATTTTCGCATTTCAAATCGTTTAAAGTGTTTGCAAGCACATTTCCGAAGTGCTTGATGCTGACAAGGTTTGCCCAGCTCTGGTCCATTACAAATTTCTATTTGCCAATTTTACCACTTCTTAAGCGGACCTCACACGATCACTATTATTGTCAATGTCATCAAATATTGACATTAATAAGTATTCTTCTTGTAAGTCAAAATATTGAAGTATTGTCAATACATTGATGTATTTTTAGCGATTCGAATATATTTCTTTAAAATTGTGGGCGGTGCGACTATACTGAAAAAGTATTTACCGTTTGAGAGCAATATTGACAATAAACCAGTATAAACATGAACGCAATGGAACTCGACTCACCGGCGCGGCGCCGGCGGCTTCGCCCGTCCTTCAGCCCGATGAAAATGAGAGTGCAACTAGTGAAAACGTTATATTAAAAAACTGTATTGCGGCTTACCGTAACATGCCAGAGTTATGGGATTCGTCTTCAAAAGACTATAATAATAGAGATAAGAAGGCAGTTGGCTACAAGACATTATTATTTAAAATTTATAAAAACATAAAAAATGATAAGAAAAACGAAGATGTAAAAAAGAATAAGAATATAAATGGTTTCAGAACAAATTACAGAAAAGAGTTAAAAAAAAGTTAAAGACTCGAAACGGGCAGGTTGTGCTGCCGAAGAGGTTTATGAGCCGATATTGCTTGCCTCATAATTGTATCCTGCTTCTCAATATAAATGTTGTTTATACATCGTTATTTATTCGAAAATAGTTACGATAACCCGAGGGTCCGTTTCCAAAATGAAATGTAGTACGTGTAAATGGGTGTATTCCTTTCGTTTCGATAACCATTTTTTTTGCCAGCGTCCTTTTTTACTTTTTTCCTTACAATCAGATAAATTTGATAAAATTATAACTATACAAGTTTTTTTTGTTACTCATCTTTTTAAATTACACTGATGCAAAATTTCGCAGCGACTGAATATTTATGAACATACTTATTGGCTGTGTGAGGTTAAAAATCAATATACTGACAATAAATATATTGACAAATAAAATTGATCGTGTGAGTGCCGCTTTAAAGAATTTATTTATTTTGTCTCACTATTTGAGCATCCTGTATATACCGATCCCATTAAACTCCCATAAGATAAATAACCATAAGTATATCTAGGTAAACAAGGAATTATTAGTGTTAAGGTATAATAATAATTTAGAGTACCTATCGAGTCCTTGAGAAAACTTTTAATTCAAGTTTAGAATGTACACTACAATATTCAAGTTTATTTTAAATAAATTACAGACTTAACATATTTATTGTTTTTTATTGAGATAGGGGAAAGGAGAATAAGATAAGGAATTGATAAATTCCGATGATTGTTATTAGATAGTGCTACTTAGTTGATTACCAAAAGTAGCAGAACTGTGCAAGTTGTCTATGTATTAACATGCACATCTGATTTACTTTGGGGAAGGTGTTTCGCCACACTCTATATATTGGCCCAGTATACCCTAGCAGAATCTTAGGTTCCGTGACAAGAAAAGTTAGTTAAAATAGTCTCTAGAGAAAATTTGGTAGTAGGTGCTAGACTGATTTCGGCATTGGATACTATAGTCACTTTAATCAGCAAATTACCTGTATGTTAGTTGAAAGAGTATGTGTATTGCCAATACTAATTTTTTTATTAATTACAAGAATTATAGTAATATTATCTTGACAATCTTCTAATATGAATATGGGATAATTTGTATAATTAAGATAACATGGATTAATCAAAGTTAACGAAAATATGTTTGAATTACATATACCTTTAGCAAAACGACAATGATCTTATCCATTAACTTTAAAGGTTATGATCCTAAGGAGCCTAACTTAAGTAGGAGTGTCTTGTGATTTTTTTTTATATGATAAAACACCTGCACTGTAGGAAAAATCCTTTAAGGCGCTTTGAGAGCGGTGCGTGTGCGAAGAAAGCGATTAACGTTGGTCTTGAAACGTTGAAGATTGTATTCATTGGGAAACACGACCTCAGGAAGATCATTCCACAAAGATGACGTTCTCCAGATGAAAGAATTCTTGAACAATGAAGTTCGAGGAGTACTAAGCTGAACAACATATGGATGAGCGGCAGTGGTTCGCCGTGTATTTCTGTCCTGCATTGCTCTAGGTGGAATCAAGTGGGCAATGTCAGTCGAACACCTGCCATGGAAATATCTGTAAAAGAGAGCCAAATCACCAACCTGTCTTCGATGCTCCAAGCTATCGAGGATCTTGGTCAGCTCGGGGTCGCCGATCAGACGAACGGCTCTCCTTTGAATGGAATCCAGTAGCCGAAGGGTGTGCTTGGGTGCAGAGCTTCAGACATGAGAGCAATATTCTAATGATGGTCGAATCTGGGCTTTGTAGAGTGTCAAAAGTTGATGAGGTGTGTACAACCTTTTGGTGCGGAAAAGTACACCAAGTTTCTGTGCAGCTGTCTTGGCAATTGCGGCCACGTGATCATGCCAAGACATATTACCTCCAAGATTGACCCCCAGCAAATTAATAGACGGTGCCAGGGGAATGGCGTGTCCTGCCATGACTATATCCGGTTCTGCAATGTTAACCTTTTTTGGAGAAGACTGCTGCCTGGGTTTTCTTAGCATTAAATTCGACTTGGTTACTGTCACCCCAAGCCAAGATTTTTTCCAGGTCATTGTTGAGGCGCAATACTTCATGCTGCCTGCGAAGATGTGCGTCGGCAGCGGATGTTTGGGGAGGCAAGGTAAAAGATGAGACAAGTGTGCTGTCATCAGCAAAGCTATAAATTGGATTTTGGGTTTTTACTAGAAGGTCGTTAATATACAGTAAAAAAAGGGTAGGCGACAATATGGACCCTTGAGGAACACCGGCATTGATGGTGAAGGTGTCTGAGAGAAACCCGTGATGTCGCATATTTCCATATTCATATCTCCCATAAAAAGAATTATCGGGCTGCTTAAAAGGCCAAAACCAATCACAATTACACCATACACATGTGGTGGAAATACAGCATTTGTTCTTGATGACTCATCGACTACTGTTTGCTCTTAAGATAAATAATTAAATTAGTTGTGTGAACTAAGTAAGCTTAGGTATATCTGTTGGTTGCAACACGCCGACTTGGTTACCAATACAATACAGAATACAGAATACAGTCAAGAATAATATTTAGTAGTCAAAACTAAATAGTTTTGTGTAAACCAAGCAAGTAATAGCTACAATTGGTTTGGGAAACTAAAGATTATTGTTATAGGAATACTAAAGTCTATCTAGCAAGAAAAAAATAGCTGGAGCGACTCCTTTTTTAAGGTACATTTGTGTTTAATGTATGTGGTATTCTAAGATTAGTGTAGATAGATAGATTAATTGTAGAGGAGTAAAAACTAAATTAAAAAAACTTGGATGTAATTTGTTAAATAGTGACTTTGACATAGTAGCATTGACAGAGACTTGGCTAAATGATACTATTTATACTTCGGAATTTTGTTTTGACAATAGAACTATTTTTAGAAAGGATAGGAGTGTCTTGCTGACTGGTAAATCTCAGGGTGGAGGAGTCCTCCTCGCCGTGAGAGATTCTTTGAGTGCTTCTGAAGTCAGAATGTTTGATGATGAGCAGGAAGCTTTATGTATTTGTATAAAATTGGTGGGAAATCGGTTTTTGTATGTTATTTTGGTATATATAGCTCCCGGCAGTCCCAGTGACGTATATGGGAAGCTGTATGATAAAATTGAAAGTAATATAAGTAATAGGGCCAACTCGGACTGTGTTATTGTGGGTGACTTTAATATTCCTAATTATGTAAACTATCTTTCTTGTAATGAAATAGTAAATGATCTTAGGGCATTTCTATCATTTAATGGTTTATCTCAACATAATCAAATTAGAAATGATAACAATGTGATTCTTGACCTTGTGATTGCTTCTTTTGATGACGCCCGTGTTGTCCTTGCAGAGGATAAACTGGTGCCTGTTGATGGGCATCACCCCTGCCTAGAGGTGAATTTGTCAACTAAATGTGCTGCTAAACCTTGTAAATTTATGCCCTTAACAAAGTTTAATTTCAAAAAGGCTGATTATCCAGTAATGTATAATCTTTTTAGATGTCAAAATTGGGATTTTTTTGATGGTATTACGGATGTGAATGGAGCGTTGGAGGGTTTTTATTCTGTATTTCAAAACATATTTGAGGGGTGTGTCCCTAAGTCCACGCAAATAGGTAAGAGATATCCTGTCTGGTTTACCAAAGAAATAATTAAACTTAGTAAACAAAAACATAAGTATTTGATTAAATCAAGAAAATTTAAATCTCAGTATTGGAAGCTTAAATATAATAATTTAAGAACTTTAATTAAAAATCGAATCAATACTGCTTACACAGCATACCTGACGGAAGTCGAGGTTAGTGTCAGGAGTAATCCTAGACACTTTTGGTCACATTTAAAAAATTTAAAAGACAGTCCAGACCTATTGGATGAAATGACACTGGACAATAAAATGTTCGCTGATGCGAGGGACGTTGCTGATGGGTTTGCAACGTTCTTTAAGTCTGTATTTGTTGATGATAACGATATAAGTTGTAACGCAACTGAATTAAAATCATTTTTTTGTAATAAAGAAATTTCACTGGCCGATATTAAGAAAGCCGTAATGGAAATAAAACCTAATAAAGCTATTGGTCCAGATGGGATCCCTTCTTATGTCTTAAAGGGCTGTTGTGAGTTTTTGAGTCGTCCTCTTCAACTATTATTTAATTTAATACTTAGAACCTCAGTTTATCCTGATAGGTGGAAGCTTAGTAAGGTCATTCCAATTCATAAAAATGGCTCCAGGCAGGATATTAAGAACTATCGTCCAATAACTATTGTATGTGCGGTCTCCAAGATTTTTGAACGGATAATTTTTGATATGCTCTATAGTGAGGTTTCGGGTGGAATATCCTCCTGTCAGCACGGTTTTTTACCAAAAAGATCTACTTTTACCAACTTGACTACCTTTTCCCAATACGTGCATGATGCCTTACACCGGAGAACCCAAGTAGATGTTATTTACACTGATATGGAGAAAGCCTTTGACAGAGTGAGGCATTGTGTTATTCTAAACTCTTTGTCTGACTTAGATGTTTCTCCTTTTCTAATTAAACTGATTCAGTCATATTTGGACGATAGACGACAGTATGTAGAAATAAAAGGATGTAGATCTGTTGTTTATAAGAGTACATCAGGGGTGCCGCAAGGCTCTAATCTAGGACCGCTGCTCTTCATAGTAGCTTTTAACAAGGTTATGACTAAGGTTAGGAATTCAAAGGGCTTAGTTTTTGCAGATGATTTTAAGATTTTTCTTGAGATTAATTCAAGGAATGACTGTGAGACACTTCAGCAGGACTTCTGTGATGTTGCTAGTTGGTGTAATGTGAATGGTTTTAACTTAAATGTAAATAAGTGTGCCTGTATGTCGTTTACACTTAATAAAAATACTGTTGTCCATGACTATAAGTTGAATGATGCGGAGCTTCGGAGGGTTAATGAACAGAAGGATCTGGGAATATTATTTGATACTACCTTGTCCTTTTCCAGTCATATAATTTCTAAAATTGAGAGTGCCCAAAGAATTGCAGGATTAATTGCAAGAAGTACTAAAAACTTCAATGTTGATGTCAGCCTTTATTTGTTTGACTCCTTGGTGATACCAATTTTAGAATATGGCACCATAATTTGGTCTCCTCAGTATAACATTTGGATAAGGATGATTGAGGGAGTACAGAGTACTTTTATTTGTGGGGCGTGCGACCGAATAGATTCTTATCTTTGCTTAGATAAGTTAAATAGAAAATAATAGATTAGAAACAGAACACCAGTCTCGAGGAATTAGTCAGGTCGGAGCGTGTCGGATGAAGGCTGTCCCAAGTTGCCCCTTTGTCGGTATTGTTGTGATGTCGGTACGTTCTTACGCATGTTTTTATTAGAGAGACTATTTTGTTTTATTACTTTCTCAGTAAGTAATTGGAGAACTAAAAACTAAAAGCGTAGAGAATTTTATATTTTCGATAGTGTCAAAAAATGTAGTGCAAAAGTTCATTTGCCTATTGCTGGTTATAAAGAAAAAAGATGGATAGACACTACCGACATTGCATGTAACCAGCATATTTATTAAAAATGCATTAGAAAATAAGAAAACGCTGAAAGAAAAATGGATAATACATTTGTTTTATTTGTAAGGATTCGGGTAACAATTAAGTAATAATTAAGTATAATTAAACATTGGTGACAGTAAGATACTAGTTGGCACAAACAGGGAGGATTTTGATAAGTAATTCAATCCGACCCTAAGAAAAAGTTTTTTAAAAGTAGAATAGTATATTTTTTTTTATCAAATTGTATATTATTGAACTATTTTATTTAAAAGAGGTTTTATATTTTTCTGTACGATGTGTTGGTATTTCTAAATTATTTTGATTTCTACTATTCATGCTATCTTTTTAATTAGGTACCTATTTTTTTAAAATTACTATGCCTCGTCATATGTGAGGGTAAGATGACATACAGTTGTAAACTTAAAAAAAAATCATTTATTCGGTAAAATGGCTGAATTTAGGCGATAGATTGTAAATTTATATTTGAAATTAAAAATTTCTTTTACTATATAAACACATCTAGACAAGAAGAAGCTTATTAAATATCTGCTACGATTTTAATTAATATATTAACTTAACTTAACAAGCATTTACACGTAATACAAAGCATCTTTTCCTCTAGTATCCTACCCAACCTGTACACAGCCGTAGCTAATTTTTTAAGAAGAATATTGTTGGGAGCTAAAATATTTTGAATGCTCCAAATTCAGAAACAAAGTGTTAGGGAGAAATACCAGGAAGAAATAATAAATAAAAAGTATGCTTACTATCGCTAACTTACCCTTTATCCCCTACTTATTAAAATTGTGTTCTCAATTGATCAGAGTGTAATCAATGTAATCATTAAAGCTGCAACGAGTTGAAATAGCAAAGCGTCGGACCGGGCAGGTAAGAACAAGCAAATTAAGAATCCTCCAAACTGCTGTAAGCGGCCGGAAATTTTTGCGAGCTGTCTACCAGTGCAGTGTTAGTTTGGGTTTGTTAAATTGGGATGCAACTTATCTACGAAACAGTAGGTATACGTCCCTTTCCTAAATAGGCGTTTGCATGACATCATAAGGAACTTTCACAACGATTTTGGTTAATAGTAAGTCACAATATACCACCCAGGCCCCTTAGGTCCATTCCGATGCCATGTACTCAAAATCAGCCAAAGCTATATCAAATTTATTTCAAGATGGTTTTCTGAGATAATGTGTCATAAAAATTATTGCTCATGTGGCTTTCGTGTTATGAACGAACGCAAATATGCATACAAATTTCATTATTTATTGGACTACACACTCGGCGGCTAGCGGTCTTAAAAAATGGAGAAAGAGCTAGGTATAGTGCGGGTACTTAAACAAATATTGACTAATTTTACACTAATGAATTAACTGAAAAATAAAAACAAAACTTTTAATCACACAGTAAATCACGTAAAAACGATATCTATAACCATAAGTTTCGCGAAGTCTCAAAATAAATTCCTTAAGGTTAGGCGAACCAATGCTAAAACAATGGTGCATACGACTGATCTATTTTTAAATTGCCCCTCATCTTAACGCAAATTGTTACATGCTGTTGCGTGTTCGACGTCACGTAACCATAGCAACGGTGAAAATCAAAGCCACTTGACTGTATGTTAGGCGTTGGGTCTTCACTTGCTGCTTTGAGCTTGCTGAATTCTTTAAACAAGACAATTTTTTTCTATTTAAAACAGTGAACAGATCAATCGGAACCACACGGTCACAACGTGCTAAGTACAGGTAATTCTAAAAAGTGTTTGTTTAGTTATGCTTGAGTTAACTCAAAAAACAAATCAATTATTTTAAATTAGACTGTTCATTGATTAAAACTTTTTCCACTTGGATTTAGTTTTTACGTGCACAACGGAAATTTATTTAGTACCTATTAGTCATAATTAAACTATACTTTTATAGTAAAGTATATTCACAACTGCGTCCGCATTGACGTTACTTGTTATTTATCATAATATTACAATAATATTTAAACAAGAACCGTGAGGTTTATTCAAAGATTACTCTCTCTCAAATAGAAACGTTCCACAACGCAGCAAGTGACAAGGTCACCTATGATTTAAGTTTCAAATTTTTTAATATACCAAAACACAGTAAATACAAGACACTGTGTTTTGGAATGGGAAGGTGTGTCGCAATGATGTAGATACTGGGTTTTGAGCACTTAATATCTCTGAAAGCAAGGGCGGGATCGTTTCGAATGCATCCAAAATGTAGCGTTAAAACATAGTAAGTGCATTTGTACAGGGACATTATTTTAAGTGTCTCACCCGATTGGCGACTTTCCTATCGACCACGATAAAAACACAATTGTGTATTCCCTAATAGTTTTTTGTGAAGAAGCCAAATTTGATGTCAAAAAAAATATATGTTTACAAATTTGATACGACGCCATATTGGATTTTCTTAATTCTTATAATTGTCAACATTTATTTTCAGCCGTTCCGGAGATACGAGGCTTCGAAGTTGTTGATTTTGATATCATCGAATTAACAGAAGCTTTAACATTATAAACTCAATTTTTTTTGCAGAAACGTTATTTTTTATGGCGGAGCCACCTATGCTATTGCCATATATGTCAGATGTCAAAAAATTACAGATACGACGCCAGTTTTGATTTTTTTTTAAATGGCGACCCACATTTATAACTACACCAGTGTATTGCATTTCGCGGTCCGATTTCAAAAATATATAATTGTCGATATTTATTTCCAACCCTTACGGAAATACGACTGCATCAAACACTTTTAAGTATCTCACCCCATTAAAAAATAAAAGCACTATGTATAGTATATAGGGTGTTCCATTTAAAAAAACGTATCTCCAAGAAAAATTGAGTTTCTAATCACAAAGCTTCTATTTTTTAATGGGGTGAGACACTTAAAAGACATAATGAAACAATGCAGTTTTTGATGCGGTCGTATTTCCCTAAGGATTGGAAATAAATATCGACCAAACTCTATTTTTTTTAAATCGGACTGGGAAATACAATACACTGATGTAGTTATAAATGTGGGTTGCCATTTAAAAAAATGCAAAATGGCGTCGTAACTGCCATTTTTTGACATCTGACATATATGACAATAAAAAAATTACGTATCTCCAAAAAAAATTAAGTTTTAAATGTTAAAGCTTCTGTTAATTCGATGATAACGAAATCACCGACTTCGAAGCCTCGTATCTCCGGAACGGCTGAAAATAAATGTTGACAATTATACATTTTTAATGTTGGAACAAATAAGCGAATGCAGCTGTCATACTATAAAGTAGGGTTGCTATTTAAGAAAATCTAATATGGCGTCGTATCTGTCAAATTTGTAAACATATATTTTTTTTTGACATGAAATTTGGCTTCTTCACAAAAAGCTATTAGGGAATACACAATTGTGTTTTTATCGTGGTGGATAGGAAAGTCGCCAATCGGGTGAGACACTTAAAATAATGTCCCTGTACATACAAGTCATTTGTGAATAAAATGTTAATTACTGTGTTTTGGCATGGAGCAGCCAAACTGGGTAAATGATGACTTGGATGTTTGTGCACCACTTGACAGTAGATAAGTTATTAGACCGCTCAGTGACTGCCTTGTTGATAATCACCTTTTTTTATAGTATTCACCTTTTATTAGCCGTGAAAATCAAAAACTTGTACAGACATTTTTTAAACAGCACAAAGGGTTAAAGAACGCATTTATTCGAAAGTTTCAATATAACTAAATACGCAAGGTTTTTGAATGACATTTGTTTTACAAGCTTTTATTACTTCCAAATTTTATTCAAGATACCTGCTACTTTTCCTATTATTTTTAAATTTTTTTGACACAAACCTTAAAAAAAGTCGTTCCGGCACTATTGATTTGTCATTTGATTTGATCCATTTCATACCCAGACGTCCCCTATTGTTGATTCTATAGTTATTATTTCAGAAATAACTTGATTGATGTATGTCCAGATAACTAATAAAGCTGCATATCGCCTGATCGGCAACTGGCATTGCCTCTAAAGGTAAAAGTCATTACATAAAAGAATTTTAAAAAAAAATATGAGTTTTTTAATTTTTTAAAAATTTTTTTCATTTTTTTTAAATATTTTGTGTTATTATATTATTTACTTTTGTATCACACTCCTGCGGACTGTGATGTGAAAACATATCGCCTAATTTGTCGATATAAAACCTGTCAAAAAATATTTACAAATATTTTATTTAATATTTATGTATTTCAATCTTAATACATGAGAACTACACCCAACAACAAAATATTTTTTTATAAACGCGATTATTACACATAAAAAAATGACAAAATTACAGCTGTCAGTATATAACTTATAATACTGTAACTCGTGTATTTCATTTTTATCCCTTTTATTTATGTTTCACAAAATTAACACTTAATATTAAATAGTTTAATTGAAATAGTTGAACTTTGAAATTGTCAAAATGACAGCTAGCAAAAAACAACCTCTTTTTCAACACACAAAATCTTTGTTCCACACAATAACTCATTTTTCATTCGTATGCCAAATTTTGTTCAGACCAGATAAGTAGTTTTTAATTCATGCTTTAACTTCTTCGGATATATATTCGTTTTTCTAACGCCTTAATAGCAGTCCATATAAAGATTGAAGATGTTTTATAGGACGAAACGTTGCTATTTGGTTAAAGCAATATTGCACAAAAACGTTAGAAGAAGCAAGATTTACGAAACTGTAATACAAATTACAAGTTTATATTTAAAAATAAAAACCTGATGATGGTATCTAGATGACGAAACGTTTTACTCGAAATCTGATGACATCGTATGATAGGAAACAAAATACGGCAATGTAAAAGTTAAATAATTTTTTCTTTATCTTTACAAATAAAGTCACAAATCCGAATGTAAGAATATAAAGATTGAAGATGTTTTATAGTGTCGAAACGTTGATATTTGGTTAAAGCAATATTGCACAAAGACGATAGAAAAAGCAAGATTTACGAAACTGCAATAAAAATTACAAGTTTATATTCAAAAATAAAAACCTGATGATGGTATCTAGATGACGAAACGTTTAACTCGAAATCTGATAACATTATATGATAGGAAACAAAATACGGCAATGCGAAAGTTAAATTAGTTTTTCTTTATCTTTACAAATAAAGTCACAAATCCGAATGTAAGAATATAAAGATTGAAGATGTTTTATAGTGTCGAAACGTTGATATTTGGTTAAAGCAATATTGCACAAATACGTTAGAAGAAGCAAGATTTACGAAACTGCAATAAAAATTACAAGTTTATATTTAAAAATAAAAACCTGATGATGGTATCTAGAAGACGAAACGTTTTACTCGAATTCTGATGACATCATATGATAGGAAACAAAATACGGCAATGTAAAAGTTAAATTATTTTTTCTTTCTCTAGACAAATAAAGTCATAATGAATTAAAACTCGAAAAAAATCTAGTCGTTAATTTTCGGCTGTTCAGAATATCTCCCAGCATAGAATATTGATAAAGTTTAAGGTATGCAGACCAATATTGAAATGAAAAATGCACCTATAAATACTCTATTTGGACCTATCTGTTATATAACACTGTATTGTAGAAGTTTCGAGCTATCTCTTATCCCAAATTTTACAGCGCGAATTGCTAAAATAACTTTAAAAACTTACGATGAAATATGCCATTTTCGGCCTTTTTTGACAGTTCATATTTTTAATATCCACGATGACGCTTTATAATTCCAAGGCAATCTTTTCGAAAAATCATAATTCTGTTAAAATGAAACTTTTACGGAAATTGCAGAGCATTTTTAAAATTGAAATTTCGGTAATAAATTGGACATATGAAGCTTTAATTTTGGTCTCATTAAATTGTACAAGTCTCAAATAATCTATAACGTTCAATTTTTAACTTCAAAACGCTAAAACAACTTCAGAATCTATAGCCGAAAACACTCATTTTAGGCCAATTTTGACAGCGGTATTTAATATCAATAGATACTGACTTGAAACAAAATATTTCAAATCACTCTATTCATATCCAAGTTAGTTTGAGATTTGAAAATTTTTCCTATCCGCGCTATCAAAATGTTTATTTTCCTCAAATTAAAAAAAATAAATTGATAAATTAAGATATGGGGAGACATTGAGAAAAGGTTGTAGAATAAAATAAGCCTAAAAGGAACTGTGTAAGGATATTATTGTAAAAAATATAGTCGATTAAGTAAAACTTTTGATATAAAAAAATCTTTAAACATTCAAAAAACATTTTTTTAAAATATGAAATGTATTGCTGGAGGAAGCGCATAGTGTTAAATTTAAAGTCTACTTATCCCTTTAGACAATAGACCAAAAAAAAATTCAAAAAATTGAATACAGGTTATCAGAGGCGGGTTTGAGCGTACCAGTAACTTACTGAAAAAAATTCAAAAATTTTACATCCAATCGTTTATTGCTCGTTTAGTAAAAAAGATTTAGTATCCAAATAATACATTTCCGGTGTATTTCGACGAGCTCTTTCGGATAAGGGCTATGCCATTTAAATAAAAAATGCATTTAACACGAAAAAAACTTAAAAACCGAAAAAAATTTTAAATTAATTAAAATTAAAATCGTCATTTCCAGTTTTTCTCAAATTTTAACGATTTAAAAAAATATTAGGTATAGAAACATGTATTGTGAAAAAAAAGTATTTGAGACGGCCTATCAGGCTGTCTACGCGAAAGGTCTGTCCGATCATTTTGAATATACCCTTCAAAGTGGCTCAAAATGACCCTGCATAGAGCATTTTTCGATTTTTAAAGATACAAAAAAAATACTACACATTTTCTAATCTTCTTCAAAAACAATAGGGCTCGGAAGCTGCCGGTCCTCTCGAACCTCCAGAAGTAAAAATCGAAAAAAATTATTTTTGCGACCTGAAATGGAAGACAGCGAATTTTGCATATTTTTCGACTTTGGCGTTTAATAACTTTTTTCCGTCACACCCTGTATATTTGATTTTTTTACTGAAGATACTCCTATTATTTCGCTATAAACCCAGAAAGTTTGAATATTTCAACTTTATCCGTTTTCTAGAAAAAAAAATCGGGAACAGGAAAATGTCAAATGTGACACAAATTTCCAAGATAGAATACAATAGGAATCCTAAGATAGGGGATATAAACATATCGCTCGTTCGCGATATGTAATAACTGAAGTATGAGTATAATTAGGTGCTTTATCAATGTTATTGGTAAATGTTGAGCTTTGACCGGAATTAACTCCCTTACAATTTTTTCTGGGCTCGTGTCGTGAAGGTTGATTATTTTCGCAGTAACAGTAAAAACAAAATTATCTATCTTCTCAGTAACAAAGAAAACTGTTACACTTTTTACAAGGTACTTCCGTCATTATGCTCATAATGCCATTCAAATAAAAGTATTGAAAAATAATTAAGGGAGAGGTTGGGTAAAACAGAACAAAATCTATTTCCTTTTGGACATAAGTATGTCTTGGAAAAATCACTAATTTTGGTATGGTCAATTTTGTATAGGTTATTATGCTACCAGACTTAAAATGAAAATTAAAAAAATATATTAGAAATAGGTTATTTTAGATTGGCGCAAGAGTGTTGGTTCTTAAGCCAAGTATATTGGTTCTTCACCCACAATTTGATACTAACTTCTGGGTTAATTAGAATACACAGAACAGATTTATTTTTACCAAAAGGTCTAAACTGAAGGGCAACCAACTGTAAATGTAACCATGACAAAGCGTTAATTAAATAAAAATACTTATACTTAGTATTGCGCCTCAACAATGACCTGGAAGAAATTTTGGCTTGGGGTGACAGTAACCAAGTCGAATTTAATGCTAAGAAAACCCAGGCAGCAGTCTTTTCCAAAAAGGTTAACATTGCAGAACCGGATATAGTCATGGCAGGACACGCAATTCCCCTGGCACCGTCTATTAATTTGCTGGGGGTCAATCTGGGAGGTAATATGTCTTGGCATGATCACGTTGCCGCAATTGCCAAGGCAGCTGCACAGAAACTTGGTGTACTTTTCCGCACCAAAAGGTTGTACACACCTCATAAACTTTTGACACTCTACAAAGCCCAGATTCGACCATCATTAGAATATTGCTCTCATGTCTGGAGCTCTGCAGCCAAGCACACCCTTCGGCTACTGGATTCCATTCAAAGGAGAGCCGTTCGTCTGATCGGCGACCCCGAGCTGACCAAGACCCTCGATAGCCTGGAGCATCGAAGACAGGTTGGTGATTTGGCTCTTTTTTACAGATATTTCCATGACAGGTGTTCGACTGACATTGCCCACTTGATTCCACCTAGAGCAATGCAGGACAGAAATACACGGCGAACCACTGCCGCTCATCCATATGTTGTTCAGCTTAGTACTCCTCGAACTTCATTGTTCAAGAATTCTTTCATCTGGAGAACGTCATCTTTGTGGAATGATCTTCCTGAGGTCGTGTTTCCCAATGAATACAATCTTCAACGTTTCAAGACCAACGTTAATCGCTTTTTTCGCACTCGCACGCTTCCAGAGCGCCTTAAAGGATTTTTCCTACAGTGCAGGTGTTTTATCATAAAAAAAAACTTAAATATGAAATGTTCAATACTATTTGTTTTTATTCCCATTATGAAGGGAGCTAAAAATCCATAAGTCTGCAAATAAAACTGATTTTATACCTTTAGTAATAACTGTTTAATGCCTGATAAGCACTTAATTTGGATTATCCTGTATAGAAAACACATTTTTGGTGACATCACAGCTTAGTGACAAAGTTAATTGATCTGAATTATGTTTACCGTTAGTTTCAGGTATCAAAAAAGTTCAGAGTTTTGATACTTTATCACATGTTTAAATTATAAGGACACTTATAAACTCATTTCAAGCTTAAAATGGTAACTCCATTATCATCTCCCCATTTTGGCAGCCATACTGCTTCTGTATCCCATTCACGATTGCGTCGTAACTTGCTAAAGTCCTTCAAATATAGACATGAAGAAAAAAATTCCTTACGGGAAGTAAAATTCTCTTAAGCGAAGATAAATTCTCTTTCGCGAAGAAAAAGTCTTTTACGCCAGGAGAAATATAATATATATCTTATGCGAAGAGAAATATGCAGGGTAGCGCATCGAAAACGAAACAGAGACATTTACTGGCAGCTCAGTTCTTTTTTGGAAAAACGCTCAGATCCGTCTATTTTGTTTTCAAGGGGGGCCCAAAATTGGAAAAAAATCACGTTAACACGTGCAGTCTCCTAGGCGGGGGCGGCACCATCCCTAACATCTTAAATGGAAAGGGGGTTCGAGTGATACCTTATTTTAATGGTCTTTCAATTCTCTTTTATTAAATTATATATAATAAATTCAATTATAAAGGGAATTGAAAGACCTTTAAAAGAAGGTATAACTCGACCCCCTTATCCCCCCATTACTCGATCCCACTTATCAATCAACCATTTCTGATATTTCTACGATTTTATAATTATTCTCCAGTTTAAATTTAGGTTTATGAGGACTTTAAAAAATTATAAAAATTACATCTTTTCGACCATTCTAAGTTTTTAGCGTACCGACATACTACAATACATAAAAATGCATCAGAATGTTAGGAACGCTTTATGGTAAATTTTAAATCAAAATAGAAATTGTAATATACAGGGTGGTCCATTTGTCTGACAAAGTAATTTACCGGCTCTACTAATAAAGATATCAAAAAAAAGTTTTTATAAAAGTTGTGAGGTATAAAAAAATAAGTTTGGTTTAATTAAATAAATACATAACTATAGTTATTAATTTATTTGACATTATATTCAATTACATTTGTTTTGACTTTACTGGTCATAGCTAACTACAAAAATAAAAACTATAGTTTTTTTTACGAATATTTAAATAAAAATTGAAATATTGGCAAAACTAGTATACTTAGGTATAGGTATGGCTTAACAATAATAAAAGATACTTACAATATCTATCAGACGAGCCTAATAAATATAGGGTGTTTCATTTGAAAAAATAGAGTTATTATATTTTAAAATTTTGTATATTTGGAGGTCAACAGAAATCACCCTGTACAAAATTTTAGGTACTTAAAAATTTTAGACAGTTTTTCTATCCTTAAACTTAAGAGCTTATAAGAAAATTTTGATTTTCAATACTCTTATTGAGAAATACCGGTAATTTTTTACTATCATGTTTTTTCCAAATTTTAAGAATTTTCAATTTTGTTTGGCAACTTTGCAAAAAATTAAAAAACTAAATATGGCGTCATATGGATAATTTTGTAGGGAAACAAAAATGCTAAAATATATAGGGTATTCCCTCGGGTGTTCCATTTAAAAAAATTTATCTTTTTATTGTCCTAATTTTCTGGACCACCCTGTATGTTTAAAAATAATTTTAGAATATATATTTTTTTATACCTCACTCAAATGGGCCACCCTGTATAAAAAATTATTATGTCTAGTTGCTCAATTTTTTTCCACTGAGTCAGGTCCGCAATAAGTAACAGGATATTTCGAACCCATTGAGCTAATTGTCGCGGACATGGATTTTTATTAAATGACTAGAATCTAGACTACTTACATATTGTGGGTGTGACCCTCATAAAAACTATTGAAATAGTATAGAGAAAGGTTTCGATAATTTGTCTGACTAAACCTTACAGTCTAGGAGCTAAATGCATTAAGGGTTTCTATATTAATCGAAAAAAATTAGAATGTGATAGTATTCTATAACAATTCTACCTATAGGGTGGTCGCTCTCAATGCAGGATTTCATAGCATCTAAACTACTCAACTTTAAAAAATATTCAAAAATAGACTTATAAAGCGGCATTCGATTTACAATTTAATGTTATTTTAATTTATACAGGGTGTCCCAATTGTTCAGGGCATATCCAACATACTTTTTTAAAATTGAACACTCTATATATTTTATTATTTTCTAATTCCCCATAAAATCCACGTATATTTTGTATAAAATGTCATTTGACTAAATTTAATTGGTTTTTGAGATATTGACGTTTGAAATATGGCATTTTCAGACTTTAATAGACTGTAGCGTTGGAACGGCGTATCTTAGAAAAAAGTGGTATTCACCTCCCTATCTTAGTTTTTTATTCTCTGTTCAAGGAGATCAATTTTCGGTTTAACACGTTAAACAGAAAAATGGTTTTACAACTTTAAGCTAGAAAATAAAAACTGAGATAGGAAGGTGAAAACCATTTTTATCTAAGATGCGCCGCTCCAATGCTACAGCCTGTCATAGTCTGAAAATGCCATATTTTAAACCCCCTTATATTCTCGGTATTTCTAAATTGATTATTTTGAATTTTGGTGTGGTTATGTATGATCCTAGGATGCACTTTCCTATTGCTTAAAATTCTAGTGAACTCAGTGGCGTACGGATTTATACGGGTTTTAAAATAATAATTGAAAGAGTAGGGTACCTGTAGCGATTATTTTATTTCAAAACTAATATCAGAAGTCGATTTGGCATCTATCAATACGATCTAATACCCAATTTCAATAAATTATCACAACCAGTAAAGCGCGTACGACCAATTTTATTTTTATTGAAAGCATGGTTTAGAAGAATACAGTGTTCATGTTTATTAATAAATATGTCAATTTTTGTCTGTTGTACTGCAAAAAGGCCAATGTAAGACAGATAGATATATTCAAAGTGATTTTGTATAAATATAAGAAATGACCCAAATAATTATATTACAGTGTACTTTAATCCATGGATATGCCAACAAAACTAATTTTTCTTAAATTGTTTTTATCATCTTTCATCACAAATTATAAGATCTATGTACCTAGCTGTTTTAAATACATTTTAGTGTGAGGTTCGTAAGTTGAGTCGTAGAAAAATATACTATCCATCTCGAGGGGATTATCCATATTGCGCTCGAAAGTTTGAGCACTCCGCCTACAACGCCGTGCTTGATGTATTTCCTGGTGCGATATCATATCCACTCTTGTTGTACAATAATAGTAAGGCTCGTGTGTTAGGTCGAGGGAAAATATATTGTACAACTCGAGTGGGTTGTTTATATCGCATTCGGCTCAATGTTGACTACTCGTGGAAAATTTCTGGATTCCTGGGAATATTAAGTTCGTGGGATAATCGCTAGGACATTGCGAGATTTTTCTTTAAAAGTGGCAAATTGGATTTTTAAAGGTTACAATACTGTTGATTACTTTTAAGAATGAATATGAAATTATATCGGTTCAGTTAACAGGAATAGCACATATTATATCCAGTCACTTATTTAGTGTTAAGGAAATAATACCCGTGTGGGAAAAAATAACTAAAAAGGAAGGCTCCATTTGTTGGGAAATGGATACCGCAAACAGCGTTAAGAACTAGCAATAAATAAAAACTATAATAAAAACTATTTCCAAAAATATATTTGTACCTACGTATAATCACTACAATGAGCGGCTTTAGTCCACATTGTATCAATAATTCCTCCATATCTTGCATGAAGGTGTCCCACTGCCCACACTTGTAAATTGTGTTGAAATGCAGGAAAGCAGACCCGTTCAGCGCTCGAGAGTTGACTGGCAGGACACCATCAGATTAAAGAGAGCCAATCTTGGTCCGAGAAGAGAATACTATTATTCTCATTTGGAGTTAAAACATTTTATTGAAACAAATGTACTAAACCGTATTGAAATATAAATATGAATTAAATTAAAACTTACGTTTATTAGTACAATATAAGTACCTGGGATTTAAATGAAGAACGAATATTAAATTTGAGTTTAAACTAAACGTTTCGAAATAAGAACTTTAAAAGTCAACACCTTATAAGTTCTTGATCGAAATACTGGCCCTTTTTACATTGAATAAATTACGCTTGTATTAAACGTTAAATTACACGTGTTCGTTTATACTTAATTTAGGATTTGGTTTTTTTCGTATATGTACCTATAGGGTATCCCGTTTTCGAAATTTTTATGAAAGATGTGGGATGCTGTTTTGGTGACGTTGTTTTCTTTTTTTTTTGAGAAACTAAATATTCTGTAACCAGAATTTTTCGAGTTAATTTGATTTTTGCTATACAGGATAAACTTTGAAATTTTCAATTTTTAGACATCCTTTGTATCTCGACGTATAGTATTAAAAAGATGAAATGTGACTCTGATAGACTCGTTTAGGTTGTTGGCTTTTCTCATGATGCAACACTTTTTTTTACAAAAAACGTAACTTGTTTTTAAATGGAACACCCTGCATGTTTATAATTTTTCGAAAATTACTAATAGTAAAATTATTCATCATTTCATAGATCTCAAGGTTGGTTGTTATTTGTTTGTCACATGTAAAAGTATTTTATTGTATTCGGCTTTGCATTGCAAAAATATAAACATTTTTGATTTAAAATAGCTTAAAATTATAGGAATATAAAATATTGCCCCCTTTACTGGTTTTTCCGTTAAAATTGTATCCTAAAAAATTAAATCCGAAGTAAGAACTAAGCGTTTTCGACAAAAACAGTATTTAGACTCGTAATCTACGCCCTAAAATACATCGTTTCTGAAAAAATTATTTATTTTGTCGTGGTGTAGCTACAACAGATCATTACCAATATTTTAATTACGGAAAATGAAAAGAATTTAAACTTTGTGATTTCTTATGAAATTATAAAAAAATCCCATTGCAGCCGTTATTTAGTATGACTTTAATACCAAAATTTATTTCGATCAACCGTTTTCCTCTAAATAAGTTTATTGAGTATGAAAATATCTTGTAAATCATCATGGGACAAATTAATTTTACTAACTGCCAATTTAATAATAGCTCCAACAATCAAATACTAAAAAAACGTTCATTTTAATGCCCAAAATTACAAAGTCTCACACTAAAACTGATCTAAACATCGTTTAAAACTACGTTAAATAAAACATCACCAACTGATGACTGCCTGAATAAGTCTCTGCCAAAATCTGGGGAAACTTTGAAGGTCCTGATCAGCTGGCCGATATCATGTATCTGGATGTCAATTATCGAAAAACGAGTTCTCTGGTTATTTATTTTATACCTATACTTTTGTCTTGGAAATTTACTCGAAATTTCCCAAATCAAATTAAATCCTAAAAAACTTTTATCACCCAGTAAAAGTTTGGCCATTATTATCTTTTATCTTATTTTTATGTCGAAGGTTTACTAACCAGCATTTAAGAAACACTAGTCTATAGTAAACAGCATAACATTATGTCTTATGTCTATACAGTATAAAGTATTGAAAAACCTTCACAATGAACTAAAATATAACAAGATCTACGCGACAGAAATTTTGTGTCAATGTTAAGGTAATATCGTGTTCTGCTATCGTATCTTGTCCAGGGTCTTTACATTGCTTCGAAAAAGAATATTGTTTTTAATATTGCACTCTTTCCGATTCGTTAATTTTTATTGAGGGTAAATTGGATTTTATTTTTTATCGTTCCAGATGATATAGGATAAAGTATGGTATAAGTCTATTGCATTGGTTACCTTGAACTATTATAACATAACATTTTTCAAAATCCACTAAGTTTACTGTGAAGTCGATGCCGCAAGCCTTAATTTTTTAAAGACAACCTAGGTAAAAGGTAAAGGTGAATGAAAAATCAAGTTTTTATGTTTTTATTTCAAAGAAAATTATATTACTGCCATTGTTCTTACATAATACAAAATTTTAAAAAATGACATACAATATAAAAGCTGAAAAGCATAAATTTAAATTAATGACGTGTTCAAATTTTTTTTGTTGTGAAATTTTTTCCTCTTTGTTCGCTGTCAGGGCCATTCCCAAGGGGACCTACAGCTTAACGTGTGTTCCGAACCACGATCCTCAGTCATGCGACACCCCTCACCCTCACCCTTGGTTTCTTGCCACCGCATGACCAACCGATTGGGGAGTGTGTACCTTCTTCCGCGCCCCACGAGATGTTCGATATCATCTGGCCTGGGTACCGGCGTGAACGGGGTGGGTGGGGAGATGATACATTTTACACTCTTCCCTGCGTTCTTAAACCTACTAAAATTCGGACAAACTTTTTTTTTGTGCATATGCCCACTCCGAGGATCGAACCCGGACCGCTATGGTTGAATTCCAGTAACTCACCTTTGAGCCACTGCCGCGGGACGTGTTCATCTTCTACTAACAAACATGTTCATATTCTTCTTTTACAGAATCCAAAACGTTGGAGGAATTGTTGATCTCGTGAAAATTATTTAGAATTCTTATCTTTAGTACTTCTAAATGTTTGCAAGGGGTTTTGAAAATCAAGTTTTTAATATGTGGCTATTAAATAAGTCGCATCGCAACCGTCAGGATATCCTTCTTATCGAAAAAACCACCAAGAAAGCTTTCATAATCGATATAGGTTGCCTACTAACACACACTGCAGAAAATTAGTGTAAAATTGCATTTTTTTCCAGTAACATATTTGTTAAATTTCCCAAATAAACCGTGTGTTTTTATTTTTAAATAATATATTTGGGATTTTTCAGATGTAACTAAAAATTCATAATATATCACTAAAATTTATCAAGTAAAACAAAATTATACTTTAAAATTCGCGTAAAAATACCAAAATAAATAATGTACCTAAGAATTAAAAAATTTTAAAGTATATATTCTGTATATGCGTCGAAGCCGGTTGATGTCAAAATATGGTTGACAAAGTTGCATAAAATTTTACTGAAAATAAGACAATTACAATTTAAAAATCATTTTATTATAACTGAATAATATTTTACGGTATATATACCATATAATATTCGGTAAATCTATTGTAAAGCCCTAACACGTTTGACAAAATCGCATTATATATTACTGAAAAGGTTCTATTCCCTCCCACCAACTGCCGATGCGACGCTACGATCTTCGGCATCGGCATTTATGTTTCTACGTTATCCAGGATAAGACAGGCTTTTATCTCCGTTTATCTCCGCTGCCAAATTTTCAAAATGATCTGTTATTTAGTTCTGCATAAACGTCTAACGTTCCATCCATCGTGAATCACCCTGTATAAAGTAAGTATATAGATAATAATAATAATATGCAGACTTAATAAAATTTACAATACATTGCATATCAAAAAATCTTTGTGGTTAGATAGTTATTAAGTCTGCATAAGAGTCCGGAGGACTTATTAACTAATATTATGAAAATTATATATTAGTGAATATCTATAGTTCTATAGTTAAGTTTAAGCACGTTTTCCTGTAATGGTTTATTCAGTTACATGTTTAACTTATGATTTATATGGTTGTTAGTAATATCCATCTTAGTGTATTACATAATGTATCTATGTATATATATTGTATAGTATTTATTTAAATAAATACCTTAAGTTTGATCAAACATCTGATCTGTTCGTCATATGTGTGACCAACTTAAGATTCGTTACGAATTTTGTTTTTATAGTTACACCTTATAGGCTATAATAAACCCCCACTTTTTACAGTTAAATTGACCGTATAATTATTAATTTTGTTTGAATAATTTTTAAAGTATGCATAATTTTTAAAGTAAACTGTAAGCGTAATAAAGTAATCACAGTTTACAAAGAAAAAATACATTTAACTTGTGTTTATAGCTTTGGATAGCGGGGTTAAATTTTTTTCACAAAATTGATAAACTACTGTAAATTTACATTGTTTGTTACTTAATAGTATGAAATAATATTAAGTAATACATTCAATAAAAAATCAAGTTTATATTAAGTAATTCCCATAAGAAACCTAATTAAAATTCATGGTTATATTATTTTAATTTAAATAATTAATTATGAAGAATTCCTTAATTTTTAAGGGAAAAATAAGAATTACGGTATATATTTTGTAAAAGTTTACGCAGTTTCTCTATGAAATTTACTTCATATATAACTCAAGAATGTCAACAATTTTATAATATTTTACGTCGGATATAACTTAAAAATATTTTATTTTTATTAAGTAATTTTACGGAATATTAAACTGAATAACGTCAAGAAATTTTTTATGTGATTTTACGGAACATTACGTTGGCCTCTGTGTGACCAACGTAATGTTACTGAAAATTACATAATTATTTTTTGTAGTGCACAACCTCTCTAAAACCGAATCGGAGAAGAAGACCAAGTACTCTAATTTAGCGATAGAGATAAAAATATATGGAAGCTAGATAAAGTGACATCACTCCGATTATAATATTGGTGGAGGGAGCTATGACGAAAAATTTCATGCCAAACTTGGAAAAACTTGGCCTTTCAGGTTATTTATACCAACTAATTCATTCTTTAAACGTGCCATACACTACGGAAGTTTCAGCACTAACAGGTAGGATTTTGATCAGTCTTCCAGTCCGACCCTAAGAAAATGTTGTTGAAAAGTAGAATAGTTTAATTTTGTTTAAGATTGTATATTATTGAACTATTATATTCAAAAAATGGTTTTATATTTTTCTGTATAATAAATTGGTATTTCCAAATTATTTTGAATTCTAGCAATTCATGTTGTGATTAATTCTATATTGAATTTTTTCAATAATAGATAGATCAGGTTTTTTAGTCGAAATTGTTTTATTTTTTCATCTCCATATCCGCAAGGAGCACTCCACCGACCGGTAGAATATCGATAACATTTCTATTAATTATAATAATATGTCCCAATAGATTATGTACCATTGCGCCCAAAAAAAACTGGGACAGCAAAATTGTTGTTGTAGAGTAGCTCCTTGACTATAAGAAATCTACGAATTCTGCAATACATTCTTTTTATGAAAGGGTACTGGATAGAATTGACGTGGGAGAGTGTCCTGTGGGTATCTTTCTTGATCTGAGTAGGGCGTTCGACTGCGTCAATCACACGAAGTTATGTGACAAACTCTTTAAATACGGCATCAGAGGCACCACTTTAAGCTGGATCGATACATTTTTAAGAAACCGTAAGCAGTATGTTAGTATTGAGCATATGATCAACGGTGGAAGTACTAAGTTTGAGTCAGAAACATGTAATGTGGAAACTGGCATACCGCAGGGTTCCATATTGGGTCCAATACTTTTTATATTGTACGTCAATGACCTAGTCACAGTTAATCCAAACATCGATTTGACCATATATGCGGACGATACTTCTATGGTGGTATCTAATAAATCTCTGGATGCTTTGCAGGAGGAGTGTGACGGTGATTTGGAAGCTTTGCATGAATGGTTCAGTAGTAATGACCTTTACGTAAATGCCGATAAGACACAGACACTCCTTTTTCAGTTGCGTCAAAGACCTATCCAAATTCCGCCAATTCTAAATATCAACGGCAATCCTATCTCATTTACAGAAAATGCCAATTTTTGGGCATTAATATTGATAAATTTCTTTCGTGGAAACAACATTGTCAGTCTATTTGCGCTAGGCTAAACTCTATTTCCTACCAGTTCAAAATGTTACACCCTGTATTAACTACCCAACAGCTATTGACACTTTATCATGCACAAGTAGGTAGCAGAATTTCCTATGGCGTCTGTTTCTGGGGTGGGTCATCTATGGCTTCTGATATTCTTTTATGCCAAAAGAAAATTTTAAGAATTATTAATAATGTACCTTCTGCGTACTCATGTAGAAACCTTTTTAAGGCATATAATATCTTGACTGTGGTATCCGTATACATCTTTAAAATGTGTGTTTATGTGTTTACAAACCAAACGAAGTTTAAGAAGCATTATATGATTCATAATTTTAACACCAGAAATAAATCGAATTTTTGTGTTCCGCACTGTAATCTTAGCATTACCAAGGACTCTCCAAACATTTTGGGGCCTAAATTGTTTAACACTCTTCCTTCTTATTTAAAAAACACTAATAATTTAGTGAGTTTTAAAAACAGTCTTAAAAAATTTCTAGTCAGCAAGACTAATTACAGTTTGGAGGAATTTCTTTCTGGAAATACCTGACTTCGTTTTGGTGTTTATTTTTTATTTATATTTTTTTGTGTTTTATGTAAGTGACGAAATCTATACATTGTAAAATGTCTTTAGAAATATATGCATTTATTATTATTATTATTATTATTATTATTATTATTATTATTATTATTATTATTATTATTATTATTATTATTATTATTATTATTATTATTATTATTATTATTATTATTATTATTATTAAATATGTAAAATCTATTGAGGGAAGGTTATCATTGTTATAATAGTTGTCATGGAAGTGAAAAGGTTTAACAACAATACCACATTTTTAGAAATACGAGGAAAAATAAAAATACGCATATTGTGTTGTAAAATGTAACAAAAATAAAACAAAATTTTTTAATATTATGTTCCAATAAATTTTAATTTCAATTATTTTTAAACCTTAATATAATAACATATTTTTAATATTTGGTAGTTGCACCATTATTATCGATTAATGCTTGTAAAAGTCGTGGCATACTTAATACTAGGTTTCTCGTATACTCTTGCGTTATTGCATCCCATGCTTGCATTATCCTTTTGCTTAATTCATCCCGAGTTCTAGGCTGGAAGTTGTGTTTATACGTAAATTTTATCATCTCACCCCAAACGTTTTCAATTGGGTTGATATCCGGACTTTTCTAGGGCCAAGGCAGAATACGAATTTGATTTTATTTTCTTTCTTGTTGAAATATAAAACCTTGGCCATATACTGCGTCGACAGATGGTATCATACCTTGGTTTAGTATGTTGTATTGAGTGGTGCATTGAACCTCCCATGCACTATTTGGCAAACTCCTGGGCCCCTTGCACTAATCCACTTTGATTAGTCTTATTTGTATATCTTCCATCGTATCTCGTACCAGAAGGCCTATAAACGTGGATTTTTCCATTATTGAATGATTGAAAGGTTTTTCATCGGAAAATATTACGGTTTCCCATATATTACCTTGACTTATATATTCATAAGCAAATTCTACTCTTCTCTGTTTGTTTGCTTCGGTCAAAAATATTTTATTGACAGCACAACAACTTTTTATATCTGAACTACGAATTCTTCTACGCGCTGTATAAGCCGAACCATGAAAATGTGTTTCTTCTTTATCTTTTATTGCTATTTCGAATGGATGATCTTTTAGAAAATTAATTAATTCTATATCTTGGCCGTCATTCGAAATTTTGGGGCGACTAGAACCTGCTTTTCTTACAATACTTCAATATTCTGCAATTTTGTGCTTAGCCAACAACACGGTATTTCTGCTAATCCCTAATCATCTGCGATGTTTCTTATTTGATGCCCATCTCTCAATCAAGTGTAAATGATCTCTTTTTGCTCGGTGGTTAACGATTTCAAAAAATATTTCTTTTGACACGTCAATGTCAGTCACAAAATTAAATTAAATTGACAACTTCAAAAAAAAGCTAATAGTCTGGGAGACTAAACTACATTTTGCTGTCCCAGTTTTTTTTGGGCGCAATGGTATGTACTGTCGCATATGCTAGAAATTAATAATTTGTTATACTGGTAGAAGTATCACATAATATTATTAAGTAAGTCTTGCACTTCCAACCAGGGCCATAGCCAGAATCAAATTTTTGGTAGAGCTATTCGATTCCTTACCAGGGCCCATATTCTTACGTTGAAATATAATGATATTTGATTCTTAAGGGACGCTGTAGAATTTTTTACATTTTAGAACGACCGACATTCGACATGCTTCATTCATATGCATGTATTATATTTATTATAAGCAGTGGCGTAGCCAGAAAGTATGCTCGGGGGGGGGGCTGAATGGGCGTAAGTAGGACTTTTTTTTTGGAGAAAGGGACAGTTGGGACTACATGTATTTCATGATATTGTACCTAGGAAAGAGGACAAAAAAGCGCCGCAGGCGAAACATTTTCGGGGCCACGCACAAAGTTCGTTTAAAATTTACCTAACTACTAACAAATTTCGTTAAAATTATTCAAATTTGTTTTTGTAAATGTTTTTTTTACTTTTCTTTTGATTTTCCTAGCTGGTTCTTTTTAAAAAAAAAACATTTTTTATATTTGTAAACAATATGAATATTAGTGTCAATCCAAAATTTTAACATAAGACGTATGTATGATTTTAACACGCGATTTTCGGGCTCGATTTTTCATAATTAAAAATATCGCTCTCCATGCCAAAATTGATGATTTTTCAGAAATCATGTATTTTTGGAGCGTAAATCTAGGAGCAGTTTTTGGTGCAAATTCTTAGGTTTTGAAATACTCTTTCTTAAGTGCCGTTTTTTATATTCATAATAAAGCATTCTCGTTTCTTCCCGCATTATTTTTTTTTATTATAAATCATCATAATTCTTCAATAAAAAATGTTTTAATTAAAATGTTTACTATAATTTTTTTCTTTAAAAATAAATACCTAATTGTTTTTTGTTTTTGTTGTAAAAATAATTGATTGCATTGGGTTATATTTTTGTTGATTTAAAATAGCTCTAAAAAGGGAAAACGGAACAGACAGGGGCAGGACAGGACTCTACCCGTATGACGAAATTATTTAAATAGTTTTATTTTATTAAACTTATAAATAACTTGCAGACATTTTTGACACTTATTTTTTTCTATTTCAAAATCTTTTTTACTAGACCTCAATATTTTTTTACCAGCCCCTCTCTAGCTACGGCCCTGCTTCCAACTGCGCAACTTCTTTAACTAATCAGTTTTATATAAACTCCAATGAATGATGAATGTTTATTTTTATTTTCAATCTTACAAATATTACACCTGTAATATATCGATAACATCTTAATTAATTTTAATTATAAATAGATTTCAGTATATCATATCCTGTCATGTAGACTGCAAATTAATAATAATTTGTTACATTGTCAGCATGAAACTACTAATTAATATCGTATCTTTAAAACTTAAAAATCGCAATACCTTAAGGCGTCTTTTGCTCTGTAGTTTTAAATGAAAATTAGTTCATAAAACATGGTGACACTTGTAAACATTGTTTTATCCAACATCCGTATCGATATACGCCTATATTTTTTCATGTTTAATTGAAATGTATGAACAGAATAATTTTAATATATGTTTTTTTAATTAACACACACGAGGCATACCTACTTATGCTCTTATGTAGGTACAGAGAGTAAAAAAATTGCCTCCTAGGTCTAAATTTTTTCATCTGATTTGCATGATTGCAGCGTAATCAACAGAGGGAAAGGCATAATAATTATTGTTCGTAACATAGTAATATTACCAACACGATTAAAAACAAAGCAGAAGCTCTCAGAAAATCCTGCATTATGCTTATATTAAATTGTATCTTTTTCGTGTTTGAAGATATAAAAGTTGGAGGATGGCGAATTCGAGGCAAAGGTTGAGAAGTGGTATTTCAAAGTGGCGAGCGATATAGAAATAGTAAGTATTCAAACTCTTTAGTGGATCCGATCGCGTTAAAATTTGCCTTGTTAAATTGTGGTTCTTTACCCAAGATATTAAATTTCTGTTTATCTATGTGGGTGTGCAAAAGATATTTTCATGTAAAAAAAGTTAAAAAAAAAATTATTATTTAATTTCATTTATTGTTAAAAATATTAAACTTTTTTCTAAAGATAATAACATTTGCACTCTTCTTAATGTGTGCAGAGTTCAAATTAAAATAGTTTTTTAAAATGTAATAGAAGAAAGTGCCCTAATATGGGCAACCTAAACTGTCATATTTTAGGGAAAATTAATCAAATTTATTTTCTTTTTTTTTGTTACGGGTTGTACACCTGTCAAACGTCATTTTATTGCGTTTAAAAGATGCTGTTTCAATATCGGATAGGGTCAGTGGCGTAGCCAAAAAATATGCTGGGGGAGGGGGGGGGGGGGGCTCAGTGGGTGTAAGTAGACTTTTTTTCTGGAGATTATGATCTTGTACCTAGCGAAGAAGGATGTTACTAGCTAGCTCTATATTTAAAAAAAAACATTTTTTTTATTTGTGAAACATACGAATATTGGTGTCAATCCAAAATTTTAACATAAGAAGTATGTATGACTCTAACCAGGTTTTTTTGGGCTCGGTTTTTCATGATTAAAAATAAAGTAAATATCGCTCACCACGCCAAAATTGATGATTTTTTTCAGAAATCATGTATTTTAGGAGCGTAGATCTAAGAGCAGTTTTTGGTGCAAATGCTTAGGTTTTGAAATACTCCTTCTTAAAAGCCGTTTTGTATAGGTATTCATAATAAATCATTATTTTTATATTATAAATTATCACATTTCTTCCATAAAAAATGTTTTAATTAAAATTTTTACTTTACTTTTTTTCTTGAAAAATAAATACCTAATTGTTTTTTGTTTTTGTTGTAAAAATATTTTAATGCATTGGGTTGTTTTTTTGTTAATTTAAAATAGCTCCAAAAAAGGGAAAACGGAACAGACAAGTATATAATAGGATAATACTAAAAAATATTATTCATTTTACTCGTTTTCCTCTAAAATTGCATTATAAATCAATAACTAAAACGATATGCGTTTGAAGTCTTTATATAAAACAGGACTTTTAGAAGGAAAAGTTTAAAAGCTAAACGTTTCGTACAAAACCTTTGTAATCTAAGCCAAGAATACATTATTTAAAGATTTAAATTAGGAGTCCAAGCTTGAGACCAAAAATTAGGTTGCAATTAGACCTTTACACCCAAGCTCCTAGGCTCCGGGAGGTGTTGCAGCCCAACAGCCCCCCCCCTCCCCTAAATACCCCACTGGATAGGGTATTCAATATAAGGCGAATGATATTTATGCAAAAAAAAAACCTTATTCTTTTGCGAATTAAATCATAAAAGTGACAACAAATAATTATCCATCTATGCATAAGTCACAAATATTATTGTTTCTACCTTTAGCTTCAGAACATTGGCCCATCTATCGCCAGATTAGTCCGAAGAAAATGATCGTAAACAAAACAATCAATCCACTTCTTCCTCTGGATTCATGTTGTCATCTGTGTTAACATATGGATCGTCCTCTTCCGAATCGGATGATGAATCCGAAGTAATGGGTAATTTTTTCTGCTTTGATTTGGGTCTTCCCTTGAGTTGTAGTTGGAAAATGTTTCTTTGAATTTACTTTGAAACTTTGAGCTTCTTATAAAGCATCCTTATATGGAGATCCACTGACTAACGCAGCTGCGCCACCATTTTCTCGTTTAATTCCCGAAAGTTCTGGTTTAACTGGCAATGGTTTAGTAAAATCAGTTATACTCTTTTCAGTACCACCAGCATTGGAACTACAGCCTTTGATAGAAATATTCTTTTGAGGTCTTTCTGGAATTTTTTCAACTTCGGTGATTTTATTTTCCTTATTTGCCACAACATTTTCTTGACTTATAGATTCCTCTTGAAAAGAAGTCTCTCATTTTTTATAAATCGCAAAGTCGTGATCACGGTATGTTTCTCTATTAAAAGGCACAAATAGTTATCTAATTATTTCCTAACCATTTTATTAAAATTCTAATATTGGTTATCCAATATTTCGAAGTTAATTTTTTTATGAAAAACTAGCAACAATTACACCGCGAAAACTAAACAAATACAATGTAACTTTAACATTGACATGCTGCTACTTAAAGTTCTTACCTGATTTTCGATATGTCGACGCTTAAAGAGAACTCGGTCAAAAATTGTCGAGTGTAAAACATAACAAATCGTCAATATCACTTTGATGGATTGTACTAGCACGCTTAGAAACATGGACCATGCGTTTTGGGGTTTCACTAAGCTACTTGTTAATAGATGATGCCCCATATCTATCTCGTTTGGCAAATACAACGGGGTCCAATATTAGGAGCTATCCTAATATTATGGCACTTTGCTCCAATAAACATGGTCAGAATTCGGGCCAAGAGAACGCAATCGTTTTGATCTAATTTAATAGATATAATTTAACATAAAGCTGGTAACCTTGAAACATTTTCATAATGGTTGAGAGGTACGTCATATAAATGCATGTTTAACATTATTTAATTAAGAAAATTCATGTTGGCAAATTAATGCTTTAATAAAAAAAAAAATAAAATTTATTTATATTAATTAAAATTAATTAATAATATATATATTAATTTTTTAAAGGAATTTTTACATTAGAAGCAATGCAAGTAAAATTGCAAAAAAGCATGCACTTTGATGACTTTTGAATCAACTGTTGCAATTTATCCATTTAAAGATTACCATTTACTTGCATCGCATAAACTTGCATGCACTACCTTGAAAAGTTTTTCTATTTTAAAATATATTGAAACAATTATTGATAAAATAAAAAAATTTACAATCATAACCTACACTAACTTAAGAAAAAATGCGCATAACCGTGAGAGTAGATAATATAAATAGAAATTATATTTCATCATCCAATATTTACATTTAATATATGTAAATATTCGGGTGTATGTACATACCTACTCCTTACACTAAGTATGAATGAGATTCTACAACTAGTTTTACAAGATATATTAGGTATGTATGGTTTTTTACCTACCATATCAAGGTATCATTAAAGCTATTAAACTAAACAAATTACAAATTTATAATAAACTATTTTTCACGTAAAGTTTTAATGCTTTTAAGTTTCTTTTTTCAAACGCGTTGGCCAATATATGATTTAAAGATTCCTTAATTCCGAAAACGCCTTTTCCTCACGAACAATGGCCAGATTCATGAGAGATGGATATATAACTGACTGTATATTTACATGTACACGACAAAGATACACACTAAACCCTTAAATGTGTTGCCCTTGAATCAGCAAAAACTAGGGTTGCCACCTGTCTTACCAACGATTCCGGGAGTCTAATAACCAAAAAAAAAGTGCAGGACACAAACCCCACCTCTAAAAAAAATGTCGCCGCCTCTCCCACGCTCTCTAACGCAATGAGCAGAGACAACAATACTGCCCTCTTGTCCAAGTGACATCTAAGAAAAAAAGGCCGCCGCCTCCCCCGCGCTCTTGCAGCGTTTTGTAAACTGGATTTCCGGGAGAAATTATATGAAACCCGGGAGACACGCTCCCGCTCCCGATTCCAGGAAACTCCCGGAATACCGGGAGAGGTGGCAACCCTAGCTAAAACCCATCAAGAGATTATTGTTACAGAACCTGATATCGATGCCTTTAGTATATTATTATGGTTCTCTTACTAACGCTTCGGCCCTCGCATATGTCTTTCCGTACTTCATCAATCCGCGTGTCTTCTTTGAGTTTGGTATTTTTTCATAAATAAGTATATCTTGAAATAAATTTGATACATTTGGAAGGTTTTAAGTCAATGGTATGAAAGCAAGTGGCTAGTGAACAATCCCCAAAAGTGAAGAAGGTTCCTTAAAAAAAGGTAGTGTAGTAAAACTTAACAGAAACCTATTAATATTTGCTTAACGTATACCATGTTACATTGCTGTATCTATGTAAGTCTTAAATTAACAAACCGTTAACCCGGATACGCAAATGATTCGATACGCATGGTAAACTACCAATTATAATATTATAAATTTAGGATCTATTAGTTAGTTTTTTTTGCAATTTTTGTAACCAGAAGACCTATTCAACCATTATATCCGCATCGTATGTAAAAAATAATATTTTTTAGTAAGCGCCTAAAGTAGTACTTTTTTTTATGATTGGAAAATGTATGCGCACGAGCCGCAGGCGAGTGCCGTAACTTCCAGGAGTGAAAAAATACGCCTTATGTATAAGGTGTGGTAAAAGATTTTTTATAGCGAGAGTCGTGATATACGATAGTAGTTTGTATAACAAAAGTGGGTATGATGTCCATATCACACGAGGACGTAAGGCGGAGTGCTTAAACTTCCGAGCGCAATATGAACGATCTTCGAGTTGTAAAGTATATTTTTTCTACGACTCAACTTCCGAAAAAATAATTTAAATTAGGCATCATAACTTGTATTTTTAGTTGGCCGTGAAAGATTAAAGAATTGAAGAAAAACTAATTTTGTTGGCAAATCCATGGATCTAATTACACTGTAAATATCTTTTTCTCACTCTGTCTATAATAATAACAGTCAAATAACGATATCTTTATTAATAAAAAGGAACAATTTATTTTTCTCAACCATAGTCTAAATGAAACAGCAAATTTCCATGTGGAAGTAGAAAATAGTAGTTTGTACAACCAGACTAAATTAATATAATGTTCATATCGCACGAGAAAGTGAATTCAGACTTCGGAGTGCAATATGGACAATATACTCGAGTTGTACAGTATATTTATTCTTTGACCCAACTTACAAAAACTTATACTTGTGAGAAAAATGGTAAAGAAACAATTGATGAAAAATCCATTGCCCAATTTACACTGCAACATATTTGTCGATTTTGCCATTTTTATATTTGCAGAAAATTACTTTGAAGATATCAGGTTTATATATTTATCTCTTTTACATTCGGCATTTTGCATAAGAACAGACAAAAAGCCACATGTATATTTAATAATTAAATTGAAAAATGTCGTTTTTCTAGACGCTAGCTAATTTGACGTGTTGCCTGCTTTCGCAAGAACATTAACGTCGACCGATAAGCAAAAAATCTGTAAAAAAATCGTTTTAAAATAATATAAACGGCAGCTGTAAACGTAATAAGAGAAGTGGCAATACCACCCACAAGATTGACAAAGACAAAAAACAACGACAAACCATCAAAAGTGTCTTTAAATTTTTTTCTACAACCCTTATAATTTTGTCTCGTTTATTTGGTTTTATGTACATATTTTCCAGTTTTCACCGTTTGAGGAAGATTTATCAGTTATTTTTCTATTAATAATGTACAACAAAAGTTTTAAAAACGATTGGGGTTAAAACCCCGTTGAAAATATAAGAAAATAGTAGAAAAATCGTGGTGGAAAATTACTTGCATTGCAAAAAACAACAAAGACCAGTACAAACGTTCGCGAAATTTTAAACCGGGTGGTACGTCCGAACAGGCCCATATAATTTTCTATGAAAATTTCGAAGTGGTCAAATATTCGCTCCCGTATTTATTTTAGCCCAAAAATGTACTTAAACTTTTTATAGAATAAGTGAAATGCCCTTGTCCAAGTTAAAGTGTATTTTTCTAAGGAGTTATTTAACATAATATATTTTTTTTAAAATGATAAACTAGGAAAATATTAACAGACAGTAAATCATTTTTTTATTTTACCATACACAATAAATAACCAAAAAACTAATGATAATTTTGTTATAATGTTTAAACAAAATCAATAATATTCACGGTGGTAGATATTATTTTAATTAATGTTCAGACAGATGCTCAAACAACCTTCCGTTAGCCGCCAAACATTATCCTAAACGATTATAAAACTTCCTTTTTACATTGGCCAGGTGGTATGGCGAAAATCTATCACAAACTGTTGAAATTAAGTATCCCAGATTTTCGTACCGAACATCCTTATAAATTTTATCTCTTATGTGCTCCCATAGGAAAAAGTCATTTGGAGAAAGAATAGGAGACCTGGCCGGCCAGCTTATCACATAGTTTGGTCCAATCACATTTCCTTGGAAAACGTCAAGAAGATAGTGCCTTATAACGATGAAATCTCAATCCAGACCTCCTGATTTTCACCAGCGAAAGCTTCCAACGCAGTTTTTATTTGATTTTGCAATAGATACAGAAAACTTGCAGATGTCAAAGTTTTATCCAGAAAAAAGTCCAATTAGATGGTCTCCAAAAATCCCCGTCCAAACATTAATTTTCTGAGGGTATTGCGTTCGTGTAGTGTTAAAACGATTTTCGTTTTCTTGACTCCAATAGTTTTGAACATTTGTTCATGGTTTAACGTAAAGCAAGACACAGATTTTTCCTAAAAAGTCTCCTAAAAATTCTTATTGCAACTGCTGTAAAAATATTAGTTTTTTTTAAAAGTTATAATGATCTAACCACTTTGATTGGTCAGTTTCATATCCAAACAAGGATGAAAATATTGAAAATAAAATTATATCCGTTCAGTTAACTTTTTTATAAAGAAAACAGATAATAACCATGTGGGAGTAGAAGAAAACTGTTCAGTCCCGTACGATCTATAAGTTTTAAAATAACACATTTAGCAGTTTACTGGTGGCCTATACTATACAGGGTGTTAATATAAAACTAAAGTATTTTAAAGATAAGGCAGTATATAATTTTATATTTATAACGTATACATTATGTCACAATTTTATGCAATATCAAGAATTACGTGCCATTTCGCAGCAAGCTAATACTAATTTTATAATAAACATGTTATAATTTTATTAGCACTCACACCTTCCTGGAAACTGCTTTTTTTGTTTTATTAGATTTTATGCATATATATCGGTATGTAGTTTGTTTATTTTGCTATAATTGGTTGTTGTCACTTATTCAACGCTTAACATTCTTGTCAGAGGTATGGTTATATGTATGAATATACCTACTTATTTATCATTCCTTTATTTTGTTTTATATTTTTTAAAAGTTTTTTACAAACTCAAACACATGCAGAAAAAGTAGCAAAAATAAGGTTAATTCTTTGAAAATAATATTTTCAATGATAAGTGGCGCCAGGAAGATTTTTTTAAGAAACACGTTTGAAACCTTTTTTGCAGGAAAGGGGCTTAATTTGCTTATTGCTCATTCATTGTTTTTGTAAATTTTTTCATTAAAAACTTAACTTCGCTTAAAAGAAATCTTGAATTTAATACCAGTATAAAATTTGATTTTTATTATTAAATATTATTATTTTGGCCACCTTAAGTTGTTATATAGTCGAAAAGGTTTACTTTTATATTATATAAGTGCATACAGTTTATACAGAATGTTTGAACCCGTAAATTTTGATGAAAACATGATGCAGAAAAATCTAATTAAATCTTGTTTCGCTATAACAAGCAAGCAAATTCACCATTTGTCTTTTTGACGTCGCTACTGAAAAAGTTCGTCGCATGTACTATGTGTTTGGTTGTTTTGTTTTAGTTTTTTTTTTCATCGGATCCTAGCTCTACTAATAAACCATGACATGGCAAAACGGGTCTAATGATTGATCTGACGAAATTAAAGGAAAATATTTTATTAATTTAAGAAACTATTGGTTAAAAAAAGCATTAGTGTCGTCAACAAATGCGACAGCATCACAAAAAACTAACGTTCTTTAAAGCCATGACTGTGTCTCAAAATAATAAATAATAATGCATTAACATTAACCTGTCAAAAATGATATCCGTGTAATTTTTGCTGTTTACCTTAATCTTATAACAGATAATGTTTTGTCCCCTTTTGTCACAACGTTTCAACTTTTAAGTATCTTCAGGTAAATACTCGTACTTATACCTAACGACGACTATACTGTAAAAAATGGTAAAACGTCACAATATTTACTGTATTTTTAACGCTATATAATCAGGAATTATTATTTCTTACTATTCCGTGAGATTCAAGACGAGAGAACGTTTAAGGAAACGTCTGAAAATATTTTTTTTATTTAACATGTTTGTGTCACTTCCGGTTATACCGGAAGTAGCTTCAACTTTTATTTTTTAAATACAATATAGCATATTTTTGATTTTTGCATTAAATTTTATGAAACACGTTTTTTACCTAAGTCTACTAATTTCTGAGATATCTGCATATTTTGTAATTATTTCGTAAATGCATAGCGATGAAATTATCCGTATACATTTTTTACCTTAGCTTCTGGACTAATTTTTTTTGTTATTGTTTAGTTAAAGAATTAAAAAATCCCAGAAAATAATTAAACCTAAAATATACAATATTAAGGGCTCATTGTGAAAAACATTACAAGCTTTCTTATTTTAAATGAAACACCCTGTATACTTTTATTTTATGTAATGATAACTTAACTGCTCCTTAAAATTTCTATAACCTTTTCTATACCTATATCAATGCGTTTTCGAAAAATATCAAGTTTTTTTAAATACGATTTTTTCAAGCTTGCCATGAAAACAAAGTACATGGATACATAGTGATTTTTATAAGGGAAATATTGTTAGACATATTTTATAGTATGACTAGAAAATATGTCAATTTTTTAAAGCTTTATAAAAGTAAATAAAAAGAGTTGCTTACTGTATTAAATTTAATTGATTTAAATTTTTTTTTTAAATGGTGAAAAAGTTAAAATATTTACTTAAACTAAATATTATGTACTAATAATAAATAACAAATTTAGTCATTTCCTTTTTAACAGATGTTCGAAATGATTCCCATTTACTTCCAAGCATTTGTACATTTTCTTCTTTACACTATCTATTGTGGCAGACCTTATTTCTTGCCTTATAAGAGATTGAAATGCTACCCTTTCAAAGGAAAGGAAAATCTTCTTTACTCATTGTTTTCGGTTAATAAACCGATGTGACTTAGCGCTGCCTAGCGGGACTCCTGTAATTGTGACGAATGTCTTTACAGGCGATTTCCTCTTAACATTTACTTATTTCTATAAGTTTGTTAGAGGTGCTGGTATGCTCAAGAGTGTCTAACAACGACACAGATAGCGCTCCGTGCCACATCTTACTGGTGTGTCCCACCAAGTGCTGCCTTAAGTAGCTTCGAGATCCCTTTTCTTTTCGTCGGATCCTAGCTCTACTGATGAGTCATGATATGACGAAACGCGTCTAGAGATGGATCTGGCGAAATGGAAAGGAAAATCTTCTTTACTCATTGTTTTCGGTTAATAAACCGATGTGACTTAACGCTGCCTAGCGGGACTCCTGCAATTGTGACGAATGTCTTTACAGGCGATTTCCTCTTAACATTTACTTATTTCTATAAGTTTGTTAGAGGTGCTGGTATGCTCAAGAGTGTCTAACAACGACACAGATAGCGCTCCGTACCACATCTTACTGGTGTGTCCCACCAAGTGCTGCCTTAAGTAGCTTCGAGATCCCTTTTCTTTTCGTCGGATCCTAGCTCTACTGATGAGTCATGATATGACGAAACGCGTCTAGAGATGGATCTGGCGAAATGGAAAGGAAAATCTTCTTTACTCATTGTTTTCGGTTAATAAACCGATATGACTTAACGCTGCCTAGCGGGACTCCTGTAATTGTGACGAATGTCTTTACAGGCGATTTCCTCTTAACATTTACTTATTTCTATAAGTTTGTTAGAGGTGCTGGTATGCTCAAGAGTGCCTAACAACGACACAGATGGCGCTCCGTGCTGCATCTTACTGGTGTGTCCCACCAAGTGCTGCCTTAAGTAGCTTCGAGATCCCTTTTCTTTTCGTCGGATCCTAGCTCTACTGATGAGTCATGATATGACGAAACGCGTCTAGAGATGGATCTGGCGAAATGGAAAGGAAAATCTTCCTTACCCTTTCAATTAAAATCTCTTTTGTATCTATGGGATCTGCATAAACTTTATTTTTATTGGTTCCTTAGATAAAAAAAAAATCCAGTGGAGTTAAGTCTGGAGAACGAGCTGGCTAGTAAAAGGAACCCTGGTTTGCTATCCATTGGTCATCAAATAGTCTGTTTAGAGCCATTCCAACAGCCTGAAAATTGTGCGCTGTTGATATCCCGCATTAATTCGCTCTTGTAGCGGAAAATTATCAAGGCACTCTTCTAATTAATATTCCAGGATAGTCATACCGTTTTGATCGTTTAAATTGTCATCGTAAATTTTTAAACTAAGTATACGGTCATCTTTTATAGCATAATAAACATTGATTTGAAATAATATGACTGTTGTGTCTGTTATAAACACCGCACTGTTTCGAATAAATTTAGCCTCATCACTCCATATTACGGATTTGGCAAATTGCTCATTTTCTTGGGTTTTTATTAGAAAAAACTCACAAAGTTCAACTTCGACTGGTAAATCTTGTGGTTTTAAATATTGTACTTGTATTCTATATAAAATGCTGATTTGTTTCTTTATCACAACCCTGTAAGTTATAGATTTGTACCAAATTTCAGCTTTATTAATCTAGTAGCTTTAGGAAAACTGAGGAATAAATATGCACAGTTTCAATCATTCTCTATCTGCCTCTGAAATGCAAATAAGAAATAAAAAACAACACTAATTAAAATAATACCTTTTTAGACAATCTCCAATTAAAAACTAATTATTGCGTAGGTACTCAACAATGGAAAAATATGCATTTTTTTATACAGCGCACCTGTCTGCCAAGCCACTAAATGACTGCATATACATAACAATAAATAATAATTTTAAATACATTTTAATAATATTCATGCATTTCCCATTTTCACTAATAGTTATCTGACCAGTGTGTAAAACCAGGCGGATTTTCTGATAATCAAAACAACTACCGATTTGCGTGAATTGAAAAACCACAAAAATTAAATGTTTCAAGAAAAAAATATGGATTTTACTTTTGCAAATTTATGATAATACAGCATTAGGATATTGTATGAAAAATGTTCAGACTGAGAGGTCCTCCATGTCTTGTGTAATTCTAAAAGAAGTATAAAAAAGTTAATAATTCATCCATATTTAAGGCCAATTTTATAAAGTTGATTAAAATCGCAAAGTTAAGTTTAATCCATAGACTGTCAGACCTAATAATTTTATTATGTGGAATTGACAGTTCGAATTAAGAGTGATTTACCTAGTCGTAACTTAATATAATGTAACATAACAAGTTATCATCAGATTGATCACCTTTAAATTGAACTTTGATGTCAATCCTACATTATAAAACAACCATTTTTGCTAATCTACGATTTATAGTGGGCCACCGTTTAAATAGCCTTTATAGAATTGGCCCTTCGTGACATAACATAACATTGCTTTATAACAAATATGTTTTATGTTGTAAAACTGTGTGTACGTCCAGATTATAAAGTTAGAGTTCAGAATCCCCTATATACAGGGTGCTACAAATTCGTGTACGTACCGGGTGAGTCAACGATTGCGCGGAGTAATTTTATGCCTTGAGGATAAAATTTGTCGACAATAAACTTTTATGTTAAGGTATGGTTGGATATCAGGCCCATTTTAAAAATATTTTGAATTATACATGGTGCGCCCAAAAAGTAAGGTGTCAAAAAGGTAGTAGAGAGAGTAGTAGAGTAGGTAGAGAATAAAAAATTAAGATGGGAGGTAAAAACCATTTTTTTCTAAGATGAACCGTTCCAATGTTACAGCCTGTCAAAGTCTGAAAATGCCATATTTTAAACGTCAATATCTCAAAAACTATTGACTCTAGACATTTCACATTTACGAAATAAGCGTTAAACTTTGTGAGGAATCAGAAAATAATACAATATTTTAAAAAATGTACCTTTTTGACACCCTACTTTTTGGGCGCACCCTGTATAATTCAAAATATTTTTAAAATGTGCCTGATATCCAACCATACCTTAACACAAAAGCTTATTGTCGACAAATTTTGTCTTCAAGCCATAAAATTGCTCCGCGCAATCATTGACTCACCCGGTACAAGGGGATCTTGAAAGCGGTACGAGATACGAAGATGGTTAAATTTGAAGATGATATTTTGGGGCTTAATAATTCGTTGAAATTTTGTAAGTGAAAAGACCCAAAGTCTTGGCCTAAAAATTGTTCTGTCTGTTTATTTTATTACATGTGACATACCTGAAACTATACCATCATCAGATTTTATAAAGATAAAAAGAAAATTGAAATTGTTTTTTAAAACAAGCATTACCACATCACAGTAACATAACTAAACTAACACTCCAGTTACCTTATTTTTTCACTCAGCAGCATTAATTTTTTTCTGTTTTACAGTATTTCTGTCTCTACCGCAAAAACCATAGGACTTAAGATATATGTTATATTAATAAAATACTAATAAAAATATAATGACTTCTCATACCTTAAAAACTTCCTAGAGTACTGTTATGGTAAATCGTATTAAAATAACAAACGGCCTAAACACTATAACTTTTTGTAATGTAATTTTAATATTTAGGTAATCCTAAAAATAATTGCCAGGGCTGTATTAGTAAAGAAAAGATAACGTTAAAATTTTAAAAATATTTAAATTCTATTAAATTTCTAAAACTTATTGGTCCCTTAACCCGTTTTTAAAATTCCAGGCCAGTATTGAACAATTGACTTGATGTTGGTATCTAAACAACGAAACGCCGAATTTGAAAACAAATAACGCAATCTTGTGAAACATAAAAAATGGCTATGAGAAAGTGTTTTTTGTTTTTTCTCAAGTCAAAAGTGAGGGTGCAAAAAATTAAAACCCAAAACTAAATATTTCGATTTTTTTCTTTTTTCAGAGACCTTCGACGGTATTCGTAATAATTACAATTTTAATTTATGAAATTATTAAGCCCCAAAACTATTAAAAGTATTAGTAAATTTCATTGTATTGTTAAAAAAATCTTAATAGCATTACGTACATTTCGTCTTATCTTATTATATTTATCTTATATTATTATTTAATACTTTCTGTTTTTGCAGCGTTTTTTAATTATTTTTAGAAAACGTTTGTACTGTTCTAGAGATTTAAACACTAAATTCTGATGTAAAAAATTTTAAAATCAGAGTTCATTCTGACTCTAAACTCGGAATTCTGACTTCAAACTTTAAATTCGAATTTTGACTTTATATTTTAAAGAAATCAAATTTTTTATTTAACAAATTACAATTTTTCAAAATGATATTCATATAAGACCCACACTATAATGAGCTTATTACGTTACCCATTTTAGTCTGTTTGAGTTACGTAACCAGTTTTTTATTATAAATATCAAAAGTAAAATTGATACTTGATGCTGATGACAGCACCTGATCCATGTTTTGAACGTTTTGAAAAACCAAAAATCCGGATTTTAGATAAATGGTAAGCTTCATTACAGCACTCGTGTGGTGACTACGACTCGGTCTACGACCGAGGTGGCAATATTTCCCACTCGTTACTGTAATGCAGCTCATACTAGTAATACAAATAACTTTTAAATGCGTTATGCTTGCCAAATAGTGCATTTAATAAATTCTAGAAATGTTTTTTTCTTTGTTTCTAGAAATGTTTTTTTCTTTGTGAAACGGGTGGTGTCAAAGATCGATTAAAAAGTGAAAGACCGTAAACGAAAATTCTTTGAATGTCATGAGGGCTGCATATGGGAAAATCCAATAAACTCAACACACCAGCGGGCTTTACATTATATCGATATTCCATTCAAAAATTGACCAAAGGAGAAAAATTTAAACCATTTATAATTATACCAAGAATGGAGTGAAGACGATCTTGATCGCAGAATTGAGTTCTGCGAAATTATTGTGGGAACTTTGTATATTTTGTTTAAACGTGCAAGTAAATAGACACAACTGTAGGATTGGTCAGACCAAAATCCACGTTGAATGAAATGAATTGACACCCGACGATCACAACAAACGAATGTTTGGTGTCAAACAATATTTATTACTTTTGCAAGATAATGTTCCCGAACTAGAATAGTTCCAATTTACCCATCTGACCAAACATTCAACAAGAGGGGGATTGACAACATTTTGAACAGGTGGCGCAGAAATATCTAGAGGAAACTTTACCTGGTAAATGGATTGAAGGGGTGCCATTGAATTTATATCAGTCATAAATAAAAAAATAGAACCAACTTACCACTGTATCTGATTCTAAATAAGACGTAGCACTTTCCTGGAAAAGAAATATAAGACTTATATTAATATCAGTTTCTTCTATTCGCTGTTCGAGCAAATGTCGAAATGTACTTAAGTTATAAGATAACTCAACAGGTATCTTAGGTACAGGGTCATCCAACCAGGACTAAACAAGGGCCTATTTTTTAGTTCCTCTACAATTTTGTGCCATGGCATCTCGATATGAACCCTCTCGATTTTTTCCTTTGGGGTCATGTACAAAATTGAGTGTACAAATATAGGCCACAAATCGAAAAGTTGCAAGAAATAATAATGCATGAAATTTCCAGTATTCTTGTCAATACCTTTTTAGATTCGCTAGAAAATTTTTTTCAACGAATTTGTTACTGTCAGGAGGTAAACGGTGGACACTGTGAGCACCATCTCTATTCTGATTTATTGGTGACATTTTGAAAGCCAACGAAATCCCGCTCATCGATTTTTCAGGCCGTAAAATTTTCGCACTGGCTTATACCTGAAACCTAATTCTCAATAATTATAATTGCGCTGAATATGAAATAGGTTTTTACAAAATTGTATATGTGGATTCCAAGAAAATCACGTTTGAAATAGCGTTTAGAGGGATTGTGTTGGTTTGCAAAATGTCACCATTATTTCAGTACCGATATTAGTAAGTTTAGGCAAAGCCTATAGAGCTTGCGTCTATTAGGTGGTCCAAGACATTTAAATGAAAATATGTTTGTTTGGTAAAATAAAAAATGTAATGACAACATGTGCCTCCTAATGTCGACAATATTTTAATTTTCTACGCGACAGATAGTTTATTACCTATAATATCTAATTAGTGTTATATCTACTCTTATTTTATGTTTTTTATATAACCCAAGGACTAAAATTTAAAAAAAGTAATATAAGAAACGGTAAAACGGTATACACACTCCATTCCTTGTAACAATGGTAGACACAACAATTCATCAATAAAAAACAACTTTTATTAAAAATCTTATTTAAAAAGTTTAAAATTAATTAGGTATTACCGCTGCTGCCAACAGTTTTACAAGTTTTTATGTATCTAGTATAACCTTGAAATTATATTATATATCTCCGATATCTAGCGTTTAATTTTTTTATATTTATATAAAAAACAAAAGGTTTCATGTGATCCAATGTCAAGATATTAAGAAAACAAGTCCGCGGCAGTAGCTCCATGGTGAGTTAATGGCATTCGACCATGACGGTCCGGGTTCGATCACCGGAGTGGGCATAATTAAAAAAAGTATGCTCGGAACTTTAGTGAATAAAAGCATGCAGTATGCTATTAGTGAATCCTTATATCGGGACCTAGAATGAGGGGCGCCGAGGACCGAGGACGTCTGGGGGAGTAAAAAGGATAACTAGTGCATACACGTGGTTCAGATTCCAGGCTAAGCTGTAAGTCCCATCTGGCTGACATTACCCAGACGATAGGGGATACAATGAGCCTTATAGGCCTAAGTATACGGGCTCTTCCGCCAACCCCAGCAACAACAAAAAAAAGGAAACACCTTTTTGTTTGCCATTAAATATTTGCCGAATACCTGCGACTATTTTTGATATTATTATTGTGTTTGTTATATACTAGCTTACAAGGCAAATGTACACTTAGTTTTATTTGTAACTGTTAATAAAAATTAAAAAATTCTCAACCTGAATGAACGATTTAAAAAATCAAAGGTAAAAATATTAATCTATATTACATGAGAAAAACGTTTGAACTTTAGCTATCCAGTAATATGAAGTGGACCCGAACAATATTTTTAACTTCTCCAAAGTTAGCAGCTCCATGCGAAATAATATCTATACAGGGTGCTTTTTAAGTGAGTGCCGATACTTAAGGTTGTGAATCCCTGGGTAATTTTAAGAAGAAAAGTTAATATTAACATATATCCTGAAGCTCATTCATTTTCATTTCAACAAAATATCGAAAGAAAAAAATTGTTTTTGTTTTTTTTTTATGCAAAAAGGGTGCATCATACGAAAGTAAGTCTTTGGATTAAATTTGCTCCAAAATAACTTAGGATTTTAAATATAAGTTTGGTTATTGGAAAAATCAGTGGCGTACCATTTTTTTCTTTAAAAATATTCAGTTCAAACCACGTACGGACGTCACTAGTAAAAATTTTAAAAAATCTTTTATTATTATTAATGATTAAGAGGTGTGTACAACATTTCATAAAAATATCTAAGAGTGATATAATAATTATGATAAAAAAGTTATATTTTTTAAAAAATGTTAACACCCTGTAGCTCAAAAATGAAGAGCTTTAGGACATATGTTAATATTAACTGTCACTCAATTAAAAAACTCCTTGTAGGTATATATTAAAAGCATTGCATTCTCTTGAACCTAATTCCATCCATTTTTATTGACAAAGTTTTTAAAACTTTTTAAATTTGGACTCCACAGATATTGAAGAATGTGAAAAAATTATTTTAATTAAAACAAAATCTCAATATTTCTTAGAATACAATGAATTTAAATAATATTTTTAGGGTTTTCATTGGCATTTATTTTCCTCGATTTTTTTTCTGCATGAAAATAACTCTCTGACACCCACATTATATAGGCTACCTAATCATAGGTGAAAAATTGCAACGATTTGTTTAGTTTTTTTGTAATTCGTTTCAAAGAAACCCACTGATGCGGTAACGCAGTTAGCAATGGACTGTAACTTAAAAGATAAAGAAATGGGCACACAAGATGGTCGAAATCGCACTCTTACCTGGACTGATTAGCCGTGGCGGTAGAGAGGGCCCTCTTTCTTCCTCCAATTTTTGTTCTTCTATGATGGAGAATCAGCCACGCACTTGCACTGAATAGTTTTAGATAAAATCCGATTTATTACCAATACATTATGTCTATATTAGGCAAAATGGTGAGTTTTTCGAACAACCTTTTTCGCCGTACTTTCTGGCTTCACGGTTCGGACCCAAGTCCTTGACATGCGCGACTCTGCGCCGTTCATGGAGAGTGTCGAAATCGAGAACTTGTGCGTTCACGGAAAAATGTCATATAGTATAGACTAATTATTGAAAAGTAATTAACTTAAATAAATTGAAATGAAAGAAAATGTTACCATACCATTGTAAGGCCAATTTAAAAAGAAAATAAGAAAATAATAATAGTTTTCTTAACACCCACAATTATAAATGGGAAATTTTAGCGCGTTCAGATCCACTGAACTGCAACTGTTTTTGACACTATACTATTAAATTTGAATTGATTATTACACCACATATGTATCTTCAAATTAATTTGACAACTTTGGTTGTTTTTGAATAAATTTAAGTATATATGCAATGCGAGAGCGGAAAGTTCCCAACAGATATGATGAACCTTCGAAATGGTATGTTTGCTGCAAGTGAAATTTTTAAGCGAATTTTTTAAAAATTGATGATATTGAAGATATAAAAATGAATTGAAAAAATTATATTGTTATTCATTAACAATAAAATATTGTGAAGAAAAATACAGATATCTACAATTTTTATTATTATATCTATCAAATTTTAGAAAATAAATTAATTATCGTAGTTAAATACATATATATTGTCATATTTTAACAATATAATATGATATACTACAACAATATTTTATGGCAACAACTATATTTTACTTTAACAAATCTAGTTGGTTAGAATTGTATAACTATGCATTTTAATAAATTTACTAAAATTAGTAAATTATATTAAAAAAACAACTAACTTGCATTATTATTGTGACAATCAGAAACGTTTAGGTATTTCGATGCCCTTAGCAACAAACAGCAGGGCCCAGGCCAAAAAGGTTGATATTATAACTTTTAGCATTAAGACCTTCGGTCTGCAGGCAGTGATATTGAATTTTCTTTAATATGTAAATATGAAGAATATTTTAATGGTAATTATTATCTCAACAAGTTCAAAAATTTATGACCAAAGTGGAGATTTTAACACGGTCGACCTTTTTTTAGAATTTACTGTATTATTTTCTGAAAATTATAAATTTTAACGCGTCTTATAATTATTCATAGATCTTCATATATGCAGAATTATAAAGAATTGAAGAAAATGGGAAAAAAAATCTGACAACACTGTTTGCAGGTCACCTTTAGGGTAGGATGTCACCCATAATAATAGCTTCTACTGCTTGGTAGTACCATAATCGGCGACGCTAGGGGGGGGGGGGGGGGCAGGGTGGGCACCGGTCCACCCAGGTGCCCCCCCCCCCCCAAATTGATAGATTCGGTTTTGTAATGGAATATTTTCGGGGGAAGAGGGACTTGGCTATGAAAGTTTTGATGAGTAGTATGGTATTTTCAAGAGAACGATGGCTTTTTTTACTTCACTTAGGACAAGAGGGGGGAAGTTTTGATTGTCGCTGCCTATGGCGTTGTAGAGTGTCGAAACGCCAGCAACTTTTTTTTTAAAGTGGATAAATACGAAATATTTACTTGACACTTCTTTCGTGTTATATGTTATTTAACGGGCAAGTTAGGAAGAACCGTATTTGATTTGTAGTGTAATAAATGAATGTAAGTACCTTATTTTTGAGTTTTTTTGAATATGGTATTTGAACATATTGTTTATTTTAATGCCTTCTATACACAGCAAAAAAAGAAGTATCAACTTAGGAATCGCCTTGTATACCTATTTGTTTTTATAACAGAAAACGGTCTTTTCCTAGCACATAGCCAGTTTTTGATTTTTATAATTTTTCTCCATTTACTCACTGTAAAAGATCTTTAATAATAATTCTAAATGCAACATGAATAGAATAAAATAGTAAAACCTTCGAAAATAAGGCCACGTGTTCAATTCAACGGACAAAACAAATCAATACATATAAATTATATGGACACGCGGTGATTTTTCAAGTGATCTGCAATTGACATCTAGTAGCTTGTCGAAATTGCCGACATAAATTCATTGATCAGGTGATTAATTCAAAACATTCCCTTGTCTAATAAATTTGATATATGTAATAGAAATTATTTGCGTAAAAATAGATTGGATATTTTTTGCAAATACGCTAGGGAAGTTTTTATAACTTGGTTTTTTAATTTTATAAGATACTGTAGCGTAATTTGTGTTGAAAGAATCTCTGAGAGTGTTTTTGAAAAAAGACTTAGCTATTTGATTCTTTAGAGACAAATTTGATAGAAAAGCCTTAAACAGTATTTCCTCTTTCATGCATATGATATATTTTTTGTTTTCGGATAGGGTCGAAAGCTCATATTTTAGGCCCAACTCTAAAAAGGTGCCTTTAACCCTCTTATTGAGACGAAATCAGTTTTTGGAGTGTAATGTAAATAAAAAATCGTAAAATCATGATATTAGATACCTACAAATTCGTGAAATTTCACGATAAATCGTAAGAACTGGAAACCCTATCAATATTAACATTTTTATAATATAATAAAATAAAAGCGGAATTAATGCAGAATTATTTAAAGATTGTAGGTTGAATTCAATTATACGTTAGTTTCCTTAGGGGCCTGAACCCGCCCTTGGCATATCAAAACAGACAATCAAAGGAACATCAGACAGATGGGCGCAATAACAACACCTATCCCGATGGAACAGGTCAAACCCAAGCAAGGGCCACAATTGGAAACCCCTCCAAAAAGCTATCAACTGGAATGTTGCTTCTAACGCGCACCCAGCTAAAACAAGTGATTCGCCTACTACCAGGCCACTGCCACTTAAGAAAACACCTACGTCAAATGGGAACATAGAATGGTCCCATTGAATGCAAACTTTGCGGCGAAGAGGACGGACCGCCTCACATATCATATATAACTGCAAATCACTGACCCGAAGAAGATTCAAAATCTTCAGAAGAATCTAATGTGGGGATAACCTCCCACATGACAGACTTGGTAGGAATTTACTGGACCTTATAATAGGACAAATCTTTTCTATCAAGATAGGGACCACAATAAGTCACAAGGCTGCAGTGCAGGTTGCAGGAAGCTTGGGCCGAACGCCCGACCCTCTTGTTCAATCAATCAACCTTAAATAAAATAATACTTAATTCTGATACTAGCTATTATTATTAAAGAATAAGCTAGTAGATTATTCTGTAATAATATTATATAACTTCATATAAATCAATTACCAATTTAAAATAAGTTGTATTTTTCTTGTATAAATCAGTCAATAGCAAATTTGATTACGTACAAATATTTTTGGAAATAGTTTTTATTAAATTACTAACACCATACTCTTAAATAGAGTTTGGTATAGATGTATACGGACATAATTCCCACTCCGACGATGCTGACATCACCCTAGAATCCCAGGAGGAAAAGTTTAAACACATATCTTCCAGATTTTCCAGAAAATGGCAATGGCAGTTCGTGATGTAAGAACCAGGCATGCAATACGGCCCGCAGTGCCTCGGCTCGGGTGCCCACCGCTTACAGGGACTTATTAAACTTTTGCACAATTCGCTTTTAAGAATACATTTTTGGTTAAAAATTCTTAAAATGACAAAATTATTTTATTTCAGTTCAAAAATGCATCCATGCGGCAACAAGAAGTGTGCACACCAATCTACAGAACTCTGGTCTTCTGATAGTCCAGCTCAGGGTAAAATTTTCATACCGTGCCGATTTTTAGTAGGAATAAGGCTACCAATGATCAAGGACCAAATATAATAATCAATATTTTTTCAATTTCCATTTTGAAAACGCACATGTCCCAGGGCTCCGCCCACTCCTAACCCCTCCGACACTACGCAACAACACTTTTCAAGTTTAAAGACATTTTTTCTCCCAATTTCTAATATTAATTCATGCTCTTTTTTTTAAAACGTTTTTCCAGCAAACAACACGCAATGGAAATTTTAGTAAAAAAGCAGTCATACCATCATATATTTAAAAGCAAAGCTAAAATAATTCTTTGATGGCAGTTAAAGGATTACCGGAACTGATCGATTGCACAACAAAAGTAAGCCATTTTAACATTACCAGTGGACACACCTAGGCGTAGGTCCTGGTGCATGCCCTGATCAGCCGTGGTCAGCAGAATTAATAAATAACTATATTGTTAATATGTTTATTAATATTATATTATAGTGTAATGTTAAGTGACAATTTATGAAATATTTGTAATAAATAAAGCTGTTTTTGAAGTAAAGTATCTATTTCTTCAAGTTTCTTTTAGTGACAAGATCGTTGTCATTGTAACATCAATGTTTATTTATTTCAACTGGTCATAAAAGATCTTGTGACGGAGCGTTTGCAACGGCGACCACCACAAATAGAAGTATTAATTAAAAATATAAAATAATTTATATCACTGTGCAGTTTAAATTGTCTAAATCTTCCGAATGTAATTTTGGCTTTTCTTCAGGTACAAACCGGCTTAACTGAAATTGATTTAGCTTATACATATACCGGATGTAAAAAACCCCTTCTTCTTTCACCAAATTTCAAATTTGTCATTTGTCTTAACCTTATTTAGTTAGAATAAGGAATAAAGGTAAAAAAGCATTATTATAGATTTAAAACTAATTTAATAAAATTGATCGGAAATAATGGCGGTCTGGTTGAACAGTAACCTTTCAAACAAGTAAATTAACGACCATCCTGTATAAGCTAAACCAATTATAGTTAAGGTGTAATAACTTGAAACTCAGTAATAAAAATGTTTCCATATTATTAAAGGCCTTTTTACATTAGATGCAAGTTGCAAGGGCAAGTGATCGTTTTCAATGGGAAAACTTGCATCAGCTGGTTAAAAATGACAGTTTAATCAGCTGATGCAAGTTTTCTCATTTAAAACAACCATTGGCTTGTTCTTGCACTTGCAGGCCTTACTATAACTAAATTTAGATATTTGTAGTGTTTTAAAAAGTATACACGACCCTCTCAAGTAACAAAATAAATAAAAATTCAATATAAAGAGTTAGACTTTATATTATCCCCAAAAAATGTTAGGCACTCTTGACATCCGCGAAAGGGTTAATTTATCACAGGCTTTAACACGTATACATATATTTTTTGGCGTATAGTGCGTAATGAGCCAGTAGCGCGTATATTTTATTTTAGTCTTTATCCGTGTTAACGAAGATATTATTTTCTCCCCTGATCTCCGGGTAACCTATATAGAAAGTACCTACTGAGCCAATAAATATGAAATTCAGTCAGTATTTATTAGGCTGACCAGACGTACTTTTTTTAAGAGAACAGTTCTCTATTTATCACTCCAGTACTCTTTGCTCTTTTTTTGTTAAAATTTAGGTAAAAGTTCTCTTTTTCCGTTTTACAACTATCAGTTTTTTTTTAAATCATCTTTGCATGTTTGCATTGTCGTTGATCCATATTTCAAAATTTCTCTATATCTACGTTTTTTCTATTTTATCGAAACGTAAAATTTCTAGGTTTTGATAGTCCAAAAAAGGGCGTGGCACCTAAAAAAAAATTGCCTGCAGCGCTTTTTTCAATACAGAAAGAAAATCTGTACTCTTTTGGTTTCAAAAATTTCTGGTCAGCCTATATTTATTGTATATTTATACACGTAAAATATGTTGTAACTAATTATAATTATTATTAACTTATTAAAAAGTGACATTTGAAAGTACTGAAATAAGTTAAAACATTTATTTTAAATATATGTAAATATTATAAAAAGGTTTCTAAAAACATTTTTTTTACTAGTCAGGTGGTAGCAAACATTTACGAAAGGATAAAAAATAAATTTCAAACCACCTGAAAGTACATACCTTATACTTTAAGGTTGTATTTGATCTAACACTGTTAGATATTAAAATACAAATCAGATTGCATAGTACCACCAAGAAGTAGAAACTTTTGTATTGGTAGGATGTCAGGAGTGGACACAAAATCTACTGGAGAAACAGACAAGGATTAGGTACACCACAGCAAAACTTTATTGAGAATCCAGACCCAAGACTTACGAAACAGTTGCTTCAAATGAACAGGAACCAGCTGAGAACCATTACAGGAATTCTGACAGGACACATGGCTGATAAGAACCATCTGCACAGAATGCAACTGTACAATGGAGACCTTGACTGCAGATTATGCGGACAAGACAGGGAAACTGTACAGCACATAGTTTACTATTGCGAGTCACTAGATCGGAAGAGGCAACAAATACTCGGGTAACCAACACTGGAACCAGAGAACCTCTCCCCAGTTGACCTACACAAACTAGCGCAAGGAACTGCGTTCATGGAGTGGGTGTAACAACCAAACAGGGTGAGCACAATGGGCCACACCTGGCCTAAGTGCATCCAGCGCACGGACGGGCCCTCGGAAAATGTCACCATCTGCAGACTGGTTTCGAACTCTTTTTTCTTTAACATTTGAAAAACCCTTTATTGGAAGTATTTTTAATTTTAATGACCTAGTGAATAGGAATATTTTTTCAAACAAAAGGATATAAGTATCGATTTGAATATATAAACACACACACAACTACGTAAGGTAAGAGAATTATATAAAAAATAATAATAAAGTGAATCAGTTTGATGTTATTTAAAAAAATAGTCAGCAAAAATAAAATTTTAGTATTTTATTTTGCGGTGTTTATTGGTAAATAGTTATTCCTTGGCAAAATTATGCACCAAACTGCATTTTGCTTTGATCTAAAGGGAACGCTTAATCAGCCTTAACTAGAACTCACGAGCAGCCAAGCTGTCTACCTCTCATGCGTCGAATAAATCATCAACAATGAGCTTAGAAGTCTAGAGGATCATTATGGTAACTGGACATCGAACGTGTCACATTGCCAAGCCAGGTCAAAGGTGAACACCCAGAATCAGAAATAAGGATGACCTCACATTTCATTTTAAGTCAGGCAAGGAATATTTAACAACAGACAGGATGGCAAGATTATTCTGTGAGTAACACTTCGTGTCCTTCCTCTCACCTTACCAGTGGGGATTGACGGTTTAATTGGTTTTCCCAATTCACCGTTACCGGACCGTGAGACACTCTTGTATACTCTGTATGTTTCAAGGGGAATTCACACCCCTTGTGCCTCTAAGGGCCATTACCTGTACATTCCATCGATTGTAAAACATCTTAATTCTTGTGTTGTTTCGTCCTACTGGGACTCATCAGAGACGCGCGACCCTCCTGAGGCCGCGACCCGAAAAGGGTCTGCGCCTATGGACAGTCAATCGTCTGACAGCTGGCGTTCTTTATCATCGTCACAGAAGGTTTCAGTCTCCACACTCACCGACCTCCCTGCATTTTGCTTGATAGGTTACTGAGATCAAAATTTACCCCACCTGTAAAAAATACACGAGCCGCGCCTGAAACACATAGATTTTCAATAAGTCGAAAGCTGTACTATATTACTAATGGTTCCCAAGATATAGCTATTTAGATGTACACCCGCTGCAAGGATTATTTCAGTCTTTCTCACTAACCAAATATACATCTGACCAAAAAAAATGTTCCTTTCATTTTATCAGATCCATCTTTCGACACGTTTCGCCATATCTTTTCTTAGTAGAGCTAGGATCCAACGAGAAAAAGAAATTACTCTAAACTGTAAAGCAATATTTGGTGATAATCACCAGCAAGATGTTGAGTGTCGCTGTTAGAAACTATTAGAGCATACCAGCACCTCCAACAATATACAACACTAATGTCGGGTTGCACAAATAATTTTAATAATAATAATTTAACCGGCAAGTTTGACTGTAACATAAATGACTTTGACAGACATTATATACTCACATTCAAAGGTGCGTGATTAGTAAATTAAAAATTAAGGTAACCGGGCCAGTATGATTGTGAGAAAATTATTTCTCCACGACCATTACTGAATGCAATAATTCCAAAATCATTTTTGATAATAGAATGTAAACATTTTCGCTCTTGAGTTGGAATATTTATTCTGAAACATTTTCTTCTTATGCGTTTTGCATGTATTTTCATTCCATAACAAGATACGGAATAAATATTCTGTAATTGATCTAAACGACATAGATTGCCATGAATTTCGAAACTGTCAGCAGACAAATTTTAGTGCAAGTCAAAATATGAGTGAAAAATCGGATGAATCAGATATGGAACTGGATAATACTCCACCTGAAATTATAAATGTTGCGAATAGTATTTTTGGTCGTGGTGAAAATATAGTCTACTACTCGGTTAGAATGAAAATTCGATACTTGTAGTTACTCACGCTCGCTATGCTCGCGTTCGGAATCTTCCACTCGGATCAAATTTTCATTCCGACCTCGTTACAGAATCTACTAGTCTGTCAATGTTACGTCTGTCACAATCAAACTTGCCGGTTAAATAATTATTATTAAAATTCTCTGTGCAACCTGACAATATACAGGGTGGCCCATTTGTCTGACAAAGTAATATACCGTCTCTACTATTAAAGATATCAAAAAAAAGTTTTTATAAAAGTTGTGAGGTATAAAAAAATATATGTTCTAAAATTATTTTTAAACATACAGGATGGTCCAAAAAAGTAGGACAATAAAAAGATACATTTTTTTAAATGGAACACCCTATATGTTTTAGCATTTTTTGTTTCCTTACAAAATTGTCCATATGACGCCATATTTAGTTTTTTCATTTTTTGCAACGTTGCCAAACAAAAAGCAAAATTCTTAAAATTTTGGAAAAAACATGATAGTACAAAATTACCTGTATTTCTCAATAAGAGTATCGAAAATCGAAAATTTCTTGTAAGCTCTTAAGTTTAGGGATAGATAAACTGTCTTAAATCTTTAAGTACCAAAAATTTTGTACAGGGTGTTTTCTGTTGACATCCAAATATACAAAATTTTAAAATACAATAACTCTGTTTTTTTAAATGAAACACCCTATATTTATTAGGCTCGTCTGATAGATATTATAAGTATCTTTTATTATTGTTAAGTTATACCGATAACTAAATTTACTAGTTTTGGCAATATTTCGATTTTTATTTAAATTTTGGTGAAAAAAACTATAGTTTTTATTTTTCTAGTAAGTCATGACTAGCAAAGTCAAAACAAATGTAATTGAATATAATGCCATATTTATAATTATTATATTTATACTTATAATGTTTGTAAACTTATTTTCAATATCCAGTTGCGTAATAAAAACAAAATTTTATTAAATTAAATAAATACGTAACTAACTATGGTTATCAATTTATTTTAATATGACATTATATTCAATTACATTTGTTTTTACTTTGCTGGTCATGGCTTACTAGAAAAATAAAAACTCTAGTTTTTTTCACCAAAATATAAATAAAAATCAAAATATTGCCAAAACTAGTAAATTTAGGTATAGGTATGACTTAACAATAATAAAAGATACTTACAATATCTATCAGACGAGCCTAATAAGTATAGGTATTTTAAAATTTTGTATATTTGGATGTCAACAGAAAACACCCTGTACAAAATTTTCGGTACTTAAAGATTTAAGACAGTTAATCTATCCCTAAACTTAAGAGCTTACAAGAAATTTTCGATTTTCGATACTCTTATTGAGAAATACAGGTAATTTTTTACTATCATGTTTTTTCCAAAATTTTAAGAATTTTGCATTTTGTTTGGCAACGTTGCAAAAAATTAAAAAACGAAATATGGCGTCATATGGACACAATTGTAAGGAAACAAAAAATGCTAAAACATATAGGGTGTTCCATTTAAAAAAATGTATCTTTTTATTGTCCTACTTTTTTGGACCATCCTGTATGTTTAAAAATAATTTTAGAACATATATTTTTTTTTACCTCACAACTTTTATAAAAACTTTTTTTTGATATCTTTAATAGTAGAGACGGTATATTACTTTGTCAGACAAATGGGCCACCCTGTAGAAATAAATTCGATAGTTTCAGTCGTTTTTGAGTAAACAACATTAATGCAAGGCGCGATTGCAAAATATACAAAAACGTTTGAAGACCGTTAACATGAAAATACAAATGTAATCAATCTAATAAAAAACGTATTTTCAAGAGTTACGCCACTGCGAAAGTATGAAAACTAATGATTTTCGCATGTCATTTACTCCCACACTGCATGAAGCCGTAATTTTAGCGGAAGTAGATTTTAAAATATTTTTCTCTCAAAAGTTTGCTAAGCAATTCTGACAATAAAGAAAAAATATTTGTTTTTAAAGTTGTTGTCAGAGTTAAATATCCATCTTGGTGAATTTTTGAAAATAATTAGGAAAGCTGCCTTAGCTGCTGCACCACATTAAAATGAAAATGTTGTATTTTCATTGTCTATCAATGTATTTAGTCGCATTCGATAAAACTCAAATATAGGGGAGAGGGGGGCAAGAGTAAACAGGTGGGCAAGAGTAGACAATGCAATAACATTTCTAAATAATAATTTTTTCGCTGCCAATGGTCACAGTAGTGTAAACCATGTGCTTTTAGTTCTCTGTGCAACTTTGGTTTGAATTTCCTCAAAAACTAAGCCGAAAATAAGGTAAATTTATTTTTAATAATATACGATTTAACAATAAAAAGATAATTTAGATCGTTTAATAGCTTGTAGTAGTTCATTTTTACTTCTTACCATTTTTTTACAAAATCTTTAAAATCTAACCTATCAATTCCTGTTACCTGTACCAGAGGGGCAAGAGTAAACTTTGGAGTTTTCAAAATATTTTTGTATTCATATTATTTTATAGTTTAAAGAATGTATACATATATTTTTGTGTTACTGATTTACCAAAGATTGTTCTATGCTAAGCAAGTTTATTTCAAGTTCTGCCTAATAATAAAAAAACGTATCAAATCTTAAGTGTTCACTCTTGCCACCCTCTCCCCTAAATACTTTAATGTGAGAAAAAACAACTTTTTCGACAAAGCTTTTAGAAATATTAACTAACAACAATAAAATATAATATAGTAAAAATTAGAACATAGTAGGCCGAGAAAATTCAAATTTCGTATTTGGACTAAGTTTTTAATTAGCAACAACATTCCCATATAAAATTTTAAAGTATTTTTTATGATTTAGAAACCTTAATATGGCATTTGCACCCGAACTATTAGCCGTAGGTGAAAACTGAAATATGCGTTTATAGTTTTCAGGCATGTACCAACTCTTATTAAGAAAAACATTTTATGAAAAATCGGTAATAAAAAAATGTGCCATATGTTGCATATATTTTTGGACACAAATGATTTGATTGTCTTAGCTTAGCCTAAAATTTTTACCAGTTTTCTATTAGATATTTGCAAAACATTTCCTTGCAGTGCCAGCCGTTTACTATCATTTTTTAAGTTTTTCGCAGCCTTTTTTTAATGGTTGCTCCTATTTTTAAACGACAAATTGCTGGTTGAAAAAGATACACTTTTTCTCCCCATCGCATAGCATAACTATTTGTGTATTAAGAGCGCAAAGTGAAGCATTGTCGCTCTGAGCGTAGTTTGACGTGCGACGCGTAGCAGCGATGTCACTTTGCGTTCGAGTGATACACATGATATTTTCTACAATCGGTGTTTTTGAAAAAATGCCTGTTAAAATGTCATCATCATCAACCAGCCATCTGCGTCCACTGCTGGACATAGGCCTCCCGTAATTGATTCCATGTCCTGAATTTTCTGATGTCGTCTGACCATCTTGTTGGTGGCCGTCCTCTACTGCGATATGCGTCCTGTCGCGGTCTCCATTCCAGGATTTTTCGAGTCCATCCTTAAATCTTGCCACGTGGCCGGCCCAGTTCCACTTTAGAGTGCATATGCGTTCTATCGCGTCAGCCACCCCTGAGATCCTGCGTACTTGGTCGTTTGGTACCCTGTCTCTGAGATAAAGGTTTAGCATTGCTCTTTCCTTCCCTCTTTGAGCAATGCGTATTTTGTTAATAGACTGTTTCGTGAGGGTGAGGGTTTCTGCTCCATAGGTGAGTACAGGCAGTACGCACTGGTTGAAAACCTTCCTCTTTAAGCACCTTGAGATATTTGACTTAAAGATGTATCTTAGTTTACCGAAAGCAGCCCATGTTAAGCCTATCTTGCGTTTTATCTCGCATGTTTGGTTATCCCTTCCAATGCGGATTTCGTGACCAAGATATTTATACGAGTATGACTGCTTTATGGGGATTCTGTTTACTGTTATTTCTTCGCTCACCACGAGGTTTGTCAGGTACTCGGTCTTGTTGATGTTTATCTTTAACCCTACAGTATTTGATGCATTTTGTAGTTTTTGCAGCATATTTCTAGCTTCATCGACGCGGTCTGCAATTATGACGATGTCATCGGCAAATCTCAAATGGTTCAGTTTTTCGCCATTTATGTTTATGCCCATTTCTTCGAAATCTGTCCTCTTAAACATATACTCCAGGAGGGTCGTGAATAGTTTTGGGGACAGAACGTCCCCCTGACGGACTCCTCTTTCGATATGACTTTGATGTTAAAATGTATTTACTTTAAAATAAAAATTACAACACACCGTCTACTTTCAAAATTGTGTCAAACATGAGGAACACCAAACGTTGTATTGTTACGCTCGCTCCTATGAAAAGTGCTACTTTGTGCTTTCTTTTGGAAGCGAAAATTTGTACCTTGCGCTCGGTTGTAAGAAAATATTTTTAATAAAATAAGTAGTCAGCAACTTGGACGGTGACATACATGACATTGGAAGAAATATGTTTCTCACAATCACAGTGATCCTGTTACTTTAATTTACTTATCAGGCAACATCAATTGTGAGTAAATAATGCTTGCCAATGTCATTTATGTTATAGTTAAAGTTGCTGGTCAGTTAATTATTGTTAAAAATCTTTGTGCAACCAAACATTAATATAGTTAAAATAAATATATGAAATAAGTTTTATACGGATAGTGCGAAACATTATATATTCATGATTCATGAAGGGTGGCCACCGGTCATATCTCGGAAACTACTGGGAATTGAAATTTATAGAGATACATTTTTTTTTAAAAGATCCGTTTTAAAAACAATGTTTTATTTGAAAATATTAGTTAAATCCAGTGATTTCCAATGAAAACCCAACCGCAATCCTATCAAATAAGTTAAGATCGGGTTGTCCAAAATTACTTAAACCCTGCATGTGCACTCACCACACAGACACCCTAAAAAAGTCTCCCTACAATCTCGCTCTAAAGTCAACAGGGGAGCAAAAATTTGAACAGTCCAAAACTTGCATGGGATTTTCTATGTTTCCAACCACGATGCAAAACCAGGTATAAGTTTTGGGAACATTTTGAAAAGTAAATTTATAAATACCGCATGGATTGCTATTTTCTATTTTAGTTTCAGTGTTTTTAATTAGTCTAAGTTTTTTAACGAATATGTAATATTGTATTTTAAAAAGAAATTCAGATATTTTTACTATAATATAACTTTAACAGATATACTACGTGATTGGTGGGTAATGCTTTTGGTCAGTAAAAACTGGTAGACATTATTTAAGGTTTTTTATATAATTCTTTATTTAAAATCTTGTCCATTATTTGTCTGATGTATTAATAGCTATTTGCTTAGTAATATTTATTTCTTTTTAATAATTAATTTTTCCGAGTGGTACTGTTTGAAATTGTTTCAATTATTGAATTAGGCGATAGGGCTTTTTCTGGGTAAAAGGTTGCACCAATAAAGTGCACGCAGGGGGAACCACTCCATATACATATCAGAAACAATAGGAGGAAGACAAAAATAATTTAATCCGTTAGTACTTGCGGAACAATAATAATGTTTCTGTTTAAAGGTTAGAGACAGTGACGTTTTTTGAACGGCAATAGAGTTTTGGACTTGTATTGTCTTTGTTTGTTTAGAATCACTACATTTCAACTGGTAAGCATCCAAGGGCGTAGATATTATTTTTTTTCTGGGGGGGTAAAGCTAGTGTTTGATCTCAAATTTTTTTATTAATATTACACAAGAATATTCAAGATTACTTACGAAGTGGGGTGTATAAAGCAAAATTTAATTCCCAAAGTAATTTTGCAAATTCTTTTTCCAAAAGTATTTTTATTGCAATTTGACAAAACAATAACTGATGCAACTAAACTACATTTTTTATTCATTATTATGGTCATGGGGAGGGGGGTACTTTCCCCCGTTTACCCCCCCCCCCCTTCCCATATCTACGGCCCTTGTAAGCATCTCCAGTATTTTTTAGGTGAAGACGACGTCGTATTCACCTGACGACGACTGGAGATGCTTACCACTTAAAACGTAATGATTCTAAACAAATAAAGACAATGCAAGTCCAAAACCCTACTGCCGTTCAATAATATTGTTGTTTGAAAGTTGGAGACAATGATGTTTCTTGAATGATAGAAGAGTTTTGGACTTGCATTGTCTTTATTTATTTTACATCACAACGTTTCAACTGGAGATACTTAGGTGAATACAGTATTTACGTAAATACGACTGTAGATATTTACCAGTTGAAATGTTGTGATGTAAAACAAATAAAGACAATTTAAGTATATAACTCTTCTATCAATAATAATATTATTAATTTTTAGGACTGTAGTACAAATGTGCGCCATTTGCGTTTCTTAATATGATATCTGAAAATGCAAATTTGTTTAATACTTTTAATACCTTGAATATTTCCACAATAAAAAATCATACTCCCTATTCATAAATAAAAACAACACTTTATGAACACGCAGATATTAAATTAAAATAAAAAAATGTATTCTCCTTCCTAGCAGAATATATTTAATAAGTAATTAGACACCCCTTATCATTATCTTTTTATGTCGTATGTTCGTGCACCCCCAAAAAATAGATCGTGGACACCTCCAATAAAAAATCCATCTAAATGCATTATTACAAACCATATACGAACATTCAGACCGACATTGACAGTCTTGATAAGGGAATGGCAGTAAAATTGATCGTGTAAGGGAAATTTTAAGCATTGATGGCTGGACTGATGTAAATTCTCATTCACGATCATCCAGACTGACAGTTTTGATAAGGCAATGACAATAATCAGTGACGTATCCAGGATTTTTCTCTAAGGGGGAGCTGATACGTCTACCAGCAAAAGTGACTTCTAAAAGAACACAAGATATTTTAAATGCAATAGTCACTGCCACCAGAACTTTTGTTCGGCGTTTATTTGATATATCGGTACAAGATGGTTTGTTTGGTCTGATCTGGGAGCAACTGAAATTAATATTGTTTGTATATGTATACGTTCAATATTTTTCTGTAATTTGTTTTTATATTAAAATTTGTTGATTTAAATATAACAAGTAATGTCTATAATATCTTGCATTTACTTATCTTTTATAATTTTGGGTAAATAGCAGTTAGTCTCCATTAGGAAACAGTAAGTACCAAACACTTGCCAGATTATATTATTAAGAAATATTTATGGATGGCGAAGCTAGACATTAAAAAATATAAAATTATAGAGCGGATTGTATAATTTATTAAATGCAATTTGCACAACATCATAAAATTAGCACTCACCGGATTCCTAGGCGACACGGATATCACGACTTTCTAGTTATGCAAGAATTACGCTTCTTCTGAGGGCCTTAAGGGTAGTTCTTGCATCCAAACACAGTCTTTTGAAACATTCACTGTTAAACAGCAACGGCAAAGTCCCAAGATGCACAGTACGAGATGACATAAAACGATACATTAGGAGTGAATACAAAACTTACGGGAACAACAGACAAGGTGTACGTCACAGCTAATCTTTAATTGGGGAACCAGACCCAAGACTGACGAAACAGCTGCTTCTGAGAACTACTATAGGAATTCTGAATCACCTGCACAGAATGCAGGAAATTCTGACAGAATCACCTGCACAGAATACAGATATACAGTGTACGATAAAGACTGTAACTGCAGATTAGGTAGAAAGTCAGAAAAACAGTACAGCACTTGCCATTGCGAATCGCTAGATCCGAAGAGGCAACAGGTGAACATCAGCACACAATTAGTGCCAATGATGAGGCAAACTGGCCCCGAAACACGTTCAGCTGTTAAACATGTTTTTTTAATAGGGTACTTATAGTGTCTGTTGAAAGGTTGGAGACAATGACGTTTATTGAACGGCAGTAGAGTTTTGGACTTGCATAGTCTTTATTTGTTTTGGATCACTACGTTTCAACGGGTAAGCATCTCCAGTCGTCTTTAGTATTCACCTGAAGAGTTATGATGATCTTGTAAAAACGAAACGTAGGATTAAAAAATCTGATTACACCAACTTGTAGATGAGAAAAACCGGTAATAAGGATATTAACTTTATTTTAACATGTCTCATATATCTTCGGAAATATTTGAAATTTTTTTAATGTGGAAACACAACGTTGCAGAATTTAGTAGGACGCCCATCACTGTGGTTTAAGAGATTCCTGTAGAGTGCATCCTTATCTGGGACACCCTGTATATAAAATTCAATCCGAATTTTAGCGAAAAAATAAGGCATCATCTCTCAATCTTTTTAATCAACGTTATTTTATGTAGAAAACAAACGATACTTAAAACGATAATAACTATAATCACTCAAACGCCGTTTTACACGGCAATAAGGACAATCTGAAACAATCTTTTTCTTTTTTAATTTGTGGTTAAATAAAATAAATTATACATTTCAAACATTATCTATCTTTATATGCACTTGCCACCTATTGACTCATTTGGTAACAATTTGAACACAAAGAAACCACCGTAATTTAATTGGCGTAAAGAGTGGTTTAAATACTATACACAAGGTTACTAATTATAGTCGATATTTTCATTATTTCCATTATAGGCGAATTCAGTAAAGATTTTTACCATAGAATATTATACTAATTTATACTGTAAATTCAATTTTTGACTAAAAGTGGCTTTAATAAGTGCTTAATTTTAATTTATTTGAATCTGTAACAATATTGAAACGCCAAAAATAACCGTGGCGGTGGCTCAGCGGTGAGTTACTGGCATTCCACCGTGGCGACCCGGGTTCGATTCCCGGAGTGGGCACGTTCAATAAAAAAAGTATATCCGAAATTCAGTGGATTTAAGAATGCAGAGAAGAGTGTAAAATGTATCATCCCCCAACCCTCCCCATTCACGCCGGTAACCAGACCGGATAATATCGGACATCTCGTGGGGTGCGGAAGAAGATACACATTCCACAATCGGTAGGTAGGTCATGCAATGGCAAGAAACCAAGGGTTGATAGGTCGAAACATGTTCTCTTTCACCAATGTAAATTACCAAAAAACAATTTTTTCCACTATTAAAAATTTTGTGGTTTAGACAGACTTTTATTCCTACCATTTATTTTATTTTGGTTGTAAATTTATTTTCTATTTATTATAATTTTTTTTAGAACTAAATAATAATTAAACATTGGCCACTTCAATGGAAAAGTAATCCGAAGCCCAACCCACTACACTGTGTGAACATAAGAGGGGAACAACAGTTTCAATTTCATTACTCATTATATACAATGTAAATAAAATGACTGCAATTATTGTGGGTGATTTATTACCAGCAATTAAGTGGTTCCGAACGCGCGAGAAATTTCCCATGTTAAATTGCGGTTTTCACCAATAAAAAGCTGGTATATATGTGGGTGTAACAAAGTTATTTTCATGCAGAATAATAATTCGAGGAAAAAGATATAAGCCGATAAAAAAAATTACGTTCATTGTATTTTTGGGAATTATATTTTAAGATAATAAAAAAGAATAATTTACAAATATTATTTGGATCCAATTAATGTGGTAAATTTAAACCTTTTAAAATTAAAATTATTTAGCAGCTATAAAAGTTTTGCGATCCATTTTTGTGAATTAATAGAAAATTTTCTAGAGAGATATACATAATCTTCCCTAATTTTACTGATCCATTTATTATTTTATCAAGCTGTTTTGCAGTTTTTAATGTAAAATTGGCTTAAATTTACACTTCAAGATTAAGGACATTTTACAAAATCTGTAAATTTACTTAAAAGTAGGACACATGGACCAATGATGGACCAATTAGGGAAATATTATTTCTCAACGACCATTACTGAATGCAATAATTCCAAAATCATTTTTGATAATAGAATATAAAAATTCTCGCTCTTGAGTTGGAATATTTATTCTGAAACACTTGCTTCTCATGCGTTTTGCGTGTATTTTCATTCCATAACAAGATACGGAATGAATATTATTCTGTAATTGATCTAAACGACATAGGTTGCCATGAATTTCGAAACTGAATCAGATATGGAATTGGATAATACTCCACCTGAAATTATAAATATTGCGAATAGAATTTTTGGTCGTGGAGAAAATATAGTCTGCTACTCGGTTAGAATGAAAATTCGATACTCGTGGTTCCTCACGCTCGCTACGCTCGCGTTCGGAATCTTCCACTCGGATCAAATTTTCATTCCAACCTCGTTACAGAATCTACTATACATCATTTTTTAGTTTCGGAGTTTTAAATTTTTTTTATATGAAAATATAAACTTTAAAATAAATATATGAAAGTGTCTAAAGTTGTATAATTTGCAATATAACTAGCATCATCCAAGTCTTCTTGTCCTTTCTTTAGAAATTCTTCCAAGGAAGATTTTTTGTCATCAGAATTATTATTTTCAATGACAATTTACACCCCTGGTCCATCATTGGACACATTTAAGGAGTCCATCATTGACCACGTTGAATACAGTTCCTTCAAACTGCAGAAAGCAGCAAAAAAATTCTAGCTGAGCGAAAAACAAAAGTTACCTAATATCATGACAAGCTACTTTAGTGTTAAATTACCATTTTTTACCTTATTGACTTAGTTTCACAAAATTGCTTATATTTACTTGGGCGTTTGTAAACAACTGACTACCTAACCTAACCAATATGGCGGTAGTGTATTATGCGCGAAAAATTTGAAAATACAGCTAGTAATCCATCATTGGCGGGGGTCTATCATAGGCACATTGTAGCTTCTATAACGTTTCATGTAAACCTTTAATATAGTCTTTAAAGAAAGCAATCGGAATCTTTATCTTTAATGCCTGTCGGACCGGTGTAATTACATTATTTTATTGACCAACCAACAAATTCGGAAATAGAATTTTATTATATTGTGATAGTGGCTATTAATGCAATACCTACTCAATTGAACTGGACAATTTTTCTAGTTAATTTTGTCTAGTTACATTAAAATCTTGGTTAGTTTTGCCTATAAGAGTCCATAATAGATCAGTAATACTAATTATATATAAATCTACAATGCAGAATATCGTGTAACTTATAAAATGCTGGTTTAAAATTTTCTGCAGTAAAAAAGCAATTTTCAAAGAAATCATTAAGGTTTTAAGTAATCTTTATAATTGAATATTATTGAATTACTATATATTTTTTTTAATGCTAAATTATTCTTTCATTTGAAGTCTTCTTTATATGAGCATAGGTCCGCAAACACTTTATTTCTTAGATACAGAGTATTGAAATTTAAAAGAAAAATTATTTTTTTTCCAATATCTCTAAAATCGCTTTGTATTTTTTTTAAATGTTGGTATATGCAAACTATTAATTTTTTTTTAACTAAATAATATTTTTATAATAATAATCTTCTCATAAAAATGGTCTCATCACTTTATTTCGGCGGACGGTTTTTGATTTAAAAAATAAACTTAAGTAATAAATCCGCATAAAAATACATTTTTTGTTTTTAAAAATTGGATCATTTCTTATAGCTACACAGGAAACTATTATGCGGTTTCGCAATTTTTCCTCGGTTTGAATGACTGTAAACCAAGGTCTTCAAAAGAATATCCACACGGAAAAAAAATTGTAGCAAATTTCCCTACAGGGACGACTATAAATTGTGTAAAATAGTTTTAAGTAGTTTAAATTTAATTGAAGAAACCAAATAACTAGAAATTGTGTGATTTTGCGGAACAGTAAGGAGGCGATTATCAAGCAAATTGTGTACTTTTTTTAAACCAAGTTTAAAGAAAATATTTTCATTTAAAAGCTATAAAAAATACAAACAAATGAAATGAAAATATTTTCTCCAAACTTGGTTACTGTACCGCAAAGTCATACAATTTGTAGTGAATTGGTTTCTTGTAACTACTTTACACAATTTATAAACGTCCCTGTAGGGAAATTTGCTACAATTTTTTTTCCGTGCAAACTGTTTAGGTCTGGGGATCTAGCTGGCCACTCTGTTCCCCAAAGACCTATACAGAGATTATTAAAGTTTTGTCTTCCAACAGAGTTGGCAAGTTATTTTTAAGAAACTGGCAATAATAATCGCTAGATCGATCGTGGAGGAACAAAGTAATGGCCAGCTAGATCCCCAGACCTAAGCAGTTTGGATTTTTTTTGGGACATCTCAAGGCTTTGGTTTACTGCCAATCAATTCAAACCGCATAATAGTTTACTGTGAAGGTACAGGAAATATTCCAGGAAATTTCCGAGGACTGCGCGAGTCGATGAGAAGGAGGGCTGAAGAAGCGTGCATACTTGCAGGAGGCGGACATTTTCAATAGTTAATTTAATATAGTTCTCCGCTTCCCGCTAATTTTTCTGTAGTTAATTTAATTTTGTTCTTTGTTGTTCACAATAGGTATAAAAGGTTTAAAAATAAAAATAAATATTTTTATGCCTATTTATTACTTAATTTTATTTTTTAAATCGAAAACCGTCCGTCGGACGAAGACAAGTCAAGAGATCATTTTTTTGAAAAGGTAGAGGCTAATTATGAAAATAATATTTATTTTAGAAAAATCAGTATCGTATAATTTTTTTGATTAAAAGTATTTCAGGGAATGTTACTGATGCAAATGTAAAAAAACCTCTATCCTGGATAAAATGCTTTTTGATGTGTACTTTGCATATACCAAAATTAAAAAAAAATACAAAGCGGTTATAGAGAAATTAACAAAACAATGATTTTTCTTTTAAATTTTTACACCCTGTATCTCAGAAGTAAAGCGCTGGCGGACCTATGTTGATATAAAGAATTTTTCTTAAAATCGTCTAAGTATTATCGCCCTTTCGGATTAGTATTCAATTATGAAACACCCTGTAGATACCACCTTTCCATTAGAGAAAATAGTTTTCCGAAAGTCGATCGGAAATATTGACATTTTTGATAACATTTCTGAAAGAAAAAGTCAATATTTCCTTACACTTAGGCGTTGCTAGGCAACGGAAAATAACTATTAGGAAATATTATTTATTATTGTACTGTAAGGAAATATTATTTCTGTACGGCTACTAAACTAAAATGTGTTAACCTTGACAATTCAATATTACTGTGTTTCCACAGCTACAACACAAAGATTTAATTGGATTTGTGATCAAAGTTAATATTGATTGATTGTAATAAGTTATGTCCTTTTAATAATTTTCGATTTACGGAAAATAGTATTATGTATACCTCGTAGAAAAAGCCACATTTCCGGACTACGTATTGTAAGTCTGGGCTTGCGCCTCGACATAAAATCTTTACGGTCGTCCGGGAGTGTTCAGCTTTTCCTACTAGGTCTACACTACAATGTACTATTTTTGTAATTAATTTTAAGAAACCACAATTTGACATGAGAAAATTTAACGCGTTGTGATCCACATAAACAAATAAATGTGTATAATATTTTTCAGAAAAGACTGTTTTTTAAATTAAATTAGACGCTCTACTTAAAAAATGTATAATTTTCTGAGAAGCCATTGTCAAAGACAGAAATTTCCGTAAATAAATCGCAAATACAAAAAGTGAACGTAAACAGTCACCTGGTCAGTGTATATAAATAACTGCCAATATTTACTTACCAGCACAATTAACTAAATTACCAACAATTTTCATAGTTAATCAACCATGAGCCTTAACAATAATATTATATTTATTTAAAAATCATTACTCACAGGAGAATGATCTAAAGGATTTACTTTAGTTAATAAAATTATTGAAAGTATATTATTATAATTATCAGCCCAATTACATTAGTTTATTATTTTGGAATTATTTTATTCTACATAGATCTTTGTACAGGGTGTCCCAAATTTGGTACTCATCATGGGTATCTCGGAAACTATAAAAGATACAGCATCGGTCAAATAGTGGCAAAGTTTTGCCCAGTAATACCGTAAACAAATTTGAGCTTTCTTTTTACTTTTTGAAATATTCGAAAAAAACTACAATTTTGATTTTTGTTTTTTTTTTATTTATCTGACTTATTTTGACTACTACAGAACAACAAATACAACATTGTTAAAGCCATTTTTTTAGCTGTATACTACCGCGTTTTAAGAAGTTCGGTACCACTTTTCGTTTTTCTGGAACTGTATTAACTTTAATTTTCAAATGCGGATCTGCATTTTTTATTTAATTTTAAAAAATTTCTTTAAGCCCTAAGTTTACCAACGTATTACACCTAGTAGTTTTTAGACGTTGTGATGTTATCTTTACATCATCAGGAATTTGATAATTACTTTTAAATAAGTACGGCCCTGGCATTTATTAAATGTATAATTGCATACAGCAAGTGGGCGAGTAATATATTATGTAGAAAACAAATTAAAAGAAAAAAGACCAGCAACAAAACCAAAGAGCAAAAAACTTCGTTATATTAGGTGTCCTTCCTCTCGAATGCATTTTTGAGTAAGCCTCCTCAATTTCAATATCGCCCGTTGAATATAAAAAGGGGCCTACCAGTACTCATTACATCTGTCAACATAATTAAGTTAAACAATCAAGTATAAAGTTTCCGTCATAGCTACCTTTGGTTTGTTTAGCTTTATTTCATACTGTGTTATAATTTATATTTCCGTCGACCGTGTATTTACATCCCAAATTAACGTTCCTAAAATCATTCATTAATGACCCCTATTAATGCATGATTTTCTGTAAATGCACGATTTCCCAAAATCATTCATTAATGACCCCTATTAATGCATGATTTTCTGTAAATGCACGATTTTGGTAATTAAAATTAAAGGCAGCCATGCATACAAATCAACCAAATAATAAAACGTCAATCCGAAACGTCGTCCGCTGTCATAAGTATTTGTAGAATTGTGAAATCTGGATTGTAAAATAAAAGTTGTTAACTGTTTTTCTTCACTTTAGTAAAAAATACGGTCGACGAAAAAACATTGTAACCAACTCTTACATTAAAATGCGATTAATGATCTCGAACATTAACGCCATTATTAATGTACTTGTTGGTTAAATTACTATTAAATCTTAAACGTGAAAAATACACTCTCTTTTTGGAAACGTGGTAGCGTTTCGTGCCCATTTTTGAAGTTCAACCAAAAAGTTAAAATTTTTAGCGAAAAATGTTAGATAAAATTAAAAAATATATATCTTTAACTACATATATTATATTCTTAATTTGAATTACCTTCCTCACACTTATGCGCACTTCGTTTTCCATAGTTTTTGATATGACAAGCCCACAACTTTCGTTTCTTAAATGCATTTTCACTTTTGCATCCATACTATTTTTCATTTTTATGAACAGTTATTCTCACACATAGTTGTTAAATCTTTCATTCCACAATTAATTTCTTATACTGCCCAAAGCCACAAAACTACATATGTTTCTTTTTCACAGTGTGACGTGCGTATTGATTTTCTTACTATTTTACTCATTAAATCTCTATTTCATCTAATTTTACAATCTTAATACTCCGTTAAGATGATATCTACAATTTTCTTCTTATTTTCATTTGTTCTTCTGAAGATGAATGCTTCTGCATTCGAAACATGTAGAGTATTTCTATTTTAAACAAAATATTTCATTAATATAACAGTGGAGAAAGACTTTGAGTTCTAATTTATTTCCTTCTATTAAAACGTGTGGAACACTATTTAGATTCTAATTTTAAGGTGCGGATGTGGATACAATAATTATATTGCAACTGTTTCTATACAGTAGCACTAGGCGAATTAAGAAGAAACATTTCTCTCGTTAAAATAAAAAATTAATAATAATTTATCCATATTGGAAAAATATGAATTTATTAAGGACAATTTTAAATATGTATGCTCTAAAACCAAAACAGTAATTAAAATATCATAAGAATAAAAATACAAAAAATAAAGTTGTTTAAAATTTATTATAAGTTATACTCAGATGTAAAAAGTTCTCACCTACTAAAAAAATATAATATTTTTCTGAACTTTTAAAACTAAGGGTACATTACTCTTACACAATAAGCAAATACTTGCCCACGAATTATATGAATGTGATTATTATGGTTACCTTTCTAAATTTGTATGTAGACTAGAATAATGCTAAATACATTAATTCAATTTTAATGAATATATTTTCGCAGCCTTTTCTTGCAAGTTTATCGGCTTTTTCGTTTCCTGTAATACCTCTGTGGCCTAGTACCCACTGCAGTATTACTTTGTTTACTTCTGCCAGGGCCTCCAGTTCCTCTTGACATTCTTACGCCAGTTTAGCGATCTAAGGGTTGCTTGACTGTCAGAATATACCGTGTGTAACAGGATCATGGTACACCCCCGTATCTCCGTTAGTTTTAAAGGTAATTGATTGAAACTTGGGATATCCTATATACATAATAAGCGGCATTTTTTGACCTACAAATGATTTTTTTTTACTTCCGGTTTCGCCGGAAGTGACACCAACTTTCGATTTTTAAATGGAACACCCTGTATATTATTACATTTTTGAATTCTGCATAATTTTCTGAATCCAATGATACTACAAAAGTGACATTTCAAGCGTAAAAAATATTTATTATTTAATTTTTAATTTTCCATTTAAGTGTGCCATGACGGTTCCGATTTATTCCAATTGATCTGTCTAATGCTAGAAAAATCGAAGTCCCGTCAAAAATGCTAAATTGCGTTTTTTATAAGCAAATAAAATTCATCGTAATCGTTTTTGGGGTAAAACTCAATTTTTCCAAATGGAACCATATTGGTACCGTGGTACCATTTCTTAGTACTATTAATAAGGAATTTATTCATACCTGGAAATAACATGTGCAATAAATACAATCAAAATTACAGCTAAAAGAAAATACAATTATTTTGTTCTAATTTAATGCTAAGAGATTACTTAAGTGACTTTGGAATACAAAAAATGAACACAAACTATTACATAAATAATTAACATGTCCACTTTTTCATCTCTTGTATAAATGTGCGGCATTTTGAACAAAAATAACAACATAACAAAAATAACAACAAATGTAAAGACTTTTCCAATACACAATAAAAACACCGATAAATCAACGAATACTTATTTGACAATCTGAATAATTTCATTGTTTTCAAAGCCTCCTTAGTAATCGCTTAGCATTAAATTAGAACAAAATAATTGTATTTTCTTTTAGCTGTAATTTTAATTGTATTTATTGCACATGTTATTACCAGGTATGAATAAATTCCTTATTAATAGTACTAAGAAATGGTACCACGGTACCAATATGGTTCCATTTGGAAAAATTGAGTTTTACCCCAAAAACGATTACGATGAATTTTATTTGTTTATAAAAAACGCAATTTAGTATTTTTGACGGGACTTCGATTTTTCTAGCATTAGACAGATCAATTGGAATAAATCGGAACCGTCATGGCACACTTAAATGGAAAATTAAAAATTAAATAATAAATATTTTTTACGCTTGAAATGTCACTTTTGTAGTATCATTGGATTCAGAAAATTATGCAGAATTCAAAAATGTAATAATATACAGGGTGTTCCATTTAAAAATCGAAAGTTGGTGTCACTTCCGGCGAAACCGGAAGTAAAAAAAAATCATTTGTAGGTCAAAAAATGCCGCTTATTATGTATATAAGATATCCCAAGTTTCAATCAATTACCTTAAAAACTAACGGAGATACGGGGGTGTACCATGATCCTGTTACACACGGTATATGGATCCGCTTATTGAGGTAAGCCCTCCTATTGTTTTCGTACCCACATTGCAATATAGCGTAGACTACTGCTTGGAAATTTTAATATTACGTACATACGTTTAGAAGACTCAGACTACTTATTAAACGATTAACCATCCTAAACTACTAACTATCTGCCTAATCTTTATATATCGCTTTTATGACACAAACTTTAATGTTTAACAATAGTCCCGCTGTAAATTTAAAAATAAACACAAGAAGGCAAGAAAGGTAATTCCGAATTGGAACAGCTGATTTTTGAAAATTAAGTTTGGATTTAAAAATCTTTTAGTTTTTTTAAACTTTCAAGGTGATGCAGGCAAAGTGAGGAAAACTACTGCTATTTAGGTGTTTACTTGCGGTTACATGACAGTGATTAAAATGTTGTTTTTAAAATAAATTGCGTTTGTAAAAAAAATATCACTAGAAAAGTCGTCATTAGTTAATATTTGGTTGTAAAGACCACTGCGCCATTTTCCTCCATTGTCTTCTTGCATATTTGGCAGTCATTGTTGATAAACATTCATTTTCTATTTAGTTTTATTAGTACTGCCTATAACACTTTAAAACTTTGTAATAAAGCATCGTGATTATTCTGTTATAGTCTAAAATCAAATTATTAACTTTTTCTAAAAAACATATTCCAAAAAAATACATTCTTAAACGAAAAAATACGAAATTTGCATGCGCGTTTCTTTTTTCTCATATATTTTACCAATTTATCAGGCCAGTGACATGCGTTTTAATTTTTACCATGTTCACAAATTTAAAAAAAGGTATATAAATATATAAATTTATCATCCTTATTAGACGTAAAATATACCGACATGATTTATTTTGCAAGTTAATATTAATATTCTGCTGTCATTTTTACTTGAAAATAATGGTAACCGCTGCCGTTTTAAACACGACGACCAGTCGGTTCCCGAGGTCGTAACAACCCAAAAATGATTGACCGTATTGGTGCAAGTGAGAGTCGTAACAAGGTTGTAACTGTGTTGGGTGCCGACGCCAGGTCGCGTAAGCCAACGTCGGGGCGTCGTAATATTGCTGTTTGGGTGGGATAAATGTTTTGATTCAAATATAAAAAGTAACAAATTTGATCTAAGCAGGGCCCGCTCTAGCAATAACGCCGCCCTGGGCAAAACAAGAAATTGTCGCCTTTTTCATCCCTTCTTCGTTTTATACCTACCACAACAGCAAATTGTCTGTCTATTCCTCGCCGCTCGCCGGCTTGTCCTTTGCTGCGACGCCGCCATGACCAAAAAAAGTACCGGTGGCCGCGTTGTTCGGCTTGCTTTGTCGCGGAATTGCTTAATATTATTATAATATTAAAAAGAAAAGGGATCCGTCGAAATTGTCACTGCTTTAAAAATAAGACGGCACGGCAAAACAAAGGAAATTAAATTTGTTAACTTGGAATTGGAATGGTTCAAACTTCATATATACCTAGGAACGTAGGTAGGCAAAACGGGGATTAATGGTGTTTTTTTGGATTTTTCATGCCGCTCTTCCAACTTGCCGCCCTGGGCAGGGGCCCAGGTTGCCGCCCCCTAGAGCGGGCCCTGGATCTAAGACATTTGTATTTTTTTGAAGTATATTCTTAACCTCACTTTTTTAAAGGTCGGGAAACGACTCGTAAAATTTCCAACGTGTAAATTTTGTTTCTTTGTAATTGACCACTGTGATTAGTCAGTTTCATATTCTAACTAGAATGGATATGAAATTATATCCTTTCAATTAACCGAAATAGCCTACTTATGCAATTACTTTAGTGTAAAGTAAACAGCAAATAACCACATGAGAGTAGAAAAAGCATATTCACATATCAACAATCAGTATCACACAAACAACAACAATCAACCGAAGTATGATTCCATTTCAATACACAACAACACAATAGTTGGAAGGCCCCAACCCGTCGCGTCGATAATGATAGCAATCCCCATCACTCAGGTATATGGTAGTAGGTATTGATATCTGGTTAATAAAATCATCTTTGATTTTAAGCAAATGAGTTTTTAAAATTGTCTCGAAACGCACGCTCAGAAGTAGAGTTGTCTAACGTCAAATAACCCACTCTGAATAAAGTACATCAGAGGGATAAGCAAACGTTTTTTTTTTAACATGATAGGGTTTCCAATAATTAAATACAAGTAATAGTTTTTCCTTCAATTTTCTTAATTTCTATAAATTTTGTTAATAGTACATTGTATATATAGTAGGAAAAGCTGAACATTCCCGGACGACCGTAAAGACTGTATGTCTAGGCGCAAGCTGAGACTGACAATACGGAGTCCGGGAAAGTGGCTACGAGGTAAACATACTATTTTTCCATAAATCGAAAATTATTAAAAGAATTATTACAATCAACTTAATAAAGTTTTAAAATATATATTATTAACTTTGTTCACAAAAAAAGGATGCCATTAAATATTTGTGTTGTAACTATGGAAACACACTAATATTGAATTGTCAAGCTTAACAGATTTTAGCTTACAAGAAGCTGTACAGAAATAATGTTTTTCTACTCCCACATGGAAATTTGCTGTTTCCTTTATACTTAAGTGGCGGGTGAAGTAGGCTATTCCAGTTAAGTGTGCGGCAAAATTTCATATCCATCCTAGTTAGGTTATCAAACTGACCAATCACAGTGGTCAATTACAAAGAAACCAAATTTACATGTTGTAAATTCGTTTTCTGACAGTTGAGAGAAGTTAGGTTAACAATATGCTTCAAAAATATCCAAATCTGTCACATAAAATTTGTTCTTTTTAAATTTAAATCAAAACATTTATCCCAGAGTCACAATATTTTCCTAAAGAGTACACGAAATGGTGCAACAATTGAAGGTATAAAAAACAAATTAATACCAAAATATATTTCTATCAAATTATTGCTATTTCTGACCGAACTAAGGATTTGCACACAGACGCACTTTCTTATTTTTAAAATATCTTTATTTTCACTCATTTCTAGACAATTACTACAAGCTTTGCATAAAATCTACTATATACCTACCAAAATACGTTTTCTTACTAACCTTGGTTATATTTTCTATATAAATAATATATATTATTATAAATATTTGTGCACAGTGATATTTTCCGATATATTTTCGACGGGGATCCAACCCCAATTGATCTAAAAACTTTTATTATACGCAACAAACAGAAAATTAACTGGTAATTCTTCCTTAAATGGTGGAACATAAAGATAACCCGATAAAACAGACGAAATTATAAGATTTCTAGAAAAAATTCATTTTTTACTAAAATTTTTAAGGTTATGTTATTTTTACTTACACTATTGCCACTTCTTTTTTCACGTTAATAGTGTTGCTAGTTTGTAAATTGGCGATTATTTTGAAAAATTTGACCATAGCGAACGTTAAAAATTCATATTAATGCACAAAATCCATTTTTAACTGTTTGAAACAAATTCTACAGCTATTTTGTTATACTTTCGGAGTTAAAATTCTTTACGCAAGCAGAAATAAACCCCAAAAACTTATTTTTCTTCTGTGCATTTCAGTAAAACAATTATTGATCAAATTACCTGGTTGAGAAAATAAATTGTTCGTGTTTATTACTACATATATCGCTTTTTGTCTGTTATTCTGCAAAAAGCCGAATGTGAGAAAGATAGATATATTCAAAAGTGAGTTTGTATAAATATAAGAACTTACCCAAATCGATAAATATGTTACAGTGTAATTTGGTCCATGGGTTTGCCATCAAAATGAATTTTTGTTTAATTGTTTCTTATTACCGTTCTCGCAAGTTCATGGCCAACTTAAAACACAAGTTATGATGCCTAATTTAAATAATTTTTTTAAATTCTTAGCAAGAAGTTCGGAAGTTAAGTCGTAGAAAAAATATACTGTACAACTCGAGTGGATTGTCCATATTGCCCTCGGAAGTTTTTAATTTTAATTAATTTACTTCCTCGTGCGGTATGGACATCATATCCACTCTTGTTGCACAAACTACTATTCCTTACAGTAGGAACAATAATATATATTTCCTAACAGTTATTTTTCTGTTTCCGAGCAACGACTGAGTGTAAGGAAATATTGACTTTTTCTTTCAGAAATGTTACCGAAAATGTCAATATTTCCGATCGATTTTCGGGAAACTATTTTGACTTACTCGTCTCACACAGTGTTCGATCAAAACACCTGCACTACTACCTTACCCCCTTAGAAACAACCTTTAAACTATATAGTAGGTGTGTGGAAAATTAATAAGGAGCTATCCATGCATATAGAATCAGGGACTTTTCCATTCAATTTTACCTTAGAAAGTACCTATGTTAATTTTTATAATTATTTTTACTTCTTGTTCACGATAATAACAAAAATAATTGGGTAAAGCAATTTTAATGGTTATTGAAGCTTAAATGTAAACAATAATTGTATAATTTAAAATAAAATTTACGTACACAACTACTAATTATAATAGCCCTTCAACAGGTAACTTGATTACTGTGATTTAATTACTGAAGACTAGACGCAATAACTTATGAGTCGTATATATTGGCCCAAAGTTATTAGCAGGAACTACGCGAATAATACACAGCATTTTTTCCAATTGTGGTACGTATCAATCAAAAAGTATTAAAATACCACAATTGGATCTATAATAGTCATAAGATGGTTTTTCAGACTAAATTTATTATTTTTGTATAATAAATAACGTTTGACCCTTCAGCTATTTAATGCCAAATTTATAATTAAGATTAAATGATGTTTTGTGAGGCTTGCAACTAATTTTAAAATAAATATTTGTCTTTATTAACGCCACGACAAAAATTATTTCAGTATTTATAAATAAACAAATATCTTTCATTTCATTATACTTACAGTATCAGATACTGTTATGGGTTGCCCCTAGCAACAATGGTATGATTTTAGAAACAATGACTGATTTTTTTTTTAACGATTCGCCGCTTACGTAGGCCATCTTGAACCGGTCATCGACCACAAATGTGATCTACCGACTGGGGAGTGTGAAACGGCACATTCATCCTACGAGATATCCGATCTCATCTGGCCTATCCGGCGTGAATAGGATGGCTAGGTGTCGATTCATTTTACACTCTTCCCCGAGGCAAGAGCACGCCGTGTTCCCAAGCGGTCACCCGCCCAAGTACTAACCGCGCTCGACACAGCTTAACTTCGGTGATCTGCGAGAACCGGTGCTTAATATGTCGACAGGCCCTTGCCTAATGACCGGTTACTTTCGATCTTTGACAAATTGTCACTTAAAAGGTAATATGACCTCTTTGTTTATTATTTTTAAAAAGGAATGTAAAGACAGGATGAAATAAAATTTCTTACGATAAACGTCCGTTAGGTGTTTATATTTACTTATTACAGCACTCGTTTATATTCCAGACTCGTACTGTAATAATAAGTCACCTACCGGCCTTGTAACGTAAAATACTATTATTTAATCCTGTCCAGTAAATCTACTTACCCTGTACTCATTTGCGACCGGTAAATGGAACATTAAAGTATCAGATACCGTAATGTGTTGCCCATAACAACAATGGTATGATTCTAAAAAAATGCCTTGTTACTTTCGATTTTTGACAAGTTGTCACTTAAAATAATAATATTTAACTATTTAATAAGCAAACAATTATATTTATTAGGCATCATAGCGCACAGTTGTGCGTAAGAAAAAAAAACTTATAGAGTGAATTGTACGTAAAATAATGTTTACTAATATAGGAGTAGAAAAAATACTATAAATAAACTCTACCACTTGAGTCGTTTTTGAGTAAATGTTATAAAAGCAATGACCATCATGTGTTAAAATGTACGACATCAATAATGGTATTTTTTTGAAAATTATATTAAAAAAAATCGATAATAAGAATGAATTTAAAAAAAATGATTCGAATTTTCAAAAAAAAACTAAAAAATAAAAAATTTTGCAAATAAATCTCACATAAGTATTTGATTTTACCTAAATAAAGAAATGAATGATATCAATCCTTTGCCATTCTCGTATTAGTCTTGTTTTTAATGAAGACTCTATACGATCAGTAATACTTACAGTCCTGAATAACATAAATCCCATCAATTTTTGAAATTTGCCCTTACACTATAAGTATAACTGTCATTTCATTATGAAGACTGTTAGTCTTAATGATCAGATATGGTCCCCAGTACAAAAAAAACATTAATTGTTGTAATTTATCTAGTAACGAATTTTACTTTAGTCATTCTATGATTGACATCCGTAATACCGATCGTGTAGGGTCGCTCTTATGGGAATTTATAACGGTCCGGCCATTAAGGTATCACACATGCTCAATATTAGCATGATAATACCGGGTGTTGCATCGTCGAGCGGGACATAGGAAATCCCATGTAATTTTAAATGGGGTCAATTATTGGCTTCCCTAATTATTTTAGAGAAAAATTCTATGTAGGTTTATTAAAGAGCACTAAACCCCACATTCAAAAGAATAACTTTAGATATTTTTGATAAGCCCGTTTACGGGTTATCGCCGATTTCTTTTTAACTATTTCTCCTTTTTATGGCCCCGTATTTGCGGGCGCCAGTCAAGGTAAAAGATGACTGTCAAATAAAGTTGTCATTTTGAAATGTGTGCTTTATTGTTATAAAAACTCGTACATCGAAAATATTAAAGGTGTATTTATGAGTACAAATTAATCTGAATAAAACTAAAATAAAGTATCCAATTACAAGGTTAATTATGACATTTTACATGTTTCAATATTTTACTAATTAATAGGTAGGTACTATTAAATTGTGAGAACTTTAGGATTCAAGAAGATGTTCAAATATTCCTCCATTGACTGCTAGACAATAACCGAGGCGATCATAAAACTATCTTCTTACATTCGCTAGTTGGTAAACTGAAATTCTATTCCATTCGGCAGAAATAGCATTTTTTAACTCGTCTAGATTTGGATATGTTTTTTAAATGGCCCCAGAGAAAGAAATCATTTGGCTATAAATCAGGAGACCTGGCTGGCCAATTTACTGTATGATTTAAGCCAATAACATTTCCATTAAAAGCACGGTTTAAATATTCCCGGACAGCCAGGGTACTATGTGCCGGGCAGCCATCCATTTGGTACCAAACTTCCTGATTTTCCCTGGCGGCATCATGTAAACTAGGTAAAATTTGATCTTCAAGTAGTTCCAAAAAATATTCTGCATTTAAATTTCGTGTAAGAAATAATGGCCGATAATATTTTCTTCGAAAATCCCAGCCCAAACATTAACTTTTTGTGGATATTGCGTCCTTGTTTCGACAAACCTGTGTTGGTTTTCTTTGCTCCAATATCGATAATTTTGAACATTGGGTTCATTGTTTAAGGTAAATGTGTATTCGTCAGTGAAACAAATGTTTTTTTAAAAATTCCCTATCCATGTTTGCTCTTTCAATCATACCAAAACAAAACTCCTGTATTCGGATTTCGGCCCTATCTCTTAGCTCTTGGTGCTTTTCATATTTGTATGAATAATATTTATGTCGTTTCAAAGCTCGTAACGCTGTGGTGTGATCTAATCCTATGTCATCCTCAAGTTTCCTTGTGCTGATCTTCCCATCATTTTCTTCCACGCACAATAAAACTTGCAAGTCCCTATCATTTCTTGCATCTCTTCTTTGTTCCTGCCTTTCTTTACATCTGCAGTTATTTATTACAGTGCCTTTTGTCTCAAATTTCTTGATAATCCTTTCGACTGTAGATTTTGAAGGTATCGGTCTATTCGGATACAGAGCAGCAAACATGTCTGACACATTTTGATAACTATTTCCTTGATAATACCATTTAATCATCAATATTTTTTCTTCAGAAGTGTAATTCATGGCTAATATTTTCGATGTACGAGTTTTTATAACAATAAAGCACACATTTCAAAATGACAACTTTATTTGACAGTCATCTTTTACCTTGACTGGTGCCCGCAAATACGGGGCCATAAAAAGGAGAAATAGTTAAAAAGAAATCGGCGATAACCCGTAAACGGGCTTATCAAAAATATCTAAAGTTATTCTTTTGAATGTGGGTTTTAGTGCTCTTTAATAAACCTATATAGAATTTTTCTCTAAAATAATTAGGGAACCCAATTATTGACCCCATTTAAAATTACATGGGATTTCCTATGTCCCGCTCGACGATGCAACACCCGGTATGTGTACGTACCTTGTTGGAAATAAGCATGTTCATTTCGAGTATGTTCAAAAATCAGTACTCATTTTATTTTCGAGCGTGCTACCTGAGTCGCGGGTGGAAGGGGGCGTCTGAAAATATTTGATTATGAGCATGCTATCTATACTGCCAGTGATGTAAATTTTCGTTACTTTTAAGGACTTGAACCGATTCGTTACTATTACTATGGGTATTAGGACTCGTTACTTTATGTAAATCGTTACTTTTTGTTACTTGTGTTTTGCAGTATAAATATATTAAATATGTATGTCAATTATCCAATAATGTGATTAAAAAACATGCAATATAACACAAAATAGACCTACGCCCAGTGGGTCGCCCAACAATGTAAAAACAATATCAAGACGAAAAATAATTATGATACGTTATTCTCTATCAAGTCCACGTAATAATTGAAATATAAAATAATAAACAGAATCATCCATTTAAAATAAATTAACTTTATTCTTTTATGACTTTTTGACTGACCTTGTATACTTAATTTTACAGCATAATAGATTTTTAAAAACCCAAAAACTTTTCTATTTAACATTTTTGCTGGCTATCTTCCTTTAAGAAATAATCGACCATTTCCATTTTTAAGTTATTTTTTAATGCGAAAAACGCTGTTTTTTACCAACGATGCCAGGTTCCGACCAGTGCCATCTATATGGAAATACTTTATACTGATGGCAGCAGTGTAAGATCCATAAGTAATATCATAATGCATGCATCATGCATTAAAATTATTTACAAATATCTAAAAAATGAAGTTTCATAGATTAATTCAAAAAAATTGCTATATAATCAGCTTTCTTTTCAATAGGTAGGAAATAAATACTGTACTCTGGTTCTTTGTTAACACATACACACATACAGAAGGCTTAACTGCTGATATTATTATAAGCGCTTATAAATCATTAATAAATATTTCAGAAAATTGTACGTATTATCCTTAAATAGAACACCAAGACATTTATTATTATTTAATTTAAAACTATTCAATAATTTGATGTAAATTATGTCTTTTACTGGGTTGTTCCTTGAGTGTTAACCCATTTCATTCCAAGGATAAAAGTAGGAATAATGTAATAATAAATAATGAATATTCTGTGAAAAAATTCGGTAAAAATCGCGAAATAAATATCCCGGCTACGCGATAAAGATCTAAAAATAATTTTGATCGAGTTCTATTTGTATACAAATTTTGTGAAGAATATCAAAACTAAAACAAAATAGCAAACATTTACTAATAGAGAATAAAAATCAAAATAACAGAAAAGTCAACAACTCACAATAAGGTTAAACCAGTTTTTAACAGTTAACCAAAAAATCTCATTTAAATAAACTTTATTTAGCAAATATTCTGTTGTATGGAATGTTTAATTCAATCTGTAAGAAAAGCCCATTTAAGGAATAAAGAAAGGGGAGCTTTTTAACCTACGCCAAAATATTGATTTTTATAGTCTAGTGAAGTCTAGGAAGAGGGAAGAGGAAAGAGGAAAGAGGAAAGAGGAAAGAGGAAAGAGGGAAGAGAGAAGAGGGAAGAGGAAAGAGGGAAGAGGGAAGAGGGAAGAGGGAAGAGGGAAGAGGGAAGAGGGAAGAGGGAAGAGGGAAGAGGGAAGAGGGAAGAGGGAAGAGGGAAGAGGGAAGAGGGAAGAGGGAAGAGGGAAGAGGGAAGAGGGAAGAGGGAAGAGGGAAGAGGGAAGAGGGAAGAGGGAAGAGGGAAGAGGGAAGAGGGAAGAGGGAAGAGGGAAGAGGGAAGAGGGAAGAGGGAAGAGGGAAGAGGGAAGAGGGAAGAGGGAAGAGGGAAGAGGGAAGAGGGAAGAGGGAAGAGGGAAGAGGGAAGAGGGAAGAGGGAAGAGGGAAGAGGGAAGAGGGAAGAGGGAAGAGGGAAGAGGGAAGAGGGAAGAGGGAAGAGGGAAGAGGGAAGAGGGAACCACCTGAAGACGACTGCCAACGACTTACCAGTTAAAACGTTTTAATCAATAAATAAAGACAATACATGTCCAAAACTCTACTACTATTCAAGAAACGTCATTGTATCCAACCTATAAATAACTTTACTGGCTGTTTAATCTAAAGACATCTACACTTTAATATTATCCAATATTTCTTGTAAATCTTTTTTTATATTTTTATTATCAATTGCAATTAATGTAAAGTTATGTGGAACTTTTTACAATAAAAGCAATTTATTAAATTTAAAGATTTTCCAGTTTGATGCATTTAACTATATTGATAATATCTACAGGGTGATTTATCATAGGTGGCCACCGGCTATACGTCGGGAACTATTGGAAATATGAACTCACATATTATTATATATTTCTGTTTAAAAAATATACTACAGAAAAACAATCTATACCACAAATTGTATTTTTACTTGTTTAGGGTAATTTCTATTTTAAAAATAATAAAAACATTTATAAATGTCTTTATAGGCCCTGACAACAAATACTGGATATTGAAGGGCATTTAGAACACTAATAACTAGCACTCATTTTATTGCAGCTAATAAATCAAAACCAATTTTTGTGAAAGAACCAAAATAAATAATTATTTTGATTAATGTGATAAATGACATTTTCTGGGGTTTACTGTTATGTTAAACTAAAGAAAAACCACATATAAATAAACATTTCCAAAGAACTACTTTATAGTCCGAAAGATTTTAAATAAATAAAATCTTAACCTTCACGAAATACCTGTGACTCATGGTTGCTACCAATTCTAATTAGAAGCAGATCACTTCCTATGACAGACATAAACAATTATTATTTAAAAAATAATTAAATAAAATTAAAAATCCATATCTTTAAAATGAAGCTTATTGCGTTGTTTATTTCCGGTTGCAGTAACACTATTTTTTATTTTGATCATGTTTATTACTATTTTGCAACTTATTTTAAATTATTTTATTCTGTCTGCACCTCTTGCTTGCCTAGTCACCTGAGGATTATCCTTACAATCTTTAAAAAATAAACTTTTTTACCTAATTCTTGTAATCAATTGCTTAACTGAATACTTATATTTGAAGGGGGGGCTTGAGCCCCATGTAGGAATCCTACAAGATCCTACTACACCTCCTGAAGAAGCAATCCACCATCTTTAAAAGATGATTTCTAAAAAAAATCAACCAAGTAGAAATTCAGCCCCTCCAAAAGATGACTATTGTTATAGAACAGAATATAAAAACACAATCTAATATAGGGGGACTAACCTATTGCCAGTATGGGGGGGGGGGGGGGGGCTAAGCTCCTTCCTAGTTACTCTAATTGTAATTTAAGTAACGATAGAATTTTTATTATCACAGGCATACTGTATTAATTCGGGTCTGTTCGGAATTCTTGGAAATGGTAGGTAATTTTGATTTTTATATTATTTGATTTATTATTGCTTTTGGGTATATTCCAGTAGCGCCTTGTATTTATACCGGTAACTCCAACAGTTAATTTTTTTTAACGATTTTTATTAATTAAGAAATATTGCATTATAATGCGATTAATGAAGGCAAAATTCATCAAAAATAGTTTCAGGGATTTAAGTTCTCACAAAATCTCACCAGTAACATTTAATTAAACAAGTATACAAGTATACACCGCTACGCTTCGTTCGGTGAACGGCAGACTCGTGCGGAAATATTCATTTTCCGCACTTGTTAGGTAAATAGTTATTTCCTACAATCACCTATGAAAATGAGAAAAAGGCACGAGTAACTTGGCTTGAAAGTGCTGTATATCACACGAGTAGAATAGTAATGAGCGTAGGAGAAAAAGTCGGTATTATCATTTAAAACTAGGTAAGTCAAAACATGTAAGTAGGTGTATTGTTTTCAATTAGTTTTTATTTGTCAAAACATTCTTTAATGTGGTAGTGGTGGTACATTACTCGTGTAAAAGTGATAATTCCAAAACTTTGAAAATGTACGGCTCTCGCCGGCTGCCGCCTCATGCTAAATATCTCCTCGCTTGGGAAGTCTCACTTTTATCTCTAGTTATGTAATATACTATTAATCACAATATTAACAAACAGCAAGTTTGAAGGTGACATAAATGACATTGACAGGCATTATTTACTAACAATCAAAGGTGCCTATATAATTGTAAATTTAAAATTAACGTAGCCTGGCCAGTATGTTTGTGTGAAAATTATGTCTACCAATGTCATGTAGGTATGTCACAGTCAAACTTGCTGGTTAGTTAAAAATCTTTAGATAACCCGGCATTATACGCATCCTAACTATAGCTTAAATAAGTAATTAAATTAAAAGTAGAAAGAGTTTGAGAAATGGAAATTATTACTGTTGTCAGTGGAAAGAACAAATATTTTTACTACTCAGTAAAGTATTTTGAAATGCACTGCCAATACAAGTTCTGGTGAGTTATAGGGTTTTAAGTACCTAAATGTAATACTGGTGTATCAATAAATAATTAATTGATTATAAATGTAATTGGTTGTTAATGTCTATTAGCCCAAAAATAAACTTTAAATGTTAATGAATTAGTATAATACATAGATTAGGAAAATACGTCAAGTATATTGGTCGAATAAGTGCATTAGCCAAATATTTTAGTTGACCAAATAACTTTTCCGACAATTGACCAATGACTAATAAAAAAATACAAAAATTTACTTGAACTGAAAATAATTTTAAAAAATAATGGGAAAATTACTAGGTACTTACTTATTAGCCTGTTTTTTTTTTGTGGGATAAAAATCAAAATTTTCAAGGAGTTCTAATAGAGGGTTACTAGCGTGTATTCGCTACTTTACTTGCATAGCTTGTTATCCTATTTTACATAAATGCAGAGTACTTTACAAGATAAATATTTATTTTCCATATCTAAAATATGATAAATAATAGTCTCTTTCTTGAGCTTTGCATTATAACAGTTCAGTTCTTATTATAACTGTTAAAGTGAATGCGAATTTGTAATTCATAGATTTGACACTTAACATCAATAGATGCAGGAATTTTTAAAAATCTTTTAGCTTACTTTATTAAGATAACACAGAATAGTAGTTTGTACAACAAAAGTGGATATGATATCCATATCGCACGAGGAAGTAAATTGGGCACGACGTCTTAGGCGGACTGCAATATGGAGAATTCACTCGGGTTGTACAGTATATCTTTATATTATATTTATATATAAATTGTCTTTTTAGTTGGCCTTGAACTTATTATTAGAAATATATCAAAAAACAATTGGAGAAATATTTATTTCGTTGGCAAATTCATGGACCAAATTACATTGTAACAAATTCATTGATTTGGGTCATTTCTTATATTTACACAAAATCACTTTGAATATATCTATCTTTCTCAAATTTGACCTTTTGCAGAATAACAGACAAAAAGCGATATATTTTTGAATAAAAATGAATAATTTATTTTTCTTAACCATAGCTAGTTTTATTAAATGGTTTTGTTAAAATGCACAAAGAAAAAAGGATTATTTTCTTCTTGCGTAAAAAAGAACGTACACAAACTAGCTGTAAAATTTGATAAAGTAAAAAACGGCTTTTGTGCATTTATATGAACTTTAAACGTTCGCTAAGGTAAAGTTTTTCAAAATAATCGCCAATTAGCAAACTTGGAAAGGGAAGTGGGATTACTGTAAACATAACATTACCTTAAAATCTGTAGTTACAAATGGAATTAATGTTTTTCTAGCCCTATAATTTCGTCTGTGTTATCTGGTCATTTCTTTCAAGTGTCAGAAAACGACTCGTAAAATTTACATCGTGTACATTGGGTTTATTTGTAATTGACCACTGTGTTTAGTTAGTTTGATATCCTAACTAGGATGGATATGAAATCATATCTATAACTAGGAGGGATATGAAATCATATCTGTTCAGTTAACCGAAATAGTCCACTTTTTCAACCACTTAAGTGCAAAGGAAACAGCAAATTTCCATGTTGGAGTAAAAAAATATATTTTCCTATTTAGTATTGTTTCCACAATAACAAATCCTCATTCTGGTTACCTAATTTTTAAATAATGAACTAATATAACCAAGAGTCTGTTATTTGACCGTATACGTAATTTAGAAATAAAGAATGCTGCGACCAGATAATCGGCCATGTAAATAACGGAAGTAAATGTACTGACTTTATACAAGTATTGAATAGGGCGAAACCACTACAGTTAGATTGAAGGCTTGCCCATTCCTACTTCGTCGACATTATTTACAAAAGTGTTTTTTGTAGACAGTCCGATGTACTTAAAGACTTTAGGATTTGTACCATAGTGGTTTGCGCACAATATACAGAAATAACCATTACTAATTCTTTATTAAGTTTTATGTTAAAATCTCAATGGTGTATCTTTAATGGTCATTGATCATGGATTTATGCATTTTACGTAAAAAATAACCTTAAGTCGTTCGCTTCTAATCGATTTTCCTTGAGCGTACCAATCAATAATTAAATCGATAATACAGAGTGAGTTAATAGTTCAGAGCGAACAATAGTACCTCGAAAAATATTGTTCATAGAATCCATAATAAACGAAAGCTTTCGAACAAGTACTACTAGTTATATCATTGATAGTTTTATTTAATAGTTTAAAAATAATAATATACTATGCAATATGGAATAAAAATATAAAATTTTTTGGGATAAAATGAAATATCTGGGAAAAGATGAGGATTGTTTCTTTAAACAAACTTTCGACACATTTTCTGTCTAGGTTAGGTTAGGTTAGGTAAGAGTGGCAGACCCTTGGTTCTGACCAAACGGTCTCACGTAGTCCTGATTAGGTCCGTTGTGATACCACACGTGTTCCGTAGAACCCACCTTCATCAGATCACTGATGGTTTATGCGACGTAACCGCGGAAGGATTTTAACAACTCATTCAAACCAGCCACTACTGTTCAGAAATCTGCTCAGCCGTCCAAGTTGTAAGTTGTTTAGTTCCTCCAGGCTATCGAAAGATGATTCACCCAGAGTAGTGAACCTCCTTCTTGCGAGGCCAGGGCATTCACACAGAAAATGTTGAATACTTTCTCCCTCTTCCTCATCTCTGCAGCTTCTGCAGAAGTCGTTAGTGGGTATTTGCATACGTTCGGCATGTCTACCGAAGAGGCAATGTCCGGTAACAACCGCAGTAATATTTCTCACGTCTTTTCGACTGTGTCTCAATAGCTCTGCGGTTCTCTTTTTATCGAATGTGGGCCACAGTTGCCTGGATGTACTACAGGTTGTCAACCCTGTCCATCTGTTCTGTGCAAGCTGCTTGGCCGTGTAGTCAATCTCCTCTTTGACCAATCCCAGTGGTTTGTTCACTGTATTGTCTGCTAGATCAGCTGGCATGCCTGCGCCCTCTCTTGCGAGCGCATCGGCAGCCTCGTTGCCATCTATTTTGGAGTGTCCAGGAACCCAGCACAGAATAACCCGATGTTGGTTGCCAAGTGTGCATAGATTGTTGCGGCATCGCTTTACGAGCTTTGATTTGACGCTGCTGGAACAGATTGCCGTAATCGCCGCCTGACTATCACTGAAGATGGTGATTGACGAGGCTACTCCCAAGCCAAGGTGTTCTTGCAGGATATTGACCGCCTTCTCTACTGCCAGTACTTCCGCTTGAAAAATACTACAATAGTTGGGGAGTCTATACGATTTCTGTATTTGTAAACTTTCGGAAAAGACCCCGGCTCCCACACCAACGTCCATCTTTGAACCGTCTGTGAAGATTGCGTGATCTGTTTTCGTTATATTCTGATTGCCTTCCCACTCTTCCCTACTCGGAATGAGTATAGAATTTTCTGTCTAGCTCCATGTTTAAAGGTACCCTAGCATTTTTTTTAAATCGATTTTTTTACTGCAAATTTTTTTTTGTATTTTCCTGATCGTACAATAAAAAGATCAAACAACTTTTTAAAAGAGACTTAAAGCTGTGATTGGTGTTGGGACTTATTTTGGGTATGTGGTTTTCTTTAACTTTGTTTCTTATCTCTATACTTAAAGTGTGTGCATGGTCGTCTGCATAAGTCTTCAAAAATTAAATGTCTTTTAAAAGATACGGGGTGTCCCACATAAGGATGTATTCTACGGGGATCTCCTAAACCATTTAAGATACAGAGATGGTAAAATTAGAAAAAAGTTACATCCTACTAAATACTGCAACATTGTGGTTTCAAGTTTAAAAAACTCCAAAATCCTGACCAAATTTTCGCCATTTCGTTTTTATTTTATTTTTACGCTATTTGAAAATATATGTTAAAATAAAAATTCAATCACCACTTTTTCTCCCCACGAGTTGTAACTAGATTTTTAATCCGACGTTTGTTTTTCAAAACAATCAGAAATATTCAAGAGAAGAAATATTGACTATGATTTGTAGTTGACGTCCAGAGTCAAATTATTTCTAGTTGGCTTTAAAAACAAAAGTCGATAGATATAATATGAATTACTACTGATTCTTATTTATAATTGGATCGTAAGTCCGAAACGTATTATTAATGTTAGGTGTAATACGTCGTTAAATTATAAAGATCATGGAAAAATAATAAGATAAAAGCACTTAGACTATTTAAAAAGCAAGGTTGATGATGGTTTTGAAAAAACAAAACGTCGAATGAAAAATCTAATTACACTAACTTGTAGAGGAAAAAAGTGGTAATGAGGATGTAAACTTTATTTTAACATATCCCTCTAAATAGAGTGAGAAAAAAGTTAAATCAAATTGCGAAAATTTGGGTTTGTCCAAATATCTTCGGAAGGATCCGGAGTTTTTTAAACTTGAAAATACAATGTTGCAGAATATGGTATGGCTCAACTTTTTTCTAATTTAACCATCTCTGTATCTTCTGTGGTTTACGCGATCCCTGTAGAGTGCATCCTTTTTGTCTCGATAGTGTGGACGATTGAGGAAGTACTATTACGGTCGTTTTAAAAATTATGACAATCATTGTAGAGGTCCTAATATGAATAATAAAAAATAAACAGTTTTCAAAAAAAATCATCAATCATTCAAGAAAGAAAATAGCTTGGCACCTTATCTAGAAACATAAAAATCTATGTCAGTAATTTCCAGCATTCAAAGAATCGGTCACTTTCAACTGGGTCACCATGTATTTTATGTTTTTACATCAAGTTTAATCAATAGTAATAATCAAGAATCAAGAGAGGTTGACAATGATTTAGAAAAAAATAGCTACCACGTGTGTGAAAATCCGTAAACATTCAAATATGTGTATGGCATTCACCTACGCTTTGTTTTTGTGTCGTAAACTAGACTAGTATAGTAAAATCGATTTTTTATTGGAAATAATATGAATATATTACTTAAAAATGTTGTAATTATTGATTTTATTAATTTGTTTTTAATTTGAAAAAAGTACAGTATTATAACAGATATAGGAATCTTAAATTTTAATTTTTGTGAAAAATAAATAGAAGCCGAAATTTGCGGGGCAGTCGAGTTTGATTAACAGGTAAAATTACAAAGAGCTGAATTGGATCCGGTTATGTGCCCAATTGGGTCTGGATATATTAGGTATGCAAAAATCTCATAATATTATATTTCTGAGGAAATTTTCTTTCTCTTCGTAGCAGCGTTGCCGACTCAACATTCTAAATAATTAATGATTTTAACTTTACCTAGAATAAGAATATTAGGTGCAGGGAGGATATAGCTATTATTTTTTTCATTATTTACTGAAATGATTTGTTCCAACTATAAAAAGGCTAATGTATGTAAGTATAATGTCAGTTACATTCAAATGATAACATTTCATATGTCTGTTTGGAGGTTGGAGACAATGACGTTTTGGACTTGCATTGTCTATATTTGTTTTGAATACAGTATTCACCTGAAGACGACTGGAGATACTTACCAGTGGAAACGTTGTGACTAAAAACGAATAAGGACAATGCAAGTCCAAAACTCTACTCTCGTTTAATGACATTTCATGTTACAGATTAGTAAAACAAAATCAAATAATAACATGAAAGTATTTGTAATGACTAGTGAGAAAACTTCTTTTACTTATTGATGGGTTTTAATTTCAAAAAATATTAAGTGAACGTGTAAAGAAGTGGCCATATTCTTCAAAAAAAAAACTGTTAAGACATTTGGAGACCACACTAGAACATAACCATGAGAAAGAACTGGATAGTCTTTTAAACCGGAAGATACTGTTGAACTGTTGAATCCAGTGAATTCAACGAATCCAGTAAAGATAACTTTAATTATTAAAAACCACATGGAGAAGCCAATAAAGATTATGGATCAAAGCCTGCAAAAAGCTAACCAGAGACAATATCAACATTATCAACATATGATGTCCTCGTAGCAAGAAGAAACGTTTATCTCGCCAGAACGTCGATTCTTGCTAAACTTCCAAAGAATATTGAAGTGTGTGTAATTAGGTTTTATGGCTCTGGTTGAAACCAAATCTCTCTTTGTTTTTTTTTTTATTGGTTTGTACATTTTTTAAATTGTTGAATTTAAAACTTTTATATTATTTTTTTGTTTATAATTTTTAAGTAAATCCGACCTCGCTAAAACTTGTGTTAACTTGGGGTTCTTTTTGGCCCAAATTACAAAAACTAACCAAATTATTGAGTTTTTCTCGCCAATGGAAAGGTAATATCTATTATTTCGGCCACTTTTTCTTTGTAATTTCCATTTGCACTTAACTAAACTTTATATATTTGACCTTTTTTAATATTAGCCCACATTTGTGTTACATTTTGAAAAAGTGCTTTTATTACATGCCTAATAAAAAAAATAAGATAGACAAGCATACTTAAAAGAAAATAACAAACGGTTAGTATAATGTTAGTAGGTCCTGCTTATGCAGTAAAAAAGGAACGTCAATTATACCCAAAATATGTCAATTTAACAAAATGGTAGCCCATATAAATGTGTCATCTCCTCTATCTATGTGAGTATGGAAAAAATATTTGCATGCAGGAAAAGAAAGCGAAGAAAAATATATAAGCCAATAAATACCCCAAAAACAATAACTAAAGTTTATTCTGTTGTAAAAAATGCTGAACATTTTTTTTATGAAAATATTTTTCTCCACGACCATTACTGAATGCAATAATTTTAAAATCACTTTTGATAATAGAATGTAAAAATTCTCGCTCTTGAGTTGGAATATTTATTCTGAAACACTTGCTTCTTAGGCGTTTTGCGTGTATTTTCATTCCATAACAAGATACGGAATGAATATTCTATAATTGATCTAAACGACATAGGTTGCCATGAATTTCGTAACTGTCAATGTCAGCAGACAAATTTTAGTGCAAGTCAAAATATGAGTGAAAAATCGGATGAATCAGATATGGAACTGGATAATACTCCAACTGAAATTACAAATATTGCGAATAGTCGTGGAGAAAATATAGTCTGTTACTCGGTTAGAAAGAAAATTCGATACTCGTGGTTCCTCACGCTCGCTACGCTCGTGTTCGGAATTTTCCACTCGGATCAAATTTTCATTCCAACCTCGTTACAGAATCTACTATTCTGACATTCTTCATTATCTCTAGGGCACATATTTAGGTTTTTAAAAAAATCCACTAATAAATATGGTTAGGATTCGGGCCAAGAGACCGCAATGTTTTTGGTTTAATTTATTATATGTAGATATAATTTCGAATGCTCTTAAAGCCGACTGCTATGGTTGATTGTTTTGTTATTGACTTTGCTTCAATTATTCCACAAATTAGTTAATTATAAAATTTTCAGATTTCCTGGTTGGTAAATATATAGATGAACAACCTTCGTCAACTAACGCTTTATTTAGCTCATCTAAATTATCACCAGTTAATAAAAGTTCTTTTCGCTTTTCAACTGGACTCTTACATAAAAATTCGGAGTAGTAATTCTAGCATTCATCAAAGTTTTAAACAAAAATATTATATTAAAAAAGGCATTTATAGAAAACAAATTTCGAGTGTAGATTGTTGTATATTATATTTTTATATATAAATAATTTGTTCACCACTATAATGAGATGACATTCATCTTTGTAAATACTTAATAAATAATAAAAATATTCTAAATCCCTAAACATTTTTTTTTTGTTTGACAATGTGAAACGTTCAATTTTCTAGTTTGGAAACACCTTTGTATTTATACATAAAACCCTTAAAAAGAGGTCATATCTTTCTTTCTAGCGAGATATAGTTCTTTTTACAATAAATTGTTTTGACCTGTTAATTGCAATAAAACTAAAGGGTCGATCCCATTGTGTGGACAAGAGCTTGGCAATAAATATGTAAAGGGTCGGACTAAGGAAATTAAGTAATTATACTCGTAAAACGAGTTTATATTAAATGAAATTCTTCAAAATATATATACCGTTCGTCGCCATGAGGATTGAATTTCCAAATTCCCTGGAGCCTTATATAGTTGGCAACTATAATCGCTCATATTGTCCATTACTATCACGCTATTTTAAGAAAGATCTAGTAAGTAAGGGGGAATTATAAACATTTAACAGTATCTTATTATAATTTAACTTTACCTAGAAATCATTATAATCTTGCCACGAAAATAAATACTGGGGATTAACGGGTATTTATACGACCGCACCAAACACCCATTTTATTGCAGTCATTAAAGGAGAACCACTTATAGCGAAAAATACTTGACTCGGTCGTTGTCGGGACCCAATTCAAAATTCAATATTGAAGGGTTACTCGTTTGTCCACCTGTTGCCTTCATTAATTTGTAAAGTAGGGGTTTCATATTTGCAAGTCACCAGGCTTATAGCTAGATGATTTTTTGGCACTTCATATAGGGTTTTTTGCGAGGTTATTGGTAAATTGTCGAACAGGTTCGCCATTGGCGTGCTTCGTCCCCGTGATAAATGTGGTAAATGTATTTTTTTAATATATTAGTCCCCATTAATGCTACATCAAAAAGTGATAAAAGTAGTTTTAAAGGGAATTATCTTCCTCCTCTTATGTATGTTATGTTCTTGGTATGACAATTTTTTTAGAATTATTGTACCGAAAAGTTAAAACTAAAAGCAAAAACACCAAATTAGTACTTTAATCACTCCAAGATTAAACATGTGACAAAGATTTTGTAGGCTGGATATGCAAATGAAACCAAATTTTAATTTGGCGACGTATCGAAAAGTATATTTCCTTCTTTAGGGCTAATTAAAGTAGGCTCTACAAAGTCAGTTTACAATAATAAATAATAATTGAATACATACCGTTATGAGGGATATAACAAACTTTAAAATTTGATTAAAACTTAACCTGTGAGAGCTGGGAACCAACTGAACAGCTACCGTAACTGTAACCCTGAAGAAGGAAATATATTTTCCGAAACGTCGGCAATTGAAAAATTTGGTTTCATTTGCACCTTAAGATCCGAAGCCCCTAAAACCATTTTCACGGAAAAGTCTACTGGATCACAAAAAAAGTAATTTAATTTAACATAATATTATTTAAATGCAATACAGGGTGATTCACGTTGAGTGGCCTATTAGAAGATCTCGGAAAGAAAGTAAACTTATCTTTCTAAAAATTTGATAGCAGGCATAATTGGCTTTGAGCTTTTAAAACATTATTTTTTGAGGTTTTTATTATACCGGAAGTTAATGCCAACTTTGCTATTTCAAATAGAACACCCTGTATATTTAAGCAGTTTTGATTACGTTATTAAAATCTAAATAACTTTTGTTAATATTAGTCTATTCCTATCTCTTACCGTTTTTGAGATATGAAAAAGATTTTTTTAGGTAAAAACGCTACGAGAAGAAATTTTAGTAACTCTGAAACTAATAAAGGTAAACATTTAAAATTTTGTAAGCTTCCAGGTAATACATAGATCTTTAGTTTAAATTACTTAGGTTTCACGTTTTTTATACAGGGAGTTCTTAAAATTATGCCAATGTTTCCATTTAAATAAATGTACATAAGTCAATTTTTGCAAATGGAATACCCTGTTTTTTAACGTACTAACGTGTAAAGAATTAAATTTATTAAATTTCCTATCTAAATGCCTAATATGTTACAATCCACATATTTAGTCGTTTTGGAATTATGAGCAATTAAAATAAAAAATCTTAAAATTTCTGTTTGTGTTAATGCGACATTATTTTTGAAAAGAAGGCTTCGACTGGGATATTCGTTTGACCTTGAGCTTTGTTACCATTTGGTATTACCGGCCCTTGTTTGTTGCTTAGCTTTTTCTCATTCAAAGCCAAACGAAAGTCCCAGTCGAAGCCTTCTTTTTAAAAATAATGTCGCATTAACACAAACAGAAATTTTAAGATTTTGTATTTAAATTGCTCATAATTCCAAAACCACTAAAAATGTGGATTATAACATATTAAGCATTTAGATAGGAAATTTAATTCTCTACACGTTAGTAAGCTAAAAAATAGGGTGTTCCATTTGCAAAAATTGACTTATGCACATTTATTTCAATAAAAACATTGGCACAATTTTAAGAACTCCCTGTATAAAAAACGTGAAACCTAAGTAATTTAAACTAAAGATCTATGTATTACTTGAAAGCTTAAAATTTTTTTAATGTTTACCTTTATTAGTTTCAGAGTTACTGAACTTTCTACTCGGAGCGTTTTTACGCAAAAAAACCCTTTTATAATTCATATCTCAAAAACGGTTAGAGATAGGTATAGATTATTATTAACGAAAGTTATTTAGATTTTAATAAGGTAATCAAAAATGCTAAAATATACAGAGTGTTCCATTTGAAATACCAAAATTGGCAATAACTTCCGGTATAACCGGAAGTAATAAAAACGTCAAAATATAATGTTTTTAAAGCTCAATGCCAATTATGCCTACTATCAAATTTTTAGAAAGATAAGTTTACTCGTTTCCGAGATCTTCTAATAGGCCACTCGCCGTGAATCACCCTGTATAGCGTATATAATTCTGTTAATCCCACAAAGAACATCGTAAAAATTAAAACACAATTTTTTTTCTTTATAAATGGATTAAAAATGCAATTTTTCAACATATTATTTCAATTAACCATAAATGAAACGAAACTGTCAGAGTATAATAAATAAAATTGCAGATTATTCACATTTCATTTCAATAAAAGAGAAAATTTATTGATCATATGTTGCCGAGAATTGATCTTTAACTTTATTTTGACGTCAACTACCAGTTAACGTCATGAAAATTTTAATGCCATTTAAATAGTAAATTCTTTATTACCTAATACTAAAATTACAGTTTCGGTTATTAAGAAATAATTAAAACAAATATGTTGTTATGACGATGATTGGAAGTTTTAAAAATAATAATTTGGTAAACCCCTTATTATTAATGTATTTTTTAAATCTTCCACCCTTGACTTACAACATTGCCAAAAAGTTGTAGGTACATTATTATATTGTTCTATTTATAGCGAGTAGATTCCATAGGTAGGGCCCATGAAAACATTTAGATTAAATGATAGAGGAGTTTTTTACTTGCATTGTCTTTATTAAATTTATTTTAAATAACAGCGTTACAACTGGTAGGTTGTAAAGACAAGGCAAGTCCAAAACGCTTCTATCATTCAAGAAATATCATTGTCTCCCTCCTTCAAATCAGTGGCGTAGCCAGGGAAAACCAGAAGATTGGGAAACGAAATTACTACGGCAACCCTATTAATAACGCACCAAATGAAATAACACATCATTTTACATACGGGGTGACAATTTGAAAACGAACAGCATTTAATATTGCCTCTACCAATGATAGTATGAAAATTTGGCGTAACACGTCAATTGATATATCGAGGGGGACATTTTTTAAGATATTTGTTGTCGTATTACTTTCAACCCCCTAACCAACAGGGCACCTACCCCTAAAATTTTAAATGGCAACCCCTATTTATTTTGCCATTTTTGTGTTCCTTATAAAATTCTACATAAACTGTATCTATTTTTTTTTTTAAATGTAATTATTTTATTTTTTCTAGTGGCGATATCGAAGACGAAATGTAGAAAAACATTCCAAATTCCTTTATTTATTTACATTTCGTCTTCGATATCGCCACTAGAAAAAATAAGATAATTACATTTTTTGAAAAAAAAAATGATACAGTTTATGTAGTATTTTATAAGGAACACAAAAATGGCAAAATAAATAGGGGTTGCCATTTAAAATTTTAGGGGTAGGTGCCCTGGGGGTTAGGGGGTTGAAAGTAACACGACAACAAATGTCTTAAAAAATGTCCCCCTTGATATATCAATTGACGTGTTTCGCCAAATTTTCATACTATCATTGGTAGAGGCAATATTAAATGCTGTTCGTTTTCAAATTGTCACCCTGTACGTATACAAAATGCTTGCAAGACAAACTGACATCCACGCAAATCTTAAAACACCCGCGGCGCGCGACACCCTCTTCGGATTTTATTTATTAATTTAAAACGTTTTATTGGTGTTTGCATGCATAATCTTTACATGACGTTGTGACTAAAAACGAATAAGGACAATGCAAGTCCAAAACTCTACTCTCGTTTAATGACATTTCATGTTACAGATTAGTAAAACAAAATCAAATAATAACATGAAAGTATTTGTAATGACTAGTGAGAAAACTTCTTTTACTTATTGATGGGTTTTAATTTCAAAAAATATTAAGTGAACGTGTAAAGAAGTGGCCATATTCTTCAAAAAAAAAACTGTTAAGACATTTGGAGACCACACTAGAACATAACCATGAGAAAGAACTGGATAGTCTTTTAAACCGGAAGATACTGTTGAACTGTTGAATCCAGTGAATTCAACGAATCCAGTAAAGATAACTTTAATTATTAAAAACCACATGGAGAAGCCAATAAAGATTATGGATCAAAGCCTGCAAAAAGCTAACCAGAGACAATATCAACATTATCAACATATGATGTCCTCGTAGCAAGAAGAAACGTTTATCTCGCCAGAACGTCGATTCTTGCTAAACTTCCAAAGAATATTGAAGTGTGTGTAATTAGGTTTTATGGCTCTGGTTGAAACCAAATCTCTCTTTGTTTTTTTTTTTATTGGTTTGTACATTTTTTAAATTGTTGAATTTAAAACTTTTATATTATTTTTTTGTTTATAATTTTTAAGTAAATCCGACCTCGCTAAAACTTGTGTTAACTTGGGGTTCTTTTTGGCCCAAATTACAAAAACTAACCAAATTATTGAGTTTTTCTCGCCAATGGAAAGGTAATATCTATTATTTCGGCCACTTTTTCTTTGTAATTTCCATTTGCACTTAACTAAACTTTATATATTTGACCTTTTTTAATATTAGCCCACATTTGTGTTACATTTTGAAAAAGTGCTTTTATTACATGCCTAATAAAAAAAATAAGATAGACAAGCATACTTAAAAGAAAATAACAAACGGTTAGTATAATGTTAGTAGGTCCTGCTTATGCAGTAAAAAAGGAACGTCAATTATACCCAAAATATGTCAATTTAACAAAATGGTAGCCCATATAAATGTGTCATCTCCTCTATCTATGTGAGTATGGAAAAAATATTTGCATGCAGGAAAAGAAAGCGAAGAAAAATATATAAGCCAATAAATACCCCAAAAACAATAACTAAAGTTTATTCTGTTGTAAAAAATGCTGAACATTTTTTTTATGAAAATATTTTTCTCCACGACCATTACTGAATGCAATAATTTTAAAATCACTTTTGATAATAGAATGTAAAAATTCTCGCTCTTGAGTTGGAATATTTATTCTGAAACACTTGCTTCTTAGGCGTTTTGCGTGTATTTTCATTCCATAACAAGATACGGAATGAATATTCTATAATTGATCTAAACGACATAGGTTGCCATGAATTTCGTAACTGTCAATGTCAGCAGACAAATTTTAGTGCAAGTCAAAATATGAGTGAAAAATCGGATGAATCAGATATGGAACTGGATAATACTCCAACTGAAATTACAAATATTGCGAATAGTCGTGGAGAAAATATAGTCTGTTACTCGGTTAGAAAGAAAATTCGATACTCGTGGTTCCTCACGCTCGCTACGCTCGTGTTCGGAATTTTCCACTCGGATCAAATTTTCATTCCAACCTCGTTACAGAATCTACTATTCTGACATTCTTCATTATCTCTAGGGCACATATTTAGGTTTTTAAAAAAATCCACTAATAAATATGGTTAGGATTCGGGCCAAGAGACCGCAATGTTTTTGGTTTAATTTATTATATGTAGATATAATTTCGAATGCTCTTAAAGCCGACTGCTATGGTTGATTGTTTTGTTATTGACTTTGCTTCAATTATTCCACAAATTAGTTAATTATAAAATTTTCAGATTTCCTGGTTGGTAAATATATAGATGAACAACCTTCGTCAACTAACGCTTTATTTAGCTCATCTAAATTATCACCAGTTAATAAAAGTTCTTTTCGCTTTTCAACTGGACTCTTACATAAAAATTCGGAGTAGTAATTCTAGCATTCATCAAAGTTTTAAACAAAAATATTATATTAAAAAAGGCATTTATAGAAAACAAATTTCGAGTGTAGATTGTTGTATATTATATTTTTATATATAAATAATTTGTTCACCACTATAATGAGATGACATTCATCTTTGTAAATACTTAATAAATAATAAAAATATTCTAAATCCCTAAACATTTTTTTTTTGTTTGACAATGTGAAACGTTCAATTTTCTAGTTTGGAAACACCTTTGTAATTATACATAAAACCCTTAAAAAGAGGTCATATCTTTCTTTCTAGCGAGATATAGTTCTTTTTACAATAAATTGTTTTGACCTGTTAATTGCAATAAAACTAAAGGGTCGATCCCATTGTGTGGACAAGAGCTTGGCAATAAATATGTAAAGGGTCGGACTAAGGAAATTAAGTAATTATACTCGTAAAACGAGTTTATATTAAATGAAATTCTTCAAAATATATATACCGTTCGTCGCCATGAGGATTGAATTTCCAAATTCCCTGGAGCCTTATATAGTTGGCAACTATAATCGCTCATATTGTCCATTACTATCACCCTATTTTAAGAAAGATCTAGTAAGTAAGGGGGAATTATAAACATTTAACAGTATCTTATTATAATTTAACTTTACCTAGAAATCATTATAATCTTGCCACGAAAATAAATACTGGGGATTAACGGGTATTTATACGACCGCACCAAACACCCATTTTATTGCAGTCATTAAAGGAGAACCACTTATAGCGAAAAATACTTGACTCGGTCGTTGTCGGGACCCAATTCAAAATTCAATATTGAAGGGTTACTCGTTTGTCCACCTGTTGCCTTCATTAATTTGTAAAGTAGGGGTTTCATATTTGCAAGTCACCAGGCTTATAGCTAGATGATTTTTTGGCACTTCATATAGGGTTTTTTGCGAGGTTATTGGTAAATTGTCGAACAGGTTCGCCATTGGCGTGCTTCGTCCCCGTGATAAATGTGGTAAATGTATTTTTTTAATATATTAGTCCCCATTAATGCTACATCAAAAAGTGATAAAAGTAGTTTTAAAGGGAATTATCTTCCTCCTCTTATGTATGTTATGTTCTTGGTATGACAATTTTTTTAGAATTATTGTACCGAAAAGTTAAAACTAAAAGCAAAAACACCAAATTAGTACTTTAATCACTCCAAGATTAAACATGTGACAAAGATTTTGTAGGCTGGATATGCAAATGAAACCAAATTTTAATTTGGCGACGTATCGAAAAGTATATTTCCTTCTTTAGGGCTAATTAAAGTAGGCTCTACAAAGTCAGTTTACAATAATAAATAATAATTGAATACATACCGTTATGAGGGATATAACAAACTTTAAAATTTGATTAAAACTTAACCTGTGAGAGCTGGGAACCAACTGAACAGCTACCGTAACTGTAACCCTGAAGAAGGAAATATATTTTCCGAAACGTCGGCAATTGAAAAATTTGGTTTCATTTGCACCTTAAGATCCGAAGCCCCTAAAACCATTTTCACGGAAAAGTCTACTGGATCACAAAAAAAGTAATTTAATTTAACATAATATTATTTAAATGCAATACAGGGTGATTCACGTTGAGTGGCCTATTAGAAGATCTCGGAAAGAAAGTAAACTTATCTTTCTAAAAATTTGATAGCAGGCATAATTGGCTTTGAGCTTTTAAAACATTATTTTTTGAGGTTTTTATTATACCGGAAGTTAATGCCAACTTTGCTATTTCAAATAGAACACCCTGTATATTTAAGCAGTTTTGATTACGTTATTAAAATCTAAATAACTTTTGTTAATATTAGTCTATTCCTATCTCTTACCGTTTTTGAGATATGAAAAAGATTTTTTTAGGTAAAAACGCTACGAGAAGAAATTTTAGTAACTCTGAAACTAATAAAGGTAAACATTTAAAATTTTGTAAGCTTCCAGGTAATACATAGATCTTTAGTTTAAATTACTTAGGTTTCACGTTTTTTATACAGGGAGTTCTTAAAATTATGCCAATGTTTCCATTTAAATAAATGTACATAAGTCAATTTTTGCAAATGGAATACCCTGTTTTTTAACGTACTAACGTGTAAAGAATTAAATTTATTAAATTTCCTATCTAAATGCCTAATATGTTACAATCCACATATTTAGTCGTTTTGGAATTATGAGCAATTAAAATAAAAAATCTTAAAATTTCTGTTTGTGTTAATGCGACATTATTTTTGAAAAGAAGGCTTCGACTGGGACATTCGTTTGACCTTGAGCTTTGTTACCATTTGGTATTACCGGCCCTTGTTTGTTGCTTAGCTTTTTCTCATTCAAAGCCAAACGAAAGTCCCAGTCGAAGCCTTCTTTTTAAAAATAATGTCGCATTAACACAAACAGAAATTTTAAGATTTTGTATTTAAATTGCTCATAATTCCAAAACCACTAAAAATGTGGATTATAACATATTAAGCATTTAGATAGGAAATTTAATTCTCTACACGTTAGTAAGCTAAAAAATAGGGTGTTCCATTTGCAAAAATTGACTTATGCACATTTATTTCAATAAAAACATTGGCACAATTTTAAGAACTCCCTGTATAAAAAACGTGAAACCTAAGTAATTTAAACTAAAGATCTATGTATTACTTGAAAGCTTAAAATTTTTTTAATGTTTACCTTTATTAGTTTCAGAGTTACTGAACTTTCTACTCGGAGCGTTTTTACGCAAAAAAACCCTTTTATAATTCATATCTCAAAAACGGTTAGAGATAGGTATAGATTATTATTAACGAAAGTTATTTAGATTTTAATAAGGTAATCAAAAATGCTAAAATATACAGAGTGTTCCATTTGAAATACCAAAATTGGCAATAACTTCCGGTATAACCGGAAGTAATAAAAACGTCAAAATATAATGTTTTTAAAGCTCAATGCCAATTATGCCTACTATCAAATTTTTAGAAAGATAAGTTTACTCGTTTCCGAGATCTTCTAATAGGCCACTCGCCGTGAATCACCCTGTATAGCGTATATAATTCTGTTAATCCCACAAAGAACATCGTAAAAATTAAAACACAATTTTTTTTCTTTATAAATGGATTAAAAATGCAATTTTTCAACATATTATTTCAATTAACCATAAATGAAACGAAACTGTCAGAGTATAATAAATAAAATTGCAGATTATTCACATTTCATTTCAATAAAAGAGAAAATTTATTGATCATATGTTGCCGAGAATTGATCTTTAACTTTATTTTGACGTCAACTACCAGTTAACGTCATGAAAATTTTAATGCCATTTAAATAGTAAATTCTTTATTACCTAATACTAAAATTACAGTTTCGGTTATTAAGAAATAATTAAAACAAATATGTTGTTATGACGATGATTGGAAGTTTTAAAAATAATAATTTGGTAAACCCCTTATTATTAATGTATTTTTTAAATCTTCCACCCTTGACTTACAACATTGCCAAAAAGTTGTAGGTACATTATTATATTGTTCTATTTATAGCGAGTAGATTCCATAGGTAGGGCCCATGAAAACATTTAGATTAAATGATAGAGGAGTTTTTTACTTGCATTGTCTTTATTAAATTTATTTTAAATAACAGCGTTACAACTGGTAGGTTGTAAAGACAAGGCAAGTCCAAAACGCTTCTATCATTCAAGAAATATCATTGTCTCCCTCCTTCAAATCAGTGGCGTAGCCAGGGAAAACCAGAAGATTGGGAAACGAAATTACTACGGCAACCCTATTAATAACGCACCAAATGAAATAACACATCATTTTACATACGGGGTGACAATTTGAAAACGAACAGCATTTAATATTGCCTCTACCAATGATAGTATGAAAATTTGGCGTAACACGTCAATTGATATATCGAGGGGGACATTTTTTAAGATATTTGTTGTCGTATTACTTTCAACCCCCTAACCAACAGGGCACCTACCCCTAAAATTTTAAATGGCAACCCCTATTTATTTTGCCATTTTTGTGTTCCTTATAAAATTCTACATAAACTGTATCTATTTTTTTTTTTAAATGTAATTATTTTATTTTTTCTAGTGGCGATATCGAAGACGAAATGTAGAAAAACATTCCAAATTCCTTTATTTATTTACATTTCGTCTTCGATATCGCCACTAGAAAAAATAAGATAATTACATTTTTTGAAAAAAAAAATGATACAGTTTATGTAGTATTTTATAAGGAACACAAAAATGGCAAAATAAATAGGGGTTGCCATTTAAAATTTTAGGGGTAGGTGCCCTGGGGGTTAGGGGGTTGAAAGTAACACGACAACAAATGTCTTAAAAAATGTCCCCCTTGATATATCAATTGACGTGTTTCGCCAAATTTTCATACTATCATTGGTAGAGGCAATATTAAATGCTGTTCGTTTTCAAATTGTCACCCTGTACGTATACAAAATGCTTGCAAGACAAACTGACATCCACGCAAATCTTAAAACACCCGCGGCGCGCGACACCCTCTTCGGATTTTATTTATTAATTTAAAACGTTTTATTGGTGTTTGCATGCATAATCTTTACATGACATGGTTTCTAATAATTATCGGTTATAGTAAATATATTTTTTGGTTTTCAAAAAATTAACCTCATTTTTAATATTTTTTTGCTCTGTTATAATTATTTTATAAATTTTTGTAGAAGTTTTAAATTATATATTAGTGGATTAGTATATAACTCCCTATATTATATATTTTTTCTAATTTGAAAGTTTTTTTATGGTCCAAAAAAGGGGTTTTTGGGCGTGGCACCCGAAAAATTTTTCGTCGGCGGTGCTAGTTGACCGAAATAGAAAATAAGGTTTAATAGTACATAGATAACGATTGAATACTACAAAGAAAATATTGTTTTGCGCAGCAAAAAAAATTAGCTAAAATATTAAAAAATCATATGGTAAAATCTCTGGGAAGTTGTACCATTCCCCGAGCCTTTTCTTTTATTTGTCCCCTGAACAGACCAGTGGCGGCACCAGGATTTTTGGGATGGGTGGGCACAAGTGGGCCTGACGATTTTTAAGTGGGCACTGCCCAAATCAAAAAGGCCTTCAAAAAAAAAGGTCGCCACCTCCCTAACTCTATAACGCCATAAGCAGGGGCAAACAAAACTTCCCTGTTGTCCAAAGTGACGTCTAAAAAAAAGGTCATCATTCTCTTGAAAATAATGAATAAAATAACATACAACACCACTCTTTTCTCATCAAAGCTTTCATAGCCAATTCTCCCTTTTCCCCGGAAATTCCATTACAAAACCGAATCCATCAATTTTGGGGGGGCACTGATGTTTTTAGGGTGGGCCGGTGCCCACCCCCTGATGCCGCCGCTGGAACAGGCCGCCTAAGCGTAAAAAGTAAATTTGGTTAATTTAAAACACAATAAAAGTCAAAGAAAACAATATACTTATCATCAAGTACAACTTCACTTTCTTTAAAGTAAAATGCCATCAATAAATATTTACAAAATGATTTAAACTCAATCAATAGGCCATTTTCAAGTGTGTATTCTCAAGAAATGTTCAATGACGTCAAAATAAAGTAAAACTACGCGGGACTCCCAAAGTTCGCGCGTTGGCTGATAAATCCAGTGGTCGCGTGTGTGCTACCGTTCTTGGAATGAACTGATGCATACAGAAGCTCACGGCGCCTACTATGGTATGCTTTTTTTATAGGCCGGAGTTGTTGTAACTTAAGAAAAAATTAAAGTGACCATTTTTAGAAACCGTCCACCAGTGCATCAAAGGTAACATCTCTATTTTAATAGACCTGTTACCAAGGGTGTTAAACTAAGAAAGATTGCATGGTAATCGTGAGGGGTCGCAGACGTTAGGGGGAATCAGGATACCTATAAAATAAAGCTATTACCTACTATTGCATACTTACTTAATTGGTTTTAGATGATCAGTGTAGCTATTTGTAGTGTAGATGATTGTAAAAGCTGTTATGCAAAAGTTTTGCTTTGTTCTTTGTAATCTCACAAACTCACAAGGTTCTTCATACGTTTAATTAAGTTACCCACCCTTTATGTTTATATTTGTGTTAATATTAATGTTAATAATAAGGATTCTCATATAACCACTTATAATACTACCTTGGTTTACTATAAGAAACGTATTTACCGAACTAAGTTTAAAACCCTATTTTAATGGTTTTTCTTTATTCTTTTAGCCAAAATTCGTTTAGTTCCAGAAAGCGTGAAAATACTTGATTTTTGTTTAAACCTTAATCTTAATGTTGAAGATGCCCTTTTTGCGCAGTCAGAAATTTAAAACCAATTACATATAAAAAACATATTTTATAAATATAATAAAAATAATTATTAAAGTTGCATTTAAAATTCACGTTAAGAAGAAAAATGCATCGCAGGCGATCACTCATCCATTAAATTTATACAAATTAAGGAATTTGAGTTCATGTTTATCACCATTTAGTTCAGAATTAGTTTAGAATTTTTATCACCATTTAGTTCAAAATTCACCCTTAAATGGGTCATATCCCTTATTAATTTATACAGGGTGGGGACTTTAACTGGAATAAATTCGATAACATTAAACTGCTGAAGTTGCGCCTACAAAATTTGGTATGTGGGGGTTTGAGAGCATGCGGAATTGGATTATGATGTCGGCGCAGTTGCCAGATTGCCCAGCTTTGCGCTACACGTAGTAATTTTGTTATTTTAAATAGACTGCCCAATTTATTTTTATTGCAGTGAATTGGACGTGTCAAATTTAGTAAGATCCCAAATTTACAAAATTATATCTTCACTAGTTGCTGAGCTATGGCAACACTGTAGTTCCTCCTCAATCCAACTTAAAAAAAAGGAATTATACTCTGCCTCTTAAGGCCGAGAAACGAAAAAAAAATAAGCATTAGGCGATAAACAATAAGCAAACAAAATTAGTTTTAAGCAACAAGCAACAGGTACAAAATTTATATTATATTTTTTATTTCCTATTGCCTGTTTCTTATTACATATTGCTTATTTTTTAGTTGTATATTGGCCTTTATTGTGAATATTTTAAATTTATACAACAATATATAAAATTATTTGAATTCTTGAAATGAAATCTTTTTCATGATTGTTTTTTATATACCATTTTTTTAAAGTTAAATCTTAAAAAAAGGCTTTTTACTTCACTGAAAAATTTAATTTAATTTTTTTTCCAAATTGCAAGGGTTCTCTGGAAATTGAATTAGTTCTTAAAATTTATCTGTCATTTTCGCACTATATCTATAGTATAGACGAGTCAGAAAATTATAGCATAAAATAAAAATTTAGTTTACAAACAATTACGTGTTATAACTAATAAAACAAAAATTTGAAAAAAATATCTAATACATCCGTAATAAAAAAAAATGTAGACTGATTCTCGTGTCGTGGTGTCGTAAAAAATCAATAAGAAATAAAGTAGCTGTAAAAGCAGCACAAGAGTTAATTAAAATTTAAAAAAATCATATATGGGACATCACTTGAAAAATTTAATATTTAAAAATTTTATTTTAAACAAAATTTGTTCTTGTGACAAATGTTCCGGCCGGCCGTTATCCATGACAGGTCCAATCATCACCGTCTACTCTTCAGCGCTGTCTGTCACCCGCGTGCTCTTGCATCTCGCGCCCTTACGCTCTGGTCAACGCAGATGTCCCCCCTACTCGAGGGACTCCCCAGACCCAATAAAAGTCTCTCGGAGTGTCCCCAGATCCACATTCATATCGCAACCGCTACAGGTTAAAGGCGTTTCACGACCTTAGACTAGACCAAAAAAATTCATTGTTTGACAGACGTGGTATAGTACCATTGTGGTCGAAAAAAAAAAGAATTTTGGGTCGAATTTTAGTGCGTGTTTTTTTCGAAGTGTCTTGAATTGTATTCACTCAGATTTTTTATTACTTTGAAAAACAGAAAATTGAGGATAAGATGGCTGCTGTAGCTGCTGCTCAAAAGAACAGGGAGATGTTTGCAATCAAAAAAAGTTATAGTATTGAGGTAAGTTTTAGGCATGTTTATGTTTACAATAACCTCAACGTCTTCAACATAGGGCTTATTATGTTCTTTCACATTTTTGAAATAGTATTTTATTTAATACAATATTTTTTTCTTTTGTTTCTAAAAACTTTTAAAAATATTTATTGTTATTAGGGTAAACCCGGTAGAGATGGCGCACATTTTTTCAAAGTCGCACAAAAAATCAGATTTACAATTTTTAGGTAGGAATTATTTTTTATATGATTATACTGAGTAAAATAAAAGTAGATGATACAAAAAACAAAACTTAATTTAATTTTAATGACCATAAAAAGTAATTTAAAAAAAAGCAGAAAAAATCCATCTCACCCCATGGGTATGGGTGAGATGGCGTAAACACATAATGTAAAAAAAAACAATTTTTTTGCGAAAAATAAAATTAGAGGATACGAAAAAAATTCTGTTAATTTAACTGAACAAGACATGGTTCTCTTTTTTATCAAAATAAGAGAAAAGTCCATCTCTGGTTGAGATGGCGCTCACACAAAATATAAAAAAAATAACTAAATATTCAAATTTTGTCTCTCTCGTGCCACATCGCAAGCAACAGTTCGAAAACTTTGTGCAACTTTCATGAAGCCATTTGTTGCAAAAAACGCACTACAGCCAGTCTTCTTGACTTCTAGTGGTTTTGTAGGTATCCCCACAGCCAACACACTCAGTTTCGATATCGTTGTCATGGATGCTGCTGTGTGAATCGCTTTGTGAACCAACAGCTACGTCACTCGTTGACGAAGAAATACTACAGTAGTCTCTTAATTTGTTTGTGATGCCTCTATTAGATCCTGGCATTTTTAAGATCTTGTTATACTTTTTCCCGTTTTTTTTCCTTTTGCATCAACAGTTTATTTTTTAGTTTTGCTAGCGGTGTATCGCTTTCTGAAGAAGAGTCGCTGTAGCTTCTTACTTTCTCCGCCTGGCTGATTTTTTTTAATTTTTCGTAGCTTCCTTTCGTGTTTTTTGTGGAACAATTTAACTTTGTTTTCTGCTAGAGCTTTCTTTTTTAACATATTTTCGGGAGATGTAAATATCTCAGCAAGCTGCAAGCTAATTATTTTAGCAGTTTAATCCAATAGATTGGGTGAGATGGCGCACCAACATAGGGTGATATGGCGCGCGCCATGTAACCCAACTTGCATTGGGTGAGAAGGCTCGGTCACGTACTCGGGAACAAATAACAATGTGAATGATTTTAAGGTTAGAAAACAAACTATATGCTCATTTCAAAGCGACAATATTACAACTGGTAAAAACTTTGGCTAGTTTCACACCCAAATTATTAAATTACTTATTATCTAGAAAAAAAAAGGATATGCCTGAAATATATAAAGGAAAATTAAAATAACTTAACTCCAAATGATGGGCGCGAGGCGAACGGTATAGACGTTTACTTACAAATGAAGGTATCTAGCGATGGCCACGTCGCCTGATATTATTTTGTTTAGGGATATATTGCACTGCGCCATCTAACCCGCTGCGCCATCTCTACCGGGTTTACCCTATATACTCTCAACATAAATACACAAACAATTTAAATTTAAGCATTTTATACTGTAAACAAGAGGTTTTTTTCTCTTATTTAAAACTTATTCAGCTTGTAAAGGATTGACAATTTTCGAAGCATAATTGTTATTAAATTAAAGAAAAAAATATGCAATTTCTGTAGTAAGGGTACAGGGAATATAAATTAAAATTAAATAACTAGCAAAGAAGAACTGAACAAAATGACAATATTTTATTAAAATCATAATTACTTAAACCTAAGAATGTATTGTATAGATACTCAATTTGTTTATTTAAATTCATAGAGTCTAAAACCTATAACAGTAGCCAGATTTTGGCAACCAATCAACAAAATCCCGTTAATCGATATTTCAAAAGCACATTTTTTCTGAAACTACAAAAACAATTTGGTAAAAACCTGTTTCATATTGAGCGGCAAGTATTATTCTTTCTAACGAAACAAAATTTGGGTGTCGGAGTCAGCGGTTGCCGATATTTTAGCGTCTGAAAAATCAAATAGCGAGATTTTGTAACTGGCTATTAAAGATGAATCTACACGCTAGTAACGTGCACAAGTGACTAAAATCCTGTCCTGGATTTTAGCACTTGCTTGTAATAGACATGTATTTTAGCACTGGGTTTAGTAATGATTTTAGTCTAGTTACTGGTAAGCAGTACTGGTACAATTGGCTATCTAAATTAAATGTTTTTTCAAAGTACTTGCTTTTAGTACTGGATTTTAGTGACTTGTACAAGTTACTGGCGCCGTGTAGTTTCGCCCTTAACGGGTATATATGATATATATTAAAGGAGTTTAAATTTAGACCATCAAAATATTTAGATCTCCCAGTTGTGTTTCCATTGTGACACTATTTTGATATGCCATATGACGCTTTAGTGTAAATAAGATTTTTTTTACAATTAAATCGTTTTGCGAATTAGCAATTTTACCAGTTCTATAAAGAACAAATTTAATTTAAATCTAATAATTGTTTTTTTCTTTATAAATTTAAAAAAAACCTATAAAAATATTTGAAATTCAAAACTTATTTGACTTATTCTGCCACTTGTCATTTTTTAATTTAAAATTCTTTAGTGAATCCGAATGAAATGTTTAGTTCACATAGTCAAATTTTTTTTTTATAAACACCAAATATTTATAATAAATAGGAATTACACCTTCATAAACAATAATATATCAAAAAAAATATATATAGTGGCTGGCGGACAGGTAAGTATATACTGCCTTTTGCATTAAAGTACACAAGGAATCAAAACAATATGGGTTCCCTGGGGCCTTAAAATGAACAACAATATTTAAAACAATTAACCACTTTAAAAATCAATTAGATAAACCCAACAAAGTTATTTTTAACTGTACATACCTACCAAACAATTAAAATTAATTGCCAAAATATTGACCGCTTTACATGTTTATAAAAGAATCTTATCTTTCTGAACCTGAAATAACTGAAAAGTTAATTATTCAAGAACGGTAAACACAACCATGGAGAGTCGGTAAAACTCGTTTTACCCAAAAATAATAATATGTCAGTTAATTTAAAATATGTACATTTTAAAATATCTTGTTATGGAAACTAGGACATTACGTGTTTTTTTTTTCTTTTCAAATTTGTTTAAAGAATCAGCGAAACAATTTACAATGTTGATAATGTTTAAAACTAAAACCACTTTATTTGCAACTTATTTAAAACATGGCTGTATTTAAGTGGTATGCTCTAAAAAAAAAAATCGACAAAAAAATTAAATATTAAGGAAATAAGCCCCGGAGCGAAATAGTAAAGAGAAAAATAACAATGCACCAAAAATAATGTAAAGCAACGATTTGCAATACTGCGTGCGTGGTATAAAAATAAGAAAATAAACATCAACAACCCAAACAAAAATAAACACCAGGAAAATAAATATTTAAATAACAGATATCGAAAACAGTAATTAACTTATTAATTAGCAAAATTATAATGGATATATCGGATATAATAGGAATCATTTTAATCTAGATTCCCTTGAAAGTGTAGGTATACACGTTTTTATAATAATCACTAATTCATGAATATTTAAATTTTATCTTATTAAAATAAGTTAAAATTGTTATTATTTCAATTATCAGCACGTGCATTTTATATTTATTAAAAACTATTTTAATGTATAAATCTTAAACTTATGAGTAATTACTGATCAGTGATCAGTGTATCAGGTAATAGTTGATATTACATTTTTAATTAATTTCTTTTTTTGGATTACTCTTCTTGCTCGTTTTCATTTAATGTAACAAACAAAAAAAAATATCACTTATACAGGGTGTTACAAATTCGACGCCTTAGCATGCATACAGCGCAAGGCAAAGTGGAATATTTTAATGCTGAATAATTTGTTAAAAAGAAATTTAAAAAATCCGAAGATATCCGAAAAAGAAAAAATGAAAAAATTTATTTTTGTTTTTATTTTTTTTTACGGCAAAATACTGATTACTTTGAAAAATCGATAGCACTTATTAAATTTTATTTTTATTTTTACCCATATCAATGTTTAATGTGCTTTTACAATTTAATGTAGGGTTAGGAACAGAAAGCCCTATCTTTCTTCTTACAAATATATATTAAATCAGAACCTACGCGTTTCGGCCTACAAGGCCATCATTAGGACATAATGCAATAAGGTCAACACCAAGTAGGACGCACCCTAGTCAACAAATCAATCGACAGTTGCCACACTATTTTACATTATTAAACATATTTACACTTGTTAAAAATTAAAAGTTGAAAAAACAACAACAAATAAAAAATTAAAAATTGCTATGCCTTTTAGCAGTAAATAACTTTTAATTTTTATGTAATGTAAATGGTAAATAGTGTGGCAAATGTTGATTGATTTGTTCACTAGAGTGCGTCCTACTTGGTCTTTATGTGTTGACCTTATTACCTTATGCCCTGATGATGGCCTTGTAGGCCGAAACGCGTATATAGGTTCTGATTTAATATATATATTTGTAAGAAGAAAGATATGGCTTTCTGTTCCTAACACTACATTACCATGTCCCTTATCGAGAGTAGATACGACTTCCCTTACAATATAGTTCCACAGAATTAGTTCTAAAAGAAAGGTTAAGAAGGTATTTAAAAAAAAACTAAGTTTATGTGAATACCTAAAAAACGAAATATCGTATGGGAAAAATAAAGTTATTTTCTGGAAGAGCATTAAAAAGTGCCTTAAGAAAGTGCTCATGGTATTTCAAAATTAAAAGTATTTTGTCATAAAAAACATAAAAACAAAAAAATGTGATTTTCGGATATCTCCGGCAGTCATCATAATATATTTAGTTTCTTTTTGACAAATTATTCAGCATTGAAATATGCAACTTTGCCTTGTTTATGCTAATGTATCGAATTTCTAATACGACGCACTAAGATTTTAAACAATTAATAACTAATCAGAAAACTTAGACTGTGACATAAATCACAAGGCAGAAATAAAGTTATCACCATCAAAGTGTTAATTAAATTTTTTATTCACTAATTAGGCAACTTTGATGATGAGTGATGTCAAAGGGGCTTGGATAGTTTATTATTGTTTAAAATCTCTGTGCAACTTTATTACAATTATATTCCTAATCAATACTTTAAAATGAATAATTTGAACTTCGTTTAGTATAATAATAATTATTATATACAGTATATAGTCGATACAGTAATTATTACTGTATCGACTGCAACTTATGCAAATGTATTATAATCTTTCTATAATAATTCTTCAAGATTTTTTATTAATTCTATCATTTCAACAGCAAGAATGAATACAAATTTTTGGTTATTTTTTTTTCAGTTTTTTTCTTTTATTTGCGTTTCCTGCTCTAACAAATCTTATTTGTATGTATCGTTATACAGGGTGTCCCATAACTTATGGGCCGTAGAGTAACTGGAGATACTAGGCATCAAACTAAGCCGATTATGTCATATAATTTATTTTTTGTATAATTAAAATATTAATTTATTAGTACTATGTTTTTTTATGCTTTGGGATGTTTAAAGGAAAATATCTCGAAAACCGTTAAAGATATTAAGATTAATCAAGTACACCTTTTTGACTCAGAAAATGCCCTTCTTTAAGAAACTATAATTAAAAAACACCTAATATCACAGGTAAGAAAAAAAATCATAGATTTATGAAGCCCTGTGTATGCAACTAGCGCCTTTTAGTTTAAAACTTAAAAATGTCTACAAATTCTTATTTCTTGCTCATAAAAACATAATATTGCCAACTTTCAATTCGATTTATTAAACCGTTTTAAAATTATGGCTTATTTTCGAGAATAAACTTTTACTTTCAACACCCTGTATCTCTAGAACGAGTAACAATCCGAAAAAACTTATATGACTTAATCGGCTTAGTTTGATCTCCAGTTACTCTACGGCCCATAAGTTATGAGACACCCTGTATTGTTTTTCACTTTATTGTATGTAACAGCGCATACAGAATGAAATCTAGAGGTTTCAAAAAAAACACTATTTCTCTAAATACCCCTAAATAAGCCCCTTTTATTTAGAACAATTATTATACTACTTCTACAATTATAAATTTATATATCCTGCACTTCATAATCCACCTTCCGGTCTGTCCATTTGAATTAAATTCCCTTGGTCCGTTTGGAGATACAGCAGCAGATATAATCAAAGTTCTTATATTAAAGGAGCAAGGCGTGTGCACCAATCTGCTAATCAAACAAAATCAATAATATTCCGTGTCCGTTAAAGAAATCCTATCTCTTTTAACTTAACCTTGCCGTAGGCTCAGCTTCCTCTTACCCTTACTCAAGGTTACTCCGTTAGCCAAGCCCCCTTATTAAGATATAAATACTAATTATATATTTATAAAATACTGTTTAATTTACTTAAACTTATTATAATATGTTTTATACTTGGTTAATTAGACATTTGCAATGTTAATTTTCTATAAAAATGTGTCATTTTTTTAATTGATCAACCATGTGTTTTGCGAGTGCAGGATAAATATTTTTTAATTAGTACTAATGAGAACAATAAAGGTTTTACGTAAGGTTTTTTGAATAAAAATCCTACCGCGGCATTTAACTTTTCTTTCTATTTCAAAGAATAAGTTGTCAACTACAGTTTCCGGCAGAAGTTAAGCGCTTAAGTTCAAAATGGCCGCGGTTTCCTTGCTATAATGAGTTTCCTTTTTGGCTTTGTGTCGGGACAGAACACAGATCGTCCCACATTGTTCTATAAAGGTTTCTTTTATTTATTAGTACAAGGATAAAAAAATGTATAAGGGTTTAACATATTTTTTCCTCTACATTTCCCACGCATTTTTGATTTTATAACTTTTTTCTTAATAATATTTTGATAGGTGAAATGAACTTTTCCTACGACCACCTATGAAAATGAGAAAAAAAGCACGGTTAACTTGGCTCGAAAGCGCCGAATATCACACGCGTGTTGAAAGAAAAAATTTCAACTCTAGAGTGGTAATACAAGGCACACTATTTAATTTAGGCATATGATGCCAATTTGACAGACCACACCTATTTATTAAAAAGAACAAATTTTAGAAAGCAGTTTAGTTTATTTATCACGTATTTGTCGAGTGATTCAGAATTAGAGTGTGAAAATACGCCATCTGAAATTATAAAAAAGTTAAGAATAATAATATACTGAAAAATTTATTACCAGTCAAAACAAGCCCCGCTGAAGAAAATGTCATATATTAAACTTAAGCAGAAAATGTTTATGGGTCGCCATAGCCTATAGACTAGAGCCATGACCTACGAATCGAAGATCGCAGGTTCAAATCCCATCAGGAGCACTTAACTTTTTTTTATGAAAACATTAAATAATTTATAGAATTATTTTAAATTGAAATCTTCCTTGTTGGGTGAATTTTTTAAATTTATTTTTAATGCATCTTTCCTTGATTAAATAAAAAAAATCATTCAAGAAGGAAGATTTCAATTCAAAATAGTTTTATAATTTATTTAATGTTTTTATAAAAAAGAAGTCAAGTACTCCTGATAGAATTTGAACCTGTGACCTTTCGATCTATTAAATTGGCATCATATGTTTAAATTAAATAGTGTGCCTTGTATTTCCACTCTAGGGTTTAAATATTTTTTTTACAAATCAAAGGTTTTTTTAATAATTCTTTGTGGTCGTAGGAAAAATAGTGTACATTACTCGTGTGAAAGTGATTATTCTAAAACTCGGAGAATTTCCGCACTCGGCTGACGCCTCGTGCTAAATATCTCCTCGTTTGAAAAGTATCACTTTCATCACTTGTTATGTAATATACTATTGTCAATCAAGAATTACAGCTCAAAACTCATTTATTAACAAGTTGTTATTTTTGATGTCATGTATTTTTTTCAGAATGGTTATCCAGCCAGGCGTAGATCTCTCGTTGATGACGCCAGGTTCGAAACGTTGGTCGTGAAACAAACAAAACAAACAGTGCTAGACGAAGCAAGACTTAGAGCCAATGGTAAGCAAAATATACTTTTTTAGTTCTGGCATGGTTTCTTTGTGTTGTTTCCTTGCTATTTTCTTTGTTCTTGTGTTTATTATTTTGGCATGGTTATCTGCATGATTTCTCTTTGTCCATAGATTCTAGTGTAGACCCAGATATTGAAAATGAACAGTTTGGTGAAAAACCTGAGGATTCTACAAACAAAGATGGTAAGTGCACGATGTTTCCATTTCACTTTTTAAATTTTCCAGGTTACGTATTAGATTTGCACATTTGCACACTAGATTTAACAGGTTTTAGAAAAATTTCAAAACAATGTAAGAATGTACAGAAAAAGTTTTCTTATAGGATATACAGGGTAATTCCTATGTTGATACTTCTTTTTTAGCTGTGTATAATAGAAGGCATTAAAATAAACAACATTTTCAATTACGTTTTTTCAAAAAACTTAAAAATAAGGTACTTACATTCATTTATTACACTATGAATCAAATACAGTTATGCTTAATTTGCCCGTTGAATAACATTAAGAAAACTTCTGGGTGTAGGATGAGCCCGCAAGGGAAAGCGTTCTGCGTATAATCTCGAAGCAGCAGCCGCACTTTGATGATACTGACCGTAAATTAGCACCATATCTACTAGTTCATTATTTTCAAATTTTACCATTTTCAGGTGTCACCAATTTAAAATTAACTTGCTTTAGAAAAACACACCGTAGCGTACTGCCAGATTACTCACCATCGATGAATAAGAGATAAGACAAACAACATAAAGTATAGCAGGCTACGTTTTGATGACCAGGCTTGCACTTAGATTTTTACTTCTGTATCTCGCCTATTTTTAAGTTTTTTGAAAATGTTGTTTATTTTAATGCCTTCTATACACGGCTAAAAAAAAAGTGTCAACTTGGGAATTACCCTGAATATAGCAATTTTTTCAATATGAACCAGTTTTACTTCTGCTAGTTTCTAAATAAACTTGGTGCAAAATACTGATCAGTAATTACACGACCACATCTTTCGTGTGTGTGCTATTTTATTTTGTAATGTTACGGAAGAAAGGAACTTGCTATCAAATATTTATTCTTTTCTTGAGGGCGTAATAAATTTATGTTCTGCGTGATAACATAATAAGAACACTAGAACATACTTTAACACTTCGCCTCGGTAAAAATAAGAGCTATTCTCAACATAATCTGTCACACTCATTCATCGCTTTAGCAGAAAATCCAAAATTATGCCCGGCTTTCATAAAGCATACAATTTTCCTTCTGACCGAGTAAGAGCATTTTATTTTCTGTCTTGTGAAATGGATTGTGAAAATTTACTTTTTAAATTATAAAAGGGTTTTCGGTGATGTTTTTTGTAGAGGAGCCAATTATTTCTTTTGGGTTTCTTATTATTTAACTACGTGCAGACAAAAATGTGCATTGCGAGTTGTTGAAACCATTACCCATGAAAAATTAAAAATATAACTATGGCGATTAAGGTTGTTTTTTAAACTTTGCGCACCTCTTCAACAAGCCGCCCCTCCTAATTCTAATATATTTTCCCTAAAACATTTTTGAACATAAAGAAAAAGCCAGTGGGATCCGCCCTATTATGTAAATGCATAATTTCAAGTTCATTTTGCTAGTGTTAAGGTTGTTATTTTAAAGTTTTTACTGTTTCGGTCTAATAACTCTAGCTTAAATATTATATAAATATATTTTTATTTTTATTGCCATTGAAAAATTAATTTTTTTTGCGAAGATAAATTTTTTTAATGCATTTCCCATTATTTTTTTTTAGTATTATAATTTTATTTTCTGTATTATTTAGATATTAAATAACCAAAAAAATAGTTTGTATAAATACCATTGCTCTACAACAAATTAAAAAAATAAAATAATACCATAAAAAAATTATAAAATAATATTATTTTATTGACCAGGACTTTGTACTATCGGTTGTAAATCATTGTAAACATTTTTTGTCTACTCCCACATGGAAATTTGCTGTTTCCTTTACACTTAAGTGGCTGGTAAAGTAGGCTATTCCAGTTAACTGTGCGGCAAAATTTTATGACAATCCCAGATAAGTAATGAAACTGACCAATCACAGTAGTCAATTACAGAGAAGCCATTGTTGTTCTTAAAAGTACTGACTAATATATTATTTTTACTGAGGCTCCGCCTTCTTTTTCAAGACACTAAATTATATAATTTAAATGCATATGGTACAATTTGTTATTAATTTGTTCAATTTAATAAAATCTAGATGCATTTATAATAGATTTATCAATAATGCAACCTGCTGAATGTGCATAGAAAATTAATTTCTTGTAGCATCATTTATCAGTTGGTTTTCGCATAATTAGTTTAACGTTTCGATAGTCGAGAGGTAGAGCGTTTTACTATGGATCCAATGGTCGTGAGTTCGAGCCCGGCAACCAGAAAACTTTTTTTTACATTTTTTAACATAAGGTTCGTAAGTTTGGTCGTAGAAAAAACATACTGTTCAACTCGAGTGGATTGTCCATATTGCCCTCGGAAGTTTGAGCACTCCGCCTACGGCGTCGTGCTCAATTTACTTCCTCGTTAATAAAAAAAATCTTATTATTTCAGTATACATTTGCTTATTATAAAATACTGAATTAATTTTTGTACTTTATGCTATTAAAGAACGCCAAGATTATTAGTATAAAAATGGTTGCATGTATTCGGTTGTCACAAAATATTACCAGTGATATTTAATTAAGCAAGTGCAAATGTTGTTTGTTTTGTAATATATTTTGGAAAAATAATTCCTAAATAAAACCAATTTATACCAGCATAAATTATGCATATTTCAAAAATTACCGTTAAATCAATAAAATAAATTTATTATTTCAGAAACGCAGTATAATGATCTTTCAAAATCTTTAAATTAAAGTAAGTCGTATATCTTAATTCGAAGTCTTATTTTACCCCTCGTACTTCTGTTGTTTAAACTCTTATTTATAAGTGTTAAACTGATAAAAGAGTTTATTATTGAATTATGCATAAGAGTAATAATTAATACATTGGCGATATAAACATTGATTAATAACAAATACACGCGAGTTCCTCCTCAATAAATATTTACCAAGAAAAAGTGATATTTTATTTATATAAATTATTGTTGAATTGTAATAACTACCTTCGTTCTCCTCTAAATTACCTATTTTTCTCGTATTAGGTTTGAATTTTTCTTCAAAAGTTTATTATTCACTTGAAGTTCCCTAACCAGCACTTTATTTCTGTAGTTGAATTTTAGGTTAGGTTCTCCTGGCAGCAGAATAATCTCGATGAATTTTACTCTGTTACTCTGTCTTTTTTTCGGCACAAGATTTATGAAATATTTTTCCACAGTTAATACACACTGCGTCACTGCTTTGATGGGCTTTATAGCATACAACATAATTTATTTCAGGATCGTCCGCTTCTTGATCATCACACGAAATCATATTTTTTTGTCCATTAAACTTTAGTAAAAATATTTATAATATATTTTACTTAAATAGTTTTAAATTTAGCATTAGAATTTCAATATTAGACTTTATTCCTATTATCTAATTATCAAAAGTATGTGGAAATATTGTTTTATTAATAAGCTACTGTAGTTATATCAAATAATTTGGTAAATAATAATTCGTTGAATTGTACCTAATAAACATTATTGAGCTCTACATTTATATAATCAAAGAATTGTCTTGAATGGACAGTTATGTTTATCATAAATAAATATAATTTATAATTCTGCGGTAAAGTAGGTATCTAACGATAAACTCGGCATTGATATCAGTGTAAAGAAAAAAAAATTTTGATTTAAAAAAATAGTATTTTCAATAATACCAAAAACCATATTCCATTTTCAATACTGTCTATTTTGATCAATCAATAGCCACAATGACACATGATTCAACAAGAATATGATTATATTACGTCTTAACTTGTCATACATGTGATTTCCTAGGCCTCGATAGCCCTGAAAACGATATATCCTTCAACATTTTTAATAAGGTACTTATGTTGGGTTGCATTAAGATTTTTAACAATAAATAACTAATCAGCAACTTTGACTGGGACATAAATGACACTGACAAGCAGTACTTACTCACAATCAAAGCTACTCGACTAGTAAATAAAAATTTATGTAACCGGGCAAAAAAATTATTTCTGCCAATGTCAGAGTTGCTGGTTAGTTAATTATTATTAATCATCTTTATTCAATCCGGCGTTAGTAGTACTAAAATTTTAGGCATATATACAGGGTGATTCCTTAGTTGATACTTCTTTTTTAGCTGCGTATAGAAGGCAATAAAATAAACAATATTTTCTAATACCTTTTTTTAAAAAACCCAAAAATAAAGTACTTACATTCATTTATTACACTACAAATAAAATTCGGTTCTGCCAAACTTGCCCGTTGAATGACATTAAGAAAACTTCTGGGTGTAGAGAAGAAACATCCGCACTTTTACGAAACTCTCAATAAATTAGCACCATAATTAGTTCATTGTTTTCAAATTTTACCATTTTCACCAATATATTAAAATTAATTTGCTTCAGAAAACCACATCGCGCAGAGAATTGCTAAAATAAATAACTTACGACCGATCCGTAAAATGCATGACTATGACTAACAATACAAAAAACGGAGAAAAACAATTTAAAGTAAAGGGCTACGTTTTGATTACCAGGCCCCCACTTAGATTTTTTACTTCTGTAACTCGGCTATTTTTAAGTTTTTGGAAAAAAGGTATTTGAAAAAGTTGTTTATTTTAATGCCTTCTATACACAGCTAAAAAAGAAGTATTAACTTAGGAATCACCCTGTATATGAACCTCAAACCATGCCAATATTTTGGGTTTTCAGTCACTGAGCACCTCAGTAACGGGTGTTAAGAGTTATGTCATCAAAACGGCGTACCTAAAAATTACATGTTATCCTTTCATAAAGCATATTAATTACATAATAATAACTTCCGCCAGCTGTTTGCCTTGAAAATACATTTGCCAATTTTTTTAGTTATGCGCATGGCATAACCATACTTTAACAAGTTCCTTAGTTTACAAACGATGTTTTTAAAACAGATCCAAAATAAACTTGTGCCGTGTCAGCAAAAGAAAAGAAAAAAATGAAATAATACCATCACTACAAGGTTTTAGTTTCAGTTGATTGATGTATGTCATTGCATTTATGATTCTAAAAGAAAAAGTATATTTTTTCTGAAAAAGTTTCTTTTGTAGCATTGAAAACGATGTTATATTTTTTTAAATTTAATTGCTATGGTCTTCAGGTCTAGCAAATGGATATTTTTTACTTCGGGGCATCGGAGCCGATGTAGTAGAAATCTCTAGATAAACAAATTTCTATTGTCTCTAGACACATAGACAAACTTTAGCTATATTAAAATATATTTTCTATTGCGTTCTTGCCTGGAAAATTGAAAAACAACTAAGTAAAAATATTTTCTCAAAACCTTGCAAGTTTATATTTTTTGATGTTCCGTTTTACCTAAAATTTTGGCTTTTTCAATCATTACTTCCGGTATGTAACTGTCAATTTTGTTATTTTAGGGATATGATTTTTTTGGATTTTTCTCAAGATTCTAAACGTATTTTATATAATCGGTCAAACGTGAGTGAGTGAACAGTTTTTGAGATATTATCATTTGAAATAGACACTTTTAATACTTTGACAGCCTGTAGCACATTGACGGTTTATCTTAGAAAAAAACGAATATTATCTATCTATCTTAAATTTTTATTTTCTATTTAAAAAATTAACTTTAGGATATTTAATTAAACCGAAAGTTAAAATTTTTTGAATAACGAATGAAATGAAAAACCTAAGATGTACCACTATAATGATATTGCTTGTAAACTGCCAATATCTCAAGAACTATTCAGTTTAGATGTATGACCTGTTATACAAAATTTGGTTAGAATATTAAGCAAAATCCAAAAATATAATAAAAATTATCATGTCATATTTAAAATAACAAGGTTGCCAGACCCTTTCATGCGAAAATGTTTTAGATAAAGAGGTTACACTAACAAATATAAACTCGCAAGGTTTCAGAAAATATCAATGGTTCTCGCAAAAGTTCATGGATTAATTTATTGTGACCCTTATTTATGCAATTTGGATGAATTTTGAATTTTTTTTTCTTTTTTCTAGACTAAAACCACAGTCAGAATTACATTAAACGTTTAATGGTTTTCCTGTCGAGTCTGAAACAATAGATAGCGTCCTATAAATTGAAATATATTTTCTGTAAAAAATAAACAAAATCCCTAAACTTAAATATTTCAAAAAAAAACTATTTCCGCAGAATAAATTTTAAAATATGCTTTTTTGATATGTCGAAAACGTATCTAGTTTCTAATGTTTTGATATTTTGGTTTTCTTATATTTAAGACCCTAAACACGATAACTCTGAAGAAAATATTTTAAGATTCCCCACTAATAAATCAAAAATAATTTCAGACACCGGACTTACCGAAGAAGAAATCGTTCTCGCCAACGCCCTTTCCGAGAATCCAGAATCCGGCAAAACCAATCAAAGAGCCGCCTTGATCCTCCACCTCAAAGAGGGCATGAACTCACTGTCCAGAGTTCTCAAATCCATCGAAAAGTATCAGGGAGTCGTGGTGCACTTGGAAACCCGCCCTAACCAAAGCGAATCTGCCCAACTAGATGCTCTGGTTAAAGTCGACATGTGTAGAGTTAACTTGCTACAATTTATAAAGAACTTGAGGGTATCCCAAACTCTCGAACATACTACATTGATAGGAGAAGATAATATTTCTGCTAAGAATCCATGGTTCCCGAGACATGCTAGTGAACTTGACAGCTGCAATCATTTGATGACTAAGTATGAGCCTGATTTGGATATGAACCATCCTGGCTTCGCTGATAAGGTGTACCGTGAAAGACGTAAGGTGATCGCGGAGCTTGCCTTTGGTTATAAATAGTAAGTTTATTACTTGAAAATTAGTATACTAGGTATTGCAGTAAAATTTCAAGGTCTAATTAATTTTTTTAATATGTTTTAAATCTTTTTTTAATATTAAAATAAGGTTTTGTAATTCTTTTCGTTATGATAAGCCAGTATGCCATATTATATGGCCAGTTAATGTTTAATATCTTTAGCCTTATAACTTAATGTATTTTGTCCCTATACAGGGTGTCCCCCTCTCAACGCAGTATTTTAACATCTAAACTACTTAACTTTCTTATATTTTTCACAATTAATTAAGAGGTATTCGTTGTATAATCTAAAATTATTTTAAATCATACAGGGTATCCCAAAAAGTCAAGGCATATCAAGCAAGCTTTTTTTTTAATGGATCACCCTATATATTATTTTTTAATTCCTCACAATATTCTACGCTTATTTTGTGTAAAATTTCATATGTTTAAATTCAATTGTTTATAAGATATGGACGTTTAAAGTATGGCATTTTCAAACTTCGGCAGGCTGTAAGATTGGAATGGTTCATCTTAGAGAAATATAGATTTCACCTTCCGTCTTCTGTCTTGGTTTTTTATTTTCTATCCAAAAATTGCAACTTCTGTTTTAACACGTTAAACCAAAAGAACGGGTTTAGGGTTTAACATGTTAAACCAGAAAAGAAACATTTTTGGATAGGGAATAAAAATTAAGATTGGTGAGATGAACCGTTACAATGTTAGAACCTATCAAATTCTAAAAATGCCATATTTTAAACGTCAATACTTCAAAAACTATACATATGACATAATATATTAATATAAAATAGGCGTCAAATTTAAAGGAAATGAGAAAATATTATATATAGGGTGTTTCCTTAAAAAAAGTGTGTTTTTATGTCCTGACTATTTGGATCACCCTGTATAATTTAAAATAATTAATAATAGTAAAACTTATATCTTACTATTACTCTGTTTTTGAAAAATATTAAAAAGTTAAGTAGTTAATATTCTATGAAGGTTTTTCAAAAACAATTATGTTTAAATTTTCTTCAACTTGTTTAACCCATATGCGAGTTGAAAATGACTCTTAATTTGTTGAACATTAAATTCAAAACATATTTAGTAATATATTGATGAGCCGTGTGAAGTCGAAAATGATCACATAAAATATATATTTTTTTTCTTTCAGTGGTGATCCAGTTCCGCACATCGACTACACCGAAACCGAAAACAAAACTTGGCAATCCGTCTTCCCGACTGTCATGGACCTCAGCAGCAAACACGCATGTGCAGAATATCGCCGCGTCTTCAAAATTCTACAGGACGAAGGATTGTTCGTTCCAGAAAAAATTCCGCAACTCGAAGACATGTCAAAATTCATGCAGAAGCACACAGGATTCACTCTTAGACCCGCCGCCGGCCTTTTGACAGCCAGGGACTTTTTGGCATCGCTTGCATTCAGAATCTTCCAGAGCACGCAGTATATTCGTCACATCAATTCGCCATTCCACACTCCAGAACCGTAAGTGTTTTTTTTTGTTTTTTATCAAACAAGAAGTCTGTTATTTGATTTGCTTATTTTTAAGTGTATAACATAACATTCTTACATTGAGCAATTTAATAAAATTTTATAGTCGTATATTCATTAAAGAGTTCTAAATTCAAAACCATCCACCAAAAGTTTTGGGTTTAAAATGACAAGTGTCAGATTAGGTCAAGCTTTGTGTGAAAATTATTTTTTTGAGTTTCCTTTAACTTTATACAGAAAAATGAATTTTAACACGTACTGTGTTCTTTAATAGAACTAACATTGTATTTGCAATAACATTCCGGTAACATTATTTATCGCTAAAACGACTTAACTATAAAATAATTGAATTAATAAAAAGGATCATATGGCATATAAAACAATGCCACGGTAAAAACACAGCTGCGGGCTCTTAGATCTAAATCCAAAGTTAAAACCCTTTAGTAAATAGGAGTGTTACAGATTATTGTTTCATTTTTGAACTAGTTATACATCTACATCGAATATTATTTCGGAAAAACTATCATTTGTTCAAAATATTTAAAATAGAAAATAGAATTTGAAACTATTATTTTTTCAAAGTCTTCTTTGTAGACTTTAATATAATTTTTTTAAATAAACTGGTACACTCCATTTTACAATATTAACATTTTTATAGAAATTTTACTGCCTGACGCTTGACATAGGCAACGGTTAATGGCAATTATAGCCATCTCTGCAACAATAATGGAGTTAAAATTGAGTTATCGAAATTTCTTTGATGACACAGTCTCCTCGACTGCTGAGGCACTTAAATTGACAACCCTATGGAAAGAGATTATATTTATAAAGAATAAATTCACGTAAATTTTGAGCTTCTACAAAATGAATTTTGGCAAAATACAATTTACTTATACAGGGTGGAATTTTTAATATTTGTAAAAATTTTTGGAAAATTCATTCTTCACATTATGCATCATGTCCGGGGTTATTTGGCGAATCTCATGTATAAGTCATTGGTGACATTTTACAAACCAACAAAATCCCTCTAAACGCTATTTCAAATGTGACTTTCTCAGAATCCACACAAACAATTTTGTAAAAACCTGTTTCATATTCAACGGAAAATATAATTATTTCCAGCGAATCGAGAATCCGGTTTCAGGTATCAGCCAGTGCGGAGATTTTAGCGCCTGAAAAATCGATTAGCAGGATTTTGTTGGTTTGCAAAATGTCACTTTTGCCCAAGTTACCCTAAACATTCAGGTTTTGTTACGTATGAAGACACGAAAAAAATATGCCAAACCAAAAATAAACGCAGCCGTAGTTCTGTATTTGTTCAGCAAATGAAGTGGTTCCTAATATTAAATTTATTTTAGTAAATAATTTCAATTTTTTTTTTTTTTTTTTTTTTTTTTTTTTTTTTTTTTTTTTTAAATAATTTCAACCTATATACACAATAATACATAATGTATTGTAAAGAATAATTGACTTAAAGATATTTTTACACAGCAAAAAAAAATTTTTGTGATGCGAAAAAAAGATTTAAATATGAGGTTCGACACAAAGAAGCAAATTCGAAGTTGGGCTAGTAAATGTCTTATACAATTCAATGGTATGACGTAGGAGGTGCAGTTATTTTACATACTTACGTTTTGTTTTACCAGCAGTTAGTCGTTAACAAAATGGTATATTTCATAATAAGTTTTTTGTATTTAAACCGCGCGAATTTATCTAGAGAGCTCTATTCTGTACATTTTCACTATATCATCTCTATTTAATATTGATTTTAGCTTGAACCAGGTAAAGCTTTATTTTTTGTCTTTTCTTGCTCAGTAGAAAGCTTAATTTTTTTAAAATAAAATTTAGAGTTTTATCGATAAAATGTATATACACCAAATGACTCGACGATTCGATCTTTTGATTAAAGTTATAAGCTTCTTTTAAAATCCCAGAAGATATCGTCATGTTCTGAAATCCTTCTTAGCGAAAATATAATGCGACTTTTACATTTAATTTTATTGCCTTCGCTTATTTTTAAATAAAAAATATATTTCAATCCAGGTCGTCATTAAACTATTTTTATTATTAAATATGAAAAATTATTATTATTTTTACTTCTTTTTAATTATTTTTTTTTGTAATTTCCAGCGATGCAATTCACGAAATTCTTGGTCACATGCCATTGTTAGCCGATCCAAGTTTCGCCCAATTTTCACAAGAAATTGGTCTTGCCTCACTTGGTGCATCTGATGCCGAAATTGAAAAATTATCAACTGTAAGTATTTTTTTATGTGAAATTGAGTCCTAATATTCCAGTCTCACTTATCAGCCATATTCATTTAGAGTTTTAAATTTAAAACTGATGACATAATTTGACAATGGAGATTTTAAGGGGCCATCATTGGTATTGAATATTTTCCATTAACTCTTTGCATTGATATACATTTTAGATTTTTGAGTTAGGAAATTTGGTATCAATTTAGGACTTTTATTAGAAAAAAATAATTCCTAAATTTGATCAGCTTATTAAATACCTACTTATACCGGGTAGCGCCTCGTGGTTGGGAACAGGAAATCCCATGCAAGTTTTAGACTGTCCAAATATTTGCTCTCCTGTTGACTTTAGAGCGGGGTTGTAGGTAGATTTTTTTAGGGTCTCTGTGTGGTTAGTGCACATGCGGAATTTGAATAATTTTGGTCAACCCGATCTTAAGTTTTCTTTAATAAGATTGTGGTTAGTTTTTATTGGAATTCAACAGGTAATGCTACAGACACCAGCATTGATTGGACTTGTCAACCTGTGATTTATCATTGTTAAATGTTATTTGTAAACGGAGGGCTTTTTAAAAATCTTTGACAGGTACATTTTACACTGAATTTAACTAATATTTGCAATTAAAACGAACAATATTGTCAAAACGGATGTTTTAATGGAAAACGAATTATTTTACTTACGATACGTATGATATTTATGCTTTGTTAAAGTTCGCAGTACTGTGATGTAATGTTTTTGTTACCCATTGCCCGAGACTTCTAGTGATGATATTTTCTTCGACGTGAAGTAAAATATTAAGATCTCTTTTTTCATTTCTTGTGTAACTTATAACAATTACCTACGTAAACCATTATTACTAGTAAAAAATCACATTTGACAATGACAATCACAGATTGACAAGTCCATTCAATGCTGGTGTCCGCACCTGTTGGATTCAAATGAAGAACCAACCGCAATCCTATTCAAATTCAAAGTTAAAATCGAGTTGTTCAAAATTGTTTAAACTCTGCATGTCACTCACCACACAGAGACCCTAAAAAAGTGTCCTAGAACCCCGCTCAAAAGTCAACAGGGAAACAAATATTTGGAGAGTCTAAAACTAGCATGGAATTTCCTATGTTTTCAACCACGATGCACTACCTGGTATATCTTTTAACTTAAAAAAATCTGTGTTTGCGAAGAGAACATTTTAATTTTTAAGCAGAAGAGTGTTGAAAAAAACTGCATTTTTAATTTTGGTAATAAATTGTCCTTAAAACTTTTAAAACGAAAATTGTAAGAATAATATGGGGTATAAAAAGTTTCTTATTACAAATTTATCAGATAACTTTCACAGATAATGTAACTGACGGAAATAAACCTGCTTTTGACGAAAGGGCCAGGATTTCTGTGCAAAATAATTCTAAACAAGTGACATTATCAGAATAATTATTGTACTTAGGTCACCGTGTGGACCTTGCAGGTATACAGTAATATCTAGGGTTCTATTAAAATAGATCATCGGTAGCCAAAGGTTGGCACTATGTACTTTGACACCTACTTTAGAAACGACTTTTTGCAAAGAAAGTATCCTGTTAGTTAAGTTCTTAATTTACTAATCAGATAAGTGATATCTGTCAATGTATTTTATTGGAATTGTCCAACGAGTCTATTTATGTTCAAAATCTTTCCGCAACTCCACATTAGCCAACTAAATTTAAAGCTCCTTTAGTGAATATGGGAAAAATCATTTAGTTTTATATCGAAAGTGCTTAAGATTATCTTGAGCACGAAAGATCATAAAACTATAAAAGCTATACTATGCTTTTAATATTAAAAGCAAAAAACTCTTTAAATCAGCTATTTTTGATGAATTTATGACTTAATGGCCAATATAAAAGATTAGTAGGCTATGAATGCAATTACTCAGTGGTGTAGAGTGATAAAATTATAAAACTTTAATACCAAAAATGTTTTCGTATTGCTAGTAACGGGAACAAGAAATAAAACGCTAACGAAAACAACGTCGCAGCCGAAAATTTTAAATGCAATAGGAATGATTAAGAAGATTGTAGACACCTTTTGTCATTCATGGGAATGGGAGGGGGGGGGCTATATCCTAGCCCCTATGAATCTGCCCTTGATATTTTCGAGAATATTAAATTTAGTAGGTTCTTCAATACGTAAAGATTCTGCCAAGACAGAAGAACCAAATATTCTTGGATAAAGAAATTCTATGGAATAATACGAATACATTTATATTCCAATTTTAATTTAATTTTTGTTCTGTAGTAATTCTGACAATAGAAACTTGTAAAACTCATTATTATTTAATAATAGAAATTTAAAAAATAAAATACGACCAAAGGTTTAAAAAATTAGACGACAGTTTATACGTCAAAAAAGTCATTTCAGAGTATTTTTAAAAGGCTTGTCTGATCCATAGGTAAGTCAAGCATGAGGCAAATAATTAGAACTTTGCAAAAAATGAATAAAACCTCTAGACATTTTTTAGCTGCACCACTTACCCTACACCACTACTTAAAAGTTAATTTTTTACATTCTTATTTTAAAATGAAAAAAAAATCTTTTTAGACGCGACGCTGCATTAAAGGTGTATTCAGATGCACTTGTGCAGGTTTTACATAATAATGATTATGATACCATGCCATGGTCAAGAATGGATACGCGTGACTTCTTGCGATCACTGAGAAAACTGTAAAATGCGTACAAGGTCAGAATTACGTCATTGACTATCTAGGACTGCAGAGATCAGTAAATCACTCGGTCATGGCGCCTGTTTTGATTACAATACCTGCTAAAATGTAGTATTTTACTAAATTATATAATTAATAACAATTACAATAAAGAATATTAGTTCACATAGTGTCAAATTAAGATTTATCTCTCAGAACATAAGCTTTAAGGGTCCATCATCGCTGTTGATTATTTTCCACTGGAATATTACATTTATTACGTTAGTCGAAATTAATTTGAACTGTTGAATTTATATTAGTTTATTGAGAGATACTTAAGTCATTTTTGCATATTTGACTTTTGTAGTAATGACGAACGCAAAGATAAATGTATCAAAAATAGTTGCATGTGTTCGGCTGTCACCAAATGTCACCTCGACCTCACAAATTGGTACTTAAGAGACAATTATTTATTATTAAATGATCTTTATACAACCGAAATGTTAAACGTGTTTTGTTCTAACGTACTCTAAGGCAGTCCTTATACGGGGAAACTATAGTTTCATTTATATTAGGAGACTGGGCGACAAAACGACTACTTAAATTGCCTGTTTTCCTCACACGGCCGATACAATAGTCACGCAGTCACGAGCTGAAGGTCGCACACCATTTCTGATTTAGCTCCTCTCCTTTATTTTATCGCATTATATAGAATTCGATTCTTTTCAACTTCACTTCTGAATTTCAGCTTAAAAATTTGCTCCATTTTTATTTATTTGCGTCACTGAAGAGACTAGAGTAGCGCGGCGACCAGCATGTCGGGTCGCGGATACTTGAGTTACGTCGCTCTCTCAGTCGCTGCCATTTAGGTAGCGCCGTGTGAGTAGCGTCATTCAAATCTACAAGCTGGGTGGTGACCTAGTCGCCCAGTCTCCTAGTATTCAAAATATTTTTTTTGAGTTTCCCCGTGTAAGGAGTGCCTTAGATTTCATTATTGCAATATACATACATTTTTTAAAAAGAATGGTATATTGTATACCTAATAGGAGAAGCTGAACATTCCCGGACGACCGTTATAGTATTTTACGTTATAAGGCCGGTATGTGACTTATTACAGTACGAGTTGGTTTACGGACGAGGCGAAGTAAGAGCCGAGTCTGGAATACAAACGAGTGCTGTAATAACACCTAACGGATGTGAATCGTATGATATTTTATTTCATCCTGTCTTTATAATCCTTTTTAAAAAGAATAAACAAATTTGTCATATTACCTTTTAAGTGACAACTTGTCAAAGATCGAAAGTAACCAGTCATTGTTTCTAAAATCATACCATTGTTGCTAGGGGCAACCCATTACAGTATCTGATACTTTAATGTTCCATTTACCGGCCGCAAATTAGTACAGGGTAAGTACATTTACTGAACAGGATGAAATAAAGATTGTATGTCGAGGCGCAAGCCGAGACTGACAATACGGAGTCCGGGAATGTGTCTTTTTCTACGAGGTATACATAATACTATTTTTCCGTAATTTGAAAATTATTAAAAGGACATAATTTATTACAATCAACTTGTTAAAATTCACAAATAAAGGATACCATTAAATATTTGTGTTGTAACTATGGAAACACAGTAATATTGAATTGTCAAGCTTAACATATTTTAGTTTAAAAGCAACCGTACAGACACAATATTTTCTTACAGTAGAATAATACATATTTTCTAACAGTTATTTTCCGTTGCCTAGCAACGACTAAGTGTAAGGAAATATTGACTTTTTCTTTCAGAAATGTCAATATTTCCGATCGATTTTCGATTTAGAAATTATTTTCTTGAAATTAATTTTACCTAAAGTAAAATAAATATATGAGAGGACAGCAACGTATAATTAATACTTGCTTACAAACACTAAGCAACTTATATATACTCTCCAGAAGGGTCTTTATTAACTGAATAAGAAACCAAATTTGTCCCTTACCTTCTATATAAGTAAAACTACTGACTACGCGTTTCTATGTAGTATTATCAAGGATAGCATGGTAAAAAAAAAATTGTACCTGGGATGTGCTTTGATTGTCTAGTAGACTACATTTTTTAACCTGCTAGTAATGATGATGGTTTTGAACTGTCGTAGGTAGTAGTTTTATTAAAATAATAAAGAAGGTGAAGGACACATTTGGTTTCTCAATCAGTTTCTAATATTCAAATAGAAAACGGTTCCAACTTTAAAATATTTCCCTAAATCTGACTATACAGGTAAGTTTTTTAAATGTATACTCAGTAATACTGAATGGCTTTGCGGTAAACATCAACTTTGGTCGTTTGAAAACGGACTTCTTTTTTAATACAGATTTATGTAAGAAAATCTTTAAAAAAATTAATTAGCCTTGTCATTGAATACAAAAGAAAATAACTACATTCCCATTATTAATGTTCTATTTAGGTAGGTAATAAAACTAAACTATTCAACGAAAACTTTCCTACTCAAAATATTTTAAATACTTGTTTTGAAGTACTTGTTTCTGCAACAAAGGAATATAAGAATTACATTGATGTAAAATGTGAAATTTTATTAACAATGATAACAGTAAAAATGGTATCTAAATTAGTTCCTTAATATGATGTTTATTTTGTTTTATTCTTTTCTCCGATTATTTAATAATTTCCCACACTTTTCCCAAACTGCCATAAAAATTATTATTTAACAAAGAACATTTAAACCTGTATTATGAGTACTTTTTTTCTGGTCTTTATCTAAATATCGTTTAAACTTATTTAGAAGATTTTGGAATTGCTTTTCAACCGAGGGAGGTTTATGATATTAAATTGTGGATAAAAAATGCTTTACAGGCGTGAAATTGTCAAAGTTGCCTTTAGAAAATTATTATTTAAAAGGGGAAATGTCTTTCAGGATATTTTCCAAAGTATAATTTTAAGGTGGTTTAGATGCTCCTACTCTCTTGAACTGCATTAGGAAAATAAGGTGCTCACTTGGATGGATTAGTTATTTGTGTTTTTAGAGTAGAAAAATATAAATTGTTATTTTTTTTTCAGGTATACTGGTTTACCGTAGAATTTGGACTCTGCAAGGAATCAGGCGAAACAAAAGTATATGGCGCTGGACTTCTTTCAGCTTACGGCGAACTACTCCACGCCCTTTCCGACAAACCAGAACACAGAGCTTTTGAACCCGCTTGTACTGCCGTTCAGCCCTACCAGGATCAAGAATACCAACCAATCTATTACGTCGCCGAAAGCTTCGACGATATGAAAGACAAATTCAGAAGGTGGGTGAGCAGTATGTCCCGACCCTTCGAGGTCAGGTTCAATCCCCACACCGGAAGGGTGGAAGTTCTCGATTCCGTAGAAAAATTGGAAAGTCTTGTCCATCAGCTGAACACGGAAGTTCTTCATCTTTCCAATGCTATTAATAAAATGAAAGCTCCAAGTCTTATTTAAATTCTCTCAACTGGAAGCTCATTTAGGTTGTGTTGTTTTAAAATTAATTTCTTTTTTTTTTCGTGTAATATATTTAATTTGATTTATTTATATGACAAGCCTGTAGCAGTTAGGATAATTTAATTTTTAAATAAAGTATTATTTAGTTATTAGTGAGCAGGTAGAGTGCGATCTCACTGAGTTTTCTGCACTACTGATTATGTGATGATGTCGGGTCTAAGTATCCTTTATGTAAAAGACAATGATGGCTCTTAGTTAACGTTATTTTCCAAAAATATGTAGTTCCTTCTGTAAAATTGCCGATTTTTAAATTTCAGTATTCAAAGAGATAGTCACTTTAATTTAACTTTTTTGGAAGCTTCGTGAACTAGAGCTTATATTTATGTAATCTATAGCACATTCGCACGCAAGCTATATTGTATATAATATATAGATGTTATTATGTTTTAAATGTCTAGAAAATATATACGTGCAATCAAATAAAATAATGAATATTTTTATTTCAAATTTCACACCATAATTTCTATTATTGTCTAATTAATAAAAAAATACAGACAAACAACATGATTCTCATGTAACTGCACCTAATATAGGATTTTCTATTTCACGTTCATAATTAGTTCAATACGAAACGCATTTGCGTATGGTAATGAAGTCTTTCGATAAGCTTTTTTCCTTCCCTTGCAATTGGTATCACATTTTTGACGTTTCATAGTCAACTGCTACCTTTATTTTCCATCTTGTGTGCAGTAGTCAGTGATGCCATAAAAAAATGTCTTCAATATGCAGAGTTTTAGCGACAAAAAAATCGAATTAAGGAAAAAAATTGATTTGACGAAATGTACTAAAATATGAAGAATTATTCATATTCCCTATACAGGGTGTCCGGTAAGTTATGGGCCGTAGAGTAACTGGAGATACTAGACATCAAACTAAGCCGATTAAGTCATATAAGTTTTTTCGGATTGTTACTCGTTCTAGAGATACAAGGTGTTGAAAGTAAAAGTTTATTCTCAAAAATAACCTATAATTTTAAAACGGTTTATTGAATCGAATTGAAAGTTGGCAATATTATGTTTTAATGAGCAAGAAATAAGAATTTGTAGAAATTTTTAAGTTTCAAACTAGACGGCGTTAGTTGCATACACTGGGATTTATAAATCTATGATTTTTTTCTTACCTGTGATATTTTTAATTATAGTTTCTTAAAGAAGGGCACTTTCTGAGTCAAAAAGCGTACTTGATTGATCTTAATATCTTTAACGGGTTTCGAGATATTTCCCTTTAAACATAGTACATAATTAAATTATTATTTTAATTATCAAAAAAAAACTTATACTAGATACTAGACATCAAACTAAGCCGATTAAGTCATATTGGTTTTTTCAGATTGTTACTTGTTCTAGAGATACAGGGTGTATATAATTTATGTATTATTAATTTAATTATGTACTATGTTTTTTTATACTTTGGGTGTTTAAAGGGAAATATCTCGAAAACCGTTAAAGATATTAAGATCAATCAAGTACACTTTTTGACTCAGAAAATGCCCTTCTTTAAGAAACTATAATTGAAAAACACTTAATTAAACCGTATTAAAATTATGGCTAATTTTCGAGAATAAACTTTTACTTTTAACACCCTGTATCTCTAGAACGAGTAACAATCCGAAAAAACTTATATGACTTAATTGGCTTAGTTTGATGTCTAGTATCTCCAGTTACTCTACGGCCCATAAGTTACCGGACACCCTGTATATCTTTAAAAAATATACAATTTCTTGAATATGTGTGTGTCCAGCCTATTCCAAAGAAAGGTAAAAAGACCCTGCCAAGCAACTACCGACCCGTCGCATTGCTTTCAGTAATTTCAAAAGTAATGTAGAAAGCTATTAACCAACAACTCCTAAAGTATCTGGAAGGGCTTAACATTATCAGCGACCATCAATACGGTTTTCGTAAGTCCAGATCAACAGGTGACCTTCTGGCATATGTCACCCATCTTTGGAGCAACACCATCGAACATCATGGAGAATCCCGAGCTGTTACACTGGACATCTCTAGGGCTTTTGATCGTGTTTGGCACGATAAGCTTCTAAGTAAATTGCGATCCTACGGTATGCCTAATGGATTTTGTTTATGGTTTACTAGCTTCCTTAAGAACCGTTCTCTGCAAGTGGCGATTGACGGGTTTCTCTCAGACACCTTCACCATCAATGCCGGTGTTCCTCAAGGGTCCATATTGTCGCCTACCCTCTTTTTACTATATATTAACGACCTTCTAGTAAAAACCCAAAATCCAATTTATAACTTTGCTGATGACAGCACACTTGTCTCATCTTTTACCTTGACTCCCCAAACATCCGCTGCCGACGCACATCTTCGCAGGCAGCATGAAGTATTGCGCCTCAACAATGACCTGGAAGAAATTTTGGCTTGGGGTGACAGTAACCAAGTCGAATTTAATGCTAAGAAAACCCAGGCAGCAGTCTTCTCCAAAAAGGTTAACATTGCAGAACCGGATATAGTCATGGCAGGACACGCAATTCCCCTGGCACCGTCTATTAATTTGCTGGGGGTCAATCTGGGAGGTAATATGTCTTGGCATGATCACGTTGCCGCAATTGCCAAGACAGCTGCACAGAAACTTGTTGTACTTTTCCGCACCAAAAGGTTGTACACACCTCATCAACTTTTGACACTCTACAAAGCCCAGATTCGATCATCATTAGAATATTGCTCTCATGTCTGGAGCTCTGCACCCAAGTACACCCTTCGGCTACTGGATTCCATTCAAAGGAGAGCCGTTCGTCTGATCGGCGACCCCGAGCTGACCAAGACCCTCGATAGCCTGGAGCATCGAAGACAGGTTGGTGATTTGGCTCTCTTTTACAGATATTTCCATGGCAGGTGTTCGACTGACATTGCCCACTTTATTCCACCTAGAGCAATGCAAAACAGAAATACACGGCGAACCACTGCCACTCATCCATATGTTGTTCAGCTTAGTACTCCCCGAACTTCATTGTTCAAGAATTCTTTCATCTGGAGAACGTCATCCTTGTGGAATGATCTTCCTGAGGTCGTGTTTCCCAATGAATACAATCTTCAACGTTTCAAGACCAATGTTAATCGCTGTTTTCACACTCGCACCGCTCCCAGAGCGCCTTAAAGGATTTTTCCTACAGTGCAGGTGTTTTATCATAAAAAAAAAATTATTTCTTAGTTCAATCATAAATATTTTAATTCACATCAAATTTCATATCTTTTTTCTAGTTTGGTTTAGGGGATTATTTGGGTACCTTTTTTTAGAAGACAATTTTGATCGCGGAAAGTTTACAATGGTATCTTTGAAGAATTAAGAAAAAATTTTCAGGTTAAATCAATGAAAATCGCTAAAAATAATCTGGCAACACTGGCGGCAGTGTATATTACTTAGAAATATAAATGATATTATGAGCATGTCTTACTACATCCTTTTCATACATACCTTCCGTGACTTTTTTGGTAAAAGGCTGCTTAAAGTTATACAATGAAGATTTCTTACCTTGAAAGGTAAAAAAAACATCAATGATTTATCATTGATTTTTTAAAAACTTTTAACAGTCGCCATTTTGAAATAGCTTGACAGAATCGCGCCAAAATTTACGAGCATACTGTACGAGATATTAGCTTTCAAATGATGTATCACAAGCTGTATGTTCCTATTAAAAAAAAGATCCTTGTCGTCATATGTTTGACAAAATTTATCAAAGATATGACAACATTTAATGTCTATAAAAAAGCAAACGAATAACGTCAAAATGTGAGCATAAAACTAAGTTGATGTATCCTAGCGTTCTCCCCAAAAGTTACAGGTTAGGGCTATATTAATTTTATTCCGGACTTCTGGGCAACCCTGTATACAGGGTGGGGACTTTAACTGGAATAAATTCGATATTATTAAAATTGCTGAAGTTGCGCCTATAAAATTTGGTTTGTCGGGGTTTTGGAGCATGCGGAATTGGATTATGATGTCGGCGCAGTTGCCAGATTGCACAGCTTTGCGCTACACTTTTGTTATTTTAAATGGAATGCCCAATTTATTTTTATTGCAATGAATTGGGCGTGTCAAATTTAGTAAGATCCCAAATCTACAAAATTATATCTTTATTAGTTGCTGAGCTATGGCAACACTGTAGTTCCATTCAAAAGTACCGGGACGCTAATCTACCTTAAAGTAGCGTTACCTTGTTAACATCTCCATAGTTACTACAAGTTACTTATTATATAGTTATTGACAAGCTTCAAGAAAAGCTCTTGTTGTGTCAAAATGGCTTATTTAACTGAAACCTTAAAAATTGAAATTCTCATGGTACTTCTTAATGGAACTACAGTGTTGACATAGCTCAGCAACTACTGAAGATAGAATTTTGTAAATTTGGGATCTTACTAAATTTGACAAATTTAATAATATCGAATTTATTTCAGTTAAAGTCCCCACCCTGTACATATATGTACATTTGTATGTCCATTTTAACTCTGGTATAAAATGGATGGTATTAAATTTGAACTAGTGGAGATGGAGGGTTAAAATTTACTTCTTAAAAGGTGATCTTGCGACAGGTTTGTTTACGGGTTATTTAATTAAATCAAAAGGGATTATAACCATTATCAAAACTATCTTCATCTAACCAAAAACTTTAATTTTTTTTTGTTCTCGTTGTAGCTCGATTGCTTCATGGGATTAAAAGCACGGCTTAAGATAATACTTTCTTTTAAAATAACGACGATAAGGATTTGCTCCTTCCGCTTTCTACCCGATTTTGAAAAGTTTCAAGCGACTATTTTTGTTTATAATATTTTTTGTAGTACCATTATAAATTTAACCAACAAGTGGAGCTTTTTCTCGAAGCTGAAGCTTCTTCATATGGTGGGCCTTACTAGCCCCTTATCGCCGTCACTGTTATAACAATCCACTCTTTAAAGTGGCTGTAAAAACTCATAGGCAAACGATTTTTTGAAAGCTTAGTTAAAAGATCAGTAGAAGAACAGAAAATTAATATCATACTCGTATTACTTTTATTTTTTAATAAGTTATCTCGTGTGTGGGTCCTGGAAGAAATCATCCTTCTTTCCTTGTCCCCCCATATCATTCTCCACTGATTCATTAGACTCGTTATTAATTACTGCTTTTCCATAAAATGTTTAATTAGATCCGAGTCAACAAATTGCATTGAAACGAGTTAGATTAAGGTCGACAGTCGAAACGAAAGTGTCAGTTTGACATAATCTAACCTAAGTTTTGACCTGAAGTAATATAAATAACTTATGTCAAGCACAAGACACGAATATAATTCACAGGCCACGACATAATATACTCGAGGGGTGGTTGAGGGAATTAGAGACGTCCGGGATTCGTTAATCAAAAATTGAAAACACCTTGATATCGGTGTGTTTATTTATATCTAAAGGAGACACACAAAGTATTAATTTATAGCTGGTATTATATCATCTTAGGTCATTATTTTCCAGTTAATGCAGTATAAATGTTGTTTATGCCTAACTGAATACTGATGGAATAAATTTTAAAATGTTACTGTATTTCATACCTCATTGAAGTGAACATCTTCTTACCTTTATTTTTAACAAATGTTTAGAGACAAGTACTTTTTCTGAAGCATGGGGTAGAGCCAATATTATTCCTGTATTTAAATGTTTGCAATCGTCAAGCCTATCTCACTTTAGGCCAATCAGTATCTTGCCTACTATATCTAAGGTGTTAGAGACAATAGTTGCAGAAAAAATGAAAGAGTATCTAAAAGCAAAAATTATCCTGACACGAACCCAGTCGGGATTCCGTGAAAGTCACGGCACAACAGCTCTTTTAAAAATAACAGACGACACATTTAGAGCTAGTGATAATGGTCAGAATACATGTCTTATACTCCTGGACTATACTAAAGCATTTAACACTATAGTACACAGTACCTTATTAATAAACTCAAATATTTTGGTTTTGTTGGAGTTTTTACTAGTTACTTTAAAGATCGTAAGCAACGCATTGTTTTAAAGGGTGGAACATCGGATCTGACTACAGTGAACTAACGTGTTGCTTAGGGAAGCATCTTTGGCCCCCCTACTTTTCTCTATTTATACTGTGGACGTTCGGACTTTTTTTGAAATATTGTATATCTTACGTGTATTTCGATGACACCCAAATCTACTTCTTCTTCCAAAACGGCTTATATCTACTGGTTGTTAATTAAATTAACAATGAGTTTAAAACTATAAATCACGTTTTAAAGTTGCACGGGTTAGTGGAAAATGAGTTGAAAACGCAGCTTATATTATTTGGCGCTAATAGTAACCTTCTATTTCAAATTAAGATTAATAATACAATTTAAGCACCTGTTAACAAGTGCAAAATCTTAAACTTTTGTTAGCTAACTCACTTGTGCCTGACTTATTGTAACGTTATTTATTAGCCCTCATTGCTGCAAAAAAAAAATAAACTACAAAAAATACGAAACGCCTTTTTGTCATTTTCTTACAACTTAAGAAAATTTGACCACATTACTTCTAGTCTCATCCATTCGTTTTGAGCTACACTTGGTTGGGTTGATGGTTCGAAACGATTTATCTGGTATCCCAAATTATTTAAGCAATCTTTTAACTAAAAGATCTAAGGTACATAATCGTGAAAACCTGCATAGGAAACTTTTTAATGTTCCAAGACAACACTGTTCATTATTTCGAAGATCTTTTGGTTACAACACGCACTAATTAAATTGCCTTTTACCTAAATTGTGTTACCAGTTGGATATAAACCGTATTCTTTTATTCGTGGTGTATTTCTATTGATTTCTATCAACGTCAAGAAGAGTAAGAGAGAGGGATCCTAAAATAATTATTCAACCTGTTGATGAAGTCATTTCACCAGCTGTCAATTATAAATCCATCAGTTCCACCACTTATGAAAAAAAGAATATACCTTAGATTTAATACATTTTGAGGTTAGTTTGTGTACAAGCAGACGGCGATCGACGTCATCTACGCGGTTAATGTCAAATTTTTTCTTATACTGTACTGATTTAGTAGTTGACTCCTTGTGAAACATTTTTAATATATTATCTTATAAAACAATTCTAGCTTTTTAATGTTTACGTCAATTAGAAAATATAAATGTTTCCTTGTTTATATTTTATGAACTGACCTGCATTATCTCTCACTTACTCTTCCTTAAACTCTAGAAGGCCATGGTTTACATAATTTCATTGGTACTTACATAAAACTGAATGTTTTAGTTAATCCACAGGCCTCAAAGTAAGCGTTTGTTCTTGTTATAAATAACGAACCATGTTAACAGAACATGTACATGTATAATCATATTTCGCTTTCAAGCACAGTTCTTCGAAATGGTACCGACTATCAACACTGGTCCACACAATAATTATTAATTTGTCAATGTCAATAAAATGATCCTATAGGGGGGCATATACGGGCGTTCATGTATTAATACATCAACGCACAACCATCAACGTGCGAACATGTATGCGCATTCAAGAATTATGTCGTACTTTTTAAACGCGCGTACATGCGCTGAAGTGCGACCGTGTGTGGGACCGGCAAACATCTGCGTGATGTATTTATTAACGATCAGTAAGGTAGGACAAACTATAACTTTTATTTTCCAAGAGATTAACATTTTTTTTTATCGGCCTTTTCTCCCTTTTCTCTTTCATTTTCTAATTTTCTTGATAAGAATAGCGCACGCCACTGCTACTAAACACATTTTACGATTTATGTTCAACCGGTAATACAATTGGCAATTTGAGAACGCGATTAGGCTCAACCGGTGCCACCGGTAAAAATAAAAAAAATACCTATACTTAATAAGTCTTTATATTAGCAATAGACTTTTTTTGGTTCATGTATATGACAATTGTGACATGCATCTGTCCCAGAGATCTACCCAATAACCTGACCAGGTATAATTTAAATTGATGTAAGGTAATAAGAAACATGAAATTAACATGTCACCTATTAATCTGCCAAAATATCAGTCAAATAACCAAAATCAAACCTGTCAATGAAGAGCAAAATTTTTTAAACCGTTCTCCTACTTTTAAAATTTATGTGATCAATTCAAATATTTAAATGCATCTAAAATGGATAACATAATGCCACAACCCAATGGTTCTCCTGAAGAAATACAAGCCTGGAACAACATGATGGATACCATGGTCACTTTCATTCAGGCTTCCACCCATTTGATGAATACCATTACTCAAAAAGTGCGACCACCACCTGGAGCGGCTCCTTTAGCACTGCCAATGAGAAATCGAATTGCAGATACTGGGTTAGTTTTATTATAAAATATCTATTATACGCTCACCATGCCAAAATTGATGATTTTTTTCAGGAACGATGTGTCTTGGGGCAGAGACTATAAATATGAAAACTATTTTTGACGGAATCGCTTAGTTTTTCTGAAAGTGATATTTTTCTTAGGGATATCATCACCGCAAAATTTTCCCTTTAACCTTCTTTATTAAAAATAATCACTATATCTTATATTACAAAATGATAAAAAAACTAAATACTACTCTGCTTCCATTAATTATGAGAAACCTAAAAAAATACTTGAATTCAAAAAGCCCATATTTTAATCAAAATTCAATCAATCCATTTTTAGTTTATTGGATAGGCTGTCTCTTGAACCATCGAGTACAATGTGTGTGACTTTACCTTATGTCTTTTTATACAAGTTGATGGCTAAAATATCAAGATTGGTAAAATCTGCTGATTTTAAAATTTATGTTTCTAAAATATGATTGTATGAAAATTAAATTCTGTTATTGTGTTGGTTACAGCTTTGTGCTATGTATTTACTGTTCCCATTACAGCGCATTACCGTTCGTGCCAATTAAAAAAAATTAAATTCCAAAATTTTTTACATTTCTAATTGTGCTGCTAAGAAGCGTAATTTAAACACCGATATTCGAATATGTATATTTTCAAAATATTTAGATAATATCTTTGGCTAAAAAAGAGATATAATTAACTTGTAGTTTTCATTAACTTCCAGTTCAGTTTTCCTTTTAGCTATGTAAAATTCGATATAATATATTGTTATTTCAATTTTTTAGGAAAAAGCGCAAATTTCAATGATGTTTCAAACGGCTTTCGCTAGCAACCACCGCAGAAACTAAAAGCATATATGATAAAATAATTGAATATATTTTAAACGAGGTTAAGTTGGATAATTTTCGCTGTCCCTAACCGAAGTTGCCTAATTTTTTCCAAACAAATATTTATCTTTCCCCCCCCCCCTTTTTATTTAAGGAGTTGGAGAAATGTTTGAACAAAGTAACTCATAAGTTTTCCAAGATTAACAATACTTATATTTTCAATAAAGCTTAATTATAGACATATTAAAGAGTCACCTTCGTTTGCTTGGCTGATCATCAGTATTACTCTCTCTTGCGGCTATCTGAGAAACCTAAAAATAATTTTCAGGAATATCTATTGGCAACTTTCCTCATACATTTTTTTATCCGAACGCTGTACAGATAATGAGTACGAATTATTAACATTAAAACTAAAAATACTAGTTGAACAGACTGTGTTTTAAACTTTTTTCAGTATTGACTTTTGCCTAAATGCACAACTGAAATGAAATGTTTTTGTTTTTTTAGTTTTTCGCCACAGGTAATATATGTCATTGATTTTAAACATATAAAACACAACCAGATTTTTATCTTGTTTAAGATTTTATCAGTTACTTTAAGATAATATATTTGCGTGCAGAGAAAGGGGCCCACTGCAAACTCTTGATTTTACCTATATTCTTTTTAGAAACTAGTATTCAAAAAAAAAGTGCGGTTTGAAAGAAAATTGAATATAGGTTTAAATTTACCCGAAACAGCAAAAAAGCGATAACGGATTATGACAATCGCTGTATTGTATCAACAACTTTAAGAAATCGTCGCCTGTGTGCATCAACAGCCCCGTTAAATGCGTGTGTAAGGGCCGTTTACACGGCTTCACTTAAGACGTTTTAGGTGGGGCTTAACTTAAGGTGTCACTTAACTAAAACTTTTCCGTTGCACAGTCGCTAAACCGGTACATAATAGATATAAATTAATCCGAATATTTTTACGGCTAAATTTATATCTACTTAGGGCTGGCTTATGTGCCGGTTTAGCGACTGTGCAACGGAAAAGTTTAAGTTAAGTGACACCTTAAGTTAAACCCCTACCTACCTAAAACGTCTTAAGTGGAACCTGTGCAAACGGCCCTAAGTGACTATTGGTCAGTGAGTAAGACAAATCCTGCAGGAAAGTAACCTGATCCCTAGAAAAACTGGGATTGTTTTAAAACTTACCCCAGTTCATTGTCAAACACGCTTGAGTTGTGCATGGCATCATCTGACTTTAAAACAGTGGGGTCGATTCTGTTCTAAAAAAAAACCAGGACATGCCTCTATGGTAGCTCTCGAAAAATAAAAGTATCCCCGAGCCCAAGAGACCAATTTGCAAAATGCTATATAAGAGCGGGTTTAAGGTGGTGGTAGTTTAAAAAAAAATGGTTTAAAACAAAAGTTTACAGTGGGCCGATTTCTACGCACACAAGTGCATAATATATTTTGCCTCAAACATTTTTCTACTCTATTCAGATATCATTTATTCTGAGGTAAACTAGCCTTGGCCAGGACACAACCAGATTTAAAAAATGTTTGAACTGTTATTAGCAACGGCGTGTTTACCTCGGCGGAAATGATATCTAAATAAGGTATAGTCTAGTAGTTTCTAATCAATCCAATAAATATGTATTTAACGTTTCAGGATTCATTTTGGTCGCACTAACAAAGAGAAAACTAAAAACACTATCAAAAAAATTTAAAAAATTTACTTATTTCAGTAAAAAATTCGAACTTATGAACAAAGGATATGGAAGTTTGGTGTAATTCTCAGCAAATACATAAGACTTTTTTTACTTAAAAATTTGTTTGTCCTTTTTTCACCAATATTTAATACAGACCATGAAAACCTAATGTAAGATCTATTCACTTCGGCATAGATCGCACTGGTGTACTTTTAATATTTATTACAGATGTGAACCGGAATGTCATATGTGTATACCGAAACCACCATGCGGAGTATGCACAGGTTCTGCTAGAGCAGCTTCATTGATATCAGCATCAGATGGTCCAGATGCACGAAGTAAAGAAAAGTCTGAGGTTAAAATAAAAGAAGGTGGAGAGGGACAACAAGAGGAAGCTGCAGCTGTGGGTAAATAGAAAATATGAATTGAAGGGTACAGGGAAAATAATCTAACAATAAGTATTGTAAAATATAATTTAAAAGAGCAATCTTAAGACATTATAGGTCATAAAAGAACAATGAAAATCCATAGATTTTATAAATATATAATTGTGCTAAAGAGTAGAAACGAATTATATACTTATTTTATTCTTAAATGCTTCGATTCTAATATAATTGTATCATGAGATACTTTCCCTCTAGCTATTAAATCACCAAATCAGCAATATTTTATATTAAGAAAGGAAATTTAAATTCTTAATCTACTACCCCGAAAATCTTCATACAACTATTGTAACCAAATTACATTATTTAAAGTATAAAATAATAAAGAAGAAGATTTTCCTTTTCATTTCGCCAGATCCATCTCTAGACGCGTTTCGTCATATCATGACTCATCAGTAGAGCTAGGATCCGACGAAAAGAAAAGGGATCTCGAAGCTACTTAAGGCAGCACTTGGTGGGACACACCAGTAAGATCCGGCACGGAGCGCCATCTGTGTCGTTGTTAGACACTCTTAAAATAATAACTATTCCATCAAATTTATTGAACCAATCATAAAAAATATAATATAAAACTACAACAAAAAAAACAACAATTATCAATATTTTAAGATCTTTGTGTGTGTGCTTCATCTCCGGAGATTAACGGCAGACCAATATCTACAGCTATGCCTCTTGGCGGTGCCATTAGGCATAAAGGTAACTTTATAATAATAACAATAACAACGAATTTTATTTTTGGTAATAAATCCAAATTATTCTCCTGAGGCAATTGGATTTACGTCCCGTTATGAAAGTGGCGTTTTCTCTGTTATTACTAATTTTTCTAGATAATGTACATCCTACAAAAAATGGTTAAAGAGGAAAATAAAAGAACATACAATTTGGCACAAACTAGGTTATATTATACATTTTTTTCCTAGAAAATAAAATGAATTTTTTGACGGTCTATACAGGGTGTCTCTAAAAGGTGCGTGGTCTCACAAGTTCCTGAGGCGTACATATGAAGATCTAACCCAACTTACCTTAGTCCAAAAGTGGATGATTTCGGAGATACAAAGTGTCAAAATTTCTATTTGGTTTTCATTTTTTATAAATAATTTTTTTAATAATGGGTGTATTATCACCATATTCGATTTTGGGGGGGGGGGGGGGGGGAGGCTAGATCGTCCATATTTACGCTTCGAACTTGTGGTAGCTTTCCGCACCTTTTAGAGACGCCCTGTATTTAACTCGTATTTTCAGTTACAGAAAACACCGTTTATGGTTTAAGTTACAGATTGAAAAGAGTTAAGTAGATATTTATTTACGAAGGCGTAGAAGGCGTAGAAGGGCCATGTAAAAAAAATTAAAAAAAGTATGCACAATAAAATTTCAACTTTAATCTCAAAATTTCGACTTTTAACTCGAAACTTCAAATTTAAAGTCACAATTTTTCGAGTCAAAGTTTCATTAAGCATACTTTTTTATATACGGCCCTTCTACGTCTTGGAGTTGGTCCCACCAATAGTAAAAATAAGAATTTATTTAGACCGGTAATTACTGGGGTTATACCCTTGGTTAACCATGAATGTGGCCTTTTTAAATTAATTCGTCACACGGCACAAGAAACGCCTAAACCATGCCCTTCTAGATGCACATGTGAAGACGAGAAAAACACTTATCCCTTTTCTATTCTTTAAACATCGAGAACGCCGTAATAACCACAGTCGCTACGACGTCAGTGGTAAAACCCAAATTTGTAATATTTATAACCTGTCCATCGCTCCAAATCGATTATAGTTTAAAATATTCAAGACCATTCATTTGTTTAGCTACATCATCATAAGCTTCCGTATCACATGGTAACATTTGGGTTTCAACCCGACCTGAGTACCGTGTGTCTCACTAAGAATGGCTCTCGGCCGTATCTCAGAAAGTGTTAGCCGTATGGCCTGCGGAAAATTTTTTTTATAGGAAAAGTAATTATAAGAAATTGCTGGAAATTATTTTCAAGTTTCTCAGTCGAACGCTAGCGGGCGCAACCGTAACGGTAATTCAGAAAAACTCAGTATTTTCAAAAGTTGCCTTATTAAAGTATATTGAAAGTACCATTTTCGTATACTTGCATTGCTTAAATATTTAAAATACACCGCGATGATGTCAACCGCTCCTTCAAGTAAAAACGGCATTTTCAAATATTAATACAACGGCACAACAATAAATACAACGGCACATTACTGTGCGATGAAAATTTTGACGTAATAATAATTTGAAAGCACCAGTGGCGTGCAAAGCCGTTTAGAACAAGGTAGGTAAAAATTTAATTTCCAAACAATTGACTAAAAATTTTTAACACAGTTGACATCGCCATTACCTCAATTACGTGGACATGTCCACTTCTCCATTTTTTTTCCGACAACCGACGGCGACGCGCGACTTTTATAGCAAAATCAAACACAGGGCGAAACCACTAATATTATTATTATGGATACATTTCATTCACATTCGTTTTATATTCAGATTTTAAATCTAACATCCACTTGATTGAACCCCAAGTCAATTATTATGTTAATTATATTATAAGATACTTGTTAGTAAAAATTATCTTAAATCATCATAAATTATTTTACGTTAGTAATTAGGATCTTAACTAACCTGATTGAAACTATAAAGGGAATGTTTCCTGTTTTATATCGAGAACGCGTGGTATTTTTTGAAACTAATACAAAACTTGAAGATTGGCACCAATGCATTTTACAAGCGCGGGAGGATGGCTGACGGAGGCTCAGGTTGCGAGTCACGTGTATTTGTTCTTTTTCTAGCTTACTGCCTATCGGCTCTCTCGCTCGCTTCCACTCGTATAAAAGCAGTGCTTTTGCTTTCCTATAAGGGAATTCCTATAATGAAAAATCTCTGCTTGACATACGGGATGCTTATACAGCTATCGAATTTACGATTAATCGGCAACGAATGCGTTCGTAGAAATGATATTCAATGTTATACGATTAACTTTTTGGTCCCGGTCCTCTACCAACATACACAAAAATATTGCCGGATGTTACACGGATAAAAAGGTAAGTATAAAGAAATAATTTTGAATGGCGTTTGTTTCATTGTTCCTAGGGTAGGCAATGCTTTTTTGCCTATGTTGTATGCACGCCACTGGAAAGCACCTAATTTTAAATCATATTTTGTTTTTCCAAGGCCTATTTGACTTTTGAAAAAACCTTTACTCTTGAAACTTCAATATAATGATATTTTTCCGTGTTTATTTTTGTTTTTGTTAATATCTCCGATTTGAAAAAAGATATCAAGTTGTAGTTTTCACCAGTTCTTTAGGCTTTTATAGATCTTTATAATGAGGTAAAATGAAATATACTATTGCTTTTAAAACTTTTGAATAAACGCGCAATGTTAATTAAGTTGTAAGATAGCTCCCTCTAGCGCCTACTTTAAAATCATATTGTCATAGTTTATATAGTGGAATATAGAGTAAGGAAAACTCTTTTTAACAAAACTAAGTTTACTGAATTCTGTTGAGTCAACCCGGAGTTATAAACATTTATTTAAAATAATGTTCAGCCTAACCCCACCATTTTATTTTAAAACTGACAAAGACGTTTCATGAGTGAATTTTGTTCAGAAAGTGTCAAAGTATACGAAAATGGTACTTTCAATATACCTTAATAAGGCAACTTTTGAACATACTGAGTTTTTCTGAATTACCGTTACGATTGCGCCCCCTAGCGTTCGACTGAGAAACTTGAAAGTAATTTCCAGCAATTTCCTATGATCACTTTTCCCATAAAAAAATTTTTTGCAGGCCATACGACTAACACTTTCTAAGATACGGTCGAGAGCCATTCTTAGTGGGACACCAGGTACGTAACAATATGCCAAAAATCCCCTTAATCCAAAAAATTCCATTTGTCACATTTTAAGACATTATCTTTTTGGCCTAACTTGGGAAAAGACGGATTGTGTATTTCTCTTCAAGTATAGACACTTTCTGGCTACTTGTGAGGCACTGACTTGGTTTGGCGTTGCTTCAAGCAGAAGAAGTTATTGCCCTCGCCTGGAATTATATTCATAGTAAGATAAGGGAGGTTTAGAGAGGGTGCAGGTAGTTTGGAAAATAATCAGCGGTAGTAAAAAATATTCTCCTGGATGTAGGTATTTGCTAGGTTGATGAGTCCCTTCGCAACTACTTCTAATTCATAGTCAAATATACTATCTGTCAGTAGATTTGTAGGTTTAATTATTAAACCGATTTAACTACGGTTTTACAAGCATACGAATATACCCGAATCACATCTCATAAAACCTGTTTTAGGTATAAGAAAATACAAACCACGTGATGCAATATGGCGGTTGGATGGCAGAAAGCATTGAGCCACAAACCATATTATTTTAATGGTCACTTGTAACAAATACAAAGCAATATTTGCCATCCAGTTGCCATTTTTGACACTGCGTTAGATTGCCTAATTAGGGAATCTAAACCATGTGATTTAAGATGGCAGTTGGATGGCAAATAAGAATAAAATGCCACCAGCAATGGTATTTTAAAGGTCACGTGCACCAATTGCAAAGCAACATTTGCTATCTAGTCACATTTTTGACACATCGTTGGATTGCCTAATATAAAAATAACCTAAAACAGTTTGTCATCACTCAAGCCGTTTTTCGCCTAGTAATAACAGAAAGCTACTGAAGCTTGTCAAAGTATGTTAATTTTCGAAGTGAACTTGCTTGCTATTTTGTTTTATAAGGAAGGCGTAAATTTGTTGCAACTGCGGTGCTTTGATATATTGTTTTATACGCCGAGAATGGTAAATTTTAACAAACACTAAAGAATCAATTCTATACCATTAGTGACATAACTAAATAACAAATATTGCCTAAGAAGGTTTGTGAATGTGCAACTATGTCAATACCCATGAATTTTCGTTTATTACGTTTTTTTTTGTAGGATGTACATTATCTAGAAAACACTAATAAAGTTCGCTATTATTTCAGTATGGCGCACTTAAATCAAGTTGCATCATGGGATTTTGGATAATATGTTATTTTGTCGTATTTTCAAATACATTTGAACCAAAAATTACGTCAAATGCTGTGATGTGCATCCAGTCAGTAATTGTAAGGATTATACTATACTTTTTTTTTCAGAACAAAAAATCTCTTGGCCAGACTATATAAACAAGACGAAAAAGAAACCTAAAAAAGGTATGTTATACAACACTCCGCACGTTTCTAACGCCTGCGCCCTCGATTTATTTTCCTGCGACTTTTTAATCTTATTTTTCTTCTGGCTTCTGTAATGCCATCGCAGTCGTCGTCTCCTCTAAAGATAATGACCTAGTGCGGCTGCGTCCGCGACATCTTCTCTTTCGTGATTTTCGTCTGCGGCGACGTCGGCCTGCTTGCCGTGATATTTATTCTGACAGTAAGATTCCTTTTGACTCTTTCACATATTACGTAAAATTTAAGCACGTCTTGAAGATAATTTCATAGGACTTATACCTTGGGAGTTCTTCCTCATATCTCTTAAAAAAAATTAAAAAGTATTTCTGGTTATTCTTCTCGCCTTCTGCACATTAAATTTGCCATCGCGATTGATCTTATTTAAGTTATTTCCTCCTTTATTTCCTTTATTAACATTACTTCGGGAACTTTGTTGTTTGATCATCTTTGTACTACATTCTTATACATTTTTACTCTGAGACATCAAAATTTAGTGAAAAAAAATATACATTAAACTTCTTCATATAAGCTGCGATGTGCATCCAGTCAGTAATTGTCAGGATTATAATATATTAAATAAAAGTGCTCTATGTCATTAGTCTTACATTGAAATCCGACTCTTTGGTCCAACTTAAGTTGAAAATCTGCATTATAACATTAGTGATTCAACTCACATATTGTATGCTATATACACTGTACCTTCTACTTCATTTTTTCATGTTTGATTAATATACACTAGCTCCTCAAGCGACTGAAGGTCCACCTGCAGCTGAAGAACCACCTGCATCTGAAGAACCACCTGCAGCTGAAGAGCAACCTGCAGATGAAGAGCCACCTGCAGCTGAAGAGCCACCTGCAGGTGAAGAGCCACCTGCAGGTGAAGAGCCACCTGCAGCTGAAGGACAACCATCAGAGGAACCGGAACAATCAGATCAACCAAAACCTGAAACTGATTCTGCCCCTCCGGCAACTGCTGAAACCAAACAACCAGATGTAGAAACTGCAGAGGCTTCTCCTCCTGCTTCGGGTGACACTAATCAGTGTGTCTGTTCTGCAATAAGAGCAAAAAGAATAGCAGCTGAGAAAAAAGGTAAAGATTACAACTAAACTAAACATTAACACTTTAACTGATATTGAAGAGCTTTAAGCCAGCAAATAAGCTGATGGATTGCTTGCTGAAAGTATTTGTTGTTTTTATGCTGTAGAAATTTATATTTTACTAAGAGTAGGAGAGTCTTATTTGAAAACTTCACAAAGCGTTGTTGTTAATTTTTTTCGAATTTTGCTAAATTTCGAAAAAAATTGTGCATTTTTCAACGAGCTTCGAGAACTAGTAAAGTGTTGGGTGACGGCGTTCAGGGGGTTCGCATGGTTAATGATAAAAACATTTTTTTTAACGAATAATTGGGTATCAAGCATTAGGTTTAATTAGTACTGCTATTAAAAATATTTTTAGAAATAGTAAGCCTTCACTGGTAATACATTTATTTTTTAATATTGAAAAGCAATATTTGGTAGGTCTTGACTAAAATGACGGTAATATAATACCATGAAACAAAACCGTGAAGATGGCTGTGGAGACAAGAATATAAAGGTTGACATCTAATTATTAGCTTATGATAATTTCAATATTAATTGAGCGCTTTTTATTGTGTAACATGAAAAACTATAGAAAAAGTGAAAAAGTTGATATGGTTTTAGCTTCTTGAGAGTGTAATAAAACTCAATCGAGGTAGCTCGACTTTATTCAGAAAGATACCCTGTTGATTGATATTTGAAAAAAATGGGTACTTAAATCGAATTTTAAAATAAAATTTATTATAACAAGATTATGAGTCAAAACAATAAATGTATATTTCTTCCAGTTTCTAGGACTAAAATAAGCACTTTAACTTAATCAAAGCATTCTAGATTAAAATTTTAAAATGACAATTTTTTGACATTAAGAAAAGTTTCACATTGTTGTTGTATTCAAAATTCAGAATTAAAAAAAAAACATACAGGGTGGTCTATTTAAAAATGTAAAGTTAATGCCGTTTCCGGGTAAACCGAAATTAAATATAGGGTGAAATAATAATCAAAAAACGTGTTTCTATGCCTTAAACATATAGTCTAATTATCATTTGTATATCATAAAAAATAAAATGTTATTAAGGGTAGCCACCCATTTGGAAAACTTGGTATACAGGGTCCTGGATCTCACCTCCCTTCTCTATAGCTCAATTGTTATTAATTTAAAATATTTAATATTTATAGAAAGAAAGTTGATGATCTTTACGGACATCACTGAACCGTTTCCAATAAAATGTTTGGGGATGAAGCACCCGAATAGAAAATAAGATAATATATGGCATCATCATTATGATGTCACACTTTTTTAGGAAGTTCTGTAGAATTAAGAATACTAATATAATATAATTATTAAATAAAGTAGAGAGTTTAGTGTCCGTATAAGTAAACAGATTTTAGAATTTTTTAGCAGCAGGCGGTCGAAGTAGTGCATCTATCTTTTGCATTGAAGTACGCAGGGACGCCAAATGCAATGGGTTCCCTGGGGCACAGGTAGACAATGACAGACTGTTTCGTCCTTGTTAGGACTCATCAGAAAGCCAAAACCCGTAAGCAACTCCCAGTACAACGAGAATAATATTTCAAGACATTTGTAAGAATAAAAATGTGATGAAAATCTAGTAACGCCATCAGTAGGAATCAACTCAATGCAAAAGGTAGCCATCAAACGTGAAAACATAGAACTAAATAAACCAAGTACGATGGCCAACAAACACCAGTATAGGAAACGCATCACTACACTGACTGTACTTAAATGCAAAATAAAGATGCACTACTTTATCCGCCTGCCACTAAAAACTTTCTTTCTATTTACTTTATACGGACCCTAAACTCTTTACTTTATTTTAAAAACACGGCACTGTATAAGGATTGGATCAGCACCCAGTGGGCTACTACAGCGCAATCTATGTTTGAAGCTACACACCCTTAGAAAAGTGGAGTGATGACGTTTCCTATACTGGTGTTTGTTGGCCATCATACTTGGTTTATTTATGTTTTGATGACTGTCTTTTGCATTGAGTTGATTCCTACTGATGGCGTTACTAGGTTTTTATCACATTCCTATTCTTAAAAATGTCTTGAAAGAATATTCTCGCTGTTGCTTACTGGTTTTGGCTTTCTGATGAGTCCTAACAAAAACGAAACAACCTGTCATTGTCTACCTGTGCCCCAGGGAACCCATTACCTTTGGCGTCTCTGTGTACTTCAATGCAAAAGATAGATGCACTTCTTTGTCCGCCTGCTGCTAAAAACTTTCTATCTGTTTACTTATACGGACACGAAACTCTCTACTTTATTTAATATTTACATTTTATTAGTATTCTTGATTCTACCGGACTTATTTTCGTACTTCATCCCCCTTTATTGGAAAAGGTTCAGTGATGTCTATGAAAATAATCAGTTTTGAACTACTGGTATTAATGGACCCAGGATCATATTCACTTAGGTGGAATTAGTGCCGTGCAATATACACTTTCAATATTTATTAACAAATTTTAACCACTAAAAAATATTGCAGCTTCGTGTGTTTGCCCCGAGTACCCAGAAGAACAGCCACCGCAGGAACCAGAAGGTTTGTTTTTCAAGACGTTTAAAAAAAATTTTTTTTCATTCAAACTCATATCCTTACAGTAAAACAGTTATGTGGTTGTGGACCTACAGTTGGCAATCATGCGTCAATGGTACAGGACATGGTGGAAAAACTAGCAAATGCACAAAATGAGATAAATCAACTACAAGAAGAAATGGCTCGTTTGCAAAGAATGGATACTTCGAGAAGGACTGGTAATCATGGTGGACCAAATCCTGCCGCACTTTATAAAGAAATTATGAGAGATAGTAGTCAGGTAAATATACCTACTTTTTAGTAGCCTGTACTAAAGTTAGAAAAACAATAAATTTCTTAAATCTCTCCAGTGCTATTGAAAATGTATGTTTATCTACGGGTATACTAAAATAATGTTTGTCCACGGCATAAAGAGGGTAAATTTGGCATGGTAACAGTCTAAGATAAACTAATAGCTAAGTAAGATAGGTATTTACTTTGGCAGTGATAACGTACACCCATCAAAAAAAATCGCGTGGCCTTCGCCAGGGGTCAAATTTCCATTTCTTTTATACATTCACTCTTTACCTCTATTTACCTCTTAATAGTGGGGATTTATTTACATCGCGCATGTTTATGAACGGATAGATGTGTTTTTCTCACTTCTTCGTCTGAGGTTAATTAGGCCCTAAAAATACGGACCAAAAGTTCACTTTAGTGGTAATTCGTAGGGCGTTGTCATCCACTAGTAGCAATTTTTTTTCTGGGTCCATTGTGTGCGATACTCCAAATTATAGGAGAACTTTGTATTATTTACGTCCAAGCAGGGATACTTTAAATCTAAAATTAAAACAATACGACTTAAGCGTATGTTAGGCTTTGCTTGGATAATAATAATAATAATAATAATAATAATAATAATAATAATAATAATAATAATAATAATAATAATAATAATAATAATAATAATAATAATAATAATAATAATAATAATAATAAATTATTAAAATGAAAGGAAAACCTCCCACCGTACTACCAATACTCACACGACCCAGTCCTTGAATCCACTGAATATCTCTAATATTAATCAATTGTTTTAATTGGTGTTTCCAACGTGTCTTTGTGTGTTCGGACCTTATTGCCTCTAGTTTTTAGAATGTTTTACAATTTTTCATTTTCAATATATGTGTTATTTCTTACAGCATGTCCTGATAATAACCTATTTGACAGAAATCACTTTTAAAAAAATACATAAAAAAAGGATTTTCGTTTTTAACCTCCTACATAAGAGATGGAAATCTGTATACAGGTGGTAACATTCTATCAATAGAAAAAGCATCATTTACTTGATAGATCCATGTAATCTGAATTAGTATCTTGATATCCAACCGTAATATACAAAATACTGGCAATTTTGCTCTGTAGCATTATTTGTTTATTTTTCATTGTAAGAAATGGCTATTACCACCTGACAAGCAAGTATACTTTCTGCATTCTTACGACTTTTTTTTATATTTCAGCGTCCGGAAAGACCGTCACAGCGTATGTCACCACAGTCTCGTTCAGGTAGGTTTGCTATCTTAACATCACATTTTCAAAAAAAAAATCAAATATCATTAATATCAAAAAATTATATCTGATGTAATAGGAGACCAGTAATACAGAATTTGATTGTTTCATTTTGACTTGAAAACTCTTGTCAGTACTTACTTGATTACGATGAAATTAATTAAGAATTAGGTAAATGAAAAATGCGGTGAGGGTAAATATCAACATTTTAGGAAATTTTCTTTGACAAATAAATGAAAATGTAAACAAAAATTAAAGTAAACGTGTAAAATTGTAATACACCGTACTAAGAGAGTGGATTCGTATCGAATGCTAGGAATAGTAGTTTTTCTACTATCACAAGGGTATTTGCTGTTTTTTTTTACAGTAAAGTGATTGGATAAGTAGGCTATTCCGGTCATCTGAACAGATATAATTTCATATTCATCGTAGTTAAAATATGAAACTGACCAATTGCAGTGGTCAAATGCAAAGAAACGAAATTTACACGGTGTAAATTTTACGCGTCGTTTTATGACACTTGACAAAAGTGAGGTTACGAATATACTTCAAAAAGATGCAAGTCAGTCAGATAATTTTTGTTTAATTACAACATTTATCTCAGAGCCTTTTCATAAGTACATTAATTTTTCCTAAAGAGTGCATAAAATGGTGCTAAATTTAAAGATATAAAACTAAAATATATTTTTACCAAATTATTGTTATTTTCTCAACGACCTAAAGATTTGTTTACAAATGCGCTTTCTTATCCAAAAATCTACAGTTTTCCACTAATTTCTAGACAATTATTACAAGATTTAATGCACAAAATGTATAAACAAAATAATATTGTTAGTTTTTTGCAATGACGGGGCTCCAACCCTAATCGACGTTAAGACTTTTATTTATACGCAACATAGAAAAATAACGGTTGATCTTCCTTAAAAGGTGAAAAATAGTATATAAAACCAGATAAACACACGAAATTATAAAACTCCTGGAAAACAAATAATTCCATCGTTTAAGGTTATTCTCTTGGTTTGGATTGCTAATGGTTTTAAGGTATGTTATTTCTACAGTATTGCCACTTTCCACGTTTGCAGTGTTGCAAGTATGTAAATTTGCGATTATTTGACCATAGCAAACGTTAAGTTTAATATTAATACACAAAAGTCGTTTTTAACTGTTTTATCGTATCATTGAAGATTAAGTCATTTTTATATGATATCTTTATTAATAATTATTAACATCATAAACGTACTAAAACCTACATAACACCTTAGTTACTCATAATACATTAGTTACCATAAATTAGTTACGAAAGCATAATACGTTAGATACCAAATAATATTAGAACTATTTTTCATGAACATGTAAAACAATATTTTGACAATTTTCAAATTTGATGGATACACCTTTGTCTTTAACGTCCACGAACTTAGGTATGCCCTCTGAAGACTAATTAATGACCGAGCAAGCACTCTTTTCGATTTCGTGCGGTTTCTCAGTGCTTAATCTACTGCCGGAAACATCGCCGATTTGAATCCAAAATTTTTCTTCTTGATGAAACGTATTAAGGCGCCGTATTTGTCGATTTCCACTCTTTCCTTCAGTTCTAAAGTCGCTCGTAACATGGAATATTTCGGTCATAAGGATGAAGCAGAGTATTCCTCAGAGAGTTTTGCGAAATACGCCAGCAAACCGTTTCTTTTGCACCTGTACTTTGTTTCGCCACTCATAAAACTGCCGATATTCTTTTTCATAACGGATTTTAAATTTGTCCGGAAGCAAGTTTAACCTTATAATGTTGGCTGCAGCTAATATATTGTCAGAAATATCTTCCATGATTTTAATGATGACTTTTTGAAGTGCCAAAATAAAATGACATAAAACCTTGTTTTTATTTTCGCATCGCCGTTGTCAATGATACGATAAAGCTTTGAATACAAGTCGATTATTAGCGATTTAACACCGTCTCGGACATTGCGGGTGACTCGGCTATTGCCACGTCACCTAGTAATGTCCTCGACTATTATAAATCGCCTAATAATCTCGTTATATTAATAGCTATAAAACGAGTTTGACAGCTATTTTGCTAAATATTCGACCTTATAATTTTTATGCAAGCAGGCAACCAAGAATACATTTCCGCAGAATAATTAATCAAATTGACTGGTTGAGAAAAATAAATTGTTAATTTTTATTAATAAATATATCGCTGTTTGTCTATTATTCTGCAAAAGATCGAATGTGAGAGAGATATTATATTCAATGGGAATTTGAGTAAATATAAGAAATTACCCTAATCGACAAATATGTTACAGTGTAATAAATTTCATGGTTTTTCTAACAAAATCAATTTTTCTTAGTAATGGATAATTTAATTATCCATGATATATGATTAGTAGTATTCAACCTTTATGTCGGGTTGGACGGTTTTAATCAAGAATAAACTAACCATGCAACTTCGACTGTAATATAAACAAAATTAAGTAGTAGAAGCTTTGTGCGCCTAACAATAATCAATAATAAAAACTTAGAGGTTTGCGGACAGTTGTGCAACTGCCTTTTAAATTAAATTACACAACGATTTTTTCACAATCAAAATGACCCGTTTTATTAATTCTTGATGAACTAATCAGGTGATTGTGAGTTTCTGCCACTGTAATTAATATCGCAGTAAAAGTTTTCGGGTTAATTATTGTTTAAAAGCTTTTTGTAACCCAACATTAACCTATTATAATTATTTTTTAGAACCCAGAACAGCCAGTCGCTATGGCAACACAGGTAAGCAAAATTTAAATAAAGTTTACCCAGTAATTTTAAGGAGTTTAAAGAATATTTTAAAATATGCCTTTTATCAATGCCAGACTACTTTGTGATGAAAATAAAATCTTATGTGTAGTTTGATCAGTGGCCAAAAAATGGCAGCATGTGAAATGCTGGTTTTGTGTTACAGTGGCAAGGTCATGAAAATTTTATTTTTCGAGTTATGCAAGTTTGGTACATACAGGGTGTCCCACCGGGAACCGAATCGATCTATATATTATTATAGAAAACTATACATAGGAAAATTTTGAAAATTTGACAGTTTGCTGATGCTGATGGGGGCGACTGGACTAAAATATTTTTATAATGGTGGCACTTCCGGTTATACCAGAAGTAAGCGTCAACTTGTTTATTTTAAATGGGACACCCTATATATTATTACATTTTTGCATTCTACGCAAGATTCTAGGCAGATTTTGTATACCATGTCTTATGTCTAAACGTTTTTGACATATTTTAAGCCTTAGAATAATTATCAATTTTTTCTATAAAGAAGCCTTATTTATTTAATTTAAGTGGGATTCCTTGTTATAAAGGACCTGCTTTAATAGATTTTTTATAATATTTTGATAACTATTAATTTAGGGTGTTTAAAAAATAAGATTAAAAATGAAAATGAAAAAACTGTCAAAAGTCCAGATTTTCAAATGGAAACACCTAAATTTCATAATTATTTCTTATTTAGCATTAAAAATAAGGGTAAGTTTGTATGAGATTATATATCCCAAAAATTCTTAGTTTTCGAAATATTGCCAATTTAATATTTTTATATGGGTATTTTGCTGCAGATTTTAAGTTCAGTTACTCTTAGTTGGCTATGGCGGCGTTGAAAAACAATCAAATGCTAAAAAAATCTATGACGCTGTCACTTAACATTATTAATAATCATTCCTGGGTGCTTAAATTATACAAACGAAGATTATTTAAACTTATTTATTATTTATGGAGAATGTGATAAAGTTATATCATGTCACATTTGCCATTCGATATCCGCAAAAACAGAAGCCATCACAATGTGCTTATTAATAATGTTTAAATGGTAAGTGACAGCTTTATAGATTTTTTAGCATTTGATTGTTTTTCAACGCCGTCATAGCCAACTAAGAGTAACTGAATCAAAAATCTGCAGCAAAATCCCCATATAAAAATATTAAATTGGCAATACTTCGAAAACTAATAATTTTTGGGATATACAATCTTATACAAACTTACCCTTATTTTTAATGCTAAATAAGAAATAATTATGAAATTTGGGTGTTTCCATTTAAAAATCTGGACTTTATGCATTTTTTTCATTTTCATTTTTAATCTTATTTTTTTACACCCTGTATTAATAGTTATCAAAATACTATAAAAAATCTATTAAAGCAGTTCCTTTATAACAAGGAATCCCACTTAAATTAAATAAATAAGGCTTCTTTATAGAAAAAATTGATAATTATTCTAAGGCTTGCAAACGTCATTTTTGACATAACAATTCAGATATGTCAAAAACGTTCAGACATACGTATAGGACATGGTAAACAAAATCTGCCTAGAATCTTGCGTAGAATGCAAAAATGTAATAATATATAGGGTGTCCCATTTAAAATAAGCAAGTTGACACTTACTTCCGGTATAACCGAAAGTGCCACCATTATGAAAATATTTTAGCCCGGTCGTCCTCATTAGTATCAGCATACTGTCAAATTTTCAAAATTATCCTATGTATAGTTTTCTATATATGGATCGATTCGGTTCCCTGTGGGACACCCTGTATATATGCTGTAATACAGGCTCTCAGAACACATTGTGCATTATTTATTGACAATATTTTTATAACTGCATATTTTTTAATAGGGAGTCTGTCAGACTCCCTGTCCGTATTAGTGTAACAAAACTGGGTGTCCGTAGTTAAGGGTTAAGCATACTTTTTTTTTAAGTCAGGCAACTTGAAAGATCAAGATAATATACCTATCCAAAATTAAAAATTAATGTTGTTTCAAATTTCATAAAAATCAGTTATTTACTAAATAACCCTAAAATGGCTTCTCCCGTAAAAATACATTTTTTTAGTTCTTCCAAACAATCGATTGGCCTACCATAGATAGTGCGATTTTGTAATTGATATTATAGTTCTTTAAGGTTAGGGTGATCTTAGAATGATTTTAGACATGACAGGCACCTCAGATAGTTGTTACACTTCCTCGTTGGTTTACACTTATAGAGGTGTAAGTTTAGTTATAGAATCGCACCGTTAATATAAAGCATTAAATCCATTGCCGGTAGACGGGTGCATAAAGACAAGCTAAAACTAATATTACATAGATGTATAAACTTAATGATGCAAGTATGGAAACGACATCAATTTGTTTGAAGTTAAACAATTAATACCAGTGTTATTCTGAGATTGGATGCAGGCCTAGTATACAGGGAAAAAAGTTCCTTTTATTTATCTCAATAATGTTTAATGCTCGTATTAGATACTTCAAGCCCTTCTAATTAAAGTACACTCTTTTGATGCCACACTCGTATTCGGCAATTTTATCTGACGTTTAGTTCCACTGAACTACCTGATGTCCAAGGAGCCAGACTAGTTTTACTTTTTTGTTCTTGAAAACCTGCTTAGGGCATCTTACATTAGAGGACGATGTTGGATGTAACTTTTATATAACTGGTAGGTTTTAAGGCTACTTGGCTGTTAGAGCCTATATTTACCTTTCGCTTTTCACAATTATTAATTACCCCTGCCACACTGGCGGTCATCAATATGGCAAATGCGCCATTCTAATGAATATAGTCGGATCTGGTCTTATCGTGCGAGTCATACGATTCAAAAAAGACATACTCTCAGTTTTTGTTTTCTTTACTTGCGTTTAATTTTACCCTCTAAATAAAATACGTAAGATAAATGAGACAGACTTATTCCATTTTGATATGAAAAAAAAGGATATATATGTATTTAGTTTCCAGCGATTCTAAAAAAGCTTATAATAGCACTAACTACGTTTTATTTTAAATATGCCAGTTCTGTGACTTTGACAGTTTGTGACAAAATGAAACAATTTTCTGGGTTTTTGCATCCCCAATCAAAAAAAAATGGTACTTAATCTGATAAACTATTTCGAAAATAAAAGAAAGAGTGGAAATTCATCAACCAATATTCAGGAAACAGTAGCCAAAGCACTGGGAATTAAGTTTAAGGACTGTGCAGAAAATTGTGCATGACACAAAACATAACATAATACCCAAGAATACTAAAAAGTGTAAACGAAGAAAACGAAAGACTGAGGATGTAAGCGAAAATATTAAAATTGAAGTTCGAAATGTGATTTACGATTTATACAAATCAAAAACCAATGTAACTCTTCCACTTTTACAAAAAACATTAAAAATTCGGGGTGTTTTGGAAATTTGACTTGAAGCGTTATCAAAATTATTAAAAAATTTAGGGTTTCGCTATAAAAACGACTGTAACCGAAGATTTTTATGTGAGCAGCCACAGATAGTGAGTCAGCGTGTTCAGTTTTTAAAAAAATATACGGACAATTACAAATCGAAATTTAGAATAGTGGTATTTTTAGACGAAACGTGGATATTTTCGAATGGAAGTGGTTCAAAATCTTGGCAAGATGAGTCTGTAAAAAGTGTTTTAAGGGTGTATTTCACATAACGGGATAATTGTATGTCTGGCACTGTAGGTCAAAAATTTTAAACAATATTTGACTTCTGTAAACACTATATGAAAGAAAAGGATGTTTTCCAGATGCATTTTTTTAAAAACTCGTTTTCGTTTAGGTTTTCTTTTTGTTTTAAATATTATTAACACTAAAACGTCATTTCTGTAACTGTCCCTTTTACGATTTTTTAACTTTGAAATTGTGTATTAAAATAATTTTACCAGAAAAAACACATATTTTAATATTAAGTGATCATATAAAAGTATATATTATGGTTTTATAGAGCTTTTAGTGTGCTGTTGTCCAGTTGATCAAATCCAGTCATAAAATTAAATTGTCCGGCACTGCTCGCATCATATCGGTAACACGTTAAAAACCACCCGCGATCTATATTACCGATCGGGTGTGGCAAGTTTAGCATGTGTGAAAATAATAGCAAGTTATTGTACGCGGTTAAATAAGTGCTCAAGTTTTTGCTGTTTGAGGTGAGTTTTTTTAAATTAATTATTGAATGATAAATTTTACTTGCGTATACTTATTATGACACATTTCGATAACGAGGTAAAATTCATTTTTACATGGTTTTTTTGACTAGACTTGTATATTTAATTTTGTTAATCTAGCGGCCCTAAATATAACCTAACATTTTTATAATTCTATTGCACCCATAGAGGGCGATATCTAACATTTAACGTATTTTTGTCATTTCGGTAACATGATTTCATCATATCGGTAACAAATAAATAGTTACCGATATGATGATTTCGTTACCGAGATGACTAACTATGTTTTGTTTTCTCTAGCACAATGGACGAAAGATTTAAAATTCTAAAGGAGAAATTAAGGAATGATAGAGAGAAAGCCTTGAATTAAATAAATTAAAAAAACAATTTAGAAAGGAAGAAAAGAAACGGGAAAAAGAATCTAAAGGCCGAAAAACAAATCAAGATCTGAGAAATGATAGTCAAGTTGTTTCAACTTTAAATAGGAAAGTTAATCATAATATTCTACAACAATCTGAAGTTTATGATGACCAACCAATTACGAATGCGGTTGAAACACTGAAAAATTCTAATGCTACTAAAAAAACAAAGACTAATACTACTACTTCTAAAGAAACTTTTAAGGCCAGCAAACCTAAAAGTGTAAAAAAAAAGTAAATTCGAACTCAGAACAATCGTTAAAAGAAAAAAGAGAAAAAATAAAAATGAGGGTTCAAAAGCATAGACTTTTATTGTCAGAAGACCAACTTAACGAAAAGCGAAAAAAGGATAGAGAAAGATACAGAAAAAGTAAACAAATTGGTTTAATTAAAAGCATAAGAGAACTGTCGCCAAAAAAATAAGCAACGAAACGAAAAGAATGGAAAGCAAATAGTCAAAGACACAGAGACAAAAAGAAGTTGCTAAAAGAAACAGACAGGTATCTTGAACAAAATTCCCCTCCCTCAACTGATGATGAACAAGATCAAAATCAACCACCTTTGAACAACAGTAATGAAGATAACTATGTGCGAGAAGAAAACGAAGCTATTCAAAAAGAGTCAAAAAAAATTTTAATAAAAAGAAATGTTGGAAGACAGAAAGTAAAAAAAAGTAGAACCAGTTGTTACCGAAAACTAAAAGAATCAGAGAAACAGATATCAGAACTTAAAAAATCGTTGGCGAAGTATAAAAAGCAGATTCAAAGACTTAATTTTAAAAAATTCAAACCAGCTACTCAAAAAATTACAGATATGGACTCGCCTGAGACAAAGGTAAATAAATTGACCACTGAAATAAATGTACCCCCAGCTATAAAGAAACGCCTTATATTCGGTGAAGTTTTGAGAAATCAACTTTCGGAAAATGCTAAACAGCTGGTGACTCAAAAAGACAAAGATATTTTTTCGAAAGTAATTAGCGGCAAAATAATAAGAAGATACAGGATGGTTGGACAGGCAAAAAAAATAATTTCGTATAAAATGCACAAAAAGCAGATTAATAATCTGAAATTAAGGCAATATGAGAGGAAAACACGCAGCAGTGAAATTAGCATTGGTATAAGAAAATCTGTGCATGAGTTTTTGGAAAAGGATGAAAACACGAAAATGTGCCCGGGAAAAAAGGATTTTGTTGCGAAGGGAAAAGTAAAAAGACAGAAGAGAATTTTACTAGATTCGTTTAAAAATTTACATAAAAAGTACTTGGCAACTGAACCAAGACACAGAATTTCAATGACGACGTTTTGGAGATATCGACCTTTTTGGGTTGTTTTACCAAAATATAGCGATAGAGAAACATGTGCATGTATTAAGCATGCAAATATGGAACTCATCGTTTTAAAAATGTTTCATGCTAAATTAATATCTGCCAAACGTCCAGATGATCTTCTGAAAGAATTAGTCTGCGATGAAAAAAATATAAATTGCATGCTAAGACGCTGCCCAAAATGTAAAGGGAATGTTTATAATTTAAAAACTGGAGATGTAAGTGAACTTGGCGAAATCGTATTTAGGCAGTGGGAGTCAAAAGCAGAAAATCGAACAATTAAAGGCGAGTCAAAAATAACAAGAAGAACCTCAAAAGTTGAAAAAAAAGTGACAGTAAGAGAGTTACTAAAAATATTGAACAAACAGGCAGTAGAATATTTAAAACACGTATTTTTCATAAGGCACCAACAACGAGAAATTAAAAAAAAAAAAAAGATTTAGAACCTAACGAAATATTAATACAAATAGACTTTTCAGAAAACTATGTTGCAAAATATAATACTGAAATTCAATCGATGCATTTTGGGGCCTCGAAGAAACAAATATCACTGCACACAGGACTATATTACTATCGCAATGAAGAAGATGATTCTGTTAAAAGTCAATCCTTTTGTTCGATTAGTGATAACTTAGACCACCAATCGCATGCCATTTGGGCTCATTTGGATGGAATACTATTAAAACTGGTGAACGCTTTTCCAAACACTACCTACTCGATTAATTTTTTTTTCGGATGGCCCTACTTCACAATACAAAAATCAAAACAACTGTTTTTATTTATTGAAAAAGGTCCCGGAATATTTTACTAATATAGAAATGATCTCGTGGAATTTCAGCGAGAGCGGCCATGATAAAGGACCAATAGACGGCGTTGGAGGAGCCTTAAAACGAAAAGCTAATCGACTTGTACTCCAAGGATCCGATATTACATGTGCCAGCGAATTTGTTACTAAACTTAGCGAGAGTTCAATAATAATTTGGGAAGTTCCAAACAAAAAAATTGAAGATATGAAAAAAGAATTGCCTCAAAATGTGCCAAAAGTTCCAAATATTATGTCTGTACATCAAGTGACTTGGGACAAAAACACCGATAGCAAGCTATTCCTACGAAGTCTTTCCTGCTTTACTTGCAATTTTGGAAAACCATGCAAACACTACAGTTTAAAACCTCCAGATGTATCCCTTGTGAACATCACTGAAAGTATTCTTTTTTATAATTTTTGCATGACCTTTTCTTTTTTCAACTTTTCCTACAGATTTTAAGCTATGTACAAGAATATTTGATAGTTTCTTTATTACCTGTAAAATATCTAAATATTCCTTTTTTTTTCATTTTGTAAAATTTTCTTAACTTTGCCAGAAATCAAAAAATCAACTCTTGTTAGAAATAAACCAACAACAAACGATTTGCCATTAAAATTACCGACATTTAAAGCAACACTAGATGATTTCCAACAATTGAGTAATAGTACAGATAAATTACGACTACAGTCAAACGAAGATGAGCCACCACAGTCAACTTTCAAAGTAAACATAATCTCCGATTTTACAATATTCCAACCATTTTGTCACAATACCAGAATCGAAAACGGCAGCCTATGCTTTATTTGCACCTTTAAAATGAATAGAAACTCCCCTGGAGTTAAGTGTATGGATTGCAGAAGAATGTATCATATAAGATGTATTTTAAAACAAAAGCTGGCAAGCAATGGAAATGAGGTTTTTCGATGTAAAGTCTGCTTGGAAAAAAAATTTTGATTATGATGAATAAAACTTAATTACTTAATTTATTAGTATTATTTTTATCGAGGACCTTTTAGCAAAGTTTACAGATCTATAAACTGTTCTTTAAAATATTAATTTTATTGTGTTGGTTATTTAAAATTTCCATTTGTACAATATTAAGATCATTTCTGTAACATTTCGTCATTTAGGTAACGCTCTATTTTCCTGTGTTTTTGCCTATATTTTTGTCTTTTTTAACGAAATTTGATGTGCAATTAGTACCTAAGAGTAGTGTCTAGTAAAAAAATGAATTCAGTAAGTTTAAATTAAATAAAACATAAAGTTATTATGAAAAAATGTAAGTCAAAACTTAAGATTTTATGGATTCCATCACATTTCTTTAAAAAAAATTAAATAATAACATCCTAAAAACAAATATTTACAAACAAATTAAAAAACTTCACTAAGGAGATTTTTTCTAGCGAATAAATCTACGTAAATTGTCATTATTGAAATTAAAATTCTACGTTAATCATAAGTTACCGAAATGACGATTTAATGTCTTTTTTATTCTTTGATTTAAATTATTTCAATATTTACTACCAATTTTTCGTGGCCAGTATCCAGGTTTGATTTAGTAAACATAAAGCATTAAAACTATATTCGCTTTAACTGTATAATAATTCCTTTTTTTTTGTTCAATTTAATGTTCAAATTGTTCCGTTATGTAAAATACGCCCTTAAAAGGAAAAAGGGGTGCGGTACGGGAAAGCGTTTTATTATTTTGCATGCCGGTTCTGCAACAGGATATGTTGCAGGAGCGAGTTTAATTTTTTCTTTAACATCAAAAAGTGTTGACTATCATGATAATATGAATAGCGAAATGTTTGAAAAATGGTTAAAAGTTCAATTGATACCAAATTTGGATGTTCCGTCTTTAATTGTATTAGATAATGCATCATTTCATTCAAGAATTTTAAATAAACAGCCTACTTCATCTTGGAGGAAAAGTAATATTTATGAGTGGCTGGAAAAACACAACCAAAATCCTTTACCAAATATGCTTAAATCGGAACTCCTATCAATAGCCAAGTCTCTTAAAAAACCCAAAATATACGTGAATATGGTCATGAGGTTCTACGACTGCCACCATATCATTGCCAGTTTAACGCAATAGAATTAATATGGGCTGGTGCAAAGTCTTATTATGAAAAACATGTAGGTTTTCTTAATATTATATTATGCTTTTTTTTCATGCACATTATTCTGCATAGTCCTTAAACTAATTTCCAGTGTTTTCATTACGGTTTCCTGCATATTGCTTTGCGAATTTTCACTTTTTCTTTCATTATCGAAATAGTTTATCAGACTAAATGCCATTGTATTTTTAGGTTTTAGTAGTAAAATTGTTAAAATAAATTGCACTGTTTATTATTGTCATTTTTAATTAAAGGGTACAGTAGGTATATAATTAACGATTATATAATTTTTTTGTAACTTTTTCAACTCCCATGTACATAATTTTTACAAAACTAATAATATTAGGTATATGTGGCTATCTTCGCGAGAGCCAAAATAATGAAACTATTTTTCCTTCCTTCGGTGATAGCCTCTGTATTGTCTGATTTGACGCATATGATCAGTGACCTTTGGAGCCGCACGTTAAGACCAGATCTGACTATAGCTATCTCGGCTGTTAGTCGTTTTTAGGTTTCAGCTCCCTATAATTCTATTCTTGCTATCCGCTATCCCATCAGTGTAGCATACCAAGGCGTGATCAAGAAATATTGCCTCCTTCCTCTTCCATCGATTCTTAGTGGGAATCGAAAGAGAGAACTTCGTGTTCAGTCCTAATCAATCCTTTGTTAAGATCGCCTAAAAGATCAGTCTGGAAACTTCGGCCAAGAGAGCTATCCCCGTATATCTTACATCTCTGAAACCTTTCTGATATTCGATAATCTTTATTCTCATTTAGGCCGCCATCGCCACTTTCCATAGAGTCAAAATGTAAAATACAATGACGTAGACGACTACGAAGAGAAAACTTTAAACATTTTTTAAATAATTAATATTATATTTGTAAGTAACGTCTAAGAAATATTCCATTATTGGTTTTTAATGACGACATTCAGGTACGCCATCAATCCTTGCAACACTATCTCTCTAGAACGATAGAAGAGTTTTGGACTGAAACTCTTCTAGCGTTCAAGAAACATCATTGTATCCAACCTTCAAATACTATCTCTCTAGACACCTACGTCATTGTAATTTTAATGATTGATTTTGACTATATCCAGAAGAAAGACTGAGTAGCCCAAGAAAAACCTCAAGTCCAATCGTAGGGTTTATTCTCCTGGTTTCAGTTATACCTAGACTGGTCAGTCTCGATACTTTCCAGAGTTTTGTGTAATCAGTGGTTTTTTCTATCCCAGGCCATCGGACTATCGAACCATCAGCGACCCGCGGCCTGCTGATTTTGATTGAGAGTCAGCATCTAACCTCTTCATAACATGATCACCTTCTCCATCCACGAGCGCTTATGATCTAAAATAATTCCCGCGCATTTAAACTTTTGCATCAGGTTCAAAGATTCTCCGTACATGTGTGATATTTATCGATGTTCTCTCTTTATGCAAAGAGAACCATTTTCATTTTTCACAAGCCAACTTCTTTCGCACACTACGTTTAGATACTTCCCCATTACTAGAGTCGGCTGCGGCAAGCCTTTTCATCAATAAATCCATCACCTTAATTGCAAAACGAGGCAGTCGCCCCTTACCTCAGTGTCAAAACGGCAGCGGTCGCATTCCACTCTTCCAACAATAAATAAAGGAAACATTTGTGTTTTCCTGTATATTGCGATGGTCTCAGATCTCAGGGACACCATCAAAATATTTCTTTCCTAGCTCAAAACAAACAGATTGGTACTACTCGTACATACGCATCATTAAGTAGCCCACGAATAATAACATAAAACTCCAAAGAATCGTATTAGTTTTACTTAATTATTGTTAAGTATTAATCTAAGTCCTATCTTTATTTTTAGCGGATAGCTCCAGAAGTGCATTTAATCCCCTAGGTAAATATTTAAAACTATTATTTTTATAATAAAAAAACGATATTACTAGATCGACACCTTCGTCAGAGTATGCTTGTACGCAAAAGTCGGCTGCGGCAAGCCTTTTTATCAATAAATCCATCACCTGATACCTTAGTTGCAAAACGAGGCAGTCGCCCCTCACCTCAGTATCCAAACGGTGGTGGCACTATGGTCTAAAAATTATACAGCGACAAAAAGCCCAAAAAACCATTATCCAGAAATGCATATGTTTTCATTCTTAAATAAACAATTAGGCTAAAGCTGGTCGGTAAGGTTCATATTTGTACCTTTTAAGCAGGTAGCGAGACTGAAAGTTGAGCTTACCCAGATGGTCTATTAGTTTTGCTTTGTTATTCCTTTTCAATCAGTAAAATTTTGGTTTTCAGTAATTTGTGCTTTTGTTTTTTGGGTTATTATTAAATTTGGTACCAGCATGTCAAGTGATTCTTAAAGTAAGTAAAGATTATTAATAAAAATAATTTAAAGTTTTGTGAATGTATATAATATCCAAAAAAAGAAATACTTCACAAACAATTAATATTTTCATTTTATACTATATTTATTCAGGCAGAAAAAAAATGTACCCTTTTTTCTGTCCCAAATTTTTTATATATTTTTCTCTTCTCCTTTATCTTTATTTTAACACTAAACTTAATATGCGTGGGTTTGCGGAAATTCTAAAAAATAATTTTTTTTCTAGGCGTATCAATGCAGTTAACTCGACTTCAGCTCTTGAATATTTAAAGGCAAGAACCTTGTTAGTAAAGTTACCACTGCGGATAGTAAAAGACAGTTAATTGATTATGTACTTTCTAAATTGCCAGATTGTACTGAAGAGATAGTTACCACTAAGATATCATATTTCTGTCAAAAAATGTTTTATCGGTGAAAGGGAAGTGGTACAAACATAAAAAACTTTCTCCAACGTAATCAAGAAGGGCATAAAAGGAATCTTATGGAGCAAAATGTTAATAGAGCTGAAATTTCTCCTGCCACACCAACATCTCATAGGAGTTCAAGGAAGATTTTTACTACTTTGAGTACTCGATGAAAGCAAAGATATAGTAAAAAATTAATGTAGTCCCATTCACCGGAAGAGCTGGCCTTCGCCACACAAATGAGTTTCGCCAAGAAGTATCAAAGGAATGTTGCTAATAAGAAAAACTTAAACATCCAGCCCACGAACACATAATTTTATGAAGAAAAATTCATCATCTTCAAGGGTACGGGCTTACACTGCAGATGAAGCATTGGCTTTAATAATAGATTGTAAATTAATTACAGATCAATACCTTCAACTTAGAAATAGAGCAAAAGTAAGAAATATTGATCTTTATCCAGCCTACAACAAAATCTTGGAAGTGAAAAAGCGATGCTATCCTGATGAACAGGCTGTAATAGTTACAGAAACTATGGCACAAGTAACATTACAAAATTTATTAGACACAATCACTGAACGTCTGTCTAATGTCCAAAACGAAATTGTTTTGGATGTTATTCTGGAAAAGTAAATTTTTTTATTTCGTTTTTGATATATTATTAATTTTTAATCTTATTATTTGTTTAAAAAACTTTATGTAATGTTATGTAAGTTAGTTTATAATTCCCTGTAATGTATTTTAGTTGGCTGGGAATAAAGATTTTAAAAAAACAACACTTCGTATATTTTTTTGTTTATTTCTTTTTATTATGAAGTAGATATATCTTAAAATTTAGTTTTTGTTATTATTGTGTAAGTACTAATCAATAAAAATATAAACAATATAGTGCAAAAAAAAAAGTTTTTACTGTTTTTAAACTTTAAAAATACTTTTGTCGCCGTAAAAACGCCATTTAGACTACTGTGCAGAGGTCTCAGATCTCAGGATGACACTATCAAAATATTTCTTTCCTAGCTCAAAACAAACAGATTGGTACTACTCGTACATACGCATCATAAGTAGCCCACGAATAATAATATAAAACTCCTAAGAATCGTATTAGTTTTACTTAATTATTATTAAGTATTAATCTAAATCCTAACTTTCTTTTTAGCGAGTAGCTCCAGAAGTGCATTTAATCCCCTAGGTAAATATTTAAAACTATTACTTTTATCCGCGTATGGTTGTGCGCTAAAGTCGGCTGCGGCAAGCCTTTTCATCAATAAATCCATCACCAGATACCTTAGTTGCAAAACGAGGCATTCGCCCCTCACCTCAGTGTCCAAACGGCGGCGGTCACATTTCGCTCCTCCAACAATAAATAAAGGAAACGTTTGTATTTTCCTGTATATTGCGATGGTCTCAGATCTCAGGATGACACCATCAAAATGTTTCTTTCCTAGCTCGAAACGAACAGATTGGTACTACTCGTACACTCGCATCATTAAGTAGACGAATAATAACATCCTAAGAATCGTATTAGTTTTACTTAATTATTGTTAAGTATTAATCTAAATCCTATCTTTCTTTTTAGCGGATAGCCCCAGGTCAATAAGTGAATTTAATCCCGAAGGTAAAATTTTAAAACTATCATTTTTATAAAAAAAAAACGACATAATTGCCCCTTCTCTCGTATTAATGAAATTTGACATATTAAGGTTAATTTTTGTTATATACCGGGTGTAATAGAAGGATTGTGTGTTTTTTTTTTAGAAAATTCGTATCACTCCGTAGAGTCTACTAAAAACTGTAACTCATAAGCTTTATCTTTTATTGACACTCTCATCTTTTTGAATCACGTCATTATTTATATTATAATTAATGTATAAATAAACTTCATTGTTAAATGTCTTCCAACTAAGCTGTGGACCCCTCTGACATTTCAAGCAATGTGTCAATAAATGTTGCTTTTTTAAGTTACAAATATTAAATAAAGAAGACACAGTTTTTTTTGTTTTAATGTTTCACTTTTTCAAAAAAGATTTTTTTTGTGTCCTAAACTCATATGTAATTGCACCGACACCCTTATTTAAGAATAATAGACACTTATATTGTCTACACTTATTATTCTTAGATTCGGTGTGCAATTGGGCTCCAAGTTATGATATGTTTAGCAAATTATGTGCCATATCCTTTGTAAAGTGAAACAATTTTTTGAACGTAACGTCTTCTATGTCAAGACAATCATCTTTGTCACGCATTAAGTATTGTATTTTCCGATCTGTCGTCGTCTTATACGGCATGAACATTAATATTGTTAATAGGCAACCTGTGTATGCAAAAGTTTTATTTACATTTTTTTGACAATACATCTAAATTTTCTTTGGCTAGTTGGCAAGTTAATCTCATTGTCGCCAACGGACATGAGAAATATAAAATTTTACCGAACACGCTCGGACAGTATTTTGTTGAAAATATCCGTACATTTTTGTTTTGTATCGACTGCGAAAGGGGACCGGTTTTATACACCGGATGGTACATCGTAGTCGGTTTCTAACTACGATGCACCAACCGGTATATATATACCAAATCAATGTCGGGTTGCACAAACGTTTTCAACAATAATTAACAACTCCGACTGAGACATAAATGAAAATTGCAGAAATAATTTTCTAACAGTCAAAATGACTCGGTTATCTTAATTTTTGATTAACTATGCAGGCAACTTTGATTGTGAGTACATAATGTCTGCTAATGTAATTTATTTTAGTTAAAGTTACCCGGTAAGTTAATTATTGTTTAAAATCTTTGTGCAACTCAAGAGTATACGAATTATACTCGATCTCTTTTTGACAGCAAATAACAAATTTTAGTCTCCGCCATGGAACGAGTAGATCCAGTACATGGCTATGCCAATGCAGTACCGCAAAGGTTATTTCAAACCAATACAACTAGTAAGTTGTTTTATTTATTACAACCAATATATTAAACAATATTTTTAATTGTTGCTATATAATACAGAATTTTTTTCCTATTAGTGGATTCAACTTAAAGTGAAGCATTTGGTCCTCAAGGTAAAAATACTTTAAATAATTCTTCCTGACAAGCTAAAACGCCTTTTCTAATATAAAGGTATATGAAACTTTTTTCTACACTTTTCGTAAAAAATAGCTATTCTTTTTAAAAGATCCGGCACCTATAATTTTAAGTATTATTTCATTGAATTAAGCGAAAAACGGTAGGAACTAATAGAAAAAACTTGGTTAAAATAGTTATTTACTAAATAACCCTAAAATGGCTTCTCCCGTAAAAATACATTTTTTTAGTTCTTCCAAATGATCGATTGGCCTACCATAGATAGTGCGATTTTGTAATTGATATTATAGTTCTATAAGGTTAGGGTGATCTTAGAATGATTTTAGACATGACAGGCACCTCAGATAGTTGTTACACTTCCTCGTTGGTTTAAATTTATAGAGGTGTAAGTTTAGTTATAGAATCGCACCGTTACTATAAAGCATTAAATCCGTTGCCGGTAGACGGGTGCATAAAGACAAGCCAATACTAATATTACATAGATGTATAAACTTAATGATGCAAGTATGGAAACGACATTAATTTGTTTTAAGTTAAACAATTAATACCAGTGTTATTCTGAGATTGAATGCAGGCGTAGTATACAGGAAAAAAAATCCCTTTTAATTATTTCAATAATGTTTAATGCTCGTATTAGATACCTACTTAAAGCCCTTTTAATTAAAAAGTACACTTTTTTGATGCCACACTCGTATCCGGCAATTTTATCTGACGTTTAGTTCCCCTGAACTACCTGATATCCAAGGAGCACTAGTTTTACTTTTTTGTTCTTGAAAACCTGTTCAGGGCATCTAACATTAGATGACGGAATTTGATGTAACTTTTAATCAACTGGTAGCTTTTAAGGCTACTTGGCTGTCAGAGCCTATATTTACCTTATGCTTTTCACAATTAATTACCCCTACCACACTGAAGGTTATCAATATGGTAAATCATTCTAATATATAGTTATCTGGGCTGTTAGTAGTTTTCAGGTTACAGCTCCCTATAATTCTATTCCTGCTATGCGATATTCCATCCGTGTAGCATACCAAGGCGTGATCGAGGAATATTATGTCCTTCCCCTTCCATCGATTCTTAGTTAAAATTGAAAGAGAGGACTTCCGGTTCAGTCCTAATCGATCCTTTGTTAAGATCGCCTTAAAGGTCAGTCGCCAAGCGAGCTATCCTCGTGTATCTTACATCTCTGAAACCTTTCTGATATTCGACAATCTTTATTCTCATTTAGGCCGCCATCGCCACTTTCCATAGAGTCAAAATGTAAAATACAATGATATAGACGACGGCGGAGAGAAAACTTTAAATTTTTTTTACTTACTTATCATAATTAATATTATATTTGTAAGTAACGTCTAAGTAATATTACATTATTGGGTTTCAATGACGACATTCAGGTATTGAGAATAACGCCATCAATCCTTGCAACAATATCTCCCTAGACACCTACGTCATTGTACTTTTCATGGTTGATTTTGACTATATCCAGAAAAAAGACTAGGTAGCCCAAGTAGAACCTCAAGTCCAATCGTAGGGTTTATTCTCCTTGCTTCAGTTATACCTAGACTGGTCAGTCTCTATACTTTCCAGAGTTTTATGCAATCAGTGGTTTTTTCTACCTCGGGCCATTAGACTATCGAACCATAGACGACTCTCGGCATGCTGATTGTTATATAGAGTCAGCGTCTAATACTAGGGTCGAGTCTTCATTTGGCTCCTACAGCTCGTCTAAGCTAGAGAAAGAAAGATCGCTGTTGATCTCTTCACAACATGATCACTGTTCTCCATCCATGAGAGCTTATGATCTAAAATAATTTCCACCTATTTAAGCTTTTGCATTAGGTTCAGAGATTCTCCGTACTTGTGTGATACTTATCGATATTCTCTCTTTTTGCAAAGAGAACCATTTTCGTTTTCCTGGGTTAACAGACAGATCTTTCTATATGCCAAATATATACATTCTTTCACACACTCCGTTTAGATACTTTCCCATTACTGGAACGACACCATCGTCCGCGTATGCTTGTGCGCAAAAGTCGGCTGCGGTAAGCCTTTTCATCAAGCCATCCATCACCAGTTACCTTAGTTGCAAAACTAGGCAGTCGCGCCTCCCGTGTTGCCGTTTGAGTATATTTTTGTACTAAATCTAGTACATTTTGGACAGAAAAGTACGAAAGTACATTTTAACATAAATCACCTGAATTCTAGTACATTTTCCAGCTTTGAAAAAAATAACCCAAAAACACTAATTTAAGGCTTTTATTACAAAAATAACTGTTTATTCACTTTGAACTGTTCATTTTTATGATTTTTTTGGATTGTATATATTGGAATTTTGTTTTTACTCCAGCTCGTAGACGTAAGAGAGCGGCGGCGACCTTTTTTAGAAGTCACTTTGAGTTGCTTATGGGGATTCTACACCGTGGGGGAGACGGTGACTTTTTTTTTTTAGAAGCCACCTTTGAAGTATTTTCTGTCCTACCCCAATTTTAGTACATTCTAGTACAATTTACAGCTGGTTATCAGTACATTGTAAAATCTATTTGCGGCACACTGTGTCCAAACGGCGGCGGTCTCATTTCGCTCCTCCAACAATAAATAAAGGAAACGTTCGTGTTTTCCTGTATATTGCGACGGTCTCAGATCTCAGGATGACACCATCAGAATATTTTTTTCCTACCTCGAAACAAACAGATTGGTACTACTCGTACACTCGTATCAATAAGTAGCCCACGAATAATAACATAAAACTCCAAAGAGCCGTGTTAGTTTTACTTAATTATTGTTAAGTATTAATATAAATTTTATATTTCTTTTTAGCGGATAGCTCCAGAAGTGCATATAATCCCCAAGGTAAAATTTTAAAACTATTATTTTTATTAAAAAAAAACTACATAATTGCCCCTTCTCCCTTATTAATTAATTAAAATTTGATATATAACATGAGAGTTAATTTTCGTTATATACCGGGTATAATAAAAAAGTGGTGTTTTTTTTTTTAGAAAATTCATATCACCCCGTAGAGTCTACTAGAAACTGTAACTCATAAGCTTTATCTTTTCTTGACATTCTCATCTTTTTAAATCACGTCATTATTTATATTATAAATAAACCTTATTGCTAAATGTCTTGCAACTAAACTGTGGACCCCTTTCAAGGTTTTTATATAGATAGGTTGCCTCGTAAGCTCGGTGTCATGGCGGACGAAACGTCATCGTCTACGTCACAAAACGTCTTTTCAGACATTTGTATACAAAATTAGCCTTGTTTGTTCTATTTTCGGAAGCTTTTAAGTGGTTTCCAGCGAATTTTTAGATAAGTAGTATCGCTACCTGTAAAAGTAGCCAAGCAAAGGCAAAGAGGGATGGGGTTTTTACATTTTCTAAAAATCATATAGTAAGAAAGCAATGGGTTAAACTTTGCTGTAAAGAAGAAACCACAAAAAAAAGATTTTGCAGTAAACATTTTGGGTTATGTCAATTTGAGAACGAAATACAATTACATAACGCTCAACCTAAGAGGCGAAAACATAGTTATAATAATGTTACTTAACATAGTTTTGTAATTTTAGCTATACCCATATTATTATTGCCAAATAAAACCAACAAGGCCTCATCAGAGAGAAAAAAGGGATAGAAACAAAGAAACGGAAGCAAATTTATATATATTTTTTAAAATAAACATTGATAACAGTAGCTATAAATCACCCGTTTTTTTTTAAAGGAAACTTGAAATTTAGTTAAATTAAATTGCACCCAGTGCTCGGTCTGTAATTGTAGACCACATTAGACATTAAAATAAAAACAGAAAACTCGATATTTAAAATTACGGTCCAGGTTTCAGTTTAATTTTATTTTTATAAAGTTCGCTTCCAGGGATAAGAAAACTAATTTATTAAGTCCATAAATACTAAAACCTTCTGAAAACTATCAAATATATATACCGTTCTCGGTTTATTTCATAATAAAATGTATCTGTCTTTCTTTGTCTGTTGAATTCATATTAGACCCGTATATCAAAGACGTTTTGTGACGTCATCAGCAGTCAGGCTCTAATTGATCAGAAAGTTACCAGACAACCGTTCTTTCTAGTAACCGTGGACCCCTCTGACATTTCAAGCAATGTGTCAATAAATGTTGCTTTTTCAAGTTACACATATCAAATAAAGCGGACACAGTTTTTTTTGGTTTAATGTTTCACTTTTCCAAAAAAGATTTTTTTTTTGTGTCATAAACTCATATGTAATTGCACCGACACCTTTATTTAAGAATAATAGATACTTAGATTGTCTGTCTACACTTATTAATCTTAGATTCGGTGTGCAATTGGGCTCCAAGTTATGATATGTTTAGCAAATTATGAGCCATATCAGCTTTGTCACGTATTAAGTATTGTATTTTCCGATCTGTCGTCGTCTTACACGGCATGAACATTAATATTGTTAATAGGCAACCTGTGTAAGCAAAAGTTTTATTTATATTTTTTTGACAATAAATCTAAATTCTCATTGGCCAGTTGGCAAGTTAATCTCATTGTCGCCAACGGACATAAAAAATATAAAATTTTACCGAACACGCTCAGACAGTATTTTGTTGAAAATATCCGTACATTTTTGTTATGTTTCGACTGCAAAAGTGGACCAGTTAAATACACCGGGTTTTGCATCGTAGACGGTTTCTAACCACGATGCACCACCCGGTATATACAGGGTGATTCACGTTGAGTGACCTATTAGAAGATCTCGGAAACGAGTAAACTTATCTTTCTAAAAATTTGATAGCAGACATAATTGGTTTTGGGCTTTTAAAACATTATATTTTGACGTTTTTATTACTTCCGGTTATACCGGAAGTTAATGCCAACTTGACTATTTCAAATGTATATTTTAGCATTTTTGATTACCGTCTTAAAATCTAAATAACTTTTGTTAATAATAATCTATTCCTATCTCTAACCGTTTTTGAGATATGAATTATAAAATGATTTTTTTGTGTAAAACCGCTCCGAGAAGAAAGTTTAGTAACTCTGAAACTAATAAAGGAAAACATTTAAAATTTTGTAAGCTTTCAAGTAATACATATATCTTTAGTTTAAATTACTTAGGTTTCACCTTTTTTATACCTTGAGTTCTTAAAATTGTGTCAATGTTTCCATTTAAATAAATGTGTATAAGTCAATTTTTGCAAATGGATCACCCTATTTTTTAGCTTACTAACGTATAGAGAATTAAATTTCCTATCTAAATGCCTAATATGTTACAATCCACATTTTTAGTCGTTTTGGAATTATGTGCAATTTAAATAAAAAATCTTAAAATTTCTGTTTGTGTTAATGCGACATTATTTTTGAAAAGAAGGTTTCGACTGGGACTTTCGTTGGCTTTGAATGAGAAATAACTAAGCAACGAACATAGGCAGTTAATAACAAATGGTAACAAAGCTCAAAGTCAAACGAAAATCCCAGTCGAAGCCTTCTTTTCAAAAATAATGTCGCATTCACGCAAAAAGATATTTTAAGATTTTTTATTCAAATTGCTCATAATTCCAAAACCCCTAAAAATGTGGATTGTAACATATTAGACTATAGATAGGAAATTTAATTCTCTACACGTTAGTAAGCTAAAAAATAGGGTGTTCCATTTGCAAAAATTGACTTATGCACATTTATTTAAATGGAAACATTGACACAATTTTAAGAACTCCCTGTATAAAAAACGTGAAACCTAAGTAATTTTAACTAAAGATCTATGTATTACTTGAAAGCTTACAAAATTTAAAATATTTACCTTTATTAGTTTTAGAGTTACTAAACTTTCTTCTCGGAGCGTTTTTACACCAAAAAATCCTTTTATAATTCATATCTCAAAAATGGTTAGAGATAGAAATAAATTATTTTTAATAAAATTTATTTAGATTTTAATAAGGTAATCAAAAATGCTAAAATATACAGGGTGTTCCATTTGAAATAGCAAAGTTGGCATTATTTTCCGGTATAACCGGAAGTAATAAAAACGTCAAAATATAATGTTTTAAAAGCTCAGAACCAATTATGCCTGCTATCAAATTTTTAGAAAGATAGGGTTATTCGTTTCCGAGATCTTCTAATAGGCCACTCAACGTGAATCACCCTGTATATACCAAATCAATGTCGGGTTGCACAAACGTTATCAATAATAATTAACAACCTCGACTGAGACATAAATGACAATGACAGAAATAATTTTCTAACAGTCAAAATGACTCTGTTGTCTTAATTCTTGATTAACTATGCAGGCAACTTTGATTGTGAGTACATAATGTCTGCTAATGTCATTTATCTTAGTTAAAGTTACCCGATAAGTTAATTATTGTTTAAAATCTTTGTGCAACTCAAGAGTATACGAATTATACTCGATCTCCTTTTAATAGCAAATAACAAATTTTAGTCTCCGCCATGGAACGAGCAGAACCAGTACGTGGTTATATCAATGCCGTGCCGCAAAGGTTATTTCAAACCAATACAACTAGTAAGTTGTTTTATTTTTTACAACCAATATATTAAAAATAATTTTTAATTGTTGCTAATATAATACAGAGATTTTTCCCTTTTAGTGGATTCAACTCAAAGTGGAGCATTTGGTCCTCAAGGTAAAAATACTTTAAATAGTTCTTACTGACAAGCGAAAACGCCTTATCTAATATAAAGATATATGAGACTTTCTCCTAAACTTTTCGTAAAAACTAGCTATTCTTTTTAAAAGATCCGGCACCTATAATTTTAAGTAGATATTATTTCATTGGATTAAGCGAATTTTTTAACTAATGTTCCATTTTGCACACATAAACTGTAGGAACTAATAGGAGAAACTTGGTTAAAATAGTTATTCTAACGTTAAATAATTCTAGATTTGGTGCTTGTAAGTCAAATTAAAAGAGACAGAATCTCCATTTGTTATGCCGAATATAAATTTCACAAGAATTGCTGGGCAATTGATTTTACATATCAAACTTTAGCTTCATAATTTGTAAAACACACTGTTCTCTAAAACAGTTCACTTTGAACTGATGGTGCGCGGACGGTGTCTCTTCCTGCTAATAACAAATGTTTTTAAAATAAAATTTGTTTCTTGTATTTTACTAAATTAATGTGTTGTTTGAAAGTCGGGCTGTATAAAGTTTTTTAATAATAATTTACTAACCAGCAAGTTTGACTGTACCATAAATGACATTGACAGGCATTATTTACTCACAACTATAGTGGCCCGGTTATTTTAAATTTTAATTTACTAATCGGGCACCTTTGATTGTCAGTAAATTAGGCCAGCCAATGTCATTTAGGTCATATTTAAACTTGCTAGTTAGTTAATTATAGTTACAATTCTTTATTCAACCCAAAAATACGATTTTAATATTTTTTTAAATAAAAAATTTACGAGAAAGAATATTTCAGAGAAGTTAGTATTATTTGAGTTCTAATTAAATTAAGTACCCATGTCTTACTTCGGCCCTGCTAGAATTTAAAAAATATAAACGACATTTCTATTGAGCGCACGCGCATTTCTACGTTCTGATCAGCTGTTGCAAGGTTTGTCTCATGTCCAGGATTGGTTCTAATTATATTTCAGTGAATTGCATGCCCCAGATTTGCAGTAGGAAACATAGGCATAAGGATTATAGTATAATTACTAGGTTACACAATGATAATTATAATAAGGATACAAATAGAAGCACGTTCTTTTCGTTAGATTCTATTTCTCCATAAATATTAGATATACAGGACAGGGTGTTCATTTGAAAACTTCCCACCACGGATTTATCGAAAACCACTGATTAAAAGGAAAAACGCCGAGACACGTCAAAAGATATGCCAAAGGGGACAACTTTTTAACCAAAAACTACTTCCCCCTTTTACCCTCTGCCCCCGGGGTCATCCCTTTAAAAATTTTAAAAGACAAGGGGTAACAAGTAATAGCTTGTTTAAAAGGTCTTTCAAAGTGCTTTATTTTGACGTTTGATTTATTAAAATCGTTCGATTCGTTTTCGAGAAAATTAGAAAAATCTTTATTTATCTTAATTTGTTGAAAAAAAAACACACGAAAATATCAAGATTATACGTGGCAGCAACCAAATAACAACCAGAATTTTTTTCCTCCTTTTTATCAACACAGATAACATAAGCGAACTGTATTTATTCTTATACCTGTTTAGCTTTTTATAGTTGCTAAGGAAAAAAAAGAATTTAATTTGGTGTCAGTTACCTTTGTGACAATCTCGGGATAGTGAAAATTAATTCATTGATTCACAAAATGGTTTACACACTAGCCGAAAGAGTGGAAATGATTCTAATTTATGGTGCCCAAAATCAATGTGCTCGGCAAACTGATGTCACATTTAACGCCAGACATCCGGGAAAGATAACTTCGCATAGGTATGTTTTGGATCTTGTAACTAAATTTACTCAAACTGGATCTGTTGCAAATAAAAAACGTTATCATCATAAAGTTTTGGATGAAGCCGCTCAAGTAGAAGTTTTGGGTTATTTTGGCATACATCCTTATACTTCATTAAGCAAAATTGTTTATGCGACTGATATTTCAATAGGCTCTGTACACACAGTTACTAATTTACATAAATTTCATCCATTTAAAATGAAAATATTGCAAGACTTAACCGAAGATGATTTCGATAGGCGAGTTGAGTTTTGTGAAAAGGACTGCAGCGATTAATGCTAATATCATTCATGAAAAGAATATCTGCTTCAGTGATGAATGCACATTTTATCTAAATGGATTTGTTAATAGGCATAACTGCAGGTATTGGAGCAATGAAAATCCTCATGCTTTTGTAGAAGGGCATACTCAGTACCCCCAAAAACTTAATGTATGGGCAGGCATTTTAGGAAACAAAGTGATTGGGCCATTGTTTATTAATGGGAATTTAAATGGAGGCATTTATTTAGATATGTTGGAAAATACCATCAATCCGCTTATCACTGAAACTATTAAAAACCAAATCGAAGACGATGGAAACCCTATGCTTGATGAGGCTGAAATATATTTCCAGCAAGACGGCGCTCCTCCTCACTATGTTCTTCCGGTTCGGCAATGGCTAGACGACGAGTTTCCAGATAAATAAATAAGGCGAAGAGGGCCTATAGAATAACCTGCTCGATCTCCTGACTTGACGCCATTAGACTTTTTTCTATGGGGCCATTTAAAATCTATTGTGTCCATTCCCCAACCTGAAACTTTGGATGAACTTCGTCAACGTATCATCAAAAGCTGCCATGATCTCCCACAACATGTTTTTGAAAATGTCTGCCAGGAATTTGAACATCGCCTATATCATTGCTTGGCCAATAACGGGTAACATGTTGAACACTTATTGAAATAAAAAGTGATATTTTCGTGTATTTTTTTTCTATCTGAACAAATTAAGATAAATAAAGATTTTTCTAATTTTTTTGAAAACGAATCGACCGATTTAAAAAAATCAAACGTCAAAATAAAGCACTTTAAAATACCTTTCAAACAAGCTATTACTTGATATAACTTGTCATTTAAAATTTTTAAGGGGATGACCCGGGGGGCAGAGGGTAAAAGGGGGTGAAGTAGTTTTTGGTTAAGAAGTTGTCCCCTTTGGCACATCTTTTGACCTGTCTCGGCGTTTTTTCTTTTAATCAGTAGGTTTCGATAAATCCGTGGTGAGAAGTTTTCAAATGAACACCCTGTATATATTTTAAAATAAACAATAACAATTTTTAGGACCACCAGTAGACCGAACGGACCCAGCAATTCGTTATCCCAATATGGTACCTCAAAGGTTATTTCAAACCAATACAACTGGTAAGTTACTTATTTCTGTTGCAATAACCAAATATTGCGAAATATTTTTTATCCAACACATGACAGTTATAACTGTCATTATCAATGTCATTTTAGACAAGTAAACTATCAAATAACTCACATTCATATTTAAAGTAGTATTCTATTTATTTATTACTATTACAAGCAGAATTCCCATTGATATTGAGATGAAAGGAAAACGCTAACCTTGTATTTTTTCTACAATTTGTATTGTGTTATACACCGATTCTTCTAAGTATCCTTCTGCTACTGTCGAGGACTTCCATCCTCCGTGACGCTTCAAAGTAATTATGTTAGCCCCTGCATAGGCCAAAAGAGTCGCCGAAGACCTTCTCAGGCAGTGACCGGTGTAGAGCGCTTTTCTCCAATTTCTAAAACACTGCAATTCTTGAAGGTATCTTCGACAACGTATTTATTTCCACACACTGGCTGGTAAACCTCCCATTTTTGTAGAAAACAAAAAAGCGGCTAGAACTAGTATTCTGTGGTCTCAAAGACATGTATTTTTTACACAAATTGATCGGGTTGACTGAAAATCCTTCTTCAAGTATGGTGAAACTTCTCGATTTCTTGGTTTTAGTGTCTGGCAAAACTACGTGAAAATATAGCCCTTTATCTTGAATATTTTCTATTTTTAAATTGACCAATTCATCGCATCTACAAGCACCGCTAATCCCCATTATCAAAGCCAGTTTCATCAACTCGTCGTCGGGAGGTTAATTCAAAAACTTCTCTTTTTCAGGTCGTTCTAATGTCTTGGACTTCTTTGGTTTGTATCCCTGTGATTTGTTTTCAAAAAGCTCGTAAGTTTGACATATTTTGAAATATCTTTTTTTTATAAAGGTGAATAGTCGAGCGAAGAATCGAATATTTGGTCCATAGCGACGATGGGGCTAATTTTTTTTGCAAATGTAAAAAATAAGCCAATAGAACATTTTCATCAATACCATTTATCTTCCGTGAATTCATCCAAAACTCAAACATTTTAAAGTTCTTGTCGTAATCATCTCAGGACTTTTCTGGCAAAATCTGCATCGCTGCTCCTTCCGCTTCCGTAAGGATATCCTCAGGAACGTAATTTTCATCGGTTTCCTCTATTTTCTATAGATTTTTTTTTCAAAAAAGCTTCCCTTTTCTGCAGGGAACGTCAAAATTTATTTAAACATTTGTTAACAATGTATCATGCCCGTGACAACCAAACAATCAACCAACTTTGACCAAAATGTAAAAAAGACTGTCAAGTCATTCTGACATTTATAGTGTACTGAGACGCAAGTAACTTTGATTTAATCACGAAACTTATTAATTATTATCGCATAAAAAACGATTTCTTCCACTTGTTGGATAAAACATTGAATGCCACTCGTGTGTTATGTTATTTAAGTCACTTGAGAATTTATACCACTCGGCCTCACGGCCTCGTGGTATAAATCGTTTTCGCGTGACTTATTTCAACATAACACACTAGTACCATAAATAACTATTCTCAATTGTTACAAAATCTCCTTTTTTTATTTGATTTATTTCGGATCATTTAGTCCACCGGGTAAAATCATTTTAAATAAGTATAATATACTTATAGAATATGTCTGTGATTACGAAAGACTCAACAATGGAGTCGAAATGGCAAAGCGTCTCAGCGGCGTGCAAGAAAGAACCAGCATAAGGATCCCCGAAACCACCGCAAATATCGGGCCCACTTGTGCCCACCCATCCCAAAAATCCTGGCGCCGCCACTGACCACAAATAACTTGCAAACGAGCGCATATTGGATATTTTGCCAACCAACCAAATCCCGCTAATCGATTTTTCAGGCGCTAAAATATACGCACTGGCTGATACCTGAAACCGGATTCTCAATTCGCTGGAAATAATTATATTTGACGCTGAATATGAAACAGATTTTTACAAAACTGTTTTGGTGGATTCCGAGAAAATCACGTCTCAAATAGTTTAGAGGGATTTTGTTGGTTGGCAAAATGTCACTATTTTTAGATGCTGTCTACCATAACGGTATTACTTTGGTTATATTAAATTGGGATTCAACTTACCTTAGGGACCAAGGTCGCGCGGCTAACAAAATTTAGTGTGGAACCTTCCTTTTTAAAATATACATTTGCACGTCATCATAACGTATTTTCACAATGGTTTTTGGGCAATATAAAATATCAATAAATACAAATTTTTGTTTGGGGGAGGAAAGGGGATAATACAATCTTCTCCTCATTGACAATCGAACTCTTAAAAATGCCAGCAACATTTCTTATTGAGTTACACCCAGCAATTATCCGATTTCTTAAATCTTCCACTCACTGGAGCAGTATAACCTAAAGACTTTAGATGGAAATAGGAAATAATATAGGAGGTTTAAGTCCGGGAATCGAGCAGGCCATAAGTGAGGTCCACCTCGACCAATCTATCCGTTTGTTACTGTTAAAAACTTATGAGCAACCACATCAAAATACTCAGTTATACCATCGTGCATAAACCACATTACATTTCTTATTGCCAATGGTACTACACTGCACCGCAAAATTAACCGGATGGAAAAAAATTCTCTTTAATTCAATCTTAAATAAGTTTTAAGTGTTTTGATTAAATTCGATAATATTTTGACAGGTTGCAGATGCAGTCGTCTTTATCATGTTCTGATATCGCTTTTACGAACAGTGAAAATGGATATGTTCACATACAGGGTAGCTAAAAAAATTGCATTTTACGCTTAATTTCTAAATACCCTGTGGAAAAACTGAAGAACTGATTAATATTTTTTTGTACGGTATTTTTAAGTCCCATCTTTTCTGAACAACTTGTTTTTTGATTCATACCGATATCTAAATTATTAAAGGAAAAACATAGGTTTAAAGGAAATAATGCAATAATCCTTTATTAGCAACAAAAAATTTAAAAATTATCATGGGCAATAGTGGTAAGATTAAAATCAAGTATTTCCTCCACGAGTCTAAATAACATCTCTCATCCTTTCAGGCATAGATTGAATTAAAATAGCAACTGCGTCTTGGGGTATCTGCTGCCTGTGCTAGCGCCTCCAAAGTTTGAAACTCGCCGTAGTTTTGCCTAACTCTCCTTCCCAGTGTATCCCACATGTGCTCAATAGGGTTCAGATCCGGACTTCTTAAGGGTCAGTCCAATACCTGAACGCCAACATCGTTCAAATACTGCATCGTTATTCGTGCTCGGTGTGGTGGAGCATTATCTTGCATTAATTTAAAATGCGAATATGGTATCACGTGTTCTTCTAAGCACTGTCTGATGTATTTTTTATCAGCGTTAATACCCCCCTGAAGTGTAATGAAGTCTGTACGGGCCTCCAAAGATATGCCGCCCCATACCATCACTCCTCCGCCACCAATTTGCACTCTAGGAGAGAAACGACATTGAGAGTATCGTTCTCCAGGCCTCCTCCACACTCTTTGACGTCCGTCAGGTGAATATCGCGTAAAACGAGACTCGTCTGTAAATAGAACGTTTTGCCAGTTGTTCATTCCAATCTGCATGAGCTCGAGCAAATTCAAGGCGCTGCCTTCGATGACCTGCGTCTAATAGAGGTCCTGTGGCAGGTATATGAGATGTTACATTCTGTTGTCTTAACCTTCTAAGTACAGTGTCAGATGACACCAAGGTACCATGAACATCTGCCAATCTTACAGCTAAAACCGGAGCAGAGTCTGTTCGCTCTCGAAGAGCCTGTAGACGAAGAAATCGATCTTCAACTGCATTTGTGACTCTTGGTCTTCCCTGCCCGGGTCTTCTCGAGTAAGAACCAGTTTCTCTAAATCTTTGGATCGCATCGGATATAGTACTGCGTGGATGGCCAAGCCTTTCTGCGATATACAGAATCGGACGACCATCATCCTGTAAAGTGACGGCTTGTGCCACTTCTTCTGGTCTCATATTAAATTTAAATTAATACACTTTTACGTTACGGTTTACAGAACAGCTTCAAAACACAAAACAACCAACAACTTACTTTAAAAAAAAACAACAATTTACTTACGAAACGCTTGAAGTCCAGCAATTAAAAAATCTGTACATTTGTTGACAATAATCTTCTTGACAAGCCATGGTACCATGGAAACGAGATTCAGAAAGACAAAAAAAGACAAAGCCAACTACAAATTTTTAAATTTTTTGTTGCTAATAAAGGATTATTGCATTATTTCCTTTAAACCTGTGTTTTTCCTTTAATAATTTAGATATCGGTAGGAATCAAAAAACAAGTTGTTCAGAAAAGATGGGACATAAAAATGCCGTACAAAAAAACATCAATCAGTTCTTCAATTTTTTCACAGGGTGTTTAGAAATTAAGTTTTGGCCACCCTGTATGTGAACATATCCATTTTCACTGTTCGTAAAAGCGATATCAGAACATGATAAAGACGACTGCATCTGCAACGTGTCAAAAAATTATTGAATTTAATCAAAGCACTTAAAAGTTATTTAAGATTGAATTGGAGCGAATTTTTTTCCATCCGGTTAATATTGCGGTGCAGTGTATACTGCATGTTTAAAAATCACCCTGTGTAACATATTAAATAATAGTTATGGCTGAGTTTTGACTAAATAGGTAACTTCTGAATAATGTTATAATTTTAAATGACATGGGACTATTTATACCTACAAGATTATATTTTTATTTTTCAGCGGATTCGTCTTTAAATCGATTTGGGACATCAGGTATTTAAAATAAAAATATTTTGATACTATAATAATTAGGAATTCAATAATAATATTACATTTTTATCTCTCTTTTTTTTGCCTCATTTTCTTTTAATAATAAAATTGAATAGTTTTATTTTGGGTTGCATACAGATTTTTAACAATAATTTACTAACCAGCGTTTTTGACTGTGACATAAATGACACTGAAATGCACTATTTATTTAAAATCAAAGTTGTCTTCATTAGTAAATTAAAATTTAAGGTGACCAGGGATTTTGAGATTGTAAGAAAAGTGTGTCTACCAATGTTATGTATGTTACCATCAAAGAGGCTGATAAGTTAATAATTATTGTTAAAGCTTTATGTAACCCGATTAAGAATAATAAATATCGGGTGTTCGGAAACTCCCTTCATATAAACCGCTGGACAATTGCTTTCGAGAAAGAAAAATTTCGCCTAAATTTAACAGTTAATATTTTCTGAACCAGATACGATATCGACCTACGGTTTTGAATGGTTGATAGATTCATCCCTTGGGAAACAGTTATCAAGGTTGGATTTTCTTTAACTGTCAGAAAATTTAATATAAAGGGTGTTAAAGAAGACGATGATTTATGCTCCAATTTTAACGGCGTGTAACTTTCACAATAATATTTTTAAATTTTATCACTACGTCAATTGAATCACTGGTTCATAGCAAAGAAAGTAATTTGTCAGATTTTTGATATCTGCTATATTTTAAGAAATACGGATTTTTTTGGAAAACCTTATTTTATTTCAACTTATTGGTAGCTAGATCTCTCTGTGCGTTGTATCAACGAAGACAAACATAGAAAGAAGACAAACCAGCGTATTAATTGGTCGAAGCAAAATGTGACATAAGAAACGCCAAAACAGCGCCACCATCGGATCTGGAGGGAACGTCTGGACTATAGGCGGGACTTTCAAATATGACCATTTTAAAAATATTGGCCGCCAAAATTTTAAAATTATATTTACAGCTTAAAAACCCATCAGGATCCTAATATTTAATTTTTACTATACTTGGAAAATTAAATGAGGATTGTGAATAGTTTGTTGGTTGTAAATATAATTTTAAAATTTTATGTCCAAAAATTTGGACAACCTTTCGGCTATAGGCGGGGCTTTCAAATATGGCATTTTAAAAAATGTTGCACACAAAACCTTAAAATGATATTTAAGGCCATCAAATTATTCACAATAATCCTCTTATTTGATTTTTCAAGTAGAGTAAAAATTAAATATTAGGATTTTCTGATTAGAGTTTTAAGCTGTAAATATCATTTTAAAATGTTATTTATTAAAGTTGTACAATTAGAAATAAAACTTCAGAAATCAGCTTATAATTATTTTTATTGACAACTACGATGAAAATATAGGTAAGATCAGTACCTCGTTTTTTCTTTATATTCCCAAAATGTACTTACTTTCCCAGATTAACCTACATTACCAGCTGTAGTGATTCCCATGGGACATTTATTCATGCAACATGCATAATCATCAAAGATTCACGTACCTATAGGTACTTCTTGAAATAGCTAACCTAAAAGAATATAAAATAAAAAAAATTAATGAATTACTTACTAGAACACTCGACAGACTTAACATTTTCTAATAGTCTAAATTCTAAATAATTGAATAGCAAAAAAAAATATTTTTTAGGTATTTATTTGTGTTACCTACAATTAATAAATATACTATAAATGATTTAGTACACATCCACATTAATAAAAGTTATTAAGTGAAAATCTCCTTAAAGAAAAAATATGTTTGGAACATAATTATTTTTGCAACAAGTAGGTAAACTAATGTAATAAATAACGAATAAAAATAACTAAAGATTTACTTACCTGCAACAAAAAGAAAACGGTCCTTTTGGTAAAAAGATTAGAAAATTAAAAATAATATAAAAATATCAAAAAAGCCTGGTCCGATTTTCAGCTATGAAGAAAGAAAAAGGGACAATTCCATTTTTGTGCCATTGACATTACAAATGTCAATGATTTGTGCTGGTGGTCAAGCTCAAAACAGGAAAGTAAGATTGTAAAATAATTTAACAGCTCGTGCTATTCATGTCAAGTACCTATCTCTGTCTGCATCAAGTTATCTCCATTCGATGTAAAAAGAGACAAATATAGTCAGACCAAGTGCGTCTGCCGTAGCTCTCTTTGTAGAAATAACTACGTAGGTGTAATATTAACACATAACTAATGGGGATAAACGTAGGTCCTAACTTGAAAAAGTCTGGAGGTCTGACGTCACTCTAGCTGCGATCCCGCCCATAAGAAGTTTCACCGGGCTGCGTTGTATCGTGCAAACTTTGCGAGTGATTATTATACCTTATAAAAAGCTTTATTATGTTCAGTAACAATAGTTGTACCTAAATGTTATGATGTACAGTGGCGTACTTATAAACACATATGTCTGTCAATGGTTTATGAGTATCTCACAATTTTTTACGATTGATTTATATTGGAAAGTACTCGCCAGGTTAATTTTTTCCTATTTTTTATTTTTTCATATCGCACTACACGTATATACAGTATACATATATACAGTGTGTTTACAAAATTTTAACAAAGATAATTTTTTTAATTTAATTTTTGGAAAAAATTTATTTATTAATTTCTAACTTTCTAACACTATTCCTAAAATTACACTTAGTTAGAAATTAATAAATAAATTTTTTCCAAAAATTAAATTAAAAAAATTATCTTTGTTAAAATTTGGTATACACACTGTATAATATACCTGTAGTGCGATATAAAAAACTAAAAAATAAGAAAAAATTTACCTAATCTAGGGGCGAGTACTTTCCAATATAAAACAATCGTCAAAAATTGTGAGATACTCATAAACCATAGACATATAGGTGTTTATAATTACGCCACTGTACATCATAACATTTAAGTACAACTATTGTTAGTTACTGAATATAATCAAGCTTTTCATAAGGTATATTAATCACTCGCAAAGTTTGCAACATACAACGCACAGCGAGATCTAGCTACCAATAAGTTGAAATTAATAAAGCAAGGTATTTCTTAAAATATAGCAGATATTAAAAATTTGACAAATTATTTTCTTTGGTATGAACCAGTGATTTAATTGACGTAGAGTGATAAAATTTAATTAATTTATTATTGTGAAAGTTACACACCATTAAAATTTGAGCAAAAATCATCGTCTTCTTTAACACCCTGTATATTAAATTTTCTGACAGTTAAAGAAAATCCAACATTGACAATTGTTTCCCAAGGGATTAATCTATCAAACATTCAAAACCGTAGGTCGATATTATATCTGGTTCAGAAAATATTAACTGTTAAATTTAGGCGAAATTGTTCTTGCTCGAAAGCAATTGTCCAGCAGTTTATTTCAAGAAGAGATTTTACATTATATTTTGTGAAACAAATTTTAAATGCATTTAGGTTCTTAAATGTCTAATAAGGAAGCAATAATCATCTAAAGATGTTCTCTATTTTATTTCTTTGCCACCGCTTAAGGTACCGGTGTGCGCTCTAAAACTAGAACTAATGTCGAAGTATATTTAAAAACCTTTACACGGCTAAAGCTTTCTTATAGGAAATTGATTATAGACTTTTTACAGTGGTTCTTTACTCGTGCGCCTTTGTTTAACGGTTGAGCTGTTAATTGAGCAGATTGATTTGACTATTTATTTTTATTATTTTTTGAAGTCATGGACAACCTAAACTTTTTATATTTTTGTGCCTTGAAAATGTATTTATTTGTAAAAATAGTTCTTTTCGGAGCTTTTATTATCGTTCTCTTGTGTTCTCGGTAAGTTGTTTATGATACGTATTTATTTTAGGAACTTTTAATGGCATGTCGCAAAAAAAATTACGGCGGTGGCTAAAGTCCGCTAAATAAAGACATGCTAAAAACTAAATATTCATCTATACTTTGTTGATAAAAATACCGAGCGATATTTTAATATGTATGGATAATATTGGTTTTGTAATAGACTAATTTTTAATTCCAAATTTTAAAAAGTTTTAGGAACCCGTACATCGGGATACATAGGCACATCTATTATTATTATATTATTATTTTGAACATAATTTTTCGATTTTATTCGTACAAGTTATGACGCAGGAGTAATCATTCGCTGTGAATACTGTATGTACAATCTCCTTTTAAAATGTAGAAACGGAGTTTTCAAACACTAAATTACTCGTAATATTTATTAAATTGCTTTTATACGTTTAGTATTTCTCCAATAATTTGCTTGTTAATGTAATTTACCAGGAGATAAATATGTATTTTTATAATATTAAGTGGATTTTTTTTTGGCCACAGTAAATCTTCCCATAAAAGTTTAAATACAATTTGAAAAATAATAAGTGTAATTTTATTTTATTATTTTTTTTATTTTAAGCAATCTTTTAATTTTATTGTCTATTTTCATTTTTTTTTTTTTTTTTACGGTTTGCCGACTACGTAGGCCATCTTGAACCGGTCATCGACCACAAATGTGATCTACCGACTGGGGAGTGTGAAACGGCACCTTCATCCTACGAGATATCCGATCTCATCCGGCCTGTCCGGCGTGAATAGGATGGCTAGGTGTCGATTCATTTTACACTCTTCCCTGAGGCAAGAGCACGCCGTGTTCCCAAGCGGTCACCCGCCCAAGTACTAACCGCGCTCGACACCGCTTAACTTCGGTGATCTGCGGGAACCGGTGCTTAATATGTCGACAGGCCCTTGCCCCTATTTTTTTTTTTTTTTTTTTTTTTTTCATTTCATCTAAATGTATTGATTATATAAATTTTTTGTTCACTACCTTATGATATAGTAGCCTTATGGCTATTTATTCAATTCGTTAAAATTTTATTCAACAAACTAATTTTATTATTTAAAGTATATTGTAATACATGACATGATATTGTAGGTTTTGAAATATCGGCGATACCAGCAGAGGGCCGACAACTTCCAGAAGGATTTGTAGGTAAATTTGTTTTTAGTAGCTTCAAAAAGTAACACATTAAATTAATAACAAGGAAATAACACATTTTTAAAATAGGCTATGCAAATGCACGAAATGGTTGAATCTTTATTCCATTTTTAGATTGTTAGGCGCCATAAAATACGGCTGACATTTTGAACAAAGTCGGCGTCGCGTCGCCGTTTTAGTCTGAGCCTCGAATAATTAAAAACGGTGTAAAAACCACATAACATTAGAGTATTTTGTTATTATTATTAAGAGTTTATTTTCAATATTTATAATATAATAAATTTATTTATTATTTTTATAAAGTGTTTAATATATAATTTGTGTACCTGGTAATATTTCTGGTCGTCTAGAAAGGAGTGCTACAGCGTTAACAACTTTTGTAAAAAGGAAGTTGCTTCCAGTTTTATAAGTTTGTAATAATTCTATTATTGATTAACTTATTAAAATTATATTTTTAGGCTGTATTCCGTGCGATGCTAATCGACCGCCAAGCAGTTTAGGAATTCCTTCAGGTAAAAGTTCAGATTAAATATTTCTACGATGACAGATAACACCAATACCAATATTACGCGGTAATCATGTGAGCGAATAATCAATAAAGATATCGGGAAAAAGGCGCTGCATCGACAGTGGTTACTAACAAATGATAGTGGCGATGCAAATTAATTAAAAATAAGAAATGAAAAGTTTGTTAAATGTTAATTTTAGTAATAGAATAAAATGGTACATCGTAATTGGAAACGTAGCAGAAATCCTATGCAAGTTTTAGATTGTCCAAATATTTTCTCCCCTGTTGACTTTAGCGCGGGGTTGTAGGAAGACTCTTTTAGGGTCTTTGTGTGGTAAGTGTACATGAGGAGTTTGAACAATTTTGGACAACCCGATGTTAACTTATTTGAATAGGATTGCAGTTGGGTTTTCATTGACATTCAACAGGTGATGCAGCGGACACCAGCAACCTGTGATTTGTCATTGTCAAATGTAATTTGCAAACGGTAGGCATTTTAATGATCTTTAACAGATATATTTCACACTGGATTTAACTAATATTTCCAAATAACATGAACATTATTTTCAAAACGGGTCTTTTAACAGAAATAAAATTCTTTTACATTAAAACCTATTAAATAGTATTAAAATCATCAAGAATTGCTAAAAGGAAAATAAAATAAACGGGTATTTAAAAATAAACAATTGTTTATAAAAAAAACCTAATAATTTTATTTTAAGAAAACTGTACAATCGTTTGGAATATTGTTGATTCTTATAACCTATTTAAGCTGGGCTACATTCTTGGTGAAACGAAATCTCCATTATAGGGAAAATAAAACAGTGGTTCCTTGTTATGTTTCACAGTTTTTTAATTCAGTTTAATGACACGTGTTTAAAGATCAAAACACGTGTCAGGAAACTGAATTAAAAAACTGTGAAAAATAACAAGTAACCACTGTTTTATTTTCCATATAATTGTTGATTCTTAATTAAATGTTTAAATAAACCACCCTTTACTGCTAAAAAATATTTTAAACAATTATAAAAGTCTCTACGAACATTAACGAGTTGGTACTGGGTACTTTTTTCAGATTGCATTAAAATTAAATTTTTTAACTGCGATAAATTGTCAAACTTAACATTTTTATACAAAATATTTTTTTAATGCCCCCAGAGGGAGAAGTCGTTTGGTGAGAGGTCTGAAAACATAGCCGGCCAATTAATTGTTGAGTTTGGACCGACAACGTGCCCATTATAGGTAATATTTAGATATTCGCGTACCGCAAGCGAATTATGGGCCGGGCAACCATCCATTTGGAATCAAATCTCCTGATTTTCATCAGCGACCTCCTCAAGTGCGGTTCCAATTTGATTTGGAAGAATATCTAAATATGTTGGACCCGTAAGATTTTCGTCAATATAACTGGTTCAATGGTTTACAAATTCCTGCCCAATCATTCACTTTCTGAGACTATCGGGTTCGAGTGCATGTAAGGCGATGTTTATTTTGTAGGCTCCAGTACCGATAATTTTGTATATTCGGCTGATTATTTAATGTAAACGTGAATTCGTCTGAGAAACAAATATTTTGTAAAAAATATCTGTTGTTATTAGCCCGCTTCATCATTTCAAAATAAACTAGCAATTATTGATGGTTTATTTATGCTTTTTCAAAGTTCTCAGTACTGTGTTGTGATGTTCTTGTACCCCTTGTCTGAGAGTTCTAGTGCTGATATTTTTATTTTTTTTTCCACGTGAAGTAACATATTAAGATCTATATCATTGTATTCTTCAGCTCTTTCATGACGCTGTACTGTGCACTCACAGTTGTTTATTATCGTGCCTTTCGCCTCAAACTTAGTAATAACTTTTTGTATTGCCGACTTGGTGGGATTGGTAGGAATGGGTCTATCAGGAAAATAAATAGAAAACATATCAGATACAATACCTAAGCTTTTCCCCGCATAGTACCAGTGTGTAACTAATAATAATAACCTAAGTAAAAATTTATTACTAGTAAAAAATCTAATACTTTCAAATTACATTTGACAATGATAAATCACAGATTGACGTCCAGTCAGTGCTGGCCTCACCAGCATCACCTGTTGAATTCAAAAGAAAAACTAACTACAATCCTATTCAAATATGTTAAGATCGAGATCCTAAAAAAGTCCCCCTACAACCCCGCTTTAATGTCAACAGGGGAGCAAATATTTTCACAGTCTAAAACTTCCATGGGATTTCCTATGTTTCCAACCACGATGCACTACCTGGTATATAGAAAAGAAGAATTAAGAAAAATGAACTAATATTTATTAATATTCTTTTTTCCCAACCAACTATATAAAAGGAAGTGATTCTAATTCAGCTTGCAAGATTTGATCCTAACACACACACACACACATCCCCTAACTAACATTGCAAATTAAATAAAATATATTAAAAAAAGTTAGAATAGACTAGTGTACAAAGTATACCTAGAACGACATGAAATTTAATTGTATTTTTTCGCATTCCTTTAATTCATTTAATACAAGTTTTATGTTATGTGCGAAGAACCTGCTTATAACAAACTATAAAAATTTAATTTTGAAGAAGTAGTCCATTCTTAAAGTGGAGTTAATTTATAGAAATAAAATAAAAAACATAAAGTCTTTCTCCACTGGTTTATTAAAAATAAAGTTAGAAGGTGGTAGATATTCTACATGTTTCGGGTGTAGCAACCATGGCTCGATGAGAGCTCCATCGAGGTTCATTATCACTCACCATTTACGTCTGTTCCTTTCTATGAATTTTTCTCTTTATATTTTGTTCCTGATGATGGGTGTTGCTACACCCGAAACATGTAGAATATCTACCACCTTCGAACTTTATTTTTAATAAACCAGTGGAGAAAGACTTTATGTTTTTTATTTTATTTCTATAAAAATTTAGTAAAAAGTGAATATCTAATAACAATGAAGTTCTATAGATATTGTTATGATTCTCGTTTATGATGATTGTTGTTGATGATGTTTATGATTTGATGATCAAGATGTCTAAGAATTAGAATCTATGACAAAATTATACTAAAAAATAGTACAATATATTTTAGAGCCTTAAACTAAGTTGCTTTATGTTAACCTGAAACTGAGAAATTTCATTTTCAGTAATTTGACAGATTACAGCTACTTTATGGTGCAGCTTTAAGCTTCTTTAATTCATTAAAATGCTAAATTCTAGTTAGTAATACCTGTTTTATGTGCTAGGCTGTTAAATAGAAAGATTTATTTTTGGTACGATAATTGAAAACTAAGATATAAATATCATAATTATAAAAGATTCATTAGTTTGAAGTTATAGCTTTCTATTTCTATCTATAAATATCATAAAGTAACTATATTTCAAACGCTAAAGGTTTTAGGTACAAAAAATAGTAACGTAACTAGATTTTATGTTACTGTAAAACAAAAGAAGCTTAGCGGCAAGCGGACAGAGTAGTGCGTCTATCTTTTGCATTAAAGTACACAGGGACCCCAAAGGTAATGGAATCCCTGGGGCACAGGTAGACAATGACAGGCTGTTTCGTTCTTGTTAGAACTCATCAGAAAGTCATAACCCGTAAGCGACCCCCAGTACAGCGAGCCTGTTCTTTCAAGGCGTTTTTAAGAAATAAAAACGCGATGAAAACCCAGTAAAGCCATCATAAGGAATCAACTCAATGCAAAAGATATAGCCATCTAACGTGAAAACGTAGAAATATAAATAAATCTAAATTTAAAGCCGTTCCGTGCTTGATTTATTTAGATTTATTTATATTTCTACGTTTTCACGTTAGATGGCTATATTTTTTGCATTGAGTTGATTCCTTATGATGGCTTTACTGGGTTTTCATCGCGTTTTTATTTCTTAAAAACGCCTTGAAAGAACAGGCTCGCTGTACTGGGGGTCGCTTACGGGTTATGACTTTCTGATGAGTTCTAACAAGAACGAAACAGCCTGTAATTGTCTACCTGTGCCCCAGGGATTCCATTACCTTTGGAGTCCCTGTGTACTTTAATGCAAAAGATAGACGCACTACTCTGTCCGCTTGCCGCTAAGCTTCTTTTGTTTGGGTTATATTTTAACGGACACCAAATTCTTCTATTTTATTGTTACTGTAAAACATAGGATTTTCTATTGAAAAACGCATTATTATTGTGAATAATTTAAATTTTTAAGAGACTTGGCAATAATTTTATAACATGTCTACCTTAGGATCCCTAATATTGCTTGTTTATGTTTTTGTGTACTTTTAACCAAAAGAGGGATATTTTTATTTAGTTTTGTGTAGTGTGTGTATTTCGTTCTTTTGAAATAGGATTGCTGAACCTTTAGTACAGGATCGCGAAATTCCATTTTCTCTTTTCAACGATCCTATCATTTTTTAAATTTTGACATTTTGTTAGTTTACAATTACAACGAAGAATTGTTACTTTGACTTAGTTTAGAAATATAGGTTATGCATTTGGTTACCTTTATTAGGAATTCCACTTTATTAAACAAATTTTAAGAAATTAGCTTTAAATAGAAATTATATTAATAAATTTCAAATACTGTTCTTAGATAACTCGGTCTCCTCTAGATATCCTTATTCTTTAACAAATTTTGATAGAGTGAATATAACATTTCAGAATGTCATAAAGTTTGTAATTTATAAAACCACAATAGGCATTTTTGAGCAATATTAGACAACGCATAACTTATCATTTTTATATTCCTGTTTTCAATTACACATATTAAAAAACAAAAATAAATTATTCATTATAGTTTCCACTTTGCTTCTTTTTAGGCATTTCTCCGATACCAGGGTCTCCACGTATGGTCCCTTCTCCCGAACAAACTCAAGGTTCCATAGGAATATCAGGTTAAAAATAGTAAAAAACTAATATTTAAATATAATTTGAAATGCTCCGTGTTTTATATAGAGCAAAACTTATTTTTTAATATTTCTACAGAGGTTATATTTTCCAATTCCTAAAAGTACTTATTTAAAGAAGGGATGACTATTCTTTTAAAAGACACTTTTAAAAAAGGTGTACTCGGTATTCCCATCCGTATTTGATACTTGTCAGAACTCAATAAAGTCATTAATATATAAAATACTCGAGTTCTAACTGAATTCTTGAAAATACCTGATTCTACTCAACACTAGAATTTTTAAATTATGAATAAAAATATTAATTTGTTTGTTTTTTCTTGATAATCACACAAACAATAAATTATCATAATTGTAGTTAATGAGTAAGGAGGTCGAAATTGGGGTTGCCTATACCGGGTCCGCCAACGTGGCGGGGATGGAAGATTAAATCATTATCGAGGAGCTTATCAAAAATACTAAACCAGCATAAGGTATCGACTTAAAAGCAGCATATTTTAAAAATATTTTGTGGAATTGTATAGGAAATTAGAAAATAATATAATATATAGGGTGTTCCGTTTAAAAAAATGCAAGTTTAGTCCGCCACACTTTTTTGAGCCACCCTGTATAATGTAAAATATTTTTAAAATATGCCGCTTTTAAGTCGATACCTTATGCTGGTTTAGTTGGTCGATAATGATTCAATCTTCCATCCCCGCCACGTTGGCGGACCCGGTATAAAATACTTGAGTTCTAACTGAAATACCTGATTCTACTCAACACTAGAATTTTTATATTATGAATAAAAATATTTATTTGTTTGTTTTTATAAATTATCATAGTTGTAGTTAATGAGTAAGGAGGTCGAAATTGGGGTTGCCTATATAGAGACTAAGTTATCAATAAAATTCAACTTACGTTAACTCTATAGTCGACCTCTAGTTGTCTACTATAGCAGAACTTAGTTTTATTACATATGACCAAATGTAAAGCATTCTATGAATCAAATTAAATCTAGATTTAAACAAAAATACTTTATTTGATGAAAAATATGTTTGTAAGAGATGAAAACTCATTTCTTTTTTAATTTATGTACTAGACTCCGTAAGTTTAAAAAGACATGAGTTTAAGAGGGACATTACTGTTGTACTTATGGGTTGTGAACAACAGGATTTGAGCAATTGATTTTGAATAATATGTCATAATACCCTTAAGAACTTGACCTGCTCGAAGTATGTATAGGAAACACATATAAAAATAGAACTAGTAACATTAATAAAAGAACTTTATTTTTATAGATTCCATTCGATAATTAGAACTTTGTAGAATGTGTTAATATTAAATAAATCAATAAATAAAAAGTGATGGGCACATTTTAAAAATACGTTTTAGTTATTTGGAATCACTTAACTGTCTTCGTTGTTGTTGTGTTCTAATGTGTTGCATCAAATGTCAAGTTTTTAAAAATGTATCGACTCGTGTTACACAGGAATTGATTCAGTGCATCTTCTTAAAAAAATATTGCATATTTCTTCTTCGATTCAATGAAATTTATGAATAATCAAATGACTTCATTTCTGAGTAAGAGCTGTTCTTGCAGGGTTATAGTTGACAGTTTCAAATATGACTTGATTATTAGAGTAAGTAACATGCTTTCCGCTTTTTTTTATAATATATAATTTTCTTATGTTGTGTATTGGGTCTTCGTCACTGCTATTATCAACTTTAGGACTATAGGCATCAAGGCAGACTTTAATAACCATACGCTTGTTTTCGAACTGCGGAGCTGATATGGGACTATACAGTTACTTCGTTTCTTCGGTCTTTAGAAGACAAGAAAACTCTTTTGCTTTTGACAGTAGCAGAAGATGAATAAAATAATAATAATAATAATAATAATAATAATAATAATAATAATAATAATAATAATAATAATAATAATAATAATAATAATAATAATAATAATAATAATAATAATAATAATAATAATAATAATAATAATAATAATAATAATAATAATAATAATAATAATGAGCAAAAGGGCTGTATTAGGAAAGCTTTGGGTTGCAAGGAACAGCTTACAATCGATGCCGTTATTATAAAACAGGCTGAAGTTAAAAGGCGAAATCTAAATATGTGCTACATTGATTATAGTAAAGCATTCGATTCTGTTCCTCACGACTGGCTAAAGAAAATATTGCAAATATACAAAGTACACCCCCTAATACGCAACATGTTAGGCACCCTAATGGAGCAATGGAATACCAATATCCATATTGGACAAGAGAAGCTTGGCAATATAAATATATCAAAACGTATATTTCAAGGCGACTCTTTAAGCCCCCTCTGGTTCATTTTGGCCATGAACCCACTGTCCTCACTACTAAAATCAACATCCTACGGATATCGTCACAACTTAACTGAGAATTTTAGAATAAACCACCTTCTATTTATGGATGATATCAAACTCTACGCTGAAAGCAAAACCGACCTACAGTCCCTAATTCAAATAACCAAGACATTTAGCGATGACATCAAAATGTCGTTTGGATTAGACAGGTGCGCAATCTTGAATGTCGTACGCGGAAAGACTGAACAAAATCGTGGACTGCTTGAAGGCATAGATATACTAGATGAGGACAAAACATATAAATACTTAGGCATCTCCCAAAACCAACAAATAAACCACACAAGCCTAAAAAGGGAGTTTAAAAACAAATACAAAAGCCGACTAACAAAGCTTTTTAATACTCGCCTGAATGCTGGTAACCTTACTACGGCCATCAACACCTGGGCAATACCAATACTTACCTACTCATTCGGAATCCTTAAGTATTCAGACACGGATTTGCACGAATTAGATAGGCTTACGCGCCGGCTGCTAACAAAATTCAGATTCCACCACCCACACTCTGCACTTGAAAGAATCTACCTAAAACGAAAGGAGGGAGGAAGAGGTCTCATTAATATTTATAACTTGTGCAAGTCGCAAGAGACATCTATGAGAAAATACTTCCAAGAATCGATTGGGGAAATTCTTAAAAAAGTGGTAGCAGCAGACACTGGATATACAGCCCTTAACTTAAAGCAAAACGGATTACCTAACATCATCCGCGCGCCGCCAAGTCAACAGCTTGTAACTTGGCAAGAGAAAGCTCTACACGGCAAATACCCTACTGCACTCCAAAATCCACTCATAGATAGAGAAATGTCACTGAATTGGTTAGAGAAAAGGCAGCTTCACGCTGAAACAGAAGGTTTTATAATCTCTATCCAAGACCGTGTCATTCGAACTCGAAACTATGAAAAGGTCATCTTGAAGAGAAATGTGGAAGATGTGTGCAGAAAATGCAATTGCCCCGGAGAGATGATAGAACATATCACGGCGGGATGTGGTGCTATGGCCCCCAACGCTTACCTGGGGAGACATAATCAGGTGGCAAAGATCATCCACAAGGAACTGGCCCATAAACTAGGGCTAAGGGAAAACCTCCCACCATACTACCAATACTCACCCGAGCCAGTCCTTGAATCCCCTGAATATCTCTTATACTGGGACAGGCCAATAATAACGGATAGAATAGTAGACCATAACCGTCCGGATATTCTTCTCATCGAAAAAACCACCAAGAAAGCTTTCATAATCGATATAGGTTGCCCACTAACACACAACCTCTCTAAAACCGAATCGGAGAAGAAGACCAAGTACTCGAATTTGGCTATAGAGATAAAAGATATATGGAAGCTAGATAAAATCGACATAATTCCGATCATAATATCGGTGGAGGGAGCTATGACGAAAAATTTCAAGCCTAACTTGGAAAAACTGGGCCTTTCAGGTTATTTATACCAACTTATTCAGAAAAGCGTCATTCTCCAAACTTGCCATATAGTACGGAAGTTTCTAAACAGTACAGGTTAAGATGAATTTCTTCTCTGTACTGTAAATAACACCAGCCTTACCAACAAAAAGCTGAGAAACAGAACACTGAAAACATAATAATAATAATAATAATAATAATAATAATAATAATAATAATAATAATAATAATTATAATTATAATAATAATAATAATAATAATAATAATAAACCATCAAATAATATGAATTTGATGCTATGCGACCTGAGCAAAGCCTTTGACTGTGTTTCGCATAAGCTATTGATTATGATTGATTGTATCGATATGGAGTTAGGAGTAACCCTTTTAGCCTGCTAGAATCATATTTGTCTCAGAGAAAACAGTGTGTTTCTCTCAATGATGATGTGTCAGATTTCGGATTGATCGAAAATGGAGTATCCCAGGGATCCGTTCTTGGGCCTCTTCTTTTTGTGATATATATAAATGACCTGTTTTCCTTTCTCTCTCTCTCTATGGATGTTTTTGTTTTGCAGAAGATACAACTCTGTTGTGTTATCACAAAAGTGTCCAAGACTTAAAATTACTTAGTTTTTTTCTGGCTGAGCGGGTCGAAGTATGGTTTACACAAGAATACTTTGATGTTGTTAATTCGCGAACTTCAACATTTGATTTATAACTTGTGTTTGTTATTAATGTGTAATTACAAAGTTTGTTTATTTTTTCTTATACAAGAATATGTGTGCATCCCTCAACGGTGCTTTATATTGTATGTGACTTGCTACAATTTGTAATTTACAAAAATATGGTCAAATAAAAATATATCTATGTCTAATACAAAAATAAAAAGTAGGTATGTGTGATTTTTCTTATTGTTGTTGAGGCTTAATCCTATTTCGTCCTTTTTTCCTATATTTTTATATTCTGGATGCGAAAGGTCGTACTAAATAGGATGCTTTTATACATATACATTTTTATACCACTGTAATCACTTTTGCTATAACAGTCATGATGAATGTCATTATCAACTAAAATGCATGCGGGAACTATGCAAATTGCGGAAAAACCGTGAAGCAGCGAACCAGAATAGATTCGCAGACATCCCGCTTTATCGCATGCGATGGTATGGTATGTGCTGTTGCATATCCCGCTCTAGAATATGTTCGTTTCATTCTCATACCTGCTTCCGCAGTCCCGTACTGGTTTAAGTAGACCTTAAGACCACTAGTTAATTTTGTTTGAACTTCTTAAGGTGATCTAAACCTAAACTAACATTTTTGTCGAATAAAATTGATTCTTCTTACTTGGTGAGTTATGGGGTTGTTAACAGTATTAACTGCTTTAGCGGTACAGAACTAGGTAAACTGTATTCGCTTTAGGCTGGTGTCATTTTTAATTGTTTATAAAATGAACAGGCCTTTTGTTAATTGTATGTGACCTTAATATCCGTAATATTTAATTTAGCTGGCATTGGCGGCGCCGGCGGTACGCCAGGTCAAGGACCAGCGCCGCAGCAGTCACGAACGGGCGATCGAACTCAGTACTTACGAGGACCCCAACAACAATTTGGAAGACAAGGTACCGATAGGTATAACTATAAATATTGAGCCACCCTGTAGGTATAGCAAGGTCTATGGAGTGTTCCAAAAGTAGAAGAATCACTTTCTATTTATTATCTGTATGATTAGGTCCTAAGTTGCATATTTTAAAACTATTTTGAAATAAACTTCTTAAAAATGAATAGGGAACTTAAATTTGTTTGCATCTTTTAAGGATAAATATTTTGTAGCAGAAATCAAGGTAATTTCTCGTCCAGAGTCTGATACAGAATTTTGGCGACTTTGGTATGACCCTAATTTAATATTTCAAAAGTCTATGTTTCTGTATATGGTGTTTTTAATGTGCTACAATATTCGGAAAAATTTTTATATGGTTTTTTTTTTTTGAAAATCTACTAGATCCTGCCGAAACGTTTTTGGAATCATCGATTTATTTTGCAAAGTCAGAAAGCTTTATAAAGGCTAAACATAATAATTTATCCTCAAAAAATTTAAATCCTTATTCATTTTGTAAGTAGTTGATGTTGATATAGATAAATCAACATGATAAAATAATGGAAACGCTTGGAGAGAAGGTGATTTAAAAAACGTTCCTAATTTTTAACTAATGGTAAACAAAGAATGATAAAATTGTATTCTGTATGTAAGCATTTTTTTAAAGAAAAATTTTCTGGTTTCAATTATACAAAATGACCTGTTTTTGAGAAAATATTGATTGAATTCCGAATAGCATAGAATACTATAATTATTTAATAATAATTACTTACAAAGCCTAGTTGATCTACTTTGAAACGTGTTATTTCATATATCCCCAAGAGACCAAGTGTCAATTGAGGAAAGTTTTAAATCAAAAATTCTTTAGTAAATAGAATAGGGTCAATTTTAACTTTTTGTTTTTTTTATCTTCTGTTCAGGGTATGCCAAATTCGAGAATCATCATGGACATCTGGAAAACTATAAGAGCTACAGCTAGCATCGGTCAAATGGTTGCAAAGTTACGGCATTTTGTACTAAGTAATATCGCAAAATAAAATTTGAGCCTCTTTTTTACTTTTTGAAATATTAAAAGAAAAAAACAAAAATTATGAGTTTTTTAAATTTGTTTGACTTATTTTATTCGCTTAAAAACAGCTTTATACTGCCTTGTTTTTAGAATTCCGGTACAACGTTTGGTTTTTGTGCAACTGTTATCAACTTAAATTTATTAAATACCGACCTGCATTTTTTGTTTTATATTTTGAAATTTCTTTAAGCCCTTAATTTAACCATGTATTACACTTTATTATTTTTAAACGTTTTGATATCATCATTACAGCATCAGGAAGTTGATAATTACTTTCATATAAATAAGGCTCTGGTGTCTCTTTGAATGCGGAATTTAACAGTTATAGAATGAGTTAACTATATAATATGTTAAGTAACTGACACCAGAACCGTATTTATTTAAAAGTAATCACCAAATTCCTGATAATATAAAGAATAAATCAAAACGTCTAAACTTTTTTAAATGTGGTACATGGTTGAATTTAGAGCTTAAAGAGATTTCAAAAATTAAAAATGCAGGCCCGTTTTTAAAATATTAAAGTTGCTATCATTTCCCCAAAAACGAAACGTTGTACTAAAATTCTAAAAGCATAGAGTGTAAAGCAAAAAATTTGTTTTATTGTATTTATTTTCCGGTAGCGGTTAAAATAAGTCAGACAAATTTAAAAAAAAAACTAAATTTTTTTTTTTAATATTTCAAAAATTACAAAGGAAACCTTAAATTTTTTTTACGATGTTACCGGGCACAGAATTCCGCAACCATTTGACCGATGCTGTATCTCTTATAGTTTCCGATATACCCATGATCATGCTCGAAATTATTAAAAATCATTATATGTTAAAAGTTGCCTATGTAATACCTAGATGAGTAGAGATATTTTTGAAAATTTCGCACCTACTTTTTATAATCAATCAGATGATTTCATTTTGAATCATTACCACGGCAACGAAAAAAAAATTCCGGAAACATTTATGCTCTCATAGTAATAAATACGCATAAAAATATTTTTTTTACTTATAACTATTTTGAATAAAAAAAAAACAAAATTAAATTAACTAGAGAAAAATTAGCGGCAACCGGGCAACTACATTAAATTAACTGTTAAACATGTCCGCATTCTGTAAGTAAGCACGCTTCAGCCCTCCTTCTCATCAAGTTGCGTACTATTTTGAAAATTTCTGGAGAATTTCTTATAGCTTCATAGTATTTCTTATGTCTTATCATGCAGTTTCGCAATTCTTTCTCGGTTTGAATTGGTTGACTGTATGTAAACCAAGGTCTTAAGATGTCCTCAAAAAAATAACCAAACTGTTTAGATCTGGGAATCTAGCTAGCCATGCCTCTGTTCTCCCAAGACCTATCCAACAATTATTAAAATTTTAATCTAAGTATTTACGTATGCTCAAGAGTGTCTAACAACGATACAGATTGCGCTCCGTGCCACATCTTACTGGTGTGTCCCACCACTGTGCTGCCATAAGCAGCTTTGAGTTCTCTTTGTTTCGTCGGATCCTAGCTCTACTGATGAGTCATGATATGACGAAACGCGTCTAGGGATGGATCTGACGAAATAAAGAGAAATTCTTCTTCTGTAAGTATTTACGTGCCAGCGCACTAAAATGTACAGATGCACCATCGTGCATAAACACAGGAATATCTTCCAACAGATTTTCTCTCTTTTTTAGATCATTTTAAGTATTAAAATCTTATTATATATACTCAGTATTTATATCATTTAGGTTAGTAATAATTGTTATTTTAAAAATTCATTAATGGTTGTGTGGAAGATCATCGATTTGAACGTCCCCATTATTTCACAAACTTTTTGTAATTATTCTCTTTAAATACTGAATAAAGGCATTTTGTATTATATTCTGCATCTTTGTAGATAATATGTCTGCAGTACAAGGAAATACACAGGCACGTGTCGGTTCTCCTGAACAACTTTCAAGTTCCCTCGGATTATCAGGTAAAGTAAGCATTTAAATATATATTTTTTATATGGTAATTCTTGGGTTTACAAGGTTACACAAAAAACAACTCATTTTATTGTAACGACGTTTCGTACGTTTTGTCGTACTTTATCAAGCTTTATTCATCTTGGAGTTGCTATAAAAATTAATTACAAAGGTTAAGAAACACTTTATCAAAAATTTAAATATATATATATTTTTTAAATTTTGATATTTAAAATATTTTTTTTTTTAATTCAACATTTGAAAATGTTTAAAACGTCTTTCTTCACGAAAACAAAAACTTATTGCAAGAAGCAGTTTGTAGGGTAGGTCAATATTTTACCAATCGTAGTTCGGAACGCACGTTAAGCTGTAGGTCCTCTCGGGAATGGCCCTGGCAGCGAACGAAGAGGTAAAAAGCGTAATTCGAAAGAATGGCAAATGACAACTTTCGATCGTCTACGAACGGATTAATTTAATTAAAATTATTTATACACCAGTAGCGGAACCACGAACAATCGCTTTCAAGTCGGATCGACAAGGAGAAGTCGACGACTCTCTTGTCAAAGCGATTGAAAATTCGTACCACAGTCAATCGCTTTACCGAAATCGTCATGTATTCGGGTCTGTTCGGGTCTGTTATTTTGTGAGTTTATTTATTTATTTATTTATATAACAACAACCTACAAATTACAAAACTTGGTTTCTTATATTCTAATTATTTCTTAAATCTAGACCTGTTTTGCACCTAGGTGATGTCACTTGTATGTGCAACTATTAACAACTTGTTTGCTACTTGCGTAGCCATAACTAAACCAAACCAGACAATTTTGTGAAACTTATAGATGTAAAAAAAAATATATATTAAAAATACATTTACTATTCACTACCTAAGATTAAAAAAAGGAGATGAAGAAAGGGGATAGATCAACGCACACGCTAATAATAAATCTCTACAGGAGATTATCAACAAGATGTTGGTTTTTATGTAAAAAACTTCTACATTTATTAACAAAGGATTTGTACCGAGATATTGTTCTCACCTCAAGGGGTAATAGATTGTATATTTTTGGTGCTGAAATTAAAGTGAATCTTTGATTTGGATCATGTCTTCTAAAGGACACAGACATCATTTTATTAATGTTGTGCCTAGTTTGGTAACAGTGGTTTACAAAGTTCCTATTTTTATCTTTAAAACAGTATACACAATTACTAAGATAGTATAAACATCGAAAATTTAATATATGTTCATTGTACAGCAGGTCAGTTGAGTACAACCTTTCCCGGAAAAAAACAACCCTCAATATAAAATTCTGTACAATGTTCAATAGCTTTAAAGCGTTCTTATATAGTCCCCCCCAGACAATGATTCCATACCCAAGCAGTGACTCTACTAGTGACCTATAAATCTGGACAAGTAAAACTCTTGGTAATATCTTACGTATTAGATCAAATTTATGGATTAGACGTCTAATTTTGTTGGTCAAATCTTGAATGTGGTGAGTCCATTTTAGATTTTTATCTATAGTAGTACCCAGATACTTTATTGTGTTAGTTTTTCTTATAATGAGATCAGACTTGACCAACACAATTGAGTCAAAGTTAGGCCTTCTTACATCAGTCAAAGAAAATGCGACGTAAAATGTTTTATCCGCATTTAAAGTTAGTTTATATTGATCCAGCCAACATTTCACTATTTCCAATCCCTTAATCACCTTACTCCTAGTATTCTCCCAAGTGTCTTGTTTAAAAAACAATACCGTATCATCAGCATATGAAATAGATACGCGATCTATATCCAAATTTAATAAGGAATTAATATAGGTGATAAAAAGGAGGGGTCCAAGCACTGTCCCCTGCGGGATGCCAATCTTGACCTCCAATGGATCACTATAAACGTTTCTTATTTTTACTACCTGCCTCCTACCCTCAAGATAATCTCTTAAACCCTCCAACACCACACCCCTAATACCATAATGTTCAAGAGCATCAATTAGTAATTTGTGGGGTACCGTGTCAAAGGCCTTCGCCAAATCCAGAAAGACTACTTTTATGTTATTTATAAGTTCGAACATGGCATCATTAGTACTCATTCTCTTCATAAACCCATACTGTTTATTACTCAAAATGTTAAATGAGGTTAGGTAATCAGACAATCTACATTTAAGACATTTTTCAAAGATTTTCGCAAAAGTAGAAATTAAACTCATTATTATAGTTTATTAATCATATTTTAATGGATTGCGAGAGACGTAGGTTACGTCTACGACGTTTTAATTTGCAGAGGATGCGAATGTGGGACTCATTTAATCCTTTTACTGTGGACGACGTGGAATTTAGACGAAGATACCGACTGACTAAGCCACAGGCACAAATGCTGGTGGATATGCTATTGCCCCACATGAGGAATATTCCGCGAAGAGGTGCATTGTCCACACGGACAAGAATATTTGCGGCACTGCAATTTCTCGCTACTGACAGTTACCAGAGGCTCATGGGGCAAAGCGTAGATATTTCAGTACAAAGCCAACATTCGATGTCAAACTGCATTAATGAAATTTCTTCCATCATAACAAATAATTTGGGTCAGAGATTTATTCATCATACCAATATTTTTACTTACCGTGTGTGAAAGAATGGCAAATATTTTTAAAAAATTTTGCTGAGAAAACAACATAAACAAACCCAAACAAAACTAATTTTGAGGTTAGATTAATCACAAGCTAGCGGGATTCACTATCAGTCGCTTTGTGGCGATTCGATTAAATCGATATATTTCCGTAAAACGATTGTCGGTGGTAGCGATTTTGTAGATTAACCTTGAGAAGGGGAAATTGTTGACAAACTGTCGATTACGATTGTCTGTGGTTCCACTGCTGTTCTGTCTAATGTATGTAATTTTTTGTTTTGTAGCTATAGACCGGACTCAGTACGCACGTCCCCCTTCACAAGCTGGAATATTAAGACAAGGTATAAGTATACAGGGTGCTCCAGTAGTGCGAGATTGTTTTTCCTATACAAAATGTTTATATGTCATGAATGTCGTTATCATCCCCTTATCATGTTTACGTAATCAAATCAAACACCGCTTTCCAAATCTTAACTATACAGAATTCGCGATATGTTAAAATACGAGCTAATTATAAATGATCAATAATCCAGTGAGTCGTGCAATATACGAATAAATGGTGTGTGTAGCTTATTACGCCATTAATTGTCTTTAATGATTTTTTTGTAGGAAGTAAAAGTTGAGGAGAAGTCTAAAAGGACAATCATTTTCGCAGTATATGGAACCTAAATCTAGTTATCTTAAGAAGGATTTTTACTTATAATACCACTAGAGATCAAATTATTTCCGGAAATTTTTTCGAGCTCATTAATATTTTGAAAATTATCCCGAGTAAAAATATTAACGAGCGAGTTTTGGCAGCAATTTAGACCTTCAAATTGATTATTTCTACTCGTTGTAATTGCACGAAAATACCATCTCAAAACACAAAACAGTATATTTTTTAATTTTACATAAGTTCTGAGTAACTATAAGTGGTAGAAAATTGCTCTTTTGCGTTTTTATTAACAGCGTCAGCAAGCGTCAATCATTGGAGGATGTGATCATCGTATTTTGACAATTTAAAACATCAGAAAAACTCGCGTTTTGTTCTAATAAAGAATATTGTGCAGCCAGTAAAACCAACAAAATTTGTTGTTTTAAAAATGAATCGGTTTAAAAATCATACTATATGCAAAATATGCGTGAAATTGTCTAATGTAATGATCAATCATCGTGCGATGACTTATTTACCCGCATTAATGGAGGATTGTGGCTCCTACTTGAAGAAAGAAAATTTGTTTCGAATTGTTCACGAATATTTGCATCTAAACTATTCAAAATGCAAAGTGCTAAATCGAAAAAAGATGAATAGAATAGTATCTAAATATTATATATATTTCATTAGACATATGTCGGGTTGCACAAATAATTTTAATAATAATTATTTAACGGCAAGTTTGACTGTGACATAAATGACTTTGCCAGGCATTATATACTCACATTGAAAGGTGCGTGATTAGTAAATTAAAAATTAAGGTAACCGGGCCAGTATGATTGTGAGAAAATTATTTCTGTCAATGTCACGTCTGTCATAGTCAAACTTGTCGGTTAAATAATTATTATTAAATTTCTTTGTGCAACCCGACAATAGACATTTAATTCACTCCATTTCAAGTCCTGCATTTTCGCCATTAAGAAGAAAGGAGGTGTCCAGAGAATATAGAAAACATCTTAGCTTTGTAATTGAAATGTATCGAAATTATCATGTAAATAAATAAGAACCAGATTTTCAAAAAAATATTCTGTCATAAACGCCAAAAAATATCCAGTATAATTCGCTGTTGGGTACCAACGAGGAAAAAATTTCCACTAAAATTCATTCGTTGGCATGGTAATCTGTCAAAAATGCAAGTTTTGATTGGTTAAAAATTACAGGTGTGGAATTTTCGGTAATGTTAATTTATTCAATTTTCTAGCTCAATTAATGCAAACTCACCTCTAAAGCAATTTTTTATAGGAATTATGTCAGCTCATTTGAAACATTTACGGGCGGATTGATAACTGTAAAAACTATCTATTCAGGAATGATTGTTCTTTTTTAGGAGGTAATAGATCAGGTCAGGCTGGTCCTCAGTATATCGGGGGAGGAGCTCCTTGTAGAAGACAAGCCAATAATAATTCTATGTTTAGAAGTTTGGCAACAAGTTACTCAGCTTCGCCAAGTAAGAAATAAAAATTTTCCATTTATATACGGGAAAATATAATTTTTTGAATTGTTCGAGATAGTTATAAAACTTGTATTTATTAACGTTATTTTGTAGTATTTATGTTTTATATTTCGTTTCTAAGATATTATAGCCGGGAATTCAGCTTCAAGAAGTATGGCACCCAATTACCAAGATCCCCAAGGTGAGAAAGTTTTGATTTTGTATAACTTAAAAAAATTGCTTTCGGTAGTGATAATACTGATAATTAAATAACTATATTTTTATTTTTTATTCTATTAAAATTGGTCGTTGGGCTGCACAAAGTTTGTTAACAATAATTAACTAACTAGAAACTTTGACTGTGACATAAATGGCATTAGTAACTTACAATCGAAGTTTCCTGATTAGTAAATTAAAAATTAAGGTAACACTGTGATTGTGAAAAAAGTATTTATGCCAATGTCATGTATGCTACCATCAAAGTTGCTGATTAGTTAATTATTTTAAATCTGTATACAACCCGACATAATTATTCTAAAGTGACTGTAAATGGTTCCATTTATTAAGGGTGAAATAATATATTCTTATCATGAAATTAAAAAAGACATTTTACCATAAAATTATTTTCATTTATAAAGAATTTTACTGTTATTTTATTGCAATACACATAAGACGCTTACCATTGGAATAAACGGTAAGAAATACATCGAAGCTTAAATTGGGGTAAAGTTACACAATTTGTAGACGACTAATAAGTAAAGTTCGTAAATCACAAGGCCCCGACCATAGGCGCCGATAGCGATGTGGTGTAGGTAACTGAAGAGTTCCTTTAGTGTTTGTCGGGTTTGTTATGGTAATCGTGTTTTTGTAAAAAACGCTGCCGGGTAGTTGGGGCGAGAAAGTTTGGTGTGGGCAAGTATCGTTCGGGTTCGTATCGTGTGGGTACAGTTGAGCGCCCCGCTTGTGTGTATTCGCTCAACTGTACCCACACGATACAAACCCGAACGATACTTGCCCACACCAAACTTTCTCGCCCCAACTACCCGGCAGCGTTTTTTTACAAAAACACGATTTACCATAACAAACCCGACAAACACTAAAGGAACCTACCAAAACCGACCAAAACTGCAAGTAACCGAATACACACAAGCGGGGCGCTCAACTGTACCTACACGATACGAACCCGAACGGTATCGTTTGTCGGTTCTACAACCACTTTCACTAAATTGTATACGTAAATTACTCGGCAATTGCTAGGTCCTGAAATAAGATTTTAAGTTTTCTTGGTAAAAGTGTGTTTATTCCTGAATAAGCAGTGCGTGTTGACGTTTGAATATCAAACTTGTTAGGAAAAATTGGCTATTTGCACCATACAAAACTTTCACTGAAAGAAATTAAAATCTACACAAAACAAAAGACATTTATTGATTTTATTATTTTACTAGTATTATTCGAGGCAATCACGAATAAGCAAAATATAAAATTCCTTTATTTAGAAATGAGCTGAACGTTCAGTTCTTTCTCGAAAACTTTTAATGTCGAGCGACTAGATGCGGAGACTGGCTTCGGCGACGGTGAGTTTTTCACGATGCAGCGTTTTTTTATAGAATGCTAAAATAAAATATTTCTGTATTTTTTTTCGTTTTATGTAGGTTTCTATAAGGTGTACATCGATATGCTTCGCGGTGCAAGAGACAGATGTACATTTGCCGCAAATTTTTGCTCTCTTGTAAAATAAATTTTTGGCCATCTCTTTAAACAAAGCTTGGAAAAAATAAAAGACGAAACAAAAATTTTCAGTTTTCTGAATATCTTCGGGAATACTCGGAAATTTCCAAATTGATCGACGAATAGTCGTTTCCAAAATGTGCAACTTTGCCCCAATTTAACCTTTGCTGTATCTCTTACCATTTACAATGTTCCAATGGTTAGTGTCGAATTTGTAACACTCTATATATGGAAAACTATCTATAAAAAAATTTAGAATATTTGACAGTACGCTAATGTTAATAGAGGCAATCCAGCTAAGATATTTTCAATATGGTGGATTTTCCGGTTATACCGGAAGTAGGTGTAAACTTGTTTATTTTAAATAAAACATTCTATATATTATTACATGTATGAATTCTACCCGAGCTTCTAGGCAGATTTTGTATATCATGTCTTATACCTAAGTCTAAGGGTTTTTGATATATTTATATTTTTATGGCAAAAATTACGTTAAAAAGGTTTAAAATAACTATCAATTTTTCCTATAAAGAGGACTAAGTTATTTAATTTAACTGGGATTTCTCGTTGAAAAGGGCCTGCTTTAATAGATTTTTTATATTTTGATAACTGTAAATGCAGGGTGTTCAAACAATAAGATTTAAAATGAGATTGAAAAAACTGCAAAAAGTCTAAATTTTCAAGTGGAAACTCCTAAATTTTTATAATTATTTCTTATTTAGCATTACAAATAAGGGTCAGTTTGTGTAAGATTGTCTATTTCGAAAATTTTTAGTTTTTGAAATAATGCCATTTAATATTTTTATATGGCGATTTTGCTGTGCGATTTACGTTCAGTTACTCCTAGTTGGCTATGACGGCATTTAAAAATAGTAAAATACTAAACAAATCTATGAAGCTGTCACTTACCAACAATTATTAATAACCATGCCGTGGCGCTTAATAGTATATTACAATACAAGTACGGTAGGTACGTCTTTACTGCATGTGCGTGATGTTTAACAAAACGAGCCGAAGACGAGTTTGGCAAATCACGCAAATGTGGTAAAAACACCTACCAAGTGTATTGTACGATATTTTATCTACAAGCATGTTTTAGGGCACCAATATTAAAACTAAAAGAGTACTGTTTTAATTTACCCAGTAAGTGCCTCGAAAGTCGTTATTAACAATGCATTAATATCAGGTTGCTAGGAAAAAAAATTATAGAAATTTAATAAAAGTTGGCTTTTATGACAGGTGTAAAACTTGACAACGGATAAACGATACCAAATTATTTTTGTAACAATTTCGTAAAAGAGTGTTTTACTTCCCTTAAATGGTAGTCAGTAGCAGCCGTGATGATAAAATTCGTATGTAGTTACTTACAGCACTAGTGCGATAAAGCGATATTTACCGCACTTAAATCAGTGCGGTTAGTAGTTACGTACCGCACGTTTGTAGTTAAATTGTACAAACAGAAAATACAACAAAAATTTATATACATATGTCAAAAACGCTTAGACTTAGGTATAGGATATGATGTACAAAATCTGGCTAGGATAGAGTTTTAAAAATTTCATATGGATAGTTTTCCATATATAGATCGATGCGTTTCCCGGTTGTACATCCAGTATAAAACTATGACATTCGACTTTAGAATAAATAAAATATCTTTTTGAATTAAGTTTCACTGTATAATATTCCGATACAGGGTTGTTCCCTGTCTCCTGTATTACTCGGTATAATAGTTTAAAGTTATTTATGGCGATGGCGTATATATCGTAACATTCTTGCGTAACTTAAATTGCATATTTTAGGCCATGGTGCTGCTGGTGGAGGTTCTGGCTTTAGAAGCATGTCTGGGTTCCAAGACTCGACAAGTAAGAACATACATGTAATACAGTTAAAATATCGATCCTTTGCAATAACCTCAGATCAATTATTACTTTACTTACTTTACTTTCCTTTTAAAACATCTTTATGGTTCATATTATATTAAATACATGTCAGATCCCTATATTTTATATGGTACTAATGATACTAATATCATAGATACATTAATTTGATTCTTATGTCATGTGGCATAGATACAACGACAAGGCAACGCCTCGTCGGAGCTGGCGTTGCCTCTTTGTATATGTGAGTCCTGGCTTACTCTTTGCATTGACGGCAAGTTCCAGTAATCTTTTACTGCCATGAGGAATTTGGTTTGTAATAAAACTTGAAAAGCTTGAATGATTTATTGCTTACTTAATGGAATTTGTCTAAGTTTGTTGGGAAACCAATTATTACCATAGACACAGCTATTACGTTTCCCCTTAAGGGCATCCGATGTTCACAGAATAAAAACTTACACCCTGTGGTAATTATAAGAATGGGATAACAAAACAGCATTGCCTACCTTCACTAAACACAAGGTGGGGACTTTATTGGAACAAATTCGCTAGGCGTTTAGGAAGAAATATTTTTGAAAAATGGAAAACCTGTCGATTAAGATTTTGCATACGCTACATTTTGGCACAAAAAACAATTTTTTACCCCTGTTTAAGGTAAAACATAACTCAACTTATTTTTTTATTAATGGGAAAATACTACTTATGATACTTTTTTGCAAAGCTCTTTTAAAGAGAAAGTTGAATATCCTATTGTTTTTAATTTTAATTAATTTTTATTCTTTATTGTAAAAACATTAAGTTGGGTTATGTTTCACCAGCTGAAGAGGGTTAAAAAAATATTTTTTGTTTTAAGTACGAAGTCCACATGTTTTTGCATTTTTACAAATATTTTTATATTTTTTTCCACATTCTAGCAAATTCGTTTCAATGAAAATAAATTAAAAATAATAGGATATCCAATTTAATCTTTGAAGAAACTGTCTAAAAAGGTGTCATAATTGGTATCTTTCCATTTAAAAAAATTAAGTTGGGTTATTTTACCTTAAGCCACGAGCCTAAGAGCAAAACATGTAATGCACAGTACAGATCTTCGATACCATACAACAATAACCTAACCTCCTAACCCATCCACAGGCTAGGCAATGCAGTATCGACAAGAGAAGTTGCCTAACATGAACAACAAAGAATGTACAAGCATAGGCAATCCCATCTTGAAAACCTAATACTTCCTATAATATAACAAAGTGACATTTAAGAGTATTTTTCTGCAATATGTGTTTATATCCGGTCTAGGACATTTGGGCGTGGCCGCTTGGGCGCGAGGACACTTGGGCGCGAGACACTTGAGCGCAAAGACACTTAGGCGCGAGCCAAAATGAAACACATCTTAATATTGTTGTTACATTTTATTTTCTAAATATATACAAAATTTAAAAGAAAATTTTTCCGACTCTTGATTTTATGGATTCATTTTATAATTGTAAGAGATAGCTCTTAAAAACTCAATAATACTTCTGTTATTTGCGCCGTCAACTAGATTGCGTTGATTATTGTAGTCTTCGACGAGGTTTTTGATCCTTCTGTCAGCATGGATGTATTTTTTCAATTTTTGGGTAGGCTCATTTCCCGCAAGTAAATGTTCATAAACAACGTCTCTTCCCCTTTGGATAGTTTTTAGGCTGCGGATAAATTTCCAAATGGTTGGATGGTTCATCGATAGCTCTGTTTATAGCCTTCTGTGTGCTACTTCTGCGTGGTTGTTTGTGCGGTCAATGTCTGTCAATACCCGATTATGTACTGACCACAGTTCTGGAGGAAATATTGCTTGGCGGCGTCCGTTTCCCTGTCTGTTTGGTTGTCCTATATATGAATCCTCAAACCATTGCAAAAGAGGTTCTAGCTCTGGGGGCAACACATTTGACAATTCGTCAATAGCTTTGTCCAAATCGTCCGTCGGCAAAAAAGCCAAGGATGTCACCATGCGGGCGTGAGCTGCAAAATCCGCGTCATTATTGTATCTTTTGAGAAGATTCAGTTGTGCCAATTGTTTTCGCATATTTTTTGTCAGATGAAAGAAACATCCCATCATTTCTGCTTCCGGAAACGCTCCTTTGAAGGCGTTGACGGCAGCTAATTCAAAATCGCAAGAGATTTTTTTGGGGCGTAGATTCGGCTGTATACTTTTCAGGAGATCAATCATTTTGATATAGGTTGTCGTTTGTTTATTTGGGAGAAGTGCATAGGCTACAGGATGAACTCCACCAAAACTTTTAGCCATAATCACATACACTTGATAGAATAATGGCGGAGTAATGGAAAATGTTCCATCGACGAACCATTGGTCGGAATGCAGCAAAATCTGGAATAAAATAAAAGCATTCAATAGGGAAGAACCACACTAAAACCTAATTTTTCATGTAATTATAGTGTCGGGGTGAGGTCATTTATGAAATAACATCAGGTTTAATACAAAAGGATAAGCGTAATTAAAAATTAATTATAATGTTAGGGTCAGGTCATAATATAGAGTTTTGCCAATATTCTTTTCTATAAAAATTGACTAGAAATTTTTTTTATTAAAAATGTTTTTAACAAACAAGCTCATGTGTTAACTAAGCAAACATCACCGTGCACAAGTGTTCTCGCGCCCATGTGTCCCCGCGCCCATGTACCCTCGCGCCCAAGTGTCCTCGCGCCCAAACGGCCGCGCTCAGATGGCCGCGCCCATGTGGCCGGGCCCAAATGTCCGTCTTCGGTTTATATCAGAATTTGGGAATTTAAATAAAATAAGTCACTTTATATACCTACTGATTAGTGACATAGAATTTCGAAAGGTTAAAAGCTAGATTTAAATTCAATCTTGTAAAGTACAATGACGTAGGTTTCTACGAAGATTTTGTTGCAATGATTGATGGCGTCACTCTCGAAATCTGCGTGACGCCATCAAAAATCAGTAATGGAAAATTACGAGGGGTAAACCACTGGGGTATTTTATTGTACAAGCTGTGGGTATTTTTGGGTATTTATGGGTATTTTTGGGTATTTTTGGGTATTTATGGGTATTTTTGGGTATTTTTGGGTATTTTTTGGGTATTTTTGGGTATTTTTAAGTATTTTTGGGTATTTTTTTAGATATTTTTAGGCATTATTTGGTACTTTCAAGTGTGTTTCCTAATAAAAAGTAACGGATCCAGCAATTTTTAAAATTTAATGGCGATTACGCGCATGCTCGGCATAACACCGCGAAATGGCCTTGGCGTAACATGTGGAGACAGTAAGCCATACAGGGAGCTTTCAATCGCCATATCATAATTATGGAACCGCGGCAACTGCGAAATTCCGCTGCTCACGCATGCGCACAACGGCACATTTGTGGAGAGCAACAAAGAGAGATATATCAGTCCACACCGTAATGTTTGCGGAACAATAATTCCGGCCCGACTAGCAATAGAAGTATTACATATTATATGCAGTAAGCACGACTACTTATATTCAAATTATTCGACTATTCGAATAACATACCAAACTCGATACCAAACGACTACTCAAATACTTATATTTTAAAAATTCCGAGCCCTAGTATTAAGCCCCTAATAGTGGTTAGTTTTGTTGGTTTAGCTCCAATACTTTAAGAATCCGCTTCACAGAGGGTCAAATTTACTGAGAGAATTTATTAAGTTAAATACTCGGTTAAATATTTGTGTTTTTAGAGTTAATCATAATTTAAATCATTAAAATTTATATAGTATTTTTAGTTAGTAGGTACCGAGGTAGGTACCTACTAACGCTTTATACTTATTTTATTCAGCCAAGTCCAAAACCAAATACCCACAAAAGTGGCTTAGTTTAAGAATTTGTTCCTACTATGCTAAAGTTTAGACTGTTTAGTTTTGTTGATTTATTTAGCAAATTTCTGAAGCTAAATATTTGTTTTTAAGAAATAAATGCTGGTCTTTAAAATAAATAGTGTATCTTTATTAAAATGAAATAAATAATGCGCAAGGTCATTAGCGAAAGTTATTTTTTACTGAGGTATTTTTAGGTATTTTCGGGTATTCTTAAGTATTTTTGGGTATATTTGGGTATTTTTGGGTATTTTTGGGTATTTTTGGGTATTTTTGGGTATTTTTTGGCTATTTTTTGGGTATTTTTGAGGTATTTTTCAGAAAACAAGGTATTTTTGGGTATTTTTTGTTAAAAAGGGTATTTTATTGTACAAATTTAAGGCAGTGGTTTACCCCTCGGAAAATTACTTACAAATAAAATATTAATTATTTTAAGTTACGTAGCAGCTTTTTAAAGTTTTTTCTTCGTCGTCGTCTACGTCATTGTACTTTACATGATTGCTTTTGATTTCACTGGAAATTAAAAAAAATCAGGTCTGCATTTAAAAAAAAACTAAGTTGACGCTGAGTGAAAATTATTTTCGTGAAGAGCAAAAAAGTGCCTTAAGAAAGTCCTCTTGAGTTTTTAAAATAATCTGTATTTCTCATAAAAGAATAACAACCAATTCTTTTTTCGATTTTATCCAGATATCGGCAGTTATCGGATTTATTAGAGTTCTTTTTAACAAATAGTATTGCATTAAAATATACAACTGTGCCTCCACTTCACCAACTCTATCTCTTGTAGTTACCGAGCTTGTTTCATCCTGTATGGATTTAGTTATAAGTTTTTTCTAGGTTTCTTGCGTCTTGTCATAAAGTATACCAGTTTTTTTTTTGCAGATTCATCTTCACCAAGAGTAGTGATATGTGGACCCAGCCCTCCCCAACAGCCAGGTACGAACTTCATCTTTACATATATTTAATCCGGTTTTATAGCATACTAAGGTAAACAACCAGTCTTTGACACTCCACCAGTTATTAACACCACCTTACATTGTTTTAAAAAATAAAAAGAATTAGATATGAATTTTGTTTACCAATAGATGTTTTTGAATCATAAAGGATTAGGATGTATATACTTACTGAGTTGACGAGCAAGTTTGTTAATATAAGTAATAAGTATTTATATTTTACTTCCAAATACAAGTATTTTTAATTTAACCTTTAACTCTTAACCTTGTTACACCTATGAAGAAGTAGAAAAATATATTTAGTATGTTTTGGTTGAGGTTTTAGTAATTTATTAAAATATTATTAAAACATAATCGCGTTTTTCTCTTAACAATAACTGGGTGTCAATAACTGGGTTATTAAAAAATTGGGTGTCAATAATAGGTGGTTTTGCATATCTTGTATTTTAATTAACTAAAAAATTTAAATATTAATTTACCTAATTATTTTAAAGAATATATCAATCTATAAACATAATGGTATGCCACAGAATTTACAAAGTCTTTTCAAATTGAAAAAGAAAGAAATTATAATTTTTTTTCTGCATTTCAGCTCTAATACTGTCAATAACTGGTTGTTTACCTTACGTCTTTCAGTTCACAGTTTCCATTTCTTTCGGGTTTGTTCGTGGGTGAACAAGTGAAACTTGTTATTGTCGATGTCTACATTAGTATACAAATCTAGATTATACAGGGTGCTACAAATTCGAGTGCGTGCATGGGGATCTCGAAAACGGTAAGAGATACGAAAATGGTTAAATTGAGTCAAAGTTGCGTATTTTGAGGCTTAATAATTTGGTAAAAGAAAATATTAAATATTTTGAATGCCTTCGAAGATATCCGAAAAAAACCGAACTTTTCAGTTTTTGTTTTTAATTTTTTGCGCCTTTATTTTTGACTTAGGAAAAAAACAAGAAACACTTTTTCGTAGCCGTTTTTTATGGTCTACAACATGGTCTTTTTAATTTTTAAATGCGACGTTTCGTTGTTTGGATACCACCATCAAGTCAATTTTTTTTAAATACGGACCTGGATTTTTTATTACGGTTTTAGGAACTTATAGACTTTAGAAACCTAATACAATTAAAACATTTTAAAAATTTTAATGTTTTGTCATCAAATAATACATTTAAAATTATCAATTTATTTCCTTACGACCCTGTAAATTATTTTAAAAAAATTGAGTCCTTTTTATGTTTTACGATTTCTTAGTTAGATACCTATAAATAAAATAAGATACAATTATTTATTATTACAAGGAAAAAGATGTATTAGTGTGTATTAAATTAACATATTATTAAATGTTTTTATTTTTCTTTATGATTTCACTATTTTTTTTAGATGTATTATCGAATTAGAAAAAATTGTTATAGATAGTAATTACTATTATCTGTATTAAATTTTTGCCCTAAAACCTTCAAATTTTTGTTTCAATTTCACTCTTTTGCTATGTACCTCTTTTTCATTCATGACTGTCCATTTTTCTATTTTAAAATATTTTGAGGTCTCAGGACAAAATTATAAGAATTAAAGTAAGTGTTATGATAAGATATAATATAAAAACATTAATACAAAATATAATTACTTCTCATGATTTAAAAACTATGCGTTTTATTGAACTGCTGAAATATTTGACGTCTGAGTAATTTTATTAAAATAATTAATGGCTTAAACCATACGTCTCACTTCCTGTAATGCAATTTTAATATTTAATCCTAAAAATAATGGCCAGATCCGTAATGTGTAAAAAGGGATAATTTTAAATATTGATGTGTTATTTGATGACGAAACCTTTAACTTTTTAAAATACTTTAATTGTACTAGGTTTTTAAAGCCTATAAGTCCCTAAAACCGTAATAAAAAATCCAGGTCCGTATTTAAAAGAATTGACTTGATAGTGGTATCCAAAGAACGAAACGTCGCATTTAATAATTAAAAAGGTCATATTGTATCATAAAAAACGGCTATAAAAAAGTGTTACTTTTTTTCCCAACTCAAAAATAAAGGCGCAAAAAATTAAAAACCAAAACTGAAAATTTCGGTTTTTTTTGGATATCTCCGAAGGCATTCAAAATATTTAGAATTTTCTTTCACCAAATTATTAAGCCCCAAAATACGCAATTTTGCCTCAATTTAACCATCTTCGTATCTCTTACCGTTTTCGAGATCCCCATGCCATGCGAATTTGTAGCACCCTGTATACTGCTCCACCTACACATATGTATTTTATCTTCTTGCAATCTAACTACTCCCCATTCGGTATATTTTTTAAAATGCTTCTGAATAATAAATTTTCCCTTTTGTCGGGTTGCAAAAAGATTTTTAATAATAGTTACCTAACCAGCAACGTTCACTGTGATATAAAAGACATTGGCAGGAATATTTACTCACAATCAAAGTTACCTGATTTGTAAATTAAAATTAAAGACAACCGGGCGGCTTTGTTTGTGATTTGTGTTTGAGATTTATCCATCCCAAATGCAATTTGGCCAGTTTTACTGGTAATTATTTCTTATAGAAAAAGGAATCCGACCCGACGGGAGAAACAACACTTGGGCTGTTTGCTTCTAGTCCCTTCAATTATTACCATAATATACATATATTTATAGTGACGCTTGGATATTTACCGTCCGCTCCATAATATCCACCGCGTAACTGAATTTTTTAATTTCGAGCGACATAACTAAAAGTCACAATAATAAAATTTTTTGGTCTTTTAGAAGACCTAACAGTTTTTAAGATATCGAGTTTTGAATATCATTTGCTAATACATTTTTATTAAATTCCTTTATTTTCTAGTCCATCTTAGAAAATATTTAGCTCCATAACAACGTTCTTTTTGTCAATGTGGCGGTCTTGGGAACAAATGCCAAAAATACATTTAAAGTGAGGAACTTTCTTGTAAAAATGGCAAGTTTAAGTAACACCGAGCTTATTAAAATTTTAATGATGATAGGGTATGGTGATAGAACACGAGGTTTTACCGAAGTGATGGATATTTTTAATGAACTGCATCCAGACCGAGACCCCATCTCGACATCAACCGTTTCAAAAACTTTGCAGCGTTTTCATGAAACTGGAGGTGTCAAAGATCGACGAAACGACCGGTGATCGTTACTACATTGCAGAAAATTCTCTGAATGTCATATAAGATATGGTGGAAAATTCAATAAATTCAACAGAACAGAGAAGTTCAGTCATAACATAATACCCATATAAAATTTACTTGTTACAAGATTTCTGCAAAATTATTATGGATACAAACATAAACACTTTATACAGTTAAAAGTATTTTACTATAAACTATATTACAGGGTGATTTCTAAGTTGATAATTCTTTTTTTAGCTGTTTATAGAAGGCATTAACATAAACAACATTTTCAAATACCTTTTTTTAAAAAACTCAAAAATAAAATACTTAAATTTATTTATTACACTATGGATTAAATATGGTTCTGCCTAACTTGCCCGTTGAATACTATTAAGAAAACTTCTGGATGTAAAATGAGCCCGCAAGGGAACGCTTTCTTCGTATAATCTCGAAGCAGCAGCCGCACTTTGACGACGCTCACCGTAAACTAGCACCATATCTACTAGTTCATTGTTTTCAAATTTTACCATTTTTACGTGTCACCAATTTAAAATTAACTTGCTTCAGAAAATCACACCGCAGCAAATGGTCAAATAAATAACTGAACGCCGACCCGTAAATTGCATGACTAATAAGAGATAAGACAAACAACATAAAGTATAGCAGGCTACGGTTTGAGGACCAGGCTCGCACTTAGATTTTTTACTTCTGTATCTCGCCCATTTTTAATTTTTTAGAAAAAAGGTATTTGAAAATGTTGTTTATTTTAATGCCTTCTATACACAGCTAAAAAAGAAGTATCAACTTAGGAATCACCTTGTATATTAAAAAGTTTTCCCAGGAATTAACTGCTGAATCAATACAGTATATCAAAATGTCAACTTTCTTAACCAAATTTTGTTTTCTGATGAATCTACAATTTGTTTAAAGCGGCACGTAAATCAACACTACAGTTGGTATTGGTCAGATCGAAATTTACATTAGATGGAACAAGTTCACAACGACCCAAAAAAACAATGTTTGGTGTGTCATTATTGATGGACACATCAAAGGGCCCTATTTTATATAAGGGAATTTAAACCCTAAACGATAATCATTACTTTTGCAAGATAATGTTGTTCCGGAGCTTAGACTATTATTACCGAACTATAATAATCCGTATTTACCGGCTGAACTAATATCGTTTTAACAAGATAGGGCTCCTCCACAGTTTGGACGGGTAGTGAGGGAATATCAAGAGGAAACTTTTTCTGGTAAATGGATTGGACGAAGGGGTGCAATTGAATGGCCAGCTAGGTCTCCTCATATAACCCCTCTTGACTTTTCCTGTGGGGTTATATAAAAAATTTAGTGTGCAAAAATAAACCTTAAAATGTCGAAGAGTTGCTAGAAAGAATAATGCAAGAAATTTCCAGTATTCCTCCCAACGTCGTTATAGATTTCGTTTATTAAAAGCATTTGTTATTTTTAGGACACTTAGAGCATCAAATAAAATGGTATTCCGAATTTCTGATTTACCAGCAAATAATATTTAAAATTCCATATATCAAAAACTTTTTACTTGAGTTATGTGATGTGCTTACCAATTTTTTTTTACTTTACGAAATAATCGACCGATTTCATACATAAAGGCGATCCTATGGTATATTTTTCTCGTAGAAAAAGCATATTTTCGGGTGTGTTAATGCTTGTTGGCCTCGGCTATCGCTTCAATTACATTATCGTCCGAGAAGATATTGTTTTTCTCCTTAATACGCAATATTATTCTTAAATTTCTTTTTAAATTCTCACTTCAAGTAAGAACTTCTTCCTTAAATTCTATTTTAGGTTGTAATCCTGGTTGTTCAAATCGTTGAATCTCGTCACAGTAAATTTCAAATGTGCTGCCGTCAAAAGAAGAGTGTGTATTTTGTTCCTAACTGTTTATGTCTCTTGTAATCTGTAATACATGAAAAAGTATACGTTTTTGTAATAGACGATTGAACCATAAATAGTATTTTATTGTATATTATAAGCTTATTATTACATCCTATAAGATTAAGATTTGTTATAATAAAGAAGTTGTCTGACTTTAATTTTGATTTTGTTGAGTTACAAAGTAAATCTAATTAAATTGATTCAGCCGATACTAGGTGGAAACCCATGATTATGATTTTATGGGATACAGTAATACAAAATTAAGCTTGTACATTTCCACTATTATAAAAAGAAAATGACATGTTTCGCTAAAACCGCAATGATATAATAAATGACTATATGTTATTATATCCCCCCCCACACAATTTTTCCTTAATTCTAGAGTAAAGATTTAAAAATTTGGGGAGTTAATTAGTGTGAATTGTCATTTTTCGGCAAAATCAAGCCTCCCAAGCTACTTCTGGTTTAACCGGAAGTAAAGTCAAGTCTTAAATTTTATTTAATTGGAAATCCTTTATTTTTATACGATGCTTAAATTCTATACAAAATTTTCTGTTCAATGACATATTATACATTATCATTTGTTTTTAAAATGGCCATCTAGGTTCGTTTTCTAAAATGTCCATAACTTTGGTAAAATAAGGTAAGTTGTATTATGTTTGCACAAATATGGAAAAAGGAAAGAATAAAGGAAACGACTGGAGTGGTTCAGAGTTACCAGGCTAGTTGTGACGTCATTTGGTCACTCTTGGTTTCTTGCTTGCTGATCTTTCCTGTTCTAGCGTGTACGCGCGTGGTACTCTATATGGGTCGTACGACGTTAAAATGATTCATCTCAACCTGGTTTATAATATAAAATTAACTTGCTTGAGAAAAATGTATCCATTAGGGCTATTTTATTTACAACATGCCTTTAATAAATCATCGGGATATCTTGTTTTGTAAAATAGCATTGTATTATTATAAAAAAATCTTGATTTAATTTTTTTTCTAACGGTGTATCACATGTTAATAATTATTATTTACTAGATAATAGTAAAAATGAACAAGCAATATCATAAATAACATTTTCAGGCCCCCCAGAAGTAATGTCAAGTATGCCGTGGAAAACATTTCATTTATTTTAATCTTCGTAATTATTATTTAATACCATTAAATTTGTCATTTTGGTCTCATGAAAACAGAAATAATGTTTTTGTTTTTCATGGCATACTAGACTGGTCTAGTATGCGGTCATCGAATTGATTCGGATGAAGAAAACAATATTTCAAACACTCTGCGTTTCTTTTATCTGTAAATAACGTTTTCTTAATTTCGCTATTGACTTTCCTCTATTTTATGGCAAATAATAAATTTCCTATTTAAAAATATTTTTATTGTAAAATTAAAAAAAAAATAGTTATTACTTCAACAACTAACAAACATGTCAACAAAAATCTGTCCTAATGGTTTAGCGTATTTTTCGAGTAACCACCTTTAAATTATTATTTAAATTCTATATAATCTTTCCATATTCAGTGTTTGCCCAGATTTAAATAACATATGGGAACCTTTTTTATTTTCAATATTAGCGCAAACATGTATGCTTCATAAAAAGTTTTGCTAGGCCTAAAAATAATACTACTAAAAAAGTTAAGCTATATTATACAGGGTTCGTAAAAAAGTTATATTATATCCTAAATTGTCGAATTTTTAAAATCTTATATACCTTGTTAAACTAGTGGATAACACAAATGCAAAGTGGAGGTTAACTACAAAAATTTATTGTTGACCTGCAAATCTAATTGACTTTAAAACAAAATTAGACAGGCTTATTGTAATCAGATGTCACCAATTTATATAGAAAATTCTCTTAGAAGTTAATTAATTAAATGCATAGAAAATGATGGTTCTGGCAAAAAGCCTAATAATATTTTTGATATTTCTTATTGTCGTTATAACAAATTTTTTATCTATAAAATTATTTTCTTGGACATCAATTTTTTAAGTTTTATCACACATTGTATAATACAGCTTACAATTATTAGTAATAAGATTAGTTTTTGTCGCAACTGAAGATTTTTTAAGAATATTATCTTTCCAGACATGCTTTTAAGGTATTTTAAGATTTTGTCGCACCCTGTATAATATAACTTAAATTTATTAACGGCGATGTTATTTTTAAGGCAAGCAAAACTTTTTATGCATTTTTCCGCTAAAATTGAAAATGAAAACTTTCCTATATAATAACTAAATCTGGGCAGACACTGTAGAATAAAGGCGGATTTAGGTATGTTTGATGATGTAATTTTTCATTGAAACGTTCAATAATACTGTGATACACATCTCTTTATAGAATAAAAGCTCTTTTAAACCATCCAGATCTGTATTTAAAAAATGCCGTTAATAAAGGGCTCGAAAGATTGGATTTAAGAACTGATAATACTATTTTGTAGAAAATAAAAAGTGACAATGAAAAAGTGGAATTTATTTCTTTTTTTAAGTAAAGCAAGGAAAAATAAAAACAAGGATATTTCGCTTTCCTTCACTTATCTCCAAAAGTACTAGGAATTTTCCCGATTTCTAAAAGACATTTGATTGAGCATGCAACATTGTCTCAATTTAAACTTGTCGTATCTTTTATAGTTTTCCAATGGTCCCCTCGAATTTGGACCCCTTGTACATAGGACCGGCAATAAATAAATCAACAAGTAAAAAATACATGTCTACAAGTTTAATCAGTAAAAAGACATTACAGGTAATGTCAATAAAATATTTTAATAAATTAATCAGGGATATGCATCCAAAACTTTCAAAATATATAAAACTATAAATTATAGATATACCTAGTATATTCCTTGTAAAACGGTCAATAATTATTGTTCAATAAATAACAAGTTTAGCTTGTTGATGTTTCGGTTTATTTTGGTCTAAACCATCATCAGAATTCGGAAATTATAAGATATCTAACAAACGAAAAATGTCTTACACTATCTAAGTAAAGATTTTTTTATAAAAACATATAGGTAGTGAATTATTTTACACTTCACTATTTATTTCATTTAAGTTAAATAAAAATATGGGTATACCTGTCTATGTTAAATCGTGATAATGAACTGATATATAAAAAGTTAAATGGTGAGATATGTGATGCTCTTGTTGGAAATTCCATTAGGATTCTTAATTATATTGATGATAAAAATTTACAATTCATTGGGTTTGTTCGGGTTTGTTGTGTGTTGATTTAAATATTACTGCAATTTTCTGTATCAGTTCAAACATTTACGGTGTTTTTTTTAATATTGTTTTTTTGTTCGGTTATTTGGTATTTTGTAAGATGTAAGATTTTAAGAGAGAAATTAAGTTTGATTGATTTATTCTTTCAATTTAAGGCTTAAGTTTAGTTAATAAGATTTTGGTTCTGTCGTAAGTTTTTTCGGTAACTTTTATTTTATACAGTTTAAGGACTTTTTTAATTGGTATTTATTTTCGATATACAGGGTGCCCCAGATAATCATGCAATCTACAGGGAACTTGTAAACCATATAAGATACAGAGATGGTTAAATTGGAAGAAAGTTGCGGCCTACTAAATTTTGCGACTTTGTTTTCAAATTTAAAGATCTCCGAATCCGTCCGAAGATATTTGGGCAAAATCGAAGTTTCGAGATATCGTTTTTATTTTTCGACTCTATTTGAGGAGATATGTTAAAATAAAGTTCGCTTTCTCTTTACCATTCTTTCTTCTTTATAAGTTGGTGTAAATATAATTTTATTTCAATATTTCGTTTTTTAAAATCATTATCAATTTTGCTTTTTAAATAGTCGAGAAAATATATTTTTTTATTTAAAGAAAAAATCTTTTCTTAAAGATTATTTCATAAATTTTATTAAAAAAAACTATACACTCCTCAAAAACACAAAATTTTTACTTCAAAGAAAGGAGATAAAAGTTAATTTGCACTAAACGATTTCATAACCTAATCTGTCATTTGGCAAGCATTTATAATTTTTTTAAACAAGTGCCTGTCACATCCTACTATATAGTTGAAACAGATGAAAGTTGGATTAGTTTACGAAGATTTAAAATAAAATAGTTTCAAATAAGATAAATTTGCACTTAGTCTTATTGAGGATGAATTTTTAAGTCGGAAACGTGTTTTTATGACTAGGTATGGGAAGGAAGAGGATGGGAATTTAAGAATAATAAATTAAAATTTCGGACTATTTAAAAAAAAAGTTGATGGTTTAAAAAAAACACATTGGATAAAAATCTAATTACACCAACTAATTAGGACAAAAAATAATAATAAGAATGAAAACTTATTAATAGAGTAAATGAAATATAAAAAGCAAATCGCGAAAATTCGGCTTTGCACAAATATTTTCGGAAGGATTCGGAGATTTTTCTAATTTGAAAACACAATGTTGCAGAATTAAGTAAGGAACAACTTTTTTTCTAATTTAACTATCTTACTATCTTATATGGTTTACGAGATCCCTGTATATGATCCTTATCTAGGACACCCTGTATTATAGAAGGGCGCCTTATTTTCTGTCTTCATTATTATTGGTCCTTGCTCTATTTGTGCTGTGAATGTTGTTCTGTTTTTAATTATCGGGTTTTAGATTCTTTTTTGGATAATTATTATGCATGTTCCTTACTTTAGTTAAATTTTGGAATCATTTTTCTGGGTCAATTGGTAAAACCACTTTATCAACAAGGGAATTGACAATACTTTCTTTGTATTTGTTTGGTTACCTTTATTATTGTATATTATATTGAGGTCTAAGAAGTTTAATGATTCATTATTTTCAATTCTAGTTTTTTATTAAAAGGATTAAATTAGTCAAGCGTGTATTCAGGTTTGTTTTGGTGAATGCAAAGAATATAATTGTCGAAATATATTTTAAAAAGAAGGTTTATAGTCGAGAGTTTCAATAAGTTCTGTTTCAACAATTTCCATTACGAAATTAGCGATGGTAGCAGAAATAGGACGCCGCGCGCCGAAGCCTTAAATTTAAGAATAAAATTGGTTGTAAAATTGAAAGAACGTAGATATAAGACATAGTTTTGTTGCTTCTATAAATTCATTTTCAGAAATGACAGTACATTTTTTAGTTGGGGCTCATTTTTCTTAAATACATTTATGGAAATGGTTGTATATAAAGATTCAACATCAAAAGAACCAAATACGTGATTTTTTGGAATGTTGTAGAAGTGTCTTCTATAAGATATTCAGTTTTGCCAAGCTAAAGTTACGATACCTGAAAGTTACAAGAGCAAGGTGTAAAGATAAGCATTACCTGATCTAATCAGAAAATATTGACAGTTACATCTGTGTCAAAATTGTCAAGTAAAAAGTCATGTCTCATATCTAACTTTAAATAAAATATTTAAAAAATACCAAAATTACCAGTTAAATCATTAGCATGTCTAGAAGCTGCAAGGCTAATCAATCCAAACAAGCTTATGGCCCGGAGACTATGCCCAAAGTTACGTCAACATCGATTAACGTCACAGCGTGGGATGGTCTCAACAATGATCAGCAACTTATGGACTCTTTGTCCAAGTTTATGAACGAATCCTGGATTGCGGTGTGTCAGATGAGGGAAAGATCTGGATTAAGTTCACAGTGTAAGTATGAATAAGTTATGTGTATAAATTTAAAGTAAGGAAGGTTTCAAAATCTAACCTAAATAAAAAAGAACTTTGAAGAGCAATTTAATGAAAAATTATGTTTATTCTCTTTTTTTTAATGATTTTAGCACTGGCTCCTTAACTGTCCCATTAGATAGACTGTAAGTAAGTCCTTTCTTTGGAAAGTGGTATTTTTTTCATATTTGTGAATATTTCCCCACATAGATCTGATTTAAGATTTGAAGAATATTGATACTTAGCGGGCTATAAGGGTGAGTCCTAAGTTGATACTTCTTTTTTCGCTAAAGGCATTAAAATAAACAACATTTTTAAATGCCTTTTTTTGAAAAACTCAAAAATAAGGTACTTACATTCATTTATTACACTATGGATCAAAAGCGGTCCTGCCTAACTTGCCCGTTAAATAACATTAAGAAAACTTCTGGGTGTAGGATGAGTCCGCAAGGGAAAGCGTTCTGTGTATAATCTCGAAGCAGCAGCCGCACTTTGACGACACTTGTCGTAAATTAGCACCATATCTACTAGTTCATTATTTTCAAAAATTTACCATTTTTACGTTTCACCAATTTAAAATTAACTTGCTTCAGAGAAACACACCGCAGCGGATTGCCAAATAAATAACTAACCACAGACCCGTAAATTGCATGACTAATAAGGCAAAAATCACTAAAAGTATAGCAGGCTACGTTTTGAAGACCAGGCCCGCACTCAGATTTCTTATTTCTGATCTCGTCTAATATTAAATTTTTTGAAAAAATGTATTTGAAAATGTTGTTTATTTTAATGCCTTCCATACACAGCTATAAAGAAGTATTAACTTAGGAATCACCCTATATATCGATGGTTTAATATATTGTGAAAATTAAACATCAGCCATTTCTATTATTCGGTTAGTTAAAAGAGAAAAACAATATCCAATGATTCTTGTTATAAAGAATAATTAGCTAGATAGAGAAAAATTTGGAAATACGATTATAAAAAAAAATCACGGCATATTCACTCCCTCAGTCGATACTCTTTGGCTGAAAAGAAGACACGACTCGCGTAGCGAATCCGAAATATGGTTCTTGGGAAAAACCGATTTTTTTTTATTATAGTTTTACTTTACAACCAAAATGGAACAAAACTGTAGAGAAGAAAAAAATATAGTTGCGCAGGCGAAAAGATATTCGCACATTTTATGTCTGCCTTAAGGAAATCGGTTCAATTTTTCTAAATTTATCACAATAATGAAGGTTGTGCTCTATTACAAATATCAAAATCTATCTGATTATTTGTAATTATACTCAGCCGTATTTACAGGGTTCTAAATTTAAACCCGTCTTAAATTGACAGTTCTGGGCTTGAAAAGTCAGTATCAGTCAACTAAGTTTAGTAGTGTAATTTTTTTTTATATTCTTTAATTTCATTTTATTCTTCAATAGAATTAAAACGATTTATTACAAAAAATATCATGGTATGTCACAATGATGACACGGTGAAAACACGACTGGGAGACTATTGTCGAGTTGTATAAATATTTTTAACAACAATTAACTAAACAGCATGTTTGACTGTGACATAAATTACATTATTAGGCATTATTTTCTGACGATGATGAATACAAGAACTAACTGAAACAGCAAATAATTTTATTACAATACAAATCTTAATACATACATACGCCTATTCCTAAACTGGTAATTTTAAATCCTGAAAACTGTCAATTTAACACTGTTTTAAATTTAAACCTTTAAGGTTCTCTAGAGCCATCTTCTTGTAACTTTACCAGCCAGATAATTTCTATGGAAACAATTGCCTTAGCAATGGTTCCTTTGAACATTATCTTGTTGGTAAAGTTATCGGAATATGGATTTAGCTAAACGTAAGTTGATATGATTATTAAAGTATTGGTCGTTAATTGGAAAATAAATACATTATTATTTTAGATGAAATGAGCTCAGTTGAAATATCAAAAAGAATTGACGATGTATCTAAAAAGCTAGACGAGAAATACAAAGAAGTTCAAGCCTTGGAATCCCAAAAGGCTCAACTTTTAACTGTAAGTATGAATATACATTTTTTTCAAGTCAAAATACTTTTATGCCGACTATACTAAAGTCCTGTTAATAGTAGGGTAAACTTAAATGTTCTAAAATTAAAACCGCCCTAAATTGGCCGTTCTGGGTTTAAAATGACAAGTGTGAGAATAAGTCAACTAAGTTTTGCATTAAAAATATTTTTTTGGTATTTTTTTAAAATTGTGAAGAAAAAGTGTTGTAGCACGTACTGTGTTCTTTAATAGAACTAAAACTTTGTTTGCAAGAACATCCCAGTAAAATCATAATAAAATGATTTATATACAAAAAAATGAAACCAAAACGTCATATTATGGCATTTCACTATAATGCCATGGTAAAAACATAACTGGGATACTATAAGATCTAAATATTTCGAAGGTTTAAATCTAAAACTCTTTAATGAATACGGGTGTTTGTTTTTTCACTTAATTTAGATTTCATTTTTTGCTTTGATACAGGTAGCCCCTTTAAGTCTTTAGATAAAGTTTTACTATTTTGCATTAATACAAATTATTTAATTTTAATTTAATAAACTAGGAATGTAACGTTGATTGTATTCTTGTGGTAAAAGGCAAATAGGTTCAATGACATTAGGTTAGTGAACAATTTTTCTTAGCACCTAGTTTTATATTAGTTATTTAGTCTCCTTAAATAAAGAGTTAATGTAGTCCATGACCGTACCAGCTTCAAAATTAAGTATGAACTTCACCTTAGAAAATACGAATTTTTTAAATTATACACTAAATACTAGTATCAACTTTATTATTAATGCCCGGTTGTACCATTACCACTAAAGTCTAGTTTAGCGTTGAACCAAGCTCAAACTTTATCTTGACAACACCTTTATATTCTTGTTGGTTGTGAGAATGAAGTTTGAGCTTGGTATAACATTGAACAAGGCTTAAGTCGTAATTGTACAGCCAGATCTAAGACTCAAAAATCGTCCAACTAATAAGATTTTTTAACCGAACAAAGCAGTTAATATGAATATATCATCAATCCAGAAAGTGTTCAATAGAAACTATTTAAATATAATACATTTTCATTATCTTATCATAATATCATATTTTCAACTTATCGTAACCAACATATTCACTACTTAGTGATTTTTTTTAAATACTTACCTAAATATGTTTTTCAACATTAGGTTATTACTTTTTGCTTAGAAACATTTGGTTATTGTGTTTTATCATTGACCGGTTCGACAAATACTTTTATTTAAATTTCAGCTTTAGTTAAATTTTCTCAATTTAACTCTAACCAAAACCAGATTCGTAAAATTTAAGATTTGAAATGTGAAATGACCCAAATTTGAAAAAGTATCATTTAATAATAATACCATTTTATTTTATTTTCTTCAGAAATCATTGACCGCTCCTGGTCCTTCTAGCGCTTCTAGTTCGGCTTGCAATCCTTGTCCTGGTCCTGGAGGCGCTGCACCGCAATCTCCAGTGCCACAGAATTTTCAACCTATTGCCTCTTCTACGCCAGCTCAGGTTCATGGATATTCTGGGAATTACGATATGTCCTATTCAGGTGGTGAGTTTCATACAATAATTTTATTAGCCGGTTTTTAACAGCCACCAAAATCCCGCTAAACGATATTTCAAAAGCGAATTTGTTTTCGAAACTACACAGATAATTCTCGAATGCCGAGATCTAAGCATTTAAAAATTCGAATAGAGAGGTTTTATTGAGTAAAAAAACAGCCTATTGTTTTAAGAATCCTTACACTTTAGAGCCATAGGATTAGAAAATCCTATGGATAAAGGATTTACTATTTCTACCAAATTATATTTTTAAAAATTGACCATTTTTCGCCGATATAAGTGACTGGGCCACCGATGATTTTAAGACGTTTAGCCACACTACGGAAATGGTCTTAAACCAACTAACTGGTTTAAAATTTTGTAATTAACCAAATAGTAGCGGCAACCCAAAAATAGGTTAATTTCGGATCACGGTATCCTGATTTGATGTCACCCAAGTGTTAAAATCTTATCAACTCTTTAAAAACCTGGTTACGAGTGATTACTTCTGTCACTTGTCATTACAAAACTAAATTTCGGTGTCGTTTTCAAAATATTTGGCCGTTGGCCTGTAATTTATTATTATTTTCCTGAGAAAGCACGAGAATATCTGGGAAGTGACATGAGAATTGGGGAGAATTATTATACAATGGAGGGAGTTTGTTGGGAGGGGTCAAATAAAACAGGGAAACCAATTGGTTTCAATGAGAATTATTATATCTATTATATGATTATTATTTATAGTATGTAGGTACCAATATAACATCTAACCAACTTGTGATTTTCCGTCCTTAATATAACTGGATATCAGGAAAAACGTGCAGAAGAAATTTTATTAAAAAATGTCATTTTACCATACTTAATATCGTTTGTTTCCCTTCTTGCTTTGGTACAGACGTTTTACTATATTTTTTAATAAAATCATCAAAAATACATAGTCAATAGGTTCATTCCCACAGCGAATAGAAACAGGCCCTTATTGTCAGGCGTCTGCGCAATAAGCCAACAGCGTTCCTACAAGGATTTATCATCTTTGGATGACACGTTGTAATCAAATTTTTCTGATAGATTTGTAACTTCACTTTCTGTTATTCAAAACTGAGATACTCACCTTAAAATAATAAAAAAAAACTTTGTAACATATGTTTTTTAAATGCAAAACAACTTTTTTAGGACTTTCACTTTTCACCCTATAATATCCTTTTCCTGTATCAAATCCTTTAACTAATTTTAATAAAGATTTGGACAAAATGTTATATTTATCTATTTCTTCCCTATTTATTGTTGCCGGCCATATAAAAAAGTTATGTTAGTTAAGGCGACGTGTTCGAAGTTAGCGGCGGCGACTATTTAAAAAACAAAGTTGATGATGGTTTTGAAAAAACGTAGGATTAAAAATCTAATTACACCAACTTGTAGAGGAGAGAAAATGGTAACGAGAAGTTAAAGTTTATTTTAACATATCTGTTCAAAGATCGTCAGAAAATAATAAAAACGAAACTGTGAAAACTCTGTTTTGCCCAAATATCATCGAAAGGATTCAGAGTTTTTTAAATTAGAAAACATAATATTGCAGAATTAAATAAGGTGCAACTTTTTTCTAATTTAACCTCTCGTATCTTATATGATTTACAAGATCCCTGTAGAGTGTTTCCTTCTCTAGGACACTCTGTATCTTTATTTATTTCAAAAAATGAGGTATGAACATTTCCAAAATACAACAAAATAATGGGTACACAAATGAACCTGAGGGTTTGTGTATGTATACCCCTTGATTCTATTCTAAATTATAGTTTACAATACTCTAAATATTACACAATACTAAGATAAGAGTTACATAACAAATACAAACTAAAATAAAAAAAATACACATATATTTCAAAATATTTCAACAGGACTTTAAAACTATTTCTATACAGGGTGACAATTTGAAAACGAACAGCATTTAATATTGCCTCTACCAATGATAGTATAAAAATTTGGCGAAACACGTCAATTGATATATCGAGGGGGACATTTTTTAAGATATTTGTTGTCGTGTTACGTTCAACCCCCTAACCCCCAGGGCACCTACCCCTAAAATTTTAAATGGCCACCCCTATTTATTTTGCCATTTTTGTGTTCCTTATAAAATTCTACATAAACTGTATCATTTTTTTTTTCAAAAAATGTAATTATTTTATTTTTTCTAGTGGCGATATCGAAGACGAAATGTAAATAAATAAAGGAATTTGGAATGTATTTCTACATTTCGTCTTCGATATCCCACTAGAAAAAATAAAATAATTACATTTAAAAAAAAAAATGATACAGTTTATGTAGAATTTTATAAGGAACACAAAAAGAGCAAAATAAATAGGGGTTGCCATTTAAAATTTTAGGGGTAGGTGCCCTGGGGGTTAGGGGGTTGAAAGTAACACGACAACAAATGTCTTAAAAAATGTCCCCCTCGATATATCAATTGACGTGTTTCGCCAAATTTTTATACTATCATTGGCAGAGGCAATATTAAATGCTGTTCGTTTTCAAATTGTCACCCTGTATATAGGGTGTTATGAGTGATATGAGAGCGATTTTGTTATCAAATACCCATGAGTTCAGTTTATTTTTCGAATTATTGTATAGTTTTTTCTTGAATGGATCGGGAAGAACATTGAAAACTTTTGGTTCCACATATGAGACATGTTGTTGGGTCTTTGTAAAGACCCTCCTAGGCACTATTAGTTTTTGTGCAGTTCTTGTACCAGAGTTATAATTTTTGTAGGATTTATAGCTTTTATTTTTTATCATATATCTAACTACCGGTTTGGTAATTAATAAATCCAATGACATCAGTTTAGCATCCTGAAATAACATTTTAGTGGGATATCTTTTTTCCTTAAATATCATCACTTTAATAATGGTTTTTTGTATAGTTTTTAAAGGTTTTATAGATGTTTTTGTGTTGATGCTAGTCCCCATATTACTAATCCATAATTAAGAATTGACTCGACACGGGAGGAGTAAACCATATTTATTGTTTTTCTATTTAAAATATGTCTTAGCTAAAGGAATTTGTAAATCAGCTTTCTTAGTTTTTCTAAAACCTATTCCATGTGTTTATTGTATTGCAGGTGTTGGTCTAAGTAAGTCCCAACATATTTAACAAATTATTTCTTTCATATTTTTAGAGTACAATAGAGTACAGTACACTGGTTTGTCAAGTCACAGCCAGTCTCATGAATTATTAAATCTTACTGGCGTGGTTGATTTTTTATGAATTTTTTTGAAAAATTTTTAAAAATTTTAAAATATTTTGACAACTTTTAGAAATATTTCTGTTCCTTAAAGAATTAGATTAGATGTACTTATAGTAAACAGCTCTTCGGAATTATTTTTACTGGATACAAATTGTATTACCATATTTTAAGGAAAATAAAATTAAATACTAGGTTTAGGGATTACACTGACTTTTAGTAGTTTTCGTTCACTTGAAACCTAAAGATTTTTATTTTATAGGTGCAACTGGAAGTTCTGGATGGCCATCAACGACTGCTTCCAGTGGAGGATCATCAGCAAGAAGAAAGGTACAGATGACCCAGAACTCGTCTGGATCTGGTTGTCCTCCTTCTTGCGAAAGTTCGGGTCAATATCAAAATTTTTCGTCAGGACTTGATTATGGATTTTAAACCAAGAACAGAAAATTCGTTTTGTTATTTATAAATTAAGTAAAATAACATCGTTTTTGTTAAATGATTTTATTAACAAAAGTACCCCGTAAAACTTGTGCGTTTTAAATTTCTTATCTCATATTTTTTGTTGCACAAAGTTTTAAAACAATTATTAATTAATTAAGCAACTACGATTTTGATACTCTTTGATTAAAAAGACTAAAAGAAATGAGTTGTTATACTATTTCTATATTGCTATGATTGCGACAAAAATAACGTCAGAGTAGATATTTGTAAATACCACTTTCAAACATTAGTGTTGAATCAGAAGTTGACATTTATCTTGCTAACTTTGTGCAACAAATAAACTTTTTTGTGTTTATTTCATAAATGGTTAGATCTAGACGATAAACATTAGAAACTGTTCATGCCAAGACTCGATTTTAAGTATTAGTACCATAAAATTATCAGATGTGTAGCGAGATGTTATTCCCGAACCACACACAAGTAAGAAATGACATTTAAAGTCATTTTGTCATTTACGCTTAAGATAATAAATCAGTTGATTGAATCTTTGAAATGAAAGACCAAGATGGATTATAGATAGTTTTCGCTCTGTCTGTAACTGTTTGCTTACTTTTGTCAATTAGTTAATAAGGCTGTTAATTTCCGTAATCTTTTTTGGTAATTATTGTGCACATTTTAGAGTTAAAAATATTACTAATCCAAACATCCTTTGGGTTTCTGTTTAAAGGTTGGAGATAATGACGTTTCTTGAAGGGCAGTAGAGTTTTGGACTTGCACTGTCTTTATTTGTTTAGAATCACTACGTTTCACCTGGTAAGCATCTCCTGTGTCCAGTGATTCTAAACAAATAAAGACAAGTCCAAAACTCTACTATCCTTTGGGTTTATAGAAATTTTTAGTGCGTTAGGTTAGGTAAGAGTGGCAGACCTTTGGTTCTGACCAAACTGTCTCACGTAGTCCGATTAGGTTCATTGTGATACCACAAGTGTTCCGTAGAACCCACCTTCATCAGATCTCTGATGGTTAGTGCGCCGTACACCGCAGAAGGATTTAAGCAACTTATTCAAACCAGCCACTACTATTCAGAAACCTACTTTGTCGTATAGTCGTCCAAGTTCTAAGTTGCTTAGTTCCTCCAGGCTATTGAAAAATGGTTCACCCAGAGCAGTGAACTTTCTTCTTGCGAGGCCAGAGCATTCACACAGAATATGTTGAATACTTTCTTCCCCTTCCTCATCTCTGCAACTTCTGCAGAAGTCGTTAGTGGGTATTAGCATACTTTCGGTATGTCTACCGAAGAGGCAATGTCCGGTAACAAACGCAGTAATGTTCCTCACGTCTTTCCGACTATGTCTCAATAGCTCTGCGGTTTTTTTTTATCGAATGTGGGCCACAGTTGCCTGAATGTACTACAGGTTATCAACTCTGTCCATCTGTTCTATGCAAGCTGCTTGGCCGTGTAATCTCTCCTCTTTGACTAATCCCAGTGGTCTGTGCACCGTTTTGTCTGCTAGATCAGCTGGCATTCCTGTGCCCTCTCTCGCGAGCGCATCGGCAGCCTCGTTGCCATCTATTTTGGAGTCTCCAGGAACCCAGCACAGTGTACATAGATTGTTGCGGTATAGCTTTACGAGCTTTGATTTGACGCTTTAGTGGGATACAGGATAGCTAAAGTACAAATGCATTCAATCATTTTGTTTGGAAAGTTTTACTTGCTATAGACGTGTTATTTGTTTCGCAGGTCGAAAAGAAAGATTGGTCAAAAAGTAAGTCAATTTTGAGATATTTCGGGGTTAAGGCGGTAAATCAATTTCTATTAGTGGCTTCATATGATGGATTATTTGGTTTAAACAAGAAGCAAACAAGTTAAGTTAATTCATAATTTAATATAAAAATTTCTACAAGAACCAATCTATTCCAGATCTATTTCGGAAAAACCGAACATTCTAATTTGCGTTCTTTTGTTAAATACAAGACAATAATGAATGTTGTTCATTATTTATAATAAAATTAAGGAAATATTTTACAAACTTATTTATACAAAAAATTCTACAAAACTTTCACTTCAATTCATCGATTTTTTAGGTTTTTCTTCGAACTGGATTCTTTAGGCCCGGTTGTACAATTACGTACTTTACATTCTTGTTGGTTTTCAAAATTTGGAGATTGGCTTAACGTTGAACTAAGCCACTAAAAGATTTAAAACGGCTTGCCGATAAAACTTTTTTTTTCATCTTATGAAAATTTAACTTTTTGGATTATTATTACTTTTTTTTTTTACGGTTCGCCGACTACGTAGGCCATCTTGAACTGGTCATCAACCACACATGTGATCTACCAACTGGGGAGTGTGAAACGGCACCTTCATCCTACGAGATATCCGATCTCATCCGACCTGTCCGGCGTGAATAGGATGGCTAGGTGTCGATTCAATTTACACTCTTCCCTGAGGCAAGAGCACGCCGTGTTCCCAAGCGGTCACCCGCCCAAGTACTAACCGCGCTCGACACCGCTTGACTTCAGTGATCTGCGGGAACCGGTGCTTAATATGTCGACAGGCCCTTGCCCTTATTATTACTTATTTATTATGTTAACGTCATTATATTTTATAAAAAGGGAAATAGATAACGAACGTGATTAGTGGAACTGCAGATAGAATTCATATTTGTGGTCGCTGAAATGGGACAATACGGCAAAGCAATACAACAAAAGCTAAAAATATCCTTGAATTTTATTTTTAATATTTTTTTAAAGTAATCCACTTTTGACCCCAGTGTCATTAAATGAAATGTTAGACACTGAAAACAACCGTTATAAGGTTTTAATACTGTTTGTAGATAAATGATTGTTAGATACATTCTCAACAACTAAAAGGAGTACCAAACAAAGCTTTCCACCCTGTATGCCAAGACATATACATAACTTTACCAGGAACATGCTCCCTGTAGTCATCGATGTAGACTGAGTGGGCGACAAACTCTACCTAGGCGACGCACTTGGTCAAAAAATTGACATATTTTATCTTAACGTAGACCTTAAATGGCATGCCATAGTGCTTAGTTCTAATCTGGGTAACCCAGCGGATATAGCACTAGATCCAACAATTGGTTTAATGTCTGTAGCTGATACTTCCCAAGTTTAGAGATTATATCTACGCCACCGGTCATTCATAATAAAAACTAAATTTTTTGCTAAAAATTAATATTTTTGGCATGATTTTCAAAATATAAAAATTAAAAAAGAACATACTAAAAATCGTCACTTATCCAATTAAATGTACGTCCTTCAACTTGAAAAATACCAGACGAGTTTTTGTTGTTGTTATTGTGTATATTTCTTCATAAAGAGAATAAGTAAAGATTTGGCGCCGCTCCTTTTATATTTAGAGGTTATGGTTAAAATTAAGAGTACAGGGTGATTCCTAAGTTGATACTTCTTTTTTAGCTGTGTATGGAACACACTAAAATAAACAACAATTTCAACTACCTTTTTTCAAAAAACTTAAAATATTAAAAATATGCCATAGATACAGACGTAAAAGATTTAAGTGTGGGCCTGGTCATCAAAACGTAGCTTGGTATACTTTATGTTGTTTGTCTTATCTCTTATTAGTCTTGGTGGTGAGTTATTTGGCATTCCGCTGCGGTGTATTTTTCTGAGCAAGTTCATTTTAAATTGGTGACACGTGAAAATGGTAAAATTTGAAAACAATGAACTAGTAGATATGGTGCTAATTTACGGCGAGTATCGTCAAAGTGCGGCTGCTGGAGATTATACGTAGAACGCTTTACCTTTCTTAATTTTATTCCCCGGGCAAGTTAGGCAGAACTGTATTTGATTCATAGTGTAATAAATGAATGTAATTATCTTTGAATTTTGTGAAAAAAGGTATTTGAAAATGTTGTTTATTTTAATGCCTTCTATACACAGCTAAAAAAGAAGTATCACCTTAGGAATCACCCTGTATATTTATCTTTTTATTTAAAAACTTTATGCATTCTGAAGATGATCATATCTTGTAAAGAGTAGGTAAACTAAAGGTGTACCATAAATAATTTAATCTGGACCCACTAGTATGGGGCAAATACTCAGGTAAACATATTGAAATCCCATTGGCGTATTGATAAACAGGACTGTATAGTTCACTATACCTCTAGCACAATACCTTTTTGTAACAAACGCCAAACGCCAACAATGGTTCACCAACAACTTTCTTACAAATTGTCATATCGCTATCAAAATTTTTTTGTGAAAAAAACATTTTATGTCACAGTTCCAAATTCTCGTGTAAAAATGTCGTCTCAACCCTGTCCCAACAACTCCTTAGGCTTTGATTTTACTGATATAACGAATTATCAAAGTTTTATGGATTCTTTGATAAGTTTTATGAACGAAAGTGCCCACGCCATTCAACAAGTAAAGAAAAGATCAGGACTCTCCTCGGAATGTCTTTCCCCAGGTTTGTTAAACTAATATATATTATTGTCGTATCAATTTGTGATATCTAAGATTGTTTAACCAAAAATATTATTTATAGTACGAATGACCGAGGAGGAGAAACAACAGAAAATGAAAGATATTGTATTAAATTTGTCTCAAAAATACCAGGTAGAAGCCTCAACGTTAAATAGCACTGCTGAGGTAAATATAGGAAATTTCGGAAAACCATAACTTCGGTGGCAAATTATTTATTCTTTCGCTAAAAGCCAAGGGAAGATCCACAATCTTTGTAAAGGGAATGCGGCAAATTTAAAAAGTATTTTGTTAGGTTTGAGCTCATTTTTTTTTGAATAACTATAAATGCACCAGAAGGAGAATAAAAACAATATTTTGCTTAAAAGGGGCAATAATGAGTCGGTTTAAAGAATTTTTTACGAAAGTAAAAATTTACAATTTTTTATAATAATTATATTAGCGCATTTCAGTGCTATGATCCAAATTACTTTCTTTTTGTTGAAAAAATTACGCTACACCACCGCTTAATCAAAACAATTTAATTCCTTTTTGTTTACTATAGATTGGTCAGGGTCAACAAAAATACAGGAAATTTCCAAATTAGACTAGGAGATCAAAACATGGATTTTTTACGTTATAAAATTAGACTCACAGGAAATAATAATTTAACTTCCTTGTAGGTATTGCTTGAAATGTTGCTATTGTTTCTTTTAGTGCTAAATGGCATAAAATATGTAACAGATTGAAACAAATAAGAAATGAGATAAAGTATCGAGCAATAAATTAAAATATTATAACTATCTACCCAGAAGTTAATTTATTTATAGCTTTCTTGAGTTAAAAAGGGTGAGAGTGAGACAGAATTTCTGGCCTTTTTATTTAGGCAAGTAGTGGGCCTCCAACTTAAGGCGGGGGGGGGGGGGCAAGATTTAACTAATTAATTTGACGTTGTCATCGGTTTGTTTATTAGTTAATAATATTCAATAAAATAATTTAGAAGCAAGTAAGTTTTGCCGATGCCATCGTATCCTTAAAGAAGTTATTATAATTTTTTGTTGTGCTGTTCTGTTTTCTGTTGGAAATTTGGTTTAAGCCTAAAGAAAATACTTTGGAGGTTATTAAGAACGAAAAAACGACTCATCAGGCTACAAAGTTTAGTGCAATGATATAAATTTACAGCAAGAGCAATATATTTCTAAAAACATTGATTTTTTTGATATTCTTTTATAGCTTTGGAGTAAAAAACATTGTAATTATTTTTTTAAAAACCGTAAAACGTAAAAAACTCAACTGCCATTCTGGTTTGGTTCTTGGCTGATACAGTTGGATGCGTTTTTGCTAGCCGAGCAGCAGAAAGCTGTGATGCCCCGTGGTAATTGTTAAATTTTCTTTTGTTTTTTTTTACGAACCTGTATTATCTTTCACTCTTCCTTAGTTAATTTAATAATATTCCATTCTTTATATCTTGAAACTAGTGATCCATATATTAAAAACGCAAAGCTAACAGTGGCGGCTCGCGATCTTAAAAAATGGCGAAGAGCTAGGTATAGTGCGGGTACCTAAACAAACATTGACTAAAAACCCGTATAACAAAACGTCTTTCTTATCGTCATCTGTCCAACTACTGAATGGAGTTTCCAGAAATTACAAACTATGTCATTAATTGGGTTATTTTTAAAACACACAACTAAGTAGGTACCTACGTACACTACTGAATTAACTGAAAAATAATAACAAAACTTTTTAATCACACAGTAAATCACGTAAAAACGATATCTATAACCGTAAGTTTCACGAAGCCTCAAAATAAATACCTTAAGGTTAGGCGAACCAATGCTAAAACAATGGTGCATACGACTGATCTATTTTTAAATTGCCGTTTATCATAATGCAAATTGTTACATGCTGTTTGAGTGACTGACGTCACGTAACCATAGCAACGGTGAATATCAAAGCCATGTTGGACGTTGGGTCCTTACGTGCTTTGAGCTAACGGACACGGTCGGCTGGGGCGCGCCAAAATGCACGAGTGTTTATAATTATTGTCCATCGGAGTTAACCGTGGCCCTATTAGGCATAGCTACATTCGGATTAAATTAATATTATTATATCGAACATAATTATTTTTCAAGGGCTAAAATGGTAGCTGTATTGGTACATTAATATTTAATATTGTCGAAAAACTTTCCTTCTGGTTCTATTATTATTTTTTTTTTTAATCAGCTGATGCACGTTTTCCCATTTAAATCCTGCATCAGCTGTTTAAAACGTCGACAAAGCGCATGCTTTTAGGCAATTTTTTCTTGCAATTGCACCCAATGTAAAAAGGCCTTTACACTTTATTTATTTATTTTTAAATCACAATGTTCAACTATCTCCAGTTTTCAGATGAATAGCAGGCGCAAAGGCTGTAAGCTGTAAGCAATTCCCTAAATTGAAATTGCTTACAGGTTTTGGCTTTCTGATGAGTCCTTACAAGGACGAAACAGCCTGTCATTGTCTACCTGTGCCCCAGGGAACCCATTACCTTTGGCGTCCCTGTGTACTTTAATGCAAAATATAGATGCACCACTTTGTCCGCCTGCCGCTAAAAACGTTCTTTCTATTTTACTTATACGGACACTAAGCTCTAATATTTATTTTTTAAATACGTAACATAAAATTATTTTTGACTTAATAGAGTGTCTCAAAAACGCGCAACAAGATTTTTTTTTATTGAAGCAACCTGTATATTACTGCATTTTTGAATTTAACTTATAATTCTACTCCAGTTTTATATCACTCTCTACTTGTCTAAATTAAGTTGTTTTTAAAATATTGACATTTAAAAAATTACATTTATTCCAGGTTTACAGGCTGCTGCGTCCAAATGGTGCATCTTCGAGAACACTTTTTTATTTTCCACTCAAAAATATCAACTTTCGGTTTTACGATTAAACCTAAAAAAATGGTTTTACAGGTTTAACCGTTAAATTAAAAGTTGATATTTTTGGATAGAAAAAAAACTAAGTTAGGGCCGTGAAAACCGTTTTGTCTAAGAGGCTCACTTTCAACGCAGCAGCTTGTCAAAGTGTGATAACTGTCGATATTTAAATGTCAATATCTTAAAAACAATTGAATTTATACATATAGTGTGTTATATAAAATGGGTGTAGAACTCTAAGTATAATTTAAAAATACAGTAATATACAGTGTGTCCGCGGATGGGGTCCCCAAGGGGAAAAAATCTTTATTATTCATTTTACGACCAAAAGTCATTATTTCTTGTTGAGAAAATGAATTCACGATAAAAAAATGTCAGATCAGATGTACAGGGTGTTATTAAATTAGGAAAATATGAAAATGCGTCAAGAGAGAAGTACTATTATTTATTATTTTTTACAAAAATTTTATAAAACAAAGTTGTTTATAAATTAACGTAAAGTCTAAATACAAATTTTGAAATAAAAATTCGAATTTTTAAAATTAAATATTAATATCTATAGCGTGTTAATAAGACACATTTCCAATATCGTAACATTGTATTAAATAAATACGCTCTTCTTTGGTTAACATTTTCGAAAATGCCTTTACCTGACAGATGTAAATAAAATTCTGACATAAACATGAACGTATACAAAATATTGATTTTTTTGTAAAATGCAACTAATTAAATGAAAACAATATTTATTATTTTATTTTAAATATTCGAATTTTTATTTCAAAATTTGTATTTAGACTTTACGTTAGTTTATAAACAACTTTGTTTTAGAAAATTTTTGTAAAAAATAATAAATAATGGTACTTCTCTCTTGAAGCATTTTCATATTTTCCTAATTTATTAACACCCTGTACATCTGACATTTTTTTTTATCGTGAATTATTCATTTTCTGAACAAGCAGAACTTTTTTATAAAGAATGACTTTTGATCATAAAATGAATAATAAAGATTTTTCCTCCTTGGGGACCCCATCTGCGGACACACTGTATAGGGTGTTCCATTTAAAAAAAACTAGATTTTTTCTTGTAGCGCTTTTTTGAGCGACCCCATAAAGTCAAAAATAACTTTACGATGTCACTCACTTACTGCCCATTAATTTTTATATTAACTTTTTTAATGTATGTATTTGAATTAGTAACGGAGCCACTGTACCTTGCCGCATTAAACGGCCACCGTGTATATGGTTGTTATAATAAAAGTTGTGTGATTCTCGATTACAATCTTTCCGTAACCGAACCGAGAACTCGACATAACATTATGCAAATATTGCATCTTGAATGTCACTCCTTAATTTTTTATTTTTTTTATTAAATTTTTTTTTGTGTGTGAAATATCGGTCTTCTATGATATAGGCTGGGTATTATTTTTCTAATGTAATTTTATGCTTTATGAATTTAACGTTTTTGGAATGTCGTGAGGAAGTTGTGACCAAAATATGTTGTTGGCATGTTGGGTAGGATTAGCCTCATATCGATATATTTGCACATTATTATATTTAGTCGACAGTCTAGATTTGCCTACGTGATCAACCTTGGGAGAACATACCGTATTATAATTAAAATTTACCATGCTTATTAACAATAATAATCATTGTAAAATATAGCGAAAAAAACTCGTATTTCGTAATGCGGTTGAATCAAATGGAGAAAAAATACTTGAAAGACCACGTAACACCTGCGATTTACAAAGCAAATTTTTTAGTGAATTTAAATATACAGGGCGTTTAAAAAAGTGTTATCGCTAATTATTGCCCCTTTAGTTAAAATCCTTTTCACGATAAATGGTTCTGATTTATTGACTACTATAAAATGGGTGCTACGTGCTGCTTAAATACTTGTTAATCCCTAGTATTTAATTACGACACCGGAATATAATGATTTATAGGTAAGGGTAAATTTAAATAAGTTAACTTTGAATGTTTAGAAATTACCTTAAATGATTGAATGTCAGTCCTAATTTTCCGAAAAGTGTTCAGTTGCATTGCAATAGCATTTATTTGTAATGCCATAGAGCAGATGTGGTACCAATTAAAATCAATAATTGTTAGCTTCGGCTTTAAGTTATTGAATTTAACTTCTATCATCCGTCATGCAGAATATAAAAATAGAAATATTACCTTTAGTTAGTAAAAATATACGAATATGATGTCAAAAGAGGCATTTTTTATTTAGGATGGTTTTAAATTATTGTACAGGGTGTTATTTAGTCATATAGAAACACTTTGAGCGTAATTTCTAGTATGGTTTTAGGATAAAAAGTTCATATGAATATGTGTCCTAAACACTAACAGCCGTATTCACTAAAGAATTCTAGAGGACCCCTCGCAATGCTGACGGAAAATGGCTTTCGGCTAATTTTTCTGAATTTTTAGTATTTGTAGGATATTGTTGGGTGGATTTTTCATTCTGGTTAATCTATCAGTCAATCCAGGATTAGTTCTTCCTATGATATATAAAATATGAAAAAAGAAAAAGTACAAATAAAGGAAAAGCCTATTGACAAACTATGAAACTAGATATTAAGTGGAACATAATCCTAAGTATGCTAATTTCAACACTAGTGTTGATATTTTTTTGTTCAACATAAATCAAAGGCTTTTCCAAAAAGAAAAATTATATATATTTTTTTAATTTCGAAAATAACCGGCTAGATTTTGTTTTTACTCAATCTTGTAGTGCCAAGCTATAGAGGAAAATAAATGGGCATAGGTTGATGTAGAGTACCTATATTGCGTGGTAGTTTATTTTTCAAAAAAAAATTAATTTCACCTGAAAACTTAAGAAACTGCTTTAATTTCTATGTTATAAAAAATATAAATAGAATGCCACGGTGAAAACACAACTGTGAGACCATAGATCTAAATATTTCGATGGCCTAAATTTTAAACCTCTTTAGTGGATACGGGTGTTAGATTTTCCAGATACATGATGTGGAAATGATTTTTTTTGGGTTTTTAAATTTTTCATTTTTTTCTTAGAGTTGTTAATAGTCACATTACAAAATATAAGTAGTTATTAATATAGAAATAAAGTTGTTCATCAATTAATTTAGATGAATTTCCTCGTTAAAATATAAATATTGTCGATTTGGTATTAATACATGAATGTCGGGTTGCACAAAGAATTTTAATAATAATTAACTAACCAGCCAGTTTGACTTGACATAAATGACATTGACTGACCTTATGTACTTACAATCAAAGGTGCCTGATAAGTAAATTAAAAATTAAGGTAACCTGGCCAGTATGATTATGAGAAAATGTTTTTGCCAATGTCATGTATGTCACAATCAAATTTGCTGGTTAGTTAATTATTATTAAAATTGTGCAACCCGACATAACTATAATATTGTTTAATCGAGCTCCCTTTGTTGGCTTTATGTTTGGTACTATTGCTCCCAAAAAAAACTGGGACAGCAAAATGTAGTTTAATCTCCCAGACTATTAGCTTTTTTTTTGAAGTTGTCAATTTAATTTAATTTTGTGACTGCGTGTGAAAAGAAATATTTTTTGAAATCGTTAACCACCGAGCAAAAAGAGATCATTTACACTTGATTGAGAGATGGGCATCAAATAAGAAACATCGCAGATGAATTAGGGATTAGCAAAAATCCCATATCGTGTTGTTGGCTAAGCACAAAATTGCAGAATATTGAAGTATTGTAAGAAAAGCAGGTTCTAGTTGCCCCAAAATTTCGAATGACGGGAATTAATTAATTTTCTAAAAGATCATCCCTTCGAAACAGCAATAAAAGGTAAAGAAGAAACACATTTTTCCCGGTCTGGCTAATACAGCGCGTAGAAGAATTCGTAGTTCAGATATAAAAAGTTGTTATGCTGCCAATAAAATATTTTTGACCGAAGCAAACAAACAGAGAAGAGTAGAATTTGCTTATGAATAAAATCAAGGCAATATATGGGAAACCGTAATAGTTTCCGATGAAAAAACCTTTCAATCATGCAATAATGGGAAAATCCGCGTTTATAGGCCTTCTGGTACGAGAGACAATGAAAGATATACAAATAAGACTAATAAAAGTGGACGCTTTTCTATAAACGTTTGGGGCTGGATTAGTGCAAGAGGCCCAGGAGTTTGCCAGACAGTGCAGGGGAGGCTCAATGCACCATTATATTCCAACATACTAAACCAAGTTATGATACCATCTGTCGACGCAGTATATGGCCACGGTTTTACATTCTAACAAGATAATGTTCCTATACATAAAGCCCGCATGGTTAAAAATTATGTATGAAGAAAATAAAATTCGTGTTCTGCCTTGGCCCTCGAAAAGTCCGGATATCAACCCAATTGAAAACGTTTGGGGTGAGATGACAAAATTTATGTATAAACACAACTTCCAGCCTAGAACTCGGGATGAATTAAGCCAAAGGATAATGCAATAGTATACGAGAAACCTAGTATTAAGTATGGCACGACGTTAACAAGCGTTAATCGATAATAATGGTGCAACTACCAAATATTAAAAACATGTTATTATATTAAGGGTTAAATATGATTAAAATGAATTAAAATTTTTTGGAACATAATATTAAAAAAAATTATTTTATTTTTGTTAAATTTTAAAACACAATATGCGTATTTTAATTTTTCCTCGTATTTCTAAAAATGTGGTATTGTTGTTAAACCTTTTCACTTCCATGACGACTATTATAACAACAATGATAACCTTTCCTCAATAGATTTTATATATTCCTTATAGTCCAGGAGCTACTCTACAACAACAATTTTGCTGTCCCAGTTTTTTTTGGGCACAATGGTACCTAGTATTTGCATAATGTTAGTGTAAAACCATGTTTTATTAAATAGTTCCAAAGCTCTTTAAGTACTTGAAAACGCTTAAAATACTTTTATATATATTTCATAAACTTATTACTTGCTTTACTGGATAATGCTTGAAATACTTTTAACAATATTTTAAATTCATAGGAATTTTATAATCAAATACAATGTTTCGATAACTTAAAGTATTTGAATTGCATTTTTAAATTCCTACCCAGCTTTGGTAGTGTCTATGTTAGTTTCTATCATCAATACCAATAAAAAAATATCTGTTTATACCTACTAGAGCGCTTACCAAACAGCTGTGGAACCTACTAATTACGAAACTGCTCATGAAACGGCCTTCTCAATGCCCGAAAACGAATGCGTCTGTCCGCCCGACTCACCACCGTCTCGTCAGTCACCAAGAGGAAGACGAGCCGAAACACCCAGAAATAGTCCGCCAAGAGGAAGGGTAGGTAGACAAAATAAAATTTAAAAAAGATATTATCGAAGATGCATAACAGGCTAAATTAAAATTAAGTACTAGCGGGATCCTAAAAAATTAAAAAGCAACACATGATCAGATTTTAATTAACGACTGAAAGCTCTGCAGCGAAACCATGTAACGAATTAGAAATAGAGAAAAACATAAAATAGTATATTACATAACAAGTGATGAAAGTGATACTTTTCAAACGAGGAGATATTTAGCACGAGGCGTCAGCCGAGTGCGGAAATTCTCCGAGTTTTAGAATAATCACTTTCACACTAGTAATGTACACTATTTTTCCTACGATCACAAAGAATTATTAAAAAAACTTTTGATTTGTGAAAAAAATATTTCAACTCTAGAGTTGAAAAAAATATTTCAACTCTAGAGTGGAAATACAAGGCACACTATTAATTTAAACATATGATGCCAATTTGACGGACCACCCCTATTTATTAAAAAGAACAAATTTTAGAAAGTAGTAGTGTTTAACTTATTTATCATGTATTTTTCGAGTGATTTTGAATTAGAGTGTGAAAATACGCCGTCTGAAATTATAAAAAAGTTAAGGATATATCAGAAAATCTATTACCAGTCAGAACAAGCCCCGCTGAAGAAAATGTCATATATTAAACATAAAATTTGTATGTGTTGCCATAGCGTAGAGACTAGAGCTATGGCCTACAAATCGAAAGGTCACAGGTTCAAATCCCATCAGGAGTATTTGACTTTTTTTATAAAAACATTAAACAATTTATAGAATTAGGTATTTTGAATTGAAATCTTCCTTGTTGGATGAATTTTTAAAATTTAATCAAGGAAAGATGCATTAAATATAAATTAAAAAAATCCATCCAACAAGGAAGATTTCAATTCAAAATACCTAATTCTATAAATTGTTTAATGTTTTTATAAAAAAAAGTAAAATACCCCTGATGGGATTTGAACCTGTGACCTTTCGATTTGTAGGCCATAGCTCTAGTCTCTACGCTATGGCAACACATACAAATTTTATGTTTAATATATGACATTTTCTTCATCGGGGCTTGTTTTGACTGGTAATAGATTTTCTAGTATATCCTTAACTTTTTTATAATTTCAGATTCGAAATCAATCGACAAATACATGATAAATAAGTTAGACAATAAACTGCTTTCTAAAATTTATTCTTTTTAATAAATAGGTGAGGTCTGTCAAATTGGCACCCTAATGTTTAAATTAAATAGTGTGCCTTGTATTTCCACTCTAGAGTTGAAATATTTTCTTTCAACACGCGTGTGATATTCGGCGCTTTCGAGCCAAGTTAACCGTGTTTTTTTCTCATTTTCATAGGTGGTCGTAGGAAAAAGAAATTTTTTCCGTTATGATTTGGCACTATACAATACAGGGTAATTCCTAAGTTGATACTTATTTTTTAGCTCTGTATAGAAGGCATTAAAATAAACAACATTTTCAAATACCTTTTTTCAAAAAACTTAAAAATAGGCCAGATACAGAAATAAAAAATCTAAGTACGGGCCCGGTCACCAAAACGTAGAATGCTATACTTTATGTTGTTTTTGTCTTATTATACATGCAATTTACGGTTCGATGGCCAGTTATTTTTTTGGCAATCTGCTGCGGTGTGTTTTTCTGAAGAAAGGTAATTTTAAATTGGTGACACGTGAAAATGGTAAAATTTGAAAACAATGAACTAGTAGATATGGTGCTCATTTAAGGCGAGTCTCGTCAAAGTGTGGCTGCTGCTTCGAGATTATACGCAGAACGCTTTCCCTTGCGGCTCATCCTATACCCAGAAGTTTTCTTTATGTTATTCAACAGACAAGTTAGGCAGGACAGTATTTGATCCATAGTGTAATAAATGAATGTAATTATTTTATTTTTGAGTTTTTTGAGAAAAGGTATTTGAAAATGTTGTATCAACTTAGGAGTCACCCAATATAAAGATTTTCTTTGTTTAACATATTAAATTATTATCCAAAGTAACAAACTTAATATAACATAAAAACCACAGAAGAAGAAGACATTTTAAGAATGAAACAGAAATAAACAAAATATGATTTGAAAGAGCAAGAAAAACGATTGGAAAGAGTTTCAATATTTTCTCGCGCGAGTGGTCTTTAGGCCATCGCGAATGTAACCGATCGAACTTGCATAGTCCTGAATATAACAGAAAGAAAAATAGACAGGACATTTCTTTTTTATCCATTCCATGGTTCCGCTGCTATACAGGGTGATTCACGTTGAGTGGCCTATTAGAAGATCTCGGAAACGAGTAAACTTATCTTTCTAAAAATTTGACAATAGACATAGTTGGCTTTGAGCTTTTAAAACATTATCTTTTGAGGTTTTTGTTACTTCCGGTTATACCGGAAGTTAATGCCAACTTTGCTATTTCAAATGGAACACCCTGTATATTTTAGCATTTTTGATTGCCTATCTAAATAACTTTTGTAAATAATTTTCTATTTCTATCTTTAACCGTTTTTGAGATATGAATTATAAAAGGATTTTTTTGTGTAAAAACGCTCTGAGAAGAAAGTTTAGTAACTCTGAAACTATCAAAGATTAACATTTAAAATTTTGTAAGCTTTCAAGTAATACACAGATCTTTAGTTTAAATTACTTAGGTTTCACGTTTTTTATACAGGGAGTTCTTAAAATTGGGTCAATGTTTCCATTTAAATAAATTTGCATAAGTCAATTTTTGCAAATGGAACACCCTATTTTTTAACTTACTAATGTGTAGAGAATTAAATTTTCGATCTAAATGCCTAATGTGTTACAATCCACATTTTTAGTCGTTTTGGAATTATGAGCAAATTAAATAAAAAATCTTAAAATTTCTGTTTGTGTTAATGTGACATTATTTTTGAAAAGAAACTGACTGAGATTCTCGTTTGCCTTTGATCTTTATTGCCAATTTGTAAAGATGACTTTGACCAAAATGATTTTAAAGTTGACACTTATCTTAGCCCTGTTGTCATATTCTTTTCAAAAATAATGTCTCATTAATACAAGCAGAAATTTTAAGATTTTTTATTTAAATTGCTCACAATTCCAAAACGACTAAAAATGTGGATTATAACATATAAAGCATTTAGATAGGAAATTTAATTCTCTACAAGTTAGTAAGCTAAAAAATAGGGTGTTCCATTTGCAAAAATTGACTTATACACATTTATTTAAATGGAAACATTGGCACAGTTTTAAGAACTCCCTGTATAAAAAACGTAAAACCTAAGTAATTTAAACTAAAGATCTATGTATTACTTGAAAGCTTACAAAATTTTAAATGTTTACCTTTAGTAGTTTCAGAGTTACTAAACTTTCTTCTCGGAGCGTTTTTACACTAAAAAATCCTTTTATAATTTATATCTCAAAAACGGTTAGAGATAGGAATAGATTTTTATTCACAAAAGTTATTTAGATTTTAATAAGGTAATCAAAAATGCTGAAATATACAGGGTGTTCCATTTGAAATAGCAAAGTTGGCATTAACTTCCGATATAACCGGAAGTAATTAAAACGTCAAAATATAATGCTTTAAAAGCTCAAAGCTAATTATGTCTGCTATCAAATTTTTAGAGAGATAAGTTTACTCGTTTCCGAGATCTTCTAATAGGCCACTCAACGTGAATCACCCTGTATTATATTACTTGTGCCTTGTGCCATTTACATGGTTTCCAGGTAAGATTTGTAGTGTATCAGTGCTGATAATTTTTTTTAGGTTGCTACACCGGATCCATATTTTGACCCTCCACATTATTCTACTATGATGGAATCATCAATTTGCCCAGCTTCACAAGGTTCATCTGGAGCATCTAGAGGTAGCTCTCGAAGAGGAAGGTAAAAAATAAATTGATCTATATACATTACTACCCAGCTTGTCACGTCTTTATAAAATAATACATTATTAAGAAATTTTAGTATGTTATACTGTTGCACTGTGCGCTCATTTTCCGTAATCACACGTCTGACTGTCATCACGTCTGGTTAAACCCGAAGTGCATACAACTTTGTAATTTTAAATAGAATACGCTGTATATTTTAATAAGTATATAATTCACGAAGAATTCTAAACATAAAACATGTAAAATATCCTATACTTACCTATCTGAGACAGTTCTCAAGAAAAATGCGTTAGAAATTGTCGAATTAGCCACACATTGTATTTTTTTTTACAAAAAACAAAGGAATAAGTAAAAAATGTGATATTATTTTTTACTTATTTTTAGGTATTACGTATAAATGAGTAACAACTATTGCACTTCCGGTTTAACTGGAAGTGCTGCAACATTCCAACAATAATTTTAATAAAACTACCCCTTTTAACCGCGGCTGTGGCTCAGAGGTAGAGCTACTGGCATTCGACCGCGGCGACCCGGGTTCGATTCCCGGAGTGGGCATACGTATAATAAAAAAAGTATGTCCGAAATTTAGTGGATTTAAGAATGAAGGGAAGACTGTAAAAGGTATCATCTCCCAACCCACCCCATTCACGCCGGTAACCAGGCCGGATGAGATTGGACATCTCGTGGGATGCGAAAGAAGGTACACACTCCCCAATCGGTAGGTCATGCAATGGCAATAAACCAAGGGTTGATAGCCCTTGGGGGATGTCGCATGACTGAGGATCGTGGTTCGGAACCCACGTTAAACTGTAGGTCCCCTCGGGAATAGCCCTGGCAGCAAACGAAGAGGAAAAAAGCCTAATTCGAAAGAAGGGCAGAACGGCAACGGCAACTACCCCTTTTAGATCTAATTTTTAAAATGATCTTACTTTTCTAAATATTTTTTATTTATGCTTCCCTATGTCTTAACTTATTAGTTATTGAAATTAGCAATTGAAAGTTTAGTTACGTTATCCAGCAAGCAGCAATATATATTAATTTAATCATAGTTTCATCTAAGGTAGCTATGGATCCCCACAGATTTATTTACTAATTTTAACTGTTTTATGACATTATTATCATCCATAGCTACCTTAGAAGAAAACTATGAATAAAATAGAATACATTTTTGCTTGTCGGATAAGAATGTACCTAAATTTTATATTGCTTATATCTTAAAAAAAAAAGATACAGGAAAGCATAATTAAAAAATAGTTAGAAAAGTAAGAAAATTTTAAAAATTTTGAAAATTTTGAAAATTAATGGGGTAGTGCTACTAAAATTATTGGAGAAATTTGGGTTTGAATGTCAAATTTTGCAGCAATAGTTGTGACTTATTCATGCGAATATTTAAAAAGAAGTAAAGGAAGTTATGTTAAATTTGTTACTTATTAATTTGTTTTTTGTAAAAACAATAAAATCTGAGGTGACAATTTCCAACGCCTTTTCTCGGACACTGTCTTAGATAGGTATAGGACTATAGGATGATTAGAAAGGCCACACATAAACTAAATAAGGGTTAAGGACACACTACTAGTGATGGAGAACTATTGATAGTTTAGATAGTGTTATAAAAACGATCACTATCGAAAGTTTTGACTATACTATCGATAATAAGGTAGTACTCAGTTATAAAAAAATTTGAAGGTCAGGAACAGTAACTTTGGGGCTTGAGTAGATACTTCGATGGTAGGCATCCTTCTCACCTTTCGTGGGAGAGTAGACATTTTTTTGGTCTTAACCTTAAGCTGTAGGTCCCCTCGGGAATGGCCCTGGCAGCAAGCGAAGAGGTAAAAAGCCGAATTTGAAAAACGGGCATCATTATTATACCGGGTGTTGCATCGTCGAGCGGGACATAGGAAATCCCATGTAATTTTAAATGGGGTCAATTATTGGCCCTAATTATTTTAGAAAAACATTCTACTTAGGTTTATTAAAGAGCACTAAAACCCACATTCTTGATGAGCCCGTTTACGGGTTATCGCCGATTTCTTTTTTACTATTTCTCCTTTTTATGGCCCCGTATTTGCGGGCACCAGTCAAGGTAAAAGATGACTGTCAAATAAAGTTGTCATTCTGAAATGTGTGCTTTATTGTTATAAAAACTCGTACATCGAAAATATTAGCCATGAATTACACTTCTGAAGAAAGAATATTGATGATTAAATGGTATTATCAAGGAAATAGTTGTCAAAATGGTCTTTGGCGATAAATCAGGAGACCTGGCTGGCCAATTTACTGTATGATTTAAGCCAATAACATTTCCATTAAAAGCACGGTTTAAATATTCCCGGACAGCCAGGGTACTATGTGCCGCGCAGCCATCCATTTGGTACCAAGCTTCCTGATTTTCCCTGGCGGCATCATGTAAAGTAGGTAAAATATGATCTTCAAGTAGTTCCAAAAAATATTCTGCATTTAAATCTCGTGTAAGAAATAATGGCCCGATAATATTTTCTCCGAAAATCCCAGACCATTTTGACAACTATGACCCACACTCAACCCACATTCAAAAGAATAACTTTAGATATTTTTGATGAGCCTGTTTACGGGTTATGGCTGATTTCTTTTTAACTATTTCTCCTTTTTATGGCCCCGTATTTGCGGGCACCAGTCAAGGTAAAAGATGACTGTCAAATAAAGTTGTCATTTTGAAATGTGTGCTTTATTGTTGTAAAAACTCGTACATCGAAAATATTAGAGGTGTATTTATGAGTACAAATTAATCTGAATAAAACTAAAATAATGTATCCAATTACAAGGTTAATTATGACATTTTACATGTTTCAATATTTTACTAATTAATAGGTAGGTACTATTAAATTGTTAGAACTTTAGGATTTAAGAAGATGTTCAAATATTAACATTAACTTTTTGTTGATATTGCGTCCTTGTTTCGACAAACCTGTGTTGGTTTTCTTTGCTCCAATATCGATAATTTTAAACATTGGGTTCATTGTTTATGGTAAATGTGCATTCGTCAGTGAAACAAATGTTTTTAAAAAATTCCCTATCCATGTTTGCTCTTTCAATCATACCAAAACAAAACTCCTGTCGTCGTTTTTCGTCCCTATCTCTTAGCTCTTGGTGCTTTTCATATTTGTATGTATAATATTTATGTCGTTTCAAAGCTCGTAACGCTGTGGTGTGATCTAATCCTATGTCATCCTCAAGTTTCCTTGTGCTGATCTTCCCATCATTTTCTTCCACGCACAATAAAACTTGCAAGTCCCTATCATTTCTTGCATCTCTTCTTTGTTCCTGCCTTTGCAAGTCCCTATCATTTCTTGCATCTCTTCTTTGTTCCTGCCTTTCTTCACATCTGCAGTTATTTATTACAGTGCCCTTTGTCTCAAATTTCTTGATAGTCCTTTCGACTGTAGATTTTGCAGGTATCGGTCTATTCGGATACAGAGCAGCAAACATGTCTGACACATTTTGATAACTATTTCCTTGATAATACCATTTAATCATCAATATTTTTTCTTCAGAAGTGTAATTCATAGCTAATATTTTCGATGTACGAGTTTTTATAACAATAAAGCACACATTTCAAAATGACAACTTTATTTGACAGTCATCTTTTACCTTGACTGGTGCCCGCAAATACGGGGCCATAAAAAGGAGAAATAGTTAAAAAGAAATCGGCGATAACCCGTAAACGGGCTCATCAAAAATATCTAAAGTTATTCTTTTGAATGTGAGTTTTAGTGCTCTTTAATAAACCTAAATAGAATTTTTCTCTAAAATAATTAGGGAAGCCAATAATTGACCCCATTTAAAATTACGTGGGAATTCCTGTGTCCCGCTCGACGATGCAACACCCGGTATATATTTAATTCCTCCTTTTCTATAAATCTTATAGATGATGACATTAATTCCAAAGCAACAATTTTGCCTAAATAGAACATATCGTCATAATATAAGGCATAAAACTGAAGATGGGATATCAATATCAAATCTTTCAATTAAAGATATATTGATTTGTTATCTTAAATTGGCCAATGGTAACTCTTTCGAGGCTTCACAGCATAAAATATCTCTTGGTTTTATAGGTAGCATAGATATTGTTTTCTTTTTTTAATTCAGCTAAGGGTAAATCATCTGTATCATGATTTAAAGTATAAGGTCTTGCGTTTTCTTTTTCTTTATTAATTTTTTCTTCTTGACTATTTCCTTCTTGTACTTCATCATTACTAAAGTCAGCGTAAACTACCAAGAAACTACTAATACACTAGCTGTGTTTTAGGTTTATTATTCTCTTTCAAGAGTTTCTTGTTTAAGCGAACTTTTTTAATTAACTAGAAATAAGAAATATCATCAGTAATTGGCAATGCTTGGTTAGTTATTGACAACCCTGTCAATTACTGGACCGAGATCTCAAATGTTAAAGTTAATATGTTCCATCTTCCGCATAAGTAGTTTGGAAGTTTCAGTAGTAGAATATCGTACAATATTTAAAAAATATGTTTTTTTAGTTATTGACAAGCATTGTCAATCACTGAATTTAAAGGGATTTTTGTTTCCAGTAATTGACACATGTATTTATTACACATTTGGGAGATAAATTACGTTAGATAAAGTGTTTTCTTCTAAAATATACCTATTTATAAAACAACAAGTAAAATATATTCCAATAAACTTATGATATCTTATTTTACTACCGAAAAATAATATAATTTACTTTAGCTCTAACCACTAAACACAATGCTCTTTTGTAACGGCTTTGAACAATAACAGTTAAATAATCACTGACAAATTAAAAGGAAAGTCGATAAAAAAGTAAAACTTTTTGTAGCATCCTTAATTTATCAATAGATCAACGAGATGTCAGTTTAAAAACATTTATATTTAGGTAAACCTTAATATAATGAATTATTTCTTACGGTGTCGATTATTGGGTACATGTCAATAACTGGTGCCATCACCCTACCCCTACATGCAACTTTCCTAATCAGAACAAATACGATTCTCGAAGCGACATTTCTCAAGTGAGTATTCAGCTTAAACCTTACAAATATTTTCTTTTAGAACTCCCCAATCTCCCCAGTCTCCCTATTCACCAATGGTTGACAGTGGCGGTTTACCTTACGCATACCAAAGTGGCAGTCCTATGTTTGGTAATACAACCTCACAATCAGGGCGTAATCTCAACAGCTACAGTAATATGACTTCCAGCGGTGGATGGAGTGGAGAGTGCCCACGGGAATGCAGTGGCGGCGGATCCATCAATGTAAGTAAAAATAACTATCAATTGAAAAAATTGTCGTGGTTCTTATGTTTCAATGTATGTTTTACACTAAAATTTAAGGTCTGTTCGTGTCGACTTTTTAAAAATTATGAAGTTTTTATGAAATTTTTCAAAAAACAAATAGAGAAAATGTCTTCAATATATCAATCACTTCAATAAAGTAGTGAATTATGGCCGCCGAACACAATAATACAGAATGTCCCTATAATATACTAGAACATAAATAACTATTATATACATGACTTTTTTGGAAAATATTTAGAAACAAGTCATTTCAATACAGGTTAAATTATGTCATTGGGTGCCAAAAATAATTAGGGTATCGTTTTATTGAGCTACCTGCTAATTTGTCACCGAGAGATGAAGGACTTGAGAACTTAGTGTCATTCTTTTTTAGTCAATCAAGTAACACATATAATACAATTAGTGGACTTCTATCTAGTCCGTGGTCTACCTTGTTGTAGTTACCGTAAATTAATAGACATATTTCTATATCATGCGTGATGTAAACCGTGGTTTAAAAAAATCAGTATCAATAAAGCACCGAAAGTATTAGATAAATATTCTCACTTTTCCCAATTTATTACTGATTAAATATGCCCTCATTTCTTTAAACTTTTTATTTTTATTTTAGAGCACTGGTCGTCAACAATATAGGGTCCTGAAGGGACAGCAAAACAAGTGGGACTATAAACAAGAAAACAGAACTGCTTAAAATTGAGAAAAATTTTAGGATTGACATTGTGTGTTATCATTTATTTTAATTAAGTCAACACTGTAACTTAGAACTGGGCTCAAGATTATTAAATAAATATAAGGTTAGGCCTTGTTTTTGTTTGAGTATTGAGATAGTTCAAGGCGCGAACTGATGGAGCGTGGACTTTATAGTCCTGTGATAGGTGACAGAGAAGACTTCATTATTTGTCAGAAATTTGTCCAGGAGGCTTTAGATGAATCTGACTCAATAGTGAAGTTCATTCTATGAACCCATTTATGATCTTATAAACAAAACATAGATCCAACACCCTTCTTCTATTTTCTGGAAGTTAAATTCGGTATCGAGCTCTTGGTATTACCCTCTCCAACCAATCTTGAAAGCACAGTGCTTAAGAAATCTGCTTTGGACTCTTTCAGTAGCAGTGCTATAAATAGGCTTAAGGTTAGTTTAGCTTTGAACCAAGCTTTACATTCCTGTTGAGGTTGTACAAATGAAGTTTAAGCTTGGTTCAGCACCAAACTAAGCTTAAGCTGTAATTGTACAACTAGATCTTAGTGGTGTAAGAAAAAAAAGATGAACGAGACCTGCGCGTTAGCGGTGGCGTCAGTGGGGGGGGGGGTCCCCGGCCCACCCCGAAAACATGGGTGCCCACTCTAGTGCCAACCCAAAAGGGGATTCGAATTGGTAATGGAATTTTCGTGAGGAAAGGGGGCTTTCCCTATGAAATTTTTGATGAGAAAGGAGTGGGTATTATAGAAGGATGTAATAATGTAATAAGAGATAAAGAGAACGATGTAAATTTTTAGACGTTAGTTTGGATAAGATCTTATGTCGTGTTATAGAGTGTATTTTGAAAAATAAATTGAAACCAACACACCGAAAATTTGTTTTAAAATTTTTCACAACAAATTTGTTGTTAAAAATTGACTGAAACAAACCCCACCGAAAATTAGTTTTGAAAATGTTTCTTGTTTCCTGGGCAAAATTTGACGAAACCTAGGCCCTGAAGATGGCCTTCCAGTAGGCCAACAGCACCAGGCAATAGAAAAATAAAATGAATTTATGCTATATAGAAAAAATATATTTCATTTCACTAAAGTTTTAAGGTCGATTGTGGTTGGATTCCCGTTTAAAATATATCAAAAAATATCGCGGTGGTCAAATATTTGCATGGCAAAAAACCAACCAAGGTTAGTAAAAAATGTTCATGTTGAAGGTGTATAGTACATTTTAGGCATTAAATCTTGAAGTAATTGTCCAGAAATTAGTGAAAAACTAAAGATATTTGAAATAAGAAAGTGCATCTGTGCACAAATCTCTAGTGCGGTCAGAAAATAACAATAGTTCGGTAGAATTATATTTTGGTATTATACCTTCAATTTTCGCACCATTTTGTGCACTCTTTACGAAACAATTTGTATACATGCATAGACTCTGGGATAAATGTTTTGATTTAAATTAAAACATAACATATTTCATTTGACAGAATGCATATTTTTGAAGTATATTTTTAACCTCACTTTTGTCAAGTGTCAGAAAACAATCTGTAAAATTTACATAAATTTGGTTTCAATGTAAACGCCGAGACACAATTAAAAAATAAGCAATATGCAACAAGAAACAGGTAATAAAAAATAAGAAATATAATATAAATTTTATTCCTGTTGCTTGTTGCGACACAATACAAACTATTTCCTATAACATTTAAGAAAAATCGACCAATAAAATGGTTGAATCGCCAACTGTCAACAAATAACATTTTCAGTTTTCGTTGTGTCACTATATGTATGTTTTTGTGATTTTTTCTATTTTGAGAAAATATAAAATCGAGAGAAGTTTAAAATTTCCTGGTCTCGGCACAAATAATAAGTACCTATAGTCAAAATTAAACTAACAAATGTCAAAATAATTTTAGGGGGCTGGGCTTATTATATACGGCGGTTCATTGGCCAATGATAAGAAACTTTCAACAGAAAATTCAACATTTCCATATCTTAAATTTTATTACCTGTTGCTTGTTACTTAAAACTTAATTGTCTCGTGATTGATTTGCTTATATGTATCAAAGTTTATTTGTGTTGCTTAATGCATATCGCTTAATGCTTATTTTTTAATTGTGTCTCGGCCTTAATTTACCACTGTTATTGGTCAATTTTATATTCTAACTAGGATGGATATCATATCCGTTCAGTTAACCGTTATAGCCCACTTTTCCAATCACTTTAGTGTGCGCATGCGGTCTATACAGGGTGTCCCGAAATTAGGTAACAATATTTTAAGGGGATAAAGTACATCCAAAAATAGGACTAAAATCCTCTATTAATATACCATGAAAAACGCTTCGTTATGGGGCTAGAGCCCCCCGAATGGAAGTTATGATAAGCGGTTATTTCAAAATATCTCAGAAACTGATTGAAGTATCAAAACAAAATTTGATACACCCATGGCAAGACGCAATAAACGGTTCGTTTAGCTTAGGTGTATTTCTTCCAGGGGCGTCCCATGGGTAGGTAGTAAGGAGAATATTGCCCTAACTTTTTTATTTGTAGGATTTTTTAACGCCGGGTGCAATTTTTAAAAGCACTGAAGTCTTTTATTGGAAAAAGGTACTCCTGCTTCATTTCGGTAGGATTCACCATTTTTCAGTAAAATCGATTTTAAGATTTTCGGTTTTTTACAAGCCGTTGAAAAGGCTAAGGTGTTTTTTGCATATCTCAGCAAACACTCGATATTAAAACATGAAATTTATTAAAAGTTCTACTAGCGACAAGGCATATTTATTTAAGGATGTAACATTAAAATATTTTTCCAGTGGCGTCGCACGGGGTGGAGCCTAAAGTAAATATTACAATTTTTTTTTAATTTGAGGGGCTTTCGTTTCATAATATTTTCAAATTCTCTGTGCCTCACAAAACATAACACGCAGGTCTAGATTTTGCTTCCAATAAAATGGAAATTATTTCGAACATTTGCTTATGAATTAGTTTCCCGTGAGGTTTTACAATTAAATTTGATTTGCAATTTGCAATTTTTGTTTTATTTTAAGTCTCTTATAAAAATAAATATTTAAAAAACAAGGTGTAAAAATCTGTTGAAAACCTTATATTCTGTCAAATTACAATAATGGAAGGTTTTATTAACAAAAAATTTAAAAATTTAAAAAAATTACCTACATTAAAAGTATGAAAGCCTCTCAAATTAAAAAAAAAATTGTAATATTTAATTTTAATGTTACATCCTTTAATAAATATGCCTTGTCGCTAGTAAAACTTTTAATAAATTTCATGTTTTAATATTAAGTGTTTGCTGAGATATGCAAAAAAACACCTTAGCCTTTTCAACGGCTTGTAAAAATCCGAAAATTTTAAAATCAATTTTACTGAAAAATGGTGAATCCTACCGAAATGAAGCAAGAGTACCTTTTTTTAATAGAATACTTCAGTGCTTTTAAAAATTGCACCTGGCTTTAAAAAATCCTATAAATAAAAAAGTTGGGGCAATATTCTCCTCACTACCTACCCAGTGGGACGCCACTGGAAGAAATACACCTAAGCTAAACAAACCGTTTATTGCGTCTTGTCATGGGTAAAACATGTATCAAATTTTGTTTTGATACCTCAATCAGTTTCTGAGATATTTTGAAATAACCGCTTATCATAACTTCCATTCGGGGGGCTCTAGCCCCATAACGAAGCGTTTTTTAAGGTATATTAATAAAGGGTTTTAGTCCTATTTTTGGATGTACTTTAACCCTTTAAAATAGTGTCACCTAATTTCGGGACACCCTGTATATTTAAAATATAGATGGAAATAGAGATCATCCGCACCAACTTAATTTTAATTATTTAAGAAAATGTTTGCCTGGAAAAAAGCTGTTGCATGTTAGAAACTCTGAATTATAAATATAAAAATAGATGTTTTTTTTTGTATTAATGGTTATTTTTATTAATTGGAGGTAGGAATAGTTAGTTAAACATATCTAAGTGAAATAATTAGTTGTTCGCTGGGAAGTAATAAACTTTATTTAAGGCAGGTACATATATTAGTTTAAAAGTGTTGATATTAGACAATATTTAACACTTGAGGAAACGAGTTTACATATAAAAATAAAGAATATAGGGTGTAAAGGTACAAATTTGCCATGTGTACAAATGAAATTAAAAAAAGGTAAGTTTTAATCATCATCATTCTATTCGGCTACTATAGTTCTCCATCTTAAAAGATGAGAACGGTTTTTTTCCGAACTAAAAAAAACTGTAAATTTCAATATATTTCCAATGAATTTGAAAAAAGAAATGTTCCTATCTCCAAAAATAGAACACGAGTTGTCAAAGATATTGATTGATGGTGATTAAATTACAAATGTTGATTTTAGAACAAATAAAGCAAAAAACACTGAATTTTTAATGCTTTGATGGCATATGAGTGATAAAACATTATGTTTAATATATTATACAATACCCTTATCGACTTGACCATCATAAGCTTACTATTTTTTGCAAAGAAAAATTTTATTTGTTTTATATTTTTTAAAAAATTGGTCCTCTTGGTATTTTTTGTGAATTAGATAAAAATAAACTATTTAGAACCGAAAATTTCCGTCTCCTTTTGGTGTCTTACTTCTTTGGTGAATTATACTGTAACCTATTTCAGTAGCTTTTCTACTTCTTTGGGGTTTTCCGATATTTGATCCCTCATTGTGAGTTCGTTCCATACTAAGAGCTGAAAGAATTAATAACAGTTTTACCTATTTTATTTATTTTACGTCACAATGTAAATATGTTTTCTAGTACATTTCTAAATATTTTATTAATTAAAGCATCATTCCCTCTCTAGCTTATTTGTCGATGGTTTTAGGTCGTATACCACCTGTGTGCCGAGGAACGATAAAGAAACCAACAGAATATATCCTTTATCCTAAAAAGGGCTTTGCAGCAAGGTATTTACTATATTCTGCCACCAAGATACCCTCTTCTTCTTCAAAATAAATTGATTACACAGCCCCACGAAAAAAAAGTCATGTCCACTGAACGAGATCCCCATGTCTATATGTTTTTAAGGTCGCTAAATCCGAATTAGACTTCCTTTTCACCCCATTAGATCTACAGGGGGTGGAACCAGGTTATTTTGTTTTCGAAGGATGTTCCTTAGAATAACGACGCAGAAGAGTTTGTATACCGGGTGGTGCATCCTGGTTAGATACATAGGAAATCCCATGCAAGTTTTAGACTGCTTTCTGTTAACTTAAGAGCGGGGTTGTAGGGAAACTTTTTAGGGTCTCTATATGGTGAGTGCACATGCGGAGTTTGAACAATTTTGGACAACCCGATCTTAACTTATTTGTATAGAATTGTGGTTAGCTTTTCATTGGAATTAAACAGGCGGTGCTGCGGACACCAGCATTGATTGGACTTTATTATAGAAACTATAACTAATATCCTTTGATATTTATATTCGATATATAACTTATAATTAAAAAGTAGGTAAGAAGGCCTTATTTAAAATTTTACAATAATCTTACAACCTTTTTTTTTAAATTTTTTTGTGTTTCCTTTTAAGTAAGCATGAAAGACTTATCACTTTAAAATAAAATCCTTCTTACACATTTAATAGATAAATATTTTAAAGTTATGTAGTAAATACTTTTACATTTCGTCCTGTCTTCTACACAGCTTTTTGTCCTAGGAATTCTGCTAACAAACTTTCTTCCCGGCCTCTTTGAATTTCTACCACTTAATTCAGAATTGTTTAAAGCGTGTTGTTCCTTTTCGTCTTCGGTGTTTTTCTCCCCATTATCCAAATTTGGCGTTGAAGCGGTCAGTGGTGACTTGAGTTTTTCGTCAGGGGTAACGTGAGAGTTTATGATTTCTAAAAATAATTTATGGCTTATTTATGATCGTACAACTTTTCGCGCTTAATTCAATAGGCCGCATTACAGTTTGCAATTTTACTTTTACTCAAGAAAAGATGGCCTGCGAGTATGAGCACAACAAGGCTAGTGATCAGCCGGTGAAATTTGTATTGCTTGCAAGAAATATAGCACCGACTCTATTTTTATAGCAATAATTGCAAAAGCAATTTTGGAGAGTTCTTGGTGATTTATGAGACACCTTTATGTTTCGCGTTTATTGAAACACGTTTTTAAAAAACTACATTTTATTTTAAATTTACAATCGTCGTAAAACCGGAAAAATAGAATACAATAATAAATACGTATTAACGCGTTAAAGTCTATGCCAATTCTGCCTGCTAAAAGCCAAGCAAAAATGCACTATTCTGTTCTCGTGGGAACAGTGCTTAGGTCAGTATTCTGAAAAGCAGCAGTTCCATAAATTACTGAACACATAACTACACCAACCTAAATATGAAAGTCCCTGGCGTTTGTTTATGTTCTTTCTAACCTGTTCGTGGGTAAGTTTTGTGTTTGTTGTTTTGCTATGTCCTATACTACAAAGTAATTACCTGAAGACGACTGGAGATGCTTACCAGTTAGCTATTAGTTAGTGATTTAAAGCAAATAAAGACAATGCAAGTCCAAAACTCTACTGCCATTCAAGAAACGTCATTGTCTCCAACCTTTAAACAGACACTATGAATACAAGGGCTTACAGGTTTGTTACAAATTCGTATGCGTACAATTGAATCTCGAAAACGGTGAGAGTTTACGAAGATGATTAAATTGAGGCAAAGTTGCAAATTTTTGGACATAATAATTTGGTACAAAAAAGAACACTTTTTTATAGCCGTCTTTTACGTTTTATAACATGGCGTTATTAGTTTTCAATTTCAACGTTCCACATAAATTTTTTGAAATACGTACCTGGAATTTTAAATGCGGTTTTAGGGACTTCTAGCTTTGAAAATTTAATACAATGTGAAGGTTTTTGAAATTTTTCACGTTTTTTCATTTAATAACACATTTTTAAAGTTATTTTTTTATATCATTGTTCTGAACATATAGAGCCAAACCAAAAAAAAAATAGATTTCTGATTTGAAAAATCCGCCCAACAACCATAAGCGCATCACAGTAACATAAGTAGACTAACACTTCAGTTACCTTTTCTTTACTCGGAAGCATTCATTTTTTTCTGTTTTTCAGTATTTCAGTCTAGGTCTAAGGCAAAAATCCAACGATTTAAGATGTTATATTAAAAAAATAAATAAAATTTTATTAAAAAATAGAATTAATTCTTAAACCTTAAAAACTTGTTTACTTGTATTGTTATTGTAAATCTTATAAAAATAAATAATAAACGGCCGAAACACCATAACTTCCTGTAATGTTGTGTAGTTTTAATATTTAAGTAATCATAAAAATAATTGCCAGAGCCGTAATAGTAATGAAAGAATAATTTGAAATATTAATAATGTGTTATTTGATGACAAAACAAACAAGATTTTAAAAACATTTCAAATGAATTAAATTTCTAAAGCTGTCCATAAAACTGTTTTTAAAATTGCAGGTCCGCATTTAAAAAAATTGTCTTGAGGTATCTAAAGAACAAAACGTCGAATTTGAAAACTAATAACGTAATCTTTTAAAACATAAAGAACGTATACGGGAAAGTGTTTTTTGTTTTTTTCCCAAGTCAAAAATGAAGGCCGAAAAAATTAAAGACTAAAACTAAAAATTTCGTTTTTTTCCGAGGATATTTGAAATATTTACAATTTTCTTTAACAAAATTATTAAGCCCCAAAATACGCAACATTGTCTTAATTTAACCATCTTCATATATTTTACCGTTTTCGAGATCCCCTTGTACGCACACGAATTTGTCGCACCCTGTATAGAGGTTTTTACATTTAAGTAACATAAGTTTTTTTGTAAAAGGGACAACCTGTGTATTTAAGAAAATTATATAGATACTTTATTTTAGCAGTTCAAAAAATAGAACTATCATTTTTATTTTAAATTTTTGGCTCATAATAATTTTCTATTTTGGCTAATTTGGTAAATTCCTTAATGGGTCGTAGTGGCGGTATCGGTGACGGTATCGCCGCGGTGTCATGAACACAGCGGTAAATGGCGTTATTCACTCCGCTGCGGTGTTGAACTCGCGTTGTATTTTGACAAAGCCGTTCGGGAACTTCTTCTCCAATGTAATAGAACGATATGAATCCTTCTCCACTATTTGGTAATGGGTATGATCACCCTACTTCCAGAATACGATTTTGAAGGGTTCTATCGAACTCCTCCCATTCTCATGAGAAGGTTCGGGCCTTACACTGTTTTCGTCGCTGCCCTGTACATCAGCTACGTGTTTTAGGTTACTAGTTCGATTGTTGTGCTGACTTCGACTGTTGCACCGCGCCGGTGTGAATAGCCAAGAAAGAAGGAACGAGGTATAGGTACCGCTCGGTCATCACCGGCACCGTCACCGCTACTACCGCACCGCGTTGATCTGGAGGATCCTTTACACATGTAACTCTTTAACAATAAACTACCCATAGTTTGTTATTTTGATGCTAGTTAATGTAGATCATTGCAACACCTGTCAAACTAAAAATAATTTGAAAATCTGCATGAGTAGCTACATAACTATGAAACCCATTTAAAATAGAACAGTAAACCACTAAAAGTAAACCACAATAAATCATATAGATTAGCTTTGCAGACAGGCTCACTCTATATACAACTATAAACATTTTAAGGACCGAATGATATTTAAACGTTTAAAAAAATTAAACAAACCATTATTTAAAAAATAAATAGGCCAATGTAAAATAGCCAGATAACATATTTATTGTTTAAAAAACGAGGACATTGAAAACGTGTATTTTTCTTATTTTTTTTTTCTCTCTCTTGAAACATAAATTTTCTTGCCGTGATGCGAAAAATCTATTAATACATTTTACAGTTCAAAAATAAAATAATATAATAAATTTTCTATAAAAAGTCAAAACATTTGAGTTGATAATATTATATTTGGCTCCAATGTCGTCAATCCAATGCCAAAGGTGGAATTTTTAATAAATTTTAGGTTTATCATATAAACACATAGGTAGAGCAATAAAATTAACATGCGTAAATGTATGTAATTTTACTATTAAGGGTGGCCATATCCCGGAAACTAATACTTCTACTGAAAATAGAAACTCAGGGGAAAAATATTCATAAATAAGTTCCGCATTTTGCCGCAAGGGAGCATATTTAAAAATTAAATATTAAAATTTTAAATTTCTCCAAAAATGTCCACATTAAGGTATACTTTTCGTTACTTTGTTATAAAGCTTAGATAATTTTTCATTATTTTGGTCAAAGGTTCCTTGGCGTACCAATCTTGATACAAGTGGGGGAAGCTTTTAAAAGTGTAATCATTTAACTAGCTGTAACTTCTGAACGACTTATCCGATTTCAGAAAACTTAAGCTTGTTTAGAAGTCAAAAATAATTACTTTTAATTGCCATATCCGTTAGTTCCTAATAGTTTCTGATCAAACTGTTAGAGGGCGCAATTTTTTATAATAACAGTTTTTTTCATTTTATTCCAAAAACTTAAATCGTATGGTATAATTAGTGCATCATAATAATCGGAAGTAGATTAATTTTGCAAGAAAAAATGTGAGAACCGCATTTCAATATCTTCTTTTGTTTTAAAGTTATTGCCAAAAGAATAACTTTTACCATATTAATTATTTTCATAATTCCGACAAAATATATTTTTAAATTCTATTATTGTGTATGTTTGTTACTCATTATTTAATGGCCCAAAAACTACTTTAGAATTATTTATATAATCAAGAAAACTTTCAAATGGGTACGGGTAGTTTAGCTTTATTCGGGTTCGCCCATCGCGTAGCTTGAGTAGGGGTATATATTATAACTATATTATTAATAAGTACCTAATTTTGGCCATTGGAATACTCAGTGACAAGCAAATTGCACCCTCTATTACGAACTATCGTGTACCAATGAATTCGACAATTAAAAGCACCTACTTTTCTCTTCCAAACAAGCTTAAGTTTACTAAAATCGGATAAGTCGTTTAGAAGTTACAGCTATTTAAATGATTCCACTTGCAATAGCTTTCCCCACTCTTCAAAATAAAAATTGGTACGCCAATGACCCTTAAACTAAAATGATGCAGAATTGTATAAGCTTTCTTATGATTTTATTAAAGGTAGACCTTAATGTGAGAAATTTTGACGAAATTTATAATTTTAATATTTAATGTTCAATAGTGCCCTCTTGGTTTTTTAGATACTTAAGTTTTGTTATAGCTTAATTGGCCAAGTAAAAAAAAAATATGTATCAGATTTTTGCCTGATAGTTTAATGAAAAGCCAAAAAATGTTAAAGAAGCTTAAAAAATATGAAATACAAAAAAACTATCAAATTTAATACTAATCCTATGTTACTTAATTTTTTTTTTTTTAAATCCGTAAATGTTTGTTTAAAAATTAGAATAACCTTTTAAACTTATTATAGCATGATTTTATGCTTTCCATAACATTTAAATTATTTATTTATAGTCTGATTTTTTAAAAGAAATTTGTACCTAGAAATCCAACGAGGAAGAAGAAAATTAACTATATTAGTTAAATAAAATCGTCTAAAACTACTCTGATCCCATTCTTTTACCAAATTATTATTTTATTAATATAAGACTTTTATATTAACACAAAGGAGAAAATACATAAAACATATAAATCAGTGTTCAGAATTTTATTGGTAGAGAAATAGGGGGCTTAAATTACAATAAAGAAGTGCAGTTACTGTATCTGCATTGCTGGTTTAGTCTATGGGCGTAAACATCTATATATAATTTTGAAGAAGTCTCTATCTATATATAATTATATCAACGGGAATTTCTTAATTAAATTTAAATATAGTTCTCCTTTATTAAAAAAGTAAAGAACGCCCATATTTCGTGTTTTTCAATTTACATTTTTATTTCAAAAATAATAATCAATATTCTAACATTAAAAGAGGCTGTTTGTAATTTGTTTTTTGAATGTCGCAGTCTACTACGTAAATATATTTTATTGCATTCGACTGTGCATTTGGTTATATTTTTGATTTAAAATAGCTCAAAAAGGAGAACATGAGATAGAACAGACCACCCTTAACTCGTTCTTTTTATTTAAATTGCATCACTAACAAATAAATACGAAGGTCGTCTGAAACCTAGCTATGCAAAAGGTTATATATACTTTAAGAAGGAATATTTCAAAAAATCAGCTTCATAGTACAGTGACCGGCAAAAAGTTGGACCCATATGAAAAACTTTTTTATTATTGAAATTGTAAAAAAACTTTTTGTGCTAATAGTCTCTGCATGATTGGTAATCTAAAAATTTGTTTTGACATTAGTCACATGACTACTCGTTTGTCTGAAAAATTTAAAAGTATATATTTTGTCGTGAAAATCTGATATTAGAGTACAAGATATTGAAAAAGTGTTTAGATTTTAAAACAAAGATTCAAGAAAAAATATTTTTTTTTTGAATTTAAAAAAATATCAAATAAAGTTACTTTCATGTTTCCATCAATTTAATGAAAATGTGTTAAATGATTAAAATCCAATATTTAAACATTTTTATTATCTTGAAAAAATGTTATTTGCTAAAATTCAAAGTTTAGCTTTTTTATCATGTAACTGGGTGCGTCCAGGCCCTGTACCTAGCAACCATATTTACCAATTATTGGTATTTTTGGATCAATATGCTTACGAAAGGTAGTTCTTTATAATTTTGAACAAGTTTTAACTTTTTAAAATTGCTCCTACCAAATTAAAAATTAGAAAAAAGAATTCTTGGAATCAATTTATTTATTTGTAGAAATTAATTCCAAGAATTCTTTTTACTAATTTTTAATTTGGTAGGAACAATTTTAGGAGACACGTTAAAACTTGTTCAAAATTAGAAAGAACTACCTTTCGTAATCGTATTGTTCCAGAAATACCTTAATTGGTAAATATGGTGGCTAGATACAGGGCCTGGACGCACCAAGCTACATGATAAAAAGCTAAATTTTGAATTTTAGCAAATAACATTTTTTCAAGATAATAAAAATGTTTAAATATTGGATTTTAATCATTTAACACATTTTCATTAAATTGATGGAAATATGAAAGTAACATTTTTTTAAATTTAAAAAAAATCCTTTTTTTTTGAATTTTTATTTTAAACTTTGCACACCAACATAAAATTAACATCTAAACACTTTTTTCAAATAACTTTTTTCAATATCTTGTACTCTAATATTAGATTTTCACGACAAAATATATGCTTTTTAATTTTCCAGACAAACGAGTAGCCACGTGACTAATGTCAAAACAAATTTTTAGGTTACCAATTATGCAGAGGCTATCAGCATTAAAAGTTTTTTTACAATTTCAATAAGAAGTACCAAATAAAAAAGTTTTCCATATGGGTCCAAGTTTTTGCCGGTCACTGTATATGCGCCGAAATACGTCGTTCCTAAAAAAATAATTATTTTTTTTGTCGGCGGCGCCGCTTACAGCCATAACAAATTTTACTCCAAAAATTACTTATAAAACCGTTTTGTTCGTTTGTGGTTTAATATTTTGGACCCCTTGATCCCAGAATCTACTTATGTAATACTTAAAAGAATCTTTACCTTCATAGAATTGTAGTTTAACTGTTTCTTCTTCCACCTTCCCATTGTTTTCATAAAACAGTTTTTGCTCGTTCTTTATTCTTTCATTTAGGACATGTAGCATTGTCCTGGATGCAGAAATAAACTCTATAACACTGTCCACCATGGCATTCCATTTTTCGTGTTCTATGCTTTTTTGAGGTATTTCGGGAAAAAATAGTTTTCCAGACATACTTTAATATTTACTTAAATTTTGGCAACAGGAATATAAAAGAAATTAAAGGAAAAAAAGAAACGTCATTTTCTTATACTCAAAATATTTTGATATATTTGACAACAAAAGAGACATGTTCCACAAAAATTTTAATGCGTATTTGTTGCCCACATTTCGTTAGTCTAAAATTACAAGGTTGTATGCCGCATTAAGTAGTAATTGATTATAAAACCATGTAATATTAGGCCGAAGATTTATAATATTTTTCCTGCGAGCGCCGTGTGGGTCCGGGTTTGCAGGTCTTTCAAAAAATGGGGATTTATTGGAAAAATTCAAATCTTCCTCATCAAATAACTTCGGTTTAAGAACGTGTAGGTCTATCTGGCACTCGGAAATTTTTCCTAAACCATAATGATTAGAAAGATAAAATTTAGCTCACATGCATAATATGTAAAGTTATAGCTAATAAAGAAATATAAAACTGCATAAACAATATTTTGTGAGCCAATTGATCAAAAAGATTAACCTACCAAGGCAAATACGTTGTCAAGAAAAGAGCTCATCAGACCTTATTAACATTTTTTACTTTCATTTTTGGTTTAAAGAATGCTCTTTCGGGGGATATTAAAGGATCTCCCAGACCAACAGTGTGCGGGGATAGCGGTGACGGTGCCGATGGACACCCAGCGTTACACCGCGTTCCTTATTTTTTTGCTATTCACACAAGCGCGGTGCGATTTCTATTATTGTTCTGCAAAAAATATAACTTGCAAAAATATGTCAAAACAACAGTCGAAGTCGGCACAACAATCGAACAGGTAACACAAATACCGGTGTGTGCCGGTAAGCGGCGAAAACGTGTAGATGTCGTTGTCAAAGTAAAACGCTGTCACAGCGGGAAAACACGCGATTTGAGTCGCGCCATTTAGCGCTGTGTTCTAAATCACCCCGGCAAAACCGTCACCGCAATGGTCTGACAGATCCCTAATAAAGAGTACTCATGCAATTCAAAAAGTTGAAAATGTTTGTAATTATGCTCCTTCTCCAGCCCGCTAATAAAAAATAAATAATTAAAAAAATATATATCATTCTAAACCACCTACTCAAGGTTATATTATTAGTATTTAATCGAGTAAAAACTGGGATTAAACTCAGACCGCCACGAATGCAGATCATTTAACCAGTAAATTATCAGCGGGTCATTTTTTAAAGTGCTAATTACCCTTTAACACGTTGAGTACTAACAATGCTTTAACCAGTTCTATACTGCTGTACTGCAGTGGACAACTTGGAAACGGATTGACATATTAACATGAATCTTAGACAGAAATGATTATTAGACAATCCAACGATGTGTCAAAATTACGGCTGGATGGCAAATACTGCTTTGTAATTGGTACACGTGACCATAAAAATAATGTTACTGGTGGCATTTAACGGGTGACTCAATGCTTTTTGCCATCCAACCGCCATGTTGAATCACGTGGTTTGGATTCCCTAATTAGGAGTTTTTAATATGACGTTGACAGCTCTGACCTTGATCCAATATAGTGATCACTGGTCTATTTTGAAAAAATATAAACCTGATGCACCAATGGCCACTAAGAGTTATAGAAAAATATATACACACGCACATCAAAAACGAAACAGAGACATTTACTGGCAACTCAGTTGTTTCCCGGAAAAACCCTCAGACCCGCCCATCCTGCCTTCGAGGGGGACACAAAACCGACAAAAAATCACGTCAACACGTACAGACCCCTGGGCGGGGGTGGCACCACCCCTAAAATCTTTAATGGAAAGGGGGGTCGAGCGACTCCTTATTTTAAATGTCTTTCAATTCCCTTTATAAAAAAAAAAACTAAACTGAAGTACCTACATAAATTTTACATCATCCCCGCCCAGTGGGCTGGACGTGTTAACGTGACCCCCCGCTAACCCAGCGTCACCCCCCGAAAACAAAATCGACAGGCCCGAGCGCCCCTCCAAAAAAGAACTGTGCTGCCAGTAATAGTGGCCGCGGTACATTTTTACAACATTTTGCGGCCATTATAGTGGCCGGTCGTATTCAACGTGTTAAGTAAATCTAATGGAAGAAGTCATCAAATGGTACCTAAATACAAATACCAATACCTAAAATTGTCACAATTAATCAAAACCACATAGTTAATAAAAATGGGGAATAAAAATAATAAAGTCGGATTTATTCAACCAGTATGATAAAACCTGGTAGCCTTTACATCCTGTGTAGTAAACAATAGTTTTAGTATAGAAAATTATAATATAATATGTTTGTATTTGATTTTATAATATAATTACTTTACTTAGAAAAATGAAAAAATACAAACTATTAGGTTATAAACCAATAGTTATGAACAAAAATCAAAACTAAAAATGTCATCCGTTTGATCAAGTTTGAATCAAGGCGGCTTTAACCAGACAGGAACCCGGTTCTTTTAGCTGTCACGGCTATTTAATATATAAGATTTACAGGTAAATCGTATAAAAACAACATATTACTCAGCCATTAGGGAACTATTTGGGTTGAAACTTTTCTCTAAAATTAACTTTAGCAGAGAGTATTGGGTTGCACAAAGATTTTTAACCAGAATTAACTAACCAATCAGTTTGACTGTGACATAAATGGCATTAGCAAACTTTATGTACTCACAATAAAAGGATTAGTAAATTAAAAATTAAGGTAACCTGGCCACTGGCCAGTATGATTGTGAGAAAATTATTTCTGCCAATGTCATGAATGTCACGGATAAACCGATAGGATTACGGTTGTTTTTTAATTGGAATTAAACAGATGATTAGATGCTGCTGATTGATTGAACTTGTTAACCTGTGAGTTGTCATTGTTAAATGTAATTTGCAAATGGTAGTCCTTATAAAACTCTTTAATAAATACATATCACACTGGATTAAATGAATATTTTCAAATAAACCGAGCAGTATTTTCAAAGCAGATTTCTGAATAGAAAACGAATTATTTTATTTACAACAAAAACCTATTAAATAGTATTAAAATCATCAAAAAGTGCTAAAAGGGGAAGAAAATAAGAGGGTGTTTAAAAATTGTTAATAAAAAATCCTAATACTTAATGGTATTTCAAGAAAACTGTACAATCGTTTGGAATATTGTTAATTCTTAATTAAATGTTCATCAATCACAGAAGGACAAGTCCATTCAATGAGGGTGTCTGCAGCATCACCTGTTAAATTCCAATGAAAAACCAACCTCAATCCCCTTTAAATAAGTTAAGATCGAGTTAGAAGGTAAAAATAAGAACACAAAGTCTTCCTCCACTGATATATTATAGAAATATTTAGTCAACTTCTCTACATGTTTCGAATGCAGAAGCATTCATCTTCAGGAGAAAAATTAAAGAAGAAAGGGCCAGCAGATATCACCCTAACTGAGCAACATAAATATAGGTTCGGTATAAAATGAATGAAGAAATCAATACACATTGCATTGTGAATAAGAAAAGTATATGGGTTGAGACTTAAGGTACTGTGAAAACTTTAAAGGTGGAGTGAAAGATTTAACATCTTTGTGTTCCACCTTTAAAGTTTTCACAGTACCTTAAGTCTCAACCCATATACTTTTCTTATTCACAATGCAATGTGTATTGATTTCTTCATTCATTTTATACCGAACCTATATTTATGTTGCTCAGTTAGGGTGATATCTGCTGGCCCTTTCTTCTTTAATTTTTCTCCTGAAGATGAATGCTTCTGCATTCGAAACATGTAGAGAAGTTGACTAAATATTTCTATAATATATCAGTGGAGGAAGACTTTGTGTTCTTATTTTTACCTTCTATATTCCCACTCCACTTTAAGTATGGACTACTTCTTCAAGTTAAGATCGAGTTGTTCAAAAGTGTTCAAACTCCGCATGTACACTCAGCACACAATGATCCTAAAAAAAGTCTCCCTATAACCCCGTTCTAAAGTTAACAGGGGAGCAAATATTTGGACAGTCTAAAACTTGCATGGGATTTCCTATGTTTCCAACCACGATGTACCACCCAGTATAATATTAATTTATCGAATACATGTCTGTGTAAGACCAACAGGTGGTACTGTTGCTTATTTTTTTTACGGAAATCGGGAATGTAAATAAGAATGTTTTATTTGTGGCTCTTACTCTACCCGCGACTCTTTTCTACCTCCGAACATTATGTGTTGTTACTTATTTTTTTTTCCTGGCTTTCTTTACAGAAATGAAGCAAAACCAATTTTACATTCCGATTGCCACTTTTTTTTTTATAATTTGAATTATGAGTGCAACGTTTTGTCTTTCGCAATCGCCAAATATGTTTGTTCATAGAAAAACTTACGTAGGTACCTAACGGTTTTATATTCTCACTGCATGTTATTATACAGGGTGATTCCTAAGTTGATACTTCTTTTATTGCTGTGTATAGAATACATTAAAATAAACAACATTTTCAAATACCTTTTTTCAAAAAACTTAAACATAGGCTAGATACAGACGTAAAAGATCTAAGTGCGGGCCTGGTCATCAAAACGTAGCCTACTATACTTTATGTTGTTTGTCTTATCTCTTATTAGTCATGCAATTTACGGGTCGGTGGTGAGTTATTTGGCATTCCGCTACGGTGTGTTTTTCTGAAGCAAGTTAACTTTAAATTGGTGAAACGTGAAAATGGTAAAATTTGAAAACAATAAACTAGTAGATATGGTGGTAATTTAGAGTGAGTGTCATCAAAATGCGGCGTTTGCTTCGAGATTATACGCAGAACGCTCTCCCTTGCGGGTTTATTCTACACCCAGAAGTTTTCTTAATGTTATTTAACGGGCAAGTTAGGCAGAACCGTATTTGATCCAAAGTGTAATAAATGAATGTAAATACCTTATTTTTGAGTTTTTTGAAAAAAGGTATTTGAAAATGTTGTTTATTTTAATGCCTTCTATACACAGCTAAAGAAGAAGTATCAACTTAACCCTGTAACTAACCAAAAACCGATTTACTTTGAAATATTGAGATAATGAATTCATTTTTTTTAATTTTCAACCTTATTATGTAGTGATAACTGGACATCGAACGTGTCACATTGCCAAGCCAGATCACTGACGAGCACCCAGAATCAGAAACAAGGGTGACCTCACATTTCATTTTAAGTGAGGCAAGGACGAAACAACGAAAGGATTGAGATGTTAACGGAAGAAGACAGGGCATACCGTTGTTAGCAGTGAGTCTAAAACCTCCGCAAACTGCCATTCCCCACTGACAAGGTGAGGGGACAGCGGGTAATAGACGAAGGGGTGCCCAGCGTGCAAACCCCGGACGCTCGATGCCGTGGAGAGCTACCAATAAACGAATCGTTTACCCATAGGTACGTCCATCGGGTTTGTGATGGTACCATGGCTAGCCTGTCATTTAATTTGATGTTAACATTCCTTGCCTCACTTAAAATGAAATGTGAGGTCATCCTTGTTTCTGATTCTGGGTGCTCGTCAGTGATCTGGCTTGGCAATGTGACACGTTCGATGTCCAGTTATCATGTTGATCTTCTAGACTCCTTAGCTCATTTTGTCGGTGATTTATTCGACACATGAGAGGTAGGCAGCTTGGCTGCTCGTGAGTTCTAGTTAAAGCTGATTAAGTAGTGTTTTTGGGTATCAAATAACAGAAACCTGGGAAATCAAAATATTAGGCTACCTATCAAGAATATACTTACTTTTGAGACAAAACAAAAAAAAACCTATAGGTTTTTGTGATATGCTTAATCAAATATAATATTCTGCGACCTCCTTCGTGTTTAGAATTTTTTTTCGTATTAACTTTTATTTTATTTACAAATTATTTTTAAAAATGTCATGCAGGATTTTTATTTTCCAGACTAATCATTAGGTGATCTAGAATTATTGTCATGTTGGCGCCTACTTATATTTGATTGTTATTGATGTTTTCTGGTTTAGAATCCTTCGGAATCCGCATATTTTTAAGACAGTAAATGATGAGAATATTATGTAAAATATTTGTATTATCTACCTACTGAAGCATAATATGTTTTTGTAATGTAGAGTTTCTGGATATAAGTCTTTTATTTATACCAAAAGGCATATAGAGTAAAAAATGTCGGTAACAATTGATCCATTCCTCGAAAAAAATCCACAAACATGGATAAGATTCGTACTTACCTTCGTTTTTATTTTTTTTTTAATTATCCAACATTATTTTCAAATGCAAATGAATGTATTGTGATGCTGAAGCGAGACCAGTTTGAAAAAAAATCCTATAGAACCCTATCCCAAGAAAGGATTAATTTTTACAAAATTGACCTACTTTTTGCTACTATATTGTTTATTTATTAAAATAAATTTACAGGATAAATTTATGTCTCTTCCTACAGCGTGACAAATAGGCAACATTTTTTTTTTAATACCAAACTTTTGAACAGGCGACCCTACATAAATCTGTATAACTGATAGTCCTGAATGATGTATCAATCATAAAATTACTAAATCAAAACCATTCATTACCAGATATATCACAATAACAATGTAGTTGAACGGCAGTAGAGTTTTGGACTTGCATTGTCTTTATTTGTTTAGAATCACTACGTTTCACGTATTCACCTGAAGACGACTGGAGATACTTACCAGTTGAAACGTAGTGATTCTAAACAAATAAAGACAATGCAAGTCCAAAACTCTACTGCCGTTCAAGAAACGTCATTGTCTCCAACCTTTAAACAAACAATGTAGTTATTTTGTAATGGAGATCCTACATGACCGTTAAGACTAGCAGTCTTGTCAAACACTGTTTTTCGTGGTCTATTTTTAAATACGACAAAATGAAAAAAAATGTATTTTAATAAAATCTGTTTTTTCCACCGTCATACCTATAAAACTAATAAAGATATTAAAGGATTTTTTTTAGTTAAGTACACACTATTGCGCTTTTAACAGTATCTATCAATAGTTTAAGTACGTTTAATATTTTCATTCTTCTGAAAATGAGGAAAGTAGGCATTACATTTTTATGTCTCACACGTTTCACCAATCGATAAATTTTTTATTTTTGATAATTTGCATACAGGTAGGTACATACAGCAAAGCAAAAAAAGTCTAAAAATTACTAAACATTTCAAGATAACTTGTTTTTTGCCAATGTATATCGTTTGGCATCTGAGCCGATTATTTTATAGCGCGCTAAAATGATTTATTAAAACGCAACTACTTATGGCGGTAGGATATCGACGCCGCGCCGACGTATCCGGAACAATAAACATTTTTGGTTCTATAATATTTACCGTAAATGCTCATTCACTCTAAATAAACAATAGTTATATATTCAGAAACATTTCAGTTAATCTTATAAACCCCTTAAAGAGCTTAAAAAATGAGGCGTTTATAAAGGTCTCTACTATTTATTATTAACATTGATATTGCAAAATTTTGTTTTATAAAAATTGTTGGAAATGACCATCTTCGCATCGAATACCAACCGTACTCGTTCAAATATTCTAGGTGAATTCCGTATTGTTTCACAGGAGGCAATTATTCGCTCCCTTAAATTTGCTAATGTGTTAATGGGAGTTTTAAGATAACCTCATAAGAAAAAATCCAAACTATTGAGATCAGAGGATCTTGCTGGCCATTGTTGAGCTCCTCCGCCTATCCAACGATTCGGATTAACTGCATCTAAATGGTCGCAAACAATTACATTGAAATGAGCAGGAGCTCCATCGTGCATGTACGACATTTGATTCCTTAGCGCATATGGTACATCTTCAAGTAACACAGGTAGTTTTTCTTGGAGGAAATGCGGATAAGACTGCCCGTATATTATTCGTCAATACTGCAAAATGAAGCTAATTTAATTCAATTATTTTAATTAATGTGCCTGAGGAGAAAAACGCAATATACCATTTTTATGAAGAATTGACCAGGCTATTCAGAAATAATATCCACAAGGAAAAATGTCAGTGGCGTACCACTTTTTATCTAAAAAATATAAGAGGACATATTGTTTGCAAGAACGCCACTGATGGGACAAAAAATAACCTTTACTAAAAAATGTGGTTTTATTTCCTATTAGCATATGCCAAAATTAAAAATATTATCTAAAGTACTTTCGAAGATATTACAAGAAACGCATTAAAAAAAAATCAACACACTGTAGCAAAAAATTTAAGCTGTTTAGGACATAATATGTTTGTAAGAACTTTTCTTCATAAAATGATTTGAGGAATTACACCCCAAAATATAAGCACGTCATTAAGGAACACCCTGTATTATATAATATAATATACTCCCGCATACCCTCTACTAAAATGTCACCTGATATTGTTCTTGCAGCTTGACTTATTCACCTACACTATTTAAAAATATCAGCGGCAATCGGACAATTCGGCAGTTTTTGCTCCTTCTAGCATTATTTACCGTTGTCAAGACGATCCGACCGGTCAGAGCTGAGCGGACTGAAGATGACTGGAGACACTTACCAATTGAAACGTTATGATTAAGACTAATAAAGATAGTGCAAATCCAAAACTCTTTTATCATTTAAGAAAAATGAGTTTCAAACCTTTAAACACGCAGTTTTCAATATGTTTAAAACATGTTTCAAAAAGTTTCAAATATACCAACCTTAAAAAAACAAAATTGGTCGAATTGATAACCTCCTCTGTTATTAAAGTCCGTTAAAAATTTGATACCGTCAAAAAGAGATCTCAACCTTCACAGAGACACGAAAATCTAATTTTGTATTTCCCACCTGTACACGAGCGTCCTGTTGTTGAAAGCTGTTTAAAAGTGCGTTCCTGTAGCACCGAGATTCCCACTAGATATAATTGTACCAAATTTGGTACATTTTCTGCCTTTTGGTGCATAAATGCAACGTTTTAAATTTGTTGCCAAAATCAAAGTTGTCTGTTCATAATATTTTTTTTACTGTCAAAAAAGACGGACCAAATGATTAATAAATAAATTTAACGCACCAGAATACCCAAAGAAAAGTGGTTCTGGGGCTACTGTGCCATGGGCGTCCATAGGAATGGGGGAAACTTGGGCACTTGTCCTTTAATTTTTTGCATACTTAGGAGGCTTTAAATATGTTTGGGACGGTGTTGCTTTTTTTTGAAGTTCCTTTAAGAGGGAGGGAGGAGGTAAGGGGGGAGTACGGCAGCGACCTTTTTTGGAAAGAAGAATAGTTGAATAGATTATGCCTTTACTAGGTGGAACTCCATATATTTAAAATATAAACAAAAACACCAATAATGTGTAGCGAAACATGTCGAGTCGACAACTACTTTAATAGTGTTTTTTAAATGAAGTGGAATATGAAACACATTATTAGTGTTTTCTTCATATTTTAAAGGAGAATAGGTCCGTAGAAGATCAGGAACGTGTTAAATTGTTGCTTGTTACTCCTATATTTTAAAATTATATTTCAATAATGAACATTTAATCAATAAATTCTTTACATTAAAAATACAAATTAAAGATGTGTCTTTTAATACATATTTAAACTAAAATGAATCATAAATTTGAAGAAGTTTAGTCATAACAGAATACAAAAAATGTGATTATTTTATATCCCGTAGTGAACTCTAAGCTAGTCATAACACTGGGACACTTAAAGAAAACTGTAGTAAATATTCTACTGAAACTGAAGTAGCCGATACTTGATGGAAATTCATTATATAATATTGAGTAACACAACGGTTATAATTTCCACTATAAGTTTTATTTTAAATTGCCATAACAATTGTTTCGACATTCAGTGTCTTCGTCAGATGGTCTAATTACTCTAATCTAACTCTAATTAGATTGTACCATCTGACGAAGACACTGTGTGCCAACGGTAATTTTTTTTTTCGTCACTCAAGAAACTGGAATAGCGTGACGACCCAGCATGCCAAGCCGCGGAAGTGTCTCCCAGTTGTCGCAACTTAGGTAGAGTCATTCAAATCTACCTGTTGGGTGGTCTAGTCGTCCAGTCTCCTCTAAGCTACTACAGATAACTTTAAGTTTTCCCGTGTGCAAACTGCCTAAAGTTTTGAGGGTATTAAGTACTGGTACATTTTCCTATTAATTTTTGATACATTAGCGGCGGAACTGCCGTTGGATAATTTTAGAAGAACCTCACACTCCGAGATGTTGGTGGTTTAAAGCGAATTGTATAGTTTAACTGACATATCGTTGTGAAAAGAGTTGGGAAAAGTTGCTTTTACAAGTAGCTAAACGTATACAAACTTCAAATTTGTTAAAAGATTAATTATATTTTTAGAGTTATTTTTACTGTAAATATTGCTGAATCATTCGAGAAAAATAGTGTAAAGTTTTCGTAACACGATTAAACGAAAGACATTAGTAAATTAGAAAGAGAGTGTTGATTGAGGTAACGGTTATTCGTTGTCAGTGTTGTAGATAAGGACCTAGTATGAATGCTAAAGTAATGAAGAGGAAGAAGTCGTCTCTTTCGGAAGTTAAGGTTGCTGTGATTGGTGCGCCTGGAGTAGGAAAAACAGGTAAGCAAACTGTTCTCTAAATTGAATTTTGTTGCACCCTACAACATATCAGTAATAATATCTAAGGATAACTTTAGAAGCCAGATAATTTCTATGAAAAAAATTATGTCAACAATGGTTTCTTTGGAAATTACCTTCTTGGTAAAGTTATCAGGAGATGGATATATAGCCGGCCTTAGTGATTTGCACACAATTTTTTTTTAATTGAAAAAGTTATACAGGGTCGCATTTATATATGGAAATGGTCAATTATTTCTTGAAGTAAGATGGCTAGAAATGTTAATAGAAACCTTCTAGAGTTATTAAAAAACTATTATACTACAAAAAAAGTAATGGAAAAACAAAGTTTATTATTTTTTAAATGAAATACCCTGTATATTATTCTTTGTTTTAATTATTTGCATAATTGTGTAATAATGGTAACTTTAAGTGGCATATAGTGTACTGAAGTTTTAATCATGATCGGGTAAGACGATAGAATACTTAAGTTAGGTAGTACCAAATTCATTAACCAGAATTAAATAACCAGTAAGTTTGACTGTGACATAAATAACATTTTCAGGCTCACAATCCAAGTTACCTGATTGATAAATTAAAAATTATCGTAACCGGTCGCTTTGATTGTGAAAAAAGTATTTCTGCCAATATCCTATATGTCACCGTTCAACTTGCTGGTTCGTTAATTATTTTTAAAACTGTTTGTGCAACCCGACATTAGATTTACCGAAGTGGTAAATATTTTTAATGAATTGCATCAAGACCGGGATTATCTCTCTAAACTCTAAAGAAACCGGGCCTGAAACATTGCAGCGTTTTCAAGAAACTAGAGCTGCCAAAGATCGACCAGAAAGTAGAAGTCCGGTAAGCGTTACTAATGAAGAACATTCTTTAAATAATATTTTGTTGAAAATATAAGAAATTCGACACAACAGTGGGCTTTAAATCATAACATGAGTCGATATTTTATTCAAAAAATTAGCAAAGAGGAAAATTTCTAATCATTTATAATTCAATTTTACAAGAATTGAGTGAAGACGGCTTTGATCGCAGAATTGAGTTCTGCAAAGTTGTTATGGACAAATTAAATCAAAATTTCCACTGTGTCAACCACGATTTGTTTTTTGATGAATCTACATTTTGTTAAAACGGGCACGTAAATCGACACAAATGTAGGTATTGGTCAAACAAAAACCCACATTGGATGAAACAAGTTCACACTCATCGACCACAAAAGAAAACAATGTTTAGTGTGCTATGAATAGTGGACACCTCGTAGGACTCTATTTTATACAGGAAAATTTAAACTTTAAACGATATATTTTATTACTTTGGCAAGATAATGTTGTTCCAGAGCTTAGACGATTATTCTCGAACTTTAATCCCTATTGATCGTCTAAAGAAATATGGTTTTAACATGATGTGGCTCCTCCATATTTTGGACGAGTGGTAGGGGAATAAATATCTAGATGAAACTTTTTCTGGTAAATGGAATATTACTAATATTTCTATCCAGTCATATTTATTGTAGTATAATATTATAATAATATTTTTTTATTTAATTCCAAGATAGGTGTAAATTAATACTTAATTTTTTAAATAAAGTCAGTTAATATTATTTTTTCACTGTTCTTTTTGGGCTTGAAATTTTTCGTCGATATTATGAGCCTATTTTTTCTAGCTTCCATATATTTTTGATCTCTATCGCCAAATTTGAGTACTTGGTTTTCTTCTCGATAAGAAGACGGACGGAACGGACGGTTGTGGTCTACTACTCTATGCAGCTTGCATTCCTTCAATTCGCATAGTTCCCGGATGCGTTGGTTAGTGGTATAAAAATATCCTATTTAGTAAGATCTTTCGCATCCAGAATATAAAATATAGGAAAAAAGAATGGATTAAGCCCTCACAATAATAAGAAAAACCTTAGATACCTAAAATGGAGAAGTCGGTTGTACGCCGATTTTTCAATGAAATGAAAAAATACTTTTCGTATTCAGCGTACATTTATTTTTGTATTGCCTAGCGCTGGTAATATAAGAATAAAATATTTCTTTAAAAAATAAAGCAGAGAATACTCACTCGTCAAATCTTGCCCAGGAAACAAAAAACATTAATCAAAGTGAATAGAACATTTTTAAACACATTTTCAGTGTTGGTTTCGATTTTTAACAAAATATACCTGGGTGACATTTGACAGCATGATGTGAAGTGGTAGGGAGAATCTTAGTTTTGGAACAATTATGATTGTGAGGATGACAATTAAATGATCAAATAATGATACGAACATTTTAGAAATAAATAAAATAAAGACTTCACAGTGACTTAACGAACTAATCATTGTCGATAACTCCATCAATTTATCCGAAACATAATATGGTACTCGAAAAAAAGTCACACAAAACACACATCATAATATGTACTATCTGTCCCTACTTCCGTTCAAAATAGATATCTACCAATCAACCTGGAAATTTTAAATACAAAAAAATATAGGTACCTACATTGCATAATCTAAACGCCGTGTCCTAGCTAAATACGACTGCGTGCGATGTGGGATCTACGTTGCATGCACGCATTGTCCTTGTTTGCGGAGAAAGCGGAGGTGGCAAAATAGGAAACGAAATTTGCGATCTTGCGTTTTGCGCATCAGTAGCAATGATGGCCTTAACACGTAGCATTTTGTGAGTGGAACACAGTGCAGTTAAATTAGGACTATTAAAAAAATTAATGAGACGTAAAAGAGAAAAAACTCACATTATCTTTAGAAACAGGTTAATTTATGGTGAGTTTGATCATTTGTATCCGCAATTGCGTGCCGATGAAACAGCATTTCAGCAGTACACCAGGATGAAAATAAGTATTTTTGACTATATTGTCGAAAAAATACATGATACTTGTTATCACTACACAACAAACTTGACAAGAAAATAAAACCGTTTTAATTTCTAAACAACGTCGCATCGCACGCATTTCGTGTTTAATTTGGACAACTTCATTTGTTGCTCTGCGTTTAGTCCTAAATGTCTACCGCATCGCACGCATCACTCCGCACGCACCGGATAGCCTGCGTTTAGCTAGGACACGGCGTAATAACCAATTTTTGACTTTATACTAGCATATTCTATCTGAAATCAATATAGTTTTTGTACGACGTAGTACTGCCATGTTATTGGTATTGTGTAAACGTTTAGAGTACAAAAATAAGTAACGTGTAGTTCCTTGGTGAGTCCAAGCGTGCCTCAGTAACCCTTTCCTCCAACATGGTAAAAAAATTAGTTATAATTAGAACAAAATAAACGGAAATCTTCAATCCAAGGCACTGTTGTATCTCAAGACCTGAAATTTATACCTTGCCGCATTTTTGGCACGAATACGATACACGATTGTCTAAATTAATAAACAAAAAAATCGCCTGTTTCAATTCATTAAAAATCGATGGTTGCTACAGATGTTCCGATTAAATAAATATGTTTTCGGCGTTTATTTCTGGACTTATGTACGTACCACAAACATACATAGACAAGAATGTGTAAAATATTTACTTTTGTTGATGGCTAATTCATAATTTTTTTGAGAAACTATATATAATTTTAATATAGGTTTATAAATTTTAAATCCTTTAATAATACTACCATCTTATGTCGGGTTGCACAAAGATTTTAAAAATAATTAACCAACCACCTACTTGACGATGACATACATGACATTAGCAGAAATACTAACTCACATTCAAAGCGATCGAGTTACCTTCTTTTTTTAATTTACTTATCGGATAATTTTGATTGTAACTAAATAATGCCTTATTCATTATTAGTCACAGTCAAAGTTGATGGTTAGTAATTATTGTTAAAAATCTGGATGAAATCCAACACTATACTTTAATAATATTAGGAAATAATTTTCTTGGCAAAGAGAATTTCTTACGTCCAAAAGAGGATAAAAAGAGAAAATCTAAAATCTATAAAATAAGCGGATACTGACATGTCGTAATATAGTAAAAAGAAAAAGAAAAATAAGAAGAATATTTGTGGACAATGTCTATATTTCTTCAAATATCATAATTTTAACGTTCAAAGTCTTTGCTTTAGCTTTTTTTTACTTAGAGACTCTCATCTACACAATAAATAATGTGGCCATGGATTAATTAAAAAAACAATTATTTAACTTTGAAGCTCTTGTTACGCACTAAAATTATTTTAAAGTTTATATTATATCCCATTTTCACATCGATATGAAATTATTAAAATAAAGTTGTAACACAAATTTTTGTTATATTTTACCATTTTTATTGGAAAAATTAAGTGTATGATGCAATTATTAGACGGTTTTGAATTTATTAAATACTGAAAATACCCATACTTTTTCCAAGAAGACATACGCATCCATATTGTATGAAACGTGATGCCCGAACCAACCGTCATTTAAAATGTATGCCAATTTAAGACCAATTAAAACACTTTTTGTCGTAAAAATTGTTTACGATTATTTTTCTTTATCATAAAACTGGGAATATGACCGCTTAAATTCGTCCATTACATTTTGGGTACGCATAGGTGCATGAAGCTTAATAAAACTTTTATTGTGTATATTTTAAGGCCTAAAATAACACAACCTAAATATTTACTTTGAAAATGTAAACTAAATTATTATTCATTTTAAGCAAATCTCCAGTTATATTTATTAAAAAATACCACAATTTCGCATTTTTCTCTATTACATCTATTGGCTCTAACAATTATTTTGTGTTTCATGTGTTATACAGGGGATAGCACTTTCCATAACAATTATGCTGACCCTCAATTTATTTTTGTCATTTCATTTTAAGTACCTACTTGTCAAATTAGGAATATTAATGTTTAAAACTTTTTAGTGAATGTGGCTTATTAGTTTTTGTATTTAAACTTTCGTAAACGAATAAATAAAAATTGATTTATTTCTTAGTTTTTGATAAGATTAGCAATACTACCCACATTGTCGAGCACCTACATGTATTCTTGTTAAGTACTTAATTACAGCGCATGCCAACTATTATTATTATTTTGATATTAGTCATACTTTTGTTCCGGCCACTTCGTCTATTTTTATTGAAATCATAAACGAAATTGCCTTCGCGTATAATGCCAGGAAAATTATATCGTATAACGATTCTCTCCCACGTCGCCCCCAAAAATTGATATAAGTCCATTTTACATAAATTATAAAACACATATTTTTTGCTGATGAAAATACATATTTATCTTCAATTAAATATAAAGCCGCGGTCATACCAATAATATGTTAGCGAACAATGTTCGCGAACGTTTACAAAATTTGCAAATTCCGTCGCGTAGCGTTCGTTTAGACTAGAAAAACGTTCGCAAATAACAATATACGCGGTCCATTTATCAATGTTTGTCGGTGTTCCGCGTAAATTTTAGGAAAGTTAGTATGTCCCTTAAACCCGTTTTCAGTGCAGCAGCTTTTTTTGGCCTTAATTATTTAATAAAAAATGAGCAAATTACATTTGTCCAAGCATCTTGCTTTTTTTAATTTTATGCGATAGGAATGATGTTTTGTATCAAAAAATTTTAATTTTATTTTATACAATGGGCTCTTTCACTATTCTCATATTTGATAGTTTTGGCATTTAAATTGTTAAATCAGTGTTATAATAGGATATTATCATCAATAACACTATTGCAAAATCATACCATGAATTTTTTGCAGCTCTTTGAAAACATGCACAATTTCCGCAAAACCGGCGCGATTACTCGATGACATCGATCCGATATAAATTTACAGTGAGCATCGTTACCGATCTTTTACTTGTAACGTCGGTGTTTTTGTTTAAGGCCCTATTTCCACGGGCCACTTTTTGAAGTTGACATCGACCACAAAAAGTGGTTTCTGAGTAGCCGTCTCGACCACTAAAAGTGGTCCGACCCAACGACATTTTGTAGTTATGCCAACTTCAAACATGTGGTCCTTCTTTGCGCGGAAATGTTTTCGTGAAATAGACTATATTATGTTCTCCCAAGATTTCGTCTTTTCAATTCTATTGCTATATACATCACATTTATAATCCCAAATTGCAGGTTCCGCCTGAATTTGGGCAATAAACGTGTCCGTGTCAAACTGTTCCATCTCGAACTGCTGACTTGGCAGCGACAACAAAGTGGTCACCTTGCACGTGAGTCGTGGAAAAATTAGTCGCTGGTGGTCAGTGGCCGGGCTCGGCCACTCAACGGCGGCAGAAGTTTAATTGTGGTCGACAAAACGCCCGTGTAAAAAGCATTACACTTTTTAAATTGCCCTTAATGGAACTGCAAGCTGGCGACAGTAGACCACAAACGCACCACTTTTTGTGGTCGATGTCAACTTCAAAAAGTGACCCGTGGAAATAGGGCCTTACATCCCACTAACATCCGAATTATTGTGGACTTTTGATGTATTTTTGTTAAAAATAACTGATATTTTTATTTATTTGCGTTTAGAGCAGAAAATCAACAAATAACTTAGGTTAGACTTTTTCAACTGTCATTTCATTAGCTTGGTCCTCTGTCAATAATTTCGGTGTTTCCACATGTGAAACCTTTTATACTAGTTAAATAATATATCTCTTAGAACTTTAATATCATATTTTATAAAATATAGATAACATTTTGAAAACAATATGATAATTTTTTTTATTTTTCCGCATAAGTCCGTTTTGGACAATTATTTCTGTTGGATTATTTTTCAGACTTTGTCATTGTATTATACTATAAAAATTGTAGAGAACATTAACAACATTGTCAAGCTGCCGTTTTTATGACGTATACTCGATAAAGTTCGTGTTTTTGTTCGGGTTTGTTTGTTTTTTACTCATTTATTTTTTCAGTATGGCTTAAAAATTTCAAAAAGTAAAAACACAGAAAATTTTATTTTATGTTCCTTTATACACTCACTACAAATAGGGTTGCCACCTTCCTTACCAACGATTCCGGGAGTCTAATAACCAAAAAAAAAAGTTAAAGGTAAATGCGTTTATTTACATTCAAAATAAACAAAAACCCCACCTCAAAAAAAAACAAAAAACGCCGCCTCCCCCACGCTCTATAACGCAATAAGCAGAGACAAACAATACTGCCCTTTTGTCCAAGTGACCTCACAAAAAAAAAGGTCGCCGCCTCCCCCACGCTCTTGCAGCGTTTTTTGTAAACTGGATTTTCGGGAAAAATTATATGATACTCGTTAGACACGCTTTTTTAGGCCCGATTCCGGGAGACTCCCGGAATACCGGGAGAGGTGGCAATTCTAACTACAAGCAAAATCAAAATTTAGTGAAAGAGCCCATTCTATTACTTGGATACATGTTTCATCACAGTATTTTTTAAGTAGATACTATACGTACAAATTAAAATATAACTCATTAAATGCGAAAGTATGCCATATCGTTCACACATAACATAAAAATCTTCACAAACAACAAATATCGAAAATTTCTTTGAAGCTACCGTTTTAAATCGGATCGACAAACGTTTGCGAAATATGTGCCAATTCACGCGCCATATGTTCACACTAGACGCGCATCTTGCGTGTCAGCGCTTGCAAATGTTCACGGCTTTAAGCCGCGGTCACATCAGCCGCGCAAAGCGTTCGTGAACGTTTGCAAACGCTGACACGCAAGATATTATGTATCCGACGTGAACGTATGGCGCGCGAGTTGACACATGTTTGCGAACGATCGGAAACGTTTGTCGATGTTTCGATGGAAGTCGGTAACTTCAAAGGAACTTTCGATAGTCGTCGTTGGCAAACATTTTTATATTTCTTTGGTGTGAACGGTATAGCATACTTTCTCATTTAATGAGTTAAATTGGAATTTGTAGCAGTGCGTATAGCACCTGAAAAAAGATTATAAGTGGAATCATGAAACATGTATCCAAGTAGGTAATAGAATTGTATAAAACAACATCATTCCTATCGCGTAAAATTAAAAAACAAGATGCTTGGAATGATATTGCTCATTTTTTATTAAATAATTTAGGACAGTAAAAGATGCTGCGCAGAAAGCAGGTTTGTTTTTTAAAGAAAGAGGTATATTCACTTTCCTAAAAACTATACGCGAAACACCGATAAACATTAACAAATAAAGAGCGTTTGTTGTTGTTTGCGAATGTTTTTCTAGTTTAAATGAAAGCTAGGACGGAATTTGCAAGCGTCTGTAAACGTTCGCGAACATTGTTCGCTAACACATTTTTGATGTGACCGCAGCTTAAGAGTAAAATAAAATAAATATTTTACGTGTTTTTCTATCAAGAAAAAAATATATTTTCATTTAATATTATTAGCGTTGGCGTTATTATCTTTACAGGTACGCGATGAGGCGCGAAATTCGTAAATTAAAAATATTTTCGGTCTTTTTAAAAATAGATATTTTAATTGTTTTTAAAACGCGGCAGAACATAAACCCGGTGATTAAGAAGTTTTTTACCTTGGTTGAAGCTTTTATCTTTTAAAGATCTTTCAGCATATAAAATAACAAATAGTTTACACAGTTTAAAAATTGGCAGTTAAGTGTCGATGTTAATATTGGCTAATTATTAATTTTTGCAGGAAAGGTTATTGAAAAATATTTACAGTTTGTGCCAGGAAATTGGCTGGCTTTTTATTACATAAACATTTTTTTAATGTTGGTATAAAAATATTTTAGTTTTTCAGTTTATTTGTTTATTATGTTTTCTACCAGCTGATCTGTATTATTATCCAGTGAGAGTATGCAGACATAGTTGCCCCCTTTATCTTGTCGCAAAATTCTCTTCAATTTCTAAAAAAAAAATCCAGTAGCTATTTTAATAGTAGTACCATTATTAAGAAATATTACCTCAAAAAAGAAAGTTGTATTGCCCTTGGTAGAAATACTCCTTTTTGCAATGTTATCAGCAGCAGGATTTAAACTTACTATTAGCAATCATTCGCATATTATGCGATTTCATAATTAGAATGAGATAAACCTAATGTTACTTGGAAAACCGAGCGGTAATAAGTTTTTCGATTCCCACATAGAAATTTGCCATTTCCTTTTCACTAAAGTGATTAGAAAAGTGGGCTATTCCGGCTAACTAAACGGATATGATTTTATATCCATCCTAGTTAGGATATGAAATTGACCAATCACAGTAGTCAATTACAAAGAAATTAAATTTACATGTTGTAAATTTGCCGAGTCGTTTTCTGACACTTGAGAGAAGTGAGGTTAAGAATATACTTCAAAAATATGTAAATCTGTCAGATAAAATTTGTTCTTTTTTAATGTAAATCAAAACATTTATCCCAGAGTCTATTCATGCATACAAATTTTTTCGTAAAGAGTGCAGAAAATGGTGAGAATACTGAAGGTATAATACCAAAATTAATACCAAAATATGGTCTATTTCTTTTCGATTGCGAACGATGACAGAAAAAAAAATTGAACAAAAATTCTCCTCATTGGTTAAATCGTGGACCAATTTTACACTACATAAATAAATAGCCCACTTGTTAAAGCTCTCCTGTTTTGAAATCACAGAAAAAGGATAGGAAATCTCTGTCCGATTGATTTCTAGCAAATACATGATAATTATAAGCCCTTTAGCAATTAAAAAAGCTCTAGTTATATTACGAAATAAACAATCTATTAACTTTCTAAACATAAAATCGGTTAATTTCACGTTTTTCTGTGACATAAATAGTAAACCTACGCCTACTTTGTGTTGAAGCAAAAAAGGACCCCTGATTTGTCGACAAAATTTAGAAAGCCATGCCAAACGCCAAACCGCAAAAACATGACATATAACCTAAAATGATTGTATATTTCTTTACAACTTTTGTGTAATTTTTTACTTTTTAAAGCCTATCTACCTGCTATTTAAGATTTTCAAAAACAAAAATGGTAACAGAAGAGATTAACTTCGACAAAAACATATAGAAAAAGAACCATGTCCAAATGAAGATTCTACCGAACTATTGTTATTTTCTGACCGAACTAGAGATTTGTGCAGAGATGCACTTTCTTTTAAAAATATCCACTCATTTCTAGACAATTACTAAAATATTAATATATAAAATGTACTTTAAGCATGGATTTACCAGCAAAATGATTTTCTTTACTTGTTTTGTATTATCTTTCTTAAAAGTTCACGGCCAACTAAAAACATAATTTATAGGTACGCCTTATTTAAATATTTAAAAAAAAATAGCATGAACTAAGGTATACTGTACCTACACCTCGAGTCGATTGTCCATATTCCGCTCGGATGTTTGAATTTACTTTCTCGTGCAATATGGACAATACCTACATATACATTTTATAAAAGTTAGTTCTGCATAGGATCTGGGATAAATGTTTTGATTTAAATAATAAATAACAAATTCGAATTTGCATCTTCTTGAAACAAAATAATTCATAACCTTACTTTTGCTTAAATGTTAACACTATGCGTACAATTTACGTGGATAAATTGGGGTCTCATTTTCAAAACCATTGTGGTTAGTCAGCTTTATATCCTAGCCAGAATGGATATAAAATTATATCCGTTAGTTAACTGGTTTAGCCCATTTATCCATGGGTTATAAAGAAAACAGACAATATCCATGTGGGAGTAGGAAAAAACTAAAACATTATGAAATATTAAAAATACACCTTTTTGTGTAAAAAGCCATGTTAAATTGACCTTGAGCTCTGCAGCTTATATTTATTTTTAAAAATAAGCATCTGGCAATCCTAATTTCTGACATATATTTTCTTTTATTCCAATTTCACAATCAACCTGAAGGTCAAAGCCAAAAACCTCTGCATTGGCGCCAAAGATTGCATCTAATTCCGGCCAATCAAAATAAAAATATATATAAAAATGTTCCAGTGTTCTAGACCCACTAACATACTTTTTTATGTCAGAGTTGCATTCCCTCCTGAATACAAATAGAACACGTTATTTTTATGTTTATACAGTTTTAATTTGTCTGTGGAAATCAATACGGTTTTCATTCAAAAAATATATCTATGAAATTTCCCAATACTTTTCTTCTTAAAACTATTAAGGGGTCCGCAAATAAAAAATTAAGTGTGAGTCATACTCAAAATAAATTTTCCGGACGTTTTTTTTGATCGTTTCAGTTTTTATATTATGATTATTTCTGATAAAAAAATCGATCGTTGTATTAGGCAAAACGGCATTCTCTTTGAACATTTAGATAATTAGGATTTATAATTAGTAAATTTAGAATTATTAGAAAGTTCTTATAAAATAAATTATATTACTTAATTTTTTTTTTTTACGGTTCGCCGACTACGTAGGCCATCTTGAACCGGTCATCGACCACAAATGTGATCTACCGACTGGGGAGTGTGAAACGGCACCTTCATCCTACGAGATATCCGATCTCATCCGGCTTGTCCGGCGTGAATAGGATGGCTAGGTGTCGATTCATTTTACACTCTTCCCTGAGGCAAGAGCACGCCGTGTTCCCAAGCGGTCACCCGCCCAAGTACTAACCGCGCTCGACACCGCTTAACTTCGGTGATCTGCGGGAACCGGTGCTTAATATGTCGACAGGCCCTTGCCATATTACTTATAATGTACTTAATTTTAGGTTTTTAATTAATATTGTGATTCGTTGCCAGAACCGGACTGACAAGAAGTGTAAAAAATATAAATTTAAAAAAATAAGCAAGGACAATTTATCATTATAAGAAAGTAATATTGTCATTACATTTTTAGGGTAGGAGGGTTTAAAAATCGGTTTAAAAAAATCCAGGTCCGTATTTAAACAAGTACAGTCAGTGATCGCCGCTCGAAGACGAAACGGCGGATCTTTAGTTTAGTAACGTCTGTTTATAGAGGAGAAAAAGTGGCAATGACAAAGTGACATTTATTTTTAAATAGCTAGTCAAATGAGCTCAGGAAAAAATAGAAACGATTTTGCAAAATTTTTTTTCGAATAAAATCGGAAGTATTCGAATTTTGAAAACTTTTAAAGCGGCATTATAATCAGCACCGAATTGCACAACTTTGCCCCCATTTAACCGTTTCTCTAACTACTATGGTTTCCGAGATTCCAATAATGGTATGTCGAATTTGTAACACCCTGTATTGCAAAATAATTTTTTACATTTTTAATCATTATATTTAATTTTATAATTATAATAATTATTAAATTATATAATCAATTGAGACATACGATTAACTTTATTTTAACGATATTGAAAATGTTATTATTAATTCATGTTCTTATGTCATGAATTTATAGCTTAGACTTTCGTTTTCGCAATTTACCACCAATTTTTGCCAATATAAAATGGTCATCTTTCTTCGAATGCTAGCCTTATATTAATTTTTTTTAAATGATAGTGACATGACAAACATCATTTAGGTATACTTTTTATTTTTTAACTTATAAATTAACCAGTCATGCGTTATGCCACAGTTATACTTTTATAAATAAACAAAACTATTGCCGCCTCCTTAATGCTGCTAAAAGTTGATTTTGTGTTTGTTGTTCTACCTCTTATAAGTAAACCTCAGATTTTGAGATGATGAATTATTTGGTTTGGACGTGGAAAACCAGCATGGTCCGTGTCCAAATATTAAGGACAAATTTAAATAATTTGGGTTAAGACGACACTAGTAAAAATATCGCGATACTTGAAATTAAATCGTGTTTTAAAGGTCATCATTTTATTTAATAATCATAATAAACAATACAAAAATTATTATAAACTTTTACACGCTACATAAATATGGACAATGAAATGTATAATCAATGGGATTGCAAACCTTCACTTTTTGATATTTTTGAGAATCTGGGTTATGGTTTTTAAAGCTAAAATTGTATGGCGACTAGGAGTACTTTATGGCGACAAAATAAGTTCTCCATTTTTTTTTTTATGATAAAACACCTGCACTGTAGGAAAAATCCTTTAAGGCGCTCTGGGAGCGGTGCGAGTGCGAAAAAAGCGATTAACGTTGGTCTTGAAACGTTGAAGATTGTATTCATTGGGAAACACGACCTCAGGAAGATCATTCCACAAAGATGACGTTCTCCAGATGAAAGAATTCTTGAACAATGAAGTTCGAGGAGTACTAAGCTGAACAACATATGGATGAGCGGCAGTGGTTCGCCGTGTATTTCTGTCCTGCATTGCTCTAGGTGGAATCAAGTGGGCAATGTCAGTCGAACACCTGCCATGGAAATATCTGTAAAAGAGAGCCAAATCACCAACCTGTCTTCGATGCTCCAGGCTATCGAGGGTCGTGGTCAGCTCGGGGTCGCCGATCAGACGAACGGCTCTCCTTTGAATAGAATCCAGTAGCCGAAGGGTGTGCTTGGGTGCAGAGCTCCAGACATGAGAGCAATATTCTAATGATGGTCGAATATGGGCTTTGTAGAGTGTCAAAAGTTGATGAGGTGTGTACAACCTTTTGGTGCGAAAAAGTACACCAAGTTTCTGTGCAGCTGCCTTGGCAATTGCGGCAACGTGATCATGCCAAGACATATTACCTCCCAGATTGACCCCCAGCAAATTAATAGACGGTGCCAGGGGAATTGCGTGTCCTGCCATGACTATATCCGGTTCTGCAATGTTAACCTTTTTGGAGAAGACTGCTGCCTGGGTTTTCTTAGCATTAAATTCGACTTGGTTACTGTCACCCCATAAATTTTATTAGACAGATTCTATTCTATTCTATGTGAAATTTAAAAAGTTGCCTATCAATAAATTACATTATATAAAGGTACACATATCAGTGGCGATGCTATGGAGGACAGGTTAATCCCCACCTATTTGCGCCCAAACGAGGGCAACCAAGTAACTGCATTAATTACATGAAAAAATTGATAACTATTACTACTGGGGTTACTTACTAAATACATAAAGACCTCTGGGAATTTCAAGTTGAATTTTTAGAGTTGTTAATGTTGAGTTGCACAAAGATTTTTAACCAGAATTAACTAACCAGCAAGTTTGACTGTGACATAAATGACATTGACAGGTATTATGTACTCACAATGAAAGGTGCCTGATTAGTAAATTAAAAATGAAGGTAACCGGGCCAGTATGGTTGTGAGAAAATTATTTCTGCCAATGTCATGTATGTCACAGTCAAACTTGCTGGTAAGTTAATCTCAATCGAAAAGATGGTAGTGTTTGATAGGAAGTTTGAACGATCTAAATAAGCAAGGAAATGAGGCAAATTGTATAAGGACATTTCAAAACCCCAAATCGGCATATAAGGGTTACCTAATGTATATTATGGCAGTAAAATACAATCTAAACGTTTATGCTTATTAAGTCTTTGCTTCGTCCAAAAGTTTCAATCTGTTGTGAAAAGTAGAATTCTCCAAATGATGTTGATTAATCAACAAAATCATAAAACTTTTTGGGAGTATGAATTCTTATCAATTGAAAGTATGAGTGATTTGAGATAAGTACGTTAGAAGTATATGACGAACCAGCTAACGAATCGTCCTGAAAACTTGGTCACTTACATAAACGGACATGCTCTATTGATCTACATCACTTTTAATGATATAGTGTTGCCACCTCTACCAATATTTACTAACAACTTCGATGTTTAAAATGAAACACCCTATATTTATTATTTATTGTAAGTTACCTTAAAAAATATTGATACTTTTTAATCATGGAATATTGGGACCCTGAAAATTCGTGGATAATTAAATAATATCAGGGGGCTTTTAGCCCTAAGCTCAAATCTCAGTTGCGATAGGTGGTTTACAAATAGACTTAATTTGGTTACTTGAATAGATGACCATAAGTATATTTTTTAAACGTAACACCCTGTACTGATACGAAAAGCTACTTAAATTGGCTCTCTATTTTTGTATATCATATCAATTCCTAACTTGTCAAGTTTTTGAGTTATAAATCATAATTTGTAAAATTGACGTGACTTTGTGTATTTTATGTATTTAAACCAGGTCTCTTAGAAAAATGGTCAGCTTCTTCAAATTTATATATTTATTAAATAAAAAATTCCAAAGCCAAACTGTCAAAATAAACTTGTTGGTCTCATTTATTTTCCATGGCTATCCGGGATAGTTTAAGTAGGTTTCGATTATTTGTCTAATTTGTATTTTTCCAATATTCCAGATGGAATCGACTTCTATGATCATTAGTTTTTTACGATGTAGATACAGTTATGTTTAATGAAGTTGTACAGCATTTGTGCTTTGTAAACCTGCTTATAATTTTTTTTAGTTCAATAAAGTGTTGTACAAGAATGTCTTAAGCAATGGTCTCTGGTACAATTTTTAGGTGGATCCTTATTTCTATTATGACTTTGGTTGACAGCCAATGTCAGTAAAAAGTTTTAATAAACTATTTCAACAAGTCTTATTACAAGATGTTAGAATCGGTGTACAACACTTCATTGAACACAATTGTACGTTAATAATAGAACAGTTTCTGCAGTAACCTTGCAAAAAACATCAAGTTTTTGGTTAATTAGAAAATATAATTAATTTTACAAATTTGCTTTAATTTAACGAAAGCTGTCCAAAAGTGATTTAACTGTGGTAGTTAGTTTGAAAAGTAAAATATCCTAATAAATAAAAAAATCCTTCTGTGGTATGTTAATTTATAGTTTCCTAATTTTTTTGAATTGAAAGTTATTTGGACACATTTTTTAATTCTAAGCAACTTTTCATAATAACGTTTTTTTTTATGTAAGGGTACTTTACTCTTAAACGATTTTTATATTTTTTGACCTACGCCGTATGCTGTTTGATTAGATGCCATTAAAAGTGCAACGGGTATGGTTATTGGACATGCACCAACTTTGATGATGTTTAAATATTGGTTGTAAAACTAATAAATAAATTTTCCATTTGACGCATACCTAATCGACCACACTGTATACAAATTCACTAATTTTTTATTATCCAACCGAAATTATATTGCCTTTCTACAATGTCACCTTTAAAATTGGAACTGTACCGTTTTTATGACTATTGTGAATTGTTGTTATAAATATTTTCAAAAACTGACTATCGGATAATAGTTATTTGGAAACAAAATTATGTTTATATATCGAAAAATTTATTTAGAAGGAGGAAAATGTTATTTAACCAGATATTCTATGCGCGTCTTTCTAATAAACTTTTTTTTAATTTAATTTATTTTTACAAATATTCAATCTAGAAAATGTTGAAAAAAGGGTTTTTGTGCGAGACCAATAAAACTATACAAGGAGTTTATATTTATTTCTGGAGACAAATAAATCATTAACTTCTCGTATTGTACCGCGCATTTCATGCTGTTCAGTACCTAGTTTTTAGGACAAAAATTCAATTTAAAAATGCGAGGGAGATATTAGACGTAGTGTTTTCTAAAAAAATATTTCAATAAGAGTTTGTAGCATTTATTTTTTTTTAATGTCAAAATTTCTTCCTCCTTATATGTTCAAAAAAGAAAATATATGTATATGCTTACCATAGCAGCAATAAGTGCCAAGTGCCTTGCAAAGAGATTTAGACACGCTATATGACTGGTCCATAATAAATCGCTTGCATTTTAACATAAATAAGTGGAAGCATATAAAGTTATCCTATCCTAAAAAAACTATTAACTTTGCCTACTTAATCAATGGCAATAAGATCGCCTCAGTATCTGAAAAGACAGATTTGAGAGTTTTGTTTGATGACAAATTGTCTTTTTTACACGTTGAATCAGTAGTAAAGCTATCCCATAAAAACTTTGGGTTTGTCTTACGAAATTCTAAATCTTTTACTTCTACAAAACTCTAAAGATTATTTTTAATAGTTTAATTAAAACAAAGCTTGAATACGCCAGTGTTATCTATTCTCCTTTTTATGTCAAGTACATTCAAATATTTGAAAAAGTCCAAAAAAAGTTTATCCGCATCTCAGACTTTTTATGAAGAAAAATTCATGACAATAGCTACCTATCCTACTAACCTAAAGCGCTACAACTTAATGACATTGCATAATAGAAGAACCTTCAATAGTACTGTTTATATTTATAAGATATTTAATAACTTAACAATAGACAATACAACATTACATAAGGTGGGCATACCTAATAGAACTAGACAAGTAGGCTAAATTAAAATAGAACTAATTACCAAAAAAAATCTCCTGTTAGATATATTAATTACAACCAAAATCAAAAATACTGTGATATATTTGGCGATTCTAAGACTACGTTTGTAAACAAACTCAAAAAAAGAATTTTAAATATAACAGATCTTGTAGATTTCTAAAGTTTGTTGTAACATTAACTTTAAATAATAGGCGTAATGTGTGCTATTGTATATAATTAGTTTTAGATAAAACTGTTCTTGTCTCACTTATGAGTACAATTATTATTCTTTTAAAAGTTGGCTATGAGTGATTACCCCTAATAAATACTACCTGTATAATTGGGTTAATGTTATGTTCTGTATCAACCTGTATTGTGTAGTTGTCAATAAATAAATATTTTGTGGCAGTACGAACTGTGAATAATAAACCTATTATAGTATTTTGCACCAGCTAGAGCAATTTATTGCAGTAATTCGTATCGTAGTGATTCAAAATTGGGAGACGCATCTATGTTATTGGTTAATATGGTCTGAAGACATTTTTTAACAAGCAGGCAGCCCCGAAGAAAACTTTGAAATTTGTGCCATGGAAGTAGTATAATGAAAAAGTTTAATTTATTAACAGTTTCAAATAACACCTCATATCAAAGTATTTATTATTTAGGGTCAACTCAGTTATATATATTTATCGTGTAATAATATTTCACTTGCAGTCAACTTGTCGCGTATTAATTTGGCAAAAATTGCACTTTTCTTTTATTGCTATTTATATCTTATTTAATACTGGTTTAATGCCCAGTTGTACAAGTTCGGGTTAGGCTCAGGTTTAGTTAAACAAAGTTTTTAATTGGCATTTCATCTTAAATAATTTTCTTTTAATTTTATATTTGACGAAATGCCATTCTACCCGAATGAGGATGTCGCTGTGTAATTGACAACTAGCACTGATGATTGCGAAAGCCGAAAGCGCACTGCTACAAAATTAATTAAATGAAGTATTTAGGCGTTATACACAGGTCTTTTTCTCCCATTTTAATTTGTGGCTAAAAATGATTATAAGAAATTAAATAATATTTACTATATACGTCATCTGTTTAACAACTTCTGCAGAGCGTAACAATGTGATACTATTTTTATAAATTTTTAATTGGTTGAAAGAAAAAGCAGACCGCCAGATCGTTAGCAATGACCTTAATTATTTTTATTATCGAAAAAATTAGATTTTAATATAAATTTCAATTTATAATGATGGTCGCAGTAAGGAATTTTGCCAAGAATGCCAGACTTTGTCAAGTATATGCCAACATTTTTTATTATTTTGGTAAGCTGGTGTATATTTTTTAAGTTCCTATATACCTAGCAATAAAGCATTTTATTTTAAAAAAAGAGGTGATTGGTTAGGATAATATATGTTGTGATTATGTTGAAATGTACCTACATGCATGTTTTTTTTAAAGTAGTTTAAGTTTCAAATATTGGTCCAGAAATAATGTATCCAAAATACTATTTTTTATAAATTTGTTTTAATAAAAAAAAATCTATTAAATGCTCTAAAAAAGTTTCTACTTCAATAATATTGACACTTTTCGTATATTATATTATATTATATTATATTATATTATATTATATTATATTATATTATATTATATTATATTATATTATATTATATTATATTATATTATATTATATTATATTATATTATATTATATTATATTATATTATATTATATTATATTATATTATATTATATTATATTTTATAGAGTTCTTGCTGTAAAATTACTTTATTTCAATCTATGCAGTTAATTCCCACACATACATAATAAAAACAATTTATTGTTCTTTTTATTTTACCTACGTTAAAAGACGTCACTTACTTTCATTTATAATTCAGCACTTCCTTAATAATTAAAGAATTATTCTCATCCAAAATTATCTCCAATGTCTCTGTGTGTCATAAGTCATTCAAATTTGAGTGACGAAAACACATAACTTTCTATTATGCGTGGTAATTGAAAATTATAAGTCTAATTTGGTTTATTTTTAAATGATAAACGCTAAAAATACTTTTAAATTAATGTTTGTGTTTATTTTCAGCTCTTTCCGTCAGATTTTTGACCAGAAGATATATTGGTGAATATGATCACAAATCGGGTAAGTAGAATTAAGAACGTAGGTGAATGATTTTTTTTAAATAACGCGGCCTTTTATGATTTTAGGTGTAATTGAGACAATATAAAGGTCTACTTAAAAAAGCCAGTGATTATTTGACGCTTACCAGGGATTAGCATAGGTCATAGCCTTCTGCTACTGGACTAGAAAAGCACAACCAACTGGCCTAGTGGTGACAGATTGTTTTTCTGAATTCCTTTGGAAAACTTTTGAAAACCCTTAATATTCCGTCAGTTCTTCTTCCGATCAAACGTTACTTTTAAATTTAAAAGAAAGTGTCGCCCCTGTCACCCAAAATATATTCTCTAACAACTCTAAACACTCTAAAAAAGAGTGTCCCTCCTGCTACCCAAACTAGACTTCTTAAAAATATGTTTTTAAAAATAGGCATCGCATCTAATTTTATTTCAGTTTCGTGAAATAGCGACTCACATTCGTCAATTATGTTCGTAAGTTAGAATAAAATAGAAAAAAACAAAAATCCTTCATATTTACTTTATATCTCAGTAAAACTATTTGACTTTTTACGATCGGGCCCTAACGGCGACGGATATTTAAAAAAAAAATATTTATACAGTATTTTAAATGTAACTAGTTCAAATGACATCAAGTTAGTTAAATTTGATCAAGGCAAACCATAGTTTTGCGTGTTTCTTTCAAAATGGTTCCCCTCCTCCCCTTAGTTTATTTTGCGGGTTAGATCAAAATGTGTTAAAGCTAAGTTATATCCTATATCCCAAGGAATAAAACACTTAATTTTTGACATAACTTTATTTGGCATATTATCGATAAAAATTTTATAATCTTAGTCTTAGTCATAGGTTAAATCCCTCTAGCGGTAAATTTACGAACTAAAAATAATTTACAGCGCTTTGCCTTAGTCGATTTTATAATCAATTTTTTTATTTCAAAACGTGAGAAATGGCCGGCGTCCATTCTCTTTTGGGTACATTTGTAAAGAAATGTAAAATAAAGTAAATTTGTGAATTTTTAAATTTGTTTACACATTATCTTCGTGTACTTTTTTGTGCGTTTTATTAAAATTTTAATTTAACGTATTTCAATTCAACATAAACTACATAGGTAGGGTAAGGTTGCCTATATCGTACCACTTTTTGGTTTTAATTTTTTTTCTTATAAACTGATAAATGAAATGTTTATTTTTTGGTTTAAAACAATAGATCGGTCTATTGGACACCTAACTGCAATTTTTAAAATATTATTTTTTATTCAATTTATAAAAAACAGCTGTTTTTGTAAGGAATAGCAAATGGTACGATTTAAGGAACTGGTTTCCTAAATCGTACTAGTGGGTTCCTTGATCGTACCATAGTGTTCTTTTGGGGTATATTAAATAAAAATGAGTACAGTTTGTTGTAAAGACAACAAATTACACAAAATTATTGTTTATATTAGGTATTTTACAAAAAAAAAACATTAAAAAAATCTATCACACTTTTGAAAATAATTTTAAATGTACCTACAAACAAATTCGCACATGTAGTCCTTATTAAGACGTGTCACGTTGGAACACTATTCATGTGCGTGTGTGGTACGATTTAGGAAACTGTCAATCAAAATAATAAATAATACAATTCTAACCCCAATATAGATCTAAAATTAAATTCAATTTTTGCAAAATTACAAGAACTTCCCAGGCTATGCTACAAAAAAAATATCTGTATAATTACTACTTACCAATGAGATATAGCCTTGCAAAAAATCAACAAAATTAACATGAAATAGCCGAATTATTTTAACTTGCTTTTCCCGCTTAGCGAAACACAACCGGTGCAAAATGATTATATTATGCAACTGGCACTAGTTAGACACTACAACAACGTCCGATAGATGTCGTATAATTTATCGTCTAATATGAAAACTTGTAGTGGTACGATTTAGGCAGCGGTACGATTTTGGCGACTTTACCCTATTATAAGCTCAATGAAAATATGCATTTAGAATTATACTGTTATATTACTAAATATTACGAGCCGCTTTAACAGTGTTAGTTTCTATTCCTGGAAGAAGTGTACAATTCACGGAAATGTAAAAACTGTTAAACGAAAAAAAAATGATCCAAATTTTTTCAAGGAATGCATAAATTCTATGTTAGCGAATTTTTTCCAGTTAAAAGATTTACCGTGTATACATATAATATAGTGTTTGGTATGCTGGAAGCCGATTGTCATACATCATGTGTATTGTGTTTGTCTTAACTAGTTTATCCGATATTAAAATAGAACAGCATATAGAATCCCATTCCAAGAAATGTTTACTATTTTGTCCAAAATTTTCAACTAGGGAGCATTATGTTAGTATTTGTACATGAACAAGTTTTACTTGATGATACGTAATTGGAATTTCTTCATCATCATTTCACGAGAAATTTCTTATTTCTTTCTATTTGCCTGTGTAGGACAAAATTTTAAAAAATCATTCACCCCGCAAAAAGATGGGTAGATTGTTTTTTTTTTGCAAGTTAAGGCCCTAGATACATATCAAATATACCTACATAAGTTAGATAACTATAGGGCGAGATTGAGTAGGAATCTAATAAAATAATTATGATATATGAAATTCAAAAAAATAAGTGCCACTTGCCCAGTTTAGGTTATGCAATAAATTTATTTTTAGTTTAAAATTATATTTTCAATTGGCAAAACATTTAAATCAATTGTTATGAATGAACAGATCAATTTCAAACAACTTTAGTGAGTAGTAGTCATATAACTATACAATAAATTGCCAGCAATAACCAATTTTGTTTAAATGAAGTTTAAATAGTTTACAATTCATGTGTGAATGCAAAACTTAAAAGTAAACAGGCTACAAAATTAGACAACTAAAAGTGCATATTTCACAGTTTAACTTAATTGTTTTTAGGCAACTATCGTGCATTAAAATAACGTAACCGTAGTTAATGAAATAACTCTAATAAATTGATGGATATGTAAGTCGAACACAAGAACTGAAGGTATTTTTTGAATTTCAATTAAATTTTATTGCATATGTTATTCAAAACATAATTGTATATTATACAACAAGCATATAATGGTGGCTATTATTCACGCGGATAAAGTTTATGACATGAGCCGTAGGCGAGTCTCATAATTTTTATCCAAGTGAATAAAGGCCATTATATGCGAGTAGAATATACTATACTTTGTCAACGACTATCCAATAATAATTGTAGCCAGAATTACTAAATATCTTTATTTATTTAGAAATATTAATAGTAATATTTGTATTCACACAATGTGCCAAGTTAATTGTATAGGAATCGAATTTAATTCTACATTAACATCTTGGTTATTCGTTGTAGTAGATGTAGATGTAGATACTGTCTTATTGCGTATATACAGTTGACCAAAAGGAGTTTTTTGGATCGCGTCTGATATTTTTTAGCTGTTTCCATTTTATTTTTTATTGAGTCATCAATATATCCTTCTGCTACCACCGTGGATTTCCATCCACCGTGTCTTTATAATACAGTTATATCCCCGCCTGCATCTACAAGTATAGTGACTGAAAATCTGCGAAAACTGTGACCAGAATATTTCTCTGGAGTGGGTAATTGCAGAAATCTTGTTATTTGTCTCCCCATTTGCGTAAATTTATTAATTTCTATCCTAAGTAAGGTACATTTGCCATTTTGAAAATTGAAAAAAAATTATTAGATGTGACGGAAGATGAATGAAGGCTGATATACTTCTTGCAAATTTGGCTATAATCGTCTGATATTGTAAATTTGCATGTAATTTTTGTTTTAGTATTTGGTATCTTTACTAAGAACGCTGCTCCAAGATCTTGTAAATGTTCAAGTTTCATAGTTCATTACCACGGCAAGCACCCATTATTAATGGCACCTTAAATAAATAATATATGTGAATTTTCATAAGGGACACCATTCAAATTTTGATTTCAAAGCTTCGCGCATGCGTATAGCAAGAACAAGTGCTAATCCGTTACATTTTATCTTTAACAAAAACTAAGATAATTTCGCCCATTAACACTTAGTATATTGTTTCTTACCTTTATTGCAAGATATCTATTATCAGAAGCCTCCGTAATGAATTTATGTACATCCTCTGTAGAAAAAATACTTACCTTTTTAGCCTGAAAACCTTTAGATTTTCGGTTTAAAAAGGTTCTTAATTTGCTATAATTGTCCACCACAATGATTTAAATTAATAGTAGTTTTAAGCATCGAGTAGTTTGTCCATCCCTCTTCTCATCACTAGCTAACACAATTGACTTCTTGCAAACCAATCATCCGAATGCCGAAGTTGATATCTTTGGCGACTTTAACGTCCACAATGTCAACTGGCTTAAATACTCAAACACCAACGATGAGCAAGGCCGCGAGGCCGAATCTTTTACGATCAGTTCTGGTCTAACTCATCTCGTAGAAGAACCAACGCGGGTTCCAGACCGAGCTGGGGATTTTGCTAGTCTTTTAGATCTCTTTTTAACTTTAAATCCAGACCTATATACGGTCACCGTACAACCACCATTGGGCTCTTCCGATCACAAACTTATTTCAACCCTAAGCGAGCTGCCAATTAGTTCTGAACAACCTCCTAAACCCCGTAAGATTTGGCACTATACATCAGCTAAGTGGGAAGAGAATCAAAAACAAACTTCTTGCCAGTCCTAATGGATCAAGGTCCTTTTGGTCAGTCGCTAAGGCCGTCAGCCAAAACTTTACAAAGTCAACTATTCCACCTCTAACACGTTCCGACGGCACAATAGCAACCACAGCCGGGGATAAAGCAAACCTACTTGCTGAACTGTTTTCCTCGCATTCCACTGTAGACTTCCAGGGAAAACCACCACCCAACATTCCCTCAGTTCAATCGCAAATGTCTGAAATCGTGTTCCGTCAGCGTCTTGTTAAACGGATTCTTAAAGGACTCGACGTCAATAAAGCTTCTGGTCCAGACGAAATTCCTATCATTGTTCTCAAGACATGCGCCGATGAACTTACCCCAGTATTTTGTAGACTTTTCAACTTATCAGCTGCTGGACGTAGTCGTGGAGGTGGAGTATTGCTCGCGATTCAAGACCGATTTTCCTGTGAGCCAATTGATATTGGCCTGGCCAATGCAAATGTTTCTCTGCTTATTGATGCAGTGGGAGTTAAGATCACTTCTAACAGAAAGAGTCTGTATGTTTTGTTGTTTTATGTACCTCCGCGTTTAAGTGTTGAAGAATATGAAACCTTTTTTGAATACTTGTCGTCCTTAGATTATTTATGCAATTCCGATTCACTCATACTTGGTGATTTTAACGTATCAAATTATGCAAATTTTATCTGAGGGGTGGACCTCAGGATAATTATGTCAATGTTTTAATTAATTTCCTAAACATCATAGGCTTAAATCAAAACAATTTCATTCTCAATAATGACGACAGATTGCTTGATCTGGTCATGTTTGGTAGACACTGCGAAGTTAAAAATTCTGAAGTCACTCTTACTAGAATTGACGAACATCATCCAGCGGTATCTATCTCATTTTCGTACAACACTAGCGTTAGTCTAAATAATTGTATTCCTAAGAAGCAAACGGGTCTCTATAATTTCCGAAAGGCGAATTTTCCAGATATGTATAACATGCTTCTTAATATTGACTGGACTTTTTTGGAGCAAAAGAACAATCCAGAAGATTGTTGTAAATTATTTTACGATAAGATTTATACTGTTTTTGAAGCGTGTGTTCCCCGATTTGGCATGTCAAATCGTCGCAGTTACCCACCATGGTTCACTCCAAATATTAAACGAGATATTCGACTAAAAGCTATCTGTTGGCGTAAATATAAGCGAACTGGTGATCAATTAGACTATGAAATTTTCTCCGAATTAAGACGCCAGATAAAGTCTGACATACATGTTTCATATGGGGAATATATACAGGGTATCGAAAATAATCTATCCTAATCCTAACAAATTTTGGGCTTTTGTTGGGTCGAAAAGGGATTCGAACTTTATGGCCCGCGGAATGCATTTTGAGGATGCAACGTTCTCCAATTCTGAAGACACAGTCAACGCTTTCGCTGATTTCTTTAACCGTTCGTATCTTGCACCCTCTAATTCGAGTACAACCCCGGAACCTCAAATATCGGATTTAGATGTTGATATTGTCAGTTTTGACGAGATTGAGGTTTTCAATGCAATCAGGCGGATCAAACCTAAGTTGACCACCGGGCCTGATAATATTCCTGCGTTTATTGTTAGGGATTGTGCGGGTGTTTTTGCACGTCCTTTGTCTTTAATTTTCAATAAATGTCTCAGTTTCTGTCAAATGCCAAGTATATGGAAATCTTCAAAGGTATGCCCTGTCTACAAAAAAGGTGATAAATTGGACATCTCAAATTATAGACCTATATCAATAATATCGAATTTTTCTAAAATCTTTGAAGTGTTATTACATAATAATATTTTTTATAAAGTTAAAAACGCTATTGCTCCTGAACAACATGGATTTGTAAAAGGTCGTTCAACAACAACGAATCTAATGTGTATTACTCAATTCTTGGCTGAAGGCATTGATCAACGCATGCAGACAGATGTTGTTTATACTGACTTTTCCAAGGCTTTCGATCAGCTAGATCACTCCATATTATTAAGCAAACTACAAACCTTTGGGTTTTCTAAAAATTTACTGTCATTTTTCGACTCATATTTAAAAAATAGGAGGCAGTTTGTAGCTTATGGCGGGGTCAAGTCTATCGAATATTTTGCAACATCTGGAGTTACCCAAGGATCCATCCTTGGTCCTCTTCTTTTTACATTATTTATTAACGATATTGTCAATAGCCTTACTATTTGTTGTCTGCTATATGCAGATGATCTAAAAATTTTCTGTTTAATATCAAGTTTAATGGACTGTTTAAAGCTACAGCGTAATCTGGATTTATTGTATGATTGGTGCACTAAAAACAGATTGAACTTAAATATTGCTAAATGTAATGTTATGACATATACAAACAAAAACACCACTTTTGATTTCAATTATAACATAAATGGTAAGATTCTGGATAGACCTACTGTGTTTAAGGATCTAGGAGTTATTTTCGATAGAGAACTATCCTTTCTTTCTCATATTGATCACGTCGTATCCACCGCCTATAAAATACTTGGTTTTATCGTTAGAACTACTAAAGATTTTAGGTCACTTGACCCGTTAGTAACTTTGTATCGTTCTCTTGTTGTATCTAAATTGGAATTCTCTTCAATCATTTGGTCTCCGTTTTATAAAGTTCACATTGACAATATTGAGAGCGTTCAGAGACGTTTTTTGAAAGCTTTGTGGTATAGATCTGATGGAGTTTATCCCGACAGAGGTTTTCCTCATGACCAGCTGCTGCAAAGGTTCTCGTTTGTTAGATTACATGTTAGACGCACATGTTCTAAGCAGTTATTTTTACATAAACTGCTCAATAACAATATTATTTGTGAAGAGCTGCTGCACAAACTGAACTTTAGAATTCCTTCTCTAAATGCCCGAAACCTATATACCTTCTACTTACCACCTTCACGAACCAATGTCTTTAAATATTCCCCCATCAATAGGATGTGTACATGTTACAATGACAATGTCCATGCCTATGATGTCTTTAATTGTAGCTTAAGCGCTGTCAAAAGACATTTTTATCACTAATACCTATACTACGTATGTAATTACTTTTTTTTTCATTAATATTTCTTGTTGTAGGGTACCTATTATTACTACCGTATTGTTAGTTTCATAAATTTAAATATTGCTAATCTTTATGTTAATTCAGAAGGAAAGAAATAAGAACACAAAGTCTTCCTCCACTATTATATTAAATTAAAGAATCTCGTATGTTCAGAGAAACTTTTTATCTCTACATGTTTCGAATGCAGAAGCATTCATCTTCAGGAGAATTAATGAAAAAAGAAGAAACTAATAGATATCACCTTAACGGAGCATCAAAATAGTAAGTTCAGTAAATAGAACTGTGAGAAAACTAATACGCACGTGGTATTGTAACAATAAAAATATATGGGATTCAGGCTCATGGCACTGTAAAAGTTTATAATATGCAGAATAAAAAATATAACATCTCTGTCTGAGAAGAATGGTTGGAAAAATGTGGAAAAGAAAAAGTTAATAATTAATCGAGAAATTGAAGGTTGGTCATAACAGAAAACTGAAGTGTGAGGAAGATTAAATTATGTTAAAATTTGAGGGTTATTGTTTAAAGTGGCAGTTCTGACAAGGTTCGTCAGATAAATACCACATGTCGATTTATTAGTTAAGAATAAAAGAATTGGGCGAACCTTGTCAGAACTGCCACTTTAAACAATAACCCTCAAATTTTAACATAATTTAATCTTCCTCACACTTCAGTTTTCTGTTATGACCAACCTTCAATTTCTCGATTAATTATTAACTTTTTCTTTTCCACATTTTTCCAACCATTCTTCTCAGACAGAGATGTTATATTTTTTATTCTGCATATTATAAACTTTTACAGTGCCATGAGCCTGAATCCCATATATTTTTATTGTTACAATACCACGTGCGTATTAGTTTTCTCACAGTTCTATTTACTGAACTTACTATTTTGATGCTCCGTTAAGGTGATATCTATTAGTTTCTTCTTTTTTCATTCATTCTCCTGAAGATGAATGCTTCTGCATTCGAAACATGTAGAGATAAAAAGTTTCTCTGAACATACGAGATTCTTTAATTTAATATAATAGTGGAGGAAGACTTTGTGTTCTTATTTCTTTCCTTCTGAATTTCCACTCCACTTTAAGTATGGACTATTTCTTCAAGTTTATGTTAATTGTTAGATAATTTATTTTAGTTTTTACTTAATTTAATTCTGTTCTCTACCTGTTTTGTAACTGGGAAACTGTAAAACAGTGTGTGAAATAAATAAATAAATAAATAAACTTATCCTACAAAAAAGGAATATTTCCATCCTGCTGGAAGTCGGCGCGTGTCCAGCCCATTCCAAAGAAAGGTAAAAAGACCCTGCCAAGCAACTACCGACCCGTCGCATTACTTTCAGTAATTTCAAAAGTAATGGAGAAAGCTATTAACCAATAACTCCTAAAATATCTGGAAGGGCTTAACATTATCAGCGACCATCAATACGGTTTTCGTAAGTCCAGATCAACAGGTGACCTTCTGGCATATGTCACCCATCTTTGGAGCAACACCATCGAACATCATGGAGAATCCCGGGCTGTTGCACTGGACATCTCTAGGGCTTTTGATCGTGTTTGGCACGACGGGCTTCTAAGTAAATTGCGATCCTACGGTATGCCTAATGGATTTTGTTTATGGGGAACCAGCTTCCTTAAGAACCGTTCTCTGCAAGTGGCGATTGACGGGTTTCTCTCAGACACCTTCACCATCAATGCCGGTGTTCCTCAAGGGTCCATATTGTCGCCTACCCTCTTTTTACTGTATATTAACGACCTTCTAGTGAAAACCCAAAATCCAATTTATAGCTTTGCTGATGACAGCACACTTGTCTCATCTTTTACCTTGACTCCCCAAACATCCGCTGCCGACGCACATCTTCGCAGGCAGCATGAAGTATTGCGACTCAACAATGACCTGGAAGAAATTTTGGCTTGGGGTGACAGTAACCAAGTCGAATTTAATGCTAAGAAAACCCAGGCAGCAGTCTTCTCCAAAAAGGTTAACATTGCAGAACCGGATATAGTCATGGCAGGACACGCAATTCCCCTGGCACCGTCTATTAATTTGCTGGGGGTCAATCTGGGAGGTAATATGTCTTGGCATGATCACGTTGCCGCAATTGCCAAGGCAGCTGCACAGAAACTTGGTGTACTTTTCCGCACCAAAACAACTTTTATCAACTCATCAACTTTTGACACTCTACAAAGCCCAGATTCGACCATCATTAGAATATTGCTCTCATGTCTGGAGCTCTGCACCCAAGCACACCCTTCGGCTACTGGATTCCATTCAAAGGAGAGCCGTTCGTCTGATCGGCGACCCCGAGCTGACCAAGACCCTCGATAGCCTGGAGCATCGAAGACAGGTTGGTGATTTGGCTCTCTTTTACAGATATTTCCATGGCAGGTGTTCGACTGACATTGCCCACTTGATTCCACCTAGAGCAATGCAAAACAGAAATACACGGCGAACCACTGCCGCTCATCCATATGTTGTTCAGCTTAGTACTCCTCGAACTTCATTGTTCAAGAATTCTTTCATCTGGAGAACGTCATCTTTGTGGAATGATCTTCCTGAGGTCGTGTTTCCCAATGAATACAATCTTCAACGTTTCAAGACCAACGTTAATCGCTTTTTTCGCACTCGCACCGCTTCCAGAGCGCCTTAAAGGATTTTTCCTACAGTGCAGGTGTTTTATCATAAAAAAAAAATAACGTCGATGGGTTATATTTTGTGGACAACTCTGTGAAATACACTAACAATACGGATTCTGAAAAAGAACTAGTTTTCTTATCAATCCTCCTCCTCCATGGTACAAACGAATCATAAGCAGACACATAAAGTTTTTTCGATTTTTCTGGTAATAAACTTAAACTTGCTATTTTTGCTGCTTCCTGTATATCTGGTGGGGTATAACACATCTCATCTTCACTTTATCTTATCATTTTGTAAGTTCTTTTAATACAATTCTTAACTTTAAAGTTGATAAGTTGAACCATAGAACAAACATAGAAGTTGAACTATATTTTGACGTTTTAAATTAAAATTACATAGCGCTTCGATTTGACATTTCATGGCATGCTTGATCATACACACAAAATCGTATTATGGATGGACCTTACAGGGAAAACGACCAATGATATTTTTTTATTTCAAATCGCATTATCTGTCGATTTCATTATTCACTAGTGAATTATGAGTTCATTATTCACTAGTGAATTATGAGTTCATTATTCACTAGTGAATTATGAGTTCATTATTCACTAGTGAATTATGAGTTCATTATTCACTAGTGAATAATGGGTATTATTATTATTGAGCAAACACATATATAATGAACATATTATACAACAGTCGTGGACTGTGGAACTACTTTAATCTGTTACAATATATTTAATAATTTGTTTCAGAAGCGAGATATAAACACGAGGTTCTGGTGGACAATGATCCCATTTTGTACGAAATTTTGGATACTTGCCCTAAAGTAAGTAGTTGTTTATAAGACTTATTTAATCCAAGTGTATTTATAAAATATTTTTGAATTGTATGAATAGCTCTCGGCTGACAATACTATTTTCAAGACCATCATATATGTCAGTTTGTTCGGTTGTTACATGCGTCTAGTCTGTTCAATAGGATTTTAACCGAATTTATGATAGTCAACAGTGCATGATATCCTGAAAAATAATCTATTCAAAATATATCACAAGATAGATAGACTACAAATCGTGTAAGTACAAGGGGATCTCAAAAACGGTAAGAGAAACGAAGATAATTAAATAGAGTTACGTATTTTGGGGCTTAATAATATGGTGAAAAAAACTTGTAAATATTTCGAATACTTTGGAGATATCCGAATAAAACCGATTGTTGTAGTTTCGGTTTTTAATTATTTGCAGCTTTATTTTTTTATCAAAGCTGTTTTTATGTTTTACAAGATGGCCTTTTTAGTTTTCAAATTTTATGTTTTGTTCTTTGGATACCAACCTCAAGTCAATGTTTTTAAATATGGACCTGTATTTTAAATACAGTTTTGGGGACTTCTAAGCTTTAGAAATTTAATATAATTTAAAGGTTTTGAAAATTTTAACGTTTTATCATATAATAACACATTTTTTAAATAATCTTTTTATATAATTACATAACATTTACTGCCAAACTAAAAAAAATCTGATTTGAAGAATCCATCCATTTTTACTCGGATGCCTGATATTTGATATTTTGTAAGGAAAAAAAATCAAAGTTTTGGTCTCAAATATGTTTTTGTCACTTTATTTTTGTTACATATTTCACCTGAAACTAGCATCATAGCAGCATCATAAACATTTTTAAAAAATGAAATTGTTCTTGATACAAACATAAGCGCATCGCAATAACACAACTATACTAACACATCAATTACATTTTTTTTACTCGGGACCATCGATTTTTTCCGTTTTATTGTATTTCGGTCTAGGTCTAAGGCAAAAACCATAGGACTTAAGATAATATATTATTACGTTATATATAAATAAAATAAAAATAATAAATAATTATAAAAAAAAATAATTACTTCTCATGCTTTAAAAACGTTCTTACTTCCTAGAGTATCGTTATGGTAAATCTTATAAATGGTCTAAACACCATAATTTCCTGTAATGCAATTTTAATATTTAAGTAATCCTAAAAATAATTGCCAAGACCGTAATAGTAAAGAACCGATAATTTAAAATACTAATGATGTATTATTAATGACAAAACTTTAAAATTTCAAAAACCTATAATTTTATTACATTTCTAAAGCTTAGAAGTCCTTAAAACCGTTTTTAAAATTCCAGGTCCGTATTTAAAAAAATTTACTTGGTGATCTTAAGAACAAAACGTCGAATTTAAAAACTAATTACGCGATCTAATAAAACATTAAAAAAACGGCTGAGAGAATGAGAATGTGTTTTTTTTTCCAAGTCAAAAATGAAGGCGCAAAAAATTTAAACCAAAATTAATAATTTTCGGACATCTCCGAAGGTATTCGGAAGATTTATTTTCTTTCATACAAAATTATTAAGCCCCAAGATACGCAACTTTGCTTCAATTTAACCATCTTCGTATCTCTTACTGTTTTCGAGATCCCCTTGTACGTATCCGAATTTGTAGCACCCTGTATATATACTTGGGTATTCATCGTTCGTTCCATCCCCTATTTAAAAAAATACTTAGTGAAAAACATTTCCAAAAAATTGGTGAAATTTTTTCCACTGCTTTTTTATGAGAACAAATACGTTTCTCTTTATAAATCTTACCTCAAATCAGATTTGAAATTCTTCAAATATGAAGAATATATTTTTTTAAATTATGATTTACTTAAAATTATGTTTCAAGTAAATAAGGAGGATTTAATGTTACCGTAACCTTTAAACCTTAATTATTCACTTAAATAAGTTATAATTGTAAGAACTGAAAATTAAAATTTTGAAAATATGGCGTGGTTGATTAAAAAACTGAAATAAAAACCCGAAGTTGCATTAACACTTTAATTAAATACCCTTTGACTTAAGTTTTTTTATTATCTATCCAAGATACGCCTAAAGGGGTCCACTAAGAAGCATTTAAACCTTTTCTAAATATAAAAACTATGTTGAGTTTGTTTTTCGGCAACTATGTTTATGATTTTCTTGGCTACCTATGAAAACGTGATGCTGAGCTATGTTTTGAAGATTCTTGTTTGTGCACCTAATTTCTTTCCTGTCTCACCAAAATATTTCCAGAGCGTGTAAGAATTTCAGCCGCAATTATTTTGAAAACATTCAAAATAAACTTTTTATTTTTAAAATTTTAAATAAAATTATAAATTTAAACAAATGTTTAATTTTGTGGCAGGAAAAACATGTTTTTAGTTAACTTCAGTAATCCTTAGTAGATATAGGGTATAGTAGGTTGTTTTTTCAATTATTTCACTGCTGAAAATTCATTAATTTTAGCTGATATTTAAAAAAAATCAATTAAAAAAGCATTGAAAGAAGAATTTGATAAATTAAAAAAAAATCATTTAACAGTTTTCACTGTTCTAAACTTAAAACTGTCCTTAATTGACAATTCTGAGCAATCAACTCAGCCAAAAAGTATTTTAAATAAATATAGACAGGCTAATAACAGAGTTTTACCAACCAGCTCTTAATAATTTCAGTTTTAATTGACACACAATTATTAAAGATCCTCCATAAACTAAGCATAAATCATAATTATTTCTATTCAGTTCAGCTATGCAGTTTTTTTAATAGAAATTCTCGCAGAAATCTTAAGGTTACGTAGTTTCTTTAATTTTGCATCACTTAGCTAACAATTGTTGATATACTTCCTCACCAATGAATATTTTTCAACAACAAACCACTTTTCCTCCATCGTCATCACAAGGTATTTTTTCTGTTGACTTTTACACACCATTCAACCTTTAATATTTGGTAGTATGAACATAGGCGTAGTTAGACGGTCAACACTGGGGGTGCTGAAGTCCTAAAAAAAACAGATTGTGTGTATTTATTTAATTAGATATTTTAGCTTAAAGAAAAGTAAATGTAAATTTTTTTTGGGGGTACTGATTTAGATTTTGGGGGTGCTAAGCACCCCCAAGTACCCCCTAACTACGCCTATGAGTATGAATCACCCTGCATATTGACAATCCTATGTCTAATAAGTTTCTTTAAGAAGTTGTGGACCTTAACCGTCAATATCAATTTAGATTACAACAACCTCAAGACATTCAACTTTAATATACACATGAATAAAATTGTGTATTGTAACAAAGACAATTTTCAAGACACAAATGACCTTTATAAGCAATCAATTCCTTGGAGCTATTAAAGAAAATCTGATTTCACAATAAAAAAATTATTCCATAAACTTAACGAAATATGGGACAGTTATGTGTGTTCTTTTCCATTAGAGCTTTCAAAAAATTTACATTAATTGGAAAATATGGCACAAATATTTTAACTCATAAGTGTTTGCACTTATGCGCTCTTGAAAATATAAATAGAGCGCGCGCTAATGCATTTGTTTAGATGGTTTAGTCATCTTAGTTAATGTATTTAAACCGGATAAGTGCTGGTTAGCATTGTGTCTTTCGATTTGTTCATGAGTGTTTGTATGATATTTTCTTCTAGCGTTAGCTTAAAGGTTTCTCTTAGTTTATATCTTAAGAAATCTAACCTTCACGTCCAGAGCGTACGATTTTTTATAGGGAGCACATTTACTGCGATTTTAACATTTAATGGAGTAGTAGTTAGTGTTAGATTCAGCCATGCAGGTTTTGAAATAACCTTCCTTCTCCCCCAGATCCAATTATTACATAAGAATAGGCCATTTTTTTAATTTTAAAAACAATTCTGGCCAAACGTTTCGACTGCGGTGCATATTTGCTTTTGCTGGTACACTAAAAAAAGCTTGAGTCTAAATTTTTTATCTAAACAAATATTGTTTGAATGTCTTTACAGGCGATTTCCTCTTAACATTTACTTATTTCTATAAGTTTGTTAGAGGTGCTGGTATGCTCAAGAGTGTCTAACAACGACACAGATGGCGCTCCGTGCCACATCTTACTGGTGTGTCCCACCAAGTGCTGCCTTAAGTAGCTTCGAGATCCCTTTTCTTTTCGTTGGATCCTAGCTCTACTGATGAGTCATCATATGACAAAATGCGTCTAGAGATGGATCTGGAGAAATGAAAAGGAAAATCTTCGTCTTTACTCATTGTTTTCGGTTAATAAACCGATTTGAGTTAGCGCTGCCTAGCGGGACTCCTGTAATTGTGACGAATGTCTTTACAGGCGATTTCCTCTTAACATTTACTTATTTCTATAAGTTTGTTAGAGGTGCTGGTATGCTCAAGAGTGTCTAACAACGACACAGATGGCGCTCCGTGCCACATCTTACTGGTGTGTCCCACCAAGTGCTGCCTTAAGTAGCTTCGAGATCCCTTTTCTTTTCGTCGGATCCTAGCTCTACTGATGAGTCATGATATGACAAAACGCGTCTAGAGATGGATCTGGCGAAATGAAAAGGAAAATCTTCGTCTTTAAATATTGTTTTGATAATGTCCAAAGTTCAAACAATTTCATATTTGAAGCAAATCCATTTGTTTATTTCTATTTGTTTAATTTAAATCGAAATTTGTTTCGCGATTTAACGATAAAAATACAAAGAAGCATTTAATTAATTTATTTCTAAATGACAAATCATTTATTTGTTTTAAATAAGTAGGCATACAAAACAAATTAAGAAAGTTCTCAATGAACTTTTATAAAGATACATCTTCTATTTATTTATCGTAAATATTTATTGATTTATTTTAAAGGTTAAATAATCCAACAAATATTTGAATATATTCAAATAAATCAATTTATTGTACCCAAACAAGACATATTTAAGACGAACAATGTTTGTTTAATTTAGCAAAAATTGTTAAAAGAAATATTTATTACTTATTTACTTTAAGTTGATAACAGAAAAATGCTTTTTTTATCCTATGGCTCAACTCCAAACTTATACTAGTTTCCTAATACAGATTTGACGCTATATGCTTTTATTTTTAAATTTTCGTTTCTTTCACAAGTTTCTAAATTATCATATTATTATGTAATTTAGTTTTTAGTGATAAAGAAAACATTGTAAACAATAATTTTTCATCTACCTCAAAGTGCTAAACAATTTTATAAAAATTGCTTTTGTCCCCGTAACCCCATCTTACTTTATTGGAACAAAGATAAATAAAAATTCATTCACTAAGTTCCTAAATTTACCGCTAGAGACCATTCAACATATTAATATGACTTAAATTAAATGTTTTATTCTTTGGAACATATGGTACTTCCCTTAATAAATTCTAACTCGCAAAATAAACTGAGGGGAGGGGAACCTCTTTTCAAAGAAATATTCATAACTCCAGTTTGCCTGAGCTAAATTCAACAAACTTGATCTCGTTTAAAAGTTAGTTACATTTAAAATGTAGCATGACTATTTTGTGTTAGTGGGAATTAGAGCTATCTAGAAAACCCTACTTGATTCAAAATAGGCTTTGAACCAAAAAAGCTGTTTCTATTTACAGGTTAGAGGAAATGATATTTTTTGAATGTAAATGAGTTTTGAACTGTAAATATATTCGCACCAACGACCACGTAATTGAAATTTACCTTAACAGTTACCTTTATTACATTTATATCAACTGCCGCAATAACATCATTATGTGTAATATCTAACAGCATGTTTGAAGGTTGGATACAATGATGTTTCTTGAAGGATAGAAGAGTTTTAGACTTGCATTATCTTTATTTGTTTTAAATTATAACGTTTCAACTGGCAAGTATCTCCAGTCGTCTTCAGGTAAATGCTAAATAAATATGGTAACTACAGTTCTATTTATACTAGCCAGGTGCAAAGACACACAACTGAGATGAGTCATGCGCATACCTGATCAATTATGCATCATTGCATCTGGCTAGCATAAATAGAGCTGTAGTTATACCATATTTATTTAGTAATCACCTGAAGACGACTGGTGATACTTACCAGTTAAAACGTTGTAATTCAAAACAAATAAAGTCAATGTAAGTTTAAAACTTTTTTACATTCAAAAAAAAGCTATCCCCGAAGAAATCAATTGCAACCCTTTACTCACAGGATTAGTTGGGTAAAAGTTTATAACTGTAGGAAACATTTATTGAGTTTTTTAATACTTTGTCTGCGCAAAACCAATTTTAACTAGCGAAGAAATTGATATGCTATGAGTACTTATACTTTGAATATTTCGAAAATGTAAAAATTGCTGACAGAGCCTAAAAACAAGGTTTTTAGGAAGGATAGGGTGTTAATTATATTTTTTGCTCAAAATTCTTCTTCTAGTGATAAATTTAGATATAATCAATAAATATTTCATATAAAACTTTTTAAAGCATATCTATTACTGTTTTTTAACGATAAAAATCTGATAATTGAGCAAACAGCGCTCTTTAGCGACGACGGATATAATAAAAAGTAGCCATACAGCATTATCAATGTAACTCTAGGATAAGTTCCTTAAAATGAGATCAAGTTTGGTAAATTTGGTTAAGGAAAACCGGATTTATAAGTATTTCTTTCAATGGGAAAATGGTGGCTTATATAACTTTTATTTTAATGGAACAAAAGTGGGTAAAATAATAAATTGAATAGAGAAAAATTATTATTAGTATTACAAAGCATACAAACCCGTTTTTTTAAATCATTATTCCAGACAGTATAATTCTTAGTTAATACAATATTGATACGATTTCAGAAAATACAGTATATTATGTATCTCGTAGTAAAATTTGCCCGCTTAGATTAATGCTTGATTTACTAATCCGACAAGTTTGGTTGTAAGTAAATCATTTCTGCCAATGTCATTAATATCATAGTCACTGGACATCTCTAGGGCTTTTGATCATGTTTGGCACGATGGGCTTCTAGGTAAATTGCGATCCTACGGTATGCCTAATGGATTTTGTTTATAGTTAACCAGCTTCCTTAAGAACCGTTCTCTGCAAGTGGCGATTGACGGGTTTCTCTCAGACACCTTCACCATCAATGCAGGTGTTCCTCAAGGGTCCATATTGTCGCCTACCCTCTTTTTACTGTATATTAACGACCTTCTAGTGAAAACCCAAAATCCAATTTACAGCTTTGCACACTTATCTCATCTTTTACCTTGACTCCCCAAACATCCGCTGCCGACGCACATCCTCGCAGGCAGCATGAAGTATTGCGCCTCAACAATGACCTGGAAGAAATTTTGGCTTGGGGTGACAGAAACCAAGTCGAATTTAATGCTAAGAAAACCCAGGCAGCAGTCTTCTCCAAAAAGGTTAACATTGCAGAACCGGATATAGTCATGGCAGGACACGCAATTCCCCTGGCACCGTCTATTAATTTGCTGGGGGTCAATCTGAGAGATAATATGTCTTGGCACGATCACGTTGCCGCAATTGCCAAGGCAGCTGCACAGAAACTTGGTGTACTTTTCCGCACCAAAAGGTTGTACACACCTCATCAACTTTTGACACTCTACAAAGCCCAGATTCGACCATCATTAGAATATTGCTCTCATGTCTGGAGCTCTGCACCCAAGCACACCCTTCGGCTACTGGATTCCATTCAAAGGAGAGCCGTTCGTCTGATCGGCGACCCCGAGCTGACCAAGACCCTCGATAGCCTGGAGCATCGAAGACAGGTTGGTGATTTGGCTCTCTTTTACAGATATTTCCATGGCAGGTGTTCGACTGACATTGCCCACTTGATTCCACCTAGAGCAATGCAAAACAGAAATACACGGCGAACCACTGCCGCTCATCCATATGTTGTTCAGCTTAGTACTCCTCGAACTTCATTGTTCAAGAATTCTTTCATCTGGAGAACGTCATCTTTGTAGAATGATCTTTCTAAGGTCGTGTTTCCCAATGAATACAATCTTCAACGTTTCAAGACCAACGTTAATCGCTTTTTCCGCACTCGCACCGCTCCCAGAGCGCCTTAAAGGATTTTTTCTACAGTGCATGTGTCTTATCATAAAAAAAAAATAGTCAAAGTTGTCTGGTTAGTTAATTATTATATGAAATTTTTGTTAAACCCAACATTAAAAAGTGCGCCAATCCTCTTAATTTAACTGTATCCAAAAAAGTTAAGTCGTTTACACTATTTACAGGCTCTAGAGTTCTATATAACCATTATTTTACCTGCAAATCCAAAAAAAAAATGACTTAGAGATACCAATCTCTTCACCTTTTCCTGAATTCAAAAATAACCACAAAATTTTTTAAATAATGGTGCTTTGTTTTCAGTTTAAAGTAATTAATATATTTATTGTGACAGTAAAGCTTTGTTAGTATCTATTTTTATTTAACTTGTATTGTAAACTAAAGCAGGGAAACAATCTAAAATATTTTAGTAAAGGAGAGTGACACAAATTGATTCACAGGTCAAAATATTTCTATTATTTTTACACCAAGGCCGATTATAATAAATTATCGTTGTATTTTTAGCCATAATAAAGAGTTTCATGTTCCTTTAAAACAATTATTTCAAACTCATTTTTGGTCATTTTCCGTTACAAATATATATTGATGTAATAATTTTTTTTAGGATGAAAACGATATTCCGTCAAATGAAACCATTCAATGGGCAGATGGACTTCTATTAGTTTATTCCATGATCGACAGAAAAACTTTTAGTTATTTGAAACGAGTCGGAGCGTTGATATCAGACAGTGACATTCCCGTTTATGTTGTAGCCAATAAAAATGATATGGTAAGATTATTTCATTATATTAAAAACAATCATTACTATCAAGTCGTTAATTATATTCGTTAGGAATTTAAAAGAATAGAAGAATAAGTTAATATTAGTTTAATTTAGTATTGTAGTACTTAGAGTAGAATTAGTACCTCCATATTTTAAACTTTTTGTTTAAAACACTCTTTGCTCATTTTTGCACCTGCATCAGATTTATTACCTTAGACAAAGCTATTTACGTTTCCCTTTGACATTCGATGTTCACAGGATAAAAATTTAAGCAAAGTAGTAAGTATAAGAATGTGATAGCAAAATATCATTGTCGACCTGCAATAAATATATTAACAGTAGGTAGACGGGAACAAATGTACGCAAAAGAAAATTTAAAAAAATATTTATCTGTAAAAATAATAAATAATTATGCAACATCTCATTTTATTTTTTTCTACGAGCTTAAAACAATGGTTTATTGTTTGTACATTACACGTGATTTATATTATTGTCTTACAAAACTCATACACACTAAGTAAAAAAATGTTTTTCTGACTTTTTATTTTAGAAAAGCTAACAACATTAAAACAGCCCAGTCCAAGTTATTTACACCAGCCAAAAACTATAATCCAAAGTTCATTTGACGTTTATATGCAATGAAGTAAAGGAAATTACAAATTAAATTAAAATGCATTTTGAAAATTACACAAACAACATAAATTTGTTTTATGTTTATATCTCTAACAATAAGTACATGCAATATATATTTTTACGGCTTCATATAATCACCCACTGTTGATTTATTTATTATAATTATCTAACCTTTCTTGTCTCTAAATTATAATTTAGTACATATTATTTCGAATTCCAAAACTAATTAATCCATATTTTTGAAAAGTTATGCTTTATCAAATTTCCATTGTAAAACATAGGTGCCTCTAGGTCCAGTGGCGGACTGGAGCGGGTGCAGCGGCGGCGCAAGGATTTTTGGGATAGGTGGGCACAACCGGGCCCAATGATTTTAGAGTGGGCACTATCCTAAAAAAAAAGGTCCTCGTTCTCTTGAACTTGCACATACTACCACTCATTTCTCCTGACAGCTTCCCTAGGAAATTCCCTTATAAAACCGAACCCCTCAAATTTGGGGGGGCACCAGCGTGGGCACTCATGTTTCTAGGGTGGGCCAGTGCCCACCCTGCCCCCCCCCCCTGGCGCCGCCGCTGAGCGAGTGGCCGGGTGGCCATCGCCACCGGGGCCAGAAGGCCTTTGGGGGCCAATTGGTCCAAAAATTTAAACAATTTTTTTTTTCAAAAAATGTTTTTCAATTTTAAATGTTTTCCATAAATAAGGACATATTCTTTCATGTTTTTCATTGCTGCCCTTTACCGTAGATACTCTATTACTACCTCTTTATTATATTAACTTATTTTAAACTTCGTTTATGCTACCTAGATTTCAAATAAGCTTTAAAATTATTTCTATGTATGTTAACATTTATTCGCTATAAAATCCGCTAGCTGATGAAATGGCCATCATAGCAAAAATAATGAGGGTTGGGGCCATAGAGGCCATGTAGCCACTGGGGCCAAATGATTCCAGTCCGCCCCTGTATAGGTTACATCTCAAGCATCAATTAATCTTTCCCGTTCTCACACATCATTTATAATTTAATTAGTGTGTTTTACATACTTTTCTTTTTTCTGATGTTACATTTTCAATGGCGTCATTATACATATCCAAAACTGCGTCAATTGTTACAGGACGTATAGAACTTATTTTTGCATTAAAAGGGCGTTTATATTCCGACCAAACCATTTCAATGAGATTAAAGTGGTAGTGATACAGAGGAAGTTTTATTAATCGATGTCCATGTAGCAACGCTAAATAGCGGTTTCGACACTACTTGTAATGTTTCCATTCAATAAGCAACCTTTTTGATGAAGTTATATTTTAAATTATCTTCAATCACTCCAGAATGATAAGCGGCGTTAGCCATTATAATTAGCGACGGATCTTATAAATTTGGTAACAATTTTTGTTCAGACCATTTCTCAAAGTTTCACTATTCATTGCATCATGATAATCACCAGTTTTGAGGTCAGACTTAAATAACAAACTAGGATTATTCCAAAAACCCATTTGCTGAACCAGCCAGCATGTAGTAGTATTTTACGTTACAAGGCCGGTAGGTGACTTATTACAGTACGAGTTGGTTTACGGACGAGGCGACGTAGGAGCCGAGTCTGGAATATACACGAGTACTGTAATAACACCTAACGGACGTGTATCGTATGATATTTTATTTCATCCTGTATTTATAATCTTTTTAAAAAGAATAAACAAATAGGTCATATTACCTTTTAAGTGACAACTTGTCAAAGATCGAAAATAACCAGTCACTGTTTCTAAAATCATACCATTGTTGCTAGGGGCAACCCATTACAGTATCTATTACTGTAATGTTCCATTTACCGGCCGCAAATGAGTACAGGGTAAGTAAATCTACTGGACAGGATGAAATAAAATAATATACCGTACACCCTCTGACGATTTTTTTAACTGTATGTAGAGTATGTAGTTCTTACGAAAGTTTTGTTTCTGAGAAATAATGCTAAAATATTGATACAAACTATCTATGTTCAGCATGGATATTGATATCGAAAACAAGAATCGAAGTACTATATCATACAGCGTACAGAGTCAGTTGTATTTCAGAATTTATTAATTGTATTTTCAAAATTATTAAATAAAGTTTAAATACATTTGCAGATCAATGGCTTAACCTTATACAGGGTGTGTCAGTAAGGTGTCTGTCTTAGATAGCACCTAAACTATCAAAGATAGGGAAAAAAGTGTAATACAAAAGTTAAAGGGTTTTTTAGGATACATAATCTAAAAATATTTTATAATCTACAGGGTGGTCCTAAAAAGTGGTACTGAATAATAAAAAAGAAAATTAAATGGGACACCCAGTATAATTTTCTAGAATATGATTCAATGGAATAAGAACTTTGCAACCCTATTAAATTTTTTGAAGTGAAATGCAACGTTGCCAAGTAATTCATTTTTTTCCAAAATTTTAGTAATTTTAAGGGTATCGTTAAAAAATCATAGCAACCTGTGGATTAACCCTAGGCAAATATAATTTACGTTGTAAGTACTTTAAGGTGCGATATATTGATCTATAATAATGTTTTTTAAATCTCTTATACAGAGCGTTTATTACATGTTGGACAACTCGATAGTTTTAAAACTGCTTTATTTCAATTTTTTTAAATGGGACCCCCCTAATTTTTTTAAGCAAAAGAATTTATCTTTCGAAAACCTTACTTTTTTGTTAAACATGTCATATATCTAAATATCATAGTTTTTAAAATATTTTATGATTTGTCTTAAATCAGGGTAAAATAGGAAAGTTCTAATTAAACAATTTAGTCAAGATTGCTTTGAATCATATTCTAGAAAATTATACTGGGTGTCCCATTTAATTTTCTTTTTTATTATTCAGTACCACTTTTTAGGACCACCCTATAGATTATAAAATATTTTTAGATTATGTATCCTAAAAAACCCTTTAACTTTTGTATTACACTTTTTTCCCTATCTTTGATAGTTTAGGTGCTATCTAAGACAGACACCTTACTGACACACCCTGTATAGGATTACCTTGTTTGAAATACATTAAGTCCGTAAACTTAAATATAGAATTTCCTTGTTAGAAAAACATTAGATACCGTACTACTGTACTGAAATATAATTTACACTGTCTGAAATACAAATTACATTTTCTGCAGTGCAAATAACAAATCTAAAATAAAAATCCTGCTTTTTGAATCACATTTGACAAATCTAAAATATAAAATTACCGTTTCTAAAATATAAATAAAAAAGTGTTAGTTGTCCCGAGACGTTACGTTTTAAACATTTGTAATCAAATGGTTTCTCTTTACTTCTGGATTCCTTGTAAATATAAGACACTCATTTTATTAAAATTTAAAAATGTATCAAACTACTTTAAAATGATATTCTAAATGTCGGTATGTGTATTTATTCCCTAATTTTATTTTTAGGTGCATTTACGAGAAGTGAGTGTGGAAGAAGGCGCCATCCTGGCCAGAAATCTGGAATGTGGATTTTCCGAGGTGGCAGCAGCTGAACAGGTTGCGCCAGTTGCGGTTGTTTTTCAAGTGAGTTGATGGTTTAACTTTCGTGTAGATGGCGCATAGCATTTTAAGAAAATAATCGGGTATTAAAAGCTGTTGCTTAAATTTAAATACATGTTTATATTATAAAGGTATAAATTGTTATTATTTGACTAAATAAAACTTAAGCTATAGCAACTGATTAATCTAGTTAATAGCGTATAAAAATTCGTAAACTAAATTAAACAGAAAAAAATGTATGAAAACTAGAAGTTAAGCATTGTCAAATTGTAAAAATATAATTTTTTGAAGCCGGGCGAGTTTTGGCTGACTTTTTTAAAAATAGGGTATTTCCTATTATTTTTTAAATATATGGGATAAAGAACAATTTAAGTTTTAGTTATTTATACAATATAACATATTTAATAACATCTGATAAGTTTTTTCAAAAATAGACTGTTTTTGAAAAAACTTATTTTATATCTTTTTTTTTATAATCCCTGTAGACGAAAGTAATACAATACCGACACTTTATAACCTATTTTATTCATCCAGGCATTTTAGAAGGTCGAAAACAAATACAAATATGTAATATTTGCTCGAATTTTGAAAAAAATGCTTATGTATTTTTTAACGATCAGGAGGGTCATGATCTCCCCCAGGGTCTCAATTCTTCAAGTGGTGGAATTTATTCCCCTTTAAAAAATCGCAATGTCCCAAGGTAATTTCTAAGACCCACTTCTTTTAAATTCTTGAGTTAAACTGGAATTCCGGTGGTCTTATTGGAAACTTTCCCTACGAAATGTGTTTACGAATACGAGATCGCCATTTTCATGGGAAAAATGGCATATCCCCAAGAACCAAGAATTAAGGCCCAGACAGAGAAACCAAAAAAATTACTGTTCTAACCAACTCTGCAACGGTATCATCAGTCAATCTGACAGAGTATTAATTTTTGCATTATTCCTAATATCCAATACCAATATTATATATTAAGTCGATATTTTTTCTTTTGATTGATTTTAAAATTAAATAACTATATACAAATATTTTTTAGTAGTTGCATTATGATATTATTTGTTAATATTAAGAATTTAATCTAGTGACGCGTTCGCCATTTTATTTTCATACATTTTTCATATTTTCATACGATATTAATAATTCATATTTTCGTACGATATGTAAAGTGGGTTCAGACGTTCAGATTTCTCCTGCCTTCGTTAAGTTTATGTGGTATTCTCTTTTTCTTTGTCTAATACACTACCATAACATTCGTTCTCACTTTATATTGTTACTCTTAGGTCTGTTAGCCTTCAACATTGCATTCACACCTTGGTTTGTAATATTTTTAAGCTTCCATTTTGTTCTCTGTATCTATTCAGAGTGCACGTTTTTGAAAATCTAACTTTTTCCGATTTAAGTATGAAGCTGTTACTGTTTTCTAGAAAAGCCCCTTCTTAAGGGTACTTTTCTCCTTTCATTTTTCATTTTAATTTGAAAATTAAAAATTCATTAAGTTTTTTACTTTAAATATTAAAATCATGTAAATTTTTGAAAAGTTTTTTTTTTAAATCTTTTAAATTTAATTTTGTCTTTTCTGTTCCTTAAGCAGGTAAGAACATTTATTATTACAACTTCTTTATATGAAGGACTGAATTTCAAAATTTAGTATAATTTATTTATCTCAAAGACTCAATTTCAATTTTCAAATTTATTATAATTTATTTATTCCTCCTTTTTTCTCTTCCAGTTCAATTTGCAATGTTGAGGGTCTCTCTCCTTGTATAATCCTTGAATTTTTATTCGCTGATGATGAAGGTTTTTGCCTTCGTAACATGTACGACGAAGACATGAGGATTCTCTTTTCTTGAGATCTCTTATAATAAACTAGTGGAGCAGACTGTGTGTATTATTCCCTTACTCATAATATCACTCCACTGAGAGATGGACTATTTCCACAAAATTTTATTTTTTGATCAATATTTCTTATCCTTTTGGTTTTATCTAAAAAGTGGGCCAATACCCATCTTAATGTAGGAATTATCTATAGTCTTAATTTAAAGAAATTTTGTTTGATAAACTAATAAAAACAAAAAACGATATTTGGCGAAATTTGTCCATATTTCTCTTTCTGCTTTAATTACTTTAAATTGTAGGTATTTGGCCGATTTAAGGATGAAACGAAAAAGTAACGCAATGTTTATCAAAGAACAAAATGGCGAATGTGTAATTAGCATTATTTTTAATATTATCCTCCGACTTGGCGAGCCTGAGTAGCAATATCATATAGAGCGGATCTGCTTTTGGGCGGGTTTTATCAATGCCCGGATCGCAGGAAAATAATAAAACCCAGGAACCGACAAGTTTTCGGCTTAATTTTATGGAAATCTTTAGCCTGATTTGGTTTTTAGGCAGTTGTAGAAGCGTTTCAAAAAATTTGTCTTGTTTAGAAAGTGTGAATGAATATTCCGAACAAGTAAGCCTGCAAGGAAGCCAATTGCGCCAAATTATATTTCATATTTCTTTTAACGATAAATATCAGTCACCTACAAAAATTCAATTAGGTTTCGGAATATTATTTAAATTCTGTCTTAACTAATGCAACTGGCTACCAAATTATTAAGAACGTTTTCTAAAGTTCCATTTTTATGTTTATTTTATAAAGAAGTTAATTTAACATATATTTTTTAAAATTTGTTTTTAATTATATAATATTTTTTTGACAGTCACTACAAACAAAATATTTAATAACATATACCTAAGTATAGTTTTCTTTTTATTTTGAACAATTTATTGATAAGCCAAAAAAAGAGTTTTTTGGACATAGCACCCAAAAAATGTTCTTTACGCTTTTTCGTTGTCCTAAGTAAAATATTCAATACAAAAAAAGTTTCTGTTAAAATTATTATTCACCCTAAAACGAACGGTCTGGATCCGCGCCTGTTTACAAGATCAATCAGACTGATAGTTCTGAGAGATTATCAATCCTTCGTCATTCACGTATTAGTCTTTTTTCTGAATGATTGTGTAGGATAAACAATAAATAAGTGAGAATTATTAAAAGTGTTTAAAATAACATATATGTTATTTGAACATTATAATGTTAATAAGTTAATTAAAACTAAATAAGTTTATTATCTTTCTAGGAGTTGTGCCGAGCCGTGCTAGCCGCAAGAAGAAAATCCAAACATTCTCTTCTGGAAAGGATGTTAGGAGGCAGAACCTCAAATTTAAGGCTATACGTGAGAGGAAAAAGTGACAGTGCGTTGCCAAAAGATTGATAATTACTAATAAAGACTTACTAAGTGAATTAATTAATTTTGATATTGGCCAACTAAAGCAGTCGATTTGGCCAGATTGATTGTTATATAAAATAGCCTTACTATGAAACTATATTTTAGTCACAATTATCAAAAAATTATCATTTTGTTTTGACTGAATAACGTTTATGATAAAATGGGTTGTATTTTTAAACCGATTATATTAATTTAGTAACCAAACATACCTAAATTAGTAATTTGCATAATAAAAATAATGATAAATATAAATTATGTGCCTTTAAATTGGGATACAATTAAGGTTCTAATTTTTTAAAACAGCGTAGGAAAAATATAACATATGCAATTTGCTGGATTTATTTCATATGATTCCTTAAGATACAGTTATAATTTTAAAAATAAAATTGGATAAGTAAAACCAATATTTTTGCCCTCAGTTGATGATACGTTTGCCATTACATGGATTTTAAAATTGATCTAAAAAGTTCACTTTATGTGGGAGTTAGTCCGTCACCAACAGATACAAGTCTGCTTTTTTAATGTTTTTAAAAATTGAGTTAAGGGAAGAGACAAAACAAAATATATATTGTCATCTTTTAATTTCATTTTGTCTTCGTTGCTAATAACAACTTTATGAAGTTTTTAAAATTTCATCGGAATGAGATTGCCGAACCCAATTATTCAAAAAAAAAAAATGCTCCAACTCCAAAGTAACCTGAAAAATGTTTTCCAATTAGATAAAAAGGTTTTCCTTTCTTTTGTAGGTTGCGTTGTACATTTATTATTTTAGATAATTTAGTTTTAAAATTTATAACAAAGTAAATTGTGTTCATTACCTAGTCACAAAATAATTGTTTATTTATACCGTAGATAATAAATTATGTATTTCATGTTATTTGTACTTGAAAAAAAAATTAATAAAAATAATATAAAATAACCGATTAAATTTCTATTAAATCTACAATTGGTTTTTTTAAAGGCTCCTAATATGCTACCCTAATATTTCTGGAGTCAATTAAGCCCAAAATTATATACCGGGTGATGCGTCCGAACAGGACACATGGAAGTTCCAATGTAAGTTTCGAGGATAAAATAGTCGCTCTCGTATTAATTTTAAAGAAAACTTTTATTAAGATTTTTTAAAGAGCTTAGTGAGAGTAAAATATCTGCCAATTTTGAACTATTTTATTACCGTTTTTAAGATATTAAGAAAATTATGTCTTTAAACTAGTTTAAATCTGTAGTTGGTACGATTCCGTTTCTCATTCAAATTAAAATTAAAATACCGGTAACTATCTTAATATTTTGACACTTTAATATTTGACAGCGTTTTAAATTTTTTTAACTAGGTTTTGCGTTGAATATTTTTAATCGCCTTCAGTGACGGTTCGCGGTCTTAAAAAATGGTGAAGAGTTAGGTATACTGCGGGTACTTAAACATACATTGACTAAAAACATGTGTAACAAAACGTCTCTCTTATCCTGATCTGTCCAACGACTGAATGGAGTTTACAACAAATTACAAACTATGTCATTAATTGGGTTCATTTTTTAAACACACAACTAAATAGGTACGTACACTACTGAATTAACTCAAAAATAAAAACAAAACTTTTAATTCACACAGTAAATCAGGTAAAAACGATATCTCGCAAAGCCTCAAAATAAATACTATACGGTTAGGTGAACCAATGCTAAAACAATGGTGCATACGACTGATCTATTTTTAAATTGCCCTTCATCATAATGCAAATTATTACATGTTGTTTGCGTGACTAACGTCACGTAACCATAGCAGCGGTGAATATCAAAGCCATGTTGGGCGTTGGTTCTTTACTTGCTTTGAGCTAACGGACACGGTCGCTGGGGCGCGCAAAAATGCACGAGTGTTTGTAATTATTGTTCATCGGAGTTAACCGTGGCCCTATTATGCATAGCTACATTCGGATTTAATTAATACTAATAATTCGAACATAATTATTTTTAAGGGCTAAAATGGTAGCTATATTGATACATTAATATTTAATATTGTCGAAAAACTTTCCTCCTGGTTTTATTTTTTTTTTGGTGAAGACCCCTTCACCTACTTCACCTGATGTGCCGCCACTGATCGCCATGAGCTATTTAGTTGAGGAAAAAGTTACAATGAATAAATGGTACTACGGCGGAAATAGTTATCAAGTGGTATCCGACTTGTACCTCAGTAGATTTTCCTAATCGACCAATTTCAGGTAGATAAACAATAAAAAAAATAATTAAAAAATTTGAATCCAAAGGTACCGATGCAAAATTATAAATTATAGGGCTTAAGAAAGAAATAATGATAGTGACCCAAATGTACTGCTTCATGTCGAAAAAAATAAAGGCATAGTTAGTACTAGAACGATAGGAAAAACCGTGGACAAACATCACAGTACTGTAGTACGAGTTCTACGGAAGCACGAATACAGTTTATGCAAGTACGAGAAACACCAAGAATTGTGGGAAGGTGATGAACAACTAAGATCAAACTTTTGATTTAAAATAATGGAACGCTGTAATAATGACTAAGACTTCTTAAGAAATATTTGTTTTTCCGATGAACCTTGCTTTACGGTAAACCATGAACCGAATGTTCAAAACTTTAGATATTGGAATCAAGGAAACGACAATCGTTCTATCGTCACACGAACGCAATACCCTCAGAAAATTAATGTTTAGACGTGGATTTCTGGACACCACATAATTGGGCTTTTTTCTGGATCAACTTTAACATTGCAAGTTTTCTGGATCTGTTGCAAAATCAAATTGAACCTGCATTGGAAACTGTCGCTGGTGCATGAACATCAGGAGGTCTGGATTCAGAGAGACGGATGTCCCATAATTCCATCGTAAAAAGGCACCATCTTGTTGACCTTGGCCGTCCAGATCTCCTGATATTTCCCCAAACGACTTTTTTCTTTAGGAACATAACAGATAAAATATTGTTCGGAACAATTGAATAATTCATTTTCAGCAGTTTGTGATAGAATTTCGCCATACCATTGACACAAAATAACTTTGACAAATTTTTAATGTCCTAACAGAAATGTGTCAGGTCCGTATATCTTAGTTGATCATTTTAAAAATATATTTTGTTAAATAAGTAAATCTTAAGTTATTAGGAAAATAAACTTGTAATTATTGGACAAGGACATTTCTCTTTTTGTATTCTATAAAAAGTTTAAGTACATTTTTGGGCTAAAATAAATAGGGGAGCAAAAATTTGAACACCTAGAAATTTACATGGAAAATTCCATTTGTCCCGTTCGGGACGTACTACCCATATAGTGGAAATATAATTTTTCATGTCCCTTCTTTCAAATGAAAACCAAATCTGACATATTTTATAGATATTAATTATATTAGATAGAGGAAAGTGATTTTGTATTACGTGTAAGAATTTTCTTTATTAGTATCATAGCAGAGCGCTTTCGGCTTTCGCCATCTTCAGTGCTATCGGAAAGTGAGAATTGGAAATATTTTTTATAAAACGGTAGGTTAAATAAAGAAAATGTATTTGAAGAATTTAAAGAATTTAAAACATTCTTGTGATTAAAAGATCTAAAATTTGTTTTTAATACTCACTCGTCAATAATTACATGATGACATCCTCATATAGGCCGAAAGGCACTACGTCCACATCAAGTGGATAAGGATATCATCATGTAATTATTGACGAGTGAGTATTGAAAACAAATTTTAGATCTTTTAATCACAAGAATGTTTTAAATTCTTTGAATTCTGCAAATAAACTTTCATTATTATTTAATCTACCGTTTTTAAAAAAATATTTTCAATTCTCGCTTTCTGATAGCACTGAAGATGGCGAAAGACCAAAGCGCTCTGCTATGATACTAATAAAGAAAATTTTTAAACGTAATACAAAATCACTTTCCTCTACCTACTAAACGTGTACACAGCCATCGCTAATTTTTTATTAATTATATTAGCAAATCCTGTGTATACGTATAGGAGGAGACTTATACCGCGCACCTAAGCAAAATAATTTGTAGGCTTACATTTTGTCTTGTTGGCAACTTCCTAAATGATTGTGTCATATCTTCAGCTAATGATAGTATAGCACTATGTGTTATTTAATAGAAATATCAAAGCTTTCATAGTTTGTTTGCGTGGAATTACCCCATCCAGTGGGGTAAAGATGCTCATACCCAATAGCGTCCAATTGCTACTACTTGATAATTTAAAATAACTTGTCAATTTATTAATTTCTAGTCAGAAGTCCATTACATTTTTATATAATCTTGCTAGAAGAGTTAATTGATATCAATTTTAAGAAAACCTAATTTCGCCCTATTCCTCACCAATTGGAGTTTATAATAATTATGTCGGATTAATTACAAAGATTTTGGCACCTGCCGGCGGATCATTAATGCGACCCTTTGATAATTAGTTTCTTATACATAAATACGTAAAAGAAACAACATTAAGGTTTCAAATCTTCACATAAATTTGTTTATTTTTATATTAAAAATAAGAACAAAGACATAACATGTTTCGTAGCACTGCAACTTCGAATATGTCGAAATGGAATTAAACTGAAACGTTTATCGATGCTGACTAGAGCATACAATATTATAAACAGCATATGGTTGTATTTTATAATATCTTGTATTTAATTTAATAATTCTGATACAACTTATTTTTACTTTAATATTATTGGTCGTTACTTGGTGGAAATCAATAATACTTTTGTTATATTATTTTTGTAAAGTAAACACTTTTTTACTAAACTTTTCCACTTTATTTGACAATACTACGACATGTTTCATTGCATTGCAACTTCATTACACAACAACATTACCTGACGAAGTTGCAATGCAATGAAACATGTCGTAGTATTGTCAAATAAAGTGGAAAAGTTTAGTAAAAAAGTGTTTACTTTACAAAAATAATATAACAAAAGTACAACTTATTTACCTACTTTCTTTTCGATCTCATTCGCTCAGAGTATAAACAGCATCCCGAGAGAATATCCCTATGCTTCTGCGCTTGGGAAGCGGGCGTCGTGTCCCGAGAACTCCTGTAATATCGGTCCAGCATCATCCCTGCTAAAACACAGCAATAATGAGGAATAAACTCCTATTTTGGGGAATTTTTCTAGTGTTTTTAGTGGATTTTAGAGTAATTGAGGGCAGTTTAAGTGAAAAAATACCTTTAGGTAAGTAAGTTTAGTCATAATTAGGATTGAATACGTTTTATAAATTGATAAGAGTAACCTGATGACAGTTTATGAACCGTGAAGTGGTAATTGAATCTAAGGTTATATTGATGTCAAGCAGTTTATAAGGCGGGAGCAAGGGAAGGGAAAAAAGGAAAAATAATTTTTTGTTTACACTTTCTTGTTACTCCATATATTTGATAACACATTTATTATTTTATACTATGTTTATTAAATTAAAACTTTACTGTTAAATTCATTTATATTATTTTTTCTACTCCCACATGGAAATTTGCTGTTTCCTTTACACTTAAGTGGCGAGTATTCCAGTTAACTGTGCGGAAAAATTTCATAACAATCCTAGTTAGGTTATGAAACTGACCAATCACAGTAGTCAATTACAGCAGAGGAGCCAAATTTACATGTTGTTCTTAAAAGTACTGACCAATCACAGTATATTATTTTTACTGAGGCTCCGCCTTCTTTTTCAAGACACTAAATTATATAATTTAAATGCATATGGTACAATATGTTATTAATTTGTTCAATATAACAAAATCTATACTCCTTTATAATAGATTTATCAATAATGCAACCTGCTGAATGTGCATAGAAAATTAATTTCATGTAGCATCATTATTCAGTTGGTTTTACCATAATTAACTAAACGCTTCGATAGTCGAGACGTAGAGCGTTTTACTATGGATCCAATGGTCGTGAGTTCGAGCCCGGAAACCTACAAACTTTTTTTTTACATTTTTTAGCATAAGGTCATAGAAAAAATATACTGTTCAACTCGAGTGGATTGTCTATATCGCACTCGAAAGTTTGAGCACTCCGCCTACGGCGTCGTGCTCACTTTACTTTCTCGTGTGATATAGACATCATATCCACTCTTGTTGTATAAACTACTATTTAATGATTTTTCGTTTCTTTTCTTTTTGTATCTCTTGAAATAAAAGTTCTGAATTATTTTAATCATTTGTAAGAATCATCGAGGAATTGGTCGCAAAACAAAACTTTATATATAAATAGTAAGAACATACGGCTACAGTTGTCCTTTGCAAACAAATAACCACTGAATATTTAAAAAATTCAAATATAATTTTTATAATTATGAACAATTAACATGGTTTTAAAAAAAATGGCAAGTTAGACCGACAAATTATACTTAATTTTATGTTTACGAATATGTAATAAAACCAAACGGAAAGTACTAATTATAATTACTTATTTAATGATAGTTTGACGACAAATTTTAAAGAGTAAATGCGCACAGCGTACACCAAAAAATATATTGCCATCAAAAAACATACTATATAGTAATGTGAGTCGAAAATAATTAAGCTTTTTATTTTTAATCGCTCCACGGCGAGAAAGTTATAATATATATAAAATATAATAACATTATAATTTCTTGTAGTATACAGGATCATAATCCACTATAATATCGATTACAATAACATTATTATATTTCATTTGGTGAGTTTTTTTTGGTATATTGGTATATATATTATTTAGTAATTCTTATAATAGTTTCTATGAACATTTTTTCTTATATATAGGAATTACATTTTAAGGAATATAAAATATTCTTATAATTTTTATTACTAAATTTCTTATTTAGGATACTATCGTGTCTTAAAGTTTATTTTATATAATTAAGTGATTGTATTAAAATGTAATATAAGATCTACTATTTTAATATTATACAGGGTAAGTCACAGGTAAAGTACATTTTTCTCTTTATTTTAAAAGCTAGATAAAAACGTTAAATACAAAAGTTTTAAAATTATATTGGAGCATACATGGTTACCCAAAAAAACATTGCGAAAAGCGTCAAAATGGTGCATCTTAGGGAATAAAACGAGTTTTACATTTCTATCTTCGTTTTTTATATTTTACCCAAAAGGATCGAAATAAAAACTTTCATACTGTTGCCATCAAATATTATTATATTATACCTACCATATTATATTGTCAAAATATGACAATGTTTATTACAATACGATACGATAACAATTTTATTTTTTTAAAGTAATTAGATATAACATTAAAAATTGTAGACATGACTAAATTTTTCTTCACAAAATTTTATTGTTAACGAATAAAAAAAATTACTTTTTTTTAGTGTACCTTTAGTACGCGAGCATATGAATCCCCGATAAAATAAAAAAACGATTATACGTAATTACATAATTAATATTAATTTATTTTTTATGGGTAATTCTTCTTAAATTTCACAAGACACTTTTCCAGGGGCCATATTTGAGCAAGGCACCGATGATGTTCAAACGGCATTTAAATTCGCTATTGCCAACCATAATCAAAACGACTCAGGACGACGTTTCGAACTTCAAGCCTATGTCGACGTCATCAATACAGCGGATGCTTTTAAACTGTCCCGATTAAGTAAGTAGAACCGAAAATATCAAAAATTTGATTTTAATTGTAGAAATATAGAAATAGGTTTGAATTAAATAGTAGATGGATGAAGTAATATTATACATACCTACATAAGATAAATTTAAAAATAAATCTTATATCATAATATAAAAAAAATATTTAAATAACATTTTTTAGAACACTGTTAATTAAAAAATAAACTGTGTGGATGCAATGAACTTTTGACGTCTTGTTCTGCCCAAACATTACTTTACAACTCTGCGTTATTTTAATAAAATTATTTAAGTTTCGCGTGTTTCCGAAATCACACCCATGAATTAAATTTAATTACAATAGTTACATCCCAACAGCTTTTAAAGGTTTAATTTAAAGGTTGTTGAACCGAGCTAATTAGTAATTTCATTAGAAACCTTGGAGGGGCAAATACACCGTGTGTCAATTTAATGTTTCTGTCATTTCAATAATATTCTATAGTGTATTATTTTAATGTAAAATTTTGTTAAAAAATTAAATGATAATTTTTGTCTACATTATATACACCGTTATTATTATTTATTATTGTTTGCATTAAAAACCTATACATTTTCAAGACCCATAGACCCCTGCAGAAAACGCCCCATAGAAACTAACTAGCTAAAACGTTTAGAACTAAATCGGTTATTGAAATTTCTAATATTTTATGGGTCTTTTAAAGCTCTTTTTCTATGAGAAACGCACCAGTTAGAAAAACCTCTTTAACTCAATGATTAAAATGATCTCTTAATTTTTGATACATTTTATGGGGAATGATAATTTTTATGGCATATCTTCTTGTATCATTTTTTATCTCGCCCTATCATTTATTTTTAAATATGATCTAGGTATTTTATGTTTATTTAATTTATATAATTTCTTACCGTTTTAACGTACACTGATCCTATATTTGAAACATATCTTTAAATCGCGAAACAACATTAAGTTAGTAATTTGTCTAATTTTATTAGAACATCATAATTATCTGCTTTATGATCGATATTCCTATCAAATTTCTACGAGGTACGAGATACAATGTATTAATTTGCATGACACTTCTTTATATTTTTCCATTTTAATTTTATGAGTCAATTATCTTACAATATGTTATGGGCTATGTAGAAGTGAATTTTAAGTTTGTGCGATATTTTACGATTGAGTCATTTATGTGATTTAACGGTTGATATAACTAGAGACCTGAAGTCAGGGTCTAATAAGAGATAACAAATTTATTTTAAATTAAGATCATACTTTGTACCTCCAATATGACTGAAGTCAAAAACCTTGAATAATACAGATACATTTACAACCTCCTATTAATACAACTATGAAGTTACATTTACACGAAATTACAATTTCTTAATATGAGCGTTAAAATAAAAAATTAATAACTATTCAAGATAGACTAGAAGGACTGAAATAAGTAAATAGTTTTGTGGTGGATGTGTGCATTTGTATAGGATAGATAAAAACATTTTATTATTTGGCGTTGTCAAATAAATATAGGTATAACTAAAAATATTATAATATTTGGATTTTCATTAACCTTTGTTTACTGTTTTTGTTGTTTGTTTCGAGATGCTGTCTTCTTTGAGTGCTAACCCCTGACTTAGAAAGCACTGAAGATGGCCCAGTAGGCCGAAAGTGTTCTGCAGTTTTATTAAAAATGTAATGCCCTTAATACAAGTTTGTCTTCCGCTCTAAAAGAAGTTAAGTTTTGTTGAGATGATAAGTTAGATTTGATTTTAAAAAACATTTTATTTGTCGCAATTTCTTTTTGGATCTATTTTCTACCATTTACAAAAATAATTCTTGGAAAACGATAAAGGTCAGGTCTTCTTTAATCGTCGGATCTGAAAATGATGGTGATTGAACAAAATGTGAAATTAGAGGACAAAATTTTATTGAGACCAAAAATTCTTTAACGCGTTGTAGAATAAAATATTACTCTCTCGATACGTATCGCATCGATAAAAATTATTTTTAGCATTGGTAACAATGAGAATTAATGCTATTGAAAGCACCTTTAAATTAAGTCATCGTTTGTTAAAATTGATAACCGCGGATCCAAGTTACAGCAATTAAAATTTATTGAATTAGGAATAAATAAAAACATAAAGTCTTTTTTATTTATTCCTATAAATTAACTCCACTTTAAGAATGGACTACTTCTTTAAAATTCATTAAATTGTTATACTTCACCTTGTCGTCATAATTAAAGAAAAATAGTACAATATTTAGAGTTATGAACAGAGATTGCATGCGGCATGGTTTAGGCCTACATTGTACATAAAACAAATGAGCAAATTAGCCGCTTTTAGTTAAATATTTCAATCAAATTGTTTTTAGCGAATTTATTTATAATTTTTAGCCCATAATGACTTTCGAGACATAGCCTGATCATGTTGCGCTGTATATATAAATAGCCAAAAAAATTAAAACTCAACATATAACTAGGTTAAAACTTACTTTAAAAAATCACTGAAAATTGCTGAAAACAGTGTACTCACCTAATTATTTCAGTAATTTCAATTTCCTATATTGTAAAAAAACACAATACTACTGGTGTGACTTTGAGATACTTCTGACTATCCCAAATGGGGCACATTTTCAACAATTGGTACGCTAAAAAATTACATTACAGTTTTAAAGTTATTTTTAATGTTATTCGTTCAAAATTAGTTTTTAAAAAATTTCTGACACTTGGTTTGACAGAAAAAATATAGACAAGCTCCTCTTCCACTAAGTTTTCCAAAAATGTGCTACAAGTAGTATCGTCTATTACTAGGGCAGCGCCCCCCTTCTCCTCCTTTGGGGTCAACATTTGTTTACATGACAAAATCGAAGCCCATAAAAAATCTTATTTCTATCTTAATCTCGAGGATGTATTTTTGGATTTTAGAGAAATCCTATTCCTAGAGCCGCTATAAGCCGCGTTCCATTTAAAATATCCACCCTGTATAATATTTTACTTAATTTTTTAGTTTGCAACCAGTTTTCCAGGGGAGTATATTCTATGTTAGGAGCTGTATCCCCAGATTCATTTGACACATTGCATTCTTACAGCAATACATTTCAGATGCCGTTTGTCACACCATGGTTTCCAGAAAAGGTAAATTTATAGTTTTTTATTTATCACAACTAAATTTTAATTTAGATGCATATGAGCAAATAATTTTAAATGGGTAAGCCACAACACTATATCATTTAAATGATAGAAGAGTTTTGGAGTTGCATTGTCTTTATTTACTTTAAATCGCAACGTTTCATATGGCAAGTATCTTCACTTATCTTTAGGTCAATACAATATTATTTTTTCTGTATTATATATCACAAAAATATTCAAGAAGGGGTCGGGAACCAAGAAATCCAAGTAGAAATGGACAACCTACGTAATGTTTAATATGTATGTATGTATATTTATAAAGTAAACTAGGAAATATTGGGATATGCAGCAAATGAAAGAGTACTCTTTAAAGTTGGTACAAGCTTTTGGAAAATCGGGGTTACACTACCCTATCTTTATATTTTATTATGTACAATACATTTTATACTATTCTATTATTTTTTAAGCGCATAACTTAAGAAAAATATAAACTAAAAAACGAAAATATCTTATTAAGGCTGTTGGATTTGATATATCTAGCATAGAGTCTATCCAGTTTTAAAATTATTAACATCACATAACCAGAATAGATATGTGGATACGAAGAACACACAAAATCTTAATAAATAGTACAAAGTACGAATAATTGGCGACAGATTCCAATAGTAAAAATATTAAACAAGTTTTTTTTAACAAGAAGGTATTCGAATACCTTATATTTATTTTTACATCTGTAAAATTCTACTTGGGTCCCCAGATCTCTTTAATTATCTATTCATCATGCTTTAAAATAAGTTTATATATTGTAGAAAAGAATTTCCACTTTCTTATTAAAATTCTTCATCCTTGGTACAATAATTAAAATGAAATTACTGTTTTAGGTACTCGCTCCTTCATCAGGTTTTCTAGATTATGCAATATCTATGCGACCAGAGTATCACCAGGCAATCATAGATACCGTTAAATATTATGGATGGCGAAGAATTATATACCTCTATGACTCAAATGACGGTAATTTTATTTTTGACTTATACAGGGTGGCCCATTTGTCTGACAAAGTAATATATCGTCTCTACTATTAAATATATCAAAAAAAAGTTTTTATAAAAGTTGTGAGGTATAAAAAAATATATGTTCTAAAATTATTTTTAAATATACAGGATGGTCCAAAAAAGTAGGACAATAAAAAGATACATTTTTTTAAATAGAACACCCTATATATTTTAGCATATTTTGTTTCCTTACAAAATTGTCCATATGACGCCCTATTTAGTTTTTTAATTTTTTGCAACGTTGCCTATCAAAATGCAAAATTCTTAAAATTTTGGAAAAAACATGATAGTAAAAAATTACCTGTATTTCTCAATAAAAGTATCGAAAATCGAAAATTTCTTGTAAGCTCTTAAGTTTAGGGATAGCTAAACTGTCTTAAATCTTTAAGTACCGAAAATTTTGTACAGGGTGTTTTCTGTTGACCTCCAAATATACAAAATTTTAAAATACAATAACTCCGTTTTTTCAAATGAAACACCCTATATTTATTAGGCTCATCTGATAGATATTGTAAGTATCTTTTATTATTGTTAAGTCATACCTATACCTAAATTTACTAGTTTTGGCAATATTTCGATTTTTATTTAAATTTTGGTGAAAAAAACTATAATTTTTATTTTTCTAGTAAGCCATGACCAGCAAACTAAAAACAAATGTAATTAAATATTATCCCATATTAAAATAAATTGATAACCATAGTTAGTTACGTATTTATTTAATTTAATAAAATTTTGTTTTTATTACGCAACTGGATATTGAAAATAAGTTTACAAACATTATAAATTTAAATATAATAATTATAAATATGATATTATATTCAATTACATTTGTTTTGACTTAGCTGGTCATGGCTTACTAGAAAAATAAAAACTATAGTTTTTTTCACCAAAATTTAAATAAAAATCGAAATATTACCAAAACTAATAAATTTAGGTATAGGTATTACTTAACAATAATAAAATATACTTACAATATCTATCAGACGAGCCTAATAAATATAGGGTGTTTCATTTGAAAAAACAGAGTTATTGTATTTTAAAATTTTGTATATTTGGAGGTCAACAGAAAACACCCTGTACAAAATTTTCGGTACTTAAAGATTTAAGACAGTTTATCTATCCCTAAACTTAAGAGCTTACAAACAATTTTCGATTTTCGATCCTCTTATTGAGAAATACAGGTAATTTTTTTCTATCATGTTTTTTCCAAAATTTTAAGAATTTTGCATTTTGTTTGGCAACGTTGCAAAAAATTAAAAAACGAAATATGGCGTCATATGGACAATTTTGTAAGGAAACAAAAAATGCTAAAATATATAGGGTGTTCTATTTAAAAAAATGTATCTTTTTATTGTCCTACTTTTTTGAACCATCCTGTATGTTTAAAAATAATTTTAGAACATATATTTTTTTATACCTCACAACTTTTATAGAAACTTTTTTTTGATATCTTTAATAGTAGAGACGGTATATTACTTTGTCAGACAAATGGGCCACCCTGTATAATATCACTGGGGAACAGCAAAAATGTTTCCGAGACCAAAATAACAAAATCTTACTTATTTTATTATACTAATCAACAATCTGTCTTGCAAAAGTCTCAGTTGGCTCGGGTTTTATAGATCCATGATAATTACCTGCCTGTCCTTAATGTATGGGAAAATTCGATCATTTAATGAGAAATACCTGAATTTACTATACCAGGTGTACTTTATAAGATAATTGTGTTTGTAATTTGCATGTACTTATTTTCATTCCTATTTTTTAAAGACTTTGCATATATTTAAAAAATAAGTAATTTGCCGCATTATACAGGGTGAATCACGGTGGATGGTACGTTAGAAGTATATGACGAACCAGTTAACGAATAGTTTTGAAAATTTGGTTGTTTATATAAACGGACATGCTCTATTTACCTAAAATATTTTTAATGATGCAGTGTTGCCACGTCTACCTAAAATTAGTAGCAACTTCGTTATTTTAAATAGAACACCCTGTATTTTATTAAATTTTTGAACCCTCTATTACTTTCTTAACAACTTTATTTAATGTTATTCTATACTTATCTCTTACCGTTTCTAAGATAATAATTAAATTGCATTTTTTTGACGAAAAACGTTAACTTAAAAAAATGTTGATATTTTTGAACTCTGAAATATTAGAGCCCCGAAAATTGGTGGATGGGTAAATATTACCAGGGGGCTTTTAACCCTATGCCGAAATCTTAGTTGCGATATACAGGGTGGTTTAAAAATACAGTTAATTTGGGGACTTCAATAGGTGACCATAAGTATATTTTTTTAAATGTAACACCCTGTATGTTATCACTGATTTAGAAAGCTACTTAAATTGGCTCTTTATTTTTGTATAACATATCTATAGCTCACTAGTCAAGTTTTTGACTTATAAGCCATTATTTGTAAAATTTGGTCAAAAATTTAATTTCTTTTTGATTTTTAGTAAGTATGCCATGACAAACTCTTGTTTGACATAAAAATTATGGCACTTTCTTTAAAAATTCAGTTAAAAATTACTGAAGAAAACTATTTAAACGCAGTACTTATGAATTTATTTATTTTATTTGGACAGTGTGATATAATTATCGCTAGAACATGTATAAAGTTTAATGAAATGTACCCAAATCTACCGCCAATGAACTTAAGGAAATTTATACTATTTCAGGATTGTAATAAAAAAAAATTAAATCGATCATTTTAACAATTGTTCAAAACGCTGTCCGTTTACATCCAAACACTTTAAGATGCGGGTATTTACCGCATTAGTCGTGAAAGATCTAATCTCATTTGGATTTTGTTCTCTAAATGCTTGGGTAACTCGACGTAGCAATTCTTCTTTTGAATGTACTGGTGATTTGTAAATTTTTTCCTTAAACATGCCCCACAAGTAAAAATCCAATGGATTGAGATCAGGTGATCTTGGAGGCCAATTCCAAGGCCCCAAACGTCCTATCCAACGATCATCAAAAAGTCTATCGAGTTCCACTGTAACTTCTCTTGTACAATGTGCAGGAGCTCCATCGAGTTGATACCAACAGCTTCGATAATCTTCAAGGGGCAGATTATCAACAAAGTTTTCGACAACTGTTCTTAAAATATTTAAGTAGCTTCTCGATGTTAATGACTCGTCGTATATAAAATAGTTTAATTGATTGTCCATTAACATGCAGAAAACATTAAAACTAAATTTTTCTTGAAAGCCAGCTTCCTTGGTGACATGAGGGTTATCTCTTGACCAAAAATGACTATTTCTTCTATTGAAAACCCCTTCCCTTGAAAATTTAGATTCATCGGTCCAAATTATTTTACTTAAAAAGTTTGGATCTTCTTGGGTGCGCACTAATAACATCTCACAAAATTCAACTCTCTGGTGTGGATCTTGAGGCTTCATGGCTTGAACTTTAGTAAATTTAAAATCATGCATGTTATGCTGTTCTAAAATCCTCTGGACTGATGAATATGTTAGACCTAAATCATATTCAGCACAACGTATTGACGACTGAGGAAATGCATGAAAATAAGCCAAAACATTAATCTGGTTGTCTTCGTCAGAAGTTACGGGTCGAGGCAAGTTCCTTGGGGCTTTTAAAGTTGAACCAAACTCAGTAAAATTTTTCTGGATCCGTAAGAATTTCCTTAAGTTCATTGGCGGTAGATTTGGGTACATTTCATTAAACTTTATACATGTTCTAGCGATAATTTGATCACACTGTCCAAATAAAATAAATAAATTCATAAGTACTGCGTTTAAATAGTTTTCTTCAGTAATTTTTAATTGAATTTTTAAAGAAAGTGCCATAATTTTTATGTCAAACAAGAGTTTGTCATGGCATACTTACTAAAAATCAAAAGGAAATTAAATTTTTGACCAAATTTTACAAATAATGGCTTATAAGTCAAAAACTTGACTAGTTAGCTATAGATATGTTATACAAAAATAAAAAGCCAATTTAAGTAGCTTTCTAAATCAGTGATAATATACAGGGTGTTACATTTAAAAAAATATACTTATGGTCACCTATTGAAGTCCCCAAATTAACTGTATTTTTAAACCACCCTGTATATCGCAACTAAGATTTCGGCATAGGGTTAAAAGCCCCCTGGTAATATTTACCCATCCACCAATTTTCGGGGCTCTAACATTTCAAAGTTCAAAAATATCAACATTTTTTTAAGTTAATGTTTTTCGTCAAAAAAATGCAATTTAATTATTATCTTAGAAACGGTAAGAGATAAGTATAGAATAACATTAAATAAAGTTGTTAAGAAAGTAATAGAGGGTTCAAAAATTTAATAAAATACAGGGTGTTCCATTTAAAATAACGAAGTTGCTACTAATTTTAGGTAGACGTGGCAACACTGCATCATTAAAAATATTTTAGGTAAATAGAACATGTCCGTTTATATAAACAACCAAATTTTCAAAACGATTCGTTAACTGGTTCGTCATATACTTCTAACGTACCATCCACCGTGAATCACCCTGTATTTGTCTAGACAAAAAGTATTTACATAAAAGAGCCATTTCCCCGCATTATAATAATAACATTTTAATTTGTAGGCCTCCTGAGACTACAACAAATCTATCAAGCCTTAACTCCAGGAAACGAATATTTCCAAGTTCGTACAGTAAGAAGGATCGGCAATGTAACCGAAGCACTTCAATTTTTGAGAGGTTTAGAAGAACAATCGAGATGGGAAAATAAATATGTCGTTCTGGACTGCTCCGCTGATATGGCCAAGGAAATAGTCGTTGGGCATGTGCGAGATATTGCGCTTGGTAGAAGGACTTACCATTACTTGTTGTCTGGATTAGTAAGTACTACGTGAAAACAAATACCATCGTAGTATGTAATATTTTAAAATTATCATTAAAAGTGTGTTTTTCCTGTAACAAATATTGGGCGTATACGGAATCTCTTTTTTTTTGGACGTTTTTTTATATTCTCTTATTGGTTGTCTAAATTATTTACGAGCATGACCTACATAACAGTGTCACATAATTATAAAATTCAAATTTTAAGAATTAAAATACTTGTTTTATCTTTTCTACCTAATTTCTGTTTATGATCTGTCTATAATATTTTATGTACTTTTAGATTTTATTTATTGGGCTGTCCGCTGTAAATTTCTAAAAACTAGACATACGATTTGCTTTAATTTAAATATATCGAAAGACTTATTCTTTGATTCTATTTCTCACGTATGAAGTTTTTAGATTTACCTCTTATTTCCAAAATATACCATAATATGTGTTATTGTATAATTGGACCAATTGTAGGAATTATTTTTTCCCAAAGAAAGTCCTATATTTAAAATCTATTACAAGACAAACAACGTTTGGTACTTTAGTTGTTCTTTAATACCACAGTAAGGTAAAACAAACCTAATAATTAATTTTATAAATTTCGCCAACCTCAAGCAAATTAATACAATAACGGTCAGTCGCTAAGGCCGTCAGCCAAAACTTTACAAAGTCAACTATTCCACCTCTAACACGTTCCGACGGCACAATAGCAACCACAGCCAGGGATAAAGCAAACCTACTTGCTGAACTGTTTTCCTCGCATTCCACTGTAGACTTTCAGGGAAAACCACCACCCAACATTCCCTCAGTTCAATCGCAAATGTCTGAAATCGTGTTCCGTCAGCGTCTTGTTAAACGGATCCTTAAAGGACTCGACGTCAATAAAGCTTCTGGTCCAGACGAAATTCCTATCATTGTTCTCAAGACATGCGCCGATGAACTTACACCAGTATTTTGTAGACTTTTCAACTTATCCTACAAAAAAGGAATATTTCCATCCTGCTGGAAGTCGGCGCGTGTCCAGCCCATTCCAAAGAAAGGTAAGAAGACCCTGCCAAGCAACTACCGACCCGTCGCATTGCTTTCAGTAATTTCAAAAGTAATGGAGAAAGCTATTAACCAACAACTCCTAAAGTATCTGGAAGGGCTTAACATTATCAGCGACCATCAATACGGTTTTCGTAAGTCCAGATCAACAGGTGACCTTCTGGCATATGTCACCCATCTTTGGAGCAACACCATCGAACATCATGGAGAATCCCGGGCTGTTGCACTGGACATATCTAGGGCTTTTGATCGTGTTTGGCGCGATGGGCTTCTAAGTAAATTGCGATCCTACGGTATGCCTAATGGATTCTGTTTATGGTTAACCAGCTTCCTTAAGAACCGTTCCCTGCAAGTGGCGATTGACGGGTTTCTTTCAGACACCTTCACCATCAATGCCGGTGTTCCTCAAGGGTCCATATTGTCGCCTACCCTCTTTTTACTGTATATTAACGACCTTCTAGTGAAAACCCAAAATCCAATTTATAGCTTTGCTGATGACAGCACACTTGTCTCATCTTTTACCTTGACTCCCCAAACATCCGCTGCCGACGCACATCTTCGCAGGCAGCATGAAGTATTGCGCCTCAACAAAGACCTGGACGAAATTTTGGCTTGGGGTGACAGTAACCAAGTCGAATTTAATGCTAAGAAAACCCAGGCAGCAGTCTTCTCCAAAAAGGTTAACATTGCAGAACCGGATATAGTCATGGCAGGACACGCAATTCCCCTGGCACCGTCTATTAATTTGCTGGGGGTCAATCTGGGAGGTAATATGTCTTGGCATGATCACGTTGCCGCAATTGCCAAGGCAGCTGCACAGAAACTTGGTGTACTTTTCCGCACCAAAAGGTTGTACACACCTCATCAACTTTTGACACTCTACAAAGCCCAGATTCGACCATCATTAGAATATTGCTCTCATGTCTGGAGCTCTGCACCCAAGCACACCCTTCGGCTACTGGATTCCATTCAAAGGAGAGCCATTCGTCTGATCGGCGACCCCGAGCTGACCAAGACCCTCGATAGCCTGGAGCATCGAAGACAGGTTGGTGATTTGGCTCTCTTTTACAGATATTTCCATGGCAGGTGTTCGACTGACATTGCCCACTTGATTCCACCTAGAGCAATTCAAAACAGAAATACACGGCAAACCACTGCCGCTCATCCATATGTTGTTCAGCTTAGTACTCCTCGAACTTCATTGTTCAAGAATTTTTTCATCTGGAGAACGTCATCTTTGTGGAATGATCTTCCTGAGGTCGTGTTTCCCAATGAATACAATCTTCAACGTTTCAAGACCAACGTTAATCGCTTTTTTCGCACTCGCGCCGCTCCCAGAGCGCCTTAAAGGATTTTTCCTACAGTGCAGGTGTTTTATCATAAAAAAAAAAAAACAAACACACATGGCAGACTACTCGACCTTGCATTGATTAATAACCTTAATGGTTATACTGAAAAAGCTGTTGACGTATTAACCGTTGAGGATAACCACCACCCTGCTATCGTGCTTTCATTAGATATTCGTTTGGAGTCAAAAAATTACAAACAAAAAAATTATAATAATTTTTATAATTTTAAAAGGGCGAATCTAGTAAATCTTTATCAAAATTTTTCATATATAAATTGGGATGTTTTAACCCACTATACTGATGTTAATAGTGCATGTCAAAAATTTTATGAGATTATTTATAATACTTTGGACATACATGTTCCAAAAACGCAAAAAAGAAATCGAACTTACCCTCCATGGTTTACTGGTGAAATTATAAAGAACATAAAGTTAAAATATAAAAATTGGAAGCAGTTTAAAAGAACAAATAATCCACTCTATTTGAAAAGATTTCGAAATTTGCGCCGTGCTGCCAAGAATGATATAAAGAATTCCTATAAATTATACTGTTCGCGTGTTGAAAACGACATAAAAGACGAGCCCAAAAGATTTTGGCGTTTTATTAACGATAAAAAAAATAGTCACAGCCACACCAAATACTATGTCCAATGAAAACACAATTATTCAAGATCTCAAGATCATTGCAGACAGTTTTGCCTCATTTTTCCAGAACTCCTATATTGCTTTCTCTAAAAAAGGAAGTGATTCGACTGATTTCTATCCCTCACAGAGTCCCCTAGATGTCGATTAAATAACTAAAGAGGTAGTCACTACTGTACTAAAACAACTTAAACCTAAAGCCACTATAGGGCCAGATAAAATCCCTGCATTCTTGCTGAAAGACTGTGCGATTGTTCTTGCTCGTCCGCTTATAATTCTATTTAATTTATCACTTTTAACTTCTACATTTCCAGATCTGTGGAAAATACCCCGCATAACTCCGGTTTTTAAAAAAGGGGACAGTAGTAACATTACCGACTACAGACCAATCAGTATAATAAATAATTTCTCGAAAGTTTTTGAAATTATTTTACACGAATATATATATATATAATTCAATTAGCATTCACATATCTGCTCAACAACACGGTTTTATAAAGGGTCGCTCAACCGTCTCAAATCTATTTTGTCTTACTCAGGATCTTGCGGAATCTCTTGAGGCGGGTGAACAAACTGACGTCATTTACACTGATTGCTCCAAAGCATTTGATCGGCTCGATCATGGTATTCTTCTGGATAAATTGGCTACGTTTGGTCTATCACAAAGACTTATTGCATTTTTTGAGTCATATTTGACTAACCGCGTACAATATGTTCAATGCCATGGTCATAATTCCAGAGAGTTTGCTGCCACCTCAGGTGTCCCCCAGGGGTCACATCTGAGACCCCTACTTTTCATTATATTTCTTAACGATCTTTTTTTTATTCTAGACGTCGATCATTTAATTTATGCCGACGATGTCAAGTTATATCTTAGAATTAGAGATGGGAGGGACTGCATGAAATTACAAAATAACTTTGAGAAAATGAATAGGTGGTGTAGAAAAAATTAATTGCTACTGAATGTGTCTAAGTGCAGTATTGTTACCTTTACTAAAAAGGTGCATCCCATTGTATATGAATATAGTATAAATGGGGATATGTTTAAACGGTGTGAGTCTGTGTGATCTTGGTGTTGTGCTGGACTCAAAGCTCTCTTTCCGTGAACATTATTCTAAAATTGTTGGAGAAAGCTTAAAATTATTGGGCTTTATTATAAGAAACGCTGGAGATTTTACGAGTTGGGACACACTTAGATTGTTATTTTATAGCTTTGTTAGGTCACGCCTTGAGTACTCCTCGGTTATTTGGTGTCCTTTCTGTCAGACCCACATCAATAATCTGGAAAAGATTCAAAGACGCTTTTTAAAGTACACCAGTTTTAAGCTAGATGGAATCTATCCTCAAATAGGATTCCCCCACGATCGTCTCTTAGCAAGATTTTCAATGGAAAGCCTTAAAACACGACGAACAAAATCTCCAATTATCTTTCTGCATAACGTACTTTTCGGGAAAATTGATGCTGGGAACATTTTACAATTCCTACACTTTCAGGTGCCAAGGCCAACCTCGCGTAATTACCCGACTTTTGCTCTACCAACTCCAAGGACAAATCCACTTAAGTTTTCTCCATTACATCAATTATGTGAAAAATACAACAAAATTCAAAACCAGCTAGATATACATACCTGCACTGTGGCCTCCATTAAACGAATAATTCTATAATTATTTACATATTATATGTATATTATATAATATAATCATACAACTTTATTATTATTTTTATTATATCTATGTTTCTTCTTTTTGATAATGCTTTATGTTATGTTAAAACTTTTTTATTTCCCATTCGATAATTGGAACTTTCTGTAGAATGTGGTAATATTAAATAAATAAATACCAAATTTGTACTTGTTCGATCAAATAATAGAAGTGATATTTAGTGACAGTCGAACCTCTACAACAAGTTTTAAAATATTTATATCGTGTTCGTTAAAGATACAAAAATTACTTCAGTAGCTCCCAATAAACAAACTTATCTTGAAATACATTAGATAGTTTCAGTGGTTTTTGATTAAACATAATAAATGTAATACATACACAATGTCGATGATGGACCTAATGACACACAGTATTACAAGTTTAAGCGGAAACAACGACCACAGTGTTAGAGAATTGGTCCCAAGGCAGCGCCTAGGGTATGCCTATTTTAATTATTATTGAATAACTCGAAACTATATTGGTTTTTTAAATTTGACTGCGGGGGCTGGCATAAAATTTACATAGGCTTAGCATGGGTCTCGTACCCCATATCCCGAAAGAATTACCGACAATAGGACGCGGAAATTTGAACGTACGACAAAAGGACGCCTACAATTGGACGTGAAACAAAACGACGCATACAACAAATGGACGCGGGGTAAATTGGACGCAAGGCTTTAGGACGTGGTCATAAGGACGCATATAATTTTGCTGTTCTAAAAAAAATTTTTTGTCCATATATTGACATAATACCAACAAAAAAAATTATCAAAATAAATATATATATTTATTTTAAAATTTTTATTAAAAAAGATACAATTAAATAAAGCTAACCTTATACGGAAGAAAACTTAAATCGCTTAAAGGTTGAGCATTTAATTGCCGGTTGTACGGTACCTTCTAAAAAAGTTTAAAGTAATCGTTTCAAACTATGCAAATCGACCACTTTTGATATACTTGCGTGGAATCGCGCACAATTTTTAGTTGCAAATATAATATAATATGTAATAAATATGATAAGCTCCCTTTAATTGTATCTTTTTTAATAAATATTTTAAAATAAATATATATATTTATTTTGATCATTTTTTCTGTTGTTATTATGTATATTGACAATATTTTTTTTTAGAAAAGCAAAATTTTATGCGTCCTAGGGAAAAATCACATGTAAAATAATATGTAATAAATAAAGTTGTTTTGAAAGAGAGAAAATGAAAGAAAGATCATAATTTAATAAAATATTATGAGTATCAATAAATACATAATAGAATAGTGTGTCATTTAATTAATAGGTCTATGTTTAATACCCAAAATATTTTATTTATGTATACGACCGTCCATAATATACATCCAATATCCATATCTCTTTTCTAAATAAAAAATTATCACTACATCGGATGCCAGTGAAGGCAGACCCTCTATTTACTATAAAGTCTGTGATTATTGTCAGCAAACTCTTGCAGGGCTAAGGGCCACTTATATAGGTTAAGTATAGCTTAAACTTTAGTTTAAAATAACCAATTAGTAGCTAACTTTAAAGTAAATTGGGTTGTAATAAACCCGTACTTACTGTTGTGTGTTCTGATAGAAATGTATGCCAATTTATTGTACTAGTACTATTACTGATACTTTAGAGATCCTAAACCAATTAATAAACTCTTGATTAATGTATTGGGGTGGTGCAAGTGATTATCTTATTAAACTAAGAATACTGCAAAATAAATCAATTCAAATTTTATTCTTATCGAACTATTTTACCCCAATTAAAAATCTGTACAAACCTTTGATAATTGGTACAAACGATATCCTTTTCTAATATTTAACAAGCTAAAAACCCGTAAACAAGGTAAATTAATGTATTGTGCAAAAAAACAAACTGCTTAAAATAAATCGTGCTTTAAAACAAAATAAAGACTTTCTAACTATAATGTGAAATCCAAGTTTGCACTTTTGCAAGAACCAAAAAAAAAGACGCCATATCAAGAAATCATTAAAGTTTACAAAAAGTTATTCATAACTTAAAGAAATATATTAAAGGGACAAAATAGATCACTGATAAATTATAGTTTAGCATTATAAACATACTGTCAAAAATTGTAATTGTAGGCCTCAGTACCTGGTTTTTCTAATAATCCATTATATATATATTTTCATGATGTCGGACCATTGTCGAAAAATTTGGGATCTTCTTGGGGTTTCGACGATGTTTATAATGTCTAAACCTTCTTTATCGCCAGATAATATACCTTCAAACATTTTTAACACTTCATTGCAAAATTATTAAAATTTAAACGTAGGTTGTTTTAATTTTAAAATGAAACCAAACTACTCAATTTGCGGATGCAAACATGTTAAATCGACAATTGAAGTTTAATTGTTACTCAATCCGCCAGTGGACAGTTAAGCGTCGGGTGGCTCACAATCACCTAAAACAGTACTGAATAAACTTAAGTTTAACTGTCACTTGTAGTTTAAACTAAACCTATACAAGTGGCCCTAAGTAGATAAGAAAAAAATTAATTTTTATTAAAATTTCAAAGGAAAATATTGTTCTTAAACATGATTCCCGTGCTCATGTAAGCTTTCAAGACTTTTAAATCATAACGAGATTATTATGAGAATGTTACGATAAACAAGAAAAATGAGTATAAAGTTGGTCTATTACTGGCAATTTTTAGATGTTATATTTCTTTATTGCGTGTTCAGAAAATTGTAATTTATTTCTTACATGGATGTAAAAATTAACCAGACGAAAAATAACAAAGAATCATTTTGTGAATATCATAAAAAATAATATGAATATTTAAAAAAGCATTTGCTTATATGCAAAGAAAATTACCAAAATCGAAAGATTTAATGATAAAGTTATCAACTGACAGAATAACTCGGATATTAACCTTGACCTTAAACTAATAAAATCGCGGTGGAAGAGTTTTTTGCGTCAAATAAAAGTAAAATGTTATCCGAATCAACCATATATGTATATTGTATACAGAAGTGGTAGCGGCCACGGTAGCAGTGAAGGTGCCTTATAAAAGCTATTATATGGTGCCAAAGTATCTTGAAGGTGTACTTTAGTAGGTACATCAATCGTATAATCGTTTTTCGTTCCTGGATATTTATCTTCCTATTTATGCCTTTTATTCAAATAAATATAATTTTTTTTAATTTAAGTTGATGATATTCATTGCATATAGTATTACAATAGATCAAATAATGGAAGAATACGTTACCTAAATCGGTATATTTAAAAATTATCCTTTCTTAGCTACACCAATTGTGTGAAAAGAAAATAACAACACGGATGGCCCGCCTTGGTGAGAATTCTTTTGACCATCTGTACGATGGCTACCTTGTCTGCTACCGCCACCTTGGCCTCGACTAATAAGCTTAGTTTTAATTAAATATTAATATTTTTGACGTCAAATTAAAGGTAACAACATTCCAATACTCCCTCCTAATAAAATTAAATCTATTTAAAAAATTATGTTTATTCAAAAGAATTCCATTTTTTAAATTTTGATACGCATCTTCCCAGCAACAGCAACGTCGAAAAAAACAACTTTTTCATTTCTATCTTAGTTTTTCATTTTCTATAATCTTACGGCTAGTAGGCTTAACTATTGTTCTCTAAATAGGAAACCACTTTACTTTTTACCATAAAAATATTTTTAATTCATGTTTTTGTTATAGGTTATGGATGACAGATGGGAAGCGGAAGTAGTGGAATATGGGGCAATTAATATAACTGGATTTAGAATTGTAGATGTTTCTAGAAAACCTGTTCGTGAATTTCTAGAAGGGTTAGTTTAATGTGATATATTACATACTAACTAGTCTATCTAAAAGTCAATACAACAAAATAATTTGGCTCTAATATATCTATATTTATAAACAATTACACAATACAATTTAGGTAGATAATTATATAAATTTAACAGCATATTGACTAACAAAGTTGTAAAACGACTCTTTGGGGACGAGCGGGATAGTTTGGTTGATTCAGCTCGAAGGCGAGGACCACATGTCGAGCGAGTGTGCCAAAAGGATTTCTGCAAATGCATATTTTTATATTATTTTCAAAAAACTTTAAATTATTTAATTTTTTTTTAAAGAGCTTAAATCTAAGAATACAAAGAAAACAACGTTGATGCTATGGACTCCTCATGCCATCAAGCATAGTTAATTAAGGATTTCTTTACCTAGTTGCATAAAGATTTTAAACAATAATTCACTAAGCACCAATGTAACTGTGATACAAAATACATTGGTAGATATTATTTACTCACAATCAAAGTTATCTAAGTAGAAAATTAAAAATTAGGATAGAACATAAACAGAAAAATCATTTCTGTTTATGTTGCAATCAAAGTTGCCCCATTAGTTAATTATTGTTAAAATGTTTGTGTAACCCGATCAACCGGGATCCATATACTGTTAAGAGTGTCTAAGTAAAACAATGTCACTAAACACGAACCCTTTTGTCTTTTTTAAGGTTGAAGACATTGATGACTCTCGAATGATAGAAGAGTTTTGGACTTGTATTGAATTTATCAGTTTTAAATCACAACGTTTAAACTGACTTCAGGTGAATACTAAATAAGTACAGTAACTACAGCACTGGAGCATATCTGATATGGGTGTAGTAATGCGTTTAATTCGTGCTTTTTTAGTTTCCAGATATTTCTTATATCCAATGAGAGCTTACGAAAACAACTGAGTTCTAAATTATAGTAGACGTGTTTTTAAACTTCCTCTTCCTGTAGTATGGTTCTTTATGCAGGATTTAAGCTTCTGTCCACTTGGTATGATAGTCATGTGTCCAGGCATTGCCCGCTGCACTTGATTTTTTGATCTCTCATTTTATTGTATTACCTACGAACTGAACGTATGACTGCACCCATCTCAGTTATGCTTCAGTGCTCCAAGCTGGTATAAATAGGGCTGTAGTTACTTTACTTGTTTGGTATTAACCTGAAGACCACTGAAGATACTTATCAGATGAAACGTTATGATTTAAATTAAATACAAGACAATGCAAGTATAAAACTCTTCTATTATTCAACAAACACAATTGCCTTCAAACAGACACATCTAAAATTTCTTTATATGTGCTGAATAACGAAAATATTAAATGTTAGTTTATTATACCAAATTGATATAATTATAGTGTGTAATGGACATGGCTGATTCAATTTTTTATTTACAACCCCTTTACTAAATACATTTTCCTACGACCACCTAAGAAAATGAAAAAAAAAGCACGGTTAATTTGGCTAGAAAGCGCCGTATATCATACGCGTGTTGAAAAAAAATATTTCAACACCAGTGTTAAAATATCAAGGCACACTATTTAATTTAAACATGATGGTGCCAATTTGACAGACAACCCCTATTTATTAAAAAGAACAAATTTTTAAAAGCAGTAATTATAAAGTGTTTAACTTATTTGTCGACTGATTCAGAAATAGAGTGTGAAAAATACGCCATCTGAAATTATAAAAAATGTTAATAATATACTGGAAAATCCCTTACCAGAAGAAACAAATCGCGCTGAAGAGAGTGTCATAGCGATAGCGTAGAGAATAGAGCTCTTGCCTACAGATCGCAAGGTCAAAAGGAATTATTTTGAATTGAAATCTTCCTTTTTGGGTGGATTTTTTAAATTTGTTTAATCCATCTTTCCTTGATTAAATTTAAAATTCTTAATTCTGTTTAATCTAGAAGTCAATCCAGGATAGGTTCTCCCCATTAAAATATAAAAAAGTTAAACTAGAAATAAGGGAAAAGCCTATTGACAAACTATGAAGCCAGATAATAAGTGGAACATAATCCTAAGTATGCTAATTTCAACACTAGTGTTGATATTTATTTTTCAACACTAGTGTTGAAGTTTGTCTTTCAAAAATCAAAGGTTTTTTTAATAATTCTTTGTGGTCGTAGAAAAAAAAATATGTGAAAGTGATTATTCTAAAACTCGGAGAATTTCCGCACTCGGCTGACGCCTCCTGCTAAATATCTCCTCGTTTGAAAAGTATCACTTTCATCAGTTTCATCACTTGTTATGTAATATACTATTTAAGGTCTATGTCAATCTGAAAATTTGCAATGCGATAAAGCAAATCAAAAATACTTATATAATATCCAGTTAGAGTAAATAAACAAATTTGTAGGTGGAAGCGATTAGATTCTGTACAATCGCCTGGGGCTGGAAGAGAAACAATTTCCGCCCAAGCTGCATTGATGTACGATGCCGTGTTCGTCTTGGTCGAGGCTTTTAATAAAATATTAAGGAAAAAACCAGACAATTTCAAAAATATTAATAGTAGACCTGGAAGAGGACAATTTTATAACAACGGCAGCAAAATTTTAGACTGCAATGCGTCTGGAGGTTGGGTATCACCTTGGGAACACGGTGATAAAATTTCTAGATATTTAAGAAAGGTGAGTACTATGTACAAAATTCAAGTTTTTCTAGACATCTATATCGATTTATCATTGGTAAATTATTTGTATTGTGTGGCCTGTACATTGCGATAATTATCCATTTGTAATTATATCGGTGAAAAACATTTCAGCATTATGAATCAGAATTCAAACCTTTTCCTATTTATATTAAAGTCATGGTGGCCTACGATATAAGAGAAGACAAATAATAATATTCTTAGACCATGGCAAAGGGATCAGTTCCGACGGTGAGATAGGGAGTGGGGGGTATGAGCGAAGTCTTCGTTAATTAAAGGCATTCGGTTGTTTATTATTAAAAGAATGTTTAAAAGTAAAAAAAAATTGAACCTTATGAAGGTGTGATTTTAGGTAAGAAAATATTCGGTTTTAATTTAAACATTTTATTGAAAGGTAAATATCCAATTACTAAACCTTTTTTTATAAGTAAACGTTATCAATTTTGAAAAGCAATTTTTCTAAAAAAAAAAAAGATCATTTACTTTTAAAAAAAGAAGGTCGTCCTTCGCCATCAAATCTTCACTACGATCAAAAGTAACTTCTAAATAATAAAAGGTTCCTCTGCACCAACAAATCTTCTGTGCTGAAATGCTGGGTAGTAACTGTAAACAATGATTTCTAAATAGAAAAAAAACTGCTAAGTTGGCATAACTGGATGGTTCTATGTGAAGGCGGCTACAAGGCTACGCGAGGTTTTGGCGGCCGAGGACTTCAATTTCAATTGAAATATCCGTCGAAGCGGCAAGGCGTTTCTTGCGTTGCTGTTGTCATTCTTCATACAAATTTTGAATTTTGCCATATTTGGCCTTTTTTAAATAAATATTATTGGCGTGGAACGTCTTTTTTTCATATACATTTTCCGGTAGACACGATTATTAGCGTCACTAACATAAAATTTACGTTTTTAGGACCACGACGTTAGACACTGAAGGCAATGCCTAAAGAAACGACGTTATCTTTTGACATCTACGCATGCGCAGTTAACATTTTGGTTGCGTTACGTCATACGCTCGACGTAAGGATACGGCTTTTTACGTACACCCAAAAACGCGGTATTATTGACCCGATACAAGCCGAACAAACACGGCAATCTGTAAGAAAATCAAGGATCATCATTTTCGTCGTCCCCTAATACAATTAAATCCAATACAGCCTCCATATTTTCCCAACAAAAATAAATAATAATTTTACTAGCGACTAAAATATCTAAAATCTAAACCAGATCGTGAAAACATGTGAGGTTAGGTAAACTAAAAAAGTAAACAAATACGACAGAGGCTCTGGCGTTCTTGCTGTTGCCCTAAACTGTATTTTAGGGCCGCAGACCTACGTAAACGTATCGGGTTTACGTCGCGTTGATACGTTTACGTATATGTGCTGCCTTTACTGGCTCTTTTTAAAACTAAACGCAATATCGCTTCTTTATGCTGCTCACGTAGGATAGTCCCGCCCGCCGCGAGAACCGCCAGAGATGCATTTCCGTTTCAGCCGCGTCAAGTCGCTCATGTAGAACACAGCGTTAACCTCCTCGAACCGAGACCCTTGAAAACGCCTTTTTGAAAAGGCTAGATCTCTGTCTTTTTAGCATCCTAGATTATTAGGAAAACTTCAAATGATGTAGAAACAATAAATACGAAGTGGATTAAAACTAGAAAAAATGTCTACTTATATTTTAAACAATCGACTTTTTTAACTTTAAAAAACGTGCCTCAGAATAAAAATCACCTATTGCGCTGTGAGCGCGCAACGACTTAAAACCAAATTATTTATGGAAAACAATTGAGGAAGGTCAGCGGGGTAGGAAAATATCTTGATGCTCTAATCTAACAAACATTTTTCGGGTCATCTTTAATCAGGATTAAAAAAATAATTGATAATAAGATATGTTGCTTAATTTTTTGTTGTTCGAGACCAATTAAAAATATAAGAAGTTTGTTTTAATTTCAATATTTTTTTTGGTAAATTTAATTTGTTAGTATACTTTAATTATTATCCAATCCAAAAAATTACTTTTAATTGCTATAACTATGCTTAGTTTTACCAATAAAAAATGCGATTTATTTGCGAGCTTAAACCAAGCGTTTAAAATGACCACATTAGTCTTCCGTCCGACGATTATCGCGACTTTTTCCCGCAAAAATGGCAATCACCACAACAGAACTACTGATTTCAAAAAATGATATTATCTAAAGAATTAACAGTTTTCGTGTTAAATAGCGATTATATGGCACGCTATTTTCTTTGTCGCTGAAAAAGTATTTGGATAAGAGAAAGTCGTATGTGTTCCTGGTAAACGTATATCCATTGTTTTTTTAATGTAATAAAAAAACCTAAACTTATCACTTACACTCATCAGCAAAAAAAACCGGACAAGGAAAATTATTACCAACTTTGATATTAATTAACTGTTCTGATTTTAAAATATCTTTAATGAAATTTTCGAAAGATGGTAGCCGCATGTTTAAGATTATTATCCGTTTTTCGATTTAAGAAAAATGTTGACATGTGTGATATTATACCGAGGGCAACAAATGATACTTTTTTGCCTTACGTTCTTTACACCCTGTGGAAAAAGTAGGTAGTGCGATGATATTGCAGTGCATTTCATGTGAAAGTCGCATGTTTTCTTAACATTTTGTTTTTTAATTCGTCCCAATAACTGTTCTTTTTAAAAAAATATAATCTTTTAATAAAATCATTTTAATTTTTCCCATGTAAATGAAAAAAAAAATTGTGATAAGTTGCCTATCAACTAGCGTTTTATTTCATTATCAGTGTCAAGCTTGAAATATTGCCCAAACATGCTTTCAGAAGTTGTTGCCCGTGCTGTGGCACTAAACGACGATGGCCGAAACATACGATATATCGCTAACGTCTTGGGTGATGCTAAGAGTACCGTACAGGATGCAATCAGCCGCTTTCGACAAACTGGGGAGTACAGTTTGGGGTTGGTTGACGATAATGGCTGAAGATGGTAAACAGCGATCGCCTAGTCTTACATCTCCTCCCTGATCCTTGACGCCTAGACTACTCCCCAGTTTGTCCAAAGCGACTAATTGCATCCTGTACGGTACTCTTAGCCTCACTTAAGACGTTAGCGATATATCGTATATTTCGGCCATCGTCGTTTAGTGCCACAGCACGGGCAACAACTTCTGAAAGCATGTTTGGACAATATTTTAAGCTTGACACTGATAATAAAATAAAACGCTAGTTGATAGGCAACTTATCACAATTTTTTTTTTCATTTACATGGGAAAAATTAAAATGATTTTATTAAAAGATTATATTTTTTTAAAAAGAACAGTTATTGGGACGAATTAAAAAATAAAATGTTAAGAAAACATGCAACTTCCATATGAAATGCACTGCAATATCATCGTACTGCATACTTTTTCCACAGGGTGTTAAGAACGTAAGGCAAAAAAGTATCATTTGTTGCCCTCGGTATAATATCACACAGGTCAACATTTTTCTTAAATCGGAGAGCGGGTAATAATCTTAATACATGCGGCTACCATCTTTCGAAAATTTTATTAATAATATTTTAAAATCAGGAAAGTTAACTAATATCAAAGTTGATAATAATTTTCCTTGCCAGGTTTTTTTTGCTGATGAGTGTATAATAAACTTGTTTAAGTAGTTTTAAAAAATGTTTCGTGTTTCGAATTATAAATGTTTAAATATTAGTTACCATGAATTTTTTAATATCATTTTAAACCAATATTCGATAAGAAAATTAAAGTTTAATGAAGTTATGTTAAGATATCTTTAACTTTATTTGATATTTGTCATTGTACCATTATCATGATTGAATGATAGAGAATTCTTGGCCTTGCACTGACTTTATTTGTTTTAAATCACAACGTTTCCACTTGTAAGTATCTCCAGTCGTGTTTCAGTGAATACTCAGTATCAGTATAATTGTAATCATATCATTTTATACAAGATTATCGTTTTATCACTAATTTTAAGAATTTATTCTGGATCACTTTTCCTTTCAGAAAATATATGCTGTATATCCGTCACTTTTACTCCAACTTCTTTAATTTTTTTTTAACAATTGTTTAGTAAATATACAAAATTGGTTTCTTTGACATTGATAAGCCCAATTGTGACTTACACCATAACATTCTAACAAAAAAGTTATTTTAATTTTTGTTATTAATTTTTCCATTACCTTTTTTGAAGTATATTGTTTAAAATTATGTCTTGACCAGTACTCGTCAAGTTATCAAGAAATATTTATTGATATTATAACTTCTTTCGTACTGGAAACCTTCCTAATTAAAAAATATATACTAAAAAATTAAAAGACGGTTTCAAGAGAGTATTTTTTAAACAATTTTCATACACTTTATAAACGATCGATTTTCATTCGTACAATGTTTTAGTTGTCTTTTTAATGAAAGCTATATAAGCGTTTTAACACACTGCATATGTCTCAGGGTTGTCAAGGTTTATATATTCTATACTAATTTTTTTTTTGTTTATCATCGGGTTTGTCAATTTTGGTGTATATTAGTAATTAAATATAATCATGTCATGCGATTGACACTGTGATCCAAAAAATCTTCGTTTTGCAAAGCATCGCCTTTGTGGCTTACCAAGTTAATGAAAAGTAGGTATACGACTTTGACATAAAAAAATGTACTTTTTAATTAAGTGCAGTTTTTAATTAGAAGGGTTTCATGTTGTCAAATTTAATGTCTCCTACTTCATCTCGAAGTCGGTTTTCTTGTCCGAACAAACATATTTACATTCGGGATGGTGTTGACAGCCAGTTAAAAATATTATTTATCCACTTTACCAGACAACTCTTCTTTTTTAAAAGCAGGTTTTCTGCTTTAGTAAACCTGAAAATAACATTTTAGACAATAAACATCGTCTTTTCGAAGTGTTGCCAGTCATAATTAATAAATTATGGTTGTGTGGTAAATTGACAATTATCAGGATTTAATCTAAGGTTAAAATTATAATACAAATAAAAGGTTTAGAGGTATTTTTCAATTAGAATAATTGTAATTTCAGGTTGAGATTGAAGGACTGACTGGCGAAACAAGATTTAGTGAGGAGGGGAGACGCCAAAATTATACATTACATGTCGTAGAAATGACCGTGAACAGTGCTATGGTAAAAGTAGCTGAATGGAGCGATGAAACGGGCTTTAACCCAGTCGCAGCAAAATATATCCGTTTAAAACCGGCAGCTCACATTGAGAGAAATAAGACTTACATCGTCACCACAATTGTGGTAAGTACGATACACATATTATTATAATTCAGTTTTCAGTTACAATTTATTGTTGTATGATTTGCATTTTTTATATAAACATCATCTTTTATACTTGTTTTAGGCATAGTAAGCAAAATAAAGACTTTTTTTCTATTTAAAGAGGAAGCTTTGTAATTTCATAATGCTTGATTTTTCTTTGTTTTAAAATGAACTTGATTTAAACTTCAAATTATTGCATTTTAAATATAGCAACATTTTATTATTGAAATCTTATTAATTGCCCCTATATGGCCGGCTAGATGAGAGGCACGTTTGTTTTTATATAAAAATTACATCATCGAATATCAGCTTGTTTTTTTATCATATTTTAAAGTATTGATTATGATTTGGTAATATAATACCTTGATTTGAGTTAACTCACCCTCGAAGATGTAGGTGAATCATTGCTATTGCATGCATCTAGAATGATCAGCCAGGCACTTTCGCTAACTGGTATAATCTTCGATTCGAGGCGGAGGTTCCCTCTCATTTAAACTTATGAATTGTACGAAATTAAAAAATTACTTATAACGAATTTCATGAAACTTTCTGCTCCAGTATATCACCTGCTTTAAAAGTATGTTAAGGTATGCTTTTCTTCTCGTTCCATCCATCTTAATTTTAAAGACACCATAAAACCAGAAAAGTAAATACTAATAAATTAAGGGATTTCAGAGACAAATATAAACATTCCATTTATTACATTTTTAGGAAGAACCATATATAATGGTTAGAAAAGAAGAGCCAGGAGAACTGTTAATGGGCAACGAAAGATTTGAGGGATATTGCAAGGATTTAGCAGATCTTATTTCCAAAAGGCTTAATATAAACTGTAAGTCATTTTGTAGTTTTATTTTATTGTACACGTTTAACTTTTATGTCATATTTTTATTAATTTAATTGCGATACTAAGTTCTAAAAAGCTTCCAGGTCTTAATATTGGGATTTCAAAGTGACTCATTTAAGATATAAATACAAGGTATATTCTAAAAATAAATCAGTTAACTACATTAAGAAATATAGTTGTTTTAATTTCTATTTGAATGTTTGAATCCTGGAAAATTATAATATTGTTTTCACGTACCTCCTTTAAAAGCACGCACGCACACACCCTTATGAGTTTCCCAACCACGACTTGGGAAGCGCTGAATGATTAATTATATAGGTTAATATATGAAGCATAGGCAATATGTATTCTTTATATCCCGGATTCCATATAACTGGAGAAAACAAAAATTTTCCTATTAACAAAAACACATCAGAATTAAAGAAAAATGTTCGGATTTTTAAAAATTGGAAAAATATATCCTTATCCCTCGAGTGGGCGCCCTCTTACAAATTACAAAAGCAAGCGAGCTGCGGCACTACATGCCTCAAACAAAAACACGTATATAGATTAATGTAATAAAACAAAAATTTATTTTAATCACAACTCATTCTACTAACCTTAAAAAAATAATATGGAAGAAAACGGGTTTTAGTTATCTTAATAACCCCGACACTGACATAGACATTTTGATTAAAAATACTGTTTTATCCCAAATTTATTAAAACGTTTTATTATAATTTCGCAGGTTGTGAACCAAAAGTAACACATAAAGTAAAGATGTGTGATGGTGATGAAATTTTTATTATTACTTTATACAATCAAAAGAACACAATTTTATTTAACTGTGTATTCTTTAAAGTTTTAATTTTAGTTCCTGTGTTTGCAATTTAGAACTATCTGGTCCATGATATATTGATAAAAAAATTTGCTGTTTTTATAATTCCAATCCAAACTCAACTTTTTGGACAAAATAATTTTTTATGTCCTACACCTTTCTCTTTATTTTTTTCTTGATAAATATTATCAAAATTGGATCAACCAAAGTTATACATGAACAAACAAAAACCGTCAATCATTTATACTTCGATTTTCACAGAATTATAACGTGTTAGAGTCTCAAAACACGTTTATTATTTTTAGTTGATGGTAAACTTACCAGCAATTTAAAAATAAGAATATTATTTCATATTTGTATTGATTAAATAAATTTATTATTTGTTATCACGCTAAAATACTATTTTTATGTCGGGACTTGTTTGCGGGGTCAATGTTATTATACTGGATATAAATTGTAAAATTTAAATAATTTTCTCATAATTTACAGAAAATGTAAACAATAAGTTATGTCTCAAATATTATACAAAAAGGACAAATTTAACATAAATCATTAGGCTTTTGTCCACTGAGCGAATATACACTATATAGGAAATAAAACCAATTTGAAACTGTGTTGCAATCAAGAGCCAACGTTTCGATCCGGATAGCATCAGGACGCAAAGAATGTATTTTCATTTAAAAATAAATTCAAGATATTATATCACAGATCAATACATGTACAGGAGTCCAAAAATTCGAGGTCCAGTTTAAATTAAAAAAATGTCAAAAATGGTAATTTAATAATGTGGGATTGACAGCAAAGTTCAAGCTAAAAGTGATTTATCCCGTCATAACTTAATATAATGTAACATTACATAACAAGTTAGGACAATGGTAATTACTTTTAAATAGAACTTTACAAATTGACAAAATATATTATTTCAATTTTTTCCATTAAACAAGTTATCACGTGAAAAATGTCAAAACACATTTTTAGGTTACCCATTATGTAAAGACAATCGGCATAAAACTTTTTTTTTTAATATTCCAATTGGCCAATTGTGTGTCGATCTCTGTAAAAGCATATACCTAATTAAATAAAAGATTCGGTATATTTGTTGACTATTCTTTCATAATTTATTCTGTTATTATAGCATTTATTAATTTAATAATATAGGATATGGATTATTTGTCGTGCTTACTGCCAATAAAAATCAAAATACATCATTAGTCCCTTATTAATCCCAATAAATAATTTTATTTTCAATGATTTCTTTACCCTTGAATCCTGCTCAAAATCCATAATGAAATAACACGAAAACAAACACCATTAAAACAGCGCTTAATATACCTTTCATATACTTTTTCCTCTATTCATAACCTTAATAGCCTTTAAGTGTGTCAAGGCTTTCCGCAGCCCTTGCACTGCTATTATAGCGTGCAAGTGTAAATGTATAATATTTAATTGATTTTTCATTCTAGTTTTATTTGTGGGTTCACTTTTAACTAGGGTATTTAAATTTTGCATAAAGACGGTAATGTGATACTTTTCACTGCAGTAGTAAATAAGACGCGGTGTTCCATATCATAATTTTAATGCCTGAATTTATATTAACTAATTAATGAAATGACTTTTGTAATAGGTAATGCACTTTTATACTATTGGACAAGAAAACATGATAAGAAATATTTTTATTGTGAAATCAATATCTATACTTAATTGGACTTTTATTTAAATGTTTGGCAATAGTGTTTGTCATTTGTCATTTTAAATTGGACTATTTGAACACAGAAAGTTTTTTGTTATCAAACGGTTATAACATTTAAAAATAGAAAAAAGATAATTTTCGAAACGCCTAATAATTTCTCTATATCAGTATTATAGAATTTGTTACAGGACAAAAAGTACGAAATTAATACACCAGCCGGTAGCGCTGATTAAAATAACTAGCTACTAGTGGTGTGTTGATTTATTATATTTGTAAATAGAAATGTTTTTTTTAACATTATAAAGACGTACAACACAAAATTTGAAAATAATCGAAAAAAAGTTAAAACACTTGTTTTGCCATCCAAAATGACGACAAGTTTTATAGACATATTAAGGAATTTTTATAATTTATAAATTTGAAAGTTTACTACTTATCACACCATTGATTAGACCACTCTACACTTCAAATATTATGCTAATTTTATCACTTTGAATGACTCTAACGGCAACACGAATATTGAGCCACAGCACCTAAGGCGCTGGCGCCATTGTTACAAAATGTCTGAACGGAACCACAGAATATATAGCTACAGCTATATATTCGGACGGAACTAACCTTAAAATTGAATTCTGGCAGATCACAAGGTGAAAGGACTTTAATAGAAAGAAATATATATAAAAAACATTTCTAAAGTGGCACAGGCAGTATATCAAGAAATACGTAATCAAAATATTTAAACAACCAAATTAATTTCAACTTAATTTAAGAAATTTTATAGTAGTTTTGTGAATTTTTAACGAAATTTGGGCATGGCCCCGAAAATTATTATTCAAACAACCAAATTTATTCTGACTTAATTTAAGAAAACTACTGTTGGGTGAAATTTTTACGAACTTTGGGCGGGGTCCCGAAAATTTTTCGCATTTTTGATACCCTCAACCATTCTCTCTGGATCTAACCGCCAAATTGAACCATATCTACCAATTTATCTTGGACCAAATTTGCGATGAAGACATTCTTTTTACAACACATTTTTTGTTCATGTTTTCATGTGCAATATCCCGCTTTGAAATATATGAATGAAATTTCGGGACACCTTGTATATATTAAATTTAATTAAAATTGCACAATTTCTCAATATATTTAAAATTCATTTATCCCAGAATCACGTTTTTATGTTGTATACTGCAAACTGGTAACCCAAAATTTCCAATTCAACCGGACTTTAGATGCCTCTACGTGGAAACTTCAATCAACACCATTGTGCAAATACACGACACACCAGAAGACAATAGTAAACTTTAAGTACATGCAGTATTGTCCAAATTATTTCCTGATCTTCTGTATTCAAGTTGGTAATCAGCTATTCTGCTAAAGACAAACCAAAACTTAGTTATTAAAGGTTATTGATGTTAGAAAACATATTACTTGTTATATGTTTAGCATTTATAGGCAAAAAGTATCATCTTTCTACTAACTACTAAATAAACTAAAAAAATGAAATAATCTCGTTAAATTCGTTTTAATATTTTCAACTATCCATAAGATAAAACTTGTTTTTTTTTCCAGATGAATTGAGAATTGTCAAGGATGGAAAATATGGAGCAGAAAATAATGAAGTTAAAGGAGGTTGGGATGGTATGGTGGGTGAGCTCGTAAGAAACGTAAGTTAGTTGTTTCTTGATGATAAATCTTTTTTTATTCGATATTATTGCTTGTGTGCCTGTTCCTAACACTGTCTTATAATGAATGAACTTATGCTAAACTCTGCAAGTCAAAACCAAAAATGCATAGACCTCCACCAACTTTCCACAATTGGTAAATTTAGATTATAAATATTATTAATTGCGTACTGTCTGAGACACCTGGAGGACCCTGAATATCTGGCTATAATGTGCCAGGTTAACTACAATGTCATAAAATGATTTTTTATAACCTTAACCTTTAGATAATGATTCTTTAAACACAACAATCTCCTCAGTCCTACATCTTAATCTTTCTAGAATAGTATCTATATCGTACTTAAGCTTGAATAAACATGTTTCATTTCCCTAAGCCAAAAATTAGCTACATATTTGCGTTTAAAGAGTCAGAACCCAAATATTTCCATAAAATATATGTATTTTTCTTTTTGTGTTTTCATTTTTAGGAAGCAGATCTGGCGATTGCTCCTATTACAATTACCTCAGAAAGAGAAAGGGTTATTGACTTCAGTAAACCTTTTATGTCCTTGGGTATATCCATTATGATCAAAAAACCAATGAAGCAAAAACCTGGAGTATTTAGCTTCCTAAATCCGTTATCTCAAGAAATATGGGTAAGAAAAACAAATATATTAAAAGAAAACTAAAAAATTTTTAATAGTATTTTATAATTTATTTGCACTTCTTAAAATTTTACGAGGGTGTGGGTGTGATTTTTAAAGACACTCGAGAATTTCCAACATCCTAACGATTAATTCTATATTTAAATCAATTATCAAAAATTTTAAAAATAATTTTTCTTTTTTTAGATAAGCGTGGTATTTGCGTTCGTGGGAGTCAGTATTGTCCTATTTGTCGTTTCCAGATTTTCTCCATACGAATGGAGGATTCTTCATCACAGTGATGAACCCATAAGGCACCCTCCACATCTTCATACAAATAGTGGAGGAACAATGGCTAATGACTTCAGTCTATTAAATTCCCTGTGGTTCTCACTGGCTGCGTTTATGCAACAAGGTAAATTTTTATAACCTTTTGCTAAAAAAAACAAAATAAAATAAAGCCTTTTTAACAAATATAAACAATTATAATTGGTATTTTCTTTATCCTCATATTAAGCTATGAAGAGTCTGGGGTTATTTAAGAAGTCAATTACTTCTTTACAGGTTTTGATCACTTGGGTTTTATTAGATAGGTTGGCAAGCTTTACTTCTAAAACAAACTAGATTTATCGCTATGAAAGGATACTTTAGATACTATAACCAGGATAAAGCTTTATAAAAAACTTGATAATGGTTTATAATGTCGAGTCAACCGAACTCATGAGTAGATATCGGATTTAAATATTATATAAGTGATAAGTCAGAAGCGGATTTATAATTACTCGATACATTAATGACTGAATGCTAAGGCAACTATCTTGAATAATACAGACACACATATCATTCTATTAACCACTGTAAGTTTATGTCTACAGGTAATTAGTAAGTTTTGTGCAGCCGAGCTTAAGGTATTTATTTAGACGAGAAATTTTGACGATACGGCATATAGTATTAAAACCTGTATTATTTTGTGAAATTACTTCAATGTTGTATTTTCTTTACTCGGCAGTGTTGACAGATAATTGATAAATATAATGTCATATATCATAAACTATATTTAATACATTTGTTATAGAATAGCCAGTTGATGTAGAGGCAAGCCCAAGATTGCGAATTATTGAAGAACTTCTTGAAAAATGAGTGTATAGATACAAAATCCCCTTTAATTGTCGAATCTGTAAATGCTTGTTAAGCATGTAAAATAATCAAATTCAATAAGTAGCCTCATTTCTTATTCATTAACGCGTTGTAGAACAAAATATTACTGCCTCGATACGTATCGTATATCCACTGTCGCATGAATGAATAATGTCTTAGTGTCATTTAACGAGAGTTAGGTTCAGTTCGATGTTTTGCTCTCATTTTAGAGATTTTACTTTGACAGTAAATATAATCTTTATATTTAAAAACCGAGCAAGTATACATTTATTCTTATAGGAGTTCCGGCGCCGGCGGCATGCGGCTCAAATCTTTGACATATATCTGGGAACTTGATAGAAATTGAAGAAAAAATCTAAAACTTTTTTTCTTTAAATATTTTTTAATAGAAGTTATTTCAAAATCCTCATCTCCCAGAAGAAAACATTTGTTTCTGCAGTAATTATATTTATTTAAATATTCACAGCTAATACTTACTGACTGATTAAAACATTATTCAAATTTATATATTTTCATTACTATTCACTTCATATGAATAATATATTTGTTTTTATGGATTAGATGCTTAAAAAAATTATCAATAATAACACAGACCCACGAAAAAAGAAGTCATGTCCACTGGACTACACCCATATGTCTATATATTTTTAATTGGGACGTAAAACCACTCTTTTAGGGGGTAAAACCCGTTTTCTTTTTGTATTCGAAGAATGTCAGAATCACGACGGAGGACAAAAATTCGAATGAAAACGGATTTTACCCCTTGAAAGTGTGGTTTCACCCCCCAGTAAACCTGATGGGGTGAAACGGAGGCCGAATTTGGATTCAACGAACTTGAAAAATTATAGACATGGGGATCTAGTACAGTGGACAATGTGGACATGACTTTAGTAAAACCCAGTTTGTCCTTGAAATCTAATATTGAGATCTGATATTTACTCATGAGACATAAGATGCCAAAATAGGTAATGGTATGGCTTGCCTTCTGAAATAACCAAAAATCCTCATAGCTTTTATTTAATAATATTGGTTGGTTGGTTTAAGGCGGGGGTTGGGCGTTCGGCCCAAGCTCTTGCACTGTAGCCTAGTGGCTTATTGTGCTCCCCTATCTTGCTAGAAAAGGTTTGTTCCTTTTATAAGGTCCAGCAAATTCCTACCAAGTTTGTCATGTGGGAGGTTATCCCCACATTGAATGTCTCCGAAGATTCTGAGTCTTCCTCGGGTCAGTGCTTCGCAGTTATATATGATATGTGAGGCGGTTTCGTCCTCATCGCCGCAAAGCCTGCATTCAATGGGATCATTGTAAATTCCTACTCGGTGTAGGTGTTTTCTTAAGCAGTGGCCTGTTAGTAGGCCGACCACTTGTTTTAGCTGGGTGCGCGTTAAAGGCATCATTCCAGTTGATAACTTTTTAGAAGGTTTTCCAATTGTGGCCCTCGCTTGGGTATGACCAGGTATCCTGTTCCATCGGGACAGGTGTTGTTGTTGTGCTGGTCTTTCAGGTCGTTTAGGCACTCCAGTGTGATCCTCGATTTGAGTCGACTGGAGTTCAGGGCCTTTAGGGCAGCTTGGCTGTCTGACAGAATGTATATCTCTTGGTCGTGGTAGCCCTTTTCGATATTTTTCTGTACACATGCTTGTATAGCACGTATTAAAAACCCAGTCCGTCGTCCCTGAAATCTAATATTGAGATCTGATATTTACTCATGAGACATAAGATGCCAAAATAGGTAATGGTATGGCTTGCCTTCTGAAATAACCAAAAATCCTCATAGCTTTTATTTAATAATATTGGTTGGTTGGTTTAAGGCGGGGGTTGGGCGTTCGGCCCAAGCTCTTGCACTGTAGCCTAGTGGCTTATTGTGCTCCCCTATCTTGCTAGAAAAGGTTTGTTCCTTTTATAAGGTCCAGCAAATTCCTACCAAGTTTGTCATGTGGGAGGTTATCCCCACATTGAATGTCTCCGAAGATTCTGAGTCTTCCTCGGGTCAGTGCTTCGCAGTTATATATGATATGTGAGGCGGTTTCGTCCTCATCGCCGCAAAGCCTGCATTCAATGGGATCATTGTAAATTCCTACTCGGTGTAGGTGTTTTCTTAAGCAGTGGCCTGTTAGTAGGCCGACCACTTGTTTTAGCTGGGTGCGCGTTAAAGGCATCATTCCAGTTGATAACTTTTTAGAAGGTTTTCCAATTGTGGCCCTCGCTTGGGTATGACCAGGTATCCTGTTCCATCGGGACAGGTGTTGTTGTTGTGCTGGTCTTTCAGGTCGTTTAGGCACTCCAGTGTGATCCTCGATTTGAGTCGACTGGAGTTCAGGGCCTTTAGGGCAGCTTGGCTGTCTGACAGAATGTATATCTCTTGGTCGTGGTAGCCCTTTTCGATATTTTTCTGTACACATGCTTGTATAGCACGTATTAAAAACCCAGTCCGTCGTCCCTGAAATCTAATATTGAGATCTGATATTTACTCATGAGACATAAGATGCCAAAATAGGTAATGGTATGGCTTGCCTTCTGAAATAACCAAAAATCCTCATAGCTTTTATTTAATATAACTATAACAAAAAAGAAGAGAGTTCAAAATTTTAAGTTAAGTGGTTAAAACATTAAGTTCCTGAGAAGAAAAAATTAATAATTTTTATTAGGCTAATAAATTAATGTACTTACTGGAGTAAATTAGTTTAAGTTGGTTTAATTATAAAGTATTTTTTAAGGTGGAGATATATCACCAAGATCGATCTCAGGGCGAATAGTAGGCGCTTGTTGGTGGTTCTTTACCCTTATTATAATCTCAAGCTATACTGCAAACTTGGCAGCGTTTTTGACAGTTGAAAGAATGGTTGCACCAATCAATTCTCCTGAAGATTTGGCATCGCAAACTGAAGTAGAATACGGTACCTTGTATCAAGGTGCTACATGGGATTTCTTTAGGGTAAGAGCATTTGGATAGAGAACTAGTTGCTTAACCTATTTTGTCGGTCTTTATCAAAAACCCTACAAACCCCGAAATCCGTTTAAGATATTAAATCAATTTTTATAGAGATTATTAGATCATAAAAATATTTTTATGTACAATGAGTGACGTCTGTATGACTACTCCTCGATACAATTTTAACCAAAAAATGATACGGCGTTATTTTCACAATAATTACTTTATTAAAAGGGGTAAATAGACACTTAAAGTCTCTCTCCAGCATTATTAAAACTGGTGGAGTCTCATTTATTTATTTTAAATTGCCGCTCCACTTGAAGCATAAACATTTTCTTCAAATTATTTTACTACCCATTAATAATCATTGAATTGTAAACAAAAAACTATTTTTCATATTTTTTAATTGTTATACCACCCCGAGCCTAACTCACTTGTTTAAAAAAAATAGGAAAAATATACATTATTATATTAATTGGACTAATTGTAGTAGTATAAAAATTTATTGTAATATCAGTTTTTGGGATTTTTTTTGGAAAAAAACGAAATGAATAAAAAGTGAGTTTAGGAGTCACCCATCCAATGTAGTATACAGGGTGTCCGGTAACTTATGGGCCGTAGAGTAACTGAAGATACTAGACATCAAACTAAGCCGATTATGTCATATAAGTTTTTTCGGATTGTTACTCGTTCTAGAGATACAGGGTGTTGAAAGTAAAAGTTTATTCTCGAAAATAAGCCATAATTTTAAAACGGTTTAATGAATCGAATTAAAAGTTGGCAATATTATGTTTTTAGGAGCAAGAAATAAGAATTTGTAGAAATTTTTAAGTTTGAAACTAGAGGGCGCTAGTTGCATACACTGGGCTTCATTAATCTATGATTTTTTTTCTTACCTGTGATATTAGGTGTTTTTCAATTATAGTTTCTTAAAGAAGGGCATTTTCTGAGTCAAAGAGTTGTACTTGATTGATCTTAATATCTTTAACGGTTTTCGAGATATTTCCCTTTAAACATCTCAAAGCATAAAAAAACATAGTACATAATTAAATTAATAATACATAAATTATATACACCCTGTATCTCTAGAATAAGTAACAATCGGAAAAAATTTATATGACTTAATCGGCTTAGTTTGATGTCTAGTATCTAGTATAAGTTTTTTTTTTGATAATTAAAATAATAATTTAATTATGTACTATGTTTTTTTATGCTTTGGGATGTTTAAACGGAAATATCTCGAAAACCGTTAAAGATATTAAGATCAATCAAGTACACCTTTTTGACCCAGAAAATACCCTTCTTTAAGAAACTATAATTGAAAAACACCTAATATCACAGGTAAGAAATAAAATCATAGATTTATGAAGCCCAGTGTATGCAACTAGCGCCCTCTAGTTTCAAACTTAAAAATTTCTACAAATTCTTATTTCTTGCTCACAAAAACATAACATTGCCAACTTTCAATTCGATTCATTAAACCGTTTTAAAATTGTGGCTTAATTTCGAGAATAAACTTTTACTTTCAACACCCTGTATCTCTAGAACGAGTAACAATCCGAAAAAACTTATATGACTTAATCGGCTTAGTTTGATATCTAGTATCTCCAGTTACTCTACGGCCCATAAGTTACCGGACACCCTGTATATAATTAAGTAACAATCTGTATATAAAAAAAATTAAAATTTTATTGTACTGGGTGACCAATCAAATAAGATAAGACGCCGGCTATGATTTATAAGCTTTTCTGAAAAATTAGTTTATGATAGACGGCCAACAGAAAGCGCTGGATAGCGTTAGAAGGCGTAATAATACGAATAATAAAAACCTAATTTTCTCAAGTTTATATTATAGTTAGGGAATACGAAACTAAAGATAAATGCAATCTTAAAAAAAAAATCAAATAACTTTTGTTCTTTGCGGTGTCCTCAACTCTTTGGTTAAAAAGATAAGGGGGATAACTACTTTTGTGAAAAATTAAGAGAATTCTTTACAAAGATATAAAATTTCCAGAAAAGAGAGAGAGAAATGTCGAGCTGTATTTTTTTGTAAAAAGTTAACGTTAAATTAAAAGTGTCAAATATTTTTGCTGATTTCTACTAAGAATTTAAATGAAAAATATATAAAAAACGGTACTTTCGGTTGAATTTAGGCTTTTTAGTTGATTCTAACTGCGAAATCTACTACTATTAATTGTTAAGTAAATATTGTAGTTTATTTTAAATTTAAAATATGAGTATATTAATTAAGTTGTAGACTACCATTTTGTTGTTTTTTTCAGCGATCCCAAATAACTCTTTATTCAAGAATGTGGGAATTCATGAATTCACGAAAGCATGTTTTTGTTAAAACTTACGACGAAGGAATTCGAAGGGTACGTCAGTCCAAAGGTAAGGAAAAACAAAAACTTCCAACATTTTGTTTATTTTAAAAGTACCGGGTGGACAAATAAGAATGAACGCAATGTCATAGCCGTAGAAAATATTTAATTAACTGGCCTGTCAACATTCGGTGGGAAAAAAATTAAAAATAGTTTGGCTAAAATGCATTTTGGACGTCGATGTAAGGAATTTCCGTTTAATTACTTAATTTCTTCATATACAAGAATTCATATTTATTTTATTTCAAATTGTTTTTAACAAAGGCAATAACTTTATATTTGCGTTATATAAAATGTATTAGACAGTGACCATTGTCTTATTTGTTGCTCATCAGATCAATTGATGAACATGCCTTTCAAAATAAATACTTTTTGTTCCAACATTATTGTGTTTGTGTTTAATTTGTATTTAGATCAACAACATACAGCAAAACGTTTGTAATACCCAATAAAGTTAAAAATGTAAATGTAAATGTGTTCATTTTATTTAATGTATGTATGTCAAATAATACTAGCTAATAAACGCCCTTCTAACATCGACTTTGACTCACCTTCGACTACTTGTACACCCGGTTCCTCGGAAAAGCAAATAACTGTGTTCAAGCTCGTATTTACAAAGGCACCGCCGCTAGTGAAACTACTGTGGTCTTATTTAAAAGAGCTTATCTTATAGTAACATTTAAAATATAGTATGACCAATTTTTGTTAGGTATATCAGTTCTCGCTAGAGGGGACTATTTACGCAATCACCAGATTTTTCAATTTTTTTCAAATATTTTTAATAGAACCATGTATAAATAACCGATACTTTTATAAGAAGGTTTAAATGAAATTAAAAATTAATTCTAGATGGCAGAGCATTTGATATGCTGTCGGTATAGGTTTTTCTGGAAGGAAAGAGCGTTATTTTTGCGGCATAACTCTTCCTGATGGTAAATTTAAACATTAACAATAACTATAAATTACTTTATTTAAACTTTTTAAAATAATATATCGATTCCATACAGGCTATTACATATTATGATTTTTGGTATCTCTAGCTTTTTTTCGTTTTTGATTTAAATGAATATTTATATATGGTTTGGTATTTGAAATTTTTGAGAAATATTGAAAAATTTGGTGATTGCTCAAATAGCGCCCTCTGGCGGCGACGGTATAGCAAGATGGACTAAATTTTAAATGTTACTATAGGATAAACTCTTTCAAATGACAGCAAGTTTGTTCAATTTGATTAAGGCAGACCGGAGTTATGAGTATTTCTTTCAAAAGAAGTTGCCCTCATCTCAGTTTATTTAGCGAGCTAGATCGCAATGTATTAAAGAAAAGTTATACCGTATATTCCAAAGAATAAAACACTTAATTTTTGACATAACTTTATTTGGCATATTATCGATAAAATTCTATAATCTTCTTAGTCATATGTTGAAGGCCCTCTAGCGGTAAATTTAGGAATTTGAGAATAATTTCCAGCGATTTATCTTAATCGATTTTGTAATGAATTTATTTCTCTCAAAACATTGTGATGGTTCCTGAGATATGGCTTGCGTCCATTCTTATTTGACCACCCGGTATACTAAAATATCCTAAAAAAGTCAATAATTGAATATACGATGGTCTTACAAATGTTTTAATAAATATTATAATAACATACCTTTAAAAAAATCAGTTCTATGGCGATATTTCTGTTTTTTAACTTTTAAATTTTTTTTTATCAATCTCTGGATTTACTTTTGCTCATCTATGAAGAATTAACATACTTTTATCACATCCCATAAAACTTTATGGTTCATAAAAACTTTTTGAAAGTTCTCTAAATTTTTAAAGAGGTGAATAGACAAAATATACAACTAGAAACGAGAGAGAGAAGGATTGACGGTTACCAAGTTATAAATTTAAGTTTTAAATACATATCGTCAAAAACTAAATGTTTTTGCCATTAGGGTACATAGGTGAGATTGCTAAATAAATATTTAAAACTCTTATAAGACTAAATCTTGTACAACAATTACTCAAATTAAAAAAAAACTAAATTACGAAAACAATCAAAACCCAAATCATTATTTTATCCATAAGCTATAAATAACTTTACTATCTAACTAACTCTCAACAATTATTAACGCATTTCTTAGAACATACCACTTCAGAGAAACTAGTGTAGAGACATGTTTTCCAGTGAGTATTTTGTGCTAATTTGTGTTACAGGGAAATACGCTCTACTTATAGAATCGCCCAAAAATGACTATACAAATGAAAGAGAACCATGTGACACGATGAAAGTTGGTCGAAATTTTGATGCTAAAGGGTTTGGAGTTGCAACCCCATTAGGATCACCACTAAGGTAATAAATAGAAAATAATTGACAGTTTTTGCGCAAACTAAATAATCGATCACCTGTTTATTTTTTATTTTTAAGCAAAATTATGTTTTCTGCTTGAGAAAAGCGAAGGCTTACTCAAAAATGCATTCGAGAGGAAGGACACTACTTGTTTGAACACCATAAAGAAGTTTATTTACTTTTTGGTTTTGTGGCTGGGCTTTTAATTTGTTTTCTATATAATATCCTGCTGTATGCACTTATACCTTAAATAAATGCCAGGGCCGTATTTACTTATTAATAATGTTCAAATTTCTGATGATGGAAAGATGACATCGAAACGTCTAAATATTTTTAAGTGTGATACATGGTTCGTTTAGGGTTTAGAGAGATTTAAAAAAAATTAAATGAAAAATGTAGGTCTGTATTTAACCCACCAAAACCCACTAGGATAAAGCCAAAAAAGTTGCTTTAATAATCTTGTATCTGTTGTTTTGTAGCGGTTAAAATAAGTCAGATAAATTTAAAGAAACAAAAACCCAAAATTTTAGATTGTTTCAAATAATTCAAAAAGTAAAAAAAAAAACGATACGATATTAGTAAAAAAAGTCCGCAACTTTGTAACCATTTATCCGATGCTGTATATCTTTTTTTACGATAGATATCTATGATGAGGCTCGAATGTTGGTCACCCTGTATACTTTATCAATGCCAAAAAGTAACAGCAGTATTTACTAAAGGGTTCTAAATCTAAACTAAATTGACAATGGGTTTAAAATGACAAGTATTAAAATAAGTCTACTGAAGTTTTGTATTGTAAATATTTTTTTTTGGATTTTCTTTAAATTTATAAAGAAAAAATATTTTAGTATGTAGGTTAGGTTAGGTTAGGTAAGAGTGGCAGACCCTTGGTTCTGACCAAACAGTCTCACGTAGTCCTAATTAGGTCCGTTGTGATACCACACGTGTTCCGTAGAACCCACCTTCATCAGATCACTGATGGTTTATGCGACGTAACCGCGGAAGGATTTTAACAACTCATTCAAACCAGCCACTACTGTTCAGAAATCTGCTCAGCCGTCCAAGTTGTAAGTTGCTTAGTTCCTCCAGGCTATCGAAAGATGATTCACCCAGAGTAGTGAACCTCCTTCTTGCGAGGCCAGGGCATTCACACAGAAAATGTTGAATACTTTCTTCCTCTTCCTCATCTCTGCAACTTCTGCAGAAGTCGTTAGTGGGCATTTGCATACGTTCGGCATGTCTACCGAAGAGGCAATGTTCGGTAACAACCGCAGTAATATTTCTCACGTCTTTTCGACTGTGTCTCAATAGCTCTGCGGTTCTCTTTTTATCGAATGTGGGCCACAGTTGCCTGGATGTACTACAGGTTGTCAACCCTGTCCATCTGTTCTGTGCAAGCTGCTTGGCCGTGTAGTCAATCTCCTCTTTGACGAATCCCAGTGGTTTGTTCACTGTATTGTCTGCTAGATCAGCTGGCATGCCTGCGCCCTCTCTTGCGAGCGCATCGGCAGCCTCGTTGCCATCTATTTTGGAGTGTCCAGGAACCCAGCACAGAATAACCCGATGTTGGTTGCCAAGTGTGCATATATTGTTGCAGCATCGCTTTACGAGCTTTGATTTAACGCTGCTGGAACAGATTGCCTTAATCGCCGCCTGACTATCACTGAAGATGGTGATTGACGAGGCTACTCCCAAGCCAAGGTGTTCTTGCAGGATATTGACCGCCTTCTCTACTGCCAGTACTTCCGCTTGAATAGTTGGGGAGTCTATACGATTTCTGTATTTGTAAACTTTCGGAAAAGACCCCGGCCCCCACACCAACGTCCATTTTTGAACCGTCTGTGAAGATTGCGTGATCTGTTTTCGTTATATTCTGATTGCCTTCCCACTCTTCCCTACTCGGAATGAGTATAGAATACCTTCTATCGAAGCATGTTATTGGGACAGAGTAATCAGTCGGGTCTCGTAGATTATTCCCCGGGTGAATCTTTAGTATAGTCTTTAATTGAACTGAAACTGTATTTGCAACAATATCCAGATAAAATTATTTATCGGTAAAACGATTTAATTACAAAAATCGAATTTTTAGTATATACGGAAGTATAAGTTTTACCAAGACTCATAACTAGGCCTAAATATTTTGCTTCTGTGTATTTTTTTATATTTTTAAGAAATTTAGTTCACTATAAATATTGATATTTATAACTTGAATAATTACCATAACATTATCAATGCAAAAACATACTGAGGAGCAAAATAGAAAGTTCCTTGGCATAATCCTAAACAATAGGATTGCTTGTAGTTTAATTACATTTCTGGTATAAAATATTACGGCAGTATTTTTCCTTGTTTCAGAGATGCAGTTAATTTAGCGGTTCTTAGTTTAAAAGAAGACGGAGAACTTACTAAACTAAAGAATAAATGGTGGTACGATAGAACCGAGTGTCTTAAAGATAAACAGGTAATTGTAATTCTTGCTGATTAGATAGATATATTTAAAAGCATTAAACAGTTAATCATTAATATGCAAGGTAGTAATAAAATATTAGGAAAAATAAAAATAATCAAGGATTAATAAAATATAGGCACAAAGAAACGACATAATAAACAAAAAGTTATATAACATAAACATCTAAACTAATTTTATATATTTTCTTTGCGACTCAACTTACAAACCTATTCAGTAGCGTGCAAAGCTGTTTAAAAAGGGTGGGCATAAATTACGTGTACGTAGACATGTCCACTCCTCCATGTTTATTCTACACAACCGACGGCGACGCTAGACGTTTATAGCAAAAGAAAACAAAGGGCAGGACACTAATATTATTATTATGAATATATTTCATCCACATGCGTTTTATATATAGATTTGGATAAATAAATATCATCCACTTGATTGAACATATTGCTTAAAAAGCAAGTAAATAATATGTAAATTATAATTTAAGATACTTATTAGCAAACATTATCTTAAATCTTTATAAAAGTACTTCTTATTTTACGCTACCATTTAAATCTTAACTATCCTAAATATTAAACAATATAGGGACATTTTTCATGTTATATCGAGAACGCGTAGTATATTTGGAAACCACGACAAAACTTGAAAATTGGCACCATAACAACCGCGGGCAAATGGCTGTAGGAGGGTCATGTCTCGAGTCATGTGTGTGTCTTTCGCTCGCTTCCGTTCATATAAAAGCAGTGCTGTTCCATAAGAATCTAATATAAAGGGAGATCTATGCTTTTTGGACGGTCATACGGGATGCTTAAACAGCGATTCAATTTTCGATTAATTAACAATGAATGCGTTCATGGAAATGATCTTAACTGATAGTATAGTAATATGTGATATACAATTAACTTTTCCGTCCTCTACATATAGAGAAATATTGCCAGATATTTCATGGATAAAACTTTAAATATAAAGAAATAATTTTGGTTTGCGTTTGTTTCATTGCTCCCAGGGTAGGCAATGCTTTTTTATCTATATTGTATGCACGCCACTCATACTATCATTTAAAAAAATATATTTAATATAAAATGTCCCCTAATAGGGTGGTTTTACGCCCCAATTAACCTGATGGGCTAAAATGGAGGCAGGATTCAGATTCAATGACCTCGAAAACATATTGACATGAAAGTCTAGTCCAGTGGACCTAACTTTTTCTTTGTGGGGTCATGTTATTATTCTAGGTTGTCGCTTTTGCTAAATAAATGTAGGACCATAAAAAATTAAAAATGTATTTGTATTTACAATATTTTTTACATCACTCCTACTTAAAAATATAATATCGCTATCAACAACATTCCAAATGTTCCCAAGAATCCGTGTTATGAAAATATGAGGGTCATATTTAAGATTTAAAAACAGATCTGTTACATCCACAACCGTGATTCGTTGCACCGATAAATCGTCATTTTCTAGCGTAAAATGTTATAAAATAACGGAATCTGCTGCCAGAAGCACTACAATTCGGTATTTTTGGCACAAATTCAGAAATAGATAAGGATGCTTTACTGGTGTAGACAGGGTGTATGAACTTCATAATTTTTTATGGCAAAACTTCACCACTATGCGATTTCGTCGGGTTTTATTGGGGTGTTTAGTTGTTTTTATAACATTGAGAGCGCAACAATGTTTTTCATAATTTTCTTTGGCTCTATAGCAACATAATTTTATGATGAAATAATCAAGGGCATAAATAAATAATAGTTTAAAGAAAAATGTAACAGTAAAACAAGTCTGTGGTGTGCAGTGACATTATTAAAACTCATGAATTAAGTTTTTCCTATAAACCCATATAAAAATCAAATATTAGGATATCACGATAATATTAATAATAATAATAATAATAATAATAGTAATATTAATAATAATAATAATAATAATAATAATAATAATAATAATAATAATAATAATAATAATAATAATAATAATAATAATAATAGCAGCAGGGACGTCCTTAAATAGAACTGAGGACCTCGAGACATTACACAGTGGGTTATATGCTGCAGCAGCAACTGTAATTGAACTCAATGGTCAGGCATTATATCAGAGAACTGAGAAGAAAATTACCAAGAAGCAAGTGGTACCCGCTTGGAAAATGAGACTAGAAAAACAAATAAGCCAGTTACGAGCACAAAGTGATATCATTGGAGAACATCTAAATGGAAACTCTAGCAACAAGGTTGCTAAAAAGGTTAAAGAAGTACTGAAAGCAGAGAGTATTCCTTTAGACAGTCCCGATGTAAAACGGTTGCTAACAATCGTAAGAGACAACATTAGACAAAAATGTAAGGCTAAAGGCGCCCGTCTAAGGCGGTACAATAAAGCCACAAAGAGGAAGGTACAAAACCAACAGTTCACCACGAACCAAAAAACCTTCTATAGGACATTGAGCCAAGAAGAAAACGACGTTACTCCAACTAATGACATAAATAAAGACCAATTTAATGCATTTTGGAGTAATATTTGGTCCGACGCGTCCCATTTCAACGAAAAAGCAAGCTGGCTCGAAAAAGTTGAAGCTGAGGCTGAAACTTTGCAAGAAATGCCCGAGCCGCAAGTAACATCCATCGACATAAGGGATGCCACTAAGAACTTGGCTAACTGGAAATCACCGGGACCTGACCAAATTCATAATTTTTGGCTCAAAACCTTCACCAGCTTACACCCTATAATAGCAAACTGCTTTAGCAAAGCTCTCCTAAACCCCGAACACTTCCCAGCTTATCTTGCCAGTGGCAATACCTTCCTTTTGTTTAAAAAAGGGCAGGTAAACGATCCAAAAAACTACAGACCGATCACCTGTCTGTCAGTGGTGTATAAACTTTTAACATCAGTCATGTACTCAAAAATATACACACACTGCATAAACAACAACTTGGTAGCTGATGAGCAAAAGGGCTGTATTAGGAGAGCTTTGGGTTGCAAGGAACAGCTTACAATCGATGCCGTTATTATAAAACAGGCTGAAGTTAAAAGGCGAAATCTAAATATGTGCTACATAGATTATAGTAAAGCATTCGATTCTGTTCCTCACGACTGGCTAAAGAAGATATTGCAAATATACAAAGTACACCCCCTAATACGCAACATGTTAGGCACCCTAATGGAGCAATGGAATACCAATCTCCATATTGGACAAGAGAAGCTTGGCAATATAAATATATCAAAAGGTATATTTCAAGGCGACTCTTTAAGCCCCCTCTGGTTCATTTTGGCCATGAACCCACTGTCCTCACTGCTAAAATCAACATCCTACGGATATCGTCCCAACTTAACTGAGAATTTTAGAATAAACCACCTTCTATTTATGGACGATATCAAACTCTACGCTGAAAGCAAAACCCACCTACAGTTCCTAATTCAAATAACCAAGACATTTAGCGATGACATCAAAATGTCGTTTGGATTAGACAAATGCGCAATCTTGAATGTCGTACGCGGAAAGACTGAACAAAATCGTGGACTGCTTGAAGGCATAGATATACTAGATGAGGACAAAACATATAAATACTTAGGCAAAACCAACAAATAAACCACACAAGCCTAAAAAGGGAGTTTAAAAACAAATACAAAAGCAGACTAACAAAGCTTTTTAATACTCACCTGAATGCTGGTAACCTTACTACTGCCATCAACACCTGGGCAATACCAATACTTACCTACTCATTCGGAATCCTTAAGTATTCAGACACGGATTTGCACGAATTAGATAGGCTTACGCGCAGGCTGCTCACAAAATTCAGATTCCACCACCCACGCTCTGCACTTGAAAGAATCTACCTAAAACGAAAGGAGGGAGGAAGAGGTCTCATTAATATATATAACTTGTGCAAGTTACAAGAGACCTCTATGAGAAAATACTTCCAAGAATCGAATGGGGAAATTCTTAAAAAAGTGGTAGCAGCAGACACTGGATATACAGCCCTTAACTTAAAGCAAAACGGATTACCTAACATCATCTGCGCGCCGCCAAGTCAACAGCTTGTAACTTGGCAAGAGAACGCTCTACACGGCAAATACCCTACTGCACTCCAAAATCCACTCATAGATAGAGAAATGTCACTGAACTGGTTAGAGAAAAGGCAGCTTCACGCTGAAACAGAAGGTTTTATAATCTCTATCCAAGACCGTGTCATTCGAACTCGAAACTATGAAAAGGTCATCTTGAAGAGAAATGTGGAAGATGTGTGCAGAAAATGCAATTGCCCCGGAGAAACGATAGAATATATCACGGCGGGTTGTGGTGCTATGGCCCCCAACGCCTACCTGGGGAGACATAATCAGGTGGCTAAGATCGTCCACAAGGAACTGGCCCATAAACTAGGGCTAAGGGAAAACCTCCCACCATACCACCAATACTCACCCGAGCCAGTCCTTGAATCCCCTGAATATCTCTTATACTGGGACAGGCCAATAATAACGGATAGAACAGTGGACCACAACCGTCCGGATATTCTTCTCATCGAAAAAACCACCAAGAAAGCTTTCATAATCGATATAGGTTGCCCACTAACACACAACCTCTCTAAAACCGAATCGGAGAAGAAGACCAAGTACTCGAATTTGGCTATAGAGATAAAAAATATATGGAAGCTAGATAAAATCGACATAATTCCGATCATAATATCGGTGGAGGGAGCTATGACGAAAAATTTCAAGCCCAATTTGGAAAAACTGGGCCTATCAGGTTATTTATACCAACTAATCCAGAAAAGCGTCATCCTCCAAACTTGCCATATAGTACGGAAGTTTCTAAACAGTACAGGTTAAGATGAATTTCTTCTCTGTACTGTAAATAATACCAGCAATACCAACAAAAAGCTGTGAAAACTAACATTGAGAAAAATAATAATAATAATAATAATAATAATAATAATAATAATAATAATAATAATAATAGTAATAATAATAATAATAAAAAATCATGGAAAAAGATCACTACTATTACAGCTATAATCCTCCACCAATACTGGAAAATCATGACTACAAGATCTACTGAGACACCCAGAATATAACGGATAGACCTGTTACACACAATAAGCCAGACATACTCCTTGTGAACAAAACAAAAAAAATATGTTACATTATAGACGTAGCAGTCCCACTTGATCATAACATGCAAAAGACAGTAGCAGAAAAGATTATGAAATATCAGGACCTTGTGCATGATCAGCAAAGAACCTATGAGTAAATTAGGGTTAGGAACCTATGAGTACCAGGAAATAAAAGTGCTGCCTTTCGTTGTATCCGCCAATGGCTTGATCTCAAGGAGTTTTATCCAAAATCTTGAACTGCTAGAATTTATCATCTTACATAGCGGACCAATGCTGTAAAGCCGCAATCCTTAGAACTACACGTATTGTCCGAAAAGTTTTGAGTTCCACATTCTAAAGCCTTGAGTGTAGCACACTCCGGCCAATCTAACCGAACAAATCGAGGAAAAAAAAAAAAAAAAAAAAAAATAATAATAATAATAATAATAATAATAATAATAATAATAATAATAATAATAATAATAATATAGAAAGAAGCTTAGAGGCAAGCGGACAGAGTAGTGATTCTATCTATATCTTTATGTTATATATTAGCGATCTAAGGGCTGCTTGACTGTCAGAAAATATATGGATCTGCTTATTGAGGTAAGCCCTCCTATTGTTTTCGTACGCATCACATTGTAATATGGCGTAGGTTTCTGTTTGGAACACTGTGGGAGACTTTCCTAAAGAGAAAAATGGATTTCTCTCCGATCTTACTCCGTGTATCCCCGCTCGGGTCCCCCTTTGGTTTTGGAGCCGTCTGCGTACCAGATTATTGCCCGAGTAGTGGTTCCTGGTGTTTTGTTTTTTCATACGTTTCGTTCATCAATTACAACCTCATATGGTATTTCATAGCAAAACCTTGGATTTATGTGGTCTGATCACTCACCTTTAGTTTTTTTTTTAATAATTAAATAAATAAATTTCACCGCTCGAAACCGTTTATGTTTTTTGGGATTTCGGATGATGCACAAATGATTGCTTACATTGGTATTTGTTGAAATCCACCTATCGCGTATGCTGCGTAAATTCTGCCCATCACTTTATAACAAATAATTGTTTCGTTCGCCTCCATTGGGGTAAAAAATAAACAAATACCGGTATTTTTTATTTTTTGGATACACATCCACATTACCATATTATTGAAATTTTTATCATAACTGTCTTCATACAAATATTTAATCGTTACCAAAATATTACCACTTGGCTTTACTATACCCTGACATTTTATTTTTTGGACACGCATTTATATATATAGGGTGGTCTATATTGGATGCGTCATAGTAACCACCGATTCTTCACATCAAAATAATAGGCTTAAGCTAAACATGCCTTAGTAAAAGGTTGGTCGTTAAAATAGTCAGATAATACTGTATTGTAGCTAAAATTTTAAATTAAATTGTTAATTAGATTTTAAATTTAGTGTAAATTCTATAAATGTTTCTTTATTTCATTATTTCTCCAATCCTACTAAAACCGAGATATTAACGCCCACTACATCACACTCAAAAAATTTTGTGGGTAACTTTATTGGGAATCTGATTAAAATTTTTAAAAGAATGGTAATTTCTAAAGAAAAAAGTTATACTTATTTCCATTTTAAAAAACATTGCATGGAGGTTTTTATTTTCAACAAAAATAATTATTCAGTTTTATTTTAAATTAGATAATAATATAATAAAAATTTGTGAATTAGAATCATTTCAACAAATATGAATACATTTTGAATTACGTATGCTGTCTAATGAATCTTTTGCAACAGCTAGGGGCGTGTCTGTATCTCTACTTTATATACTATATATTTGATATACTTACCCTAGAAGAAAAATCTAATGGGTTAAAGTTAAGGCTACGGGGTTGCCATGAAAAATTGCTTCTACGACGGCCAAACCATCTATTAGGAAACTGCTGGTTAAGAATACTGCGAACTGCAAGTGGAAAGTATTCTTGTAAATTTAGGCGATGTGGTCTATACACGATGGTGCATCACCTCATTTTTCACTTACAGTTTGCAATTATTATTAGATGGTTTGGTCCTAGCAGCCATTTTCTATGACCACCCCGTAGCTCTGACCTTAATCCTTTTAATTTTGTCTTTTGAGGTTATATCAAACATTTGCTGTATAAAATAGAGATCCAGATACGCCACCAACTGTTGTAAAGGATTCAGCTGAGCAAATTTAATTCAAAATAAACGAACTTCATTTAAAGTACCTAACGAGCTATTTGGTAAAAGGTTTACGGACATGCATAGAAGTGGACGATGAACATTTTTCACATTGTTAAAATGATTTTAATTTATAATTTTGATTACATTGTTTCTAATTTTTTATCAAAACTGAATAATTTTTTTTTAATAAAAACTATCTTGTAATGCTTTTTAAAATGCAAATATCTCTGAAACGGAATATTTTAATGAAATAAGTAAAGTATATTTTTTTCATTTGGGCCTGATGTAGTAGTCATGTAGGGTGTAACTAGCGCACTTTAAAAGGTATTTAAAGAACAGGTAGATTTATGTTACTTTCCCTAAAAAAACCCAATTACCAATTTTTATGTTTATATCTCTAAAATAGCTTGAGCTACGACAAAAAATTAAATTTAGAAATTAAACTTGAACACCCTGTCTCTTATAGAGGACCAACATTTTATTAATGCATGTTTAGTTCAAACCTATTATTCCTATATTTAGAATCGATGGTTATTCTATGGTGAGTTCAAGTCAAGCAGCATAAATTCACCCGTACTTATGTCTTGCAAAGAAATTAATGATGGAATACATATTATTTCATGTTTAAAAAAAATTAATATTAGGGACAAATACTAACTGCTTTTTGAGGCGTCATACTTAGTTTTTTAGTTTTAAAAGTAAATGACAATAGTTATTTACCTAACAAGTGCAGAAAGTGGTTTCTTTTCTTTTCCGCACACGACGGCAGTTGCACGAACAACGCGAAGCGGAGTTCGGGCAAGCCGTTAAAGGCGGAAAAGACACTTTCCGCATGTGTTAGGTACAAAAGTTTTCCTACAATCGTTATAGTTCTCAGATAAACGTCAATTAGATTCGTAATCGTCATAATATACTGTAATTACAAAAATTATTGAGCTTCTGATAAAAAAAAATATTTAATTTGCACGTATTTCACTTTATTGAGTGTTTTAGGTATGCAGTTCTCTATTCTCCTAGTCTAAAATAAAGATTTTTGTAATATTTATATGTAAATATGTGTTTATATGTAAATCGTGCGGAAAAGTAACTTTTCAGGACGACTAGCACTAGTAACTTTTCCGCACGATTTGTTAAATTAATGAATACCTTATCTAAAGGCCGAGACACAATTAAAAAATTAACAATATGCAACAAGAAACAGGTAATAGTAAATAACAAATATAATATAAATATTAATTCCTGTTGCTTAAAACTTGATTGTGTCGTGATTGATTTGTTTGTACGTGTCAACATTTATTTCTGTTCCTTAGTGTTTATCGCCTAATGAATATTTTTTAATTGTGTATCGGCCTTAAAACACTCATTATGCTGATGCATAAAACAATATTTTCACCTGCTCCAGAATGAGGTGATGTGTATTTGACATTTTAATCACAACCTGCACTTCATTATTGTTATATATACCAGGGGTGATACATCAGAACATTTTATATAAATTCTGTCACAATTTCAAAAATTGTGCGGGAAAGTAAAATCGTGCGGAAAAGCGGTACTTTCCGCACGATAAATCGTGCCGAAAAGTAACTTTTTCCCACGATCGTAGGAAAACAGGTTAAAAACCTTTTCGAAGATAGTAATTTATTTAACAGTTAAAGCATTTTCTTATAAAATAAAAAATTTATACCCAATTTGATTTGATTTGTTTTTAAAGTTACAACAATTTTACTAGTTAAAATAATTTGTGTCAAGTAAAAAAACTGAACGTTCTTACTATTTTTGGCAAGTTGTCAGACCAAGATAAGGCGACTCCAGAATATATTTTAAAGCGATACTAGTCCAATTTTCCGCTTTCCGCTGTCCCGTTTTTTCCTTTTTCTTCCCGAAAATTCCAGATTTATTGTTGAATTTAAGGTGCACGGTTTTATTCCCAAAATAGCAGTTTAGTTTACTGTTACTTTGTTTGCATTTTAAGAATAAACAGCAAATTCTTAAAGGATTCAATTTATTTTATATTATATTTTTGCTTGATGTTTAATTTTTAGGGTAACGGTTTCCCCTATGCAGATTTCGTATTTTTATTTGTTGTAAAGTCAATGTTAAATATAGATAATACTGTATTGTAGGTAAAATTTTAAATTGAATTGTTAATTAGATTTTAGATTTAGTGTAAATTCTATAAATGTTTTTTTATTTCATTATTTCTCCAATCCTACTAAAAACCGAGATATTAATTAATTTTTTATCAAATTCACAGAAGTAACGTTTACTAAGTGGTTCTACGAGGATTGTTTATGGTATTGTAACTTAGACTGTAAATTAACCGGGAGTATTTTGGTTCACCGCTGTACCATAGTACTGTACCACTGTAAAATTATCTCGACCGTTTTCCGTGTATTAATAAAACCGCTAATTTTGGTAATAACGTAATTTCTACCCCTAAAATTTACCCCTAAAAACGAAGTAATTAACAGAGCTATTACCAAACGACCGTTAAATAGTAAATTACTGCACCCGTGTGTGAAAATTGGGTGCATGTGGAATAAATTAATGGGAAAAATGATAGATCACGGGAAAACTGGCAGAAGGTGTAAGCGATGCCGATGGCGGGGCTCAAAACGATACGTTGGGAATATTAAGTGAGGTTATTATGCCACCATTGGCGGGTAAAATTAATACAATTTTGAATGTTGGTACAAACCACACTGTAATAGTATATTATTCACGAGCCGTAATGCCAGTTAATATTTACGAGAATAAAATTTGGGACACGAACTGCTGCGAGTATTGTAAAGTATCCGAATTCTTCGGCGGGTTTACTTTACGTTCTCTAAGACTATTTTATCAAAGAAATAAATCGTATTCATATTTCTCACCCAGCATTACCCTGTGCCGGCTTATGTTAGTATACTTCTCGCTGTCCTGAGATTCCTCAGTGATATACGTAATTAAAAACCAAAATTGTATGTGAAATTTATTTTGGAATTTCATTTTAAATTAATCAGAATAACTCTTTCATTGATTTGAAAAATGAAATTGTTTGAATGTGATTGATCGTAAACTCACAATAATTACCATTGATAAAACTATTTTCCCCTGAAGGGATAAGAATTTACGCACTGTAGCGATTATAAGATTGATAGCAAAACAACGTTGCCGACCTCCACCAAATAAATAAGCAGTCGGTGTACGGTATTTCACGTAAGCTTTTTATGGCCGTCGGCGTCGATGACACACGTCATTTCCAGTAACATTTTATTTTACAGAACTTAAGGTTTGGTAAGGGCCGGGGACTGGTGTTCCTGCAATAGTTAATTACCAAATAAATAATATACAGGGTGATTCCTAAGTTGATACTTCTTTTTTAACTGTGTATAGAAGGCATTAAAATAAACAACTTTTTCAAATACCTTTTTTCAAAAAACTTAAAAATAGCCGAGTTACAGAAGTAAAAATCTAAGTGCGGGCCTGGTAATCAAAACGTAGCCCTTTACTTTATATTGGTTTTCACCGTTTTTTGTATGTTAGTCATGCATTTTACGGATCAGTAGCCAGTTATTTATTTTGGCAATTCACTGCGCGCCGTGCGGTTTTCTGAAGCAAATTAATTTTTTTAAATAGGGAAAATGGTAAAATTTGAAAACAATGATCTAATTGTGGTGCTAATTTATTGTGAGTATCGTAAAAGTGAGGTTGTATCTTCTCTACACCCAGAAGTTTTTTTAATGCTATTCAACGGGCAAGTTAGGCAGAACCGTATTGGATTTGTAGTGTAATAAATAAATTTAGGTACATTATTTTTGGGTTTTTTGAAAAAAGGTATTTAAAAATAGTATTTATTTTAACGCTTTCTATACTCAGCTAAAAAAGAAGTATCAACTTAAGAATCACCCTGTATTTACTTGAATTTTCATACTCACATACACCAACAGTTTATAATCAGAAAGTCTACGGACTAAATGATAGCGAAATGATCTATAAAAATACCAAACACAACAACAATACTGCACTTATTACTCAACACGTGAACGAATAAATGCAGGCTCTGTGATATTGAAAGAACGCACAGAAGACGTATTGATGAAGTACAGAAAGAGATGTGCGAGGGCAAGACCGTAAGAAAAAGATCAGATACTAACGACAGTCGATGTCGGTGCTATAACAATAATCTCTTGACGGGTTTTAGCTGATTAATGGGCCATAGATTGGAGTGGTCAGTGTGTTTCCTTGTCGTGTACATGTAAATATACGGTAAGTTATATATCCATCTCTCATAAATCTAGCCAATGTTCGTGAGGAAAACTCGTTTTCGGAATTAAGGAATTTTTAAACCACATGATGGCCAACTCGTTTGACCAGAGAAACGTCACAGCATTAAAAACATAAAATTAGCAAAATTTAGTATAAACGAGAACGAACGTGTACAAAAATTATTGATTTGTAGAAATAGTAAATATTTATGCCACACCCAATTTTCATTTTACCATTAAATTTGTTAAGAAACGATTATTTTTAAGTTTGTTAACTTGACAACGTCGCGTTATGATGGTTATCAACCTATTTTTGTGACCAATTCATTGACCAATTCCTTACAGATTGTAACCATCATTGTCAACGCATTATATTGTTTTTAGCAAGCATGATTAGGGTGTATTTTGTAACTTTATTAAAAGTATTTTTATTAAATATACCATATAAAAGAAAGAAAGGAAACTTAGAGGCAAGCGAACAGAGTAGAGCGTCTATCTCTTGCATTAAAGTACACAGGGACGCCAAAGGTAATGGGTTCTCTGGGGCACAGGTAGACAATGACAGGCTGTTTTGTCTTTGTTGAGACTCATCAGAAAGAAATAACCTGTTAGCAATTCCGTGTGCCTCAGGGAACCCCCACCTTTGGCGTCCCTGTGTACTTTAATGCAGCTAAGTTCTACTATTTTGTTTAATTTTTTTACAAGGCAGTTTTACGGATTATTGCTCCACCCCATTGGGCGACTGCAGCGCAATATAGATCTGAATCTACAAACCCATAGAGATGTGTAGGAAAGTACAAAAAATGTTTCCGATACTGAATGTGTGGCCTACCGTGCTTGGTTTTTTTATAGTTCTACGTTTTTACGTCTGATGGCTATATTTTTCATTGAGTTGACTCTTACAGATGGCAATATTAGGTTTTCATCATAAATTTATTCTTAAAAATGTCTTGAAATCATATTTTCGCTGTATTAGGAATTGCTTACAGGTTATGGCTTTCTGATGAGTCCCAACAAGGACGAAAGAGTATGTCAGTGAAATGCAAAAGATAGACACACTACTCTGTCCGCCTGCCGCTAAGTTTTTTCTTTTTATATAATTTAACGGACACTAAATTCTACTATTTTGTTTAATACTGTATAATATGATAAAATGGACCGTTAATTTTAAGTGTGTAAGAAATTAAGCCATTTAAGCGCGCCATGCCACAGCATGTTTGTTATCTGACGAACTGGCCGAAGCACTTAACAAGAAGTATCCTCATATGTCCCGATTGGTCTCCCTTTTAAGGGTGGGAGAATTACTTGAATCGCAAATGTGACTTAACGTACTCTAACAACAATAAGTACCTATTTGATGAATAAAATACGTTGTTTATGGTAATTGGTCTGAGATCGCAACCCTTGAGCAATAACCATAATATTTATTAGTGAATATTGATATTTGTTGCTCAAAAATGGCATAATAATGAAAAGATTATCTACCAAACAGTCGTAGAAACATTAAGTAAGAACAATTATAAAAGAAGTCATGCCTTTGCTAATAGTTCAAAACGAGCTTCTTTCCTACACACAACAAAGCAATATATAAAAATCATTATTCTCTTGAATAGAGACCATGCGATGACATTACTTCCAAATAATTTAAGCCGCAAACGAAAATTCGAGAGCGAACTTCATATGTCGTAAACAATATAATTCTAAATTAAATTAATACTTAGAAAATGTGACTATAATTAGCTAAGCTTTTATTTTGGACTTAATTATTTCATCTCTCTGGTTTAAATTGCAAGTCAATCAGCCACATAGGATGTAAAACAAGAAAATCTATTAATAGAATGCAAAGTCTTGGAGGTAACGTGTACACTGTACATCCTATGGTAGAGCTTTCCTTGTTCCATATACTAACAGATCGCCCTGATTTTTAAAATCTCTTCTACCATATTAAGGACTTTTAGAAGGTCTTTTTACAATACCACCGCACTGTGTTGGCCTTTTAAGGTATCGATTACTTATTTCGAACTAAAAGTGATACTTTGAAAAGTCATGTTTTACATGCGAATCACCGTGGTTTTCGGGCTAAGTAGAATTTAAAGTTACTTCTATGAAGGACATGGCATGCACTGAAACTTAAAATTTCTAAGAAAACTTTGTGCTGAGAGATTTATAAACTTCTAGAAGTTAAAAATTTATGGTAAGACTTTAACGGTGTTAGTAACGGTAGTAGCAAAGTTTTTTTGACCAATGTACCCAAATCACGATCATGGATCTTTTTATTAAGAAAAAGAATGAACAATATTATATATACTTAGATAACAAGTGCGGTATAAGATATCGTAACACGCCCTCAAAGTATGCCATGGAAACAATCCGGCAGGACTTAAATTATTACTCGTGACGGGTAAAAGATAAAGGCGAATTAACAAATGTAAATTCAAAGTTCTAAAAGAAATTTATTTTTTAAAATTACAGTACTTGAATTGTGCATAATACAAAAATGATAAATTTAAACTAAGTGAGAGACGTGTTCACATACTTCTAAACATGTTCCCATTCATCTTTCTATAGAATCTTATATTGGTGAGCGCCTTTGTCGAGTTGTCAATCTTCTGAAATGAAATTTGTAATTCTAGCCTTAATATCTTCTAAATTTTCTCAAAAGGGGTTCGTGTATAGCAGGGGTTCCCTACTGCCCACTATGAGAATACATTATTTTTTAGCGCCCCCATTTTTTCACCTACTTAAAAACCACTATAACTTCAAATTAAATTAATTAATTATTGTGAGCTATATTAGCGGAGATTAAACATTCATCATTCTAAACGAGACTTTTACTATAACCCGCAAGAGTTAACTTGAGACCTGAGCGCAGTAGGTAGTACACAACGGCGCTCAGGTCTCAAGTTAACTCTTACGGGCTACACCTGCCAATGAGAATGATTATTGAAACGCAAATTTATAATATTCAGACAGAGTATCTTTTATTCAAAATAAAACAAACATAATCGATTTTTATATAAAAACTAATGTGAAGGATGAATCTGATGCTGTTTAATAAGTTTGCTGATATCAGGTTCCAATTTACTCAAGAACGACCGCATTGATAAAGGAATGCACAAATCGGGTTATTTAACAAAAACTTGTTAAAACATGATTGCCTGCGGTCTATTATCTACGAAAATTACCTATCTAGGAATACTAATAACTATTAAAATGCAAAAGTGTGCCTGTTGCCTTTTTTTTTCTTTGTTTGTATCTACTTTCATTTCGAAACGGAGCGACCGATTGACATGATTTTTATTTTATTTATTCAATAAAACAGAGAAATATCGAACCTAGTTTGAACAATCTCTTAATTAATATAAAGATATCAACTAATAGTAGTTGAAGTTCACAAGTTGTAGTCGAAAGTCGAGAGCTCAGTCGGTGTCTAAGAGTCCTCCTAGCTAGATGAAATTATAAATCGCCCCCCAAGCCTCTACACAACGTCCTCATTTTTTTTCTGGGTCTCTTACCGCCCCCCTTAAGCCCTGCAGCGCCCACAAGGGGGCATTATCGCTCACTTTTGGAAAGACTGGTGTATAGGTTGTGAACCGTAATGGCTACCTAATTGGCATATTGCGACTAATGATTCGACCTTCGGAAAATTATTCCAAATAATTTAAATTATCAAGAGCGTACATCGTTCTTTGGCAAGTATAGCCTTATAAATATGTAACACAAGTTATGACAAGTTTGATGGCTCTTAAATTTAACTTTGCTATTAATCCCACATTATAAATTGCCTATTTCTGACGATTCGATTGACGATTCTAGAAATATTCTTCGGTCTAAACCTAGGTTTTAACTTAGGTTTAAGAGGACCTTATAAAATTGGGCTTAGGTTTTCAGAGAAAAATATAATAGTAGTGCATATACAAAATTTTATAAAATTTCTTTTTTTTTTTTTTTTTTTTTACGGTTTGCCGATTACGTAGGCCATCTTGAACCGGTCATCGACCACAAATGTGATCTACCGACTGGGGAGTGTGAAACGGCATCTTCATCCTACGAGATATCCGATCTCATCCGGCCTGTCCGGCGTGAATAGGATGGCTAGGTGTCGATTCATTTTACACTCTTCCCTGAGGCAAGAGCACGCCGTGTTCCCAAGCGGTCACCCGCCGAAGTACTAACCGCGCTCGACACCGCTTAACTTCGGTGATCTGCGGGAACCGGTGCTTAATATGTCGACAGGCCCTTGCCTTATAAAATTTCATAAACCCTAATTTCTTTCTCACGCATGTGGTATATTTTTAAAACTTAATGCATTTCATCTAATTTAAAAATAGTATTATGATAATTGTAACTTATTATTTTAAATTATATAATTACCTATTGTTTTTGTCACAAAGCTCTAAATATATCATTAGCTTTGTAACAAAATATATTACACAAAGAATAAATAATGGAAATTGATTTACTCTGCTAATTTAGATGAAACCAAATTATGACATACATACATACATTTATTTAACTAAAATTGTATTATTTTTTAATGATTTAATTCTTAACAGGATATAGGTAGTAAAAAGATAGGAATATAAAAATTTTAAAATTACTATAATGCCCTAAAAAAAGGGTTGAACATTTTTCTTTTTTAGATTTTTTTTTTAAAAGTAAGCTACTAAGGTTAGCTGGTGCGAAACAATTAAAAAATGATTGTAAACATTGCAAAACAAAAAAATTATTGTAATTTTTGTTTCAGGATTCCCCCCGCAACGAACTTTCATTAAGCAACGTTGCCGGTGTTTTTTACATTCTGATCGGCGGACTTTTCCTAGCTATGGGCGTGGCAGCTCTGGAGTTCTGCTACAAGTCTCATTTAGAAGCAAAGAGGGCTAAGATACCTATCAGCGATGCAATAAAGAATAAGGCTAGACTAACATTGGGTGTCGGAAGAGATTTTGATAACGGAAGGGTAAGTTATTAATATGAAAACTGAAACAAGAATAATTAAAATGTTTATTAATTTTTTAGCATAAAAAATTAAAGAAATCTAACTCTAGTCAACACATTAACAACTTACACCAATCATCTCAGCCAAATAACAGCCAATCAAACACTTTAAATCGTTGTCCACGTCACTTGATTGGTTATGCGCCACCCCATGGCAATCTGACTATGCCTAGGTCAAATCAACACTCACATCAACACTTACATCAATCACCGCATCAACATCAGTACACACCACGTCATCACCAACAGTCGATGCTTAATGTTGGTCTCGCAACAACATAATGAACAATGAAATAAGTAATAAAATCCCTGGCACTGTATATATATTCGCACCAACGACCCCTAATAGAGGTGTAATTGAAATTTACATTAACACTTACCTTTATTACATTTATAATATCAACTGCCGCAATAACATCATTATGTTAACAGCATGTTTGAAGGTTAGATACAATGATGTTTCTTGAAGGATAGAAGAGTTTTAGACTTGCATTGTCCTTATTTGTTTTTAATTCACAATGCTTCAACTGATAACTATATCCAGTCGTCTTTAGGTAAATACTAAATAAGTACAGTAATTACAGCTCTATTTAGACTTGTTCCCAAGCAGCATTTTCACAACGTCCGACTAATTTTGTAATACTTGCGACGTCGCATTAAGTACAAATAATACACACCTCTTGACCGTTACTAGACGACGTTGAGTCGTCCTTTGTTTTGACCATATTTGATAACGTTGTACCGAGGTACAACATCCAACGTCAGATCAGCGTTAGGGGTTCTATATAATGTTGCAACAACATGAATATTTTATCCATGTGTCCTTTTTCGGTATTGAATCAGCATTTGACTGATGAAGCCTCACTAGGTTTTTTGACGGTGGCCAAAATAAATAAAGTCCATTTTCTTCCCACTTATGGGGAACTCCGCACTGGTTCCACTTCTTGCAACTCCTGGATTAGTACCACTTTAAAGTAGTCACCCATTTCTTTCTTTCTTCAATTTGTACAAGAAAACTAGATGATTAACGATTAATAACTCGACGATTAAGAACGACTACCTGGTGCGCGCGTTAATATGTTGTTAGGTTATGGATCGATTATCAGGCGTGATTACTATTACATCCGTAGGGATGCTAACATATCCGTGGGAATTTTAGTTGCTGTTATTTTACCGCTAATGTTAAGCCATCCACAGAATATGTTTTAATTTAATCGATATAAAAATTAAGACAACCTTAAATATTGATTGTTATAACTAGCGTTAGTTCGGATAATTTTTAATACGTATTGCTACGTGCCCGCGTTTTTACCGGCTCCGGCATTTGTAGCATTTTCTGCCGTATTTTGATAAGTTTTTTTGGTGAAATTTCGTACTCGGTCCGCCTATAGTGTTTCACTATCTGTGGCCCTTTGTTTCCATTGATTTAATCAGTGAAGTGCCCAATTATTGCCATTTGTTTGCTATGTTGGGTTGGTCAAGATGACTCTTATCTGCGTTTTTTGTAAGGAATCCATTACCACTCGCAAAAAATTAAATTGCTCAGAGTGTAAAAACGCCAGTCACGCTGCCTGTGTCCACAAATCGGTCGACGTTGCCGGTTTGCTAAATGAGATCAATGGCTTATCCTGGAAATGTACCGATTGTGTTAACATGTGTATTACAATCAATCAAGAGTCTCTTAAGAAATTGGTCGAAGATCAAGTTCAGGCCGCACTTGCAACCCTGTCCGCTGTTTTTGATGGACTAAAGACTGATCTTACCAAGCTCGTTTCTGAGAAACTTAGCGGAATAAACATTACCAATGCTGAATCACCTGCCAATTATGCCAGTGTTGTCAAAAACAATACTCAACCGGCAATATTGATAAAACCCAAGAATCAGTCGCAGTCGAATGATGAAACAAAACAGGCCATGCTGATGCATATTGACCCTATGGAGGCTAGTTTAAAACTTGCTAAAGTTAAACCTGTGGGTAACGGTGGTGTTTTGGTCGGATGTAGGAACCCTGAGGATAACATAAAGCTCAAGGCACTTGCTGAAAAAAATTTAGCTGACTCATATGTGATAAAGGAACTGGTGGAATCCCAGAGTGAGAATTGTTGGTTTTACTGATCCATACAGTGAGGAGGATCTATTGATAGTGTTGAAACAATTAAATTCTGATATCTTTGTAGCGAATTCTCTGTGTCAAATTATTAAAATAGGTAAGACGAAAAATAATCCCAACCGTTTTCAAGCTGTAGTACAAGTTGATAGAGGCACTTATGATAGAATTACGAGGGTGGGCAACGTATTTGTGGGGTATGATGCTTGTAGAGTATATGACGGCGTTGAGGTTAGTAGGTGTTTTAATTGTAATGAATTTAATCATACGGCTAAAAGTTGTTCCAATAAGCGTAGCTGTCCTAGATGTGGAAATGACCACATTATCAGTGATTGTCATTCAAGGGCTCTTGAGTGCTCAAACTGTATTAAGGTAAATAATGGAAATCACGGCAACCCTGTAAGTACCGCACACGCTGCATGGGATATAAACAAATGCGAGGCTTATAAAAGGGCATGTGCGAAACTACGGGCCAATATTCTGGGCCAATAGCAATTATTGACGCCTACTTATTTCGGTGCAACTGTTTCCCCCCACAATTCCATTTCTCATGCTAATATGGTACTTCCCAGCATTAAGCAGTTACAAACCCCAAATATTTTATTATATTACCAAAACACGAGTGGACTTCTCACTAAAACTGCGGAAATTCTAAATAGTACATCATATTGCAATTTCGAATTAATAGCTCTAACAGAAACGTGGCTAAATTCGTCTGTTTTTACTAATGAGGTGATAAGTTCTAGATTTAATACCTATCGTGCTGATCGTGATCCACATGCAACTGGCAAAACAAGGGGTGGGGGTGTTTTACTAGCTGTTGACCAGCGATTTAAATCATCCAGAATTATATTTCAGAACGAAAATTTGTTACCGCATATTGACTTAATAGGCGTTAAGGTCTGTTTCGATTACTCGACGATGCTGTTTTTTGTAGTTTATATACCTCCACCGGTCACCTTAAATGATCTAGATAATCTTTTTGAGTTTTTTATTGCATCTGTTCCTGTATTTGATAAAAAAGTCTGTATTCTGGGTGATTTTAATTTACCCTTATTCTCAGAGTTCGTGGATAGTGGTGTGGAGAATCATTGTACAAGAGCGCTTAGTCATTTTTTAACTTACATGAATCTGAAGCAAGGTAATTATATCAGGAACGCTAACAACAGAATATTGGATCTAGTACTTCATAACAACAAAAAATGCGTAGTTGAGGGTGCCTCGGATATCTCGCTTGTAGGGGAGGATGAACATCATCCTGCCCTTTCTATATCACTGGAATACTCTCATTCAGTTAACCACAAACATGACTTTGTGATAAACTTTGAAAATAACTATAATTTTCGCAAGGCTAACTTTCCTTTAATGTATAATAAGTTTCTGGATGTTGATTGGTCGTTTCTTACATCACTGGATAGTTTGGATGGTGCATGCACTTCTTTCTACAACAAATTGTTTGAGATTGTTGACTTATGCGTGCCACGGTATGCGAAAGCTCCGAACGGTAAGTATCCACCGTGGTTTACTAAAAACATTATCCAAGACATAAAAAAGAAAGATAAGTTCCATCATAAATACAAGAAAACGGCTTGTCCCCAATCAATGCAAAATTTTAAATTCTTAAGATCCAAAATTAAAAAAGATATCCAAACTTCCTATAAACACTACCTACAAAAAATAGAACTTGATATTAGGAGAGACCCTAAAAAATTCTGGAATTTCATTAAAAGCAAGAGGGAGACCTCCAACATTCCAAATGCAATGTCTTATGACAACGAAGAATTTACTGATCCTCTTGATATTTTAAACAATTTTGCTAAATTCTTTGAACAGTCATTTCTGAATAGTACTTCCGGTGCTTTAAGAAATGATCAAACTATTTATAAACATATTATTAATGTCCACTACTTTTCTGAGGATGAGGTCATCAATGCCTTAAAGAAGATTAAACCGAAGTTTACTACAGGGCCGGATTCCGTTCCGGCATTTTTAATCCACGATTGCCGTTTTGTTTTGGTGAGACCGCTTCATGTTATATTTAATCTATGTCTTAAGTATCAGTCAATACCTCAGATATGGAGAACTTCTAAAGTATGTCCTGTATATAAAAAGGGTGATAGGTCAGAAGTATCTAACTACCGACCAATATCAATTATCTGTAATTTTTGTAAAGTGTTTGAGTTCCTACTTCACGAGTCTGTCTTTCCGTTCATCCGCGGGCAAATAACTCAGCAGCAACATGGATTCTTTAAGGGTAGATCCACGATAACCAACTTGCTTAATATGGCACAAAATCTTTCTGAGTCGTTGGATAAGGGTATACAAACTGATGTAATATATTTAGATTTTTCAAAAGCTTTCGATCGACTTGATCATGGTATTTTGATTTCAAAATTAGAAAAGTTTGGATTTTCACAGTCGTTGTTGGCACTTATTAAGTCATATCTCTCCAACCGCTGCCAGTATGTTTCCCTTCATGGACTCAGCTCTAATAAATATACCGCTGGCTCCGGTGTCCCCCAGGGATCGGTGCTTGGGCCGTTACTTTTTATTCTTTTTATAAATGATATTGGTGATGATCTGGATGTTGACAATTTGATATACGCTGATGATATTAAACTATATAAAAGAATTAGAAACATCAATGATTGTATTGTTATTCAGCGGAATTTGGATCTAATTAATAATTGGTGTATTAAAAATAATTTAAAGCTTAACATTGAGAAGTGTAAAGTTGTTTCTTTTACAAATAAACTTTCTGTAATTAATTTTGATTATATTCTTGAAAATAAAATTATTTCTCGCTCTGACTCATTTTGCGACTTGGGTGTCGTTTTTGATTCAAAGCTTTCTTTTATACCCCATATAAATAAGATTATTTGTGAAGCCCTTCAGAGTTATGGATTTATTGTGCGCTGCACTAGGGATTTTAACAGCGTTGATGTCTTAACAAGCTTATACAATGCATATATAAGATCGAAACTAGAATATGCCGCAGTGATCTGGATACCTGAGTATAATGTTCACATTGATAATCTTGAAAGGGTGCAGCGAAAATTCTTAAAGTACCTTAGCTTTAGGGTCGACGGAATATATCCCATGCAGGGTTTTCCCCAGACTCTACTTCTTCAGAGATTTAAATATGAATCACTCAGGGATCGCCGTGATTACCACCTATTAATGGCTCTGTATAAATTACTAAACAATCAACTCGACTGTATTAATATATTGAGTAAGCTTAATTTTAATGTGCCACGATTGAATTCACGACAAAATATGACTTTCTACCTGCCTAATCCAAAGACAAATATTTTAAAGTTTTCTCCTGTCTTTCAAATGTGTGAGAGATATAATAAGCGGTTTGATTTAGATTTTTTCAGTTCTTCGGTCAGTACAGTTAAGAGGTTAGTGCGGCATTAATACTTTAAACTGAGATTGTGCGGCTGGTATTATTTTTTGTCCAGTGACATGATTTTCTGTGTTCAGTCTCTCTTTTTCTTTTTTTTACTGTTACTTTTCTTATATTCGAATAATTAGTTTAGGTTTACGTATAGACTAGCTTACTTTTGTTAGTATTTTTAGCTTCACTTTTAGTATATTTATTTTTTGTGTAAACTTTTTCATGGTCCTGCCTTGTAGTTGGGTTATTTAACCTGTAGGGTAGGTAATGTAAATAAATAAATAAATAAATAAATAAATACGTTATCGGAAAGGTAGCCACAGCCCAACAAAGATAAATTAGATAAGTAATCAGTTGATCTCGCCCGGTAATACAGATTCCTGTTGTTCCGGGTCGTGAATAGGTCGTAATTAGTAAATTTTCCGACCAAAGGTTGTGTTTGGTAGCCATTGGGTTAAAAATAACCACTCGAATTGTTAGTAAAACTTTGGTAGTTTGTACGACTACGCCATTTTAGCCATTTGCAATAATGCATCTTTGGCGGCCATTGTTGTTCAACTTTAATTATTTCTGTTTTATATGATCAATACTTCTATGATACGTTTTAAAACACATTGAAACTTTGTAATAAAGCAACATAATTATAATTTTAAAGTTTAGAGCAAAAGAAACTTTTTTCAAAAAAAAATATTTTTTTTTTCAAAAATATTTTTTTTTCAAAAATATTTTTTTTTTTTAAATATTTTTTTACAAAAACTGCGAATTTGCATGGCGCGCTTTTTATTTCCTTATATCTTAACCATAATTATCAGTAAAGTAGCTTGCGTTTACGTTTTTACTATGTCAGTAACACGAACGAAATTATTTAAAATTATCATTATGCTAAATGTTTCTACCATCTAATTTAATTATAACAATGCGACATGATTATTTTACAAGATACTATTGTCTTGTTATATTTTATAGGTTAGCGAAGTTGTGATAATATAACCAGTTAGTATATATATGCCGACTATAACTATCATATCTAAAAGTTTGCACTACATGGTATAATTTCTTGTACTTCAAAATATAGTCGCCACTTGTCTTTAATAACAACTTTTAGTTGGTTTCCGACGTCGAAACGACCCAAAAATGATTGACCATATTGGTGCATATAGGAGTTGTAACAAGGTCGTACTGACGTAGTATGCTGACGTCGGGTCGCGTAGGACAACGTCGGCGCGACGTAAAATTGCTGCTTAGGTTACCATATACTAGAACTCCGATTGTTTTAGTAAGCCCTTGGATGTTAGAAACATCTGGAAAACCCTTTGTTAAGTAAATGCAATCTTAGAATATCACCGCGCACACGTATTTAACGCTACACCCACCCCAGTTACGCTTCACTGCTATTAAGAGCTGTCCTTACCTCACTTATTTAGTATTCACCTAAAGACGACTGGATATACTGATCAGTTGAAACGTTATTAAAAACAAATAAAGGCAATGCAAGTCCAAAACTCTTCTATTATTCTTCTAACATCATTAAGAGTGATATTTTGATAAGACGATAAGATTTTGTATCTATTTTCAATAACAATAACACCAGCTTACAGTCAAGTCAATTTGCGACTGTAATGTAAAAGGAAGTTTTTTGTTAATTTTTAGCGTCTAAATGCGAAAATGATCGTAAAATCTTCTTAACGCGTAAGATTTTTGAGATTTTTTAATCATCACATCATTTTAAAAAGTAATAATATTCGCAGTGAACGTTTATCCTTGGGGAAATTGATGCACACTCTGGCAAAACCGCGTGGGGGTGTCTAAAAATGACACCTCAACCAAAAAGTCTCGATCCCTAGATCTTAAAGTAGCGGAAGTACCCATATAACCCATATATTTTCAAATTTTACTTTGCCCTGTAGCCGAATCTACTCTATACGAGAACTATGCGGTAGCTTTTCGAATTTCTGATCTTTCTAGAAAATACCAGAGGTACGAAACGGCTATAAGAGCAGCTGGCCGACCGTCGGATCATCAGTATTGCATGGTTTAGCACGAGTATTCGTGTTGAATAAAGTTGGTTAACGCATGTAAACGTATTATCACATCTATAAACTGACGTACGCGACGGTACAAACATGTCTAAAGCACAGAAACGTGGCTGTGTTAACCCCGCGGTTAGTTTTTGCGCTATATATTATGTGGTCAGTTTAAATCGCAGACAAGGGCAATTAATATTAAGTGTTTTAAATGTGTTATTGGCGATTAAGATCAAGACTGGGCTCTTCTATATGGCTTTTGCAGTTTCAATGATTTGGTGAAAACCAACAAATAATTTTAATGACTGTAACTTTTGCATGACAAAAGCTGTTCAAGATACAGCATACATAATAGGGAATATCCGTATATTCCTTCAGCAATAAAACTGGTTCTTCATGGAGAAGGTTGTATGATGATTACGCTGAACCCGATAATGTATCAAAAAAAGGATAATTCTTATGTTCTCCAAAGTAAAGGAAAAGCACCCCATTTAATCGAACAAGCTGGATTAAATGATCTAGTTCAAAACCAAGACCTCCACTTGTCCAAAAAGCACGCTAAAGTATTAGATTCTGGATAACAACAATGGAATTTACTAGCCACTTGAACCAAAGTTAAAATATTTAGTAGCCGCAACCAGTCATTTTCGTTTTTACTATGCAGGATAAAATGTGTATTTGTGTTAATCCAAATAGTGTCGTGGAAAAATTTCACATTACCCAGACGAATGGCGCTTATTTATAGGTTCGTCTAAAATAAGTTTAAACGCAGTTCGATTTTATAATGGCAACAAAAGACCCTCTATTCATCTTGCACATGCAGTTGACATGAGGAAAACATACGGACATATGTCACCCATTCTAAAATAAACTATGATACGGGCCGGCTGTGTGGCCATAAGTAGCAAATAGGTGGTGAGCTAAAAAATCATAGGACTATTATTACTAGGACTTGTTTTTGGTATAGTAGAGCAACAGAGAGCCATTGCCAAGTAGAAAAATGGCTTCCGAGATATCAATATGTTCCAGCTCAAGCTAACGTAAAAAATATACCTACCTCTTGTTGGTTCCAAAAAAGTTTTGTTACCTCCATTACACATTTATATAGGGATTAATGAAAATTTCGTTAAAGCATTAGATAAATAAAGAGATTCATTTAAATACCTTAAACATATTCTTTCCCAACTAACTGATGCTAAGCTTAAGGAAGGAATATTTGTTGTACAACAAATTAGAAAAATAACAAGAGATCAACAGTTTGATCAAAAATTAAGTGATGTTGAATTAGCTCCGTTTAGTTCTTTTAAAAGCGTTGTTTTGGAGTTTTTAGAAAACAATAAAGCAGAAAACTATGAAAAACTTGTAGAAGAACTACTTGAAAGCTACTGTAAAATGGGCTGTCGTATGTCTCTTAAGATATACTTCTTGTACTCATATTTACATTTTTTTCCAAGAAAATTTGGGTGCGTTTAATAACGAAAAAGGAGAAAATTATACCAACGCATACTAACAATGGAGCAACACTACCAAGGCAGATAGGATCCAGCAATGATGGGGTATTATTGTTGGTTTCCCATAAGAAAAAGCGATCAGGAATGTAAACGAAAGACAGCATTTGCAAAAAAGTTATGTACAAAAGACTTATTATAATAATTGTATTTTTGTAAATAAATCCTATTTTCCTTAAAATATCTTGTTTTTTTTCTTTGTTTGAACTTATGTGTAAATATTATATAAAAATGTTTGTATAAAATGAAAATAACTAATGTTATTCTATAACTCAAAATCTTTACGTGGTGGAAAATTTTGGTTGTTGAATGCTGAATCAGGGTGCCTTAAACTTCCCCGTACAGTCGTTATACCATCAGTCGCATTTTTTTTTCTTGTATTTGACTATAGTAATTTTATAAATTATTGAGGTTATTGAATTGTTACCTAACATTTAAAACGCTCTAGCCATGTTACAGCACTACTTATAGCATACGAATCGGCGATTTATTTACTTGTGGCATTTCAGCAAGTTTCGCATTGTGTTAAGGTTTTTAAACTTACCAGTCGAAAATAGAAAGTTGCTACCCGACGTCGATCTTGTTATGGTCTAAACCTAAATAAAGTAGCAGAAAAATAAGATTTTACACGTTATTTTAGCAAGGGTTACATTCTAACACATTATACAAAGTAATCATTCATATTGAAAAAACGTAATGCCAGACACTTTTCGTAGTCTTAGAGGTATGCCAGACCGTCATAAAGGTGCTAAAACATATGATAAGCCAGATACTTAAAGCTTAAACAAGTTCACAGTGGATAAGGAGAACTTTATACAGCCTGAGTGGGATTGCGAACAGTTCTGTTATTGTTGCGCAAAATCGTTTGACAAGTTTAACTATAAGTATTTATGAGTAGTTCACTCACCATTGGCTGATATAACGTAAATATTTTATAAGACTGGTCTTTAACATGATATACAAAAATAAAATTTAATTTTCAAATAGATATTGTAAATAATTTATTATTCCAATATATGTTTGAGATTAGTCTGCATCTTACAGGGTCGTTCAAAATTATGACAATCTCCAAATATGCTTTTAAATAGAATATACCATCAATATTATCATACAGGTTTTATCTATTTTTGACCCATCCTAAAATAAGGTCCTACCTAAATATAGAAATAAATATTAAATTTAGTTTTTATCTCTCTTATAGTTTACAATTATTTAGAATACAGGGTGCGCCAAACTCAGTGGCCTATTAGAAATATTTAGAAAACGACAAAAGATATGTTTTTGAAAATTTGAGTGTGTTCATAAGAGCTAGTGTTCTAGCGTTTAAAAATATTTTGAAAGGGGCGGTGTTGCCAGATCATCTTGAAACTCCTAGAAACTTTGGAATTTTAAATGAGACACCCTGTATATTATTTTACTTTTTGTTTCTGCTTAATAACACAAACATTTTTTGTATATAATAATCTATGCCTATCTCTTATAGTTTTTGAGATATTAATTAATTAGTCATTTTTTGGGGCCAAACCATGCTAACCAGAAAATCAAATATTTTTGTGATTAAGGCACCTAGAAAGTTAAAATTTTTACAGAGGGTTCTTATAGCATGGCCATTTAGGAATTTTGATGATATATGAAAATATTTTTACACAGAGCGTCACAAAAAAACGTAATCTTCGTAATATAAATAAATGCAAAATTCTCAACTTTTTTAAATGGAACACCCTGTATTTTATTTTCTTAACAAAATCTAGTTTATATTTCCTACCAATAAGTATAACATGTTCCTATACCTATCTCTAACCAATTCGAACTTACGAGGGGTTTAAAAAATTAATAACTTAATAAAAAGGTTTAAACATATTTAATAGTAGGCTTTGGCAGAATTTGTTCGGAAACAAAGGAAAGAGAAAAAATGTCAACCGAGATGTCAACTTAATTTCCTATATTATCTTATATTTAAAAAATTATTCGTTCTATGGATTTATACGTCACACATTCACATTATTATACTGCAACATATTTCGTTCTATTTTTCTAAACTTTTTTGCTGTCATTGGAGATGAATTGGGATACAATTCATTAAATCGTCTACATGTTCTTAATACAATTTTATTACACTCTCCATGTATAAAAAGTAAATTCAAAATTTCTGCGTTTGAATAAGAAATATTGGCCATTTTAGTCAATAATTTAAAAACACAGATTATAGACAAAACCAATTAAGTTGACATTTTTTCTTTTTCATTTGTTTCCGAACAAATTCTGCCAAGGCCTACTATTAAATGTGTTTAAACCTTTTTATTAAGTTATTAATTTTTTTAAACCCCTTGTAAGTTCGAATTGGTTAGAGATAGGTATAGGAACATGTTATACTTATTGGTAGGAAATATAAACTAGATTTTGTTAAGAAAATAAAATACAGGGTGTTCCATTTAAAAAAGTTGAGAATTTTGCATTTATTTATATTACGAAGATTACGTTTTTTTGTGACGCTCTGTGTAAAAATATTTTCATATATCAAAAAAATTCCTAGATGGCCATGCTATAAGAACCGTCTGTAAAAATTTTAACTTTCTAGGTGCCTTAATCACAAAAGTATTTGATTTTCTGATTAGCATGTTTTGGCCCCAAAAAATGACTAATTAATTAATATCTCAAAAACTATAAGAGATAGGCATAGATTATTATATACAAAAAATGTTTGTGTTATTAAGCAGAAACAAAAAGTAAAATAATATACAGGGTGTCTCATTTAAAATTCCAAAGTTTCTAGGAGTTTCAAGATGATCTGGCAACACCGTCCCTTTCAAAATATTTTTAAACGCTAGAACACTAGCTCTTATGAACACACTCAAATTTTCAAAAACATATCTTTTGTCGTTTTCTAAATATTTCTAATAGGCCACTGAGTTTGGCGCACCCTGTATAAGTGAATGTGCTTTATTTACCAACACCTCTAATAAGTCCTTAAATAATGATCTGCCGTTCTTGTTAACAAGAAATAATACTTTTGTATATCATAATATCGAAAAACCAGTCTTGCTAAAATGATGTAAACTCTATTTACGTTATATATGCCCGTTTTGGATGAATTATGTATAAAATGGCAAGTTATTATGTATTTATAATTAATTTAGTCACACGGCAACTGCCAAGAAACTATGAAGATTCGCAGTCGTGCACAAACTACACTGTAGCCTAAAACGTACTGAGGCGGGGCGCGGCGAAAACCGTACTTGGGATTTATTACATGTTACAATGTAGATCCGCGTTTACAAGCAAAGCACGGCGGGCGTGTCGTACTCAATGCTAAAATCTCTATCCTTATATTGGCGTAAGTGCGTGACAAGGTTTAGGTTCTCCTTATCTTTATTGCATTTATTCTTCATTGCCTGGCGGGGACATAAGGTCGTTTGAAGTGTTTCGTTGTTTAAAGATACGTCTTGTATAATATAAGTGAAATTCAACCTTGTTGCTTTCCTGTATTGGTCAGAACCTTTATGACGGTCTGGCAGACACTTAAGATCGCGCAAAGCAAAGTGTCTGGCATAACGTTTTTTTAAATATAATGGTTATTTTGCAGAAGGTATCAAAATACCACCGATGCTGAAATGGTGCGAAGTCACTCCTTTTTCCTGTACATTTGTAGAGCTCTGGACCCTAGGGAGACCGACATCAAGTAGCCATATATCACTTTTTGTTTTCGACTAGTAAATTAGAAGAACCCAGCAAAATATGAAGCTAAATTAAAATGAAGTAAGTAAAAATGTGGCCAGCACTTCATCTATTAGTCTTACTAAATTATGAAGCTTCTGCTAGTATCGCACTTCTATCTATTCCAATTTCACACTCTAAAAACTGACCTATAGTATTAATACCTACCATATACTAGAATCTTCGTTTCCGTGACAAGAAAAGTTGGTTCACATGGCCTCAAGAGTAAATTTAGTAACGAACAGCAAACTACCCGTTGAATATATATTTGTTGCCAATGCTAATTTTGTTGTTAATAACAAGAATTATAGTAATAAGAACTTGCCAATTTTCCAATAGGAATATGGAATGATTTGTATAATTATAATAATATAATGTATTAAAAAGATGTATGAATTACATATCTTTAGAGAAATGACAAATGCTCTTGTCCATGAACAATTAAAGGTTTAAAAAAATGTCGTTTTGACCGTAGGGCCTTTTCTACACTCCATATTGATAGAAATCAAAAATATTTCTTTTAGGTAATGAAAAACGAAAAACAAAGTCCAAAGTAGTCACAGCTTGATGTAAAAGACAATTCTTGTTTCCACTTTTGTACAACCCAACGGGCTTCAAATCAAAATGCTGTGAACAAAGTCTGTCATTTTGGGATGGACTCCAGTCTTATCTATGCATGCTCTTGACCCAAAGATTACATATTTCGGGATATTTCGTAGGGCACGTTTGGTGAAGCCCAAAAGAGTTATCTTTTATATTATTTTATAATCTAGATAGATAAAAAGGTTATATCCCGCGAACAAAAGAAAATATTGCTTTAAAATAATGCAACCAATGCCACTGCAAATTGTCTTACATTACCTGCATTTTTATCAATGAAAACTTTCAAATATCTTACAGAAACCGGAGACATTGTTGACCCAAGACTCAAATCAATAATAAAATTAATAATAAAGCAAAATAACGCTGATATTCATAAAGAACGGAAAATCAAAAATCATAATTTGGAAATATGTAATGTGTACCTGTGAAAGCTTATTCCTGGCTCCTTTCGCTCGCCACGACTTTTGCACCCGTAAGCTGAACAAATGATCATTTTCTTCAAAGATAAATACCACTATATTTATACTCGAAAACACTAAAAACCCGCGTGATGAAACGTCGGATGTTTGGCATCAGAATAATGGCGGCAATCGATTTTTGGTCACACTTCGCCGCTATTGGCCGTAGATGTGCGTGCCTTGTCCCCCGTTTTACCTTGTAAAAATTGCCTGAAAGGCAAGGAATGGTAGAGTTTTCTTTCATATTATAGCTCTAGTACTTCAATAATCGAGTACTTGAGTGAAGACGTCTCTCGAGTGATCCCAACACTAATTACACGATAGTCAAGATACATCGGAGAAAAACATCGATGTTTCAACATCGATAAAATTAGAGTCGATGGTTTATGATATCGATTTTCGATTCATCGAAATTTCGATAGCTTTTAGATCTGGGGGAAGAATTTGGAGACGTAGGAAGGTTTTTTTAATGGAAGTTATTTTTCACAACGATCGATACATCGATATATTTCGACGGATTTGGGATAGATAGTCGATATATACAGTGTGTCTACGTAAGTTGGCGTCATATGGGAAACTTTTTTATTATTAACTTTACGAAAAAAAGTTATCCTTCATAAAAAGTTCTGCATGATCCAAAACCTAAAATGCAACCATCAGATGTTAAATTTTTTTAGTCGTATACGAGGTTTGTCAAAAAATATGAATTTTGCCCAAGAGTAAAGTACCTTTATTTTTGACAATATCGAAAACTGTAATTATGAAATGTTGTTCGGAATTAAAAAATCTTTTCTAATATGCAATTGCACTGAAAAATATTTTTTTTATTTTTACAAATTTATCGGTAATTTGACACAAAATTTGTAAATATTAAAAAAAAATATTTTTCAGTGTAATTGCATATTAGAACATAATTTTTAATGCCGAACAATAATAAAAAAGTTTCCTATATGCCGCTAACTTACGTAGACACTGTATATCGAGGGATTAAGGTCGATGTTTTTTTTTTTGAATATCGATGAATTGAAATACGATATATCGATTTTAGAAATATCAATGGATTTCGAAGTTTGTGCATTACTACCCAACCCAAAAAAATGTGAAATGTCTTAAAATTGTAACCTAACATTTTGAAGTATTTACTTTTATTTTTAAAATATTCTGTTTGTGTTGTTTGTTTTTTGTTTGATAATAAAACGCTTGTTCGGTCAAGCTTTATTATCCTCGGTTCAGTTAAGCCACTTACTGTTAGTTAAGGTTAGTATAAATATAAAAATATAGGTATATTAAAATGAACTAAAAATGGCTAGTCTTTAACTTTCACTGGAATTAATTTTAATATATTATTGTTCTAGAATGAAAGATATCCCTAATGCAGAACTGTCACTCTAACGATAGGGATGAAGCAGTTTTGCTTCATAATATTATACCATAATGATGCTCTGGGCAACCTCGCAGAAATTTATGGTTGATTTACTCTTAATGACTTTTCCGATGTGGAAGCCAAAAACCTATTTCGATTTGAGAAAAGAGATATTTCTAAGGTAGCAGCTGTTTTAGGCATTCCAAAAAATTAACCTAGTACCTGTAGATTTGGAATATGTTTTTGATTAGTCTTATAAAGCAATTTAAAGTATTGCCAATGAATGTTATTTATTAGAAGGTTTAAGAAATGTACCATGGCTTAATAACCACACGAGGTATAAAAACAATTTATTTTATGTGCATATGAGTACATATTTTTTAGTGCCATTAGTAATATTAATCGGAGAAAATTTAATGACACATATATTTTTTAGGCAATTAATAAAAAAGGGGCACCTATAAAATCATAAAGATGCCTTTACGGGCCGGCAACATGATGCTGGAATATTCAAAGAATACCAGATTTATAAAGAATTTGAAGAGTGTACAATTTTTGATAATATACAGTATGTAATTTATGGTGACAATGGTTCAAAAAAAATCCAGGAGACCAAAAAAAAAGAAAAGCATTAAAAAGTTTAGTAGTTTATTTGATGCTATGGAATCCTGTGTTGAGAGTGGGCGACCGTGAATATTCAAAAATAAATATTATTTTCTTATAAGTTGTATTATTTATATGCGGCATACTAGGGGTGCACCCATCGGCAAGTTATAGGAAATTACATAAAACATTTTAAGTGGTCAAATATTTTTTCCTAATTTACATTCATTTTCTATCATTATATTTATTATTATGTAGTACTGTTTCCATACAATACTGTGCTGTGAGGAACTAAATCAAATTGTAAATAGGTACTTTTATAAACAACAAAAAATTAACATAAGAATAAGGAGACGTTCTTTGGGTTTTACTATATAAATTATAAATGTTAAATCTAGTTTTCATAGCAAACAGTAAAACTATTTTTTTTTTAAATTACTTTAAGTTTTACTTTGCATTGGCATTTTGTCAAAAACCCACTTAATTATTTCCTGCTCATTATTACAAGAATATTGTCGGGTTGCACAAAGAATTTTAATAATAAACAACCTGCAGTTTTGACCATTTAATTTATTAATCAGGTAGTAATGGTTGTGAGTATATAACGCCCGTCAATGTCATTAATGGCTATTAAGCTAGCTCATAGCTCAGAATTTATTTCATTTTTTAAGCTTAAATACTAAAGAGTAACCTATTTTGTTTAATACTTCCAGATGCTCTTTTGCGTTTTGGTGCTAAAATATAGAAATTATGGTAATTAAATATGTAAACAGGACATTGCTCAGAGTATAGCATCATTTAAAGGTCTTTTCCAAAGGAACATTTTTTAACAATAAATCAACTACAAGGTCGCTCGGTAGGTATGCAGTCGTCTGTCGTCTGAATCCTATGTGATCACATGATCTAAAAATGTCATCGCTCTCGTCTCATCTGCCGTAGGTATACTGGCAAAATTTGCTTTATTTGCAGGGTGATACAGAGCTGAAACAAAGTGTCACCTGGCATAAGCAAGAATATATAACTTTCAAATTTTTTCATAATTTTCATCCTTATCTTCCAAAGGTAAATATTTTTAGAGAGTCACTGTTAAAAATACCGGTGACTTTAAGGTCACTGTCGCCAGTTACCTGAAAGTCGCCGTTTATCTCATCTCTACAGCTGATCGACAGTTGAGAATAGTGATGGAACATCGGGATCGATAATCGGCATCGATGGTAAAAGTAACCACAAATATAGCATTGTTGCTTATATTTCCGTCTTTTGTAAAAAAACACTAGCAAAAAATAAAACAAAGAAAGCTATGTTCCCGTACGAAGAATTTAAAGAGTCCACGAGGACTACAAGAAACCCCTAATTTACTCTAATGAACATTCAATTCGATATTTGAAGCCCATTGTCCACTCCTCATTGGCTTAATCAGTTAGAAATTAATCATCATGAAAAGGTAAACCAATTGCCGATCGCTAAAAGTCGACGCGCCGATATGGCTTCGCTCCGTTCTTATCGATATATCATGTTAAAAAGGGGTAGTATAACTACTACTAACAAACTACTACCAATTCTAACAAAAAGTATTAAGTCAAAAATTTATATAGCCTTTTATTCTACTATTTACTTAATGTACTGTTTTAATAAGCTTTAGTAAATTCTGTAATAACAAGAAAATAATTTATATTATAATAATTAAGTAGAAAATATTATCCCAAGCAGTATTTTTCCAACGTCCGACGAATATTGCACTACCTGGGACGTTGAATTAGGTAAAAATAATAGTCAGACTAGAATATGAAGAAATAACTGCGGCAAAACGTTGTAGTTCTATACCAAATCCAACATTGTAACGATGGCACTACACAACTACTAATAGCGATCTCGATTTACTGCCCTCGGGCACTCTATGAGTGCTTTCTCTGAGATTTGCGCGTTCGGCTATCAAAATCAGATGATCTCGCTCGGAGTTATATACATTTACAAGTCTGGTTACTCTGAATCCATTAGCAACTCTTTTTAGATCTGCTAATTTTTACGGAGTAGAGAGGTAGCGCTTGCGCAGAACCGCAAAAGACCAAATTTTTATATTCTTGTGTTTTGTTTTGATCTCGTTTGTTTTGTGTCTGGCTTGTTATTATTAAAATCTTTTGTTAAGTTTATAGAAGAAAATTTTCAAACAAAATCACGTTATTTTATGAGAGATGAGAAATATCATTGGAGGGATCTTTAGATGGATGTTAAAGCTTTAGGCTGCTTATTTGCAGAAAACGGGTTAAATGTTTGATGGGTGTGCTACTACACTATGTTCTACTAAGGACTCTCATAATGTTGACCTTTTTAATTGTTTTCATACATATATATTTTATTTGTGACCTCCAGGAAAAGTGTCTATCCAGTATTACTCCCAAATAATTTGCTTCATTTTCCCACTCGATAGCTTGCCCATTATAAGTTACTGAAATGGATGGATTGTTCCTCTTTCTCTGACTGAGTAGCGTTTATTTGTCTGATTAGGTCTATCTCGTTTAGACCTGTACCTAATTAAGATAACTGATCCTACGACAGTTCTTCACGGCATACACTATATCAAGACATTCTCGTTCAATAGTGCTTTATGTTCGTTCTGCATCATTGAGAGTTCGGATTGAATAACATATGGGATGCTCGATTCCATTATGTTCTTAAGTAAGGATTGCAACTATGGATGTCCACTGGCGTCAGAATTTACTATAAATGGTTTGGTAAGATATCTTAATATTGGAGACGAAATTAAAGCTTGTTTTAGAGTGTCTTTTTGTTGTTCATCTGCCCAGTGATATTTCACATTCTTTTTGTCAAAAGAGTTAATTTGCGGTAAAACCCACAAAAATGCTTTATTTCTTTAACGTTTCTTGGTAGAGGTAGTTCACAAAAATTTTGTTTATATTTGTGGCAGTACAATGATCGCAAGTCCAGGTTTTCGCTTAAATATTCTTATAAAAATCTTTAATTTTTCAAAACTTGGAAACGTTTGACTCGACTAATTACTTTAATAAAAATGATACTAACTTTTTGAGACCGATCTCTCTGAGATTATTACTATTCTCTCTTCGGTTATCTCACAAGATTTAAATAGTAGTCCTGTTATCGAAGGGGTGATGGTTAGAAGAAGATCCGATCCAGATGTTTACGCGAGTTGACAATACAATTTGTTTTTGTTTTCGCGGTATGTCTTATTTGATTTGTTCATTTATTGACCATTAATTATCTATTATAGATTATAAATACCGACTTTGATAATTGTTTATGCCGAACAGTTTCCTCGGGTGTTGTTTTTAATTTTCTTAATAACTGGTACTTTATGATCAAAGAGTGACCCTGATAATTGTTTACGCCGAAAGGTGATATCAAACGGCTTTATTTTTAATTTTCTATTTTTCACACGTAGCCCACGAAAATAGGGATTTTATTTTGATTCAATTTTTATAAAATATCTAAAGCCGCGTTCTCAGAGCTATGGTTGTCGCAGGTCACACATCCCCACTTCTTATCGCCACACGTAAACGAAGTGAAGTTGAAATAATTCAACTACAGCGACACCGATCGAACGAAACGGTGGTGGGGGGTTAGGGGTAACGACGTAAACGATCCTGATTAGTCCAGATGATGTCGCTGGCGATAGAACGTAGCTCTGAGAACGTGGCTTAATGCAGGTTACTACATTAGTGTTAGGATCACTTGAGTACTCGATTATTAAAATAATCCACGTTATTCGATTATTATTGACTTGAAACTGGTATTAATTTTTACGCGCTTAAAAACAAAATTGATAAACCCCCAGTTATTAATAATCACTTAAATCGTCACTCGTCATCATCACTCGCAATCGTCGATCGAAATCGTCACCCAGAATCGTTAATCGGATTTATCACTCAAAATCTGTCTTTGGTAATTCAAGTGAAAAATCACTCGATTATTAAAATTCCTCGAGTGCCGAGTACTCGATTATTAAAATGATGCGATTTTTGCCAGCACTACTTTAAGTCCCTTTTGCCTCTACGGACGACGAACGAACGGCCGATTGTGCAAACGGAGACACTCCATCAGATAGACATAGACATAATTTAAGTAACTCTAACTATAAAACAAGTAAGTGCATTTCATCTAAGAATACAATTACGTACGTAATATACATCAGAAATTATTCTTTAAACTTATCAATACAAAGTTTCAATGTGCAGTTATGCAAATAATTAAATATTACCGATGCCAGAAGAGTTTTGGACTTGTATTATCTTTATTTGCTTTAAATCACGTTTCAACTGGTAAGTATCTCCACTCGTCTTCAGGTGAATACTAAAGTAACTACAGCTTGCTCTATTTATACTAGCTAGATGCACTGGAGCATAACAGGTGGATGCATTAGACATGCGTTAAGTTCGTGCGCGACATTTGACGCTTACATGCAGGGATGGCGAACCAATGGCATACGTGTCATTGCTGGCACAAAATAATTTGGTCACGGCATTAATTAAGGAATTTATATGGTAAATAATAAATATCTATTTTCCACTACTAACTTATAAAACGGTCATTATTGACCGATTATTAAGCTTAGAAATCGATTTTCTCTACCTTGACTACTTATTATTGACCATGGTTAATAATGAAAACAATCTAAGTATTTACAACATCGAGGTAGAATTCTATCTCGATGACTTGAAAGCAGGTAACTTGACTTTCCATACTAGATTTTTAGAGATGTTCGATGTTATAAAATTTCGATACTGTAGATCAAAAATATGGGCTATGAGAAAAAATAATGTGCCATATTCATTAGATTATAATAAAAGGTGAAATTTAAAACTGGAATAAATTCAGTATTAGAAAGCCCCTTTATTTGCGGAGAAAATACGAATGCCTTTATTTTTAGTTTGGTACACTTTTTTTGTCGCGTCATGAAATTTACCCCCCTTTTAAGGGCAGTAACCGCCCCTAACTTTGTTTCTCAAATGATAAGATATGTATTACGATAGTTTGTTGGAAAGGACATAAAAAAAGGAATAGGACACACTATATACTTTTGCATTTCGGTAATCTAAACGCATTTTTTTTATTCTAAGAATTGTTAAAAATGTTACCCTTTTTTTTCTTGACAACACCAATAACAAAAAGTGACCACTGGAATGCGGCATTAACTAAACAAGCAATCTTATCAATAACATGTTTCCTTTTTTTTAGCCAGCGTGCGCTGCCAAAGCCAAAATTGTAGTATGAATTGTTAGCTAAAATGGCCAGTTCTTATTTTTTCCTGGCTTTCTACATTACCAAAATGCAAAAGTACATAGTGAGTCGGATTCCTTTTTTATGCCCTTTCCAACGAGGTATCGCAAAATATACCTTACATTTGAGATACCAACCTAAAAATAATGGTACCCGTATTTCCGTATTTTCTCCGCAAATAAAGAGGCTTTCTAATACTGAATTTATTCTAGTTAAAAATTCCACCCTGTATAATAATAGTCCTCGAGTCGTAATAAATTTAGTAATGTCACACTATATTATTTAGAAACTGACTGTTGCTTCAATATTATTTTTTTTAAATATCGACATTTGGATATATCGAAAAAAAAAACACACAATCGTAGCCTGCTTACCTAATTTCAATTTAACATTAACAAAGCCATCTGACAAGACAAATTATCTTGCCAATTACAAAGCACTTCACATCTTTTACAAAATTTCTATACGAAATAATTGACATTGACAATATTGGGACATTACTTACCGGAGAGCAAGATACTATCTCTGTGTAGATTATATAGTTAAAGAAGGATGGCACACAACCGTTGGATGCTCCGGTTAATATTAATACAAAAATAAGCCGAAGACCAACATGGCGCCGAAAGTCAGCTGACCATCTCTATGAATTTAATTTCAAGTTTTGTTTAACCCGATACGATACCAGAATCAACTCGATTTATTTTTCTTCTCCCAGATAAATTTTAAAATTTGTAGAATGATGAATAAATATAATGTTAAAATAGACAAATAATATTATTTAATTAATATTCTTTTTCAACGAATCAATAATATTTTGTAAATCTTGCATTTACTTATAACATTAACAAAAGTATATTTGCATTTAATGCAAATTTCTGTAGAGTTACGAGGCATTTAGAATACCTATTTATTAGACTAAACATATTTTATAAATACATATTGAAAATATATGTCCATAACAGTACGGTATACAGTTTAAAAGATTTTTTAAGAAATATGAATGTTAAGGTAAAATATTTTAAAAAACAAAAAAAAAATATACTCAACTGTTAATATAATAATAATAATATTGTGGTTCAACTAAACTACAATATTTGATAAATCTTGAGAGAATGTTCAAACATTTGATATTGCCGATACAGTGCGTCAATATTTACTCAATATTGGGTGCTAGTAGGGTTACATCTACTTAACAAAGGTTTCCATATATTTCTTATACCCAAATTATTTTAGTAAGCCCTCATTGGATATAAGAAATATCTACAGGGGAACCATGTTACGCCATAAGAATAGAAAATAACATAGAAAGAAAATTTCTTTCCGATATGATTTGGCACTACATGATCGTCAAATTTCGGACCCGGAAAAAGTTATACTATAGAGAGAGATAGAGATAATATAAACTAAAAACATATCATTTTACGGTTAAAACCACCAGAAAAATTGTAGAAGAAAAAAGTACTTATTATTATATTTTGATAATTTGTGTTTTTGGGTGTTATAAATCAAAAATATTTAGCTTAAAAGCTTGGTTGTGTATTGTTTTTAAGTTATGCTGTGAATCAAAATATAGACGATTTAGTTTAAAAATACCTAGTTCTTTGTCTGCTTTATTAAGTGTAATCATTTAAGTTTGAACCAAATATTTTAATATTATTCTGATCAAGAAGAAGATATGCAACGTAAGGTTGAATTACCATAAAGACGAATTTAATAAATCGAAATAAAATTTGACATATCCAAAATAACAAACTTGACACAGACGACTGGAAAGAGCCGTGAAGTTCTATCTATTTCTATTAAAACGAGTCGTTTTCCGGCCATTGCGAATGTAGCCGAGCGATCTTACATAGTAGCAAATAGGAATAGAAAGAAAAATAGACACTAAATTTCTTTTTTATTCTTTACATGGTTCCGCTGCTAGACACCTTTGTTAAGTTGATAAAATACCTCGGACGAACTGAACTCATGACTGCACCCATCTCAGTTATGCTCCAGTGCATCTAGCTAATATAAATATAGTTCTAGTTACTGTAGGTACTTATTTATTATTCACCTGAAGATACTTACCAGTTGAAAATTATGATTTAAAACAAATAAAGACAATGCAAGTCCAAAACTCTTCTATCGTTTTAGAAATATAATTATTGTCTCAAACAGACACGATGTCAGAGTTCCGGAGTACATTCTTAATTTTGCTGATTATTCTGTTCGTCCTGGTAATGGTGTACCAGGTGTTGCTGCTGGCCGAGCTGGCAGCGCAGCTGGTGCTGCAGGTGGCGCAGCTGGTGCAGGTGGTGGAGCGAATGGCACACGAGCTGGATCAGGTGCTGCAACTTAAGGCTGCTTCGTTAATTAAATAAAGACCAACATGGCGCCGGGAGTAGTTGCTGATGTTGCCACGTTGCTAATCTAGAAATAGAAATGTTAAGGTAAAATATAGTAGACAACGTTTTAAAAATATAACTGTTATATATTGTGGTTAAACCAAATCACAATATTTGATAAATCTTACGAAAATGTGGCAACATTTGATATTGCTGATACATTGGGTCAATATTTACTCAATAATGGGTGCTAATAGGGTTACATCTGCTTAATAAAGGTTTCCAGATATTTCTTATACACAGATTATTTAAGTAATATCTGGAAACCTTTGTTTAGTGTGTATAAACTCAAAATACCACGGACGAACTGAACGCATGACTGCACCAATCTCAGTTATGCCCCAGTTCATCTAGTTAGTATAAATATAGCCGTAGTTACTTTACTTATTTAGTATTCACCTAATTCATTCCGCATTCACCTGAAGACGACTGGAGTTATTTTCCAGTTGAAACATTGTGATGTAAAACGAATAAAGATAATGCAAGTTCACAACTCTTTATCATGCATAAAATTATGTGTTTTATTATTTTAATTCTAAAATTTTATTTAAAAATAGGCCTTTGATCATGTTTTACTCATATAAATCATTTTATTCTACCTAAAATTGACTCCAAATTATCAGTATAAAACAAAACCAGTTAAAAAAATATTTATTATCTTTACAGGGATACGCCTCTGATTTAATTGAAATAAGTCAGCCATACTAAAGTTCCGGTCTCTAGGAGGGTGTTTAAATACTTCTTTCTTTTAGTTTTCTTATTCAAAGGCGGAACTGCATTCAACAAAAATGTTATCGGTCTTTAGCATGTCGAAGTAGTCAACGTTACTATGAAGTCTTCTTTAGAAATTTAAAAAACTGTAATTATCCTTTAAATATACTGGTTTTTAGAAACTAATTTGACCCATTGTTGGCCGATAAATTAACACTCGAATCCGGCGAAATGTCGCCAAATTGCAACGCCAAGTGATACAATAGCACTGTATCTATTATGCAGAAATTCCGATGTAGCAACTCTGCGGTTTCTGACCAGGCAGTAATACAAGACACTTAAGCACAGACATAAAACGGTCTGTTTTACTTCCAAGTTCGGTTTAAAACTTGATAATTTATAGGTAAACGAAGCCCGAAGCAAAACATGAATGTTAAAACAAAAGCGCTGAGAAAGAAAACTTTTGCGGCATCAAATATATACTTACAAAGGGCCATAGAATAGAAAATTTTTTACCAATATTATTATTTTTGAAAATAATATATTTTAAATTTACACTCACCTTGTCTTGGATGGATTGGCTTGAGTAGAGAAGAATACTTCTTTGTAGGTTACGCAGACGATCTGGTCATAGTAACCCAAGGCAGATTTAACACGATAGTAAGAGACAGAAAGCAAGGTGCGCTCAAAATCGAAAAAACATGTGTAGGACAGAAAGGACTAAACATTAGTTCACAAAATAGTGTTATAATCCCCTTTACTAAACGTAGAAAGCAGGAGTGGCTAACACCCCGAACCCCACGAGCAGAAAATATTCCACTGTCAGAAGAGATCAAATACCTGGGAGCAACTTTAGATTCCAAACTGACCTGGAACATACACGTGAAAAACACTATAAGAAAGGCGGAAGTAACCTTAATACTTACCAGACGAATGTATAAAAAACATGGGGACTCTTACCTAAACTGGTGCACTGGCTGTATATCAGAGTGATAAGACCCGCCATTACATATACAGGGTGTTCAACAAATTCGACATACCAGCATTGGAATCTCGGAAACCATAGGAGTAAGAGAAACGGTTAAATGGGGGGCAAAGTTGTGCAATTCGGTGCTGATTATAATGCCGCTTTAAAAGTTTTCAAATTCCGAATATTTCCGATTTTATTTGACAAAAACCAAAATTTTGCAAAATCGTTTTTACTTTTTCCTGAGCTCATTTGACTAGCTATTTAAAAATTAAGGACACTTTGTCATTGTCACTTTTTCTCTTCTACAAAATGACGTTACTAAACTAGAGATCCGCCGTTTCGTCTCCGAGGGGCCATCACCCACTTCTTTACTTTTTAAATACGGACCTGGATTTTTTTAAACTGATTTTTAAACCCTCTTACCCTCAAAATGTAATGGCGATATTACTTTCTCATAATGATGAATTTTCCTTGCTTATTTTTTTAAATTCATATTTTTTACACTTCTTGTCAGTCCGGTCCTGGCAGCGAATCACAATACTAATTAAAAACTTTATTTTATTTAAAACATTCATACATAAGTAATATAATTTATTTTATAAGAATTTTTTAATAATTGTAAATTTACTAATTATAAATCCTAATTTTCTAAATGTTCACAGAGATTGCCATTTTGCTCAATACAACGATCGATTTTTCTTCCAATTTTGGCGACAGCCCTTTCAACCGATCTTCTCCTTGTCCTACCAAATGCAACCTGTATACGTTTTTCCATGGTATCTACGTCATTTTTGGGTATTACATGTATTACTTAAATACCTAACATGAACTTTAGACAAACTTTTTCATGAAACTTATTTGTAAAGGTTTTAAATAAAATAAAGTTCTCTTTGAACATTTAGAAAATTATGATTTATAATTAGTAAATTTAGAATTGTTAGAAAATTCTTATAAAATAAATTATATTACTTATGTATGAATGTTTCAAATAAAATAAAGTTTTTAATTAATATTGTGATTCGTTGCCAGGACCGGACTGACAAGAAGTGTAAAAAATATGAATTTAAAAAAATTAGCAAGGAAAATTCATCATTATGAGAAAATAATATCGCCATTACATTTTGAGGGTAAGAGGGTTTAAAAGTCGGTTAAAAAAATCCAGGTCCGTATTTAAAAAAGTAAAGTTGGTGATGGCCCCTCGGAGACGAGACGGCGGATCTTTAGTTTAGTAACGTCATTTTTTAGAGAAGAAAAAGTGGCAATGACAAAGTGTCATTTATTTTTCAATAGCTAGTCAAATTAATTCAGGAAAAAATAAAAACGATTTTTCAAAATTTCGGATTTTTTCGAATAAAATCGGAAGTATTCGGAATTTGAAAACTTTTAAAGCGGCATTATAATCAGCACCGAATTACACAACTTTGCCCCCATTTAACCGTTTTTCTAACTCCTATGGTTTCCGAGATGCCAATGCTGGTATATCGAATTTGTAACACCCTGTATACTCTGACAGTCAAGCAGTCCTTAGATCACTAATATGCAACAAGGTAATCTCAAGACTGGTATGGGAATGTTAAGAGGAATTGGAGGCGCTGGAAAAATGAAACAACGTAACACTGTAGTGGGTACCAGGACACGAAGGTATTATACGGAACGAAAAGCCGATGAACTTATAAAAATAGGCTGAAAAAAACTTTTATTGGTCCAGAACCGGCCTTCGGAGCACCAAGGTGCACAGTACGAGATGCCATAAGGCGATGGATCAGGAATGAACACAAAATCTACTGGAACAACGGACAGGAATTACACCATAGCAAATGCTTCATTGGGGATCCAAACCAGAGATCAACGAAACAGCTACTTCAAATAACAGCTAATAACTATTACAGGGTTTTTGACAGGACACATGGCTGTCAAGAATCATCTGTTCAGAATGTAACTGCATAATGGAGACCGTATCTGCAGATTATGCGAACAAATTATGAAAACAGTACAGCACATACTTTGCCATTGCGAATCACTAGATCGGAAGAGGCAACGAGTACTTGGGCAATCAAAACTGAAACCAGAGGACATCCTGACCCTCTCCCCAGTTAAACTACACAAACTAATGCAAGGAACTAGGATCACCGAGTGGGTGTGAAAAATAAAACAGTGTGAGCATAATGGGCCCAACCTGGCCTAAGTGCATCCCGCATATGAACGGGCCTTCGAAAGGGAAAAAAATTATAATAAAGTAAATTATTCCTATTTGCTTTTAAAATAGGCATCAACATTCTCTTTCAATTGATTATCTTCTATAAATTGACATCCCGGGCTTTTTCTAATTTCTGAATAAGAGAATGTGAGATGGGTCCGAATTCGGACTATACAAACAGAAAATACTTTAATAACAGCAGCTTACAGGTGTGAATGAATTCCGACGGGACACAAAAAAGATAATTTTATAATGCGGGATTAACCGCAAAGTTCGAGTTAAAAGTAATTTACCAAGTCAAAACTTAATATAATGTAACAAAACATAACAAGTTTTAATCAGGCACTTTGCCGTCAATCCCATTATATAAATATCTGACACATCTACGATAAGTATTAGAATTAATCTTCGGTTTAAACTTAGGATTAAGATGACAATAAAATTGGGCATTAGAGTATTGTTGTGTGTCTCAGTGACACAGGGTACTTTTCGGTAAAATCACCACCTGGTATGAGCGTGTACACTTGACCTTTTGCACAATTATTGTCGAAATGTCGTTCTTTGATGATAAAAGCAGCGAAGCACATCGATTCAGTACATATGCATGAGATCATTAATATATTGTATGAAGATTCCTGACATTTAACATTAATGTTGAGAGCTTTATTTACTCCCGGGTTTAAGTAGAAACGTGTTCCCAAAACTTTACATAATTTACTAGGATATGACGCGCCATATTTTTAGCAAGGCCGATTTCACGAGGGAGGCAGCGGGGTAACTACTCCAGAATTACATGCTCCCCTAAACTCAAAAAAAGAATTTTTGTGCTAATTTAAATTTGTATATACTAAATTCGATAAAAATTTTCGTCTTAGGCGCTAATTTCATATTACCATTAATTTGTGGATATTTTAATATCTAGTTTGAAAACAAATATTGTGTGTGGCCCTGTTATATATGAGTGATACTTGCACTGAAATAATTTATGTGCTAATTAATTTCTTTAACTTTTACTGATTTTGATGAACATTTTAAAGTTATCTCTATTAAATACAGAACTGTCCACTGGTGACCCTACACGATCAGTATTACTAAGCGCGGATCCAGTGAAAGAATAATGGGCGTGCCATGACACCCCAAATAATGAAATACAAAAAAAAAAATATTTTTTGGCTGAATCAGCAGCTTTGTCACCAGTCAATCAGATAGTGTATCGCGGATCCAGGGGGGAGGGGGGGTGAAACCCCTTGGATCCACGCCTGCATTAAATACTTATACATAAGATGTTTTAAAATATAAATCTAGATAGCGGTCAAACAAAATTGGCAATTTTCCATGAAGGTTTTTGTTTTAAACAGCATATTAGAATTATATGCCTAAATTAGAACTTTTCCTTGATTATATTATTGATTCTAAGGTAGTTTTTGGGCCCTGAAATAATGAGTAACAAACCTACATAATCATAAGGTTTAAAAATATTTTTTGTCGTGGAATGGTTGATCATATGACCACGCAACTATGAAAACAAACATTTCTTTAATTAGAGTGGTAAAATGTATTATTTATACAATAACTCTAAAACGAAAGACGATATTAAACTCCAGTCTTTACATTTATTCTTGTAAGTTTAATCTAGTTTCCGATTATGATGTAATAGTTATACTGTATTAAGTTTCCGGGATAAAATCAAAAAAATTGTGATTATTACAAATAACTCTGAAGTGAATGAAGATATCAAACTGCAGTTTTTACATTTTTTCTAGCAAATTTGAAGTAATTACCTTTCTCTTCCAGACAAGCTTAAGTTTACTCAAATCGGGTCGTTTAGAAAATACAGCAATTTAAATTATTACTTTTATCAGTACGCCAATAAGCCTAGGCCATAATATTGGAGAATTATCTAAACTTTATAATGACGTTACGAAAGGTATACCTTAATGTGGAATTTTCGGAGAAATTTAAAAATTTTAATATTTTGTTTTTAATTGTCTTTCTTGCGGCGAAATGAACTTAAAAATTATTTCCAGGATTTTCTCATGGCCACTTTAATAATGAGTTTTAATAACCACTACAGTGGCGTAGCCCGGGGGGGGGGGGGCTCCCTCACCCCCGAAAAAAAAAGAAAATATAAAATGTAATTGGGCAACATAAAAAATCTTTGACCGCAACGCTATCAATAACGCGCCAAATAAAATAAAAATCGTCCTCCCAGTAACTATAGCTTCAGCAGAAAGAAGTTTTTCCCCTTTAAAAAGAATAAAAACATATCTGAGAAACCATTCAGACGAAAAGTGTACAACAAGTTTAGCTTTAATAAGTATTCCTCAAAAAATCGACATTGATATATGAAATAATCAATATATTTTGTCAAAACAGGTGAGGAATTACGGTTTAGTTTTAGGCAAAAAAATAAGTTGTGCATTTAGTTTATGGTTAATTTTTGATTTCAATAATTAAAAATAATACTTTATTTTTTTTTAATAATTTTAATTAGGCTTATGTCATGAAGAAGTTTTTATCCGTTTTATATTACCTATATTAGTGCATGTGTATAACTCACTACAAGTCTCTTTAAATATATGAATTTTTTTTTGATTGCCAAAAAAAGGGATTTTTTGGGCGTGGCACTCAAAAAAATTTTCGCCTTCGCTGATTTGCCTGCGGCACTAGTTCGTCGCTCTCCCTACTCTTTTGCCCCCCCCCCCTCTTAAAATTCTGGCTACGCCACTGACCCACTAATTTCTGCGATATCGCCGTTAGCCAACACCCTGTGTAAAAATTAATAACGTTTTCTATCTTGTAATAATTGTTATTGAATAATAAAACGATTGTCATTGCTAGTTTCGTTTTTTGGAGTACTTTATGTAGACGTAAGATTTACCAGGTAAAACATATGCTACAAGTTAAAATAACATTGAAAGTAAAAAGTTTTCGCCAAGGAAAATAAAACATTTATGTAATAGCGTTGTCCATTCTAGATATATCCTAAACCAAGTTAATGTATTGTTTATCTAAATTTTCCATTACGTGTTATTTTCGAAATTGATTGATATACCTACTCCTTATAGGCATTCTTTCTCCAGTGGGATTACATTTCTTTTTATATCAAACACCCACCGTTCTATCGGCAGCTAATCAGGCGACGTCACACAAAGCCTTTTTAACACCATCCAATCAAATTGGTTTTTATGTCGTAAAAAGTGACGGAGATATTGAGGTCGCCGGTTTTATTTCTTGTTTGAGGAGAAGGTCAACTTTAATTTACTTTTTTAAATTTACTATACGCTCGGCTCTATTAGGGTTCAAATAAAATCGTTTTATATCCCTAGGCCGGCCGGTTTTCAGATGTAATAAATGACTGAAAGCAGAAAAATTCAAACTATTCCTTTTTGGTACAGGCAAGGCCGTAGTCAAAAAAAATGGATGGGCTTCGACCAGGGTGTCATTTAAGATTACCAGTAGGGAAAGGGTAAACTCACTTTAAAAAAAAATGTATCTTTTAGGACTAGTTCGCTAGAATAGAGCCGCAGGAGAAATTTATTAAAATATTTTTTTATTGATATAATGCAGGTCGTAATATTAATAATAGGGCAATTTTTTTACCGTAGTAAGAATATGAATTCAATACAAATATAGTAACACTTAAATTTGAATACAGGAAGATTGTAAACAATAACAGCTTTTCGTCAGAATCAAAATAAATTTAAAATGTTATATGACTGCACTTTTACCATTACAAGCCAGATTTAAATATGACCTTTACAATTTAAATGTATGATTTCGAAGGTGACAGATTTCAAATATGCTGTCCCATGCGATCGGACTAGGATTACAATCTTCCTTACCAACGATTCCGGGAGTCTAATAACCATAAAAAAAAGTTGAACGTAAATACGTATATTTTCATACAAAATAAACAAAATCCCCACCAGTGACCTCTAAAAAAAAAAGGTCGCCGCCTCCCCCACCCTCTATAATGCATTAAGCAGAGACATACAATACTGCCCTCTTGTAAAAGGGACCTCTAAAAAAAAAGGTTGGCGCCTTCCCCACCTTCTATAACGCAATAAGCAGAGACATACAATACTGCCCTCTTGTCCAAGGGACCTCTAAAAAAAAAAGGTCGCCGCCTTCCCCACGCTCTATAATGCAATAAGCAGAGACAAGGCATTGATTCTAATCATTACACATTAGCTCTTTTCTTTGATTTAACTCGAGCTTTCGACTGTGTTGATGCTGCCTTTTTGCTAAGAAAACTACATGCGTTGGGTGTACGTGGCAGTGTTGCTCGGTGGCTAAATTATTTTCTTTCTAATCGCCAAATAAGAGTCAAAGTTCAAAATTCCTATTCCGATCAATTTAATGTTAATTGTGGTGTACCCCAAGGGGGCGTAATATCGCCTTTGCTCTTTGCACTTTTCATAAATGATCTTGAAAAATATCTCATATCGAAAGGTATGCCTGCCAAACTAATTTTATATGCGGATGATGCAACTGTGATTATGTCTGCTGGAACATTGGATCAACTGATTGCAATCGCGAAGCATATTTTGATTAGATTTTCATTATGGTGCAAGAAAAATCACTTAATTATCAACGAAAACAAAACACACTATATGGTTTTTTATAAAAGGAGGCAGGTTCCTGATTTAAATTTAAAACTAAACGAGAATCCCATTCAGAGAGTTGAGCAATGCAAATTTCTTGGCTTTCATGTAGACTCACAGTTAAAGTGGACAGCTCATGTTGATTTTGTTGCTAGTAAACTTAACTCGGCATATTTTGCTGTAGTCAACAAGTCAAATAAAAAATTGTATGGATAGCAAACAATTACTTAATATTTACTATGCATTAGCCTATAGTCACCTAAGTTATTTAATACTTTACTGGGGCCAATCAACAGAACTACAAAGATTATTCATTTTGCAAAAGAGAATAATTCGTAAAATTTACTCTTTAAGCCCACTTGAATCTTGCAAGGAAACATTTTGGCGATATAAAATTCTTACGCTGCCTAGTACTTTGATTCTTAGTGCAGTAATGTTTGTAAAAAAACACTATTCCAAATTTCCCAATACCTCAACAATTCATAATCGTGATACTAGAAATTTGGATAAAATTTACATTTCTGGCTACAAAACATCCTCTTATCGAAAAAGTCCATATAGTGTCTGCAGCTTTCTTTATAATGCGCTCCCGGAAGATGTCAGAAGTATTACTCAGTTCGGAAGGTTCAAGAACAAAGTAAAGTGCTACCTTCTTGACAAAAATTTTTATATTTGGGAATACCATGATATTATCACATGAAACTTAAAATAACTTTTCTTTTTCTTACTTTGACAATGTCACTATTTACTTTGTAAATGTATATGGCAATGAATAAATAAATAAACAAACAATACTGCCCTCTTGTCCAAGTGACCTTTAAAAAAAAGGTCGCCTCCTCCCCCACGCTCTTGCAGCGTTTTGTAGTAAATTGGTTTTCCAGGAGAAATTATATAAAACCGGGGAGACACGCTTTTTTAGGCCCGATTCCGGGAGACTCCTGGAATACCTGGAGAGGTGGCAACCCTAGGTCGGACCAATGTAGAAAGTAGCGACAGACCCCCGACTCAGTCCTCTACTGGAGCCCTATTCTCCATTTCAGGAGAAGTGTTTGTTCTCTTGAGAAAAAGGGATTGATCCTACGTTTCATGAGAACAATCATATTCTCTAGAGTTACCAATTAAGTATTTTTGAATGTCTACAAGTGATGGCGTCCATGTTGTTCCGAATATACAGCGTTGTCAAATTTATAGAACATATCTGAACTGCTTTTCACTGAATTTTGCTGCCCAGTATGTCTTAAACTGTCGTAAAATGTACATATTTTACCAATTTTAACATTTAGGTTAAGTTTAATTGAAGTCTTGTCCATAATAATGTAAAACCACAAGAATCTATAATTAAACATACCTAATCATTTTATACATTTTTTTTTTATCCAGACAGGTTTAAATTAAATAAACGCAAAAGCATATTGTATACAATAAATAGCTAGACATTGACTTACTTTTGTTTCACCACTAATGGCAAATGTTCTGTTAGCTGGAGGAATATAGGGCATCGCTTTTACTTGTGGAGGGAAATGTTTGGTTAATCTAATATTTTTAACAAATTCTTCCTCGAATACGGCAAAAACCTTTTGTCGTTGATAAAATTCCATTTTCAAAAAAAAAAACAAAGATTTGGAGCAAGTTTAATAATTTACAAACCACAAATCAAATTGCCCCTCAGCCAAAGTTAAATTTAAAACAAAATAAATGTAAATTTTACATTTATTTTGTTGATTTTTAGGTTAGTTTTTTCTATTTCATCCTATATGACTGATAATAATTTAACATCTAAGAAATCGAGCAAAAGGGTAGCCAAAATAATTATGCTGTATTAGTTTATATTATTTGGTAATATTTTACTCAATAACCTTATTTTTTAAATAGAAAACATACATATTTTAAATAGCCTCTTTAATTTATGTGGGTTAGAATATGGTCGATTTAAAGAAGCATCTTTAAATTAAATTTTCTATTTATGTTTCCTTTATATTTCAATTAAAATTAAATATGATATCCATGAAAAAAAGATAACATAATACAAATAGAGCCTTTACCAACTACATAAGAATGTTTTGTATAAGGTTAATATTACACTGCTAAAACCGGGCCATTATCCCAAACTGATATTATTTTTCCAGCACTTTTATTTAATCCCAAGAAAATAATAGGCTCTCTTCGGCCTCTCGAGACCCTTTGAGATGAAAAAAGGACCAAAGGTCGAGAAAAACATCTTGGCGCTCCTCTTTCCGCTCCGAAATAAGGGCCGTTAAAAACGAGCGGCCCTTGACCGGGTAATTAGGACTATCGCAAATCCGCCCACTTCTAATTTTAGATCGTTTTTTCTTTAGATTTTTCTTGCCGGTAGTCATCGTAATTGGACAGAGGAATTTTGTTTGAGAAATCTTCCTTATTACCTTTTTTCGTACTCTATGATTTAAACACTACTGGACTTTGGACACCGGAGGAAGTCCTGACGTAAATGACAGAGTGGTATTGAGGCAACTTATACAATCTAATTTGTTACATAATGTAATCATACAGTTACTACTATGTACAAAATAACACTAATAATAATATTATTGTCTTTGAAATGATTTCCATTATATTTATTTATCGCGACAGCCTGTAGATCAGTTGGTTTCGGAACAAAAGTTAGCAAACCAATTAAATTACATATAAATAATAAAATGTCAGTTTTGACTGATACAGTTTCTTAAGATGTATTAGCTTATATTCGGGCAAGGGCCTGTCGACATATTAAGCACCGGTTCCCGCAGATCACCGAAGTTAAGCGGTGTCGAGCGCGGTTAGTACTTGGGCGGGTGACCGCTTGGGAACACGGCGTGCTCTTGCCTCAGGGAAGAGTGTAAAATGAATCGACACCTAGCCATCCTATTCACGCCGGACAGGCCGGATGAGATCGGATATCTCGTAGGATGAAGGTGCCATTTCACACTCCCCAGTCGGTAGATCACATTTGTGGTCGATGACCGGTTCAAGATGGCCTACGTAGTCGGCGAACCGTAAAAAAAAAAAGCTCATATTTGTCAAAGTATTTATCATTTACAGTGTCGTGTGCAGTAATTCCTTCAATAGTGCTTCAAGCACAATAGTGCTTCGATCACAGTGCTTGCAAGCACTTTTAAATTATCGTGCTCGGTAATTGATAATTGAAGCCCTTTATAAAAAGTCTTGGTAATTGGTGCTTGATAAATGAATTTCAAGCAATTTAGAGTGCTTGAAAACACTGAAAATTATTCTCGTCGGTAATTGCAAGCACTTAAAACTTCCAAAGTGCTTAATGCTGGCAATTACTTTTCCAAAGGGTTTGGTGCTTTGTGCCTGAAGCACTTTTTTCAAGTATTTTGTTCAGCTGTGGCGGCTCGTGACCTGTTAAAGGGACAGTGCTGCAGCGCGTAATTATCAACAATAAAAATATAAAAACATAGCGCTTTTATATATTGTTATCTTCTACATCCATATTAATCGAAATAAGTAATTTTATGGAACAAGGATGATAAAAAATAGCTCCGCAAACAAAAACGTTTATAGAAGAAGATTTTCCTTTTCATTTCGCCAGATCCATCTCTAGACGCGTTTCGTCATATCATGACTCATCAGTAGAGCTAGGATCTGACGAAAAGACAAGGGATCTCGAAGCTACTTAAGGCAACACTTGGTGGGACGCACCAGTAAGATGTGGCACGGAGCGCCATCTGTGTCGTTGTTAGACACTCTTGAGCATACCAGCACCTCTAACAAACTTATAGAAATAAGTAAATGTTAAGAGGAAATCGCCTGTAAAGACATTCGTCACAATTACAGGAGTCCCGCTAGGCAGCGCTAACTCACATCGGTTTATTAACCGAAAACAATGAGTAAAGAAGAAGATTTTCCTTTTTATTTCGCTAGATCCATCTCTAGACGCGTTTCGTCATATCATGACTCATCAGTAGAGCTAGGATCTGACAAAAAGAAAAGGGATCTCAAAGCTACTTAAGGCAGCACTTGGTGGGACGCACCAGTAAGATGTGGCACGGAGTGCCATTTGTGTCGTTGTGAGACACTCTTGAGCAACGTTTATAAAACAAAATTTATTACGTTGAACAATTTATAAGGATTTGGAAAATGGAATAATCTTTTAAAGTTTATTGTTATATTTCGGCATTTCCGTTAAATGTTTAAAATTATAAATTGGATAGTATGAAGCATATTTCGTATAAACATTGTTATCTTTTAGTGAATGTTTAAAATATATATAATAACAGCACCATAAGTATAAATATACACAAATAAAAAAATGTCATCAATCTTTTTATTTTCATAAAAAAAAAATCATAAACATCTTTCTAGTTGATTTATAAGATAAGTGTCATCACTATTTTTAATGGTTTATACGTATGTCTTACATATTTTAAAAGGCACAGCATTATTTTGTGTTATTACTACTAGAAACTGTTGTTAAACACCCACCGCAATTTGGATCAAAATGTTTCGTACATAAAATAAACACTTTTTAAGTAATTTATTTAGAATTTAATCAATACTGCCCCCAACTATTAAATTGCAATTTGTTTTTGTCAATAAATATCTGCAAATTAGCACATCACTAACAAAACACGCTATGGCTAAAAATAGCGAGAAACAATTCCAATAAAATCGGTAGAGGATGGGGTAGTACTGTATCTATTATATTTTATCCAAACGTGAAATATTACGAGTAGCCTACTTCACCGTTTAGATGCTATAAAAACTCTTAAACAGTGGACCCTTCATTCGTCGATTTCTAGCCCTACTGATGAGCCATAAAATAATAAAACGCGCCTAGATATGAAGTTTGATGAAGGGAGGGAAAAAGTTCTTTTTATATTTAATTTTAGTTAATTGATGTCAATCAATATATAACTTATTTCGAATAATAAATTAGATATACTTCTACAAATTCGTGTGGATATAAGGAGATCTCGAAAACGAAGATGGGTTGATTAAGGCAAAGTTGCGTATTTTGGGGCTTAATAATTTGGTGAAAGAAAATTGTAAATATTCCGAATACCTTGGGAGATATCCGAAAAAAAACGAAATTTTTAGTTTTTAATTTCTTGCGCCTTCATTTTTGACTTGGGAAAACATTTCTTCATGTTCTACAAAATGACGTTTATAGTTTTTAAATTCAACGTTTTCAAGTCAATTTTTTTAAATATGTACCTGGAATTTTAAAAACAGTTTTAAAATTATAACGTTCTGTCATCAAATAACACATCAGTTTTTCAACGTATTCTTTCTTTGCCATTACGGCCTTGGCAATTATTTTTAGGATTACTTAAATATTAAAATTACATTACATTACAGAAAGTTATGGTGTTTAGACCGGTTATTATTTCAATAAGATTTACCGTAACAATATACATGAGAAGTAATTTTATTTTTTATTTATTTTATTAATATCCATTATGTGTGCCTTAGACTCTTAGACCTAGAACAAAATACTGTAAAACAGAAAAAATTAATGCTCCCGAGTGAAGAAAACGTTACTGGAGTATTAGTCTAGTTGTTACTGTGATGCGCTTATATTTGTTTCAAAAACAATTTTAACTATTTTTTACTGTTTATACGTTCTGATGATTCTAGTTTCAGGTAAAACATGTAACAAAAATAAACAGACAGGAAAATATTTGAGACCGAGACTTTAGGTCTTTTTTCTTACAAAATATCAAATATCAGGACTCTTTGAGTGAAAATGAACGGAGTTTTGAAATCAGAAATATTTGTTTCTGTTTGGCTCCAAATGTTCGGGACCGTAATGATATAAAAAGATAACTTGAAATAATGTGTTATCAGATGACAAAACGTTAAAATTTCAAAACACTTTAAATTTCTAAAGCTTAGAGGTCCCTAAAACTGTACCTAAAATTCCAGGTCCGTATTTAAAAAAATGGACATGAGGTGGGTATTTAAAGAACGAACCGTCGAATTTGAAAACTACGGCTATAAAAGTGTTTGTTTTTATTTTTTTCCCATGCCAAAAATAAAGGTGCAAAAAATTAAAAACCAAATACAGAAATTTCAGTTTTTTTTTTCGGATATCTCCGAAAGCATTCGGAATATTTACAATTAATTCTCTTTTAACAAATTGGTAAGCCCCAAAATTTTGCCTAAATTTAACCATCTTCGTATCTCTTACCGTTTTCGAGATCCCCTTGTACGCACACGAATTTGTAGCACCCTGTTAATTACCCTAGTGATATCCAACAGTGATGATGACCCATTAAAAAGGATTAAACTAATTTAGATTTTTAATTAAATTATAATTTTACTATAGAAATTTTTAATTTGGGAAACATAAAAATTTATTTTGTCTGTATAAATTAAAATTAAGGTCTAAAATATGAAAAATAATTCTGAGCAAAATAACCTCGTCTCCCCTAGTTATAAAATTAACGCATGGCCTCTTTGTGAGCACACAGCAGGTGACAAAAAGGCAATATATTATTTCAAACGACGGCATAGTTTAATCGATGGCCATAAAAACTACTGACAATATTGGCGGATGGACAAATTAAAGCACTATTAAATATTATCAGGTTAAAACGCAAACATTGAGAATGTCAATATTGGAAATGTACTTACTAATAAGAAGACTGCTCATATTCACCATTCCTTGTAACAGGAAAAATTAAAAGTACATGTAGATAAAAGTGGGTAAATTTTTTTTTTGATTTTTTGTAACAATATTCTAGCAAGTAAAAGTTTTTATAGCTTGAGAAGTAATTCTATTTGTTATTAGTATTTTATTTATTTTATTATTATAACATAATATAGAAGGTTTTTTAAGTACTATCGCAAAATGGAGTCAAAGACACGTCAATTCTTGTATGTTTCCATAACACAATTCACAACGTAACATGTGGGCTAATTACGGCTCACTAAAAATCTGGGGAAATTATGAGATCCCGATATCAACTGATCAGTGACTGCTGGCGTCTGTCAGAAAACAAGAGAATTGATTTCGCAGACTTTTACTACGTTTTCATGAGGACTGAGTTCGATTTGAATATTTCTTACGCTATTACATTCCAAGGCGTTTTCATTGCAGTTTTCAAATCGAATTGAAATCGATTTCAATTCGGATTTGAATTTTCGACATTTGTCAGCTGTCAATGCTATCATGCGTCAAACCTGTGGTTATAACCGCTCTTTTCTCGTACTTGTCTATGTTTTTCCTTTTAGATTTTGTTTCTATTGCTTTTTTGGTCGGTCATTTATACAACGTTTATAACAGAATCGCCAAAACCAAACATAACATAAGAAACTATTTGTAGGTTATGAGAATCATATTCCGTTCCGATCTCGAACCGTTTTCATGATTAAAAATGTCGGTACGATCCCGATACGATCCCAAAAATTGGCGAATCGACCTTGAACTGAAAACGAACTCAATACGGTAAAAATACCTGTTTTCATGTGTTCAATTCGGATTCAAATCGAACTGAATTCTCATGAAAACGTAGTATATATCTTATGTCCTATCATTTTTGCCTTATACCTAGACCGAGAATATTGTGAAACAGACAAAATTAATGCTTCCTAGTACGCTTATATTTATTTCAATAACATATTCAATTTTTTTTACTGTTTATAAGGTCTGATGATGCTAGTTTTAGGCGAAACCCTAAAATATTTAAGGCCGAGGCTTGGGTTAATGTTTTACAAAATATCAAATATTATACCTCTTTGAGTAAAAATGGACGAATACTGTAAATCACTACTCTTTATTTTTAGTTTGGCTCTAAATGCCAAGACGGCAATAGTAATTTGAAAAATTAAGTTCATTCTTTTAAAACTTTCTTTATTGCTTAATAATATTTTTACATGTCAGTTTCCTTACTAGTACTGTATTATAAAAATTACATAATATATACTTAAAACTAGATCCTGAAAAAAATTATATTATTAGATGACAAAATTTCAAAAACCTTTAAAATGTATTAAATTTTTAAAGCTTAGAAGTCCCTGAAACTGTATATAAAATTCCGGGTCATTATTTAAAAAAATTGACTTGAGATTGGTATCTAAAAAACGAAACGTCAAATTTGAAAAGTAATAATGCCATCTTGTAGAAGAGTTTGTTTTTTTCCCAAGTCAAAAATGAAGGCGCAAGAAATTAAAAACTAAAATTTTTTTTTTCGTATGTCTCCGAAAGTAATCGGAATATTCGCAATTTTCTTTCACTAAATTAATAAGCCCTAAAATACGCAACTTTACCTTAATTTAACCATCTTCGTATTTCGTAATTTTTGAGATTTCTTGTACGCACACGAATTTGTAGCACTCTGTATATGGTTAATCGATATATTATTATCAACTACCGATAAATATTTATTGAGGTTTTACACGATTTTATTTAAATTAAAAGAAAAGGATCTTCAATTTATATTTGCCTCATACAAGTTAAAAACCAATAAAACTTTTAGGAAACTGCAACTTTTAAAGCAATTTTCCTCATAGTATATCATGGCACAACCTAATTGCTTGTCATAAGTTTGAACAAGTTAAAAACTTGTTTTTTTAGAGTTTTAATTTTGGTGAGTTAGTGTCAATTTGAGTTATAAAGTGTTCTCAGTATAAGATCTTTGTAGATTTTGTTTTCAAAGTATGGGAATATTTTAATATTAATATTAGGATTACTCGCATCATACCAGAGTCAAAGGCAATCGTGAGTATAACAATGACGTAACAATTACTGAGATATTACTTTAAAATAAAATATTAATTATTTTAAGTTATGTTGCAGCTTTTAAAAGTTTTTTCTCCGATCTTGCCTACGTCATTATACTTAACATAACTAATTCTGAATCTACATATTTTTAACTTAATTCATGTAGTACATGTTTAAAAATAGTAGCACTGGAAATATTTTTTAAAGGGATGTATGGACGTCTAAAAAGTTAAAAATACATTTTGTTATTCTGAAATTGAGAACTGACGAAACGAGAAAAAGGGAAACACTTCTTACCAAAGAGACACCTACAGAAATATCGCTCACTTTTTCATGTTAAGCTGTCTTTTGCGATTCTAATTTTCTCCAGATGATTGTCGAATAAAGTTACAGAGTATAAATAGTCATAACTTCTTCAAAATGGAGATGCTCTCCTAAAAATACTGATTATTAAATGCCTTTAAACCAATTCAACGATTTAAGGGTGATAATTCTGTTGTAAAATTAAAGGTTAAATAATACCCTTAACGTAACACTTAGGTAGGAATGCAGTATTACACTGGTCGGCTCCCGAATACTACCCATTGAGGGTGAATAATCCTGCCTTTGGGGGGACTAATGAATAAACCAGTGCATACTCGTGATTCGGATCCTACATAAAAAACTATAGGTCCCAAATGGCTGACTTTTTTTTCATTTTGGCAGGGGTTGGTGGAAGAGCACGAGTTAGACCTAAGAGGCCCATTGTATCCCCTATTGTCTGGGTAATGTTTGCCAGATGGGATCTACAGCTTAGTGTATTATCCCTTTTACTTCCCCCAAGGTCCACGACGCCCCTTTCGGTCTATTTAGATATTAGAAATGACTAGTAGCAAACTTCATTCTTTAAAAAGAGATACAATAAGCCATTCGACTGCATCATAGTGACAATATGTCGACTCTCCTTCAAGCCACCAAGCAATGTTTAATACTTTAATCTCTGCGGTTTTTAGCTAACCATTTTGAGGAATAAAAAAAACATTTTTCTTTCTAGTTCATCCACAAAAATGATTTGTCTATAGAAACTTTTAAAAATTCATATAATTATTCTAGTTGGTTTGAAAAAATATAGTTTTTGTTATCTTCTTATATGAACAACTAAACTATAAGTTTAAAATGGCTCCTCGCGTTCATATAGAAGGCAGCGAATTGTGTGAAGTTAGAGAAGACAATTCAGTGGCGTGTATTTTTGGAATAGAACAAAACATTTAATGGAATAGAACAAAACATTTAATAGAATGAATTTTTTTCCTATGACCCTCTATATTTTTCATCGACAGTAATTTTTTACTTAGTAGTATAATAGCCACAGAGATTGATGATGGCAAACTTTTTAATATCCATTTTGAAAAATGAATTTTTTTATACCACCAGGGATGATAAGTAAAAAACGTATATTAAAGAATGTATGGGAAAATCAATACCAGAGAACTTTAAAAAAATTATAAATTACTAATTAACTCTTATTGTAACATCTATCAAGAATGAGTTAATTGCAGTTTTTAGGTAGAAGGTTGCCACCTCACAAATAAATTAAAATATTTGCATGATACTTCGTGCTACACGCCAAGTTTTCAATTTCAGTTTAAAAAATATGTGATGTGTTTCGTATCAATTTCAAAGAAATATAATAATAAATCAAGGCATTTTTATTACTTTTCGTCGCATTACAGAAAAACTTTTAGAGTGATCTTGGAACAGAGTTTTGTTCATGTTTTATAAAATATAAAGGTCATAATTGATGGTTAGATAAAATTGTTTTAGTGCTATACGATGTGCCCAAAATGGTTTCGTGGTTCTTTTGAATAATTCAATAATTCTGAACTAATTTTTAATGTAGGTATTTACTTAATACAAATATTTTTATTTAAGTACATCGAAAATTATGAAATTATGATATGCAAAATGGTACAGGTTTAATTTTTAGGAGTAATAATTCTAATAGAAGAAACCGAGTGATATAGTTGGTTTTTAATTATTTTCCTCTTTCCAGGGTCAAAAATATCATGAATAATTTTTACTGTTTTCCAAACAAATATGCGAGAAAATAGTAGTTTGTTCAACAAGAGTGGATATGGTGAGTGGAGACAATGACGTTTCTTAAACGGCAGTACAGTTTAGGACTTGCATTGTCCTTATTTGTTTTGAATCAGAACGTTTTAACAGGTAAGTATCTCCAGTCCTCTTCAGGTGAATACTGTATTCTGTTATCTGTAAATTCACCTAAAGACGACTGGATATACTTGTTACTGGATACAGTTGAAACGTTGCGATTCAAAACAAATAAAGAAAATGGAAATCCAAAACTCTACTGCAGTTCAAGAGTGGATATTATGTTTATATCTCACAAGGAAGTAAATTGAGCACGACGTCGTAGGCGGAATGCTTAAACATCCGAGTGCGATATGAACAATCTACTCGAGTAGTTGAACAGTATATTTTTTCTACGACTAAACTTACGAACCTTAAGGTAAAAATTGAAAAGTTTGCAGGCTGCCGGGCTTGAACTTACGACCATGGGATCCAAAGTTTGCGGTTTAGCCAAATGGTCATGATAGAAATGATGGTAAAACCAACTTCGTATAATTTTTAGTGTCTTGAAAACGACGGCAGAGTCTTAATAAATACAATAAACTGATTGGTGAGTACTTTGAATGGATGCCACAGAGGAATAAAGAAATTTCCGGATTTGTAAGTAATAAAGATACAAGACAGAGTGTTATGACAGATCAGCGCTGTCTTCAAAGGGAAAAGGGAAATTTTTAAGCACAGAGTTAAATTTATAAGTCAAAAGCACTCTGCTTAATAAATAAGTGCACACAGCCACCACAACTTATTTTAAAAATCTTTCTTCCTAACTTTACTTTAGTAGCCGTTTAAGTACTAGCGCGTTTCCGGTAATAGCTTCTCCTCGTCCCGATACCCTCAAAATTTCTTGAAGTATTTTACATATAATTATGGTATTAAGTACATGATTTGGAGTTACTATTTTTATATTTTATTAATTAAAAATTATTTTATAACCAGTGATTCAAAATGCTTTTTTTCCGCTAATATCACGAACCCATTTAAGTAAAATTTTTGGTGTATGTAAAAAAATCATACAAGGCACCAAATTAGCAACAAAATGTAAACCAAAAGACATCACTAAGGCCCGATTGTATAATTACGGTTTAAGCTTAGTTCAGCGTTGAACCAAGCTTTAAATTTCTTCTAAGGTTGCACAAATAAAGTTTAAGTTTAATTCAACGCTGAACTAAGCTTAAGACGTAATTATACAACCGGATGTACAAGTCACACGTTTTTGGAAAATTATGTGTAATTAATATATTTTTGAATCGTGCCCTAGGATACATGGAAAGTATGAAAAGATTAAAATTCTAACTTAATTAATAACTGATCTATAGAAAACGGGAGGTGAAAAGCAGGACCCAATAGCAAACAGTAATGCAGTTTGCACAAAAATCGATAAATGTGAGAAGACATTAAACATAATGAAGATATGTTACTTCTTTGCTGCAGGACTATTTCCTTTTATCGTTATCACTGCAAATTTTTGCATAATATTCCCATCTTAAAACCACTTCTAAAATTTTTATGTATGTACTTTATTATCTTGTAAAATTATGGTATTAAAAATTTAGCATAGCATAGCACTTTTTACATCAATTTATTGACAAAAATAAAATAGCTATTAGCTATCTATGTAACAAGTTGCAAAATGAGCATGTCTTTTGAATTAAATGTGAAAATTGGACCACGAGCGTAGCGTATGTGAAAAAACTAAGCTTATTTTGCAGCGTGTTTCATACAAAATTTATTGTTATTTTTTATTTTAGTTAGTTTATCATGATAAAAATAAAATGATAATTAAGTCAGACTAACTGTAGAATATTTAAATCTTATATTGCAACAATCGGGTATAAGCGTTACGGTGGAAAATTTTACTGCTAATATCAATCAATATCAACATTCACAGAACACAGAAACAAAATATTTGTGTTCTATAATTTTCAACAAACATTTGCTAAAAAAGACTCTTTAATTTCATAGTGGGTTATCAAAAATTAGGGAAGGTTCTTTACCTTCCGACATTGAAGAAGCTGGAAAAACTGTAATAGTAAATTTGCTGCCGAGTAAGTCAAAGGCATTATATGAATCGGCTTTTAAAAATTTTAAAGACTGGTGTGAACTGAAGAAAACAAAAATGGACAAAATGTTGTCAAAAAAGTTCTTTTTTTTCATATGAAGCAAAAGTATTTAAGACCACGACCATGTGGAGCCAGTATTCAATGTATGTTAATATAAATGGGGATATAAGTAAGTTTTACGAAGTTGGCTAGTTTTTAAAATGAAATGCATACGGCTACTGTCCAAAAAAATCTACAACTATTACTAAAAATGACTTTAACAGATGTTTAACGGAGGCTGGAAATATAGACCAAAGACTAATAAATGTATGTATTAGACCATGCGGCTGTAAATAAGCTCTGGAAACACCGTTGACGTTACAATTGGTCTACAAAACTACTTAAGTATACTTAAGAGTGAAGTTTAGTGATGCATTCGCTATTTCATTTTTTGATCAATATTTCTTATTCTTTTCGCTTTATTCCTACAGGTTTGAACTAAGAAACCATTTGCCCTAATGTAACTTAAATTTTTGAATAATGAAATAATAAAAGTGAAAAACGAAAAATTGTGAAATTTGTCCATTTTTCTTTTTCTGCTTTTATTTTTTTTTAATTCAATAATAATAATAATAATAATAATAATAATAATAATAATAATAATAATAATAATAATAATAATAATCTATATTTCAAATTATGTGATAATATACATTTCTTGTACAAAGCACACAAAACATACAAAAACACAAAAGGAAACGGCGTCATAAAAGGAAGAAAACAAATGTTCTTATTCTCTATAAATTATCCTAAATAATCCTGTATTGAGTACGGTTCTAGATTAATTAACATTTCTTTGACTTTAACTTTAAATACTTTAAGACTACTTATACATTTAATATCATTTGGCAACTTGTTAAAGAATTTTAGACACATATAACCTGGATTTTTTTCTGTTAATGTTAGTCTATGGATAGGGTAATTTACATTTAGAGTTCTAGTGTTATAATCATGAAAAGTTTGCAGCTCAAAAGTGTTTCTATTTTTAAAAAAGAACAACAAACATTCATAAATGTACACACCATAAACCGTTAAGATTCCACATTGTTTAAAAACATTCCTGCAACTTTCATTAAAAGCCATTAGTTTTATTATTCTTAATGCTCGTTTTTGAACAACAAATATTTTTTCAATTAAGCTATTGCTACCCCAAAAAATAATTCCGTATTTCATGATGGATTCAAAGTTAGCATAGTATATTACTTTCAAACTTTTTTCCTTCATGTATCGCGCAACAACCCTAATTCCATAGCAAACCGAGTTTAATTTTTTTATAAGTGTATTAATGTGATGTGACCAACTTAGAAATTCATCTAGGTTAACGCCTAAAAACTTCGTTTATTTAACAATTTCTACATCCGATTCCCCTAAATATATACTTTGTGGTTTCTCAACTTTTGACCGTTTAGTTCTGAAAATAAGAGCATTTGTTTTGTTCTTGTTTAAAATTAATTTATTTTTTGAGAACCAAGAGTTGGCTTTATTAAATAGTGTAGTTCCCATTGCCCTTAATTCAAAGATATTTTCCCCTCCCGTAATAAGATTTGTATCGTCAGCAAAACATGTTACTTTTTCGTGTTGAGAAGCTTCTATGGAATTCAGGTCGTTGAGAAAAATTACAAATAAGATTGGCCCTGCAATGCTGCCTTGAGCAATTCCTAAACTATTACTCATTAAGTTCGAAAAGTAAGTTTGTCCGTTCTTTGTTACCTTAACTTTTTGTTGTCTATTAATTAAATAAGATTCAAATAGTTTAAGAGCATTTCCTCTAACACCATATAATTCCAATTTTTTTAATAATAACTTTGGGTCGATACAATCATAGGCTTTTGATAAATCTAAACATATACCGAGTGTCAAATTTCCTTTCTCAACAATTTCTAAAATTCTTTTCGTAAATTGAAAAATGGCAGTTTGTGTTGATTTTCCCGGTATATAGCCATGTTGGTTACTAATAAAAAGGTTACATTCATTCATGAAGTTAATAAGACGACGACACATTAAGAGCTCAAACAATTTTGAAAAAGCTGGTAAGAGGCTGATTGGTCTATAATTTTCTATTAATTCGGGATCTCCTTTTTTAAATAGAGGTTTAATTAACGGTATTTTAAGTTGGTCTGGAAAGATTCCTTTCTTAAATGATTTATTAATAAGGTAACAAGGATTACAGGGATGGCTAATTTTACAATGCTAGTTGGTATTTCATCTACACCACTACTATGTTTATTGAAGGTAATCATGCTTCAAATATGGGTATTTGGCCGATTTTTGGATAAAAGGAAAAAGTGACGAAATATTGCTCAAATAACGAAATGGCGAATGCATCACTAGACTTCACTCTTTAATGTACAACTAAATCGCTACGTTTAAACGTCATTCAATTTAATAGCAAATCGAGTTTCGCTGACACATCGCGTGATAATGGATAGGCACAAGGTGCGAATTTTTAACAAATAATCTTGGTAACTCGGAAATTGCATTTCTATCGTAATTTTGTTTAAAATAAAAACATATCATCCAAAGCATCATTCGGCGCCTATCAGTTCCGGGCTAAACTAAGAAAATTAAAAACTCTAATAGAAATAAGCACCGATTTTTCATAAGATTTACGGTTTAATGCCATAACCTGTCAAATTGTGATATTTCTATTATTTTAAACGTTAGTAGATACTCGTATCTTGAAAACATTTGAATTAAGGCATAGAAACTTAAACAAAATTCAGAAATAAATTACTAATCATTTAAAAATAAAAAGTTTGAAAAAAGCGATATTAACAGTTATTTCTTATACAAGACGATAAAATGTTACTTTATCGTCGACTGAAAAAGATTAATTTCGGCAGACGATAATGTTATTTTATCATCGTATGACATTTGGTGCTCTACTATGAAGAACAATTTAGAAATAATTTGGAGTCATTTTAAATGGAAGGCATCGGTTTCTATGGATTTTCATTATTAAACAAACATATGCATCTAATTGTCATTGTTGTGCCAACATTTATTTCTTCAGTGCTGTCGTTCAGTGAGGTTTTTGGAAGAAGAACTGGGTGAAAATGATATGCAAGCTGAGGCGTTAGAGGCTATGGCCAAAAAATTACCACTAAAATCTCGTTTTTACTTAAAGATTTAAGTTTTTAATCTTTTCTTGCTGTTATTATATCATTTAATCTACCCTTGCGGTTAAAGTGCTATTTTATCATTAGAATATTATGGAATATAGTAAAACAAAGTTGAATTTATAAATGTTTACTATATTAAAACAAAATGACACGTTTCGCTTACACTATAGCTTTATCATATCTAATAAACAGTGCATTAAGAAGTTATTTTACTGTATCGTACTATCTACAATTATTTCAGACTTTTTTTTTGCATGAGCGATATGTTATATTCCCAATTGTTACCGACATATTTTTTATTGGTTCATATTTTAAAATCTATTTTTCTTTTCAGTACTATACACCTGCCAATCAAATAGGACCGACAACAGATAACGAGACACCTCATAGTAACACTCATACGCAAGTATAAATTTTTAAAAAATCAAAAATGTATTCGTAATCAAATCAAGGTCTAAAATAAAGGTTTGTGTTCAAAATAACATTAGCAGATCAAAATATGAATTTTTTAAGACTGGCATTGCTTTTAATTCCATTTACATAAGATTTACATTTAACGTACTAAGATAGTATCACTATATTAGTAGATGTGATTTGTTGTGCTCAGAGTCATATTAACCATACGTAATTTCAATCGTTAAATTTGTTACCTTACTTTTAGCCATTTACTATCCTTGGTGTATTATCTCCTGAAATTATTCTAAATAAAGCATCAAATGTCCGAAATTATTTTTAAATTTTAATATAGTCCTTCCCAAAAGTATTTAAATTAAAAAGTAATGTAAACATAAATAAGGTTATTAAGAATACTAAATTTACGTACCTGGTCAAACTCAGTGACATAGAATTTAGAGTTAATTTTGCATAGATAGTCTCGAATAATGACATTTCGTTTTTTAACGTGCCAAATATTTAGAGGTTTTTTTTTTTTATTGTTGTTATCCAAGAAAAGGACGGACGGTAGTATATTTTATTATCTATATCTTCTTAGTGCATAATATATATACATATATAACACCCTTAACAAAAGTAACCACTAAAGATTTTTAAGTATTCTTTCACCGTTGCTTGTATCCTATTAGATTCTTACGCATTTTACTCAAGATAGTAGTACGTCGTTTTTTTTCGTCAGATCTTAACCTTACTGAATCATGATATGCCGAAATGCGCCTAAGGATGGATCTGATAAAATAAGAGTAAACGCCTCCCCAGACTTTACTGGTTTCGGTTTCATTAACCAATGAAAATCAGGTTTAACACTTCTTAGATTTACTCATGTTATCCCTGTCCGTCTATGATATACGTGTTAGAGGAAGGTTGATAAGCGAGGTCTGGGACGCATTAATCAAAGTAAAAGTGACAAATGTAAAAAAAAACAATCTAATGTTTGGTGACTTTGCACTTATTTTAACCAGGTACTGTTAGACTGTAATGCATGTTAAGTAGTTTTTTAAATACTAAATATATTTGTTTACCTTAAAATAAATATAGCTCATTTTATAATTATTGTTAAATTTCTGTCATATTTCGTTATTTTTACATGTGTATTAAATGGTATACTTAAATAAAAAATATATTTGTAAATGAAAACGACCTGTTTTAATACTATATAGCTGCATGCGTAATGTCTGTTTAAAGGTTGGAGACAATGACGTTTCTTGAACGGCAGTAGAGTTTTGGACTTGAATTGTTTTTATTTGTTTAGAATCACTATAGTATTCACCTGAAGACGACTGGAGATGCTTACCAGTTGAAACGTAGTGATTCTAAACAAATAAAGACAATGCAAGTCCAAAACTCTACTGCCGTGCATGCGTAATGTTTTTTTCTCTCAAATCCCTAAGTTGATATACACGATTAAGTTTAAGCAGGGAATATTTAAAGGCAACACACAAGTACTAAAACACTATAAATAATAAATTAAAAATCTATTATAGCACAAACAATTTTAAGTATCCAGTAAGTACAAACTTATACACGGTAAATTAAATATTACAGCTGATATTATCTGTCAAATCTTTGCATTTAAAAATATATAAAGAATTACTTTGGAATCTCTCACTTATTTATTATATCTTTATTAAAAATTAAATATTATATAAAAGGTCAGATAAAAGGAGGGAAATTTCCCAGGTCCGGTTAGAGTCCTGTATTTTTGAAATCGACGTCGAGCTGTTCAACCTTCATCGTTCTTAAAAAACTTCCCAAAGTATTTTTTTTTAAAATCAAATCAAATTTTAAAAAATCCAGAAAACGCATTTCATTCTTAAGCCGGCCACATACGAGATGTACGCATACGTCTATCAACGTCTGTGTATGAATGTAAATAATGCATGCGCATTCAAAGAAGTCAATAAAATAATTTACTTCGTGCATCAACGCAAGTTGATGCACGCGTATTATATCTCTCTGGCCTGTGTTCCGCTTATTGCTGCCCGGCGCATTTTGTACCTCAGTAGGTAGATATTATCTACTTTTATAACTTGCCACAAATTTTATTTAAAAATATCCCTGTCACCCATATTGCATTTTTTTGTTCGCCACTGTGCTTTCTGTTAAAAGTTGTATGCTTCACCCACAGTCAGTATATTTCAAGAGGTTACCATATTTCACTTCATTGCCTCTAATGATATATTTGAAAAGGCAATAATAGCTTAAAACTAGGCCATCGATCTCAAAGTAAGGACTACTTAGAGGCTATAATAACCTCTATTTTAAATCATATTTTTGCAAAAATTCAACTTAAAGTTTTCAACTATTAATGCCTAGTATTTAACGCATTGGCTTGTAATCATGAGCTAGTCTCCTATTTCCAGATATTTAGAATATGGAAACGTAAAAAAACATTAACGATTAATTAACAATTAATTTAGCTTTTTTATTTTCTTACTTTTAGATCTATATACAGTGTCCGTGGAAAAATTTGCACCATAAGGGAAACTTTTTTATGATGCATTTGTTTTTTGAGAATCTGTTTTCGGCATCAAGTCCTGCGTGACCCGAATTTAAAGAAAAAGTTAAAATATTTGCCTTGTGACGAGCCTTACACCTAACAAATATAATTTAAAAATTTACTGGCAAAATGTTATTTTTTTTTAGACATGCGAAAAAGTTATGAAAAAATATCGATTCTCATCATACTTTAAGCCTGACTCCAAATGTTCGTTTAAAAGATTAAATTATTATTTAAAAAAAATTGATTTGATTGATTGATTGAAATTAAGTAATCGAATAAACCGATTTTATAACCAAAATTTTTTTTTCCAAAAATTTTAAGACTCCTCTGGACTGTTTTAAAAATTTGAAATTTGTCTGTTGCAAATGTTTGATTCTTTTTGCATAAACTATATACTGGAATAAAAACTATTCACGTTAAGTAACATAATAATATTTTTCTATTTGGGAACCATAAAGTCTTCATTATGGGTTTCCATTGGGTTGCATACGCAATTATTTTATTCATTTTAAACACGCATTTTTTATTTTCTTCCTGTTGGTAACAACAAAATACCGTTTTGAAATTCATGGCACACCATACTAAAAGTCCGTGTTTTGTGCACCATACTAATCCCTTTTCTCTTCTGTGACCACACCAACTTTCTGTTTCTGTTAGTGTTGCCAACCTCAACAAAAATAAAAATTTTGACTGGAAATTATTAACTACATTTTTATTTGAATTTCTTTAAAAATGACCCAAATAGAAAAAGTATTATAAAATATTCGTTACATAAGACAAATTTTAGAGCACGCGTTGGTTTAGGACACGAGCCGCGTAGCTCTAAAATTTGTCTTATAAAACTTATGTTTTAATATACTATAGAAGATCTCGGAAACAAATAAAGTTTTCTTTTTAAAAATTTGTTAACAGGCATAAATTGTCTTTGAAATTTTAAAATACTATATTTTGACGTTTGCATCACTTCCGGTCATACCGGAAGATATTGCTAAGATTGGTATTTCAAATAGAATAACGTATAAATAATTTTAGCATATTTGAATACCTATTGTAAAACCTAAGTAACTTTTGTTAATAATAATCTATACCTATTTTTAACCGTTTTTGAGATATGAATAACGTGACCATTTATTTTTCTCCTCAAAACGGGACCCTGCAAAATCTGTTTGGTTTGTTAAAGTAAAGCACAACATAGTTGAAATAGTAGTTTTGTACAATAAGAGTGGATATGATGTCGATATCGCACGAGGAAGTAAATTGAGCACGCCGCCGTAGGCGGAGTGCTCAAACTTCCGAGGGCAATATGAACAATCCACACGAGTTGAACAGTATATTTTTTCTACGAACAAACTTACAAACCTTATGCTAAAAAAAGTAAAAAAAAGTTTTCAGGTTTCCGGGCTCGAACTCACGCCATTGGTTCCATCGAAACGTTAAACTAATTATGGGAAAACCAACTGACAAATGAGGCCCTTAGAATAAAAGGGGTATAAGTACAAAGATTATAGTTTTGAGATAATTGCATTTAAAGTTTATTGAACTTTAAAAAGTCGCCAAAAAAGATAGGAAATAGTTGTATCTTGGTCTATATGTAGTATTGGTAATTGTGTCTTAAATTTTATTTAATTTTTTGAAATTTGAAATATTTTTGTAAAAAATTTTACACCGTACAAGTGCACTTGCATCCGTTTTATTGTAAACATATTTCTGCTTTCAGATACATAGTATTTCTACTCGCTAATAGAGGGCGCACAAAGCCTGAAAATCACTTGTTCCTATTTTATTCCAAGCAAATATGAACTTTAGGTAGCCATTAATGCACTTATCTCAGATTTGCTTAAATGTGTACTTATACCCCTTTTATTCTAAGGGCCTCAAATGATGCTAGATAAAATTAATTTTCTACGCACATTTAGCAGGTTGCATTATCTATTATAAATGCGTCTAGATTTTCTTATATTGAACAAATTAATAACAAATTGTACCATATGCATTTAAATTATATAATTTAGTGTCTTCACAAAGAAGGCGGAGCCTCAGTAAAAATAATATACTGTGATTGGTCAGTACTTTTAGGAACAACAATGGCTTCTGTGTTATTGACTACTGTGATTGGTCAGTTTCATTACCTATCTAGGATGGATATGAGATTTTCCCGCATAGTTAACTGGAATAGCCTACTTTACTCGCCACTTAAATGTAAAGGAAACAGCAAATTTCCATGTGGGAGTAGAAAAATGTATTTTTAAGCAACATTATAATAGGCGGCTTAATTAAGTTTGGTATTTCTCAGATGAAGAATTTTTTTAAATATATTAGGTGACGAATTTAGAAAAGAATGGTATTCTTGACAGGTTTTATTCACATTCACCTTTATAATCAACATCGCTTTAAGAACTGATACTTGCAATTGAGTTTTATATATTCCGACTTCGCCCATGCACTTCCCGAAAACGGGACATTTTGGCGTCCCGAAGCATTTTTTGGGGACAACGGGACTGAGTGTCAAATAACGTTCAAAACGGGACGTATGGTCACGTTAGATATGAATCATAAAATGAATTTTTTATGTTAAAACCTTACCGAGAAAAAGTTCAGTACCTAATTTTAAAACTAATAAACTTAAACATTTAAAATTTCGTAAGCTTTTAACTAAAAGATAGATCTTTAGATTCCATAACTTCACTTTTTGGGTTTTTGTTTAGGGGATTTTTAAAATTTTGCCAATCTGTCTATTTAGATAAATGTCAAGTCAATTTTCGCTAATGTAACAATACTCTGTTTATGTTACTAACGTGTTAAAATTAAATTTGCTATTTAAAGTCAATTAGGTACACCTACCAAATTTTAAAAAAATACAACTTGTTTTTGAGAGGGGGTCACTCAACGTATTTATTATCTTTTCAAACTTGCCTATGAAATAATTATATTTAATAATAATAATAATTTATTAATTTAAAAAAATAAAAATTTAAATTTTTAAATGAGAATATAAAATCAATAGACGACGAGAATACTTTTTATAAAAAATTTTCATATCTCCTAAAAAAATATACTTTCGCCAGTTTAAAATTTTTAAATGACATTTGACAGGTATTACGCAGATCATAAGTCACAAATTTAAACTTTTTTTTTTTTTGTTTTTGAAGAAGTAGGTAGTCCATTCTTAAAGTGGAGTTAATTTATAGAAATAAATAAAAAAAACATAAAGTCTTTCTCCACTGGTTTATTAGAAATAAAATTAGAAGGTGGTAGATACTCTACATGTTTCGGGTGTAGTAACACCCATCATCAGGAAACAAAAAGTAAAGAGAAAATATTCATAAGAGGAACAAACCTAAATGGTGAGTGGTAGTGAACCTTGATGGAGCTCTCATCGAGCCATGGAAAATCAAAAATTGAGAAATGGGATAATGATTAGAAAAAATTGATATACTTAAGTCTTAACACTGACCATGGGCAACAGGTAACAGTGGTTAAGAAGAGGCACATTTGGGCAAAGAGAAAAATTAAGAAAAGTAAGAAAAATGGGGATTCACAGGTCAAGAACTTTCATCCTGGGAACCGTAGAGAGAAAGAAAAAATTATTTATTAAGCCCTCTTTATTTTATGGGAAAAAATTTTTAATTTAGAAGCGTAGAAGGCATAGAACTGATGTTAAATCTGTAAAGAATAAAATAAATTGTTGAGTAAAATACATTGAAATGGTTATTTTAATAATTCACTCGAAAAAATCCCTCTTATATACACGAAAAAGAGGGACTTACCTTAGTTCATAGCAGAAAAAAATTAAAAAATTAAAAAATTTTGGGGAACAAGCCCGAAAGGACTGGAACCCCAGTGGGCGTTAATTTCAGCATAGCTGAACTAACTAATAAATTAAAACTTAAAAAACTTTTAAAAAATCGAAAAAAACTGGAGAATCGGACATATTTTATTAGACCTTCATTAGGCACGAGGTCAAAAAGGAAAAGAATTTGAACTTGAACTTGATCCAGTGATTCGCCACTTGACACAGATCTTTAAGGTGGGGAAAGTGAAGCATATTTCCTTCAAATTACCCGCTAAAATATCCGTCACTTTCCCTACCTTGAAGATCTGTGTCAAGTGGCGAATCACTGGGTCAAGTTCAAGTTCAAATTCTTTTCCTTTTTGACCTCGTGCCTAATAAAGGTCTAATAAAGTATCTCCGATTCTCCAGTTTTTTTCGATTTTTTAAAAGTTTTTTAAGTTTTAATTTATTAGTTAGTTCAGCTATGCTGAAATTAACGCCCACTGGAGTTCCAGTCCTTTCGGGCTTGTTCCCCAAAATTTTTTAATTTTTTTCTGCTATGCACTAAGGTAAGTCCCTCTTTTTCGTGTATATAAGAGAGATTTTTTTGAGTGAATTAATAAAATAACCATTTCAATGTATTTTACTCAACAATTTATTTTATTCTTTACAGATTTAACATCAGTTCTATGCCTTCTACGCTTCTAAATTAAAAAATTTTTCCCATAAAATAAAGAGGGCTTAATAAATAATTTTTTCTTTCTCTCTACGGTTCCCAGGATAAAAGTTCTTGACCTGTGAATCCCCATTTTTCTTACTTTTCTTAATTTTTCTCTTTGCCCAAATGGGCCTCTTCTTAACCACTGTTACCTGTTGCCCATGGTCAGTGTTAAGACTTAAGTATATCAATTTTTTCTAATCATTATCCCATTTCTCAATTTTTGATTTTCCATGGCTCGATGAGAGCTCCATCGAGGTTCACTACCACTCACCATTTTCTCTTTACTTTTTGTTTCCTGGTGATGGGTGTTACTACACCCGAAACATGTAGAGTATCTACCACCTTCTAATTTTATTTCTAATAAACCAGTGGAGAAAGACTTTATGTTTTTTTATTTATTTCTTTTTTTTTTGTTCTGGGTCATAGAGAACCTATTGCCAAAACAAATTTTTAAAATGGTGCAAACTTTTCCCCGGATGATGCCGTGCTATGGTATTCGAGTAGCTGAAGTTTTTAGGTCGATGTAATTATATGGTCTGATTACTGAAATTCTTATTTACTGTAAGTTACTTTTAGAGTTCATCATTGCAATTAAAGAAACCTATTTTTTGCGCTCCATTTCCACTACATTTCTCCGAATTGAGACATACGATTTATTTCAGTTTAAGGATAATTTTAATTTATGATATTACAGAAGGCGTTAAGGTCAACTTGTAGATGTAAAAACAATAGACTATCGTCAAAGTAATTAAAAAAGAGAATAGTGGGTAACATTTTAAACAACTTGCAGCTACAAGTAAAGTAGAAGATTTTCTGTAATGTCCTGTATATTTATAAAGTCATTTATGCAGTATAAATATACTATTTAGACAATAATCTGTTCTAAATTAAACATCTATTGTACGACGATAGTCCATTCAATTACTGGCTAGATGCATGTCACTACACGCAAATACATAATCATAACATAAACAAAAAATAAGGTAGGTTGGTTATTAATTCAATGGTCCTTATATATTCGCCACGTTTTTTTGGGCCACCCCGTATACTCCAATATAATTTTAAAATATGCAACTCAAAGTACTCTTGTTCTAGTGCTTTGATGATACCAGTAAAATTTCGCAAAACCTTGGACATTTTAAAAAAGTAGTTTTTATTTCTTTTCTGTACTTAGACCCAATTTTATAAAGTCCTCTTAAACCTAGGTTTAAACTAAAGAATAATTCTAAAATCGTATAGAAATGTCGATTTATAATGTGGGATCGACAGCAAAGTTCGATTTACGAGTAATCAACGTGGTCATAACTTGGTTGTTATGTTATATTATATTAGGTTATGACCACGTAAATCACTTTTAACTCGAACTTTGTTGTCAATCCCACATTATAAAATTACCATTTTTGGCATTTCTTTGATTTAAACTTGACCTCGGTTTAAATCATATATATTCTTTTTCCAAATTTTCGGGTTCGATTTAAACCGACGTCCAGTTTAAATCGAAGATATGTCAAAAATGGTATATTTGTAATGTGGGATTGATAGCTAAGTTAGAGTTAAAAGTGATTTATCTGATCATAACTTAATATAATGTAACATAACAAGTTATGACCAGGTTGATATTACACTTAAAATGAACTCTGCTGTCAATCTCACATTATAAATCGACCATTTTTGACATTTCTACGATTTTAGAATTATTATACAGTTTAAACCTAGGTTTAAACTTAAATTTAAGAGGATTTTATAAAATTGATCCTTAATGGTCCTTAAATTTAAATTGCATTATTGCAAAAAAATAACTGGAAGTTTCCAACTATGACTCTAGTATTTCAAGAACTGGCGTGCAAGAACGGGCTTTATCAGAGTTAACAACCAAATAAGTAGTTTTAAATCTCGGCAAAATTTTACTTTTTGTTCACTTAATAGGCAAAACTTGTGGTCAAAAAGCTTTCAATGGAAAGAGAATAGAACACGCGACCGCTTCATTTTTCCTTGGGCTAATTTTTTTATTGTTTAGCACGCGATTATTATGGTTAAAGAGTTTTTTTTTAATTTAAAAAAGTAATTGCGTGTGTCATAAGGGCTATCCTCGTTTTTCATCGGGTTCAGTTTATTATAAAATGGCAGCCCGTCTTTCTATACGTCCCAAAATATTTTAAACTTTTTTACCTATTGCTTTACAAGACACACTTGTGAGACAACCAATGATATTGATGATAATTTTATAAGTGCTGCAATTTTTTGAATACGAAACATGAGAGCTGTCAAGCATTGTTGGTACTTATTTGTTTGGACCGTAGTTGATATTTCAGATTGCCTTTTGTTTTTCAGTTGCATATAAAGACTTTAGTCTGCCTTATGGAGATACCGGGCGACAATGAAATTACTTCATAGTATTCATAGTTTCATCTAAGGTAGCTATGGATCCCCGCAGATGTTTAATAATTTAAACTGTTTTGCGACATTATTATCATCCATAGCTACCTTAGATAAAACAAAGGATAACTAGTGCATACACGTGATTCGGATTCCACGTTAAGCTGTAGGTCCCGTCTGGCTGACATTACCCAGACGATAGGGGATACAATGGGCCTTATATAGGCCTAAGTATACTGGTTCTTTCGTCTACCCCAGCAAAAATAAAAAATGTCTTTGTTGGTGGTTACTGCTGTAAAACAATATTTTAAAAAAGAAGCAGTCCATGGTTATACTAAAATGCACCTAATAAATTTATTTTTAACAAGGACATTCATAACTGTATCGCTCTGAGGATGACCCTATAGAGGTCGAAACGTTGGTATAAATATAAATTTTGAATTTCTGAAGTATTTTACTTGACCATTTCCCAATTGTTACAACCCCTATACCGATTTAAGTTTTTCATTGTCATTTTCTTGTTTTTCTAATAGGTTAATATATTTTTTATACAAATAACTATCCTTAATTATTGATTTTTTAAAACTACTTATAACAATTTAATTTTAATAGACATTTAAGAATGTAATCAATGCCCCTAAAGTTGTCTTAGAATAATTACAAGGTGATTGAATGATTGAAGCGTTTTGGACTAAGGCAATTATTTATTTTAAATCATAACATCTTAACTGGTAAGTATCGACAGTCGTCTTCAGGTCATTACTGAAGGTAATTTTTGGCTATTTTTTTTTAACTTCGAAATAACGTTTTCCGAAAACACCCGAAGATGTATTTAAAGAAACGTAATTAGGCTTTGCTTATTTGCATTTTATAAATCATCATCATCATAAAAGGTTAAACCTTAATTATATAAATATAAACACTTTCGCTTTAAAATACAAACCGAAGTATTTTAATCCATTATTATCTACGTATATTAAACTAAAAACCCCAAATCGCTCCTAGCAGCTCTTAAGCTCCTCCTTTAACCCGTTTTTTTATTAACTCGTACCTAAAATAAATTAACTCTTTAGCCTGTCAGCGTAATTAAAATGGCTTAACAGGATATTAATTGATTCACTACATAGAGATGTATAAGAATATAACAAGTTTCGAAGCGTTGTTGGGTTATAAATATTCATCCTATATATCGACTTTTCGTCGTTTATTTTTAGACGGATTTCCACTGGATGGCCGTAAGTTTTCGTGGTCAATTCAACTTCAAACGGTACAGGTGAGGCCGATTCTCGATTGTCTTGTTGTTACACTTGGATAGTTACATGCGGTGTTGTCGTACTTACTGGGACAATACTCCGTTTACTCAATGAAATAACTTGATATGACATAAAACTGTACATATTATTATTCTCAATTGAAATAGTAATTTATACAATCATAAAGCAGTGTTTTTAAAACTAATGAGAAATTTAACAGTACAAATTACAATTTATCCATAATATTTCTAAAATATTTTTGACACTATCGTAATAAAATATATATCATCAATAAAGACCCTTAAATTAAGTAAATAATTAGAAATTTCCAAAAGAACCTTTTAGGTAAATAAGTAACGAGGAAACAATAAAACTACGTCGACATGAAAAATAAAAAATTTGTTTGTTAGAAAACCTGAAACTGTAAAAGAATTGTTTAAAATTGTGTATAGTTATGAATTGGTATGTACACTTTTTTTTTAATACCAAAATAAATAACCACCTACATAATGAAAAAACTAAATCCACACTAAAACTCAAAAAGCTTTATTGTTTAAGATACAGAGTCTCATTGGCAAAGCATGATAAAAACAAAGAGCAAATTTACTCTCTTTGCACTCAAAAGAATAATCAAAATTAGAGTAATCCTTAAAGATATAACAAGAAAAAAGGTGAAATAATAAGCAAAGTATTATAATTAACACATGGTAAAAACCTGTATATAAACACTCATTGCAAAACAACAAAATTCTATTAATACAAATAAATTAAAACAAAGCAATGACAGAAAAATTAAAAGGTAGAATTTCAAAATTTTCATTTCATTATACAATATAAATATCCTAATTATTACTATTATTATAAATACTTATACCGGGTGTTGCATCGTCGAGCGGGACATAGGAAATCCCATGTAATTTTAAATGGGGTCAATTATTGGCTTCCCTAATTATTTTAGAGAAAAATTCTATTTAGGTTTATTAAAGAGCACTAAAACCCACATTGAAAAGAATAACTTTAGATATTTTTGATGAGCCCGTTTACGGGTTATCGCCGATTTCTTTTTAACTATTTCTCCTTTTTATGGCCCCGTATTTGCGGGCACCAGTCAAGGTAAAAGATGACTGTCAAATAAAGTTGTCATTTTGAAATGTGTGCTCTATTGTTATAAAAACTCGTACATCGAAAATATTAAAGGTGTATTTATGAGTACAAATTAATCTGAATAAAACTAAAATAAAGTATCCAATTACAAGGTTAATTATGACATTTTACATGTTCCAATATTTTACTAATTAATAGGTAGGTACTATTAAATTGTTAGAACTTTAGGATTTAAGAAGATGTTTAAATATTCCTCCATTGACTGCTAGACAATAACCGAGGCGATCATAAAATTCTCTTCTTACATTCGCTAGTTGGTAAACTGAAATTCTATTGCATTCGGCAGAAATAGCATTTTTTAACTCGTCTAGATTGGGGTATTTTTTTATCTTTGTATATCCTGTTTTTTAAATGGCCCCAGAGAAAGAAATCATTTGGCGATAAATCAGGAGACCTGGCTGGCCCGTTTACTGTATCATTTAAGCCAATAACATTTCCATTAAAAGCACGGTTTAAATATTTCCGGACAGCCAGGGTACTATGTGCCGGGCAGCCATCCATTTGGTACCAAACTAGCTGATTTTCCCTAGCGGCATCATGTAAAGTAGGTAAAATATGATCTTCAAGTAGTTCCAAAAAATATTCTGCATTTATATTTCGTGTAAGAAATAATGGCCCGATAATATTTTCTCCGAAAATCCCAGCCCAAACATTAACTTTTTGTGGATATTGCGTCCTTGTTTCGACAAACCTGTGTTGGTTTTCTTTGCTCCAATATCGATAATTTTGAACATTGGGTTCATTGTTTAAGGTAAATGTGCATTCGTCAGTGAAACAAATGTTTTTTAAAAATTCCCTATCCATGTTTGCTCTTTCAATCATACCAAAACAAAATTCCTGTCGTCGTATTTCGTTCCTATCTCTTAGCTCTTGGTGCTTTTCATATTTGTATGAATAATATTTATGTCGTTTCAAAGCTCGTAACGCTGTGGTGTGATCTAATCCTATTTCATTCTCAAGTTTCCTTGTGCTGATCTTTCCATTATTTTCTTCCACGCACAATAAAACTTGCAAGTCCCTATCATTTCTTGCATCTCTTCTTTGTTCTTGCCTTTCTTCACATCTGCAGTTATTTATTACAGTGCCTTTTGTCTCAAATTTCTTGATAGTCCTTTCGACTGTAGATTTTGCAGGTATCGGTCTATTCGGATACAGAGCAGCAAACATGTCTGACACATTTTGATAACTATTTCCTTGATAATACCTATAATCATCAATATTTTTTCTTCAGAAGTGTAATTCATGGCTAATATTTTCGATGTACGAGTTTTTATAACAATAAAGCAGACATTTCAAAATGACAACTTTATTTGACAGTCATCTTTTACCTTGACTGGTGCCCGCAAATACGGGGCCATAAAAAGGAGAAATAGTTAAAAAGAAATCGGCGATAACCCGTAAACGGGCTCATCAAAAATATCTAAAGTTATTCTTTTGAATGTGGGTTTTAGTGCTCTTTAATAAACCTAAATAGAATTTTTCTCTAAAATAATTAGGGAAGCCAATAATTGACCCCATTTAAAATTACATGGGATTTCCTATGTCCCGCTCGACCATGCAACACCCGGTATATAAAATAGAACAAACAGTAATTGATGTCATAATATGAATTCGTTGAGGAACATTTAAATTGGTTTTTAACTTTTGCTTATTGCCTTTTCATTTCATTATTTTTTTTTTAATCTTTTTACTATAACCAGTAATAACTTACCGCTGAAACTAATGGTTTAGATAAAGAGACCGAAACGTCAAAATTAAAGAATCTGTTTTTTTTTTGTAAATAAGTATTTAGACCGAAAAATCTTTATAGAACTAATATTTCGTGTACGATCTGACAATATCGCTTTTTGTTCTTCCCTTGCTCAATGTTTTCCACCTTTCAGCTACAAAGGCAAAAGGCGATTTTCTCGGAAGTCTATTTTGATTTATTACATCACACTAGTATGAATCTTATGCTGTCGAGAAATAACAAAGCAGATTTTGTTATTACCGAAACTCACAGGCAGGCGACGGTTAAATATCTGTAAAATACTAGACGCATGCCTTCGTATTTGATACGTTTAAATTTGTTTATGTATTCTTCTGTAGTAAATAATCTTCACTCTGCCGTTTTTATAATTTCTACAGGCATACTGCTAATTACAGAAGAATAATTTCCTTTCATTCATCATACTACAAATTTATTCAATACGTTTTTATAGAAATCTTAACAATAACAATCGCATATGGTAGACAATAACAGGCTGTTTCGTGCTTATTGGGACTCAGGGTTATGGCTTTCTGATGAGTCCCAATAAGGACGAAACAGCCTGTCATTGTCTACCTGTGCCGCAGAGAACCCATTACCTTTGGCGTCCCTGTGTACTTAAATGCAAAAGATAGATACACTACTTTGTCCGCCTGCCGCTAAAAAACTTTTTTTCTATTTACTTATATGGACACTAAACTCTACAACTTTATAATTATAATTATATTGTTTAAACACATGATACACTAACACCGGTATGCCAATGCGCATGAATGACGCCAAGTTCGAGGGTCCAGCGCCAGTCACTGCGTTTTAAACACAACAGCCACAACACAAATAATAGTATATTAAAACATTAGTTTTATAAGACAAATTGTAGAGCACGCGTTGGCTTACGCGACGAGTGCTCTAACATTTGTCTTATGGAACGAATATTTTATAATACTTTTTCTATTTGGGTAATTTTTAAGGAAATTCAAATAAAAATGTAGTTAACAGTTTCCAGTCAAAATTTTTTTTTTTTTTTTGAGGTTGGCAACACTATGTTATAGAAAAAACAATTGGGCACATCCGCCATTATTTAAAAAGTAATAAGTCATATTTTTAATAAATTGTCATTTTTTGTTGTATTGGATCATTAAATATTATTTTCCGTCGACCGTGTATTTACATCCGATATTAACGTTCCCAAAATCATTCATTAATGACCCCTATTAATGCATGATTTTCTGTAAATGCACGATTTCCCAAAATCATTCATTAATGACCCCTATTAATGCATGATTTTCTGTAAATGCACGATTTTGGTAATTAAAATTAAAGGCAGCCATGCGAACAAATCAACAAAATAATAAATGTCAATCCAAAACGTCGTCCGCTGTCATTAGTATTTGTAGAATTGTAAAATCTGGATTGTAAAATAAAAGTTAATTGTTTTTCTTCACTTTAGTAAAAAATACGGTCGACGAAAAAACATTGTAACCAACTCTTACATTAAAATGCGATTATTGATCTCGAACATTAACGCGTTCGCTACGCTCACGCGTTAAAATATTTCGATCATTAATCGCCATTATTAATGTACTTGTTGGTTAAATTACTATAAATCAGTAGTAAAAACAAATAAAAATGAGCCAAGACGGAAGTCATACACCACCAGAACTACGAGAAATCGCGGAAAATAATTTAAATAATCTCTTACCGAAGAAATCTTGCAAAGTCTATCAAAAAGAATATGCAGATTTTGAGCTATGGTGTGAACAAAATAGTGTAAAAGATATATCAGAAAATGTCCTGATAGCATTTTTTAACAAAGAAAGTAAAATTAAACAGGCTTCATCGATGTGGTCCAAAGATTCAATGTTAAGAAGTTGTTTAAATATATATAGAAATATTGATATATCGAAATATAAAAAATTACAGGCATATTTAAAAAGGCTTTCGAAGGGTTACACGCCAAAAAAATTAAAAATTTTAGAGATTGAGGAAATTAATCGCTTCATTGGACAAGCTGATGATAAAATATATCTAGCCATCAAAGTAAGTATTGCATTAAATAAGAATGTAATTAACAAGATTAAAATAAATTAGGGTTAATTTTAATTTTAATTCTAAAAAAAAAAAAAAAAAATTTTTCGATTGTCGTGGTCTTTCCACCTTTTTTTAAAAAGTGTAAATGTTTTTTTTAATGTGAATTGATTTTTTTAATTGACTTGTTGACTAGGGTGCGTCCTACTTGTAATCTTTATGTGGTGACCCTATTACCTGTAAGTTTTGACATTTTTTATTATTTTAATTTTATACAACTTGTTTTTTATTTCTTACAGTACGCCCTGATGATGGCCTTGTAGGCCGAAACGCGTAGGTGGTAATTTTAATATATTTTTGTAAGAAGGAAGATAGGGCTTTTTGTTCCTAACCCTAATTTTATCATGTCCCTTCTGGAGAGTAGATTCGACTTCGTTATAAGATTAAAATATTCCTAAGATTCTTGCTTCAAAATAACTTCCTCAGCATTAGCAACGACATACGTTAATCTTAAACAAAAATATAATAGATCTCGACAAAAAAAAACTCACCCATAATAAATGTAGTTGATCTTATATATACATTTTAGGTTATTCTAATAACACTGGTTAACAAGATTTTTGTCCCAACCTCAAAAATGTCTGATTTCAATATAATTTTGCATGCTGAAATCAATCATGTTTTCAGAATTTCTCCATCACCCTTAGTTTTTATGTTCCAGTATATGTGATTATTTACCTATAAAATGCACGCATAGGTCTGTACTATAAGAGTCATCTAACAAAAAACTTGTGTCAGGCATTGCTATTTTATTATTTGTGTATTGTAACAATAACTTGTTGTGACTAGAAATAACAAAGTGTGCTCTGTGTGTCACGCGGAACATGTCTTGGCTTGTTGAGACCTGCAAGCAGTTCCGAGTCCTACATAACATTTATTGTTGTTTTAGTTATCGGCTAGAGCTCGGTGAATGAACATAATATACGCAGACTTTTTTAACGTTTTGAAGAATGTGCTGTGGTGCATTTTAAGCTATTGTAGTGTAACTCACCTGTAAAAATGCCAAGAAATTGTGTAAACCACCCGAACTCTTTTTGCTACATCTGCGGTGAATTGACATTTAAATCTCAAAAACGGTCTTTCACGCCTCTCGTTAATAAATGCTATGAACAGTATTTCAAGTGTAAAGTCGGCGATCAAGACAAAAGCTGGGCTCCCCATATTTGCTGTGTTACGTGTGTCAGACTTCTTACAGCGTGGGCAAAAGGTAAACGACATATGCCTTTTGCTATTCCCATGATTTGGAGGGAACCATCAGACCATATTACCGATTGCTATTTTTGTCTTACAAATATCAGTGGTATAACTTCTAAATCCAAACATACTGTTAAATATCCTCATATTCCATCTGCACTGAGACCAGTGCCGCACAGTCCGGAATAACCTGTGCCTGACCCCCACAAAATATGACACCGAGCGACGATGAAACTGCCGATGACGAAGTAAACAACGAAAGTTTTTCAGCCGAAAATATTGATCTGGATCCAACATTTACACCAGATTCGTCTTCTTGTGCGCCGCATCTTCTAAGTCAAGAAGAACTTAACGACCTTGTCCGAAAAAGCAGCATGGTTTTCTTTCAAGGACATTTGCAACGGCGTCTTGGGAAATCGTAAATCCGAAAATTACGTAGAGAATGTTAACAATTTATTGGTCTCATATAAAGCCATGGGTTGCAACATGAGTCTAAAAATACACTTTCTTCATTCACACTTGGACTTTTTTCCGAAAAACCTTGGAGCAGTAAGTGACGAACATGGCGAGCGATTTCACCAGGACATTCTGGACATGGAGAAGAGATACCAAGGCAAATGGAGCCCCGCTATGTTGGCAGACTATTGCTGGACGCTGAAGAGAGATGTTTCTGATGCAAAGTACAGTCGAAAGTCATATATGACCACATTTTCTAAGTAAATATATCACTTTGTACTTTATTTTTTCATAACTTATACCCATATTATAATATATACGTTCACAAAAATTCATTGCTTTGTCACTTTAAAACCCTGCGTGATGGAAAAATTCTGAAAACATATATGAAATATGTTTAAAAAGTACTACCAAGTACACCCACTTCAGCTCGTGGGACAAAAAAAATCTTAAATTTTGTTGACCAGTGTAATGGGCTATAATGGTGCCTGCATAGAAGAAATTACAAATATGTCAGTAGACGATATCGAATTTAGAGACAATATAATCATTGTACATGTGCCCCCAACTAAAAATTACATACCCAGACAGTTTATAATCACAAATAGTGACTAGGTACAAATGGTAACACAGTATTTTAGTCTCAGACCAAATCACGTAACATGCCGTAGATTTTTCTTGACTTATAGAAATGGACACTGCATTAACACTTCTATTGGTCTAAACACAATCGGCAAAGCTCCTTTTGATATTGCTTCTTACTTAAACTTACCAAATCCCAAGTTATTTACAGGCCATTGCTTTAGACGGTCCAGTGCTACCCACTTAGCAAATAGTGGGGGTGACTTAAACACTATTAAAAGGCATGGGGGCTGGAAGTCTTCAACAGTAGCTGAATGTTACATTGAAACTTCAATGTAAAGCAAGGTTGAAGTTGCAAATATTTTGTCCACACAATCTTCACACGATGTATGTCCACCTTGCTTATCACGCACATCCCAAAATACCACAACTACAGCACCTGCAACGTCAAGTGGAACAAATAGATTAATTATAAATGAGCAAGGTATCACACAAAATGTTGTGTCTAGCCAGAATATTCCAGGGATAACTATTAACGCCACCGAAGATTCAACAGTAAGAATTAATATTTACAATCACTCACCTCTTGCCAAGTCTGTGATGTCTGCTTCTTTAGAGAAATAAAATGGAGCACAGTATTAATAATTGTAACTAAATAACTTTTGTCTCACTCTTATATTAATAGTATAATATAGTATAGTGTTTTGTGCTTAAAATAAATAAATATACGTAAACCACAGTCGCATTTTCTAGGTTATGTTGTTTCTAGTTCTGGATGTATGTATGTAAAGTGTTAAGTAGCGTAAGCAATATCTTACATATTCTGTATTATACAACCAGTAAAACAACATTTCAATTTAATTAATTAATTTAATTTCTTGTAATTGATATTTTTTATAAAATAATTCTAAAGATGGTCCCATCCATAGACATAAAACTATAAAACAGATAATTTAAGTTTACTACTACCGAAGTATGGTGTGCCATGAATTTCAAAACGGTATTGTGTTGTTACCAACAGGAAAAAAATAAAAAATGCGTGTTTAAAATGAATAAAATAATTGCTTATGCAACCCAATGGAAACCCATAATGAAGACTTTATGGTTCCCAAATAGAAAAAAGCAATTACAGTGGCACGGCAACGGGTGTACAGTAATGATGGAGCAATGTGCAGTGGTGTTCAAATTTCGGCTTACTAATCGGCATACCATTGTATGTGTATCGATGTTAAGACTCACATTTACGCAATGACTTAACTCTCATGAAAAAAAAATTATAATCGTCATTAACACTATTAGTATGAAAGCATTAAAGCCCAAAACGTTCAAACTACTTACTGTCTGGTATTTTATAGGTTTGTTAATGCTCTTTTAAACAAAAAAATATAAAGTTCCATTTAAAAAATTATATACTTTTCTTAATTTTTTGATCAAAAAAAATAGAATTTATTTATTATTTATGTAACAGTGATTTTACGGACGGGGATTAAAGAACTGTTTTAGGGTGTTCCCCCCCCCTCCTCGTTCCTCTCTTATTCGAATAGTTATAAAAGAGCAAAAACTTGAAAACAAAAGTTATTCAGAAATCTTTATATATTGCAGCAATGCCACCTTTGATAAATCTTTACTATGAGGACTTGTGAGAAAATCCCGTTTTGGTATTTGTCACTATAGTTACGCCCCCTAGCGGCCAAACCTAGAAACTTGAAAATTATTTTCTATAGGTGATTTTTCTAACAAATATTACTATAAGGTGAACGGTTTCCAAAATATAGCCGGCGTCCCTATTTAGTTGTACACCCGGTACATTTGCCCAGAAATATTTTTACATATCAAGGTCATTTAGATAATAAAACACCGTAAAGTTTACACGTTTTGTGGATTCGCCTAATGCAGATAGTCAATGTCATAGTTTTGTATAAAATTTAGTGTAATTTTGCATGCATATAACATTTATTTATTGTTGATCGATTAATTTAAAATGTCTTTATTAAATAAAATCCAATTGCATACATTTGAAACTAAGTAACAAAATGATATTGTTATAAATTCAATAAAAACCGAAAAATATGACAAAGTTTAAACGGTCATATCTCATTGAAACTTCAACAAATTTTTTTTTAATACGTCATACTGTAGGAAATTTAATATCCTGTATTTTCTATGAAGCAATGCCTATACCTATCTCTGTTCAAACAAAAAGTTATTTGCATAAAAGGAAAAAAAAATATTTAATTTTTTGCACTTTTTTGTTAAATTGTTTTTAATATAATTTGAACTGAATAGACTTGTAAATTTTTTAATTACGCCATCGCCATTTCGATAGAAAATCTAACTCTCTACACAATTTTTCTTATAAAATACTCCCAAATTTTGCTTCATTTTCGAGATATACTCAAAAACCGTAAATGTTTAAATGTTTTCCAAAAGTATCTCCCCTACATTCAAATATAATTTTAATAGGTTTATTGTATATTTTATTTAAAAACCTCTTTGTTCCTCGTGCTTTCAAAATAAAGTCAACAGTATAACTTTCAATGGCCCTATCTTTTATATATTGTGGTCACAATTCTAGGGAGAAATATCGTTTAAAATCCCAAGGATTTTTCTCTCGAATCGGCACACTCCTTTGCATTTTTTATAACGACGGATACTGTATAGAAGGTTTGTAGACGAGAAGAAGTTGACCACGAAAATATATTATTTTTCTTAAAACAAATGAAAACATCCAGATACAGCTATTTCGGTAGGAAAATATGCAAACGTTTTGCACTATTTAGTTGTGAAATTAAAGTTGTTGCCCATATATTTGTTTGTTATGTTGTTCATCCGTGTTTAGACTTAGAGAAAACGAATAATTTACTATGTTACCTTAACAACAAACTAAAAATTGGTTAGTTATTAAGGCGGAAAATCATGGAATTGATAAGTAATGCTAGTTTGGTAGGTAAATTGGAGATAAAAAAAAGTGGGGGTTATCAGCCTTCAGAGCTTTTTACTTATATAGAAAGTATATTTTTTCTTGTTAGGGCACAATAATTTTTTTGCTATAAAAATAAAATTATTATTAGTCAAGGAAAGCATTACTTGAAAATTGACTTTATAGAAAACATTCTTGTGGTCATTATAATTTAGAAGTGGAATTTTTTAATATTAAAGAAAATAATATATGTATTTAAATAAATAAAAATGCAATAAATGTAGAATATATACCTACTGTTAAGGTTTTTGCGTTTTCTTTTAAAGCAAAATACATAATATAGGATCTCTTTATTTTTATCTGGATTCATAAACATTTTTTATTTCTTCCAGTTTTTTTAAAAGAAGAAAATATTTTTAACCAGAAATAACAAAACTCTCTACACTACCAAAAATTCCAGAGATGTCGGTAAATAACTTATGCCCTTTTGTCCGCTAACACCAGAAACGTAGTTTAATTTTTCAATTTTATTGCCATGTACTTGTACGATACCAGAGATTCTTGAGATATTCATGAATGTTGGTAGAAGATCCAGTTGGGATATAAAATACAGGGTTGTTTACGGTAACTGGTCAATTAGAAGAGTTGAAGAATAAAATACAGTGTTAAAAATAAGATACATACAAAAACTAATCGTATTTTAAGGAAATAGAAACTCCAAAACTATTTAGGCCTTCGTTAAGGTTTGTTAATATATTTCTTTGGCTTTTAGTCCTTTATAAATTTAAACTTAATTAACTTAAACTGAAAGTAATTATGTTTCAAACATGGATATTTAGCAGTTTTTTAAATAAAAGGAAAAATAAAGTGAGTGCGACACTATTTTTAACTATTAAATTTTATACTTTTAACCTTGTTTAATTTTTGTCGTCTTATGTTTTCTTCTTTAAGAAATGTTTCTGATTGATATTTTATTTCTGTGCAAACATAAAAAAGTTTTAAAATCTTTTTATCAAAGACGAAAGAACAAAAGTAAACACATCGTCCTTGTGGCAGAAAATCGGGAAAAAATAACCCGTAAAATTCCTCCTTTTATGCTTAGGATACAGCTAAAAATATCCGACTGAAAAAGCGGCTAAAATTTTCAAAATAAGAGGGAAAAATTGCCGAAATTTTAGATTAACCATTTAAGGGGGTCGGTGCAAATTTTTCTATATCTATCAGCTTTGTTCCATTGTGCTGTTATAAATCTACTTTTTTGTTCGTGGATGCCAAGTCATAATTTTACTGACAGCAGATGTTATTTTCAGCAATATTTTTAATATATAGTGTAACACTTCTTGCCCACCACAGACTTAGATCGTGAGTGTTACTCTAGGAGTGTCGCTACAGAGACCCTTAATCCATTACTTTCAGATACAATTATTTCCACGAGACTCTATCAGCCGTACTGATTTTCATTTTGCTCAGTGAATCCTGCAATCAATCTGAATCAACATCCAAACATACTTTTCTATACGTGCATCATTGTCGGTGCCACTGAATTATTTCCATTTGGTTCGAGGAACACTCTTAATGACATGCCGTAAAAGAAGACTGAATGGCACTTATAGAGCCTAACAAGAGCTCCGCGGCTGGGCTGTATTAACCCTTTGGTATACATTATTTCCACCGATTTCTATAACCGTAAGCATCTTATATTCCCACTCACTTACAGCGGTACAGATGACTGCGAATTTTAACTTGGAGTGAGTCGGTCACGTTTGAGATTTGTTCAGATTTACCTCTCGTCCCCAGGTGGAAAAATAGTTTCTTAAGGAACCTTTAGAAGCTAATATTTGGTATTTTTTTATTTTTATTCTGAAACAAAATTTTTTAATGTGCTTTAATTCATTCATCATTGAAAAATTTGTTATCATATATTTTTAGAAATGTAAAAAAAAACGCTTAAATCATAACATACCATAACTGAATGTTATAACAAAACAGCCATTTTTTATCATTTTAAAAAAAATTTAAACAGCATTTAAGAGCAAAAAATAAAGCTTACTACACAAAAAATCTATACTCCAGGGTCTTTTTGGTTATATTTGAAAATGTTTGTATGTGCAGGTAAAAAAAAGAAAATTTCATGAATATTAACTATTCTTTTAGATCAAAGTAGAAGGATTTTCTGAAAAAGAGCTAGAAATAAAAAATATAATGTAAATTTTATTCCTGTCGCTTGTTCCGACACAATACACACTATTTCCTATTACATTTAAGAAAGATCGACTAATAAAATGGTTTAATTGCCAACTGTCAACAAATAACCTTTTCAGTTTTCGTTGTGCCAATAAAACAGATTATTTTGGTGTCCTGTTTGTTTTTGTGTTTTTTTCCTATTTTGAAAAAATATGGAATCGAGAAAAGTTTTAAATTTCCTGATCTCGGCACAAATAATAGCCACCAGTCTATACTTAGCATTCAAGTTAAGACGTAATAGAAGATGGAGGAACAGGCGATGGTGGGTTCATCCTATCAATCAAAAGCGGCAAAATATGAGGTACTTTAAAACAGTTTTTGTTGAACTGGGAAGATCCTGAAAGATTCTTGTGTGTGTAGCAAGATTCATCTGTTGTCCTTAGTAAGACATAAATTAACAAGAAGGAGTCGGAAGGAACCAATATGCCCTGAGCAGCGATTGGTCATAATATCCCAGGATTTAGGCAGTTCTAAATCCATTCCCTAAAAAAATTATAAAGAAATACATTTTTGCGAATCACAAAAAAAACACTATAATTATTTATTTTTATATTTTAACGATGTTTTATTTTCGTTATTTTTAAATGGGTTTTAATGCTGATATATGGTAACGTACTGCTAAAATGATTCTATATTCAAGAATTCTGCATATATACCCTTAAAAACCTTAAAACTAAATATTTTGCAAAAATATAATATTATTTTTCCTATATTCACTGCAAATTTTTCTTGGACATTTTCTTAAGAAATTTGGACCACTGTTCTTGACTAGATGACCTAGTTTTTAATTTTTTCTTTTCGATGAAAAGGCTCGTTTTACGATGTGAAAAATGCCTACCCGATCGTCAATACTGTTATAGCAATATCAAACCTTTTTGTTGATGAAGATTTTAGAAAACGTTCAATATTTTATTTTTGTTTCGTTTCGCTAAATTCGTTTCAAAACTTATGTTATATCGAAACAATTCAAAATATATTTACTTCATATTGGATAGGTATTGGATAAAATATGAAAATGAGGGATGTTTATTATATAGGATCGCATTGGCTCTATCTTAAATTCGTTTTAGTGGAAAAAAATCAAGTAGAGGCAAGTAGCCTATATTATCGCCTAGTTTCATAATTTCGCACAGTGCAATACATCTTAACAGAAGCTGCGATATTCATCCGCTATGTGGCTATAGCCAATATCTACTTCTACCCCTAAATAATATCTACAAAGCAGGGGATGCTGTCGATTCTAATAAGAACTTTTTTGTGTGTAATTTAATGTTAACAAATCATTATGTTTTTCAGGTGGTCTAAGAGTGCTCAATTTAGAACCAAAAGATAAGTTCCTAAAATAATTATGTCCACACTATGAGGCTAGCTGATGATGTTGTTTGTTGCTAAAAAACTTTTTTAGAAGTCACTTTTAATTGAAAGCTACTCTATAGGTTTTAAATAAATAATATTGTACACCATTTAATAGCCAAAATTGTTGGTTCAATTATACAATTCATCGACGTGGCAAAAATGGTGGCTAATGGAAAATCATATAATAAAAGGTATAATGCTAACGTCCCATGCATAAGGCCTGTACATTTAAAAAAAGAACCACCCTGGAGTCAATACGGTTTAATGATTTTCCGCCGATACAGTTGGTACTGTTGGCAGCGCCGTAAATCACCAAATGTTCAATAAAAAAAATACATTTTACTGGCCAAAAATGTTAGTTTAGGTCACCTAAAAATTCATTATTTCGAAAAAAAATTAACGGGTAGCTTTACTATCAGTATGAAGCCACCCGTTTTTGTTTGTGAAAATAAAATGACGAAATATTTATTTCTTTAATTATTTTTATATATTTATTAAGAATTTATATTAACTTCCAATATGGGGATAAACTAAATAATTTACATGTACATACTGCGTGGAAACAAATGGTGCGCTATGTTTGACGATAACTGCAAAAGTGTTTAAAGCGAGGGCAGCCAATATTAAATAGTATCCTGGAATCGACGCCAATATTTAGCAATCTAACAAAGTTAATCTTTTAACAATCCCAGAATACCGAAAACTTTCTAATAATTAAATAATTTTCCAAAATGATACGTTTTTATTTGTTTTTAAACATATCTTTACCTCTCTCTAGTTTAACATTTCAACTTTCCCACTAGGATTTAAAAATTGTCATTTCCGATTATTTCCGAAGTTTAACGAGTAATAGGTAAAGTAAGTTATAGTAAACAAGGGTTGACAATATAAAATACCAGTTTCAACCAAATTCCCCTAACTGTATTCGCTTCGTAAATGTGCCATATCTATAGCTCTAATAATTGATAGGCTTTGGTTGAACAGTAAAATGAAGGTCAGCTAACGTATCATGGATGGGTGGGACTTGGTGGGGTAAGCTGTGTAACTTTTAAAAATAAATTATATCTAAAGTTATCTTATACGAACTAAATTTTTTTACAAGTTCTAGATATTAGAAAGTATTGAAAAAAATAGTCAGCTACATCGTGAAGTATCGGAGAGGGGGGGGGGGGAGTTAACGTCAGTTGGTCGTGTAACCAAATTGAAGAAAGTTCAATTATTTCAGACCTAATGAAATTTTTTTACAAAACTTCTGTCCTATATAGAAATATGAAATTATCAATCAGCTACATGTTTAGTGGGATAGTTTACCTCACATATATAGAACCAACCACCTTAGTAACGTGGTCTTATCCGATAAGACCTACCGCTAGCTCGGTAAGACCACTGTAGCTTTTTGTCAAACAAACAGTAATTTAATTCAAGAAATCAAGTTTAATAAATAAATATTATAACCCCTACAAAATAAAAGTGACATACAACAGTATTTGAGGTGATTTGTAGGGCATAAACTTAACTTAATTTTGGCATGTTTAAAGAAATATTTTATGACAAAAGGTATGCAAGATTAAACTTAGTGTGCTTTGCTTTGAGGTGAGCTTAAGAAATCTTGGCGTTTTCATGGCAACCGTGATGACAAGGGAATTTGATTTTTGACATTCCACGCGTCTGATTTAGTCTTGGATTTTTAATTAACTGTTAGTTGTGGCGCGTTTATAAACTTAAAAGTAAATCATAATGTGTGTGTATATTTTCCTTTATCATAAACGGCTTTTATTTCGGTATCCAATAAAATACACCTCTAGAAGCGGCGTCTTACCTTCATACCGTTGTTTTTCACTTGAAACTAGATTTTCTAAGAAAATTTTCACTCAATATAATTTTTACTTATAATCAAAGATAAGACCCTCGATCTAAAGCTCTTGGGATCATATCAGATTATAAGTAAAAATTACATTTCGTAAATATTATCAGAAAATCGATTTCTTGTAAGAAACAGCGGTATTACCGATAAGACGCCTCCTCTATCGGTATATTACTGTTGAAAAGCGTCAGCTGTAGTAATAATAGTATAAATTCGCTCATAAATCCAAATAACGCGCGGTCTTTTTAATGGTACAACTAACGACCTTTACCCCATACTCATGCAACTGACTTATTAACATAATTGAAATAGAATAATGAACATAAATTAATTACATTGCTTAACATTCATCAACATCACCTTCCTTTACGTGCTTCTGATCATCCAAATCATCTATTGTGTTATCAGTATTCTCTTCTAATTTATCGTTTTCTGTAATAGTATATTACGTATAAAGTGTGGTAAACAGCATATTACGCACGAATGGAAAAACTGCTAACGGGCCGCGTATCGGTGATTGCGGTAATTACATGGGTGCGTAATTGCTTTGCAACACGCAATACGTACTATACTTTTTCTACGACTCTTACTTATAAAATAAAGATTATAATTTAAACCGCATCGATTTGTTTTAAATCTCAAATAATGACAATGTCACTGTCAAATATTTAAAACGAAAGATGTCATGATTTGTGTGGTTCAAGGCTAACTTGCTTATTATACTAGGCGTCATATCGCACAGTTATTATTATTATTTTTCTCAATGTTAGTTTTCACAGCTTTTTGTTGGTATTGCTGGTATTATTTACAGTACAGAGAAGAAATTCATCTTAACCTGTACTGTTTAGAAACTTCCGTACTATATGGCATGTTTGGAGGATGACGCTTTTCTGGATTAGTTGGTATAAATAACCTGATAGGCCCAGTTTTTCCAAGTTGGGCTTGAAATTTTTCGTCATAGCTCCCTCCACCGATATTATGATCGGAATTATGTCGATTTTATCTAGCTTCCATATATTTTTTATCTCTATAGCCAAATTCGAGTACTTGGTTTTCTTCTCTGATTCGGTTTTAGAGAGGTTGTGTGTTAGTGGGCAACCTATATCGATTATGAAAGCTTTCTTGGTGGTTTTTTCGATGAGAAGAATATCCGGACGGTTGTGGTCTACTGTTCTATCCGTTATTATTAGCCTGTCCCAATATAAGAGATATTCAGGGGATTCAAGGACTGGCTCGGGTGAGTATTGATAGTATGGTGGGAGGTTTTCCCTTAGCCCTAGTTTATGGGCCAGTTCCTTGTGGATGATCTTTGCCACCTGATTATGTCTCCCCAGGTAAGTGTTGGGGGCCATAGCACCACAACCCGCCGTGATATGTTCTATCGTCTCTCCGGGGCAGTTGCATTTTCTGCACACGTCTTCCACATTCCTTTTCATGATGATCTTTTCATAGTTTCGAGTTCGAATGACACGGTCTTGGATAGAGATAATAAAACCTTCTGTTTCAGCGTGAAGCTGCCTTTTCTCTAACCAATTCAGTGACATTTCTCTATCTATGAGTGGATTTTGGAGTGCAGTAGGGTATTTGCCGTGTAGGGCTTTTTCTTGCCAAGTTACAAGCTGTTGACTTGGCGGCGCGCGGATGATGTTAGGTAATCCGTTTTGCTTTAAGTTAAGGGCTGTATATCCAGCATCTGCTGCTACCACTTTTTTAAGAATTTCCCCATTCGATTCTTGGAAGTATTTTCTCATAGAGGTCTCTTGCGACTTGCACAAGTTATATATATTAATGAGACCTCTTCCTCCGTCCTTTCGTTTTAGGTAGATTCTTTCAAGTGCAGAGCGTAGGTGGTGGAATCTGAATTTTGTTAGCAGCCTGCGCGTAAGCCTATCTAGTTCGTGCAAATCCGTGTCTGAATACTTAAGGATTCCGAATGAGTAGGTAAGAATTGGTATTGCCCAGGTGTTGATGGCAGTAGTAAGGTTACCAGCATTCAGGTGAGTATTAAAAAGCTATGTTAGTCTGCTTTTGTATTTGTTTTTAAACTCCCTTTTTAGGCTTGTGTGGTTTATTTGTTGGTTTTGGGAGATGCCTAAGTATTTATATGTTTTGTCCTCATCTCTATGCCTTCAAGCAGTCCACGGTTATGTTCAGTCTTTCCGCGTACGACATTCAAGATTGCGCACTTGTCTAAGCCAAACGACATTTTGATGTCATCGCTAAATGTCTTGGTTATTTGAATTAGAGACTGTAGGTGGGTTTTGCTTTCAGCGTAGAGTTTGATATCGTCCATAAATAGAAGGTGGTTTATTCTAAAATTCTCAGTTAAGTTGGGACGATATCCGTAGGATGTTGATTTTAGTAGTGAGGACAGTGGGTTCATGGCCAAAATGAACCAGAGAGGGCTTAAAGAGTCGCCTTGAAATATACCTTTTGATATATTTATATTGCCAAGCTTCTCTTGTCCAATATGGAGATTGGTATTCCATAGCTCCATTAGGGTGCCTAACATGTTGCGTATTAGGGGGTGTACTTTGTATATGAATCCTCTAGGATCAAAACCCCCTAAATCCACTTTAGCAAAATGTTCAGAAAAACGGAAAAACATTTTAACTAACTTTTAAATTAAAATATATGATGAGATATGATTTTTAGGATTTCTAATAATCATTTATCCACTAATTTAATGTAAAAATAAAAGATTTTTTAGACCGAAACTTACAATTTAAATAATAAAATTGGATTTAGTGCAGTTTGCACCCAAAACATGGATTTAGAGGAATATGAAAATGTCCACAATGGATTTAGTGGATTTTGACATAGACCGAATTTTATTTTTGAAATAAAATACTAGGTATGTAGAAAAGGATATTCGGAAAACTTAATAGTTAATTTCAACAATAAAAAAAACATTATAAACTAAACTAAAATCTAAACTAATAAATCTGGAACATCTTCCATTCTTTCACAAAGCTCAATATTTTCCAAAGCGAAGGGTTACGAGTTCGTTTTCTAGCCTTGTCCGGCTCCACAACTTCAATTTCCACTACATGAGACATTATAATAACTTTTTAAACACCAAAAATTACAAAAAAAAAACAATGAACGACACGGATTAATGTTTACTAAACGAATTTTCTGTCTTTACTAGTGGATAAACAAACTTTAACAAGGTTTAGTCACCGACACATGTGAGAGCTGATGTACCGAATTCTGTGACCTGATTGGCTGAAATGGACTTAGGGGCGTTTGAAAATCAACACGGTCGGATTTAAGGGACTTCGAAACTGAGGTAGTGTTTTGATGCCACTTTTAATACATATTTAGAGGGATTTGTTACTAAATAGGTTTGGTGAACGGTAAGGAATTGTTTGACGAATATAACGGTGTATTTAACTCATTTCTTGTCAGAAGTGGATTTAGGGGGTTTTGATCCTAGAGGATTCATATTCGCAATATCTTCTTTAGCCAGTCGTGAGGAACAGAATCGAATGCTTTACTATAATCTATGTAGCACATATTTAGATTTTGCCTTTTAATTCTGCCTGTTTTATAATAACGGCATCGATTGTAAGTTGTTTCTTGCAACCCAAAGCTCTCCTAATACAGCCCTTTTGCTCATCAGCTACCAGGTTGTTGTTTATGCAGTGTGTGTATATTTTTGAATACATGACTGATGTTAAAAGTTTATACACCACTGACAGACAGGTGATCGGTCTGTAATTTTTTGGGTCGTTTACCTGGCCTTTTTTAAACAAAAGGAAGGTATTGCCACTGGCAAGATGAGCTGGGAAGTGCTCGGGGTTTAGGAGAGCCTTGCTAAAGCAGTTTGCGATAACAGGGTGTAGGGTGGTGAAAGTTTTGAGCCAGAAATTATGAATTTGGTCAGGTCCCGGTGATTTCCAGTTAGCCAAGTTCTTAGTGGCATCCCTTATGTCGATTGATGTTACTTGCGGCTCAGGCATTTCTTGCAAAGTTTCAGCCTCGGCTTCAACTTTTTCGAGCCAGCTTGCTTTTTCGTCGAAATGGGACGCGTCGGACCAAATATTACTCCAAAATGCATTAAATTGGTCTTTATTTATGTCATTAGTTGGAGTAACGTCGTTTTCTTCTTGGCTCAATGTCCTATAGAAGGTTTTTTGGTTACTGGTGAACTGTTGGTTTTGAACCTTCCTCTTTGTGGCTTTGTTGTATCGTCTTAGACGAGCTCCTTTAGCCTTAGATTTTTGTCTTGTATTGTCTCTTACGATTGTTAGCAACCGTTTTACATCGGGACTGTCTAAAGGAATGCTCTCTGCTTTCAGTATATCTTTAACCTTTTTAGCAACCTTGCTGCTAGAGTTTCCATTTAGATGTTCTCCAATTATATCACTTTGTGCTCGTAACTGGCTGATTTGTTTTTCAAGTCTCATTTTCCAAGCGGGCACCGCTTGTTTCTTGGTTGTTTTCTTATCAGTTCTGAGATATAATGCCTGACCATTGAGTTCAATTACAGTTACTGCTGCTGCATATAACCCACTGTGTAATGTCTCGAGGTCCTCAGTTCTATTTAAGGACGTCCCTGCTGCTAGGTTTACTTTTGCTAGTATTTCGTGGGTTCCTTTCTTGAATCTTAGCTTAGGGATACTCGGTCTCAAGGTCGGGTCACTATTTTCAAATAATGACAAATTTTCCAAATATTTTTGGTTCGTATTGTCCGTATCAGCCTGTATAGTTTGATCTTGTTCATGTATTACTTCCTGCTGTGCTGTTAGTTCTTCCACATGCTGAAGGTTGTGCAACGTTCTGCCAACTTCACGCCGTATTTGATCTATTTCAGCTTGGGGTAGCAGGTGGTTAGCATATATAGCTCTTTGACGGCTCGCTACATTTTGTTCGGTCATTTTTAATTCCAAGTGTAGTCTGGTTATTTCTCGGTGGAGTTTTATTCTCCAGCCAGGGCGGGGGTTATCTTCACAGTCGTTAATCAAGAGGAATGCTTTGATAAAGCTTCTATTCATGTCTCGACTCCACTTGATTCGGCCGGTTTCTGTTCTTCTGGGTAGACCAGCGGCAGTTCTATCGACTCCAGGGTCGGGCTGCAAGCTAGTCTCCATTACGATGCTTTCCTCGCCGGTGTTATGTTCACTAATAGTTCGGTTGTCGGCAGGGGCTTGTCCTAGCATCCTGCCGTTAGTTACATTAGTACTAATTGAATTAGTGCCTCCCCCAGAATCCGTGAGGCTGACTGCTTGCGCTGCGTGGGATTGCAAACTTTCGTTTCCACCCACCTGGGGTATATCTTCTTTTAAATTCGATATCATATTTGTAAAAGTCCAAATTAACTCATTTCGTCAGAAATGGTTTGCATTTATACCTTCTGCCAGGTTACTGATACAGCCGCCCTTAACATAGGGAACAGACACTGTTGAGAAACCGCCCCTAACATGGAGTCAGCCGTTTCTTCACTACATCAGTTCCTACGCCTACCTGCGGTAGCCGGTGACCAATGTAGGCCCCTTTAAGGCAAGGACCACCAACCTTTTAGCCGCCTTTTACGGCAGGCAGGTTCTACCCTGGGCCTAGATTCGTAAACCGGAACCCAGACGGCTACTATTTATTATTATTATTATTATTATTATTATTATTATTATTATTATTATTATTATTATTATTATTATTATTATTATTATTATTATTATTATTATTATTATTTTTATTATTATTATTATTATTATTATTATTATTATTATTATTATTACTATTATTATCTGTTTATATGCATCATAATGCACAGTTGTGCGTTTTTACTCTTTACGCACAGTTGTCCATAAGAATGGATTTTTACTTATAGATTGAACTGTACGTAAAACAATGTTTACTAGAAGTAGAAAGAAAAATAACGAAAGCATCTCGGCAAACATTTTTCGCTGGAAACATAGAAAGCATAGCTTATAGTAATACTGGTGGTACTCGAGATTATTGGTGGCAATTGATCTCCAAAAAACACGACTTCAAAGATAGGAGATGTATGAAGTGCGAAGAAAATGTTGATGCAACTCAGTAACCCAGATTTACAAGGTGGAACAAAGAACCATCAATTCTTTTTTAAAAATACATCGACTTTATCATTGGCGATATGTTTTCGTGAATGATTCTACACGACCGACATTGATGTCAATAATTTCTTTTATTGAATATAATTTGCAAACATATTCTACCAGTTTTGTAAAAAGCTGATCCAAGTTAGAACTAAGTAAACCTCCCTCCAGCTGACTATTTTTTGTGTCGATATTATCACACTTCAATAATTTATTAATTCAAATTCAGCTTGCATGAGATGGGAGAGATACTTTTTTTTATGGAAGTCACTTTGGACCAGGGAGAGACACAGGACATTATTTTTAAAAGTCATTTTGAACTAGGGATAACGCTTCTTATTTAAAAGTTATTTTTTGGGACAGTGCCCACCCTAACAACATCGGGCCCGCGTGTGCCCACCTATTGTTATTTTTCTGGCACCGTAATGATTAATTCCTCCATCATTAAATAAATTAAATAAATGAAATTATATGTAATATTTTATACTTATATTTTGGTGTCTGGAAGCACCAATTAATTTTTTTTTAAGGATAAGTAGGTACCCCGATTTCTTTAACATCTTTGGTATCGAATATTGTACATATTCAAGTAATGTGTGTTTTAAGCTTTTTAGCGTCTGAAGTGCACAACAATTCCAAGTAATCGGCAGCCGGCGACCGCTCTTTAACGAATGCGTTTCTACCTAAATGATACAATGGGCCTTATTTCCTATTTCTAAACTGCTCTTTACAATATAGTTTTCAGTCGCACAACTAGGCAATAAAAAAATTGTCCGTTTTTACGTTCATGTAATGTGCCCAAATAAATTTGTGAATGCCAATTTGCACAAATAAAACTGAATCGGTTGTGTACATTTTTACGGTCAGGTCAGTGTAATTGCACAAATTTTTCCATCAGTACAGTTGCGTTTGAGATTCGACCAGGAAGACGAATTATTAGCAATAGCAGTTGATTATTTAATTAAAATAAGAAAACCGCGAAAATTTTGAAATGAAAAAGGCGTTTCTTCGCATATTATCTAATTAAGGAATTAATAAATGAACCAGGCGATTTTCGCAATTACCTGCGCATGGACGAAAGCTCAATAAATTCTGTAATAAATTATTTAATTTTTTTTGACATTAATAACAAATATACAAAACTGACACAATAGGTGAGTTCCTTTTGCTTCTTGTAAACAACTTAGCAAAGAAAACTAGTAATGGGAAAGGGAGTTGATTTTGTGAAATGAAACGCTTAAGTCAGCCATTGGCTTTGCTATGCTAATTAGTAGCCAGTAAAAGGAACTTAAGTTATACCTAGACCGTTTAAAGATGATTTAGTAAGTAACACAGAAAATCGAAAGTACAAAAGCTTCATCCAGGTCAACACAACAATTCACTGCAGAGGGCATGCATCGAGTTAAAGTATTGTTATCACGTTCATGCATTTGTACCGACCATATGCAAGTTATCTGACTGGACAGAATTTATTTAAGTCAATGTCTCTGGCTTGTACAAGGAAATGATTTTGGAACCACCAATGGGACAATTTACCTGTACCAAAATGGCATGCACAAGTCTATTTACACAAATTGCATGAGCGTGACAACGGACTTACTTACATAGAGGTCTTATACAGGGATTTGGATGTCAGACACTTAGATAAAATAAAAAATTTAAAACAATTTAAATATATACATAAAGTGATAATTAACAAATTAAAGTCTAACACAATTATAGTATTCTTTGAAGATATGCACAGCTATTGTACAAGTTCACTTGTGAATTTTGTCTAAAACACTGTTTAAGGAATTTGGTTGCAAAAAATGTTTGTTATATTTTTTTGAATAAATAAAATGGTTTAAAAAAAGTGTATTTTATATTTTTAAATTTTCTGCTTTCGTGGCATCCTTTTCGTAGAAAAGGTTTATGACACGCTAAAAAGATTTTTTAATATTGATATATATTTAAAAGATTTAAATTCAGGATGTTAGTTGTGAATATGATAAATTAGGTTATAGTAAAAAGGCTCATTAAAGTAAAAGTATGGTTTAAAATAAAAATGTCAGCTACTGTACTTAAAAAATATTTTTAATATCGTAATTAACAATATGATTATTATTGAATGAATGAATTATTATTAGTTTAGAGAAAACAGAATAGAATGAACCAATGAATATAAATTTAATACTGCGATGTCGTTTTTTAACTGCTTTTATTTTACGAAACTCTTTACACAGTTTTACAGATATAAGGCGTTATAACCCAAAATTACCTTTCAAGTTCGAGTGTTATTAAGTTTATTGGAACAAAGGAGATCGATTTAACTAGTTGTAATGGATATTAAAAATTTGTTAGAAAAATATAATACCAAAAATAATGTTATTGATAAAAATTGAAAACAATTTCAGTTTTGAAAATTCATTGAATAATATTAATAAAAATATATAGCGTTAAATATGACCTTTTTCGTTACTACTCGTTACATTGCCAAGTTTATTAGTAAATTGCCTGTTCCGTAGAGAGTGACCATTAAACGTTAATAAATCTCTTGTTGTAATAAACTCTTATCCAAATAAACAAAGTCGTAATCAGAAACATGATACTCGTGACACTTACCTTGTTCTTCATTTAAACGACTCAGAAAATTTCCGGCCATCGCATGGCTAAGAACGATTACAAGCTAATTATCCCTTCAGGCTGAATGACAGTCAACACGTAGCTCTTTAAAATACAGACATTTAGGCTGCGTATGAAAACGGATCATTATTTAACACAGCACGAAAAAACTAGATATCTCATACACTATAAAAAACGCGTATAAATTGGTTTAACTTCCCGACTAAATGCATTAACCGCAAACTCACTCAACACTAGACAGTTTTCGTTGTCTTTTAAAAGCGATTCCGATAGACGTTATTTGACCACTTTGACATTTGAGTTGTCATTTATCGTCATCGTTACGGATAAGTAGCGGGAGCTAACGGACGGAAGACAAAGCCATAGCGAAAACGGAACGCATGCGTAATGACCATTTTTTTGACAGATGCAATAAACATAACCTATTTTTTGTTGAGGTCTGTTTTTAAAGTTTTCTGTTATTACATTATTGGGAATCCTAAGTGCTTCAGCCAGTCTTATTAAGTGATTTTTTTTTAAATCGGAATAAAGTTTGCATTCAGCATTATTATAGTTTTCTAAATTGAAATTTCCATACAACTGTGTTCGATACTAAATGTCCTGGCGATCAAGCACATCCAAGAGAAGGGCATCATCCAAATCCGAATCACTGGATGAGTCCAATAAAAGCAACCTTTCGTCCGTGATAATGTTTTAGAATTTTGGGTACTAGGAAATTAAAACCAAGCAAAAAAAAGCACAAAACGTATATGAAAATATGAACACAAACTATTAAAGATAGGTTATGTTTACTGTCGAATTCGACTTAACGTTAACGTTAAGCGAATTGAACGAACACTATTTTTACGATCTGTCAAATAGCGGCTTCGTATTCGTATTCGTTATGGTTAACCGTTTGAATTTGCCAATACAACGAAAACTCTCTACTATTTTAATTTAGGTCTAGTAATAATGCCTAAAAAAGGTAACTTTACCCAAATTATATAATTTTACAAGAAATTACAGGACGCTATTTAATTTTCTCTGAATTTTTTAAATAATATAACAATGCATGTAAAATAATGTAAAAAATTATAACGGGTTATAAACTTGAAGAAATAGCCCATACTTAAAGTAGATTGGGAATTTAAATGGAAAAAAATAAGAAACTTTAGGTAACTCTTCCTGCATTAATATATTTAGAAAACAATTTTTAGAAGTTACTATCTGTACATGTTTCGAATGTAAAAACATTCATCTTTAGGAGAATATCTTTAATAAACGGAAAAAAATGTGACTAGTGTCTTAACAAAGCTTTAGATTCATGGTTAAATTAGATTGTGTTCAGAAATTTAATGATAAAGAAACATACTACCAAAATAATTGCAGAAAGGACCAGTGATGAAATTCTGGATGTCACACACAGGTATAAGTTAAAAAGTATCAGTGATTGAAAGAGCTATAGTAAAATTAGAAGTATTTCAGTATTCAGGTATGATTCGCAGCGGGTAGATCGTTTTCGAGCTGCTGTGTAAACAAACAACAAGTCAATTTGTACTGGACATAAAAGAGGTTCTTATTTCTGCATTTAGGAAGGAATCTATTGTACAAGAACTGAGTAAGTCTCTGGCCCAATCAATCTGTGAAAAACTTAGCGATAAATTTTCAGAATTAACAGATAAGATTAAAAGCCTAACACAGAAATTCCAAGAATTCAGGCTGAAATGCGTTGTAAAAAAAAGGTTACCTACAAAAAATTAATGCAATGGAACAATATTCGCGTAGCAAAAAACTTTGCTTGTTTGGATTAAAGGAGACAAAAATAAAAACATCGAGGTCAAAATTATTGATGTTTTAAATATTAAATTAAAAATGAATCTGACGTCCTCAGACATTGATAGATGCTACCGTACTGGCAAATCGTCGGGAGATAAACCAAGGGCTATTTTAATAAAATTTGCAAACTATAAACAAAGGATGGAAGTATATTATAAGAAAAAGGAACTGAGGGGATCCGGAACTACAATAAAGGAGGACTTAACTACCGAAAACCTTGATAAATATACAGAGGCCTCAGAAAAATATGGATTTAAAAATACATGGACCAAAAATGGCATTGTTTATGTCAGAACGGCTGAAACAATTGTTGGGTTTGCTAGCGATCTAGATGATGAACCCATAGGAATAACTTTGGAATCTCGGCATGAATAAAAAAAAAATTGTTTGTTCCCTTTTAAATAGATATCGCTATTATGTTAATAAAGATAAATTGACACTTATTTTTTTTATGACTTAATTAACTGGTTTATTATATAAAGACAATATAGATTGTGTTGTTAGTAATAAAAGAACTAGATTTTCTGTAAAATTAAAATAATAAGTATAATCTTTCTTAGTTATTATAAATCCCAATTGGTTATAATAGGAATAATCTCACATTTTATGCAATTAGGAATTAAACTTAATACATTTAACTTTTTCCTAGGAAAAAAATATAATATCATTTTTATATACATAATATAATACAAAAATAGTAGGTACTAAAATTTCATATATTTTATTTTATTTTATTTTTTAGGGTATAGTAATTTCTAACTTTGTAAAATAGGTGTAATGAATGTTCAACTTACGCATTTATTGTAGATATGTTATTAATTTTTTATTATACCTAACGTGAATAAGTTACTAAGTATTGTAAAGTATTTTTATTATAAAATAACGGAGCACAATACAAATTTTGCTAAAAATTTAGAGTGCTCCATTTATGAATTGTATATGTAATTTATGAAATAAATATTTGAGTATTTGAGTATTTAAATGATTTATGGGTTCGGCATATTAATTGACCGATTAAATTAGTTAGCGTGAAGTTTGGAAATTGAGTAAAAGAAAAATATACTGTACTCGACATTTTAAGCGGTCAGCCTACGGCGTCGAGCTTAATTTACTTCCTCGTGAGATATGGACATCATATAAACTCTTTTAGTAAAAACTACTATTTTAATGATTTATTTCTTTACTTTGATACATTTTGCATATCGGTAGCAAGTAATAGACTAAAATTTTGGAGAATGGTTTAAAAAAATGTCAAGTTCAAGACTAAAAAACAAAAATTCCTTGTCAAGCCACTCAAATTAAAAAAAATAATTTAATACCAATCTTTAATTATCTTTTACTTACAAAAATTATCCCCTATTATTCACTTATAATTGTTTTCGGACAGTCAACACGTAGCCTTTTAAAATATAGACGACTTGTCTTTCGATGGGGCTCCTCTTTAAATCGCGAGAAAAGTCAAGTGCAGGCTAAATCTCGAGCTCTCGATGAGTGTTGAGATAATGAAATAATGGGGAAATATTGAAATATTGGGTATCGATTTGATTGTACTTAAATGAGGCGTCAGAATTTGTTTTTTAATTATTCTAAAAGGTTTGTGAAGCTGCTCTTGAATTATTAACAATAATCTCGTGTGTTTTATAGATGACCAGTTAATTAAGTTATGTTACTGTAGTTTAAGTAGATCAGGAGTTCTCAGTGTGTGTGTCATATAGATGTGGGGGCTCGCGATAACGAAATGAAGGGCAGGTGAAAAAGTTTATAAAATACAACAAAAATGTCAATTTAAGAGATTTTTTGTCTTTCGCGAAATAAAAACATAGTCACTAAAAATTATGTATTAAAATTATTTTATCATTTTCATACCCTCATGTCAACCTGTAGACGATATTTTTTATCAAAACCCGCAATTTTTTTTTGTAATCGCTTGAAAAAACGTTCGGGAAGCGACAAAGGTTAATGTGGCTAACTTTTAAGACCTAATTTATGAAAGGAAATATCGTTAAAAATTGTTGAAACCCTAGTAGGCATGTAAGTTACAGAGCTTCCTTAATATCTTAACCATTATAAGATCTCTCTGACTTACAGTATATAAGCAATATTACAATAAAGTTCCTTCATTTTTTATTTGAAGTTTAGACTGTGTATCAGAAATCCAGAAATATAAATATTGCCATTAATTTAACTTTGATATTCTGTACAAATTTTTGCCAGTGTGACGTGCTTTGCCATTTATTATGTAAGATTTTACACAAAAATTACTTAACCAGACAACTAATATCAATGACATGATCAGAAATGATTTACTTTAATCAAAGTTGTTTGGTTAGTAAATCAAAAATTATGCTAGCGAGTCACTTTAATTGTGTGAAAATCATTTATGCCAATGTCATTTTTGTCACAGTTCAGGGTAGCTGGTTAGTTAATTATTGTATAAAATCTCTATATAAACAATAATAGTTTCTCAAATTTTTATTCATATCAATGGTTCTTTAGTGCGACGTACTTGATAAATCTAACGAATTTTATGGTTTGTAAAAAAATTTCCTGGACATGCTGTTTTATACATACCTTTTGTTATTTTACATATATTATTAAATGTTCTTTTGCGGCACTGTGAATGGTACTAATTTTATTCTATAAAAGAACAAAAATATCCGCTAGTACTTAAGCACTTCTTTCGATTTCAAATTATTCGGCCCTGCAACCCTTCATCGAACCACATTTTCTTAAAATAAGAAATTAATAAATGTTCTGGATTCTAGATGGCAGGGATAATGGGATTTCTGCGTTCTAAATTAAGAATTCATTTTAAAAATTAAATGATCTTTCAACGTCAACAAAGAAGATTTGACAACAAACATAATTTGTATATTTAAAAACGGAGCCAGTATATATTTATTTTTATAAATATTTAATAAATACAGCACGGCCTTTTACGATTTGAAAAGGGGTGGTTGGTTGGTTGGTTGGTTTAAGGCGGGGGTTGGGCGTTCGGCCCAAGCTTCTTGCACTGCAGCCTAGTGGCTTATCGTGCTCCCCTATCTTGCTAGAAAAGGTTTGTTTCTTTTATAAGGTCCAGCAAATTCCTACCAAGTTTGTCATGTGGGAGGTTATCCCCACATTGAATGTCTCCGAAGATTCTGAGTCTTCCTCGGGTCAGTGCTTCGCAGTTATATATGATATGTGAGGCGGTTTCGTCCTCATCGCCGCAAAGCCTGCATTCAATGAGACCATTGTAAATTCCTACTCGGTGTAGGTGTTTTCTTAAGCAGTGGCCTGTTAGTAGGCCGACCACTTGTTTTAGCTGGGTGCGCGTTAAAGGCATCATTCCAGTTGATAACTTTTTGGAGGGTTTTCCAATTGTGGCCCTCGCTTGGGTATGACCAGGTATCCTGTTCCATCGGGACAGGTGTTGTTGTGCCCACCTGTCTGATGCTGCTCTGGTTGCCTGTTTTGATATGCCAAGGGCGGGTTCAGGGCCCCTGAGTTTTTGAGATGATCCGGCTCTTGCCAGTTCATCGGCCTTTTCGTTGCCTGCTATCCCTGAGTGGCCAGGAACCCATAGGAGTTCTACCTTGTTGTTCCTTGCGGCCAGGTCTTTCAGGTCGTTTAGGCACTCCAGTGTGATCCTGGATTTGAGTCGACTGGAGTTCAGGGCCTTGAGGGCAGCTTGGCTGTCTGACAGAATGTATATCTCTTAGTCGTGGTAGCCCTTTTCGATATTTTTCTGTACACATGCTTGTATAGCACGTATTTCTGCTTGGTATACTGTGGCGTAGTTTCCCAGGGGAATGCTGATTTCCATTCTGGGTCTTTCCCCAAATATACCTGCGCCTACTCCGTCGGGCGTTTTTGATCCATCAGTGTACCAAACCAGGCCCTTATCTAATGACGGTGGTGTCCCTTTTGACCACATGTCAGAGTCGCACCTGATGTTGAAGGGTCTGGTGAAGTTGTAGACCTCTTTCATGTGATCTGTTTGCATCTCCAAGAGCTCGTCGTTGATTAGATCCGCGGCTCTTGTGTGCCCTATTCTTATGGGTTGTTGAAAAGGGGTGAGTGAAATATAAATGTCTTTAACGTTTACCACGTAGAAGGGGATTAGAGAAATACACCAACTGTAGTCAAGAAGCAAACCAAGATGATAGCTGACTTTTGCTGTATCTCTCAAGTCTTAACGTCTTGTTTTGGTTTGGCAAGCAATGTTAGGGAATCCAAATCACGTGATTTAATTAGGAAATCCAAACCTTCACGTGATTTAATATGACGGTTGATGGCAAAAAGTATTAGGTCACCTGTTAAATACCACTAGTATTGTCATTTTTATGGTCATGTGTACCAATGGGCTTTTTAACTATATTTTGATTTAAATCCTTTCCTATACAGCACGAAAAAATAACATTTTCTATGATTTAAGTTTTTAAACTCTTCAATTACTTACTGAGAAAATAATTTAAAAAAATAGACTCGCTAATAAAAACACGCCGAAAAGTTCCTCGAAACTGGTGTTTTAATTCTAATCTGTTGTTTTCTATTTAAGTTATCGGAATAAAGATAACAATATAATCGGTCGCACGACTGGCCAATAATAGTATTGCGCGATTAATGAGATGACGTACATGCCTTCTCGCCTCACGTTATTAAACTTGCAGCTTTCCAGGCGTGTTTTTAATTATTCTAGAAAAGGTTGATGATACTCTAGGAAGATATTTATTATTAGGATATGTTTTCAATAGGTTCTAGTTCAGGATGTTAGTGCTGAATATGATAAATTCGAATATAGTGAACGAGTCCATTACAAAGTAGTATTTACCATCAGCTGCCATTTTTAACGTTAAACGAATTATGCACTAATTAACTAACCAGGCAACTTCGACTTTGAAATTTACTTATGAGGTAACTAACGAATGCATGATTGTGAGTAAATCGTTTTTTCCACTGTCATTGATGTCGCAATCCAAGTGTTTGGTTATTTAATTATTCTTTAAAATCGTTATGGAAACCAACATGTAGTTGTACCTACTGTGTTAATATAATATTTTGTATTCAAATAATTACCAGGGCGTCCATTGAACGTTATTCAAATAGGGACAAAGATAAAAAAGGTTTCTGGTCTTATACTGAACCCTGCTGCTTTCTAGAGTGGCGTCAAGAAAAGGTCACCGACGTACGTACTCACCAACTTTCTCCTCCTTTCCAAAGTGGCTTTTAAAAAAACGTTCTCTTTCTTCCTTCACAAAAAAAAAAGTTCCCAGTGTGTTTAAAACTCTCCGAGGGGCCAAATATGCTAAAGTAAAAATTATACGGGCTAGGGAGGAGCAAGTGGCCTATTTTCCTTATCCTATGGACGCCCATGTAACAGGCCAACAACCATCAACCTAGTAATATTATAGAAAAATTGCACTAAACCCCTTAATAATTTAATAATTCCATAAACTTTTAACACGTACAAATTTCGAATTGAATATAAATGAGCATGCATTTTGTAACATCAGTCAGTGTACCTCGCAGGGTCGTTAAATATTTTAATTTAATTGCTTGTGATGTTCATGTAGGTACGTACATAGAAGATACAGTTACAGGGTTTTGTAACTTTGTTAAAATATGAGTTAATAAGTATGAAGCGATTTCTATTATGAAAGGTAAAATATTTCTATTAAAACTTTTATAATATAATAAGTTCACTAGCACTTTCAATTTCTTGTTAAATTTTAAAAATCAAAAGAGAAGCCTTTAAAAAACTGTTTGCAGAAATAACAATTATAAAAAAAATGTTTTCTTAAATATACTGATATAAAAAAACGTGTAGCTTGATCACAAAATTTGAAGTTGTAAAACATAACTTAATTTTTTAAACAAAAGTTTTGGATTAAAAAGAAAAAGTTTTGAACCATGAAAACCTAACAGCTAATAATATTTACATGTTTATTTTTTTATTTTTGATGGTCTATCTATAGCAAATTTTATCAAGACTTTCTGTAATATTCCTTGTAAAATACGAGATTTTGATTTAACTAGGCACAAGAATTTTCTTGTCTTAGTAGTCTAGTAAATTATTTCAATAACAGTCTATCATTAGCTTATCAATCCCTATTATATGATTAGTCCAAACTATTAATTATAGTAAGGGTAAATAAGGGTGAGAATTGTTTTTTAAGTTCTCAAAGCAATAATAATTTTAATTAACAGTAATATTTCATAAAAATAGTCCATATTACACGAATATATCTTAAGAAAACATTTTTTATTCGAAAATAAAAAAATCTGAAAGATATAATTTCATCTTTTCATCCCGAATCTTCGACAAGAAAGACTGATAACCGATAGGACTGCCAGAATCCAGGATGCCGTTGCCCGGAGGCTCCGGTCTCAGGACGTTGCTGCCGATGAGTCCAGTTGTATCGATCGGGCTCCGGGCCCGGAGAGCACAGCGGCCCGGGCTGGCGGTACAGAGCGCTCTGCGCGAGAAACACTAGCGCTATCTCCGTCTTACGGGTCCGGAGAAGCTCGCGCTCGGTGAGGCTGGTGAAGCTTAGTAAAGGGGCTGGTGGTGAGATAACTATACTTATAATGCAGGTATTGGACAACCTATTAATAAATTTTAAATCTGTTGTATTCTGTATGCGGACATTACATTGCTTAACTTTTACACACTTCTTACTACCTTGAACTATACAATTTAGTGTAAGGATGCTTGCTACGTCACCATGATCTAAAGTATGGATTAGATCTAGTTTATCAAACGCTTCATTAAAGATTAGGCAGCTGGTTCTATTTGTAATATGATAATATTTAAAAGTTGAGACGAAATTTAGTTTTTTAACGAAGTTTATAGTTATTTATGGTTGTTTATCAGTTTTCGGTTAATAAGAAAAATAGGTATTTAATATATGTATAATGTGAATCTATTCCCAGAACCCTAAATAAACATGCGTTATATTATTTTATATCTTTAAATTACTTTTGTATGCATGTAGGCTAAGAAATAAAATGTTCAGAAAGAGAAATCAGGCTTGTTAACGAATAACCGTAGTATTTTTAGTTTAAGTCTCTAGTAAAGATATTACAATCACACACAATATCTTGTCAACGCGGTCAAGGATTAGAGTCGAATATTTAGACTCTCAATCCAAGTTAGTTATATTAAAAATACTTCTCTTCAAATCATTTTTTTGAAAAAAAGCAATTACTTTTTTAAAAAAATGTTTCATGAATAAAAATAATCAAGCGGGAATGTTCGGAAAATATTTATATTTATATTAAATAATGTGGTTTACCTATTAATATAAAAGTTTTGCCGCACACCGAAGATCATAACTCTAACGACACGGCACTGTCACCTATCAGAATAACTGTGATTTTGCCGTATTTTAGAAATTAGTACGTATAAGTTAAGTCCAGAATTATACATAAATCTGGCATTATAAAATGGAAAATCTAGAATTATAAAGACAACAATGAAACTAAATTATTTATTTCGAGAAGAAATGTATATTTATTGGTGTTATGTTATTTTTTAATGCTTCTTCAAAAAGTTTAGAGCTGTACTTTTTTATGTAATGTTTTAAAAAATTTGACCTTCTGATTACAATTTTTGTGAGTAGACCTAAAACTTGTTTAAAATATTATTAATTACATTTTTTAAACTTTCGCCTACCACCTAAAAAAATAAAATTTGTGAAAATTTCCTCCTTACTTCTTACAGATTAACATATGCATGCACTCCTTTATAAATTAAATAGGTAGTGTAACATAAAAAAATGGAAGCACCAACTTAGTTCATCCAACCTAATAATTCTATCCTTAAAATTTAGGTTAACTCTATATAACAAAACAATATTATATAGAGTCTGTGTAATATTTAGGATCAAAGAATACAAGCTACTTATTTTTTTTTAATTACCTAGTTTTTTATTATTTTAATATTTACATTAAAAATCATAAACAGGTAGGCCGATAAAGCCTGTCTTTACATTTTATATTTATCCTTAATATTATACAAAATCTATACCGAAATAAAAGGAGTGGGGGAAACTCACACGTTTAAGCCACCACAATATCTACATTGTGTAATAATATATAATTTAAAAAGCCTAATGGAAAAAGCAGGAATATGACATGAAGCTTAAAACTACTCAAAATAAAAAGGCTTACCAAGAAATTTTTATAATCTAGTTTTTTAATATAGGTATAAAGGTAAAACTTTAAAATATTGCTTCCTTTAATATAAAATTGATTAGAAAATCATTCATTTCTAATTTCATAGTTTTTCTAAAAATTAAATAAATTTTTTCAATATGATTTTCTGGGTTTTCCGTAAATTTTTTGTATCATCCTATTATATCATCTATAAGGCTTAAAGCCCTTTATCAAAACATCACAACAACCTCTGAAGTATAAAAATAAGTCGGCCAATTCTCCTAATGCCTTAACTCTTCAAAAACACTGAGTTTACCTATATTTTTTTAATTGAAAATTACTTTATCATTCAACAGCAAAATGTCAACATTAACCCTCGCACTAAGACCTCCAACCCCGACATCGAAACCGAGCGCCACCCATCTAAAGTGCTCGCGCACCCGACGTCGCACCCGGCCAGCCCGACCACTCCTTGAAGTGTCCGCCGTTCGAATACGTATCGCCCCGTAGCGCGAACACAAACTCACTTCTCGTAAAACACAATAAGAAAATAAGAAACACGATTTTTAAAACAATTTTAATAAACACAAAGCTGCACTTTACATAAACCTGCACACAGCTCGAAACCCCCCGACTTGTTGTTATCGCGTTTTAACTTTTTGTATTTCGTTCGGGTGCGGGTAGTGCCGAATTGGTCTCCATATTTTGACTGGGACATGACTCGGTTTTTAGAAATTTTCGAGAGTAAAGAACAAGTGACTGAGCCCGAGAATAGGGCCCCAGTTCCAAGGTAAGAAATGTTTTCGCTTTATAATAGTATTTTACTAGATTTGTAACAGGTAAATTTTATTCCATTTATAAACGCTAAGTCGTTTTTACCTAACTATTTGCTTTATTGATAATAAAAATAACAAAAAAACAGTTTTTCATTTAAAAATAATAGGAAAAATTTTGAAGCACTGAACATATTTTTTATGAAGTTTATCCATAGTTTCTAACTTTCAAGAGTATAAAGAAGCTTAGGAGTATTAAGCCCAACTTGGCGGTATTGCATAGATTTGTATTTGTAAAAATTTTTAAAAGTTATGTTAAAGTATCATTAAATTTTATGTTTAAAGAAACAAAAATGGTTCTTTTTATTGCATAAATAAAAATTTTTTTGAGAATAAAAATCAAGATAATGTTTTTTTAATTGTATATTATTTTATAATTGAACTTTGATTTGGTATTAAATCTTGTTTGCCCTTTGACATTTAAAAATAACGTGAATCCCGGATAAAGCTAAGATGTTTTAATGTCAAATCAATTTACCTTTTTGTTATAATATTTTAATTTCATTTTAATTTAATAATTTGTTCAAGTTAGTTTATTTTATAAATACTTTAGAATTGATATGTTTTTATTTTAGTTTTTAATTATATTTTCATATAATGTATAATAGGTTACTATTTAAGAACGTATTTTTTTGAATATCCTTATTCTTTTTTTTTTTGCTAATAACCACAACTTAAGTTATTTTAAATGCGACGTTATGTAGTCATATATTTAATGTGAATTATATGTTTGCATTTTAACTATTATAGGCCAATGCCATATCTTCTTCTGTATATGCAACATTGCATATCTTCTGGTAAACGAATTTACCATTGAAAAGTAATACTTTTTACCAGGTAAATCAGTATTTTTTGTATTCAATTATACCAACCGAGTAGCCATTGATATTATTTCTAATTATTGGATATGAAGAAAGCAACAAAATAAAAAGTTACATGATACTTTAGAACTAGACAAACGGCTAAGGTCAGACAACAAATAATAATGGTTTTTCTTGTTACATTCATATAAGATAAATAAAGTCGAACTCTATTCTACTTGAAAAGGACGTTATCCTTGTTAAAGGTTTTTGACAGTTCAGGCACACTAGCGCCACTGACTACGCCTTAAATTTAATTAAAGGCTTGTTTGTTTCATTTGTCAAAACATGGTATGCATACATTTGTGTGTAGCTATGGATATTTTTTTACACCTTATGTAGATAGTTTGATTTATTTAAAATATTTTTTTTCAGAAATCTGAAGATTTGCTAAATATATAGGAGAGCAAGGTCTGAGAAATTTTAAGAATCTATTTAAATCCTTATTTCAGGTTATAGCAAATTTTAGTATGTTATTAATATACCAGTCTTTTTGTATATGATCTGTGAATAGATTTAAGGGTAAAAAAAGTAAAAGAGGAAAAAAGGTAAATGAGACTAAATTGTAAAGCGTAGTTAAAAACAACGAAAGTCCGATACACGATTTTAAACCCGTAACGTGGTCGAAGGGTAAAATTCAGAAGACTCAATTAATAATGTTTTATGTAAAAAGTAAAAAAAAATGGTATAGACATGTCTAGTAATGATGTAAATTAACACTGAGGAGTGTTATTGATGTAAGAAAGTTATAATGGGTTTGTTCTTAATCCCTATTTCTTTTATAACTTCGTGACGTGGCAGACTATCTCTTTTTTCTAAATTTATTTGCCCTCGAAAGTAACTGATTTTGTTTGCTTCATTTGTAGTTTACTAATTTACCTTTGGTATTTTCTAGTAGGAAAATTATTAGTTATTATTAATAATGATATTACAGGCCAATAATAACGGCGGCTAGAACAGTAGACAACAACCGTCCGGGTATTCTTCTTATCGAAAAGAAAACCAAGAAAGCTTTCATAATCGATATAGGTTGCTAACTAACACACAACCTCTTTAAAGCCGAATCGGAGAAGAAAACCAAGTACTCAAATTTGGCGATAGAGACCAAAAATATACGAAAGTTAAAAAAATAGACATCATTCCGATCTTAGTATCGGTGGGGAGAGCTAGGACGACAAATTTTAAGCCTAACTTGGAAAAATTTCCTCTCTCAGGTTATTTATACCAACAAACACAGAAAAGCGTCATCCTCCAAACTTGCCATATAGTACGGAAGTTTCTAAACAGTACAGGTTACGATTAATTTCTTAACTTTGTACTGTAATACCAGCAATACCAACAAAAAGCTGTGAAAAAGAACATTGAAAAAAATAATAATAAAGATTTTTATTTGTGCCAAAGATAACAATAATAGATTATATAAATAGTATTAGAAATAACTTTAAGAATGGACTACTTCTTCAAAATTAAATAGTATTAGTTAAACCTAACAATATATTTTAACTAGAACAAATTCGCTAGAAGTTTAGGGAATACCCATTAAAGGGGTAAAACATGCCCAAACTAATTTAAACATGAAGATACCATTAACTTAACTTAAAAACAATAACACAAATATTGTTCTTTTTAAAAGAGCTTTTCAACAAGGTAAATGAGTGGTATATTCTCATTAAAAAAAGATAAGTTGAGTCATTTTTCTCAAATTTACGGAGTTTAAAAAAACTTTGGTTGTGAATATAAAGCTCACAGAACATTTCCATTCGCGTAGTTTTATATTTACTAATGGATAACCGAGAGCCTCCAATGACTTTAAAACTTTTAATCTTATTTCATATAAAAAATATACAAAATGTTTATTATTAGGATCTGAAAAGCAACATAGTGAATTTCCGGATAAAACCTTTCTTTTAAAATTAATAAAGAAGATATTGAAATTGTAACAAAGATTAAATATTTAGGAGTTATCATAGACCAACGAACATATAGGAGGATATTTAAGTACTTATAGTAAAAAAATGATTTTTAATTATTGTATTATTTTACCTCACTTTGTTTTTTGTAGTTCGATTTTATATACTTATATGTTCACAACAAGATAAAAACAAATTACAAGTTTTACAAAATAGAGCAATGAGAATAATATTGGGGTGTGATAAATATACCAAGATAATTGATAATATGCTAAATTGTTTAGAATGGATGAATATAGAAAACTTTTTTAATATTTCGTACTTTGATTTTTATTCATAAAATAAAATTAAATATATCAGCACCATATTATGAAAATTTCTTAACAAAATTTAAAGAAGGTCATATTCACAATACAAGAGGAAAAACAACTTTAGTTGGATCATACAAATTTAAAATCTACTCAAAAATCAATATTTTTTAGAGGTATAATAGAATATAATAAATTAGGGAATGAAATTAAAACATATAACTTAAAATTATTTATAAAAAAATTAAAAAACCTAATTTTACATAATATAAATTTAATACGATAATAGTCTTCCTAGGTTGTAATTATGAAAAAAGTAAAACATGAAAAATATAAATGTATTAAAATAGCTTAATAAGCCAAAAAAATTGAGTATTATTATTATTATTATTATTATTATTATTATTATTATTATTATTATTATTATTATTATTATTATTATTATTATTATTATTATTATTATTATTATTATTATTATTATTATTATTATTATATAATAAATATATCGATGTCGATAGTAATATCCCTTTTTAAATAAACTCTATCCCCCGTATTCACTAACGGATTTTAAATTTAGAACAGCGAAATATTTAGAGCTTATTGTCTCTCAGTTGTGTGTTTCACCATGGCAGCATTTTGATATGCTATAACGCTTTTGTATTAATTTAGTCTTTTAACAATTAAATCGTTTAATCGATAAATAAATTTATCGGGATGTTGTTGCAAATATAGGTTTAATTCCATTAAAGCACACGGTTCGTATTAAAATACAGATTATCTTTATAAATTAAAGAAAAATAAAAAAAAAATATTTACAATACAAAACATATTTGACTTATTCTGACACTTGTCAATTTGTATGGTTTCAAATTTAGAACCCTTTAGTGAATATGACTGTATAAATTAATGCAATGAACGAGTGGAAATGGTCTTTTAACATAAAATATTAATCAACTTCCTAAAATTTTAACTTTGTTCCACAACGAAAACTATGTTTTTACGCAATCGCAACTCACATCCCTTCTCATAGTTTATTTAAAATTTTAACATTTTAAATCAAACAATCAATTGAAATTATATGTCAGTTTTTTTTCAAAAAAATCAAAATTATTTTGATTGCTGATTATTATTTCTCATGTTTTTATGAGACCTACTTACTTCTATTAGAAAGAAAGTAAAAAGTAAATTTTCTTGATTATTATTGCAGAGCAAAACTGTTAAACAAGAAACTGAAGCTTGTTATTTACGAATATGAAATCCCAGTGTATATACTTAAGACCTGCCACTTCACCCTTGTTTCACGTCATATTAACCAGATAAACTCTTATTTTTATTCTGTCGATAAAACACACACACACACACACCTCAAAAAAATATAAAACATGTATATTCTTTCCAAACAAATTTTGCATTGGGGGTAAATAAGGGTGTAAATAATAGCAGCCTCTATGGATGGTGGAAATGAATTAGTTTAAATATCGCTCTTATTTGATTAATAATTTAATAACAGCCTTTTTGATGGCTGCAAACATTTTAAAACAATAAATCAGCTATAAAATCAATCATATTGGCAAGAAAGATTTTCTTACAATCAAAAAGTCCGGTTGGCTTAATTTACAAAACAGACACATTTGTTATTTATATATTTAGTATGTGGATATACAAAGAAACCAGTGGTTTTTAATGTGTTCCAATACCCAAGAACTTTATCCAAATAAATGTATTTTTTTAACTCGTATTTGCATATTAACTAGTTAATGCAAAAATAAGACCAGTCCAAGAAAAGCAGAATAATAATTACTACTATATTATATAAACGCCAGAATATTAAAGAAATCACTAGGCGCATTATATTGCCTACGAACAATGAAACATAATAAAATCTTTACTAGATAACGTTATCAATTTTGGTGGCATTGTTTATAGACGACCCTTGCATTCAGGAAAATTTAGTTGATCTACTGTATTTAGCCTGTATTGTGATATTAGTTTAAAATCGATTTTTCAGTTTTCTTTATATTAGCACTAAAGCAGATGCCTACTTTCTGATAAAAAAAATCTTATTTAAAGTTCGATCAGTGGCCAAAAGATGGGATCATGTAACAGGGTATTCCCAAGAACACTGTTTGTTATTAAAAGTAAATGTGTGGAGTTGGTTGTACACTGTGTTCTAAAGAAAGGAAAAACGTTGTATTTCAGTGTAACTGTTTATTTTACTGACGCCTGTTTGTTATATTTTAGTTAAAAAAAAAGTTACATTTTTTTAAGGAAAAATAAACGACCAACTAAAAAATGACACTACTTAAAAAAATTCAGATTTCAATTTTATTTATAATTGCATAAAATGCAGTATTTATTAAATACATCTTAAAATTGCTTCTTCTGTAAGTATTTTTTGAAATTAATTCGATTCTTCCAAATGATCGAATGACAACCGATGATTACATTATGTTCAAAGTAATTTAGATTGGGCGTTGTCTCTAATTGTAATTTTAGAAAAATCAGATCAATTAAATATAATAAGTCATAATGCAGACATAAGAACCAATATTATTCGAATCACATATGACATGCATTTTACGGCAAAATCTGTATTTATGTGCATTAAATAGAAACAAAACACCCGAAACATTTTATAAAGTTTGTTTAATAGGCCAGGCCTTTATTTTTTTTTTGTCACCAAATTATTTTATCAAAAAACTCTTTTTTTGTGAATATGTTACGGGCAGTATTTTATATTGGGCTTTGACGACATTTACCGGATATTACCGTTAATAACCATAATTTCTGGCCAATACCGTTATTTCCTTGGTAGTAACGAAAATGCCTATAATTTATGGACAATGTTGGATGTCCTTGTATTTTATTTTATTGTTTCTATTATTGTCCGGCCTTTGAACACAAATAAGTGGTTATAATTGATGTTAAAAATTTAAGTTCGTAGGCTAATATATAAAAGATTGTATTTTTGACGCATTATAAGAGAACCTACCTATTTACTTTAAATTTAATGTAAAGTTAAAGTTCAGAACAGAACTTACAAAATATCAATTAACTTGAATTATGCGATTAACTTTCACACCTTTAACTTCAACAATTCGATGATATTTGATTAATAAATTCTTAAAAAGGTTTTTTATCGTTCCGTTTTTAGTTAAATGACGAGCTCATCTTTTTGATACATTCGTTATACGTTTTACTAACATTCTTGACTATTTATGATGATATTCAGATTTAAAAAAATATTTTACAATTAAATACTAAAAGAAACATAACCTATATCTTTATTTTATTAGGATAATCCGTACTATAGTAGGCATTACCAATAATGCCCTTTACAAAGTCATACGAGGGGTATTTAATTTGTAGCTAATAAATAAATGGATTAGTCTTTTATATAGAATACCACCCACTTAATCAAGAATCGCTCGGACCCGTCAAATAAATTTTTTTGAAATTAATTTTTTTTTAGCAGAAAATAAGTACGCCACCGCTTTTATTATATAGTATTTTTTTAGATGAAGCACTTAAACAGTCAACATTTTTGCAAATTACCTTGTTACTTATCGCGCGTAATTTAGATTTAAATATTTATAAAAGGGAATAAAAATAAAACTAGTCATCCGCACGCCACTGTTTGTGTCTATTTATTGAAATTATCTTGTATTAGGTAGTTTTTAAGGACGCTTAATCGATTTATGTTACTAGTTTTAAAATAAAATAATCCATAAACGTACTTTACTCTTTAAATTGTTATTTTAAAACTCCTATAAATCCGTACGCCAATGAGTTTTAATTTTAGGCCATAGAAAAGTACGCCCTAGGATCATACGTAACCACATCAAAGTTCAAATCAATCAATTCGGAAATACCGAAAATATAAGCTTGTTTCCAATATAAGTCGAACACCCTGTAGAATGTAAAAGTGTAAATATATAAATATATATATATATATATATTTCATTTTAAAAATTAAATAAACACAAATAGCATTTTTATTATCCACCCGTACCATATATTTTTCTATAAAATGCATTTAAAAAAAATAAATTTGAAGAATCAAAGCGATTTTTATTTAATGTAAGTATAATATAAAACAGTACAGAAAATTTAGAAAGTTTACTGAAAAAAGCCCGAAAATTACAAGGTTAAAAAAGTAATTTGACTAAAACTATTACATAACTGAAACAGAAAAAAATGTTCCGCATAAATTATATTTATAATTTTAGGTAAAAGATTATTAAATAAAAATATTACAGTTTTATAAAAGCCAAAATAAAAAAAAAACGTAAAACTAAATTCTAAAATTTTATTATTGTAATATTTTTCTCTAAATTTTGCAATTTTTTTTACTTACAAGTTTTAAAACTTAAACGTTTTGCGTTTTTAATTAATTTCTCCGAATCATCTTTAGTGTGGTATACCAACTAACCCTATAACTACTACCCGAAAACATTTATAATATTAGCATCACCTAAATCTGATACTGCACGGATCTCCTTAACATCTTCGGTTATCTATATTACCGCACGAGATAAAAATTAAATTTTGATATTTTTCTTTATAGAATGTGATCTGACCTTAAAAGTCTCACAAATACTCACGATAATAAAATAGAAGTGATATTATTTATCAAACTGTTAGTTTAAGAGGCAGATCAGCGATTAGCTTAATTTTATTTAGTTTTAGGGAATATTTAGAAATATCCAGACATAAAATGCAAAACACTTGATTAAAAAATTGCATGCTTGTTTGATAAAATATCCAGCTAATCGATAATTTTCATTATATTTACATAAAGGCTGTGCGGTGTTATTGATTTATAAATATCGGGTAAAAAGAGAAAATATTAATATGTGTTAAATAATATTGATATAGATCATGAACATCAAAAAGAAATACTTAAATATTTTGAATGCAAAGTCATTCTCACAAGTTGGAAATATTTTCAATCATTAATATGCCTGATGTTTCTTAAAACAATTAAATACTATAACTTGATATTATATCGTCACGGATCAAGGCCATAAATTAGAGAAATTCTACACCACACAGAAAAAATGTTGTTTAAAATAAATTTGCTTTATATCCTTTAATGCTTCTTATTTATAATATTAATCTAAATGCTAGGACTGCTACGTGTACTTTAGCCCCATTATTTAATAACTATTGAAATATTCAAATATTCACTTTTTTAACTGTTTAATATTCATATAATAATTATAATATACAACTGAATCCACGGATGGAGGTAACTAAATTTGTAAAATTTATTATTTCGATAAAAAATATTAGTTTATTTTTATTATTAAATATTCTGAAAACCATAACTTCTAAGTAAAACTATACTTGGATTTTTGATTTCTTCTTCTAAGCTCTTTTGTTCCGATGCTTCTAAAAAGTTTTATTGAAAAATTTTTAATTTTACAAATTAAAATAATTACAGTTTTTGCCTACCCTGTACAATAAAATCAAATCTTTTTAATATAAATCGTATAGAAATGCCAAAAAAAAAAGAATTTAGGTATGAAAAATTACTCACGAATTATGTTCATCATGACTATTTCAACTATTAATTGTATTAAAACGAAAAAATAGAGAACTATTACTCTCAACTCAAAATATATAAAAATTAATAATAATTATAAGAAACATATTTAATTTACCATTGTATGATCCTTTCTTTCATAAAAAGAAATAACAAATTGAGGTCATTTAAAGAGTTTGTCTAAAGGTGTTTCTTGTGTAGTTATTTTTATTATTTTCTTCAAAAAATAGTTAACAATCGTGCAGTATGTGTTAAACGATGTAGGTGGTGATTCGGTATATCCAAAGAACGATATATATTGTATTTAGAGTAGCTGTAAAAATTATGAGGAATAGTCTTTTAAAAAATGTTATTATTTACAAATATGAAAAAGCTCGTCATTAGGTACTGATCATGATTTTAATTTAGTTTTTAACAAAATGACGCCTCTAGAGAGCTTTAATACCCATACTTATAGTCGTTCCTTGAGGCTGCCTTACTCGGGGAAAATCTCAAATGTTCCTCAACTTGACAGTGATTGATATTGACAGTTAAATACATAAATATGGGCATAATATAAAAGTTTGTATTTCCCCCTCGTTCAATTAGTATTAGTTAAAAAAATCTGAAAAAATCATGGTTGTTACGCTCTAGGGCCTCCTAACGACAAATCCATGGTCTTAAAAAATAATTTTTTAAAGGGTAAACACTATTTTTTTTACATCATACCAATTAGGTGAGATTTCTAATAAAAGAACTCGTCCAAAGCTAAAGAATCTTATAGTCATGTAACGTGTGTAATATGTATCTTGCTAAGTTTTTTTTATACATTAGGCATATAGCTTTACCTTATTTTAACGGAATTCTTTTTTTGTCCAGGGTAATAATTATAACTTATTTTGATTATAATTAAAATAAAATCGTGTCGGTATCAAAGTTACAAGATAAAAACATAAATGTAGAAAATGTTTGTTTCACAAAATATAGGTAATAATAAAATTTAATGAGCACTTTGTAGATGAAAAATATAAATTTTTTATTAGGCTCTATAAATTTAGAACGATTTTGTTGCCCTTTGATATTTCAGAGAGAATGAGGCTTCCAACTATGTTTAAAATGTAGGTATATTTTGTTAATTTAAAATTATAATTAAGGATTTTCTTTGAGGGTATCTTGAAACTTCGTGTTTCTTAAGGACTGATTTATTAGAAGAAAATATAGACTAAAATTAGATTTTTTAGTCATTGTAAAAAGAGAAGAAGGTAATGATTTACTTTTTTAATAAAAAAAAATAGCTTTTCTGTATACTTTCCTGTTTAATTAATTCTTTTGTCCATGACTACTGTAGTACATGTTCATTATACACGTGTTTCCTTAATAATATTAATAATAATAATAATAATAATAATAATAATAATAATAATAATAATAATAATAATAATAATAATAATAATAATAATAATAATAATAATAATAATAATAATAATAATCAGATTCCACCACCCACGCTCTGCACTTGAAAGAATCTACCTAAAACGAATGGAGGGAGGAAGAGGTCTCATTAATATATATAACTTGTGCAAGTCGCAAGAGACATCTATGAGAAAATACTTCCAAGAATCGATTGGGGAAATTCTTAAAAAAGTGGTAGCAGCAGATGCTAGATATACAGCCCTTAACTTAAAGCAAAACGGATTACATAACATCATCCGCGCGCCGCCAAGTCAACAGCTTGTAACATGGCAAGAGAAAGCTCTACACGGCAAATACCCTACTGCACTCCAAAATCCACTCATAGATAGAGAAATGTCACTGAATTGGTTAAAGAAAAGGCAGCTAATACCAGCAATACCAACAAAAAGCTGTGAAAACTAACATTGAGAAAAATAATAATATAATAAACATAATCAGGTAGCAAAGATAATCCACAAAGAACTGGCCGATAAACTAGGTCTAACGGAAAACCTCCCACCATACTACCATTACTCACCCGAGTCAATCCTTGAATCCCCTGAATATCTCTTATACTGGGACAGGTCAATAATAACGGATAGAACAGTATACCACAACCGTCTGGATATTCTTCTTATCGAAAAAACGACCAAGAAAGCTTTCATATGTTAGAAATAGGTTGCCCACCAATATATTATACCAACAAATTTAGAGAATTTTCATTCTTCAAATGTGCCATATAGTTCGGAAGTTTCTAAACAGCACAGGTTAAGATGATTTTCTTCTCTCTAATACCAGCAATACCAACAAAAACTGTGAAACATAACATTGAAGAATTAATAATAACCATTATGCACTAGTGTATAATTTCCATTATTCACTAGTAAATAATGAATTCTTATGATTTTAATACGATTTTGTAAGTACAATAAAATAACAGAGCATGCCATGAATGTCAAGTCGCAGCGCTTGTTCCTATGGCAACACTATGGCACTTTGTTTTTATTTGTTTTGACAATTGCGCTTCGGGTGTTAATTAATTCAATGTTAGTTACTTAAATATAAAGATATACCGGGTGTCCGCGAAAGGTGGTTCGCCCCTATAACTTTTTTGGCTTTGAAGATATTGGAATGAAATTTGGAGAATGTGTATACGACATAAAATTACATTTTTTGACGGGTAACTCAATTCTATGGCACTTCCGGTTTAACCGGAAGTGACATAAACTTTCGATTTTTAAATGGGACGCCTGGTATATTTTTACTTATTTTATCTCCACATGACATTCTAAACACAATCATGTGTCACTTGTCACTTTGTGTCACCAAAAAAAAATTTTTTTTTTCATTTTTTTTTTAAATCTAGAGGGCTATGAATTCGTTTAAATTACTAATTTTGTCTTATAATCTTGAGTAAAATACCAATTTACTCTTTTTTGTCAAAAACCAATCTGCTGTGTAAAATTCAATTTTTAAATTTGTATAAGTCATTTTTTTCAAATGGCAACATAGTGGTTCACCCGGTTAACAAAAGAGAGCATTTTCCTACGATTAATTTGATACCAAACACTTATGGGTTTTAAACAAACTTTCGTTTAAAATACTGGTAAAATATAACGCTAACATTTTTCTAAAATGAACGGTCTTCAGAGAATGAAATATTATTTAAATGAATCGAGTAGGCCTGTGAAATAAAAACATGAAGCTGTCATGAAAAAAAATTACGGCCTGTCAATATCTTATTGCATATCGCTTCGGCAACAGTACGTTATTGTTTAAAAACATGGAGAATAATAATATTTATACAAGTAGTGAAAAAGTTGATATGTTATTAGTTTTCGGAGAGTGTAGGCAAATCTCAACTAATGCTGCACGTCTTTACGCACAGAGATATCCAGATCGGCATCACCCAACCCGGCACTATTTCCCAAAAGTGGTTCAGCAAATGCGAAATGGACCTAATAATAATGAAAACATTAAATTTGTTGTGAGCGAAGAAAAAGAAATAGACGTTCTGGCATACGTACAAGTACATATCAACGCGTCCGTCAGAGAGATCGCGCTAGAATGTGATATTTCTAAGTCTTCTGCAGGTAAAATTTTAAATAAACATGGATATCACTCATATAAATACCAACTACACCAGCACCTGTACGGAAACGACAATGAAAGGAGACTTAGCTATTGTAATTGGTTTTTAGAAAAATATTTAGAGGATAACACATTTCCCAATAAAATTCTTTATACTGACGAAAGCCGTTTCACTAATTTGGGACATTTTAACAGAAATAACAAGCGATATTGGTCTCAAGAAAATTTACACTTGATGCAGGAAGGAAATTTTCAAGAACGGTTTGGTTTCAATTGTTGGGTTGGGATTTTAGGGGACAGAATATTAGGTCCTATAATTTTTGACGGTTCGCTAACAGGGGCAAGATATCTAGATTTTCTTACGCAAGAAATTGAGCAGTTCTTGGATGAGATACCGTTAATAAATCGAGAAGGACTATTTTATCAACAAGATGGTGCCCCCCCACACAACTTGAGGGCAGTAACGGAATATTTAAATGAATTATACAACGAAAATTGGATTGGAAACAGGGGCCCAGTTAGTTGGCCGGCAAGGTAAAACGGAATTGTTCTTAATTTATACCTTTATTTCATTTTAAAACTTTTTAGGTCGCCCGACCTTACGCCACTAGATTTTTTTTTATGGGGTACTATTAAAAATGAGATATATGATGTACCCCCTGCCACACGAAATGAATTAGAAAACAAAGTAAGGGCAGTTATTCATCGAATTTCACCACGACATTTAAGAAACGTTGTAAGAGCAACAATAGAGAAAGTACGACTTTGTCAGCAACAAGATGGAGGTCATTTTGAACATCTTCAAAATTAAAGTTAAAAATAAATAGATATTATATAGATAGTTATAATTGTTTGGTTATTTAATTAGTAGGTATAATGCATACTATAATTTTTAATAAATTTAAAAAAAAAAATTAAAATGAAAAAAAAAATTTTTTTTTGGTGACACAAAGTGACAGGTGACACATGATTGTGTTTAGAATATCATGTGGAGATAAAATAAGTAAAAATATACCAGGCGTCCCATTTAAAAATCGAAAGTTTATGTCACTTCCGGTTAAACCGGAAGTGCCATAGAATTGAGTTACCCGTCAAAAAATGTAATTTTATGTCGTATACACATTCTCCAAATTTCATTCCAATATCTTCAAAGCCAAAAAAGTTATAGGGGCGAACCACCTTTCGCGGACACCCGGTATAGTATATAATTATAGCTAAAATAATTGGGTAGTTTTGGATAAAGTATAGTATTCTACTCGCATATAATGATTGCTGTTATTCACTTGGATGATTTGTGGCACTCGTTTATAGCTCTTGTCATAAACATCATCTGCGTGAGTAACAGCCATAATTATGTTCTTGTTGAATAATGTACTATTAGTTTTTCATTCTATACGAAACAGGGTCGGATTCAGTCAGAAGCAACGAAAAAATGTTAAAAATAATATTTTTTCAAAGAAAATATTTTTAAAAAGTCAAAACAAGTCATTAAAACAGTTTTAGAAAACTAAAGATAATATTAAAATAAACAAAGGAACATATTTTTTAATAAATGGACAGGAGGACTTTTAATGTTTGGTGTTTGGCAATTCTTAAAATGCTTGCAAGCACATTTCCAAAGTATTTGTTGCTTGAAGCCATGCCCAGTTCTGTTGTAAATAATGTGCTATTTTCCACTACCACTTTTCTCCGTTCCCTTTCTCTAACTGCACAATAAATATTGTAATGATGTTTTCTTGATTTTTAATTTAACTTAAGATTTGTTATCTTTGATGATATTATTATTGCTTCCGTCGCTCGCTTGTGACTTGATGCATTGCAATAAAGGACGGAGAGTTATTTTTCCTACGGTATCTCACGTCACCCCTCATGATGCTATACAGTATTTCTTTAAATTATATTGAGGAAAGAAAAAACTCTATTAGTAGTTAAACAAAGAAAAACCATTCAAAAATTGTTAGCCGACAAATTAGTTTACCATATTTCAGATCAGTACCTACAGGGTGTTAATAAATTTAAAAAATATACAAATTCTGTGAGATAAAAATAATTTTTTATAATCTCAAAGCATAAATATAAAATTGAATATCTGAATTGAAACATTTAAAATTATTTCGGATTTTTTTCAAACATAAACAATAATCTCAACATTACCAGGTGTTAGGTTCTTTATCTATATTATGAAAGATATACATTATTACGTTTGTCAATTCAATATTATCGACATAAGAATATAAAGTCAGTAAATAAAGTCATATAACCCTTTTTGAAAAAAGAAACAAACTACTTTATACTTTTGATGATAGAATTCTGCGGTTTGTGTAGACTACCCTCTATAACATTTAAAAAAAAAACTGGTAATATTAAAAAGGAGAATCGATATATTTTTATAGGTCTACACAACTTAAGTGTCATAAGCAATGTATGTTTAGGCTCACAACATGCTCACAATTTGTTTAACTACGTAATTATATAAGTAATCTTTATTATAACTCGTCATAAAAAAGTTATACATATTGCTCTATTAACTTATATATAAAAAAAGTTTTAGATCATTTTTATTTCTAAAATAATTAGTCTATCGAATTAAATTTACATGTTCCTTTATTAAATAATATTATTGATGATAATCTATAGTAAAGTATTCCAATAAATAGGACTATTGTAAATAAGTATATTTGGATCACCGCACAGTAAAAAATTACTATACACACTTGCAACGTTTAAAATGTAGGGCTTGCAAAAAAGTATAAGTAAGAACTCTGTAAAGTATACACAGGGTTCATCATTACATACATTTTATATATAGAATAAGATAGTGTTAAGTTGGCCAAGAACGGAATGCTTACTCAGGGGCGCAGCCAGGTGAGGAGGGTCAGGGTAGTAGTAAACATATCATTATATTAAACAGATTTTTCCACCGCTAAACAACCGTAGTTTTCGTGCAATTTTTACAGTATATATTTTGGTAATAAGTTGCCAATAATAAATAGTATATTTATTTTAACAGTGTACTTAGGTAAACTATATAATGTGCGGCGAACATATGGCGAAAGACAAAATTTCATGACATAATATAAAAAATGTTAATGTTAAATTACTATAATTATTTTATAAGTATCACTGCCTTAGTACAATAGCAGACATTTTACTATTGCAATAATGTATCTAGCTTGACCTCGACACGCTTTAAGGAAATAATGTAATCCTGTTTATTTTGATTTATAAGTAAAACCATTTCTTTTTTCTTTAGGGGAGGATAAAGACCGTCGACACGACGATCGCTGGGCTGGCCGAGCCCCATCAGCGAGATGGGGCCCCAAGGGGCCAAGCCCTGGATGCACAGGGCTGGCCCAGGGCCATGGCCCGGCTGCAACCTGATGATACTACCGATTGTGATATTCACGGGACTGCTCAGTACGACGACGATGGTGTACGCCGGGTAAGTAACATTTTAATATAATTTTTATAAAGTTAGGAATAGTATATTACGTACCGAGGTGGAAAGTGTTTCATTACTGTCGAGAGATTAGATAGTTTACCGAGACGCGAAGCGTCGAGGTAAACTATATCTCAGAGACAGTAATGAAACTTTTCACCGAGGTTTGTATACTATTTTATTTACAACCACATCCAACATCCACTTCTTATTATTTTGAGTTCAAATAATTATTAAAAGGTAAATGTCATTTTGACTTTTCCATTGCAAAAGTAGACAGACATTTAGAATTTCAAATAACCGCAGGTGATAAAATAACGTAGGTAATAATACACATCAAGATGGCAAATATCATTTTTGGAATATGGTTTCCATGTCACTAAACAATATATTATTTTTTTAAAACGTTAGTGTCAAAGTTTTTACAAAACACCAAAAAAATGCTCTCAGATGAGGAATTTGATTTGGCTGCTACTCCCCCAGAAATTCGAGAAGCAGCAAAAATAGTAGAAGAAGATCTTCTGCCAACTAAAAGCCGCCCGAGATATGACAAGGCATATAACTGTTTTAAAGAATGGTGTATTGGAAACAAAGTTCAAAATCCTGGTTCTGAATCGGCGCTACTAGCTTATTTTAGTGAAAATGCCAAGACAAAGAAAATATCAACGCTTTGGTCAATATATTCAATGTTGAGGACCACTCTATCAATTAGGGAAAAAGTAGACATATCTAAACACGCAAAGCTATTAGCATTTTTAAAAAAGCAAAACAAAGGATACAAGCCGAAAAAATCGACCACACTGTCTATGGATAATATTGAAACATTTTTGGAACAAGCACCTATGGAATTTCTTGTTCAAAAGGTATTTTAGGCTAAAAGGTTGACTATTTCTATATTAACTTATTATTTTATACATTTGTAGGTCGCATTGGTTATTGGTGTCTCAGGCGCCTGCCGATCAGATGAATTATACAAAATGAAAACAACAGACGTTCACTTTTTAGAAGAAAAGGTCGCGATTGAAATACAAAATAGCAAAACGTACCAGCCACGATCATTTATGATAACTGATAATAAATGGATTGCACCACTTAAGGAGTACATAACTTTACGGAAAAATATACAGGATGGAAAGCTTTTTATGCAAATAAGATATGGAAAAATTAGTAAACAATGTATTGGGCACAACACTTTAAGTCAGTTTCCAAAAAAAATTGCAGCTTTTCTGAAGCTGAATACTGAAGGTTTTACTGGTCACTGTTTCAGAAGAACAGCGGCTACTTTGCTCGCAAATAACGGTGGCGATCTTATGCAAATAAAGCGGTTAGGAGGCTGGAAATCTAGCACAGTAGCTGAGGGATACATAGACAGTTCGGTTTCTACTCAGGTTAATACGGCAAAATTGATTTCAAAGCCAAGTTCAAGTTTTACTAACACTACTTTAACTTCAAATAATCATGAAATAAACCTTTCAAAAGAAGAATTTCAGCAAGGTTTAAACATATCTGTGACTGCCTACAATAATGCCAATGTAATATTTAATGTAAATAAGTAAAACATAAACCATGTTAATTTTTTGTTTTTTATAAATGTCATTTAGGTATAATTCATTTAAAGAAATAAAAAATAAAATTATTGTTGTTGAATTTGTGTAATGAGTTGTGTGTTGGTGTGTTTGTATATTATTTTGAGATATCGATTTTTATTAAAATTAAAAAAAAAAAAAAATTTACTATTTTGAGATATCGATTTTTAATAAAATTACAAAAAATAACAATTTTACTTTCCACCCGGGTGGAAAGTGAGCACTTTCCACCCGGGTGGAAAGTAAAAGTCAAGAAACGTCAACTTTCCACCTTTCAAAGATAGGTGAAATGTCATTATTACATACATGGTTGTAAATAAATACTATTATCTATTTAAGCAAGTTATTTTTGGAAAAATTAATATTGGTATCTAGTCTAACAAAAATAAGAAAACAGCAATTAAAAATCAAACGATCAAAAAATTCCTGTTGTACAATTTTTACTACTTGTGGGGAAATTTCTCCTAGTACTTGTTGAATGGACTCTTTAAGAGTATTTATTGAGTTGGGTTTAGATTTATAAACAAAGTCCAGTGGGTTAAGATCGGGCAATCTGAGTTGTCATTCTATTGAATCCGTCTACCAATTCACCACCCAGGAAAATTTTTAAACTACTCCCTATGCAGCATAATGTGGGGGAGCGTCATCCTGTTAATAATAATAATAATATAAATAATAATAATAATAATAATAATATGCTTTATTGTCCAAGAAAAACTCTATTGACAAAGGAACAAATTCTTTGGACAATTGTTTGCTCAATCATTATTTCACAAAATTGTTCTCGACTATCAGGATCATTGTCCAATAACATCAAAATGATGGGACAATTATCTAAATATCTGCAAAAAGAGGGAAAAATTAGTCTTTTAGTCACTTATTATACAGGGTGGAATTTGTATCTGGAATAAATTCAGTATTAAAAAGCCTCTTTATTTCTAAAAATTACGGAACTACGGCTGCGTTTATTTTTAGTTTGGCATACTATATACGGTAGAAACCGCCGCCAACTTTTTTTTTTAAATGTATTTCTTGATATTATGTACCATATCAGGGAGAATTTCTTGTATAAGTCGTTGCCTACATTCCTCTAAATTTTCTGATATTGTTCCGTAAACTTTGGTTTTTAGGCGTCCCCAAACATCACAATACATAGGTACATTTATATTGGAAAAAAAAAGTTGGGAGCGGTTTCTACCAAAAAATGAGGGGTAAATTTCATGAAGACCCGAAAAGTATGTCAAACTAAAACTAAACGCAGCCGTAGTACTGAATTTTTTCAGCAAACAAATATGCTTTCTTATACGGAATTTATTCCAGTTCCACCCTGTATATAATGAATATATTAAGGATTTTATTCAAAATTACTAGTTTCTTAGAGGTATGGGTGTCCGTCCGTCCAAGTCGGTGTACGTAGTTTTATTTAAAATTAAAGAAAACTTATGTTTTGTGATATTTTATAAAGAAAAATAAATAAAAGGACGCGGCCTGACACAATTCCACAAAAAGAAATCGACCCGGAGAATAGAAATGTAGATATCCTCGTAAAAACTTGCTAAGCTAATTCATAAATTGAAGTTTTTATCTGGGTTTTCGACGAGCTGTCGATATAAGGCGCTGTTCAAATAAACCCTCTCTCTTTCCCTCTATTTGAGTAGCTTGGGCAAACAGCTCATATTTGTTTTGCAGAAACACTTTTGGTTTTGATTTATGGCAATCGTCAGCGAATACGACTTTTTGAAAATCGTTTATTTATTCTGGTGTTTGCCTTATTATATACGGTTTTTTCTTATAAAGAAAATTATTAAATTTAAGACTTTAAAGAAGCTCACTTTAAATATAATTTGATTTTTATAAAACTATTGTTTATTCAGTGGCGGCGGTGAAAGGGCTATCACAAAAAAATAAATAAAACCAGAAGAAAAGTTATTTTTCGACAATATTCAATATTAATATACCAATACAGCTACCATTTTAGCCTTTAAAAAATAATTATGATCGAATTAACAATATTAATTTAATCCGAATGTAACTATGCATAATAGGGCCACGGTTAACTCAGATGGACAATAATTATAAATACTCGTGCATTTTGGCGCGCCCCAGCCGACCGTGTCCGCTAGCTCAAAGCAAGTGAAGATCCAACGCCCAACATGGCTTTGATATTCACCGTTGCTATGGTTACAGGATGTCAGTTACGCAAACAGCATGTTACAATTTGCATTATGATGAAGGGCAATTTTAAAATATATCAGTCGTATGCACCATTGTTATAGCATTGGTTCGCCTAACTTTAAAGTATTTATTTTGAGTCTTCGTGAAACTTACGGTTATAGATAACGTTTTTACATGATTTAGTGTGTGATTAAAAAGTTTTGTTTTTATTTTTTAGTTAATTCAGTAGTGTGAACCCATTTAATGACACAGTTTGTAATTTGTTGGAAACTCCATTCAGTCGTTAAACAGATGAGGATAGGAGAGACGTTTTGTTACACGGGTTTTTAGTCAATATTTGTTTTAGTACCCGCACTATACCTAGCTCTTCACCATTTTTTAAGACCACGAACCCCCACTGTAGTTATTTACTTATTTAAGTGGATCCGACCGCGTTAAAATTTGTAATATGAAATTGCGACTCTTTTTGATCAGAACTACACAAATGCTAAGCAAGATATTGGATTTTTGTTTTTACCAATAAAGGTGGTATCTATCTGGGTGTGCAAAAGTTATTTTTATACAAAAATAATTTAAACCAATGAAAACCATTAAAATTGTTATTTAATTGTTAAAAATATTTTAAATTATTTTTTTTTAATAAAAATTACTCTCCAATATCCTATTATAATAAGTATGAAGTGACGCCATAACGGATTCTTTACTTCCTTTCTTTAAGTAATCACCTAAAGATGGCTGGAGATAATAATCAGTTGAAACGTTGGGATTAAAAACAAATAAAGGCAATGCAAATCCAGAACTCTTCTATCATTTATGAAATATTATTATCTCAAACCTTTAAACAGACACTAAATCCTTTTCATTAAACCTCCTCCTTTAAATATGAATAAACAAAATATTTAAAAAAAATTAAACTTAAAGTTCTTTTAGAACACAACTTTAATCTTTATGTTCATATTCCATAAATTAATGACTTATTTTACCAGGGCGTAACCTCAATATTGACAGGCTGCCTGTCGATGACCCGGATAAATACTAATTCGAAAATTGTGTTGTTTAAACGAAATCAGATGTTTTTAACATATTTTTTTATCTAGTACTAAAAATTAATCCAATTTAAAAATATTTTATTTATGTATAAATACACTGAATTAAAAAAATACTATGCATTTTTAGCAAATGGACCATAAGAATTTAAAAATTTTAGAAATAAACATTTTTCCATTAAGAATTAAGCCATTTGTACTGTAAATTACTAAATAATATTTAGTACAATGTTAATTTAATTTTTTTACACATTCTAAATAATATTTTGGTTAAATTATTAAAATATTTAAATCACATGTGCCCAAAGTTGTGATATGTATATATTTATCAAAAGAATATACTTTTTAATGGCTAAAACCTAAATACATGCTTGTTTGTTGTTTCATATAAAATTGGCAAATACCTTTACTTGCTACTTTTTTCACCAATATATATGTTGATAAGGTAACAATTTGTAACATAAAAATAAACTAGAATTTATAAAAGTAAGTATGTGATATTATATAACAAAATAATAGTCAAAACAAGAAAGAAGTTTTTGTCTTTGCTCCAAACTGATCTAATAGAAGAAGAAATATGAATACAAATAATGCACTTTTATTAAATATTGCGAAAATGCCTATTAATTCTCTGTAGAATAAATAAATATGGCAAAAATCATTTTTTAATGTAATAAAGTAAATTTTATTTAAAAATGGATTATCATCCTGTCTCTTTATATTCAATTATGACATAAACTAAAATCATCGCAAAGAAGACTCTCTTCTAACTATAACAATAATGTTATTTAACCTAAAAACCATAGTTTAATTTCTTTTAATACTCACCCTGTATATTCTATCAAACTGAAAGTATATTATTATCCGGTTTCGAACAAGGTTAATGATATTCCACTTACAAAATTTTATTCATTTCCATCAAGTACTTCTTGCGGTTTCGAGTTAACAGACACACAAAGCAATAGACTGACCGAATTGAGAAACATGTATAAAGATCATAAAATGTCAAGATCTGATTTTAAAGATATTCTTCTTGTCTTGTTGGGAAAATACAAAAATATTATCATCTTGTATTTTATGGCATAAGTTTGTTCATTAAACATAGATTATCCTCTTATTATAAAGGCGTAGCTAACTAAAAATGTTTCTAAGACTATTTAAACCAGTACCTTCATTAATATACATTTTTCGCTTTTTAATACCGTCGCTTAAAAAAAGAAGACAGAAATCATTTATCATTTTGCTGGACAAAACCGGAAAAGAAACAAAACAAAAACTTGATGACGCACAAGCAGAGGCCTTAAGCGAGCTTTTATTTCACAATATCACAAAAACTTAATGTTAACTATTAAAGTGTAAATTATTACAATGCTTGTTTTTAGTAAGAATTATTTTTAATAGAAATTTAAAAATAATTTTAAAATCCATAGTTATTAGTTAACAGTTTGTAGGCTAATTGGCTTTTAAATGGAAGGCGGCTTCGTCGAACTGCTCTCTGTAAAAAAAAACTAGCGATGGGAGTACTCGAACTCGAGTACGACAATCGAGTGGTATTCGATTTCCAAAATAGTTGGTGGTATTCAAATTCCGGTATCGGAGTCGTTTAATGAGTACTCTAGATAAAGGTTGGAGACAATGACGTTTCTTAAACTAAGTATTCACCTGAAGACGACTGGAGATGCTTATCAGTTGAAACGTAGTGATTCAAAACAAATAAAGACAATGCAAGTCCAAAACTCTACTGCCGTTCGAGTACTCTAGAGTTTCGACTGCTTTAACCGATATTTCCGACCAACTATTAAGTTACGAGTTAATAAAACGTGAATAAATACGACCAGTGCGTCGCGTTGCGTCGAGTAAAACGGCGGGACCTGCGCTTTGAATTTAATATCGCGATGAAGAATCGGCTTCAGTTTTTTGATATGAGACCGTCGACGTGGCGTAGAGTATCGAGTACTGGGTACTTTTGGTTTTAAAAGGACTCGTCGATAGCTTTTTCCTTATAAGTAGTTTTTGTAGATAAAAGCTTCGTTCCTACAGCAATCATGGACTAATCAAATCGCTTCCGATGATTAATTGCATTCAGTTATGCATTAATTTAAAAAAAGAACATCGTTTGTTAAAGTAGGTACTTTTAGACATTCTTTTTTAAATGAATTTTTTTTTTATTTATATTAGTTTAGTTGCAGTAGAATTGAAAAAAAAATGAAATTGGAAATCAAGCCAGTTTAGTTTTCTATATACAACAATTTAGGTTTGATTTTGATTTGACAAATGTTTAAACTTAAAGATTTTGTATTGTAGTTGTAGGGTAGTTTATTTAAAATGCATTGTATATTATTATTAAGCTCAATTAGTAGTGATGACACCATTTTTTAATGAACAAAAGATTGTTGTTGTGCATCGTATTGAGTATTAATCTTTTTAATTGGTTATTATTTTATAAAAACAAATACTTAATTTGTTAAGTGACAGTCACGTGATAAAGAACTAAATAATCTAAAGATATTCTGTTTACTCAGAACTACAATATATCCTAAAATAAATTTACTCATTTTTGAGAAACCCTTACAAAATTAAAAATGTTAATGTTTTTTAGTCTCAGTTGTACAATTACGACTTAAGCTTAGTTCAGCGTAAAACCAAGCTCAAACATTATTTTGATACCCATCAGTTTACTTTCTTGTTGGTTGTCAAAATAAAGTTTGAGTTTGGTTCAACCTTGAACTAAGCTTAAGCCATAATTGTACAACTGGATCTTAGTTACCTACCCTAGGCGGTGTTCATAAGTAACACCGAATGGTGGTAATATTAACACCACATGTTGCTGTTAACAAATTTACACCAAAGCGGCGCGAAGACAACTCTTTTTACATACCGTGCTTGTGCCGTAAACAAACTAAATTAATATACATCATTTTGGTTTAGAACTGTATTTTTAAAAACTCTTTCTTCCCTAAGAAACTACCCATTATAGAAAGATAAATCTCACGCTCGGGTACACTTAGTAGCGCAGCCCATTAATAAAATACTTTCTTGCCAAAATTTGTTCGGTTCATGGATCTGCACACTACTCCGTCGTCCGTTTGGCGGGCATCTTTTTAACCCTCTTTGTTTGCTTTATTAATAGTAGGATTTTTAAAACTGGTTTCAGTTAGTATTTAACTTTAAAAAAAAATCTAATATACTATTTATTGGAAAAGTTCTTGAAGAGCTATTGTCAATCCATTACTTCATATAATTAATAGAATATTTGTAATTGGAATCATGTCTGCTCATTTTAAATTATCTGTTATAACTCCGATTTATAAGAGTGGTAAAAAGACACTGATAAGTAATTATCGACCTATAAGCTTGGTGAGTACGTGGGCGAAAAATACGTGAAAGATAGACTGTTTATGTTTTTTAAGGAGAATAACGTTTTATCTGAAAATCAGTATGGTTTTTTGCCGGGTTGTAGTACGGAGAATGCCTAGTATAGTTTAACATCAGAAATAACGAATAATCTAAATAACGTTAAAAAATGTGACGCAGTCTTTATGAACCTGGCAAAAGCATTTAACACGGTTCAGCATGATAAACTTCTTGATGTTCTATGGAATTATGGAGTCAGGGAAACCATGTGGGAGGTTGCTTCAAAATTACCTTGCAAATAGATATCAAATTATGAAAATTAATAACGTGTTAAGTAATAGAGAGGTTATAAGGATTGGGGTCTCGCAGGAAACTGTTCCCGGACCAATTTTATTTATAATTTATATAAATTGTATGCTATCAGTCAAAGTGGGTAGATCAATAATATCTTACGCTGATGATACTCTCCTGGTTTTCAGGGGTGAGAGACAAAATGACTAATGGTTTAATTATTACCAAAAACTGGTTGGAAACTTTTATATTGTCTTTAAACCTAGCAAAACAAATTAGATTGCATTTTCTTTGACAAGCGCAAACAGACCCGATTTCACAAATGTCGAAATCAATCAACAACAAATACATGAGGTATTACAAACAAAATATCTAGGGATTATAATAGACAAATATCTTAAATTTCGCCCGCATATTGCATATCTCTCAAATAAAATCCGCTACATGGTTCATTAATTCTATATACTAAGAAAAATTTTAAAAAGTAAAATTCCAGTTGTAATTTGTAAAAGTCTTGTGAAATCGTTGATTCGATATGGAATCTTGGTCTGGGAGAAGGAGGGGGGTCAATATGATAATGCACCCTACCATTGAAATATCGTTCAAAAATTCATTTTAAAAATTATGTTTAAACGAGAATATATTCTACAGAATTATTGTTCTCGAGTGAAGTCTGTAATGTAAGAACTATGTATATAGTCATTGTGTCAGCGTTGGTACATAGAAATAAGTCTTTGGAAAATACTGTAAATCAACATGATTTTACACATGCTAGAATAAATAATGATGTAATTATTCCAGTAAATAAAATAACATTAATTTGAAGAGTGTGACATACCTAAAATATATAATATGCTTCTTTTTTTAAAATGCCTTTTATGTTTGAATCGGTTAAAGATGGGTCTAGTAAGGAACATGGTATACTTATTGGTAGGAAATGTAAACTAGATTTTGTTAAGAAACTAAAATACAGGGTGTTCTATTTAAAAAAGATGAGTATTTTGCATTCATTTATATAACGAATTTTACTTTTTTTTTGAGACGCCCTGTCTAAAAATATTTTCATAAATCGTCAGAATTCCTAGATGGCCATGCATTAAAAAATATTTTATTTTTCTTCAAATTTATAAAAATAAAAGTATTTTAGTACATACTGTGTTCTTTAATAGAATTAAAACTGTATTTGCAACAACATCCCGATCAACATGTTTATCGGTAAAACGAGTTCTTTACAAAAAAATTAAATTAACACAAAAGCGTCATATGACATATAAAAAAATGCCATGGGAAAAACAACTATGAGACTATGGATCCAAATATTTTGATGGTCTAATTTTAAACCCCTTTGGTGAATACGGGTATAAATCTTCAATATATAACGAACACATCCTATTTTTTAAATTAATTTTAAAAAATGTTTGTGTTATTAAGCAGAAACAAAAAGTAAAACAATATACATGGTGTTTTATTTAAAATTCCGAAGTTGCTAGGAGTTCCAAGAAGATCTAATAACACCGCCTCTTTCAAAATATTTTCAAATGCTAGAACACTAGCTTTTATGAACACACTCAAATTTTCATAAAAACATTTTTGTCCTTTTTAAAATATTTCTGAGTTTGACGCACACTGTATAGATCTCATAATAATATGTATGGCTGCGTCCTATGCTATTGTATTGTTAAATCATTTAAATCGGATAATAGGTTCAGAAAAAATGTAGCATCAAATATGTGGCAAATTTGTGATGTTGGATTAATTTTATCCAGAAGTATATTTTATTTATTTATTTTCTTTTATCTAACTTTCAAACTTTTTGTTTAGATATAACGAATTATCTATAACGTGATATAAAACACCTTTTGTGTAAAAATCTAATCCCTATAGATATCAATTTTCCGTTATAACCCGATTCTGTTCAACTTATAATAGGGAAAAAAATAACTAAATAATACTGACATTTTTTAACAATTAGTCAGAGAAGTCGGCTGTGGGTAAGTTAACCCTAACTATTACAAAGAACAAGTGGGTTATTTAAAATGCCCGTAGGTGCTTCTAAATATAAATAAAAAGATGGCAAAACAATGGACAGTAGTGTCTTTAGAATTTTTCCCTCTGGAACATATTGCACGCTAGGAGAGTACACTGGGAATTGGTGCCAAGTTCTCAACTGTTTTCTTTTTATGGGAGCGTAAATTCTGTAAAACAAAAGAACATATATTTCATGATATTTTAAAATATCACGCTCATTTACCGAAGACATTTTAAAAGAAAATTTATAAAGCTTGAAATTGTTCTATTATTATTTCTTTACTGATAAATAAAATATAATGTTTTATTAAAGCTGATTAAATATTGATGTTTTTAATTTTTTTTATGACTATCTAAGTATAGATACTCTTAAGAAAAAGAACAAATATATGATGTCAAATATCCTTGAATAGTGACTTGATTTTTCTTTTTTCAACCACCTTTCAAACTAAATAATTTTTGTCAGAGAGTTCGATTTTCGATTAGGAATAACAGAAACAAACCTTGTAAGTTTTGATAAAAAATTCAACGCTTTACCAGTAATGTGCTAATCAATATTCTTTTGTGGCATAAAAATTAAAATTTCAAGACTTTCGAAAGATTGACCAACGCTTTATTTTAAGATTTATAATGCAAGTCGTGCTCAAGCGCTTCGTAGAAATTTAAACTTACATTTTATTGCCCATCTTCTGTATTATTAAAGTGTATAATAAATGAAATTCTGTCTTACAGCACTCTGTTATATTGAAAATTATATTTTGTAGTATATGTTTCGACAGTATTTTATTGTCATCCTCAGCACTATGTAATTGATCATTGTACATGTGAGTGTAAAAAAATTGATTTTTGGATTTTTATTTTTTACTTCGGATTGACAAATTGTTTTATACTTAATCTAAGACAATTTACATAACAGGTACAAGTTTAAGAGAATAAAAGAATTGGCCCATCTAACATTACTTACACACTCTACATTTACTTAACAAGGGTTTCCAGACGTTTCTCATACCTAATGAAGGCTTAATAAAACAACCTGGATTTTGGTGTATGGTCGCAGCTTCCTTAAACTTCCTCTTCCTCCAGTGCGGTTCTTTTTGCAGGATTTCCGCTTTTGTCTACATGATATGATGGCCGTGCGTCCAGGCGTGGTCAGCTGCACCTGATTTTTCGGTATCTCCTTTTTGGGTGTTGTTCCTATGTACTTTAATCCTTACTTCAAGTGGTCTTAGTGTCTCACCAATGTAAGATTGGCCGCATTCGCAGGGGATCTGGTAGACACAATTTTTCTTGTCTTTCTGGCTTGCTGGTTTCGTCTTCGTTAGGTGGTTTCTTAAAATGTCTCTAGAGCTGAATACTGTGTTGATGTTGTATCGTTGTCCTAGTCTTCTTATTTTCTTGGATAGTCCTTTGACATACGGAATGTTGAGTACTGGTTGTATCTCTTTCTCTGCTTTACGTGTGTTAGGCCGATTCTTGCGATTTTCCAATATTGTGTCAATCAATCTCATGGGGTAGCCATTCTTGTTGAGATCGGTCTTGATTATTTTGAGTTACAGAGAGTAATTGCTCTATCCACAAGGTTTTTTACTATGTCGTGTTTTGTGTTGTTTAAGTGGTTTAATGTTTAATTAAGATATTGACCTGTATGTGTAGGTTTTCTGTACACTGAGGTTAGGAAGGTGTTGCCATTTTTCTCTACGTTGTCGTCTAGAAAAGGTAATTGGTTGTTTTTCTCTTTCTCCATGGTTAATTTAATTGTCGGTGCAAAGTTATTGATGTGATGTAGGAATTCTCTGAGTTTGTCATCGTTTCCGTTCCAAATAATGAAGGTGTCATCCACATATCTCAGCCATATTTTGGGTTTCTTCTTTGCTTGTTTTATTGCTTCAGATTCAAACCATTCCCTATAAATGTTGGCGATTATGGGCGAGAGAGATGAGCCCATTGGTAGTCCGTCCTCTTGGCTAAAGAATCTTTCTTTTTCCTGAAAATAAGAATTATTGTTAAGTCAGCAAACGAAGCTCTCCAAAGAGAAACTAACCACATCAAGAACGACCTCATCAAGAATGGCTACCACATGAGATTGATTGAAACAATATTGGAAAATCGCAAGAATCGGCCGAACATACGTAAAGCAGAGAAAGAGATACAATTAATACTCAACATTCCGTATGTCAAAGGAGTATCCGAGAAAATAAGAAGACTAGGACAACGATATAACATCAATACAATATTCAGCTCGAGAGACACTTTAAGAAGCCACCTAACGAAGACGAAACCAGCAAGCCAGACAAGAAAAATTGTGTCTACCAGATCCCCTGCAAATGCGGCAAATTTTACATTGGTGAGGCACTAAGACCACTCAAAGTAAGGATTAAAGTGTATAGGAACAACACCCAAAAAGAAGAGACCGAAAAATCAGGTGCAGCTGACCACGCCTGGACGCATGGCCATCATATCATGTGGACAAAAGCGGAAACCGCACTGGAGGAAGAGGTTATTTTAGTAAGCCTTCATTAGATATGAGATACGTCTGGAAACCCTTGTTAAGTAAATGTAATCTTAGAATAAGACCACCTAAGAGTTAAACGCATGAGTCATCGAGCATGATGTCATCGAGCATGCCTCATCCAGTTATGCGTCACCAGCATGACTCCGCCCACTAGTCATGCGTCACCACACCTGCCTAGTATAAATAGAGCTGTAGTTACCGTACTTATTTACTATTCACCTGAAGACGACTGGAGATGCTTACCAGTTGAAACGTAGTGATTCTAAACAAATAAAGACAATGCAAGTCCAAAACTCTACTGCCGTCCAAAAGTTATTGTTAAAAGTCCCTTTTCAGATTTGTAATGTAAATAAGTATATTCAAATTTCCAATTAACTCATTGTAGTCATAAACAAAACGATTTTTCATTTAGTCTTAATTAAATGATATAGTAAAAATTTTTGTAATCAGGCTTTTTAATTTTGTGCTTAAATTACAACTTTACACTAACTAGATTCAGGCACGTAAACTAGAAATACATATCGGCTTTCAAATTACACACTTTTGGAACTCGGTTTTCTTGATTGCGATGCAAAATAGAAAAGCACGAATCAAATCACAGCAGTGAAATTATTATGTAAATTTCATAAAAAGGTACCGACTAATGCAGTATTTTGGAAACTAGTTTTTTTTTATATAGATTTATACCTAATTTGATTTAATTAAACTCATTTTGCTTTTTACGAATCCGTTTGCATTACGGATAAAGTAATCTATCTATTTAGGTTTTTGATCGGTTAAGGAGCAATTTGTCTATCTCTATAGGGTTTTGGCTTTGACTGTCTGTTACAGCAGACCCGTTTGTATAACCGTTTTCAGGTTTAAAATGTGTAGAATGTTATATTTATTAGAAAATTGAATATTTACTGCTTTCGACCAGCGCAAAAACTGACATAACTTCAAGAAAACTCCAGAATAGCACATGCGATTTTATCATAACTAAGTCAGAATCTGACTCACCCTATTGCTTCTTTTTTTTTTTTTATGATAAAACACCTGCACTGTAGGAAAATTCCTTTAAGACGCTCTGGGAGCGGTGCGTGTGCGAAGAAAGCGATTTACGTTGGTCTTGAAACGTTGAAGATTGTATTCATTGGGAAACACGACCTCAGGAAGATGATGATTCCACAAAGATTACGTTCTCCAGATAAAAGAATTCTTGAACAATGAAGTTCGAAGAGTACTAAGCTGAACAACATATGGATGAGCGGCAGTGTGTGTGTGTATTTCTGTTTTGCATTGCTCTAGGTGGAATCAAGTGGGCAATGTCAGTCGAACACCTGCCATGGAAATATATGTAAAAGAGAGCCAAATCACCAACCTGTCTTCGATGCTCCAGGCTATCGAGGGTCTTGGTCAGCTCGGGGTCGCCGATCAGACGAACGGCTCTTCTTTGAATGGAATCCAGCAGCCGCTTGGGTGCAGAGCTCCAGACATGAGAGCAATATTCTAATGATGGTCGAATCTGGGCTTTGTAGAGTGTCAAAAGTTGATGAGGTGTGTACAACCTTTTGGTGCGGAGAAGTACACCAAGTTTCTGTGCAGCTGCCTTGGCAATTGCGGCAACGTGATCATGCCAAGACATATTACCTCCCAGATTGACCCCCAGCAAATTAATAGAACTATTAAGGAATTTTAATCTGACATTTTTTGACTGCATGATTTGGCTTGCGCGTATGAACAAACAACTTCGGTCAGGTTAGAAACTTACTAACTTTAGCTCAGATAAGAAAAGGAGTTATTCGTATATTGCTATTATTTACCGAGCATGGAATGGATAACAACAGCGTGAACAAGAAATTTGTAGGCGCGAAATATCTTTTAATCGATCAAGTAATAACAGTTATCTTTACCTCAATACTATCGTACTTTACATTTTTTTTTTATATAAGAACACACAATGTGTGTTATGTATATTTAAAATTTGTTTTGATTTCAGCAGGATCCAAGGTGGAGGCAGCTACTTAGGCGACGTGAACGTTTCAGCCATATTGGACTCCTTCAGCGTAAGCTACGACAAGCGTGTCAGACCCAACTATGGAGGTGAGTTTCACGTTTGCATCGACGTCGCTTTATATGTCATTTTAACTTCATTTTAGTAGTATAAGTATTTGTTTATTTTGTTTGTTATAAATCAGACGTATCGTGAGTTTGGTAATCGTTATAACTTAACTGGGAGTTTTGTTATTGCCATTTTGATTTACATAATTTAATTAACACATAATTAAGTTAATACTTGTATTTTAGCGTCATAAAATAAAACACAAAATTTAATGATTTACAATTCAATTTGTGCAAGAGAATTTTATATCAGAATGCATCGTTATTTCAGCGTAACTGGAAGTAATTTTTGGTTGAAACGATCAGAATTACAATTTCCAAAACTCTCAAAAATCGTGCATTTTTTATAAGTCGTCGGGCTCGTATGTGCCAGTCAATTTCTTCGAACGTTTATTCTATATATATATTATGTAACGCTTAATATAATCAAAATATTCTTATATCGCGTTTAGCTTGCATGTAGTATTATTCAAAAGTTTTGCAACATTTAATAAAACTTACCTCAATACTTATATATTGTACTTACTAACCCAATACATGGAAACGTTTAGATTTAGTGCTATGAATTAATAATAAACGTTTTACTAATAATAAAAGATTTTATATCATAAAGCCTAGGGAACCTATCTGACAAAATAGAATTTAAAAAAATTCACGGCACAGTGGCGTCCGCTTATTCAATCTTTCTTATTAATTCGGAGAATTTTGTATACAAGGTGCTACAAATTCATGTACGTACAAGAGGATCTCAAAAATGGTAGGCGAAAAATTAAGGCAGAGTTGCGTATTTTGGGGTTTAATAATTTGGCGAAAGAAAATTGAGGAGTAACCAAAAAAAATGAAATTTTTAGTTTTGGAATTTAATTTTTTGATTTGTTTTTCACTTGGGAAAAAGCAAAAAACACTTTCTCATAGCCGTTTTTTATGTTCTACAAGATGGCGTTATTAGTTTCAAAATTCGACCATTCATGTTAATTTTTTTAAATACGACCCTGATATTTTAAGAGCAGTTGTAGGGACTTTTAAGCTTTATAAGTTTAATAAAATTTAAAGGTTGTTAAAATTTTAACGTTTTGTCATTAAATAACACATCATTAGTATTTCGAATTATCCTTTCTTTTTAGTAATACTTATATATTAAAATTGTATTGTTATTTACCATCACAATACTCTAAGAAATAAGTAAGTAAGCTTTTAAGGCATGAGAAATTATTTTATTTTTTTAGTATTTTATTTATTTTATTAATATAACGTATATTTTAAGTCCTATGGATTTTGCCTTAGATCTAGACCGAAATATTGTAAAACAGAAAAAAATTAATGCTCCCGAGTGAAAAAAGGCAACTGAAGTGTTAATCTAGTTATGATTCTTTTAAAATTATGAACTAATGTTTGTTGCAAAAACAATTTTAAATTATTTTTACTATTTATAAGGTCTGATGATGCCAGTTTCAGGCAAGATATGTAACAAAAATAAAGAGGCCGAGACTTTGGGTTTATTTTCTTGACTTTTTTGAGTAAAAATGGACGAATTCTTCAAATGTTTTTTTTTAGTTTGGCTTTAAATATTCAGGATCATAATAATATAACAAGATTCATTGAAAATATGTGTTGTTAAATGACACCGTTCAAATTTCAAAAACCTTTAAATTATATTAAATTTCTTAAGTTTAGATTTCCTCAAAACTATATTTTGCTATAGTTGCTATCTAAAGAACGAAACGTCGAATTTGAAAACTAATAAATCCATGTTATAGAAACGACTATGATAAAGTGTTTAGTGTTTTTTGTTTTTTTCAAGCCAAAATGAAGGCGCAAAAAATTAAAAACTTAAACTAAAAATTTCGGTATTTTCCGGATATCTCCGAAGGTGTTCGGAATATTTTTAATGTTCTTTCACCAAATTATTAAGCCCCATATCATATCTCTTATAGTTATGGAGATCCCCTTGTACGCACCCGAATCTGTAGCATCCTGTATTACCAAAATAAGCTTTATTAATCATATTATGTACCAATTAGTATATTTTAAGTTTATAACATTTTAAATCTATCAAGTAATTAAGAGCAGGAACCTATTATAAACAAATTTTAAGCATTCTGTAAAGAACCACAAAATATCTTCGGTTCGGTACATGTTCAGAAAAGTTTTGAACATATCTACTCATCTATTACTCTTATAACATTGAAAAAGAAAGATGTTTTTAATATATCATATTTTCCGATAAAATTAAAGGGTTTTTTGTATTAAAAAATACAAGCAAGAAAATTAATTTAAGTGTTTCCTTTATAATTTAATGCATTGTAACAGCACTATAACAAATGTCTTTGTCAAAATGGTAAAATGGTTGCTATTAATTTTATATTTACTGCTCACTTGATTAAATATTTTGCTTGGTAAAACCTATAGCCCTTTTATTAAAAATTATAGATAGGCCTATACCTTAAAATTCATGGCTACCTATAATGAATTTTGTTTTAATTTCGGAACTTCACAACCAATTGTTTGTGAGCATAGTTGTGTCATTTTAAATTTTATCACAAAACTTTTTGGTTCATAAGTTGACCTGCAATCATTTTAAACGTTAATAGGATGTATGTAAACAAACTTTACGGGATGATTCCTTGAGAGCGTTTTAATAAAAAAATTAAGTATTCCTTGATTCAAGTCGTTTTCATTAAATAATTTTTTTTTATTTCGATAAGATAGTATTCAACATTATTTCTCTTTTATCATTTTAATCGAAGGAAAAAATGTTAACACTTTATTAATTTAACAGACTTGGTAGCTTTAATAATAAATAAGTTAGCAATAGTTTCAACTTAAGCTAATCACCCTGTACAGAAATTGTTATATGTTACCGAATTTTAAGTTTAAAAGATAAAAATTAAAGAGAGATGATGAGTCTTGACCACTGACTGTAAAAAACATAATAATCCTTTGACAATCTATTATATCAAGATTTAGAATCATGAATGTGATGAAAATAATAGTTAACAAATTTTATTGCAATGGTAATTTGAACAATTTTTGTTTATTCAAAACTGTTAGCCATTTTATGGTATAACAATCTTTATTTCTATATATTTCTATAATATTAATTAATTTTATCTTAAACTTTCGATAATAATTGCTCAAAACTTTTTCTAAACCACATTGTATGACCAAGTAATTTTAAAAATCGGATAGTCATGGATTGTTAATGGTTATGTATCAACTTCGGACAGGTAATTAACCCATATCAACACGTTGACAGTTATTCTACACCCTTTTAATTATAAAGGATTTAATTTAAAATTTAATCTTGGAATTACCTTTTGCTTTAAAAAAAACTATATAATTTAGTATCCAAAAATATCGTTACCTGTTAAAATTAACATTTTTAAAAAAGAACGCTACCAAGTGCCTTTTTGTAAAAATAACCAAACGTTTTATAAAAAAAGTTTATCGTATTTAATTGTAGAATATAGCTTTTTAAGCCATTTTTTCTAAATAAAAAAATCAGTTTCATCATATTTTAATTTGCATGTACTTTAACATAAATTGATTACTAAAAAAAGTAAGGGGGTATGTCGTAAATGCTAGGGAGTATTTTGCATTAACATTAATTCAACAATAAAGCTTACTGAATCTATTTTTCTTTTATCTATAAAAATATTCATTTTTTGTAATGAAAGTATCGACAAAATAGTTTTTTAAGGTTAGAACTTTTTGATAAACTTTGTAAATCATTAAAATGTTTAATTGAACACACAAATTTTCTCACGTTTATGTATATTTAGAAATAATATAAATAAACACCCTAAACACGTTTAAAAATATAAGTGCAGTAGAGGGGGATGATATGTTCACCATCAATTTGCTCACACCCTTCTGCGCATGCCCAGGCAGTGCGCAGGCGCGTGTCATATGTCATACGTCATCTGTCATGTCACACTCTTGGGCGTGAGCTATTTAGGCATTAGCTACTTGGGCGCTAGCTACTTTGGCCTTAGCTACTTGGGCGTTAGCTACTTGGGCAATAGTATTCATTATAGGCTTCGTGTTAAGGATGACGTCATATTATGTTTAGGAAAAGATGGCGGCTGTCACCTGTCAATTAAGATATGTCAAGGTCACCTGTGACTTGTCAAATGCTAAAATTAAAATCTAACACGTGGGTCGGGTTCAGGGTGACGTTATAAATCGTTTAGAAAAAACCCAAAGTCGATCGGTCAACTGGTTTGGAAGATATAGTTTTTTGCGATTAGTGCCCTTATGCCTATCAGTGGAGTGCTGAAATTCTGGTTGCAGGCAGAGGAATATAGAACCTATCTAACAGTGAAGGAATTTTTCAAATATCTCAACTAATAACAGAGCTAGATGTATTAAACCATTAGGGCCTTAACACGATAAAGTCGTGCAAAGCATTGGTAATGTTTATTTCTTAGTAGGAATATACCTCGTATATTAATTATATTTATATACCTCGTATAATACGGTACTGTTGATATGTTGTTAAGATTGCGTCATCTTTATTTCCTAGTAGCATAATATTCATCTTGTACCAGGAATCAATTAACTATTATTTAGCGAAATAAAACACTCAAGTAATAAAATAATTATTTATTTAGCCATATTACATACAGAGTTTTAGTAATTCTATATAAATTAATTGCTAACAATAAGAAGCAGGTTACAGCTATAAATACAATTAAACTATAATTGCTGGATGAGTCATCTAAATCCTCGGTTGATGTAAAGTTGTCACATTGGGGGAAAGTGGTGTTCTTGTATACGCTGATTAAAGTCTTCCAATCTGTCTCGCCAATAGTGTGATCTCGGAACAAGAGCTTAACCTTATAGCGAAACAGTTCGTTAGCTGCTGATGGGACTGTTATGTAAGAGGTAGGAGTAATTTTCTTATCAATCATCTCAAAAGGCATCTTTAACCATGTATTATTAGATGGAAAGTCATTGGTTTCAATCATTACTGACACGTTCCGAACGTTAAAAGGAGTGTATACGTAAAACACATTTGCACCAGCGCCACCAGGAGTACATATGATGAACTTAACGCAGCCATGGTTGGAATATAAATGAGTTAAATTTTCTTCTTAAAGATACTTATAGCTTCATAACTATTAAACAGACCCGTTATAAATATTATCAGTAAAACTATTAAGTAAAAACCACTTCGTTTATAGCAGGATGGTTCTAGTTTTTGCATCTTTTTCTCTTTAACAGGCCTGGACGGTTTATTTGCTTTAAGTTGTCTGCACTTCCATAACATCTTTGCCAATTTACAGTGTTTAGCGTACTTGTAATGATCTGCTAGAGGATCGTCTCCTTCTTTCCAATTATCAAATTCGCAGTGGCAAAAAGCACATTTAACCACATCAGAATGTTGTGTAAAATAAAAACCTGCATATGCTAGGGCTTCTGGATTAACTTTATTGCGCCACCCAGTAAATGTGATTAATCTGTCTTCAAAATTTCGAATCAGCCCAAGGCCATCATCACCGCAATCTAGACGATCTACACTATCCATTAGGTACATGTTTCTATCTAGAGAGTTGTAACTATACTAAGAAATAAAACATGAAATTGTTTATTTATTCATTTATTAAACATCAGTACACATATATATTTTATCAAAATCATCCATCACCTTCTGCGGATTATAATGCAATAACTCTAAAATATAATAATTCTGTTCAGACATGTTTAAATTACAAATACTTTTAACAACATCAATAATGGTGTTATCTATATTAACATAATAACAAGCATATCTCAATAAATCATCATAAGCGGTTCTAAAGTCTAAGTTTTTTACTAATTCTAACCTATAATTAACTAAATGTTTAATACATAAAATATCATGCATGTCATTACAGCAAAAACATAATGTAACATTATCACATTTAAGATTAATTATTTTTTCTCCCAACAGAACTGCTGTGGACATGGTAAAATTTTCAGTTTCAGATACGGAGGTTGCTACGGTTTCGCCGGATCCATTATCTTCAAGCATCTTGGACGCCATTTTGAGAAATTCATACCAGTCAAAGTTAGCCAGAGAAATTGAAACTTGTTCTTCAGGTAGATTTAAAAGTGTATTTGTTAACTTTACACTTGGCAGCATTCCTCTGGCGACACTGAGTCCTACCACTACCTTGAAATGGCCAGCAGGATAACACACTTCATTTAAAAACTTCTTTTCACTTCTAATTTCTTCCTTGCTTCTTAAAATCATACTATCGAGATACTTCCAATACGGTGTCGAACTTCGAGAGGTATCATCATCTTCAACCATTTCACTAAAGTCTGCAGAGTAGTCAGAAAGACAACTATCGTCAAACATGATTGGAATTAAACTGGGTTTGACAAACATAAAGCTGTTTATATTATACCCCCCACTGCTCGATTGAATTTATTAATGTTAAGTTCTAGAAACAGTAGCTTAGACAAGGCCCAACCGCTACCCACCTCCCTAAATTCTGAAGCTTTGGTTAATAAAATATTTTGATAAAGAGTATAAAAATCTTCCAAATTAGTGTGTTGATCAATAACACTATACTTGGAGTTAAAAGATTTGGTTTCCTGTTCTTTTGTTGAACTCAACAGATAACGACCATATAGCTCCATATTGACTTTTATTTTTTGATTTGAATTCAAAACCTGTTTCAACAATGAAATAATTTTATCTTTCAATGATTCTAAATAAAGCTTGACATCGGTCGAGCGTGAATCACCGGATACATGATAAGTAACAAGCCGGTTCTTAAAAGCTGTTTGAACAAGTTTTACATCAGAGCCAAAGTCCACACAACAATTCTGTTTGTGTTTTGTCGTACGATTATGGCTACTAAGCGATACGACTTCGCGGCTGCAGACATGGCAAAACGGCATAATGTTCTCAAATGATAAGATTATACAAAAGACGTTGTATTTATTTTTAATGTTTGATTAAGCAATTCTATGTTCCCCGAAATTAATGTTGTTGACTCCTGTTATTCTAAAAACACGTGACATGAATAAATTTAAACCACATCCTTGGACATATCAACCCAACTGTTGTGAGATTTATCAAAACCAAGCCATTTGACATACATTTTCTTGCCTTTTTTGCGTAAAATTTGTTCTATAAGAAACACATCAGGTTGTTTCGTCTTTTGCAATTCGTATTCGCAGAAACCACCACTTATAGGGTGCCCTTGCATATCTTCTATTAAATACGTCGTTGGATTGGTAATCTGTACTTTGATAATTTTAAACAGCTCAGTAGTCCAGTTAGGTACATATCCTTTTTCAAAAACATGCTTAGCTTTACTTATACGAACAACATCACCGACTTTAAATTTCTGTTTCCCTACAACCTTGAGATTATTATAAACAGAATTTAATAATTCTGACTCAGTGTTTTTAGCCACATCTTTAGGCTTCATACCAATAGTGCGATGCTTTGTATTATTATAAGTATCTGTAACTTGTTCCAACAAGTCGATCCATTTATGATTGCCATTCAAGGTAAACAACTTAAACAACTTTTCCTTTATTGTTCGAATTACACGTTCGGCAATGGAAGCCTTTAAAATGCTAAAGGTGCTATAATGATGTATATTATGTTTCTTCAAAAGATTCTGAAAATTAGAGTTGTAATATTCTTTCCCATTATCGGTGACTAATTTTTTCGGTATTCTCTTTGAATGTTTAAGTATATGTTCCATAGCAGTAGTTACATCCTGAGCAGTTTTGGACTTGAGAGGGCGTGTCCACAAAAATTTCGAAAAACAGTCAATTACAACCAATATGTACTTAAATCCGCGGTTCTCTCGAGCATACTGATCGAGTTGCGCAAGATCGGATGCAAAAGTATCATCTAATCCATACTGTAGAAATCTACGACGTTTAAATTTAGTTCTAGCTGGCCTATGTAACTCATTAACAACCTGCTCCCTCGCTTTGGTAATGCTCTTTGCCATTTTTTCAAACATAATAAATAATTTTTACAGAACAGGTATATTTATAGGATTACTTTAACAAATCAATGCGCTTGCCCAAATTCAATACATTATTTTTTAATAGTTTTCACATCTTTGTCAATGAGATTAATAGCATTATTAACGGCAGTATCTACATAGTTCTTAAAACCAATGTCAAGTTTATCAAGCCAGTAAGCCATACCCTCGCCCACTTGCTTCCTTATATTAACATCAAACTCGTCAAGCTTCTGCGTGATATAATCATTAGCAGCTAGCTGTATTTTCGCTGAGAGGGAAGCCACCAAATCATCTACAAATTTTTTATTTACAGCATCAGAGGCATCTGTTGGCGATTTAACGTTACAAAGTCGATGATCTGAAAAATTATAATCGCCATCCCCAGTAACAGCAATTAGGTTTGGTGCTTGTAGCACTCGAATCATTTTTTGCTGAGATGAGGAGGGTAACGAACGTCCGAACTTATTCATGGCTAGTACTATAATGACGTTGAATAAATAAACCGCTGTATTAATAAAATTCAATTACTCCAAGTCGTTCCAATTCGTGTAATATACTAAAGATTTCGTTTCTGTTATTATTATTGCCAACTACCTCAGAAGCTTCCAACTTTTTCAATCTTTCAATCAACTCGTTCACATCGTCGTAGTATACAAACTCCTTAGGTTTTTCATTATATTGCATTAGAGATGATCCCGATTTATTCCCTTTCTCCGATTTGGATCTTGTGTGTATTTGCCTGGTTGTAATATTGGGCGAAGGCAACTTAGATGTTGATGACAAGAGCGGTCTAACAATAGATGTATATTTATTAGATCTATTACCCTTTAGCTGACCAGTTTGTTTCATGTATAGTCCGGTGCGTTTAAGAATATCCCCATATTCTTGTTCATCAGCTTTAGTGTGAAATTTAGGATCTTTTAAAAACAACAAGTCATATAAGCCCAGAGTTCCTTTATACTTGATGCTACCTACTTGAATATTTCCATCTGCTAAAAAGTTTACAGGCTCTGATCCTATTTGCCAAGAATCATTTTCAACATTGTATTTTATTCCCTTTGCATCTATTTCAGGAGAGTCATACCAATATTTTTTTACATATTCTTGAGTGATCTCAGGGTATTGCTCGATAAACTTATGAAACACTTCCGAATTTCGAAGAGAAGTTTCAAAAGCATCTTTCATACTTTGCAACGATGCTTCTGCAGGGTCTTGAAAGGCTTCTTCAAACACATCATCAGAATGATCAACATCACCATACTGTGCTTCATCAGTTAGAAATTGCACTTGTGGTTTTAGTTCGATTTTTTTCAAGGGGGGAGGTTTGACATCATCAGAAGTTTCGATTTTTATTTTACGTTTTGTAGAGTTTTTCTTATCAATCGATGCTTCAACCAGTTTATTTAATGGGTTTGTAATGGGCGTTAAGAATCTATTAAGCGAATCATCCTCCTCACCACGTTCCAACTTTAGCGCTAAATATTTCTTTCGTATGGTATTACCCGCCTGAATAATTCTTCGCTTAACATCCTTATCGAGATTTTTCAAATAAGAAGCCATAATTGCTAAACAGCTAAAAACGCCGATAAAAACAGCTAAAACAGCCCCTGTTTAAAAACAGCCCTGTTTAAAAAACAGCTAAAACAGCCCTGTTTAAAAACAGCTAAAACAGCCCTGTTTAAAAACAGCTAAAACAGCCCTGTTTAAAAACAGCTAAAACAGCCCTGTTTAAAAACAGCTAAAACAGCCCTGTTTAAAAACAGCCAAAACAGCCCTGTTTAAAAACAGCTAAAACAACCCTGTTTAAAAACAGCTAAACAGCTATGTTGTGTTATTGATTCGATTTGTTAAGACACGTCTATACTCAATGACGTCATGTGTTGGACTGATGTGTTATGACTTAGGGTAATAAATAAGTATCAAACTTGCTACGATACCGTCCCTTATTAATATCATTATCTTTAACAATAACTAAAAATCCATACCTATCTTTCCAACATTCCGAACATACACGCTTAAAAGTATCAAAGGACATGTCTGTATTTACATGATCATCGTAGATATGTTTCAGGTTTAAATCATCCTGTTTGAATAATATCAGTACATTAGCATTGTCACGAACCAGCTGTTTCGGAATCTTGGAGTATGTTTGAGAGAGGTAGAATGAATCGATATCATTATGACGCCCCATACAGAAATAATTACGTATTTTATCTTGCTTCTCGCAGGCTACATCGTCAAATATAAACACAGAATGAGGCAGGGCACTGGAAGGATCTAGAACATCATCATTATCGCTATAGCCGAAATATCTAAGACGTGAATGCTGTAAGGCCTTTCGCAGAAATTCGTACTTGTCTTGTTGCAGTGATTTGGAATACACATATACATGCTCAAATCTTAAGCCGTTTTCATCAATTAATAAACTTATCATTACAGCGGTCTTGCCACAATTACTTGGGCCACATATTAAAGCTCTTATGGTGGACGGTAGAAGCCGGCCATGTTTTCTATTTTCCGATTTTTTCTGCATATCAAAATTATGTACTTTAATACAAATGTTCTGTTTCTCTTTCCGCATCTCTATAAGTATAAGTCTGCACTCTTCAATGACATCATTACTAATGCAAACGTCACAGGGTGCAGGTGTGTTAAATAGCGTTATAAGCTCATTACCAGTAGAACTCCACCTGCCTGGCTATTCATATTGTGGTCCTGGTACAAAGCTTCAAAAACGATTAGCTCGAGGAGATCGACCAAAGAATAAATTGGATAGTTATTGCCGCGATCACGACATTGAATACTCAAAGTCCACCGACTTGGAACACAGGCATAAGGCAGATAAAGTACTAGAAAACAAAGCTTGGGAACGTGTCAAGGCCAAGGATTCTAGTTTAGGTGAAAAGACATCAGCTTGGCTAGTAACAAACGCTATGAAGGTCAAACGCAAGTTAGGTGCTGGCAGCAAGAAGACAAAGAGATCTGTATGCTTGTCTTCGGTTGTAAGACAGATTAAGAAACAACTTAAACATTCAGGTTCGGGGAATGTTGGTAGAAAGAAGACTTTAAGTAACTTACTAAAGGCAGCACGAGTAACAGTGAAGAAAATTGGCGGCTCCAAAAGAATCAAGGTTCCTCGAGTAATTCCACTACCAAAACAAGGTGGTATTCTACCACTTATTCCGATATTTGCTGGACTTAGCGCGCTCGGGGCATTAAGTGGTGGAGCTGCTGGTATTGCCAAGGCAGTTAATGATGCTCAGAGTGCCAAAGACAAACTAAAAGAATCACAACGACACAACGAGACAATGGAGGCTATTGCATTGGGGAAGAAGGGCAGTGGCTTGTATTTGAAAAAACACAAGACAGGCTATGGTTTGTTTTTACGTAAAATGCTAAAAAACTACCAATAAAGCTACCTGAACGTCCTTTGACCGATCAAGATATTAGATTATATGCGACTCGCTTAAAGATACCTAATTTTCGAGGTGTATTTATGCGAGATACATTACCGAATGCACCCCGAAAAACAGAGTGTGGTGTTGTTAATTTGGATCGAAATACAGGAGACGGTACACATTGGGTAGCTTATAAGAAGAATGGTGATAAAGTTGTTTATTTCGATAGTTTTGGCAACTTGAAACCACCAAAAGAATTTGTCAAATATATGAAAAAAACTAAAATTTATTTCAACTATGACCAATATCAGGATTATAAAACATCAAATTGCGGCCACTTGGCATTATCATTTCTCTATCATAATAAAACTTTATAAAATACAGTAATGTTATTGTCTCGCATCAGTCATGTCTCAAACGTTCACGTTAAAGGGTCGTACTAGTCGGCTTGAATCTTATTTTGTACCTCCAATAGAACTAGATTCGAGATACGATTACTCTTTAGCATTGATTTCGCTAAATACTTGGAATACAATCCCAAATATTGAAGAAGGTCGTAACAAGTTTTATTACAAAGTTAATAAACAAGAAGAACGAGTAGTGGAAATACCAACTGGATCCTACGAGTTGGAAGATATTGAACAATTTTTGCAGCAACATCTCGCTGATTCTAAGGCAACTGCTCCAGAGCGGAACCTTATTATATCACTCAAACCCAACAACAATACGTTACGGTGTGAGTTGAAGAGCGTATACCACATAAACTTTGAACCAAAGGATAGCATTGCAAAGTTATTGGGATTCTCACCACAAGTTCTAACAGCTGGTCAGCTGTATGAATCAGATCTACCAGTTGAAATTATACAAGTTGCTACCATCAGAGTAGAGTGTAACATTATTTCCGGTTCGTACTATACAAATAATCCATCACACACTCTCTACGAATTTTCACCAACAGTAGATCCTGGTTATAGCATAAATATAGAACCAAGAAACTTAATTTATTTACCAGTGAACCAGAGGAGAATATATAACATTACGTTATCTTTACTGGATCAAGAATCAAACCCAGTTAATTTTAGAGGTGAAGAAGTTGTAATCAGATTAGAACTTAGACGAGATGGGGTTAGTGTTTAATAGTAAACGTTATTTAAACACCAACGCATCAGCTGATCAATCAGTCTGCAGTCAGAAGTCAAAGGGATCACTCACGTTTTCAAATATAGCTTATTTACAGTCTATAGGCCCACACTATCGCTATCATGTCAGAAAAACTTCAAATATTTAATCAAGTTAAGAGTGATGAGTCGGTCATTCGCGAAGAATGGCATACTTATCACCCATTCACCACCTCATTTAATAATAATGATGAAATTGAGATTGTTATTAATCAACAAGATGTGTTTTTGGATATGAGCGAAGCTCAACTCTACATAGAGGGAACATTTAAGGAGGAAACAACAGCTGGTAAAACTGGTGATTGTAACCTAACCAACAATGCTGGAGCATTTTTGTTTGACAACATATCATATGAAGTGAATGGTAAAGAAATTGAAAAGATTCGAGATCCTGGAATAGTTTGTACAGTTAAGAATTTGCTGTGCCTAAACGATCAAGAGAGCCGCGCATTAGATATTGCTGGTTGGAACTGGCCTAGTGTAGCAATCAAGACCTTGGACGAAACCTCCAAAGAGTTTAATTTTCGCATTCCCCTTTCTATGCTGTTTGGAGTGTTTGCCGATTATAAGAATGTTTTAATGGGCAAACAAAAAATTAAACTGGTTCGAGCCAGACATGATGACAACTGCTACAAGTCCAGTGGAGATAAGAAGGCTGAAATTAAATTAAAAACTGTCGAGTTAAAAGTTAAACACATCTATCCTAGCGATGCAGTTAAATTACGTCTTTTGGATGAAATTGCAAAGAACAAATCGATATTTATTCCGTTTAGAAACTGGGAGATACATGAGCTTCCTGCTCTACGAACAACAAAGAGAGATATTTGGACTGTTAAGACCATGTCTGAGAGAGCAAGATATGTTATTGTATTTTTTATGAAGAAACGTAAAGACAGCTATAAAGCCGATTGCACTTATTTTGACAATTTAAAGGTGACTGATGTCAAGTTGCATCTTAATTCAGAGGTTTATCCCTACGAAGCGTTAAACTTAAACTTTGAAAACCGCCAATTTACCGAGGCTTATCAGATGTATACGGATTTTCAAAAAACATATTTAGGAAAACAGCAGAGTGAACCACTTTTAGACTTTACTACTTTTGCAAGCAGAGCCCTATTTGTTATTGATTGCACAAAGCAAAATGAGTCCATCAAGAGCAACACCATTGATGTCAAGTTGGAATTTCAAAGTTCTGAAAACTTTTCTGCGGATTCACGAGCCTTTTGTATTATTGTGCATGATCGTGTTCTTGAGTATCAGGCTTTAACTGGACAAGTACGAGACATGTTGTAGTCAGTTGTTCTTTAGTCCCAGCAAGATGAAGGTCATTATAGTAGATGTTCAAGGATTTTGCATCCCAGACTTTTGCGCCAAGGAGCTGGCTATTTATGATGGGAAGCAAATGAAGAGTTATCTGTTTAAACCAGCTAAGCCGTTTTGCATGTTGCCAGAGGATTGTCAAAAACAAGCATTATTTTTATATGGGAATCATCATGGTCTCTACTACAATTATGGAGAAACCGACTACAGCCAACTTTATACAATTATTCGCAACGACCTGGGAGATGCGGACATTATTTATCTCAAGGGACATGTTAAAGAGGCATTTTTAACAAAGACATTTTTAGATATAGAACATAATTTACCATATATTATTAATTTAGAATTTATTAAAGATAGTGTTAACGTACCCAAATTATCTAGAGGTATTACTGATTGTCCTTATCATAGTTTAGATGTATGTAGCTGTAGTATTAAGAATGCTTATATTTTGTATGACTATATTTATAATTTTTTACCTAAATAAAGATTAAAAATGTATGCATTGTTTTTTATTTATATTAATAAGAGTTCTATGAGAATTTAGTCATTTAATGTCCAGCTCATGGCCAAGACAGTCGATCTTAGAGTTAAACTCCAAGAACATCTGCGAAAAATACGTAGGCTGAAAAAAGATATCAAGTGTTACGAAGATCATAAATATTTGGTTAGACAGTTGTTAAAACTTAACCTCTAATACTTATCAATGGCGGCCTCCTCTTCATCATCCGCTTGGGATAAAGTGTTTGAATCTTCGTCTCGATGTCAGCAGGATAATGATGATATTGTACGCAAGATCAAGCCAAGCAGAGTTTATGAAATTGATGATTACATAACAATTATATTTAACACTACAGAAAAAGAGCGTAAACAAGTAATCATAGACACTATTGGATATGGCAAGATTTATTTTTCTAGTGATGAATTTGAAGAATTCATAAGTACGTTTGATTGTTTCAACACCCACTGGGTTGACATCTTTATGATTATTGGACAGTACACTTTGGTGTTTCATCGTAATGACGAAAAGCGAAGCCTCAAGTTTGAAGATGCCATGACAGACAAATATTTGTTTCGATGGACTGACAAGCTAATTCGTTTATTTGCAAGACATATACCTACATTGTTTAAACTAAACATTGAATATTATACTGTTGTAAAATAAATGTTAAAAATTTGCATCTGTTTTTTTTCCTTAGTAGGGAAGAGGGAGAGGGGGTAAAATAAGACAAAAAATTTGAATACAAAGAAATCCTGTGTTTATTTGCATATATGATACACATTTTAATACAAAAAATTAACATTTTCATCTATGTATATAATAAGTAATAATACAATAAATATTAATACAATAAATAATAATAAATAATAATAATAATAATAATAATAATAATAATAATAATAATAATAATAATAATAATAATAATAATAATAATAATAATAATAATAATACAATAAATAAACAAATTAAATAATAATAATAATATAATAAATACCTAGCCTAATATCACAACCCTCTAAAACCATCAGCTATCCAAGAAGATTGAAACAAAGATAGCTATGGTCAGTCTTAGCTTATGGAATTTCCGATGATTCCTTATACAATACTATATCTCTATGACCCCAAGCAAGCGTGTGCTCGAAACCGGGTATAATGAAGCGCTTATCGTCCGCGTATGACAGCGCTACCTTATTTTTAAGTTCGACATACATATCGTGTTCATGCGAACGGAAAGTGTTCATTCTACGATGAATCTGAGTTCCTTCTACGTCAGCCGCTTCTCTATAATCGTCAAGAGTCAGTTCTTTTTGGGTGACGTAGTCAGGAACCCCTTTAGCTTTTTTAGTCAACTTTCCCTCTACATTAACGCAATATGCTTTCGCCCCGGTTCCATAGAAATCCCAAATAATCTTTCCTGCATACTCATCTTTCATTTTACCAAGTATAGATTGGTTTACAGGAACATTATGTGGGTTATCTTGTGAGTAGTTGGAAGTATCGAATCTACTTAAATTTGCCGTCATATCATCATAAAAATTATCTGTTGTTACTTTTAGAATTAGGGAGTCGGTGTCAGTGTATAACAATTCCGCGCTGTTGCCATATTTCGGCTTAATGTACCCGTACAAAAAGTCATACATAATGGTTTTGGATATCTCCAAGATTGAAAAACCCACGTAAATGGGTTTATTATACACCACTTTTTGTTTTTTCATCTGGATTGCTACCAGGTTTTCGCTATAAATGGTTCGATCTTTAAAATGAGGTTTCGCGATTAACGCTCCGGCCCCCAACCTCCTACCAATATTTTCCCAATGGGTAACGAGCTTTACATCTACCCGTTTCTCCACGTTTTCCATTGTCTTGCCAAACACAGCATTGTTCATAAGTTTAAAAAAGTCTTTTTCAAATTTATTTTTGGCCTGATTTCGCAACGCTGTGTTTAAATCGATGTACTTCTTAAGCCAGGGCGATTGGTCAAAGGATATAGCGCGGTGAATTTTTGTAAGCTGAAGGCCATAATTTAAAGCTTGTTGTAAATTTTGAATGTGAATAATATATTTCTCTTTTTTCATGAAATTTGGAATTAATTTTGTTATTTTCGGGAATTTAGACCCTGGCGGCGCAATGGATTGTGGGCAAAAGGGTAGTTCATTATGTAAATAATGCAAACTGTCCGGGTATTCCAAATCGACTTCTAAAATGTATCCTGTCGGTGATTCAGGCGCTATATTCATATAATCCAAATTTTGAATTTCGGTTTCGTTTAAAAACTTAAAGCCTCCTGTTGGTAAAAATTTAGACATGCTGGCCCCGTAGAGGTTTGTAGCGTCTAAATATGCTATGTAAGAGGTGGGTTTGTTAACGTCATAATGTGGCATAAATTTATTATTCGCAAAAGCTTTTCTTATACTACACTGACTGACTCCCCCGCGAATACCGTGTTTAAAGAAGTGTACCATGTCTAGATCGGTTAATATCTCCAATTGTATGGACGTGGCCTTGAGGGCGGAATCCATCGAAAGACCCGGCGCAGTAAAGTACTGCGCAGGATCAAGGCCATAAGTAGCCAGGCACACGTCTCTAAAACTTTCAAAGACATCTGTCAAAATTAATACGTCGGATTTTAAATAAATATCAGAATATTCGCCTAAAGTTTTACATTCAAATAAATTCCATACTTTCCAAGCACGCTTATAATCATCGGAGGAGATGTCCTCTTTTTTGAGTTGATTATAAAAGTCTTTATGCGATGGTAACCTGTTTTCGTCTAATTTTGAAAATGAATCTACGTAATTATACGGGAAGACACCCTTCTGTCGAATAAGTTCAAATTTATTATCATCCTCGAAATATTTTCGCACCGTTTTACATTGCTCTGATTTTAAATTTTGACTTAATTTATCTAGCCCACTAGCCATGAATCGAAAACTATCCAAAAAACGCAATTTTAAAAATACCTGTCGTTGTTTTCCCTCCTTGTTTTCGACGTTATCCACCAAGATATGTTTAGTAAAGGAAATATACTTTTCCTTATTTTGGGGGATAACGTCCAACTTTTCTTCATCGCAAGCCAATTCCTTGACAAACAGATGGGAATCAAAATTGGACATATTATGGAAAAAGATAGGAATAAAATTGGGAATTTTATAATTTAGATTACATACAGAGTGACTTGGCCCGCGATACAGCCCCGTTAAATGATCGTGATCATGAACTCTATCGTTTGCTTCTACGTCAAATGGTTTTTCGCAAATATGACAGGTTGTTGCTTGTCGATGCTCATTCTCTTGTTCCGCCGTCATAGGTAACATAGGCACCACTTCCTTCATAAAATGGTTGTATATTGATTTGCAATCAACATCTAGCCGTTTTACAAATTCTTTGTGTGCGTCCTGCCCTCTATAACTTTGGTACTTTGAATAGGCATCATCAAAATCACATTTAATGTAGTATGCAAATGAATAGGGTACATGTTTATGAGTCCTCATGGTATAGGATGTATCAGGGTCCAACTCATTTTCCTCTGTAGGTATAGGTTCAAGGATTGTCTCGAAATCGGCATAAACAACAAAAGGTACCTTTAATTTCTTTTCAAAATTTGTAAATTTCAAAATATTCTCGGGGACCTCTTCTCCGTATTTATTCTTTTTTAAATCTGTTGTCGGTACTTTAGCCAAAACGTGTCCGCAATCATGTTCTTGATGAGCTTTTAATTTTTGCTCTGAATAAAAGTAAGTTAGACAACCATCACATAAATACTTTGTACCGCATCGTGTAGATAATTGACTTGAGATCAGTCGAGACATGTTTCTTATTAAACAGTAATGGCTATTTTCATAATCATCACTGATTAACAACAAATTTACATGTATCTCCTTACGAGATGTAGTAAAGTATAAGGGACCCACGACTTCAATACTATTTTTACCATTGTCATAGACTTTTTCTAGGCCATAAACATTGATAGAAATATTATTAAGGCGTTCAAATTTAGATATATCACTAAGTTTAATCGGAAATTCCATACCTGTAAAGTCCAGCTTGTTCTCAAAAGGCATATAGTTTGCGACTCTGTTTGCATTTTGAGTCCAATGAACCGGATGCAAGGCTGCCAAGACACTCCACATAAAACACTTTAGGTCCGTGTTTTGAATGTTTAAAACAGCTCTCTTTGCTTCAATCTCCTTTGGTAGCGGGATGTATGATGATGCCTTTAGAGGGTTGATTTTATTAATTCCTAATTCTAAGTGCAGGAGCTGCTGAAGAGTCCACCCTGTAACAATAGAAACATTGTTAAGTAAAATGATTTAAAAATGTGTTAGTTAATATTTTTTAAACGCTTGTAATATTACTTACCACTGTCCTTTTCCGCAAATTCAGAGTATTTACGGTCCAGGATGGTAGTAAACTGTCCAAACAGCTCCTCCAAGTCTGTCGCTCCATTCACCATCACGTATCGTGTGTTGAAAGACTTCACCTCAGTCGACTCGTTCGTCTGCAGGAGGAAGCGGCCAAAAAGCTCTACCCCGACTTTCAGTTGATCATATTTTTGTAGTACGGTCCCCACCAACCTAGTAAATTTATCCTGTAGGTGTTCAAGGAACTCGGGGACGTTGGTGGGGTCCTGTCTTGAAGAAAGTCGGTAGGTAGCAATTCGGCTTCGGAATGACGTTTTAATCAGCTCCACACCTTCCTCCTGTATAACGCTGCAGTTCTCCCGATGGCTTAAGGTCCTTATATGGTTGGACCAACGGGAGATAGGCACATCTAGCTTGCAGTCATTGCAATACCTCTGCTGCATAGATGAACCTGAAGTTGACGGTTCTGAAATAAATTAAAATTCGCTTATAATACTTTTTATACAATTATTACCGCACTGTAATGGCAACGTCGTTTTAATTTTTTCCTGTTGACTGATGCTGTTCATATATGGCCAAACATAGGTTATAGCAAATAAATTATACAAGCTGTCAATGCCTTATTATCGTTTTTTAAATTATGCTGCAATATATTCTAATCTTAAACAGTATGATACAATACCTAATCTTACACAATATGATGCAATAACTTACCATCGGTCGAAACGAGTCTAGCCTTCTTAGCCATGGCTACTTGCTGAGACGTAGCTTGCCTTTTGGGAGCTCTATGTTTCTCCTGTTGGTGTTGTTGGAGAGCTCTTCTTGACGCAAAGCTGTCTTTGCAAGTTTGACAGACTTGAACAGTAAGTCTGCAATCCCCATGACGTTTGAGGTTACTCTTTTTGGTGAATGAACGCTGGCAGTTCTCACAAACAAACATTTTCTGCAAAATAGAAATTATTGTTCATATAAACAGATACCTTTTGGATTCTCTAATGAGCAATATTCACTTTAAAAATAATATAATGATTTGTTTTAACCCCTATTAAAGTATTTTTGTCATTCAATAATTATCAGATTTATAAACAAACATAACCTCAGTTATTCTGTTTTAGTTTAACGTTGTACCACTGAAATAACAATAAATATCAAAAATATAGATCCCCATGTTAGCTTATTTAGCACTTATATTTTACAAAATCGTCAATTTTTAAATAATTATACACTGACATAATATAGCAAATAATATCTATACTTACCAAATAATAACACACTTCACAATAAGGAAAAATTCAAATCCTTTCACCAGACCTTATTTGTATGAACGCTTGGGAACGTCTGAGGAATAAATGTTTCTGTTAGTATTTATATACCTAAGATGATGTAATAATGTTGAGTATATACGTTTATTAATTAACATGGCGAGGCTAAGAGAATGTTTCCAGGTAATAAAGATGATGCAATCTTAGCAGCGTATTAGCAATACATACAGGACATAACATTGAATATTAATTAGTTACTGCATTCATATTATTTTTCAAACATGTCTTAACCTTTAATATTATCCAGTCATTGTATCCGTAAGCACAATAGCAAGTTGACCTTGCTATCTAATTTAGATGTATTAAATATATTTAGAAATATTTGCGATTAAGAATGAGATAGCTAAAAGGTTTAATAATATTATAATAATAATTTATCATTCATTATCATATCAATTAATAATATATCATATTTTCTGTTTTTTACTAAAAAATACCAAAATTAAATATACATCTTAGCCTCCCCGATTTACTCTGATTTATTTAACACTTGATTGTTTTGTTTTAAATTAAATAAAAATTAAAACACATAATTATAGAGAATATAATAGGTACTTACAATTTTATCACTTTATGTATACTGTTTTTAACGGTTGCCGAATAATAACTGAATAAACTTCTAGACTGGCCCTGTATTTATATCTTTCCCGAAACTGTGCTAGTTGCTTTCACCTTCTAGGAATATAATTAGATATTTTTTCAAATGTAATAACTCTCGCTTGGTGTTCAAGCTTTTTCCTTGACCTGAATTATAGTCGTTCGATGCGATGAATATTTAATGAGATAATGAGCAGAGTGAGAGTTAATTACCATGCACTAATCTGTATGCATTCAAATTCAGTTTTCTTATGCGATATATAATTAAATTGAAGTGTGTGAGAATAGCAAATAATTTGCAGTATACAGGGTAGATAAAAAGTATGACTCAATCATCACGTTTTAGGGATATTTTTCTATAGCTAGCCGTTCTAAGGATCTTGGTTTTTTCTAACGAGTTAAAGACATATTTGATGATATATCTGATGAGCTGTAGGCGAGTGGTTTTTTGCTAACTTTGACATATTTAGCCGATTATGTAATAATCTGAGATAATAATTATTCTATTAACTTGTTAATATAGAAGAGCGGTGCCTATGGATAATGATAAGGACTTGATGGTTTTATACATCTAGTTTCGTTATTACTTGGGATTTTTGAAATATTTCTTCACTAGTCGATAGGTATACTTATCTTATACCTGCTTACCAAATTTCTCCTTTCCACCTTTATGCATTAGAGCCCTAATCGCAAAATACTATATCTTCCAAACCAGTTGACCGATCGACTTTGGGTTTTTTCTAAACGATTTATAACGCCACCCTGAATACATTCCACGTGTTAGATTTTAATTTTAGCATTTGACAAGTGACAGGTGACCTTGACATATCTTAATTGACAGGTGACAGCCGCCATCTTTTCCTAAACATAATATGATGTCATCCTAAACACGTGGCATATAATGAATACTATTGCCCAAGTAGCTAACGCCCAAGTAGCTAATGCCAAAGTAGCTAGCGCCCAAGTAGTTAATGCCCAAGTAGCTAACGCTCAAGTAGTTAATGTCCGAATAGCTCACGCCCAAGAGTGTGGCATGACAGATGACGTATGACATATGACACGCGCCTGCGCACTGCCTGGGCATGCGCAGAAGGGTGTGAGCAAATTGATGGTGAACATATCATCCCCCTCTACTAAGTGCGTTTTTAAGGTTGTTCTTTTTTAAAGAGTTAAAGAAACTCATTAAGAAATAACACTGCCAGAATATATATTGTGTTATAATTACTATTTATTTAATGTAAGCTTACCAAAAACACAATAAATAATAAACGTATTGGCAGCATTAGTTCCTAAATAGTCAAAAAAAATTTGAATCAGTAACACTACGTAACTTAAAAATAATGTCGAACATTTTAGGTATAATCATTTTAATATAAATGAGAAAAAATAAGGATTTAGAATGAGTAAAAGTCTTCTAAAAAAAGCTTGTCTTGTTCACATTGATCTATCAAAATTTATTATTTGCATTATATTAAACATAACGTAACGGTGCGTAAGCTCTAAATGGATTAGAATTCAAAAAGCGACCCCATGTTTATTTTATAAATAGACCCAGAATAGGCGGAGGGATATATTATTATCAGCATTAACTGAAATCGATATATTCGTGGTTTATATAAATATAAACTTAATGGCTTTAAGGGAATTTTTGCCGGCATTCTTTTTCTGTTTAGCAAGAAAAAATTATATTGCAATTTTGATAGCAATTTAAAAATTACTCTTCTTCTCTTAGAAAATTGTATCTACAGAATTAGCATTTTTCGTCCATTAGACAATTTTGCCTATATCCTTGGTTTTTTTTATTATACATTTTACTACCTACCATTGTTCTTTTTCTAGCACGTATATTTCTAATTGCTTATATTAGGTGTTTTAAATTATTCTAATGGCAATGGCTAAAAAATGGTAGACATATTATGTTTAAAGTAATTACAGCAAATCAGTCCATGGAATAGGCACAGGGCAAGTACCAGGCACGTAGCCAGGATTTCTTTACGGGGGGGAGGGGTGGGCATTGAAACCGCGCCGAGGGCGTTAGAAAAAACTCCGCAAGCGAAAATTTTTTGGGTACTACGCCCTCTTTTGAATCATGGTGCTTGGTTTTCAAGTGAAAAAATTAAAAACACAACACAAAATCCTCAAGAAAAGCACAAAAACAAACCAGGTAATAATTAAGGTGCTTTAATTTTATATATTTAATTTTCTACCATTTTATTAAATTTTAATTGGTTTCAATCCTGTGACATTAATAATGGTAATAATATAATAATTTACAAGAAGGAAAGTAAAAGTGATTATTAATTTCACATAAATTCTCTTCAATGTCCTTATAATCTCGCCTAGCTTCTGGATTAATACTTATTTCTGCCAGATATAGATACCATTTTTAAAACCTTTAAAAAAAATCAATAAAGTATTAGTTTGCAGGACAAAATTTTAAATTTATTTTGTAGTCTTGATTATTTTACTTTTATCTTGACACTTTTCTACCCAATCAAATACGGTTTTTTCATCAAGTTTCTTGCGGCTGTTATATCCTGGCAAACCTTATTAATACAATATATATATAATAAATACAATACCGTTACGTTGCATTGGCGTAGCGATGACCATATATATTATTAAAAAAAAATACATTTTACACTGCTGCATTTTGTTCCGCGCTAAGAAAAAAATTACATAAAAAAATTAAATAAACGCGACTAGCGGTAGTTTCTTTTCCAATGTTATAAATATTTACCAAAAACGTCAAAAATTGCTTTCATCCATTTATTAAAAACAATGTAAATTATATATTAGATATTAGTAGATATTTTAATTAATTAATAAATAATTAGAAATTGGTAGAAACGTAATTTTTTTTATAGCCAAACAAGGCATTTTTGGGCGTGGCAACGAAATTTTTTTCTTTAGTTCGCATTGATGTCGAGTTCAATATTGTCTGCCCCACCAACAATACAAAATTCTAGCTACGCCAGTGTTACGTTGATATGGATTTGTTTCCCTATGTAATACCATTAGTGTCACAACTAACTGACAGATTACAGCAGTTTTAATAAATTTGACCCAAAATGTATTTTAATCGCTTTAAAAAAGTTTCAACGGGTGAAATAGAATTTAAAAAATAGTATATAAAAGTTGTTTTTAATTATTTTTTGTTACATAAATAATCTTGACATACTAAAATACCTATTTATTATTTTAAAGATTTGTAGGGAATTTCTTTCTCGGTAATATTTACAAAAAAAAATTTACAGAAATATTCATCTTTTATAATATTAATCTGCCTATTTAAAATATGTCAAGGTTTTGCAATTCTAGACAAAAGAGAACTAGTTTTCTAAAATTAGCTTTTCTCAATTTTTTTATAAATGCTGATTTGTGTAGTCATCTTGATAGTTTTCTATAGTTCCAAATTATTGGAGATGCCAAGTATGGGCTGTTCCTTTATAAAAAAGATGTCGGTATTTAATAAACATGACGTGACATACAGATAGAACACCAAAAGTCGCAAATAAACTCACTATAAATTCCGAATCCCCTAACCACTTCAATAATAATAGCTTTAGCAGCTCCCTTTCAATCTTAACATCTTTATTTAGAGTGACGTCATGACACGTTTTTATTTCATCTCTTCTCGAGGAATCAAAGGTATATTATTTTGAAAGCTACTGATGTATTCAAATTCTTTCGGCTATGTTCGACTGAAATTGACCGTCACATACGAGCTTGCTAGTTGAGCGACCGCCGGGCCATCATGGGTGGGGCTAAAATCGATGCTGAGCGTTGCCGAGCAACCAGGAGAGAACGATATCAAAGCGGGCGAGGCAATCGGGATGTCTATGTTTTGCTCCATCCCGATTTTGCGATTGTTTGGCAGATTTTGCGTATTTAGGGTAATTTTTTCTGTAGAGTTATGGGAAGACGTCGCTGGGAGTTAAGGTATTGTTTTTATGCAAAAGAACAGATATTGTGTATTAACAATCCCTTAAGTATACTTTACAAATCGTAGAAAGAAGTTTATTATTACTTATCAAAATTTACAAAATTAATGAATATCTTTTAAAAATTAAATTTAAAATTTTAAGTTTTAATATGAACAGTTTTTTAGTATTTTCCTTTACCAGCAATCTACAGAAAGGTGAGTTTCTTAATTTATAAGATAATTTAAACCCCAAATAAAATAAAAATAGTTTCCTGAGCAATTTTTTTGGACATTGATTTTAGGTAGATCGCGAGCGATTGTAGATGTTATATATTTTTTTTAAGTAAAAAGTTAGTTTACAACACTAGTTCGTGTTTGTTCAATTACCCAATTTAGATTAAAGATTTACAATTTTGAATTTTTATAAGTCTAAAATGAAAAATTCTTTTCCCTGATTAGTCTGAAATAAAATGGGATTTGATAGGGCGATGGTTTTAGAAAAGTCGCAAATAATAATTATTGCTGTCATAGAGATTTTTAGACTACAAGCTAATCGACAAAGCTATTGCGTGTTTTTTTAACTACCCACTATATATTTAGGTTATAAAGTTTGCCAAAAGTGTATATTTTGAACAGAGCAAGAAAACCAAAAATTCTTTTTCCTCATCAGTCAAAAATAAAATGGGGTTTAACAGGGCTATGATATTTTATTATATTTAAAAAAAAAGTGTATTTTATAGGTAGAATTTTATCATTACATTTAAAAATTCACTTGCCCATCAAATTCTATAATATTCTGAGGGTCCTCAAACTAAAAAATCAACAGTAATTTTGACCTTGCTTCAAGCGCTATGAATTCTGTGAAATGAGTAGAAAGTTTTATGTTTCAGCTAATAAAAACATTTGCATTTTTATTTTTTGATAAACGTTTTATTGGCAGAAACATTAAGCTTTATACTGATTTAGCATAATTATTACGCTTAACCTGCTCGTAAAAATATTACTTTAGTTTGAATACCCTGAATATAAAAAAAAGTGCTCAGCCCGCCAAACGTTCGACTTTTATGAATTATAAAGTGCTCCTATTAGCAATAATACGCCATATTCTATATTAAGGGATCCCCAGAGGAATAATGTTGAACAAAAATGGTTTGTATTTGATTTTCAGAAAATTTTGCACATTTTCTAGTTTCACTCACCATTGTGGTAAAGTTTTTCAAAGTTTAACACCAGCTTGATTTAACACAAAATTTTAAATTTAGTTAGTTTTTTTAGAAGGTACCTGTACCCATTAAGGCTACTTACAAAATTACAATACATTATGAGGATTATTTAAATGGTAATTATATTGTAACAATAATAGCTTGTAGTTGGACCAATATGAAAGTGAAACTTATTTATGTTAATATCAGCGATATCACTGTTGTCTGGTTTATTAATTATTACATAAAATCTTTTTGCCGCCTAAATTAATCTTATAAAAAAATATAAGCTGTTTCAAAATAAGGAAAATACAGCATAGGTCACTTTTTATCACGATTGTCTTTTGCACGAGTCAGTACAATGTGTTGTTGTTGAAAATATATATCAAGAAGATAAACCTATAAATAGTTATAGGTTGTACAGTTTTGGATGTTTTCGAAAGTAAATTATTATATTGACAACTTTAACATCTCTAGCATAATACCTAACAAGTTTATTCTTAACACAAAAAAATAAATTAATATTGGATAGCAATAATTGTCGCTGCTGTGTCGAATATATAAAAGAAAATATCTTAAATCTAATCTATCGGTAACTCTTTTAAAAAAAATTGACTAGAAAGACTTTTTTCTAAATTATATACTTAGTTTTTAAAAATTAGAATTACTTTTTGTGTGTTCATTCTTATTTTACTGCTTTTCCATTAACTTTTCCAAATAGTCTTTAATGTCCTTATAAAACACATTTAGTGTATAAACAAATAATTATACTTTTGCCAGTTTTCTAAAATATTCATAATAACATTATAACAGGCAGCAATCTTCACAATCATCAAGATCTAACATTATTTACAAAAGAAAACAAATTAATTCTTTTGAGCCTTATTTAGTACAGGTAGCTCTTAAATAATTTCATTTAAATAAAAATTCGTTTAAAAATTATTTGTAAGTTTCACTTACAATTTACGACTGTTAGGAAGGCTTTTATCAACGCCAGTTCAAATGTCGTTCACTTTATAGAGTGTACTTAACAGCAATCAACAACTAACAGAAAACACATTACCCACATTAAATTTTGACCTTTAACCTTAATATATTGTGTCAAAAGTCAAGAATGGAAACTCTTGTCATGTATATTTAGCTCAAAATATTTACGCAGATATTTAAGTGGTAACATGAAAACTGTTTTAGCGAATAATACAAAGTAGATATTTTTTGGGCTGTAGGAGAAAATTAAAACATGCAAAATTTTAAAAACATGTTTTTGCTTGTTAGAAAAAAACTATTATCAATTTATTAAACTTGTTTCAAAAATTATCGTTTATGTCATGTGCATAAATATATGTGTATATACGAGATTTAAACAGGAATTTAATATGTAGTTTGGCTATTCTTAATGAATTCCATAAATTGAAATTTTATTTAATCGTTTATGGGCAAAATTAAATTTTCGTAACATTTTAAATGTTTTTCCACTAAAGTTGTTTTAAAAACATACCATTGAAAATATTTTTTCTGTAGCTATAAAACTAACAATTTTTTGTGTATGTGTATTATTCCGGTTACTTAAAGTTCAATATTAAAATAAAATACTTTCATCTTTATAACTTAGATTATTCAATAACTTCTTTAAAACTTAGATTACTCAACACCGTGAGATATATATTCGCTAATTCTATAATTTCATCCCAGGGTAACACGGATGACTCGGTTGAAAAATTTATAAATAACGGTATACGAAAGCTAAAGGGCGATGCCTTTTGGATAAAAATTGCATAGTCCCCATGTTAGCCAATCTAAAATTATTGTAAAATACGTTTCCATTTTTTAAATTCAAATTAGAGTCAAAGGTATATTTTCTCTGAGGATAAAACCATGTTAAGTTTCAATTGAGTTTTCCATTTCAAGAATTTACTGTTTTTTAAATACTAACATTTAAAAAGTACATTTCTCACAGGTTGGCAAACGTAAGTAAAAATAATAAGATAAGAATAAATATGCAATGGTGTCAAATTACCATTATTTTAAAAATGGTAGGTGTAGGAAATATAGTAATGCACGAAAAAAACAATTTTCACACAACCTAAAGATCTTTTATTCAATAAAATTAAACAAACAATGTTACATAGCAAAAAAATGTTAAATATTAAAATACAAGTTCAAATAGCTTGTATTATTTTGATATTTAACAATGTCAGAGAAAATGCAAATTTTGCTTTGTAGCATTATTTGTTTAATCTTTATTTTAAAAGGAACCTTCAGGTGTGGTTATATTTCTTGCTTATTTTTATGTTATTGCCAGATTGCCACCTGATAGTTAAACTTTTGAATTGTTATAATATTACAGGTTATTTCTTAAATATTTAAAAATACAGGGGTATTTTAGAAACATAAAAATGTTTATTTAGATTTTTAAATACAATCCGTTTATTGTTTATTTTCTGAATCTGTATTTTAAATATTATAATTATGTCACAAACTGCATAAAGTTAACGGTATTTTCTCTTACTTTTGCACAAAGCGTCTAGGGTTAATGTCGACAAAAACATTTTTTTAAATTTTGCATGCGTTTTTTTCTCGGGAAATAATATACTAGGGACATAACATATTGACATAAAAGTAATTTAAAAAAGGTAAGAACAGTAAGTAAATCACCGCTTAAAGTTCATAAAAGCTTGGGAAAGTTTAACCTAATTTAAAACTCTAACATTAAGACGAGCGACGTATATTGATTGGGCCTCTAGATTTACAAAAAAACTTAGCAAATGTAAAAAAAATATTTAAGAAGATAGTTAGTTATTTTTAAAAAATAAGGCTCTAATTTAAAAGATATTAAGTAAACAATAAAGATTTTTAAATATCTTAGATATAAACTTATTTTATAAAATTTATGAGCTGGCGTATGTTCCTATTATTTTAGGAGGTCTGTTGGTATTTTAAGATCATTAAAGAAGAAACATTAAAAAACCCCTAAATCTGCTATAATTTTAATGAATTAAATAATAAAAACAATACATTTTCAGGAGGTCCGGTTGTTGTTGGAGTCACGATGTATGTTTTGAGTATAAGCTCTCTCAATGAAGTAAAAATGGTATTAAATTATGATTTTCTTTTAGAGAAATGTCACATAGACACCAAGAACAATATTTCTCATTTTAAAGGACTTAATTCTAAATATTTATTAGCTCATATCATTTACATCATCACAAGTCACTTTCTGTAAAAACTTCAAGAAATTATTTTTGGACATGAATAATAATTTTTTAGCCTTTTAAAAAATTACTTTTCTATTAGAGTAATACCGAAAACAGCATGACTTAATTTAAATATTAAGACCGCGTTTTATCTTGCTGTTAAAATTAACAGCCATATCAAATATTTTGCCACAAATAGAGCTTATAAGAAAAATAAATGATCGTGCTTAAAAAAAAAAGAAGCTCGAGGGCTGTATCGTTTTAATCTTTGGTATTTAAATTGTTACATATTATAAAAAATGTAAGTAAAGTACCATAGATATTTCCACAGTTTTCAGCAAAATCCCCCTTTATAAAATAATTGAACCCAGAATTCTTTTATCCAAGCAATTTCGCTAAGAGACTTGATTCCCATATTGAAAATATGGCTGAAAACTTAACTTTACCGATCAAAAACTGTCCTTATCGTTTTTAAATCAACTCTACGGTAAGAAATTCCAATTCCATTGTGACATTACAAGAATGTTGGTTTGATCTAAACGTGTTGATCAACGTTATCTGATTTAAATGAAGATGCGCTTTCCGACAAGAGAACAAAAGATAACCACGTGTTTTTTTTAAATTTTCAGTATGACGAGTAAAAATTTATAATACGGCTGAAATTAAAATATAAATGATTATTATTGAATCAGAAGGTTTGATAGAAAGTGGTTGAGCTAAGTTAAAACAATAAAGTTGAATTCTCGAAGTTCTTAATACTTATAAACTTTGAGCAAATATATTACCAAGTTTTATTTAACCAATTTTATACATATTATTAGGATTAAGTCCTTTTTCATTAACCATTTTTTCGGCACAACACGTGAATAATATGCTTTTGGCAAGCTTAGAGCACAAAAAATGCGTTTGGCGGTCTGGGAATATTTTGACCGTAACAAGATTTTTTTAAATTCGGTTAACAGGGTTGTAGAACAGTTTCACTTGTAATTTTTAACCGTGACATTTCCATGTGTATGTTTTTTACTGTACTAAAATTAAGGTTATGGACTATAATTACTTCTTGAACAGGTTGTACAACGATTACTTCATCAGGGATATTCTACAAGAACTTAAAGCCCTGACCAAACGACTTTAAAAAAGTAGAATTTTTACTAGAATCTGTTAAAATGATACCTACATGGAACCTCCTAGTTAGAGGAATTAATTTCCATTCTAAGAAAATGTTGACAACAATAAGCTGACTACCGATTGTTTCGTGTTTCTGAAATTCGCTAGGTAACGCCAGTAAAGCATAAGTTTTCTGAAACCAAAGTACCAAAAATATACTTTGCTTTACAATTGACTGGAACCATAACGCCCACATAAATTACTTTATATTACCCTACATAACTTACTTTAATTTAGAGAGTCTACACGTAAATCATTCTTAAAGCCTAGTAAAAATTCTACTTTTTTTAAGGTCTTGACTTATTTTGTAGACAAAAAGCAAAACAATCATGGGTAGTGTACATTGCACAAATATTCTGGAAATTCAACATCGAAAGACTCCAGACTGGGTTGCAACTTAATCGATTAATTTTTCAGATTTATAAATATATATTTTATTACCAGGGCATGTAAGTGATAAGTGAAAATTTCGGTTTAAAAAAATCACTAAATTTTAGAACATAAATATGGTGAAAAAAACAATTTTTATGTCTTAAGGCATATAAATAATACAGCCCCCTTACTCAACTTAAATAGTAGTCGATAAGACTACATTTTAAGTGGTATTTGTTGTTTGTTAAAAATGAGAAAATTCGGTAAGGTGGGTTACGAAGTGCATTCAGAAAATGAAACAAAATAAAATTGGAAAGAACTGCAAATATTGTGACAAGTTTAATTTAATTCTACGTTTATTACTATTTGTAATCTATGAACACTTTAATACTGGATAAATGCATTGACAATAATTTATTATGAATGGAACGTAAACAGTGTGTCAATCTAACGGTACTTTAAGTTTTCTTGTATTTGCCGTTTAAAAAAACATCATTCTTCATAAGAAAATTTGGGTGCACCTGAAATGTTTACAGTCAAGTTTAATTTTTTAAAATAACTTAGAGGGTAATTAAAGAATAAGAAAATATTAAGATTAATTTCATTGTTATACGACAGTCAAGGAAAAGAAATAATATATTTTTTATTTTAATAAAAGCTGAAACAAATAAAATTAATAGTTGTATTTTATATTTGTTATACAGAGTGGCAGGATTACATAGCATCCTAACTACTTAACATTTTAATGTTTTTCCAATACAGAGTATAAGGAGGCATTAGTTCTACAATTTAAAATTATTTTAAATTACACGGGTTGTCCTAAATAGTCAGGTAATATCAAACATACACCCTACATAATATTCTCTAATTCCCTATAAAATTACACGTATATTTTGTATTAAATGTCATACCTATGTCTAAATTCAATGGTTTTTGACATATTGTCGTTTAAAATGGGGCATTTTCAGAATTTAACAGGCTGTAATCTTAGTTTTTATTCTCTATCCAAAGAGACCAACATGTTAAACCAAAAAAAAATGGTTCTACATATTATTTCGGAAATTATAATTTTTAAATAGAGAATGAGAAACTGAGATAAGGTGGTGAAAATCATTTTCCCTAAGATGGGCCGTTCCAATGCTACAGCCTGTCAAAGTCTGAAAATGCCCTATTTTAAACGTCAATATATCAAAAACAATTGAATTTAGACAAATGAAATTTTATAGGAAATTAGAAAAGAATATAATGTATAAGGTATTCCATTAAAACAAAAGTCTGGAACACCCTGTATAATTTAAAACACTTTTAAATTTTAAAACTAGTGCCTCCTTATAAATTTGTTTTAAAAAAATAATAAAAAGTTGAGGAGTTTAGATGTTAGGGAATCCGGCGTTGAGAACGGGCCACCCTGTATAATAAATGTAATAATATTTTGCTGGGAACTTTGCATATAAGTAAAATTTTTACGAAGAATGAATTTTTCTTTTTAAATGCAAAATAAGAAAGTTTACAACTATAATTAGGTCAATCCGAAGAACGAAGATAAATGTGTTGTAAAAACAAAAGCGTCTTTTGCACATGTTGCAATGTTTAGTATAAATAGTATTATCATCTCTTATATAATTATAAAAATATGTAATTGAAACAAAAAATTGTATAGCACTTTTTCTTTTATTTTCATTTTTGGTAAATTTTAGTTAAATTTTTTTAAAGGATTATCTTTGACAAATGTCACTTTTAAAAATATACATGAAATAAAGATTTCATTATTATAATCTATCAATGTGTCCATAGTCAAACTGTTCCATAACTCCTAACCAAACTCACTGTTAAAGAATTTCTGGTTTAGAATTAAAAAATATATTTAATATCGTAATTAGTTTTAAATAAACTTGACATTTTTAAGGGGCTATCACGTGGTCATTTTTGTGCTTTACAGGCCCTCCGGTTGACGTGGGCGTCACTATGTACGTTCTTTCTATCAGCTCACTCTCTGAAGTCCAAATGGTACTTATAAACCAAAAACCCGACATTTTTAACAGTTACTTTATGTCGACTTAAAATTTTAGATCATCCAAAGCACTCAGCAATTCAAAATATTCATTTTTAATTAAAGACGCAGCTTTGATTCGAAAACATCATGCATAGATTATACACATACTTACCATAGTGAGAAAACATTATGCATAAGTTATATGCACACGGTAAAGAATGCAATATATTTGACTTGCTGTGGAGCTTGTGGTGTAAAAAGTTACGTTGTTTTTAGTGTTCGGTCGTTCTTATTAGTGTCCCCGTCCCCCAATGTTTCCAGCCCCTTGGGTATGGTCATTCACCCAATGGGTTGGGTTTTGGACAGGCCCGGGGTGCACGAGTTTTGATTTGGTTTTCACGTTACTTTAGCACCTACTGATATGTTAATAAGCAAACAAAAACATTGGTTCGTGTAAAAAAAAGTTTCTGTTATTTGGGATAATATATTTTCATTGAAAAAATAATTGAACACGTTAAGCATAGGACAGCAATGAATAATTGGTGCGGATGGTCTAAAACACCTAACGTATTTCCATAGAGAGCATGGCTTTGGGTTACCCGCACCAGCGGTTGAACGGAAATATATAATCCAAAATAACAAACCTTTTAGACGTCCAACAATATAAAGCAAAACTATTCAATTGTTGGTATAGTATATTTATTAATCCTATATAACTTTTCTTTAGCCCAAACCTTTTTGATTTGGTTTCGCAAGTAAAAGGTATTTAATGTGGAAAAGGCTGTTTTTCGTAGTATTTTCATTTTTACCAGCAAAAAATACTAAGTTTTCTTATAAGCATAGGAAAAAGAACAGTTTCTCGCACCTATTTGCTTGTACATGCATGCACTTTTCAGCACTAGGAAAAATTAAACTTATGTGCCGAAAAATGCATTTCTTTCCACAAAAATACGTGCGAAAATGTGATACTTTTGCATGCTGGTAAGAAAACCATAATGTTCACATTGATATCGATTATAACGGCCTAGACTGTAATAAAGAGTTAAACATCATTGCGGTTTACAGGACCTCCAGTTGATGTCGGAGTCACCATGTACGTTCTCAGTATCAGCTCAGTGTCAGAAGTTCAAATGGTACATAATACATTTTTACCACCCTTATGTCTATATTTACCACCAATAGACTCTATAACTACGACCCCAGAAACCCAAATGGAACTTTGAAGGCCTTTATTCATACTTGATGTACATTTGTTTCACACGCGACTGGCAGTATTATTATTAAGATGTACTATTTATTTTTAAAATTTTGATCCAGTACTTAAAATAACAAACAAACTCGAACAAAAACTTAAATAAAAAAAGAGTGGTATAAAATCTGGCCATAAATTAGGACGAAAGTCAAAGAGAAAATATATTCGTTTTATCTCCGTCCTATTAAATGGTCTGTTTACGTAATTCAATTTATTGAAATGGAATATTACAAGGTTTGAGTACAATTTTAGAAATTCATTTAAGCACATTGTCACAATACCTTTTAAAAACAAATATGCATTTAAAAAATCCATATTTAATTGACTAGGGCGCAGTGGCTTCGATATGTGTCAAACATGTATAAAGGTCTGTAAGGTTCTTAAAATCTAAACTGCTGATTGGTACAAAATATAACCAGTTTGGTTTATTAAGTCGTTTCCTTGGAACCCATTGGTGGTCTCTAGAGTTAATTAATATGGAATAAGTTTCAAGACCGTAGGAAGGTTTTAATATCATGGACTATAAGGTTCCGATAAAGTACGGTTTTTTGATAGTTAACTGCAAGGTGTAATTATAAATAATTGTTGTATCGAATAAGACATTATAATCCAGAGACAATTAAAAAGAGATAAATTATATAATATCTAATAATTAATATTAATTTATTATTTATTATAATATATCCAATTGCTACACTGGATACTAATCTTTTTCCGCGTCATTTTCTTTTTTATTTTTAAGTACTTAATATTTATTTACAGTTGGGTACTTTAATTAAAAATCAATACCTGACGTTTATCTTCTCACAGTTCTAAGTATTATACAGGGTGTCCGGTAACTTATGGGCCATAGAGCAACTGGAGATAGTAGATATAAAAATATGTCTTTTGAGCCAAATTTGCCCAAGTAAAATGTTAGAGGTTAAAGAGATACAGGGTGTTGAAAGTGAAAATTAATTTTCGAAAAATGATGATAATTTTGAAACGGTTTAAGATATCGAATTCAAAATCGGTATAACTAGGTTTTCGAGAGTGAGAAATTCGAATTTTGTGTTAATTTCAAGATACTCCCTAGAGGGCGCTTGCTACGTGCTTCATGTTGAACTAATTCATCCATATTTTTTTTAACCGTGCAGTTACTAGTATTTATACTTCAAACTATAAAAGAACCTACCTTTTTACGTAAAAAAGATCCTCTTGGTCGATCTCGATATCTCAAGCCGTTACCCAGATTCTAGGACTTGATGATAAAAAGGCAGAAAAAAAAACAAAATGAAAATATTGGAAACTATTAAGAATTTGTTTTAATTCACTTTAGTATATGTTGAAAGTGTCCACCGTTTACTTCAATACATTTTCTTAAGCTTTTTAACAAATGACGTCTCACATTCAGGAAGATATTTTGATTATCTCCTATAACAATGGCGGCTTCTTGAATTTTTTTTTCCTGAATGTGAGACGTAATTTGTTAAAAAGCTTAAGAAAATGTATTGAAGTAAACGGTGGATACTTTCAACATTTACTAAAGTGAATTAAAACAAATTCTTAATAGTTTCCAATATTTTCATTTTGTTTTTTTTTCTGCCTTTTTATCATCAAGTCCTAGAATCTGGGTAACGGCTTGAAATATCGAGATCGACCAAGAGTACCTTTTTTACGTAAAAAGGTAGGTTCTTTTATAGTTTAAAGTATAAATACTAGTAACTGCACAGTTAAAAAAAATATGGATGAATTAGTTCAACATGAAGCACGTAGCAAGCGCCCTCTAGGGAGTATCTTGAAATTAACACCAAATTCGAATTTCTCACTCTCGAAAACCTAGTTATACCGATTTTGAATTGTATATCTTAAACCGTTGCAAAATTATCATCATTTTTTGAATATTAATTTTCACTTTCAACACCCTGTATCTCTTTAACCTCTAACATTTTACTTGGGCAAATTTGGCTCAAAAGACATATTTTTATATCTACTATCTCCAGTTGCTCTATGGCCCATAAGTTACCGGACACCCTGTATAGTCGTTGTAAAACTTTTTAATTGATATGAAAGCGAAAGAAACTTACTTATTAAAAAAATTGTAATTTATCTGTTAAAACTTCTGGATATTTAGTTCTTTTGGTAGTAAATAAAGAAAAATAAATTTGAAACGGAATTTATTTATTGTTACAGGCTTTTTAACAATAGGGAATTTTTGGTAAAAGTAAGCGATACGTACCTGTACTATTCAAACTTTTTAATTATTGATCGGCTATTTAACATATAACTACAGCACTTTTATATTCAAGAGGTAACTTCAGTTGAAGCCTAGGTTTTGGTAACATTAAAATTGTCTAATTTTAAAAATAAATGATCTCGCAATTAAGTAAGAAAGAACCGTAGAACCTTCCTACGCGATAGATGCTCTGTTCCGCCTTTTCTTTAGCTTTATAAGGATTATTGATGTATAATAAAGTCACTCTCGGTGTTTTAAGTATACATAAAGTAAATATTCGTAATCAGCATCACCTTGTACGTGTATTTGGATTTTCAGTTTAATTTCTGTGTTTTTATTTTTATTTTTGACAGGCTATATCTACATCCGGGCTCGACGTACCGGACTCTGTGAATGTGTGTTTGTGAATCGTGAATGTAATACAGTGAAGTCGGTTATTCTTGGAGTGTACATTTTTAGGGTACTTATAACTTTAATTGTTATTGAATAATTTTAATAATTTTTAACGATACAAAAGCTAAACCGTTTCATACACTCACTCGCTCTTACGGATAGTTTACACAATCCTATGTTCGCTATAGGCTATTATTACTCTACTCCATTACATTTTTTTAAATAAATTATATTCTGTGATCGTTGCTCTGCGTGGTGAGGCTTCTAAAGTTAGCTTAGGAGACAACTTTTAGGTTTCTTATATCATAGAACAACGAAGAACTGAAATGAAAAACATTCATAAACTACATTGGATATTCATTCTTTAATAATTACCTAATCTGAATCTTAATAAAAATAAATGTACTTAATTTTCTAGTGGAATAGGACTAAAAAATAGAAACAAAATTGTAAACTGCGTGGCAATACATAAAAAATTGTTTAAAAAAAATTTAAAAAAAAACTTGAATAACTAAGACCTAAAGTGAGTTAAATTTTAATTTATACAATGTATAAATATATATATGTTGGTTCCTTAATACTTGGGAAATATGTTGACCTTGACACCTTTGCACAACTAAACCTCAAATTAAAAGACTAAAATAAAGGTAATTTATTATTTTGAATTGAACACTCAGTTACTCTATCATATATTACGTTTCAATCTCAGCTTAATCTTTAATTACAAATATATCTATTAAAAATAATGGACAAGCAAGTCAGCAATCCGGCTATATACAGTGTAATATACTCTATACCCTTCTTAATGGATAACATTAATAAAGATATAAGAATATTGATGAAAGTGTCCAACCTAATGCTAATATTTAGGTTATTTTTACCCTTTGAATCAATAGTGATCAATAGAAATTTCTAAAATATATTCTAAGCACATTTTTAAAGTAAATCAAATTTTAAAAAGAAAGATTATATATTTTAAAAAAAATTCCCTATCCCAGATATCATTTAGTTATTCTCTTCTCAATATCCGTGTACACTCTAAGAAAAATCCGACCAGAAAAACTAAAAATGGAATATTCGCAGTCTTGAATACTTGGACTGTGTGCATGAGAAGCCTCTTCAGTATGGCAAGTCGCTTTTGTCGTATTTTTTTTAATTCTCACTTATATTGGTTTATGGTTGGTAACTAAGAAATATTTTAAATAGTATTATTTATAAAAAATAATAAGCTCATTTATATTATTTATGTCGTAAGATAAGTAGGTACAATAAAAATATTTGGAAAAGGATTATTAATAAAATTAGAAAACAAAAGACAAAAAGTCTCGGTTTCAGAAAGTTAATAATAAGTTGCACGTATATCGCCCTTTCGAGCCTCATCAGATCTAAAATAAGAGACCTAATTAACAGGTGTATAAATAAATAACTCTACTATTTACCTGTAGAAGTTAAACTTAAAAACCAGAAACATTTACTACATGATAATAAAACAATAAACAAAACCAAACAAAATGTCAGATAGGTTAAATCAGTTGGGTCAAAAATGAAACTACCTGTTAAATACCTGAAAACATAAAAAAAAGGAAGTTAACCCATCAATTTTGTGCCTTCAAGAAATCAACACTACAGTAGATATCTTTCTACCCGATTGGCCTACATAAGCCACTGAGAAATCATCTGTTACTTAGGTTTCTTATTTTAGGTCTGATGATGCTCAAAAGAGCGTAACACGTGTAACTTCTATATATTTTAATAATGAACTTTCGGAGATTAAGAAATATGAACGATATAATCAATTTTTAATATAAAAAGTAAAATTTAAAAAAAAAATATAGCATTCCTAGCATAAATTATTTCTGTACTAATCAAACCACCTACCACCCCAGGTAGTTCTTGATAAAAAATGTACAAATTACTTTTCATTTTGTGTAGTATATTGTTATTTATCAGCAGTAAGTATCCGATAACAATTCTTCAAAGCCCAACAAGAGCAACCTCCTGATAAACCATGACAAAGCACCCTCCTCACAAATAACAAGAGCGTCTTCGACGCATCTCTATGTCTCTGCTCACGTTGCTTGTAGCCGAAAAAACTCGAAGCCACTAAAAGTCAATCTCGTTAGTCTTTCGGATCTTTGTATTACCTGAATGCAACAATAGTATATTATTACGAAACTATCACCATTCCCGAGCTATAATAGTATCTACTAAACTATTTACAAGATATTTATTTTTACAGTAATAATAATTATAAATGTATATATTTAAAAGATTGCTTTTTGTATCGCCTGAATACAAAAAAAAATATAAAGTTGCACTGAATCTAATGATAAAAAGTAACGTTGAATGCAACTTTTTGCATATAACCATTATTAGCAGGTGCGAGGCAGTCTGCTATTTGGTGTTCTCTCGTGGTTTATAAGAAGGATGACGTCTTGTATTTTATAAGAAGTTGTTTTTTGACAAGTTACTGCCCTAAAGTTACTACTATTATCTCCATCTATATGTTCACTGGTTTAACTAAAATTGTACTTTGGATAACTTTAATTTATCTGTTAAGTTTACTTTTTATTAAGATAAATTCTTTTTTATTTAGTAAACATCATAAAGAAAAACAAAATGTAAATAATTTTAGAGAAAGAAATGAATAAGAGAGCACACAGCAATTTTGGTCATATTGTGTGAAAATCTGAAGAGAATTAAACATTAAATTAAAAAAATCAACCCCGTTTTTAATTATACCAATAAGTAATAAAATTTTTGCTTAATAATATTATATTAAATATTTCTTGGTTGCCTGTGGAGCAGAGTAACGCTCAATATTTTTATTACATGCGTTCTAATATATACACCTACACGCGCCCCATCAGGATTGAATTAAATAGAATAAAATGTAAAATTAAAAATATATTTTTATATACTTGATTATGTAATATAAATAATAGTTATCAAGCCCCCTTTAAAAGGGGGCAAATCCTAAAAATAAAATACCGTTGGAAACCAAATCAAGGTTACTAAGGTCACTTTATGACGTGACCCCTCCGGCCTGGCCTTGAACAAATTGTATACATATATATTTTCTTGTGTTTTCCTACTGTTGTCCTACTCTACCCCACCTCACCTAAAAAATACCGTTTCTATAAGCTCGCTGCATTTCTGAAGCAAATTGTGCTACGTATTCTAACTTGCATTTTAAATATAATTTAAATAGATTGCACTTACTGACTTTTTTTTCTTGAAAGCTCAATTTCAGATTCGTACTTATATTTGGTTTCTATAAATTGTTAAATTACTGCCCACATCTTAAAAACATGATATGATGCCTTAACACAACTACTAAGTAATAGAATTAATATGAAAATGTACCTTAGGAACAAAGTTGAAATACTAACTTTAAAAAAATGTAAATCTGTTAAAATATACAATAGAGCACTTTGATTTTAATATTTTGTAGTTCTTGCGTATACTAATTTCATGTTTAACTAAAGCATTAATCATTACAAATTCAATCCTAAAAATATTTCAATAAGTTTCTATACTAAACAAATACGATTGGTTTAATATTATCGATATTACTAAAAGTAGGAACCGACTTTAATTTTCAAAGTGGCGTGAAGGCAAACGTTTTCATAAAATTGCATTAATTTGTTTAGTTTAGGGCATTACTTAAGGGTTTCAAAGCATTGCTCTTTATTTAAAAATTTTATTGGTTTGGCTATCATTTCTACTAAAACCTTGTTTTATTGAAATCAGGTTTTGCAGTTTTCTGTAGTAATGATTAGAGAAACCACAGTGATAAGGTAAATTCTGTACCCTTTTAGGAAAAAACTAAAAATACATTTTTTTAGTAATATCGAAAGCCATGGTACCTGTAATATTTATTATATTTACCTTATCACCTGAAGCCTTTTATTATTACAAAAACACATTTAACTTTATTTTTTAAATAAAAAGAGTATTTAACAAATTAATCGCCACAACAATAAAATTTTAAAACAATAAGCGCCAATATCATCTCGGAAGCAATAGAAAATTATCCCTTTTAAAAGTCAGGTAAGTATATTATATTACATATATTTAAAAATAATATAATTTGTTATTCTGATTGTGCAATGGAACATAGATATTGTGTCTTCGGTCAATAATTGTCAAAAAAAATTATAATTTCCATTTCTCGACGTTTTAATTACTTTGATCTAAACCATCGTCATAACTACAAATATAGTTTGGAAATTATAATATCGATTTAACATAATGATAAACTAACATATAAATTTAAATATAGCCGCGCACACACGAACCAATCAAATTAGTTGGTTAACGCTGGCGGATCTTCTAGATCGGTAAATATCAAATCTTTTAGCAGATCTTCCGACAAGATTTACCAGTAAAAAATACTTGGCCAGCTATTTAATTTGCGACTAACCACAAAATTCAAATAATGGTTTTAGGTATAATCTTGTTAAAAATTATTTTATTGGTTTGAGATATGGAAAACCTAAATTACATTAGGAAAAAAAGTGTCTGGAATTTTATTTCCATCACTGTACACATCATTATTGTAGCAATCTTACGTACCTTTATAAATCCACGCGTTTACTTGACATTTTATCCATAAACAAGTCTTTACGAAGCCACATTTAAAATTGTTTTTCTGCCATCTTATCAAGATTTGCGAGCTTAAATGTGAGTACTATCATTTTCATAGCACCCTGTATAATACATACTTTTTGTACTTAATATTAAAGACGCTTTGTCAAAAAGTGAAGCCAAACATCTAAAAATATATAAATATAAAAGAATAAAAATTAGTTCAATAATTTTTGCAGACAAAAAAAAATATTTAATATTTAAAAATGTTTCTGTTCAAAAAGATGACAGCGCAGGCCATGACACAAAATTAGTTTTTAATTGTAATTATTCGTAAATAATACAAATATTCTTTACAAATTTTTTAAAAATTTGATATCATCGGTATATTTTGATTTTAAGTGAATGCCTTATTACCTCGAAATAAAATCATTAGGAAAATATAATAACGTAATTATTTTATTATAAAGAAATTTAAATCAATCTAAAAAAACTAAACCAATCTACACAATTGTGAGACATGCATTTTCATTCAAAAAGAAAATGACCTATAAAGAATCGTCAAAGTTAAACTCGTGAATAGACTAGACCCTGGAAAAATAATAAGGGAAGAAATAACACCGTCAGAATCAGATTAATCTTGATCTACTTATTTTTTTACCTAAAACATCCAAGGTTTTTGAAAAAGATTAAAATAAGTGTTGCTTATTTTGCTCTTCGCAAATCAGCTAAATTCCTTCATGTTTGTAAGCCGTAAATTACTGATAAAAAGCGTTTCGCTTACGGTTTTTAAGAAAATAAATATATAGCGCATACATTCGGTGTGGTTTCTTCTCCTATTTTAGTTCTTGAATGAACTAGACTGTAACTTTATTATTTATATTTTACACTTATAAACAGTATACTTCTCTGAAGTTATGAGTAACGTCGGAAATTAAGTGATAATCTCTTAGTTTAAACTGCAACAATATTTACTGAATGCGTATCTAATGAAATATGTGGTATAATAAGTTTTATTATCATGATGAATCATATTTACATTACTCATATAAGATATAGTCAAAATTTTAAATATATGTTTATTGTCACTTGCTTTAAAAGAAGTTGTAGCTTATAGAACGGAATTAGCATTGCATATATTTATTAATATAAGAGTGCAATATTATTACTTTTGCATTTAATTATTACAAAAACTTAAAATTTTACCTATTAAATATAAAATATTTTTAAAATGATCGGAAGAAATAACTTTTCCTTTTAACTATCCCAAAAATGACAGTAGTAGAGAAGTATCATGCAATATGGTATGTGTATAGCGTTATAGCGACTGGTGTAATTTAAACACAAAATGTTCAAGCAAACAAATGCCAATTTTTCATTCCGAATATTTGAATCGTTATCAATATATCGCTATATATGCTATACTATACCCGATGGCGATATATTTTAATTCTCTAATACAACAAACGTATCCTTTCTCACCTCCCAATCCCCTAAAATATCCTATGACCGCCCAAACTAAAGCATTTCAGAGGCACGTATATTTCTACAGTAATTAACCTTACGTTTGAATTAAAAATTTGTTTTTAAAACTTTAGTATAATATAAAATAATTAAATATAAATTCAAAGTTTTGTAAAAGTTATATTTTATAACTCTTTGAATGCTACTTTGGAGTCGATATAAAATTTTTAAATTGTAACTTTGAAGACTCCAAATAATGTTTACTTTGTTCGGGTTTAACATGGCCAGGATATCTGTAGAAATGTGCGCGTCTCTGTTAAATAAGTTAAAATTTGTGCAGCTTAAAGCATTTTAAATCAAACAGACAACAAGCATGAAGCATGAAATCACCGTCACTTTTGTAATGCTTAAGTTTTATACGTTGTTATGGTATATATTGCCTAATAAGTCAATGTTGTTAACGTTATAGTAGCAGATACTATATATTTGGGTATGGGTAGAAACTATTTTTTGAAACAAGTAATGAAAGCACCTATTTTAAAATCACTATTAAGGAAATGGTCTTATAATTTTACTCAGAAAATGGGTAAGAATCCAATATAGCAAAATAATGTTACTGAGCGATGGCCCATGTAAGATACCCACATACTTCGGTCCGTTCAAAGCTTGTACAAAGGCTGAATGCATATCTAGTGATTTTACCCAGTTGTATAAATTAGATTTTACCTGGCTTTATGTTGGCTTTACCCTTATCGTCGACAGCTCAAGAAAAAAATTTATTCTTAACAAATTAAATTACATAAGTTTAGCTCAATAAGCAGACAGAGCTTGTTTTTGATTATAAATACTTAATTACTTGAATATAACACAGCGTTTAACATATATCGTCGCCTACTATATATTTCTAACTTCTCTATGCCGATCTTTAAAATTTACACGCTGGATTGCGTAAAGATTTTTATAGTTAACTAACCAGTAACTTTGACTGTGACATAAATAAAATTCACAGGCATGATAGTAAGCCCTTTATAGTAAATCAAAAGTTAGGGTAACAGGGTCACTTTAACTGTGAGAAAAGTGTTTCTGCCAATGTCATGTTAAAGTTAAAGTTGCTGGTTAGTTAATTATTGTTGAAAATCTTTATGTGTATGACAACGTCCAAATTGTATAGTAATGGTACAAAAAATTAGATAGGAATTTTAAGGGAAGATATAATTGTATGGGTTTCTCCTTATTGGAGCTTTTGTACAATTTTTCCATACTATGACATATGGTTTTACAATGAGAGCATCGATCAACATGTATCATATTATTATACATATTTTCAGAAATCGAATGTAAGGTGATTATTTGTACACAAAATATGTTTCGTATTACACTATGAAAATGTCAAAAAATTTATTGGAAATGCCGGAAATGACAACGAAGTTAAAAAGTATTATATTTAAAAAAAAAACATAATTGTGTTTAAAGCATGATTCATTGAAATTCAGTTTAATATTTCTTTGATAGATTTATTTCTAAAGTGTATACATTTTTTTAACAATTGGTACAATTTTTTGCTTTATTGGAATTTTTTGGAATTTTAATTAAATTATACATAGTATTCATAGTAGTGTATTATTACACATATTTTTTGAACAAAAAATTCTATAATAATTCCTTTTTTCTCAACAATAGTTTAGCTCAAATTCAAAAGATTTATTTTACTTTGGTTCAATATTTTGACATCTTATATTCAGCATTGTTGTTAAAAATATATGAAAAGTCCAAATTAAAAAAGCTGTATATTATATTCAAAAGGTAAAAAATTGGCCAAATTTACTATTTATTATGCCACATAAAGGTTATACCGCAATTTAAAATACAGACCAAAAGGTACTAACGGAAATACACAGTTTAAAAAAATATGCTTCACACTTCACTAATACTTTTACTTAAAATAATTGTAGGATACAGAAATGTTATTGTTGGTTTCTTTGCTGCAAAAAAAAATGTTGAAGTATATTATATTAAGTGAGATTACTAAAAACGCACGATTCAATTATTTTTAGGGTTTTTTCTTTTCCGCTCAAGAAGGTTTTTATAAGTGTCTTTTACAATAAGATGTAGCAAAATTGAGTACAAAGTGGATTGTTAACCCACATAATCCTGGTGGAACGACATAAGAATATTGTTACTAGTATTCATAAAAAATCCAAAACCTCTCTCTCTCGGTGTCTTTCTTATACATATTTGTTTGAATTAAAATATCTTATCACTGACCGGCAGAATTTTTGTTCCATATGAAACACTTTTTTATTATTAATTTTATAGAAAATTTTATTCTTGATAACAAAAAGTTCTGTGTCCCATTAAATTAAAAAATGCTTATAAATATTTAAAAAAATTTTAGTACATACGAGGGAAATTCAATTTTTTGAAAGTTGCTCACCAGTAACGTACTCTTATTTTTCGTTTTAGATGATGTTCGAATACGAAGGCAAGGCTTTCTATTCAAAAACGAAAAAATACTTATTTTTTGTCTTGCCCTGTATGGACTAGATTTTTTTATTTAAATTAATTTTTAAAATATTTTTTGAGTGATTTAAAAAAATTCCGACCATATTGTCAAAAATTAATTTTGGTTTAAACCTACTTAATTGCTAATTTTGGCATCATTTTTTTGAATGGTTCAGGTAGAATTAGACGCAAGGAGAAATTTAAAGTTTGACCGATATTCTGAAAGTTAACATTGAAAAGAACTTTTTAAAATAATTTTATCTCTACAATCTAATCTCTAAACTGGTTAAGATAAAAAATGTTTTAAAAAAATTCGTTTTTTGAATAAAAAAAAACCTTCACGTCGTATTCGGACATCACTTTTTTTTCTAAACAACTTTTACAAATGAAAAGTATAGCCAAAACGAAAAATGAGAGTACTTTACTCTTGAGCAACTTTAAAAAAATTGAATTTCCCTCGTATGCACTACAAAAATTTTGAGCGCCTTCTTAGTTTAAGGGGATGCAGAAACTTTTATTAACAATAACATTTCGTAAAATCAAAAAGTTTTCTATATGGAGCGCGAATTCTGCCGGTCACTAAATAAATATAATTTCTTGAAAATATAATTAGTTACACCTAAACATTTTTTTTTAATTTAAAATCATATTTTTACCACACATGAAAGTCGCCATACTCTTGGATCAGTGGCATTGTATTAAAATAATTTAACACATTGATTTGAGAGCATTGTTGTCTCTGGCCTCGATTTAAGAGCATATTGCTTTTAATATATGGTAAAATATATGATCTTAAATTAAGAGAAAACTAATATGAATGTATTCGTATTAGTACTATGCTTGGAACAAAAAATTCGAAACTCTTATATTTAATAAAGTTAGCTGAAACAGTGTATACATTGAGATGAAAGAAATATTTGGTATGACCACTTTTTTATTAATCAAAATCATAGCAGAGTGCTTGTGGCTCTTACCATCTTAAGTGTTATTCGTCCGTTTACATGAAGTCCTCCATCGGGTACATGAGTATAATAACAATTTAGGCAATACAGTTCCATCACTTATTTATGACTGGTACTAAATCAAGATGGCTTGAACCAGAGGTTTTAACAATTATTTTAACTTGAAATATTTTACTTTGTTTTTTGAAATTATTTTTAATTTTAACATTATATAATATATCATCAAACGCCAATATAATTATAGACTTATGAAGTACAGTAAAACTCAAATTAAACTGTAAATTTCCACTATATTTATATAATTTATTTATTATTTTATTTATTATAATTACTAAGTTTTATAAGTCTATAGTTATGGATTTCCACCTAGTATAATAACAATCTATCAATTTGCCAATATAATTAATTGACCTGACGAAGGATTTTAATTATAATTTTATTAATATATATATTTAATAGCACTGAAGATGACGAAAGCCGACAGCGCTCGGCTATGATTTTGATTAATAAAAAAATGTTCACGTAAAAAAGTCTCCTTTCTTTAAGTTAAACATTCTAAAATTTGCATAAGTCATAAATGTAAATAAAATAGACACAAAGTCACAGTCTCATTAAAAAAAAATTAATGAGATCGTGACTTTGTGTCTATATTATTTACACTTAAACCAGGTCTCTTAGAGAAAATGGACAACGTCTTCGACTAAGTCATAAATATTAGAATATACAGGGTGTCAAATTGAAAACTTACCACCATTAGTGACAACCCTTCTAAAAAAGGTATTTGAAAATGTTGTTTATTTTAATGCCTTCTATACATAGCTAAAACAGAAGTATCAACTTAGAAATCACCCTGTATAGGACCTAATTGTGGATCTTAGTATGGGTGGTGGTCCTTTGATTCATTTATTTCGCCATGTAACATACATTGAAGGATATGATCACTGTGGTAGTGTTCAAATACTTTTTTTTTAATATGACGACGATCTGCTCTTTAAGGTAGATTTAAAATGGCTCTAATGACCCTATGCTATAGTTCAATGGAATGGGATAATGGAACGTTGAGGTGAGTGTATCCAAACGAAAAGTGCATAAGATATTAATGAATAAAAAATCTATGATACGATATTAAGATTATTTTTTCTGGTGTCACAAGATTTCTAATTGAAAAAAGTGTCTTTGACAAAATGTTCAACCGATTACTTTAATTCCTTATTGATATATAAACCAAAAAAATGATCAGATTGGGAATCGCTCGTTTGCCTTAAGCTGAAACATGAAGATTTACTCTTTGCCTGATTAAGAGACCAGAGAAATCAATGGCTTGTGATACGCGAATATCTAAATAATGCCTTTAATTGGCACGTTGTGGGTTCAAACTCAACAATTAATTGGCCAGCTAGGTCTCTTGACCTTCTACCAAACGACTTCTTCCTCTGGGGGCATTTAAAAAATTATCTTTATAACAGTGTTAGGTTCAAAAATTTAAAGCAGTTAAAAAGTTCAATTTTAATGCAATCTGAAAGAATTACTTAGTAATAACTCGCTAATGTTCGTAAAGAATTTTACAATCGTTAAGGATATTGCCTAGCAATAAATGGCGGTTTATTTGAACAATTAATTAAGCATTAACAATATTGCAAACGATTGTACAGTTTTCTAAAAATAATATTATTAATTTTTTTTATAAACAATTGTTTATTTTTAAACACCCTCTTATTTTTTTCGCACTTTAGCAATTCTTGATGATTTTAATACTATTTAGTAGGTTTATTGTTAGTAAACTAATTCTATCTTTTCTTAATTTCTTATAAATAACAATGATGTACTATTGATTGACGTCTAATCTGAACATAATATATTGTTATTTGGCGCATGGAAATAGAGATGGGGAAAAAATTCGTGCTCTGTTTTAAAAGAGTGGGCAATAAAAAAATTTAAAGACGACTTAGAGTACTGTTCTTATACATAATATGATCAAACGGAAAAATACTTACCCCAAGAATAATTCTCTTGCACTATAGGGTTACAAGAAATGAATAAAAAGAAGTAATTTCTCCACTTTTAAATGTTACCCTTTTTTATTCTAATTTCAATTTGAGTAACTCTTAACGCCTGGGTTATCAAAAACAACACCGAAGGGTGCATAAAAAATTAGGTACTTTAGAACTGAAATTAATTTCGGCAGCCAACTTAATATTTATAGCAAAAAGGTGTCCATTAGCAGTTTATCATTAGGTTTTGTTTATATTTATTTTCTTAATGTTGGAGTGATGAGTTTCTGCTGTTGGACAATAGGATATTCCTAATAACTTGTTCATTTGATTTTAAGTGACTAAAGACAATAGAATATGGATGATTTTGAAATTCATGAAATCATTATCTTGGAAAATTGTAATTAGGTCACATAAATTTAACCATTTCTTCTAGTTCACATTATTAAATGAATTTTTTTCATTGAAACGACACAGAGTTTTTTTTCGTTGTAATAAATAATAATAATATCGTCCCAACAGAAAACTATAATCACCTTCTATTTATGGACGACATTAAACTCTACGCCTAAAGCCAAACTCAATCACATTCCCCGATTCAAGTAACTAAATATTTAGCAATGACATCAAAATGTCGTTTGAATTAGACAAGTACGCAATCTTAAATGTCGTACGAAGAAAACTGAAGAAAATCATGAGCTGCTTACAGTTATACTAGAGGAGACCAAAACATAAAAATAATTAGGCATCTCCCAAAACCAACAAATAAATCACCCTAACCTAAAAAGGGAATTTAAAAACAAATATAAAAGCAGACTTACCAAGCTTTTTAATACTTATCTCAATGCTGGTAACCTTATTACTACCATCAACATCTGGGCAATACCAATACTTAGATACTTATTCGGAATCCTTAAATACTCAGACAAGGATTTGCACGAACTAGATATACTTACGCCCAGGCTGCTAACAAGATTCAGATTCCACCACCCAAGCTCTGCATTTGAAAGAATCTACCTAAAACGAGAGGAAGAGATTAACTGGACTTGTTGTCAACCTGTGATTTGTAATTGTCAAATGTAATTTGAAATGATTAAATCGTTTAATAGTAATAATTTTTTACTTAGGTAATTATTATGAGTTACACAATAGAAGAAAAAGTCACTCATGATAAAATGGTGCTATGCGAGGAAAAGCTTAAGTATTGTATCTGATATGATTTCCGTTTATTTCCATGACAGATCCATTCCTACCAAGTTGGCAATACAAAATGTTAATACAAAGTGTGAGGCAAAAGGCACTGTAATAAACAACTGCAAATGCACAGCACAGAATCATGAGAGAGCTAAAGAATACAATGATAGAGATCTTAATATTTTACTACACGTCGAAGAAAATAAAAATATCAGCACACACACTGGGCAAGTGGTAGAAAAACATCACACCACAGTACTGTAAATTTTTAAAAAACGTAATTATCATTTATAAAAGTATTAAAACCATCAAGAATTGCTAGAAGGGGATGAAGAACACATTTTTGTTTTGAAACGATGGAGTGAGCTAACAACATATATTTTTTACAAAATATTTGCTTCTCAGACGAATGCACGTGTACATGAAATAATGAGCCGAAATACAAGATTATCGGTACGGGAGTCTACAAAATAAACATTGTCTTGCATGCACTCGAACCCAATACCCTCAGAAAGTAAATGTTTGGGCATTACGATCATTTAGGATATTTTTTTAATTAACTATATTCCAAACAATTGTTTAGGTTTTTTTATAAACAATCATTGTTTATTTTTAAACACCCTCTTATTTACTTCACCTTTTAGCAATAGATTTTATAGTAAGTAAAATAATTCGTTTTCTATTAAAAGATCCGTTTTGAAAATAATATTCGTTTTAATTTAAAATATTAGTTAAATCAAGTGTAAAATGTATCTGTTATAAATTTTTTAAAAAGCCTACCGATTGCAAATTACATTTCAATATTTCATTCAATGCTGGTGTCCGCAGCATCACCTGTTGAATTTCAATGAAAACCCAACCTCAATCCTATTCAAATAAGTTATGATCGGGTTGTCCAAAATTGTACAAAATCCGCATGTGCACTCACCACACAGAGACCCTAAAAAAGTGATCCTACAACCCCGCTCTAAGTCAACAAGGAAGCAAATATTTAGACAGTCCAAAACTTCCATGGGATTTCCTATGTTTCCAGCCCCGATGCACCACCCCCCGGTATATTACGCCTACGCCTTTTGGCCTGAGAAGGCCATCATCAGGGCGTTCTGTAAGTTACAAAAGAAATATTGTAGGGTCAATAAAAGAGGTTTAAATGAAAACCAAAAATATATACTTAGAAGTATGCATTTTTCCGTAAACTAAACTGGAATGTTTCAAAAAAATACAATAACTTTTTTAGGTTCCCAGCCCCTTAAGATAATTTCTACAGAGCAGTTGGAGAGTGACTTATAATATTTTTTGATTCTAGTTTTGGTTTCCGAATATTTGGTTCCTTTTTCGATCTAGTGACTCGCAGTCACAAGTTACTGTACAATATTCCTACCTGACTCACAGATTCTGCAGCTTAGGTGTCCATTGTATAGTTTAATTTAGTTGTGTAGTAAAGTCTTTATGCATTCGCCATTTCATTTTTTGATCAATATTTCTTATCCTTTTTGCTTTCTTCAAAAAGCGGCCAAATAGCCGTCCTTGATTAGCAATTACCTACAGTTTTGAACTAAATAAATTTTGATTAATTAATTAATAAAAGCAAAAAACGAAAATTTGTGAAATTTGTCCATTTTCCTTGTTTTTATATAAAAGGAAAAATTGGAAATGGTGGTCCTCAACTGATTTATTTTTATCATTTAAAGCTCACTTATATTACTTCTTTTTGCTGCCGAATACCGGCGTTGAACTTTACAAGCGATAGAGGTTCGTTATTGCCCTGTATAGTAAAGAAAATATTTTCAAAACAAGACATGGGGATTGATCTTATGGCTCCAGTAACGGTAAAACAGGCTAGTATGTGCATGTTCTAAGATATGCCGTTTCACGATATAAACTTAATCTACCAGACATAATTGTAATCCCTTTGATATTGATATTACCTCACGATTAATTAAATATAAGTACACAAAAATTACTCTTTTTAGCAAACAAAGCTTTACTTCATTTTTCAGAATTCAAATTCTGGGTTTTTGATATACTATTTGCTATACCAAAGACTCCAGTATTTTGTATATTGTATTTACACACTCTAAGCTAATACAACGATTTTCGTCATTTTTAAATCATGTCTCACAAAGCACAAAGCGTCTGTGGTCAGGTTGACGACAATGATGTTTCTTGAATGCAGCAGGGTTTTGAACTTGCATTGTATTTATTTGTTTTGAATCACTCAAATGCGAAACAAATTAAGACCATATAAATCCAAAACTCTGCTACATTCATGTTTCACAAAGTTATAAACTGACCCTCCTCGACGGTGGTTAAACGTTTTCTGTCTCGACCTTATCTCACTGTACCTCACTAAATCTTCACTATGCCTCCGCTTTATTCAACGTGTAACTTTATGATAGATCATCGATCGCAGATACTTAAAGACAATAAATGCTTTTGAATTTGAATATTTTTGATAGCTCGACAACTTGGCATCATTGTTACAGCCCTAGCTATATCACCAGTTATAAAATCATTTACAGTCATTGACTGAAGTGAATAAAAACAAACCAAATTTAAATATTTCCACAAATTCCTTCTACTTAAAAACAATAACAATTTATTCATGCCAAATCAAAAGAGATGTCGTTGGATTTCAAAGATACGTAAAAAGTAACGTTTTCTTTTGGGAACTAAACTAGACCTAGCCATTTCGTCGCCTGAGAACCAGGTTATTCTATGTCCTTTTATTTCAAATTGAGATTCTATTATCAAAGTATTCTATGTCCGAAGCTCTATCGACCAAACTATTCCATGTTACTCTGCGCCAATCGGTTAACTACTTACAAATATTCAAACTTATACTATGTCCATATAAAGTTTTTCATATTCGGACCATTTTAGTCTATGTCCCCGCCAGCCAATAGCATTTGGACATCTGCACCACGTGAGGACATAAACTCATTTGGCATAAATATTTCTTTCATAACATTTTGAACAACGTGCACGTGTGATATTGTGTAGTATCCGTGTTTACGGACGTGATATTCGTTGTAAAATACGTTGTAAAGTAATGAGCGATTCAGAAGAATTCCTTTCGAAACCGTTTTTTCTTATCAGTAAAAAAGGTTGTGGACATAATTTTTTTGCTAGTTAAATTTTTATGTAAAAAGAAATTTATTCTATGTCCGCAACAGATTTTTTTTATTATAATTATTCCCAGACAGTCAAAATTTTTAGTATATTTTTGCATTACCCACTTTTTATAAACCCTTAAACCTAATTAAATTACACTTTTAGAAAAAAAAATAAATTAAGATGTACCCAATAAAAACTGGTGAATTTTAAAAATGCTCTACTGTAAAATTTTAAAAAATGGACATAGAATAACCTGGTTCTTAGGCGACGATTTGTCGATTTAAGTTTAAATTGCATAATATGTAAATAATAAGTGAGCAGCAACTAAACCGAACTGGTACCATCATAATAATAGCATTTCTTTTTCATTAACTAAATTTGTACATATATAATTATTAAAGCATGTCCACAATACAAATACACACCCACCATTTTCAGACATTTGCCCTGCAAAATCTGGAATAACGCCAAAATCCCGGATGCTGTTCCAATTTCGGAAATAAGGGAATATTTCGCTAAATACTAAATTGCCATGGATGCTTATTTATGTTGATGTATTTAGATTTATAGATCGATCTTTAAAAATTATTGTGTAAATTTAAAATTTAAAGCTTTAAGGAAATGAAATAGCTTTTTTGAGGTCATATGGCTTAAATTATAGATAATTTAATTTTTAAATATACAAAGGGAATTAAAAAATGTCAGTCGTATTATGGTCTATAGGTTTTGTGCAATCCTTATTTAAAAAAAAAAACTAAACCAAAAATTATTTAACAAAATTTAGAAATGTGCTCTTATAGAAGTATATACGGCGGCGTTGAGAGTTCAATATATTTACTACAGGCAAAAGCAATAGCCGAATCGGGTTAGTTTTATGCGGTATTTACTAAAAAATAGTAAAATTGATTGATTTTGAGAGTTTAAACAATATTTACAATTACTGGCTGGATACACGTTACAACTCTCAAATACTTAATCATAATAGAAACAAAAATAAGGTAGGTCTGTTATGAATAATTAAAAGGTCCTATCAATTGGTCCTTAAGAAATCAATTATAAACTGGAAGCCTGCTCCTTTATGGTGAGAACAGAAAAATTAAAACTTTTATAGACCTACCTTTCCATAGACAAGATGTTTGTACTACACAACCTAATTTAACAGCTTTATAAAAAAAATTTACTGCACTTTGAAGACTTTAATTTTAAAAGTACTACAGGATAATAGGAAATGAAAAAAATACTATTTGTTATGAGTATAAATTGGTCGATTAGTACATTTTATAAGCAGGTATATAAAAAAAAGTATAATCTAATAGGTTATACTGACATTTCTTTAAATTCAAGGCTCTATTTTATTTACATTTTCTATAAAATAAATTTTAAAACCATATCAAATTAAATTTTCTAAGCCTTTAAGTGAATTTGAAAGAAAATTTCATTTTCATTTCAATTTCAAAATGTTGTATAATCTTATAGGATGTATCTCTCAATTCACCCCATTCACGCCTATACTAATGAGATCGGACATCATCTCGTGGGGTGCGGAAGAAGGTACACACTCCCCAATCGGTAGGTCATGCAATGGCAATAAACCGAGGGTTGATAGCCCTTGGGGAGTGTCGCATGACCGAGGATCGTGGTTCGGAACTTACGTTAAACTGTAGGTCTAAGAGCAAGTTAGCTGAATGTTGAAAACGACAACTGTCCATTATGAGTCCAAAACACGCACACATCTTATAGGATATGTAGGTTTATTTAGATATGTACAAAAAATGTACCGGATGCTTATTATCTATAAAATTAGAGAGATTAAAATAGTTCGTTTTGGTTATACATATAATGATTTATCAAAAATTTTGTTCGGAGACCACCAATAATTTTAAAGGTCAAATATTAGTACAATTCAAGAAATTGGCTCCAAAAAATGTATTCGGGTGGTTGTTGGCTGCAGATTTTGAGCTTGAAGGTAAGGAAAATCTTTATAAATATCTATAATTTAAACCTTCTTATACATTGTAAACAACATCTAAGTTGGATTATACTGACAGAGACTGATAAAAAAATATAAGGCACCGACCACTAACTACAGGTTTTTAAAAGTAAGTAACCTTCATATTTTATAGAAATTCCTTTGTAATCCAGAAGGCAAGAAAGGCATTTTAGCATAACTGAACTGAACACGTTTGATTTATATAATATAAAGTAAAAACTACACAGAATGTGCATGTTAATTTACATGGTGTTACAAGTAAATTATATTAACTTCCCTGAGGGGTTCAAGTGTTCTTACTTTAAGGGTAAATTATATAATGTAGTAATATTGGTAATTACTCATAGCTTTCCCATTTACATACAACATATTTAAAAAATACATGGCCGTAAAAGTTCAAAGTTTAATTGTGTTTTCTGGAAAATCCATGGCATTATGATAATTTTACATAAAAAAGGGTTACTGTATATATTAAAAAATTGTTGATGTCACATATATTAACACCACCAAATTTGAAAAAATACACTTCTACCTTACTAGAAACAGCTTTTTGCCAAACCAATTCAGCATCATAACTTGTTACAGATCACCCTCTACTTCGAAACATAATTTTATTACTGATCTTAAGAGTTTTTTAACTAACTTACATAGGGCTGATTTTACGTTATTGAATGAATAACAACTTGGCCATTACAAATAATTATCTGTTAGTTCTCATTTCTCTGAGTTTTGAATCTTTGAATATAAATACATTTACCAGATTCATGCCAGATACAGGATCGTGTTCAGATCATATTTTTGTCAATCAAAACTTAAACGGTGAAGAAAGAACTTCCTTTCGTAAGTATATTGTTAGATAAATACCTATAATTGGTAATTATGGTTGGTAGATACAGGGCTTGGACGCACCCAGTTACATGATAAAAAGCCAAATTTTGAATTTTAGCAAATAACATTTGTTCAAGATAAAAAAAAATGTTTAAATAAAATGTTTAAATATTTTCAACAAATTGATGGAAATATGAAAGTAACATTTGATATTTATTTAAATTTAAAGAAAAAAATTTTTTTTGAATTTTTGTTTTCATCTTTGCACACCAGCATAAAATTAAAATCTAAACACTTTTTTTAAATAACTTTTTTCAATATCTTGTACTCTAATACCAGATTTTCACGACAAAATATATACTTTTCAATTTTCCAGACAAACGAGTAGTCACGTTACTAATGTCAAAACAAATTTTTAGGTTACCAATCATGCAGAGGCTATCAGCATAAAATTTTTTTTATAATTTTAATAAAAAAAAAGTTTCCCATATGGGTCCAACTTTTTGCCGGTCACTGTATATCATGTTAGGTTCAAAATTAAAGCTGATTTTTTCAAATACGTATTTTAAACAATATTACAACTGTTTTACAACCGAACATTGGAATTATCTAGTATTAAGATATTTAAAACAAACTCAATCATATGGTTTGAAATATACATAAAGTAAAAGTTTCCATATTCAATTATCAGCATTTGTCGAATTAGATTTAGCAATTAAAAATTGTTTAGATCGTCTTACTCAAATTATAATAAATAATGAATTATAATAGGTCGTAATTTTGCAGCCACCCCTGTCTACTGCTGGACATAGATCTCCTCTTTTTCTGTCATGGTCAGTACTAATCTAGTTTACAGAGATTCATTGTGTATCGTCTGTTCATTGGGTCTTCATCTATTTCTTTTAGATGGTCTGGATCTTCATCTTCCATCTATTGGTCTTTTCATCCTCGTTTCTTACCATGTTTCTAGAGTATTAATATTTCCATTATTCTTTTGGACTACTCTTAATTTCCCCATTGAAGACTTGGTAAGGGTAAAGGTTCCTAGATTATCATACATAAAATAAAATATTAATTATATTTTAAAAAATTGTAAACAAAAATAAAGAAATGTGAATTACACTCTCACAAAGTGTTCGAACTATAGATATAGCTTATATACATGAAATTAAACGACAGCTTTTAAATTAACAACGAAGCATATGCTTTTCGATATAATATACCTATTATTATTCATAATAATTTGAACTTGCTACAATTATTCAGGTTCACATCGGTTAATATTTTCCGTAATTTGTTGGTAATGAAAAGATACGTTAATTTGGCGGAAAAGTAGCAGTTACCACCAAATATGTAAATATAAATTTTATTAACCACTCATTTGTTCAGAGTTTTTGAGGATACAACATACAACATAGCAAAATCCAGACAATATGTTTATTGAAACATATTTTAGGATGTCAATTAAATAAGAGTAATTTTTTCTTAGAAAGTTTGTATTTTTAAATTAAAAATATCAAAAAGTAATTTGCTTGTCATATCAATAAATCATTTATCGATGTTAATAAAAAATGTTCGAGCTGATTGAACTTATCTAAACAATCATACAATTCTGGAAATAATATGAGTTCAGGTACTCTATAAGGCAGTTCTTCTAATTAGTCAATAAAGGCAGCCTAATGCATATTTTGATAAGTGTGCTGATTGCAGATGTCTTTAAAAAACATGACCCGATTATGCCATAATATCCAAATAAGCACCAAACATTTCCTTTCCTCAAAATATTGTCTGTTATTTTAAATTTTAAAATGAGAATTAGCATTATCCCGTATCTGGCATGTTGATAAACAAAAATTTCATTTGTAGTAAACATAGCTTTATCAGAAAACATCATGCCTTTGTGAAATGCCTATAAAGTGAAATTTGAATTCACAGGCATAGATCCAGATGTTTTGTTTTTTTTTGCCATACCACTGTATCAAATTAATTTTTCTTCCAAAGTAGACATTTTGGGTATAAACATGCAAGACCAGTGTAAAGCTCTATTTGTTAATTTTTCTTTAATATTCTTATAGAAATAAACTTTGATCTATTTTAATATGTTTAGGATCTAAATAAAATGACAAAATTACTTCTTGACTATCCTTGGAGTAGTATTTTTTGCACATCTACAAAGAAAGGTGTTTTTCTTGTTTTAGATTATGTAATGTGAGATATACGGTTCAAAGTAAAAATGTTTTGAACTGAAAAATAAATAAAAGGTTTCTATATAATTAATTCGGCATCTTATGTTACTTGAGATTTTAATTCATGTCCATTGAAGTTAATCGAAGTTAGTTACAATTAGTACTTCGATGGATGACCGCTTGGGAGACAGTGTCTCATTGATTTTTTTATGAAGCAACTTTATGTGCCTATTAATTTACGATGACAAGTTATTATAATTTAGCCGATGCTAGAACCAAACCACGAGCAGCATAAATTAAACAATTTATATTTTTATAATAATTATAAAAATAATAACTTTTCACATTCTGAGAAATAATTAAACTATATGAGAATAATTAAATCATATAACTTATTAAGCTTACTTAAATATGCTATGAAAGACTAATAGGTTCTTATATCAAAAATGTATATAATAATAATAATATTCTTGATTTCATAAAGATATTATCAAAATTTTTTCTTTCTTAACTAGTTTAGATTATTATTGCTTTCCAATCAAATACCAAACGATAATTATATTAGAATTCAAGAAATAAGAGCGCTTCAGACCAATAAAACGGGATGGAGCCCTGTATAAAATCGCATGTCTTGGCGATAGGGGGGAAACTGCACAAGTTACCGCATAATAGGCAATGCATGTCTGCATCTAACTCCTTAACCCGGTTATTTATAACGAAAAACTTGCGATTTCTGCAAATCGATTTACCCTTAGAATATCGCGACCTTGTGCCTTTTAGACGACCTTTGTTTAACGCAATTGTACCGGGTTATTCAAAGATAAAGTTAACGATCAATTTTGGATTCTAGAAAATAATATTAATTAATGGTAAGGATTTCCTATGATTTAATGATTTAATATATATAAAACCAGTTTTCATACACAATAAAAAATGTTTATGTAAATTTATCACCACCTTCATTGAATGATAGAGGAGTTTTTGAGTTGCATTGTTCACAAAGTTTTAACTGGTAAATATCTTTAGTTAAAACGTTGTGATTTAAAGCAAATATAGACAATGTTTAAAAATGTTCTTTCATTTAAGAAACATAATTGTCTCCAACCTTCAAATACAATAACCTTTATTGGTAATAAAAGGCCATGGATCTCCAAGGAAAAATCTACCAGGAAACACAAATAAACCTTGGAACCTCTACGATCATAATTTAAAGGAAAGCTTAGAGTAATTACCAAGTTATATAATTTACCCTTGTTTCGTTGGTTTGAGACGGAGGTCGGGCGTGCGGCCCGGGCTTCTTTTACTGCAGCCTAGTGGCTTATTGTTTTAGATTTGTTCCTTTTATAAGGTCCAGTAGATATCTATCAATATTTTGAATCTTCTTCTGGTTAGTGCTTCGCAGTTGTATATAATGTGAGGCAGTTTCGTCCTCTTCGCCGCAAAGGCTGCATTTAATGGGTCCATTGTAAATTCCTACTCGACGTAGGTAATTTCTTTCTGTAAGTAGATCAACTACTTGCTTTAACTGGGTAGGCGTTAAAAAAGTTGATAGCTTCTTTGTGTGTTGTGGTCCTCACTTGGGCTTGGCCAGGTGTTCTGTGCCATCGGTGTAGGTGTTGTTGGTGTGCCCACCTGTCCAACGTTGCTTTGGTTGCCTGTTCTAATATGCCAAGAGCGGGTTCAGTACCCCTAAGTTTTTAACCCGATCCGGCTCTAGCTAATTCATCTGCTTTTTCGTTGCTCATTATCCCTGAGTTACCAGGAATTTATACAAGCTTAATCCTGTTGTTTCTTGCTGCTAGGTCTTTAAGGTCGTTTCGGCACTCCATTATAAACTTTGATTTAAGTCGTTTGGAGTTTAGAGGTTGCGGGCAGCTTGACTGTCTGACAGAATGTGTATCTCTTGGTCATGGTAGCCTATTTCGATATGTTTCTGTACACATGCTTGTATAGCATGTACTTCCGCTTAGTATAATGTGGCATAGTTTCCCAGGGAATCAGTATACCTGCGCCCACTCCGTCGGCCGTCCTTGATCCATCAGTGTACCAGACTAGACCATTGTCTAATGACTTAGGTGTCCCTTTTAACCATAAGTTAGAGTCGCATCTGATGTTGAATGGTCTTGTAAAGTTATAGACCCCTTTCTTCTGATCTGTTTGCATCTTCAAGAGCTCGTCGTTGATTAGATCCGTGGCTCTATTCGTAAGGGGTGTTATTTTTATTCCCCAATTATTTTCATCCTAAAGGCGCTACAACTGACCTCCTTTCTGATGTGAATGTCTATGGGTGTTATTCCTAGTAATGTTACTGGAAATTTAATGGGAAAGCTATAAGTTAAGTTATATAATTTACCCTTAAAGTAAAAACACTTGAACCGCCAGGGAAGTTAATGTAATTTACTTGTAATACCATGTAAATACGTATTCAGTCATGCCAAACTACCAATTCTTGCTTGTATTATACAAATGCTACAAAGGAATTTATATAAAATATGAAGCTGTGTAATACTTACTTTTAAAAACCTGAAGTCGGTACATTATTTTTTATTAGTCTCTATTAGTATATTCTAATTTATGGTTTAAAATATAGAAATTCGATTTATTCGAGATTTGCTTAACATAAATGTGAAAAGGTACTATGATTTAATTATAGTACGTTTAATAGAAAAAAAACGGTTTAGGTTTCGCAAGAAGAATATACAAGAAACTGGTAAAATAAAAGTTTATAAAAACTAGTCCGTTTTGCACAATACAAGTTGAAGCACATGTTTGAGACCATAGAACGGGGCGAAATCCATAACCAGTTATGCTTTTTTTACATTATTTTACCTGAATTCTTATAATTTTATTTAAATTTACAGCAAATTAAATAGGGTTCTGTAATTTCGTATAAAATTAGGTAATACAGGGTGATTCCTAAGTTGATACTTTTGTTTTAGCTGTGTATAGAAGGCATTAAAATAAACAATATTTTTTAATACCTTTTTCAAAACACAAGGTACATACTTACATTCATTTATTACACTATTGATCAAATAAGATTCTGCCTTACTTGCCCATTGAATAACATTAAGAAAACCTCTGGGTGTAGGATGAGCCCGCAAGGGAAAGCGTTCTGCGTATAATCTTGAAGCAGCCGCCGCACTTTGACGACACTCACCGTAAATTAGCACCATTTCTACTAGTTTATTGTTTTCAAGTTTTGCCATTTTCACGTGTCACCAATTTAGAATTAACTTGCTTCAGAAAAACACACCGTAGCGTATTGCCAAATAACTTACCACCGACCCGTAAATTGCATGACTAATAAGAGACAAACAACATAAAGTATAGCAGGCTACGTTTTAATGACCAGGCCCGCACTTAGATTTTTTACTTCTGCATCTCGCCTATTTTTAAGTTTTTTGAAAAAAGGTATTTTAAAATGTTATTTATTTTAATGCCTTCTATACACAGCTAAAACAGAAGTATTAACTTAGGAATCACCCTATATAGTGTAAAGTTATTTTTTAGGCATAATTACTTTGTGATAATATATGAAACCTAAAAATTACAGTCTACATCTAGTAAAAATTAGTTAGCGGTTAATATATTTAGTCGCAAAATTAAACAAATTTACATGCGTTTTTTACAGTGTAGGTTTTCTTCTATTTTTGAAGGGCAAAAAATTCTTGTCCATTGAAGTTGGCATAGAAGCAGAATAAATTGTTAACTGAATCCGAATAAAAAAAAGTTTATTGATTTTCAGATATGAACAGAATATTGGTGAAGCTTTATAATATTCCTTTAAAATAGTAATTTACTCCTCTCTTAATAATGAATTATATAAACTGGCGAGATTAATTTTATATTACTTTTATTCTTTTAACTTGAATAGGCGAAAACACATTCAATTAAAGTTGTTCCAATTTTCCGTTGTAATATCTTGAAATGTGTTATTTTATCTCGTACTTTAAAATGTATTCTTGGCATAAAATGACAACCTTGTATGGTGCTTGCCATATAAAAGAACATTTAAATATAAGTTTGAATGAACCTTACGGTACGTGTAATATACAACATTTTATCTAAGACCCAGATTTTTGGTTTTCCAAAACGTTTAAAATACAGATCAGGTGCTGTTATTAACATCGGTTATTAATTTTACTTTTAATATGTATAATAAATTAGCATTTTTTGAATAAATAAATTGTAAAGGCTGCTGTTTTTTGATAGAAAAAAAAGAGTGACGTAATGAGTCAGTAGTACGATAATACAACTTATTACGTAACTCAAACAGGCTATGGGTTACGTAATAAATTTATTATAGTGTTGGTCTTATATAAACATATTTATATGCAACAGAAAAAATGTATTGAGAAATAAAAGCTTTCTAGTTTTATATTTAAAGTTTTTATTTTTCAATACATTTTTTCTGTTTCATATAAATATATTTATTTAACTCTTTTGCAATACAAATTACAATTAGAAAAGTTTATTTAATTAAGTAAAATAAAGGGAAAATATTAGTTCCTAACCACTTCCTTAAAAAAAGCACAAAGGGAGATATTCTAATGGGAGAAACGAACAAGTAAAAACAACCGACAAAAGACTCCAAAGGGCATTATCTGTTTATCTACAGCGGAAGGAGACTAAAAGTGTCTAAAAGACATTGATTTAACACTGAAAATTAACACCAGGCAGTGCTAATGCCATTTTAATGCAAAATAGATGGCTTAGATAAGAATCGGAGTTTATGCGGTATGTAAAATCATTATGAAAGGTTCAGTAGTACAAAAGATTTTAAACTGGGCTGTTGAGACAACTTAATAACAATGGTTTTGCTTTCTTCTCTGTTAAAAATGTAAAATGGTGGTGTATAGTATTGTGTGATTTTAAAATTATGAAATGAATCCTTGAAAATTAAAGGAACAATTTTTGCCAGTTTATTATCTAAAAAATGTTAATGTAGATATTGATACAGAAAAAAATTAATATACACTTCAAAAGATAATGTCTCGACAATTCCTTGTACAAAAATTTATAGTTTACAGATCTTTTATTATCTTATTTTAAATAAGAATGGCTCATTTACTTGTCCTTATGTGTAAAATTTGATGCACAGTATCAAAATTGGTTGTTACTAGGTATAGGTTGGTTGGTTGGTTGGTTGATTTAAGGCGGGGGTTGGGCGTTCGGCCCAAGCTTCTTGCACTGCAGCCTAGTGGCTTATTGTGCTCCCCTATCTTGCTAGAAAAGATTTGTTCTTTTTATAAGGTCCAGCAAATTCCTACCAAGTTATAGGTAAAAGAATGATTAAATTAGGAATGTTTTGTAGAACTTATATCAAATTCTTAATATTTTTTAAAATATTTTTACAATTAAGATGAAATGAATAAGAACATCTTGGCAATATGACCAAACCGCTTTACTTGTAAAATGTTACTATTTAAAAAAATTAAGGTGCATCTAATTGAATGTAATTTGGATACGAATATTAGTATGTAAAAATTGTAGATTGTCGTCATAACAAAAAAGTTCTATTTTGGTGTGTTATTGTGCATAACGAAACACAATCTAATTTCTGTTGAAGCCATACTATTCCACATAAAAAAAACATTAACAATAACGTGACAGTTTGACAGCTATCGGATAGAGTGTATTGCTAATATTATAGATCAATGTCGGCCATATTTTGTGTTCCAATATTCAAAAACCTGTCCCAATTTAATGATTTCTATGACTTTAATAACAACTTTGTAGCCACAAAAATGTAATGTATATTTTTTAGGCAAATAATAACTGGCGATAGAAAATATAAAAGGTAAAAGAGCGGGCACTAGTTAACACAAATATAAACTTTTTAAAGTACATAAGTATGTACTAATTTGTTTTAGGTATAAACAGCACTTACTTATCAGACATACAAATTCGTGTGCTTACAAGGGGATCTCGAAAACGGTAATAGATACAAAGATGGTTAAATTGAGGCAAAGTTACATATTTTTCGGCTTAATAATTTGGTGAAATAAAGTCGTAAATATTCCGAATACTTTAGGAGATATCCGAATAAAATCGAAATTTCCATTTTTGGTTTTAAATTTTTTGCGCTTTCATTTTTAACTTGAGAAAAAAATAAAAAATGCTTTTTTAGAGCCGTGTTTTATGTTCTATAAGATGGCCTTATTAGTTTTCAAATTCGACGTTTCGTACTCTAGTTACCAACCTCAAGTCAATTTTTTTAAATACGGACCTGAAATATTAAATACAGTTTTAGGGATTTCTAAGCTTTTGAAATTTAATACAATGTACAAATCATTGAAATTTTAACGTTTTGTCATTTATTAACACATTTTTCAATTATCTTTTTAATTTCATTACGGTCCTAAACATTTAGAGCAAAACTAAAAACAGAAGATTTCTGATTTAAAAAATCCGTCCATTTTTATTCAAAGAGGCTTAATATTTGATATTTTGTAAGAGAAAAGACCCAAAGACATGGCCTCAAATATCTAGGTCTGCTTATTTTTGTTACATGTTTTGCCTGAAATCATCAGATCTTCTAAACATTAAAAAAAAATTAAATTGTTTTCGAAACAAACATAAGAGCATTACAGTAACCTAACTAGTTTCAGTTCCCTTTTCTTCACTCGTGAGCATTATTTTTTTGCGTTTTACAGTATTTCATTCTAGGTCTAAGGAAAAAACTATAGGACTTAAGAGATATACGTTATAATAATTAAATAAATTAAATACTAATAAAAATAGAATAACTTCTCATGCCTTAAAAACTTGCTTACTTCCTAGCTTACAGTATTGTGACGGTCAATCTTATTGAAAAAATAAACAGCCCAGAAACCATAACTTGCTGTTATGTAATTTTAATAATTCAATCAATCAAAAAAATAATTGCCAGGGCCCTAATAGTAAAGAAAGGTTAATTTGAAATGCTAGTGATGTGTTATTTGATGACAAAACGTTAAAATTTTAAAAACCTTTAAATTTCCAAACCATAGTTCCTAAGTCCTTAAAACTGTTTAAAAAATTCCACGTCAGTATTTAAAAAAAAAATGAATTAAGGTTGGTATCTAAGAAACGAAGCGTCCAATTTAAAAACTAAAAACGCTGTCGTATAACATAAAGAACGGCTATGAGAAAGTGTTTTTTTATTTTTATTTTTTTAAGTCAAAAATGAAGGCGTAACTTACTAGTAACCATTTATATATAGATATCTAAGGTATGAGGTATACTATGGATCGATAGACACCTACGTACTAGAGGAACAATAGAAACAACTTTTTAAGTCTTAGGTTATTTTGAAGTTACTAGTAATCTGAAGATTAAAGTAGGTACATGAATATTTTCGGAAATTGTTTTCGTTGATATGGTAATGATTCCAAATGAACTCTTCTGATAGGTTATAAAAAATAGTGGGTTCGAAATTTTCACGTGAACTAATACATCTCAATAAGTTTGCCCATAACTGTGATGTTAATTGTTTACTTCCATCTATTATCCGGCTGATCCAAAAAAAAAAACAAATGTTGTTGGTTATAACCGATAATATTATTTTTTGAAAACTCCTAAAATAATTTTATTTATTATTCTTATTAACCGGCTGTAATGGTTAATTCTTCTTCTTGTATTAATCGCGTAACATCGTCATAAGTTGTTAGCAAGTCGGCTTTACACTGCATAGGTACAAGAACGTTGCCCTGTGCGACACCTGAGGATAGAGTAAATGCAAAAATAAACATGAAGGTTATTTTTGCATTTTTGGTTATTACTAGTCTTACTTACACTACAAAATTTTTATAGTTTTTGCTTCTCTAATTTTAATTATATATAGAAAACATCCGACCAATTTGTATAAAATAACTTTCCCAAATACTCATAGATACCACCTTGCTATTAGTAAACAAACACTCAATAATTTGCTTAGTTTTTTGTAATTCGTGCCAAGAAAATCCGCAAGGTAATACCGTTAACTTTAGTGCGGTCAGATTCACCAAACCAACATACCCTGAATGAATGAATGAATACCTAAAGTATTGTAATCTTAAACTGTTTTTATTAAGGACAAAATCGATTATTTTACGTATATTTGTTGTTACGTATCCTTAAAGGTTTATAAACCCTTTTGAAAACTTTTCTTTACTCAAAAGTATCAACAAATAGCTTCACCATTAATAAAACCACAGGGTATTAGACAAATCAATATACTTTCTTCCAAAATCTTCTCATTTGATAAGACTAAGCCTATCTTAAGGTCTCAGGGCACGAATTTTGTAATTGTTTTATTTATCCTCAGAAATTAATTTGATCTCATAAATAACTCTCGTGGCTTTGTGCGCAGTGTTTTTCTTTTGCACCCGACACCAACGGCTATCGGCACATAGGGCACGCCTACAATTCTACGTCACAACGGAAAGTTAAATTGGGCGAAAGCATACTTAAGATTTCTTGTTTTTGTAGATAACGTATCTTTCATAATAAAACGCTTTCTAACTTATTTTAATAGGACTTCGGTTTCGGAATAAGTTATATTTAAAAGTTTGATTTTTAAATTGTTGGCTTTATCTATTTTAGTTTTTAAAGCATATATTTTTTGCAATAATATGGAGTCTCATTTATGTTTCTCTATACAGGGCACCGCTGATACATTGGTAATTATGACAGATGTCCAGTGTTGCCACAAAAGTTTAACAGATTAACTTAAAAACCGTAACAGATTTACTAAAATAGTAACAGCATTAGAGAATATCTTCTCCTTTCTAAAAAAAAAAGGTCACCACCCCTACCCAAGCTACGCAAAGGGCGAACCCGACACAAAAGTGATGACTAAAAAACCAAAAAAAAAGGTCCTCTGTCGTCACCTAACCAAAAAAAAATCAAGCTCAAGAAAATGTAACAGATTGCTTAAAGGCGTAACAGCGTAACAGATCCTTAAAAACAGATCTGTTACAATTGTAACAGATCGGCAACACTGCAGATATCAAGCATTGGCCTATTTATTTTAGACCAAAGGTATACTTGAACTCTTTGGTGCCCGGTTGCATATTCGTATTGAACGTAGATTATTTTACAGCGGAAATGCGCGACCGATATTGCACAAATCTGTGCAGTATCGGTCGTTCGATAATGTACGTATATCGGCTTGATTCGGTTGACTTCGATGTGAAATAAGCTACGTCCGATACGAATATGCGGCCCGGTTGTACAATTACGATATACTTTGTTCAGCGTTGAACCAAGCTTATACTTATGTTGACAACACCTTTACATTTTTGTTGGTTGTCAAAATAAAGTGTGTGCTTGGTTTAACGTCTAACTAAGCTTAAGTCGTAATTATATATCCGGGTCTTAACAAGACAGGCAAACAGATTAAAATAAATCGCACCTGCTCAAAAAGTTTTAGTAAAGACACCAGCAAACCTTTTTAATAATGTCAAAATCAAGATAACCTAAAGTTTAATCACAAACAATTTTCCAACAAAGCTAGTGTAATTTTCTGGTTAATACATATTTTATACTTTACCAGTCGGGGGCATGCAATTAAATTAGAAGTATTCGAATTAATCATATCATTAGCAAATGATATAAATCTTGTAACAGCTAACCAACACATATGATGGACAGGCCACGAAAAATTCGCCTTGCTACTGTTAGTAGCAAATAGCGGCATGTTGGAGCATTGAAAATGAGATGAAGAAGTCAACGCTACGGGCTTGACCGTTGAACGACAGAACGTGGGATTGAGGTGGGCTAAACAAGTCGTTGAACATGGCATTTTAGTCGATTTCCACGTTTTCCGTGTACAAAGTCATCTATAGCTATAGCAGGATATTAGAATCTGAATATTTTGGAAAAAGAAGTTAGTTTATGGCCATATCCTTTTAAATACATTTTTGAATTTTTATTGAAGATGGATGGATATTCATCGAAATAGCTGATCTTTCATAAACTTTACAGATAATAATACAATATTTGTTATTACTGAGCGAATAAATGAAAATATTTTGTTCTAGGCGCCAACCTGACAAGCAACGGCTTTTACGTTGTACGTGGCGCAATGGTTTCATGCACACGCTGGGACTTTTTAAACATTTGTTCTTAAATGGATTCGAACGCGCTAGAAGTTCCCATACTAAATTTAATTTTTAAAAAAATATTTATTTGGGTGTGAGAAAGTTATTTTCATGCAAAAAAACAAATCGAGAAAAAAGATATAGGCCAATAAAAATAATAAAAAAAATAACTAAAGTTTATAGTATTGTAAAAATTATTGGGAACTATTTATTTAAAAAATACATATTCTCCAATATCTACAGTCCAAATTAAAAAAGTTTTAAAAAATCCGTCAATAAACATGGACATGATTCGGTTCAAGAGAATGCAATGTTCTTAATATATACCGGGTGGTGCATCGTGGTTTGAAACATAGGAAATTCCGATGTATACTGTCCAAATATTTGCTCCCCTGTTGATTTTACAGCGAGAGAGAGAACTTTTTAGGGTCTCTTTTAGGGAGTTTAAACAATTTTGGACATATCGACCTTAACTTATTTAAATAGGATTGCCGTTGGTTTTTCATTGGAATTTAACAGGTGATGCTGCAGACACCCGCATTGATTTTACTTGTCAACCTATAATTTGTCATTGTCAAATCCAATTTAATAGTATTCGATTTTTACTAGTAATAAATTTTTACTTAGGTAAATATTATGAGTTACATAATTCAAGAAAAAGTGACTAAGATAAAATGGTATTATGCGGAGAAAATCTTAAGTATCTGATATGTTTTCCGTTTATTTCCCTGGTAGATCCATTCCTACCAAGTCGGCAATATTAAAAGTTATTACTATGTTTGAGGCGAAAGTCACTGTAATAAACAACTGCAAATGCATACCACAGAATCATGAGAGAGCTGAAGAAAACAATCATAGGAATCTTAATATTTTACTTCAAGTCGAAGAAAATAAAAATAACAGTTTTTTTTTATGATAAAACACCTGCACTGTAGGAAAAATCCTTTAAGGCGCTCTGGGAGCGGTGCGAGTGCGAAAAAAGCGATTAACGTTGGTCTTGAAACGTTGAAGATTGTATTCATTGGGAAGCACGACCTCAGGAAGATCATTCCACAAAGATGACGTTCTCCAGATGAAAGAATTCTTGAACAATGAAGTTCGAGGAGTACTAAGCTGAACAACATATGGATGAGCGGCAGTGGTTCGCCGTGTATTTCTGTTTTGCATTGCTCTAGGTGGAATCAAGTGGGCAATGTCAGTCGAACACCTGCCATGGAAATATCTGTAAAAGAGATCCAAATCACCAACCTGTCTTCGATGCTCCAGGCTATCGAGGGTCTTGGTCAGCTCGGGGTCGCCGATCAGACGAACGGCTCTCCTTTGAATGGAATCCAGTAGCCGAAGGGTGTGCTTGGGTGCAGAGCTCCAGACATGATGGATTCTAATGATGGTGGAATCTGGGCTTTATAGAGTGTCAAAAGTTGATGAGGTGTGTGCAACCTTTTGGTGCGGAAAAGTACACCAAGTTTCTGTCAGTACTAGCATTCTCGGGCAAGGGGTATAAAAACATCACACCGTACTGCGAACTTTAAGAAAACATAAATATCCTTCATTTAAGTATCAAAAACATCAAGAATTGGTATAGAAGGGGATGAAGAGCAAAGATCACTTTTTTTTTAAATGATGGAACGAGCTAACAACAACAGATATTTTTTACAAAATGTTAGTTTCTTAGACGAACTCACGTTTAAATTAAATAAATTATCGGTACTAGAGCCTACAAAATAAAGATCGTCTTGCATGCACTCGAACTCAATACTCTCAGAAAGGGAATTTCTGAACATCGCATCATTGGACCATTTTTTATTAATGTAAATCTTACTGATACAACATATTTTGATCTTCAAAATCAAATTGGATTCGTACTGGAGAAAGTCACTGATGAAAATCAGAAGATTTGGTTCCAAATGGATGGTTGTCCGGCCCACAATTCACTTGTGGTACGCGAGTATGTAAATAATGCATTTAATGGGCACGTTGTCAGTCCAAACTCAACATTAATTGACCAGCTAGGTCTCCTGCCCTCTCACCAAACGACTTCTTCCTCTGAGGTCATTTAAACATTTTTTTTATAAAAAGAAAATTTAGAGCAGTTAAAAATGCATTCATTTTTAATGCAATCTGAAAGACTGAGAGAATTTTACGATCGTTAAGGATATTGTTGTAGGCAGCAAATGGCGGTTTATTTGAACATTTAACTAAGAATTAACAATATTCCAAACGATTGTACAGTTTTTTTAAAAGAAAATTATTAGGTTTCTTTTATAAACAATTATTTATTTTTAAACGCCCCCTTATTCTCTTCCCCCGTTAGCAATTCTTGATGATTTTAATTTTATTGTAAGTAAAATAATTCGTTTTCTATTAAAAGATCCGTTTTGAAAATAATGATCGTTTTAATTGAAAATATTAGTTAATTCAGTGTGAAATGTACCTGTTAATAATTTTTAAAAAGCCTACTGTTTGCAAATTTCATTTGACAATGACAAATCACAGGTTGACAAGTCCAATCAGTACTTGTGGCCGCAGCATCGCCTGTTGAATTCCAATAAAAACCGCAAACCTATTCAAATAAGTTAAGATTTTTTTGTCCAAAATTTTTCAAACTCCGTATGTGCACTTACCACACAGATACCCTAAAAAAGTCTTCCAACTACCCCGCTCTAAAGTCAATAGGGGAGCAAATATTTAGACCGTCTAAAACTCCATACCACCCGGTATAGATATACTTTCGCATAGAGCTGGTAACTTTGGCGAAGAATTTAGAAATATTGTTCGGATCCACTAAACATTCAATAAACGCGCGTGCGGCCAGTTGACGCGACGCTCGTTGGTGTAAATACGCTAACGCTATGTCCTACGTGAGCGACTTTATGCGGCTGAGACGGAATTGCGTCTCTGCCGGTTTTCGCGGCAGGACTGTCCTACGTGGGCGGCATTCAGGAGCAATGCCGCGTTTAGTTTGAAAAATGTCCGTGTTCGGTACACGTTAATTTTTAGTTAGTGATGCTAATAATCGTATCTACCGAAGAATTTATATAAAAACGTTCTGCAACTAAAAATATTTATTTAGAAAGTGCCAAATATGGCGAATATTATTAATTGTATCAAAAATGTCAACAGCAACGTAAAAAACGCCTCCGCCTCTCTGGCGAATATTTCAAATAAAATTGAAATCCTGGGCCGCCACGTCCCCCGACATCGCTTAAGTAGGACAGGTAGGCGCTTTCAATGCATTTCCGCGTTGATGCCGCTCACGTAGAACACAGCGTTACAGTGAATTGTGTGTACAGCTCCGTTTCGTGGCCTGGTAGATTTAAACGCGAACATTTGTTTCGTTCGCTTGACGCTGACGCTTGTAGCCAGAAGCGAATTCGCCCGCAGCGGTAATAATTGTCTATCGAGCGCAATAATTGTTATATTGCAACTACGACCAATCATAATTTAGGTTTAAGATTGTTAAGATTTTGTGTCATATTCTTAAATTTTTAATGAGTTCTAGCTGCTATTAAAATAAATTAAGTATTTTCGACTGTAAAATAGCTTTAAAATATACAAGCCCTACGAGCTGTATAGGAAGAGATATGAAGGGCACCGATTTTTGCGTGCCCTAGTATATAAATCCAGCTCTGGAGAATTAGATAGATAACTATGAGTTATGATTGGCGAAGATCGCAAGATGTTTATGTGAACAGACTGAGCAGCATGATCATTATGGCAAGTTAAAAGCTACAAAAATATAATAAAACAGACACTATATCAGGCTTTGAAGTTTGAAATCGGGTACAATTCGTGAACAAGAGGCCGACCAGAAAACAAGACGGGGTCGTGATACAATCACCTCCTTCGATACGGCTGTGGTAGAAGGACCCAAAGTCTCGGCCTGGAAAAAGTTATTCTATCAGTTTATTGTTACGTTTTATATGTTTTGCCCTATACGATTATCATTGGACCTTAAAAACAATTAGAAAACGTGTAGTTATTGTTGAAGCAAAAATAAGCACATCAAACATATAATACTAAATAATAATTATTATAACTAGACTAAAATTGGTAACATCTAATTAATTATTGTATTCTTTGAAAAAATTTCTAATAGTTTTACGTATAAGCTAAAATAAAATTGAAAGGCAATATTGAACCACTGTTAAATTTCCATCAAATTTCTAAATTTCTAATATTCCCCAAGCCAAAGTACCCACCCTGTAGAAGGATTTCGTGCACATACAAAAAGAAAATGTTATTGTGTAAAAGAGTTTTTAATTTAAACCGAAATGAGCCGAAATAAGAAATTGAAAACCTAGAACTAATTTTAAGGCGCATCTTTTGATTTATACACTCAGTTATATAGTGCCAATTTATTTTATGACAATCCCTACTATAAGGATCCCTTTTTCCTCTGACTAGAATGAAAGTGTTGCAACAATAGAGCCGTTAAGCAAAACTGCTTTGGTTTAGATTTTCAAAATTGATTTATTTCTTCACACTATATACAAGTAGAATCCTAAAAACTAAAGACCTCAATTAAAACTACAATTGTTTATATACCTTTTGTACAAAAGTCACTTGTTAAGCTATGTTCATATATAATATAACAAGTGCATTAATCGGTAATTTTAGGAAAATAGGCTTGAATGCAATTTGGAGCCAGAAAAAGCATGATATACTATCACGATAATTTTTTGCAACAATAAAATAACCATGGTAACACACAATAAAATTATGGTATTTAATTGTTTAAATATGGAGTTTGACAGGTGAATGGAATTCTCACAATAATTCTTGATAACGTCTAATGTTTTTTTCCTCAGAATATCATCATGTGATGGGGAAATAAAATAATGAAATTCGCTATTTGCGGTGCTTAATGTTAACTATACTAGTCCAAAATTACTGGTAGTGATTCATCGCTTTCATATGGAGGCGATATGCGAAGTTAGAGAAAACAATTCCTGTGTATTTTTGAAATTCTAATAGATCAGAATGTTTTCTTTCCTCTGACCTCGTACAACCTCTTGATATGTAAGCGATGGATCACTGACAGTAATTTTGGACCTGTAATATATATGGTTTTAACAAGAGGATATCCTCTTTTTTTAACACTGTTAAATGTCTATTCAAATTGCATAGTACTACCAAGCAGCAGGAGACTTTTCTACTAGTAGGATGTCACTAATATACCGGTTTCGACCCCTTGCAGGTGGTGACATCCTACCAGTAAAGATTCTTTCGCTTGGTAGTATTATTCAATCTGAATAGTATTTTGATATCTAAGAGTTACACAAAACACAGCAGATATTCTTTAATACAGTTGTTTAATCCTTATATTAAGAATCATCAAGTGAACATTTTCTTTAGAAAATTCTATACTTTTCTTTACGTAGATCTGATTTCGTCATTTGCCTAGATACCTACCTGTTAGCACGACAGCAGTATAATAAAAGTGTATCGAATTTGACGCGCCCTTTTACATTTACACCTATAGCAGAGGTTTTGGAATTTTCGGAAATAAAGCTGGTTTAAATTATTCCTTTTTAACGACAAATCACGAATTTGTACCTACCATTTAGCAGTTTGAATATAAACACCAACATCCATTAAAAACATATTTTTTTAAATATCCATGATAAAAAAGTTTTTCATTTGTAGAAAACTTTCTTAAAGGCCTTGAATATTGTTTAATTTTTCAATTAAAAAAATAATTATATATCTGATTTTTTAGCAAATCCACTATAATTACACCGTTATTACTTAGGATTACCCGTTCCAAGATAAAAAGTAACAAGTATTATAAGAAAAGAATAACCCCACATCATTAGGGCAGTTACAAACCAACAATAACAATTTTTAGATATTTTCTTTAATGGAAAATAAAATATAGTGCCTGCAAGTTAACATTATTTTCTTTCATAGTTATTATTTATTGGTTTTAAAACAATACAAAAAAAACGATTACGTTAATATTACATATGTTAAGAGTTAATAAGACTAGTGAGGTAAACGTCATTTTATTTTTTGGTCAATAGTTCCTTACCTTATTGTTTTAACCAAAAAAACGGTCCAGTAGCGAACTTTTGAGTTTACTTATTAAAAAGTTATAAATATTTGGTAATTCATTAAATTACTGTAGAAAATCTATCAAAATTTGTAAAATGTTGTTTTTTGCGTTAATTATATTGTAAATTAAATTTGCTTAAACTCAAAACTGTTGGCAATGAGCCTTCGCAGAATGTTATTGGCTTGTTATTTGGATAAAACAGAAAACAAACGAAATATTAATCAGAAAATGAAATCTTAAATACATCCCTAGTCCAGCTTTAAATGGATATATTATATTATTGTCGTTGACGTTGAATAAAAATAATTGTAGTATTGATTGAAATTCCGGCATGCCGATGCATGAAATTAGTATTCTTAGAACTCGTTTATATTTGTTAAGACTCTTCTTCATCAGGAGAGTTTACTGGTTACCCATCGCGAATTTGATTACAGCTTTTAGACGCGTCGATTTTTTGACTGGCATTAATTACTGGAGTTATTTAGACAAGTTCGCTCGCATATAAGCTTCCACGCCGTCGAGTAGCTAGTAAATTGTCCTTTGGTGTAAGGGTTTAACAATATTAGATTTCACTAAAAAATTAAGTCAACATAAATAACTATTGGTTTCTAATTATTCATAATTTTATACTAAAAAAAAATGTATTCCTCTAGGATTTCACGTTGGATTTTTACTTCCGACAATTCTGGACTGATCCGAGACTTGCATTCCGCAAAAGGCCACAGGTAAGTTATCTGATCAATTGTAAAATTAACTTTGGAGTCTTTGTTGCGTCAGTTTTAGATCTTTTGGAGTAAATACCCTACCAGAGGGTAAAAGCCTTTTATTCATTATCTACTTGGATTAAAATAATTATTTATCAAAGTTCAAGTCAAAATATGCTTTAAGGTCATCTTTATCGCTAAACTTACTAAAAAATATAATAAAGTTAAAATTTAAATATTAGATTGAACATGCAGTCATGCTCATCAAAATATTCATGTAAAGTAAGCGCCACAAATATAACATTATTGTTTACATCTTTTTCTTCTTTGTGAACCATTGCAGACCCTATACGACCAGTATTACTGGTAGTCCTTAATAATATCAACCTCGTCAACGTATGAAATTTGTCCTTACAAGATCAATATTAGTATTGTCATTATTACAAAATTATTATTATTACAAAATATTTCCATTATTATTGTGATTTATGTTAACGAATACTTCCATCATTTAATGATTAACATCTGGTATCGGCGCGTCGACTTCGAGCGATCTGAATTAGTGTGATTAAGTTCCAACTGACTAAGTCAATGAGAAGCAGAAAATCAGCTCCAATGGCCGAAAGAATTAGAGTAGGTTTCCTTGTACTCCACGATGACTCTTTTAAGTTCTTTTTATAGGAACATCGCTTTCTTTGTTATATTTTTAGCTGGAGTTTTTTTACAGAAGACGAAAATATAAACAATGTTATGTTTGTGGAGGTTACTTTACCTACAATACAAGGTGACCCGCTCTCAATACAGGTTTTCATAACGAATAAAAAAACTAAGAAAAGAAGGTGAAAATTATTTTTCTCTAAGATGCCCCATTCCAATGCTATTCAAATTCTGAAAATGCCATAGTTTAAACGTCAATATTTCAAAAAAAATTTAATCTAGACCATGACTTTTTTTACATACGTGGAATTTTATAGATAATAAGAAAATATTATAATATAGGTATATTAATAAGTAATAAAGTATATTGGATATGCCCTGACTATTTGAGACACCCTATATAAATTAAAATAATTTTAAATTGTAAAAGGTTTAACAGTTTAGATGCTATGGAATCCTGCGTAGAGAGCGTGCCACCCTGTATAATAAGCTCTGTCTAATAGTCCATTTTTAAAGTTTTTTATTTGAAAGAATAGTCCATACTTTCTTATTTAGACCGACTGTATTTAAAAATATAATATAGGTCAATATTATATTGAGATAAAGAGGTATAATACATTTCTCAATTATAATGGCCCAATATTTTGCCCAATCATTGTTTTTACTTTCCCGACAACAAAGGGATTAGTTGGGTCTTGCATAAATGCCTTCCACTGCATTTATCATCTTTCTTGACCACCCGATTCAACACTGTTTTTATCAGGCTCACGAGCATTATATTTAATCTTTTAAGTCGTTTTTATAACCCAAAATGTTAAAAACGCCATTTTCTCAACATGTGTGTTGTGGGTTAACGTTGTTTTGCATAACACCATCCATTTTTTGTTTATATTTTATATATATTTTTTTTATTTCCACAGGTCGAAATGTTGTCTGTAGGCTCGGAATTTATCACAAACATATGGGTGCCTGACACGTTTTTTGTAAACGAAAAAACGTCATCGTTCCACAAAGCGACAACGTCTAACGAATTTATACGAATACATCATTCTGGTAGCATTACTAGAAGTATTCGGTAAGTAATTCAATAAAATTTATTTAGATTTAAAAGATTCACAGGGGTTTGGTTAACCGCGTAATAAAAAGACAATATTTAATCAGAGGCTTGGAGGATCGAATCGAAAAAGAAGACAAATAAAACAATCAAATTTTAAAGTTTTTATTTAAAAAAAAGTTGCATTACTGTCATTGTCGTGAAAAATTTAAATATTTAAGAGTTACATGAATTTTCACGCCGCTCTGCTGGAAGAATCTTTGTCGAATCTCCTTTATATCTAATATGTAAAACAAAATTTTATTCGGGTTGTTTAGTTCTTATTATATTTAGCATACGTTTGATTAAAATCACTGTTTCACTCTAAAATCCCATATAGAGAAAACTCGGCAACAGTGTACAGCCTATGTGTCATCTGGGTTATGGCTGACGCCAGTAGCGTATTTAGGGAAGGCTGCCGGATTGCAGCTCCCCCCCCCCACACCTCAGAAGCTCGGTGTCTAATAGTTAATTGATAACTAATTTTTCGTCTTACACCTTTTACTAATATTTGATATTCGGCCACATTCCGCTACATTTTACCAAGATTTCAAAAGTCACTATCATCAATAGTCGATTTTTAGTTAGTGGCACTAACAACTAAGCTCGAGCTGTCCGTCAAGCTGACTATGCACCGTACTCAAGTTGCACCGTTAGTTTGTTTAAAACGACGTTTCTACTCACACGCTTGAATGAAGAAATTATTGCGAATTATTATCTTAGCTGGTTTTATATAGTTTTACCGTTTACACGTTGCTAAGTAGTTTGTGAGTTGTGTATCGGAAATGAACGTTTTTTCTGGGTTTTCGATCAGTAAAACAGAATTTCGTTTAGAATAACCCACTTTTTTAATCTTGTCGGGCAAGTAGATACCGGCCAAACTGTTTGATGTCGGTAACCTTTATAAATACATTTTCGATGGTCCCTTCTATACTAACATGACTGCATTTGAATAAACACGTCTTAATATTAATTAATAATTAACTAACCAGCAACTTTGATGGTGGCATTAATGACATTGGCAGGGCCGAATTGATAATCCTTTCAAAAGACATATGTAAAATTAACATTTTTTTTTTAATATGGTGGCTCACTTATAATAAAAAACAAAAACATGAGTAGGTACTTTATAGTTTACTATTACAATTTTTCAATTAAATTTAACTTTTACCTAGGGTTCCTTTCAAGACTTATGCGGACATTTTTATCTTATGATCTTATTAATTGATTATTGGGATTTTTCCTCTTCGTTCTCTGACAGGGTCATTTCTGACGAAACTTACAGTTTAATCTGGACTAACCACGAACATTGGTCATTAGAAGCCACCCAAAAAGCTCTCATTCGGTCTGGTTACCAGCGTGAATAGGATGTCCGGGGATTGATACATTATTCACTCTTCTTATTTTCTTTTTGCACAACTCTGAACCCATATTATGCCTTTAATAATAAAATCCACCGTGTTAGAACTAGTGTATACGAATCCATAATCTCTTTTCTTAGAAAAGAAAAACTGTTTTTTTAAACCACTCTTATTTAATAATAAAATAAAGGAAGCCGGGGACGTACTACATCAAGGTAATTAGATAATAGGAATATTTAATTTTGGGGATGCGGTCTAAGGCTGTTCTTTTGTCTAGAAAAAAATATTCCTTTTAGAAAAATAAGATCCTTTTTTCTTTTCCAAAAATTCTCAAAAAACAAATTTTCTCAAAACAGATTTCAAAAAATCCTTCTTTCTTTTATGAATTTTTAAATTCAATTTACTTACATGCAAATTTAATGATATTTTGGTTATAAAGATTAAGTTATAGAAAAACATAATTAATTACATATTTGGCATTAATTGCTGTTGGAAAATGGCTTTTTTTACCGTGTTTTTAAAATTTTTATTAAAATTATTGTTATTTATTTTACAACATATCTACAGGGACTAAGATTTGCTTATCAAGAAGCAGATTATTTGATACGGTTTTTATTGCATTTTGTTGTTATACACCGCTGTAATTTTGAAGTATGTCGTGGTGGCCGCCATTTTATTGAATTTATAACCATACTTACAAATTGAAGTGCAGTCTAATTTTCTAGAAATTACTATGTGTTTTAATTAATTTAAACATTTTTTGAACATAAAAATTTGGTTATTGTGTATAACAGAGTTATAAAATTAATAATAAAGCCAACAAATGATTTAATAAAAATCAGTATCCATCAGGACATGAGGCAATGAGATTTAAATACAAAAGTATCATTTAGACTAACTTTAGAAGTATGTATTTTTCATAAAACAAAATTATCTTCCAAAATAAATCAACCAAAGTATTCAGTATTAGAAATAAACAAGCTTCCTGCAAAAAGTCCTACCCTAAGACATGAAATGTGCATTCTTATTTATACTTCAAATGAAAATACAGAAAATACCTTAAGGAGATTAAATAGGACAAATTATATTATCATATTCACGAAATTGCTGTCTATGCAGTAAAATAAAATTTAATTTATTTACATGAAACGGAATCATGAAATTGAGTCCTCGCTTTGCTTTTGACGTGTTAAAATTTGAAAATTGATTACAAAAGTTTGAAAAATTAATAAACTGCGATGTAACAAATTTATTTTGTCCGACGGACTTTAAATTAGCTTTAGACATTTCATTTTAATGAGAAAAATGATTTGTGATATCACGAAGACTCCGAAAGTCATTTATTTTATTTTAATAATTTTAATTTGTAGTTTGCGCATTGACGCGAATGTCTAGTTGGATAGGAATGAACCTTTTAATTTTTTATTTGGAAATACCTTAATCGACTCACATACAGTGTCGGCATCCAACGTAATCCAAATATTACATTAGAATAAAAGTGTTTTACAGAGGAAGAGTTTCCTTTCAAAGAGCTTTAGTTCCTAGCCGGTATTATGGTAATTCAGGAAATTGAAAGAAGGTATTAGCCAGCCACACACGAAGTCTCAGGAGCGCAGGATTGTAATTTGCCGTTCTGAAGTCGCAAGAGAAGTGCTGTGTTAGTGGAGTGTCATGATAAAAGATTTTGAGCGTTTAAAAAAGTTTGGCGCTTCAAATCGCACGTATTGGCAGTGCCGTTGACAGCAAGCGTGGAGTCTTGTTTTTTTCCGGAATTTTAAATTTATTTTACATATGGGTGACAGTCGAGAAGTAGTATATTATTTATTAATAAAGAAAATCATTGTTATTTTAAAATATTTATTATTTTATTAAAAAAGTGTTGATATTTTCATAAAATACTTTGATTATTTTGTCTACTTTTGAAGCTTTTTATTTTTGTTATACCAGTACTCAAATTTATAAAGGATTTTTTTAAAGATTTATTTCTAAATTTAGTACCAAAGATTAAGTAAGTACAAGAACTTTTGTTAGGTACAGGGTCAACCAACCATGACTCAACTGAGGCCTATTTTTTGAGTTTCCCTGTATTTTGATTAAAACCCACCATCTTGTTTATGTTTTACTGTAGATCTAAAATTGTCATTTAAATGGAGCTTAGCTTAAAACAAAGGAACTGTGGCGAAATATTGTGGTTTCCTTAATGGATTTTTTGGATATATTATTATTTTCTCTAAGATCAGCAACAAGTTGTAAAGGACCCTATCTTGACCTGTCTTCCAAACTTGTCTTCGACCAAATGGATCGTTTTAGTTAATTATACAGAATAGGCATATATCATAGCACATGCAATAATTTTTTTCTTTTTATTATTTTATATACATTATTATTGAATTATTAATTACCCTTGGTACAATTCACACTGTTTTAGCAAGTGTTTCAGAATTTCAAATCTTTCCGATTTAAGACACTTCTGGCACGAAACACTTCGGAGTTTAAGTCTAGACTAAATCCGTATATCAGTTTTGAGCATTTGTGGGCAAAGACGCTCATATGCGTGCCGTTCCAAGTATCTGACTCCGGAACGTCCCATACCTACGCGCGATCCGGAGTCTTCGTATATGGCTGACTATATAGTAATATTGGTAATCACCCGACACTTCAAAGTAAGAAAAGCCACGCCTCCCGCTATTATCATTACACAAAAATTAATACTATCAATGAATTCTACATATTATAAAATGAATAATGTTTGAGCCAGCTGAACAACTATACATTTTTATTTTTATAATACCGGCTCACGTTATCATAAAATTCTCTACCTCTTACACTAAAAAATTATAGAATGATTAGGTAAGTACTTACAACTGTCTGTACGAAGTTATTTTTTATATATAATTAATTCTATACTATTTAACGCACCATTAGTTTGCACTAATTCTGATGAGTTTTAAATAGTACAGGAAAGAGAAAAATACCATATTTATTAATGATAAAATAAGTAAAATGACACTTAAAATGCAAATGCTCATAGTTTCATCTAGATTCGATCAATCCGTTCCATTATCAATTAATTAGATTGTGTCTTGGACTTTTTCTACTCCCACACGGATATTTGCTGTTTCATTTACACTAAAGTGTTTGAATAAATGGGTTATTCCGGTTAATTGAATAGATATAACTTCATATCCCTCCTAGTTAGGATATGAAACTCACCAATCACAGTGATCAATTACAAAGAAACGGAATTTATACGTTATATACATTTTACGCGTCGTTTTATGAAAAGTAAGGTTAAGAATATATTTCAATAAGATACAAATCTGCGAGATAAAATTTGTTATATTTTTATTTGAATTAAACATCTATCCCAGGGTCTACGCATACACAATTTTTTTCTAAACAGTACACGGATTGGAGCGAGAATTAAAGATATAAAACCAAAATATATTTTACCGAACTTTTGTTATATTTTATTCTGACCGAACTAAAGATTTGTGTACAAATGCAGTTTCTCTTTATTTAATACATAATATGTACCTTAAACCTACAATGAATGTTTTGTATTTGCCTTTGGTTGGTTTTTTGAAATGCAAATATTATTTGTTCTCGTTTCTGATATATTTTCAACGGGGCTCCAATCCCAAACTTGCATTATACAAACAGATATAAAAAATAACTGGAAAATCTTCCCTAAATAATGAATATGAAACCAGATAAAACAGAGGAAATTATAAGATTTCTAGAAAAAAAATAATTTAACTTTTTAAGCTTATTGTCTTGTTTACTAGTGGTTTTAAGATTATATTATTTCTATTGCATTGCCACCTCCCTTTTTACGTACGTGGAAAGCTTTACCATAGCGAAAGTTAAATGTTAATATTAATGCACAAAAAGCCCAGTGGCGGCTCGCGGTCTTAAAAAATGGTAAACAGCTAGGTATAGTGCGGGTACTTACACAAACATTGACTAAAAACCCGTGTAACAAAACGTCTCACTTGTCCTGATCTGTCCAACGACTATATGAAGTTTCCAACAAATTACAAACTATGTCATTAATTAGGTTAATTTTTAAAACACACAACAAAGTAGGTACGTACACTACTGAATTAACTGAAAAATAAAAACAAAACTTTTTTTTCCCCACAGTAAATCACGTAAAAACGATATCTATAACCGTAAGTTTCGCGAGGCCTCAAAATAAATACCTTAAGGTTAGGCGAACCAATGCTAAAACAATGGTGCATACGACTGATTTATTTTTAAATTGCCCTTCATCATAATGCAAATTGTTGCATGCTGCTTGCGTGACTGACGTCACGTAACCATAGCCACGGTGAATATCACAGCCATGTTGGGTGTTGGGTCTTCACTTACTTTGACGGACACGGTCGCTGGGGCGAGCTAAAATGCACGAGTTTTTATAATTATTATCCATCGAAGTTAACCATGGCCCTATTATGCATAGCTACATTCGGATTAAATTATTATTATTAATTCGAGCATAATTATTTTTTAAGGGCTAAAGTGGTAGCTGCCTGTATTGATACATTAATATTTAATATTGTCGAAAAACTTTCCACTTGGTTGTATTTTTTTTACTTCACCTGACGAGCCGCCTTTGCAAGAGCCGTTTTTAACTGTTCAAAACCACCAATTTCTTCCGTAATTCTTTAAATAAAAAATTTAAAGTTTTAAAAATAAATAAGTTTTGAAGTAACCGCCACAAATAGGCTTAACATTATGGTTTACATTTCCATCTTCTGTAAAAAAAACTCAAACAAAAAATATAACAAAGGAAGACGACGTTCCATCAGTCTACATGGACTACAAGAAAGCCCACTGTTATGAATATATTATTGACCCTCAAAGCCCATTTTCCGCTCGACTAATTGACCGTATTTCTGATTGCTAGTAGTCAAAGCGACGATACGACTCTTATCAATAGTATATCACATTAAAAAGGGATAGCACATAGCACAAAATCGTACTCCGGATCTAGCAACCAGCCACCATCTACTAGCCCAAGTAAAATTATTACGAAAAGTATTAAATCAAAAATTAATAAGTTTGGCGTATTATTTTAAAATTTACTTAACTTAAACTTATCTCCAGTCGTCTTCAGGTGATTACCTAACTTATTCAGTCAATTTTCACTAATGTTTTAAGCATTATATTTATTAATTTCGGTAATCAAATCTTTTATGAGAAAATAGATTTTAATATTTTATATTAATTAAGTTAAAAATATTATAAATTAAAAAAGAATTACATTATTTAATAGCTACATAAAATATAAACAATCTATCGCTTTTGTTTACAAAAAGGCGGCATTGTTTGATTGAGTATATGGAAATGTAAACAATAATGTTATATTTGTGGCGGCTACTTTAACTTGTCATTCTTCGGCAAAATGAAACCTTGAAAACCTCTTCCGGTCTAACCGTAAGTTAGTAGTTAACTTTTAAATAAAAAATCAGCATTTTTATTTAGTGCTTAAATTCTATATGGCATTTATTTCATTTTATAGTTGTATCATAAATCAAAATTAATTATCTTTTATTGCAGATTGACAATTACAGCCTCTTGTCCAATGAATCTACAATATTTTCCTATGGATAGACAATTATGTCATATCGAAATAGAAAGTTGTAAGTATATATAAATAAACCATATATTTTCAAGTAAAAATTGAATATGTTATATCTAAACATAAAGATAAAATATTAAATTTCAAAACGGATATAAATATATATAGAAAAAATAATTGGAACCTAATTTAACATCAAATAGACAATTAAAGAATTTCCACTGTCAGCAATTAAGAAAAATGACTTGATAAAGTAAATAAAAAATATTAATAATATTTTATCTGTGATAATTTAGATGAAATGGTAAGATATTGAGCCCTTATTCTTAAAACCAAGAAACCTGTAGATATTTGTATTACTCATAAAATGAGAATAATTGTGCTAAGGATAAGGGCTTTAAAATGTTTTATCCATAACCAAGTTCATGTAGAAGTAAATAATTTTTCAATCAATCCGAGAAACAAGTCCCAACTTTATTTATTTATAGGAATTACAAGGGGCATCAAAAGATACCTGTATATGTGCTTTAATGTAATACTGTCAGCTACGCAATACAGGGCACTGTTTGTCCACTTTTTGAAACCTGTTGCTTCATTAATTAATTTAGTTACGGTTTAAGAGCACTAAAGAGTCCGCAAAATTAAATTATAATAATTTGTCAATTATGGAAACAAGATTATTTATAGCAGTACACTCAGTAAATGGTAAAATTTATCGGCTACTCGTTTATAAAATGGCCAACCTTATAAAATGATACTTTCTCACCCTATGACGCAAAATAGCATTAATAAGGTCAACTGTTAAAATAAAAATAAGGTTGATTATGATTTTTGTAATATCGGCATCGTTTAGTACAAAAATCATAATCAACTTTTTTTATCCAACCAGACGTAAAATGGCCTTTTAACCCTTTATTTGAAGACCTGGGGCGGAAAGTGGTGCTCATTTTTTACTTACAAGAGGATTGGCAAACAAGGCAATAACCACAATTAATTTTATTGACTTTCAAATATTATGTTGTTGAAGAGAACATCGTCACGTCAGTACTTAGGTCAAAGGATTTAACTTGACGGGGTTAAAGATAATCGACTTGAAAGTTTTCATATAATGTTGTGCCCAGCTTGGCCATAGCTCGAGATAGCGAACAAAGTGATTGTGGATTTATGTGTCATTTGCGACCGATAAAGGTTTTTATATTTATTACAATACACTTAATAAGTAATTATATTGATGACAATTTTTCTCAACTACAAAATATGTTATACACTTCATAAATAATTATTAACATATAAATTATAATATGTCACTGAGGAATATTTGCGCGTTTCTGAATTCTTAATAAATGAAATAATTTTTTTTCTGAATATTTAATTTTTATATTAGTATTAAAATGAAATTCTATTATTTAAAAAAGAACGATAAACTCGTTGACCTGAATATTGGAACATGTATGGAAATTTTTCGTGATCGCACGGAAAACACAGGGTCATATAAGCTATGGCCAGAATTTTCGTTCAGAAGGTTGTGAAGAAAGAAAACTTCAGAATCAATTTTAAGCTAAACCAGTCAATCGATCTTACTATTATTTGAAGATTTCGATGTAGGGGGTTAACTCAATAACCTTTCCCCTGGCGTACGCGCCTGGCGTTACATCCATATTTATTTATTGTATGTTATTAAACTTACGGGTCAAATACCTCCAAAACTAAAGCCCTTAGCACAAAAATTGTTTTACCTTACGTACTGGGGTAGTACTCTCTTAAAACATAATATAAAACCTGATAAAATTGGGTATTGGCATGTGAACAGTTTGTTAGTTTTCTATTTTTTTAATTGTATTAATATATTTATTTTTATTTTTAAAATGAACGATTTAAATATTTCGAGAGGCCCGAAATTGTTATTATATACCCTTGGCAGAAAACAAATACTGTTTAAAAAAAAATGCAAGAAAAATATATTTCAAGCCACCTGCAAGTTCCTTATACTATAAGAATTATTATATTATTTTGTCTAACATAGTTACATATCAAAATACAAATCAAAAGGAATAGTACTACTAAGAAGTGAAAACTTTACTATTGGTAGAATATCACCACCTGCAGACCGGTTTCGAACGCTCATCAGTATAAGATAGCTCTTTTAAAAAAATGATCAATATATGTTTTGTAACTAAATTCGGACTCATTTAGGCTCTTAAATCAAGCCTAATTATCTATCTTTGGAAAAATTAAGTCGTACTAAAAAAAAACGTTGTAAGGATTTTATTTTTGTCTTTACACATTGGCCACTGAACCTGTCGTAACAATAATATTTGTCATTCTGTAGCAGATATAAGCTGTTTTTAAAGGGTTAGTTATTATAAAGGTAGATACACAGGCTTTCAAATTTGTAAGCTTTTCTATTTTTTATTACAATCGAGCACCGTTCTTAGGTTAATTTCTTCACAGGCGAAAAGCACTAACAGATAGCTCTTGATCCCAAAATAATGTTTAAAAATAATGAGTGAAAATTTTAAAGGTTATAAGTATAAGCATTTTATCCGAAAAGGCGATATTACTTGGTTGATTTTAAGAAAAATTATTTATATGAACATAGGTCGGTAACCGTTTTATTTCTAACATAAAAGATGAAATTTAAAAAAAAATGTTCCCAATACCTCTAAAACTGCTTTGTTTTGTTTTTTAATTTTGGTACATGCAGTTCGCATAAAAATATATATTTTCCAGGATTAAGGTTTTTTAAATTTTCATTAGTGGCGTCCCTATTAACATGCCCTAAAATACTTTTAATCAAACAAATGATAAGCCACTGATTTTTTTAAAAATAACCACTATTTTTTAATTATCTTCTATCTGCTCATAAAAATGGTCTTCTGACTTTTTTTGTCAATTTACTATTTTGAAAAAAATTAAATTAACTAGAAAAAAATTAGCGGCAAGCGGGCAACTACAATAAATTAACTGTTAATTCGTAACTGTTATTAAAGTTTTGATGTAAGTAATCACGTGCCAGTGCACTAAAATGTGCAGGTGCATCGTCGTGCATAAACAAAGGAACATCTTCAAACATAACTGGCTAATTATCTTCAAGAAACTGGCAATAATAATCGTTGGATAGGTCGTGGGGGAACAGAGTCATGGCCAGCTAGATCCCAAGACTTTAACAGTTTGGAATTTTTTAGGGGACATCTTAAGATCCTTGTTTGCAGTCAATCAATTGAAACCGAAGAAGACTTGCGAAACCGCATAATAGTTTCCTATAAAAGCTATAAGAAATACTCTAGGAATTTTTCAAAAAGTACGCGATTCTTATGAGAAGGAGGGCTAAAGCGTGCATACGTGCAAGATGCGGACATTTTCAACAGTTAATTTAATGTAGCTATCCGCGTGCCGCTAATTTTCCTCTAATTAATTTAATTTTGTTCAAAATAGTACATTTTTCAAAGTAAAAACCGTATTTTTATGCATATTTATTTTATATTTTAAATCTAAAGCCGGACGAAAAAAAATCAAGAGATCATTTTTATGAAAAAATAGAGGCTAATTATAAAAACAATATTTATTTTTAAAAAAATCTGTAACGTATTATTTTTTTGGATAAAAAATATTTTAGGGCATGTTAACAGGGATGCCGCTGATGAAAATTTAAAAAACCTTAATTCTGGAAAAATTATACTTTTAAGCATACTTTGCATATACCAAAATTAATTTTTTTAAAATGCCAAGCGGTTTTAGAGATATTGGAAAAAAAATATTTTTTCTTATTTCACACCCTGTATCTTAGAAATAAAGCGGTTGCGGGCCGATGTTCATATAAATAATTTATCTTAAAATCGTCCAACTATTATTGCCCTTTCGGATTAGCATTCAATTATGAAACATCCTGTACTCGTAAAAAGACTTGTAACCTAAATCAACACAAAAGTGGTGGGCTAGGATAGATAAATAGATATTTAGAATGCAATTACGAAAAAGTAAAACTTAGCACATTTGGAATTTCCACTCTACAAGTAATATTAAATAAAAATATAGAGATATAGTAAAATATTATTACATGCATTTAAATTGGCAAAAAAAACTAAATGGGGAAATATGTTTAATCTCTATATTTCTATTTTAACTGGTTATGACGATTATGTACATATTCTTAATGTAATATTTGATTTTTCTCTTTACAATCACTAATTTTGCAATTTTACTTCACAACTTTCAATTTTTCTTATTAGTTATTTTATTTTAGAACCAATTTATTCAAAAAATAATTATCCTAACTAAAATGTTCAAAATTTTTTTATTTTTAACTGATTATATTTTAAAATGTTGATCTGTATGTTTGTATGTACGTGGTCAAAAAATCACAAAATATTAGCTTTATAATGAAAACCACTTTAAGCGTCAACAAAAGAAGAATGACAAACTAATATTTAAATTTAACCAAAAACATTTTAATTATTATTTAAAATCTTTGAAAATTTGCCTTGTTCCCTTGAATTCGTATTATTATTGATTCCATTAATTATCACTGAGCAATAATTTTTGTAAAATAAATTTAATTCAAAAATCTAGTTGTGGATTTTTTTATTTCTGTGTGTGTCTAAAAAATCAATTAACAATTATTTCTAATTGCCCAGATTTTAAAAAGTATTATATACTGTTTATTTAATAATAATTGTTTTATAATCATTAATCGGGTAATTAAAAAGCTATTAAAAATAATTTTGAGAAAAGTTTAACAATTTTTAAAACCAAACCACATTTAGGGGATATTTCTGTAGTGACTAATATAAAAACTACTTAATAATTTGATATTCCAAATAATTTTAATGTAGGAACGCGTATCAATGCGTCAATAGTCTGTTAATAATATAATATAAATAAATATGAACAAATTTTAAAGTGGTTTTTATTGTAACTTTAATCCGATACTTATCGTGTACTCAATATATTTAGTATTTTTTTTTAACTAAAATATTCCTTCGGACCTTCTCTTATACAGCACTAGCGGAAGGAACCGACAATTTTGTATACTTTGCAAAAATCCAAAAAAATCACATTTGAGTTGTGAGCCGAATTTAAACCGAAACACGACCTAATAGGCCACAACACATTCGCCTCTGCTACCAAAACCTCGGCCTGACCTGGAACTGTGACAAAATGGCCGCCACCGGCAAAAGCAGCAAGGCCGGACCTGTATTTCAATCGAAAATTTTGTATTTTCGATGCGAAGACTCTCCCGGCATTACCACAGTTTGAATCACGCATGAAATTTTAGTTTTTTTAGTTTTCTTACTCCCCATTATGCAGATTTTGATCTCGTCTTGACTAGGCATAGTAGGTATTATATTTTTGATTAAAAAAGAAGGTTCGTGGATGGCATATTTTTTAAATTGCTGAATTTGTAAAAAGAAAGGCATGAAACCAAAGATTGGGTTACATTTTTCTTTTTAAAATTACGAAGCGTATAAAGTGATCAGTAAAATGTTTCTATGAAACTGAACAGTTATGTCCCAAGCATTATATATACATTGAATTAAATAAAAGCACTATCTTTTATTGTCTACCATTATTCTTCTATTCTTTCGGCTTCCGCTTATTTGCAAAAAAATATTAATTTTGTTTCTTGAGAAATATTATATATATAAGTAATTTTCGTTATCAACAAAATATACATAAATATTTTAAAAACATTTACTAATATTCGGTTGTTACAAAATATCATCATTTATACTGAATTAAACATGTAAAAACTTAATAAAACGAGACACTGGACAACACTGGACACAGTTTTTTTTTATCATGTAATATAATTTAAAGTTAGGGATTTCATTTAAAGAAAATAATTTCTAAAGATAGCCTATTCATGCTAGCACAAACTTAAAAACGAAAAATAGAATTTTAACTTAAAAAGTGATATTCCAAATCGTTAATTAAAAAAAATGTATGGCAAACTGGTAATTTTTGGTAATTTCCATAATAATATAGAAGAAGCCTGGGCACCAGTAAAAAAGGGAAGTATATTTTCTAATTTAGGTAAATTTAGGTCAAACAAATCAATAGGACAAAAAAATTCGAAAATAAAATGTATATAATTTGAAGCAATTCAAATAATTTTACTACACTAATGCGATATATTGAGTCTTTTAAGTTCGACTAACTTTTCGTAATATTTACATTAAAACACTTTTTTTTTATTTACTCCAAACCTAAACGACCTTGGGCCATGATTACCAGTCTACAGTAAAAATAAAGTATGTTCAAATTAAATAGATTAACATTAAAAAACCGTACGAAAGTACCATTTGTATCAGTTATGACGAAATATGTTAATGTCTATTAACTTCATTCAATCAAAATATATTTTTTCCTTAAAATTAAAATCTTTAACTTCTCTCAGTTAGGTATAGCCTGGAAAATAACATGGTGCAAATAAGCGTTTATCGTAAAATCATCAATAATTGTGCAGAAAAATAAAGATAAATGCATTTCGTATCATTAAAAATTGTAATGAAGTTAAAGAAGTGCCAATCGTATCTATCAATATTTTGATAAACTATATGAGGTGAATTTCGGACTATTATGAAAATATAAACATCATTATTAAATCGACAAACTAGAATTAGATACATTCGTATCATAATAACATTATGAACTTATAAAAATAGAGTTATTTTATTTTATTGTCATATTTTGAAAAATTAAAAACAATGTGTCAGTCCTAGAAGTTTTGAAGAGGACAAGATTGTATTTAATATGTTCTTAGTGACTTAGTAAGAGGGATGGGGAAGAAAATAAATTATAGGATATGCTTCTAAGGTAGAGATAATGATGTTTCTTGAATGATAGAAGAGTTTTTGGATATGTATTGTCTGAATTTGTTTTTAAATCACCACGTTCAACTAAACTTGTCGCCGTCATGTACTTAATAAATACAGTAACTGCAGCTCTATTTCTACTAGTTAGGTGCACTGAAGTACAACTGGGACGGGTGCAGGTATGCGTTTAATTGATGCGCGGTGTTATTCTAAGATACCGTTTTCTTACTTAAGGTTTTGAGATACTTCTTATATATCCAATGAGGGCTTACTAAAAGAGCCTTGATTTTTTTGGTGTATGGTAGCAGCTTCCGTGAACTTTCTTTAGTGTGGCTCTTTATGATAGAATGGCCGTGCATCCAGGAATGGTCAGCTGCACCTGATTTTTTAATATTTCCCATCAGCCTATTGTTTCTATATTATTTTATCCTTATTTCAAGTGGTCTTAATATCTTACCAATATAAGATTGGCCATATTCACAGGGGATGCCAGGACCCGCAACAATCATGTGGACAGAAGCTGAAATCCTATATTAAAAAAACACAGTGGAGGAAGAGAAAATTCAAGAAAGCTGTTACCATACACCTGAACCCAGGTTGTTTCAGTAAGCCTTCATTGGATAATAAAAGACATATCTGGAAACCTTTGTTAAATAAACGGAACCTTAGATTAACACCATGACTGCTTTTATCCCAGTTATGCTTGGATGCACCTAGCTAGTATAAATAAGGCTGTAGTTACTGTGTTTACTAAATGTTTACCTGACGACGACTGGATATACCTACCAGATGAAACGTTGTGATTTATAAACAAATAAAGGCAATGCAAGTAAAAAATTGTTAATTCAAATGAAATTGTGTATGGGCTACTACAGAAGTAATAATTCGTTTACTCAATAAGAGGAAAGCAGGGTTACCAACAAAAAATCTCACCAAAGGACTTAAATTAGGTGCCTAATTTTAATAGAGCATTATGTATGAATGGATTGATACTGCGTAGGCGATATTTTCAATTTGTGGGAAGTTATTGTAAGTAGAATTAAATTTAGGGCAACATTTATTTAGTTTTGGGGTAGCCCGCTGACTACTATTGACAAGGAATAGGTACCCTTGTAGTAGTACAAAACTATGATGAACAATAACTAGGTAAGTTTTATATGGTAAATCATTTAACATTTTTTAAAATATAAATATGTTGGGGGTTTAACAAAATAGCAACGATGATTGGTCTATCAAATAAAAAAGGCAAATATACAATAAACGAATTCATAAAAAAAACATAAATCAATGCAAATTAATACAAAGTATAATGTGTAATAAATATATAAGAGGCATGTATAAATATTAAAAAATTATAAATCAATATCTAGATATCAAATCTTTTATAAATTTCTAAAAAAAAAATATGTTTGTTTTGTGACCAACATATAAACCTTAAATGTGTGCTTTGTATATAGATTACAGGAATAAAAGCATCATGACAAAATCATGAAAAGTTGTATATTTAGCACAATTTAAAAAAATAAAAGTGTTTTTAAAATTTATAAAAAACTAAAAGTCAGTGTAATAGCATGAAATAAATAATGTTAAAAATGTATGGTATTATCATAGATAATTTTTGGTTAAAAATAATAAAATATAATTTTTAACTCTAATCAAAATCAAGTATTTTCATCGAGGTGTTGGGACGAGACAAAATTTTTGTAATGTGTAAAAGATTAGAGACTCACGCATGCACACAAAGTGATTTCACCGCATAATTGCACATTTTTATTTGCTTATTTCACCCGCTTATGCTTTTACCCCGCATTTATAGGGTGAAGATAATATTTTACAATGTTTCATTTTCTTTTAAACTACTATATTATAGAGAAAAACTTTAAATAAGAAGGTTTTTTTTGCAAAAGAATATATTGTAGAATACAGGTTTATTCGAAACGATACAATTTAAATTAATTTTTTTACGAAAAAAAAAAACATGTTTTATTTTTAGTTTCTGTTAAACATTTTGAACTTACTTTATGTAAAAGATATCATGATTAATCTACAATAAATAAATTTTCTAAATATTGACGAAAATTTTTTTTTTATATTTGATCTTACTAGAACATTTTGATGGTTAACTGATCCACCATTAAAAACTGATATATTTTGAAAAATATGTTAAAATTTGTAATCGAAATTTGCACGACATTATTCTCTAAAAATATCTTATTAACTGGTTAAGATTGACACATTATGCCGTTTACAAAACCTATTTATATACCAATAATAAGCAATAACCAGCAGAAGAGTTTTGGACTTGCATTGTTTTTATTTGTATCACAAAGTTTCAACTAGTAAGTATCTGTAGTTGAAACGATGTGTATCAAAATAAATATAGAATGCAAGTCCAAAACTCTTGTTCCGTTCAAAAGACATCATTGTCTCCAACCTTCAAACTCACAATTATGAGCAATGTTACAGTCACGATTAGGATCTCGGAAATCCCAACAATTATTTCATTACGGTGATTTAATAAGTCCATTATAGCACCAGTGATGTAATATGTTTATTATATGACTAGTATGCAAGTCAAATAACCCACAATAAATTATAGGATTACTCTTATTCTGTAAATCGTAGATAAAATATATTTACACCTATTTGGGCCGGTTACAAAAATTAATACAAATGTAAAAAGTACTTTTTATCATCACGCAATAAAGAACGACCTTATAAATACAAGAGCATCTCAGCAACTTTTCTTTAAAAGTTTTTCCCTATATATGTAGTGGTTTAACAGATATCTAAGAATCATTTTAAATGGACATAGGTACATTTTGATTTCTTATAGATAAATCAACGTTTTAAAACAAATTTGATACCGTGAACTTTAATTTTTAGACAACATACTGTAACATTATTTTTAGTTTCTAGATTTATGTTTATTTTGATGTAACCAAATGTCATATACATTTTTATAGTAGAACTGCAATAATTTTTCACATTTGTAGTGTTTACTAGATTTTTTAGCGGGGAGACTATAAATGCCAAAACTCCTGCATGCAGGTTTCTCAAATAAATCTTCCAACTTAATTGTTGCGACATTCAAAATAAAATTGTTTAAAAATATTTTTACATAAAATGCATTTTGACCAATCTTGAATATTTTAAGAATTCGGCTACATTTTTGTTGGCACAAGCACAAAAAATATGTTAATTTCTCAACCCAAACATTTCTTTATGTAAAAGACAATTTAATGTATACTAATAAGGTCCAAGTTCAAGATTTTTAAGCTTTAAGTCTATATTCAATTATACAGAATGTCGCAACGATAATTTGCGACTCTACGACATCGTCACCTCAAAACTGTTTTACCAGAAAAATAGAGCATTCGGTTCTAAAAACTTATATTTCTATAGAGCGTCAAAACTAAATTGTGTAACAAAAGTTAAATAGTGACTTGATCTAATAAGTTCAGAACCTCTATTTTCGGTGCTAATTCATTCGCAAACTCGCGGTTAACTTTTATCCCTAACTTTGTAGTTGTCACGACATGCATTTTTTCCCTATATATTGTCAATACCTAGAGAATCAGTGCACTTTAAATAATTTTAACTCAGAAATCCAAAAACTGTACGATATGTAATGGATGCTCCAAAATGAAAACATTTTATAAAGATCATAATAGACTTTAGTTACTTGTGTCTTTTGGATCCTCTAACTAAGGTTGTTGTTTTTTTACGTCAAGCTGGCGTAAGCTTTTGGATTCAAATTCAATTTTTCTTGAAACTGTAGTCACTTTCTACATTAAACGGATAGCCATCTTGCCTTTATGGCAATCAGTATCCTTAAAATGTATTCGAAAAATCGTACTGTTTTTAGATGATACATCATGCTATGTTAATAAACCATTGCTGCTCTAAAATGTAGGTATTTATTGCAAACAACAAATGCTCAGTCCAGGATATTGATGTAAAAAATAAAAAAACATGCAGGTTACGGTCTAAACGCATATTATATGCTAATCTTTCTCTGTGGGCGAGATCTCACTGTTCAGTCTCGCTAAGGAACCCATTTTTATTATTAGGCAACAAAAATGAACAAGTACTGAACCATACGTAAACACTCTTACTGATCTTTCAGTTTTCTTTCTATCAAAGTCAAATCAATTACTACTTTGTTCGATGCGGCTGACTGTATAACTGTTGTAATTTCAAGTTTAGAATTTTTGAAACTATACAGTTTTTACCAATAAATTGGCTGACATATTAAAAATAGGACTTTTTAAATCATTATACACAAATTTTAAAAATAGCCGACGGTAGTTTCGTTTTTGGAATAACTTTCGACGATATAATAATATTAACAAAGTTTAAATTAATGTAGCTGTTAAGTGAGCAATTAACTTTTTTTCAATTTTTTTTTGCTGTTCTTGGCTGTTATTTTTAAACAGTATATTTACAAGAATGTTGTGTAGATTCCATATTATACTTACTTCTAAGGATTGTATTAATACAGAACAAGAGGATGTCATTGTAGCTGAAAAATCATTTCGAAAAATCCTTAAAATAATTATTGGCAAAATATATTTTCGCCGCATTTATCCAATCCTAAGACAGGGTGTTATAAAAATTGCATATTATATTTAAACCTGCATATTATAGTACGGAAACAATTTGTGTAATAATATTTTGCTTTAATAAGAGAGAAAATTCACTATTTCTCTTTTGAAATTTCGAGCACGTGCGTTACTGGTGTATTTATAAATACAGCCGCATGGGTTTAACTTACAAGTAACTACTGGGTTGTGTTAAGGAAAATAAACATTAAAACCACTTCAAAAATCCAAGACTGGCACAGAATGTAAATTTTTATCAAATAAACCAATTGTTATTATAGGTCGTATATAAAATTAAAATTTTCAATAACATTCGATACTTTAACACAACAAAAACTGCCCGTTGATGCGGTGGGGTGATCCGGAGGATTAAATACTTTTATATCGCTTACAGTCCTTTATTCAGGGGGAACATGATTTGTAGAAAAATTTTCGTTGCTATAAAAGTCACAAAACAATTGTTGTTTCAAGCTATTATTTTCACTAGAACTACTTAAAAAAACTAAAATAATTTAATTGTGCAACAGGTTCCAACCTGCCATTCTACACTACCTGTTTTTACTTGCATGCCGTCAAGGCGGCGTTACAGCGTTGCTGAATTATGGAATTAAGACGACCCGGAAAATGTTGCCAAATTTATTATAAATGATTTTTATATTGGCGGGTTGCTCCTTTACGCTATGATGTTGCGAATTATTATTTTTTTGAATATAAACTTCAGCGAAAAGTAAAAGCGGTAAAAGTCACTAATCAATCAAACTGATTCAGCAAGACTGAATTGTGAGATCATACCTTTAGACTGTAAGCTACACAATAGTATACCTTATCTGAGATCGTGCATTCTATAGCAGTTTTTGAGTTTTTTTTCTAAAATGCCCGACAATGCTCTACATTTCTGGCGAGAGAAACTTCGGGGTGACGAGGGCGAATGAGCTGACAGCTTTTATTGTTTTGGTGGCCGGGATAGTCGGATACACGATGACAGACATAAGATACAAGTGGCAAACGGGTCTGACGAGCGTCGGCATAAGCAACGAAGTGGAGTTGCCACAGTTCCGGGTGCTGGGTCACAGGCAGAGGCAGAAGGTTATTTCGTTGACGACAGGTAATGGTTTAATACAGGTAAAGTTCTAAACTATACGGGGTGATTCAAGGTGAGAGGACTATTGGAACTTTTCGAAAACTAGGAAACCTATTTTAAAGAAATTCTGACGCTGTCAACTTTTAAAAAAATGAATTTTGACATTTTTCCCGGGTATATACCGAGATTCAAATAAACTTTTGGATCTTAACCACCGGTATTCGTTACGTTTTTACGTGTTTCAGTTTTATACTTATTAATTATTAACATTTTCGGAAATTGGATGTAGGATGGTTATAAGTATAGCAGATGCGTTTGATTTCAAAAATGTAATGAAAAGCTGGAAAAAATTAACCAAATCTTTAAAGTTATTTAAACTTTTAACTTTTTTTCTAAAATAATTCAGTTTTACATTAAAGTAGATTATAAGAAAATAGCTTATTTTGGGTATATTGCAAAAAATATAACCCAACCAAAATAAAGGTTCGTAGTTTAATGTAAGATTTAATTCAAACAATTTTTTAATTTCACACTTATATTTTAAATTATTTATTCAAATACCTAACGAATTCTTTGCAAAATATAGACGCCTGAAAAACAAATATTATAAAAATACAGTGTAAAATAAAATAAGTGGATAAACTGCCATTTTTCTGCCCAATCCTTTAATACCACTTTTGATTTAAAAACTAGATCAACTTTTAAATTTTAAATAGATACCCGCCATTTTATTCGATCCTTCAATTATCTAGAAAATTTTCTTGTCAACGACATATCACACAATATTATTACTTTAAAAATGGCCGTCTAGATCAATTTTTCTTTATTTCCAAGAATGTCCATAATTGGTAAAACAAGGTAAAGTAGTAGCCCATGGAATAGTTAAAATGGTTCATTTCAACTTACTGTATAATATGAAATAAACTTGTTCGAGAAAAATGGACATATTAGGGCGATTATATTTATAACCCGCTTATTAAAAAAAACTAAGCGATGTTTCGCTGGTTGTTTAAATAGCAAATATTATTATAGTAAAATTTTTAATTTCATTTTTTGTTTTTAACGGTGTATCACAAGTTAATAAGTATTTATTAAGTAAGAATAAAAATTAACAAAAAATATGATAAACGTAATTTCTAGACGCCTGCATGAGCCATAGGAAGTTTTGTCAACTCCAGTCTAATATGCTGTGGAAAATAAGAACATTGTTTCGGATCTTATTAGACCAAAATGTCAGATGTTTAATTGAAATTACGACAATTAAAATGAATAAATTATTTTCCACTGCATACTACACTTGTCTTGACATGAGATTTCTTGTTAATTTCTGCTAATACTTAATGAATAATTAATAATAACTTGCGATACACAGTTATAAAGGAAATTAAATGAAAAATTTTATTTAATATTAATTTTTTTTAAAATCACAAAACAGAGTTTCGGCTTAACCGTAAAACATTAAAATACATTTTTTAAATTGTTCGGAGTTAGAATAAGTCTTTTCGTTTCCGGGATCTTCGAATAGGTTACTTACACTGAATCACCCTTTATACTCACCCATATTGATTTAAGAGCTCTAGGTGGGTTATTTTTTATCATCCGCTTTGTCCAAGTTTCGGTAGTAATGTTTTTTAATTTATACTACCGCTTCACTACACCATTTCACAGAAAGTATGGCAAATATTGTAGCTTAATAAAATTTCAAATTGAAATCCTTTTGTACAAGTATATTTTAAAGGTATTTCTGAATTACAATTGATACTGTCTAAATCACAAATGAAAGTTTCTGTACAACTATAATATCTAAATTATATTTGGCGCTCTCCGATTTATATTTGACAGTTATTACACCTTAAATTACACGTGAATTCAAAAATGCATTTAATAAATCTAACTTACAATGATTGACAGTTTTTTAGAATTTTCGAGTTAAAGTAATATTTTTTAAGGCAATAAAATTCTGGATAATAGTTTTAGACTATCTAATTTTTAGCGTTTTAGATTTTATTTTATAATAACGAATTCAATTTTTTTGCTATTTCAATGCTTTTCTTCTTTTGACGTTTTATACCTGAGTGTAGCCCATTATATTATATTTTAAAGTGTGACCTATACGTTCTAATAACCTGTCGCAATGTTATAGGTAAGTGTGGTGTTGTTTGGTTGTATCTGAAACCTTTCAAATTAATTTAATTGACCCAAAGTAGAGATTAGAAAAATAATTATCAAACCTTTTTTATTTTCGATTGACTAAATATGATCGCCTAAGTTTCTTTGGTTTGTAGTAAATTTTTTGACCTTATTTGATTATTTTTGCTTAAAATTATAAGTGTCGGTTCCTTCATAATTTAATTGTTTTAGCGATTACTTCATTTAGTATGTTTTTAATATTTAAGTCGGTCTTTATCCTCTTTAATGATGATGGGTTACACAAAGATTTAAAAAAATGATTAATAAACCAGGGCATTTTAACTGTGAGTAAATAATGTTTACCAATGTTATTTATATCACAGTCAAAGTTAATTATTGCTTAAATTCTTTGTGTCGTCCAACATTAGTGACCAAAAAAAAATAACATTTTATTCCATCACCATGAAAAATTGGAAATAGTTTTCGCCTTTTCAAAGTAATGGTATCAAATTTGGTGTATTTTGCCCTATCATAATATATGATTTATATTATTATCCATTACAAAGCGAGGTACAAAGGCCGATTTTATAAAAAAAAAGCATATAAAGAAAACTAAATTGTGAAATTTTAAGAAAAAAGCATTAATGCTTTTAAAATTAACAATATGCAGCCAGCAAATCAATAGGAGATAAAAAAAAAATGTTTCCTTTACCGCCTGAGCTGTATAAGCCTCATAAGATCCCTTCACATCTTCAACCATACAGATCAACACCCAAGCCAAAAGCTTTGTTCGTTTGGCACAATTTGTGGCACGCTCTATGTGTGGCACACTGTGCGACAACAGCAATTGTCACTCTATCGGATAACACTGTTTCGCACCTGTGTGGCTTATGTTTGCAGTCGGTTACACCATGCGAGACATCCGGTATAAATGGAACGAGGGGCCAAACTCTGTTGGGGTATCCAATGAGGTGTCTTTGCCCCAGTTCAAGGTCCTTGGACATAGGCAGAGAGCAATGGAGATATCTCTTACTACAGGTATTGAACTTGTTGGATTTCATTGATTAGTAAAAATACTCTTCTCGAATGTATACATCAATAGCTTGATCAGTAGTTTGAAAAAGACTTCACCCATTTGAAAACAACTTGCAGATTTTAAACGATCGTTTTCGGTGATTATTAATATGGTAAATCTATGCTTTAACTAAAGTTCATTAATGTAATATGGAGTGTATACCAAAACCTTTTAGGTTTTAAATATTAGTGCAAATTAGCTAGGGGAATTTTATATTATTGTTATCCGATGTACGACATTTTAATCGTCTGCAAACCTTTTCAAATCCATGAAGCTATTTTTGAATTACATTTTAAAAAATGTTAAAATAGTGTATCAATCTTTTTGATGATCATTCAATATAAAACCCGCATTTACTTAAGACAAAGAACTTAATAAGTCTTTTATCTGCCATAAGCTTGGATCCAAAGACAAAAATATAAAATATTGGTAGTTTTTGTATTCCGCTAAATAAAACGAGTATTAAGGAATTTGTTTTGTTTACAAACATCCCGCCTAAAGGTTATCATATTTTATATGAAGGTTATACAGAAGATGTATCTGGCACTACAGAATCAAAACTTATTACCCAATGTAAAACTATTCTTTACATCTCACATTCTCCCTTATACTTAAATTATATCATTTAATACAAACATCAATAGAGTTTTAGTTATTTTTTAAACTATACGAAAAATTTGTATTTTATCTTCGGCCGAAAAAGAAATAATTTCGGGAGACGATAATGTCATTTTATCATCGTGTGTAAAACAATAGTCAAATATGAACATTTTGGTGCTTTGAGTATGAAGAATAATTTATATATTATTGAATTTGGGAAAACTTTTTCTTTGGTAGGTAGTTCTAATGGATAATGATTATTAAACAAAGTCATCCTTCTAGTTGTCATTATCAAATAAAGTTTTTAATCTATCCTTGTTGTTGAAGTATCACTTAATGTACGCTTGCGGTTAAAGTGTCATTTTATTACTATTTTTCAATAATTGAAGGCTTAAAACAAGAATTATTACAAAAGTCCAGCAAAACATAGTTTTTAATAGAATTTAGATAAACCCCAATTTAAAAAAAAATTAATTTTTTTTATTTGAAATATCTACCGATTGCAAAAATGACGAAATTAAAATGCTTTAAAATGTGTGCTATTTTAAAATTATTGAAATATTTTTAGTTTTTTAAATGGTTTAAATTTCTTTTTATGAGCCAAGGTTTAATATTTATAAATACAAAAAAGTATCTGGAGGGAATAAACATATGACAAGTATTAAGTTTTTAATATAAGAAATAAGTTCTTTTGTTTCGTCTTTTTGAAGCTTATCCCAGTTTTAACAGTTAAATTTTAACACACATCTAATTAATATGTATAAAAATGTCACAGATTGTTATTATCGTCTCGCCTTCAAGATCCAAATTGCCAGAAACTCCGTATATTCATAATCTTGTTCCAACATAATCATCCTTATTATCATATATTACCCATCCATTTATATCCTTCATTTAGTCTAATCATTGACCAAAATTCATTAAAATTGATCTTTTGCAACGTATATACAAATTTCTTTGACATACACTTTTTTCACAGGAAATTATTCCCGTCTCGCTTGCGAGATCCAGTTCGTACGATCCATGGGCTACTACCTGATCCAGATCTACATCCCGTCCGGTTTGATCGTCATCATCTCATGGGTTAGCTTCTGGTTGAACAGAAACGCCACCCCGGCCAGAGTAGCTCTGGGAGTGACCACTGTATTGACCATGACGACACTGATGTCATCCACGAATGCGGCCCTCCCCAAGATATCCTACGTCAAGTCCATCGATGTGTATCTTGGGACTTGTTTCGTTATGGTATTTGCTAGTTTATTAGGTAAGTCCTAGATCAGTGGTACCAATACGTTAAAGTTCTTGTTCGTTAACCCTATATCACACAATATCATATTGTTATATTTTGTTTAATTTTCTGTTCTTGATAATCGGATTTACGGGTGCCGGCGGCAGTTTTTTTTTTAAGTTGGAAAAACAAAGTATTAAGGTGTGGTAAGAGGTCGATGGTGTAAAATATTAAAAACTTTAAAATCAATATCAGTTTAGACAGAAAATAAGTTGTAGTTTAAAATAAGTGATCGTTCACAACCAGATTTAGCTAGACAAAATATTATTAATATTTTTTATTATCATTATTACTATTATTATATTGTAGATAGATAGATAGATAGAAACGTCTTTATTTTTGACTCGGCGAAGGTCAGCTTGCTGTTTGCTTAACCGAGCATGTATGATAAATTTACAAAAGTTAAGTTTTACAAAATGAGACGAAATTGCTAAGTTATATTAAGTACCTAATCTAGTGTAGAAACTTAAATATTGGCAACTTAAACTAATGATATATTTACATAATATTGATCTTATACATATTCAAGCATAATTACCCAGCAAAAAACTGCGATAATTGGTCCTAAAGGAGTTTAAACTTAGGTTGACAAATTTGGTACAAATATCAGTATTAAAGATTTTAGGAGCTATATAAGAAAAACTGCGTTGAAAGAGGGCAGTTCGATGTTTCGGTACATTTAAAAGACCATTATAACGGGTTGTACGATTATGTGTAGAATGCCGGAAATGAAGCTTTTCACGTAGGTATTGGGGTACACCACTCACAAGCAGACGATACAAAAAACAAGAAAAATGTAGTCTTTGTCGATCGACCATTTTAAGCCATTTTAACTCAGGCAATTTATAGCTAACATGTTCTCTTGCACGCAGTCCATAAACAAAGCGAATGCAAGAGTTCTGAACCTTTTGCAGTCTAGTCTTACACTGCAAATCCAAACAGGGGCCGTACACGAAGTTACAATAGTTAGCGTGAGATAAAACAAGAGTTTCACACAGTTCCTTTTTTAATTGAGGTCGTAAGATGTGTTTATTTTTGTATAAGTTTCTGAGTGAAAAATACGATTTTTGAATAACTGTACCTACCTGACTTCTAAACCGAAGCTTGCTATCAAAAATGACCCCCAAGTTTTTATATTCCTGCACAACGGGTAATACTGTATCGGCCATAACTATATCCATGTTGTCTGCTGCCCATTGGCTATCAGGTCCAAAATAAATTATTGCAGATTTTTTAGGATTCAACTTTAGACCATTGCTCTGAGAATAGTCACAAATCGATCTCAGGCACTGGGTAAGATTACTCTTTGCTTCAACAGCAGTGGCTTTACTAAAACTGGTGCGCAGTTGCGTGTCATCGGCATATCTCTGCAAATCGCAACCCTTAACAAACTCGTTAATATCGATTGTATAAATTACGAAAAGTAGCGGCCCCAAGATCGAACCCTGTGGTACACCCATACGCACTGCTCTAGAGGCGGATCGACGGCCTTCCAGAGACACGAATTGGGATCTATCCGTCAAATAGTCTTTAAAGAAATTTACCGAAGATTCCGAGAAGCCAAATGAGCGAAGCTTAGCACAAAGAAGCCGATGGTTAAGTGTATCGAATGCTTTACTATAGTCAAGCAATACCAGTGCCGAAGTCTCACCCCTATCAGCCGCCCCAATGATATCGTCCAAGACCTTCAACAAGACCGATGCAGTGCTATAACCTTTACGAAAGCCAGACTGAGATGAAGGGAGCAGATTATTTTCAGTAAAGTACTTAATTGTCTGTTCGTAAATGACTTTTTCGAACACCTTGGACAGAACAGATAATAAACTAATAGGTCTCAATTCCGACACTTCAGTTGGATTATTTGTCTTTGGCAGAGGCACGACCATAGCAACCTTCCAGCGAGAAGGGAACATAGAATTGGTTATACACATGTTGAAGATGTGAACTAAGTATGGTACGATAACTGGACAACATAGCCTAACCATTTCAAGAGACAGACAATCCGCCCCTGATGCATTTGATCTCTGATGGACTATGGCATTTACGACTTCGGCATCAGACACCGGCGAGAGGTTAAACCTATAGTTGGTACGAATATTCTTATGAGCTTCAACAAATTCGTTGCTAACAGTTGGTGCTATGTTAATTACTGATTCTATAAAAAAATTGTTAATATTTTCAGGATTTTTTAAATTACTCGGCAAGCCTACATTGTTTTTATTCTTACTATATACATTCAAATTGTTTAATGCGCGCCAAAGATCTTTTTTATTATTATTACTTGCAACAAAATTAAGATAGGCCTTTTTTTCATCTCGGACAGCACGGGTAAATAGGTTTCTCATCTCCTTATAAGCATCCCAGTCCTGAATAGTCTTGGTTTTTTTGTACTTCGACATCAATTTGTTCCGTTCTTTTTTCATGATTTTTAGGACGTCGGTAAACCAAGGAGCTTTAGGCTTTGTAACTCGGACCCTGCGTAAAGGAGCATGACGATCAAATAACCGTAATATATTTTCAGTAAGTAAGTCGACCTTTTTATGCAAGCATTGTTCATTATAGATTTCAGCCCAGTTAGTATTTATCAGGTCCGAGTTGAATAGATCGATGTCAAATTGTTTAAAACTCCGAAACTCCACCATTTTTGGTGGCCTAACAGGGGCCCTGCAATTTATTTTACAAAAAGTAAGTTGATGATCTGTAACATCGTGCATATCGACATGCACGACTTCTCCATCTAGCAGATCTCCGTTGGATAATATAATTAGGTCAATAAGGCTACTCTGTCTACCACAATAGCGTGTCGGGGCTTTAACAACCTGGGAAAGTGAATAGGAACTGAGGAAAGCATCGAACATGTTCACGGAATTATTACAGGTCAAAAGATTGATGTTCATATCACCCATTATAATGACTTCATCAGATAGAGGCATCATGGAAGACATCGCACTCTCCAAATGATCAAACCCATCTATCAAATTACCCTTGGGTGGGCGATACAGTACACCTAACCCGAGATTTATACCGCATACTCTAGTAGTCAGCCACAGCTGCTCAATATTGTCATTACTTACCCCAACATCTACGTTACTGACCGGCAAATCATTTCTAATATAAACTCCGACACCCCCCCCTCGCGAGCCTCGATCCGCTCTAAAAAAATTGAAACCATCGATAGATAGTACACAATTAGGATTATTAGGCGAAAGCCATGTTTCCGAAACTCCCAAAATATCCAATTTTAATTTTAAAATAAGGTCTCTTAAACTGTTTTTGCTAGGTAGAAGCGAGCGTATGTTTACATGTCCTATTTTTAAATTATTTATGTTTGGCTTCATTTTGTTATTGTTAATAGAACCTGTAAAAACTGATATTACCTACAACAATAGAATTAATGATAACTATTCTAAATGTATACAATAAAAAATAATAAGCAGATACACCTGTTTACGATAAGAGTTCATTCAAATCAGATTCGTTTTTTATGTGAATGGGTTTGTCATCATCTTTTTTGCGGGCCAATACCTTGCCGTAACGATGCCATACATACTTGTAGCCTTTTTCCTTGAGACCTTTGGCCCTCTTAAAAAGATTATACATTTCTTTAGTCAACTCTTCGTCGATAAATATTGGGTCTTGAGAGGTACCTAGACCACATAGTGCAGGGGTAATCCTCCCCTTTCTTGAGCGCGCAGTTAGGATGCGTTCTTTAATATCCGTGTCCTTAAAAGTCACCGTGACCTTAATGCCCTGTGGAGTATTAAATTGACGAATGGCATCAATGTCATTGGCTGTAATAGGAACATTCAAAGAAGTACAGAGGTTTATCAAATCAGCTGTAGAAGCCCTGTTGTCTGCGTCATTTAGTGGAAGTCCAGAAATACATAAGTTTTGCTTAATCTTACTCGAGTTTTGACTACATATCATGTTTTCTAGTTTTTGCACCTTTTCCTTCAGAACAAGATTATCCTTAGATATTTCAGCAAACATTTCCGACATAATCTTATTGCGCCTTCTTTCTTCCTCATATTTTTCATTTATGAAGTCCATTGCCCTTTTAACATCTTTTACTTCACTTTGAAGTTCTCGGATCATATTTTTTAACTCAATCATATCATCCCCATTAGATCTGGAACTGGAGGGTGAGATGAACAATGATGAGCGCCGTTTAGCATTAACTTGTGCGTCGCAATCCCCACAAGTCCAAGAAGTTTTCTCGGACTGCATAAGCCGTGCATCCACTTCTGAAACGTTTCCACATTCGAGGTGAAAATAACCACTGCATCGACCACATTGCAGTTTGATGCGCTTACCAATGTTTTTATGACAAAGCCTACATACTTTACTAGCCATTTCGGTTTCTTAACAGTTCAGATGTTTCAGCTCTGTTGGCAACACCGCTGAATTTGTAGCCAAGAATAGCAAGGCCTTCCTAGGGTCCAAAGTTCAAAACAGTTTGCACGAGGTACAAATAGTGCTTATTTTAGCCAAATATCCGGTAGGTACTCATAGGATAAACTCACCAGTAGCTCAGCATACCGCTCAAAATTCTCTGGAGTACATGTTGCCTTTTAATTTTCACTCTAACTTTCAAAAAACCTGTTTTCTAACGGAACAATGACCATTTAAACTTTCTTCCAACGTTGTCGTATCGTCTATATATTGTCGTATCGTCTATAAAATTGTATTATATACACTGAAAAAATAATTTATTTAAACTAAATAAAAATGGAGTTCGCCCAAACAAATATTTATTTCCTATTGTCCAAACAAATATTTATTTGAAAATATGTCCAAAATTATTTGACTTATAATAATACATAAATACCAAAATTCGGTTGGAACAACTGATGACACAATGGTACCGGGTTGAATTGTAGTGGCTAATGAAGTTTCCAAATCTGTAACAGCTATGGGCTGATTGCTGAAACTTTGTGGTTGATCGCCATTTAAAATAAGTATATCACTGATGTTTGTCACAATATCATTGTCTTGTAACATTTTTTTACTAGGGGGAGCTTCGTCTTCATACTAAAATAAAAATCTTAATTTATTTGATTTTCTTAACAATATAGGTCGTACTAATAACTGGGTTAGTAGGTATAAATATAGAGTATAAATATCTGGGGCCATTTTGTTTGATCTACAACGTGCAAAAATAGTTAAAACATAAGAAAATAGGTATGGTTATGTACTTTTAACATATCAAGAAGATACAATTTTATTATTAATTATCACCGTTTTTTTTATACATAATATCGTTGTCGCGCAATTTAACTTAAAATGCACCTGTTATGTTTTTATTTATTATTTTAACAATATATATATGAAAAAATTAACTTACCTTCAAATGATGGCCACAGGTGGCCAATGTTGTGGTTTAAAAGCCAATTTTCAACTTCCATTGCACTTATTCCAGCACTAACACAAAATACACCTCGAACTTGTTAGGGTGGCGGGCTACTAGCGACTGGTCATCTCGCGCTCGTCTTGACGCGTTTGGCAAACTCTTCCCGTCGTCTTAATTTTGCTGAATCCAAAAGAACCGGTAGCCAAATAAATAATTATTTACTACAAATAAATATTTATTTAAGTTTTCAAACCACTGTTAAGTTTTAAAATAGCAAATAAATTTTATTTGACTTAAATAATTACTAACCAAACAAATATCATTGCAAATTCAAATAATCCTATTTATTTAATACAAACAATATTTGTGTCAGGCAAATAAAAATTATTTGGTCCCAATAAAAATAAGTCAAACAAATCACTTATTTGGCATAAAACGAGCATTTTTTTCAGTGTAACAAAGCATCGCAGCGGGCGGGCAAAGACAAGCAGCATAGGAATCTTCCAAACTTCTGACAACGGGGGGAAATTTTTGCGAGCTAACTATAGCGACCCTACACTATCAGTCGTACTGACAGCCCTGAATGATCCTTCTCGCATCAGTCATTATTTTAATGAGAATTCACTTCATTCAGACCATCAATCCTTGTAATTTGTCCTCGATCAGTTTTACTGTCACTTACTATCAAGACTGTCTGACTGATTGTGTAACGTCTGTATATGGTTTGGTTTTATTAAATTGGGTTACAACTTACCCACGGTGCAGTATCGCTCGGCAGACAATATTCAATGTAGAACGTATCTCTTCAAAATAGGCGTTTGAACGGCCTCATAAGGTATTTTTACAAGGATTTTGGGCAATATTAAATGTCAATGACTACAACTTTTTGTTTTACATTTTTAATTTAGATTTGTAAATATGTGTACGCCTATGATTTCAATACAAATATTTCAGCTTGTTTAAATGATATGCAAACGCTGTGATAAGGTAAGACACAAAATATTATTAAAATAATTACTTTTACACAAAGTTTGTTTTTAAGGAAAAAACGAACTAAAATTATCGCCAAATCATTGAAGTGATCTTAATTTTTTTCTAACATTAAAATTGCCGCCCATATAGGCGACCCATAATATTAATATAATTACTTTCATTCAGTTCTATGTAATTTTATTACACAGAAATAGACTCGGTCGAAATCTCTTTAGTAAAAAATGTATGAACAGCATAAAGAGGCCCCGCGCAACTTGTTACGAACTCCAACGCTTTAAAAATGCAACACCACTTAAACTTTATAGTCGTCAAGCGTTCTGTCGTATAAATAAAAATCCCTCCAAGAGATTCCGTCGAGTTTCCCGTATCGCTTCAAGCTCAAATTACTTTTTCTGTCTCTTTTGATTTAGACGTACTTACCAGCTACCGATTTTTCAGTGATATTAACAAAAGGAAGTAAAAGAGAAGTGGGTAAACGAGGGCGAGTCAAAAGTTTCTTCTAAAATCACTAAAAAAATAAGAATGTTTTCGAACCTCAACTCAATTTTCAAACCAACAAAGTATAGTAGATTTTTTAATTACTTTCGCAAGATGGAGTCATTGACTCGTGAATTCTGATATATTGATTTTCCAACACGTGACGAGTGGGCTAATTACGGCTTATTAAAAATCTAGGGAAATTATGAGGTTCCGATATCAGCTGATCGATAACAAATTATTGCTGTCATCTGTCGAAAAACGAGAGAATGGGCTTGCGCAGACTATATCTTGTATTTAAAAAATGCTGAAAAATTGTCTTTGATCCAGTCGTGAAGGTGTTTTTAAAAATACTATTTAATTCAAACATTTGTATTTGTACTCCCAACAAAATTGGAAACAACTTTTTCATTAATCGTTTTGTTTAAAAATTAAAAATAAGAGTAGTTTTCCCTTAAATCTCTGTTGTATTCTTCTATTTTTTGAAACCCATGTAAAATATAATACATTTTTTATATATATAATAAAATATCTAAGGTTCGCTAGATCAATCTCTTGGTAACTTTACCAGCAAGATAATTTCCAAAGAGACCATTGTTAAAACAATTGTTTCCATACAAATTATCTGGCTAGTAAAGTTACCAAGTGATTGATCTAGCGGTCCTAAGGTCCATATCATTTATCTCCTGGTAACTTTATCAGCCAGATAATTTCTATTAGGCGAGTGCATTTATAATTTTATACATGTTGAAACTGCAAAAAATCGAAAGAAGCTGAAACCCTAAAAAATATTTAGGGAATATCTTCCAAACTAACATACTATTCATCTCCTGCCAACTTTATCAGCAAGATAATTTTCAAAGAAACCATTATTGACAATTGTTTCCATATACTCCAGTGCAGATAAGTTTGAAACTGCAAAAAATTGAAAGAAGCTGTAACCTTAAAAAATATTTAGGAAGTATCTTCCCAATTAACTTACTAAAAGTCCCCATTCGTCCGAGGGTGGCAACTTGGAAAAAACTCGGCCGCCATCTTGAAATTTGGTATTTTTTTCATTAAATCGCTAAGAACTAAAAAATGATACAGTTTATGAAAAAAATTAAAGAGTAAAAAATTGAAGAGCATAAAAAACTCTATACGCTGCCATTTTCAAAATGACAATATATCAAACTTTTAATGAGTTATTTTTTTTTTGAAACTAAGTATTGGAAGGAAAGTGTGATTTTGATACAAAAATGTATAAAAACATTTTCTTTTTTAGGTAATTATGTTGATTTAGGTTAATAATAGAGCTTATAACCTATACATCAAGACAAAAAAAGTTTATTAATTATCTAACAATTCTTAATTCAGCCCTCCATTTTGCAATAACTATGTCAAAGAAACAAGGTCAAAACATGTGCTTTGTAACCTTTGACCAGCCACTTTTTTATAAAGCTTTTCAGATTGTCGCTCAAGCTGAAGAAAATAGTATTTTAAAGGATGTGGTGGTGAGATTAGGGGGCTTTCACCTTTTAATGTCCTATCTAGGGACTATAGGTTATATTATGGATGGAAGTGGAATAGATGAGTTGTTAAATATTATATACGCAAAAAATAGATTACCTTCTATTTTAAATGGCCATTCTTATGCAAGAGCTTTACGAGCCCATTTCTTAGTCCAACTGGCCCTAATAATGCTAATTCTAAAATCATCGACGCAAAGTGAAAGTGATCAAGTAATTTTAAAATCTCATTATCTATCTTTAAATCCTCCCGTTTTAGACATATCTAGTGTCAAGCAACTTTTAAGCGAACTTACTTCTAAAATTGAAGCAACTTCAGTAAACAGCAGAACAGCAAAATTATGGAAACAATATATCGAGCTGGTTGATCTCGCAAAATTATTTATAACGGCTGAAAGGACTGGAGATTTAAATTTACATTTATATGCTATTCAACAAATGCATCCATGATTTTATGCATCCGGTCATTTACCGTATGCTAAAGCAATTCAGCTTTATTTGCAAAAAATGACCAACTTAAAGATACTATGAGCGATGCGGACTATGTAAAATTTAAAAAAAAATTTACGGTTCGAAGAACTGATCACAGATTCTGGTCGGGCATCTGAACAGATATGACAATCGAACAAGTATTAATGAGAAGCTTAAAATCAGAGGGTGGTCTCACTCGTGGTAGGGGTATAACCAACAGCACTTTAACAAAATGGGTTTTGTCAATGCCTCAATGTGTAATTTTGTCTGATGCTTTGGAGAATTTTGCTAACATTAAACCTACATATTCTGAACAGCATACTGAAATGCGGATTTCAAGGGAAAAAAGAGATTGCTCCGACTTAGATAAATTAATAGACTGGTTAAATATGCATGACCCATTTACACATGATAATTCTTTTTTGATTTCTCTAAGCACCGGATTAGTAGCATCAGAAGACATAAATTGCGACAAAGCAAAAGAAAAAATTCGACCGCAAACTTTTGGGAAATTGTGCGGAGATATATTCTGAAGAAGAAATATTGGGAATATTAATTAGGACTATTATAATGTAATATGGTATATTGTGCTATTAGCACTAATATCAATGTTATATTGCTCATACTAGTTTTTCTAATATTGTTTATTACTATTATACGTATTTAAGGGACATACTTTTTAATATATAAATATACCATATTATGTAAATAAAAGTCCTTAAACTTGTCAGTGTACTTACATTTTTGCAATTTAAAACCTAGAATATTTAATAAGGTAACGAAAATGTGTAATTACTTCACATTCGCATAAATACATATACTCGATCACACATGAAATTAAAAAAAATTATAACTATCATTTAAATATAAAACAATTTTAAAAATACCATTTGATAGATTTTTTTATGCTCTTTAATTTTGTTTACTTCAGTTTTTTTGATAAATTGTATCGTTTTTGAGTTTTTAGCGATTTAATGAAAAAAATACCAAATTTCAAGATGGCGGCTGATTTTTTTCCAAGTTGCCACCCTCGAACGAATGGGGACTTTTAGTAAGTTAATTGGGAAGATACTTCCTAAATATTTTTTAAGGTTACAGCTTCTTTCAATTTTTTGCAGTTTCAAACTTATCTGCACTGGAGTACCTATATGGAAACAATTATTGTCAATAATGGTTTCTTTGAAAATTATCTTGCTGATAAAGTTGGCAGGAGATGAATAATACGGGCCTAAACAGATTTAAATTAACAAAATGTTTATATCAAATTTTATCAGAAAAAGAAATTTTTTACTTAAATAATAAAAAATATAAAAATGCACTATGTAAGAAATAAGAGATCCCTGTATTGTTATATTTCTTATTATGAAATGCTCTATAATATATTATACACTTTATAAGGCAGCTATAATTATGAGAGACATGGTTAACGCGACACCGGAGGTATATTTAGACGTTTTCGCTACAAGACATTTCAAAATTCATATCATTTCACGCTTAATTTAAAATCTGATGCGAAAAGTTTGTCTTTCTACCCTTTAAAATAACCCCAACCTATCTTCGTATTTAACTTTACATAATTCATTGTCATTTTACAAAAAGCTGCAGGCGAATATACGCTCTGAAATTAGGCCGGCATATAAGGTGAAAAGCTCTGTTGGGAATACCTACAACAGCGCTCTGTGCTCTATGACGTATATCTAGCTGCGCTTCTTTTGTCTTTCTATAGCTGAGACCATGAGTTTCATCTCATCTAATGTAAAGAATAGCCGAGGACGGCGTTTTAACCTAAATAAGAATTTGTCAGCGTTTTTAAACATTATTATTTATTACGAACGCGTTCCTATTCAATAGTAGGCAAAAAAGTTAATACACAACGTCGCAACATTTTAATATTAAAAATAATATCAGGACGTCTATTGTTGGTTTAAACTCACACTGAATTAGTTATAGGGTTTACAAAAAATAACCAAAGTTGTGTTTTAGTAATGTTTTATCTATTTAGGTTACTATAAAAAAATTTTAAGAAATCAAAGTAGGTATATGAAAATGTAAATTAAATGTTAACTTTATTGTAACAAAAAGCTCATAATAATCTAATAGGTGCTATACTGTTTCAAATGAACATTACATCATTTCTTTATTAGCATTTAGGAATATTTTCCTTATAGATTTTATAGACAACTTTACTGGTTTCATTAGTATATCACCAAACACAAAAATTAAGTCTTTAAATTATCTCATTTAGAGAAAATTACTACTCAATCCAACGTTTTATTACTTTTGACTGACTTATTAAAAGCATCTTTAAAAACTACCATAATACGTGGTTACATTAAGGGGACTCTGTTCACCTTTAAACGGGGTAAACGAGTAGTTGATTACGGTCATGACATTTAAGTCAATTGCGACGTTTTGAGTGTATAATGTCGTTGTCTAAATAGCTAGGTGTTGTCTTGAAATCAGCCCTTTTATGTCACAAGATAAATCATTAATTTTAAAGCAGCACCTAAATACTCCGGAAATAGAAATTTAAATGTTATTCAACACATTTTTGAATTTATCCTGAGGATGGGTAGGCTAGGTATTCATTGAAATCGCTAGTCTTTGTTGAATTGCACAGATAAAAGCATCAATATCCATTATTACTGAGAGAATAAATCTTAATATTTTGGTCTAAACGAAAAGCTGACAAAAAGTAGTACATTTCTTGTAAAATCACAAAAACGGTGTGACGAATGTAATATACCATTAAATTGTAAAATTACATTTTTGTTGTAAATGCGCGTGGTACAAATACAAAATTACCCAGCTATATTGTCTGTATTATTATGTATAGTTACGTTGGCGATGTAAATTCACAAACTTTATGTAATTAATAATTTAATGGAAAATTTACAATAACATTATAAAATTACATTTTTGTTCTGAATATGTGTTGTACAAATACAACATAATTGCAGTATCATTATGTTGATAACCAGCTGTACAGTAATTCAGCAATTTCACAAACTTCTGTAAATTAATTTTACAAAAAAAATGTATATTACTATTCGTCACACATTTTTGTGACTTTACAAGAAATTTACTGCTTTTAGTGCGGAATACTATGACTATAAAAATATTATTTCAGTATATTCCTTTATAGCGTTTATGATTTTAATATCCATGCATAGTTTTTTTGTTCTTTTATGTTTACTCGAACTAAAATAATTATTCGAATTAATTAATTTTTTATTTATTTCAGAATATGCAACCGTCGGCTACATGGCCAAAAGAATACAAATGAGAAAAAATCGGTTTCTAGCTATTCAAAAAATAGCTGAACAGAAAAAATTAAACGTCGATGGTGGACCAGACGACCATTTGCCCAAACAAACAGTGAGTAATCGTACAATCAGATTAGGCGACGGGAAGGTGAAATAAATATTATTTTTTGAGTTTTAATAAATTGGTAGATTTGATTAACTTTAAACAAGAAAATACTTGCTGCTCTCTAACATCGTGTTAGGTTTCGTGTTTCGTATTATCAAACCCTCACAGTAAATTATTTTTATTATTATTTTATGAGGAGACGCCCGATTGAATCTATTGAAGCTATTCTACATGGACGTCAATGGGAGGGAGGGGGGCAAATGGGGCACTTGGTCCCTCTAGCCCGGAGAATTTTTTGACATACCTGCCTTTCTATCCCCCCCCCCCTAGCCCGGGTATATAATTGTTCGTATTATTATAAGATGGCCAAAAACAGAAGTTTCTTTTAGTTAAAAGTCATGAACGCCCTTATTATTTAGTAGTACTAGTAATAATATGTCTTGACACCATAACGCAGCAACTATCTTTGAAGTATTTATATCTAGTACAAAAGTAATATCTACAAAAATTAGTCCACAAATATATTTTCAAATTAAATCGACAGTTTAACACTTTTTTAGTCAATGTTATAAATCAAAGGGATGAGGGCAAAATTCCTGACATCGAACATGAACTTTTAAATAGATTTTATAAAAATATCAACAAAATTTTAAAAAAGTCATGAACAGCATTAGAGACATCGCCATGTTTGAAAATGTAAAGAGTTTTTCAGAAGAGCACATTATTATAATTATATAAATTTTAATTAACAAGACCACTGTGTTGGGTAAACAAATGTTGGGGGACAATAAATACCAATTTTGGACCGACGTTGACTAAAGTTTAAGTTTGAGGCAATTTCAAATTTTTTGTTTGTGATATACTTTTACAAACTCTTTTAAATACAGCAATTATTTTTATTTCTATGATCACTAAGATCAATAATAAGTTTTTATATTCAAGTTAATATTGATGAATATTGTTTAAAAAGCTGGAAATTTGAAATCTCTTAACTGACTGAGAAACCCTTTTATGATCCCAATTATTGACAGCGGGTACTTCTTAGTGGGAACCTTTGTTCCAGGAGGCCGTACGCTTCAAAGTTCACGATCCCAAAGCGCACAGTAAAGGAGGTACCCTAGAAAGCACCGTGAACGGCGGCCGCGGAGGCAGAGAGGGAGGACCGGACGAAGAAGCTGGGGCTCCGATTCCTCAACACATCATGCATCCAAACAAGGATATAAATAAACTTTACGGGATCACGCCCTCCGATATCGACAAGTACTCAAGAATAGTGTTCCCCGTATGCTTCGTGTGCTTCAATTTGATGTATTGGATCATATATTTGCACATTTCGGATGTGGTGGCTGATGATTTGGTGCTATTAGAGGTTGATAAGTAAAAAAGGACAACTATACCCGAAAGAAATCAAACGATTCAGTATTATGAGAACAAAAAAAATTGCGAATCCATTATATAAAAAACATCGTTAGTTCAAGAGTCACAAATTATTTGTATTGAGATATTTTGCTTTAAACATAAGGTATCATCAGACAGACATTATGTCTTTAAGTCTTTTTCCAAAAATGTTTTGTATTATTCGGGTTAAAACCTACTACTATAATTATTAGATTTATTAAAAGTGTGCTAACGCAAATTTATTCTAAACCATCCAGGAATGCACAGTGCTTGATGTTTAAAAAACTTTGAAACTCGATTCGACGTAATTAATTAATGACACTAATTTTGTTTCTTTAAAAACATTTCTAGTAACAAAAGTGCACTTGGACTTAAAGATAGAGAAACCAAGTTATATTTTTTGCATGCAAAATAAACTTAACAGATACCTAGACAACTAAAATAAAAGTACTCTTATGCCACCAATAGGCGATTACTTTTTTCTTTTGAACAGGGAAGATGTGAAAAATTAAACAATATTGTTTCGATGTGCAAAGGTAAAGCTTACTTTTTAGTGTAAATGGCTTAAAGACCTTAAGGAACGAATAAACCCCACTTTAATTTCAACTTACATCTTTACAATTATTATAATATAACATTGTTTAGAATTTAATACCTATAGCGATTTTTATTTATTTACATTATATTTCCATTAGATGATAAAATTACAATTGCACCTTCCCTGTTAATATCCACTATATTAAAATAAAAAAGTGGGGCAAAATAAATTTTAATTGTCATAGGTAAAAGAAATATTTGCTTCGTCTATTAAGCTTAAAGGGGGTGTGCGCCAAAAAACAACTTTATTTTTAAAAAAATTAAGAAATAAAAACTAAAAATAATAGTCTAAACCGCACCCTTCTATCGCAAATAATAACGGAAATATGCCTCTGCAAAGATGTCATATTTCCAAAAAACCGGTTTTAACGGTTTAACATGTTAACCCGAAAGTTCTAACTTTTAGATAGAGAATAAAAAATTAAGGTAGGGAGGTGAAAACCATTTTTCTTTAAGATGAACCGTTCCAATGTTACAGCCTGTCAAAGTCTGAAAATGCCGTATTTTAAACGTCAATATCTCAAAAACCATTGAATTGAGACATATGACATTTACAAAATAAGCGTAGAATTTTGTGAGGAATCAGAAAATAATACAATACATAGGGTGTCCAATTTAAAAAAATTTACCTTTTTGGCCCCCTTCTTTTTGAGCTCACCCTGTATAATTCAAAATATTTTTAAAATGTGCCTGATATCCAACCATACCCTAACGCAAAAGCTTATTGTTGATAAATTTTATCTTCAAGGCATAAAATTACCCGGTACAGAGCGCCGCTAGCCGAAGCTTTTGTGACGTCACGCAACCCGCTATTTCTCAGCAATAGTCGTAGAATGACGAGGTTTGAACCGTTATTCTTAGATTTTTATGTACTAAAACTATAATTTTTGGCGCACACCCCCTTAATTTGAGCATAAATATTTTTATAATTTTGCTCGTACTTACGACTCAACAACATGTTCCAAATGTCTGCCCGATTAAAACAATAATGTATGTAGATTTATTTCGACAGACACATTCCTAGATGAGTTTCACCATATCATGGCTCATCAGTACTACTTGTGTCGATGTTGGACACTTTTAAATCACACCAGCCCTTTAACAAATTTATAAAAATAAAATAAAAGTGTTGTGAGTTACAGGAGTCCTATTTGGCAGCGCTAAAATTGATATCGGTTTACTGACACCAAAACCAATAAATTCAGAAGAAAGCTAGAAGTGTGTAACGAAAACTATATTTTAAATAATAATAATTGCAGATTATCGAAGTTTTTTAAGCAACTTTTTACTTATACACAATCGCCAATCGAAATTTTCCTCTTAAACTCGTTTACGATAGAAGGTCAAATTATTATTTTTACTTAAATATAAAATATAAAACACACCACCCATCATGAGTGTTACACTTCATGAAAATAATATTGTCAAGCATGCTCTAAAACACTCTTTATTTTTATCTTAAGGTAAAATAACATCTCTATAAATGACTCCAACTTTTCTCAAGGTTTCTTATGGTTTGAAATATGTAAATCACAGAATCTATACATTCAACAAAGGTGTGTGCTCTTTGTTCAAACGATGTTTAATATGTATAGTCGTGGCCAAAAAAGTTTACTCTTTAATTCCTTTATTATGGAAAAGGAAACTTTTTTGGCGACAACTGTTCATTTAATATAATAGTTAGGGCTATAATTCAATTGAGAATTTAAAAGAAATTGATCAGAAAGTTTTATTTAAGTGCAATATTACTATATTTTAAATGTGATACAGTTGCTTATATTCTTGATTATTTCTGTAAAATTTTTAGAATTAATTTAACATTTATTTTGCAACAAATTAACAATTGAATTAAAAGCACTAATCCGCAAAGGAAATTAACAAGTCTTCGTTATAAAAAATATTATATTAAAATGTTTGATGTTCAATTGTTTTTAAAACTATCAATATTTCTACAAATTTTCAACAATCTAAAAATTAAATTTTTACAAATTCACACCAAGTTTTGCAACGTGTATTTTTAAACTGAGAGTAGTTATGAAAAGAAAGTAACATCGAATATTTCATCTAATATTAACTCATATTTGATTTCATATAAACATAAAATAGCGAAGATTTAAAATCTCTGAAAAATGGATATGTTTAGCAGATGTAAGCGGAAAAAGGCTGCATATCTCTACCACTTATTAACATTAAAAAATTCGTGATTTTTCGAATAATAAATTCTGAAAAGTTGAAATGGACATAGTAAATCAAAAAGTACCTCTTAGGTACAGCGATAAAAAATGAACTGTACAGAAAAAGTGATCCCGATTACAAAAATTGTTCGTTTAGAAAGATTCAACGAGTAGAAATAACTTATGAGTTCTAGTATGTAAAAATGCGATACATAATTTAAATATTTTTATGTATATTGTTAAGTTTCTAATATTTATGTTGGTTTCTAAAAGTTCTGTAAAATAATCTTTAGTTTAGTTGGTTTTACTTCCACGGGGCGAAAAGTCTTTCCTCGCTTATTATTAAAAAGTAAATTTCTAAAAAAATAAATGTATCATTTAAACAATTATGACTCTCGGAAAAGAAGAATCATTTAGAAATGCAATGAACGAATTTAATCTTACACGGTTTTTGGCTCTGTTCGTTATACTAGTTCCAGTTACAAAGTTATAAAGAGCAAAGAAAGACTTTAAAACATAGTGTTAAGTTATTTAAACATTATAATTTACGTTGTTGTAGCGAGATTAATACAAGCTCAAGGAAAGTTGCCATACTGTTCATTATCACAATAAACTTTTTTATGTGAACTTTATGCGAGACTTTATTATAACCTTGTATTTTTCCGTGCTATCTGATTCTTTAACACAAGCTCTATATTTTGTTAAACAATCGTCAAAATGGACGCTAAAATCTTTTTAACTCTTCCTATTAAGTTTTAAATTTTTTAAGAAATTTATTTATTTGTTGAATATATTTTTGTAGTTTATAGAAAAATACACGATATTACATGACTTAGCGAAAATAATACTCTAGAATATTATTATAAAAGGATTTAATACAGGGTGGCTCAAAGGGTCTTTATAAAGAGGATTTTTAATAGATATTTTGTCACGGTACAGGGTGACAAATTCTCGATATATTTAAGAGTTTTTGGAAAAACTATAATAGGTGTAAATCAACTGAAACTATACCAATTACTTTTAGTTTTAAAATTTATTAAGGTAACCATGCATGATCGATTTCATCGGTAAATTAGTTTTTCGACTTAAGCCCGCGGGTGATTTAAAATTTATTTTTATTTACTTATAACAGTTCAGCCAAAACTCCTTAAACAGAACGCACACTGCATATTTTGAGCTACCCTGTATATAAAGAAGTTTATTTAATGAGCCCATGTAAATATGACGTTCCTGTTTTTATACCTAACTAACGCGCACCTCTAAATACACACTCAAAATGCAATTATTTTTTAGAGTAGTGATTAGCACTTTACACAAAGTCCGGGATATTTCATATTTTTCCATTTAACTTTGGTTAAAACACTGACAAAAAAGGGTAAAATAGTAAGGCACCTATTATATATGTTAAAATCTTTTATTTAAAATTGCAATTAAATTTCTGTTGGTATGGTTATAGTCACTTGTAGCGTGCGACAATTGACAAAGTTATAAAAACTTCGATAATATTGATTTTCGTTTCTTCTATTTGTACTTTACTGAAGCAGTTTGCTCAATATTAAAATATGAAGTATTAATGCAGTCACGAAATTTAGTATAAATCGTCCTAACCAGTTGGTACCTATGGATGGTACTCATAATATGTCAGCTGTAACAAGTGACGTGGAGATTATTCTTTTGCAAATAAAGTCTCCAGAATTAGCCCAATAATTAAACTTTGTGTTTTAGGCTACACCAGTATGTTCCAAAGTTTTTGTTTTGATGAAAATGTAAAAAAATCTTGACAGAGACAGATTCAGGAAAAAAAGTTGGGCTGCAAGCAAGGAATTACATAATTTTCCTAATTATATAACAATCTTTACAAGAGTTTAGCCTGTGACGCTTATTTTTTAATAATATTGGCGGAATGATGCATTTTGCTATATTATTTAAATTAAATAAACCACTTCTAATATTTTAAAATTATAGGTATTAGAGCTATTTATTTTTTTAAAATATTTTCCTTCGGTGCTACGCCACTGGGTGCGTGTCTTACTTTGTTTATAGACAAATGATATACCTATATTAAAAAATATCAGAAAATTGTTTTTAATTAGTTCTAACTGTCAGAGAGTAAATTTTTGCAGTAATATTTGACTTATTAGAAACTGAAACTGCTTTATAATGTACCAGATAATATTTTATTATACGCCCGTCATTTGTAACAACGAAAAATATGAAACTTCCCGAAAAACAATTAAACAAGAATACCGTGTCTCCCGTCAAGAGTGTTTTTAAAAAACACCCTTAAACGCATTTTATAAAAATAAAATAAAAAATTGCGCAAAACGCGCGCGACGGTAGTCGCGTAGAAACGAAATTCTAAAATATGTAAAATAATATAATGTAATTAAAATATATATATTATACACAAATGATATGAAGTAATTACTGCGTTTAATGTAACTTTATGATGATATATTACAATAGTTGAGAATATACAGGGTGTCTAAAATGTCTTAAAATAGAAGCTGCTGATAAATTAAAAGAAGTTTCAATATAAATATTGTGCATTGCAATCTATAAAGGTAAACACGATCAAATATAACAGCGAAAATAATTTTTTTTTAGTTAAATAATTTATGATTATATTTAAAAAGACACTAGATTGTGAGAATGTCAAATATTTTTTTTTATATTTATTAGGTAGGTACTTGAGTTGACGAAAATTTGTAAACGAATATTGTTTAATATCTTTTGATTTAAGGCTTAGTTAAGCAATAGAATTAAATTTTTTCGCCCTAATATAATTCTAAAGTATGGACAACCTATGATGCTCAACGTTATTGCAAATACTACATTTATTCTATCTATTTTGAAAATAAATAACTCTCAAGATAATTTATCTCAGCAAAATGTAAACTATAATAATATACCCTCTTTAGGAGACACCCAGTATTTTTTTTACCTTGTTCATTTTTAAGGTTATGTCAAACGAGTTTTAGATAGGTAAACGCGCTCGTAGCCCAAAAACAAGTTAAAAATATACCTAGTGAAACAATTAAAAGAGTTGTATATAATTTAGAAACGCAGATAAAATTTTAAACAGGAATTTCAAGTTAAGAAAAAAATATGAACTTTATATGGACGCGCCAATTAATTTTCCGTTTAATTAAAAACGTTGTGCTTAGAATACATAATTATTGCCCAAATATTCGTTAATTTGGATAGAAAATAAATTTTCTATAAGTAACAGCTAAATTTAAAACAAACAGGGTGCTCAAAATAACTTGATTGTTTTAAGGGATACTTAATATTTATTTCTATAAATTAATGTTTCAAATATGATACCATTTTATTACATGTAAAATTTTGTAAGGAATTTAGAAAATATTTGCAGCATTCCAGTAATCTTGGTTACTCTGTATATGCCCTAAATATCACAGTGGCTATACCTATACTTACTAAATATTAACAGGAAACTACTAAAAGGAATATTAATAAAATAACGATTTATAGTAGATAGGTTAAATATATTTTATTATTATTGTTTTGTTTTTCCGTTTGCTTATGTGACTTTTGCTCTCTGAATATTCTCCTTCAAAAAAATCTCACAACAGTAATTTTTTAAAAGTAGCGAATTTCTTTTGTAGTTACAAATAGAGAAATATGTCGTAAAATTTGTTGGTTAAAGTTACAGAAATTTAAAAAATTTTGGATATCTAATGACATTCAAAATTTGTTTTAAATAAAATGATAAGCACTAATACCTGCTAATTGGTCAATGAGCAAATAAAACTAATAAAGGATATACTTTATAATGTTACTATCTCTGTATAAAAGTATATTATATATAAAAGAAAGTTACACCGAAAAAACCTGTTACCAATTTATAAAAATGGTTCCATGTTCTATATAAATGAATCCCAGATATGTTTATAAATAATTTTAATAGCCCGCATAATCAAACATATTGCCCAATTAAATTCTTACAATTCCTTAGTTTTTGCAAAAAATGCTAAAATCCATGTGTACAGTTTGTCCCGAAGGTGACCACTGAGATCTCGAAAACTATAAGAACAATTTTAAATTATGACAATGTTGCTCAATTTTGTGCTCATTCAAATGTATTTTAAAAATTTAGGTAATTCCTAGGTACTTCTGGTGATATCTTCCATTAAGATTGTCTTCTATACGATATGACATTATCAGTTCTTGAATCGCACATTTTGATATTTTGGACACATTTTCACCTTTTTTTTTAATACGAACACTTTGGATTTAGAAATAACTCGTCATTCTAAAAACAGATATGTATCACACTATGAGACAAAACTTGGAAAAGCGTGATGTGTTACGCATTTATTACAGTTTAAAAAGAAATTCTTGTGAACGGTAGTATCTAATTCCATATCCCGAATGAGAGCAATTGCATAAAAATATTTCTGCTAAACCGAAAAAAACTTTTTCTTTGTTCTAAAGCAAAAAATAACCTTAACAAACGACACACAAGTCAACGCAAATGGATGGTGTTATGCAAAACAATGTTAACCCCTAACACACATGTCGTTGAGAAAATGACGTTTTTAATATTATGGGTTATAAAAACGACTTAAGATTTATAAAATGACTGTTTATGTTACCAGTATACCAAGAAAAACGTATTAAGTCAACCTTTTTTATAGGAAAGGGTCATAGAAATTACAACATTCTTTAAAATGGTGGGTTACACCACCTCAATATTCCATAAAGGTTTCGAGTTTAATGTTTGGTCTTAGAGCCAACTACAATTTATTATTTTGATTTAACCATATTAAATATAAAAGCAGATAGGGTATGTTGAACGGCAGTAGAGTTTTGGACTTGGCATTGTCTTTATTAGTTTTGAATCACAACGTTTCAATTGGTATTATACTTATTTACCTGTAGACAATTGGATATTCTTGCCATTTGAAACGTTGTGATTCAAAACAAATATAGACAATCGAAGTCCAATACTTCACTGCCGTTCAAGAAACATCATTGTCTCCAACCTTTAAACAGATGGGGTAGGTATGTTTGATCATGAAATTTTACATACATATCTGTTTTTACAATGACGAACCCTTGTGAAGTCAAAAGTAAAACATCCAGATCCGTATAAAAAAAAAATGGTTGACAATCAGCATAAAACATCCAAATATAAGATTCAAAAACGAATAATGCCATTTTATAGAGAAGAAAAAGTGGTAATGAAAAATCGCAATTTATTTCATAAATTTTATTTAAATAAAGTCAGGAAAAGGAAAACAAGTTTCATATATTTTGCTTTGCTCCGGATATCACCAGAAGTACTAAGAATTTCCTCAATTTTAAAAAGACATTTTTTTGAGCACCAAATTGTGCAACGTTACCACAATACTTGTTTGTATCTCTTATAGTTTCCGAGATCCCAATGGTCACCCTCGAATTTGAGACACCCTGTACAAACGCGTAAAATTCCTACCCCCTAAACCAATGTTTGCAAAATAAAAATCACAAGATAAATACAGACAACCGTATGCGTTTTTCGTCGCGATGCGTCGGCTTATCCCGTTATCAATGTTGCCAGTCCTTTATTTTATTTTTATATGAAATTTTCACAAAATAACTTTGAAGGGCTTCTCCACCAACCAAACGCCTAAGGACGGCGCGTTCATATAAAAAATTGTCTAAAATTATTTAAAAACTGACATTGTTAAGTATATAACACAAACACAAATACACAGCGTTTAAAAAACTATAAGGTATTAAAAATTGTAGCACATGCACAGAGCAAGAGTCTGACTATACGGAGCAATACCTACTTAAAAATTATTATACAGAAAAACTTCTAGTAGAGGGGCATAGAGCGTTCCGGAATCACCATCGTAGTGACTGTTTCACGGAATGACTACAGTTCTTTAGGAAAAACAACCAGTGTCTTAAATAGTTCGATGGCTTAAATTGTGAAACATGGCACATTTAGTGGCAAGTACGCGAAGGGTCTAACTATTTTATATTTTTATCTGAAATTTATAATATTTGAATATATTATGGTGGACTCAATGTTTATAAAAAAAACATTGCTACAGGTTTTTCGATTATACAGGGTAGGACAAAATATTGTACTTTTTATAAAACAACTCATTTAAGATCATTGCATAAATGTTAACAATTCTACTTATTCAGTATTCACCTGAAGACGACTGGAGATACGTACCAGTTGATATGTGTTATTAGATTACTCTTTATACTAAAGGTATGTTAAAAAAAATATATATGTGTTTAAAAGAATCGTATTAATTTTGCGAATTTACTTGCAGTATAGTCTTAAAACTTACTGTTATGGAAATGACTTGTTGTATTTAAAGGTATAAATACTGATATGAACATAAAATGCCGAAAAATATTTTAAAATGCATCTTTGCTACAATATGCGAGAAAACGAACTTTATTAAAAATATTTATAGCCCGCAGCTACTGGTGGATTATTTGTGAATAAAGCGGCATTTCATGATATGACAAGTAAACATTAGAGAGGTTAATAAAAATTAATCCTACATTAAAAATCCAAGATTAGCACAAAATGTACACGTAATAAAATAAACAAATCGTTATAAATCTAATCTACGATTTAAAAATATTTTCCACATTCGACGCAAAATGATAAGTTTATTCGGAAGAAAAAGAAACTGTTTTAAAATGCTTACAATCCTAATTTAGAATATACATTTTCTGTAAAAATATTTGTTATTCTATTGAAGCCACTAAATGATAGTACGAGAAATACCTTTCACTTAAACTATTTCCAAAAGATAAAATAATTTTACAACACGGTATCGACAGGTTTACGCCCACCATCTTAACTATTTTTTCAATTTTCAAGGGCTGTCTGACCGGACGAGTAGGGGGAGGTTCGAATCGATATTTATTTTATACTGGGGTGAGACGCATTTGGTCCGGTTCAACTTTTGAAACGGCCGATTGCAAAAGGGATGGGTTGTGTTTATAGCACATCCAAGAAGTCACCCATTTAAATATAATAAATAATTTCCATAACACTATGTATATTCTTTTATTAACATACACACATAAAAGTTCGAATTTAGCAGTTAGCTTAAGTGTTTCACAAAATTGTTTATATTTTTATTATACTCCATATAATATAAAAACCATTAGCAATCTTTACTGAAGAAATATTTCTCCCTAAATTTATCCACAAGAATTCATATAAAAATTAATTTAATTTAACTCATGGTGTAGATAATGTTGACGTTGTTTGACTCATACACAACTTTTTTTACATGCTTTCTTAATTAAATATAAGTTAACTAAGAAAATATAATCGTTTAACTGTTTTCCTAATTAGTATTTCTTTGTTGTTACTTTATTAGGTCGTCTGTCAATATTTGAAACCAAGCTGGTGAATCTGTCACAGGTCAGTCAGCTTAAAGTTTTTTAATTTAGCCTTCATGGCAACGTCTAAAAAAAATTAACATAAGACCTATTATTGAAGTAACTACGATTAAAAAATTGTTAAATCAAACATAAAGGCACGTTAAACCGTCACAACATGGTGATGTGGAGCGGTCATTCTACATTATGTTCCCTTCTGTTTCTTTATTTAAAAAACTACTGCATTTTATAGGTTCGCAAATATTAAAAACTACACTTACCATCGTGTCTAGAATAAGGTATTATTGTTGATTTTCTGCATTCAAAATTGAAATTGACCTAACGCTTCAGTTTGACATTATTTTAATTAAAATTAAATTTCAGCTTTGAATTCTAAAGAATGTTAACGTTTAACATAAAATTTTTAATAACAAGATAATTCTATAGTAATGTAAGTGACCCGACACTTCCAATCAGAAATGCCATTTAACTGTATCATAAATTACAATTGATGAAGTATCAGACATTACACAACATATAAGTTATAAACAAAGTTTATAAATATTACTAAATATATAATATCTGGAGGTTGATGAGTCTGGTTTTCGAGTCACCTTTGTTACAATGGAATTACTTAACAACGCTTTTATTATTCGATTTTTTTTTTTAATTTGGAGTGTAAAGTGGGAGTTTAAACTTGGAAATACTATATTAATATATTTTTAACATTTGCGAATTAAACATTAGGTAAAAATTAACGCACTTTGCATCAAATCAGCGAGCAAAGCCGATAGCTGACGAATATGTACGAAGACCCAAAAAACAATATATTGTATGAAAATTTTTTAAATTGAACTTTTTTTTGTTCAGTTTTTTTCCAGTATAAATAATTTTTAGAAATTTCATAAACGCACAAACTCTTTAACATTCATTTAATTATATATTTTTTAAATGGAATATAAAAAAGAGTTATGCTTATTAAATTAAAATAAGAAAATAGGGCCTTATATATGTATAAACAAATAAAACCACATGACAAAGAAGTTAGAGTTGATGTGTTAATTTTATATTTTAAAAAATGAATTGACTATATGGTTAAAGGGCCTTTTGTTTATTAAATAAAAATAATTTTGTCAAAAATGGCTGTGTACTTAAAAAATTGTAGATTTAGCTAAACTTTTAGATGTAGGTGTAGGATATAATTTTTTGAGTAAAAATTCCCTTCATTCTCAATTTGTTGAAATGTGCTTAAGTATAGTCATACCTGGGTGTGGAAAATTGTTATATATTTAGTATCAACTGTTTCTGGATTTTTACAAGTCCGACATGTTGTATATAGGCACCAAAAATCACTTGTAATGAAACATCATCGCCATACTGAAAGAATATCAGCAAATTTTGTTTAAATAATCAGAGGTTATAGGAAAAAGAGGCCATTTATTTAGAATGGTCTACAGAAGTTCTAATGGTACCCACTGACTATGACTCTAAGATAAAACATAACCAATTATTACTTATTTAGACCCAAAGAAACCTTAGTAAATACCTACTTCTTGAGAAATAATCTTATGTGTAATTAGAAATGTTTATAATTGATTTTTTAAGTCTTTGTCATAAACTTAATAGGCCTGATTTTAAAAATAAAACCTTTCAAATACAAATATATTAAGTACGGGTCTTAGTACATCAGCCGTTTTTAACATTTTGCCGCAAGTGGCAAAATAATTTTTGTTCTGTTATAAATATATTTATCACAAAATAATATTGTTTTTAAGTTTAAAGAAATATTATCTATTTTAATTTAACACGGACATTTATCATTTAATTTACGTCCAACATTTAACAAATTGGATATTTAATTTCCTTAATTTTTATTACTACTTAGTAAAAATATAAATTTAAAAAAAATTACAGAATATTTTAAACATTGAAAGTAGTTGACATGAGTGCAAATAAAAACTATAGGGAAAAGGCTTGCTTTTGTCAGTGGCGGCGGGCTCGTTGTCCGGGGAGAAAACGGACCCTTTTTAATTTAGTAAAATTTAATAAAATTACCCATGATACGCCTATGTTTTTTTTAAATTGAAAATAACATTTAATTTTTAATTAGTTAATATAAACATTTAAAATATTAGTTTTGTAGCGAGTGAATGAGCGTTATGAGACGGTATGCTAGTGGCGTATCATATGTGAAAAATTAATTTCTTAAAAAGAGTCTCCTCCCCTCCACCGCGTTGCGGGTGACTTATTGCTCACTTACAAGATATTCTAAATAATAAGAGAAAGTTGTATGTATTATACTAAAATTGAACTTATAAAAATCATGATCGTACTTAACAAAGTTTTAAAAAGGTGCAATTTGACGAAAATAAGACCTACTTATGCTATTCTTCCATTTTTCTATTAGCCAAAAGGACTTTTTACTAAATGTGGAATAAAGTTAAATACTGTCTTGGTTTTTATATGATCAAAAATCATTCCAATTATTTAACTATTATTAAAGAGGAACTAAGGACTACGTATTGCGTAGATATATACTGTTTGGCGTTTTTATTTGAATAAAAAACTGTAAAATCAGATGTGTGTTTCATTTAGGATAGATATTTAATTTTACAGGATGTCAGAAAAATTCGACCAGCAATTTTTATAATGACATAATAGTGGAACTATACTGATTGCTACGAATTCGTTTGTGTGGAAATCGGAAAATGGTAGGATTTACGAAGATTTAAAACTTACATACTGGCCATTTGGTTTCAACCAGAGCCATAAAACAAACACACACACACACACAAAACTTACATATTTTTGGGCTTGATAATTTGTTGGGAGAGAAAAAAGTCATCAAGGCCCATTTATCTCATACTTCCCAAAACAAAATAATAACTATCATCAATATATTTTTATTTTTGCATTTTTCAACTCAAAAACGTAATAGTAGCAAAATGATGTACATATAAGTATTAAAAGAAAAAGTAAAATATGTTTGTTAACATGTGTGTACTTAAGGCTATAAATACATAATTTAATATCAAAAAATACTGCAAAATGGTGCAAAGATAAAATATTTTGAAACAACACAGCAACAAACAGAGAGAACGAAAATAGTAGTTTGTGCAACAAGAGTGGATATGATGTCCATATCGCACGAGGAAGTAAATTGAACATGACGCCGTAGGCGGAGTGCTCAAACTTCCGAACGCAATATGGACAATCCACTCGAGTTGTACAGTATATTTTTTCTACGACTTAGGTTAGGTTAGGTAAGAGTGGCAGACCCTTGATTCTGACCAAACAGTCTCACGTAGTCCTAATTAGGTCCGTTGTGATACCACACGTGTTCCGTAGAACCCACCTTCATCAGATCTCTGATGGTTAGTGCGACGTAACCGCGGAAGGATTTTAACAACTCATTCAAACCAGCCACTACTGTTCAGAAATCTGCTCAGCCGTCCAAGTTGTAAGTTGCTTAGTTCCTCCAGGCTATCGAAAGATGGTTCACCCAGAGTAGTGAATGTTGAATACTTTCTTCCTCTTCCTCATCTCTGCAACTTCTGCAGAAGTCGTTAGTGGGTATTTGCATACGTTCGGCATGTCTACCGAAGAGGCAATGTCCGGTAACAACCGCAGTAATATTTCTCACGTCTTTTCGACTGTGTCTTAATAGCTCTGCGGTTCTCTTTTTATCGAATGTAGGCCACAGTTGCCTGGATGTACTACAGGTTGTCAACCCTGTCCATCTGTTCTGTGCAAGCTGCTTGGCCGTGTAGTCAATCTCCTCTTTGACCAATCTCAGTGGTTTGTTCACTGTATTGTCTGCTAGATCAGCTGGCATGCCTGCGCCCTCTCTTGCGAGCGCATCGGCAGCCTCGTTGCCATCTATTCTGGAGTGTCCAGGAACCCAGCACAGAATTTCTACGACTTAACATCCGAACTTCATGCTAAGAATTTTTTAAAATTACTTAAATTAGGCATCATAAGTTGTCTTTTAAGTTGGCCATGAACTTATGACAACGATAATAAGAAACAATTGAACAAAAATTCATTTTGATGGCAAACCCATTGACTAAATTACACTGTAACATATTTATCGATTTGGGTAATTTGAAGAAGTAGTCCATTTCTCGATGAGACTTATTTAATTTTCAAAAAATGAGGAAATTCTAAGTCTTAGTCTCAACCATAATGATTGAGACTAAGACTTACAGTTTCCTCATTTTTTGAAAAGATTTGGGTAAGTTCTTATATTTATACATACTCACTTTTGAATATATCTATCTTTCTCTCATTAGGCTTTTTGCAGAATAACAGACAAAAAGCGATATGTATTAATAAACACGAACAATTTATTTTCTCAACCATAGGTATTTTGATTTTACTGAATTGCACAGAAGTAAAAAAGGTTTGTGGGGTTTATTTCTGCTTGCGTATAAATTATAACTCTGAAAGTACAACAAAATAGCTGTAGCATTTGTTTTAAACAGTTAAAAATGAATATTGTGCATTAATATGAATTTTTAACGTTCGCTATAGTCAAATTTTTCAAAATAATCGCCAATTTACAAACTAGCAACACTGTTAACGTAGAAAGAAAAGTGGCAATAGTGTAAGTAGAAATAACATAATCTTACAAATTTTAATTAAAGAATGGATTTTTTTTCTAGAAATCTTATAATTTCGTCTGTTTTATCGGGTTATTTTATGTTCCACCATTTAAGGAAGATTTACCAGTTAATTTTCTATGTTTGTTGCGTATAATAAAAGTTTTAAGATTAATTGGGGTTGGATCCCCGTTCAAAATATATCGCAAAATATCCCCGTGCACAAATATTAATAATAATATATTATTTATATGGAAAAAATAACCAAGGTTAGTAAGAAAACGTTCATTTGGTAGGTATATATATAGTACATTTTATGCAAAGCTTGTAGTAATTGTCTAGAAATGAGTGGAAATAAAGATATTTTTGAAATAAGAAAGTGGGTAGGTAAGGTAATTTAACTCAATACTTTTTAAAGCAGGTGATGGAACTGTGGTTAAATGTTCTAAAACCAGAAAGTGCCCTGAGTAAGGGTCGAAAGATCTGAAGGATCTAAACTGATTCTTCAAAGAGGTCGGGAAATAAGAATGGACTTTATTTTTACAAAAACAATATAAAGTTCCTTATAAGTAAGGATTTGAGTTCCAACTACTAAAAAAAAATTAGTTTTTACGGATATGACTCCGGCTTCCCATAGACCGCCGAAATGCGAGGCTGAGGGAGGATTAAATAACCAAGAAATTTTTTTATGCTCAAGAGCATGTTCCATACATTTTAAAAGTTCTTTGTTGGCTCCAATATAATTAGTACCTTGGTCACTAAATAAATTGTTAAATCTGCCGCGCCGAGCAACACAACGTTGCAGAGCTGTTAAAAAAGATTCTGTAGACAAGTCAGACGTTACCTTTAGGTGAATAGCCTTGGTTACGAAACAAATAAAAATACATAAATATGCCTTTTGGGACTTAGAACCTCGACGTTTGGCCATGGTTATATTGAAGGATCCAGCCATATCCACTCCAGGACAACTAAAGGGCTTAACTTGATTAACACGAGATGCAGTAAGGTTCCCCATTATTGGTTGAATTGGTCTGGGGTTAAGCTTATAACATTTGGATAAGGCTGAACAAATATTATAGCTTGCTTGGCTAAAAGGATCCAGCATTGTTGCTTAATTAAAAAATGCTGTGTCTGCAACCCAGGGTAAAGGTTTTCGTTTTGAAATTCCTGAATAATAAGCTCAGTGATACAATAAGAACGTGGCAATAAAATTGGAAACCTGTTATCATAATCAAAGGCTGAATTTAACAACCTTCCAACTACCCTTTAGACCCCATTTTCATCAAGAAATAGGGCAAGTTGTCTTAAGGGTTTTAGAATAGGTTTTGTATTGTGAAGGGGAAAAACTTTAGCTTGAACATTTTTAACGAGGAACACAAGCGCAGGATAAAGTTCAAGCTCAACTAAAGGACCTGATCTTTTGAATTTTTAGTGTTAGAAGTAGTAGAAGTGTAGAAGAAGGTAAGGAAATAATACATTTATTTTAGACAACGAGGAATATTTATGAAGAAGGTACAGAGGAAAATTATTATAACTAATATTAAGAGCTAAAACGATATTCCTTTCTTCTTCCTTTTTATTCGCAGAAGAAATAATCTGAGAATTAGGAGGCCAACTTTCTTGATTACAAGACAACAAGGGTGGCTCTGCCCACCACAAAGAATGGTTAACTAATTCAAGGGGCACGAGACCTCGAGAAGCACAATCCGAACAAACCCGAACCTGATGCCACCAAGAAGGAGAAGTGTTTTCCTGGATTCGAATAACTGGATTACTCAGAAAGCATTTCCAACAATGTGAAGATTATTTGATCCAGGATAGCGTGGCCATTGAGTCGGACCAGACATATACTTCAAAGTTTATGCTTTTATAGACACCAAGCATATTTGACATCAAATCTAAAAACAAAACAGCGACACAAAGTTCCAACCTAGGTAGCGTTATGCGCTTTAATGGAGCAACTTTGGACTTTGCCATTACAAGATTGACATTATTGCTACAATAATTAATATTGCGGATATAAACAACGACGGCGGTGCGTAGCCTTGTTCACTGGCTTCAGAGAAACCATGCAATTGAAAATATTTAGAAGAAGTATTAATTATTTAGCGAGGAATTGACAGAGTTGAAAATAAAGATAACTAAGATCGATATAGACATCATTTTGAGCAAACATTATATGGAGGAAGGGCATCCCAATCTAGTCCTAATGCCCACAATTAAGAAATAATATGTTTCGTAAAAAGAAAGGATCATAAATTCTCGCTAACTCTGAGAGTATACCGCGTTTGGTATAGTATTCATCGATAGGAGCAACCTTAAATGAAAATGAATCTAGCGAAGGGTGCCATTGAAGTACTAAAATTTTTATAAAGGAATAAGGTTCCATATCTTAAGATAATGATGTGAAAACGCATATAGATTTATCCATGTCAGCAAGCAGACTTATGAAGTTTAAAACTCCACGAGATAATAATTGAATAAGTTCATTACGAAGCATCCGAGTCTCGTCAATAGATTTGCAAGAAGCCAAAATATCATCCACAAAAATGTCGGATGTAATAACTTTAGAAGCTCAGGGAAAATATGAACCTTTATCACTAACTAGTTGTTGAACAGTTTGTAGTTGATATTCTTGAATTGGATCTTTAATAGAAAAGCGCCAAATAATCTTTTGATAATTGCGATGTTCTAGTTTTATGAAAATTTATCGATAAATTTGTTTTATATCGGCTATTAAAATATACTGGTGTAAACGAAAGTTTAGTAAAATGGATATAATATCCTTTTGCAGCTTGGGCCCCGTCAGTAGTTGACCATTAAGTGACAAGTCATTTGATGTCTTTGCAGAGACATCGAAAACGATGCGCAGTTTTGTTGTACTACTTATCGGGGCGCAAAACCGCGTGATGAGGAATAAAATAACTCTGACATTCATTGTCAGAGCCTTGAATAAGGGACATTGTTAAATAAAAACACCAGTGGAAATTTAAGTAAAAAAGTTGTTTTACTTTCTATAACAAAATTATTATGGATTTTAACCAAGTATCGACCAAAAATATTAAATTCTTAATTTGTTTTGAATCACTTCGTTTCAACTGGTGAGCATCTCCAGTCGTATTCAGTATTCAGCAAAATTACGTTGTATAGAAAAGGGAGAAAAGACGAAACGACTGGAGTGGCCCAGAGTTACCAGCATATGCGTAGTTAGGGGGTACTTGGGGGTGCTAAGCACCCCCAGAATCTAAATTAGCACCCCCAAAAAAAATTAACATTTACAATATATAGGCCATAGGCTAATTTTAGAACTAACCTATTTTTACTTCAGCACCCCCAGTGTTGACCGTCTAACTACGCCTATGCTTACCAGACTGGTTGTGGCGTCACTTGAAGATCACTCCTGGTTTCTCTGTTGCAATCTCTCATGCACAGCAGTGAGAAGAGCTAAATAGACTGTATCCATTGCGCACATTTGATCACTCGATACCGCGGCAATTCCAGACCCACTACCGGTAAAAGCACGGCCGAAAAAGGGGCGAAATTTTACGAAAAACAAAACACTTTATGAATTCAACAACATTCTTATTTTAAAAAAATAAATTGATTTAGTGGGTAACGGCGATGCCTTATTGTAGAAAATTCGTCAACTAATTTGTCTAGGTCAAACTCTTTAACCATGTTTGGTTCAGATGCCATCATCATTAATGAACGAAGTATTTCGTCTCCCATAGTTGTGCGTAGATAGTCTTTTACTCTTTTTAGTACTGAGAAGAACCTCTCATCACTAGCCGTGGTTACTGGAAGTCTACAGATTACTTTTAACACTTTAATTACCTCCGAGTATGCTACTGAAAGTTGTTTAAGATGGTCCAACATGTTAAGATGTTAAGTGCAGTGTTATTCTGTCTCGACTGTCCAATCTCCAATGTATTTAACAAGTGTGTCTTCGTTAGTGGCAATTGAGTATTTAGCAACGACTTGTCGATTAAATGACCGTAAATTTGTAAAAATGGCGAAAGTTCTTTTGCTTCTAAAAAGCAAGACGTGTCTTCTTTTTTAACAAATTTAAAGGCCGAAAGAATAAGGGCATTATTTTCTGAGAGTCTCTGTCCAAATTCTAATAAAAAACGATCGACAACAGCAACATATTCACTGTAAAAATTTAAGTGCTCTGTGCTATCTCTGTGACCAACAGTGGTCTCAACAAAGCTATCCGTTAGCTTATTTGACAAAACTCGCGTTCGCTGTACACGGGTGCCGGTCCATTGAAAAGTGCAACTGCTTGCCAATTGCTTGGAGCTTTTAAGTATGCTGTTAAAAGTTTTGTCGGGTCTGTTCGGTAAACCGTAGTAAGTATATTAAAGTTATAAGGTGTTTTTAAAATGTGTTTTTATTTGTAAAAGCCAAATTTTGATTTTTGTGTGCGAATACGCAGGGGGGGCCATAGGCCAATTTTAGAACTAACCTATTTTTACTTCAGCACCCCCAGTGTTGACCGTCTAACTACGCCTATGCTTACCAGACTGGTTGTGGCGTCACTTGAAGATCACTCCTGGTTTCTCTGTTGCAATCTCTCATGCACCGCAGTGAGAAGAGCTAAATAGACTGTATCCATTGCGCACATTTGATCACTCGATACCGGCAATTCCAGACCCACTACCGGTAAAAGCACGGCCGAAAAAGGGGCGAAATTGGACGAAAAACAAAACACTTTATTAATTCAACAACATTCTTATTTAAAAAAAATAAATTGATTTAGTGGGTAACGGCGATGCCTTATTGTAGAAAATTCGTCAACTAATTTGTCTAGGTCAAACTCTTTAACCATGTTTGGTTCAGATGCCATCATTATTAATGAACGAAGTATTTCGTCTCCCATAGTTGTGCGTAGATAGTCTTTTACTCTTTTTAGTACTGAGAAGAACCTCTCATCACTAGCCGTGGTTACTGGAAGTGTACAGATTACTTTTAACACTTTAATTACCTCCGAGTATGCTACTGAAAGTTGTTTAAGATGGTCCAACATGTTAAGATGTTAAGTGCAGTGTTATTCTGTCTCGACTGTCCAATCTCCAATGTATTTAACAAGTGTGTCTTCGTTAGTGGCAATTGAGTATTTAGCAACGACTTGTCGATTAAATGACCGTAAATTTGTAAAAATGGCGAAAGTTCTTTTGCTTCTAAAAAGCAAGACGTGTCTTCTTTTTTAACAAATTTAAAGGCCAAAAGAATAAGGGCATTATTTTCTGAGAGTCTCTGTCCAAATTCTAATAAAAAACGATCGACAACAGCAACATATTCACTGTAAAAATTTAAGTGCTCTGTGCTATCTCTATGACCAACAGTGGCCTCAACAAAGCTATCCGTTAGCTTTTTTGACAAAACTCGCGTTCGCTGTACACGGGTGTCGGTCCATTGAAAAGTGCAACTGCTTGCCAATTGCTTGGAGCTTTTAAGTATGCTGTTAAAAGTTTTGTCGGGTCTGTTCGGTAAACCGTAGTAAGTATATTAAAGTTATAAGGTGTTTTTAAAATGTGTTTTTATTTGTAAAAGCCAAATTTTGATTTTTGTGTGCGAATACGCAGGGGGGGGGGCAATTGCCGCCCTCCTTTTAAAAATAAATAAATTTCTTTTAAATTAAGGAAATAAAATTGTTTCTAATTATTCTAAACGTTCTTTAAATTAAGAAAATGACAAATTTTTCAAAGTGCTTTAATATATATTTTTTTTAATAAATAAAATTATTATAACTTAAGGAAAAGGAGAATTCTTCAAATAAATAAAATAAATAAAATTATTTTAAATTAAGGAGAGGAAAAATTTTGTTCTAGAATTTTTTTAAAAAAATTAAATTATTTTAAATTAAGGGAAGGAAAACATTTTTAAGTGTTTAAAAAATTTTTTAAATAAAATAAATTCAATTAAATTAGGGAAAATAAAATTCAATAAATAAATTTTAAAAGAAAATAAAAACTCACTTATTCAGGTTCCGTGTAATGGATGAATTTCCACCTAATATTTCTCGCACCTACTACCTAATTAACAATCTTAGGCATAGCGAGCCCCGGGTAAAAACTAAATCTAACATTTTCCCGGGATTCAGATTAGGTCCAGCTAAAATAATTGCGTAAGATTTCCAGGGGAAAACGGCTACGTGACCACCACCTCCATATGAGTCACACTCGCTCTGCGCGAGATTTTGCCTGGATTCGAAGAAAAGACATTTTCGCACCACCTTATAAGAGTCAAATATTATTCTTCCGATAGGGATAGCGTCATCGCACGATGGTTGCCGTACTCCGTTGTTAGGTAAAAGTACTTTTTTCCCTTCCAAAAGTACTTTAGGCTTCCTTCCAGGTGCTACAAGGCAGGTTAGTCTCAATTAGTAACTGGAAGTAAGTCCAATGCGAAATTGTACTCAATTTTGCAATTGGTACTAAGAAATTAGAATATCGTGACGTAATTATAACGTTAATTAATTCCTGAATAAGGGTGACAAAATGGTTCATGCAAAAACGCATTTTTTGATAAATGTTTACAAAACTATGCTGGGTTTTCCTATAAAAAGCCAAGAAACTGTAGTGGGAAGTTAGTTGTTCCAGTCCTAGTTAGCAGATATTTGAAACTACAAATTTTCGAGCGTGAAGTAATTTTTGAAAGGAAATCGTGGAAAGTCCAGCTAGTTTAGTATTCGGTGACCTCTTACCTGTGGATAACCCAGGGGTCAACGTTCGTCTATACCGAATCGATACGGTCAATTACCCCTCAGAAGTAAGTGCTTGTGGGCCATATAAAAGTATATAATGTATTTTGTTAAAGAATCTGTAAAAGTTGTTGCTAAGACTTATTGTTGGGTGGCTCCCCTATTTTTATTATTAAATTCATATTTTTCACAAATATAAAAAATGTTTTTTTTTTTTAATAAAGAGCCACCTAGGAACAGCAAAAAGTAAAAACAAAATTTATAAAAACAAATTTAACCCAACCATGCAGAGGGGAGAGGTAATAATTCAATTTTTGAAATTTGAGAGTAGTTAGGTGAATTTTAAACGAACTTTGGGCGAGGCCACGAAAATTTTTCTCCTAAGGCGCTTTTCCGCATTCTTCACTAGGTACAATATCATAAAATAAATGTAGTCCCTCTTTCCAGAAAAAAAATGTGCTACTTACGCCCACTGAGCTGCCCCCCCCCCCCCCCCCCAAGCCCATATTTTCTGGCTATGCCACTGTATGCTGGTATAGTACATAAAAAAGTTTTAAAATGCTTAAACTACATTATTTTAATGCGAAATTTAAAAAAAAATTACATAGCCTCCAGACCCCCTGGCATACCTTGCCATCTCAGTTAAAAAGCTGAAATTACCCCAATGCTGAGGGCACTGAGTTTGGCGCATCCTGTATACCAGGTAAGTATTTTAAAGTGTTACAATGCAAAATCTGAAAATAGGCTGGAAATATTTTATTCTAATTTTAGGAGGGCAATAGGGAGGTTGGGGGGCCAAATTTTAAAATATTTTTGACAATACAATAAAATTAAACAATACTTTTAATGGTTGTCTAATGACAACACACAACAAATACAAGCTAATGCTTGTATTTTTTTCCTGGAATTTTTTTGCATGAATAGGGTGTACAAAATGACATAGTGGGGTCAAATGGCATAGTACTGTTTTCTCAACTTATTGCGAACTCTCCCGATCTAAACTGTCGTAACGATGTCCGCCATGTTGTTTACTTCCGCTTCAAACGTTTAGTCTCCATTTAGCAAGTGAAAAGAACGGTTCATTACACTCAATTTATTTTTCGCGCGGAAAAGTTTTGTTAACAAAGCAACTGAGTGTGGTAGTTTTAATTGGCACAGATCGCAAGGTAAGTTGGCTTACTTAAATTAGGTTTTATGGATGTCTGCCCTATAAATTGCATCTTTTAGATATTTAAAATATTCTGTTTTTTTACCAAGAAAAAATTGTTTTATAAATTGTGTTATGGTCGGGTAAAATGACATATCCCACAGGTGGCTAAAATGACATGGTATGTCATTTTACCCGATCGATTTTTTAAATATGTATAACGTGGTTTTATTGTTTATTGCAGAACAACAGAGTCTACGTTAGAAAAGCGAACAGGCAATCATGGTCCTCAGCTTCAATGAATAAGGCTATAGAAGTTGTTGCCACTGGTGAAATGGGATAGCTTAGGGCATCAAAAGTGTATAATGTCCCTCAAGCAACACTAAGGAGGCATGCTCAAAACAAAAATAAGTCCATAAAAACAGGAGAAAAACGACTTGGGCGATTTAAATCAATTTTTCCAATGGAAGTAGAACGGGAATTAGTTGAACACCTGAATTTAATGGAATCTAGATTTTTTGGGTTAAGGAGAAAGAAGGTTTTACAGATGGCTTATCAATTAGCTGTGAAAAATGGGTTTCAGCACAGCTTTAATAATGAAAAGAAGAGCGCAGGCAAAGATTGGTTACGAGAGTTTAGAAGAAGAAATCCTGACATTTCTTTACGCAAGCCAGAGGCAACATCTGCGGCAAGGGCACAAGCCTTTAATATACCATAAGTTGCCCAGTTCTTTACTCTTTTGGAGGATATTATTAAGAAGGAAAATATAGATTTTAAGAAGATATAATGTTGACGAATGTGCTCTTTCAACGGTACAGTGTCCTCAAAAAGTTTTTGCAACATCTGGCAGGAAGCAAGTTGGTGCCATTACTAGCGCCGACTCCGAGAGAGGATCGCATGTTACTTTAGTTTGCTGCATGTGTATCTACGAATGGCAGTTACATTCCACCAGCCCTAATATTTGCACGCAAAAACATGAAAAATGAATTGATGGACTATGCCCCACCAGGAGTAATTGGCATTCCTCAGGAATCAGGATGGATGACAGGACCAGTCTTTGTACAGTGGTTACATGACTTCCAAAAATATGCGAAAGCCTCACCTACAGAAAAAGTTCTTTTAATTGTAGATGGCCATTCAAGCCATAAGTACTTAGATGCCCTTATTTTTGCAAAAGAACATGGAATTGTGCTCCTTTGCTTACCACCACATTGTACGCATCAACTGCAACCCTTGGATGTGTCATTTTTTTGGTCCTTTAAAAACATATTTCGACCAAGAAATTACCAAATGGATTAAGAGTCATCCGGGAAGGGTGGTAACACAATTTCAAATAAGTGCTTTGCAAAATGAAGCATATGGAAAAGCAGCAACAGTTCAAAACGCTGTTCACGGTTTTGCGAAAACTGGAATTTTTCCAATAAATGCAGATATTTTCCCGGACTATATGTATGAAGCCTCTGAAACTACCAATATCTCCATTAGTGATGATCATCAGCCTAGTACGAGCAAAGAAAATTATAAAACAGGAATCAGTGAACAAAGTGCTAAAAATCAGATGTAAAGAGATGAACCCACAACTTCAAAGGAAACAAATAGCGTGCTTACCACTACCGTAGCTGATTTAAGTCCGCTTCCAATCGGTTCTTTTGTTTCTAGACAAGGGAAAAGAAAACAAAGAAAGAGGAATAAAACTACCGTGCTAAATTCTACACCAAATATAGAAGAAGCAAAAGAAAAAAACAATCAAAAAATTGTGTCTAAGAAAAGGAAAAGGGCAGTAACTAAAAGAATACAAATTGAAACTGACTCTGAAGAAGACGACACTTTCGCAAACGATGAAGAAGAAGAGTGTTCGTGCATCTATTGCACTGAGCAATATAGGATGTCAAAACCTGGAGAAATTTGGCTGAAATGCCCAACCTGTAAAAAGTGGGCCCATTCAGAGTGCGCAGGTGTGGACAAAAAGACCAAAGTTTTCATTTGTGAAATTTGCACAGACGTTTAAGTTGTATATACTACTTAAAAAGTTGACTGTGTCATTTTGCCCACCTGGGTGGGTAAAATGCAAGAACCATAAATAAGAAGGATAGCTTAGTTCGCTCAATTTGTTAGCCGAAGGTCAAACGGCGGTGACGTCACCGTGGGTACACTTTCAGACTGGCCTCGTTTAAAATGTATGCATTTTTTTAAATTACGCAGTGTAATTAATTTGTTTAAGTGTAAACTAAAAAGTATTTTAGATTTTTGAAATAAGCTTTTAACCAGGAAGAAAATAAAACACTTCTAAAGTCTGTAATATTTATATAGAATTGGTACTGAATTAATAGAATTTTCATTTTACTCAAAACGACTGTATAATTATAATTGTAATGTAATATGTTTAATCATATCTATTTCCTAATGGGGAATTAAAGTAAAATAAAATATATTTATTTAAGGAATCCAAACTATTTGTTTGTAAAAATATGACCAAATATACATATTTAATATTAAGGCGAATCTGAAAAAAAATACAATAAAAGGGCTCCTTTATATTTACTTAAAAAGAGTAAAAGAAGTACATAAATAAATAAATATTTTAATAACCAGGCCAGGCCATTTAGAGATGACAAAAATATTGAAAACACAAATCACAAATATAAACTAGGTAAAATAAAATACATATGGGCGATTCCAATGTAAGATATCAGTATCGGAACATCGAACAGATAACTGGAATAAAAAATATCCCAAATCTGCACAAAGTTGGGAGGTACTCTTTCATTTTAAATCTTATTTCGGCACATATAGGCTAATATCCCCTGACTTATATCTAAACGAGATGCCCAACGTCTTAGGCTGGAGAGTGCTGGCAATGGATAATTTAGACTGTTAAGAAAATACAAGTAACATTTTTTGCTGTAGTAGCGTAAAGTAAATGCTACTGAAATTTCTTGATTTGTCCAATGAACAATTTTTTTCCTCCTTGAATAAAGTAAAGAAATCTGGTTATTAGTAAGTACCATATTCAAAAGTTTCTCAGCCATAACGGACTTAGCACTTTTACTAATGGATTGATTATAGCAATTTACTTTATAGTACTTAAATTAAGCATGTCATTTAACTCTTTCATCTTTTTATCAGTATTGGACTTTAGTTTATTATACTTCACCAATAAATCTTCATACTTTTCCTTATAAGCATCTGGGGTGGGTATGGGTAAAGTAGGTACTTGGCTTGTCTAATATTTCAGTATCAGATGAAGATCCAGCTATGGATGTACTTGGGACACTATCACTTTTGTAAGTAAGGATTGGACCAGATCCTTGTTTATCTTTTTCCCAGCTCTCTTAGCACGCGGTGTATCTTGAATTATTGATTTTTCTCGGGTCTTTCTAAGTGATTTTCTATTCTTAATAATATCTTACAGCCTAGAGTGAGAACTGCAGTTTTTTTAAGAACTCGTCGCAAAGGTAAACCTAAAATATAATATTTATTTTGAACTTGTTTTTTAATTAGTATATGAACATATTATTACCTAGAAGCTCATTTTGTAAGTCTCTTTCATAATCATTCGAGGTAAAATGTAGGGAGCATATTCTGGATGTACTTGGATTAAATTTATCCTTTCATTTATACCTATTTATCCATTCTTTCCTCATGGTAGATGAGACTAAATCACAAGCTTTTGGAAACGAATGGAATATTAGGTGTACATTCTCTTTTTTGAGGGTTAGCCTGTTGCTTTTACATGAAGCAACAGCACAAATCTGCCCATCAGGCATTTGAATCTATAACAACAAAATAGTATTTTAGATATTTTTTTCTGTATTTCATTGAAAAAACTTACCACAACTGTTAAAATACTGATTAGAATGCAAAATGTCCAAAAATACCTTGTTATACACAAAGTCCGTGTAAAGACAAAAAACACACATAATAAAGCTTAAGGCACCAAATTCTTAGTGCACGATGTTCTTAAATGTTTATTCTCACTTAAAATCAATTAAAAATTAACAAATAGTTACAAAAAACTCAAAAGAAACACAAGAAATCAGAACGTAAACACACTGAATTTCATCGATCTAAACGAATTCTGTACCCATGCCTACGTCACATGCGTTCAGGCAAAATCTAACGTTGCTCTTATGGAAATAAGCTATCCTTCTTATTTATAGTCGTTGGGTAAAATGAACTTTTTGTAGTTTTTTGTTTAGGTTTAAGCTTTGGAAATACGGTTATGTTTTCATTATTTTTTTATTTAAATACAGACATAAGATTGAATGGTCTTGCAAATCTATTTGTTGTTTTATAAAAAAACATCATTTTTAAATAAAAAAAAATCACTTTACAAAACCCTATGTCATTTTGTACACCCTTCCCCTATATAAATATAAGTCCGACCCTATATTTCTTGCAATTGCCAGGGCAATTCTGGGGATTTTTTGGTGATTTATGAGACACCAACTTTAATATAATAATTCCTGATATTTGTTTATGTTTTTTCTAACCTATATAGTGGGTACGTTTTGTTTTTGTTGGTTTGCTTTTGTGTCCTGTAATGATGTTACGTTTAAATGAATTCACAAAAAAGCGCCGGTAAGTCCTACACTAATGTCTTTTTAGTTAAAGGTTGGCAAGTGGTACATCACCTACGACCTTGGCAAGTCATTGCAAGCTGTAAAACGACTTGAAATTTTTATTCCCGCAATATTAATTGCGGCAAGGCAACTTGCGTGAAAGAAAAATTTCAAACTGTAAAGCGGCCTTAATGGCCACTGAGTTTGACGTGGTTTGACGCACCCTGTAGTAAAATAAATGGGTAGGTAATTACAAATATTATATTTTTAGTAATGGATAATCTTATAAACAAACATTAATACTACACACATAGTGTTAAGCTTTTTTTTACTTGTCCTAATAATTATCCTAAAACCAATTTTAAAAAATAAGTAATTTTTTCTGGTACATCTTGAACTTATGTTTTGGTACAATTTTTTTAAGACCTCTGGCAACGCTGCACTGTACTGTCAAGCAAGAACGCACACAACCTCAAATTAATAAAGTCGAATCAAAATAAAAACCAGGGGTATGAAACTTGGATAGGAAAAGGCGCATCAAGTGTCACTTGTCTTCCACTACTATTGCTGTCATCTTTCGACCAATCACGTTGCTCCATTTTTTAAAACCAACCGTTGATGTTTTTCCTTGTGTTCGGCTTTGAAGGTGTTTTTCATGACATGGCTCTTTGTTTAGAAATTATTTATGTTTTTATCGCAAATATCTCAAGATCGTGATTTTAAAATGCAAAAGAAAGTCTTATTGCATGTCTGGGTAAGATGTTATATTAATATATTTAAGAAAAAAATCTGAAAACAGAGTTCAAACTATTTTATAGCGGCAAAGGTCGATGACCCTAAATTTTTAAACAATTTTTTACTTTTTTGCCAGAAATAATTTAAGTATCTTGGTATGTATTTGTTGATTAAGCGATTTAAAAAACGTCTCTATTTTCACAAAATAATATTTTTTAATAAAAACTTCAAGTCAGTTTTCTTATCGAGGTTGTTTAAAAATAAAGGCTCGATGTTATTGAACATATTCCGGGTAGGTAGTACATTACCTAATTTTTGCTTTGCAACATGATATAAGATATAACTACTGATATTATCAAGTTGACTGTCTATTTAAGGGTTTACAAGAATTTAAGTGAATTAACCAAGTTAATTAAGTTCTGGTCACTTTAACTTTAAATATACAAAAGTTTTAGTAAAAGCAAAATAAACAATAAAATCTTAAAGTTACTTAAATTGTTCTTTCTTTGCCCCTTTTTTGTATTTGATATGTGTGATAACTAGTCGTAAGAGAAATAATTTGCCAATATAAGATTTTTGTCGCTGTTCTCTTGTTTCATGATAAATCCTTCAGAATTTTGATGAACATGATGTTAACCAACTGCCACTGGATTTAGACCTGAACTTGATGATGCCCTTCACCGATACTGACCTTCACTGTAATAAGACCTCGACCTGATTTATTGATCTCTACTCGTACTGGATCTCGATATATGATTATGACCCTAAACTTATTTGTGTACATAGAAGATGTGTGATCTCAGTTATTTATTTTCTTAATAAGATTATTTATGCTGCCGGTGTTTGTAGAGGGTGGTATGTAGTAGTTTGAGAACACTTTTAAGGAGGGTTAAGCCTTGGCCTCTGCTTTTGTATGGGTTAAGGAATCCTTCAAGACTTTATTTTATATAAATTAAATGATTTTATGCAATAAAAAAGTTGTATTATTGATTGTTTTACTAAAGATAAACCAAATATATTTGTCATCAAGGTAAATTAATATTTTGAAATTTAAATTTGTAGTAAATATTTTTATTAAAAATGCGTTGTTGTTACAAATCGTGCAGTGGAAATTGTATTTATTAGTAACAAAAACGTAATTAATAAAAATATTTACTACAAATTTTAAATTTCAAAATATTAATTTTGACCTTCAAAAAAATAAAAACATGGTGGCTTCCCCTACCCCCCTTCCGCCTACGTTAGTTCAAATCCACTACACTTTGGCGTTAGCAACGTCATTTAAAAGTCACAGCGGCATCTATCATTTAACACGTTAATAACTTTTCTCTTTGTTCGAGTTCTGTGATAAAAACCAAATCAAAATCAATAAACACAAACAAACCGGAAAGCCCAGAAAGTTTATATCGGCTGTGTTAAAATGATTAAATTAGAAGTTCAAATATGATGCATTATGACAACCGGAAATTATAATATTATCTTCCATGTTTTCACAAATAATAATTAAATACAAACCTCACAAATATGAAGAACGAAGAAAAAGTTATCCAGTTGGCCTATTTTAGCAGAATTTTCCTTATTTTATTACAGTACATAGCCAACCAATTGATTCCAGATCATGATGCGAAGGTATTCATGTATCCATTCCAGAAAAACAACACTGACTCTGACAAAATAGTTAACCACTTGTTAGGGGGTTTCCTGAGATGGGACGCTCAATATTTTATGCATATAGCGAAATACGGATACACTTATGAAAATTCTTTAGCGTTCTTTCCTTTTTACCCCTTTTTGGTTGGGTATATTGGAGATTTTATTGCTGATATTGTGGGACGTAGGTACCTCGACTCTATTTTACTTTTAACTTTTATTTTGGTAAATATTTACATATTTAAACAAGCTGCAGTAACTTTATATAGACTTACTGAGACATTATTTAATAAGAAAATAGCTTATGATAGTGCCATTTTATATTGTTTCAACCCAGCATCAGTTTTTTTTATTGCTCCATACTCAGAATGCATTTTTAGCTACCTTACGTTTTTAAGTATGCTGAATTGCTTAAAATTGTATGATAAGTACTCTAAACCTGAAAATGTATTTAGTGTAAAGGACTTACTGTTGATTGTTCCCATAGCTCTGAGTACTGTAACACGATCTAATGGTACTTTGAACATAGGATTTCTGTTGTACTCCTTCATTTGCCTATACTTGAGAAATAATAAAAGTAGACAACCTTTCTGGAACAACTTTTACTTAGTGATTCGTTATGGTTTTGCTATGTTGATGACCACATTTGATTGTTTATTACCATTTATTTTGTATCAGTACTACTGCTACACTAAATTTTGTCACAATTTTGTACCAAAGCTCCCCAGTGAGATTTTAGAACATGCAGAAAAGAACAAATTTGTGCTGCCTGGAAGTTTTAGCAAAAACAAACAGAAATGGTGTCTGAACTTGTTTCCAATGGCATACTCTTACGTTCAGGATCACTATTGGAATGTAGGTTTCTTAAGGTATTATGAATTCAGGCAAATCCCACAATTTGTCCTTGCAATACCCATACTATCCATACTTATTTATAGTAGTATTAAGCACATTTATGTAAACTTTGTTCAAAGAAAGTTTTACAACCTTTTTATTATAGAAAACCCTAATAAAATCAATAAAGTTAAGGTTCAGATTGCAAAATCTGATTTATATCAGCCTAGATTGACCGTTTACTATGTCCATGCTTTATTTTTGTCACTTTTCTGCACATTTTTCGTTCATATTCAGGTATCAACCAGGCTTTTATGTTCAGCAAGTCCTGTTCTTTATTGGATTTGTTCTAAACATCTAAATTTGCTTAAACTGCCATCGAAAACTGATACACTGTGTGAACTGTTCTTAAGAACCTATTTTGTTAGTTTTTTTATTGCTGGTGTATTGCTGTTTTGTAATTTTTTACCATGGACATAGAAGAATCATAATATTTATAATAAGAAGTAAAAAATTGTCAGTATGCATTTTTTATGCAGGGTATCGATGTGCTAAAATACAGGGTGGCCTACTCTTAACGCAGGATTCCACAGCATCTAAACTACTCAACTTTTAATATTTTCCAAAAACATAGTTATAAGTATATCTACAATTTAAAATTATTTATATACTATATTATTTTCTGATTCCTTATAATATTCCATGTATATTTTGCAACACATCTTAGAGAAAAATGGTTTTCATCTCCCTATCTTAGTTTTTTATTCTCTATCTAAAGGTTGCAACTTCCAATTTAACATAATAAACCATAAAACAATTTTTTTGTTTAACATGTTAAACCGGAGGTTGGTCTCATTGGATAGAGAGTAAAAAATTAAATAGGGAGGTGAAAGCAATTTTTTTCTAAGAAGCTCTGTTCCAATACTTACTATACTGGCTGTCAAAGTCTAAAAATACCATATTATTTTAAACGTCACTATCTCAAAAAAGATTGAATATATGACATTTTATACAATAAATAAAAAATATACACGGAATTTTTTAAGGAATTAGAAAATAATATAGTGTATAGGGTGTTCCATTAAAAAAAAAGTATATTGGATATACCTTGTTTATTTAGGACAGTGGTTCCCAAACTTTTTTCTATGACGCCCCCTTTTGGGAATCAAGAATTTGTCGCGCCTCCCTCCCCTTCATTATACAGATACATTTCGTTTACTTCATTTATTTATTAAAAAGTTGTATTCATTTTGTAGTTTTTCAGAACTCTGCCACAAAAATAAAAATAAAATCGCCATATTTTGTCCAAAGTGTTCAGGTGTCAATAGGTATATCGAAGTGTATTTTATTGGACCCAAAATATGGTGCGTTTTAAAGTTTATATGGTTTACGCCCACATATATACATACACTATATTGCTAATACCATAATTCAATGATGACACCACTGTAGGCAGATGATCAGGGTCCGTTGAGTTTGCGCAGCTCGGAAATTTGCTTCTTGATGTAAACATTTGACAGGACCGACTTTCAAAATATTTTTACAAGCTTTTATTTAAATTCACCCGTTAGTTAGGTATAAGTAACCAACATTTTACATACCTGAAATACCTTATTCCTGGTATTGAATCGCGATTCGTGCAAAAAAGGATCATGCACTTTTTTCTACCCATCTTGAGACATAAGTCGCTAACAATAACAAAATGTCTGGTCAAGTTTTATACCTAAATTCGCACTCAAAACTTAAAAATAATATTCACAATCACACACGGAACATTCGAACGAATACAACGTAAAAAAAGATGAAAACAACTTACAAAAAAAATGTCTAAAGTAAAGTTTTATAAATATTAACACCCAAAACTTGGAAATTATAACCACACACGAACGAACGAAACAAAACATAGCGACGAATAAGCAGAATACAAACAACGGCGAGCCGGTTCTGTTAGATATCGTGTCGATTGCCTAATTTTTTTTCCTACTGCGCAAGCACCACGGGCCCAAGTTCAGGTTATTTTGAATTGCACGATGGGTATCTTCTTGCTTCGTGCGGCTGCTTGTATTGGCAATATAGTGTATGTATATATGTGTTACGCCATATTTTATTAGAAGTTTAAACCTAAAATTTTTATTAGAGATAGTTTGGGTTTTTATTTATGAGATCCTATAATGTTGGTGACAACAAAACTAAGCAAATTCTATTAAAAATTGGATATTTTATGTTAATAACTTGGATCCTATACTGCCGACGGACAAAATTCAGTTTTTAGTTTAATTCTATAAATATGCAAAAACAATATTAAATCTGAAATATCAATCATAAAATACTTATTTCGATTAAAAATTTTAAGTTTAAATTTTTTATACAATTGTGCTCAAGGGCGTCGATAAGGGGGGGGGGGGGGGTAATTACCCCCCCAAGATTGCCAAAAAAAAGATTTTGCCTACACTTGACGAAAGAAAAGTGATTAAAAAAAGGTCGTCGCTCGAAAACAACATACATCTGATTTAAGCTTTTGACGCCGGGGTGGGCACTCATGTTTATTTCCCGGCGCCAAAAGCTTAAATCAGATGTATGTTGTTTTCGAGCGACGACTTTTTTTTTTTTTTTTTTTTTTTTTTTTTTTTTTTTTTTTTTTTAGAAATTACTTTTGATTTGATCCCAAAATCCGAGGCATACAAACAATAAAAATGTTTTGAAAATGTATCTTGTTAATTTGTTACACCCACCCCCCCAAAAGAAAAAATTATCGACGCCCTTGATTGTGCTATACAAAAGTCAAACATTTACCATGTAAAATGTGATGGCCCACATTAACAAGAGTACACTGTATAAAACATTTATCGTAAGAACTGTTAGTTCTGTATACATTTTTTGTGTATAGTAATAAGTAGAGAATTCATCAACTTTAACAGAACCGTACTCGTCCGCCTGTTTTTCAGGTATTGTCATTTATATTTCTCAATTTTAGTAGAGTACTATAATAGAACAAATAATAATTATTTGTTATATTTATACGATTATACAGAACAAATGGTGTCACAATTCACAATGAGTGAAGCCGAGTATAAGTTTTCACATTTTTCCTGTATTCAGAAACATTTTTTTTATTTCTATACCTACCACACATTTGAGCCTGATCGATTTAGTGAAACACATAATTTAAATTTTTCAATATGCACCTGATGAGTAAAACTCTGTTAAGGTGCCGAATTCTAAGCTTTATTGATGATAACTTCTTAGGACTTAGTACAAACTTCCAAAGTTTATTTCTGTGTATTTCGTCTAGCATAAAAACTAAATGTGATATTTCTTTTTTTGTATTGTAAAATATTAATAAAACGACTAAAATTTGAAATAATACTTTTTAATTCAACAATAAAATTGGTTTAAAAATTACAATACAATCGATAAAATAATGGGGGAATGTCAAAAAAACAATAATTAAAAATACTGTGTAAAAAATGCCAATCTATGTATGTAAAATTATTCATTGAAGTGCTAAAATACAGATAGCAGTTAAAAAGTGTGTTAAAAATATTTTTTTACTTCATGATGTCCAGTAGACTTCAAAACAATGGAATAAAATTGCAACAAATTTTGTAGTAATAATCTACTATAGGCAACAGATAAAATTCAAAATTTTAAATAGGTATATATATTCTTGTCCATAAGTCTAAATTATGTTGAAGAACGTTCTAGGGTATTTGGACATACAAAAAAAACCACTGGTTTTCTGTTTCTTTATTAGTCAAACGAATAATTATATCATGCGATATTGGCGTTTAAATATTTTTAATGTGTTTTATGTCTTTTCATGTTTTTAATAATTGTAATTTATAAAAAATTCTTTCTATTTATTTATTTTTGTTTTTTGCATTATTTTTTATACATTATTAATTAATAATGTACTGGAAAGTTGCTAAACGTTCACTAAGAAACGACGAAATTTTAGGCTGAGGAAGCAGACAATTACTGCCAAACGTCGCAATAAAGAAACAAAGAAAACCAGTGGTTTTTATTTGTGTCCACAAAAACCTTCTTCAAAATAATCATAACATTTTGTATTTTTACTGATTTTTGTAAATACATTTATGACATGTGTCTTTACCATAATATGTCCTCCAATATTGGGAATTTATTTAATAATCAACAATGCAGTACTTTTGCAAGAGTATTTACTTGTTACAGAAGCTTTGTACATTTGCTGTTAAAGCCTAATAATTATTTTTGGACAAAAGTGTAGTGTTTCTTTTTTGACTTTACACTATAAATTGCATTCTAAACACCTTACCAATTTTTGTAAGGTCTTTTTTGACTAACAGTAATTATTGTAGTACTTACGGAATCTTTGCAGACATTTTAAAATAAATTAGCAGTTTTACAGCAAATATCAGAGAAAAATACATGAAATTAAGTTTACGGAGTAACTGCGGACTATTGCAAAACATTCGTAACTATTACTACAAAATTTGTTGTAACTTTACCGGGCGATTTTAATATGTAGATAGACATGTACACAGTAATAAAAAAATATTTTTAACATTTACTATTTTCGTACTACTAGAAGTGTAGACTAAAAAATTATACATCTGTACATATTATTGCTACTTTTCACAAAGCAGATAAGATTTTTAAAATTAAATAAAAAGTACACTAAAAAATACCAGTTTTCAAGACGCGATTTTGTAAAATTACACGGTCACTCCACAAGCAGTTTCCTGTGATTTTAATGATTGAGTTCAAATATATACTGGCGCAATGCACAGTGAAATTTTATACACGGTTACAGTGAAGCTATATGATTCAACTTGAAATATAATAAGTGTCCTGGCATACGTGTTGGGAGTCTCATGGTAAGCCTACTAATATCTATCCGTGCATTGTAGGGTCTGCTTCTATTGGGTCCTTACTTTTTTTTATTGAAAAAGTATAAGAATTGCTTGAAAAGATGTATTTGGGGTAATTATGTTTTTTATTAGTAATGCACAAATATTTCACAATAACCAATAAGAATTGACTTATGTGGGCGTAACCGTGAAATTGAGCATTTTACAAAATCTCTTCCAGGACTTACACTAAGTAAATACACTGTAGACCACCAATATTTTAAATAAGTTGGTGCGTGGAAAGAAGCTATTTTTAATACCGACAAATTCTTTTTAAGAGTGAAGAAACTCAAAATAAAATAAAAAGTTGCTTAAAGATAGACATAACATTTATCCTTGGTATAGAGTTCACAATCCTGTTTTTGAATTAAGAGGCATGATGGGTAGTGTAAGTTTTAGAAGAGAGGGACACCAAATTTTTTTTAAATATCAACTAATATTTACTATTATTTGATATTTATTTACAGAATTTGGTCAATTCCTCTTCCAAAATATTAACTACAGATTCAGACTGGACAAAAAATAAATATATTTGGCTCAAACTGGGTTTGAACCGTCCACTCCACTTAAACGTTTTTCATTTACAAAGTATAAGCCTAGTTCCAATCAAGAAAACGCATTCTCACACAACTTAACTCGGTATTTTTTTTTCAAGTTTTCCTAGTCATAAAAATTTAAAATGCTTGAGATATGAGCAGACCTATTTTTTCAAGAAACCTCATTTATAATATAACAGTTTTGTACCAAAAATATAAAAAAATAAAACGACATTCAAAATTATACCATAACATAATATTGGAAAAGTACTCCTCTAAAACTCACCGGGAGACAGTTTTTAAACAATTTTCTATGCACTACTGTGAGAGTACCATGCAAAAAAATAAATATTTAAATTCTTATTTGTTTTTCTTTTTCACAGTAGTTGGCCTTACACACATCCTCTCCCTGGAAAAAAGTGGCGTGTGCAGAAATCACGCGGAAATCATTGAATGTGTTATGACAAAACGTTCTTTTTCTCGGAGCGGGATGTAGTACTGTCTTTGGTAACAAGCAACAAACATTGTATAACTATACAAACATTCTTTTACTTTTAAAATCACGCGTTGAAAAATATAAGTAAATTAATTCCCTAAACACAATTAGGTGGGCACCCTTAGTTTTAAGGATGAACCAGTGCCCACCCTACACTGCCGTTACTGCAGAATATTAGGTGCTCGGCCCGTCCGCAAAACAATAATTAAAGAGGTATATGGATAAAGGTGTTAACTGACTAATTTTTAATTCATATTTTTAGGGGATAAAGATGCTAGACCTGGTTTCCAACTGACCTTTATTCACTTCAATTCTTAGTGAATAAAGGTCAGAACTTGGAAACCAGTTCTAGCACCTTTATTCGGTAAAAGTATGAATGTTTGAAAATTAGTCAGTGAACACCTTTATGACACTTACCTCTTCAATTGTGTCCGTGATCGTCACAGTCAGCTCACCTACGCGAAGTGTCGACTTTTGTAGACGAAATTCGCCATTCTGTCAAGAATAAATTACTCTTTAATCTATTACTTGTTTCAGGGTTAAAATTTTAGGAATTTCCTCTACATATTGATAGCATTATCTAATTATGCGAAAAAATTGAACTTTCTACCTTATCTCAAAGTCGATTTTCTTTTCGAGACAAACAGATAAAAATAAGCTATTTTAATTGACAAAATAAATTCTTTTACGTCGGTTTAAAAATCCCTTTTAACGGACTAAAAAACTGCAAAACCGAAATGTGACTTTCCAATTGATTAACCGGCCATCTTTGAAAGGTACGAAAAACTGTGGTCCCTCACTGTCCTGCTTTATACAAGTCACCAAGGGATTTAACGCGTGATAGCATATCTCGTTCGTTTTTTAACACGATTTTTAGTATGGTAAAGTCGCTGCGGAACATTTAAAGTGAAAGAATGTTTGTGTGAGATCTAGCTATCCAAAACAGTAGGTCCAGCTTCAAGAAAATAACGTTAAAAATCCCCGTCATTAGTACAAGATTATTCACGTGGCACTCATGTAGACGCCACGATTTTCGAAGTAGAAGAATGGATGCATATGGCCGACTATTGAAATTATACACAGACAAGTGTTGAGAAATTTGAATGCATACCACTCGCACCTTATTGTACAAAAAAACTATTTAGAAATGTAGGGTGGAATACACTTTTACCAGAAAAATTGCTATGAATGGTGTTGTGGCTGGGTGTGGTGGTTCTGATGCAGTCGTCTACCCCAATATGCTTCTAGATCAAATGGACGAAAGTCCTGAAAAAAAAATTGATTTAAAAAAAATTTTTAAATAACATTTATAACTTAAAAAATCGAACATACAAATCCAGGTGAGATCCCAGATCCACTCCCATAGTACCCAAGAGCAGTAGACTGAAAACGCTAATAATGTCTTACTGATTTTAATCACGATATTTTGCAAAGCGATGTAAACGTCTAAGTATGCTTATTTAAATAAAATCGAAACTTGAGTATTCTTCTTAAGTTTTTAGGCGCAATTTCAAGAAAAATTGCCAGAAAGCACGCGCTTTGACGAAGCTGATACAAAACGACTGTGTAAAAGTAAAAAGGCCTTTAGAGATATGTCATCGGTTCATTTTAGAAGGATTCTGTCAACCGACGAATGCAACTGAATCCTTGTTTTATATCCAATACTATGTATCTATTTAAGGGCGGATTTATCAGTGCTCGTTCAAAGTTCCGGTTTCATAGCTGCCAGCCAACTATAACGATGACGTTTAGAAGACCAGCAGCTAACACTTGACCAACAGCTAAAATACATAACCATGTATTGACTAACCGGCCGTAAGTCTCTTTTCGAATATTGAACGGTCAAACAAAAATGATTATAGCCAATAAAAGTATATTTATAAAAATAAAAAAATAATAAATAAAATTATTTATTTATTAAATTTATAAGACAATCTACTTAGCATAATTATCCTATAACTATAAATAATTTTGTATACTATTTTTAAATACCCAGTATTATCTTCTTAACCTAACAGGATACAAAAGCAAACCTGTACATCATCATAAAATTCCTGAAGGGTGTAATATACTTTTTAAATTAAAACATTTTTGTTAGCCTTCGAAATCGTCTGTAGCTTTGCTGGCTTCTCAAATAGTGACGATTGAAAATCTTCTGGCCTCCATATATTAAAGATTTTTTAATCTGATCAAAACGAAAAATAGGTAAGTCAAAAGTAGCAACGCATGACGCGTGTTCATCAAACATGCAATTTCCAGAATAAAAATACAACAGAGTTACATCTGGAAAATAAAGGACGACATCTAGCCTCACAGCTCGTTTCTGCAGTACGAAAACGGACCGAAACAAGATCCCTAAAAGCTGATGCCATAAAGATGGGCTTCAATCAAAAACCCCAAATTATTTGATAAAACCCTAAGGGCGTAGCAACCTGAGGAAATTTTTTTGACACAACAACCCTATAATATGGTCCTCAAATCGAAGGTTCCTGTTTATTGACAAAACCTAATTTCTAAAAATTATATTTAATAAAGATTATCTTTATCCTTCAATAAAATTATATTCTGAAACAAAGAAAATGAACATTAGACAACTTTACATTTACAATATCTTAATATATATATTTAAAAATAAAAATCTTATACAATTTAAAAACCATAATCATAATACTCGTCATAAAAATGAAATAACCATAAAACCTAAAATAAATAAGTCCATAGGACAAAAAAATTTCAAATATTTATGTTTTTATTTAAACGATTATTTACCAACAAAAATTAAAAAATATATTTCATTAAAAAAATATAAAGTCGAAATAAAAGCATGGATATTGGAAATGGATAATTTAAAAATATTTTTGGAAATGTTTTAACTGATATTGTTATGAATAATATATTTTTCAAAATTTAATTATACCTATCTTCAAAAAAACTGCGTTTATATTTATATACATATATTAAAAAGTTTTTTTTTTTTTATTTACAATTTAACTTTTATATAATATTAACAAATATTTAAACAAAATATTTTAATATTCTCATATATTTATAATTTAAAATATTAAGATTTGCCCCTAACAAGCACGTCTTCAGGGGATCAAAGAAGAAGTTTATTAAGGAAGATAAATAAACAAATGTATTATATTATAAATATTGAAAAATAAACTCTTATTATTATTATTATTATTTACATTAGGCATAGAGACCACTTCATTTCCAAATAAATATTTCCTATGTTACACCTAAAATTCAAAATGTTTTAGAGATGTTAAATGACAATAAATTTGAGTCACACCACTGCTTTATGAAACTTAGATCATTAGCTGGAGTCTCTCGGTATCCGTGTCGTGCCAAAGAATAGTGGTATCGTCAACGAATATAGTAAACTTGCCTGCAATTGGAAGATGGGGTAGGTCAATAATGTATATAAGAAAAACTACCGGACCCAACAAAGAACCCTGTGGAACTTTAGTCCTCAAGCCCAGCTCTCCGGAGCTGCCGCTATTAAATCAATCTACTGAACGCGCATGGATAGATAAAAACGAAACCACTCCAAAGCCACACCCCTAAAGCCATACGCCTTCAGCTTCCACAGCAGTATTCGGTGATTTACAAAGTCAAATGCTTTCGACAAATCACAGAACACTACCGCGGCAGCCTCACCAGTGTAAAGGGAGACATACAAATGTTCCAGAAACTCAAAAATGGCATCACTAGCACTCGTACCCCTTGAAGCCAATCTGTTGTGCGTTCATCAGGTTATGCCTGTTAAGCCAGGATTGGATAAAATACTGCGCATCCAGTAGTTATTAATTTTAAAACCGTCTGAAAACATGATTTCATGTTGTGGCCATCTTCTTTCAACTTCTGATTTAAAATAATTGTTAGCTATCGCTTCAGGTATGTTTCTGTGATCTTCTAATTCGTTGGCTTCTATTTTGCACAAAAAATGCTCATGAGGAATTAAGTAATTTGGAAGGTGTATACTTTTTCACTGCAGAATTCTAAGACATACATATAGCTATCTACTTGAAGAGGTATCTGTTTAACATTCCAATATTTGTGGGTTAGAAACAATCTAGCTACATCGCTGATTTTTTTAAGTAGTGGGCTGTTTTTTGTATATAGTTTAATGAATTTGTTTAATATAATACAGCCATTTGTTATGAACTCTCTTAATCAATACATTAGAAAAAGACGATTCCCAGAAAGGACAGATGTAAATTAAGGGCTGAAAGACCTAGGTCGATAGCCTTTTAGACTTGTGTCTAATAAATATGTTTTAATTAATAAAAAAAAAATTGTTTGTTTAATATTGTCTACGGAGTGCTCACGGTGGTTCGCAAGCTTCTGCTTTTAGGGCCTACTTGGTAGGAATCCTAGATATATCCTTATACTTTTGTTATTAGTTTGTAGGGTTAGAAACAGATCTTCCTTCTTACAAAAATATTTATTAAAATTAGAACCTATGCGTTTCGGCCTACAAGGCCATCTTCAGGGCATACTACCATGCCCCTTCTGGGAGTAGATACGACTTTGTTATTGGTTCTTAAAAGCCTTCGAGAAGTTGGACAAAATAGAGGTTGGTCCGTAATTAGTATCTGATACAGGCAGATTTTTAAAATTGGCAAAAACAGAAAACTGTGTGAAATTATTTTAAGCTATCAACAAAAATGGCTTGGGCTGATTAAGAGCTTAATATTTAATTCATTTATGAAAAATTTTATATTTTTTTCAGGGTCAAGACCCGAATATACACTATGAAACTAACATTTTGTTTAAAATAAAACATACCTTTAAATGATGATTTTCAAGCTCCTGATAATACATAACATTGTTTGATCCTTTGTCCATCTCAATTTTTGACCAAGAATCATAAATATACTTTATTAACTCATCGTGTTGTGTATTCAACACAGGTTGAGGCTGCGACATCTGCGAAGATATAGGTTGTCTATTTTCATGTTGCCTCGACTCATGTGGTCTATTGTCATGTTGCCTAATCTCATGTGAAGATGACTGCCGATGGTCGTGGTACGAAGAAGACTGTCGGCTATCATGATAATTCATACGGGATATGTTAGGCCTACGGTTACCGTTCATTTGACCCATATTACCCATACGAGGACCACTATAATTAAATAATTTTATATTAGGTACCTAATTAGCAACTCTAAATGAATATCATCAAAGAACAGATAAAATTTGCAGTTACATTTTGAGTTTTAAACCTAAAATCGACTTAGAATAAACAGTGAACTTATAAATATAGTGAGTAATTGATGCACCAGCTAAATTGAAAAAAATAATGTTCATTTTCTTCCTAATATTATTGCACACTGTCTTGTCATCAGGAAGTTCAACAAAAAGAACTCAGACATTACCATTTTGGGTCTAGTACTGTGTTATATATACCTACCTCATTGTGCAGGTTTAAATAAATTTAAAATTAATTTAGAATCGTAATTTTCTCCAAAAATAAAGTCAAAAAATTAAAATGTTTTCTGGGTATAAAAACAAACGTCATAAAAGTAAATAAGCATCTGTCAAATGGCAGCCATCATTGTCTTCTTAAAAATTCTATGGTTTTTAACTAAATCTCAATATAGGTTTATGGCACGAACTTTAAAATAAAACTGTAAGGTTCGTGGTTTATGGGGAAAAAGTTCGGGCACACAAACTGGCTGAGTGTTGGAGACGACAAGGAGCTATTAGTTATCCAGACAACAAGTTTCGGGCTTCTATGACAACACCCAAATAATAATAATTTCTTTATTAGTTCTGTCAAAAAAATACAATACAGCATAGAACTTGTCGGCTAATCTATCTAAGACTAAAAACTAGTAGAAACATTAGAAAGGAAAAAAGTACAATCGCATTATTACTCTGAACAAAGAAGATGTATGTTGTCAAACCCAAGGAAAAGTAGGCACTGTCATTCACTCAAAACTAAGGGAGGACGGTACAAATTCTATTATGTATTAATATCCACATAAAAATGTTAAACTGATTATAGTAACAATTTTTAAATTGCTGTGTTGAAAATCGTTAAACTTTGCATACAATAATTTTACCATAAACTGTATAGAACACTAATGAATATACGCTTTATTTGTAAAGTAATTTTTTTTTAGTTCTACTGTAACTAGGGCTTTTTGAACTCGTACTTTTAACCCAATTTCAATTCGCGGAGTGGGGTACAATAAAAGAAGTAGATTCGAAAAGTGGATTTAAGAATACAGGGAAGAGTGTAAAAGGTATCATCTTCCAACCCACCCCATTCACGCCGGTAACAAGCCGGATGAGATCGGAAATCTCGTAGGGCCCGGTGCGGAAGAAGATACACACTCCCCAATCGGTAGGTCATACAAAGGTAAGAAACCAAGGGTTTATAGCCATTGGGGGGTATCGCATGACCGAGGATCGTGGTTCGGAACCCACGTTAGGTCCCCTCTCGGGAATGGCCTTGGCAGCGAACGAAGAGGAAAAAAGCCTAATTCGATAGAATGGCAAGAAATGACAAACTCGTACTTTTAAAATAATCACCAGATATATAATATATTGGGCATAAAGAAATTCCGTCATATCTTTTGTAACAAACATTTTAAAACATCGCTCAACCGCTAAAATGTTAATTAAGCAGACTTTTATGAGTTCATTATTACAATCAAATGTAACTGAGATCCACGGGTTGAACCAGTCATTGATGAGCATGGGCTGTCCTTAGCAATAGCGTATGTCCCAGTCCAATGTCTAGGTTTTGCAGACAATTCAATGTGTTACCGGAAGATGCTGATATATTCACCCTAACTTATTCCCAATTTAAGAACACACTTAGGAATAAATTGTAAACTGTTGTGATGGTGTCTAGTTTTAATTTGTTTAACTTTATAGATGGCTCGTGAAATCTATTTGAATTTGTAATTGGATAAATCCGTAAATATTTGAGAACTCATCTATACGTTCTCAAATATTTACGGATTTATCCAACCTGATAATTATTTAACCTCATGTGAGCTTGGAAAAATTGGCGGATGCCATGGTAAATTTAAAAAAAATAATATTGAAACATCGAATACTGAATTCATCTTGTAAATACTATTGAAGTATATAGTAAGATTAGTAAGGAATCTTCTTGATGTACACACAGTGCGCTTATCTTCAAAAAATTATAGATTGAAGAGATCGACCGACTCATTCAAACCAGAAAATGCACATATATAGGGGTATTTAAATTATCTGGGCGGCCAAAAGATTGTAAAAACTTCAGCGCAGGTAGAAACAAAAGATTGCTTTATAAAGCCGAGTATCCTATAAATCGAATTTCTGGAAAATTAAAAATTGTAATTTAAAAAAAATGTATTTAAAAATTGTCCAAAAATATTTTTATGTTATAAAGTATTTTTTTGATCGCTTAAGTACCATGAAATTAACTAAGAAAATCTTTGGAATCGCTAAAAAATGATAAATAATATAAGCCGCGATCGCCCAAATCCCCCTTGGTGAAACTTGTAAATCATCTGTATGGATGGATGCTGAAAAGCTAGAGGCTATTAACATGCCGAACCACAATCCTCTGTGCAGTTACGTCTAACCTCAAACCACGTGGACTATGAACACTGTGAACTTTCTTTAATGTCAAATATTGCAACTGTAAACAATAAATATTTAAAAAATGGTCCGAAAACACAATAATCAGTTACCAGAGAACCTTCCGCAGCTTCAGAATTTAATTAAAAAAAATCCAGCATCATACCATGAAGAATTTATACAGCAATATCAACATTTTCAAAATACAATTGATGTGTTTCAATTAGCACCAGATCAACCCAACAAGACCCTTGATGAGTTAGTTATGTTTATGGCCCAGGTGGCTCAATGCTACCCTAAAGAGCTTGAAAAATTTCCTCAGCAACTGATTGATCTCATGCAGAAACATAATACAGTGCTTGACAATTCTACACGTATGAATTTATGTAAAGCTCTTATATTACTACGAAACAAAAACTTGCTTGCCCCCACTGACCTTTTAGAACTATTTTTCCAGTTATTAAGATGTCAAGACAAATCTCTAAGACTGTTTTTAGAGAACCATATAATTACAGATATAAAAAATTTAAACATGAAGCACAAAAATGCTAAATTAAACACTACATTGCAGAACTTTATGTTTACCATGTTAAAAGATACAAATGCAAGAGCTGCTAAAATGTCTGTTGATATAATGATAGAATTGTATAAAAAAAATGTATGGAATGACACCAAAACAGTGAATGTTATTGCAACTGGATGTTTTTCCAAAATTACAAAGGTAAAGTATATTTTGTTCAAGATCATAGAGCTTGTATGTCTTTATATACCTTTATAGGTAGGTAGCTACCATGTTATTACATTATTGTTTCAGGTAATGGTGGCTTCTTTAAAATTCTTCTTGGGAAAAGATCCGGAAGAAAAAGATTCTGATAAGTCTGACTCTGAAGATGACGTTGATGTTAAAGAAGTTGGAATGGCTAACAAAGTAAATAAAAAAACTAGAAAAAGGGCCAAAGAACTGTCTAAAGTTAAAAAGTTAGCTGCAAAGGCTTACAAAAAGAAAAGTCAAGCTGTGGTATTTAATTTCAGTGCCATACATTTATTACATGATCCACAAGGTATTACTATTCTTCCATACAAATTGTAAAAGGCATGAAATTTTTTGAAACTTACTAATAAATAAACAGCCTCACTCAGGTTGGCTCATATAAATAAAGCACCTACAGCTTGCTGCTCATTTAAGGCTTGTACTATAAACATGCCAAATACCTATGGTTTTCTTATTTATATTTTTGACTATAATTTTTTTATCATACTCAAGCGGTGCGTCAAGAGGGCTTAATGCCTATTAAAATTTTTATGCCAATATATCTTTTTAAAAAAGCTTATCAAATTATATATATATTTTTACCTTTATGTTAGACTTTTTGACCCATACAAAAATTTTATGGGTTTCTTTGGTTTTAGGGCTCGCTGAAAAGTTATTTAAACAAATTGAATCTACCAATCAACGATTTGAAGTCAAACTGATGACCTTAGATGTGATTTCTAGACTTATAGGATTACACAACCTATTTCTTTTTAATTACTATTCCTATATTCAAAGATTCATGCAGCCTCATCAGCGAGAAGTAACCAGAATTCTGCAGTTTGCTGCCCAAGCTAGTCACGAACTAGTTCCACCTGATGTTATAGAGCCAATATTAAAAACCCTTGCAAACAATTTTATTACTGAAAGGAATTCTTCTGATGTAATGGCAATAGGTTTAAATGCAGTGAGAGAGATTTGTGCTAGATGTCCATTAAGTTTATCAGAGGACCTTCTAAGAGACTTAGCTCAGTACAGAACATATAGAGATAGGTCAGTTATGATGGCATCAAGAAGTCTTATTCAGCTATTCAGAAATGTACGACCAGAGTTATTACACAAGAAAGACAGAGGAAGACCTACTGAAGCTACAGATGAAATAGAGAGTTTAGATTATGGCAGAATAGATGCCAAAGATTATGTACCTGGTGCTGAAGTACTCTTGGCTGAAAATTCTGAGGCTAAGGATGTAGAGATTAATAGTGACTCTGGTTCAGATGATGAACAATGGATAGACATAGAGCATTCAGATGATGAAGAATATTCTGATGAAGAGGATGAAGAAACCCAAAATGGTGAAGAAAAAGAAAGAGAAGGAACAAATGAAAGCACAGAAAAAAGTGAAAATAGTAGTGGTAGCCAAGTCAAACCTGAAAGAAAAATTTTGAAAGCAAAAAAAACCAAAAAAGAAGTTTTAGGAGAAAAAAAAGCCTTAGCACAAAAAGTAACACAAGAAAGACTTTTAACAGACGAAGATTTTAAGAGAATTGATATGGCTAATGTCCAAAAACAAATTGAAAGCACAAACAAAGGCCAGAAACGCAGGCTTACTGAATTAGACACTGTTAAAAATAAAGATGAATTGGTAAAACTAGGTGATATTGAAAATATTTACAAAAAACGTAAACATGATAAACAAACTAGAATGGAGAGTGTTAAGAAAGGCCAAGAGGGAAGAGAGAAGTTTGGATATAAAGATGGAAGGATGAATATCCATTGTTCAAAAACAAATCGGGAAAAGGGGAAGAAAAAGAACTTCCAAATGATTAAACATAAAGTTAATAGAAAAGTTAAAAGAAGTTTTAAGGATAAGCAAGTAGCCTTAAGAAATCATTTGATTAAGTTAAAGAAAATGAAATAGATGTAATTACCCCACTATTTGTTGGAATTATATAATTTGTTAAATATAAAAGTTTAAATATTGCATAGTACCTACCTACTTCAGAGTTTTATAGAATATTAGTAACATTTTTAAATTGAAAAATTGGGAAAAAATACATTTGGTATCTTTCTCAATAATTCCTTGTAACCCAGATTGAACAAACCAAAAAATAAATTATAGGCACAAACTCGATTTTGAAAATACAGAAATGATTGGAAGTTGATTAATAGCTCAAACTTAGGCTTTTTAAGGGAGAGCGAATAAGAATTTATTTTCATCGAGAAATCTGACTACAACGATTAAATCGAGTCAATGTTTTAATGATAAGAGTCGAAAGCCCATATACACCAAAAATTACATGGTATCAAAAAATATATAACAATTCATGGTATGATATTGAGAGGCTGTAATGTCATCATTGTCATCTTGTGAGAAAAATTTGTATTTGTAACCATGGAAACAATGAAAATGACCATCCGTTTCTTGGGTCACTTACTTGAGCAGATGACAAAGCCACGGGGGTGTCATACAAATTATACAACTCTGTAAAAATATATTTTTCAAGATGCAATAGTTACTATATTACTAATCAATCATTTCAAATACTCCCGCCAGTATCAATCGGTAAATACGTTATCTGTATTGCCGGTGATGATTCCTGATGCGCCGAAATATGGTACCGACAATTTTTTCTTCTGTGGACAAAGCAAGCACAGAAAAAAAAGTTGGTTCATATATCGCGCCATTTTATTATCTACTGAAAGTTAGATTTTTTTTAGAACTCATACTTGGGGAGGCGGAGAGGTTTTAGCACGCCAGTAGTCTTTTTGTTTAGAAGTCAGTCAGTTTTTTAGAGCTTTTTCTGTCCAAAAATACAATTTTTTTGTTACTTTAATGGCGAAAGCGACCAAAACAATATTGATAACTCGGGCAAATTGAAATCTGGCATCCCCAATTCTCGGTCAACTGACACTCTCCTAATTTTATTATGAAAAAATATATCTACGTAATATCACTGTACATTGGTAAAATTTGCTTTTTTTATAACCTCAAGTTGTGAAGAACTTTGCCCAAGGTTCTTAAGATAGAAAAAACCTTGAACTTTACCTACATTTATCTGTCATTTACCTTCTTAGACAAAAGTTTACCTGGATTTATAGCGAATTCCACGCTGGGTTGGCATTCATGCCTAATCAGTTTAATTTAAAACATGCACTGGTGTAATCCCGATGAAATTCGCATTTGATGGAATTCAAATCGTGCCGCACCAGTTCACCCAATGGAATTAGTTATTACATTTTGTGCTTCCCCAAACTTTGTTATATTTACCTTTTACCCCACATTTACCCTTCAAACAATTTATGATAGGGTGGCATAATTACGGGCGTCAATAGGGGAGGAAAAATACTTTGCTACGAATAATATCTAACGCACCATGGTTCGTACGTAATACCACATTACACAGAGACCTTAAAATGGAAATGAACCAAAACTACATCACGAACACTAGCAAAAATTACTTCAACCAGCAGAACAAAGCCAGAACCCGCAACCCGCTAATCTGCCATAGTGGTGGGTCGGTATCTGTGTAACTGCTACTTTAAAACGGTAAAGCAGTTACTCTCTGGAACTATTAAGATTTCGTCCTTCGCCGCTACACGCACACGCTGCGATGTGAACCGATAGAAAGCGACAGCGGCCGGCTGACCAGGCCGCCGCGCCGGTTCGTTGTGGAGTGTGTAACAACAAACGCCGCAAACGGTATGAGTAACCGTCTGGAGCTTGAGGGTATTTTTTTTCTTGAGGGTATTTTTACCTTGACGGTATTTTTACGTTGACGGTATTTTTACCTTGACGGTATTTTGTCAGACTGGGGACGAAAGGTTGCCAGTGGAACGTGGAACTGTTGCGGCGCCGTTCGCGGCGGTATGAGTATAACAGTCTCGAGGTTAACGGTATTTTGCTTAAAGGTATATATTTTGTCACACCGGGGACGAAAGGTTGCCAGTGGAACTGTTGCGGCCGCCGTTCGCGTTTTAGTTATATGGTGCTGATGTTTTAATGTCGCGGTAGCCGCGGTGTATAGTATTTTTCATTGAACGTGGTTTCGCGAGGATCCCTTTGGCTTGTATCAATGATGAAAGAAATGACTCAAGAAGTTGAAAAGCATTGTCGTCAATTAGATTAAAATATATTATTAGTATTAAACTTTATAAATTATTATGTAAAATGTTTGTGCAAGGGGATAATATGTTATATTTTATAAATACAAAAATACTTATATGTAAATAAACGATAAAAATAATATAAGTAGGTATGTATATTTAACCTTATTTTGAATAATCCAGTAAAACGATTAATATTTATAAAACTAATATTGGGATTCTAGGAACTCATCATTTTTCTGTAGGAATTTAAAAATTATAGTTTTTTGACTTTGGTAGAACCCAATCTATTATTTCTTCTATCTGAAAGAATTTGTGCTGTTTTAGAAAACGTTCTTTCACAGGGTAGGTACGTATATGTTGCAACAGTAACTATGTTAGATTTTACAATTTCCGCTAGACTAGGATAATAATTATTGTAGAAGTAATGTTTCGGTAGATTGGTGGTTCTTCTAAATCTAAATACGAATTCCTACAGGTTCAAAGATTTAAATTTTTAGTCAAAATGTGCTCAGATAGAGATCGCTTCTGAAGCTTATTCGAAAGTATTCCTTATTTCCTGGCCTAAATATGGGAATTTGTTCTTATTTATTTGCGTTTTATGGGTTGTACGGGATATAACATTATTTTTGACTCTTTCGAAGAAAAACCCAAGGCCGTTTTAAATTCTTTCACAGAGGAAGGATAGGTCGCAGAGGGCGCTTATCACTTAGAGTGACACACTTCAAGTTTTGACCAATCAACAATGTTCTCGATATTTTTCCAATATAGCGGAAGTCATACCGAAAATCGTTAAATGACAGGCACGTCATCAGGAGATTGACGAATAAGTTTATTGAGGGATATAAAATAAACCTCATTTTTATATTGTAACTGACTTTTGAAAAAAAAACTTATTGTTATCATTATTATTAGTTTGAGACTTCAAGGTCACAGACAGGAATGATGAAACATTTTTTATTTCTTCAAATTATGACATTTTTGTAAACCAAACTCGCAATAGTTCGTTCCGGAGTAACCGTTATTTAGTCGCGGTATTTTCCTGTCGCGGTATCAAATGGAACGTTCCATATCGGTAACAGTATTTCCCACCTCTAATCTGCCATTCACCAACCACAACACCAGGCAGGTCCATACAGGCTACCACGATGAGGGACCCAGGTTCAAACCCCTCACACAACACGAACATAATGTACTAGTTTTAAGCTAATGTTTTGTCAATAATTAAAAGAGGAGCTATAGGCCTAGCCTTTAAAACTTTAAGCAAAGTTAATTAATAGCACAGAGGAATGATACGTCGTAGATGTCGCTAAATAGCAAGTAAAAGGAACTCAACTCAAGTAATGTTTGGAAATTTTTGTTATGACTAGCTTCATGCTTCTCAACCGTCACGGTCAAACTGTCAAACGTCAAACTGTCAAAATAAAAAGGCGGCGTGTTGTAAACTTTGTTCGTGTTATTCGTGTTGTGTTATTTCGATATATTGTTTTCGCGACTCATTTTTGATAAAGTCTGAAACACATAAAAGACAGATTTAACATGAGACGAACAGAGCCAGAGGTAAATGTTGATTCTTTAGCTGAAGCTCTAGAAAGTGCAAAGGTCTCACCGAGCGGCGTTTCATTTGCCGGAAAATCTTTAAAATTAGACACTGAAGCTGATGGTATGTGAATTTTTATTACTTCTTTAACGTTCCTTAATTCTTACACTAAATTACAGTAAAACCGGTGATCGATGAAATCAACAATTGCAAAGAGTTACAGTTTCTTAACCTAGAAGGCAACACTCTTGGAGTTGATGCATCGAAAGGTATCGCCGAGGCGTTAAAAAAGCACCCCGAGTTTAAAAGGGCATTATGGAAGGATATGTTTACTGGACGGATGAAAACAGAGATTCCTAAAGCTTTAGTAAGTTAAAATAGAGTAATCTTACATTTCTGAGTGGTTTATTAAAAACAAACTACTTCTGCCCTATTTTGTAGGAATTTCTTGGACATGGTCTGTTGAATGCAGGAGCACGTTTGACTGAATTGGATTTAAGTGATAATGCGTTTGGCCCCATAGGAGTTCAGGGCTTAGCATCTTTATTAAGAAGCTCGACATGTATTGCCTTAGAAGAACTAAGATTAAACAACAATGGTCTTGGAATTACAGGTGGAAAATTACTAGCTTTAGCCCTTACTGATTTATACACCTATAGTAAAAGTGAAGGGAAGCCACTAGCTCTTAAAGTTTTTATTGCTGGACGAAATAGGTTAGAAAATGATGGTGCCAAAGCTCTTGCCGAAGTCTTTAAGGTATATGTGATAATTTGACTTTCTTATGAATTGGTTCAACATTTATAATTGCAAAAATTACAAAAAAAAACTTCATAAATCTGGGTTTTACTGATTTTTCTTTAAAAAGGGTCTGTTTGACACACAAATTATTTAACCCTTATAGGCATTTAGGAGAAGTTATTCTGGGTATAGATTAACCGAAAATTACAAGAAAAAAATCATAACAGGTTTAACAGGATTTTAATGATTATTATTTTTAAAAAATAGCTGGGGTGATTTTGACCAGGTGTATACTTACTTAGTTCTAAATACATTTATCAAAAATTACAAAAAAAATTTAATAACCAACCACAAAATTATGTAAACCCCTTAAGTAACTAGTTAGTACTGTGTATGTACAAAATAATAAACATTTGTTAAGTACATGGCAAAAAAAAAAATTCAGGTTATGTGTTTAAAATTCTTTACAATTTGCCAAATGATATCAAATGTATAAATAGTCTTAAAGTATTTAAAGTTAAAGTCAAAGAAATGTTAATTAATCTAGAACGGTACTCAATACAGAATTTAGGATGCCTAATTTATAGAGAATAAGAGCATTTGTTTTTTTCTTTTTATGACACCGTTTCCTTTTGTGTTTTTGTATGTTTTGTGTGCTTTATACAAGAAATGTAGGTAGGTATATGACATACTTTGAAATATAGATAATTATTAAATTATTTTTAAAATACTTACGTTGAATTACATTTAATATACTTAGGGCGTGAATCCCGTCACGTTTGTTGTCTGCTAGTTTTAGCCTTAAAGTTTTGAACAAACAAAATACTAATTAAAGGAAAATTAGGAAACCTAATAATAATAATAAATATCTTTATTTCTACTTTTCTTTTTTTACATACATCTGTACCAGGTACGACTGGTTATACTGGGCTACGTATTTTTCTTTTTCACAGTGTAACGTGCGTATTTCCTCACCGTTCTACTCATTGAACCGTTTTTCATCTATTTCTACAATTTAAATGGCCATCGACCGAGATCCTTCAGCCTTAGGATTAATTCAATATATTAATGTATCACAAAAATGGAAAAATGTAAACAATATAATGTAAAAAAAAAGTTAAGTTCAGGTGATATCTACTAGTTTCTTCTTTTTCATTTATTCTCATGAAGATGAATGCTTCTGCACTCGAAACATGTAGAGAATTTTTATTTTAAATCAAAATATTTCATTAATATATCAGTGGAGTTAGTAAGACTTTGAGTTCTTATTTTTTTCCTTCTAAAATTTAGCTATTGGTGGAGGGCTAATTAGTGAGTAATATACTTTTATATTGCTTTTTGAATGTTAAAAGATTTGAATATTTCAATAAATTTGGGATTGAGTTGTATATTTTATAAATGTTACAATCGGGCGCCTGACAGAAAAGAGAACGTAATATACCAGCTATAAATTAAATAAAGAGAATACCTACTTCGCCCCGTCGATTCGACGGCTACTTGTAGAACGGGTAAGCAAGGCGAAGTAGATTTCCTCTATTTAATTTATAGCTGATATATTACTTTCTCTTTTCTAACCGGTAGGCGCTTCAGTATTTTGCCAGAACTGTATAAACAAAGACAGTGGAAAAACAACACATCAATTTCCTGCTTATTTATTTATTTATTATTTATTTATTTATTTATTTATTTATTTATTTCAAAGCATCAACAGCAAAAAGCCAATTACAGACACTCAACTTAAACTATAGTCAGGCAGCACAACAAAGTCATAAATAACAATAGGCTTGTATGTATATGTATAACACAGAATTTAAAAAATACGTCACAATACAACAATTAGTTTATAAGTAATTTATCCTGTATAAGTTTTTTAAAGCTTCTCAGATTTACAAGGTCGATATCAATATCAGAAGCATACAAATTAAATAAATGACATAATCTATACAGGGGGGAACTTCTGTAAAGATTCGTTCGCGGAAAGGTCAGATAAAAAACATTTCGATTTCTAGAATTAACGCGATTGAAAGTAAACGGAAGCTGTTCAAGAACATCAGGACAGTCAATATCACCCTTAAGGATTTTAAACATTGTACACAAGAATATCCTTATCCTTCTTTTACTTAAAGATAATCTGTTAAAAATTCCCAGAAGATCCTCATTATTACAACCCTGAAGTGGATAAATCCCAAACTTTCTATAATGCATGCATTTTAAGAACCTTCTCTGTACTCCCTCAATCATCCTTATCCAAATGTTATACTGAGGAGACCAAATTATGGTGCCATATTCTAAAATTGGTATCACCAAGGAGTCAAACAAATAAAGGCTGACATCAACATTGAAGTTTTTAGTACTTCTTGCAATTAATCCTGCAATTCTTTGGGCACTCTCAATTTTAGAAATTATATGACTGGGAAAAGACAAGGTAGTATCAAATAATATTCCCAGATCCTTCTGTTCATTAACCCTCCGAAGCTCCGCATCATTCAACTTATAGTCATGGACAACAGTATTTTTATTAAGTGTAAACGACATACAGGCACACTTATTTACATTTAAGTTAAAACCATTCACATTACACCAATTAGCAACATCACAGAAGTCCTGCTGAAGTGTCTCACAGTCATTCCTTGAATTAATCTCAAGAAAAATCTTAAAATCATCTGCAAAAACTAAGCCCTTTGAATTCCTAACCTTAGTCATAACCTTGTTAAAAGCTACTATGAAGAGCAGCGGTCCTAGATTAGAGCCTTGCGGCACCCCTGATGTACTCTTATAAACAACAGATCTACATCCTTTTATTTCTACATACTGTCGTCTATCGTCCAAATATGACTAAATCAGTTTAATTAGAAAAGGAGAAACATCTAAGTCAGACAAAGAGTTCAGAATAACACAATGCCTCACTCTGTCAAAGGCTTTCTCCATATCAGTGTAAATAACATCTACTTGGGTTCTCCGGTGTAAGGCATCATGCACGTATTGGGAAAAGGTAGTCAAGTTGGTAAAAGTAGATCTTTTTGGTAAAAAACCGTGCTGACAGGAGGATAGTCCACCCGAAACCTCACTATAGAGCATATCAAAAATTATCCGTTCAAAAATCTTGGAGACCGCACATACAATAGTTATTGGACGATAGTTCTTAATATCCTGCCTGGAGCCATTTTTATGAATTGGAATGACCTTACTAAGCTTCCACCTATCAGGATAAACTGAGGTTCTAAGTATTAAATTAAATAATAGTTGAAGAGGACGACTCAAAAACTCACAATAGCCCTTTAAGACATAAGAAGGGATCCCATCTGGACCAATAGCTTTATTAGGTTTTATTTCCATTACGGCTTTCTTAATATCGGCCAGTGAAATTTCTTTATTACAAAAAAATGATTTTAATTCAGTTGCGTTACAACTTATATCGTTATCATCAACAAATACAGACTTAAAGAACGTTGCAAACCCATCAACAACGTCCCTCGCACCAGCGAACATTTTATTGTCCAGTGTCATTTCATCCAATAGGTCTGGACTGTCTTTTAAATTTTTTAAATATGACCAAAAGTGTCTAGGATTACTCCTGACACTAACCTCGACTTCCGTCAGGTATGCTGTGTAAGCAGTATTGATTCGATTTTTAATTAAAGTTCTTAAATTATTATATTTAAGCTTCCAATACTGAGATTTAAATTTTCTTGATTTAATCAAATACTTATGTTTTTGTTTACTAAGTTTAATTATTTCTTTGGTAAACCAGACAGGATATCTCTTACCTATTTGCGTGGACTTAGGGACACACCCCTCAAATATGTTTTGAAATACAGAATAAAAACTCACTAAAATTCACATCCGTAATACCATCCAAAAAATCCCAATTTTGACATCTAAAAAGATTATACATTACTGGATAATCAGCCTTTTTGAAATTAAACTTTGTTAAGGGCATAAATTTACAAGGTTTAGCAGCACATTTAGTTGACAAATTCACCTCTAGGCAGGGGTGATGCCCATCAACAGGCACCAGTTTATCCTCTGCAAGGACAACACGGACGTCATCAAAAGAAGCAATCACAAGGTCAAGAATCACATTGTTATCATTTCTAATTTGATTATGTTGAGATAAACCATTAAATGATAGAAATGCTAGATCTCGCCACCATTTAAAAACAAATTATGTAAACTGTTTATTTTCGTATATAAATAAAGCCATTTATTATTATTATTATTATTATTATTATTATTTCATTACAAGAAAGATAGTTTACATAATTAGGAATATTAAAGTCACCCACAATAACACAGTCCGAGTTGGCCCTATTACTTTACTACTTATTGTAGATGATTGGAACTCTCGAAGAGGTAGCCATGCCTCAAAATGGAATCTATCATATAGGCATTACAGCTCTGTCAGAGGCATTTACCCACAATAAGAATTTGCAAATTTTAAACCTAAATGACAACACAATTGGCGAAAAAGGAGCAGAAGCCATCGCTAATGCTCTACCGAGTTTGCAAGAACTAAGAGAAATTAATTTTGGTGATTGTTTGCTGAAAACCAAGGGAGCACTTTCATTAGCAAAGAGTAAGTATGACGCCAAATATTCCTGTTCTAAGTAGAAATTAAAAAAGTTAGTGGTAGAGAGACTTAAAATTGACTTTGAGAAGTGTATACCACCATATAAAAATAATCTCCAAAAAGAGTCACTGTTACAGCAATATTTGAATCTCTAAATTATATTATTGAACAACAATAAAAAATCAGTTACAGGAGTTTACTTCGATCTTAGTAAAACATTTGAATTAATTGATCACTAAACCCTCGACTAAACCCTTTAAAAAAGTTGGATGGGTTCGGCATTCGTGGCAATGCTAATAATTTGTTTAGGTCTTATTTGTCAAATAGAAAATTTGTTGTGACGGTAACATCCATATCAGGCACCCGTGCTTCTTTGGGAATCAAGATCATTTTAAGAGGTGTACACCAACGTTCAATTTTGGGATCAATACTGTATCTTATCTTTGTAAATGACATAAGGCAATACCTTAACCTACACTCTTTGTATCAGTTTGCCGATGACACGTCATGTAGTGTTTCATGCTCTGGCATCTTTAATCTATCACAAAAGTCGATGAAAGTTGCACAACGTATGTTGGAATGGTGTAATCATAATAACTTAATACTAAATAGGAGCAAAACAGTATTAAATAGATTTAAGGGCAGTGCTATGGTGTCGCTTTATGCACCATTGAATGGTTCAAGTATAGAACATTTTATGTTTATCTTTGTGTAATGTACCTAATATAAGTTATATGGGGTCTGCTATTTTTTACTTTTTTATTTGGATAATAATTTTTATCTTTGTTCTGCCCTTTGCTTTGTAAATGCTTTATAATAATTTTACTTTATATTATATAAGAAAGCATTAATATACAGTAAGGTATGTTTCAAATACGAATTTTTGCAGTAGCTGTAGACTTGTAAGGCTGACTAATATACCATTATTATTGGATTTCAACTTAAGATTTTTATAATAAAAAAAAGTGTATTCATCTTTGGTGTTACCCTCTTTTAAGTTATAAGATATTTTACTAATAGACAAAAAGGCCAACAGACCACTTAAAAAAGAAGGTTTTTATCATATGGAGAACTTTTAACTTAAAAATCTGACAAATATTGAAAACACGAATAAGTATATTTTTAGCAGGGACAAGATAAAATAAATTGTCAGTGACAATCGGCAATAAAAACATACGAAGTTACATTTTATATTCACTTGCATTTTCTATTTTATTTTTTGGATTTTATTGTTAACTTTTTAAAAATGATTTATACAATTTTTCACAGGTTTAAAAGATGGCCATGCAAATTTAGAACAACTGATATTGGAATGTAATGAAATAAAAAAACAAGGCGGGCTGGAGTTGGCTAATGCTATGGCTAACAAGAGTAAACTTAAAACTCTAGCACTAGATGCCAATCAGTTTGGAGAAGATGGAGTACAGGAAATAAAAAATAAACTTAAAGAAATTGGTAAGTCTTGCAGACGGATACTTATATGATTTTTATCCTTAATTTCAAGATCGACATTCATAAGTTAATAATAGACAAGCAACATCCCACAGGGTTTTAAATTAAATAAAAAAACAAACATTCCTTTTATTTGAAGGTTGAAAACAATGTTTCTTGAATGATGGAAGAGTTTTAGACTTGCATTCAGTTGAATACTGTATTCACCTGAAGACGACTGAGGATATTTACCAGTTGAAACGTTGTGATTTAAAACAAATAAAGACAATGCAAGTCCAAAATTTCTCAATTCCTTTTATTGATATTGCTAAGATCATAAATAACTTGTATTGTCATGATGTCTCCAAATTTTACTGAAGTGAACGAATGGATATTTTCATCTACTATCATAAATTCATCTGTCTTATTCTGGTCGTTTCGTTCGTTCAGATTCGTCACTGAAGGGTGGCAACTTCTAAGATATTAACATGGTCAAGACTATCTTGGATAGGTCCAGAAATATGCCTAAAGGCTGGTTTTTGTCTCACCTCCCAAATCCTTTAAATAAATTCATAAACCGTGATTCGATATATCTATATCTGGGTTGAGCGTAAAAGCGCTGCTTACTGTCTCGACAGGTACCCCTGTACGAAAAATTGTATTTGATGTAATTGCCATGATTTATTGTATTTCACTACTTTTCCCACAATAAAAACACTTATTATTTATTTATTTCTCAAACTCAAACTCAAATATGCTTTATTGTCTGAAGATTAGTACAATCCCATTGACAAAGCTAACAACTTATTATCTAAATAAAAATTATAAATAATAATAAAAATCATTCAAAATATAATGAGCAGTTAACGCAGGAAGGACACTAAATATATAAAGACAAAAACCTACTTACAATTAAAAAACAAGTTAAGACAATAACTGTGAATATACAAAGATAAAATTTAAAATAGAAATATTCAGGCAATGGTATTGATCACACTGGATTATCCATGAGATATTCCTCAACCGTATAATATGCCTTCTTAACCAATAGGCTTTTTACCCTACTCCTAAACATCCTGTAATTAGAAAGTCTTCTAAGTTCTATAGGCAGATTATTAAAAAGTTTTTTACTATTATAAAAAATAGAGTTTTTAGTTAATGCAGATGTAGGAATAGGAAGCCTAATGGTATAGGAGCTCCTTGTAGGAACCACTGACAAGGAACGAATATCCAACGAGTATTTTTTGAACATAAGACATACAGTCTCCAATATAAAAATACATGGCAAAGTTAAAACTCTCCGAGACACGAACAGAGGTCGGCAAGTTTCTCGTGGCTTAGCACCACAAATATTTCTAATTGCTCGTTTCTGCAGCACAAATACAAAATTAAATAGAGTATTCCAGCAACCACCCCAAAAACAGATGCCATAGCGTAAGTGTGTCTCAACCAAAGAAAAGTAAGCGTTTCTTGCTATTGATGCATTTAACTCATTCTTTATAGTTCTGATGGCAAAACAACCCGATGAGATTTTCTTACATAATTTCTTAATGTGTATGTCGAATTTAAGTTTATTGTCAATGAGTAAGCCAAGAAACCTATTCTCTGACAGATTATCAACAACCTCGCCATTCAATAAAATATCATTCAATTTACATTTAAAATTTAAAATATTGGTTTTAGAAATATTAAAGGAAAGTAGGTTGTAGTCACACCACTTCCTAATACTTAACAAATCTTCCTGCATTAAACTATTAAGAGTAATCGAATCTTTGTGGTGCCAAAGAATTGTTGTGTCATCGGCAAATGATGCACCATGACCATATTTAATAACATTGGGAAGATCGTTAACGTATAATAAAAACAACAGTGGTCCCAATACAGATCCTTGTGGAACCCCTGCCGAAACATTTAGTTTGCCTGAAGCAGTCCCCCGAAAGCAGACACTCTGACTCCGCTCAGAGAGATAAGACCTGAGCCACTCATAGATTGGACCCCGAAAGCCATACACTTGAAGTTTCCGCAGCAGTATTTCATGACAGACGCAATCAAAAGCTTTGGTCAAGTCACAGAACACCACCGCGGCTCCCTCTCCATCATTTAGCCTCAAGTATAGCTCCTCCAAAACATGAAATATTGCGTCATCGGTATTTTTATTTAGCTGGAATCCAAACTGGGACAATGTCAGTAGTTCGTGCTTTTCCAAAAAACTAATCATTCTCTTTTTAATCAATTTTTCTACAATCTTGGTTAGAGTAGTAAGCAAGGATATTGGTCTATAACTCGAAGGAAGCTCCTTATCACCCCCCTTAAATAATGGTAACACCACAGCCTGTTTTAAAAGCAATGGAAAACTACCCCTATGAACGGATAAATTTATAGCCTCAGCCAGGATAGCCAGTGCTGCATCGGGAATGTTCAAAAATATCTTAACAGAGATATCATCCCATCCAGAAGTGTTCTTATTCTTAATTTCTAGAATCGTGGATTTAAGTTCATCTAAACTGATAGGACTAAAATAAAACGATTCACGCACTGAAACATGGCCAAGATACTGTAGAGGATCAGTCAATTGGTGATTATTAGTTATATTTACGGCTAGGTGTTGAGCTATTGTACAGTAATAAGAATTGATAGTTTCAGGTTTCAGTTTAGAATCATTAACGGTTTTTAAACCCTTGCCTCTCAGATCATTAACTATACTCCAAATCTACTTCTGTCCATTGCTTGCTGTAGTAATTCTATTCTTATAGTAGACATGTTTAGCCTGTTTTATGGTTTTGCGATAGATGCTACGATACTTATTAAAGTAATTTAAAAAATCATCATTATTAAAAGCAAATTTTCTTATTGAGTGCAAGCATCTCATGTTTTTAGAGGAAAAAACAAATGAGGTAGGAACATTTCCAAAATACAACAAAATAATGGGTGCACAAATGAACCTGAGGGTTTGTGTATGTATACCCCTTGAATCTTTCCTAAATTATAGTTTACAATACTCTAAATATTATACAATACTAAAATAAGCGTTACATAACAAATACAAACTGAAAAAAAAAAAAAATACATATATTTTAAAATGTTTCAATACGACTCCAGAACTATTTCCATATATTGAGTGTTATGAGTGATATGAGAACGATTTTGTTATCAAATATCCATGAGTTCAGTTTATTTTTGGAATTATTGTATAATTTATTCCTGAATTATTATATACACTCTATCGCATTTTTCATTTAGGAAAGTTCAACGCATTGGGTTCACTAGACGATAACGAATCGGAGGAGGAATCAGAAAATGAGAGTGAAAATTCCGAAGAAGAATCTGAAAATAGTGAGAATAGTGATACTGAAGAAGATAGAGAAATTGAGCTGGTAAGTTATTCAGTAAGGCCGGTTTTTCATAATTACGCAGCGTCGCATTTTGGCGGCGAAAATCAAAGTCCAGGTGTGTAAATTATAAAAAAAACGTAATTTTTCGTGTTTCTAAAGGAAAAAAGCATACTTTATTGAGAGAAAATCGTACAGAAAACTACCTACTAGTTTTATGGTTACCAACACTTTTCTACTTAAAAACACTTTTATTATAGATGATTATAATCGCCTCTCGTATACGACATCCGTCAGGTAGATATCTGTTCTAACCATAAAACTAGTTCTTTCCCTTAAGACTACAATAGAAATACAATTTCGTACATAATACCAATCAGAATTTATTCTTTCAACTTATCAATACAAAGATTGAATGTGTCGTTATGTAAATTATTCAGGAGTCGCTTATCGTTTCATTTGTTGATGCTCCTGCTATATATTATTAGCATTGTAGAATTTACATTTTATGTCACAGGCACTTCCATACTTTATAAACTGTTTGATTTATTTATTTATTTTTTATTTTATCTGACCTTTGAATATCAATATGTTGATATTTAAAGATCTGACAGAGGTCTATATGATGGCTATAATATACATATCTATGATGATTATTATTTTTTATTAATTAATATTTTTTCAATTAAAAATACGAAAAGTGCGTGATTTGGTGGGTAAGAAAAGTGAGTTTTCTATCTCGTGGAAATTTCATTCAAGAGATTTCCACTCAATAGAATACTATTACTTTTCTTATATACAATAAAAGAAAATATCCAAATTTCTATTTAAAAACATTTTTTTAACTGTTACCAGCTTTTTTGAAAAAAAAAGTATACAAATTTATATGCATTGGTACTTTGAATAACATTAATTATAGATTTAGGCTGTATAATTTTGCAAAGATTTGTAAAATTATAATTTTGCAAATATTGGTAATAATTATTACTCCTTACAATGATCTATTTAGAAGGAAAGAAATAAGAACACAAAGTCTTCCTCCACTATTATATTAAATTAAAGAATCTCGTATGTTCAGAGAAACTTTTTATCTCTACATGTTTCGAATGCAGAAGCATTCATCTTCAGGAGAATGAATGTATGGACTATTTCTTCAAGTTGAAATCAGCCGGTCAGGCCACTCTAGTCCGAGAATACATTCATTCTCCTGAAGATGAAGGCTTCTGCATTCGAAACATGTAGAGATAAAAAGTTTCTCTGAACATACGAGATTCTTTAATTTAATATAATAGTGGAGGAAGACTTTGTGTTCTTATTTCTTTCCTTCTGAATTTCCACTCCACTTTAAGTATGGACTATTTCTTCAAAATGATCTATTTATTTATTTAAAAATAATGTATTATAAATATTAGTTTCTACTACAGCAGTTGTGTTGTATAACTATGATATTTAAAAAAAATTCTTATAAATCTATATTTTGCCATATACAGGGTTGCCCAGAAGTCCAGAATAAAATTAATGTAGCCTTAACCTGTAACTTTTGGGAAAAACGCTAGGACACGTCAACTTAGTTTTATGTATGCTCACATTTTGACGTTATTCGTTTGTTTTTTAAATGGAAACATACAGCTTGTGATACATCATTTGAAAGCTAATATCTCGTGTAGTATGCTCATAAATTTTGGCGCGATTCTGTCAAGCTATTTCAAAATGGCGACTCTTAAAAGTTTTAAAAAAATCCCTATTAAATAAGCGAAAATAATAAATCATTGATGTTTTTTTTACCTTTCAAGGTAAGAAATCTTCATTGTTTCACGTTCCTGTATATAAAGAGTCAAGCGATTTTGGCACAAGTTTATAAGACTGAAAGAGTCACGGACAGAGTAGCCCATGTTTTTACATGAAAATTATTTTGTTTTTATTATTTATAGGTGGACAATTTTAGTGCAGGAGTAACAGTGGAAGAATTTTTAAGGGTACCAAGCGCCCAAAATTTATTATCATTAGGAGAAAACAGAGAGCAACTAATTTTAAATGAAGTCAAGGTAATTTATTTTTTAAATATCATAGTATATCACTGTTGGTCAGTAATAGGGATTGCAATCCCGGGATTGCTATACGTAGAATATACATAGTGGATCCCGGGATTGCAATGCCTAGTCAGTAATCATTACTGCCCTACAGGGAAGTTTAAAATACCACCTACAGTTCAGTCCAACCTGAGTGATTCATGGTCCAACACTAACTGAATATTATTTTCTATACTTTTTTAAGTCTCTTAGATGCATCTTTCTTACTTTAGAAAACTGGAGAGATTGATATAGACAGATACATAGTAAATCTTATGAAGGTAGCTGCACTCAGTGATAATGCTAAGCCAGAGATTGCCCAATACTCGTCGAAAATAGTAGAAAACCTGTACAAGGAGTTGTTTACTTGGGCACAGAAGCATAACACACTTTCTTGCGTCAACAATAGTATTTTGGTCAATTTAGGCTTAATTAAGGTAGGACTCTACCCTATTAACTTAAAATATTACCAACACTAAGCATTTCATTCATTAACATGTGGTAGACACTGTGGCATTCATAAATGTATCGACTGAGAATAATCATAATCCTAAGCTATTTGAAAACCCCCCACATTCTGTCTAACCCCAAGGTCTGCATTTATTTTGACCGCCCTTTTATGCAGCCCAAAGATACACTCAGAGTGTGTCAAGTGACCCCAAATCAGTACTGCATTTGAGGCCTCTGATTAGGTTACCCAGTGGAACGATTGTAAAAGATGGCAGAACTCCCTTTAGATTCTTTAGTAGGTATATAATAAACATGATTTTTTTTTCTTTTGGAGTTTGTTGTGATGACTTGTCTTTGTCCGCCATCTTGCACTTTGTCTTATAAATAGTATCTTAATGTACTGCTATACAATTAAAGCTATTTTAGTATTTATTTTTTTATAATCTTTGAAAGACGTTAACCCATACGATCAACCCCCAATCCAAATGATCTCCTCAGCGTAACGTTTTTAGTATTTGTGTCATTCAAAACTAACCCTTTAGACCGAAACCAGACCCGCAAATCACCCGGACAAGCACTCAGCCATTCACACACATTAGCCTCAGTGATGGAGGTATCATCCATAAACAGCATAACCATTAAATTCGGAAAGGATGCAATTATGTCGTAAAAGTATATAAGGAAAAGCAGAGATCCTAGGACCGACCCCTGCGGCACGCCTGCTTAAATTCCGCTTCCCCGAACAAGTAATCAGCAAGCAGTTGTACACTATTTTCTCTTACCCTATACATCTCAACATCGCTAAATGAATGTCGTGGACACAATCAAAGGCTCTTGAGAGCAGTAACGGCACCAGAAAAATTGTAAAGGATGGGCCCGATATTTTTAAGGTGTAAAGTAACTTCTAAAAAAAAAACCGTGTGTCTTCCCAAAACTTTTTCCCACATCAAAAGAGAGTTCTATTTAAAAAAAATGTGACCCTCTCAGAACTTCTTCCCCAGTTAAAAGTGACTTACAAACCCAGGACAATAATTTATTTATAATACTTAAATTTTTATTTTATCAAGAAAGAACTTTAGCTTTACCCTGGGCTATCTAAAATAATCCCATAGTTGTTCCTTTATAGCCGCTATCTCGGGATGTATCATTAGTTTTTGATCATGACTTGGGAGAATTTAGCAAATTTTCGCTACATAGAAACATTATTAAACATTTTTTCTTTTTGACCTCGTGTCGAATGAAGGTCTAACAAAAAGAACTCCGGTTCTCTAGCCCTTTTTTTAAGTTTTACTAAAAAGTTTTTTAAAATTTTCTATTAGTTAGTTTCCAGCTATGCTGAAATTAACACCCACTGGAGTTCCAGTCCGTTCATTCGGGCTTGTTCCCCTAATTTTCTTTTTTGCTATGAACTAAGATTCATACATCAGTTCAATACCTTTACTATTTTACCTCTAAACTAATTTTTTTATATAAAAAAGGTTAAATAAACAACCTTTCTTTCTCCCCATGGTTTCCGGGATGAAAGTTCTTGACCTGTGAATCTCCACTTTCCTTACATTTCTTAATTTTTTTCTCTTTGCCCAAACGGGCCTCCTCTTACCACTGTTACCTGTTGCCCATGGTCAGTGTTAAGACTTAAGCATACCAATTTTTCAATCATCCCATTTCTCAATATTTGATCTTCCATGGCTCGATGAGAGCTCCATCGAGGTTCACTACCATTCACCATTTAGGTCTGTTCCTCTCACTTATAAATATTTTCTCTTTATATTTTATTCCTGATGATGGGTGTTACTACACCCGAAACATGTAGAATATCTACCACCTTTTAACTTTACTATTTAATAAACCAGTGGAGAAAGACTTCATGTTTTTATTTATATTCCTATTATTAAACTAGTTAGAGAAAGAGATCACTATGGGTATGTTCCCATAGCTGTCGATAACTTGTCCACGATTACATAAACTTAATCTGTCATTTGACAAGTATTTAGTATTTATTTAAACAAGTGCCTGTCACAGCCTACTATACAGTTGAGACAAAAACTAGATTTGATTACGCAGATTGAAAATAAAACAGTTTCAAATAAGACGAATAAGTCCGAAACGTATTATTAATACTAGGTGTGATAAATTATAAAGGAGGAAAATTTAAGAATAAGAAAATAAAGTTTCCCGACTATTTAATTTCAAGTAGGCCATTGCCTTGCCATAGGTGTCTCCACTTTTTAAGAGTTCACATTTTTTGCCATTCTCTAATACCTTCCCTATAAACAGCAAAAGTCCCAAAACAACCTGTGTGGTCAACCTACCTGACCTACAGCCAAAATAGCTTGTTTTAATTAGAACATCTTTCTCGTAATGATCGTATAGTTTTTTCAGTAAGCAATTCATCATTATCTAAATCTATTACTTAATAAAATCCATTTTACCGGCAGAAATAAGGCAAAATTTTCAGTTACTCTCGACTTTACTTCATATTTTTGTAATCATCATAGATTAATATTGGGTTGCACAAAGATTTTAAACAAAAATTAACTAACCATGCAACTTTGGCTGACATAAATGACACTGGCACACATAATTTACTCCGAGATTTACTCACAAAGTTGCCCGATTAGTATTGTGAGAATTAAGCAAACGCCACTTTGATTTTGAAACAATAAGATAAACAAATCTGGTCGCTATAGAGCAGAGCTGTGAGTAACTTAAGTAACTAGATACTTTCTAGTATCTAGTTACTTAAAGTAACTAGATACTTAGTAACTTAGTTCTTTTTTGAATCATGCCAAAAGTAACTGTAACTTCGTTACTTTTGAAAAGTAACTTGTATCTAGTTACTTTTTAGGAGTAACTATACACTTAAAAAGTAACTAGTTACTTTTAAAGTAACTAGTTACTTTTAAAGTAACTAAGATAGGTACTTTTAAAGTTCCTCTAGGATACCAATTATGCACACGTGCCGTCCATCAGATGATGACCAAGGGACGATCGGCGACCGTTAATCAGATTTTCACGAAGGGACTAGCGGCGAGTCGCGAGCGTCAAACAGCAAACTGGTTGGAACGCGAAATTTCTTGGAAAGCATTTTGTTCTACTTGTTCGTTGTTCGAATTAACACTTCTTAGTTTAGTTTTCTGATGGTAATAGTGGTAGTGTGTACAGGAAAAAAAGTTATCACTACCTGGTAAATTTATGGTATCTAGTTCAAAAGCATCTTAGTTACTTTTAGAGTTTCGTAGTTACAATTAAAATAACTAGTTACTCAAAAGTATCTTAGTTACTTTTAGTAACTAGTTACAATCAATGTAACTAGTTACTTTAAAAGTATCTTAGTTACTTTTAAATTATCGTAGTTACAATCAATGTAACTAGTTACTGTAAAAGTATCTTAGTTACTATAACTAGTTACTTTAACTAAGTAACTAAGAACTAAGTTACTTTTAGGTAAAAGTAACTATTCCTTATAAGTATCTAGATACATTTGTGCAAAAGTATCGAAAAAGTAACTAGCTACTTTTCTGAAGTAACTTTCACAGCTCTGCTATAGAGTACAGTATTGATTAAGAGACCAGTTACTGTGAATCACCCTGTATACCAAATTTCATTAAAATCGATGAGAACAGGTTTCCGTTGTCTCTTTTGTTAGTAGGAAAGTGATAATGTGCACCTTTATTTGATAACTTTGCAACGTGTATGTATTTGTTGCAGTTCAAAAGTTTCAATACTTATTATGTTTTAGAGTGAAGATAAAAAATTTAAACCACTTTGGAATCTAACAGGCTGCTTAAATTCCCTTAAAAATATTTCAAAACTTAACTTTGTTCCTGAAAGTACAAAAGATACCATCAAAGTATTTATGCAGAGGCAAGTAGAACCTTAAGAACACCAAATTGTACCAAAATGATTTTTTTTAATGAAAATATTTTTTTAATATATGATTTTTATATAAAAATTTTAAACCGTTGTTTTATTTTCTAGGGAAATAGACAGGAATGGCGAACATTTGCCACTTAAAAAAGAAATTTTAGCTTCGTTTAAATAAGAGGAAGTGTTCTATTGTAAATACCTAAATATTAAGAAGTAAAAATAGACTTAAGTTGAAAAATGTTTTTTTTTATTCGGCAATAAATGATCCGTTGTCCAAGTGAATTATATGTTTTACATTTTTATACCAAATTTAACATTTAAAACTTCTGTAGGAACATACAGGTCTGGAAACAACGCTTGATTGGGCATTTCAACGCATAGAAGCAGGTGCGTAACCAAGGGGGTTAGAGGTTCAAGAAAAAATTTAAAATCATCTGCAGGAAGACCCATAATAATAATAATAAATTATTTTTATTTATACAATATAATATTATCAAGTAAGACATTGATATAAAGTTTCGCTAATTTTAAATAACATTTATATATCTACATAATAATAATAATATACCGGGCGACAAATTCTTTCAATAATTTTGAAAGTCGAGATTTAAAAATTTTAGGAGTTAATAAGTGTGTAAATTGACATTGTTCAGCCAATTCAAACCTTTAAAACCACTTCCAGTTAAGTCTATTTTGAATCCACAGCAAGATTTGGAATTATTTTTGGGGGAAACAATTTAAAAACTACAGAAAATGTTTGTTAAAAAGTCTTGTTTACAGCCATGTAGAGGCATTTTTAGGTAAAAAAAGATAGGTTACTACAATTAATTTATTACAATTATAATACACGAACAAAAGATATATATTATCCAATACGTTGTCCGAACGCATCAAACGAACGCTTATTTAAAAAGAAACTGAAGAATTTTCTAATTGAATCGTTCATTTCAACATTTGTGAAAAATGGTGTTTTGTCATGAAATTACTTTTCAGGGGTATCTACACGTTCTGCGTACAAATCACACAAGTCACATAAACCGTTAGAGAAATATACATACTTAAAAATCGCTTTCGTTGCCAAAACCACATAAATCGTCGACTTATGTTGTTTTTGCACGGATTCTTAAATATAATGTCAGCTGATTGAAGTTGCGAAAAAATGTATGTATGGTACATGTTACTTTTTCTTTATGTTTTATGAGAATTGTAATTAAAAATTTTGTTCATGTAGCATTTTGTTCTTTATTTTTGTTAAAAGAAAAAATAGCGGTAAAAAAATATTCCCAGCAATAACCACATAAGTCAATTTTTTTTAGAAAAAACTATTCATTTTTTTCATATACATGTTATCTAGTTACGTGACTACTTTATTTACAAAATAATTATTTTCTTTAATAAAACATACTTATTGTATTAAACAGTTTTTATCTTCTCCTGAAAATTTAACTTTTTTGACTTATGTGGTTTTTGAAATGAACGATTCAATTGATTTAGAACCTTACAAGTTAAGTGACTACTTAGATACTTAAGAAATGGTGCATTGTAACTAGTATTGCTTTTGTTTCTGTTTTTTTGATGACAGTTCTTTTTACTTATCATTTACTTTGTGTATTTATCAATGTAATTTGGAACATCAAATTTTAAATGAAAACCCGCCATTTTTATTCGATGTTTAAATTCTATAGAAAATTCTCTTTTCAATGGCATATCACATATTATTATTTATTGTTATAATGGCCGCCAAGATCAATTTTACTTTGTCTTCTAAAAAGTTTGACAAAACAAGGTAAATGGTAGAGTAGAGGCCATGAAAAAGTTAAAATGGTTCGTTTCAACCTACCTTATGATATGAAATAAACTTGTTCGAGAAATTAAATAAATTATAGACAAATTGTTTATATTATTGAAAATATATATTTTTAGACATTCCGTAAATGTTAACTCTAAAAATCCATTATAAGAAAAATAAAAAAGGATTTGACTTTCAATAACTTTCGTTACTGAAGTAAATTGTATGTCCCCATTTGAAGACAGCGATGACAGCAGAGTGCAAACATGATGTTAATTGCTCATTGTGTTATGATTATAAACTTTTAAAGTCAAACTTACAGTCAAAAAACTGTTTATTCGTTAAAGAGTAAAATTCATCGAGTTAATTAATTAATTATACAAAGGACATTATTGTGCATAATAATGCCAGTTTTATAAGTTATTTTAACAGATATCGCAGAATCTATAGAAAAACTATTAGAGTTGCAAGAAGTATATATTTTAAGAATAGGATATAGATAGGTCTGATAATAAGGCAAAATAATCCTGGAGGATTGTTAATGATTTAAGAGGGAAGAATGACAGGGCGCCTATCTCGAGTAGTCTTAACGCTAATGATCTAAACAGGTTTTATTGTAGTATCGCTAGCACATTAGTGCAAAAAATAATACCAGCCAATGATCTTAAGATTTATCTAGATCAAGTGTGTTCCTAATAAATTTTTCTTTAGATCCACACTTCTGTTATGGAGATTAAAACAATATTTGGTCAAATCAAAAATAAATATTCTTTGGGTTGGGATAAGCTCTCTCTGAAAATACTATCTGCTTTACCATTTGGTGTCTCTTCGATTGCGTAAATTATGAAATACTGCTGTGGAAGTTGAGTGCGTACGGGATAAGAACTGCCTTGAAGTGGTTTCGTTCGTAACTAACAGGTTGATTACAGACAGTCACCTTTCAAAATAATAGCTCTAGTGAGCTTGGCACTGGCTGGTGTTCCACAGGGTTCAGTCTTGGCCCCCCTCTCTCTTTATATAGTTTATATCAATGCTTGCCTCATTTGCCAATATCACAGAATATATAGCTAGCTATATATTTTGTGGCAATATCTGGGAAATTCACTATTTTCGTTATTGATACCAACATTCTTTGGCACGGAACAGACCTTGATAAACTTAAAATTGACATTAGTAATGACTTGGACAGGATGAGAAAGTGTGATGCTAATCTGTTATCCTTTAATATATCAAAGACAAATAATGTGTTATAGAGGATATTTTTATAGAAGATGAAAATATTTCAGTGCTCTGTGAACAAGTTTTTGGGATTATCAAAAGACCGCTCTCTTAAATTTGAAATTCATATTATCCATTTGTGTAATAAAATATCTTCAAACTGTTATGCTCCAAGGGTGATATCAAATAACTTTTTTTTTAGAATTTTACTATGGCAAAGAGCTCTTACTATGCTTTGATAGAGGCCCATCTTCGTTATGGAATCTGTTTTTTTGGAGGGTCCCTATACCAAATACTTATTTAACAAGGTGTTTGTTCTGCAAAAGAGAGCAATAAGACAAATATGTGTAGTGCTAAAATTAGGGATTCTTTTCGCCCACTATTTATAAGGCATGCAAAATTGACTCTATCTTTATTTTAGAGACTGCCTGTCTAATTTATAAAAAATATAGAAGTGCGCTGTTGTTTCCTTCTCATTATAATACGCGTCAATCTTTTATTTTAAGCTTCCCTATACCTCATTCAGAACAAATTAAAAAATCTGTTATATATGGTGGTGAGAAAATATTCAATCATATTCCTCTCTCTTTATAAAGGCAACTAAAATTGAAAAAGTTTAAAAAACTTCTGTTCTTAACTGAAAAGGCTTACTACACTTTGGATGAATTTTTCAATGATCCGATGATACGTTAATCTCTGTGTATGTTTTATAACATTTTAACTAATCGTTTTTACTATTTTTTTCTAAATTTGTACTCATTTTAAACCCTTTCGTGGTGGGCATAATTTTTTCCCCTTTAATAGGCCTTTTGTTTGTGTATTGTTGGTGTTTTTTAGGACTTTTAGATGTATTATTATGCTTACAATTAGATATTAGCAAATAGGCTTTTGTCGATAAGAATATTGTTTCTTTGGACAAAACAAGCAAAAAAGTACACTCCTAAAATTAAAGCAACGATATAGGTACATGCCTATACACTTAATCTAAAAATAATGATTGTAGACAATAATCTGTAGCTTTGCTGGCTTCTCAAATAGAGTAATAAATGAAAAGAAATCATCTTGTCTCCATATATTATTTTTTAATCTGATCAGAACGAGGAATAGGTAAGGCTAGTAGAAATTCTTTACGCGTTATAATGAGTAGGGATAAACAATTTACCCTTATACTTTATATACATCAAACATTCAATTTCCTGAATAAAAATACAACATAGTTAAGATTAAATATCTCAAAACTAAAGACCGACTTAAATCACGCTCAAGCTCAGCAATGTAAGGCTAAGTCTGCACGGATGCCGACATAGCTGAACCCAAATTGAACGTTACCAACATTCATAATTTAGGGTTTTAAGCATGTGCAGATTCAGACTAATATATATATTTCATGACAGAGTCTCTTACACTTTTGATGACATACGTCCCTTCAAATGGATATATTTTTAGTTCGTGAGTTTACCTATTAATTCAGGCAGAGACATACATAATTCTGTAACATAGTGTAATATTTTATATTATTTTACATTACATGTTTAATCCAAATATAAAATGGTACTCCTTGTGAGCCTATATAAAATCAGTCTTTGGTGGATACAGTTTTAAATAACTTTGACATAACTTATAGGAAAATTATTGACAGATGCCTTCCATAAAATATTTATTTGGATAATAGAAAACTAAAACTTTTTTTTTAGTTTTCTATTAATTTTAAACATTCTAGTTATAAAGATACACAACACAGAGACAATGGAAGTTGATATTTATAGAAAGAATACAAGACATGATATTTAGAGTAAGTATGTGATATCTTTGTAAGTAAAATTTTTGTTCATAACTATAGAAAAACATGAAAATACCCTGGCTTGGGTTACATACTCACAAAATCCATCACATCCTCTGAATATCATATGTTTTGTATCTTGTATATCTTTGTATCCTGGAAATATGCAGAAAACATATTTGGATTTAAGTTTGTTGATGAGACAAGATATATGCCAAAGTTTTACACTCTTAGCTTAGAACCTACACTAAAATTTATCTTATAAAAATTTAAAAAACATCACATTTGTAACAAACTAAATCTAACTTGACTAAAAATTTACCACAAAAAAACTACAAATTCAAAACTAAACAAAAATCTTCATGGTACTTTCAATATCTGTTCTACAAATTGGGCACAATTCATTATAATATCGTAATTCTTCTATACACTCAGAGCAAAGACATAAATGTTTGCAAGGTAGTAGTAAAACACATTTATTTCTTTCCTGGCATATCACACATAACTTTTCATCCCATATAGATTCTTTCTCTTTTATTTTTCGAGCTCTTAGTCGAGTTAGCATAAGTGGTATAGGTTGCCGAACAAGTAGAAATTGTTGGTCATGTACAGGTTCTCTGCTTTGCCAGTGTCGTCTAATCCACATTTTACCCTTTCTTAGTGTCTGCTTAGAATAAGAAATTATTAAAATGTAAAACTGGCTTAAAATGTACACCAAACTCAAAAATATCACAAGGCCAAAAATTGATTCAAAGGGAACATCAAATATAAAGAGTACAGTGTCTTTAATCAGCATCTTTGCATTTACTAGTCCACTATAGCATATGCCACAAATGTCTTGGTAGAGACCATGAACGAAGGAGATCCATAAACAGCAAAGGTAGTAGAGTAGAAATGGTATAAACGTTATTAAAAACCATACTCCTGAACCAAAAAGAATCACTAGGTTCTTAATTATAGCCATTAATTGTCCCATGTAGGCATATATTGCTGCAAGTCCATTTATTAAACCATTGTATATAGAAGAGGGCAAAAGTAGTACATTTAATGTAAACAAATATAGTTTTAGAAAAACTGTAGCTACACTTGAAGATATTACCTCAACAGTAGTACTTGACCAGAGAAGTATCTGTTCCACGATCTGAAAGCCATCTTGGAAAAAGATTACAGAAGATTCACCCAGAGCTGAGAAAAAGCTAAAGAGACTGTCCAATATTACTGCGAAGTACCCAAGTATACTGTTTATGGAGGCAACTAACAAATATCCTGCTTTGTAACTTAGAAAAAATCCAAAGTACAATGTCACTTTAATAAAATTTACCAAAGAAACTAGTGATTCCAACATTTTTGGAGCAAAAAAACAACAAAATACTCATAACTTAACATTTAAAAAGAAAAGGTTATGTTGCGTTGTTTAAAAAAAACTTTTGACTTTGAGGGGTGCCAGGTGATGTGATGTAACGGTTTTATTTGTTGGTGGAGAAATTGAAATTAAACGGAAGTGAAATATTGTCCTGTCAAATACGTTGCTCGATAACTTGTAAGCCTCCAGCTAAATTTTTAATTGGTGCCACAGTCAGCTACGACCTATCATTATTTTGTGATACGGGCGGAAATTTTAGGACTTTTCGCTCACTGCTCTCAAATAGTTGTGGACTTCTTTGTCTTCCGTGGGTGGATTTTCATGCACTTTCCTCTTTATTGAGCACTGCCCGTAAAAGAATTGGCAGAAACCCAACCACCAACCCAAAAACTAAGTTTTGTTGTTGTCTGGTTTACTAATGGCCCCTTGTCATCTCCAACATTGAGCCAGCTTGCTGGTGGGACTTCTCTTTACAGCAGGGGTGTACTTTGTTTAGTGCAATCTGGGTATCCCCATCCCTTCTGCTTACTATTAATGCTATTGTTTTATGTTAGAGTAAGTTAAGGAAACATACTGTTACGATGTCCAGAACATACATGGGTTTCAGTAGGATTGTTTAGGGTAGGGATTTCTGTAATTATTTTGGTGTTAAGCTCATGCCCAAACTCTGTATTCCATTTAGTCCTCCATGGGATCTTAAATCTTGTACATGCTATTAGCAGTATATTGGTTATATACATGGCATATTTTTTTTATCCCTATCTTGAAATATCGAGAATGCCATATTTATCATTCATATTTTCAACGATTGTTATTCGGCTGGAGGCTGAGTAGCAATCGAAAAACTATTCTGTTATGCAACACAAACAAAACTTTTGTCTTTATCTGCTAAAGTCATTGAAAAGAACGACATTCAATGGCTAAAGTGAAATTGTGACAGTGACATTCTAAAAGAAGAAAATTTTGGAAAAAATCATTGGAAATTTGATGGCAAAGAATTTTAAAAAGTCGTTCTCCATATTATTACCTTCGCTCATCACTGAATAGTAAATTCTTCAAAAATATTTGGATGCTATGAACAGTATAGGTGAAACTTGTAATGAGCTCAAAAAACAATATGACGATTGCTTTAATACTTGGTTTTCGGACCACTTTTTAAAAGGACACACCAATGATTCAATGTGTGCTCCCTTGTTTAAAGTTTATCAAGACTGTGTTAAAGTAAGTATGTTCTACACTACATCGTTCAGTTGTAATATGTAATCTTGTGTGCAGCTTACAAATAATTCTAGGAAATTATGAACATTTAGTAATGTTCTGTGTATAATCTTAAATCAAATTAAATATTTCTTCTGTCCAACAAAGAGGAGCAGAAGGTTGGAGACAATAAATAAATAAAATAACATTAAAATTTATTGTCTTTAGTTGTTTTGAATCACAACGTTTCAACTGCAGATACCTACTTACAAGTTGGAACATTAGGATTCAAAACAAATAAAGACAATGCAAGTTTAAAACACTTTTGCCGTTAAAGAGGAGCAGGTCACAGCAATATCTATCTATATTGTTATCTTTTATTATTTTGTAATCAAATAAGTAACCTTAGATAATCTGATGAAATCTTTGGAAATCATTGGGTTCCACCTAGTCCAGAAAGTGTTTAGTAATTTGGTGTAATCGGGGCCAATCATGGTGTATTCTTGGTGGTATTCTATAGGAATTATGACACAAAGGGGTAATTTATGGCAAAGGAGTCATGGGCATATTTAAAAAAGATCTGCATAATGTTTTAATCAGACTACAAAAAGCAGGAGGTCATAATCATCTATAATTTAGTAAATTGGTAAAAGTGTAATCTGGTGAACACGATTATGTTCAAAACTAGAACTCTCGTTAGATCACCTTGTGCTATATTTTACATTTGCCATTGTTACAAAAAAATTTCTTGGTTATTTTTTAGAAAGCAATGAAGGAACAAAATTTGGATTTGCAAGAAGTAAAAAAAAATCTATTAGGCACCTCACAAGAAAAAACACCACCACAGAAATCATGACACATAAGTGACGAAAATTTTAATATAACAAAACAACAATAGAAAACATAAAAGCAGTGTTTATAAAAAGTGTTCAACTAAGAAATTAGGTAGTATAATTCTAAAATTTTTCTAAAGAACCAGTTAATTTCCATTATCCTTATTTTTATTTCTGGTTAAACCTGTCGATGTGTTTATTTCTATTTTCTAATGTAGATTTGTCTCTTATGTGAATATGAAGGAGTATGATGGGACACATATCTATAAAAGGATTCGGAATCCAGGTAATCTGTTTTAAGTAAATGGCAGGTACAAGGTCTTCAAAAATTATGTTAAGTACAATAAAGTAACACAGATATAGATGAGTGTTATGCAATACAATGTTAACCCACAAAACACTAATTTCAAGGAATGTTGTACCCACCCATTTCCATAAAAAAATATTGAATTAATATGTTTTCTTGGTATAAACATAAACAGTTATTTGTAAATCTTTTAAGTCGTTTTTATAACTCATACACTCTTCTCAACAACATGTGTGTTGTGGGATAACATTTGTTTTGCATAACACCATCCATATATATTTTCTAAAATAGCATATTGAAGTGGGAACCTTGTGGAACTCCTTTATGTGGTGTACATTTTGTAGTTTTGGCATTGTTTACTTTAACTAATAACGACCTTGAGGCCAGATAGTTTTTAATAATTAATATTATCTCTTGGCACCTCCAGAACCATCAGTTTAAAAAGAAGATTCCTATGCCAAACACTGTCAAAGGCTTTTTCAATGTCTAATAAGATTGCAGAGGTTTTTTGATTCTCTAGTTTTGCAGTTAGTATATATTGGAAGATAGAATTGTTAATTAGTGCGTTGTTGAGCATTTTTCCATAAAGCTAAACTGTTGTTTAGGAATTTTGTCTTTTACAGCTTCTATAAAGTATTTTTCGACAGTGAATTAAATAATTATCAGGTAAAGGCAAGCAAAGGTTTCAATGTGCAATGTAGTAAACTATATCACTTTTCAAATGCCAATATTTCAAAAACATGGGTTTAGATATTAAAATTAATATAGCAGCTTGAAGTAGCGTGGTGTCTACAGCACAAGGAGTTTAACCACAAACAAGAAATATTTGTTGTGTAAAAAAATAAACGTTTGTATCAAAAACAATTTTTGTATACCCAAAGGAGTACATTTTTTTCAACTCACTGATGAAATTGCTGTTGAAACAACTTAATTTTCAAGGCTGCGAAAAATTATACCGCTTTTATCCTTGACTGGACTAAGTATGTAGTGCCTAGATTGTTTTTATGTTAACTTTTTTTTTTATAAATACTGCTTGACATTCATCAATAAGCACTCTGTGTTAGTATTTTTAGTAATTTAGAAGAAAATGTTTGGACAAATGCAAAGAAGTAATGTATGGTATGTTGTGTTATTTTGTTTTATTATTAAAAACAATATTTATCTGTTACCTAGATGTAGATTTAACAAGGTACCATAAGCAAATAAGACTACCATTAGAATTAAACTCGGAATTAAAAGACCACATACATATGTATATGTCATTAACACAGCATATTTTTCTAAACATGTCTAAAATAATGAAAAATAATATCTATAATATAGTCTAAAGTTTTATGAAAATTACTTTTGAATATTTTATCCAAATTATCTTTATCCATTCTGTTCAGTTTTTACAGTCTGCAAGTGTTATTTTGGCAGAAGTTGTGGTACGCTTATTAACAGTAAACGTTATCAACGAAACTGTTGTTACATGAATTTTTATTGTCAATATGAACGTTATTTTACAAGACGCACATCTGTTATGTAACAAAAAAATACTATGTCACTTTCGTCAATTTCTTACGCTATGAAGAGAATTGTGACCCAGTTTGATTTTATGGGACATCACTATTTTTTTGTCATTGGAAATCGATGGCATCGATCATACACACTTAAGATAGGGCAGTTTAGTATATTATTAATAAATTGTTACGAATGTTTTTACAATGTAAGCGTTTTTTAGCGCACTTTATTGAGGTACAACGGAAAATGCCTTTTATTTCTGCTATCCTTATACCTACATTATGTAAAGAATTGTAGTATTTAATATAGGTATTTTAAATAAGAAAAATTATGCAATAAACATGATATTGATTCGGTTTTTTTTTTCTGAGGATTTTTGAGTTACTTTTAAATTTATATTAACTTTTTTACTTTGGCTGTTCATTTAACCGTCCTTTAATTCGAATACCCTTTAATCCCCCCCCCCCCCCCCCTCCCCCTCCCTCGCTAGTGCCGACCCGGTATCTCTGATAAATGTAACCCTAATAAATATAAAATTCAAATTATCTTCTTCTGGAACACTGTACCTGTTATTACGGTATTTTTAATTAGAAATCTTTTATAGTGAAAATCTGTGGTCCTAAGGAGAATCTTAAAATACTGGGATATCACTAAAACAGTAATTTTTCCATTTCTACCGCATTGCTCATTTAATCCATTAGCACGAAAACAGCCTCAGGCAATTTTATTTGTGGATTTAGTAAACATTACGATGTTTTTCAGGAATACTTTTTGCTCTAATTTTGCTTTATTTTCATCCTTTAACCTTTATAAAATCAGTATGTATGTAATTGGTAGGTATGTGCCTTTGATAAATAATTTAATATAATTAAGAGTAAAACACGAAGAGGCAAATATTTTTTCTTTTAATCTGTCCATGTAAATAAAAATTAAACGAATTTTGAAGTTAAAGGGCCATCATCCATTTTAAGTATTTTCCAGTGGTGCATTGCATTAATTATAATGTTTATCTACTCCAAAGCGACTAAACGTAAAATATTTAATATATATGTGATTTAGTTAATTATTTTAATAAACACTAATTAATTTGACAAGTAAAGACCATCATTTGCTTTCAAACCACGTTTATTATGTCGACCATAAAGACGACGAGCCAACACTGCTTAATACAATTAAAAAATTACAACCAACAACAAAAACCTAAGAGGATTGGTATCGTGAAAGACGATGGCGGAGATCCATATGAACTATTGGACGTCCGTGCACCTTTTTTAATCCTTACGACTGCTGCAAAAGACTAGCTTGGAAATATTTAGCTTAAGTGGAAATTATATTAACGAAATCAAGCCTAAACTTAAGTTTAAGGAACTGACTGCCCAAATAAGTTGCTTTTGGGGAATTAAACCTAAAGGTAGAATTAGGGAACTCGCTGCTCAAAATGTATCACAACAAATCCTAAAAGTAAGTTTTGAGAACTCTGCCAAAATTACTGTTGGGGAACGAAGTCTAAATGTAAGCTTAGGGAACTACTACTGCCAATAATTCGGTACTTTCGAAAAACTAAGAATGAACTTAAGTTTAGGGAATTTGCTGACCAAAATTATATTAGGTAACTAAGTTTAGAGAACTCCGTACCCAAAATTACTTTTGCGGAACGAAAAGTCTGTAAGTTTAGGAAATTCACTGCCCAAAATCAATTTTGAGGAACTAAGTCTAAATGTAGGTAAGTTTAGGGAATTCACTGACCAAAATTAATTTTGAAGAACTAAGTCTAAATATAAAGCTTACGGAACTCGCTGCCCAAATTTAAATTTGGGGAACTAAGCGTGAGCGTAAGTTTGAAGAACTCTCTGCCCAAAATTACTTTTGAGGAACTAGGTCTGTAAGTTTTCTAGGGAAATTTTGAGGAACTAAGCAAATGTAAGTTTAGGGAACTCACCACTGATCAAAATTATTTTTTGGGAACTAATTCTAAATGTAAGTTTAGGAAACTTACTGCCCAAAATTACCTTTGAAGAACTTTGTCAGGCCATGTGAGCAATATTGCTCTTTTGCTGCTACTGATGTAGTCAAACCTCGGTTTACCTACTGTTTTTAGCGCATACCTTTTATTAGCATGACTTCAAAAGTGCCTTGACACTTTGGTTATAACTTTCCTCCGTCCGCAAGCTGATTATTCCCAGTAACTACTTTTTTGCCCAAAGCGTACGACACTGCTTTAACTTTTTTTAAATTGAAGTTCGTACTTTCTCATTATGTTCATTTATAGATTCTTAGGCTTTATCCCTTCGATAACCTCGTTTGGGATGGAGTACCTATTAGCAATTCAGCGGCCTTCAAGCGTCGATTTTCGCCAAAAATCCATAAAGCATAACCAGTTGTTTTATTAACGGTTATTCTGTTAATTTCCAGTCTAACTAACTTACAAAGTTATTTGAAAATATGTAACAAGTTCTGAAAAAGGCCTAACATCTTTTACGTCTAGACTAAAAAAAAGAGCGTGTCCTGCGGCTCTAAAAATCTTCCTACTCTCAAAAGTGACATCCAAACAAAATTCTGACCCTTCACACGCCTCACAATTTTAATGGTTCAAAGTAAAGAAAACATCCATTTTGTAAGACCCAGAGGGGGGGGGGGGGGATGCCTTCGCTTCCTTATTGGATCTGCACCTGTTTTAGAATAAACAGGTGTGCGGCTTTTTCAATTTTTGCAGAGATTTTTATTCACGCCATAGGCGACTGTAACACAACAGACTTTTACAAAATGAAAAGCAAGAGTAGGGGAACGTGGGGTGGAACGGGGTAGCGGGGTGGAACAGGGTACCTTATCTAAAACTACTCTTACAAAAGATGGCCCAGTCCTATTATGGTCGATTGGGAGATGTTGTTTCCCCCAATCTGTATTGAAACTCCGACGGCATTGTGGCCGCGATTAACACGACAGTCTTGGTTTGACCTGCAGATAGTGAGGTACACGTGGGTTAAATACAATATTGCGCCATTTTTAAACTGCGGTAAGTACTAAACAATATATGTCACGTAACAGATCTGTTTACTTATTAAAAACAATGGTCTTTACCTACATTTTGGCACTATATATTTGCTTTCAATCTGTTTTTTATTATAAATGGTTTCAACTAAAATAAAACTTGTCTCTTGGGGTGGAATGGGGTATCGATATCTGGGGTACCCCGTTGCACCCCATATGTTCAGCTCAATAGTTTTTTTTTTCATTTTTTTTTGTAGATGCCGCGAGTTTATAAAAGGAAAACTACTCGACAAAGTTCGTCATGTGAAAGTATGGGGGAAGCCGTCATCAATCAACAAATGGGTTACAAAAAGGCTGCGACACAGTTCAACGTTCCACAGACAACTTTGGATAGGTATGTGGCTAAGAAAAGGAGAGATGAGGAAAATTTTAAAATTGATAAGAGTGCCGGAAAATATAAACGAGTCTTTAGACTCCACTAAAGAAAAAGGAAATACACTTTGCCTATATTGCAGCGATATTCAAATTCAAGGGAAGGTTGAATTTCGTGCGGTGTTTGCCGTAACTGGGCCCACAATGGATGTGCTGGAATCGACAGCTATGATGACGATGTTATCTTTCAACGTGACTTATGCAAATAATGTCATATTTTTATTCCCATTAAAACAAAAATATTGCTATATGTATGTTAACGTTTTTATAATAAATATTCTGTTTATTTTTTCTTAAAAAGTAAGTTTTATTTTAATAAATGTGTAATAAACAGTACAAAATGTAATAAAGGATCACCTTATATTCAAATAAGTGCTTGAAATTTGTATGACCCCATTCCACCCCATAGACGGGGCAGAATGGGGCAAAATGCTTTTTTTCATAAAATCATAAATTTAACGAAAATTTATAACAAAAAACAAAGAATTTAATAAGCATTACATAATAGAGGAATTAGTCAGTCGAGAATATGTAAAAGAAAGAATATAAACCTTTTGGCATGGTATGCAATTGATGTCAAATATTAAATACCCCGTTCCACCCCACCTTCCCCTATATACGAATTTTTAATAGAATAAAATACCTTAATAGTGTCGTAAATATTTTCAACAATGCTTAGTACTCCCTAAATAATGTGATGTTACACTGATGGGTACTTGGGCTACTTAAAATCAGTATTTTTTTCTGGAAATTAACTCATAAAAAACTTTATATTCTTCCAAAACTTTTTTTTTGTGATCAAGACATATTATTATGTTTATGAAAAACTAGTCTAAGTTAAAAAATAAGAACATATTATTCCTGACTTAAAGCGTAAGGTACAAAAAATACTATTTCAGACAAGAAAATAAATGTTATTTCTTTAGGCGACCCTTGTTTAAATTGTCGGGACGTTATTTTCAACTCTCGCGGTGTTATAAATGGGCAATTTCACGCGTGAGTTACAAAAAATATAACAAAGTTAGCACTAAAACATTTCTTTTCACGCCTATGTTTTTAAAAGTTGAACGACAGTAGAGTTTTGGACTTGCATTGTCTTTATTGGTTTAGAATCACTACGTTTCAACTGGTAAGCATCTCCAGTCGTCTTCGTTTTTAAAAGTTATTAGTAGAGTTGGCAGTGTTGGCATTTTAAATTTTTTAAATGGGAGATTCCGCGACTGCCGCTCCGTCTTAAGACCGGAAAAAGAGTATTGATGAGCTTGAAATGTCTGCTCAGCGCTCAGCTATGCGGTTAGTCGGATTGCATCGAACGCGAGAAGTGAACGAATGGTCAGACGGTATTTTCTGGTGAGATGGCCGTATATGTATTTCCTGCGAGGCAAGAGCAGTGGTGGCTCGTGGCTAATTTAAATGGTGAGGCAAAATGAAGCATCAACGTGAAAAAGTGAAAATATTTTGGAGCCACGCCCATAATTCGTCAATAATTCACTCAATTGTAAATGCAACCAAATTTCGTAAATTAATTTAGTTTCGCAAGTTCTTTTTATAGGTATTTATGATGTTTTAAAACAATATAATTAAATCATTTTTGGGGGACCGTAAGAGGTAAATATTAGGTATACTACCTACTCATGAGAGTATAATTCGAAGCAATATGTTGGGTACTTTTATTGTGTAGTAAAAGACCACGAGACAAGTTTTTTAAATCGCTATATATAACCACATTTTGACCAAACTTTGTCGCTATTATTTGTTGCAAACAGAATACACGCTCAGCAAAATAATTTGTTTTACGTTACACTACCAGTAAGCCAGTCTTACTTTTCGTACCAAGTGTTTTGAAAGCTCCGATTTGATTTCCCCACCCCAGCGACAGTAATAAGACGTTTACTTAAATCTGGAACAGGTCGCTTTTCGCTTTACTTCTTTTACTATATACAATTTATCTTCATAGGAATGACTTGGAAAATTCTGCTCATTTAGGTACTAAAAAATTAACAAGATCACAAGTATTGCGAATGTTTAGGTACATTTACCTGGGGAAGTTATAACGCTGTGCTAGGTCCCGCTAAATCCATTTTTTGCTAATAAGCACAAAACAAATAAACTAATAAGTAATAAAAGTAAAATGTAATATTTTAGAAAACTCACTGCACACCGCACTACTGCACACTGTTGGAAAAAAAAACAAAACAAAAATCAGTACGTACACATACGTATTTACCGAAAACTAGGTATAACAAAACAAGAAATGCAAGCGTAAAAGTCGAATTCACTATTAAAAACTATTAGATGAGTATTTAAATCAAAGACGGCCAATTTTAAAATAAAAGTATATTATTCGCCGTAATATACAACTTTTATACAAATATAGCTTGCGATCACCGTTTAGCTTTGAATGCTCTAGCCAAAACTCAACTAACAAATCAATAATATTTCAGTAATCTACCAATGTTTATATAAACAGTCTTTTATTAACATTCCATTAATTTTCCATGAGTCGACATCATCCATAAACTATATTCGGGCAAACAGCGAGATCAAATTTCTTCCTGCGGTAATAAATTAGTCACCTCGCTGTAGCATTAAATTTACGTAAAGGCTAGCCTCAAAAGAATGTTGTTATGCGCTACTTAAAGATAGATTCGACTGGCCTATTAAGAATCAATTTCGATCAATCGAATCGAGCTTCAGTAGTAATATAGAAACTTTGTCAGATAACAATCACACCCAATTTTGTCTTTTTGGAGATTTTAACTTGCCCAGGGCAAAATGGTCCTCTGATAACTACTGTTCGACTGCCACAGCACTTATGGGTGCTTCTAAACAAGAAACCGAAGCGCTGGAAATATTATCAGACTTATGTGCATTCCATAACCTGTACCAGGTCAATAGAGTAACTAACAATGCCGACAGAATTTTGGATCTGGTGCTTACTTCTAGTTCAGACTGTACTGTGAACTTGGCTGATGATGAGCTGGTCCAACCTGACGATTATCACCCTCCTTTAAGCATACTCTTCAAGATTTCTGAAAACCACACGAACTCACAGGGCCCCCATCCGGATGAATACTACTATGATTTTAACTCTGCTGATTTTACCTTAATCAACGACTATCTTGGACGGATTGACTGGGATGCTTTGCTGTCACAGCACTCTCTTGATAACATGATAAACATTTTCTACGACGTTATTTATTCAATTATTCATGCTGTCGTGCCTCAAAAAAAGGTATCCCGGTGCAATTTTCCAAGGTGGTTTTCACCACATTTAAAACATTTAACCATACTGAAAAAGCAGGCACATAAAACCTTTAAAAACTCAGGTAGCCGAGATGATTATAACAAATTTGCTGCATTACGCTCACAGTGTAAATCCTTATCTGGGAAGTGTTACCAAGATTTTATAGAAAATTCTGAACGCGCTCTTCTAACCCAAAAAAATATCAAAACTTTCTGGAATTTTGTAAACTTTAGGCGTAAAAATAACGGTTTACCCTCACAGATGTTCTATAACGACGAACGCTGCCAGCTAGGCCCCGATCTTCCTAACCTGTTTGCCGAGTATTTTCAATCAGTTTACTCGGAGAAGCCCTGTCCTCTTACACCAGTGCACTCGTACAGTCATAATAATTTGTGTAACTATTCTATCCCCATTTCCAGTATTTTCGAAGAAATTTGCAAGTTGGATACACTTAGGGGACCGGGACCGGATGGTATTCCGCCTTGTCTCCTAAAGTCTTGCAGTTTTGTGATATCACGTCCACTATTTATTATCTTTAATATTTCTCTGCGTTCAGGTAACTTTCCTGATTTCTGGAAAACAGGTTATTTGATACCTATTCACAAGGCTGGAGACAGGGCGGATGTATCTAATTACAGACCGGTGTGTATTCTCAGTGTTGTCCCTAAACTCTTTGAAAATCTCGTCACCAAACATTTAACATCGTTGCTACATCGAACCATCATAGATGAACAATTTGGTTTTCAGAGTGGTAAGTCCATCGAGTTGAATCTTATTACTTATATTGATTACGCATCGGCTATCTTGGATGGTGGTGGGGAGGTTCACTCAATATACACCGACTTCTCCAAGGCGTTTGACAGAGTCAACCTTGCTCTTCTGCTTAATAAACTCGAGAAGGTTGGATTTGGAGGCGCGCTATTAAAGTGGTTGGCTAGCTTCCTTACAAACCGGTCACAGATTGTAAAGATTAATAACTTTGGGTCACAGGAAATCAAAATTCCATCAGGGGTACCCCAGGGATCTCACTTGGGGCCCCTTCTCTTTAATATTTTTATAAACGACATATTCACCTGTTTCCATAACTCACAATTTGTATGTTTTGCAGACGACTTAAAATTTTACTTAGCTGTGTCATCAGCGGATGACTGTCAAAAATTACAAGCTGACCTTAACAGACTTGTCACTTGGTGCGAGCAGAATGGTATGGACCTTAATGCCTCAAAATGTCATGCATTATGTCTCTCAAGAAATCGTAACCCTGTACAGTTTGATTATGAAATCGGTGATACCACGTTATCAAAAGCTTCCTCAATTAAAGATCTTGGGGTAATCATTGATTCTTCACTGTCATTTATTCCTCACATTTCTGAGGTTGTCTCTAGGGCTCTTAAATTGCTTGGCTTTGTTAAAAGATGCACGCAGGACTTTAGCAACCTGTCTGCCATCCGCTTGTTATATTGTAGTCTTGTCAGACCTCACCTAGAGTATGCCTCCTCTGTCTGGAATCCCTTGTATGCCTGCCATATCCATAAACTCGAGCAAGTTCAGCGTAGATTTTTGAGATATATCTCATTTAAGGCAAATATCAACCCAATCGATTACACTTTTGACTTCAATATGCTTCAGGAAACATTCTCTTTAGAAACTTTAAAAAAGAGAAGAGATGATAGGGATCTTAAACTTCTATACAAGATCATGTTGATTGTCCTACTCTCTTGAGCTCAATTGGGTTAGCTGTTCCTGCAAGAAATACGAGATTCTACAGAACTTTTCATCAACCCCTTTGTCGTACCAACTTTGCGTTAAATTCTTTTGTTCCCCGTGTTACCAAACTTGCTAATCGACATCCTGAACAACTAGATTTTTTTGGCGCATACCGAGGTTTTATTTGTCAGCTGTGATTAAACTTTATAGTGTGTGATAAGTTATGTACCTGAAATTTGATTGTTTTTTTTTTGTTTTGTGACTTATGTATTTTTCTTTTATATTTATGAATAGGGAATTTTTTGTTTGTACTGTACTGTTGCACTGATTTTAATTTTAATTACTAACTTTTATTTTATTTACTGAGGTTTACCATTTGTTTTTGTAATTTTATGGGCAAGGCCCGTTAATAAATAAATAAATAAATAAATAAATATGATATTTTCACTAAAACGCTAGACAAGGAAGCGCAAGAGGCTGACCTCTCTCACCATAAACAACCGCATGCAGAAATGAGATGGATGATATTTAATTTATACGGAAGCGCGTTAAGTTAAGATTGACGGCAGACTACCTGTATTTTACTGATTTCTTAATGAAGACAAATAATAATTCTAATGGATATATTTATGCTAATAGTAAAATAATATAAATTTGTAATTTATTTAATTTGCAAAATTATTGGTGAGGCACTGCCTCATAGGAGAAGCCGCCACTGGGCAAGAGTGTATTATTCAGCTTTTTTCATGGGAGGATTAATGATCTCGGGAAAAACATGTTTCCCATGTCATTGTCGTGTTTATGCGTACCAGTTATTTTGATTTAACGCAAAATGGCTTCTCAGAAAAATTTAAATTTTATTTCTGTGATGCGGCAAACAACGATAATGCCACTGGATGTAATTAAAAAGGGCCAACTCTAGTTATTAACATCTCGCACTGTAAAATGGGTCCCTTAGGGGCACTCTAATCTTAATGCTGTATGCAAAACGGTTCTTAATCTATTTCTTAAAGTTACCAAAGTTGCATTAAAAAAAATTTCCTAACAAGGAAACTAAAGCCATGCCATGAAACATTTTAAGGAAGGAGAGAACAAAAGTATTTTCGTCTTCGGTCTTTTTGGAAAAGCACGCGGTAGCGGTCGAGCTGAATTAAAAAGAATTTTTTCTTCCATAAAGCCAAAATGTTAGAATTTTATAAAATTAAATGCTTATTTTTCCAGTTTAATTACGTTTATTCGTAAACCTTTGAGGTTTACATCCAACAATTATGTTTTAAATTAAATTAAATTTCCAATGAATTTTTAATAGTCTTCTTCCTCACACTTTTATTTACTTCTCCAAAAAAATATGTTCTCTAATGACTAGCTAATAGCTTGTTACTTCATTCTGATTTCTCGACAGTTCTTCCACACAAAGATGTTAAATCTTTCACTCCACCTTTAAAGTTTTCACAGTACCTTAAGTCTCAACCCTTATACTTTTCTTATTCACAATGCAATGTGTATTGATTTCTTCATTCATTTTATACCGAACCTATATTTATGTTGCTCAGTTAGGGTGATATCTGCTGGCCCTTTCTTCTTTAATTTTTCTCCTGAAGATGAATGCTTCTGCATTCGAAACATGTAGAGAATTTGACTAAATATTTCTATAATATATCAGTGGAGGAAGACTTTGTGTTCTTATTTTTACCTTCTATATTCCCACTCCACTACTTTAAGTATGGACTACTTCTTCAAGTTAAAAGTATTTTCGTAAAAAAATTGATTATCTACTTGAGTTAGGGATGAGGGTAAGGAAGAAGCGATGTGACTTCTAAAAAAACGTTTAAGTATAAAAGCGTTATTCCTTCGCCCTTCAAAAAATGAAAAAGAAGGTTATCTATTTGTAACACAAAACATGTTTCATTAAATTGGAAAATTTATTGGCAAAACCGAAAAACGAATACTTATATTAAGTTTAAAAAGCAAAATAAGATCTAAAATAAAAAAAAAATGTTTTATATAACAATTATTTTTTATCAAAATGAAAGTTTGGCACTGCATTACGTTTATATATTTTATTCAGCTTCAAAACTAACTTAACATCTTACATTTTCAAATATTTGGTAATTTTATTTTTTTTAGCTACAAATTGGAACTAGTCCAAAATAACTTCTTGTAGAATGTTAATGGCGAATAATTTTTTCGTCAGCGAGCAGACAGATGTAAATCTGCACTATATTATGATAAATGGAAGGATACTCTCGGCGGATAAGTTAGGTATGGCTGCTTCGTGAATTCGCGCGTGAGGAATGGTGGGTAAATGAAAGGAGTATTTTATTTTATTTAGAATTTTTATTTTTAGTTTTTTTACAGGCGGGGCAAATTTTGATGGTAGTAACCTTACAAGCAAAAAGCAGTTTAGTGCATAGTTTTACCATGGAATAATTATTTACCTACTAATAAACACTGCAAAAACATAAAATACTAAAATTGCATTTTGGCTACAATTTTTTTGAAATGACATCAAGCAGCTTTACTTTATATAAAATCGATCCTTCTATAATAATATATAAAATTTCTTATAATTTTACACTACTTTCCGAAAACGTTTTACCTAGGTTCATTTCTAACAATAGCTGTAAAATGGCAATTACGCCCGCCCTATTATAGAAATATTCACGGCTAAATAAAACTTCAAATGTTTTCCAATTTATTAACGTTTTTTAAATGTTAATGCACGGCTTGTTTTAAACTGTAATATTTCTTGAACTGTTGAAGTCATAAACACAAAAATGCACATACACAAAAACGAACCAAATAAGGGTTAATGGAATACTACGCGCATTGAACACTGACCGACTGAACGATTTTTGGTCGAAACTGTGACGAAGTCGGCGATTAGATTTGGCTTTTTCCCGTTTCTTTTTAACCTCCGAAAGCGCGTAAGTCTGTTTCGCTCTTAGTTTGCAATTCATTTGTGTAATATTCTAATTCGAGCGCAGTAGTTCGGTCTGTATTGGTGAGTTTTCGCATGGAACATTTTAGAATACTTATTTGGATTTTTGAAGAATAATAATTTTTATTTATTTTGAAAAATAAATTAATTAGTTTGGTCAAGCTGCGCCTGATATTCGTGATAACAAATACTTCACATATTAGTCGTGATGTAAAGTCATTTCGAGCTGATTGTTTTTAGATATTTGAGAAAAATCTCGAGCTGGCAAACTATGTTACTTATTTGACAATGATAATTATTCAGTAGCTATTAGGATAATAATGATTTTATTTTTTCTTTCTTAAAGGCAAAATATCCAGCATATATAAATAAATATCACTAACTTTAACCTCCAAGGGCGTCGATAAGGGGGGGATAATTACCCCCCCCCCCCAAGATTGACAAAAAAAAAGTTTTTTGCCTACACTTGACGAAAGAAAAGTGATATCTAAAAAAAAAAAAGGTCGTCATAACATACATCTGATTTAAGCTTTTCACGCCGGGGTGGGCACTCATGTTTATATGTATGTTTATAAGCTATAAACATAAGTGCCCATCCCGGTGCCAAAAGCTTAAATCAGATGTATGTTGTTTTCGAGCGACGACCTTTTTTTTTTTTTTTTTTAGAAATCACTTTCGATTTGATCCCAAAATCCGAAAGGCCTACAAACAATAAATATGTTTTAAAAATTTATCTTGTTAATTTGTTACCCCCCAAAAGAAAAAATTATCGACGCCCTTGCCCATCTCGTACCTAAGTTTAATTTCTAAATTTAAATGCCAACAAACAAAGAAACGACACTTTTTCAAAATTTCAAAACAAAAGATTTTTATGTTATCTTGTCGCTCGGTAGGTATTGGTACTATTACTCCTTTCTTTTTTCCCTATACCTAAATCCTGTGCGATGATTGGTTTAAGCTAAAGTGGAAAAAACCCGTAAAAATGACAAAGACAAGTAGGTATACCTGTAAATAGAACAGTAAGAAAAGTAAAACAATTCTGTTTTTCGACAGTTTCCTACTTTTTTTCATCTTAAATAAGAGATTTTTATTTCCCGAAGTAGTATTACCTGGGTGGAGGGCGAAACTGCATCCCCCCCCTTCTGGATTCGCGTTTGGTATCAATCATGTTGAACTTAATTAATAAAATAAGTTCCTAATTTCTGGTAGTGTTTGTTTAACCAACCAACCTGAAGGTAGATTCTACAGTTCAATTTGTTAGGACCTTTACAATACGTTTAGGATAAATTATGGGTTACTTTTAGGCGAAAAAGGAGCAAAGTTGTGTAACTTCCTGATTCCTTCCTTTTTTTTTAATAGAAATTTTAATTTTGATAAATCATCTTTATTGACGTCGGTAAAATTTTTTTGTAAAATTCATAGCTGTAATATATGATTTGATTTGATAGTGGTAGGTAGAAGTCCTAGATAGGGCGAAATACATTTTAAGTTTTAGTCGTTTATTAAGAAGAATAAATCTTATAGATTAGATATAGTGCTTATCATAATTTTTAATCCCTTTTCACAAATAATTCAACATATGAGTGCACAGAACAATCTCTTAGTTTCGTAGAGCTCAAAGATAAGGTGATTTGAAAATCTGAATTCACGCACCATTTAATCTCAATTTATTTGTATTGGATCCGACCGTCCTAAAATTTCCTTTCTTTAAGTTAATTACAAAAAACTATACAAATGATTGCATTTTTTTTTTCGCTAATTGAAAGATGGTATCTATGGGGGGTGTGAGAATTTTTTCATGCAGAAAAAAAATCGAGCAAAAAGATATACCTAAGCGATATAAAATCCTCCAAAAAATACTAAAGTTTGTATTGTAAAAAATACTAAGAATTATTTTTTTTTAATAAAAATAATTTTCTTACACTCTCCAATATCTGTCCAATGTCTCCAAATTTAAAAGGCTTTAAAAAAATTCAATAATAAACATGGACAGGATTCGTTTCAAGAGAACGCAATGTTTTTAAATAGATGTACTTTCGCATGGAGCTGTTAACTTTGGAGAAGAATTTAGATATATTTCTCGGATGCCCTTAATATACTGCTAAATATTGAGTTTTGGGCGCAATATGTATGATAAATTTTATATTCTTATCACGAAAACGCTTATATCAAGATATATTTTGTTCTTGCTGCATAATATTTTAATTTCTTCTTTATAGTTTCTCTCGCTTAGGCAAAAAAGTTATACAAAAAGTAGGATGTTCCCATCCGAATCACATTCTAATTACACGACTGCTAACCATTACAAAAAAGTAGTACGATTTATTTTAGCAATAGTTATCCTACAATTTACCAAATTTTAAAAAATAATGAAAATTTTACATTACACGTTACACCAGCAAAATAATAGAGAAGATTTTGAATAAAAAATTATTTTATAATCAGGGAAATTTCAATATACTTAAGTTACATGTTTTTTTTCTTGTGTTTATCGTTACAGAGGTAAAAATTAATATTATTATGAAATTATTGTATTATTATAAATACCACAATTCGGTATACACGCTAATGTCGTTTTTATTTGTGGCCACCTGTATACTTTTGTTTCCTTTAAAAAAATAATCCTAAATTGAAACTAAAAGTTCTTTCCAATTTTAAAAAACAATATTTAACCAATAAAGTTCAAATTTTATTTAAGAGCCTAACATGATCCTTCATATTTACAAGACTACGTTATTTTTAATTTTTCATCATAATTATTTATCATAAAGGGGTGAGTTGACACCCCTGATAATACCAGTAGATTCTTGTCACTGACAAAAATGAAATATTTGCAAAAGAGCGCAGTATATAAACTGTCTTGTTGAAATTGTCCAGCCACCTATATTGGAAAAACCACCAGGTTCTTACATACAAGAATCAATGAACACCAACAAAATCAGTTTTTAGACACCATCTTAAATATATTATAACAACCAAAATTTTTCTCCCACTTTCAATAGTAAAATTATTCATCACTTCACTGGTCTCAATGTCAAACAGCTTCATCTTCTGGAGGAGTTGGAAACTTTCTAGAAAGATCAAGAAAGACTCTGTACTCTGTCTCTATCTTAACATGATAATAACAAATTTATCTGGTAGCAATAATTAACTTTTCAGACTTTTTCATTAATTTTTCGATTAGCCAATCACCCTACACTGCATAATATACTCAACCTTTGCATTTCACTATAAGATTATTTTTCCAGATACAATCTTTTAACCTTGTTGCCAAATCTCTTATAGATAATTCCTTAAAAATCTGAACCTATACTCTCCTTATCAAATTTAATAACCGAAGTTGAAAGCATTTTGATTTTATAAGATACTGGTTGAATATGTTCATATTTTCGTTAATTTTTAATGGTCGACATCTAGCCCTTGTCTAGAGTCCACAAAATTTGTCTTATTTAAACATACATTTTTGCACAGGCTTCATCTCTAACCAGGGAATTGACTGTGACATAAATTACTTTGACAGATAATATGTACTTACAATCAAATGTGCCTGATTAGTAAAATGAAAATTAAGGTAACCGTTCAGTATGATTGTGAGAACATTATTTCTGCCATTGTTATGTATGTCACAGTCCAACTTGCTGATGGTTAGTTAATTTATTATTAAAACTCTTTGTGCAACCCGAAACAAGTCAGTTATTTTAATTTTCATGACTTCTGTTTGTAAAATGTCATATCTAATTACAGTTATTTATTTATTCAAGTTTTATTTTACAACTTCAATGTGTTTATTATTTGAAATGCCATTTTGACTAAGTTTAGGTTATTGTTTTTCCGTAAATTATGTAAGTACTTCCAAAACTTTTTAAGCATTGCTTTAAAAAACTCTATTTGACTAGTAAGTACTCTAATTTTATTGTCATTTTGCAAAGTATAAATTTCATACTTACTTTTAGAATTAAGCCCTGATGATGATGGCCTTGAATAAATAAGGCCGAAAGCGCTTGGTGTCAGTGCTAATAAATACTTAGGTACACTGCAATACAACGTTCTTTTCTTTCTTCTAAATAATTTATGTTATTTCCAATTGTCTTCATAAATTTTTTCAACTAGTTTAATTTTATCTCAGAATTTAAATAAAATAAAAGATAAATGAAATAACTAATAACAACTAACCTCAAAATATCTTTGTGTCACCATTACGTTCGTTACAACCACCATTAACATTCGCTCGTACTCGTACAGTTTACTATCATGTTTACGTAAACTTAACTTGTCTAATTTAATCAATGTTGTTCTTTGTCCATTGTTCATGTTTTGTGATAACAAGTTTCCCCGCGGTATATTGAATGTTGGAAGCGTATCTTTTCACATAAGGAAAGCTTATTGTCAAAGGACTTGCACCCTTCCACTATTTTGACTTTACATCAATGTAGTAAACTTTTTATAAATAAATTTAAATATAAATTAATCCTAGGTGTAGTAGTAATAACTGTTAGCATAATTAAAGTGTATTATCTTGTCAATAATTGCCTACATTTTGGACAGCTTATTCGAATTTAACACCGTGTGTAGCGTTCATAATATACAGTAATGCTATATAGTCGGGTCATGTACACCTAATTAAAGGTCGCCAAACTAGCCTAGGATAGAACCGAAGAACTTCTATTTGTAAAGCTATTATCAAAGAGTTTCCTAATTTCGCAGAGTATAGTATTTTATAGCAGAAGCTTTACAATCTATTATACAGTGAGTCCCAGAAGTAATGTCTAAATTCATTTAAAATTCAGCGGTAAGTTTTTTAAAAAAACGCTCGTACCCGTAGATTTTTATTTTTTAATGTGTTTTTTTTGTGGTAATTTCATGTATCTCAAAAATAAGTTACGACCATCAACTTCATTTTTTCAAATAATGAAAACATATATTTTTTCTTTCATTTTTGAATTTTGCATTGAATTCTAAGCATGTTTCATGTACCATGTCCTATACATAAACTCAACAGTTATTGAAAAAATTAGGATTGAACATATCATTTAGGGAATCCAACGATCTATCAAATCTTTTGGCAATATGGCATTTTGGGCTCCCTAATAAGTAAGAATGTCACTGTCACCGTTTATTTCTATAGAAACTGTATGACAATTTTATTTCAAATAAGTATAATTATTTTCAAGCGTAGTTTCAAAGTTGCGGTATTTACAATAATGGTGAAGTTAACGGAACGGGAAAAAATTGAAATTCTATGCATGGTTGGGTTTGGTGATAAAACACGTACTCAAATAGAAACAGCCCAATTATTTAATGAAATCCATTCTGATCGTCCTCCCATATGTCAAAAGATGGTGATTAGAATAGAGGCTAAGTTCAGAGAATTCGGTCATGTTAGAGATTTGTCTAAATCTGGTCGTCCTACTCGAGATGAAAATGAAAAACTTGACGATTTGCTTTCTTTGAAAGAAAATCCATGTACTCCCCTGACGCTCATTGGGGCCGATTTACACATGCCGAACTCTGTTGTTCACCGAGTAGTTCAAAAGCACAAACATCACACACACATTTGAAGATGATTTCAATAGGCGAAATGAGTTTTGCGAACGCATGCAAAATATGTGCAATCTAGATAATAATTTAGTAAAAAATATTACTTTTTCAGATGAAGCTACGTTCTATTTGAATGGTAATGCGAACAGACAAAATTGTCGACATTGGGCAATAGAAAATCCGCATTGGATGATGGAGGTTCATAGCCAGTACCCTGAAAAAATAAATATTTGGTGTGGAATCGTACGCGGAAGACTAATTGGTCCATTTTTCTTTGAACAGTCTTTAACTGGACAAGTATAACTCGAATATCTCCAACTTGAATTAATTCCAGCATTAGTGGCTTTATTTCCGAATCCATTGGATCCAGACTTCCCTGACGAAGAACTGATATTCCAACAAGATAATGCTCCTCCGCACTATGCTGCCACTGTGCGCACATTTTTGGATGAAACCTTTCCCAATCGGTGGATAGGAAGGAGAGGACCTATCGAATGGCCTGCTAGGTCGCCAGACCTAACTCCGCTGGACTTTTTTTTGTGGGGTTACCTTAAATTAAAAGTATTTGTTAACAGGCCAAACAATATGCAGGAGTTGAAAGAGAGGATCCGAAGAGAAGTGCGTGTCATAACTCGGGAAATGGTTGAAAACGTGCAAAGAGAGTTTATTGATCGTCTTGGATATTGTCAAGCCGTAAATGGCGCACATTTTCAACATTTAATTTAATTTTGTTGTGTTTTTTTTAATAAACAGTTCTTACTTATAGATATATTCAATCCTAATTTTGTAAATAACTGTTGAGTTTATGTATAGGACATGGTACATGAAACATGCTTAGAATTCAATGCAAAATTCAAAAATGAAATAAAAAATATATGTTTTTATTTGAAAAAATGAAGTTGATGGTCGTAACTTATTTTTGAGCTCCCCTGTATACATGAAATTACCACAAAAAAAAACACATTAAAAAATAAAAATCTACGGGTACGAGCGTTTTTTCAAAAAACTTACCGCTGAATTTTAAATGAATTTAGACATTACTTCTGGGACTCACTGTATATGCTACGCGGTTAATTAATAGACTCTTACCCCTAAATAATATCTACAATGCAGGAAAGGCTGTCGCTTTGTTGTTAATGGCGACAAACCGTAGATTTTTTAACAATGTGCCTAATTTAGAACCAAAATGTAATTTCTAATAATAAATCTGTAAACAGTATATGCCTTAGGAAATAGTATGATTTTATTTTACTATATATAAAGTGTTAAATCTAATTTAACAGTTCACAAATTTTGGTGTAAAAATTTTAGTAAACTTTAACGATGTTGAGTGTTCTACTTCGCATAGTTAGGTTATATGTCCTAATATGGTATAGTAATTCGATATTAGAAATTTTGCTTTAAGTAAATCGTTATAAAAATATTAAATTTTTTAGTCCCAAATAAAGAGAATAGAAAGAATGCAGAACCAATTAAGGCCGCTATTGATGTTGTAAGAAGAAATTAAATGAGGCATTCACAGCCTTTGAGATTAGTTGACTTATCTAGACGTATTTTGATTATGTCAACTCTGAACAACATGTGGATGAAATAAGTACTTAACTACCGCAACTTTTTTTAGATTGACGAATTTATTTAATGGTCTTACAAGTTTATAGACCGAAACATTTAAGTATTTTCCCAACATTTTTTTACTATTCGGAATTTACACCACCATTTGAAAATGACAAATTGTGCATATGTTTTTTTGATAATTTTCTGGAAATTATTAAACGTGACTCATCCTCAATTTTATAGGCACCAATAATTTCTCTTTCACCTTTCATTGGCAAAAAAACAAGTCAGTCAGCGATTATTTAAAAAAAATTTCAGCTCTAAATAAACAACTATCGGAATAATTGACTACTTTCCTATATTTGGTTTGCTATCACCAAAATTTATTTATTGGTTTTACAAGTTTATAGACCGAAACATTTAAGTATTTCCCCAACATTTTTTTACTATTCGGAATTTACACCACCTTTTGAAAATGACAAATTGTGCATAGGTTTTTTTTGATAATTTTCTGGAAATTATTAAACCTGAGTCATCCTTAATTTTATCCTACCAATAACTTCTCTTTCACCTTTCATTGGCAAAAAAACAAGTCAGCCAGCGATTATTTAAAAAAAAATTCAACTCTAAATAAACAACTCTCAGAATAATTGATTACTTTCCTATATTTGGTTTGCTATCACCAAAATTTATTTATTGGTTTCACAAGTTTATAGACCGAAACATTTAAGTATTTCCCCAACATTTTTTTACTATTCGGAATTTACACCACCTTTTGAAAATGACAAATTGTGCATAGGTTTTTTTGATAATTTTCTGGAAATTATTAAACGTGACTCATCCTCAATTTTATAGGCACCAATATTTTCTCTTTCACCTTTCATTGGCAAAAAAAAAAGTCAGTCAGCGATTATTTAAAAAAAATTTCAGCTCTAAATAAACAACTATCGGAATAATTGACTACTTTCCTATATTTGGTTTGCTATCACCAAAATTTATTTATTGGTTTTACAAGTTTATAGACCGAAACATTTAAGTATTTCCCCAACATTTTTTTACTATTCGGAATTTACACCACCTTTTGAAAATGACAAATTGTGCATAGGTTTTTTTTGATAATTTTCTGGAAATTATTAAACCTAAGTCATCCTTAATTTTATCCTACCAATAACTTCTCTTTCACCTTTCATTGGCAAAAAAACAAGTCAGCCAGCGATTATTTAAAAAAATGTTTAGCTCTAAATAAACAACTATCGGAATAATTGACTACTTTTCTACATTTGGTTCACCAAAAAACTGAAGTTGATTGTCATGTATATATTTTGAGGTTAGGAAGGAAATAATTCCTAAAGATCCCTTTTTATAGGTACTAGCAAAAAATTCTGTATTTTTCTAAAATGAATGTTAACTATACCGGGTGTCCCATTATGGATGGCCACCGGCCGTATCTCGGAAACTACTAGGCATAGAAACTCAGGGAAAAAATCGTTATTAAAGTGGCTAAGAGAAAATTCTGGAAATATTTTTTAAGTTCCGCATTTTGCCGCAAGAGGGCACAGTTAAAAATTAAATATTTAAATTCTAAATATCTCCGAACATTCCCACATTGGTAACATCATTAGAAAGCCTAGACAATTCTGCATCATTTTGATTTGGGGCTTATTGGCGTACCGACCTTGATAAGAGTGGGGGAAGCTATTGAAAGTGTAATTATTTAATTTTCTGTAACTTCTAAACGACTTATCCGATTTTAGCAAACTTAAGCTTGTTTGGAAGAGAAAGGTTATTACTTTTAATTGTCGTATTCATTGGTACACGATAGTTTCTAATAAAATAGTTAGAGAGCGTAATTTGTGATAGTAACAGTTTTTTGATTTTATCCCGAAAACTCAAATCATACGGTATAACTATGACATCATAATCGAAAAGTAGATTAAATTTGCAAGAAAAAATGTGTAGACCGCAGTTCAATATCTTCTTTTGTTTCAGAGTTATTGCCAAAAGAATAATTTTTAACACTTTAATTGAAGATGTGATTGTTTTCATAGTTGTTATCAAACATTCCACGACAAAAAAATATTTTTAACTTTGATGATTATGTAACTTTGTCCCTCATTATTCCTATGGCCCAAAAACTATTTCTTAATCATATAATCATCGACTACTTCTAATTTACTTCGAATATGGCGTTTAAAAAATTAATCTATCTAGATTCTCAGCTATCTAGCTGTAAAACAAAATTGGCAGGTTTCCATGGAGATAAATAAATTGAAATAGTTGCCAACTGATTTAATTTTGACAACGGTTGATTTTGTTTCACGGCTATCTAGATCTATTTTTTAAAACACCATATATATTAGAATTATACCTAAATTTTAAATTTTCCCTAATTATATTATTAATTTTAAAGTAGTTTTTGAGCCATGAAATAATGAATAACACACTTGCACATGCACAATCATAAAGTTTAAAAAAAAATTTTGTCCTGGATTGCTTGACAACGAAACTGTGAAAACAATGACTTCTTCAATTAAAGTGGTAAAAGTTATTCTTTTGGCAATAACTCTGAAACAAAAGAAAATATTAAACTAGGGTCTTCACAGTTTTTCTTGCAAATTTAATATACTTTCCGATTATGATGTCATAATTATACCGTATGATATAAGTTTTCGAAATAAAATCAAAAAAACTGTTATTATTATAAATAACTCCAAGCAAACAAAAATACCGGACTGCGGTTTTCACGTTTTTTCTTGCAAATTTAATCTACTTTCCGATTATGATGTCATAGTTATACCGTATGGTTTGAGTTTTCGGGATAAAATAAAAAAAACTGTTACTATCACAAATTACACTCTCTAGCTATTTTATTAGGAACTATCATGAACCAATGGATATGACAATTAAAAGTACTTACCTTTCTCTTTCAAACAAGCTTAAGTTTTCACAGTATTCACCTGAAGACGAGTAATTACAGAAAATTAAATGATTACACTTTCACTTCCACTCTTATCGAGGTCGGTACGCCAATGAGCCCCCCTAAACCAAAATGATGCAGAATTTTCTAAGCTTTCTAGAGATGTTACTAAAGGTACCTTAATGTGGGAATTTTCGGAGAAATTTAGAATTAAATATTTAATTTTCAATTGTCCCTCTTGCGGCAAAATACGGAACTTAAAAATTATTTCCAGAATTTTCTCTTAGCCACTTTAATTACGATTTTTTTCCCTGAGTTTCTATGCACAGTAGTTTCCGAGATACGGCCGGTGGCTATCCATAATGGGACACCCGGTACAGGGTGAAGACTTTAACTGGAACAAATTTGCTAGAAGTTTAGGAAAAAATATTGTTGAAAACTAGAAAAACATATCGATGTAAATTTTGGCATCAACATTTTTTTACTTCTGTATAAAGTGAAATATCTCAAGCTTAATTTTTTTACAATAAAAAATTATTTAAAATTTTAAAAAAATAGGATATTCCATTTTCTCTTTAAAATACCTTTCCAAAAAGGTATCATAAGTGGTATATTCCTATTTAAAAAAATTAGGTTGCGTTAGGTTTTACCTTACACAGGGGGTAACAAAAATTTTTTTTTGGTACCAAAATGTAGCACATACAAAATCTCAATCGACGTATTTTTCCATTTTTCGAAAATATTTTTTTCTAAACTTCTACAGATTTTGTTGTTAAAGTCCCCACCCTGTATAAGAAACACACTTTAAGGATGTGTTTTTCCTTAGAGAAATTCAATGACAGCGGAGGGCAAAAAATAGTTTTAGTTTGTGATAAATTTTAGGGACGTTTTATCTGTCATTACTTATATTTACAGAAATATTTGTTTGTACAACAGAAAGTTACCGTGCAAAACATTTTTGTTAACAGACCAGCAAATTAATTTTGTTGAATTAGAAACCTCTTTTGCAGACCTTAAAAAAACTAAAAAACTACATTTTCATTTAAAAATTTATTTTAGGTTAAAAGGTTGCGAACGGGTCACTCCGAAACACGGCATTTTGAAGTTTAATTAGTTATTCGAAAAGTTAATGAAATTCGTTTGGTCGTGACGTGTGAAATTGTTCTCTGAAATTGACTTTCGAAGGCTGTTCATTTGACCAAAGTTGCTGTTATTTGGGAAAGGTCTATACGGAAGGAAATGACATTGGTTTTCCGGCATAATAAGACCTTTGTTAATAGGGTTTATACTTAATACTCAGCTTATAGAATGGGCGTCAACATACACAGTCTCTGTCCCTAAGATTGGGAAGTGAATTATTTAAATCAAAAATTTAAAATTTGACGCCCAGGATAATTCTAAATTTTATGAATAGTATTTCCCATTGTAGTCTAATTATATTTCTATAGTTTCAACTGGCAAAAAATTAAAACATATTATTATATACTTATGTTTTATTTTTTATTTTTTTTTATTTGGTAATTCTTGGGTTTACAAGGTTACACAAAAAACAACTCTTTTTAATGTAACCACGTTTCGTACGGTTTGTCGTACTTTTTCAAGCTTTATTCATCTAAAAATATAAAAGTGATAAATATAAAATACATACACAATTTTCAAAATAATAAAAACAATTTGTAACATTTTCTTATCATATACAATAATAGTCTTCGAAAATAGATAAAAATTTGAATAAAATAAGGAAACGTACCTTGAAGTTGCTTGTATCATGTTGAACTGAACTTTTATTTTATGCGTTTAGCGAGGCTCCATGTAAAAAAACAAAATAACAAAACAACAAAAAAGATCAGATACCGTTTATACGTAGGTACTATTTTTTTAAAGATTTTCATATTAAATACAGGATGTTAATTAGGTTTTGTTTATAAATACAAGATGTACAAAAGTTTTGGGTTAGGAATTTATTTTATTAAATTATGGTAAATTTGACTGAGGTTCTCTATGTCGGTTTTGTAATTGACGGCATCCTTTTCTTTTTTTATTTCAATCATTTCTTTTATGGTTAGTTTTCAATAATTTGACTTTTGGGATAAAATTTTGGTTTCATTAAAATTAAAAGTATGATTCGATGAAGTTGCATGTTTGTGAAAAGCAGTAGTGGCATTTTTTTGTGTATTTGTGTCCTTTGAGTCGGTTGCTTAAAAGTTGTGTTGTCATACCTATATATTTCTTAGGACAATTTAAGCACGGGATGGAATATATTAGGTTGGATTTTTTATTTTTGGGTATTTGACTCTTTAGTGGTGTGAACAGTGATTTTAATGAATTTTGAGCCTTGTGACATACATTTATATTGTGTTTGGCTAGGATATGTTGAATTTTTTCCGAGAGACCGTTCCGTTCGTGTAAGGTATTGCAACATATCTGTTATTTTTATTTTTTAGGGGTTTAGTTGTTGATTTATTATAAAAGCGGTGTGTTCTTTGTTTAATAATTTTTGATATGATATTTTCGGGTGTGTTTAACTTTCTGTAAGTTTTCTGGTCGATATTCTGTTGATGTTAAGGCAATAGCACGGTCAGTTAGACTTGTAATGACATGATACAAGCAACTCCAAGGTACGTTTCCTTATTTTATTCAAATTTTTATCTATTTTCGAAGACTATTATTGTATATGATAAGAAAATGTTACAAAATGTTTTTATTATTTTGAAAATTGTGTATGTATTTTATATTTATCACTTTTATATTTTTAGATGAATAAAGCTTGAAAAAGTACAACAAACCGTACGAAACGTCGTTACATTAAAATGAGTTGTTTTTTGTGTAACCTTGTAAACCCAAGAATTACCAAATAAAGATTAATTACAAAGGTTAAGAAACACTTTATCAAAAATAATAATTGCAAGGGTTAGAATTGCACATGAAAACACCATGACATTCTTCAATGAGATCCAAAGCACTTATGGACTACAAACAGCAAATACACTACGGTTGATATCCAAATTGTACCCAAAATTGGCAAAACAAAAAAACAGAAGAATATTTCCACTGAGATGCAAACACACCAATGTTTTTCCAGTCTTTTTGAATTTTAACGTGTCGCATATAAAATTTACAGGTACGTACCTTGGAGAAAAATTTGATAATTTAATTCATAATACAAAACAAAAAATTCTTAGTTTAACTATTACTGAAACAACAAAAAATATAAATATAATTTATAATTAAATAAAAGATCAACTACAAGTTGCTTCTTCGAAGCGACCTGTAGATGTTTTAAACAAATTTAAATGTTTTGAAAACAATAAATATGAAAAAACGTTTAAAACATTTAATGTAATGTAAAAAATAAAAACCAAAAAAAATTTAATAAACTAATTTCGGATTTACCAAAGAATGTCAAAATAAATACCAATCAATGGCTACATAACATTTCTGACACCGAAATACCAAAGGACGTGGCAGAAGTTTTGGCTTTGGGAGATAAATTTTCTTTACCTATAACAAACGAACAACAATTACCAATAACCGAATACATCGCATGTGTTGAAAGTATAATACAGGACAAACCTAATGACGTTAAAGATTCAATCCGCGCAAATGTTGTAAATATTGTTACAAATCATAATTTAAAAATCAAAAATAAACAAACTAGGTGCACTAACTTTCAAAAAGATACACAAAAAAAATTCCACAAATTAAAATTATTAAACCTGATAAAACCAATAAAACAGTAATCAAGAATTCCAATGACTATGACGCAAAAATGAAAGAACTATTAAATAACAATATCACCTACAAAAAGTTAAAATCAGACGCAACCTTTTCTTTTCAAAATAAAAATAATTTATTCATTAAGCTAGTGATGGAACATTTAGAGGAAAACGTAAGCTCTAAATTAAATTTCAATATAACTTTCTTTAAAAGATATGAAGATTATTGCTTAACAGCAGTACCACATGACAAAACCAACGAGATTTTAGAAGCTTTTAATAATTTCCACCCTAAATTACAGTTTACTGCAGAAATTGAAACAAACAATTAAATAAATTTCCTTGATCTTACTTTAATTAGAGACCCAAAGCATAATATTATAAGAACTAAATGGTACACTAAAAAAACCTGGTCCGGCCGCTATTTAAATGTTAACTCTTGCCACCCTAAAAATCAAATAAACAGTGTCATTACAAGTCTAACTGACCGTGCTATTGCCCTAACATCAGCAGAATATCGACCATAAATCTTACAGAAAGTTAAACTAACACTAATCAATAATTATTTTTCCGAAAATATCATATCAAAATTATTAAACAAAGAACACACCGCTTTTATAATAAATCAACAACTAAACCCCTAAAAAATAAAAATAACAGTTGCAATACCTTACACGAACGGTCTCTCGGAAAAAATTCAACATATCCTAGCCAAACACAATATAAATGTATGCCACAAGGCTCAAAATTCATTAAAATCACTGTTCACACCATTAAAGAGTCAAATACCCAAAAATAAAAAATCCAACCTCATATATTCCATCCCGTGCTTAAATTGTCCTAAGAAATATATAGGTATGACAAAACAACTTTTAAGCAACCGGCTTAAAGGACACAAATACACAAAAAATGCCACTACTGCTCTCCACAAACATACAACTTCATCGAATCATACTATAATTTTAATGAAACCAAAATTTTATCCCAAGAGTCAAATTATCGAAAACTAACCATAAAAGAAATGATTGAAATAAGAAAAGAAAAGGATGCCGTCAATTACAAAACCTCAGTCAAATTTACCATAATTTAATAAAATAAATTCCTAACCCAAAACTTTTGTACATCTTGTATTTATAAACAAAACTTAATTAACGTCGTTACATTAAAATGAGTTGTTTTTTGTGTAACCTTGTAAACCCAAGAATTAACAAATAAAAATTAATTTTAAAGGTTAAGAAACACTTTATTAAAAATATATACTTATGTGGACACTCGCTTGAGCAGGGTCGTATTTAAAAGTGTATAATACTATACGGCTTCACGATTTCAAAGAATACACAATAAAAAGGAATTCCTAAATACGACCCTATTCAGGTTGAGTGTCTGGTTTTAATTTTGTGCCAGTTGGAAATAAATAGACAATAGATATATAATAAAATCAATACATGTTTTACTGTTAGCGGTATTTGTTCATATAGATTTTGTATAAAAATAGGCAAAACAGTTATTTTTACCTGGATCAACAAAAATTAGTAAACGTAGTCTGGTTTAAAAGATATTCAATTGTTGCGGTGGTCTAGTTTGAAACATGATTGAAATTTGGGGTTTTTATTAAAGATGGTAAACGCAACTATATATTGGATTTTATATAGACAAAAGGACAATTAAAATTGGAAGAAGTCAGTGAAAACCGCAAGTTAATATCTCTTTTCTAGCTAAAGATATTATAAAAATATACCGAAAATAAAAAAATTTGAATATGGACCCATATCCTATAACTGTGGATTGATTTTTGTCACTTTCAAAATAAATATAATATGTTTATAATTAATAGTATGAAAACTATTATATTGATCTACTACCATGATCAATTATAAAGGTAGACTTTCAAACAAGAATTGTAAAACAGACAAGTAGATTTTGGAACAAAACTCACATTTTAACAATTTTGGGGATGCTTACTATACGTCAAAACAATGTTTCAATATTTTGCGCTTTTTCAAGTCATTTCAGCCATTCTTGCAGGAGTGTATCATGCGGTATGTACTACATATACCTATATAGGTATACGGTACCGAAGGAAACATGAATATAACTATATAGTGACGTGCAGAATCGGGTATTTTCAAGTTACAATACTTTAGAATCGAGTACATTTATGAATCAATGATTTACTTGATGATTATTGACATCAGAGGAGTACCGAATATGGTTGGAAATTGCAATCCCACCTTTTTTCAAAGTGACTTTAAAAAAAAAAGTCGTCAGTTTTTGTAAATGTGTGAATACTTTTAGGAATCGTTTTTCGAGTACTCATATCATTGGATATAACCCAAGGATTTTTTACGATTGGGACCAATGATTACACGCTACAGGAAGAATAATTAATCTTCTTTATAAGGAACACGTAGACAAAGGGCGCACAGAAGGAAAATATTTGTCTTTCCCCATCCCTGAGCTGGAGCAATAAGTACTTGAACAAGTTGCTCACAAGTTTTTTAAGATTAGAACCATACATTTTCAATATGCTTAACTAGCCATATTAAGGAGAAACCCTCGTTTTATTACTTAAGGTATTACGTACTCTAGCGCCCATATAAAAAACTTTAAAATAATTAGCAGCGCTTCCTCTTGGCCACTTTTCCTATACGTTTTTTTCCGAAAGCTGTGCGATTAATACTTCTCAAGATACAGCCAGCACGTACCGTTTTAGTTGTAAACTTGGTACATGAATGATGTTTAATTTTACTAAAATAAATACATAATGGGGAAAAACTGAAAATTTCGATAAGCTACATATTTTATATTCATAATGATTACTTCTTTATGTTCTTTTAATAAGAGCGAACACATACGTTCCCCATAGCAACGTGCATCAGGCGCAAATACCTACCTAACTCGACCGACGGTTTCCAAGAGGTTCTCTACTGCTTTTCTGCAGAAAATCTGTCAGTAGTTGTGCTTTTCCCGATCTGCTCGCACGTTGTTACGGATTTTGGCCGCACGCGCTCTTGTTCTCTCGCTTACATTTCCGTACTTTCGAAAGTTTCTTTTAATGTCGTAAATTTCTTTTAATGTCGTAAAATATCCTTCAAAACTTTTGAACATCTTGTTTTGAGAGTTAAAAAGTGATTTTTAGACTTTTTCTGGTAAGACGTGAATTATTTTTTTAAAGAGGCGTTTGTCGCACAAAAAATTTTTTAAACCACCTTTTCGTTTTTTTATTGTTAAAAGCACATCATTAAATTATAAACAATAAATATAATAATAATAATTAAGATATTTATTTAACTTTACATACTATAGTAGATAGATTAATACATACTATTAAATTCAACAAAAAAGTAATAATCCTTTCGGAAAATGAAAATTTAAAAAGGGAATCCTATTTTCTGTAGGAATCTCAGAAAAAACTTTTGAATAAATAGTTTTTAAAATTTAATTTTATAAAAAAACTTTACTCTCTCAAAAAAATTGTTAATTTTTGTTTTTACAAAAATGTTATATTTTTTTGCATTGCTATCAAACACAAGACCTTTTATAAAAATCTGGTTTTGTACTTTTATGAAAAATTAAATTATTACAATTATTTTTTTGGAACATTGGAACGGTTTTTTAGTTATTATTTTTTTTTGAACTTTAGAATAACTCTAAACTTCTTTGTTATGAAAGTTATTTTGGGATTCAAAATATCTATCCTTTATACAATTTATAGGAAATATATAATAAAATAAATACATAAAAAGTACCTTGTTACAATAAACCACCTGCAATGAAAAATTAATTTTTACAGCATAAAATAGTTATTTATGTAACATGTGCAAAAAGTGTATGTTTATTGCATACGGCATAGAAGTTATTCACCGAGACGTAGTCGAGGTGAATAATATGCCATGTACAATAAATACACTTTTTGCACATGTTACATACACTATTTTTTCTACAATCGCTTTCTTATTTAACAAAAAAGTTTAAAATTGCTTTGTATTACCTCTCCTTTGTGTGCAAAAGTTGTAATTCAAATTTAACCATGGATCATAGATAGATACCTTTGACTTTAATTGTTTGAAAGGAACACGTCCGTCATTTCGCCATATTGTTCTGTGATACACATACTATAAACAAATTGTACGTTTCCTGGGCAATTTACTTTATTGCACTAGGGCAAAAGTACTTTATTGCATAGTATGCAACCTACTTTTGTCATTGGAATTGCATACACAAAATGATATTTTTTGAACGATCGTAGAAAAACATTATTTGGAAGCTATCAAGAATGTTGTTGTGAATAGTATAAATGCTATGTTTTTATTATTAGTAACATACTTCCAGTTTTGTGTATCAAACCCCTGATTTACAGGATATATAATGTAATTTATTTTCAATCCCAGCTTTCCTTATACTGCAAACCTTACATTATACTACAAACTTTTGTTCCCAAGCAATACCTATATACCCTCTAAAAACCAACGTACGAGTAACAACCTTGTAATTTTCTTGACTTCCCCTTAAAACTCGTTTGAAAGATTATGCTATTGCGTATCTAGTGTTAGGCTTTGTGGCAGCAAACGCTTTGTGTTAAGAAGTATCATCATTTATGCTTGCATTCCTTATGTTTGACTAAATTATAGCTTAGTTTCCTCAACCGTGATTTTGACTTTTGGTGGAATTTCGATGAAATTTGAAGGTCTTATGTAGTTAAAGTTTTTAAAACCTTTGTAAGAACTACAGTGCGTACGAGGGAGATTTAATGTTTTAAAAGTTGCTTAGGAGTAAAGTACCTACTCTTATTTTTCGTTTATTTGTTGTCGTCTGTCTTTGGGGTAGTTACTCGAACACTTCATTTAATTTACTGTTTATACTGCAGAAACGAGCACTTAAAAATCTTTGTGGTACTAAACTACAATAAACTTGCCGACCTTTGTTCGTGTCTCAAATAACTGGAGACCGTATGTCTTATGCACAATAAGTACTCGTTGGATCTTCGTTCCTTATCAGTGAAGAAGCTCTTATACCAGTAGGCTTTCAATTCCTACATCTACATTAACTAAGAACACTATTTTCTATAAAAGTAAAAACTATTTAATAGCTAATAGCTCTTAGACGAGTTTGCATAGCACTACCAAGAAGTAAAGATTTTACTATTGGTAGAATGCAACCACTTGTAAACCGGTTTCGAACTCTTTCAATCTCGTCCATACAGGGTATACGACTATACGTACTGGTATCCTTCCAAACGCTAGCCTCGATACAAAAAATTACTATATTAATATAGAGTTGTAGGTATATAACTTTTACCGCCATCTCTTGGTTGCTCTGGTGTGTTTGGTTAAGATAAATATTTAAACTTTTTTGGGAACTAGGTAAGCTAATCTATTGGTTGCAACATGTCGACTTGGTTGCCAAAACTATAATACAGTTAAGAATAATATTTAGTTTCCAAAACTAAAGAATTTTGATTTGAACAAGTAGTTTACACTGGACGTAAAGTGGTAAGTTAAATGGGGAGAAATAATACTCTAAGTCGACCTTCACAAATATATATTTGATAAGAAAACTTTTTAATGTTCTCTACATGTTTCGAACGTATAAACGTTCATCTTCAGGAGAAGAAGAGCTTATATTGAAATAAATAATAGGAAATTGTAAGTAAAATAACAATTAAAAGTAACTTCCCATACAATTGGCAGTGACAAAAACTTCACAACATACTTTTTCTTTTAAGTTAAGACTCTTTCATGCTTACATTAAAAGTGATTAGTGAATTCCAAGGTCTCTTATTAAGGGTAATTGGCCACCATCATTATATTAAAGCGTTTAAACTTCTTCTTATTTTAATTGTTTTTCTTCATGGTTTTAAATCTCGGGAATCTTAATGACATCAAATAATGTTTTTAAGATTGTAAGATAACACAAATTCATATAAGAAATATATGTTTCAGGATTTTTATTTATATATTAATTTAACAGACTGCACCATTTCTGTATAAAACAAAGTTTTGTCCTGCAGTCATATTTTTTCTACACAAACCATTTTTTGTACAAGCAAACTTTCTTGACTTTTTCTTAAAATTTTCTTCAGATTTCCCTGTTTTATAGTAACTAATGTTCTTTTTTTTTCAAAAACACATCTGCATTGTTGTAACAGTTATACTAATATAATTTATATTTGTTAGAGAAAAAGAGCATCATATATAATTATGTTGTAACATGTAATTCAGGACGACAACAGATAAAGAAGGATTTAGACCCATTGGTTGAAACTCTTCAGAAAATTGTAAGAATTTTTTTTAGGAATTGACTATTTCAAATAATAATTTATAAATTCTTAACAGAAACTATTTTTTTTCCATTAATAGACAAATTATATTTTCTTGAGAGTGTATTTAGTATACAATTTTTGTTATTAAATTATAGTTATTATTTTTTTCTTTTGAGGTCAACCACCCACAAAATAAAATATTTAATTTATTTTAAAAATGCGTATAGGATATACGAATTATGCCCAATATCCAAAAATGTAATAATATATAGAAAGTTCCATTTAAAATAAGCAAGTTGATACGTACCATTGATATAACCGAAAGTGCTCCCATATTAAAAATTTTAGCCGGGTTGCCCTCATTAATATTAACACAATGGCAAATTTTTCTATAAATAGTCTTTCATAAACTGATCGAAACGTTCCTGCTGGGACACATCATATATAGCCAGTCTATCTTGATTTAATAAAGCAAACTGTTACTAAAAGTTATTTGGTGCCTGAATACAATTTTTTCTTGAATATAGTTTAAATTGCATACAAACATTAGTTATTTCGTGAATGCTGTAAATAAGATTTATACGGGACCCCACCTAGTCTATAATCTTTGTTCCTACTTTAGTATTATATACATAAAGTCAAGATAAATGCAAAGCGTCAAATTTAACAGGCCTAACATTGTCGTCGTATAATTCATTATTCAATTATTCTTACGAATTAAACTCACGAATCTTAATATTAAACACAATTTTAGTGTAATACATCTAACTTTATCGGCAATTTACGTTCATAAAGCATATTGAATAACATTTGGCTTAGGATTATTTTACATTATATTAAGACCTATTTTTCTTTATTTATTATTATGTCTGACAGCACTTACACTCGATATTTGTCTTACAAAATTTAACGTTTTAATATCTAATTTCGTTTTGTCTGTTTAAAGGTTGGAGACAATGACGTTTCTTGAACGGCAGTAGAGTTTTGGACTTGCATTCACCTGAAGACGACTGGAGATGCTTACCAGTTGAAATGTAGGGATTCTAAACAAATAAAGACAATGCAAGTCCAAAACTCTACTGCCGTTTAATTTCGTTTTGTCGTTGCGAAGTTTATCTTTTTGTTTAACCTTCTACCAATCGGTCAAGACTGTTGAAAGTTCTCTGACCTACATAAAGGTTTTCTTCGTAAACCCCTGCTAGTACGCATCTAGTATTTGCTATTACGCATCTAGGATTTTCCTTTGTAGCAGCCCATTTTCTTCGTGGTAATAAGTATATCAATTTATACTTGCCAGAGAACCTGCATATCATATAAAATTATGTTGTTACCATATTATTCAGTAATACAATTTTTAGAAGAGGATACTGCTGTTGTAACCGTGTTTTTTTGCCTATAGTAAATTTGGAAATGGTAGTAGAAAACGTTGTATATATTTATTTAAAATTAAAACAATAATTTTACTTCGTTAGAATAAAATTTAATAAACATCAATTTATAACATTTTTATTTATTTGCGAAAAGGTTATAAGTATGCACAACATGCACAACATGAAAAATTAAGTTAACATTTTTCCTGTCTGAAAAAGGTTTATTTGTTACAAAATTAAACCATCTAATACTAATAAAGTTTATACGGAAGTTAAAGCATGAAAATTGTCCTAGTAGCACTGTTTTCAATTTTACTAATTCTTTAGAAACACTAAAATGATCTAAATAAGAATTGTGTAAACTTCTATTTTCTACATTATAAACATTATAGAACAAAAATTTAAAACAATCATTAACTAACTAGGCAATCTGGACGATGACATGCATGACACTGGCAGAAATAATATTCTCACAACTAAATTGACCTGGCAAGCTTAGTTCTTGATTTAGAAATAATAACTTTTATTGTGGGTATATAATGTCTTCCAATATCATCTTTGATTGTCATACCTACTCAGTGATCCCATCAGGATGTCCTTTGGTTCCAGTTTTGGTTGCCCGAGTATTCATTGCCTCTTCCGATCTAGTGTTTCGCAATGACAAACTATATGCTGTATGCTAACTTGTTCGCATAATCTGCCGTTCAGGTCTCCAAAATACAATTGCATTCTGTGCAGATACTTTTTGACAGCCATGTGCTCTGTCAAAATTCTTGTAATTGTTTGCAGCTCATTCCTGTTCATTTCAAGCAGCTGTATCGTTAGTCTCGAATCTGGATCCCCAATGAGGCAATTGCTATGATGTAATCTCTGTCTGTTGTTCCAGTAGAATTTCTATTCATTTCTGCTCCATCGCTTTATGGTTTTTCGTACTGTACACCTTGGAACTCCGAGTGCCGGTCCTGGACCAATGAATGTCGTTTCGGAGCCTTTCTTTGCACGTTCATCGACTTTTTCGTCCCCTGTAATACCTTGGTATCCTTGTACCTACTGCAGTATTAACCTGGATAGTTAGTTAAAAAAAATTAGTTTAAAGTCTTTGTAGGTATAACCCAACAATAGGGACAAACCAAAATTTCAGAAAAATTAATAGTCATCTGAAATTTTACTTTTTTATTTTTGAAATAAAATTATACTGCCAACCTGATTTTAAATACCCTATATAGAGTGGATGTAGAGAAAAGCATTTTTTTATCTCTCCCTGTCTTCGTCCTTTAACTTTAGTGAAATTTTTCTACAATTTAGAACATCTTCACGTATATTAATATACATAAAATATATCCGGCCTGTTGGTTATGTAAAGATACTTGACATACATATAGAGAGCAACTAATATTTAATTCAACTTCTCGTGCTTCCATGAATCCTAATATTATTTCAGTCGGTTTTAAATACATAATTAAATATGTAGCCAAAATGTTTTTGGGTAATTCGGAGCTACTCGTAATTTGATATTTTTGGTAAAATAAATTGTTTAATAATTTAACTTCATTAGAATAATAAGTCATACCCTTCTTGTACAGACTTTAGTTAGTATTATACCCGAACAGTGTTTTAAAGTTTTATTGTTATTTACGACCTAGCGGACAGGAATTGATTAAGGCGTATTTCGGGCTGTGCATCTATTACCTACTAAGACCCATTACCACACTAGTGGTATAATAAATTTATTACACTACTAGAATTTTTAATGCCAATTTTTTTTTTTAATTTAACAATAATTAAAATATATATCTTAAGGAATTAGTCCATATTTGAAGTGGAGTGGGAATATAAATGAAAGGAAAATAAGACACTTTATTTATATTAATTAAGTGGAGGAAAACTTAAAGTGTCTTATTTTCCTTTCATTTAAAATATATATTAATATTTATTGAATTTTAACGGTGGTAAATTCATGTCTAATCAGCAAGTTCGATTGTGACATACATGTCATTGGCAGAAATAATTTCACAATCATACTGGCTCGGTTACCTTAATTATTAATTTACTAATCAGGCACCTTTCATTGTGAGTAAACAATGTTAATGTCATTTATGTCACAGTCAAACTTACTGGTTAGTTAATCTGGGTTAAAAAAATTTAGGCAACCCAACGTAAATCTAGTGTTGAATGACAGAAGAATATTTGAGTTTTATTGTCTATATTTGTTTTAAATAACAACGTTTCAACTGGTAAGTATCTCCAGTCGTCTTCAGGTGAATACTAAATAAGTATGGTAACTACAGCTCTATTTATACTAGCTAGGTGCAATGACGCATAAGTGAGATGAGTGCAGTCATGCGTTTAACTCTTACGTATTCTATTTATGCTAGCTAGGTGCAATGACGCATAACAGAGCTAAGTCACGCTAATACCTGGTGAGTCAGTCATGAGTTTAACTCTTACGTGGTCTTATTCTAAGATTACATTTACTTAACAAAGGGTTCCAGATGTTTCTTATATCTAATAAAAGCTTACTAAAACAACCTGGGTTTTGGTGTATGGTTCACCTAGCTACTATAAATAAAACACATAAGAGTTAAACGCATGACCACAGCTATACCGAAAGTTTATTTTGTGAAAACCATGTTCGTTATTCCACCAGTGTTCCTAGCTTGGATAATAATGACTTCTTTTTTTTATCTTAGTTTTGAGCCCATATTTCACTCTTAAAATACAAATGCAAGGATTTTACTTGGATGTTTGCGGAAGTCCTTTGGCCGAATCGCCTTGAAACAAGTCATATGAGTTATGTACATCACTCGTAATAAGATTATTACATCATCATTACGGTAATGCATCTTATAACCTATCTCAAACAACCCAAAAAAATGGCGTAATAAGCTTTTATCAGGTATGTCCTGAATAAATAACTATTATCCAACCGTACTATTTTTGTTACCTATAGAGGGACTGTTTCGCTATGTAAGGAAATACTACCGGCGGACGAGAATATTTCCTTATTTTGTTTTCTTTTAGTAATAAATATTGTTATCAACTGGTAAACGTCAGAATATCAGTCATCAGTTCTCTATATGAAATTAAAATGCACAAATACATTGAAAGCGCGATAAAAAGAATGGGAAAATATTTGTCTTTTTTAAACTGCGAAAATAAATCATATTTATTTGTAGTAACTTCCTTTAGCCAATCTATTATTTATTAAATAAAAAAGTGTTAATCTAAATCCACTTAATTAGTAGATAATTAAAGTTTCCTAGAAAATTATTGAAGTCGTACTTTTTGGAAAGAAACACAAGGAGACATTCGAATCTCATATTAGCTTAGAATAACCCAGATAATTAAATATAATGTAACCAAAATGTTTCTAGCAGTATTTAATGAGAGCTATATGCGGTATAATTAAAATCAAATAGGTTAGTCGTAAATGTGATGTGTACGTTCCATTAAATTTAGCCAGAATTATTGGAAAATGTAAATCAGTTTAGTATTGCGCATGAAAGTGAGTTGAGTAGATATAATATGTAGACTATTTCGATAGTGGGTCATAAAAATTCAAATGTTCTTGTAGAAATTTCGAAATAAGTTCCTTAAAATGCAAGTAGCTTATTAACCAACTTCCAAAAAGAGGTTATCATTTCTTCGAGAAAGTTTAATCTCCCGTATCTCGGGAACTACTAACTTTTTTTATTGAGTACCAATGTTTCTAGTTTTCTAGTTCATTATAAAAGGGTTTTGCCTAATATCTAATATGGCAGATATAAAATAATTTTTACATGGAGAAACGACTAAGAAAGTTAATATTTTTCCTCAAAAATTATATCTCTTTGAAAAGTTGTAGTTAAATTTTACTTTAGTTTACTTAGTTATTTTTAGTAAACGCGCTAACGAGTATTTTATTTAAAAAAGTGTAACTTTGTATCACTAAACTTCTTTGAGCTACCGTGTAGTCCCCAAAATAATTTTAAATTGTAGAACTAAGCTGTCACTTCAAATTTCTTATATACACTTTTTTTTTGCTAATGTTTTCAAGCTCTAGTTCCTTCATACATCGTTGGGACACTCGGCGTATAGCGATATCAGCATAAATTATTTGGAGGGAAATAAAAGCTTTAGCATTATACCATATGTGCAATTAAACATGATAATGCAGGGAAAATATTTTATGCACAAATCGATCTTTAAACTAAACAGCTGTTATCAGTTGATGCCAATTAATCTAAATTTATGTAAACCATGGCATCGAATCCGTGTACCAACAAAGTGTATGTAACCAATATGTGTTAAACGCTCGTCGATTAAGTAAACCTGTAATTTAGATTTACAATTTAATAATTGAGTATATAAATTGATTTAACTTTTTTAAAGTGACCTTTTCCCTGCAAACAAAAAACAATTTATTATTTATTATACGTTATTATCTTAAAATAGCTCTTATTTTAGATTCATAATTTTATTTTTAAAAAGTTTACACACACAATTTATATATTTTAATGGCAGTTTAATACATACCAAGTTTTACAAATAATGGTTAAAAAATCTTTTATAATAAATATTAAATCTTCCTATCATGCATTCGGAAGTTTGAGCACTCCGTCTACGGTCTACCGCGTCAGGCTTAATTTACTTCCTCGTGCGATATCCACTCTTGTAGTACAAACTACTATTCTATATAGCTATTAACTAAGTATTGACGAAAATGTTATGCAGGTTTTTTAACGTTTCAGATGTTAACTGGACCATTTAAAAATGTTTTTCTCTGTATGCTATCTTTTTGATGAGATCTGTCGTCGAACATATCTCTGCCGGGTGTGCTTGAACTGTTGGGGGAATTCAAGTGCCAATAGGTCATCAATTTCCATTTCTTTCACATCCCTATTTCTTTGGCCTGCTCTTTTTGCCTTAAATAGAAATTAATCAATTATTTTTCTCGTGTATTCTAAATCCGGCGGTGCTGCTTATATTACCAAATATTTGTGTATACAAAATAATTGAAAGCATAAGAGTAAATATTTTATAAATACTAAAATCGGTGGTTAATGATATATAGATAGGAGAGATCCGCGACAAACGTAACAATTTTTAGATACATTTTCTAAGTTTTTCATCATTGCGTTTTGTTTTTTTCTGCTAGCCACTAACGGTTATAACTTTTGATTAATTAAGCTAGAAATACTAAAGTAATTTTTGCACTATTGACTTTTGTATTTTTATCAAATCAAACGATAAATAATTAAAAAATAGTTGAATGTCTATTTCTGTGAATTTTTCTAATATAATTTTATAAATGGATATGTCAAAGTTGAAACGTTATTCGTAATGGTATATATTTAAATAATGGTTGTGATTTGAGGTAAATAATTTCTAAAGAGGGATTATTGTGTTGCCTATATATAAATATTTTGCATCGGTTTCGTTGACCTCGCGAGTTTATGTCTCTTCAGGAATGGGCCTGGTAGAGAACGAAAAGGATAAAATTAAAATAAAATATATTTGGAAACAGGCTTTACATATGCGGTCAGAGTACCGTGAATTTACATGGTAAAAATGGCAATAAGCTGTTTGTATTGAATTTATTTTAAAAAGCATTGGTTTAATATACATTCGCACTCAAGCAGGCAACAATTTTTACTGTATTAACAGAGTTAAAGAAATACCTATCTATAAAAAATTAGATGTAAGGTTCAGATATATTCTAAGCCTGCCAACAATTTTAAGGATTATTTAGGCTCTCGGTCTGTATGTACAACGGCAACCCTAATAATAAAATGAAATTATATTACACAGGGATGTATTCAGTGAATTAATATTACACATCTTGGTCCATATTATATCCTTCCTACCTTTTATAATAGAATACTTTGACACTCCTTTATTTCTTCTTCTCCTTCAGAAATGAACAAATTATTGTTACCACTTTTATCAAAACAATAAAAATAACTCTTTAATACGTAATATGTTTCAGTATGAATTTAAAAAATACGTATTTGTAAATAATAACAGTCAACGTGGACCTTAAGAATGGTCTATATAATTTTTTCTAATAAATATTGGCCTTCAAAGACCATTTTCAATCATTCGTCATTCTCGCATCAGTTTTCATGAATCTGGCCATCAATCCTTCAAATTTGCCCTTACACGCTTATTATTACTGTCATTCCTTTATCAAAACTGTCAGTCTGAATGATAGTGTAGTGTCTGGTATAGATTTTTTTTGGCGACATTTTTAACTGGATTTTTTTTACAGAAATGTAAACGTGAATGTAATATTTGTGGCTTATTAGATCATTTAAATGCGTTAATAAACATTATGTTAAAGTCTAGACAAAATTGAAATCAACTCAAGAAAACGAATACAAAAATAAGGTCTTGTATGTAAGTAATGAAAAGTAACACATTAGACGTTTAGTTAAGAGATTTTAAAACTACACGTTTCTTTTTATACCTGTTAATTAGTATATTAGACTTATGTTATTAGTAATAGTATATTACATAACAAGTGATAAAAGTGATACTTTTCAAACGAGGAGATATTTAGCACGAGGCGTCAGCCGAGTGCGGAAATTCTCCGAGTTTTAGAATAATCACTTTCACACAAGTAATGTACACTATTTTTCCTACGACCACAAAGAATTATTAAAAAAGCCTTTGATTTGTAAAAAAAAATATTTCAACTCTAGAGTTGAAAAAAAATATTTCAACTCTAGAGTTGAAGTTAGCATACCTAGGATTATGTTCCACTTAATATCTGGTTTCATATAGTTTGTCAATAGGCTTTTCCTTTATTTGTAGTTTAACATTTTCATGTTTTCATATTTTATATATCATAGGAAGACCTAATCCTGGATTGACTTCTAGATTAACCAGAATGAAAAATTTTAAATTTCAAGGAAATATACATTAAACCAAAATTTAAAAAATCCACCCAACAAGGAAGATTTCAATTCAAAATAATTCTATAAATTATTTAATGTTTTTATAAAAAAAAGTCAAATACTCCTGATGGGATTTGAACCTGTGACCTCCCGTTCTGTAGACAAGAGCTTTAGTGTCTACGCTATCGCGTCCATGGCTACCAGTTAACATTTGTTGTTTAAATATATGACATTTTCTTCAGCGCGACTTGTTTTTTCTTTTATTAACATTTTTTATAATTTCACATGGCGTATTTTCACACTCTAATTCTAAATAACTCGACAAATACATGAAAAATAAGTTAAAACACTTTACAATTACTGAATTCTAAAATGTGTTCTTTTTAATAAATAGGGGTGGTCTGTCAAATTGACATCATATGTTTAAATTAAATAGTGTGCCTTGTATTACCACTCTAGAGTTGAAATATTTTCTTTCAACATGCGTGTGATATGCGGCGCTTTCGAGCCAGGTTAACCGTGCTTTTTTTCTCTTTTTCATGGGTGGTCGTAGGAAAAGTATTTTTACAGTTGCGGTCCTATTACTATAAAATAACTCTTAAATGTTAACAATATATTGATCGAGAAAAAATGGTTTAGTTTTTACCAATTAATTATCTTTACACTGACGCCCATTAAGCTCATAACAATATCGTGTCAACTTTTTACCCAAGACGATAATTTTATGTCAGTAATTTAAGAATTTCCTTGTTATTTTTAGATCCATTTTTTATATTTTAATCTATCCCGAATAATATTGCTGGTAAAAATATGCATTGACGTCTTTGGCTTTTATAAAGTAAAATTTTAGTCATTAGGCTGCTAACAAGTTTGCTTAATAAAGCTTAAAATTATTTTCTTATTGTTAAAAAAACAAACGAGTAATGAACCTTGGGTTGTTTCTTTATTAAAAAGGAGTCGACAAAGAATAATTTTTCCTGAATAAAATTAATCAGGTGTAAAATTATTCAATTACATTTTTGAAACAAAGAGGCTTTTGCTCGTGGATGTTTTTGTATTGGAAAATTGAAACTCTTATTGAAAATCTGGATTGGTGGAGTTTTTGTTAAAAAAAGGGGAAGAAGACTGTTGATTTTTACGTAAAAGTCTAATTAAACCGACAAGAACGTGAAAATAGACAATGGTTTGTTGACATAAAACTGATATTGATAGGTGTATTATTACAATAGTCAAATGATATTTTCCAATTTCAGGATAACTGATCAAAACTAGTTCTGCATTTACTATAGAGAAAATGAAAACAACACAATAATATTTTACTTCAAATTTATTGTGTTAAAAAATAAGAAATAATTTGATTTTAAATGTGCAAGGTTCCTAAATAATGAACTATTATACTTTATAAGAGTGTCTATTTCCTTAAAAAACGATAAGTTCTTTACTGTGTTTATATACAGGGTGCTACAAATTTATGTATTTACAAGGGGATCTCGAAAATGGTAAGAGATACAAAGATGGTTAAATTGAGGCAATGTTGCCTATTTTGGAGAAAATAGTAAATATTCCGAATACCTTAAACCGAAATTTTTAGTTTTGGTTTTTAATTTTTTTTGCCTTGATTTTTGATTTTGGAAAAAAAACACTTTCTCATAGCCGTTTTTGTGTTCTCTTTGGTAAATTAAAAACAGTAACTTGAAGAAATAGTCCATACTTAAAGTGGAGTGGGAATATAGAAGGTAAAAATAAGAACACAAAGTCTTCCTCCACTAATATATTATAGAAATATTTTAGTCAACTTCTCTACATGTTTCGAATGCAGAAGCATTCATCTTCAGGAGAAAAATTAAAAGAAGAAAGGACCAGTAGATATCACCCTAACTGAGCAACATAAATATAGGTTCGGTATAAAATGAGTGGAACAATGTAGAAATCGATACACACATTGCATTGTGAATAAGAAAAGTATATGGGTTGAGGCTTAAGGCACTGTGAAAACTTTAAAGGTAGAATGAAAAATTTAACATCTTTGTGTGAAAGAACTGTCGAAAGATCAGAATGAAGTAAAAGGGAATGATCATTAAGCAAACTATTAGCTAGTCATTAGAGACAAATAAAATTTGGAGAAGAAGTGAATATAAGTGTGAGGAAGAAGACTATTAAAAAATTAATTAAAAATTAAATTAAATTATAATTCATTACTGGATGTAAACCTCAATGGTTTACGAATAAACATAGTTAAAGAAGAAATATAAAAATTGAATTTTACAATATTCTTTCATTTTAGACTTTATGGAAGTAAAAATTTTATTTAGCTCGACCGCTACCGCGTCCTTTTCCAAAAGTGTATGGAAAAGCTTCTTTAACTATGTTTATTCGTAAACCATTGAGGTTTACATCCAGTAATGAATTATAATTAAATTTAATTTCGAATTAATTTTTTAATAGTCTTCTTCCTCACACTTATATTCACTTCTTCTCCAAATTTTTTTTGTCTCTAATGACTAGCTAATAGTTTGCTTAATGATCATTCCCTTTTACTTCATTCTGATCTTTCGACAGTTCTTCCACACAAAGATGTTAAATCTTTCATTCTACCTTTAAAGTTTTCACAGTGCCTTAAGCCTCAACCCATATACTTTTCTTATTCACAATGCAACGTGTGTATCGATTTCTACATTGTTCCACTCATTTTATACCGAACCTATATTTATGTTGCTCAGTTAGGGTGATATCTACTGGTTCTTTCTTCTTTTAATTTTTCTCCTGAAGATGAATGCTTCTGCATTCGAAACATGTAGAGAAGTTGACTAAAATATTTCTATAATATATCAGTGGAGGAAGACTTTGTGTTCTTATTTTTACTTTCTAAAAACAGCAAATTAAAAACTAAAAAAATAAAGTTTTACGGTCCAGGAAACAAATTTAAAAAACGATTCTAAATTCAATTTTTTAACCATGGCATTGGGTAAACTTTATTAAGAGTCTAGAGATATTGTGGAACTAATAGTGTCTATTTATTTTATACAAGGTGTTCATAAAAAGTTTTCAAAAAACACACATTTTAAAATCATTTTCTCAAGTTTTTCAAATGGAACAACCTGTGTATTATTTAGCTATTAAATGTAGGATTCATAAACAATTTTTTTTTGTAAGCCAAGGATATAAGTCATTTCGAACCGTTTTCAAAATAATTGCAAATTTTAGGATCATGATGATTAAATGGAATTTTATCTTTAAAATTAAGCATAGGCGACTTGACTAAACTACAGTAAAGTTCAAAATGTATTTTATTTTATTCTGTGTACAGGGTGTCCATTTTTGGGCACTTTTGTAGGATATCTCTCTTATATTTAAAGATAGAGGGTTGCGGCTCTCGCAGCACTGTACTACTTTTTTGTGAAACTAAATAGTCATCTTGGTTTTTGAGATACAGGGTGAAAATGAAAGTTGTCTTTTAACTTATTAGAGAGATGAAAAGATATTCTTACAGAACTTTTTTCGTAGAATCCAGTGGCGTAGTTGGTTTTTTTTTGTTGCATCGTCCGTTTTTTAGTTATGAAGCAAACATCTATATTTTTAAATGCGACATCCTATATATTTTTAACTAATTAAATTAAGCATTTTCTGGGCTTTTCAAAAATATATAATGGTATATATTTATTTTGAAAAATAGCTGAATAAACTACACTTTTTCCCAAATTAATACGTTATTTAACAGTAGGCCATGGCGCGAATGAAACAAAAGAAAATAATCTTATAACGGCGATAAGTTAGATCGCTTGTCAAATTAATATTCAATATTGACTTAAAAGTTGTAAGTTGAAAATTTGTGTTTTTTTTTTTAAATGGCTGAACTGGAACTATATTAGAACTTTGAAAAGTATGATATGTTAGTTTGCTACATACAATACAATGAAAACTCGCATCAGGCCGCTGAAATAAACATATCTCAACAATTTTTCCAAAATTATTTTTTATCATTGTGCGTTTTTATACTTAAAATAGATATCTGGAAAGAAAACAATCTTTTGGATCATTATGCGCGACCAAAAGTCAATTCAAAACATTTTTGGAATAAATAATATGCGGATATTTTTCTTTTGTTTCATCAGCGCCATAGCCTACTGTTAAATAACGTATTAATTTGTTGAAAAGTGTAGTTTATTCAGCTATTTTTCAAAATAAATATACACCATGATATGTTTTTGAAAAGCCCAAAAAATGCTTAATTTAATTAGTTAAGAATATAAAGGGTGTCTCATTTAAAAATATGGATAATAACTAAAAAAGGGATGACGCAAGAAAAAATTAACTACGCCATTCTACAAAAAAAGTTTTTTAAGAATACCTTTTTACCTCTCCAATAAGTTAAAAGACAACTAAGATACGGTAGGTCGTAGGTGTCCCAAAAGTGATAATTTTTATTTTCACCATGTATCTCAAAAACCAAGACGGCTATGAAAATTTTGTTTACGGCTTATTTAGTTTCACAAAAAAGTAGTACAGTGCTGCAAGATCGCTACAAAAGTGCCCAAAAATGGACACCCTGTACAAGTGAACGAGTTCTTGAAAATAACTGTTTACATCTCTTAATATTTTAGGTGAAATACTACAAAACGGTGTCAAATTCATAAAGACTATTACGTATATTTATTTTGTCAGAGAGTTTATATTTCCATCAGTTTTTGACTGAAATAGTGGTTTATTTTTCTTACAATTTTAACTTTTTGAACTTATACTATTTTTTCGGGAAACTCTTCATGCAGGTGCTTTGATAAAATCGACATTGTCAGTGTATCCCTGTGCCGATACGTAATACATATAAGTGCTTTCCATAACCATGCAATATGCATAGAATCTTCTGTTGGATATTATTCCAGACTGTTTTAAATAATTGAATTTAATGTTGCTAACGGAGCTGAAGTATTTTGCGGAAATCCAATTTAAATACATTAACAAGGTTTAATTAAAATCAAATAATTTGGAACATGAATAAGGTGATAATTGATTAAGATCGTTTGTAGTATGTAGTCGAATTTAGATAATCACTATACTACAGAAAGTATGGTTTAATCTTGGTTGAAAGGTGAAAAGTTGTTAGGTTAAGCAAATGGGACAACGAAGCAAAGTAAAATAAAGAAATACTTAGGGGAGACTCGGGTATTTGTGCGCACCTAAGCCAAAATTGTAATATTTCCGAAATGACAAAAGATTGGACTTCTAGGTTTGCTAGATTCTTTAACGATTTAGCTATAATATTCTGTAAATTAATTTTAGAAGGGAAGAATTTCTGAAAAAGGAGAAGACCACTTAGGTGATGCTAGTTGCCTTTACTGCAATGAGTTATACTCGCACTCACGCGCATTCTCATACGTTTGGAAGCCGTTAAAATGTCGACATTTTTAAAACAATAGTTTGGTTTACCACAGAAAAATTTAATTTTTTAGTTTTTACTCAATGGCTTCGAAAATATAGAGAAAAACATTTTCATCTTCTCAATGTCCTATAGTTCGGTAATAGAGAACATAGGAGAAAATATTCTTGCTTTCTTTTGATCCAATCTACGCGATGCCTAATAATAATTGGCCGTCCTTTGTATGATACTTTGTATGTTTAAATGTTGGCCAAAGGCACTATTTTTCAATTTATCCTTACTAAGTATATCATTAAAAATATGATTTAATAAAATTTCCCATAAAATGAAGCTTTAACTGCAAAATGAGAAAATAAGATTTTGTAGCCAGCGGATTTGTTTTAAAAATTTTTTACCTTAATTTAGTAAAATTTTATAAGATAAAAGCAAGAAATCTTTACTGCCTTGGGGATGTACGAGCTAGCAAATACCGAACAAAGAGAAGTAACAGAAAAAAATCTTTATTATTTTATATTATTAAATATTAAAATTTATAGGAGGGAATAAAAGCAATTTACAATTTTTTAAAACGCCTTTACATAAAAGTTCTTTGGAAAACTAACAGTGGTGGCGGTATGTATTTTGGAATATATGATTATACAGAAGTTTAGATGCTTTCTCCGGTAACTCTGCGGTTATCGAGGCAAATGCTGAAAACTCTTTGTTTGTGAGTTTGTAGTCCTTCTTGGTTGATTTTTCTTGCAGAAAAAAATATTACCCATAGTTTTTATAGGGATTTCGGAACAAACAGTTTTCTTATCTTCAAAGATTGAAAACTAGTAGCTTTAAAAATTCATGTTGGTCAAATTTTAGAAATGGAAATACAGTACAAAATAAATTAATTTTCAAGCTCTGAGGAAAAACAAGTAACGAGCTTTGTATAATTGGTATATCACGTTATGTATTGTCATTTATCCTAAAATGATCCTATATAAAATATGGTACAATAAAGCTTTTTATCATAAAACGCATTTCAAAGGAAAAACAGGCGAATGGAGCCAAAATTAGCTAATATTACTTCTGATCTTTGAACCGTTTTATTTTATGTATGAGCCTGTAAGATTTAATATATAGAAGACGTAAATAGACGTTGATATTTATTTCTTTTAGTAAAAAATGGAGAAGGTTGAAGAGGGTTTAGAGAAATTTAAATGTTAAGTTAAAATTAAATACATAAAATCTAAATGTTTTGCTGGATAGTAACACGTATTCTCATTGGTTTGCCGGTTTTTATTTAATACTGTCGATCTTTAAAATCCCAATTACTCGCTAAGAATCGTCGAATAGATTTTAGTAGTCTCCAGTGGCGGCTCGTGACTTGTTAAAGAGACAGTGCTGCACAGCATAGGTATCAACAATAAAAATTTAAAAACATAAAAACTGCGCTTTTATCTACATTTAATAAATTGGCCAAACTTTTTTAAAATTTAGTATTAAATTGATAATATAGCCAGAAAGCATAATTAAAATAAGGTATATCAAATAATTAAGTATAGAAAAACAATATGCAAGAAATAATTAGTTTGTAACATCACTAGCGTTGTAACAGAGATAATAATATATGCCCTTATATTAAGATACTTGGTTTACAAAGTGTTACTTTTCTTGTCGTGGAGGTGCTTTCACACTTAGTTAGTTAGTAAACAGGGTTCTCGTTAACACAAAATAAAATAAGTGATTATACAGTGTGTGCCCAGATTTAGTTAATTTGATCGAATGAGAAGGCTTAATCAGCCTTAACTAGAACTCAGCAGCAGCCAAGCTGCCTACCTCTCATGTGTCGAATAAATTACCGACAACAATGAGCTAAGGAGTCTAGAGGATCAATATGATAACTGGACATCGAACGTGTCACATTGCCAAGCCAGATCACTGATAAGCACCCAGAATCAGAAACAAGGATGACCTCACATTTCATTTTAAGTGAGGCAAGGAATGTTAACATCAAATTAAATGACAGGCTAGCCATGGTACCATCACAAACCCGATGGACGTACCTATTGGTAAACAATTCGTTTATTGGTAGCTATCCACGGCATCGAGCGTCCGGGGTTTGCACGCTGTGCACCCCTTCGTCTATTACCCGCTGTCCCCTCACCTTGTCAGTGGGGAATGGCAGTTTACGGAGGTTTTAGACTCACTGCTAACAACGGTATGCCCTGTCTTCTTCCGTTAACATCTCAATCCTTTCGTTGTTTCGTCCTACTGGGACTCATCAGAGACGCGCGGGTGCCGAGAGGGGAATCACCCCTGCACTCTCGATCGTGCAACACTACAATCTTTGTAGTCCCTGCCCAGAGTTCCACAGGTCCTTTACCTGGCTCACCGTTTTCTGTCCTTGCGACAGTCGAGCTAGGCTGCCGCTGAACGAACAAACTGAGTTCTCTTTCGAGACCAACTATTGGCTTTAACTAAGCTCACCAAAAGCCGACCCAGTCCGGATCCTTGAAGGGAGGTCCGTGAGTGTGGAGACTGATACCTTCCATGACGATGATGAATAACGCCAGTTGTCAGACGATTTACCATCCATAGGCGCAGGCCCTTTGCGGGCCGCGGCCTCAGGATGGTCGCGCGTCTCTGATGAGTCCCAGTAGGACGAAACAACGAAAGGATTGAGATGTTAACGGAAGAAGACAGGGCATACCGTTGTTAGCAGTGAGTCTAAAACCTCCGTAAACTGCCATTCCCCACTGACAAGGTGAGGGGACAGCGGGTAATAGACGAAGGGGTGCACAGCGTGCAAACCCCGGACGCTCGATGCCGTGGATAGCTACCAATAAACGAATTGTTTACCGATAGGTACGTCCATCGGGTTTGTGATGGTACCATGGCTAGCCTGTCATTTAATTTGATGTTAACATTCCTTGCCTCACTTAAAATGAAATGTGAGGTCATCCTTGTTTCTGATTCTGGGTGCTTATCAGTGATCTGGCTTGGCAATGTGACACGTTCGATGTCCAGTTATCAGATTTAGTTAACATACGGGAAAGTTTTTAATATCATTATTTTCGAAAAATTAATTTTCCTAAAAAAAGTTTTGCTTACCTAAAAAATAATATTGCCCTTAAGAAATTTACGTTATATTATACAGGGTGCGATAAAAACTCAAAATATCTCAAAATTATGCCTGGAAAGAGAATATTCTTAAAAAATCTTCTGTTTCGACAAAAACCAATCTTAGCCTATTACTAAAAAGTTCTATTATACAATGTGTGGTAAAACTTAAACAAAGAAAATAATTTTAAGGATCAAAAATTTGTGTTATAAAGTCAACAAGAAATATCAAAAATAATATTAGATTTCTGGCAGAACCATCATTTTCTATCCATTGACTTTTAAAGGGTCTTACAGAATTTTCCATTTGAATATGTTACCAACATCTGATTTTACAATAAACCGGTCTAATTTTGTTTTTAGGCCAAGAACAAATTTTTGCAGTATGAACTTTACTTTGCATTTCTGTTATTCACTAGTTTGACAGGATACATTTTTAAAAATTCTGGAATTTAAGATAAAATATAACTTTGTACGAACCCTGTAAAATATAACTTAACTTTCTTAGTGGTATTATTATTTTTGGGCCAAGCAAAACTTTTTATGAAGGATACTTTTTTGCACATTGAAAATAGAAAAGTTTCCTCCATGTTAACTAAATCTAGGCAGACACTGTATATCATAAATAAGGGTATTTTAAGCAACTTTTCGCAAATTCCATAAGCTCTCAGAAACTCAACAACAATTTTTATTGATTCAACTAAATTGTTTAATGCACAAATTTTATTTATTTGGTTTGATGAACCAATTTTCTTTTTTTATTAGTAAACAGTTTTGGGAAACAATAATCAAATTTTTATAATAGATTCGAAACTACATAAAAAGTGAACATATATTTCTTGTTCCTATTTATTCCTTCTACTGCACCGAGAATGGTGCGTTAGAAGCCAGATGTTTCCGGGCAGTTTGAGTTAAGGAAATTGATTATCGTGTTTGTAAAAATCTTTAATAACACATACATTTAAGTTGAATGTGTTGCGCTCCTATCAGTGGTTACAACAGGTTATCTTGAAAAAGATTTTATAGAGAAAGAGAGTGTATATAATATATACAGTAAATATGGGTATGTAGGTCTGAAGAGGGTCCTACGTTTTGAGTTTAGCCATTTTGTATCCTTTTTATGGTAGGGTAACTGATCCAGTAATGGACACTCTTAAGCAAATTTGATGTTTGATGATCTTTTACTGATGCATTGCTTAACATATAGTTATTTGTAAGTAATGAATTTAAAAGCTTATTTTATGTACATTCCAAATATAATAAGAGGTTTTAGAAACAAAAACAACTTTTTTTTTTAACGCATATATAAAAAAAAGTGACACAGGAGCTAGTAATGGACACACCAACGCAGGTAATGGGCATATTATGATTTAGTAATGGACACCAAGTTCAAAAAATTATTTTAAATATATTTTTCCATCTTATTTATTAAATATTTTGTGTCTTAACCAGTTTCATAAAGAATATTTTTTACTGAAAACAGAAGATTTTGTTTGTGAACCGAAAAACCTTTTCGAGCCATTGCTATTATCCAGTTTTCAACAACATTTTCTTCTGCTTCAGTTAGCTCTGTTGCTGGACCCATTTTTCTCCGAGAAGGGGTGGGCAAGGGTAATTTTCTAACAAGGGTCAATCTACAGTGGCGTAGCCAGGTAGGGGCGCGGGGAGGCCCAAGCCCCCCCCCCCCGCCCCCTTCCGCTTGACGGCCCCGCTGTTTTTGTCCCGTAAATAATAAATCTTATTATTTAGTTGATTCTTATTGGCGCGACCTTTTTTTTTGTTTTTTATAAGTCACTTTTTAATTTTTTATTAGTGGCGACCTGGCGCCCCATCATATGCTTGCCCCCTCCGCCCCCAAAGGCTGGCTACGCCACTGTCGATGTAGGCACATTAAATTCAAGTGCTGCTGATTTTTTACTCATGCCATTTTGCGTTACAGCTTCTATGGCATTGTTTAAATTTATCTCGCTATATGAAAAAAATTTTCGAGTGCCGCCCTTTTTAGTTCTTTCCATTTTCTAAAAATTAAAATAAGAGCTTTGGTATTTTAATATTTATTTATAAGTAAGGTCAATTGGGGTAAGAGCGTATTTGGGGTAAGTACGACCACATCAGATAATACAGACATATTAAAAGTTAAAGATGGCAACGCTGGCATAACAAGTTCCCTACATGGTTCTTATTACGTTAGAGTCACATGACATCGGTACATCAACCCATTAATAAGCTATCAGAAATTTAACCTCACATTGTCATTTTAACTTGCAGAACGAGTAGGTAAGTATTTTTTTAAAAATCCATAGTATTAGGATTTTATTGTTATACTTTTAGTTTTATGGTATAGGTGTAATTAAAACCTAATAAACTAAACGTTATTTGTTATATTTGCCATGTAGATACTATTGTTTTGTAGTTATCGATGTGGACGCACTTACCCCGCCAAATATGTGCAAGGTGTAAGTGCGTCCACGTGTGTTACCTGTATCCAAAAATTGGAAGGCGAGGCGGGGAGAAATATCATTTCAACTGTTGTTTACTTACGGTGGAATAGCTTATTTAAAAACGATTTATGGCAAGGGCCTGTCGACATATTAAGCACCGGTTCCCGCAGATCACCGAAGTTAAGCTGTGTCGAGCGCGGTTAGTACTTGGGCGGGTGACCGCTTGGGAACACGGCGTGCTCTTGCCTCAGGGAAGAGTGTAAAATGAATCGACACCTAGCCATCCTATTCACGCCGGACAGGCCGGATGAGATCGGATATCTCGTAGGATGAAGGTGCCGTTTCACACTCCCCAGTCGGTAGACCACATTTGTGGTCGAGTACCGGTTCAAGATGGCCTACGTAGTCGGCGAACCGTAAAAAAAAACTATTTTTTTATTTTTAGTTTATAGTTTTCCAAAATATTATAAGAATAACGTTTACAATACATTTTTACGTTAAATCAAAGACTTTTTTTTTCTGTTTTAAGTTTTTGCTTCGTTTTTTTTTTCAGTTAACGAGTTTGTAACTTTGCTTTAAAAAAAGATATTTTAAGTTTGAAAACACAATTTTTTTGAGAAAAGTGCAAGTAAAACGCTCTTACCCCCTAGATTACTACGTATGATTTATATGCTAATTTATCACCAAATTCGCACTTACCCCAATATCACAGGGTAAGTGCGACCAATGGACTTAAACAAAATTAAATTTTATTTCTCAAAACCAAGAAATAAAATAAACGTTTTCAAGTGCCCAAGGAGTACTTAATGTATGTATCTTTTATGAAAAAAAATTGTATTGAACACTGGAAATATTTAGATTACCTAAAAATGTTTTATATTTTAACTATGTTAATTTTGTGTCGCACTTACCCCAACTGACCTTACTTATTATCTTTTTAAAAACTCATTTTATTTTTGTTACAAACAAATTATGCAATATAAACAAATAAAGTCAGTTGCTAAGGTGACCATTACTAAATCTGCTCTGTCTATAAATGGACACCCCCCATGATCAAAACTGGGTCTGTCAGTTTTATTGTGTATTAGTAATGGTCACCCCCCAAATTTTCAATTGTGTATTAATATCTCGGTTAATGCAATTCACAGTAAATATTATATACATTCCTGATGTCTAAACTTCCCAGGTGTGCAAAAAATCAGTAAAAGTGCAATTTGCAGGCATAAATCAAAAAGCAAGGCACTTTAAACAAATCCCGTTAGAACATCTGTTTTACACTGACCAAATTTAAAAATTAATTTGGCAGTTGGCATAAAAGTAAAGTTAGCCACTTATTGTTTTGCGATATAATGGCTAATAGTCATCTGGTCATTGAGCCAATTCCAACTTAGGGTTACATCAAATATTTTGTTTATTTTTAGTGAATTAATCTAACAAGTGACCATTACTGGTACAATGTCCATTACTGGATCAGTTACCCTAGCTTAAAACAAAAAACTGTGGCGTAAAGTTTTTTTTTAATGGAATAACCTATTTATTTTTTTAGGAAAGATCCTTCTTTCCTGATTTAAAAAATATAGAATTTGTCTATATTAGCTCAAACCATTTTTAAGACATGAATTATCAAATTTTTAAAAAGCTGTATTCATTTAAGTCTAATACATCTAGAAAGCATTGGATACATTAAAATAACGTCTTAGAGGAGTTGGAAAATAAAGTTTTAATAGAATTTCTTATTGGAAAAAAAAACCGTATAATTAGTAATATATCAAAGTCTAGCAATATGGGGGCCATAGTATATATTTAAATTATTAATAAATATTTTTTTATAATCTAGAGTTATAATTTGGAATAAATTAGTATTTATCATTTAAAAAAATGCAAATGCTCTACCACGTAAAAGTAGAATCACTTTTTATAAATAAAAGTAGGTATAGGATTCCAAAGTTAATCACACTCATCTAAATAGAGAAAGCTCTGCCTGCCCTTATTACGTCATCAAAAATTGGTGAGAATATTTTAGGTCGTTTTCGAGATATGACACAAGTTGGTAATATTTTTTTTTGTCTTTCTTATCCCAATAAGAACAATTTATAAAGATTATTTTTACTTAATATTGGTGATATTGAATAAAGTTAATATAAAAATTTATTTTGACGGCATAAAACCTATATAGGTATATCAACAGATAAGTTCTTTATAGAATATAATAAAGATCATCCCTATCTATGACCATTATCCTAATGATCATATTAAAAAAAAAATTTAAATAACGATTTGAATTTATTTCGTCATAAATCATGGCTAACCTTGACTGATTTGTTTAATTACAACAAATGAGTTACAAAAACAAACTTAAAATAAAAAAAGGTAACTCAATAATCTCATTATAACAAAAGTTAACCAATTAATTAATTGCTTTGTTTTATAAAACAAAGACTTAATTAAATATATTTTAGAGCACATGCAATTTATTTTACTACTTTAAAATAAGACTAAAAAGAAGAGCAGTTACGGGTGAAAGAGGCTAAGGTAGGTATCTTTTTATTTTTGAACTGTTTCCTTAGGGTCAATTAAGAAGCTGAAAACTCTTTCCAGGGTTTTACAGCTAATGTAAAATTCCTTAAACGGAACTTCTTTAATGAGAAAGAAATAACCAAGTTTACTTTGGGTTAATTCTCTCACTTCTAAATGCACATTTAAATTACATTTTTAATTTTAATTTTGAAACAGCAATATTAGACAAAAAATTGAATATTTATGTCACAATAATAGCATATTATGCTTTGTTGCTTTCATTAAAAACTTAAAACAGGGTGTTTTAAGTTTTTATCAATATACAGGATGTCTCACGGTGTCCTTAAATTAGAATATTTTTGAAAGTAATGCGATTTGAATCCTGCAAATTTGAATAATAAGGTTTTCGAAAACGCTCTCTTTAAAATAATAAACAGGTTTTACTGTTTAACACGTTAGTTGTAACATGGAAGTTGTAACTTTTAGATATAGAATAAAAACTAAGATGTCCGAAAATGCCACATTTTAAACGTCAATATTTCAAAAACAATTAGAGCTATGCATTTTTATACAAAATATGCGTGAAATTTAATATGGATTCGTAAAAGAAGGTATTATACAGGATGGGGACTTTAACTGGAATAAATTCGATATTATTAAAACTGTTGAAGTTGCGCCTACAAAATTTGGTATGTGGGGGTTTTGGAGCACGCGGAATTGGGTTATAATGTCGGTGGAGTTGCCAGATTTCTCAGCTTTGCGCCAAACGTAGTAATTTTGTTATTTTAAATGGAATGCCCAATTTATTTTTATTGCAGTGAATTGGGCGTGTCAAATCTAGTAAGATCCCAAATTTACAAAATTCTATCTTCACTAGTTGCTGAGCTATGGCAACACTGTAGTTCCATTAAAAAGTACCGGGAGAATTTCTTTTTTTAAGGTTTCAGTTAAATAAACCATTTTGACACGACTAGAACTTTTTTTGAAGCTTGTCAATAACTTAGTAACTATGGAGATGTTAACAAGGTAACGCTACTTTAAGGTAAATAAGCGTAATGTGTGTATTTTTTGCTTGGGTGTGATATTTTATTGTCTTTGTTTCTATTACGACTTATTCGAAGGTTACTTTTTGGTCTTCAAATGTGTCCGACATGTATTGAATTGATTTCTTGAGATTTTTTTCTCAAAGGGACCGAAGTATTCAGAAGAAGCTATCTAATAACCCTTTTCAGGTGGTTTTCGTATATTTTGTTAAAAAGCTCTTCTTTTTTGGTTTTAGCACGCATTTTGCAGCAATTCACTTTATCTTTTTTATCCACTACTTTTGCCTGCTGCGCAGCTTGGATGGTAAGATGCTTCACAAGACTCACAATTTAGCTTCAGGGTAACTTTTTTCTTGCAGTATTTGCAATTTTTTTCTTTCTCAGAAATTTTTCTGTTTGTGGACGCCATAACATCAATTATACTTTTTTTTAAATGTATGCGGTATTTTAGAGAACGGTTGCCAACACCGTCATGTAAAATAGCGGTAGCGGTATTATCGAGATGGCTGGCCGACATAGTGGCATGAAACTGTGCAATGCATGAAATGTTTTTGTACATGACGGTGCGACAGGCTGCAAGCATATTTTTGGTGTTATTTATTGAATTTTGTTCAATAATGTCTGCCAAAGTGCAAATAAGAAAAATTTTAATTGAACAATGGAACAATACCTATGAAATTTTAATTGATTTTGTGAGGTGTCATAAGTCTTTGTACAACGTAAATTGTAAGGACGTTTTCTTATTTTCATTATTATTCCAATCTTCATCCGATGAAGCCTTTTTATCTACCAAAAATATTAACAGCGACAGATCAAAATCATTCGTTTCGGAAGCGCTACTTTTCCCCGGCAGAAAATATAACGAATGCTATGTTGCCATCATGCCATCATTTTAATTGACGATAATAGTACATTACGTATTAAGTGTCGTAAAACGCATTACGCACGAATGCAAAAATGCAAATGAGCCCCGTAGCGGCGAGTGCGGTAATTACATGGGTGCGTAATTGCTTTACAATACGCAATTCGTACTATACTTTTTCAACGACTCTTACTAAAAAATTAAAGATCGGTGTCTAATTTATAAAGTATCGATTTGAACTTTAAATCTGAAATAATGACAATGTTACTGTCAAATATTCAAAACGCAAGATTGATAAATGTTACGTTTTGAGTGATTCAAGGCTAACTTGATTGTTATACTAGGCATCATAACGCACAGTTGTGCGTTTTTGTTCTTTAGACACAGTTGTGCGTTTTTGTTCTTTATGCACAGTTGTGCGTAAGAATGGATTTACTCATAGAGTGAACTGTACATAAAACAATGTTTACTAATATAGGAGTAGAAAAATATTATTACTGCCCCCATGTCGCACGATGCCCGGTAACGGATAACGGTATCACTAGGAAACCGTAGCTTTACCCTACATATTATGTAGATATGGTAACAATAAAATTGAAAATATGGCATTACAACAAAAAAATAAAAACTAGTTTTTATAGCATCTCCTTTAGTTTTCAGACCAATAAAGCAAAGTAAATTTTCAAATAATGTGGCCAAGGGTTTTATTTTTTTTTAAAAATTACCCCCTCTCTTCCCTATCAACAAACACAACAAATTTTAAACATAAAATTTTCACTTAGCTGGTAGTAATAAATATGTCGCTAAACCTCTTTAAATTTTATAAGAGCGATATTTTTAGAGCTAACACGTTCGTATTTTTCTTTTTACGATATAGGAACAGCGTGTTGCGTCGTTGCCTTTTATGTTTAAGAACAGTACATTTTAGAACTCTAAATCAATGTAACACAACATTTTGTGCCCCTAATTGACCATTTACTATTACAACTTTAAGTCCTATTTTTTTAAGGAGTAAATTTGTACAAATATAATTATCTTGAAAATAGAATGTAAATTGTCCGTGTTGTAGGTAAAGTAAGTAGAGCCGCCATTGTAAAATATGGTGTTTCATAGGGAACGGTATTAGGACTATTCAGAATATATTTATATAAACAATTTTAAGGATATATATACAGGGTGGCCCATTTGTCTGACAAAGTAATATACCGTCTCTACTATTAAAGATATCAAAAAAAAGTTTTTATAAAAGTTGTAAGGTACAAAAAAATATATGTTCTAAAATTATTTTTAAACATACAGGATGGTCCAAAAAAGTAGGACAATAAAAAGATAAATTTTTTTAAATAGAACACCCCATATATTTTAGCATTGTTTGTTTCCTTACAAAATTGTCCATATGACGCCATATTTAGTTTTTTAATTTTTTGCAACGTTGCCAAACAAAATGCAAAATTCTTAAAATTTTGGAAAATACATGATAGTAAAAAATTACCTGTATTTCTCAATAAGAGTATCGAAAATCGAAAATTTCTTATAAGCTCTTAAGTTTAGGGATAGATAAACTGTCTTAAACCTTTAAGTACCGAAAATTTTGTACAGGGTGTTTCCTGTTGACATCCAAATATACAAAATTTTAAAATACAATAACTTTGTTTTTTCAAATGAAACACCCTATATTTATTAAGCTCGTCTGATAGATATTGTAAGTATCTTTTATTATTGTTAAGTCATACCTATACCTGAATTTACTAGTTTTGGCAATATTTCGATTTTTATTTAAATTTTGGTGAAAAAAACTATAATTTTTATTTTTCTAGTAAGCCATGACCAGCAAACTAAAAACAAATGTAATTAAATATTATCCCATATTAAAATAAATTGATAACCTAACTATGGTTACGTATTTATTTAATTTAATAAAATTTTGTTTTTATTACGCAACTTGATATTGAAAATAAGTTTACAAACATTCTAAATATAAATATAATAATTATAAATATGGCATTATATTCAATTACATTTATTTTGACTTTGCTAGTCATGGCTTACTAGAAAAATAAAAACTATAGTTTTTTTTCACCAAAATTTAAATATAAATCGAAATATTGCCAAAACTAGTAAATTTAGGTATAGGTATGACTTAACAATAATAAAACATACTTACAATATCTATCAGACGAGCCTAATAAATATAGGGTGTTTCATTTGAAAAAACAGAGTTATTGTATTTTAAAATTTTGTATATTTGGATGTCAACAGGAAACACCCTGTACAAAATTTTCGGTACTTAAAGGTTTAAGACAGTTTATCTATCCCTAAACTTAAGAGCTTATAAGAAATTTTCGATTTTCGATACTCTTATTGAGAAATACAGGTAATTTTTTACTATCATGTATTTTCCAAAATTTTAAGAATTTTGCATTTTGTTTGGCAACGTTGCAAAAAATTAAAAAACTAAATATGGCGTCATATGGACAATTTTGTAAGGAAACAAACAATGCTAAAATATATGGGGTGTTCCATTTTAAAAAAATTATCTTTTTATTGTCCTACTTTTTTGGACCATCCTGTATGTTTAAAAATAATTTTAGAACATATATTTTTTTGCACCTCACAACTTTTATAAAAACTTTTTTTTGATATCTTTAAAAGTAGAGATGGTATATTACTTTGTCAGACAAATAGGCCACCCTGTATAAACAATATTTTACATGATATCAAAGCATATAAAGCTTCCTCGATTGAAAAAGACTTTTTGAAAAGCATACATATGTGAAATATTGTTTTAATATAAAACTTTTCAAAAAACGATTTTTGTTGCAAAGCCTGCTTACTATTTTTTGTTTAAAGCCTACCTTTATTATTTATTAAGGTAATAAATCAATAGTTACAATAGTCTAACTCTATATTTCTATTAACATTTATAATTTGGATTTCGGTCATTGTATTCAAATTTATCTATTTTAAGAATGTTTTTTTTTATATATTTCTTTAAAAACAAAGAATACATTAACTTATACAGTGTGTCCACAGATAGAGTTTGGAAGAGGAAACACTTTCTAATTAGTAGGTACAGAAGAAAAAGTCATTCTTTATAAAAACGTCTGCTTGTGCTGAAACAACAATTTTGAATATCAGATTGACTATACAGGACTCGTCAGAAACAAATACTTTTGAAGAATTTTTATTAATACATATTATTCAATCATACATTATAAAACATTAATAATGTTTTTTCTGTTCAACCCTATATAGTTATTATCGTTAATCAGATATTCGAAATTGTTGTTTAAGAACAAGCAAAATTGATTTAATAAATCAAGGAATTAAAAATTAGAATTGAAAAAAAAATCCAAAAAACTAGTAAGGTTGTTTCTGACGAACCCTGTATAGTAATCGTAAATCTGATACTCGAAATTGTAGTTTTAACACATGCAGATGATTTTATAAAGAATAACTTTTTCTTCTATAGCTAACAATAAAAAAGTTTTTCATTTTCCAAACTCTATCCGTGGATACACTGTATATACAGTGACCGGCAAAAATTTGGACCCATATGGGAAACTTTTTTTATTATTGAAATTGTAAAAAAACTTTTTATGCCGGTAGCCTCTGCATGATTGGTAATCTAAACATTTATTTTTACATTAGTTACGTGACCACTTATTTGTCTGGAAAATTGAAAAATATATATTTTGTCGTGAAAATCTGGTATTAGAGTACAAGATATTGAAAAAAGTGTTTAGATTTTAATTTTATGCTGGTATGCAAATTTTAAATCAAAAATTCAAAAAAACATATTTTTTTAAAATTTAAAAAAATATCAAATGTTACTTTCATATTTCCATCAAGTTAATGAAAATATGTTAAATGATTAAAAACCAATATTTAAACATTTTTATTATCTTGAAAAAATGTTATTTGGTAAAATTCAAAATTTAGCTTTTTATTATGTAACTGGATGCGTCCAGGCCCTGTATCTAGCAACCATATTTACCAATTATAGGTATTTTTGGCACAATATGCTTACGAAAGACAGCCAAATTAACCAAATTAAAAATTAAAAAATGAATTCTTGGAATCAATTTCTAAAAATAAATAAATCGATTTCAAGTATTCTTTTTTCTAATTTTTAATTTGGTAGGAGCAATTTTAGGAGACACGTTAACACTTGTTTAAAATTAGAAAGAACTGCCTTTCGTAAGCATATTGTTCCAGGAATATCTATAATTGGTAAATATGGTTACTAGATACAGGGCCTAGACGCACCCAGTTACATGATAAAAAGCTAAATTTTGAATTTTAGTAAATAACATTTTTTTAAGATAATAAAAATGTTTAAATATTGGTTTTTAATCATTTAACACATTTTCATTAAATTGATGGAAATATGAAAGTAACATTTAATATTTTTTTAAATTAAAAAAAAAAAAATTTTGAATTTTTGTTTTAAATGTTGCACACCAGCATAAAATTAAACTCTAAACACTTTTTTCAAATAACTTTTTTCAATATCTTGTACTCTAATATCAGATTTTCACGACAAAATATATACTTTTCAATTTTCCAGACAAACGAGTAGTCACGTGACTAATGTCAAAACAAATTTTTAGGTTACCAATCATGCAGAGGCTATCAGCATAAAAAGTTTTTTAACAATATCAATAATAAAAAAGTTTCCCATATGGGTCCAACTTTTTGCCGGTTACTGTATATAATTACTTTACACATTATTATGCAAATGATAAACAAGACCAAGTTTCATATTTTTAGTATTCCAAACCAACAATTTTTTTCAAAAAAATATTTGGCTTTCCCTCACCCCTTTATTAAAGGAGAGGGAGCAATAAGTATTGGCCCTAAAATGCACATTGGTTTTTGAAATTATTATACATACATTTTTAATGAGGTCTATCTAGGAATGTTTAGGCGAAACCTTCGTTTTCTTAGTCGAGCATTAGTATAATGCCCGCTAGCAGACATCTGAAGAAAAATTATTATTCCTTTCTTTCGTTGAATCCTAGCTTTACTGACGAGTCATATGGCGAATCGCGTCTACGGATGGATTTGACGAAATGAAAGGAAAATCTTTATTTGATTTGTATTAGGTAGTTTTCGGAACTTTAAACCGATACCTATGGGTCAGCGCTACCTGGTCGGACTTCTGTAATAGTGACGAATGTCTCTACAGATAATTTCCTCTTAACATTTTGCTTATATAAGTTTATTAGAGATACTGCTATCCTTAACAGTGTCCAACAATGACACAAATGTCGCTCCGCACTGAGAAAAATGAATTATAACCATTATAAGAATTCTTATGGCCATTATAAGAATATCTAATACTATTTGGGACAGCAATACGAGCTAATACCAGTTATACACCAGGTATTGCTAGGAGCAGTGCGTAAGGATAAGTAAATTATGTTATACTGTTTATATGACACGGATGGTAACCATGAAGGTTTGTTCCATAGCGACTATAAAACGTACTTCTATAGGTATACACATTAGTTAAAAACGATTATACTGTTTATATGAAACGGATTATAACCATAAAGGTTTGTTCTATAGCGACTATAAAATGCTTCATAACCAGTACACACAGTTGAAAAAGAGTATACTCCAGTTTTATAACCGGTATAAAATTGTTTAGCTGCCAATATAAAACGTTTTATACTGTATGCCGATTCAAATTTTGTGCTTGCGCATACCCCATATTAATTTTTGATAAATTTATATATCACTTATCTCTTCACGCAAACTCCAAGCAACAAGCAAAATCTTGGATGATTGTATGTTTTAAGACCAAAAAATAATAATAGTAAAGAAATTATATTTTACAATATTTATATTGGTATTAACAAATTTCATTTTTTGATTTTACCATGTAACTACTGCTATTTCTCGGTTTAAAACATGTGCAATCGTATATCCAGAATTTAAAGTAAACAGATAAATGGTCGATAAACCTACCAAAAACGAATACAACAAAACAAAAGCTCAAATACCAAATATAAATATGTGATATTTGAAAGGATTACAAGAAAAAATTGGTTATTATTTTAAAGGTATTTATTTAACTAAAAAAAAAACGAAGAAGGGTATTTACTCTCAACACTTTCTAATCAAGAAACAACGAAAAATCTAAGATCATAAACACAGCTCTTTCTGATAATTTTACATCACCACAAATAAAGCTTAATAATAACCTCACAACACTGTTCACAAAAACAACAAACATTTGAAATAAGCCGACAAATGTCATCGTAAAACACGTCTTGATACGTCGAAGTCTCCCCCACTCTTGCAAATTAAAAGTTTGTTGCATAATAAATGTTTAATATCAAATAATAATTTAATTAATACACCCAAAAAAGCGTTTTATCGTTGGTATAATCTTTATGTTGTATAAAACTATTTTTATTTCCAAAAATAATGTTTTATTAAAATACATTCTTACAATTCTGGGCTTATATTTATAATTATTTTGTTTTGTTGCCCGTATAAAGAAAGAGGTAGTAATTCTGTATGCTGTTTGTTAATTAACTTTTTTGCTATAGTAATAGATTGTTCAATAGTGATTATTAAAAATGTTGCTACTGTTATAAGACTATTCTTAACAATTCTGTTTAATTAGTCAATTTTGCTCTGTGCGTGCCACATCTTGTTGGTGTATTCCACCACCAAATACTACATAAGAAGTTTTGAGTTATTCATTTTTCTCGTCAGATCCTAGCTCTATCAATGAGCCATGATATGGCGAAACGCATTTAGGGATGGATCTGCTAAAATAAAAATAGGATCTTTATTTGATAAAAAATTATTTCCAGCGATTTCTCTTGGCCCCTTTAATTTTTCGGTTTTCGAGATAAAGCCGACATCCTCGCTTTTATTTAAACACCCGATTACAAGTTTAATTAAAAACTTTATTCATATAAAATATAATGGATGTTGATTGATTAATTTGCGTTTATTTGTATTATTTAGGTCCCCTAAATCAATCTCCTGGTAACTTTAATTAGCCAGATAATTTCTATGAAAAAAATTGTATCAACAATGGTTTCTTGGAAATTATCTTGTTGGTAAAGTTATGAGAAGATGGATCTAGCGGACCTTGGTAACATAAAAAAAATATATTTTTAACCTATGTACGTACAACTAGCTCTTTTGAACAAATTACCCAAGTTATAAAAGGTAAAAATAGGAAATATTGGGAAAGACAATGTTGGAAAGAAAAAGGAAAACTAATTATGTCTGTATCTCTAAAAAAAAATTCGTTTTAACTTTAATAATATTAACCCCTTTTTATCCCTTTTAAGGTAAAATTTTTTTTTCTAAGCGTTATATTATTATGGAATATTTAACAAATAAATTTAACCCTTTAAGATTGGAGCAAACAATTGAAGTTAAAATTGCGGAACAACCTGAACGGTACCAAACCCAAAAATAATTTAATGGAGACCACAAAGTGTATATATAGAGAACTTAAATAATGAGCAATTATTATAAAGCTTAAAGGAAAACTATATTAAAAAAAATACAATTTTGGACAGGACATAGGTATTCAGGGTGTTCCATTTGTATGACAGTGATAATCAATAAATCATTTAGCTCATTTTATTCCGTACAAACAGTTTTTCTTCTATTCCTTTTATTATAAGTCACTCTTTCTGTTCTGTCAAACCTATCCATTAATTTTTCGAAAGCTGGTTTCTTTGGTTGTCGTCTGTCTGGATAAGGTTTTGTTGCCAACAAAGTATTTTTGTCACTTGCACCAAGAATGTAAATCATCTCGAACATTTCAGTACTTGAAAAATAATTTTTTTAAATACATGTTAGAATTAACGGTCAGCACCTAGTTTATAAGAAGACCTCATCGAAAAAATATTACTAGTTATACGTATTTTTCTTTGAGATTATATTCAATCACATTTTTTTTTACTTTGCTGGCCATGTCTAACTAGAAAACCACTGTACAGAATATCAAGAAAAAAAGAAAGATTTGAACAACCAAATTTAATTTAAGTAATTAGATAGTAGTTGGCTGAATTCCTAAGGAACTGTGGGCCTGGCTCCGAAAAACTCATTCGCATTTAGTGCAACTCGCCGATGCATTTTCCCCTCCCTTAATTCTACTCTATTTCCGGTCCTGGTGTATGTTTTTCACTCATTCTTCGACCCCCTTCCCCCTCTCCAATTTATAGCTACGGCCATGGACACGCTTAATATGTTAAATTTTGACTTTATCCCTTTTACCATAACACTGCTACGAGTTAATTTTAATATAGAAAAGAAAAATACACTGAAGAGGAGGATTTTTATAGGTACACTTTTTGATTGAAGGAGTAAATATATTGATCATTTACTAGCAGCAAGTAATTTATCTTCTCAACAACCGCCAATTATCTAAACCAATTAACATGTTCTAATATGTAATAAGAGTAAGTACTTATTAACTTGCTTTTAAAATTGAGAGAGTTTTAACAACCTTATAAAACATACAGAAATTTATAATACAGAGTTTTGAAATAGTCAGTCATCTAAATAACAAGAACAAGCTTTCGAATTTCAAAACACAAATCATTAAAAACTTTTGAATACTTAAAAAGGGATCTTTTGAGCAAACAATTTAAACAAAACGAAATTGTAGGTTCATAACTTTGCGGCAGAAGTAAAATTTTAAAACAGAAAAAAAATTAAAATTTTTGTAAGTTAGCTGATCAAATTTAAAAATTATTTTTTTATATATCAGTGGCAGCTCGTGACTTGTTAAAGAGACAGTGCGGTAGATATAAACAATAAAAATTTAGAGGCATACATATGGCTTTTTTATTTGCAATTTTAACACCAACATAAAAATGTTTGCTTGACCTAAGAATAATAATGCCACTAAGAAATTTAAGTTATATTATACAGGGTCCATAAAAAAGTTATATTTTATCTTAAATTCTAGAATTTTTAAAAGTGTATCTTGTTAAACTAGTGGATAACTAACACTAAATTCAAAGTTTAAATTAAAAAATTTATATTGGTCATATTCTACATATTATGTATGTAACCAAAAGGCATTTGATAAAAATTAATTAATATCTGAACATTTTTTGTAACTAGTTTTAGGATATAATAAGGCAACTATTGCCTTCATAATTTATCGCACATTGTTAATATAGCTTACATATTTTAATGATAAGATTAGTTTATTCGATACTAAAAATGATTTTAAGAATATCCTTTTCCAGATACGATTTTAAGATATTTTAAGTTTTTGTCGCACCCTGTATAGTATAACTTAAATTCTTATACAGAAAAAATATATTGGCAAGCAACACATTTTTCAAGCATTACAATTTTTTCAAAAAATTGACAATAAAAAGTTTCCCATAACTAAATATGTGTATTGGAATCGTAAAAAAAGTTAAAAACTAGCCAAGGTACACTTTAAAGCACACTTACGCAGTAGTTATCTATACATATGTAAAACTAAATGGATCAACATAATATCTCTGTTGGAACAGAAAACCCACTTCGAGGTTAGGTAGGACGATCAAATTTTCCACATGTCGAGATTAACATCGAGAAAAATCTGAAATTTTTAGATTTTTCACCCCGGATCGTTATAAATATCATCAATCATAAAAAAACAATGAATAGAACATTTTTTATAGTTTAAAATGTAACTAAATTTATGCTTGGTGCAATGTTACTGTATAAGACCAGGTTGATTTCATTTTAAAGATCAGTAGAGGACAAACTGTAAGAATTTCAGTGGCGATTTCAATCGTGTTTCTTTTTTTTAGAGTTGTAAAAATATTAACAACACTATCATAATATTGATTTGTTATTTCATGAGAGAATATCACAAACAAAATAATATTGTAATAATTAAATAGTAATAGGAGGCTTTAAGCTAATAAAATATTGATATTTATAACGAATTATGAATTACTATTCACATAAAAAAAACTATCGACACACACAATTTTTATTTTGCATAGGTATTTTCTGTCTCTATTTTACTCCGTAGGTGTCTGTTTTACAATGCGATTTTGTCAAAAAATTTGTTGGTAGATTATGAATCTATGAATTTATAATGATTTTAATTTAAAAATTCCTTTAATAAATACGACTGGAAGACTTTATCAAGAAAATAATAGAGTTGAGTTATTATGTTGCACAGAAAAAAAATTGGCTGCGTTGGTGAAAGCGCAACCTAGATAAAATATAAATCCATGCTATCACTTCATTAGGGACGAAGATTTTCGTTTTTTATTAAAAGATCCCCCAGACCAACACGAATTCGCTGCCGACGCGCGATATTTTCGCACCCTGCCCTTTGATTACCATTACGACGAATTTGCGTTGGTCTGGGGAATCCTTAATCGAGTATTTTTTAAATATTTTTCCAATATGACGGTAATCAGTGCCTTTATTTATAGTGTGGAACATTTGTTTATTTAATTCAGAGTGAAGTCCCTTTTTTATTGACTAGTAGACTTTTTATTACGAAAAAACTAATACAAAAGATTTTTCCTTTTGGTAATTCCATCCGGGGACCTATGTATTTCTATATATCAATTTTTATCAAAGCTAAGAGAAAATAAAAGAGAGCTACAACTAGTTATCAGCCATTGATGACATTGATAAAGTACGAGATAATTTTATGTCAATCGAATCAATGTCCGATTGTTATTCCGTCAGAAAATTCTTTCATGATAAGATAAAATAATTCGCAAAAAAACAATTATTTATTTATTAAAAATACAACAAACAAAAGGTGATATTTTGTAATTTATGTGGATTATAAAGCTTTCAAAGTTTTGATGTCCTTGAAGTATGGGTGTCATAGTGATTGAAGACTATCCGTGTGTCGTTTTCAGTTAAATGTTGATATGATTGGGTGATTTGTGTAACATGACAAGAAAATAACAAAATTTAATTGGCTGATGAAACTGTCAAAAAATATTCTCTATAATTTTTGCATATCTTGGGACCACATTCATTCAACTAATTATTTCTTTTTTTCAATCGTTAAAATATAATAAATACATTTCTTTAAAAAAATATATACCATATTCTAGCCGAAACATTGGGGCTTTTTAAAAAGGCAATTTCTCGTAACAATTTTTTAATTTAGTAAAAAATATATCGTTAAAGCTTTAGTACCTTTTACTCCCACACCGAGTTTATCATTTTTTGTGGTAAAACTCACCTAAAAATATCTAAAAGGTTATGATTATGTAAATTGATAAAGGAAACGAGATAAACTAAATTACGTCTTTGATATTAAGGACTTTTCATTTAAGTTAACATTTGTTAAAATAAAGTAATCAATCGATTACTATTCATGTGCCAATTTTTGATCATTTATAAAAAAATTAAAGTTTCGTTATAACTCCTACATGTAAAGAAAATACTTCCAAGACTAAAATAGTACATTGTATATCTAGTACGAAAAGTTGAACATTTCCGGACGATCGTAAAGATTGTGTGTCGAGGTGCAAGCCGAGACTGGCAATACGGGGTCCGGGAATGTGAAAATAGAAATTTAATAATAGAACTTAAATTATTAAAATCAACAAAATTTTGAAATAAACATTACTAACTTTGTTCACAAATAAGAGATGCTATAAAATATGTGTGTTGTAACAATAAAAATATTGAATTTTCAGTCTTAACGCATTTTAGTTTATAAGTAGCTGTACAGAAATAATATTTCCTTATAGTACAATAATAAATACTTCCATTGCCTAGCAACAACTAAGGGCAAGGAAATATTGACTTTTTCTTTGAGAAGTGTTATCAAAAATGTCAATATTTTCGATCGATTTTCGGAAAAAATTTTACTAAAGACTTTATTGACTTGATATCATTTGTAAACATTAATGTGAGCATTGAAACTAGTGTTATTAAAAATTTGCCCAAGGAATAACAAATTAAAATTTTTATATACAGTGTGTCCAAAAAAGTATGCAACATATGTAAAAGTTTTTTATTACCGATTTCTCAGAAAATTTTATTCTTGATAAAAGTTGGTGCATGCCTTGAAACTATAAATGCATATTTCACATTTTACCTGCGGCTAATAGTAAGGGAGAAAATACCATTTTTTCGAAATTTCATTAAGAGTAAAGTACCTTAGTTATTAGAAATACAGCAAAATTTTATATGGAAATATTATTGCAAATTAGAAACATAGCCTAAATATGAAATTTGAGTTACGAGTCTCAATTTTGTTTTTTATATTTTATATGCATTTTTTTAAAGTAGGTTTTTGGACTTTAGCTTACTGGGTGAAAATGACAAATAAATTAGTAGTTATTTCCAGTACTATGAATAGGGTTGAATTTTATTATAATTTAGCTTCGAACAGAAGTTGGCTAAAATGTGTTTAAGTAGGCGTGCAACACGCTTATATCTAAACCGACCCGGTTCATTGAAAAGTTTTTAAAAGTTTGCAACTACTTAATGCATTTTTATTATAAACCCACGTTTAAGTTATTTGATACATATATTAAAATTGCGTAAACGAAAAATCGACCAGAGGCGTACCGTTTAGGGGAAATTAAAGATTAGAAAAAGTAAAATAAAAATTGAGACACGTAACTTAAATTTCGTATTTGGGCTATGTTTTTAATTTGCAATAACATTTCCAAATAAGATTTTGCTGTATTTCTAATAATTAAGGTACTTTACCCTTAATGCAATTTCGAAAAAATGGCATTTGCTCCCTTACTATTAGCCGCAGGTGAAATGTGAAATATGCATTCATAGTTTCAAGACATGCACCAACTTTTATCAAGAATAAAATTTTCTGAGAAATCGGTAATAAAAAACTTTTACTTATGTTGCATACTTTTTGGACACACTGTATACATTAAAATTATTTTGTAGATTAATGTCGGATGGTATGAAGATTTTTAACCACAATTAACTAACCAGCAAGTTTGACTATAACATCCATGACATTGGAAGAAATAATTTTCTCACAATCATACTGGCGCAGTTACCTTAATTTTTAATTTACTAATCAGGCACCTTTGATTGTGAGTTAATAAAAATCTCTAACGGTGTCGATGTAATTTATGTCACAGTGAAACTTGCTGGTTAGTTAATTAGGGTTAGAAATCTTTATGCAACCCAACATATTAGTAACAAGTGTTTAGAAAGATTAAAATTATACACGAACACGCGGACTCCACAATATTGAGCGGTATGACTAACAACTATTTATTTCACTAAAATTTTTATACTTATGATATACATTTTCAATAACACAATATTTAGACTAAAGTTCTTAAAATACAGGGTGTTTCTCAATGACGTGCTAATATTTTAGAATGTAATTCCTTAGGTCATCTTATGAAGAAAAATTTAAATGAACGTGATTGAATGAATGATGCGTTGTTCATTCTTGATTAAAACAATTAAATTAAAATTGAGACTTATTATGGTTAGGTTGGCTATTACAAAAAAAAATGCTAGAGAGGTCTAGCAACCAATTTGGAACATATAATCATATAAACTTTTATTTATAAAATGACCCAAAGAATCATACTCTGAACTATAGCACTTCATTAAAGTAGATGGAATACCAAAACCTAGTTTTTTTAAGAAAGGAAACAATCCCCGGATTTTTTAAATACTCCATTTTTTTCTTGAGAAAACCCGAACATACGTCCCTACTCAACTCTTGAATTGCTTCATTTTAAATTTTTTTATAGGTTAAAAGCACTTAACATCTGTTTTAACTAGTTAGTGGGAATATAATGTTTTAATATTGAATGAAGGTTTCTGGTCAGCTAAAAGTAAAAACCTGAGAGTTTACTGCCAAAAAAATTGTAAATTATAATATTTTAGAAATCGTAAGATAATAATTCTGAATCATGTTTTAAGACATTTGATAAAAAAACCAAAACGAAATAATAAACAAATTAAAAATCAAACTTGCTACTACTTTTAAGTAAAAGCTAAATACTTTATTTTCAGGCAGAGCATGTTCGGTTGATCCTTAAGACATTACATTATTAGAATCTGGTCGTAATTAGTAGTTGTTTTTTTGGTCGGCTTTGCCTTGATTTTAGCTAATATCTCGATAGCGAAATTTGAGATATAACAGCCCCTTGAATTTTATTCATAATTCATGCGATATAAGACATCGATTATACTCAAACAGACCTACTGTAGATATATTCTTTTGGGGATATAAATCAGTTATTGGCTTTCATTAAAAATAAACTTGGCAAAAGGTCCCTTGCCTCAAGATTAACTAAAAGAAAAATATTTCTGTATTTTTTCAGTATAGCAATTTTAATTATCCATATGATCTGATCTGATAAATATCAGTTTTAAATAAGAAATCTTTTGTATTTCGTGAAGTAAAAGATATAAACATATTTTGCCATCTGACTACGTTCCTTTGCCTCAGATCCGCTAGATCAATCTTCTGGTAATTTTACCAGCCAGATAATTTCTATGGAAATAATTGTCTCAACAATGGTTTCTTTGGAAATTATCTTGTTGATAAAGTTATTAGGAGTTGGATCTAGCGGACCCTAAGAACTTAATAAAATATCAATAAATTTATAATTTTCACAAATTGACAAACGTAATTGGTTGGCTAGCTGTAATAAATATAAAGATGTTCTTCCTTGCTCTAATGCATTCTATTGGGTGACGTCAATAAAACAAGTTACTAGTCTAATATTCAAACTAAATCTATTGACTACTCTATCAATATCAGCGTTGCAGCAATCCCCTTGATTGTGCTATATCAACACTTATATTGAATTGCATACAAAGCATACACATTACAAATAATTGAACTAATTCGGTCAACTTATTATTTCGTTATTTTCTAATGTTAAATAGGAAACACATCTATTTGTATACACTTAATATTATATTGCAATTTTCTTAGCTATACTTCTATCACACCTCCTACGAAAATTTAAAAAAAATAGAGAAAAAAAATGTTTGATGTACTATGTATCAAAATACATTTTTGTCCTATTTTTATGTATCTCAATTAACCTATTTTCTATTTTAATTAAAACATTTGGAGCCTTATCCTCAACTACCAGATAAGGACCGTTATAAATAGCATCTTTTTTGTTTCCAGCATCATTTTTTACCAAAATCTTGTCACCAGGTAACGCAACTCACAAAACCACTAAAACTGAAAACCCAGTCCTTAATTATAAATATCACAACTTGTGATTATTTTTAATTAACGCACTGTAGTTGATACAGTAGGTACCTAGCATAAAGCGATTACGAATATACTGATGAAATTCAATTTACAATGCTCCGTATTTTAGAAACATCAATTTTAAAATCAGATTTTACTTAGAATGATATTTTAGCCATCACCCTGTATAAAAAGACATAAAGTGTAGTCAAACATATTATACTAAGTAGTCTAAGAGACAGCTCACCCAATAAACTAAAATTATAGTGTATTGGCAGAATTTTAAAAAAAATATGGGCGTTTAAAATTCAATTATTTTTAACATATTCCAAAATAATTAATGGACGTAGTGTATTAAAATCGAAGGGACATGTCCTGTCGATCTACTTGTTATGTAAATGCATTTTACAAACCTTATAAAATACTTAAAATAAATTTATATTGTAGAGAGTTTTAAATATTAAACCATTCAAATAACCCCAACAAGCTTTTGCATTTCAGTACAAATACCATTAAAAACTTTTAACTACTTAAAAGGGATCTTTTGGAAAAACAATTTAAAGCAAAATTAAATTGAAAGCTCAAAACTTCCGGATACCGTGAAAAAGACGTAAAAATAATTGAATATTATTATAGGATGTGTTTTATAATAAAATATTAAGGCATTTAAGAAAGAATTGCAGTGTACGGCTGCAGTCAACCAATAACTATTTTCTTTGAAAATATTATAAAAATATATATAATAGTAGAATAAGAAACTATATAAATATTTCATAACTAATGCTGTCGAATACCTAACTATTATAATCTAATAAGTAGAAATGTTGTGCTACCTGCATATATATATTTTTTTTTATTTAAAAACGTTTATACCTGTTGTGGTGAGTTTTAAATTTAGTGCATTGAAATATTTAGACCTCGGTCTCCTAGTTATCTTTTACTCGTATCGATGCTTTACCGATAAATAATTTTTTCTACTCCCATATGGAAATTTGCTGTTTCCTTTACACTTACGTGGCGAGTAAAGTAGGCTATTCCAGTTAACTGTGCGGCCAAATTTCATAACAATCCTAGTTAGGTTATGAAACTGACCAATCATAGTAGTCAATTACAGCAGAGGAGCCAAATTTACATGTTGTTCTTAAAAGTACTGACCAATCACAGTATATTATTCTTTCTCAATACACTAAATTATATAATTTAAATGTATATGGTACAATATGTTATTAATTTGTTCAATATAACAGAATCTATACGCATTTATAATAGATTTATCAATAATGCAACCTGCTGAATGTGCATGGAAAATTAATTTCATGTAGCATCATTATTCAGTTGGTTTTACCATAATTAACTAAATGCTTCGATAGTCGAGACGGTAGAGCGTTTTACTATGGATCCAATGGTCGTGAGTTCGAGCCCGGCAACCTACAAACTTTTTTTTTACATTTTCTAGCATAAGGTAGTAGAAAAAATATTCTGTGCAACTCGATTGGATTGTCTATATCGCACTCGAAAGTTACCCAATTTACTTTCTCGTGTAATGTAGACATCATATCCACTCTTGTTGTACAAACTACTATTATCGACACATTCTTGCAAAATCATTTCAATTCTATTTAACAAAACAGTAAGTACTAAAATAATTTTTTTTTATAAATTGTAAGAGGTTTCATCTCAAGAAAAGTGTTATTAAGAGAAAGTTTATCTCTTTTAATAACAGTTCTTGTTCTTTAAGTTCCGACCGCGTTTAAATTTGTCGTGATAAAATGATGTTTTTCTTGACCTAAATTACAAAAAAACTATGCATATTAATGACTTTTATTTTCACCAATGGAAAAGTGTACAGTGTACATGGGTGTGGAAAAATTGTTTTAATGCAGAAATAAAAATTCGAAGAAAAAGATATGTTAATGAAAATTCTAACATAATTATTATTGTATTATTGGTAAAAATATAAAAACATTTTTTAATGAAAATGGCTTTCTGACCCTCTCCAATTTATGTAGGAGCAAAATTTAAAAAATATTAAGCTTTTTCTGAAAATTGTATTTTTTTAACTCTATTGTAATATTTTCAAGAAATCTACTATATGATATGAAATATATTGTGTGTTTTTTACTCTAGGGCCAGTTCTCGTAAATATTCATAATAACGGCAGAATTGAAAGACCTAGATAAAAAAAAATGTACCAATCCTCTTAGGTTATTGACGCAGAACGCAATTTTATAGCTTAAGTTCACACTTCAGAACATTTTTGTGACAATTTGAAATGTATTTCTTTCACCTAAGTTTATTTAGGTTTGTTTAAAGGTTGGAGACAATGACGTTTCTTGAACGGCAGTAGAGTTTTGGACTTGCATTGTCTTTATTTGTTTAGAATCACTACGTTTCAAATGGCAAGAATATCCAATTGTCTACAGGTAAATAAGTATAATACCAATTGAAACGTTCTTCTCTTGAAAATAGGAATTGTTAAGGCAGCATTCCAATAGTTCCATGATGGCATTTGTAGGTAGATTCTATAGCCAAGAGGAAGGACTACCAATGGGCTCATCTCTCTCGCCCATAATCGCCAACATTTATATGGAATGGTTCGAATCCGAAGCAATAAAACAAGCAAAGAAGAAACCAAAAATATGGCTTAGATATGTGGATGACACCTTCATTATTTGGAACGGAAACGAGGACGAACTCAGAGAATTCTTACATCACATTAATAACTTTGCACCGACAATTAAATTTACCATGGAGAAAGAAGAGAACAACCAATTACCTTTTCTAGACGTCACTGTAGAGAAAAATGGCAACACCTTCCTAACCTCAGTGTACAGAAAACCTACACATACAGGGCAATATCTCAATTATACATCAAACCACTCAAACAACACAAAACATGGCATAGTAAGAAACCTTGTGGATAGAGCAATTACTCTCTGTAACTCAAACGAAGCTCTCAAAAGAGAAACTAACCACATCAAGACCGACCTCAACAAGAATGGCTATCCCATGAAACTGATTGACACAATATTGGAAAATCGCAAGAATCGGCCAAACACACGTAAAGCAGAGAAAGAGATACAACAAATACTCAATATTCCGTATGTTAAAGGAGTATCTGAGAAAATAAGAAGACTAGGAAAACGATACAACATCGAAACAGTATTCAGCTCTAGAGACACTTTAAGAAGCCACCTAACGAAGACGAGACCAGTAAGCCAGAAAGACAAGAAAAATTGTGTCTACCAGATCCCCTGCGAATGCGGCCAGTTTTACATTGGTGAGACACTAAGACCACTAGAAGTAAGGATTAAAGAACATCGGAATAATACCCGAAAAGGAGAGACCGAAAAATCAGGTGCAGCTGACCACGCCTGGACGCACGGCCATCATATCATGTGGACAAAAGCGGAAATCCTGCAAAAAGAACCGCACTGGAGGAAGAGGAAGTTTAAGGAAGTTGCTACCATATACCAAAATCCAGGTTGCTTTAGTAAGCCTTCATTAGACATGAGAAACGTCTGGAAACCCTTGTTAAGTAAATGTAATCTTAGAATAAGACCACCCAAGAGTTAAACGCATGATTCATCGAGCATGACGTCATCGAGCATGACTCATCAAGCATGACTCATCCAGTTATGCGTCATCACCTAGCAACACGCATGACTCCGCCCACTAGTCATGCGTCACAGCACCTGCCTAGTATAAATAGAGCTGTAGTTACCGTACTTATTCAGTATTCACCTGAAGACGACTGGAGATACTTACCAGTTGAAACGTAGTGATTCTAAACAAATAAAGACAATGCAAGTCCAAAACTCTACTGCCGTTTATTTAGGTTGTTAACATTTACTAATTTACAAGCCTATGTCCATTTGATGATCTATAAAAGTGTAATAGTAAGCTTGGAAATAAAAAAAAATCTTAGTTATTAAGTTAAATAACCCTTTCATATATCTAGTTAGAAAATTTCGGTGACCTTGTACCATGTAGTAGGCCAAGTAATACAAGTTACAAATATTCTTTATTTTTTAAAAAACACTTTAGTTCAGTCATTATAAGTAACTAAAATTATAATTAAACATGAAAAACGCGGGTTAACTAAAGGAGTTAGGACATCAGCAAGAAATACACGACCACTCTATTGCTTGGGAAAGTACTTTCCTGATGGTGAGCCTTTATTTGGTTAGATATATCTATATTATTTATTATCAGTTCTTGAGTCAGTGCTTTTTACTCTGAAACTCTTAAAATTGACCAGCTATAAAACGTTGACAAATTATTAACGAGGATACTGCTAAGGTAACAAATGATGTGATTCAAACTTACTTCTTTTAAATATTGTGGCGTATCCAAATGGTAGGCGACTGTAGTTTTATATATACAATTAAATATTTAACGTAAAGAACACTTCCGCAATTGGAGCAAAGTAATTGGTTCTGGGGCAAAACTGTTCATTGCTTGAAAGATTTAGACTAGTAGTAATTATTAGGGCACCTTACACTTGAATTGGAGCAAAGTAATTGGTTCTGGGGCAAAACTGTTCATTGCTTGAAAGATTTAGACTAGTAGTAGTAATTATTAGGGCACCCTTACACTTGAATATTTACTCTCCGAGTAAGTGTTCCTTCGAGCTTTTATAAAGTTTTGCAACCCTTACCAGATGGAAGAAGGGGCTCCTTTTTGCTATGCCAGCAATAATTTTGCAAGTTAATTAAAGAAGGGATTTGCCTAGATGTACTATTCAAAATTAAACCCTTTATCCCAACCAATTCAAACAATTATTTTAATCAACTTTCGTCTACAAACTCGTCCTACGAAACTAGAAATCTCCTTGTCCTTGTTCTACACACTATCTTTTCACTACACCTATTCTTATACCTATTCCTATCAGACTAAACACCTATTAAGAGTCTTAGCATCACAGCAAAGTATGAGATGAGTTATCCATCCTTAAGGGTACCAATCCATATCGGACATTACCCCTTCCTCCAGGGTCGAAGACCACGGCGACCAACTTTTAATATATTACCTGACTTGAAATTCCATGGAATGAAGAATACAAGACTTTTAGGGTAGGGTTGTACGGATATCTAGCGCAGTAGCTTTAGGAAAGGCATCCCTCATAACGGCTTTTGGGTTACTGTAATTCGCCCAATTATGTTGAATATTGTCGCTATTATTTCTTTCAGTGGCTACATTTTAGAGCTGTACGTTATTATACTATTTATTATGATATTAAACATCTTTATTTTGTTTTCTTTGCTAATAGATTTTTCGTATAATCCGGTGTCCTATATATTGGTGACATTTTGCAAACCAACAAAATTCCTCTAAACGGTATTTCAAACGTGATTTTCTCGGAATCCACACAAACAATTTTGTAAACACCTGTTTCATATTTAGCGGCAAATATAATTATTTCCAGCCAATCGAGAATCCGGTTTCAGGATCAACCAGTGCGGATATTTTAGCGCCTGAAAAATCGATTAGCGGGATTTTGTTGGTTGGCAAAATGTCCTCATTGTGTTAACTTTATAAATTTTAAAAATACATTGGCGTCAGTTCTTGCTTATCTAGAAAGAAAAATTGACTCAGCTAAATATTGCCATGTGACTTGCATTGCCTGTCACCTTTTTTTTAGCACTTTAAATTTTGGAATCTAACATATTTCGTAAATGGCATTCTTTAATTACTTATTACTTACTAATACAAATATATTTAAAGTGAAGACAGACAGACACAGACACAAAGTGAAGTCATTGTATGTACTTTAATGCAAAATACAGATGCACAAATTTATCCGCTTGCCGCTAACTTTTCTTTCCAAAGTGAATAATTTTACGCACTGAAGAATTTTACTTACCATAAAGTAAACAAGCATTACTTTTATGCATAGTCGTAAAAAAAACATAATATATTTTTTATGTCGAGGATTTTTTCACTTGTTAATGGGAAAAATACATTTTCACGATTTTTCCTGTGTCGTAAAAGCATTGTGGCAATTTCAAAGGTAATTTTTCGTTTATTTTAGACCTTTTTCTTTCAATTTGCTGAACTTGATTTTATTTTTTTGGCATTTTAGTTTTTTAAATTACCATACATTTACAGCGGGTTGCATATAGAAATATAGTTCGCTTAGCTTAACCGCGTATTAAAAAGACACAATTTAATCAGGGGCTGGCAAGGCCAACTTCGTATTTGTGCGAAATAAACTTATATTTTACAAGAACTGGCATCTGACAGCACTGACAGCGGCCATCTTTTGCAAAATCCAACGTAATTTGGCGCAAACACGCAGTCTCTGATTACATTTTCTTCGTTTCAATACGCGGTTAAGCTAACCGAGAATAATTTTTCTTTATGCCACCCACTGTAGTTGGGTCCGCGGATGAAGTTAACAATAGGGAAAAGTCTTTATTATTGATTTTATTACCAAAAGTCATATTTTATAAAAAGTTTTGCTGGTTATAAAAAAATTTAGTATTCGATGTATAATAATAATAATAGATAATGGGCTCTTTCACTAAATTTTGATTTTGGTTGTAGTGTATAAAGGAACATAAAATAAAATTTTCGGTGTTTTTACTTTCTGATATTTTTAAGCCATTACTGAGAAAACAAATAAATAAAAAAACTATTAGAACAAAAACGCGGACTTTATCGAAACTACGTCATCAAAATGGAACTGACAATGTTGCCAGTGTTTTTGTAAAATGTTTATATTGTAATACGAATAATGACTGAAAAATAATCCAATAGAAATAATAGTCCAAAACGGACTTATCTGGAATAATAAAAAAATTACCATATCATTTCTCAAGTACTATATTTTGTCTTAAAATAAATTTAATAAACTTCTAAGCACAATATTTTTTTTAGACCGTATGTAACTTATAAAACAGTTTACATTTGGCAACACTGAAATTAATCCCAGAAGGCAGCTTGGATGACAGATTTAAAAAAATCCTAACCCACTTTATTTGTTGACATTTCAATGGTTTGATGTTATTTTATATTTGGTTTAAATTAATTTACATGTATAAATACAGATATGCCCGAAACAAACAGTACTGAAACTAAGTTGGCGGTGTTTTTATGCGTGCGCTGTCACACTCAAGTTAGCTAGTATAGACCTGTCAAGTAAACCTCAAACAAGTAATTAGTAGGGCCTAATTGTTAAAAATGGTGTTAAGTACAGAGGAGAAAGTGTTTCTGGTAGAGCATTATTTTCGCTCATACGGAATGGGCCGACATAATAGTGCAAGTTTGCTATACGTGTCTGATCAATTCACACAACGGTTTAATAAACGTTCTCCAAGTAATGCTGTAATTTTGAAGGTTATACCTCCAGACGCATACATTTGGGGCATGGCTAAAAATGCCGTTTTCAAACGGGCACCACAAACCATCGATGAATTAAAGGATGCCGTTAGAGTCTTCTTCGCAGCTCTGAGACAACCCTTATTCAATAAGATGACCAGAAACTTAGAACATCGTTATGAAGTCTGTCTTGAACGAGGAGGTGCACATTTAGAACATATAATAAAGTGTAAATAATATGTATTTTTTAAATATATAATACGATTTTGTTTATTTCGGGCAATACTGTAAAAGTGTCTACCAAAAAACCTAAGCGTTGTGTTGTAAAGTGCTGCTCAAATACCAGCGTCAGCGTTCCAAATAAAATATTCATATCATTTCCAAAAGGAGAGGCGCAACTAATCAGAAGAAAAGAGTGACTGATGGTTAGGATTGCCCCACACGTAACTCTCGAACTCGAACCTTATAATATGGTTTGTGAGGACCATTTTAATGTGAGTATTATTTAAACAGCACAAGACATCTATAGCAATAAAAAATAATTTTTTTTAAACGAAAAGAACTAAACTTGTAAGTGTTTTATGAAAAATGAATATAACTTGTGTGAAAGTCTCTTTAAATTAAATTGTATATTACTTATTTATGTTTGTTTTAGCTGCAGGAGGATGCAGCTAATTGGATTCACTATAAAACTATGGGCAATAGAATATTTTTAAAGCCAGATGTTATTCCTTATTTATATTTGAAGCGTCCACCAGCATCTGAACTGAAAAGCCAGCTAACCAGATCTGCCAAAAAAAAAGAAAAATGGAGTTTGTTCATGCTAGAAACACTACACACGCACTACTCGTTCTATAGTTGTACCTGAGATTAATAAAAATGTTCCTTTAAAGCTATGTTTATTATATTTTATATTAATAGTATTAAGGTATTGAAACCAGATTGTCGGGGTCTTGTGATAAAAATAAATTGGGTATCAACCAAAATGTGTTTTAATTTACTTATTTCTCAAGCTTTCTACATTTTTTGACCAATTATACTTTCTTATATAAATTAAGTAGATTATAGAGTAGATTTTTAATAATAATTAACTTACCAGTAACTTTGACGGTGACATGACATTGGTAAAAATACTTTTCTCACAATCACAGTGGCCCGGTTACTCAATTTTTATTTTACTAATCAGGCAACTTTGATTGTAAGTAAATAATGCCTGCCTATGTCATTTATGTCCAGTGAAAGTTACCGGTGAGTTTTATATTTTTAAAAATCTTTTTTCGACCCAACATAACTATTTTTTTAATACTAATCATAATCATAAAATTTTTGGTTAAGCTAAGCATAAGCATTAAAAGAAACCTGTCTATAAAAGGTTACCTACAATAAAGTAAAAGATGGCAAATAAACATTTTAAACTTTATTATTATTCTTTTACATGTTTAACATTAATGGGAAAATCTGGCTTTCCCAACACATTTTTGCATAATTTATAATATTTGTACACTTGTCTTCACCTAGAGTAACTTCCATAATATTAACTCGAGGATTCCAAGGTACCAATGTTGGTCCTGCTTTATTTACTAATGTTACTAACCAAGTCCATTTTTGCATCCCCTACCTTGGCTAGTATTGCTTATTTCCAGTAACAAATTCTAAAAGTCACTGAAGGCTCTTCACTTCTCCTATGTAGCCATAAAAGAAAGGCAATGCCATGTTTACAGTCTCCTAAAATACAATAAATTGGTATAAATAACAAATAAATGTCCAGCAAGCAGTCGTTGAAATGAAATTTTAAGGTTTACCATTACATTTGACAAATTAAAAGATCTTCTTTCGAACCCTACTTAACTTTTACTTTGAAGGCAAAAATGTGTACTTATGGAAAACTTTACGAAGGTTACTTTAGTGTAACCCAATATATCATTGTAAATTTAAATACAGAAATCATAGACTTACCTTCACTGGCAGCACAATCTTTGCATTCACAACTAATAACAACCTCTTATTTTAAATCAATTGTAGCTTCCACATAGTATCCTTTGTTCTGTACCTTATGTTCAGGTGTAATTTTAACATGTACAATACATAAATAATTTTCTCTTTTGACTTGAACATAGCCTACTGCATTGTCACTGTATGATGATTTTTGTGCTCTAAAAGTAAATAAAAATACATTGGTATTAAATGGAAAAGATAGTTTTAACCTCAGATCGAGCCTCAGATTAAATAATCTGACTTTAAAATTTGTTTTAGTTTATCCCAAATATGTAAAAGCAAAGGTCAGAAAGACATAAAAAAAAAGAATATTTTAGATAATGTATACACTGGTTGTTTGTTGTTTAAAGGATAATTTGCAAAAAGTCTACTTACTTTGTTGTTTTTAACTTCAGCACTGAAAAAGTTTGAGTTTGTAACGAAAAAGTCGTTCACCATTTCGGCATTCACCTTGCGAAGATTATCAGAAGATCCTTTCTCAAACTTGGTTCCATTATCAAGTAAATAAAAAGAACAAAACAAAAATTAATAAAAATTCCACACCATTTCAGATGTCAACAAAAACATAAAAAGACGAACAGCTGTTTCCCGATCGATACGATCCCTGTAAGCATTCATGCGCCGGTCCGCGCATGCTCAGTAGCAACGTTCTTTCGAACCTACGTCATAGATCGCGCCTGTTTTGGGTTTTTAAATTTGTTCGAATTTAAGCAGGTTTTTAATGAGCTGAAAAAAACTAATAATGGTATGACCCAGCAACAGTTTTATTGATCAAAACTACTTATAATAGCACCGACTTAACAATTTAAATGCCAAAACTATCAAATTTGAGAATAGTGAAAGAGCCCGTTAGGAAAACATAAAAAAGCTTAAGGCGAGAAGTGTCATTATTTATTACTTTTAATCAAGATCCTACAACGTACATTTTGAAATAAAATTGCAACTATTTAACATAAAATAATAATAGTGGTTTCATGTAATTATTCCAAATAATTTAACAAGAAAATAAAGTCAGTGGATTCTTATTCTAATTTTAAATATTTGTATCCGTATTCACTAAAAAGGTTTCAATTTAGACCTAGACCATCGAATTAGTTAGATCTTATATCATCCCAGTTGTGATTTCGTCGTGGTATTATTCTGATATGCGATATGATACTTTTGTATTATAAATTGACTAGACTTACTTAACAAAACTACCAGTATGACAAACAATGCATTAATTTTTTGGTTAAAAGTAATAAGTAATGGTATTTCTCTACTAAAGAATTTTCATGTTTTCCTAATTTATTATTACATAATATGATCTATAAATTATATATGGAAAATGCATTATCTCAACAAGTCGAACGTTTTATAGAAAATTATTTTCTATTGTAAAATAAATAGTAAAGATATTTTTCGAAATTGTCAAGTCCATCCGCGGACACACTGTATATCTACTGTTTTGTTGATTTTGCTGTATCCTTTTAACTATTAAAAATACAAATATAACGACTGATCAAAGAAAAAGAAAAGATAAGAAGCTTTCCAAATGTTTTTTTACCAGTTTCTTTTAGGTTTATTAAGGCCAATTCCTATGTACTGTTTTAAAAATCAGAAGTTAACATACATTTTATTGTAAAAAATATATTTGTTTGTGATGATCCGATTTGCGGAAAATGTTAAAGAAAAAAACCTAAAATACTTGTTAGTGCATGAAATCCGCATGACACAAAGATAACAATGTATGATATTTATAGGCTGTGCGTCATCTTCTAAGTAAAATTTCTATGCGTAACCATGGAAACAAAATAAAAACGATTTTCTATTTCTTGGGTTATTAACTCACAGCCTCCATACCGCTCCATACCATACCTGGTAATCTTTATAAAACTCGTGATTCTGCCCACAGAAGCTTATAATTTTACTATCCTTTCTGCCCACAGAAGCTTATAATTTTACTATCCTTATGTACTACAGTAAACCGGAATGCCGTCATTATGCATTGTTGCACGATATAATAACACCGATATGCTAATGCGCATAAATTTTCTCTCTCCCACATTTTGACGATACTTGCGAGAACGCTTAAGGCCGGTTTACATTAGATGCAAAAAAAATTATCGTTTTATTTTTGATATTTGCCCGCTTTTTATGTCAGGTTAGAAACGCCAGTCGCGTCAAAAGGTTATGTAACCATACTTTCATCCTCGTATGTGACGACATGCGCAGTCACGTTCACAGTTCAACTTGCTTAATCGGCATACAGTTGTAGGTGTATCGTGCATAGTTTAAAAAAATGTTTGTCATGCCAAAAAGTTTTTAACTCGTTAGTCTTAAAACATTATTTTTACGATGCTACCTTGCCTAAATAAAGTTGTGGCCATTTCCCAGGAACTTTTTTGTTTATGCGGACCTTTTTCTTCCGTTTTGATCAACCCAACTCCGGTTTCCTGACGCTTTAGATTTTTAACTTGTGCTATAGTGTTGGGTATTTTTGCTGATATGGCTGTTTTTCCTTTTTAACGGCATCTTATCGAGCTATTAAATGTACGAATAGCTGTTTACGCTATAAAGGGACAACAGCGCCTTTTCCTCGATAGTTGTTTGTTTAGAAGAATAGATAGACGACTATTTATAAGTAACAACTTAAATAAATTTAGTGTACTATTTTAAAATTATTTTCACACATTGAAATATTAATGCACCTAGGTGCATATAATGTAGTACACTACATTACTATTTTTTCATATTACTATACATGATGTTATTTCAGTACATAGACAAACTTTAAGGGTATATTTTTAAGATAAAAAGTTCATATAAATATGTCGCCTACAGATTTAAACTTCGAGATACAGGGATTCAATTCTTTTTTTTTAATTTTTAATATTCCTTTTTCATTTTTCTGGAAAGTTAATTAAAATTTAGAACAAATAAAACTTTTACCAGTATCTATAAAACACCATTATTAATAACATTTAAAATAATCTACAGGGTTCTTGTTTTTTCCTGGTCATGACGATTTTTATTACGACGCCACTGAATAACTTTTTACTCTCTTAACATTTTTTACTTAATTACTTTTTTCTCTTACGGCCTAGAAGTTATTTTACAAAAGATGTATGAGATAACGTTCTTTATTATCTCTTACTTAAAACTAAAGACATTAAATGCATGCTTGAAGTCAGGGGTGGTCATTTCCAGTAAGGAACGTTAACTTTACAATATTACATTCTTTTATGTTTTTGCAAAATAACTTCTATGCCGTAAGAGAGTACAAAACTTCAAGAAAGTGAAAAGTTGAATAACAAAATGATAGATTATATTTTATTTTATTCTCAAACTTAGTCAGTGACGTCGTAATTAAAATATGGGGGGGTTAAAGTGGTCATGACTGACGAGAAAAAAAATCGAGGACTCTATAGATTATTTTAAATGATAATCACATTGTTTCATTGATACTGGTAATAGTATTATTTATACTAGATTTGAAATAACTATCTCTAGAGCTGCGAACGGAATATTTAAACAACGAAACAAAAATTAACACTCTATATCTCGAAAATATCAATATTTAGACCACATTTTTATATAAACTTTTTGTCTTAAAATCATACAATAGAAATTACCCCTTAAAGTTTATCTACGTACTTAAATAACACCCTGTATTATACAGAATGTTTCATTAAACTTGGAAACCGGCATATTTCGGAAACTACTGGGCATAAAAACTGAGGGAAAAATCTATTATTGAAGTGACCATAAGAAATTTCTGGATATAAGTTCCTCATTTCGCCGCAAGGGGACATAATTGAAAATTAATTATTTAAATTCAATATTTCTTCAAAAATCCCATATTACGGTCTACTTCTCGTAACATCATTAGAAAACATAGACAATTCTCCATAATTTTGATCCAACGCTCATTGGCGTACCGACCTTGACCATTTAACTTCTAAACGACTTTTATGGAAGGAAATGGTAACTACTTTAATTATCGTAATCATTGGTACACGATAGTTCCTAATATCATTTTTAGAGAACGAAATAATAACAGCTTTTTTAATTTTATCCCATAAACTTAAGTCATATAGTTTACCTATAACATTATAATCGGAAAGTAGATTAAGTTTCCAAGAAAAAATGTGAAAGCCTAAGTTCGATATCTTTGTTCGTTTTAGAGTTATTGCCAAAAGAATAATTTTTAGCACTTTAATTGAAGAAGTAATTGTTTTCATAGTTCTGTGGTCAAGCTTTCGACGACAATTTTGTTTTTAACCTTTATGATTTTGTAGGTTTGTAACTTATTATTCCATGGCCCAAAAACTACTTTGAATTAATAATATACAGGGTGTGTCAGTAAGGTGTCGGGCTTTAATAGCACCTAAACTATCAAAGATAGGGAAAAAAGTGTAATACGAAAGTTAAAGGGTTTGTTAGGGTGCATAACCTAAAAATATTTTAAAATCTACAGGGTGGTCCTAAAAAGTGGTACTGATTAATAAAAAAGAAAATTAAATAGGACACCCAGTATAATTTTTCAGAATATGATTCAATAGAATAAGGACTTTGGAACCATCTTAAAATTTTCGAACTAAAATGCAACGTTGTCAAATAATTAATTTTTTTCCGAAATTTTAGTAATTTTAAGGGTATCGTAAAAAAATCATAGTAACCTGTGGATTACCCCTAGGCAAATATAATTTACATTGTGGGTACTTTAAGGTACGATATATTGATCGATAACAATGTTTTTTAAATCTCTTATACAGAGCGTTCGGTATAAGTTGGACAATTCGACAGTTTTAAAAATGCTTTATTTCAATTTTTTTAGGCAAAAAGATATATCTTTCGAAAACCTTACTTTTTTGTTAAACATGTCATATATCTAAATATCATAGTTTTTGAAATATTTTAGGATTTGTCTTAACTTAGGGTAAAAAAGGAAAGTTCTAATTGAACAATTTAGTCAAGATTGCTTTGGAACAAAAAATAAATAATTTTCTTTGTCACAGCTGTCATTGCAAAATTATTTCGCCAACATTTTGTGCTTAATTACTGTTTAAATTTTAGTTTCCTGAACTAACTTTATCATAACTCATATTTTTCTATTTCGATAAAGTTAGTTCGGGACACTAAATTTTAAACAAAAATGTTAGCGAAATAATTTTGCAATGACAGCTGTGATAAAGAAAATTATTTGTTTTTTGTTCCAAAGCAATTATGACTAAATAGTTTAATTAGAATTTTCCTTTTTTACCGTGATTTAAGACAAATCCTAAATATTTCAAAAAGTATAATATTTAGATATATGACATGTTTAATAAATAAGTAAGGTTTTCGAAAGATAAATTCTTTTGCCTAAAAAAATTAGGGAGGTACCATTTAAAAAAATTAAAATAAAGCATTTTTAAAACTGTCGATTTGTCCAACTTATACCGAACGCTCTGTATAAGAGATTAAAAAAACATTGCTATCGATCAATATATCGTACCTCAAAGTACCCACAATGTAAATTATATTTGCCTAGGGTTAATCCACAGGTTACTATGATTTTTTTACGATACCCTTAAAATTACTAAAATTTCGGAAAAAAATTAATTACTTGGCAACGTTGCATTTTAGTTCAAAATTTTTAAGATGGTTGCAAAGTCCTTATTCTATTGAATCATATTCAGAAAAATTATACTGGGTGTCCCATTTAATTTTCTTTTTTATTATTCAGTACCACTTTTTAGGACCACCCTGTAGATTTTAAAATATTTTTAGGTTATGCATCCTAACAAACCATTTAACTTTTATATTACACTTTTTTTCCTATCTTTGATAGTTTAGGTGCTATCAAAGCCCGACACCTTATTGACACACCCTGTATATTAATAAAATTGGCAGGTTATCATAAAGATAAATAAATTGAAATAGGTGTCAACTGATTTAATTTGGATAGGTGTCAATTTTGCTTCATTGTAATCTAGATTTATTTTTAAAACACCATATTAGAATAATTATGTCTAAATTAGAAATATTCCATAATTATGTTATTAATTTTAAAGTAGTTCTTGGGCCATTGAAATAATGAATGCTAATAACCAACATGATCAAACAAAAAAACACAAATAAAATGATGCTCAGAAGTATATTCCGAATCCACGTATGTAGTTTCAAGTTATTTAATAAGTAGATAGGTATTAGGCACATGATTAATGAAAACTAATAATTCGCATGACACGTCTTGAGAATTACCATTACATTGTGTAAGTTAGAACTGCTAAATGCGGAAATGTTTTGAATGTGATATACACTATGTACCTTTACTGCACAGGGTGTCTATTTGACAAAGCACCACCTTTAATATTTCCGCACTTCTACAAAACATGAAACTTAAAGTTTATTTCTAAGGGGGACATTTTCCAACAGACCCGATTTTTAATTAAATAGTATCAATCTACTAGTAGGGATGGAAAAACCTCCTAAAATCTTAAATACGAAAGAGGCTCAGAGATTCATACTTGATGTTTATTTTTAGTCGTTTTCAAAAATCAAGTGAAAACCATGAATATGCGTATAAAGTGTATTACTATTAAACTTACATTAATTTTAATGAATTAAGATAATATCATAAAGTGTTTTGATACTTAAGATTGTTTATGGTTTATACTTGATTTTTCGAAAAGTATTCAAATAATGTATCACTCCCTTCGTATTTAAGATTTCAGCGTTTTATTCACCCTCGCTAGATGGTTGACATAAATATGTAATTAATACCTTTTAAAGCTTCGTTAAGACGTTCTTCTACAGATGAATGTTTATACATTCGAAACATGTAGAGACTTTAACAACCAAAAAAAATTTCTATCAGTGGAGGAAGACTTAAAGCTTCTTATTTCTTCTCATTTCGATTCTTATGTTTAAGAAAATCGAAATTACATAACTAAAACTATTTTAGTGAAAACATGTCAATGACTAGGAAAAACAATGGTTTGAATATACATGGAGGTGAATTGAGCGAGTTTGTGCTTATTTGCACAGAAAAGTCTTTATAAATGTCTGTTTCGAACTTATGTTTATGTTTTTTGCGAAGTTATTTCCTAATTGGAATTATTTTCCTTTTGAACATAACTTTTGATGTTATGCATGACTTTTAAACTTATCCCTTAGAATATTTTAGTTTAGCAAGGAAACATTAATATGCTATAATTTATAGAATTTATATTGAACTATGAATTTAATTTTCCGTTTACGTCTTTTTTACGATAAAATATAAAATCATCTTGATATTTTGCCAGGCACTGTATAAATATTGCTATTTATACTCCATTTATATACAAACCATTTTCATTGGTCAATTTAATATCTACACGGGTAGGTGCAAAATAGCGAGCAGAATGCGTTTGTATGCCAGATCCAGGTATAGAATGCTTAGAAATACGAGTGCACTTGGCACATGATTAATGAAAACTGTTAAATTTCGAAATAAGCTATTTCCAAGCATGATGGTTAGATTTAGTTCAGGCGAGAAAATACCTAACCTTCTGTTATAGGTAAGTAACAGTTATCTAACCACCTAACTTGTTACTCGTTGCGACATAGTGTAACTTTTTTTAACCTCAGGAATATTTGTTGGGAAAAGAACTTATATGTAAAAATTTCCCAAAAGATTTTCTTTAAGTTTAGCATTATAATGTTTGTCAACTATTGGTTTTAAAAATTATTGTAAAAAATTTATTTGTTTACTATTAAATAAAGAAATTATTAGAAATCATTAAAGCCAGTGAATAATAATATTATTCACTAGTGAGCAAGGGATATTATTATTAATCAAACATGTGTAAAATTAATATTTTAATAATCGTGTAAAAAGATATTTACGTTCGTTCATTATATACGCTAATTTGAAAGATAAATTACCAACCCTGTCATAATATGGCCCTTTTTAAGAAATGATAAAAGAATGTAAGAAGTTACTGTCAGTGGCGGCTCGTGAATATTGAGTATGGAAGAGCGCAGATTTAGATACTTAAAATTGAATGTCTATGGATATTTTTCTAATTTTTGAGGAAATGTCTAAAATGCATGACTTACAAATTCATATCGAAAACACTAGCTAGGAAACTTGACCACGATATGATTCACGTTTCTTTATTTTTTTATGAGCATTTGAACAATATTTCAAAATTCTTGAAAACTTTTTAAATTTGGACTTATAGATACACAGATATTGAGAAGTGTGAGAAAGTTACTATCATTAATGAAATTAACAATGATTTTAATGGTCTTTGGTTTATATGTTTTCCTGGATTTGTTTCGCATGAAAATAACTTTCTCATATCCACGTTTTCATTGGTAAAAACAGAAATTCAATATCTTGCTTAGTTTTTTTTTAAATCGGGTCAAAACAAGCCGTTATTTTACATAGCAAATTTTAACGCGGTGGGATCACACAGCTGGTGGAATAGAGTCGTGCGAAGTCGCTGATTTTAGGCATTCGTCAGGAAGCAGCTGCCGCAGGGAATTCGGTAGAGAGCCACAACCGAGCGCATTATATGATGGCGCGTGATCAGGTAATTGCCAATCCTCCTGAATAATCGGTAGATCTACTAAATTTATTTATTATTTTCCAAAGGATTAAACAATTAATATGATGAAATAAAATAATTGTATTTTTGGCAGGCGTCAGCGGCAGGGGGGGGGGGCAGCCTCGCGGCCTCAAGGACTAGAAGCCACTGGTTGTAGTAATAGCTTCTCCTCCTTATGGTGGACTTAATCATTGTTTGGCGAGAACTTAAGACCGCCCAAAAGTATGATCTTTTAAAAATACATTTTGGACTATCTTGCAGATCCTTAAGAGGGCCCAGAGTACCTGGAATTATTAATAGTAATTATTTAATTTTTTTTAATTTAAAAGAGCTTGGAGCTTTGAGGAGACCGACCAATTCCAGGTAGCCAAACATCAGTTCTTGTTTTTAACTTGTAAGGTTAAAGATCAAAATTACATGCTGAAATATCTGCAGAAAATATGTTTTCAGCTTAGGCAGGAAGGATTTCGCTTGCTAGTAATAAATAAATTTAATCAATTAATATACGAACTTCCATAAAAAATTCAAAGAGAAAAAATACTCGAAAATTTTTTTTAAGGACAATAAACGGAGGGATCGAAATTGGAATTTCAGTTAGCGCAAATACCATTAGGAACTTTTAAAATCTTAAAGTTCTCCTTGGGGAGTGTTTTAGAAGCAGAACGAAAATTGAGTTTAATACTTCAGGATTATCATGTAAAGTGTCTGAAAATGGGGATAATGATTTTAACTAAGCCTTTTATTTTAGACTTTACTCAGGGTAAGAATATTTTACCCCAGTGTTTTTGAAGCCGTATTATCTTATGAAATATAATTGACAAACAAATAAGCCAAAATAATTTAGGCAAATGAGGTATAGACTGTGATAAAACTTGGCACGAAATAGAAGTTAACAATAAATGATAGAATAGTTAACAATATAACAAAACCTTGAAAATGTAACTTGATTCATATATGGCTATATACAGAGTATTTATTTTAAGTGATGAGTTGCAAGATTATATATTTATATTATATTATAAAGAAAATTTAAAAAAAACATAATCAATGTCAAGACTTTAAGAAGAGGTTCATTTGCCGTTTTTAACATTTTGGAATAATTTGTTAGATTCTTTTTTTATTTGCATTTTGCTAAAACTATTTCAGTTCTTCTATTGCCGTGATCGATAAAGTAGAACATGCTGTCAATTACTGAGAATTATTTTTTTGGTCCTTTAGAAGAAATGTACGAAGGCGTAGAGGGGTCTCATTACTAAATTCCTACTTTAAACTCGGAATATTACTAGTTTTTTTTCTTAAATTTCGAGTTTAAAGTCGGTATTTAATAAAATTCCGAGTTTAAAGTAGGAATTTAGTAAAATTCCTAGTTTAAAGTCGGAATTTAAGAAAAAAAACTACATGGCCCCTCCACGCCTTCGTAGAAATGATATGGATTCAATTAATGTTTTTATTAAAGTGTTCTATTATTTCTAATAGCAAAAATATTTGATACGTTTACTTGATTAAAAAAATAGTCTAGTGAAAAATTTTAAAAAATAGGGCTCGACGAGGCTGTATATTTTTCCCATTTTTCAGCCAAACACGGTTTGATAACAAACAATCACAACTAATCCACACATGAACAATTAACAACATCAAAAATAATTTTAGTAGCGTATATCTTACTGCACATATTATTAGTGCATCAATGAATTAGACACATAATATTATACCCTGTATAATGTATATGGTACCCCTTTCTGATTAAATTAAATTACAACATAATATCACTAAAAATGTTTTTGAATTTGTAATATCATAGTCATCTCGTTGTAACATAAAAATTATAATTTTAACTTTTGTTTTAGGTAAGTTCATAAATGAGATTACAGTCATTTTGGTAAGTGTAAGCACTATATTTAAATTTTTTTATTTTCAAACAACGACAATTTGAATACCCATATTCTGTTGCTTATTAAAAAACGACGCTACTAAACTTCATCGAGTTGCCAAACAAACCTCTAGATTAGCGGCGTTTTCTTTAAAATGTACGAAGATAAATGTGAACAACTTTTGTCCTTGTTTTTTTCCGATTAGGAGAAGGTGGAAGGGAAAGACATCGTTGTGAAAAAGATTCATAACATTGGTTTGGCCCAAACTAAATTGGACAAGGTTAGTCTCTTTAAATAGGGATTTCCTTGTTTTGTCAAGCACACAAAAAACGAATTTATTTTAAGTTTATTGGCGATCGGTAGAGGGTACTGCTGCGTTATCTTATTAGCAATATTGGATTATGAAACTTTAATTTAAGAACAGTGTACATTTTTCCTTTTGTAAAGATTTTACCTAATTTTTATATTAATACTAACTAGGCACTTTATTCATTCTTATTTTGGAAACATTTTTGGCTGCAGCGTTTTTTTATTCATAACTTTAAATTACTATTACCTATATCAAACTATCTTTAAATATAGTCCCATGCTAATTTTTGTTGATTCTCATTAAAAATATCGAACTATTTATAAAATAATATATAAAAATATATATAATATATATAAAAATATATATAAAAATTTCGTATTGTTGCAACGGTGTATTGTTGTAACTGGGGCTTTATTTATACTGGGATCGAGTTTAGAAGAGAACTACACGTAAATAAAAAAATTGAATCTATTAAACCAAAAATCCAAAATAAGAGTCGGTTCGGTCTAAAATTATATACAATAGAGAACGTTTAAATATTTACCTATTTATGTTTGTTAACAAATTATATTGACAGCTATAATTACAATGAAGTTCACTGAACAACAAAGTGCATATTTATCGTTTTTATTTTAACTAGAGATTATACTAAAAACACAAAAATCAATCGAATAAATTAATTTATAAATTTTAAATCGTAACCATATTTTACAATGATTTTCACAAAGAATTTCCTTTAAAAATGCAGGGAACCGTATTTTGTAAATAATAGGCTATCATTATTATTTTAAATTATTTTATCATCTAAGTAACATATTAGGTTTCAATCTTGCTCTGCAATTCAAATTAGGAGCATCCGACCAATATTTCTAAATACTTTTCCAAGGTTACCGGCTTTATTCGAAATTATATCTACCGGGTGATACAAGAAAGTGCCACAAATTTGTTCCGTAATTTTAAAAGTAATGATTTAAAAATTTGAGGAGTTAATAAGTCTGTAAATTGCAATTTTCCGCCAATTCAAACCTAATTCACTTCCGGTTTGTTTTCTAAAATGTCCATAACTTTAATATAACAAAAAAAAGTAAAGAGTAGGCCATGGAAACGTTAAAATTGTTCATTTCAACTTGCTCTATAATATTAAATTGACTATTCACAAACTGCTAAAAAAAAGAAGCGGAATTTCTTGATTTTTTCAAATGGCAAAACATGTTTTATCCCAAGAAAATTCTTCATTTAATTTTCTTTCTAACGTTGTATCACAAGTTAATAATTATTTATTTGGTAGTAGCAGAAATTAACAAGAAATATGATAAATGTAATTTCTAGACCCGCATATTTTTAGGATTTTCATTGGTTTATATCTTTTTCTATGAATTTTTTATCTACATTTTTCTCACACCCCAATTTTTTTTCTAAATTCAGGCCAACCGCAATTTAACACGGCAAATTTTACTGCGGTCGGATCCATTTATTAGAAGCTGTTGTCACTAAGAAATATTATTGAATTAATTTTATGTTACTCTTTATACTTACTCTATAACAAGCTAGAATATTTTTTATCATTATATTAGAAGGCAGGACATTTTACAAAGATAAAAAAAGTTCTTACATCAACAAGCTATAAATCATATTTAGCAAATTTCATCAAGGTAATATAATACAAGTCTATATTCCTTTGTAAGTATATACGTACCAGTAATCCATAGACAATAATTAGTATCTAATAATCGCGCTGCCACTATAAATTCCACAGAATAGAGAATGCACACTTTTGTGTAGTGTCACTTAATTAAAAGATCCTTAACTCCCCTAGGGTCTAGTTTGAAATTTGCTCTATAGGGAGCTATTGTAAAAAGCATAAATGCCGTTGGTAAAAAATTTTGGTTAACACGTTATAGTCTTTCAAATTCTCTTGACAATATTATTATATTTCAACAATTATAGCGGACGTATAACTTGAAAAGGACGCCGATTGTATTTTAGGAGCCATTAGTCGTCCAGAAGAAATCGCTGAAAATATTTAAGTGTCTCAGGCCCTTCATTTAATTAATATGAAAGTTAAAAAAATATTCCAATTTTCGAAAAAAAAATAATAATAAATAATTCTTGGAATTCCATTTCATATTTAAGTATAAGAAGATTTAATTCAAATTTTGCTATTACTTATGGACAACCAAGTTCAAGGACACCATCAACCCAATGACGAGAAGCTGCAGAACTGGAGGGAAAAACCACTGTACGGGAGACACATCAATGAGATCATGTAAGAACATGTCGACAAAGCAGCGTCGAACTACTGGCTGACCTCTGGACAGATGTTTCCCGAAACGGAGGGATCACTATTAGCAATTTAAGATCAGGTTATACCTACCCGCAGCTACCTCAAATATATAGTAACAGACCCGACAGTTGAAAACGACAGATGCAGGTATGGATGTCAAACATCAGAGACCATCCAGCACATTATAAGAGGATGTGAATTAAATTACACCTTCTACAGGAGAAAAAAATGCCATACTAGCAGTACACTCCGAAATCAATTCTAGAAAATAATAACTTCAGACTATACTGGGACCGCACCATCTGAACTGACCAAACTGTTAATCATAATAGACCTGATATTGTTTTAGTAGATAGAAGAGCCAGAAATACTACGCTTATAGAAATAGCCATCTCAAACACTAACAACTTGATTCTGAAGAACGCTGAAAAAATCGCAAAATATCGAGAACTTGAAGGACGTCTACAGAGACAATGGCAGATGTCATCAACTGGGGTGATCACAAAGAGCCTCCTGAAAAACATCAAAGAACTGGAACTTAACGGCCATCCTTACAAGGTTCTACAGAAGGCAGTACTACTTTCCACCACCCGAACCGTCAGAAAATTTATTGGATCCAATAAGGACGATGGTCGCCGTAGGCCCGATAACATGGAAAGAGCTCCCACAGAGCTTAATCCTTTTGATATTTCAGATATCTGGGATAAGTGAATGTTCCCCTGCGAGGAAGTGCGAAGCCGTAAGGCTGGGTCATAATAGTAATAATAATAATAATAATAATAATAATAATAATAATAATAATAATAATAATAATAATAATAATAATAATAATAATAATAATCATACGCAAAAAAATTTGGAAAAGACACAGAAGATAACTGTATACTTTGCAATGGGGTCGATACCCCAGAACACACAATCTTCAACTGCAGAAGATGGAGAGAGCTAAGAGAGGAGACAGAAACCAGGGTAAACATTGAATTAACACCTGACAACATAATAGACACTGTGGTTAAATCTAGAGAAAACTGGTACGAAATACAAAAAAATGTTTAAAAAGATACTGGAAACTAAAGAACTCGAAGAAAGACACAAACAAACCAGAGAAGTATTAATGCAAAACCAAGCCGAAAACTAAGCAAATATGGTATACAAAAGCACAATGGCATAGAGATGTAGTAAGAAAAAGGATTCACACGTTGCCTTCAAGAAGGAGATATCAAAGATGATGGTTCCGTGAAGTGCAATTGAGTGACACACAAACAGTAGTTTTTAGTGAGTATAAGGAGTCTCACACTATCGGGGAAAGGTTGAACAAGTACCTGGTGCCTATAAAAGGTTTTCCATCGTCCAAAAAAAAAAAAATAATAATAATAATAATAATAATAATAATAATAATAATAATAATAATAATATTTTTTTTGTGTCTGTTTAAAGGTCAGAGACAATGATGTTTCTTGAATGAAAGTAGAGTTTAGGACTTACATTGTCTTTATTTGTTTTGAGTCACAACGTTTCAAATAGTATCTTCAGTCATCTGGAGAAACTTACCAGCTAAAACGTTGTGATTTAAAACATAAAGACAATGCAAGTCCAAACCTCAACTACCGTCCAATAATTTTTTCATACACATTTGACCAGTTACAAAATAGGAAAAAACACATTAAATAAATTATTTATTAATATATAATAAACCTTAATAATATCTATGCATAAACTAACAATAAAGTAACATTTAATTTATATAAAAAAATCTTCTTATTAACAGAAAAATTTCCTTTCAATTCGTCAGATCCAGCCGCAGACGCATTTCGCCATAATAGGGCTCAATAATGAGGCTGTACAATCTGATGGGAGTTAGAAAAGTATTATAGAGTAGGAACCTTTACAAGGTGTAAGATTTCTAGTCATGTGAATCACTAATTAAGTTTTTAATCCGACAAGTTTTCGTTAATTATCAGTGTAATACCAAGTTGTATCTATCTGTTTGCAGTGCATAGTATGTCTCTAATCAATACATGACTGAGTAGTAAGTTCGTATGACAATTAATTAGCATGTAGTACGAGACACAGCCAACTAGTCGATTGGCAACATCATGATAATATACATTTCAACAACGCCCTAAATTCCAAAAAGTTTCGAGTTTTGTAGTGTTATGGATCCTGGTGTCAAGGCACATAAATATTATTTTACTTATCTATTGTATTAATATTTATTATAATTTAAAATATTTAAGTTTTTTGGTATTGTTTTCACCTTATTTCACTTATTTGCTCCCCCTTTTTTAATATCTCGCACATCTCTAGGGGCTAATTAGAGCCTACTCAAAAACACAATAAGGTTTTTCAACTATAGTAATATCTCCAGTATAGTAAAAAAAAACATGACGGCTACTATGATAGTAAAGCATGTCTATGTTCAATTGAGTTTTGAACTTGCAATGTTTTTATTTGTTTTAAATTACAACGTGTTATCTGGTAAGTATCTCCAATCATTCAGTCTTAAGGTGAATGTTCCTGTTCCTTTTCCTTTAAGTGTTATATTTTCTTTTTAATTGTGGAATACTTTAAGGTTCAGTTATCGGCCCTTTACTATTTTTAATTTATATAAATGACCTTGCGTAAATTATTATAAATGGTGTAAAATAACTATGTTTGCTGATGATACCACAACACTTTGACACAGTAAATATTCTGTTAAATAAATTAAAACCATTAATAAATATTAAAGAGTGGTGTAACTCTAACCTACTTTCTTTTTTCATATTATTAGAATTAACATGTTAACTTTTAAGAAGTTGCGATTGTATTTCTCGAATTACAAACGTTTTGAACTTAAGTCACCTTCATTACGGAATTGACAATGACAATTTTCTATTTAAGTTTGAGACGTTAAAAAATGTCAGTGAATGTTATTTAAATTTAAATATTGCTCCTCTGATATTATATCCAAAATGCGTCTCTCTAAAGCTAAATGCATAGAAATTTTAATTATGTTGGGTTAAAGAGATAAAAGTAGTAGTTATATAGGGAAGTCCGTGATATGTTTAATTAAAATATCGCCAGCCTATTAGCCAAGATATATTGGACGATGATCTTGATGGACGAGAGCAATTTGGTAAAATAATGATTGAGGCAACAGATAATCAAGCACGAATTGTATAAAGAATTCGTTTTTCAGTAATACGAGAAATTTCTCTACAAGAGGCTGAAGGACCTGGGCCATTTAGATTGTATTTTTGTAATGAAGTACAGTTTAATAAAAAACATTAAGTAAGTAAGGTTTTCTACAAGTAGTACAAAATGTTCCTCAGAAATTTTTAGATCGAGTGATCTACTGCAGAACAATTGATGGAGGACATTTTTAACATCTTATAAAATAGTTTTTTTTCATTCTGTGTCGTTTGTCTATTTTGTTTTTTGAAAGCTATGACAGTCGTCAATTGAATAATCTAACAACAATATCAAGAGAAACACTTTAAAAATCAAAAACGCTTAATTATATTTTCCTAAATATAACATTGACCAGGGAAGCCTGTCTTTTTCGTGCCCTGAGGATGACGTTATAAACGTCGAAACGTCGGAATTAAAACTAATTTGTTATCTTGTTTTATTTGACCCCTCTCAAGAAACTCCCTCCATTGAATGCCAAATTGGGTCACAATTCTACCACTGTGAATTATTACTATTCACCATTTGAAGGTATCCACCTAAAGAATTATTGATAATGTTTCTTTACAAAAAGCATAATAAATTACTTAATGATTAAGTCTTAGAAAAACATATTAAATATTGTGTACGAACAGAAATATTACACATAACAAGCACTGCATAATATATAATAATCCTCTAGAGACAAGTTTAATCATCTATTTCTCGCGTTTGTCATGAAATGGATATCCTAAGATATGTAAGCTGAGTAGGATGATGACAGGAACAAAAAAATTGCTGAGTTTTTTGTTTTAGTGGGTGTAACGAAAAAAACGTAATAAAACAAAAAAACCATTAGTTGAGTTTCCTTTACACGAAATTGTAGTCTATTTATTAAAACCGACGGCGCGTGGCGTTCATTTTAAGGAAATAGGAATGGTTTTATCTTTAAAGACAATTTGTAACCGTTTTGAATTATATTATACAATTTCGATTCTAAATTTTTAATAAATTAAAAAAGAAAATATAAATCTATTCTAGGGATGCAATATAACTTACATTATTTCATGATTAAGACGTTGGGTTCATGAAGAAAGGTCCAGCCAGTTCGGATAACATAGGTGCCACACAATGCGTTGTCTTCAAATATTTTCCTTTTTTTTAATAGACAAATTAAATTCAAATCGCATAACAAATACAGGATAATTAGAAATTTTCTTTTAATTATTTAGTTGAATAGTAACTTTCTGACAAACCAGAAACCAAGGATGTTCCGAAAGCGATTGGAGGAGGAGGAGGAGGAGGAGGAGGAGGAGAAGAAGAGGGGAGGGCAAAAAATAACCCAATTAAATACCAACTGCAGGACTAATAGTTTCTGTTGTAGATAAATGAAAGATACGGAAAGTGCTCCAACTTTTTGAATAGCCCTTGATTAGGGTAAAAAGCTATAAATCGATGATAAAAAAGTACTAAGTCCAAAAAATAACCATCTAAAACTCATATCCAGCCGGTTATAAGAATTTTAAACTGTTTATTAATCCGATATATTATGTCAAATAAAATAAATTGTACAAAAGCAAATCGAAGATTTGGTGCGTATATTAGTTTGAAAAAGTCGACTAGTTAGACTTTTTAATTAGGAAGGTTTCAAGTATCTACCTCCTGTCTTTTATATTTGTTGGTTAACTGTATATTTTAGATTTTAATAGACTAGTGTATTACACAAAGCTTTTAAAATAATTATTAATTAACCAGACACTTTGATTGTGATATTAATGACAGTGGCAAAAATTATATACTTACAATCAAAGCTGCCTAGTTAGTAAATCAAGAATTACGGTAACTAAGTCACTTTAATTGTCATAAAATCCTTTCTGACAATCTCTTTTATGTCATAGTTAAAGTTGGCTGGTTAATTAATTTTTAATCTTCGTGCAACCCGACATAAAATTCCTTTCATTGGTTGCCACTGCCAAATACTGAATTACTGATAATTCCTGAGAACTTTCTTCTTCCTCGTTAGTTTAAACAATTTTAATTATTGAAATTAGGTAACTAATAAATAAGGTAGTAATTTGAGTGGGAATTTTCTTTGTGCGGAACATTTATTTTTTAAAATAGATTCTGATTTTCACATCTGTATCATCTATTTCCAGGGTCTTGTTTTAGGTATTGGCAACTAATTGCACATAAGTTGGAGGTTTATTCAACTAAGTAAAGTAACTAAGAAATTGCCTGTAATTAAATATAGTATTTATGAATGATTTATGTTTTGATATTTTTCTGTTTACTTACAGTTTACAACGAAACAAAACTATTATTGTGCTCGCATTTCCGTCGTGTATTGCGACATATAGTTTTTTTTTTATTTCAAAAGTAGTCGATACTAATACTGATCTCCTTTAAACATGTTTTTTTTAGGTTCTTTAATTTGGCACCCTTTATTGAAAATCATAAATATGTTATACAGGGTGTTCTCAATGTTAAGTCATTTATTTGAACAGGTTGTAAAACTCGTAAAAATGAGTAATTGTACCAAAAATCATTTATATAAAAGTTGCAGAGTAAAAAAGTTAACAATTAAAAAAATGTAAAATTTAAGAACTGTAAGACCTGACTTTTTGATATTCTCGATCAATACGTTATCAATGTTTTGTTTACTGATGATACTGGGTATGCCTCATTTTTTTCGTAAAATACACTAAGTTACTTTATTGTGAATTGCAATAACAATTAAACGCAGTGGTGGATAATATCAAAAACTCAGGGAATAATTTTACATTTTTTCAATTGTTAATAACTTCTTTACTTGGCAACTTTTATATAAATGATTTTTGGTACACTACTTATTTTTACGAGTTCTACAACCTATTCAAATAAATGACTCAACTTTGAAAATACCCTGTATAGTATTAAAATTTTTTAAAAATTTTTCAACGATATTTTTATTCTAAAATAAAAATATTGCCACTATTAATCTTTGGGCCTACAAACATTTTGTATTCCAAGCCCCTAGGAAAATTATCACCAAAAAAAGTATGTTAAAATTCCTATTATTTTTTGTTCTTATTTCCAAGGATGGGCAACCGGAGTTTAATACTAAAGTTTCAGAATAATTCAAATAGTAAATGTATGTTAGTTAATTAATTCAATAAAAAACATCAGATTTTACTAAAAATCAAAAAATATTGACATATAAACAAACATAACGCATTCATAACCCGTTAACTAATAATAAGTATACAAAATACTAAAAACACTTTTTGGACAATGTAGTTTTTCAACAGTTACGTGGGAAATTTAAAAAAGGGGTATTTACCAGGGTTCATTTTAAAACATGCTTAGGGCATACTTTTTTTACTTAACAGTTTTTAAAGAATTTAAGACAACAAAAAATTTTCTACTTTGTTTTATAAAACATGTTTTTTTCAACCCTGCTGAGTTGTTATCTTGAATAATTCTATACAAAAAGAATTACAGGAAACCTATCTATTAATGTTGTTGTTGTTGCCTTAAGTACCTATATTACTGAAAATCCTGTTAAGAAACGGGAAACATTTATTAATCAAGAATTTCCTGTACTTTGGGGAAAGTTAAAATCCCGCTGGGAAAATTAGTCTTATTAAGACTTTGAAGCACAGTCATTGGGGGAAAATTCAGAATAATACAAAGTATTTGGCAGGGTTTGTAGAACATGTAGCAAGTTAAATTTGGGTTATTATTAATTTATAATATTCTATATGCGTAAATGCTTACCCTACGTTACCTACGTTTAGAAAATATTAAATGTAAAGTTTTACCTTTGACGTATATTATACATTTTTAGAATATAGAGATTGAAGATGTATTTTCTAGGGTCGAAACATTAGACTCGATATCTGACAACAGCATTATTATAGAAATATGGCGATGGAAAAATTCATTCATATCGGTAAATGACGCTTCTTATATATATAATAATATAATATCTCGGAACATAATTTATAGGGAAAACCCGTTTCTGTAAAGGTTTGGACCGCGACGCCGGAAGTTTTTGCACCTGTGGCGCCTTGTCTATTAACGTTTGTTCGGCGGCGAGTTACCTGTCGAACTTTGGGCCGCGGAGTCAAAACTTCCTAATGTGATTATTTTTTTGGTATGACATCTTGTAAGTCACAATAGTCATGACCACTATTTTATATGTTGATATGCCGGATGATTCTTAAAAATGGCTCGCCATTTTAACTTTTTAGTTTAAGCAACGGAAAAATAAAATTTAAGAATTATTCTTTACTGCATAAATTAGCTTTAATTGGGATAATTTTCTACTCCGTGTTATTTTTGATTTATCCGGATGTGACACCTACTCTCAATTTGAACCGAGGAAAATAAATTGTACATTTACTATGTTTGCTGATGATACAATAATGCTATGGCATAGTTAATATTGTAGTGAAATAAATAAAATAATACTCTAACGTTCTTTCATTTAACATTACTAATACCAATTTTTTTTGCCAATGAAATAATAGGAAATAAGTTGTGGCTGTGTCCCAGTTGGAATGGAATGGAAAAAAATACTTTGTGTCTGTTTAAAGGTTGGAGACAATGACGTTTCTTGAACAGCAGTAGAGTTTTGGACTTGCATTGTCTTTATTTGTTTTGAATCACTACGTTTCAACTGGTAAGCATCCCCAGTCGTCTTCAGGTG